>OX438927.1:13220000-16065814 GCA_949316025.1 Lapara coniferarum
GCGGGCAAAAGCTAGTACGTTATATATGTACAACTAACGTACATAAAGGTCGTCATCGATTCAAGTGGGCGCGCCACCCCGGCACGTTTCTCGTAAATGCATAGCAGACGAATAAATGCGACTCGAATCGATTCGACTCACCGAATGGACGCTAGTTATTGTACCCGCATTCCTGACACCCAACTATGAGTGTTAAACTCTTCAACAAGGACAAAATATGGTTTGTAGTTAATTACTTGATTGTGGAACAACATTCGGTATTCACAACAATCATACGCGCATAAATATTTATACATAAATAAGTGAACAGTAAAAGTGGACGATAGCCTAATTGGTAATGGAACGGTCTGCTGAGACAATGTCCGGAGGTTCAAACTCAAGAAACACACCTCTCGACTTTTCGAAGTTACATATGTATTGTTTATCAATTATCGCTCGCTTTAACGGTGAAGGAAAACATCGTGAGGAAACCTTCATACCTGAGAATTCTCCATAAAAATTTAGAGGGTATGTGAAGTCTGCCAAGCCGCACTAGGCCAGCGTGGTGGACTAAAGCCTAAACTGTCTCAGCGGTAGAGTAGGCACGTGCAGTGAGTGAGTGGGCAGTATACAATACAGGGCTGATATTATTATATATATGACATAGCATTAGGTGTTGTCCAGGAAACCGCTGTGAGTAACAGGCGATATCGGCGCAGCGCGGCGGTACTCACTACTCAGCGCGTTTCCGTCGCAACTCTTATCAACACTTCTGTGGCTTGTTTTTTTATAAAACCTTGTTAGGGCAAAAATATTTTTTTTGTGCGGGTATTAATGACATGATCTACAATTTTTGATATAAAAGCATAGAACATTTGACAGTTCGAGTCAGTTGGTCATTGCCTTCGTGCCGATCGTTCGCTTGGTGATATTTTTTGTGAAAGTATTTCTGTAAAGTCAGTGGTACATATTTTTATTTAAATCAAAACCGTTACAGTTTTTAATACCCTTATATTACACACACACTCACTCACGCCTATTATCCCCGAAGGGGTAGGCAGAGGCGCGACTAGTGTACCCACTTTTCGCCGTCATTCCGTCCCATGATGTGATAGGGGGCGAGACTATCGCCATATCGGGCACAAATTCCAGACTCCGTGCTGATACTGAATAGAAAACTCAATATCACTTTGCCCGACCCGGGACCTCAGCATTGCAGTTATACCATTACACAACTACGCTACCGAGGCAGTCTTATATAAATAAACCCTTATATTGATACGCGAATATTGTAAATTGTTTATTATTTTGTGGGGGCTGGGGTGAATGGGGGGATAATGTATTAAAGTATTTGCACAGACCAACATACACTCTATTCAAAATTATAAATAAAATTTTGAAATGTTAAGCTTAAACATATCAATCGATTCATCTTTGTAATAAAAAGCTAGACTACAGTGGCGAAGGGTCCATATAACCCGATTCCTACCGGCTTCCCTTTTGTAATTTATGCAAGCAAAATATTAAATTAAATTATATTATTAACAAACAAACAACCTCATTTATCAATCATTTCATCGATCGACGTAAAAAAGTTAAATAAATGGTAATAGATGGCGTTGTAATTAATTGTGACCCGCCGCCACGGGAGCTGCGCGAGGGAACTCGCTGTCGTTTAGCTTCCGTCGCCGTCTCTTTTTTCCTCGCGCATGTTTGCGTATTTGCTATCTTTGTCTTATTTGTTCATTCATACCGATAAATTTTTCGTTCACGGAAAGATGCGCAAGAGGTAAGCCGAGATCTTTTAGCTGCACTATTAACCGACCATGAATAATTATTGTTGCTCACCAACTAAGACTTACGAGGTCTTTTTTAATTAGAAGCGTATATTTGTATTATTGACGTTTGAAAACTCAAGTAAACAATTTCGCCGATTCGATAAGTTTGTTTTTAAATCAGTAAATGTGGAATATAATAATGAATTTGTGTGTTATAAAGTGTTATCAACGTTTGTGTGTTAAATTGTAATTACAGAATAGATTAATGAGATAGTTTTAAAATTGCGTTATTTACTTATAACATAGAAAAACTTTTTAATGTTTTAAGAAATTGTGAAGTGTTGCTTCGTACAACTGTGTTTTTAAAGTTTAGTTTAAAATGTGTTAAAATACCTGCAATTTTTTGGATGCACTAACTTAGTTAAAAGCAAAATAGTAACTAGTGCCTATTTACTATAAGAGATATCAGATAAGTATGTATCTACCTATTTTAGATAATAGTTTTTTTCTACTGTTTTACGAAAAATATGCTAACGCGGAGTATGGTAGATATATAATCTATAATAGGGTAACAACTATGAAGTGACTTGCTTTATTTCTTGTTTAAATGATAATCATCTATTCTAGTAGCTGTTACAATGATTTGAGTACTTTTACAAAACCACCTTCGTAATGCATCTAGACTTCTATGATTTTTATAGCGTAATAGGCTATAATCTAATTATAGTTAGAACGATTTGCAGACCATATTTATTTATATTATTAACCACAATATTTTGTGTCGGGTTCCCTTTCGGAAAAGGCCACCCTTCGCCACTGCTAGACTAATTACAACCTCATTGACCCCATCTAACTTCATAAATCACATGATGGCACGTGGTCACCAGAAGAGTGATGCTGACTTATGAACTAAACTAGGGACAGCCTGCATGAACATCTGGCCTAAATTGACCCACTCATCTCTTAAGTCCGTCCTCTCTTTTTTTAGCAATTATTTAGACAAAGTAACTTTTAATGAATATCATGTGGGTCGACCTAGGTATCGATATATAGCAGAACATCCAAACTTTCCCATTCATATAATATAATAAAATAGAGCCTATATTTTAAGATAGACCCTACCAATACATAAATGAAAACCACATTTAGGTCCATGCAGTAGTTTTAGCGTGATGCGTGTACAAACATACAAACAGACGCAAATTCTAATAATTGTTATTTGGCTTTTGTTGCTCTAATGAACCCGATATTCGTTTTTCGTCAATGGGTATCTACTAGTGGTGTAACGAATATTTGCATTCGCATTCGCATTCGCAAGATATCATGCGAATATTTTGAGAATATTATTGCTAAGACATGTGAAAATCATTATATAAAAATGAATCCCTATTTTCCTTGGTCACGGCATCACGCGTGAACGGCTGGACTGATTTCGTTATTTCTTTTTTTGATGTGTTTATTATTGTCAGGAGTAGGTTCTTATGAAAGAAAAAATTAAGAAAATTTGCGCGGAAAAACGGCTGGACCGATTTTAATGATTTTTTTTTGTGTGTCTTCAGGTGGATCGGTAGGTAGCGCTGTACTCGGGTTCTAGGATTTTATTTCCTTTTTAGGGCAGGACAACGTCTGTCGGGGCCGCTAGTAATTTATAAAATAACACTGCAACAGATTATGTTAACAATGTATTAATCATAATTTTGTTAGTATTTATAGTACTTGTACAAAATAAAAATTACATATTTTGATAACAATAAACTTCCAACTTTCTCATCTCACTTTCTCATCGATGTCTTATGAAGTTTAAGTTTTTTTTTTATGAGATATCTCTATAATTAATATATTATTAGTTTATAAAATTATTGGAAAATATTATACTAACACATTAAAATCTTTTGAGATATTATAAATTATTGATGTTTTTCATTCAATATACCTTAAAGCGACGATAGCCTAATTGGGAATGGAACGGTCTACCGAGACATAGTCCGGAGGTTCAAACCCAAGGCACACACCTCTGACTTTTCGAAGTTATGTGTGTATTGTTTGTCAATTAGCGTTCGCTTTAACGGTGAAGGAAAACATCGTGAGGAAACCTATATACCTGAGAATTCTCTATAAGAATTTCGAGGGTATGTGAAGTCCGCCAACCCGCATTAGGCCAACGTGGTGGACTAAGGCCTGAACCCTCTCAGTAATAGAGGAGGCCCGTGCTCAGCAGTGGGCAATATATAATACAAGGCTGATTGCATTCCATTGCATTGCATACCTTAAAGGAAAATAATCAATAAACTCGTTTCAATGTGTATACCTTTCAATTCCTTCAGTTGCACGGATGACTCACTATTTACTTAACCCGAATGGACTAGTTATATTTTTTTACCCAAATTAGCGTTTTTTTTTTTTAAATTGGAATGATTAAGTTACTAACATCGATATATAGCGTTGCAGTCTTCGGAAGACGGTGAAGCATATCGGAAGCTCTATTGACAGACAGGGAAATCCTCCTGACACGACTTCCGTGCTTACAATGTTGAAAGTATCAAGGAGACGATCGAGCGGAACAAAGGCTCTAAATTGTTCGTAAAAGAACTATCTATCGGGTAAAACCAAATGGCCAAGCTGAAGACGAAAAACGGCAATGTAATGTCGATGAAGGCAGTGCTATTGAGAGAGCTTGACAGGTTCTACAACAAAGCAGCAAGCAAGGAAAAATCACTACAGAACTTCTATAAGCGGGCGGTGCGCCGCTACTAAAAGTCCCTCAGAGGCTTTTTTATTCCGCGCTGCTCGAGGGTGTAATGGCTGGTAAAAGAGTATAGTGCTGTTCTTCAAGAACGGTCAAAATAATTATAAGCCCATCGCACTTCTGAGCCATGCTTATAAACTGTTCTCGAGGGTTATCACGAATCGTCACAAGTTCAGGCTAGATAACTTCCAGCCTCCCGAGCAAGCCGGATTCCGAAAAGGCTATAGTACCATAGATCACATTTATACAATGTTATATAGGAAAACTGAGATATATAAGTTGCCACTTTACTTAGCGTTTGTGGACTATAAGAATGACTTTAATTCGATCGACACCTGCTCGGCTGTATTGCAGTTCTAAGTACAAGAGCAGAGCACGAAGGCTATTCCACTACACAGAGGCGTGAGATAGGGAATGTTATTTCTCTGAAATTAGTATAATTATACGACATCTTCAAGGCTCAAATTTTTTGATTAGAAAGGATTTGGAATTAGCTTTACTCACATTTGATTTGCCGTAATATTGTTGTCTTGTCAGAATTATTTGAGGACCATGGCATTATGATTATTTGTTCGAAGACCTCGACCGAGTTTCCCACCTGGTAAGCCTTAACATGAATAAGACCAAAATCTTGTCCAATGCTCATTTTGTGCATATGCCGATTAGGGTTGAGAACGTAACTCACGAAGCTGTCGACGGATCTGTCTATCTAAGAAAAGTGTTCCAGTTAAGCAAGTCTTACTTCATGATAGAGGTCTAAACCAGCTCGGTTGAGCAGCGTTCGGAAAACTAGGCAAGGTATTCTCATCTAAAATACCTCAGAGCTTAAAGACAAAAATCTTCATCAATGAGTGTTACCAGTGATGACGTACGGCTTTGAGACGTGGCCTTTGACTATGTACCACCTAAGACGACTGACAGTCACTCAGCGAGCTATGAAGATGCTCAGTATGTCTCTGCGCAATCAAATTGGAAATGAAGAGATTCGTAAGAGAACGAATCTCGCTGACATATTTCAAACAGGCCACTCTATTTGGACCTCACGACGCTTAGTATCAGTTGCAGTGGGGTCACTTTGCAGCTAATTTCACGTAACGCACGATAAAATCTTTTGATGCCAAATAAAAATCGCATATTCGCATTCGCGAATGTTGAAAATTGGATATTCGTTACCTCACTAGTATCTACTATGTACAGATCGGCCTGTTACAATTTTATTTTATGTATAGAGAGCCATGTAGCAGCAATAGTTGCTAGAATTGACGCGATTTTAGCCTCTATCGGGATAATACGAGTCATACTGGGAGACGTGTTCACGCATTGCGAGCACAGAAACATCTGAACGGTCTGCGGTCACTGTTCCGGGGTTCGGAGTCCAGGGCCCGGAGTCCTGGGTCCGGAGTCGTGGGTCCGGGGTCCGGAGTCCTAGGTCCTGTGTCCGGGGCGGTGCCACGGGGATGCGGCGTGAAGAGCGCACCGCACAACAAATCAGTGCGACCACACCAAATTCGATCGTCTGTTTATGCTTTAAGTGTAAGATCCCTCGTCACTAGTACTAGTAGAGTAACTCACCGTCGACGTGCGGCGCGCTGGGAGCGGCGTACGGCGCGGGCGCGGGGTGTGCGGGGTAGGGCGCGACGTACCCGGTGGGGTAAGGTGCGGGCGCGGGTGCGGGCGCGGGGTGTGCGGGGGGGTACGGCGCCGCGTACGGCACGCCCGCTCCCTGCACCGGGTACGTCGCCACTGCTACTGCAACACACATTCACAACATCGTATTATATCCTCCAACAACTCCGTGTGTGGGTTTCCCTTCCTTCTACTACTCCCGGCCGACTGACGTTTTTGATATGTACTTTAGCCGATATTTAACACAACCATCTGCATCCAATTCGAAGAATCTAATCCCGAGTGAATGTTATGTTGTCTAACTCAACATAACGTGATCAACAGACTTTATTGACACTATAGTACCGGCACGCTATGATGGCCGATCTGACACATTTCAACAGTGAGGTGAAAACTCATTTTTAAAATATCGAATTTCGAAACACAAATGCTGAAATATGTCGTAAAATTTGACTGCACGTCACTGTTGACAATATTGTACAGCAACTAGCACCTTTAAAGTAGTTATGAATTAACATGAAACATGATGAGCGGACAAACGTCACAAGTGTCACAACGGCCATCATAGCGTACCGGTATTATAATCATAGCACAGAGCAACGAGACTTCTCCGAGCAAAAAAGACTCACTTGAGCTTTAAGCAACACGATACTATTTAATATTAATAACCTAATGATTAATGGGTGATAAATATTGACTAGGTAATGAGAAAAACCCGTCGCCACCGAAACCACATTCCCGTTACCTATTACTATTAGAAAGGGAAACCCACGGACGACATTCGACTATGGTCATAGGCGTCAAAGTTAATAGCGGTGAAGAGATGAATAACAAAAAGAGGCAAATTAAACATCTCCAATGCAATTTAGTTACAGCGAGTTAGTTTACTAAATATGATGGTAAACTACACAGTTTTGACTTTAGTTTATCATAATCACCATCATCCGCCACATGAAGTCCTTTATGAACCACATAAACATAGGCCTTCACTAAAAATTTCCAGACGGACTTGAAACAAGACAAAAGAAACCTGCATACGAGTTCCTGCGTCCTTTATCAAGTCGTCTGCCCACCTAATAGTCCTTAAATTTAGTTAAAATAGTTATAAATATCAATCTATTAAATTCGCAGTTTTCAATAGCTTCACCAGGGTTAGCAAATAAGATGCGGTTTATAAATACCAACTGCGTTTAGTACCATGTCATGCTTGGTATCCCCAAATAGTATGCGATGTTATTGTTAGTAAGCACTCTCGAGTCGTAGCAGCAGCGAGTGTGAGAGCATGAATAAGGGAACGTATGCATACTACGTGACCCTCTCAGAAGGGGTGGGAGGTCTTCAAAATACCACGCCTGCTCACAAGAGGGACTTTAGGTTTTCGTCACGTAGTCAATATCCTCTAAAGGAAATCTCGCGTTTTTTTGAGCTATATCCATATATGGCGCGCAGCGTTCAGCGCTTTTAAAACTCACAGGTGGTAATACTGACGCACACATACGGCACGTCAGCTGAATGAAAACTAGAGTACATCGATATTCCTTGGACTTCACTTAATACTAGATACAGTTACATTAACCTGTTGTAGGGTTGATATTTGGTGTGTAGTAATATTCGGTCTCGGCTTCGAATGTCGGGTTGGACAAAGTGATATTGGATTTTTCTTCTCAGTATCAGCCCGGAGTCTGACATTTGGGTCCGATATGGCGATAGGCTCGTCCTCTACCACATCATGGCATGGAACATAGATGGCGATATTTGGGTTCCCTAGTACCACCTTTGCCTACCACTTCAGGGATAAAAGCGTGATGTGCTTTGTTTTTGTTGTATAGAGACAGTGGCACTCACCGGTGTACTGCTGCTGCGGGTAGAGCGCCGCGCTGCCCGGCTGAGTCGGAGCTGCAACGCACAACACACATGCTACATCATACAACTCACAACACACGCCGACCAATGCGGAGCGAATCCCTGTTTTCCAATTCCCCCTTATAAGTGTGCCAAAATTTATTTTTGATTGTTGATGTTTAAGACTGACCATCAGACACCAGCCGATCATACTTGATACTTTTTCTACTTATGTTATTTAAATCTAAGCTATTCGAGGAAAAATCAATATAAGTATTCATAGTATATTTTTTTTTTCATTTGATGCGATTCAATTGCTTAATAATTTTCTCAGCTTAGCCTATGTTTTATAACTATTGTAATATCATTGAGCTCAGTACAGTCTAGGTACTCGCTGAACTTTGATATGAACCCATGGCTGAGTGGAAGACTGAAAGCGAAAACTAAATTCGATTAATATTTAAACTCAACCTTATAATATCATTTCGCAAACAACTGTTATCGGAATAACAAGAACTCATCGAGAGGCAAATTCTATTGTAATGCCATTATCAGCCCTATGTGTATTGTGTATATATGTCATTAGGTTAAATTTTCTTTGCTACAGAATCCAGATATCGCGCCCACGCATCTGTTATCACCGTAAAGCGGATTCGTATTTCGTATGCAGTAAATATTATTAGTATGTAGTATAATTAACACCGAACAGGCATACAACACTGCACTCACACACATTACGTGGAAATTGTAATATAAGAGGAGCGGCGCGTTAGCGGGTGAGATGTTTCTTAGGCCTTAGCACTTGATACAGAGCCATTCATACATCATGAGATGATGTAAACACTCAAAGGAGTGTTTGTTGAGCGCGCGCACCGCGTTCTATGGGACATTTTCATAACATTAGTATCACTTTAAACAATCCAAAGGCAAGGATTAAATGTATATCTGCTCCAAACTTATTAAGTTACTTATAAACTCGTCTTATTTTTTTAATCAATGCTTTGCCACCGATTAGCAATAACTTTACTTATAAAGTAGTTTTAGTGTTAAGAGGTGGTCAAACGTTGCTTAAATAGAATATCGTCGTTGTCAAACCAATATCTGCTATGTGCACTTCTATGAGCTTTCAACATTTTGATTCATATAACTAGTTTGCCCCCCAAACTTTGCTATACATGGTAATTTTTACAGTACGTTACTAAATGAAACCACATATTCATCTATACCTCTGCTAACATTGTGCCAAAAATCATCAATGAATAACAAATACTTTCGCCAAAATTCGCGGAAAAATATGCCATGCAATGCAATGTAATCAGCGCTGTATTATATATTGCCCACTGATGAGCATGGGCTTCTTGTACTACTGAGAAAAAATAAATATACCGCTGGTTTGTCTCAAAATTTTACATGAGAATGTTTTTACTTCGTATCTCAAAGTCGAACTTTTTGCACATAGCAGATATTGGTTTGACCTCAGAATAATAACTTGCTTTAGTTATTATTCTGAGTGTTTGACAACGCCGATATGTCAAAATTAAACATCGCCGTGGCCAAGTTTTATTTAAACCTACGTAAGAGGCAAATTGGCGGATTTTGACTTACTGCCCCCTTATTCTCTATGACACGCGTTATTTTCACCGCTCGTAACAAGCGCGTAACGTAACTCATCGCGTTTATTACTATGGAAATTGGCATACAGAATACCATTTTACGCACATTACACGAAGTGAACGTGACGCGGCCGCGTTACGAGTTAACAATGTCATAGAGAATCATGCCTCTGGTGATCGAGTAAATTTGTGTGTTTTGAGCATTGATAAGAAAAAAACCGTTTTGAGGTTAACTACTGTTGTAAAGGTGGAGTAGGTACTGTGTTTACATATTGTCAAAAATTGATTTCGATAATCTACTCCGCGATTTTCAAAATGATGTCGATGAATTAAGGTATTTTAGGGTAATAAATTATAATCTGTGTCGACCGTACATATTTGATTACCTGCGTGCGTCTTCACGAAACAGTAGGTATCCCAAGTATTTGAGTAAGAATAAGTTAAGCACTGATTAAAAGTTCAAGAGTTTTTTTTTTTGTTAATGGCCCTACTGCCAGTAGCCTGACGCGAGTCGGCTTTTCTGGCCACACCGGTCTTTAGGGTGAACGCAGAAGGCGCTCGCAACCCTTTAAAACAAGTTAAAGTTTAAGAGTAGATTATTCAAGATGTATCTAAACATAGTTTTGAGATTTTTTTTTAACACGCTTTTATTATTTATAAAATAAAAAAAATAAAAAATACTTTATTCGTCATGTAGGCGAATATAGTTGCACTTATGATAATAACTAGCTTTTGCCCGCGGCTCCGCCCGCTTTAAAAAGTTTTTCCGGGATAAAAGTCCCGCTTTATTTTTTCCCGGGATAAAAGTTAGCCTATGTGTTAATCCAGGATATGATCTACCCGTGTACCAAATTTCATCGAAATCCGTTCAGTAGTTTTTGCGTGAAAGACTAACAAACATCCATACATCCATACATCCAAACATCCATACATTCTTACAAACTTTCGCCTTTATAATATTAGTAGGATAGTAGGATATGTCAAGATACATTCAATTAATAATTATTATTACAAATAGTCACTTATACGTAAGACTGCTTGTGCTCGCGAATCTACCCTCGTTTATATTAATATCCTGGGATATAACGTCGCCCAGAATTAGTGATTTTAGAAAATATTGTCGCGTGCGGAGCCACTTGACCACAAGTTATAAATAAAGACAGACAACAGTTTATAATGCATGCTACGTCTGGCTCGTGACGTAATGATCACCGCGCCTCGCGATAACTCTGTTTGTCGAGGGATCCGCGGCTCGCGCTGAAGGTCGTCTCGCGCAACGACACTTTCCTTAAACGCAACAAGTTATGGTCGCAGTGCACACTGCCGGCTATTGCGCTAATTAACTCGTCACGCGTCATTCATCTCAACCGGTGCACTCGCGTCATGCCTGGGAACCTGATTAGAATCTGATAGCTAGCTTGAATAACATTCTGTGTAGTCATTGATGCCGGGAACCTGAAGAACTCTACCCGACCTTCCTTTTGTTTGACTGGTAAATGAAGATCACAGGTTCAGCATTGATTATGGCGCTGATCACTAAAACCATTAAGAGACCTATTTTCCGAAATAAAAATCCTTTTGGATGGATGATCCGTGAGTCATTACAGTCTTCGTCAAGGGGTTACTAGTGTACTAATAGTATACTGCCAAGCCCTAGCAGCTTCCGTAAGAAAGTACAATACACTCATTTGCAAAAAAACGGGCGGTTTGGATTTTAATTCTTTTTAAAAAAAATACGGTACCAAAATGATTTCAATCATTTGTACATGTTACTGGCCGGTTTTAAAAATGCCGTGGTGTTTAAAACAGTACGTTCTAAATTAAAATTTTCGTTTGATGCTCGTTTTTACAGAAAACCACTTTTTATACTACATTTTTGGTGCGAAGTTCGTAACTTTTAGTCAATTTTTATGAATTTATTTCATATTCTTAATTGTCAAAGGTTCATTTATTGCTGTTTAGCTGTCTCAATAATGTTAGAGAAAGTGGTAAAAGCTACCAAAATTATTGCGCTGCTCGAAGAGGGCTGCAGCCAATGCTTCGTGGCTCAGAGGCTAAGTGTGAGTCGCTCGACGGTTCAAAGGACCTGGCAGCGGTATCAAGACACCGGTTCCGTCGAGAGAAGGCCTGGTTCTGGAAGAAAACCATGTACCCAACCACGGGATGATCGTTTTCTTGTGAGTCGCGCATTGAGAAATCGCAAGTCTTCGTATGTGGACCTTAAGAACAACCTCGAAGAAGTAAGAAATGTGCATATTAGTCTATGGACGGTCAGGAGGAGGCTGCTCGCGGCCAATATACGCAGTCATCGCCCGGCCCGCGGCCCTAAGTTACTCCGTGAGCACAGAGTTGCCAGGCTTAGGTTTGCTCGAAATTGTGAGTCATGGACTCAAGAAGACTGGAATAGGGTATTGTTCTCCGATGAAGCCAGGATATCTCTGTTCGGTGAAGATCGACGTCGGCGAGTGCTACGAAGACGAGGAGAACGCTTTGCAGAGGCTTGTTTTGAAGAAATCACACCTTATGGTGGGGGCTCTATTATGTTTTGGGCAGGAATAAATTCAATGGATCGTACAGAGTTAGTCTTAATTGAAAACGGCTCACTGACTGGACATCGATACATAACGGAAGTTCTTATTCCTCATGCACAACCCGCATTGGCCGCTTTAGGCGAAGACTCAATTTTTATGGACGACAACGCTCGCGCCCACCGGTCTGGCGATGTGGAAGCGTATGTGCAAGAGGTCGGCATTCGTCGTTTGGATTGGCCAGCTCGAAGTCCCGACCTCAATCCTATAGAGCATGTCTGGGACGTTCTGAAACGACACGTGAGATCAGTACAACCGGCTCCGCAAACCATCAGAGAGCTGAAGAATGTGATTACCGCGGAGTGGGAACGTATTCCGCAAGCAAGTATCCGGGATATCCTCGCTAGCATACCCAGACGAATTCAAGCTGTGATTTCAGCTAGAGGGGGTCACACTCGATACTAAACATTTATCTCCTTTTACTTTATTAAAGAAAAAACAAACAAAAAACTTTGTTAACTTTTACTTCACGAGCATATGCACTACTAGCGAGCATACACTACTAGTGAACTTTAGCATTAAAACCCATAAATTTTATCAAAATTTTATGATAATACTGACGAAAACGATTATTTGCTTATTAATTTACAAAATTGTGAAAGTAAAACTACCTATAATTATCAAACAAACCAATAGTAACATTTGAAATGGTTCATTGCTTAGGTGCCCGTTTTTTTTGCAAATGAGTTTACATTGCAACTCGAGGCATTTTTTCCTGTGTAGTAATATAGTGGTACTGACGTGCGAGCACCCTGCCGCGGCTGCGCGAGCGGCAGCACCGGTAGCAGCACGTCACGATCGCCATCAGTACCACCAGCGCCGCCAGCACCGGCACCAGCACGCTCATCACGTTGTGCGCGCGCCTCGCGTTCTCGAAACTCTGCGCACAACACATACATCATTCTTAGACTAACATAGACAGAGCATAAGCCGCAGAAAACCTGTCACAAAAAGTCTACCAAAATTGGTACACTTGCTCGTTACGTACGCCAGTATCAATTCAATCCCCGGACCGTTACGACCTCACAAAATTAATACAAATATGCGGGTTTATGCTATAAAATTGTGTCGCAATTAAGTAGGAAAGTATCATAGTAACACCATAATCACTGTCCACCGATAAGTTTTGTTGTTTAACACTATTTTAAGAGTAAACATGATATTATTATTTCATAGATTCCAAGCGGCTCGGACACCCCGGCGCAAAATGGCTGACTCCAGGCCTATGGACCTAGCTTCCGAGCGGCCGGTCGTCGCCGCTAATGAAAATTCCGCGATAAACCACGCCATTACCACCCCCCTGGCCGCGCCCATCCTTTCAAGAAGGGAAATGATGGAAAATGATGGACATGGTCAGGGAAATGTTCAGGACGGATTCGAGCTTCCGAACGTTCATTATCCTAATGGCTGACGAAGCTAGAACCCCGTCCGAAACATCGGTCACCGCGGAGTCGTCCGTGGCCACTATGACCTCGGTCGGCTCCGCTGAGTCCGAGGTTGAAATGAACATTTCTCCTAGCCCACCCTCAGCCTTAGACCCCGTCAATACAGCGGTCAAACGACCGATCTCGACATCTTCCTCCTGCTGTGAATCCGGGGCGGAATCGTCATCGTCGGAACGCGACGATGACGGTTTCACAACCGTGAGGAACAGCAGGAGGAAGAAACAAAGAAGTGTCACTACTCCCGCGCCCTCTGCGCCTTCTGCGCCCTCCGTACCCGCGCCTTCAGCGCCTATTGCTTCAACGCCGACTTCGTCGACGCCGCCATCGCCACCGACTCAACCAAAGGGGCCTAAAAAACCCCCGAGGTTGAACCTTCAGCTCCCTACAAATATGTCCATTCGGGACATATTTGAAGAACTGCGCAAACAGCGCATTAATATTTCATCCAACTCGTGGAATAAAGTCCACAAACTTCTCGCCCTGCAACCCGCTTCAATCGCGGACCACAGGGCGCTGACCAAATTTCTGGATGCCAAACATTGGCATTACTTTACCTACTCCCTCCCGGACGAGCGTCGCTTTCGCTACGTCATCCGGGGAATCCCAATACAAATGTCCTCCCAAGAGGTCAAAGAGGGCCTCACCGAAAAGGGCATTACAGCCCTAGAGGTGCATAGAATGCACCGCCAATCCCGTGCCTCCCGGCCGGGAATCCAATACGAAATGGTTCTCGCCATCTTACAGTCCCCTTCTGACGTCAAACGTCTCTTTGAGATTAAGGATATCTCGGGGCTAGGCGGCTTCACCGTCGAAGCCCCACACAAAAACACCCAAATAGGGCAGTGTCACAACTGCCAAAAATACGGCCACAACTCCCGTGGCTGTCGTCTCCCCGCCAGGTGCGTTAAGTGCCTCGGCGAGCACGGCACATCCGAGTGCCCCCGCCCCAAGGATCGTTACAAGAGTTACAAGTGTTACAAGAGTTAGACTCTGACCACAGACCTGTGATCCTAGAGCTAGTCCCCCAGCACGGTCCATCAGACACAGGTCCTGACGTTCCGATGAAGGTGAAAACGAATTGGCGCCTCCAAGGTACCAAGCTCGCGGACACCTCATCCACTGATCTTTCCGCGATCCCGACCAACATCGAGACTCCTGAGGAAACGACCAGCGCGATACGCGTCTTCACCAACCACCTACAGAACGTCTTGAGCGAAAGCTCCTAGAAGGTGCCAGAGACTGTCCACAGTATCTGGCAAATTCCCTACGACGTTCGGCGGTGGGTGAGGATGCGTAACGCTACGCTCAGAACCTCCGCGACGAGACCCACCCCGAAACGACGACGTCTTGCGCGCTACGTCGAACGTGAGGTCAGACGACGCATAAAAGAGGTCGTCGATTCGAGATGGGAAACTCGCCTAGCCGAGATCGAACCGACACACCAGGCCTTCTGGACACTGGTTCGTTCCTTCAGGAGAAACGATGTGGCTTCCATGCCTCCGCTCAATCGTCCCAATCAACGCCCGGCGTTTGATGACGACGAGAAAGCGGAACTGCTGGCCGACAGCCTGGAGTCTCAATGTTCTCTCACCACAGTACCCGTAGACGACGATATTTTTGTTGCGGTTAACACGTTCGTCGAAGATAGGAACGCGGTCCGGCCACCACCAATCTCTATTTCGCAACCGTTAAACGATAACATCGACCCGGACGTCGACGCGCCGCTCGATCCCCTTGCACCGGTGACGATCGAAGAAGTCATCTGTCTGATCAAGGCACTCAAACGTCGTAAAGCCCCCGGGGGCGACAGGATCTCCAATCGCATGATTAAGATGCTTTCGGAGCATCTAGTCCAAATTCTCATGTCAATTTATAACGCCGCGGTTCGAAACTGCCTCTTCCCAGAGATCTGGAAAGAGGCAGTTGTGATAGGTATCCACAAGCCGGGGAAACCCGCTTTCGAACCCGCCTCTTATAGGCCAATCAGTCTGCTCAGTACTCTGGGCAAAATCTATGAGCGGATCGTCCTCGACCGCCTCAAAATAGTCGCCCACGATCAAAATTTGATCCCTCCGGAACAGTTCGGTTTTCGGGCTAGACACAGTTGTGTCAATCAGGTGCTCCGCATCACGGAGTATGTTCACGACCAATTTCGCAAAGGTATGCCTACCGGTGCTATCTTCTTCGATATTGAAAAAGCATTCGACAGGATGTGGCACAACGGCTTGCTTTTTAATCTGTACACTCTCAACGTGCCCACACAACTCGTGCACATCATACGAGATTTCCTGTCGAATCGCGGTTTCAGATATCGCGTGGAGGGAACTCTCTCTTCCCGACACACCATCACGGCCGGAGTCCCGCAAGGCTCTGCCCTCTCCCCCTTTCTTTTCTCGCTGTATACCAGTGATATCCCCAAACCAAAGAACGCCCATCTGGCGCTCTTCGCACCGCAACCTACGCCTCACGTAGAGATCCCGACAATGTGGTGCGCACTTTGCAGGCCGCCGCCGATGAACTCGGTGAGTGGTTCCGCAAATGGCGAATCACCGTCAATCTCACCAAAAGCCAGGCTATCCTATTCACTCGGAAAAAGAAAGTCCATGTGCCTCACTTATCAGTCCGCATGTCCGACCAGGTTATCCCCTGGAAGGACAAAGCTAAATATTTAGGAGTGACCCTTGATCCGAGGTTGACCTTCATCCCACATGTAAACGCGGTACGCGCGCGAGCCGCATTCGCGATGGGTCAATTGCACTGGCTCTTAAACCGGAACAGTAAAATGTCGATCCGCAACAAGATTAGGATCTTTACGACATGCATCCGACCTATCATGACGTACGCATCGCCCGTATTCGCCCATTTACCGCCTGCTCGTTTTCAGCGTATGCAGGTCTTACAAAATAAAATGCTCAGATATGCTCTTGGTGCCCCGTGGTACGTTCGCAACCGCAACCTCCACGTGGACACCAACATGCCGACCATCAGGCACTTTATGCATATGGCCAGCAGACGCTACTTCGATCGGGCGGTAAACCACCCAAACACGCTTATCCGTAAAGCGTCTATACATACTCCATTTGATCGCGCCAAATGGAGACGACCGCGTTCAGTACTGACAGATCCAGAGGACGAAATGACTCTGGCCATTCGCGAAAAGATCGAGCATCAAAAGCTCTTACACTCCACAAGACCGCTGTACCGTCCTCGCCGTCGAGGACCTCGTCGCGTTCCCCGTCACCCTGACCTCTCTTAGCAGTTCCGGCCCGCGTGCCGAAGACTACGAACACATGAATAGGATTAGGTTAAAAACCATGTTTCCCCAAACGCTGATGTCTTATCCTCTCAGTGGCCGCCCTGAGCCGAGGTTCGTGACCCGTTAGTGGGTCGCCCTCAGCGTGGTCGCTTAATTTTAAGGGTTGCGAGCGCCTTCTGCACTCACCCAAAAGACCGGTGTTCTTTCATAAGCCGACCCTCGTCAGGCTAGAAAGAGTCATGTCAGGGACAAAAAAAAAAAAAAGGACACCCCGGTGTTGCCAGTTTATTACTGGGGCAATTTGCTGGAATGTTGGGAGATTGTACATTTAGCTATTCGTATTAATTTTTAATACTCCGCAAACATCGTAAAATCATTTAATTTACGTATAATTATCGTAAAATATAAGCCTATTGAATAAAATTTGTACGGTGTATGAGTACGTAATAAGAGATTTTATTGAACAAGACCACATAGTCTTACATCTTCCTCTAGTTACAAAGTCTCAAAATAAATAGTCAGTTTGTCGGTCATACCATTTTAAGTAATACCACTAATTGTAATCAACAACATCAAATAAGTTTGTTGAAAGTAATAATCATAAAATATTTGTAAGTAAGATGTCAATACATTTGTAAATTGCTCAAATATAAATCACGTCAAATCTAAAAGAAAAATTTTCCGAAAGCAAACACAACGAGACGGATTTAACACTTTTTAACACTTTGACTGCAACTCGCACAACTTTTAGCTACGGCCAAGATTTTTGTATTTTTAATTGCTGAATTTTCAGAATTTAACAGTTTTTTAAACCATAAAACATAGATGATTTAAGAACATAAACAAAATCATTGTTTTATTTGTCCAATTCTTTCAACAAAAGTGCAGAGAAACTTGGGTAAATTATCTAGAGTAGGTATCCCTACACGCGCACACATTGACAGTTTGCCGGCTAGTAACTACACAACGCTCACTCACACATCGTGCATCTCTGTGTGAGTTGTGACAGGCTGCGACGCGTATTGCTTGTCCGCATTGCTCCGTCTATATTAGTCTAAGACATCATTTTACGGACGATTACAACAAAAAGAAAACACATTTTTTGAATTCCATCTTAATCTTTGGTCAGATTCCTAAAATAGTCAATCATAATATATCTTTAAAAAATTATCACTACATAGTATAAAACAAAGTCGCTTCCCGCTGTCTGTCCCTATGTCCTCATGTCCCTATGTATTAGTAGATAGAGTGATTCGAGAGGAAGGTTTATATGTATAATACATATATTATATAGTAGAGAAACATTGATAATTTTAGAGGTTTTTTATATGATGTCGTAAATAAACAAATTTTTTTGCGCTTGCATTGCAGACGCTGGCTAAACCCTACGAGACAGATCAAAATAATTGACTATACTATAGCACACCTTAAAAAGGTCTTCAAAAAAGTCCGCGATGGTATAGGTATGTCTATCTCTTAGGGCTAACCCACAATAACCATTTTTTATCCTTTACTTTTGAGGAGAAATAATAGATTAGTAACGAAGCTATTTTAAGCAATACAGCATAAATTCTTATCTAATTAAGTACCTTAAATAATATTTACATTCAATATGGCCCTTTACAACATGTAATATATAAATATTTTCGAAGATATTACAGATTTAAAATGCAGGGACATAGCGGTTGCGGCGGTACCGCCCGGGGGGCCGGTGGCGCGTGTCTATAAATGAGAAAAAGTATCGAGATAGTTTGAGATCCAGAGGAGGACATAGGCTACTTTTATCCCGGAAGAACATAACCCGAGAATTCATACCGTTTTTTATTTCTCGCGAGTGGCGCCGTCACGGCCTAACCACAACCGATTTCGATGAAATTTGGTAGGGAGATAGTTTAAGACCCTGGGACGGACCTAGGCATATTTAATTCCGGGAAAAAATAAACCGAGACTTTTATTCCGGAAAATCATTTTCTGGGAGTGTAAGCGCAAGAAAATAAGTATGGCGATAGTTTGAGATCCAGAGGAGGACATAGGCTACTTTTCCCGGAAGAACACAAAACGGTAATTTTATCTCGGATTTTTTTTCTCGCGAGCGGAGTCGTCACGCCACTGAACTGGTTGTGATGAAATTTGGAAGGGACATAGTTTAAGACCCTGGGAAGGACTTAGGCTAATTCTTATCTTAGAAAAACATAACTCGGAACGTTTATCCCGGTAAATATTTTATTAAAAAAACACAAGTGGACGGTAGCCTAGTTGGGAATGTAACGAGACAATGTCCGGAGGTTCAAAACCCACGGCACACACCTCTGACTTTTCGAAGTTATGTGTGTATTGTTTATCAATTATCGTTCGTTTTAACGGTGAAGGAAAACATCGTGAGGAAACCTACATACCTGAGAATTAATTCTCCATAAGAAATTCAAGGGTATGTGAAATCTGCCAACCCGCACTAGGCCAGCGTGGTAGACTAGGGCCTAAAACCCTCTCAGTAGTAGAGGAGGCTCGAGCTCAGTAGTGGGCAGTATATAATACAGGGCTGGTATTATAAACAGTAAAATCTGTACCTACTATCAAAGTGTTTTTTATAGTGCTCTCACACGCCCGGAACGGACTCATCGGCGTATTATTTAGTGTGATCGTGTAGGTTAGAACTTTGCCTACCCCGCTGCGGTAGCGGGATGAACATATGTGTAAAGTTAGCGTAGTTATTTTCAGAATTGTTACTTATGTGCAGCGATTGTCGTAAACTTAACGTAAGTAAATCGAAATAACTTTTCTCGTAATGCACATAAGGTTGTTACATAGTGTTTAGTATATAGAGCCAATTACTGGTTATGTGCGAAGACACTAATAGTTTAGGTATATAGGCGCGAAACGTAAATAAGTGCGTAATCGATAACGAAAAAGTGCCCTCCGAGGAGGACCAGACCTCCGGGGCTCTCCCTTCGGTATCGCCTCGGAGTACTTAAGTGCGTTTTTTTGGACAATTCGAGTCAAAGCAAGAGTCGAAAGTAATAGTCAGTCAGTCAAAGTCAATTAGATTTTTTTTTTGTGGCCATCTTCGGCGCATTAGGGACGGCTGCGGGCTTCCTCCGACTCACGTCTAAGTTGTCGTCCGCAACCGCCCCTGCGCGTACCGCTGTTGCGGTCCTTCTCCTGTTGTTGCGGGGGCTCAGAAGCCCCCGTACACCGAAGGACGCCCTTGGCGTCCGAGGCAGCGTGAGACACGCTGCCGTCCATCACGGGGGTCACAGAAGTTGGCTAGACTAATAGGTGGGCGGTCCCTCCCGCCCACCCGTGACCCCCGGAAAGTCAATTAGTTTGGAGTTCAGAACAACATCAAGAAAGAAAACAGCAAGTAGTCAGCAAGTAAGAAGAAGTCGGCAAGTTAGAAAATCCCTGGATGGACAAAGCGCTTATGCAGTCGACCCCTCCTCCCACTGCTAAGAGGACGACCTCCGGCTGCGACACAGAGCTACAGCATAGCAACGGACCTCCCCGTACCGAATAACGTCTTGCAGAGATTTTGTATCGGTTGTATAAGCTGTACTGTACATAATGTGTGTGAATCTATACTAATATTATAAAGCTGAAGAGTTTGTTTGTTTGAACGCGCTAATCTCAGGAACTACTGAACCGATTTTGAAAATTCTTTCACTAATAGGAAGCTACATAACTCCTGAGTGCTATAGGCTACTTTTTATCCCGGGAAAATATTTTTGTCCCGGAAAACTTTTTCACGCGGGCGGAGCCGCGAGCACTACTATTAAGTATAAAATACACGGATAGAGTTATTTATCGAATAACACATCGGGCAAATGGCCCTCTATCGTCATGATGAAAATGTGCTTGCTTTATCGCTTAAGATAATTTCAGTGGGAACTTTATTATAAAAGTGTATACAGTAACCCTTAAAAGATTTGCTGATTTTTTAGAGCCTGGTTTTGTGATTAACTAGGTTATTTTTGCTTCTAGTATTTAGGTAAGCCATGGATATCGCTAACTTTCGGAAAGTTTTCTATATTCTTATGTACGTACATTAAATTAGCGAATATAAATTGTGATGCTACTGTCATTATATTTGTTTCTTTGAATTTTTCTCTTAGAGAACATCTAGAGCTTAGGGAGTAGATAGATCTTATAGCTCGCTTTTGAATATAGTATTAATGTCAGCAGCACCACCCCACAGCAAAATCCCATAACTCATCAAACCATGAAAGTAAGCAAAATAGACCAATCTAGCTGTTTCAATGTCAGTCAATTAATTGGCGTAGTCTACTCACTGCAAAAAACTCTCACTATACTGTCAGTGTATAATATTTTTAACTGACTTCAAAAAGGAGGTTCTGTATTAGATCCGTATATATATATGTATGTTTGTATGTAGGTATGTATGTATGTAAATTTGTATGGCCGCGTGTTGTGTGTCTCAAAAACTATTGATCCGATTTGGATATGGTTTTCGATATTGAAATGTAGTTTTTTCAGGGCAGGTTTTAGTATATATATTTTATGAAAATCTGATGAAGATCTTCGGAGATACACAATGGAACTCTTCAATAACTAACAGCAGATGACTCGCGAATGCTGCAATCGTATATCTATGATGTATTGTTTACATCATTCCAAAATTAACTAACAAAAAAGCAATAAAAACTTTTTGATAAAAAATTAAAATCCTCCTAGCCAGTTACGGCCACGGTGGCCAATCTCAACGCAGATCAGCCAGGTACGCAGGAGATATTATAGTGCACAAATGAGCGGAGAGAGATCAGGCGCAGGACCAACGGCTTTACGTGCTTTCCGAGACACGGGGGTATCACACCGCCAACTTCCTGACTCCGAGCTGCGACTGAGTAATTTTTTTAAGATGGAAAAATCCAGTCACAGGGTTTTTTTTTTTTGGCCCGACCCGGGATTCGATCTCAGGACCTCAGCGCGCAAATCGTACTCGTAACGCGTACGCAATACAACTACGCCACCGAGGCAGTCAGATAAAAAATAAACCGACTTCAAAACCACTATGCCTAATTTAAATTGCCAGCTAAGCTAAGGAAAAACAAATATACGAAAACATTGTTCAATTTAAATTAGGCACTGACTCCAAATATACTATATTATACTAAGCGAATACAAATTTTAATTATTTTTTTATTTGTAGTGGTTTTGAAGTCGGTTTATTTTTTATCATTAACATTAATTATCAGTTCTGCCGTCACCCGGAAGGGGCGGCACTGCTGAGGAGTGGGGTTCTCAGTGTATCCAGTTATTTCCGTTGATAAGTTAGCGGACTAACTTATGAACGGATTCAAGCCTTATGACAACACAATTATATAGTAAAGAGAATATTCAAACTTTAACCCTGGGCAGTGGCAGAGAGACAAGTTCTTGCCGAGATTCCTCTAAGCTGCCATCGCATATTACGACAGTAAGTAGAAACCAGTGATAGGATGGTAATGCAGTGCGGCTCAGTATCACGTCGAGCACAATTTGAACACCTTATGTGTTAATGTAAATGAAAGGCGGTCGATGCCCGATACTTCATGGGTTTATGGCCCTAGTTGGTGCCATTAGCTGATATTGTAGTGTACATACAACACATGTAATACACCACAATGAAAATGGCACTGAACAAAGACACATTGCATTAGGTTTGCCAGATTGTAAAATCTGAATAATATTAGTTATACCGGGTGGAAGGGAAACGCTCTCGGAAACGAAAACAGGTGATAGTATTGGTGATTCCTGACGTGATGGCACTAAAAAAATCGCGATCGTATTGTTACAATTTTAGTAGGATTTTCTAAAACTTCTGTACAGCTTCACGTATGGATAGATAAATCCAACTATTATTCTGAAAAACGTAGTAAAAAAGGTCAATATTTCAAAAAAATCGTAATGAAACACGTACATCAGCTGATGGGTTAACGACCGCGGTGTCGGCGCAGCGCGGCGGCCGCCGCCTTGTCGGCGTTTGCTTTGTAGTTTGTACCCTACCCAGTTTTTTGTACGCTTTACATTGCGCGCGCATAAATTACGGAAATACTAAAATCGTAAGTATTACCGCTTAGCTTTGCAAATGAATATAGTTTTTCGTTAATGTTATGGTTCTTCTCTCTTACCGTTCCGGTATAGAGAGCGTTTCCCTTCCACCCGGTATAGGGATTTTGGAGTGGTATGGAGAAATTCACAAAAGGCAAATAATTTGTATAGACCTAACATTACATCAGGTTTTTCATGTTACAATTGGATAATAAATATTTTGCAGTTGTTAAATTTCAGTAAGTGGACCATAACCTAGTTGGTAATAGAAAAGTCTGCAGAGACAATGTCTGGAGATTCAAAACTAAAAGCACACACCTCTGACTTAAAAGTGGCATGTGTATTGATTATCAATTATTGTTTGCTTCACTGGTGAAGGAAAATATCATGAGGAAACCTAAATACCTGAGAATTCTCCATGAGAATCTCAAAGGTATGTGAAGTTTGCCAACCCGCAGTAGGCCAGCATGGTGGACTAAGGACTAATCCTTCTCAGTAGTAGAGGAGGCCTGTGCTCAGCGGGATCCCTTTGATTCGCCTACGTTTTTTTAAACTATTATTTTTTCGCATATTGACTTTGCATAATATGTATCGGCATAATAGTACTATCGCATAGTAATATTTTGGCCTACTACTTTTTTGTCATAATAAGCTATTGGAATAATTTTACCTTGACTAACTTGTATTAAACTAATACACATTTTGCATAATATGTATTTAGAATAAATTAGGTTAGCGAGGAGCGAAACGCCGAGCGTATTAGGTGCACATAAACCACCGCCATACCAGAACCGACTTTACGGCGTTTCCAACTCAGACAAAACCAAACACGAATGATGCTTATTTATTTTTATGACTTTTGATAGTTATGCTATTTGACGTTAGTTGTTCTGATGGTTGTGCTTTTTGTATTTATGCTTTTTTATTTTATGCTAAAACAATTATGCGTAATAATAACTATTATACATATTGATATTTAGGCTTAACCCCTGGAATGCCGGGCTCAGTTTGCGTAAAAAACGCTTGCGTGCCGCCCATACATTTGAAAAAATCGGATTTTAGGTGTAAAGGCTGTTCCAATTTATACACCATAAAATTCTTTTAGTACGAATTTTGAAATTATTTATTTACTTATTTATTATGGATCAATGGTCACTAAAATATTTAGAAACATTGTGAGATTTGGCATAGACGGCCGCCATTTTGAATTTCTTCGTTTAAGGCCAATTGACTTCAAAATCGATATCTGGGCAGGCCTGTAGGTACAAAATACGGATCCAATGTTAGAGTTGAAAAAAGTGGCCGCCATTTTGAATTTCTTTGTTTTAAGGCCAATCGGCCTCAAAATCGATATCTGGGCAGGCCTTTAGGCATAGAAGACGGATCCAATGTTAGAATTGAAAAAAGTGGCCGCCATCTTGAATTTCTTTGTTTTAAGGCCAATCGGCCTCAAAATCGATATCTGGGCAGGCCTTTAGGCACAGAAGACGGATCCAATGTTAGAATTGAAAAAAGTGGCCGCCATTTTGAATTTCTTTGTTTTAAGGCCAATCGACCTCAAAATCGATATCTGGGCAAGCCTTTAGGTACAGAAGACGGATTCAATGTTAGAATTGAAAAAAGTGGCCGCCATTTTGAGTTTCTTTGTTTTAAGGCCAATCGACCTCAAAATCGATATCTGGGCAAGCCTTTAGGTACAGAAGACGGATCCAATGTTAGAATTGAAAAAAGTGGCCGCCATTTTGAATTTCTTTGTTTTAAGGCCAATCGACCTCAAAATCGATATCTGGGCAAGCCTTTAGGTACAGAAGACGGATCCAATGTTAGAATTGAAAAAAGTGGCCGCCATTTTGAATTTCTTTGTTTTAAGGCCAATCGACCTCAAAATCGATATCTGGGCAAGCCTTAATGTACAGAAGACGGATCCAATGTTAGAATTGAAAAAAGTGGCCGCCATTTTCATTTTTTTTGTTTTAAGGCCAATCGGCCTCAAAATCGATATCTGGGCAGACCTTTAGGTACAGAAGACGGATCCAATGTTAGAATTGAAAAAAGTGGCCGCCATTTTGAATTTCTTTGTTTTAAGGCCAATCGACCTCAAAATCGATATCTGGGCAGGCCTTTAGGTACAAAAGACGGATCCAATGTTAGAATTGAAAAAAGTGGCTGCCATTTTGAACTTCTTCGTTTTAAGGCCAATGGACCTCAAAATCGATATCTGGGCAGGACCGTAGGTACAAAAGACGGATCCAATGTTAGAATTGATAAAGTGGCCGCCATTTTGAATTTCTTTGTTTTAAGATCAATCGACCTCAAAATCGATACTTGGGCATGCCATCGTTTTGTTTTAACACTAATGGGATTTATGATAGATATTTGGGCTTGTCTTTAGCCAAACAGAATAAATTGAGGTTGTAATTTTACTAATTTAACAATTTAAATACGCAATCACATCAAAATTAGAAACTTTTAAAAATGAATAAGGTAATCAACCTGAGTAGCCTTTTAAGTCTGGTGATGGGGGGTAAATAAATAAAAAGATACAGTAATTTAATGGCCACCCAACAGGGTATAACGATATGGGGGAAGAAAAATATAATACGATAATTTCTACTACGCGGCTAATTATTCTTATACCAATCGTTGAATTGTTAACGACTCGCCTGATTTTTAACCGATTTTGATGCTTTCACAGAAGAATTTACTTTATTTGCTGTTTGCTGCCACGGGACACTTTTTTCTTCATCAATTCTTTATTTTGCGACATAACGAAGCTGCGTTATTGAAGAAAACTGAATAAGCATTGATGGTGGCCATAATATTTTAAAAATCAATAATTAGAACCTACTATAGTTTGTGGCCATGTCCAGCGGATTTTGAGTTTAAAACCAATAGCCCTTAAAACAAGAACATTTAACATGGAATGCAGTTCTTAAAATTCCAACCTCGAGTTATTCAATTTGGCTAAAGACAAGCCCAAATATCTATCTTCCCTCTCGCGGAAGGAGAGTGCCGAGAGGGATCGCCAGCGCAGTGGTGATCCCTCCCGCCGCCAGACGAGACGTAGAACGCGTGGTGGACGATTGACCAACATCTCCCGCCCTGTGGATTGGGGCGTTGGAGAATTCCACCACGGTATCCCCTGCCTGTCGTAAAAGGCGACTAATAGGAGCCTCCGTGGGTCACGGGTGGGCGGGAGGTCCACCTATTAGTCTAGCCAACTTCTGTGACCCCCGTGATGGACGGCAGCGTGCCTTACGCTGCCTCGGACGCCAAGGGCGTCCTTCGGTGTACGGGGGCTTCTGAGCCCCCGCAACAACAGGAGACGGACCGCAACAGCGGTACGCGCAGGGGCGGTTGCGGACGACAACTTAGACGTGAGTCGGAGGAAACCCGCAGCCGTCCCTAATGCGCCGAAGATGGCCACCGCGGAAAAAAAAATATCTATCTTAAATAATTATGACTTTTACTATCAATGCCATGCCCAGTATCGATTTTGAAGGTCAATTGGCCTTAAAACAAAGAAATTCAAAATGGCGACCACGTTTTCAATTCTAACATTGGATCTGCCCTTTGTACCTAAAGCCATGCCCAGATATCTGTATTGAGGTCGATTGACCTTAAAACAAAGAAATTCAAAATGGCGGCCACTTTTTTCAATTCTAACATTGGATCCGTCTTCTGTACCTAAAGGCTTGCCCAGATATCGATTTTGAGGTCGATTGGCCTTAAAACAAAGAAATTCAAAATGGCGGCCACTTTTTTCAATTCTAACATTGGATCCGTCTTCTGTACCTAAAGGCTTGCCCAGATATCGATTTTGAGGTCGATTGGCCTTAAAACAAAGAAATTCAAAATGGCGGCCACTTTTTTCAATTCTAACATTGGAGCAGTCTTTTGTACTGAAAGCCATGTCCAGGTTTCGATTTTGAGGTCAATCGGCCTCAAAACAAAGAAGTTCAAAATGGCGGCCACTTTTCTCAATTCTGATATATGATTAAGATTTGCATCCAATGGAAACAAAAAATAAGCTAAAAAGAAATAACCTGTAGATGTTCAGTTTTCATACATTTTGCAGAAATCGGCCCGAGCGTGGATCCACGCTCCCGGCAGAGTTTGAACACTTTTTTTGAGCGTGGATCCACGCTCACACACGCGAGGGCTTAAAGCTAACGCCCGAATACTCAAACACTACTTAAATATTTGAGATGGCCTTACGGATTTAAGCATTCGTTATTGGTGAAATTGGTATACTGAAACGTCACTTATCTCTTAACCTTAAATTTAAGGCGACTCAGTTTAAGGTCCGCTTATTGATTCAAACGGTATTCACAAACACTGCTTAAAGTTTGACAGCTATGTAAGACCTCCAAATATGGCTGTTAATCGAGATCAATTTGAGAGTGCTTCAGACTAATCTCAAATATTTACGTTCAAATCTTTAATAATTTTATTGCGTAATAACTACTTATTTTATTCTCTTTGGATTTAATAAATCGTTTTTTTCTTCATTATCATCATTTTCTGAAGAGGAGTATGGTGTCAAAGGAAAAAATCGAGAGAAATTTAACGCTTTCGAAGAATACAATAATGATAATTTAATGTTAATGTTTGACAAATAAATATATCATATCTTATCGTAAAAGAAGATTCCGACTTAGCAAGGAAACAGTTCTTCATTTATGTTCTTTAAAATCGGGATTATATCCAGCCGAACACAAAAAGAAACCAAACAATCCAACCGATAGCCCAAGGTCATCGGGGTTATTTTTCACGGGAAACAACCAACGGTAGTACATCGTATTGTGCGTAGTATGGCAGTTGAGTTAGCATATTTTGTAAATGTTTGTAAATATGCCTACTTCTGATGATAAAACTGAAATAAGAATTATAAATATTACTGTTGTTGACTTGTTTATTTTTTTTCTAAAGCGGCTAATGTCAACCCTGACATACTGCCAAGTGGCAATATAATGCCAATATAAGCTCATCACATCAATGTTAAGAATATAATAATTAATAAACTATTTCTAATAATGAATATGCCATTCCTACATATTGGGGTGCAAAGTCAGGAAACCTCCACGTGGTGCACCCTGGGCAACGGAGCGTCGGTCGAGTTGATCGGCGCAACGGCCAATATCCTGACAACAGTGGTCTTGGCGGTAGTCGCCGCTTTTTTGCGGTGGCTGCCGCATTCTTAGATGGTGGGCCCGTGTATTCGGGCGGCTCCTGGTTCATCCGGGGGTGTCGACGGGCTCGGTGTGCGCTAACACCGCCCCGAGCAGGCAGTGGGGGGGAACCTTCCTTTCCGCTGTCACCGTTGCAGATCGTAATCTAGTATGGAGGTCCGTGGACATGTCTCGCGCTCCTGCTGGACCGAGGGTCTTGGCTTAATCGCCCGGACCACGAGGGAGAAAACCTCTATAAAAAGTTACCCCGAATCCCAAGCGGCGGCGCACCGCGAGGGGATGCATGGCCGATGGGTAGTTCGGTCACTAGTGCGACCCCCGCCAGAGTACCGGCCGACCCTCTTGGCGGGTTAGGCTAGGCTTACCCAGGTACAGGGGGCACTGCCTGGGTGGACTCTTATTTCCCCCATACTCGTGGGACTAATATGGAAAATGTACCTAAAATAATTTTAACGAGAGTGCCTACTCCAGTTTCGGCTGGAGAGGCGGAGACTGGTGGGCGAAAGCCCGTTGTTGGCGGACGAAGAGTCGGCGCGGACAAGATGTCCATAGGCGTCGACTCGGAGTCGAGTGGGAGCGTTTCCTCCGTTCGGAGCCATAGGCTCTGGAGGAAACGTTCCGAGTTGGACAAGGGCAGCAGGTCGTCCCTGGGAAGCGACACGGAGGAGCCAACTCCGAAGTCGCAGACGACTGCTGGACGTGGCAGGGGAGGCCCAGCTTCGGTCGACGGATTCGTCGCACCGAAGTCAAGGGAGAGGGTGCGCGACGTTTTAAAGCGCAGGGAGGCCCGCCAAAGGGCGAGAAGGGTGGAGAGCGGGGAAGGCATGGTCCTTCGCTCCGCCAACCCAAAGGTGCCCGCCGAGGAGGTGGCTGTCGCGGCGGCGGCGGAACCGGCACCGAGCGCTCGCCCTAAAGGCGAGGCCAAGAAGTGGCGCGATAAATGCGCCAAACTAGAGGAGGCGGTGAAGGAGCTGAAGCGTGAAAACGCTTCTCTCCTTCGCCGTCTGGAGGAGCTGGCAGCAGTGGAGGCCAAGTGGCAGGCCAGAATGGAGTCGGTGCTCCTAGGGCCGGCCCAGAGGCCTCCGCTGGCCCACGAGAGACGGTCCACCCCCGGGGACATACCACTCCCCGTCCAGGGTGGTTTCGTTGGCGGAGCTCCCCAGCCTTCCACTAAGGGGAAGGGGAGGGGGAAGGGGAAAGGAGCAGTGCAGCCTGCTCCTCTTAAGGCTCCTGCCATCGTGGCCGGGCCCTCCACCTCTGCTGCCGTGGCGGTCGCTGGACCGTCTGGGGTGCCCCAGAAGGGGAGGGGGAAAGGTGGTCCTCCTGCTCCCCCCGTAGCGAAGTCCGCTCCGAGGGAGCCCCGCCCACTGCCACCGGCCCCAGCGTCCATGGACGCTGAATGGACCGTGGTGGTGGGGAAAAAGAAGCGGGGGAAGCCCAGCCCCGCTGCGGCGCCTGCGGCGAAACCGCAGCAGAGGAAGCAGAGGCGCAAGGAGCCCAAGCTGCGTCAGCCACGCTCAGCGGCCATAGTGCTGTCGCTGACGCCGGCGGCGGTGGCCAAGGGCCTAACGTACGCCAAGGTGCTGACGGACGCTCAGCACCGCGTGGACCTCGCCGGCCTCGGCATTGACAGGCTGAGGCCCAAGGTGGCAGCCACGGGTGCCATGCTATATGAGGTGCCCGGGGCTGAGTCGGAGCGGAAGGCGGATTCCCTCGCCGCAAGGCTGAGGGAATGCTTTGGCGGGTCGGAGGATATCCAAATCTCCCGGCCCACCAAATGCACGGAGCTGCGGCTGTCGGAGCTGGATCCGGCAGCAACATCCGAGACGGTCGCAGCGGCTCTCAGCGTTGCTGGCGAGTGCGCAGCTGATTCCGTGAAGGTCGGAGAAATCCGGCCTGACCGCTCCGGCCTGGGCGCAGTTTGGGCCAAGGTGCCGACCAGGGCGGCACAAAAAATAAAGGCGGGCCGCCTGATGGTAGGGTGGACTGTGGCCCGGGTGACCGTGCTCGGGGCGCGCCCGATGCGGTGTTTCCGTTGCCTTGAGCACGGTCACACGCAGAGCACCTGCACCGGAGGACCGGACCGCAGCGATCTTTGTTATCGCTGCGGCAAACCGGGCCACAAAGCCCGCGGATGCGAGGCCGCGCCGAACTGCGCAGTCTGCGCGGCCGCAGGGAGGCCCGCCAAACATCCGGTGGGCGGGAAGTCATGCCCCGCCCCCTCCCGTCGCGATAGGCGTCGCGACGGGGTACGAAGTGCTGCTGCCGCTGGGGCTTCGACCCAGCCGCAGGCAGCGAGCCCACCGCAAGGGGCCGCGATGGACGTGGTAGAGATCGCCCAATAAATGGAACTAAATTTCCTCCAGGCGAACATCAACCACTGTGCCAGTGCCCAGGACCTGTTGTCCCAAAGCCTGGCGCAGTGGTCGGTGCAAGTGGCCGTGGTCGCTGAGCCGTATTTTGTCCCCCCCCGGGATAACTGGGCGGGGGACCTTGACGGCTTGGTGGCCATCATCAGCCGGGGCGCCGCTGGCTCCCCACCCTTCGAAAAAGTAGCGAAGGACAGGGGATGCGTGGCGGTTCTGTTGGGAGACATTTGGATAGTAGGAGTGTACTTTTCTCCCAACAGACCCCTCGCCGAATTTGAGTCTTTCCTCGTTCGGCTGGGGGCCTTGGTGGAACAAGGCCAACCTCACCCGGCGGTCGTCGCCGGCGACTTCAACGCCAAATCCGTGGCTTGGGGTTCGCCGGCGACGAACGGTCGTGGTCGGGTCCTGGAGGAATGGGCGATCTCTGTCGGCCTGGTCGTCCTGAACAGGGGGTCGGTGGACACATGCGTGCGGCACAACGGCGGGTCTATTATAGACCTGTCGTTGGCGAGTGCCGCCGTCGCACGCCGTGTCCGGGACTGGAGAGTCCTCGTGGGCGTGGAGACGTTGTCGGACCATCGTTACATCAGGTTCGGCGTCTCCGCGTCCCCGAGTGTCCAGTCCGGTGGTGTACCGAGTGCCCCAAATCAGGACGGCCCGCGGTGGGCGCTTCGTCGCCTCGATGGGGAGGCCCTAGTGCTGGCCGCTCTGGTCATGTCGTGGCTCCCCGTGCCGGACGGGCCGGTACGGGTTGAGCAGGAGGCGGAGTGGTTCGGGGTGGCAATGTCGGATGTCTGCGACGCCGGCATGCCCCGAGCTCTCCGCCGTTCGCCGGTGCGACAGGTGTACTGGTGGTCGGCGGAGCTAGCGCAGTTGCGCGCGTCGTGCGTGGCTGCGCGCCGCCGATACGCCAGGCATCGTCGTCGCCGGCTAAGAGACGAGAATCATGCAGACCAGGAGCGGCAGCTCTATGGCCTCTACAAAGAGGCAAAGAGAGCGCTGCGGGTGGCCATTCATGGGGCCAAGGTCGCGGCACGTAAGGCGTTCGTGGGGACTCTCGACAGGGACCCGTGGGGGCGCCCTTACCGGATGGTGATGAAGAAGCTTCGCCCAGCGGCGCCCCCGCTGTCGCAGAGTCTCCGGCCAGAATTACTGGCCAACGTCGTCGCGGCCTTGATCCCGGCCACCGAGGAGTTCACTCCTCCACCGATGGCGCCACCGGATGTGGCGTCATCGTCGAATGAGAATCCGGCAAGGGATATCCCGGAGGTTTCGCCCGCTGAAATGCGGGCGGCAGTGCTTCGGCTGCGGAGCAAAAACACGGCCCCAGGGCTCGATGGCATCCCCGGGAAAGCCTGGGTGCTAGCCCTCGAGTACCTGGGCCCGAGGCTCCGCGGCTTATTCACCGCCTGCCTGGAGCAGGGCGTCTTCCCGGTGCGTTGGAAAACCGGGAAGCTCGTCCTGCTGAAGAAGGGGGGACGACCCGCAGAGTCGCCGTCGGCCTACCGGCCCATCGTGTTGCTCGACGAGGTGGCAAAGCTCTTCGAGCGCATCATCCATACCCGCCTCCTCGAGCACCTCGATAGGGTCGGTCCGAATTTGGCCGACGAACAGTATGGATTCAGGAGGGGACGTTCCACTGTCCACGCGATTCTGCGGGTGAAGGCACAGGCGGAGGATGCAGTGGCCAGAGGCAGTGTAGTGATTGCGGTGTCGTTGGACATATCCAACGCATTCAACTCGCTGCCCTGGCCCTGCATCCACGAGGCACTGCGGTACCACGTGGTGCCGCCCTATCTCCGGCGTCTGGTGCACGCGTACCTGTCTGACAGGCACGTGGTGTATCCGGGCGCCGATGGGTGGCACCGAAGAGCGATGTCGTGCGGTGTTCCACAGGGCTCGGTTTTGGGCCCTCTCCTGTGGAACATCGGGTACGACTGGGTGCTCCGTGGTTCCAATCTCCGGGGCGTCGGCGTGACTTGTTACGCCGACGATACGTTAGTCACAGCGACTGCTGGGACCTTCCGGGACGCCGCAACTCTGGCGGCGGCGGGCACCGGCCAAGTAGTTCGAAGAATCCACCGTTTAGGGTTGAAGGTGGCCCTCGAGAAAACCGAGGCCGTGTGTTTTCACGGACCTCGGAGAGGGCCACCGGCCGGTGCCGGCATCGTCGTTGGGGGGGTGCGGATCTCCATCGGCTCTAGCATGAGGTATCTGGGTTTAGTCCTAGATAGCCGATGGCGATTCCGCACCCACTTTAAGGAGTTGAGGACGAAATTGTCCCGGGCAGCGGGCGCTCTTTCCCGCCTGCTGCCCAACCTGGAAGGTCCTGGCTTCCCTTGCCGGAGGCTGTATCACGGAGTCGTGCGGTCCATAGCCCTTTATGGCAGCCCCGTTTGGGCTGACTCCCTAGGCCGCCCCTGCGTCGCCCTTCTGCGCGCCCCGCAGAGAGCTTTAGCGCAGCGGGCGGTCAGGGCGTACCGCACGGTCTCTTTCGAGGCGGCTTGCCTATTGGCCGGATTTCTGCCCTGGGACCTGGACGCCAAATCCCTTGCCGATGTATTCCATTGGCGGGAGGAGGCGTTCAGTCGCGGGGAGCGTCCGGCCCTGAAGGAGGTGGAGGCCAAGAGGGCCGCCTTACGGCGAGCCGCCGTGGAGGAGTGGCGTCTCAGGCTGGAGGCCCCGTCGTGGGGGCACCGGGTCGTAGAGGCAGTGCGTCCTGTCTTTGCCGAATGGCTGGACAGGCGCCACGGAGCGGCAACATACCGCCTGACGCAGGTGCTCACCGGGCATGGCTGCTTCGGTGAGTTCCTGTTTCGGGTGGTAGGTGTAGAGGAGTCGGCCGTGTGTCACTATTGTGACAACTGCCCAATGGACACGGCCCAACATACGTTGGAGTGTTGTCCAGCCTGGGATGAGGAGCGCAGCGCTCTCAAAACAGTCGTCGGAGAAGACCTCTCGCTGCCGGCCGTGGTCGCTTCCATGGTCGGCGGCCGGGAGGCCTGGCAGGCGGTGGCCCACTTCTGCGAGGCGGTCCTCTCGCGGAAGGAGAGTGCCGAGAGGGATCGCCAGCGCAGTGGTGATCCCTCCCGCCGCCAGACGAGACGTAGGAGGCGTCGGGTGGACGACTGACCGACGTCTCCCGCCCTGTGGATTGGGGGCGTTTGGAGAATTCCACCACGGTATCCCCTGCCTGTCGTAAAAGGCGACTAATAGGGGCCTCCGGGGGTCACGGGTGGGCGGGACGTGCCGCCCACCCATTAGTCTAGCCAACTTCTGTGACCCCCGTGATGGACATGTCCAAGGCAGCGTGTCTCACGCTGCCTCGGACACCAAAAGGCGGACACGATACGGTGTTTCGGGGGCTTCTGAGCCCCCGCAACAGGAAAAAGGACCGCAAAAACGCGGTACGCGCAGGGGCGGTTGCGGACGACAACTTAGACGTGAGTCGGAGGAAGCCCGCAGCCGTCCCTAATGAGCCGAAGATGGCCATTTAAAAAAAAAAAAAAAAAAAAAATTCCTACATATTAAAAACCTAGGATGGTTTTTAAACGTACTTACCATTTTTGCTATGTAGCATCTGCACATAGTACACAAAATACACACGAAAATTAAATATAATAGACATATTATAACATTGTAAATCATTTTCAAACTGCGCATTATGTTATTCGATTTATTTATATTTAACATCTTAAAAATTATACTGCGTGAAACGACACATAAATATCAAATTTATTAAAATTGTAATCGAAAACAAACTTTTTATAATCTGTAGCAAAGTAACTGCTCCTCAACTGGGTTTTCCATGAAATCTTTTAAAGTACGTTTGAGAATGCCATTTAAAATAAGAAGCCTGTTAAAATTAAGTAGGCCTCAGATAACTTGGTTGGTTGAGTGGCGTTTGAGTATTCGGGGGTAAGATGCATAACAATATTATTACAAATACATTTATGCAATCCAATAGAGAACTGTGCTCAGCAGTGGGTAGTATATAATATGGGGTTGATCGCATTGCATGGTGTTCCGTACTTTTATTAATTTACAATTAGGTAATGCTGGCACAATACTACGGCATACAATTATTTATTTTCTATTATGAACGGATCTGTATCTGCCACATAATCCGAACGCAACCTAAGCAGCGACAAGTGCTGCCACCCCGAACGTGCAATACAGACGTTCACTCTCTTCCGTAAAAGCAACCGCTTCGAACGCAACGTAGTTCTGTGCGCGCTGTGTCTTATATTCCAAACATTAACATTAATCCAAGAATAAACTAGTGATACGTGTGGTGCAATACTTGACGGCAATCAGCAACCTATGGCCATTCACCAACGCTGGGTACCCAGGGAAACGAGCAGTGCTGAAAGTGCAGGTGAGTGGTGGATACAGTCCTCTATTTAACACCATCCGAAGGTCTGGTTGATTTCCCATACATTTTCTGGACCTTCGAACCGTATGTTCAAGTCATTGTGCTAGCATATTACTGGTTTAATTCCATTAAAGTTGTTTTTCGACACTTTAATTTGCTTAACCCGTGGAACCTACCCTCGGTTAACAATTTGTTAAATTCCATTTGCCTAGGCTTAGCGTATTTGTTTTTCGACAATACCACTGCGTACTGTTTTTTCGAACGTACTAATTCATTTATCGAATGAATTACTAGGTAAAATAGCGAGTTTTACAATTTCCATTTTTTTTTTTTCTTACCTTGTGGGTATTCGTTCGGCCTATGCCACACCGTAAGCGCTCGCGTCGAACATTCCCGTCAAACGAGTTTAAATATCCAACGGCACGCGCGCCACTCCAAGCTACGTTTTATTCACTACACTTACTATAATACACATATACATATTACATTACAATACTTATCAAGTCGTCTATGTATTTCGTACTAGACACAATACATCATTTCATATTTAATTTACAACCCGTATTTCGTACGGCAAAATAACTTTTTAACATTTCGTGTTAATAAGTTAAGCTTCGCTATACTATCAGTGTACTGCTTACCTAACATTTATAATATTTCTATCATACAAATAACTATTGTCCATAGTCATGGAGTTAGATCAATTGATATTCGAACGTGATATTTTCATGAACAGCATACAACGTATGGCTGATTGTGCTACAGATGAAGTGGAATTTCGTGCACGTGTTAGGGAACTTAATAACATTAAAAAACATTTTTTCCTAGTACAAAGCAAAATAGAAAAATTATTAGCTAAAACCGGTGAATTTAAGTCTCAAGAACAATTAGATATACGTAACAATTTTGACACTTTATATTACAAAGTGCAAATCACAGCTGATCACTTAAAAGATATTCAACGCAGACAAAGTGTAGCTAGCGTTCAGCCTACCCCTTGTTGTCATAGTCAAGGTCATACGAGAGATCAGTTGCCGATACTTACGTTACCCACCTTCCGTGGTGATTTAACCGAATGGAATGCATTTTATGATTTGTACTTATCGCTAGTTCATGATAACAAACATTTATCTGACGTAGAACGTTTCCGTTATTTACTTTTGTCCTTACGGGGTGAACCTTATAACTTAATTAAATCGCTTCCCATCACAGGGGATAATTATAATAATGCTTTGCGAGTTTTGTTAGATCGTTATCAAAACGACAGAATAATTGCAAATAAACATTTAGACAAAATCCTTGATATAGATCCAGTTATTGATAAAAATTACGAACATAGTTTGCGTAACATTCTGATGGTTTATAAAGAAAACTTAACAGCTTTAGAATCTTTTAACTTGCCAGTTACAGAATGGAGTTTCATTTTATTAAATATTTTGTTACGTAAGATTACACCTACTCTTCGTAAACGTTTTGAATTGTCGCTAAGTTCGCCTAGTACTATTCCGTGTGTCAATAATTTAATTGAGTTTTTAAATAAAGAGCTGGCTGCCACTGAGGCCATGTCAACTGCTTTGATGCCGTGTTCGCCCGCCTCCGGCTCCGAACTCGCGATCCGCCGCTCTCTTCCTGCCGCGTCGCCGCGCCACTGGGGCCGAGCCGTCGCGCGCTCCCACTCCGACGCAAACCGTACTAGCCGTACTACTACATCTATACATACCTCTGACGCGCCGTTTGCACATTCACGTCACTCGCGCTCGATGAGTATCCATGCTGCTACTTCAACTCCTTACGCTATTAATTATGTTAAGACATGCACTTATTGTAAACAAAATTCACATTCATTAAATAAGTGTATTAACTTCAGTAAATTAACTTTAACAGAAAAGAAAGATTTTATCGAACAAAATAAAATTTGTAACAATTGTTTATCTGTTGGACACGAACTCAAGGATTGTAAATCTCGACACAATTGCCGTGTGTGTTCGAAACGTCATCATACTTCTATACATGATGATGTAATTTATAATGTAGCATTAACTAGCGAATGTAACGTACCTTCCCCCGAGCTAACTTCGGCAGCGGAATCTTCTTCGTCACCCACATCAATGCGTAGTTTTTCTGATAAATTAAATTGTACGGTTCTACTCACCACCGCGTTGGTAAATATTCGGTCGACGGATGATAATTCGAGTTCTCCTCGCCCTGTGCGCGCTCTAGTCGACCAAGGCTCCCAAGCCACACTCATTGCGGAGTCATGCGTCCAGCGACTGGGCTTAAAACGCTATCATGCTAAGACCAGCATGACAGTTACTGGCATAGGCGACAAAAGTGAGCAACCGCGTGGTTACGTTTTGTGTGAAGTTACGCCTCACAATAAATTAGAACCTAAATTAATTATCGAAGCTCTAATCTTACCCAAGTTAACGAGTTACTTACCTCGCATTCCAAGCTCTTTCGAGCACATTCCGCATCTAAAAAATTTACCCCTAGCGGACCCAGAATTACGTTCTGCGCGTCCAGTCGAACTTCTCCTAGGTTCAGACTATACCGATAGTATTTTATTACATGATAACATTAAAGGCCCACAGGGTACACCCGTGGCAATAAATAGTATTTTTGGTTACCTACTTAACGGTAAAATTTCCCATTTATTGCCAGCACAAGTCTGCATGAATGTTAGTACTTATCAACTTGATATGCAATTGCAAAAATTTTGGGAGCTTGAGTCGATGCCTGATATCAAGCCTCTCACCAAAGAAGAAGCTCTTTGTGAGTCTATTTTCATTAATACCCACAAACGCGATAAATGCGGTAAATATATTGTTTCCCTTCCTTTTAAGGACAATGTACCCCCTCTCGGCGATTCTCGCCAAATTGCTCTTAATCGTTTTTACAAGCTTGAACAAAAGCTTTCTCGCGATCCTTCTTTGCAAGAACAATATATTAAATGTCTCAGAGAATATGAAAACCTAGGTCACATGGAACCGGTCACTGAGCACACGGTTTCAGATAAAATTCCTTACTATATCCCTCATCATTGCGTGGTCAAAACGTCATTTGCTACAACTAAAGTTAGAGTTGTCTTTGATGCCTCTTGCAAAACTACTAATGGTCGTTCACTTGACGACAATTTACTTATTGGTCAAAAACTGCACCAAAATATAAACGTAGTACAATCTATTTCGTTACCGCGTCACGTGATTCCTAATCATAACGGAGACATACAAATACATGGCTTTTCGGACGCATCCGAGAAGGCATACGCTGCTTGTGTATATTTACGTGTTATTGATCCTCACGATATTGTTCATGTTCATCTCCTTCTTGCAAAGACAAAGGTCGCACCATTAAAACGTATCACGCTCCCCCGTTTAGAGCTGTGCGGAGCTGTACTTTTATCAAAACTTATTGAAAACATTCTTGTAACTTATACTAAAATTCTATCTATCGATAATGTTTACGCATGGAGTGATTCTTCGGTCACACTTGCATGGTTACGCTCGTCCTCCCATGAATGGCGCACTTTCGTGTCCAATCGCGTTGCGGAGACGACAAGCCGAGTTCCAGCTGCTCACTGGCGACACGTACGTTCCGAGGACAACCCCGCGGATCCTGCATCCCGAGGTGTGCTCCCGTCTAAGCTAGATCAGAACTTATGGTTTAATGGACCCATCTGGCTCAAACAGTCTCAATCTAATTGGCCTGTTTCGAACGTCGATCTACATACTGACGAAGAACGACGACAGCATATTCTTAGTAGCTCAAATGCATCAACTTTAGATTTACAATTTCTTGAAAGATTTTCGTCCATGCCAAAACTATTGCGCGTTGTTTCTTTAATTTTTCGCTTTTATCATAAATGCCGTATGACACAATCTTACTCGCATCCGCATATTACGGTTTCTGAAACCAAATTCGCTTTAACAAGAGTTATCCGTCTCGTACAGCAAGATCAGTTTGCTGAAGATATTTTACGTTTAAAAGATAACGACATTTGTTCAAATAAACTTCAAAAACTTAAACCGTTCATAGACGACGCCGGACTTCTCAGGGTCGGCGGCAGGATACAACGTGCCCACATTTCTTATGATGCCAAGCATCAAATAATTTTACCCAAAAAACATTTCTTTACGTCATTACTTATAGACTATTTTCACAAATTATATTTGCACGTAGGTCCGCAAACATTACAATTTCTTTTATCTCAAACATATTGGATTATATCTGCCCGTGATGCAGTCCGTATGCGCACGCGTCGCTGCATTCAATGTTTTCGCACGCGTCCTACCGCTCCGCAGCCGCCAATGGCTCCTTTACCTGCTGCAAGAGTGAGCGCTCTTAGGCCATTCTTACACGTAGGCATAGATTTCGCCGGGCATTTTAATCTTAAATCTAGTAAATTTCGTAATTGCAAAATTTTCAAATCATATGTATGCGTCTTTGTATGCATGTCAACAAAGGCCGTACATCTCGAATTAGTTCCTGATTTAACAACGGATTCATTCCTTAACGCTTTACGCCGTTTTATTTCTCGACGCGGACTTTGTTCAGATATTTATTCCGATTGCGGTCGAAACTTTGTAGGCTGTTATAACTATTTAAAAGATTTGCGATCATTTCTACAAAATACGGCCCATCAATTACACATAAGTAAAAATTTAACAGACTTGTCCATAACGTGGCATTTTAACCCACCTTACGCAAGCCATTTCGGTGGTATATTCGAAGCTGCCGTTAAAAGCATGAAAACCCATCTTTATCGGGTCATAGGGCAACTAACTTTAACTTACGATGAATTTAACACACTTCTATGTCAAATAGAAGCCATACTTAATTCTAGACCACTTTGTACACAGAGTAATGATCCTTCAGATCCATTACCTCTTACTCCGGGACACTTTTTGGTCGGACAACCATTGACTTCATTGCCTGAAATTAATTTATCGGCTGAGAGTACTACTCGCCTTGTTCGATGGCAAATTATTCAACAAGCTGTCCAACACTTCTGGAAGCGATGGAGTGTTGAATACCTTCACCAACTTCAGCAAAGAAGTAAATGGTTTCACGACACTACGAAGACACCTCTCAACGTAGGTTCCGTAGTTGTGTTAGTTGACAACACATTACCTCCACTGCAGTGGCGCTTGGCTCGCGTGCATCAGCTCCACCCGGGCGCTGACGGTGTTACTCGTGTTGTGACGGTACGCATTGGTAACACACTCACAAAACGACCTGTAGTGAAGGTCTGTCCCCTTCCTATTGATTAATTTCAAAGTGCCTAGTTCAGTTTAGCCCTATGTTAGTTTAGTTTTAGTACTTTGTTAAAATAGGTTATTTTAAGGTCGGCGGCATGTTCCGTACTTTTATTAATTTACAATTAGGTAATGCTGGCACAATACTACGGCATACAATTATTTATTTTCTATTATGAACGGATCTGTATCTGCCACATAATCCGAACGCAACCTAAGCAGCGACAAGTGCTGCCACCCCGAACGTGCAATACAGACGTTCACTCTCTTCCGTAAAAGCAACCGCTTCGAACGCAACGTAGTTCTGTGCGCGCTGTGTCTTATATTCCAAACATTAACATTAATCCAAGAATAAACTAGTGATACGTGTGGTGCAATACTTCACGGCAATCAGCAACCTATGGCCATTCACCAACGCTGGGTACCCAGGGAAACGAGCAGTGCTGAAAGTGCAGGTGAGTGGTGGATACAGTCCTCTATTTAACACCATCCGAAGGTCTGGTCGATTTCCCATACACATGGTTAAGTTTCATGTCAAGTAAGTGCAGTAGTCATATAGTTTAACCCTAAACTACCCAGTTTGCTTTTGTAATGTACCAAACATGTGACCAGTAGTGTCCGGTGGACATACTACACAGTGCCGGATCAACCACGTAGCAAGAGTAGCAATTGCTACGGGCCCCGTGCGAAAGGGGCCCCGCATATTTAAACCCATTCATCTCTGCCTGAGCGTAATTTTTTGAGTGAAACTTATTAAGATGTGGTATGTTGAATTTTTTTGATATAACAAAAACGTGAAACGTTACAACTTTTCCTACTAAGACAATCCACGTAAGATTATCGGTACCCGACTATTTCCTTGGCGTAAATAATTTAAATAATTTCATACGGTAAACGCACAAGTTCTACAAAAAGTTGCTTGTATAAACGTGTAGAATTTCAGTCGGCCTGATAATCAGCTCTACAAAAAGTCTGCCGTATATGAAAGCACTCTTACCCAACACTTAGTGTGGATGTGTCGCAGAATTAAAATAGCTCGATTTCTCAGGCCTTTTGTACTTGTCAGAGCCTAACAGCGCCTATAGTAATTACTACACTATTAATTACCCGCGACGAGGCAGGGCCCCGGGATGACGACATCTTGCACGCAACCTCCAACGCGAAGTTAGACGTCGCATAAAAGAGGTCTTCGATTCGTGATGGGTAACTCGTCTAGACGAAATCCGACTGACTCACATGGCCTTCTGGCAGCTGGTTCGTTCCTTCAGGAGAAACCATGTGACCTCCATGTCTCCGTTCAATCGTCCAAATCAACGCCCGGTGTTTGATGACGACGAGAAAGCGGAGCTACTAGCCGACAGCCTGGAGGCTCAATGTTCCCTCTCAACAATACCTGTAGACCACGACGATCTTGTTGCGGTTAATTCACTCGTCGAAAGTAGGAACGCGGTCTGGCCACCGCCAGTCTCTATTTCGCGACCGCTAAACCAACACCAAAACGACAACGCCAGCGTCGACCCGGACGTCGACCCGCCACCGCCCGACCCCCTTGCACCGATGACGATCGAAGAAGTCATCAATGTGATCAAGGCACTCAAACGTCGCAAAGCCCCCGGGGGCGACCAGATCCCCACCCGCATGCTTAAGATGCTCCCGGAGCATCTAGTCAAAATTCTAACCGCCATCTATAACGCCGCTTTTTGAAACTGCCTCTTCCCAGAGGTTTGGAAAGAGGCAGTTGGAATAGGTATTCATAAGCCGGGAAAACCCGCATCCGAACAATCGACTTATAGATCAATAAGCGTGCTCAGTCACTTCTTTGGCCCACTTATCTGTCTTACTTCTTATTAAATGACCACACCATTTCCATTTTAGTTGTTTGATTTGGTATTTTATATCTATAATCTCAGTTTGTTTTCTTATAGTTTTTAGCCGAACTTTATCTCTTAATTTTATGTTAAATATGCTCGTTTCCATTCTGTGTTGACAAGTTTCTAGTGATTTCATATTTTTCTTTGTACAACTCCATGTCTGACATCCATAGGTCATTCCTGGTAGAACACATGAGTTAAATATTTTCTTTTATCCCTCGATTGGCATAGCCGAGTTTTTCATGACATATTTTAGTGCCCAGTACCTTTTCCATCCTATATTTATTCTGTTTTGGACTTCTTTTGTAGTGAGGTCTGTGGGAGATATCATTTGGCCAAGATAGGTATACTCGTTTACATATTCCAATTCAGTGACGTTGTTGAGCTTAATAGGAAATAACTAAAATGGAAATGGTGTGGTCATTTAATAAGAAGTAAGACAGATAAGTGGGCCAAAGAAGTGACAGAATGGAGCCCTAGATATAAAAAGAGTAGTAAAGGGAGATAGTATTGCAGATGGGAAGATGATATCAAAAAAGTGGCAGGTGCATTATGGATGAGGAAAGCAAGAGATAGATTCTTGTGGAGAACACTTGGGGAGACCTATGCTGAAAAGCAAGACTATCAAGAAACCGGTGTCTAATACGAACATTAGTATTTACTTAGTTACATAATAATATACTTAGTGTGTATAAAGCACGTAAAGCCGTTGGTCCTGCGCCTGATCTCTCTCCGGTCATGTCGGATTGCCGTCTCACCGGACTATGAGAGTGAAGGAATAGCGAGTGCACCTGTGTATTGCGCACACACTTGTGCACTATAATATCTCCTGCGTACCTGGCTGATCTCCGTTGAGATTGGCCGCCGTGGCCGAAACTGGCTAGGAGGATTTCATTTCATTCACTTAGTGTGTGTACGTAGAAACAAAAAAAATGTAACTTATGATTGTTAATAAAGGCTATTATTATTATTTTTATAAACGTGCTCAGTACGCTGGGCGAAATATACGAGCGGATCGTCCTCGACCGCCTCAAAATAGTCGCCCACAGTCACAACCTAATCCCTCCGGAACAGTTTGGTTTTCGCGCTAGACACAGTTGGGTGAATCAGGTGCTCCGCATCACGGAGCACGTTCACGACAAGCTTCGAATCGGCATGCCTACCGGTACTCTTTTCTTCGATATTGAACAAGCAGTCGACAGGGTGTCGCACAACGACTTGCTTTTCAAGCTGTACATTCTCAACGTGTCCACTCAACTCGTGCACATCATACGAGATTTCCTGTCGAATCGCGGTTTCAAATATCGCGTGGAAACTGACAGCGAGAAAAGAAAGGGGGAGAGGGCAGAGCCTTGCGGGACTCCGGCCGCGATGGAGTGTCGGGAAGAGAGAGTATACCAGTAATATCCCAAAACCAAGGAACGCCCAACTGGCGCTCTTCGCGGACGACACCGCAATCTACGCCTCACGTAGAGACCCGGACAATGTGGTGCGCACTTTTCAGGCCGCCGCCGACAAGCTCGGCGAGTGGTTCCGCAAATGGCGAATCGCCGTCAATCCCACCAAAAGTTAGGCTATCCTTTTCACTAAGAAAAAGAGGGTCCATGTGCCCCACACCTCAGTCCGCATGTCCAACCAGGTCATCCCCTGGACGGACACAGCCAAATATCTAGGAGTTAACCATGATCAGAGGTTGAACGCAACCTCCACGTGGACACCAAAATGCCGATCATCAGGCATTTCATGCATATGGCCAGCAGACGCTACTTCGATCGGGTGGTAAATCACCCAAACACGTTAGTCCGTAAAGCGTCAATATATACTCCATTCGACCGCGCCAAATGGGGACGGCCGCGTTCCGTATTAACCGATCCAAAGGACGAAATCACTCTGGCCATCCGCCGTAAGAACGAGTTCTTGAAACTCCAAGACTCCACAAGACCGCAGTTCCATCCTCACCGTCGAGGACCACGCCGCGTTCCCCGTCGCCCCCCCCCCCCTCGACCCCCCTAGCAGTTCCGGCCCGCGTGCCGATGACAACACAATCTAATAGGATTAGGCCTAAAAAACAATCTTTTCCCAATCGTTGATGGCTCATCCTCTCTCAGTGGCCGTCCTGAGCCAAGGTTCGTTCACTTAATTCAAAGGGTTGCGAGCGCCTTCTGCGTTTACCCTAAAGACCGGTGTGGCCAGAAAAGCCGACTCGCGTCAGGATACTGGCAGTCGGGCCATTAACAAAAAAAAAATTACCCACAAAATTGTAACCTATAGAAAGCAAATAAACGTATTGAGCATTGAATTGTATCTTCACCACTTTATACTTAAGAACCCATAGCAGATCAAGGACTCTGAAAGAATTTGCTACGGGCCCCGCGCTTGCTTAATCCGGCACTGATACTACAGACATAATATAGAAAAACTGTTTTATTTTGATGTCTTACAGTCACGTAAACACAATAAATCATTATTTTTTTATTTCATTTTTTTATTACTTTTTCAAACATATATTACACAACATAATATTTTTGAAAAATGAAATGAAAATCCTCCTAGCCAGTTTCGGCCACGGCGGCCAATCTCAACGGAGATCAGCCAGGTACGCAGGAGATATTATAGTGCACAAGTGTGTGCGCAATACACAGGTGCACTCGCTATTCCTTCACTCTCATAGTCCGGTGAGACGGCAATCCGACATGACCGGAGAGAGATCAGGCGCAGGACCAACGGCTTCACGTGCTTTCCGAGGCACGGGGGTATCACACCGCCAACTTCCTGACTCCGAGATGCGACTGAGTAAATTTTAAGATGGAAAAACCCAGTCACAATTTTTTTGGCTCGACCCGGGATTCGAACCCAGGACCTCAGCGCGCAAATCGTACTCGTAATGCGTACGCAATACCACTACGCCACCGAGGCAGTCATAATACTTTTACCGAGCGTTCAGAGCATACATTTCATATCAGAATACTGTTAAGAAGTTCTATATTTTTTCGATGGACAAGTATTATGAAAACGGTTCTTGATTTTTGCTCATAAGATTGAGCAGCTCCTTGATTTGTGGTAGCATCAGATGATCCCATCATGTCTTGGATCATATGAGTATGATTCATCTTTGACACATGCAATACCAATTTATTTTTTAGAAAAGCTGAAGGTATTGGATGCGATGACACATTGAAAAATTTTAGGAGTAAGCCTTATTTTGTCCTTATAGTATTTAACTACTATGAGGCAATTTTGTGTCTAGGATCTCTTATTATGAGGCATGTAAAATAATTGCCAAAGGTAACATTTCTGCTACTTCGAATGTACGGTTGACATGACTGGTTGACTATATTGTGAGCAATATTTTGACCTTCTTTTCCCACATACTCATATCAAATAAAGGGTATAAATGTTCTTTTTTTATCAAAGATCGAGAGAGAGAGAAGAAGAAAGAATCGTACCTAAGATATTCGGGCAGATACTGTTTGAGTTATACACTACTTCCAAAAGTTAGATGGCCATGCTCATGATTGTAAGATTTTGCCCATGCAAATAAAACTATTTTAGGTATAGGCACGCATCCTTCACAACTTTCTAATGAGTGCAAGTAAATTTTTTGGCTTTCTGAGAGATTTTGAATCAAGGGCACGTTGAATTTCTTCCTATCTCAGTGCTGATTTCTTAGAACAAAAACGAGTGACTGGCTTTGAGCAAATCTAAGCACTGTGACTGTAACCAAATAGTCAACAGTAATAGTTGTAACACAAACAATGCACTGTGAGTTGATTTATTACCTACTTGATACAATATAGTTTGAAATAAATGTAAATAAACAAGCTACCTTGGCAATTTTATTAAGAGATGTGAGCCGAATAGTCGCCTAATAGAAACATATATTTGTTAAATCTTATTTGGTCTACTGCAATACGGGCTTGGAGCCTAGTACAGTGACCACTGTGAACCGTTTTGTAATAATTATGATTGTGACAATAAAGATTATTATTATTACTTAAATCAAACGAAAATTGTTTGTCTGTTGGAAACTTGTGGGTTGACGCATTAGAGTTTTGCTTTACTTGCAATAAATATTAAACTATTTATGTTTCAAATATTTTTATTGCACATTTAGATTTGGTAAACTTCAGACGTCAATTAGATAAGATGGTTTATATTATAAATACTTTAGATTTTATGAATAACCAAACACAAAAATGTGTCTGAAAGACACTTGTGGGTTGTTTAGGGTTAAACTGTAACATGTCAGTATTGACACACTTACACTTTGCAACAGGTGATGGCTCCCTGTTCCTACATGGATGGTTTTACTTTAAAGTAAAGGGACCCACCAGATGGCAAGCCCATCAACTCAAGATTAATACATTTAAAATCTTCATAATAATGACAAACAGGTATTTATTAACAGACTTCAAAAAGGAGGTTCTGTATTCGATCCATATGTATGTAAATTTGTATGGCCGTGTGTTGTGTGTCTCAAAAACTACTGATCCGATTTGGATATGGTTTTCGATATTGAAATGTAGTTTTTTCAGGGCAGGTTTTAGTATATATAATTTATGAAAATCTGATGAAGATCTTCGGAGATACACAATGGAACTCTTCAATAACTAACAGCAGATGACTCGCGAATGCTGCAATCATATATCTATGATGTATTGTTTACACCATTTCATAATTACCTAATAAAAAGCAATAAATATAAACTATTTAACAAAAATAAACAGACTTCAAAACCACTACAAATCAAAAAATAATTAAAATTTGTATTCGCTTAGCATATACATATATTTGGAATCTGTGCTTAATTTAAATTGAACAATGTTTTCGTATTCATATATTTAGTTAAAAAAAATTAAGTATGTCACATTTTTCCCTCAAATGCCTGGCATTTTAGATACCTCCTTGGAAAACTCAATATTTGGTAAAATATTGTTCTAAAACCTTATCAAATAAATACAATATTTTCAAAGTACTCCACCCTGTGACTACTCCAAGGTGTTTACAAGTTAGGCACTGAGCTGGCTCTGGCACAGCTAATAGAGCTGAACCAGCAAACAGATACGCAACACCAACAAGATATGATTACACTGCAATTGTGTGGTGTGACATCACAACCACTCAGAGCCTCCACCTGGTACCACAACACAACACACTTGTTACATATCATATCATATTGTGCAACACTCCACTGAGCTTAATATAACCCTTGCGAGAGGTGAAGTCACCCTAATGTGATATACGCCGCAAGAAAGCAGCCTCAGTACCTACTATATTCTTTACATATTTTCCTTTGACCTGCAATTATACAAATTAGATACATAAAAAAGGTAATTTTATCAAACCTTATGATTCTCATCCCATCTCTCCTGAAATTTACGATCGAAGTCTTTGAAGGGATCGTTATCGTCGTCACCAAACATTGCGAATTTATTAAAACAAAGCAAAACAACACGTACGATACGACTGGACCGCGAGCGCCGACCGACTCACATGAAGTACGAACGATACACAAGTCACAATGTTAAAAAATAAACATTAGTCATCACACACGGGGCGCTGGCTGGCGCGGCCCCGCGGGGCTTTCCGCACGGAGCCTGAGATCTGCGCTCGAGGAAACGGACCGGTTTGTGAGTCGCGGCCCAACCTGGGACTTCCAATTCTACCGTAACTCGTTACAAAGAATCCAAGTCTCAACAGTCTCTACCCATTACGTAGTAGCTACTTGAGATCTACTGGCGCACGTGATAAGACGTAATTATACAGCAATAAATAGATTAAAAATGTAATACCTACACAATATTGAAAATTGCTCTCGTAGGCGCGACAGTATAAAAATACTAGTGATGTCCACACATTAGGACTGTTGATAAACTATCGATATATCGAAACATCGATATTATTATTTTGAAATATGGATTTTTAATTCATTATTTTGGTGATACTGTTATATTGCATAATTATGGTGGTATTATCCAATATAGTTCTATTAAAGTGCTCAAATGAAGTGAATTGAAATAATTGTGCCAATCAAGTGTTTTTTCGTTGCCGCCAAACTCCTTGATAAAGTCTTGGTAAGGTAGCCACTGCTTTACTACGACATAGTACGTAGGAAAAAAATATATCACTAAAGACGAGGTTGTATGGGCGTGAACCCTTTGCCTTCCCTATAAGGGAAAATAATAAAAAAAACCTCAAACCACACCCAAAGAACCACACCATAGAATAAAGACTAAAGCATAGGAGGAACCTAAAGCACAGAACAGAGTCCTATCTTTACTTCGTGACCTAAAGCACGCTCATATACTTGTCCTATTTTTTTAAATTGGCCAAAAACATTGAAGAGACAGAGACAAATACTATGTTGTTAAGGACGGTTCATGTACACTGTTCAAACGTCAAATTGGGTACCTTCGGCTACCTTTACGATGCCGAATTAAAAAACGAACTAATGTCAAATGATACAATTTGCCAATGCGCCCTCAAAATTTGGTTACATTGTACTTCCGTGCGGGCTTGTCAGATTTGTTTGTGTATTTTATAATTATTTTGTAATTTAATTTAATAATTTCGTATTGCTATTGTGAGTGAATTGAAGCCCAGCAAACAAACAATGTCCTGCGTTATTCTAAGATGTAAATCTCATTCTTCCCGAAAAGAAAATCAAGATAAAACCATCAGCTTCCACCGGTGAGTACACAACAAACCAATAATAATTGCTGAAAACCTACACAGAAGAGCAAAATGTCTAAGTAATTATACTCTTTATTATGTTGTAGTCATATTATAATCGGCTGTGGGCCATTCGGTTCAGTAATTTCTAAGTATTTTTCATTTTTTTAAATTTGATAATAATTTTCAATAGTGTTGTGTTGCACATTTTATCGACAACGTAGGTAAATGTTAGTATTTTGTATTATACTATTTGCATAAATTGGCTTGTACTTTCAAAATATGGAATTGTAGTGGTAAAAGGCACTCAGTCAACGTGTGCGAGGGCTTAGTTCTAGAATACTAGTGTATTGTTTCATAGTCTGTTTCATACAAATCATGCAATGTGTTACATTGCAGATTCCCCACGGATGATACCATGAGGCAAAAATGGATCGGTATTCGGCCTTAACAAATAAAATATAGAAAGAAATCTGCAGTAGCTGAACACTCAAAAGAAGGCTCCAACCATTACCTTAGATTCGACAAGCCACAAATCCTTGCCAAAGAACACCGATTCCTGCCTAGGATGATTCGCGAGGCTATTGAAATTAAAAAACATCCCAATTTCAATAGAGAAGATGGTTGGAAACTTGCACAAGCCTGGGACCCGGTATTACATCTAATCAAATCGGGCCCCATACGACCTACTGCCAGACCTCAAGACATTGTGAGCTCTTACTGCGTAGACCGGACCGCAAACAATGTATTAACTAGGGCTTTCATTTCGAGACTCTCGGTCTCGAAAATTTCGAGAGTCTCGACGATTTTTTTGTATTTTCGAGACTCGAGACTGCTGCCTCCAGTCTCGGGAAAAACGAGACTTTCAAAACTTACATCAAATAATAATTATTATTGTAAAAGTTACTAACTTATCAGGATTTTTTTAATGCGGATCAGTGGCGACATAGAAAAATTAAATTTTTGATAATCTCTCGGAAGTCTCAACCTAACCTTGTTGAAACATATACGGGTCTTTGTAATTAAGTACATTATTGTTATGATAAATTGGGAAAAGATCTCTTTTTGACAATGGTAGCGATAGGGGGAAATACTCAAATCATTGCTAAATCTCTGCTAATTATGGTTTGAAAAGTTACGAAAATCCCAGGACATGAGACAACCCAAAGCATTCATATAACATTATAATTAAGCATGTCGAAGGTCACGGAGTGCACATGTGCATGCTATCGCAACTTTCGTAGGAGTCTGCTCTTGAGCAGAGTCTCTCGCAGTTTGAAGATGAGACTCGAATAAAATGTCAAATAAGTATGAAACACTACGCGGCACCCTCATACACTTTATTTATACGGTAGCGGGTCACCGATCGCCCAACCGCCGTCTGCAAGCCGGTATTTAAAAGAGGCTGGAGACGTCTCGTCTACGTCTATTAGGAGAAGGGAGTCTTCACTTACTATAGCGTGACATGTTTCGACCCTAAAAACCTGCGACGCGAGACCATTAAAAATACAAAAAGTCCCGATACTTTGAGACACGAGATGACCTGGGACCCAAACACTAATGCTAATCTATACGTACTTCTAGCGTAGAATTAGAGATTTTTTTTCTTATGTGATTTACTTAATTAAAAATTATTAAACAAAACTCCCCGCTGAGTCTGTATATCGACGGCGAAGTACCAATACCTCCTAACTGACAATTTCTGAGAAATTCACTTTTTAATCGTTTTGAATTTAAAAGTGTTATGCGCATGTTTTAGTGAAATCTCCTAAGTGAATTTTTAGTTGCAACAGCATTAAATTAAAACGAGGCAATATCTCCTAACTAAACCATCGTGTATATTTATGGCATTACCTCCTATCTTTTATGGGACACGTCTATACATGTTCGTTGGTTGTTATCGACTGACACTCGAGGCCTCGAGGGTGGCGCCGGCGACGCGATGATGTGCATAGATGCAGAAGGGGGCGAGAGGGAGGAAATTATTATGTAATCTAGTAGTCAGTTTGAGGCAATTCGTGTTAGTACGTGTTTATTTTGTTAATTTACTTGTAAATGCAGTAAAATAATTGTGTTTATGGTGTTATTCACGGGTTGACGAGTTCTAAAGGATAACAGGTAAGAAATAAAAGTTACATTTCATGATAGTGATAGTATTCTATTCATTTAATGATGACAATTAAAGAGTACGAGTATTTTTTTTTGTAGATAGGATATATTTCCTTTAGGATTTTAGTAGTTTGATTTATTGTCTTTTTATTGTTTTAGCAAAATGTCCCGAATGGCTAGGCGTTATCAGGGAGTACGAGCTAGACAGATGTTAAACGTATTGAATGCTAGCGAGAACAATACACAGCTTCACGCTACTATTTCTTCTACCCCAAGTAAGTTGACTTATTACGTATGTAGTGAATTGTGATTTTCGTGTTAGCAAAGTCTCGAATTTATTCTTGGCTCTGTCATGTTTTCAGATACGCATGATCAAGTGACATCTGATATCAGAACATTAAGCTGCAGTGATGATTACCAAATAACAAAGCAGAAATGTAATATTACTAAATCATATTCAGTTTTAAACATTCCAAAACGTAACTATTTCCAACGACGACGTTGTTCCTCGCTACCACCTACAATTACAGTAGACTATGGAATACAAAACATTGATATTTTTAGTGACGTTAGTTATGTTGATAAAGGGCTTAGTTTATCAATGTCCACTCTCACTAGTGATGATACCAAAGACTACAGTAAAAAACGATGCTCCTCAGTTCCACCTTCATTTTTCTATAATGACGAGTATACTCAGATTCTACAATCTGAACCTAATAACTTAGTTGACGAAACATTTTCCTATGATGGAGACTATTCCGGCAATGATAGTGACGTAACTTACTGTTCTAGTCCTGATCATGATCAAGAGTCGAACTATTCTAGTTCAGGGTTATTTTTAGATGAACCATCCACGTCAGCAGGCATGTACCACAGTAATCCAATGAATGAAGGAAGAAAACGCCAAGCTAAACGTGACCCGGATAAGAAACTGAAAAATAAGAAACTTCGTATGTTAGGAGAGGAATATTTAGGGTATACAAAGCCAAAGAATAGACAACTAAAACAAGATAAAGTAAGACCTGCTAGAAAATTAGGTGATAAGTGTAATTCGCAGTTTTGTAGGAAAAGTAAGGTGCGAAATTGTGAAAAATTTGATGATGAAAGACGTCACGAGATACACAACCGTTTTTGGAAAACTATGAACTGGGACCAGCGCAAAGTGTATGTAGTCGGACTTGTTAACCGTAAAAGTACCACACGTAAAACTAGTAATCAGGAGTCGAGACGTGGTGGTACTTTAGACTACTTTTTGCCAATGAAAGAAGGCCAAAATTTACAGGTTTGCAGAACAACATTTTTAAATACTTTATGTCTGGGATCATACACAGTTCAATCTTGGGTGAAGAAATCGTGTGATAGAGCAATGACTTGTCAAGAAATACAAAACACTATCAGGGTCAGGATGCCACAGCAATCCGGAATACAGCGCAAACTTGTAACCGCACGCAACTTTTTAGACAATATTCCCAAATTACCTTCCCACTATGCCAGGAAAGAAACATCTAAGTTGTATTTAGAACCTGTTTACAGTTCTCTAAGCGAATTATTTAAAAAGTACAAAGAACATTGCACTAAAAATGAAGAGCCTGTGCTTTCTCGCTTTACTTTTGAGAAACTGTTTCATGAGAAAAATCTATGCCTATACACCTTAAAAAAAGACATGTGTGATACTTGTTGCGGTCATGCAGTGGGTAATATTAGTACTTTCGATTATGAGCAACATGTTAGACGCAAAAATAGAGCGAGACAAGAGAAGGAAACGGACAAAAAGAAGGCTACATCCGGCGAATTCATATTGTTATCTATGGATTTAGAGTCTGTTAAAGTATGCCCTTATCTAACAGCTAGGGCACTATACTTTAAAACAAAGCTTACGTGTCATAACTTTACAATGTATGACCTGGTTACTCACCAAGCCTCCTGTTATTGGTTTGATGAAACATGCGCAGATCTTACCGCGAGTACTTTCTCATCGTTTGTAGCCGATTACATCGTGAGATATTGTTTGCCTAAAAGATTGCCTATTGTAATTTATTCTGATGGATGCACATATCAAAACAGAAATAATATAATGGCAAATGCCTTGTTGAATATTAGTATTGAAAGTGAGGTGATTATCACACAGAAATACTTAGAGCCTGGGCATACACAAATGGAATGCGATGCAGTCCATGCTGCAATCGAAAGGAAACTGAAAAATAGGGAGATACATCTTCCCAGTGACTATATAACTGTAACGAAGGAGGCTCGGATAAATCCTTTTCCATATGAAGCTGTTCAGATTAACTACGATTTTGTTAAGGATTATAATAATAAAACGAATTGGAGATACAGCACCATAAGACCCGGTCGAAAAGCAGGCGATCCTGTTGTTGTTGATCTGAGAGCAATCCAATACAGACCAAATGGCACTATTTATTATAAAATTAACTTCGATGATGATTGGACAGAGCTACCTGTTAGACCGAGAAAATTGGATTCTGTCATTTACTCAGCTTTGCATGTTGCACCAATTCCAATAGCGTCTACCAAATTTAATCACCTTCAACAGCTAAAGGAAGTCTTGCCAAGGGATTGTCACTCATTTTATGACAATTTACCTCGTTATGATGCAGCATCATAACGCCTCATGAACCGTGAGATAAATTGTTGTAAAATGAGTGAGACACGAAAAATTATCTTCTGTTTAATTACAAAAATAAAGGTTTTGATTTATAATATCGATGTCTACTTAATGCCATTACCTTCTAAATATCATAACATTATCACATAAAAAGATTATGTGCCAAGTCAATACCTCCTATCTAGCCGAATACCTACTACGCTATCATAAAATACACGAATTGAGTATACAATATTATTATTCTACATTATTATTATTCTAAATTAATAAATATACTAACTAATTTTTAACTTATCAAAAAATGTAACGTTTTTTTCAGTTTGTGTAAAGTTATGATTTTGTCAGTTAGGTGTAATTGGCACTTCGCCGTCGATATATATCTTAACGCCAAATTACTCAAATAATACCGAACAGATTTCGTTGAATTTTGGTATGGAGACAGTTTGAAACTCTGGAAAGGCTATAGGCTACTTTTTGTCCTTGTAAAACTATTTCACGTGGTCGAAGCGGTGAGCAAAAGCTAGTTTGTAATAAAATCAAATCCTCTCTTTGAAAGTAATTATCCAACGCTCTTTATCTTTTACGGGACAGATATAAAAATTGAAAAGTCGTATAAGTAATTGGTAATTTAACTTCCATATGGCTTTATAATAGTGTAATTTATAAAGTACTTTATTGATATATCTTGTATTTATTGCCTTAAAAGTCTATAATCGTGGCTTACGAGTACAATGACTATTTTTGAAATAGTCTCGAAAGTCTCGTTTTTTTTCGAGACCTGACCAAGTCTCGTTTTTTTTTCCCGAGACTCGTAAATGTACCGAGACTGAAAGCCCTAGTATTAACACCTTAATATTGTATAATTATAAATTGAAGGTAGATTTGTAACATTAACTTTTCGGACCACCTACACCTCAGTCCGCCCCGTGACCACGAAGTGCTGAAAAGCCTTCGAAACGTCGGGAGAAAATAAAATAAAAAACCCGCGAAAAAATCCGTGATAATTGTTTAATTTCAAATAAAATAAAATATTAATGTTACGATGATCACTATTTTTAACCGACTTCAAAAAAGGAGGATGTTCTCAATTCGACAGTATGTTTTTTTTTGTGTGTGTTTGTTACGCGATTACTCCGCTAATTGTGTACTGATTTTCAAAATTCTTTTTTTTCGAACGGAGATACTTCTGAAGTGGTCCCGGGTCAGGTTCTGATGATTGGATCCTGGAGAAATCGAGGGCAACCCTAAAATTTTATGGGCCCACACATCCTTTTGTTCGCATATCTTATGAAGTAATTTATTCTTTAGTACTTTCATGTTTTATATCACGCCTTTTACGTTTTCAGGGTTAGGCAGAGTTGGAACACGCCAGCGCGATAGTTGTACCGCGTGCGCAATACAACTACGCCATCGAGGCGGTACATTTCTTACTAACACAAAAAAGCAACAAAGAAATTTTTTTTAACAATAAATTAAACTGCCTTCAAAAACTAATAAAAAAACTAAAAACCATAAATAATTTAATAGTGAATAAATATACTATAGTTTTACTTATATACTGGTAACCAATTTTGGAGTTGATGCCTAATTAAAATTATTAGCTAAGCTAGATAGATACAATAATAAATATGCGATAAAAATGTTTAATTTTAAATAGACACTGGCTCCAAAATTGGTTACCAGTATATAAGTAGTGCTATCGTATATTTATTCACTAATAAATAATTTTTAGTTTTTTTTAGTCACTTTTGAAGGCGGTTTAATTTTTTGTTAAAAAGATTTTTTAGTCGTTTTTGAAGGCGGCAATTTTTTTTTGTTTAAATGGTTTATATTACTAAAATATTCAATGTTTTATTTTACATACATAATATTAGCTAAAATGTATTATGATGCAACTGTCAAGATGCCTATTTCTTTAAAGCGTTCCCTAAACTTGTGCCCCAAAGGTATAACTCTCTCTTGTGTAGTATAAAAATTGTTACAATGTTAGCGCCTCTGCCCCAAAGCAAAATTTAATAGGACATAATATTATGAAAATAACTAAAATAGACAAGCCTATCGTGTTGACATAGACTAGTGTTGACATTAGTCAATTTTCTCACTTTGCGTAGGTGCTGCGAACGCCTCTGAGCTGAGTTTCCCCACCAAGTAAGAAGCGTTCCATTGAAGTTTGGGGTACAATTTTAATCCCAAGGAAACTGCTGCATCGACTGGTTTCAAAGATTTATTGGTTTATAAATAAATCTAACGTGTGATTTGGGACGATAGGCGACGTAAAATGAATACATTTGGTTGTGTTTACATTTAACAACAGATTATTGGTAGTAAACCAATCTAAGAATTGCGACAATGTGCTAAAATAATAAATTATAATACGTATTATAATATGTGACGTGAATGATACTACCGTGTTTTATTTTCAGCGTCCCATTTTGAATAGCTCTGAATGAAATTTAGGAAGTTGTGAAAATCACTGTAAATAGCAAGTTTAAATCGGTGGAAGTTTCGTTTTGGCGAAATCCGGTATGACCTTAGTTTCTTGTAAAGTAACATCCTCTTAACGAGAGCTTAAATGCACACAGACTTCAGTAGGGTTTTCGTATATTTAATTTTTTTTATATCTCTTTATATGAAATAGCTATTTGTATAGATATGTATTTGCAGTTGATTAATCGGAAAGTGTTGATTTTAGCACGTCTGTAAATTTAACATAGCCCATAGACAAAGAGCATCTATCGATATCGATAAACTGTCACAAGAGATCACAGCACGACTAAATTTCTAGATGTCTATGAGTGTGTATCTGGTGTGTATCAGAGACAAATAAACGTGTGTATGTCGCATTTTGTTTTTCGACATGGCGACAACTTTTTATTTCGAAGAATTTATATTTATTGTTTTGTATATGCTATTATTACTTGACATTGGCGAAATCACCGATAGATAATTGGTGGAAGCCATAATTTAAAAGAAGAAGAAGAGTGTGTACGCTCAAATGTCATAGCGTTACTTCTATGCTTATAGTTTTCCGTATTATAATGCTCTTTGCTTATAGTCCTTATTCTGAGAACCACACTCCACAGCATAGAATAAAAACTAAAGCAGATAGGTATATGCAAAGAGTATTATATACATTGGGAAGGTATAGGCTTGATTGTAAATTTGTGTAGTGGTTACATTCCCTTTGCCATAAGTCATAACTAATGTCAAATGTTTTAGTTTTAGCTACATTGCTCTTTGCTACAATTATTCTTGGTTATCCTCTGGTCGAAAGTTATTCTAAAGCGCACATTACACGCTTATACAACCGGAATTCAATTCCATAGCTCATGATTGACGCGTGCATAATGAAAACAAAACGACATTACACAATCACTCAAAATCACCTTCAGTCATACGCAAGATTTTGCGGAGAACACATGTTTTCACGTATGCTTGTAAAATAAAAGGGAATTGAGATTAAATACGTGTAACAAGAAGGCTTTGAGTAAAATATTGACTGAAAAAGTTAGTTTTATAGCCATACTTTTGTTTTACACATCTTTTATTAGCGGCCACGCCCGTCTGATTTTTTTATCCGGAATAAAAGTTTTACATATTTTGTGTTATTTTATTCTATACTATAATCTAACTTTGTGCCAAATTTCATTCGATCTGGATGTTTAGCCGTTCTGGTGTCATTGAGAAAAAAAAACATCGAAGTTTTCGCAATTATTATATTAGTACCTATAGATAAATTTAGTATGAAATACGAGATACAAAAGTATGACAACAATTTTTCTTATTATCTTATTGGATAAAATTATCTAATAAGAAAAAAAGAAAAAATATAGTATCAGCCTTTAGCACTGAGGAGTAATGTATCTTCCTATTAGTGAAAGAATTTACAAAATGAAACAAATCTTTCCTCTTTATAACATTAGTATAGACTAATTATTAAAGATTCGTGGTATACCACAACACAGGGATTGGTTCAAAACTTAAAATAAAATTTTTCTATGACTGTCGGAGAAGGTAAATGGCCGCGCGGGTGCGCCAGCGCCTCTCCGACTCAACACAATATGTCCCACTCCGCCGCTGTCCGCGCGCTGACTGACGTTTGCGAGACGAAATGCCATTAGACGATCGCGCAAAAGTCATGACTGATGGTTGCGCAACGCGCATATCAAAAAATTCAGATATTCGTCACTCAACCGTCAATCACCACATTAGACGATAGGTTATTCGTCACTCACGGACGTAGTATTATAATGCTCTTTGGACGTGACAAGCGTAGCTTCTCTAACTAATCTGTGGACGTGACTCTGGTAAAACGGACAGCAAAACCTACTGTCTAATGCGCGCTTAAAAAAGTTACGATATTATTTTAACATCTACCTACTTGACATTGGCAAAATCACCGATGAGACGGTGGAGCCATTTTTATAAAGAACAATAAAGAAGAAGCAGCAGAAGAATATACTGAAATCTAACCTAAGAGGTTAACCTCTCTAGTTTTGGAAATTGGAATTGCTGTGCTCAGTATAGGTGATTCGTGCGCTATTTATGACTTGCAGACATGTATACAGAATTATTAAGGAATTTAAACCGAGTTGGACAAGTGATATCAGTACAAACCACGCAGTTTCACATAAATGCAGCGTGTTTTGCTGCTAAGAAAACGACGAGTGCTGCTGGAGGTAATTATAGTAACTTTTTTATGGCTTACTGCTATTGTGAATTTTGGTATGGTTCGGTTATTGCTTTGGACAAGCTATTCTCAGCACGGCACTGGTAGAGTAAGATCCCAAAGCGTTCTGACATAACTTAATTTCACATGGATGAAACCTTCACGAATTAGTAGCGTCTAGTATACTTTTTAATACCTGCCTACTTGTGGAGCTTGCCCTGTGACACCTGGGCAGGTACCAGGTGAGAAAGGTAAGTAAAAATATGAGTTATCTAACTTAAACTTGTATGGCTGATTTTTATATATATTTTGTAGAATATTATTCTAAACTAGAATTATAAAGTGTCAGACACTTTTCATGGACCAGAGCTTTTGTCAGACGCTTTAAAGCTCGACAAAAATTTAATGAACTTTACTTATTTTTTCATGTCTGACTTTTAAATATGTTATTCAAGTGCAAAGAGTATTATATACATTGGGAATTCAAGTGACTATTACAAAGTTATATTTCATCAGTCAGACAAATTCGAGTGACCAAACATCCCCTAAACACAAAATTATTCAGCCGGGAGTGCGAGCGCGAGAGCACTATGCGCATGCGTCTTAGAATAAAAAATTGAAATGTATTGAAAATTAATTTCAATCCAAGATTTTTGCATCCTTATTTCAATAAGATACCTTATTAAAAAAAAGATTTAAAAAGATTCAATCCATGTAAAATGTATATCTATATATTTGTCAAGTTGAATCTTTTTTAATCTCTTTGAGCCATTTCGAATCTTTTTAAATATCTTTTTCTAATCAGGGATGAGCTTCAATATTAAGTTGTGAATTAATAAATATTAAAGTGTATTTATTTATTGCATGTATTTGGGATAGTGAATATATGAGGAGCCATTTTGTTTTATAAGGAATTATCTTTATTTTATTGTAAAAAAGATACCAGTTAGAAAAATTAAAAAAAAATATATTTTACCAAAAAATATATAACTATGATTAATTACAGCAAATATTTGTTTATCTTTTAATCATCGCAATTATCGACAGTCATTGGAATTTTCATCGTTCATCCAATCATGATATTGACAGTGATGTTGTCGTTGCTGGCAGCGTCTTCTGCAAAAAACAGTTTAAAGAATTAAAAAACATAAAATTATAAATACAATAAATTTAAAACTGAAGTCAAAGTATAGTACCTGAATTTTTAAGGAATTCACTAATGTCTCCGGGTAATTGGTCACCATCAAACCTATACACTTAGATTTTTCTTCTTCCATGGTTTTCACTATTACAAATAACAATATCGGTCACTAATTACACGATATAAACAACAAAAACATGGGCTCTTATACACATTACACCCGAACTGCACTGGATACTATACTCAGTGTTGCCAACAATATTTTTAAGAGTCCGTCAAGTTAAGTTCGTATTTTTACGTCAAAAACCCGTTAGATCAACAATTGACACGAGTGTAGCTATTATTTTTGCATGGGGGGGGGGGGGGTGCAAGCGTGTTGTTTTCCCGTCCCGTCAAATATCCCGTCAGCCGTTAGATGGATTTTTTCCGTTTCACATGTACGTGTATGTCCAAATCCGTTACAAATGACGGGAAATCCGTTAAGTTGGCAACACTGACTATAGGTTGCGCGCGCAATAAGCACGTATACACTGTAAAGTGGAGCAGATGGTGAGTTTAAGAAGAGGAACCAAGTTGTTGTGAACGTCTCACTCGCTCTGAAATGCATGCGCATTAGAGGTGATCATTAAACGTTATAACTGTTAATTTAATTCATTATAAAAAAACAGCTGTTAATTCTATTAACTACTATTGCAATATTCATTAAACGTTTAATTAAACTAATGAACGGACTGCGGAGGCAGTTAATGCCATCTGCTAATTTATCATTCAACTAAACTTGATAACTGTTAATCATAGAAAAATGCTAATAACGCCTGTATAAGTTTTTTATTAAATGAAATTTAAAACTACTAATAAGCATAAAAATGATATTTTTTTCTTTAGCTAAGACTTAAATTATGCCTTGTCGTGATTTGTGAACAATAAAATCGCCACTTGTAATGATTGCGAAAATAATTTTATTTAGGTAACGTCAGAATTGATAAAAGTGGCCGCCATTTTGAATTTCTTTGTTTTAAGGTTAATTGACATCAAAATCGGTATCTGTGTTTAACTTTAGTTTCCAAAGAGTGATCCAATGTCAGAATTGAAAAAGTGGCCGCCATTTTGAATTTCTTTGTTTTAAGGCCAATCCACCTCAAAATCGATATCTGGGCAGGCCTGTAGGTACAAAAGACGGATCCAATGATAGATTTGAAAAAAGTGGACGCCATTTTGAATTTCTTTGTTTTAAGGCCAATCCACCTCAAAATCGACATTTGGTCATGGCTTTAGGTACAAAAGACGGATCCAATGTTAGAATTGAAAAAAGTGGCCGCCATTTTGAAATTCTTTGTTTTAAGGCCAATCCACCTCAAAATCGATATCTGGGCAGGCCTTTAGGTACAAAAGACGGATCCAATGTTAAAATTGAAAAAAGTGGCCGCCATTTTGAATTTCTTTGTTTTAAGGCCTATCGATCTCAAAATCGATATCTGGGCAAGCCTTTAGATACAAAAGACGGATCCAAAGTTAGAATTGAAAAAAGTGGCCGCCATTTTTAATATCTTTGTTTTAAGGCCAATCGATCTCAAAATCGATATCTGGGCTGGCCTGTAGGTACAAAAGACGGATCCAATGTTAGAATTGAAAAAAGTGACTGCCATTTTGAATTCCTTTGTTTTAAGGCCAATCCACCTCAAAATCGACATTTGGTCATGGCTTTAGGTACAAAAGACGGATCCAATGTTAAAATTGAAAAAAGTGGCCGCCATTTTGAATTTCTTTGTTTTAAGGCCTATCGATCTCAAAATCGATATCTGGACAGGCCTTTAGATACAAAAGACGGATCCAATGTTAGAATTGAAAAAAGTGGCCGCCATTTTGAATATCTTTGTTTTAAGGCCAATCGATCTCAAAATCGATATCTGTGCTGGCCTGTAGGTACAAAAGACGGATCCAATGTTAGAATTGAAAAAAGTGGCCACCATTTTGAATTCCTTTGTTTTAAGGCCAATTGACCTCAAATTCGACACCTGAGTATAACTTTAGTTACCAAAGAACATTCCAATGTCGGAATGGAAAAAAGTGGCCGCCATTTTGAATTTCTTTGTTTTAAGGCCAATTGACCTATAGTGCTAATGTCCATAATAAATAAATAAATAAGTAATATAAAGATACATACTAACATAATTTTAAGGTGTAAAAAATTGAACAGTCATTACACCTCAAAGCAGAATTTTTCAATTGTATGAACGGCACGCAAGCGTCATTTACACAAATGTTCATGAATACGTAATAATTAGAAAATGTTTATTTCGACGTGACTGTTATTGTGAAAAAAAATTAACCTGTTGGTTATTGGTTCAATGTTAAAAAAATTAACATAATTAAAATAAACGACCCAAGACACGTGTTGAACATGTTATCGCTAATGCTTTTCACGTAACTCCTTACTTCTTGACCGTTATAACTTAACTATTAATTTAACACGTTATTTTTTTTTTATGTTTAACTATTAACCATTAATAATTTTTAACCATTAATCACATCACTAATGCGCATAGTGCACTTGCGCTCGCGCTCGCACTCCCGGCTGAATAATTTTGTGTTTAGGGGATGTTTGGTCACTCGAATTTGTCTGACTGATGAAATATAACTTTGTAATAGTCACTTGAATTCCCAATGTATATAATACTCTTTGCACTTGAATAACATATTTAAAAGTCAGACATGAAAAAATAAGTAAAGTTCATTAAATTTTTGTCGAGCTTTAAAACGTCTGACAAAAGCTCTGGTCCATGAAAAGTGTCTGACACTTTATAATTCTAGTTTAGAATAATATTCTACAAAATATATATAAAAATCAGCCATACAAATTTAAGTTAGATAACTCATATTTTTAGTTACCTTTTACCTGCCCAGGTGTCACAGGGCAAGCTCCACAAGTAGGCAGGTATTATAAAGTATATTAGACGCTACTAATTCGTGAAGGTTTCATCCATGTGAAAATAAGTTATGTCAGAACGCTCTGGGATCTTGGACTATGGGGTTCAATCTTATAACGTCAACATAATTTGAGTCCAACACGTTATAGTTCAAAGCACAATTGGCATTTTTTATGAAATGGAGTTAAATGCATTACGCACAGCTATAATTATTCCATACATTTTAATCCATGGACAACGTTGTGAGTTGTGCATTTGTATTTTTGTAAATATCTTATACTTAGTTCTACAATTCTCAATGAGTAACTGTTTGTTTGTTCCTTAAAAATAAATAAATAATCTCCTAATCAAGTTTCTTATGTGCACAAAAGATCCCAGAGGTTTGTATATCATAAGTAATTACAGAAATCCTTCATATGAAACTGCATTATATTTTACATTCAAAATAATGTACATGTCATGTTTTATTGCTCAACTTATTTTCAATCAGTAACTGCATAGTACTATTTTTAAATTTGCTGTCAAAATTTAAACTACATTTATTCCAAAGTATGAAAACATCAGTTGGATCTTTACTGCTTAACAGGGTCCAATCATATTAATGCTAAATGGGCAACTAACTGTATTGTAATGCTTGTAATATAATCATTACAGGTGTGATGGGTCTGGGCAAAGGCAAGAAGAAAGCCGGTAAACTGGGTACCATGGAGAAGAAGGAAATGCCTGTGGAAACAGATCCAAGCAAGCTGGTGAACTATGTGTGCGGCTCCAACATCTATGTCACTGGAGAAGATGTCAAGGTGGGAAGAAGAAGAATATATTCTGTGTTGTGAATTGATGTGGAAAAGATTATAAAGTTCCATAGCACATTTTGTGTATGAGACCTAATTGAGTTTTTCTATACAAGGGAATTATGAGCAAGTGGCTCGCCCGATAGAATGTGAAACAGTTACCCCTTAACAGTAGCAACACCACCACCACTTTACAATCTAATAAAAAAATGTATTTTATAGGAATGAAATGTTGTTCTGGCATCATATATACCCGGCCTGTGGGCACCACTCTGTAATAGAATTTAACAACAGTGTGAAAGTAATGTAATGTTTCCAGCTGAAGGAAGACAGTGAGTACCCATCGTGGCTGTGGTCGCTGCGCACGTCGGGCCCGCCGCGGCTCGACGAGCTCGACCCCGGCTCCAAGCAGTACTGGCTGCGGGTCCGCGCCGCCGGCATGCGACGCAACAACAAGCTGCGCGCCATCACCAAGCTCTGAGCTCCACCGCCACTCAACTCACAGGTACAATGCAGAGGAAACAGCTCATAGATACAGTCAACCTGCTGTAATCCGACTAACATTTTACAAGATGGTGTTGGATTTCGAAATTTGTCAGAGTACAAAGAACTACCACCAAACCCACAGCGGTTACTCCTGGAGTTTGTACTCCAGAACTTTTTAAAGAGGAGTATCTTGTAATCCATAAATTGCATACATGTAAAAAATTACATTGTACCTATGTATATCTATACTAATATTATAAAGCTGAAGAGTTTGTTTGTTTGTTTGAACGCGCTAATCTCAGGAACTGCTGAACCGATTTTGAACATTCTTTTACTAATAGGAAGCTACATAATTCCTGAGTGCTAAAGGCTACTTTTTATCCCAGGAAAATATTTTTGTCCCGGAAAAACTTTTTCACGCGGGCGGAGTCGCGAGCACTACTAGTTATATAATAAATTGTAAATTGATGAAGATATTTATCATAAGCTTCATCATCACCATCATCAGCCACATGACGTCCACTGCTGAACATAGGCCTCCCCTAAAGATTTCCAGATGGACCTGTCAAAAGCGGCCCGCATCCAGCGTGTTCCTGTGACCTTTATCAAGTTGTCTGACCACCTTGCAGTCGCCAGATACTTCTGTTTTTAAATAAGTTTGATGTCCAATAACGTTTTTCCTTCTTCTTAATTTTTATTATACAATAATTTAGTAGAATCAAAGATCCCAACACAACCTTGTCATTGGACATCTTGACTGAGACTAGCTGGCGAATATGGAGCACAGATTTTAATCGAGCATGTTTTTACTGGTGGTAGGATTCTCATATGTAAGAGTCCATCTGGGTGGGTACCACCACAATGTTTATTTCTACCGCCAAGTAGCAGTGTGCATGCACTGTTGCGTTTCAGTTTGAAGGACATTGTAGCCAGTGTAACTACTGAACATAATGAGACTTAACATCTTATGTCTCAGGATGACGAGTGCAGTGAAATGCCACACAGTACTTTATAACTCAAGGTGCTGGATGGTGTTTCTACTATTCATGGGTGGTCGTATCGCTTACCATCAGGCGAACGGCATGCTTGTCTCGTCATTCAATGCCATAAAAACAAAAAAACACCGGTTTTAGAATAGTACCCAGCTGTATGAACTGCATGATTGTGTTATCTCTCCCACTTTTTTCTTTCCATATTTACCTGATATTTGGTTAAGGAACAATACAGTGCATTTTTATATTATTGTATGGTTGCAGTAAATGGTGACTATTATAAGTAGCATAAAGCTTACATTTCATTGCTTCCTGCTGGGTAAACTTTTTGGCAACAGTGTACAAAGGCCTATTACCTACTTATTCTGTAATAACTAATAGTTCCCTAGTGTAGACACGGCTTAACATGTCTGTTGTGGTGCAGACACATTCAGGCCGCATTGGGACATAAAAAAATCCCTCACTTACTTTATTTTTGTGAAGTGTATAGCATATTAGTCTAAGGTATAGCATTATGATAGCAAATTAGATAACGTAGCATTAAGTGTTGTTAAATAAAAGTTTTCAAAATTAAACCTTTTTATTAAAACAATATTTTTACAAAATACATTTCCTCAGAATGATGAAGTCATCGACTCACTATACGATTACAGTACAATATACATTTGAACTTTAACATTTTGTAGAGACTTACAAACATACCTACGGATTTTCTTAAAGTTTGAGGAAACTTCCCCACAAATGGAGTCATTCCACAATTCGAAATCGCTTTGGAGCGCCAATGTAGACAACGCACCTTTAGGATGAAAATGACACAATTCAAAATTATAGAAAATTGGGTTATCGTCATAAAATTACTTAAAACGAAGTACTCAATACAACAATAGTTCAAACACAGCCATATTCAAGCAGGCAAATGACAAAGCTGTTATATTGGTCCCTTCTTTATTACATTTTTATAAATTAGGGACTAGTTTTTAGTCATTTAAAAATGACAACTCAATTTTCTATTTTTTGAGTTGTGTCGTTTTCGTTCTAAAGGTGCGACAAGACGATTTGATTTCCTCACTCCCACTGCGCGTGGCATATTGTACGCTAGTGCAGCGAGGTTGCGTTGTGTTTGTCGCGACTGGCGGCGTGTCGTCACGTGTCGCGTCACAGGCAGTCCATGGTGTCCTCGCGGATGATCATGGGCGGCGCGTACACAGAGTGGTGCGTGCCGAACGAATACGCGTATGGATTCTGCGGAGAACGTTATTCAGTAGTGGTATTAAACTTTAATTATTATACTTTTAAAATTATCTAGCATATAATACCAGCCCTGTATTAAATACTGTCCTACTGCTGGGCACGGGCCTCCTCTACAACTGACAGGGTTTAGACCTTAGTCCACCACGCTGGCCTAGTGCGGGTTGGTAGACTTCACATACCTTCGAATTTCTTATAAAGAACTTCTTAGGTATGCAGGTTTCCTCACGATGTTTTCCTTCACCGTTAAAGCGGACGATAATTCATAAACAATACACACGTAAATTTGAAAAATCAGAGGTGTGTGCCTTCTTGCATATTTAACTACTAGCTTTTGCCCGCGGCTCCGCCCGCATTAAAAAGTTTTTCCGAGATAAAAGTCCCTGTTTATATTTTCCCGGGATAAAAAGTAGCCTATGTGTTAATCCAGGACATGATCTACCCGTGTGCCAAATTTCATCGAAATCCGTTCAGTAGTTTTTGCGTGAAAGAGGAACAAACATCCTTACATCCAAACATCCATACATTCTTACAAACTTTCGCCTTTATAATATTAGTAGGATATAAAATTATAGGCTGAACATTCCTATGCAATATTTTGTGTGGGATTTACTGATATAACTTGTTCCCAGCGTTGCCAATTTGTGGAGAATCCCCCAAATTGCGGGGAATTCCAAGACGATTGGGGATTGGTGCGGGGATTAGTTGTGTGCGGGGAAAACGTCGAGAATTCATACTTATACCTTTTGGTATAAGTATGAATTCTCGACGTTTTCCCGTATCTATCTCGACGTATCTAAAAATTACTTTTCGGATATTCTCTTGCTAGATGAAACTATAAAATCGACTGTTAGCGACTATTTGTAAGTATGTATATCACGAGCGGATCCATATGTATGCCCCCCCCCCCCCCCCGTCACCGGGATGTTTTCACAGGGATTATCAATTTCCCCGCATTTGAGGAATTATTGTTTCGATTTTTGGGGAATTGAGGAAATAGCTATTGACAGTCTGCTTGTTCCACATTGAATGAATAGATCGCCGCACGACATCAGATGATCATCATTTCATTATGTTTTTCTGATCCTACGTTAAGTTGGGAATTGCAATATTACCTAAAGCAAAGTGTAAACTAGCAAGTTAATTCTATATACATGCGACTCTTCGCAAAATTCTACTTCTTCAAAGGTTCTAGCAAAATCTCTCTCTTTTGAAATCTCGGCTAATGTTTAAAGGCCATTGCCGGAGTAAGCACGGGCGTGTACCTTCTTGACGTTGTAGAGGTTGGGCGGGTAGGCGGCGGGGCCGGGCGTGCGGGGCGTCCTGCCCGCGCCCTCCAGCCGCGCGCCCAGCGAGTACACCGGCTGTCTGTAACCAGGGAGCCGTTATACCTGCAGTCTGCTTAGTGTAGACTGCCTCGGTCGCGTAGTTGTATTATGGTACGACTGCAATGCTGAGGTCTCGTGTTCGATTCCCGGGTCGGGCAAAGTGATATTGAGTTTTTCTATTCAGTATCAGCTCGGAGCCTGGAATTTGTGCCCGATATGGCGATAGGCCACATCATGGGACGGAATAATGGAGAAAAGTGGGTGCACTAGTTGCGCCTCTGCCTACCCCTTCGGGGATAAAAGGCGTGAGTGTACATGTGTATGTATGTAATTTATTATTAGTGTGTGATTACTTGTTCCTGTATACGTTGGTGTCGCGCTGGAAGTAGACGGCGGGTCCGGGCGACTTGGCCTTGAGGTTGTATCCGACGCGCGCGCCCATGGTGTAGGCGGGCGAGCCGGGCCCGAGCCGCAGTGCGTACGCGTTGGGCGCCGGCCCGGGACGCCTCAGCGCGAACCCGAGCCGCGCGCCCATCGAGTACACCGGCGCCCGCGGCTCGCGCTGAGGCGGGCAGCGCTCCGGCGCGTGCGCACCCGGCCCGGGCGTGCGCAGTGTCGCCCGCGTCGGGAACCTGCCGACACTCTGTGTCAGGCTAGGCTTAACGAGAATCACGCAGTACCTACCTATCAACTAGTCAGTATTTTATTGTACCTGCTCATTGTAACGTAAATTTAAACTTGACGGAGATGTAAATGTAATTATTTATGAAGATTCCTTTTTAATATAAATAAAATGAATAATGAATAAGTTGCTATACTCGTTAAGTAAATAGAAAGTGAATAGTTACGTGGCGCCGAAGCTCCAGGCGGGCGCGGTGACGACGCCGTCGCGCGTGACGCGGTCGATGCGGTAGGCGGGCCCCGGGCCCAGCGGCTTCACGCGGAACCCCGCGTTCGTGCCGAATGAGTACATCGGGTTGCGATACCGCGACGGGTCGTGCTGCGGGAACCCCACCGTCGTCGGCAGCTGGTACGCGCCCGGCCCGGGACCTGCGTTTGCGCATCATGTACTACACATCATGGTAGAACCTCTGTAACTGACGACCAGCTGTCAGACAGGCGATATATCTACTTTGTTACGGTTCTGAATTTTTCATTTTTTTTTCATTGAACTTTGTTTCATATTCGGAACTGTATACCTTAACTATGAAACGGTCTGTCAAATACGTAGGTCCACGGGGCCACTACACTGGGTACGTACTCTTAGGTTATATAATACGAACAAACCTTAAACAGCTTAAAAATATATTATTACTTACCTATTGATATGGTTAACTGCCTCGGTGGCATAGTCGTATTATGGTACGACTGCAATGCTGAGGTCTCGGGTTCGATCCCTGGATCGAGCAAAGTGATCGAGTTTTTCTATTCAGTATCAGCTCGGAGTCAAAAAAAGGCGTGAGTGTGTGTGATATGGTTAATTACCATAGAAATAGACATCTATCGTTTTTATTAGAGATAGAAAGGGTCGGCATTAGAATTAGGTACTTATGTCGCCGTGTGCGTCGTACTAATATATTGGGTGGTAATGCGATAATCCATCTGTTCAGTCCTCGGAGTGCCGAGCGTACCGTTGTGTTTAATAATCTGGATTCTAGGTGGTATGTTTACCATTTTTGTACCTGGGTATATCTATCTATATTCTATAATTATCTACATCTATACTTATATTATAAAGAGGAAAGGTTTGATTGTTTTTTTGGACCGATTTGATAAATTCTTTTACCCATAGGCAATATAAAGTTACATTATTAGCGTACCTACTACATATATATACGTGTACAAAGGCTACTTTTTTCCCGGGGAAATATAAAACGGGACTTTTATTACGGAAAAACTCATTCAAATCGGCGATCAGATGTCTAGTATTATATTAAAATAGCAGACTCCGGTGTGTAATGTGTATGTACATTGAAAGAAAAGTAAATAATCCTCCTTCTTTCGCAGTCGGGTAATAAGAAGGTACCTTAAGAAGAGTGATAGAACATAAATCAACTTTTTATAAGTATTTCCCGCCTATCTGTCCTTTCTGTTTGTGCGCACATCTTCGATACATCTGACAGGATTTTCGTGTAGTTTTCCTAGGTAGAAAGATTATAATTGGAGCAGAATATAGTTTTATAACTAAAACACGATCATGAGCCCTACTGAGTCATTAGTGCGATTAATTCCGAGCACTCACCCAAAGGTTTCTTGGACATGATTGTGCTGTGCTAGCGATGATTTACACAGAAAATTTTACATTTATTCACGGAATATGTTACTGTAATTTTGACATGCGATCTCTTGGCCACGAGTTTTTGAGTGTAACAAATGAATGGGCTGTCAACTGTAATAGGTTTTACTTTACTCTTTGAAGTTTTACTACAGATTCTAAATGGAAGTAGTATATATACTACCTACCTATAGGTTGATAATATGGGTCTTAGAGCATTTAAAAGATATGGGTTGATATAAATATTACTATAAGGGCATGCTGTTTATTGTGTATGATATTTATTATGTACTAGCTTTTTCACGCGGCTCCGCCCGCGTTAACAAGTTTTTCCGGGATAAAAGTACACATAAACTTTTCTCTTGAATCACTCTATCTATAAAAAAAACTGCATCAAAATCCGTTGCGTAGTTTTAAAGATCTAAGCATACATAGAGACAGACAGCGGGAAGCGACTTTGTTTTGTACTATGTTAAGAAGATTAGCAACCTGCTGAGGTTTTTACAAATCATAAATTTGCGTACTTTTTTTTATCGATGACTCGACAAAGTGGCTCTTGACAAAGTCTGGGTGGGTATCACCGCAATGTCTATTTGTACCGCCAAGCAGCAGTGTGCACTGTGCATGCACTGTTATGTTTTAGTTTGAAGTACATTGTAGCCAGTATAACTACTGGACTTAATGAGACTTAACATCTTATGCCTCATCAGGATGACGAGCGCAGTGGAATGCCACAGTAGCAACACCATCCAGCACCTTGAATAACAAAGTACTGACTTTGCAATTCAAGGTGCTGGATGGTGTTCCTACTGTTCAGGGGTAGTCGTATCGCTTACCATCAGGCGAAGGGCATGCTCGTCTCGTCTTGTAATGCAATAAAAAAAAACATCCCTGGTTAGTCGGTACAGTTATGCCGGCCTGCGTAATTGTTTCTTCAATTATTCTAATTTATAAATAACATAGATAATTACAAAACAAAAAAAACACATCACGTCTATCATTGGTAGGCATGTAGGTGCAACCAGCGAAATTATCGCCACGTGTGTTCCGTCACATCCTACTAATATTATAAACGCGAGAGTTTGTAAGAATGTATGCATGTCTGGATGTATGGATGTTTGTTACTCTTTCACGCAAAAACTGTTGATCGGATTTCAATGAAATTTGGTACACGGGTAATCATGTCCTGGATTAACACATATGCTTCTTTTTATCTCGGGAAAATATAAACCGAGACTTTTATCCCGGGAAAACTTTAACGCGGGCGGAGCCGCGGGCAAAAGCTAGTTATATTATAATGGGGGGCGAGTCTATCGTCAAATTACATTAGGATATAACACTTTTTAACGGGTATACCTACAATATAGTATTAGAACAATATTCAGACGACATATTTATTATAGACATTCAATACAATGACGTGTAGCGTGCAGTAGTGCGGCTGAGGTCTGGTGGTCTCGCGGCGGCGGGCGGCGCGCGTCAGTGCAGCGCGGAGTACACGCACGGCGCCAGCTCCCGCGCCGCGCCCGCGCCCCACTGCACACACACAGGGCACGTGTGAGGCACGCCTAACGTCAGTTCTATACCAATCACTCGGTGCAAGTACCTATATCACGTGATGGTACCTGACAATCCCCATTATATACGTATTATGTATGGGAATTGCCTTCGTTAAGGAAGAACAATTAATATAACACTAGTAGCAGTGCAAATGACATCACCTGTTCGGAAAGTGGATGTCGGCTTAGCGCGCGGTAGAGGAATGCGACGTAGAGCAGGTTGAGCACGCCCAGCAGCCTCAGCGCCGTCTCGAATCCGAGCCACCACGACACCACGCCGCCCACCACCGGCCCTGAATATCGTCGGGACTCAGGTCAGTCGTCAAGCACGCTGGACGTCGGCTGTCGAGTAGTGGGCGTGCCGCGTGTGCAGTACGTACCGAGCGCATACGCAGCGGAAGAGGCGGCCTGCAGCAGCGCCGCCAGTGTGGGCGCATCGGCGGGGTGGCGCTCCAGTAGTGCAGGCACCAGCGCCGCGTCCACCGCGCCCAGCCCACACCCCAGCACCACGTGCGGCAGCGCCAGCCACGACACCTGCACGCAACACGTCACGAGATACCCACTAGCAGCGACAAGACAACCGCACGGCATGTAGTGTGTCGGTACTGACGGAGGCGGCATGCGGTATGGCGAGCGCGGCGAGTGCGACGGCGGCCTGTCCCGCGAGCGCGACCCGCTCGGCGCCGAGCTCCCGCGCCAGCCAGCCCGCGCCACTGGCGGCGGCGAGGTAGCCCGCGCTGTCCGGCACGAAGGCCGCGCCCGCCTGCCACCGCGCCGAGCCGAACCGTCGCGCGAGCCACAGCGGCAGACAGGGCTCCAGCGCCGCCATCACGCTTGTGGTGAGCACCACGGCGCCGGCACACGCCCGCACCGCGCCGCCCGAGCACACGGCCGCCGCGCGCCGCACGTCCCACGCGCCCTCACCCGCACTCACGCCCGCATCACTCTCGCCGTCTGATAACTCCACCTGACAATATTAACGCTGTCTTGCTACATGTGGGACAACTGCTTAACTTTGATTTTGCGGCACTTTAGTTTTTGGGATTGTTGCAAGGTCAAGGAATGCTTTCCCAACACAAAACATCATTCCGATCTTTTATTAAATTTCAATAACGCATCTAGAATTTCCTGATTCCAGTCTAGTGAGCTCTCCTTCTCCCCCAACCCTCTTCCACAGAATTTGATTTTTTTGTTTGTAACTCACCTGGTCAGGCTGTAAGTAGGCGTATTGCGCCCCTGCGGACAGAGAGAGACATTATTACGCTACCATGTAACTCGAGTTGGCTCTATGTAGGGCTGCCATCATCTAAATTGCCGACGCCGGATAAACACGGCAAAAATCCCGGACATTTGGGCGAAATATGGGTATTTCCCCGGACACCTCTGAAAAAATATTTTGCCGTTCCTTCTTGAATGCGGGGAAATGCATGAAGTTTTAACTAAGATTTATTTCAATTTGTCGCTCATCTATAAAAAATGGATTTCCCCTGACAACAAAAGTGTCCGGGTTTTGCCCGGACAATTTTTAAAACCCCGGCCGGACGGCCCCCGGACGCCCTTCAAACTAGGACAAATCCGGACGGATGGCAGCCCTAGCTCTATGAAATACACAAAAGTGCAAGTTATGCGGTAGACCATGTAGTGTTTTAATATCATACCTACTGGTGGTAGGTCCCTCATATGTAAGAGTCCGTTTGGGTAGGTACCACCGCAGTGTCTATTTCTACCGCCAAGCAACAGTGTGCGTGCACTGTTGTGTTTCTATTTGAAGGACATTGTAGCCAGTGTAACTACTGGACATAATGAGACTTAACATCTTATTTCTTAGGATGACGAGTGCAGTGGAATGCCACACAGTACTTTGTAACTCAAGGTGCTAGATGGTGTTGTTACTGTTTATGGTTGGTCGTATCGTTTACCGTGACACGAACAGCATGCTCGTCTAGTCATTCAATACAATTAATAAAACTATATCCTCGGCCCCACGCCAAGGAGACGAACCGATAGTGGAGTGTGATGGGCATCCTGGCTCTATCTCGGCTCCTCTCGTCCGCTCCTCTCGAAACAGATCCCTGGCTAAAGTATCTTAAATGAAGTTAATAGGTATAGCAAAAACATAAACATAAGTGTGACAGTTGGTCTCACCCAGGTCGAGCAGCAGGGCGGCCGCGATCAGTAGGAACGGCGCGCCGCGACTCCACGTCGAGTACGTCGCGCCGCCGAACGGATACCCCACCAGCACACCTGCCACCGACAATATAATAGACCACAACACTCAACAGCCACAAACGGATAAATATAGTGATTGCAAAAAAAAAACTAAGAGGGCGCAGCCGTCATTATGTAGATAATAACAATAATAATAAGTACGCTGGGGCGATTTTGTGGCGACCCGACGGTATTTAAATAGGTACCTGTATCTCAGCAACACAGCGCCGTTCCCCACAGTTTTACAATAGCCTCAAGAATTATTATCATAATAAGATCACAGCTACATTTAGAAGTATAGTGAACATCTCTGAATGTGTGTGAGTGAGTGTATGTGTGAGAGAGAGGGTGTGTGCATTGTTTATAACTTACCCAAATAGGCATGACTTTGTAAAGTACTTTGTAAAGAAAACCAATAACTCATGTGTATCACCTTAGTACCTACTCAACATAATAACTTAAATAATTTGTTCAATTGTATCGTTTCTTCCACGTTTTCTTTTCGCACTGCGGCTTCAATAGATCTGAATATGATGCAAGTAAGTACCTACTTAGCAGTAAGTGGCCAATAGAGGTGCAATTAGTTTCCCAGTTTGAATGTTCGGCAATTTGGTACAAAGCTTACAGAATTAGATTCCATAAAGGATGTGTCGGTGTAGTTACCGAGCGCGACGGCGCCGAGCAGCGCGCCGATGGCCCTCGCGGCGTGCGCCCTCGGCACGGCGGCCGCGCACAGCGCCAGACCCGACACGGTCGCCAGCGCCGCCGCCGCGCCGTGCAGCGCCCGTCCGCACACCGCGCACCACACGCGACCTGCCGCGCCCAGCCGCCCGCACCACGAGAACACTGCACACACATCACACGACACACGACACATTACTAAAACGCACAACGTGTTCGCTAGAGGGTGATATAACAGTGATGTATTGTACCAAGTGCTGCGATTGCCAGTAAAGAGGTGGCAGCGCGCAGGACAGGGGCCGGCCCGTGGCGGCACACGGCGGCGGCGGCGAGCGGCGCACTGAGCAGCTGCACGCCCGCCTTGGCGCTCAGCACGAGACCCACCGTGGCCTGCGCCGAGCCCACCTCCAGCGCGCCGCCGCCGCCCCCCGCCTGCACCGTGCCGTTCAGCAGAGCCACCAGCGGCGCCTCGTGCCGGGTCCACAGCTCCAGGGACTCGCCGCGCACCCAATCGGGGATTATAGGAACTACAATAAATGGAATAAGGTATAAACATGTATCGCCGAAGAGGAAGCAATGGGTCCAGCATCATCCCGACATGTCATGGACAAATAAAGCAACATCAAAGAGATACTTCGAAATTTTCAAGCAAACAGTGTCGTCATAAAAGTAGTAACAGAAAAGAACATCAGCGTAATGTTAACCTCACCGAGTACCGTAAGCAGCACGTTATCGAGGAAGAAGGTTGCGTATATGAGAGCGAAGGCGATGAGCGCGCCCCTCGCCCCGCGCTCCATGCCGCGCCGCCCTCCTGGGCCGGCTCACACGCCCGAGAGGCTGTCGCCGCCGCCACAGCCACCGGTAGCTGAATAAGGGTACCAAGTATCTTGGAAAATCTAGTAATAATTCGAGAAGTGGCAAGCGTCGTGACAAGCGGTCTGTGCGACGTTCGGCGGTAGAGTGGCCTCGAATGGTTGCGGTGAGGGTGGGGGTAGCCCCGAGAGAGTGTTGGACGCTGATAAGGTAAATGTGTTTTCAACGAGGACGCGTCGGCCCGGCACCGATCTGCTTATACCAATTTTCTGCTTCGTGCTCTCTCCGCAGCGTCTGCATAACAAGCCACGTATTTTCTCATCTGTTTAAAATGAAACACTATCAACCGTACTATAATAGTGATTACTGAAAAAATAGTGAGTTGATATTGGTTTTACTATCTCTCAACTTTATGCTTTATTAAATGCTAGGTAATTATTTGATTCTAGAAATTGAGATATTTAGGGGCGCATCCACTACAATACAAATTTGGAGGGTATGTGAAATATGCAAACCCGCACTAGGCCAGCGTGGTGAACTAAGGCCTAACCCCTCTCAGTAGTAGAGGAGGCCCTTGCTCAGCAGTGAGCAGTATATAATACAGGGCTGGTATGGTAAATCTCAACATCGTAGGACTTTAAAGGCGTAATTTTAGGGGGTACTGTATATAAATTATCTTGGTTAGAATTTTAAGCCTGCTTTTGGACATGTGCTTTGGTATGGAGATAGTTTGCGGCCTAAGGATGGTTTTAGGTTTTTTTTTATTTATCCCGAAAAAATGCAAAGCGGGACTTTTATCTCGGAAATCGTTTTCGCGCGTGCGGTGCCGTCACGGCCAAACCACTGAACCGATTTGGATGAAATTTGGTGTAAAGATAGTTTCAAATCTTCGGAAGGGTATAGGCAACTATTTATCCCGGAAACATATAAAGTCATCAAAAATAAAACTTGTAAACGCAGTCGGGTAAATAAAAACAAGTCTTGCAACTCTGTTCTTCTACCGTAAAAAGGTGTGAGATCCATGTAATACCAAGTCTTTTTTATGGTATTGAATGACAAGATGAGCATGCCGTTAGCCTGATGGTAAGCGATACGACCATCCATAAACAGCAGTAACACCGTTCAGCACCTTGAGTTACAAAGCACTGTGTGGCATTCCAGTGCGCTCGTCATCCTGAGACATAAGATGTTAAGTCTTATTATGTTCAGTAGTTACACTGGCTACAATGCCCTTCAAACCGAAACACAACAGTTGTGTCTTTCTGCTCAATATCGATATAGCGATAGACTTACCCCATATCGCATCAAGGGTCGGAATGTAGCGAAAAGTGGGTGCCCCTGTTTGCACCTTCCTCCTTCGGAGATAAAGGTGTCATGTGTGTGTGCGTGTGTGTTTCCTTAAAATCCTCAACGTTTTTCAACGGCAACAGCTCATAAAATGAATAGAACTCTGATTGTTCGACTTAACGCTACCTTGGCACTTAAAAATCTAGCGAAGCGGGACAAATACTATTGCGGTCCTCTATTATCAATCTGTTTCAGCGAGCCTGTGAAATAGGGGCGGGTAATGCGTGTAGGGACATCAGCTCGTTAAACACAATCGATCAGAACATCTGCGACCGCCGCGACGCGCTCCTTTCATTACCGACTTAGGTACTTGTAGGTAAATGAAGGTAATAGCGCCATGGGCATACCGTATAGCTAGAGTAATTTTCCAAAGGGGGGAGGTCAGTATTCTGGACTAAAAAAATCTAAAAAACGTCTGTGTACTAATTTGAATATGTATGACGGAGCGGCGGGTATTTTGAAATAATAATCGTGCAAAAAACTAGTCGAGATGTCAAATCGTTGGTATAAATAGGGTGCCTCGCATTTGAAACGGTCAACAAGATTAGGATCTTTAAAACATGCATCCGTCCGATAATGACATACGCGTCGCCCGTATTCGCTCATTTACCGCCCGGTCGCCTTCAGCGAATGCAGGTGCTTCAAAATCGATTCTTACGACATGCACTTGGTGCCCCGTGGTACGTTCGCAATCGCAACCTCCACGTGGACACCAATATGCCGACCATCAGGCACTTTATGCAGTGCGCCAGCAGACGCTATTTCGACAGGGCGGTAAACCACCCGAACACGCTTATCCGTAAAGCGTCTATATATACTCCATTTGACCGCGCCAAATGGAGACGACCGCGATCAGTCCTGACCGATCCAGAGGACGAAATCACTCTAGCTTTACGCGAAAAGAACGAGCATTTAAAGCTCATACACTCCACAAGACCGCTGTACCGTCCTCGCCGTCGAGGACCTCGTCGCGTTCCCCATAACCCTGCCCTCTCGTAGCAGTTCCGGCCCGCGTGCCGAAGACTACAATCAACACGTAAAATAGGATTAGGTTAAAAACCATATTCCCCAAACGTTGATGTCTTATCCTCTCAGTGGCCGCCCTGAGCCGAGGTCGTGACCCATTAGTGGGTCGCCCTCAGCGTGGTCGCTTAAATTTAAGGGTTGCGAGCGCCTTCTGCGCTCACCCACAAGACCGGTGTTCTTGTATAAGCCGACCCTCGTCAGGCTAACAAGAGTTTAGTCAGGGACAAAAAAAAAAAAAAAAAAAATTGAAACGGCAGTCTCTTGTGAGACTCCCAACTGTTCGGAGCTCCAAAAATAAGTTTGGAACATCCAGAAATAAAGGATGCAAAACAATTTGGAATTTACTCTCACATCATGGGTTATGATGATGAGGTGGAACCCTGTGACGTCGGCAGAGCTGACGTCACCTCTTTTTAAAGAGTTCTAGACCTTCTCCTCCGTCATATATTTGAAAACTTTATTTGTTTTCAAAATCCCAAGGGAGGGGGATGCCCAGTTTTAGTGTGTGCATGGACCACTCAGCTTCTCTGTAGATACATATATAACACGGGTCAACATGAAATTTGACTTTGATTGCAAAGCATTAAATTTCGGTAGTTTAGGTCGTAATAAGACGGAAAAAAAATATATGGCATGAAAAACTTTGCTTTTGTGCTTAGAAGACTGATTGAACGAAATTTTTTAAAATCTCGGATTTTAATTTTTGATTGAAAATAAAACTATTGAAATAAAAATGTTTATTATTTTTATTAAGTTTTACTATCAAATTAGCTTACAGAAAAGTGGAAAATAACTTAAAAGTGCCCACTTTTACTTTTTCTTTTATGTTCATAGCTACTTTCTCTCAATAAACCCCAAATATAGTCGCCTATCATGTTTTCATTGTATTGGCCTTGATAGCGTTGTTCAAAATTCATGATGTCCTGATGGAAACGTTCTCCTTGCTCTTCGGAATAGGCTCCCATATTGTTTTTAAATTTATCCAAATGAGCATGCAGCATATGTACTTTTAATGACATCCTGCAGCCCATGGCGTTAAAATTTGTAAGCATATCCTCAACCAACTTTTCGTAGTTTTCAGCTTATCCATGGCTTATCTTGATTCCGTACAGGACAGTCAAAATATGCTTCATAGGCTTCACAGAGAACGTGAGATGTCTTTAGTTCATATTTCACGTCTCGAACTTTAATAAATTGACCACATATAAAACAAAATGCATCAGCATCGTATTTGCACTTTCGTGACGACATTTTAAGTTATTCTGGGCTAGTAAATAACACCTTATGGTTGTTTATCACTCGGGTGCCATCTAGCGGCACAGTGTAAACGTTAATACCCCACTCTCACCGCGCGGTCTTTTTAAAAATATTAAAATCAATTAAAATTTATGAAAAAATTGAAAAGTGAGTATTATTATTATAACTATCACAAAAGCAAACTTTATACCGAAAAAAGGTATTTTCTTTTCGTTTTTGTGCATAACTAACTGGAAAATAATAGTATAAACTTTAGGACAAAGAACGAAAATTTTTTTGTAGAGTCGTGTAATATGTATAGAGGAGCTGAGTGGTAATCACAGAACAGTTCCATCTTTACTTCGTGGTGGTAACAAACAATTAACTATGCTCCATCCAACCATTTATTTAACTATTGACACTTGACAGTTCAATTTCTAATCAATTGGGGATGATCTAATGCGTTACCGATTCAATTGCTTGTGACAATCGATTTAATTTATGAAGAAGTTTTGATCGATTAAACATATTGAAATGTTATTTATGCTCAACATTTTGTATTGTTTTATAAACACGCCTAAGCGTTTAAATGTGTGTATTTTCTGTTTATAAATTTATTCTGTATGTACATATTCAATATCCAGTATAACTATTGTCAATATTTCAATTTCAAATGAAAAAGAAAAAATGGCGTCCATAAAGTAGTCAATTATTTTGTTTTCCATTCCGGTTTTTTTAATACATCAGTATCCATTCCTTGTCAAGAATTATAAAATTTCATAGGCTTGCATATGTCAAGAGTTAAATAAATGGTTGGACCGAGTATAGTGTAGAATACAAAACACCTATACATTATTGTGTAATGTGTCTTAGGTCCTGTAGACACGAATCATTATTTAAGAACAAAATCTCCCTACTTATTTCTTTTTTGGGTTCGAGTTTATCAATATATATTTGTTATTTATTTTATCCTAAAAAGTTTTTATAGTTATTATTTATAGTTTTTATTCATAACAAAAAACTAAGTGGAGATTCAAAGGACTGTAGCAGGAATTACAAAACGCATTCTACGTAACTGTCATGTTCACGTCATCCAGATCTGACTAGAGATGATTAAACAACTTGAGACAATCGATTGTAATAAATACTTCCTACTCCTACTCAATATCATTGCACAGTTATACTGAGATGTCCGCGTATTTACGGCAAAGCTCTTTAAATAATATATGATAAAATACTGAGGAGCACTGCGTAATAAGAGCTATGGTATAATATTTTGTTCATGAAAAACGTAATACAAGACATAAATATAAACCGGTAGGTATAAAATTTTATGTTTATTACTATACGGCTTCGCTCGCGTGAAAAGCCTATCCTGCTACAAAATACCCTAAAACATCAGCGCCATCTATTCAAAAATTCAGAGAAAAAAATTATTGTTCTTTTTTTATAGGACCAAATTACCGGGATAAAAAGTAGCTTATATGTTAATCGAGGATATGGTCTTACCCATGCGTCACATTTTATCCAAATCCGTTTATCCTATGGCAAATAATAGATATTTTTTAATCTAATTCTTTCAGTAGATGGCGCTGGGGTCACACTATATTTAAGGGATTTTGAAAAAGCTTTATACATGGGCATTATACATTGACTGCTTCGGTGGCGTAGCGGTATTGCGTACGCATTACGAGTACGATTTGCGCGCTGAGGTCCTGGGTTCGAATCCCGGGTCGAGCCAAAAAAATTGTGACTGGGTTTTTCCATCTTAAAATTTACTCAGTTGCAGCTCGGAGTCAGGAAGTTGGCGGTGTGATACCCCCGTGCCTCGGAAAGCACGTAAAGCCGTTGGTCCTGCGCCTGATCTCTCTCCGGTCATGTCGGATTGCCGTCTCACCGGACTATGAGAGTGAAGGAATAGCGAGTGCTTGTGCACTATAATATCTCCTGCGTACCTGGCTGATCTCCGTTGAGATTGGCCGCCGTGGCCGAAACTGGCTAGGAGGATTTCATTTTTCATTTCATACATGGGCGAAGCCACGAGCAACACTTACTGTGAAATAAAATGCCTAATGGCATCGCAGCCAGCAGTAAGTCCTTCTTAGCTGGACATGATAATGATTATGCCTTTGTTATAATCTCGTCTTTATCTTCTAACTCTCTTTTAGAATATTTATCTGCAAGCTAAAAAGAGAAAACTAATTAACCTTACTACCATATATCTACATTTTTCTTCTTCAAACTGCAGGCCTTAAGTGATAGACGAGATCTTTTGAACATGGTCTCTCCCGTAAAGTCATGAACGGCATTATTGACTTCCCCGCACTACTAAATAAGTTCTCGATTAAGGTACCAAGCAGACCTCCTAGGAGCCTCGGTCCCTTATTGTATGTAAGTTTTACCAGAACAAATACGGGAAAACACGCACCTATCCCTCGTCTATCTTGTTTGTACAACCTAACAGTAATTAACGAAGAGTATTATAATACTACGGAAAGTAAATAACATATTTAGTATTGACATTTTTCGTGACAATTTGTCATGTTTCAAACATAAAATTGTAAGTAAAACTGGATTTTAATTTTGTTACTTTATATTATGTTTTTATTACCTTTATTATGTTTGCATTTTTGTTTTATTTTAAAGTTTACTAGCTTTTGCCCACGGCTTCGCCCGCGTTAATAAGTTTTTCCGGGCTAAAAGGACATACATAAAAACCTTCCCGTTGCATCACTCTATCCAACACATTTATTTGGATAAAGATTAATATTATGATGTTGATACAACTCTTAACAAATAATGCATTAATTTCGACCAAATTTGATTACCATAAAAACGGTTCTAGAGAGTTAATTTTAAAAGATAGACATATTCTGTCGCGGACTTTTTTTTAGATCATTTCAAGAGAAATAATTCTTTCATACATATATTTTTGGTATCTTGAACCGTTTTCGCAGCGCACGCAATGGAAGCCCTCAAGGATGAATAATTTTCCCCGCTTTTTTCACATGTTCCATTATTTCTTCGCTCCTAATAGTTGCATCGTGATGTTATATAGCCTTCCTCGATAAATGGTCTATTTAACACAAAAAGAATTTTTCAATTCGAACCAGTAGTTCCTGAGATTAGCGCGTTCAAACAAACAAACAAACAATCTCTTCAGCTTTATAATATTAGTATAGATTATATATTTCGTTTTTCTTGGATTTTAATATTTTAATTTAATTTAAGATGTTATAGCTGTAAAAATACTACTTTCGGACTTTTTTGTATTTTTGTCTAAATGCTAACTGGCTCATGTTGTGGTTGTATATAATCAGAGTTGTAATTATTTTTTGTTAATATTAATGTGTGATTGTGTAATTATTCTAAGGTGTGATATATATGTAAACTATCATTGTGAACTCAGTTTGCAATCCTAAATCTATACTAATATTATAAAGCTGAAGAGTTTGTTTGTTTGTTTGTTTGAACGCACTAATCTCAGGAACTACTGGTTCGAATTGAAAAATTATTTTTGTGTTGAATAGACCATTTATCGAGGAAGGCTATAGGCTATATAACATCACGATGCAACTATTAGGAGTAAAGAAATAATGGAAAATGTGAAAAAAGCGGAGAAAATTATTCATCCTTGAGGGCTTCCATTGCGTGCGCTGCGAAAACGGTTCAAGATACCAAAAATATATGTATGAAAGAATTATTCCTCTTGAAATGATCTAAAAAAAAGTCCGCAACAGTATATGTCTATCTTTTAAGATTAACTCACTAGAACCGTTTTTATAGTAATCAAATTTGGTCGAAATTAATGCATTATTTGTCAAGAGTTGTATCAACGTCATAATATTAGGTAATCTTTATCCAAATAAATGTGTTGGATAGAGTGATTCAACGGGAAGGTTTTTATGTACTTTTAGCCCGGAAAAACTTATTAACGCGGGCGAAGCCGTGGGCAAAAGCTAGTAAATAAATAAACATTGCGGCGTCTGCGTGCGGTCACAAAAACGACATTCAAAATGATGTATTGTAAACCAGATATAAATATAATATCAAATTAGTGTTTATTAAAGAACCGAAAAATCCGTGCCACAATATTATGTGTCGTTTGTGTGTACTGATAGACAAATAAATATGACGGGTGCACTTGTACACTTATTTACAATAATTGTATATATTTACCAAATTTTGAGAAGTGTTTGCTTACTCCCAGTCTTTCTAATATTATAATTATTATCCTACTATTCTATACTAATATTTTAAAGAGGAAAGGTTTGATTGTTTGTAATGGATAAACTTAAAACTACTTGACCAATTTTAAAATTCTTTCACTTATAGGAAGCTACAACAATTCTGAGAGTTATTGGCAACTTTTTATCCCGAGAAAACATTTTTATCCTGAAAAACTCACGCGTGCGGAGCCGCAAGCAGTCAATATATAGGCTATTACAATAATAGGGTAGTTTCCTGTTTGATTTTGTACATTATTTTATATTGTGTAACAGAAAATAATTCGAAAAAGAAATTCTTTTGTGAAATCGGCATCAAAATTGGTTAAAAAAAATGGTTTGTGGTGGTTTTGAAGTCGTTTGATTTTTAAGTTTTTGTTTATTGCTTTTTTTTATTAGTTAATTATGAAATGGTGGAACAATACATAATCGATATACGATTGCAGCATTTGCGGGTCATCTGCTGTTAGTTCTTGAAGAGTTACATTGATCTCGGAAGATGTTCATCAGGTCCTAGTAAATTAAATATTAAAACCTTCATTGAAAAATATACATTAGATTTTTAGAATAATGAAAACCCCATCCAAATCGGATTTGCAGTTTTTGAGAAACTCGCGGCCATACAAACTTACATATGTACATACATACATACATGCATACATTATACATACATACATACATAAATACATACCTACATACGGGTCCAATACAGAACTTACTTTTTTGGAATCGGTTAAAATTAAACAAGATAAAAACTTGTCATTCCACATTATATGTGCATTTAAATTTGTATTAAGACATTTTGTATATTCGGGAGTTTTCAAAACCTTTCTTTTATAATATTCCTAGCTTTTACCAGCGGCTCCGCCCGCGTGAAAGAGTTTTTCTGGGATAAAAGTCCCGTTTTATATTTCACGGGGATAAAAAAGTAGCCTATGTCCTTTTTCAGGCTTTAAAATATCTGTGCACCAAATTTCATTTAAATCGGTTCAGTAGTTTTAGCGTGAAAGCGCGACAGACAGAGTTACTTTCGTATTTATAATATTATTAATTTCGACCAAATTCGGTTACCATAAAAACGGTTCTAGTGAGTTAATCTTAAAAGATAGACAGATACTGTCGGGGATATTTTTTTAGATCGTTTCAAGAGGAATAATTCTTTCATACATACATTTTTGGTATCTTGAACCGTTTTCGCAGTGTACGCAATGGAAGCCCTCAAGGATGAATAATTTTTCCCGCTTTTTTCACATTTTCCATTATTTCTTCGCTCCTAATAGTTGCTTCGTGATGTTATATAGCCTAAAGCCTTCCTCGATAAATGGTCTATTCAACACAAAAATAATTTTTCAATTCGAACCAGTAGTTCCTGAGATAAGCGCGTTCAAACAAACAAACAAACTGTTCAACTTTATAATATTAGTATAGATTAGCGCGTTCAAACAAACAAACAAACAAACTCTTCAGCTTTATAATATTAGTATAGATGTAAAATATAAATATAATGTATGATTTATCATAGTTAAAGGGTATCTAATACAATCGATTTCGATTGCCGATTGTCACACGCAAAGTCTCTGTCGGGAATGCGCCTCCCTAGTTACCAGTTTACGACCGACCGGCGACGACAGGTCCGCATCGCGCACTCGGCGCAGAATGGCACTACCTATGTGCACTGGGTCGATTGACGTTTTTAGTGGTTTAATTCGTGTGGTCGTGTGATACTGTGCGTGCGCGTTCGTGTGGACTATTCGTGGGTGATGGTCGTACCGAGCCCTGCGCAGCATCGACACAACACCCTCTGACTGAAAACTGCTGCTCGAGCTGATCTCCACGGGGGCATCTCGCGCTGTGTCTCTACACTGTTCAGTGCATCGGACTCGGATGCAATCTATAGTGAGTTCATATTTTACTCCACAGATACATATTAATTAAAATGCATGAATGTTTAATTATGTAGAAAAAGCGTACATTGCGTTGTGCAAAGTAATGAAATGCGAGTTGTGTTGTGTACATTGTTCTCGGAAGTGTGTATGTTTTGTTGACGATGTCGCGCCGGGCTTTGCGTCGGACACCTCACCGACCGCTTGCACATTTGAATGTACACTTGTTTATTATGCAACACGAACAACCATTATTATTAACATGCTGGCCTATCTGTCCAAGGGTCAGACACGTCTCCGACTCGAACGCGATGTAGCTCACATAAGTATCAGAATACACAACCAGACACAACATTCAGTACTCTATTTTTAAACTGAAATAGCAGCCAGTGTAAAACAAATTGACCCATAACTTTTTGTGTTTACGTGGTAGTTTCATGTACAGCTATGAATAAAGAGAAGCAATCAATTTAAATGTGTATAATTTATGTACATAGTACATACTATGAAAACCCATTATGAAATGAGTATTAAATCACATTTGAGCTCAATGGTAATAATTAATTGAAAAGTATAAAAGCAATACTGTGAACTGAAATGATAATAAAAGGTTTTATTAATTAGGAAATTATTAAGAAAGGCAAAGTTATCTGAATAAATGTCAAAGGTCATTCCAACCTAGAGTGGGTCACACTCAAGTATTGGCTAAATGTTAATTACATACATAATACATACTATCAAAAATGAATATTGAGTAGAGTGGGTGCCTGAGGAGTGGGAGAGGTAAGATGTTCTCTGTGACCTTAACACTTGATCTCTTCCTGCACCTGTCACTGTGCACACTGCCAAACTTCAACGGTTGACAGTTGAGACAACACTGTTTACATAATATGTTTACACAGCTGATACTGCCGTACAGGTGTGTAGTGAGTGTGCATGCCGGGCGTAATAACATACTATTTATATTATCTTACAGTTCATTGAAAAATATTATAAATAATATTAATCATTTATATATCTAATAAATAAAATTCTTATGTTGCGGTGTTTGTTGCTCCTCCGAAACTCCACTGAAATGGCACGACCTATTTTCATGAATTTTTGTGTGCATATTGGGTAGGTCTGAGAATCAGTCAACATTTATTTTTCATCCCCCTAAGTAGTAAGGATGGCCCACCCAAAATTTTAAGGAAAATAAAGCGGGACTTTTATCCCAGAAAAACTTTTTAATGCGGGCAGAGACACCGGAATCAACTAGTATATATGTAATATACACAATATAATAATATTATGTAGTAGATTTGTAGAGTGAGAAAAAAATAATTTTACACAAATAAGTTAGAAATTTAATAAGGTTTTTTTTAGTCAAGAAGTTATATATTTTTTATATTTGTAGAATAAAATAATATTTTAAAAATGAATAACATTTCAAACATTTGTAGAGTTTGGTGAGGGTTTGTTTGCCAACATTTCGAAGCTAAAATCTATGGAATGTAATCCACTACCCACTGTCTTATTCATGGTTTTGATAAGTTTGATATGACCAGCCAGGTGGGTGCTGGTCTAAAATCCACAAATTTTATGAAATTGGAACCTTTCAATAGAATTTCTTCTTCTCTTAACTATAGTTATCACTGTGCTTTGAGAACTTATTAAGGATAATTATTGCAGTACAGAGTGCTGTACATATAAATATTAAATACTCATAATTTAATAACAATGATGTACTTATAGCCAATATTTTTACTGCTGTAATTAAATTTCAAATTCATTTTTTTAATTCTCAGACCCTGGGTGCTATATGGACTAACATCTAATGACTCAGATTGACAAGCATAGTGCAGTGCTATGTGCTACCTTGAACTTAAAGATCAGTTTGTTGGTGCTTCTGTTTATTTTTTTAATATTTATTTAGCCATATGTGATGCCTAAATTTATTGTGAAATATTATCTTGTAGAACATAGTGTACAGGCAACAAAATGTATTTATTTAAACTGCATTTTTTTTATAACTCAGTGTTTAGTAAAGTAATAAAATAAAATCTTTTATTAATCATGTAGGCAAAAGGCAATTATAACAATTAAGTGTGACAGTGTAATAAACAGTGTGACAAAGGTAAAGGCAAGGATAATACCTTTATTATCATAGCTTAGCTAATCTACCTAAGGACTGCCTTTTACTAGCTACCTAAGCAATGACAACCCAAAGAAGAAAGGCAGAACGAAACTAAGGCTTAACTTTTTTTTCATCAATGGTCATGATTTTCTTACTTTTTTTTATATATTTTATAATTTGTTAAGTACACAGGTTTATGCAGCTAGAGTCATAGTGCCGTGACATATTATATAATAATTATTACTCCTAAACCTAATATAGAAATAATATTAACATTTTCCTGATGTTTTTCACCAATTAGTAACAGTATTCAATACTGATTCACCTGTATTTTATGATTGGTTACTACATATAATATACATGTATGAGGTATTACTACTATGTATTAGGTATTACCCTAAGTATTTATGTATTAGCTAAATGTCACTGACTCATCACCTAAAATTGGCAGCAATAATCTACTACTATAGTTTTAACATTATTTTTTATAATAAGTGATAAACTGATTGTTGTGCAAGAGTAGGTACATTTTAATGACTATAATTAATACACATTTTAATTGAGGAAAACCCAATTACAATGTGTTGTACCCATGATATGTCTAGGTACACAGTACATACTTATCAAGTATGCAAAAACTTAGTAAAGTTTTACTTAAAAGTCAGCACCGTGCTCATGTAAGTATTCTTAAACGCCTTAGCTAGAAGTTCCACGCGGTTTCGTCTGCGTGAATAGGCTGTTCCGGAATAAAGGCCCTGCTATGCACTTGAACGGGTTATACAGTCGACTATATAATGATTTATAGCTAGATTTAAGCTAGTGGTATACTTATTCGATCTCCAAGTCGGGCAACACTTTATGTACTTCCCCAAGTGGTGGTGACGTCAGGCGGGCCGGCCGTAAAGACTAAACCAAATCATTAAGTTTAGACAACATACATACAACAACGTTTTGCACCGACCCCATGTTTCATGAGATAGATAAAGATTGCGTATAATATATGGGCAGCGTTCATGACTTCCCATGTGTTGAGCCACTTGTACATTTGTTATTCTGGTGTTAAAATAAGTCTGATTGTTGTATATTGTAAAAATACCACAGGATCGAACCCGAGGCCTCAGCATTGCAGTCATACCATAATACAACTACGCCACCGAGGCAGTCACTCAAATCGTATTTGAATAAAATATAAAATCCTACTAATATTATAAAGGCGAAAGTTTGTAATAATGTATGGATGTTTGGATATTTGGATGTTTGGATGTATGGATGTAAGGATGTTTGTTCCTCTTTCACGCAAAAACTACCGAACGGATTTCGATGAAATTTGGCACACGGGTAGATCATGTCTTGGATTGACACATAGCCTACTTTTTATCCCGGAAAAATATGAACCGAGACTTTTATCCCGGAAATACTTTTTAATGCGGGCGGAGCCGCGGGCAAAAGCTATATAATATAATAAAAGCGCTCTCGTCTCTAGATTTTAGAAGATTTAATAGTGTCGCAAGGCATGGGTCTGGATGTCGGCACTTCTTACCAGAGGAATTGAGGGCCGCTCCTAATGAGGGCCAAGGGTTTTGGTTGATACTTGATATACCGGTGTAGGGTGCATAGATACCTACTATTGTGACAGGGACTCGGCCCGACGGTCGCCCGATGTTTTCCATCTTTTCGGGTCGCTCAATGCTGGATTGTAAGTCGTTGGTGGCGTTGATGACTCCAACGTCCCCATCCACTCAGTGGCCCTTAAGTACAAGCGGTAATGGTAATTGCAGTTGCACTGTTCCCTAACTAAAACTAAAAAAAAACACGCTTTATAGAAAATCCATCTAAAAAATAGAAAATAATTTTTAACAAACTTGAATTGAGAATAGTGTAAATAATTGTAAAAAAAATCGTGCGGCGTCTGCTCGTCCCGCGACGGCTCTGTGCTGTGTGTTTGCGCACGCTATCGCGCTCGAGCGGCGGTCGTTACTTGCTGATAACAGCTTTGGGCGCTTTCACACTGACCGCGCCGACTCTATCCCGAAGATAGCTGATTTGCCTTTATTTCGGGGTAAGGTGGCATTATCTGTGGAATCCTGGCTCTCTTTTATGTTCCACTCGCAGATACCGATTTTCTGGGATAAAAGTCCCGGTTTATATTTTCCCGGGATAAAAAGTAGGTACCCTAGGTTCTTCCCGGGGCCGTAAACTATCTTCCTACCAAATTTCATGAAAATCGGTTCAGTGGTCTGGCCGTGAAAGCTTCACACGCGAGAAAAAAATATCCTGGATTAAAGTCCCGGTTTGAACTTTTTCGGGATATAAAGTACCCTATGTTACACAGGTATACTATATCATTCTAATGGTAAAAACATTTTGAGATCGGTCTGGTAGTTTCGGAGCCTATCCATTACAAACAAACATAAAGTTTTTCCTCTTTATAATATTAGTATAGACTTCATACGGGTGACTCCTTTGTGTTCAAAATAATACCGCTGAGTTGTGCAAAGTAACTTTTCCCTGTACGAGTATTTCAATACACTTGTATGTGGTAGGCCACGCTGTAAGTAGTTTTGCTTGTTGAATCACCTTTATCATATTAAAAAACAGGACCAAGGAAATTATAGTTTCGTTTAAAAGTTAAATATATGCTGGTTTTCCTTGTAAAGCAATACAATCGGTCGTAATATCCTGTCACCGCGAAATATACCGTTGCATTGGTATTCAAAGTCCTGGAATGCCGTAATACCTGCGTGCAGCGACACGCAGCGATGCCAGATGTACGAGAAATCTTGTAACACTACGAGATTTGCAGTCTCTGTACGAGATTCAAGAAATAAAAAATCTCGTACACTTTTTTACGAGATTTGTAGCATTGTTGACTGCCTGCATCATGCATATAAACAAAATGCATAAAAGAATATCCATGCCACAAACGATCGACTCAGCAAATCACTGGATTCATACCCATCACTAAAATACTTATTATTGTCCATCAAGCTCTCTGGTTGCCGAGATTACAAATCTCAAATCCCATGCCGAATCAAAAAAACATTTGAAAAACAAACCTGGTTCATCGGGTCAACTCAAGGAATTTACCCACCCCGAGCTAGCTAGTAATAGTACATAGCGTAAAGTAAGGGTTTTTATAAATGTATGTTATAATAATATTATACAATTTACTTTTACGAGATTATGTATTGAAATAACGAGATATTTGGCAACCCTGTTACGAGAAAAAAACTTCGCCATCTGGCAACCCTGGCGACACGCATTAACATTAGTATGCACCGCGCTTTGCCGAACTGTTCCCTCTGCTTGAACGGCCCACGGCAACTCGCGGAAATGTTCACAAGTTATTTGCACGTCGAGGATAAAAATTCATCTGGAAAAAACAATAAAGAGAACTTTGTATGATCAATTATATTATTAGTATAATATAACTAGCTTTTGCCCGTCGCTCCGCCCGCGTTAAAAAGATTTTTCCTGGGATAAAGGTTAAAAGTTTTACAAACTTTGAATGTCATATTTATTTATATCGAATCAACAGACTAAAAAATAAGTTTCAAGCTTCTAGCTCTAAAAATGACGATACTTGCATACAACTTTTCATCCCCCCCTATCAACCCCTTACAACCCTTTTTTCGCATTAAAAAGTAGCCTACGTGGCTCTAGAATATCTGACTACCAAATTTCATTTAAATCAGTGTAGTAATTTTGGCGTGAAAGCGCGACATACAGACAGACAGCGTTACTTTCGCATTTATAATATTAGTAAGGATATGTTACACTAGTAGTGCTCGCGGCTCCGCCCGCGTGAAAAAGTTTTTCCGGGATAAAAATATTTTCCCAGGATAAAAAGCCGGGTAGCCTATAGCACTCAGGAATAAAGTAGCTTCCTATTAGTGAAAGAATTTACAAAATCGGTTCAGTAGTTCCTGAGATTAGTGCGTTCAAACAAACAAACAAACAAACACACTCTTCAGCGTTATAGTATTAGTACAGATGAGTGCAATAACAACTTGCATCGCCATTCGAATATATGTTTATCTTTGCATTCAACTTTAAATTAGTATCTCCGCCTTTTTTAAAGTTGTTTAAAACAGCTGTTAAGCGATTTTTGTGTTATACAATGTTCATGTATTATATTTTTTGTATTTATTATAAGTTTGAAACAGACATTAAAATCGCGAAACAGGTATTTTACCCATTTTAATTAGCTGAAGATCGCATCCACACCCTCAGTGTCCGTTCTATCACGAACTATAGAGCTCTGTAAGACGTAGCTTGCGAGTCTCTGGGACGCACTCCACGTGCAGTATGTGCAGCTGGCGCCACCCTGTGGAGGGAAGGAAAAGGAGATTAGGAGAGACCAGTGTTTCGAATATCGCACTCAACGTGCGTAATACAGCTGTAAGCAGTTACTTTACTGTGGTGTCTTATGATTTTTTGAATTCTTTTCTATCAGTTTGTTAGCGCACATCTCCGAAACTACTGAACGGCTTTTCACGTAGTTTTCACAGCCAGACAGAGTATAATTGGCAGAGAAACATTAATGTGAGATATCGAAAAAATAGGTATCCATGCGTCACAGTTTGTAATAAAATAAAGCTTACAACGTGTACACACGTCGCGCACCGCGGTCAGTGCACATTACTGATTACGCGGAATATTTACATGTGCCGCGGCCCGCGAGTGTCGACGGCGCGGCGGCGGCGCGGCGCGCAGCTGCACCCGGTCGGGAAGGCGTGAGGAATATGCACTCGCTGCCAATAAATGGAAATACTGAAACTGCTAAAGATATAAAAAAAACAATTTGTATACGGCATGTGTTGTCCTCATTATCATAAACGGGAATGAAAAAATATCACATCAATTAAAAGGTCGACGGTACTGATATTACAAAGTATTGTTAATTGATCGGTATTCGCATATATTCCCTTCGTGTATATTATTATCAAAAATAATAATACTAATTACGAACGTGTTTTAAAAATTATAAACAGGATGAATATTACCTTCGGTAGCCGGTAGGTATCTATTAAAACTAACAGCCAATACGTAACAAGTCAACTTTCAACGCACTCATATTATCAACCTTGATACCTTGATTTGTCAGAATAATAAACAAAGATAATGTTTCAAATTTCGATTCCGTCCGGTGATTCCAAACGCCCCAGTGTAGTGTTCAGTGTTGGGTAGGACACGACATAAAAAAAGAGTTTGTAAGAGTAGCCTCTTTTTTGCACTAAGCCAGTACAGTGTCCCACTTCAAATGAGGCGAGGCGTACTGAAGCTCGGCGATACGTTTCAAGTAACGAGTACAAATATGACATAATGTTCATTGAAGAATGACTTACTATTGTAATTTGTAGCATGCGTCTCGCTCCCTCTCTGTCCTTGTCCTATAGTTTTATTGAGACAGAGAGTGAGTAACGCGATTTCGCGACTACTGCAACAAAAAATTTGAAGTAGTACAATATAAAATGTTGAGCCGCTCTTACATTTTGACTTCATGTACGGGACAAATGTGTTAGTAAGAAATATACCGCCTCGATGGCGTACTAGTCTTGCGCACGCGGTACGACGCGCTGGCGTGCTATGCCTCTGCCTACCCCTGAAAACGTAAAAGGCGTGATGTTATTTACGCGAAAACACTAAAGAATAAATTACTTTACTCGATTTCTCCAGGATCCAACCATCAGATCCTGACTTGGTGACTATGGGACCACTTCAGAAGTATCTCCTATCGAAGTGCCGGTCGGAGTGAAGGGTGTCAGGTTATTTTTTCGTTACGGAATTTCTGGATCGGTCTCTACGCTCAAGGCCCATGATAGAAGCTATGCAATAGCTTAAAAACATACCGTCGAATTGATAACCTCCTCCTTTTTTGAAGTCGGTTAAAAAAAGCGTGGGGTACTTTTAAAGATATTATCAAAATGATAATCTTATTTACTCATATTATGTCACTAAAACATAGACGATAGCCTAGTTGGGAATGGAACGGTCTACCAAGACAGTGTACGGAGGTTCAAAATCCAAGGCACACATCTGACTTTTCAAAGTTACGTGTGTATTGTTTATCAATTATTATCGTTCGATTTAACAGTGAAGGAAAACATCGTGAGGAAACCTGCATACCTAAGAAGTTCTTTGTAAGAATTTCGAGGGTATGTGAAGTCTACCAACCCGCACTAGGCCAGCGTGGTGGACTAAGGCCTAAACCATCTCAGTAGTAGAGGATCTAACCTACTTTTTCAAACCTCTCATTTTTAAATAACAGCAACTGTTTTAGGTATCCAATAAAGCAAAGAAATATAGTTTAATACTTGTTCATAATGTTATTTTGTTCCTATAAATACATATAAATTGGATTTTGCATAAAACTTGGCACTCATTTAGATCTCCATTCTTTTTGCGGCGAAGCCCACAGCTAAGCGTAATTTTTTATTGAACTTGGCTCCCTTTTTTTACATTTATGTTTTTGGTGGGTTATCATTACTTTTTGTAAAGAAAATTAGGCAGGTATTGAGTTATGTATTGCCGCGCGCCGCCGACGACACACAGTTGCCCCGTTGTTTAGCGCGTATTACAAGTTTTTTGTATGGGGTCACGACAATTTTTTTTACTTAACTTTATTTTAATATTTCTGTTATATAGAAAATATAATAATACATATATTGGGATAGTTTCAAATATTTGCTTGTAATGGTTCCAACGCTAAAATGAAAAATATTTTTTTTTTGTATGGGGACCCCCCCCTATTTTTATACTTTTTTTTTTTTAGATTTTTTCCTATGGTTACACACAATTACCGAGATGGATTTCAAATTTCATCCTTCTAGGTCATCTGGAAGTAGGTTAGGTTTAGGTACTATATGTCAGTCAGTCAGTCTTAATATTTACGACTTTTCGACCGTCATATCTTTATAACCGTTTGAGCTAGCTTCATGAAATTTAGGCTTCTAGATGTCCTTATGCATATAATTAAGCGGAGCGTGAAGAAGCAATTAAGCAGGCCGGCATAATTGTGCCGACCGACCAGGGATGTTTATTTCTTGCCGGTCGACACAACTTTTTGGGCTTCACTACATTTACCATCAAATGCAGTGAAGCCACTTTGTCGAGCCTACGATAAAAAAAAAAAAAAAAATTAAACAGACGAAGTTTTATGTGTTTACGTTATATAGGTTTTGAGTTATAGAAGGGTGAAAAGTGGCACAAAGTGGTTCGTGTAATATTACACTAGGCGCTGGCTAGCCAGGTCCTTTGCTTGAACTTGGCTTGACACGCTACCGCGTGTCTAGATTATTATTATATTTGCACCATGCACGCCACGCTTTTTTTTTTACAATGGAATACATTTTTTATTTTACGCTAGTGTAGGCTTAGGGCAGCGACTCTGAACGAACTGGTATGCCGTGTATGAACTGTGTAAGATGGATATCAAGTCTAGTTCAAAAAGTTCATATCACAAGATCGATTAATTAGAGATGTTAACAAGACTGAAATTATATGGGCTGATGATGAATGAAAAATGCTTAGGGCGAAACTCAAATATTTTGATAACGACGCGCCGCACAGTGGACGGAAAATCGGGTCTTCCTTTCATAGGAATTTCGAAAAAAAAAATTCGAGCTTTCTCAAATCTAATCCAAAAACGGCGCGCCGTCTCTACCCTCGCGCGGACGGCTTACTGTTGTGTGTCCGAGTGTGCACCACCGCATGTGAACCGCACCAGTTAGTGACAGTTTACCTCGTGAATCACTAAAATGTTTCATTTCAAGTCCTGTATTTAGTAGTAACTTGTAGACATATTTACACGTATTTTTTTACCATTACACATAAAGGAATTACCCGTGACTCATAAAACCTCAACGACGTGACCCGAGAGGCTGCATTAACCAATTAATTACCTACATAATATTAAATACAATCATTTTGCATAATATTTTAAACGGTAGATGTTACTTGCGTAAATTACAATTGTAACAAACCATATTACACACACACACACACACACACACACACACACACACACACACACACACACACACACACACTCACGCCTGTTATCCCCAAAGGATAACAGGCAGAGGCGCAACTAGTGCACCGACTTTTCGCCGTAATTCCGTCCCATGATGTGATAGGGGGCAAACAAACTATATTTTTGATAGATTAATAATAGTTAACCAGCGAATCGTGTAGAGCGGTCTGCGCTCGCAGCATCCGTTCACGAGCATGACGCATCTGAGTCGCTAGTCAGTATTCTGTACTCAGTAGCCACTCTAGTGGCGTCATCGGGCTAGTGTTGGGTAGGACACGACATAAAAAAGAGTTTGCAAGAGTAGCCTCTTTTTTGCACTTAGCCAGTACAATGTCCCACTTCAAATGAGGCGAGGCGTAATGAAGCTCGGCGATACGTTTTAAGTAACGAGTACAAATATGACATATTTTCATTGAAGAATAAAATACCATTGTATTTTGTAGAATACCTTTCGCTCCCTCTCTATCCTCGTCTTAGAGTTTTACTGAGATAGATAGTGAGTATCACGACTTCGCGACTACCGCGACATGAAATTTGAAGTAGTACAGCAAAAAATGTTCAGCCGCTCTTACATTTTGACGTCATGTACGGGACAAATGTACCGCCTCTTGTATGTCCTACCCAACACTACATCGGGCTCAGTTTTAGAACTCATGTCCCAGACAGCAGTTGTGCAGTTGTTTTATAGGGCGCATAGGTGGTAGGTACTCTAGCCATCAGCCTGCGTTGAAATTTGCAAGCGTAACTTCCGACGTTGAGATAACATTTCTTGACTCTTTATATCCCATTATGAATTAAAACTAGGGTGGATAATAACCATGATTTTTGATTCTGACAGATTGTTCCTTTTTTTAAATCAATAAAAAAAATGATAATTAGGTATGTTTTATTTTCTCCGTAAAACTAAATGGTATAGGGAACGTGCACGTCGTAAGCACTGCCATCTGGTAGCGCAATCTATGTTCCAACCCATCGATACTTGGCATTGACGTACAATATTCATTAAAAGTATGAAAAATAACATTTAATTTGTTGAACATGTATTGTAGTGTATCTAGACGCTCCAAAACAAAAAAAAAAAACAAACCAAATGGTGTGAAATTGTATTATGTACCCAAGATTAATACCTAAGCACTTACATCCCATGGCTATGTGAAAATCGTCAATAATAATAAAAGCTGTATAAAAGATACATAGTTATAGAGTTCCAAAAGGATTTAGAAATGTCTCATTACGTGATTTATAAAAATAAAGATGTTTTGAAGATAATATTCAATACAAAAAAATCTATAATTAAGGGAAAATAACTTCCTAATTTAGCTTAAATAACTAGCTTCCATCTAAGAAAAAACATATTCTGAACACGCTGGGTATCAATCACATTCGGCCGGAACACACATTTTATCATGTTTGTCATATCAAAGGAATATATTTAAAACAATTTATTGTTCTAGTTATCGTTTTTATTTTTATCCACCTGTAGCTCTTGTGTCGATTTTGTGCTGCCCTCTATAGTTCATGCACGTTCCCTATTTGTTTACTCTATTAACTGACAACTCTAAAGGCTGATTTCACCGCGCCGTGATAAATGCTACTCGTCATATAAAATATGTACAAGCTGACCTACAAAAGTCACACCCTAATCTATGCTCCCAAATAAATGATAATGAAATCCTCCTAGCCAGTTTCGGCCACGGCAGCCAATCTCAAAGGAGATCAGCCAGGTACGCAGGAGATATTATAGTGCACAAGTGTGTGCGCAATACACAGGTGCACTCGCTATTCCTTCACTCTCATAGTCCGGTGAGACGGCAATCCGACATGACCGGAGAAAGATCAGGCGCAGGACCAACGGCTTTACGTGCTTAAATGATAATATAATGAGTACTATCTACATTAGCCGTTTAATACGATACTTGTCAGATACAATTTATTTGAAACTTGTGAAACTGGCCCTAAGAAAACTATTTTTTTTTTAAGTACACAATTGCAATTTTATGGCAATTTATCATACGTTATTGATCGTTCGCAGGGTGAATACTGCGTCACGCATCGTAAGAAACTGGGTAAATGAGATTTTTTTTATATCAAAAATGTATGTTAAATAAAACCCAACGACAATAATCAAAATCCGCTTTGTAATAAATTAGGTATTTAAAAGGTTTGAAATACAGTGTATCGGATGCAAATTATAACTTCACCGAAAAAAACAGCCATCACTCCGCGTGTGTAATAAAGATATATGTATAGCAAGGTAACCCCACCACATTAGTACTTTTGTCTACAGCAATATTTCAAATCTGATATCATATAAATCATGATATAAATAAATCAACTCTGATTAATAGTATTCGTTTCCACGTAATGACTAATTGTTTGCATTAATATTACATATTATATTGAATGAAGTGTTGTCGGTGTAACGCCGCCGGTGAGTGCAGTGATAGCGCGGCTATCGCCGGCCAGCCGCCCAGGGTATGCGAGAGATACGGCGCGTCGCGTGCGGGCCGCGGTACAATGCTTGTTATCTCTGCGGATAAGCTGTATTGGGCTTGTTGTACTACAATATCATCATCGTGTTGACAGATGTCACATTTATTTAATCTATTAACTGGTGGTAGGTATCTCGTATGCAGTTGCCACAGGCCACAGCAGTAGGCGCAGGGTGCATGCACTGTTGTGTTCCGGTTTCAAGGACGTCGTAGCCAGTATAATTACTGAGATTAACATCTTGTCTCAGGATTAAGAGCGCAGTGGAATGCCACACAGTACTTCTTCTACAGTTGTGTTTCGGTTTGAAGGGCATTGTACCCAGTGTAACGTTGCATAGAACGTTAACACTATCCGTAAACTGTCTGTGGTTTACGGTTAGTCTAACTACCAATCGAAAAGGCTTTTGTTTCGTATTGTATAATAGGTTGTCATTCGTTCGACGTACGTCGGAATGGCGCCTGCATAAATAAGCGTGCACTGTCATGCGCCCCTTCTTTTGCGATCGTCTTTGCCGCGGCACCACTACTTAACTAACTGCGTGCTGCCACGCATACCATTGTTCCCGCTGGGGTGAGTGTGCCAATAATTCCTACTAACCGCTACCAGTGTATTCTGCGTATCTAGGCTCGTGAGCTACGAGTCGCTGGCGCCGAATGCGAGCCTAGCTTGCATTCCGACCCGCTAGGATTCTGTTTCCAGGTTCACACGGTGCGGTACTGACCGCCGTGGTTCTACAGTGCGGTGTTGACCACAGCCTTCCTACACTGCACGGGGTGCTGACTCCGTGCTGACCACCGGCGTCGCGGAAGCTGCTCCGCCACCCGCGCACTATCGTCGTCACGGGTGCTGACCCTGCCACGTGCTCACCACCACCATCGCAGTTGGGTGTGCTAACCCCGACCACCTCACTACCGCTGCGCAGACCACGTGGCCTCACCATCTGCCCGGTGAGCTGTCGCCGTAGCCAGCCACGTGCATCAGCGTCGTGCCGTTCGCCTGAATCGGAGTCCCCGCAGGCCAGTGACTCGTTGCATACCATCAGCAAATCGTACCGAGTGTAACGTGGAGGTGCAATAAAAAAGCCCGTACCACGAACCTAAGCCCTAAGTTTTTCTTCGCTCTCTACACACTACACACTATCTGCGGCCTAACGCTGCAGTAACTACAGGACATAATGAGACTTAACTGTAATGTCGTGATTAATTTTAATAAAACACTTTCTTTATTACTTTCTTTAATTTTTTTCTTTCTACATCTAATTATTAGAAGCATACTTCGAGTGCCCGGGGGAGTGAGGCGGGGAAGGAGGGGTAATACAAACGCCAGCTGTCACACCTGACAGCTGACACGAGTCAATTAAATGTCACAACCACAGACAAATATTGAAACACTTTTGGTTACATTAACATCTTATGTCTCAGGATAACGAGCGCTCAAGGTGCTGGATGGTGTTTCTACTGTTTTTTGGGTGGTCGTATCGCTTACCATCAGGCGAACGGCATACTTGTCTCGTCATTCGATGCCATAAAAAAAACGCTTTGTAATTCAAAGGTCTGTATGGTGTTGTTACTGTTCTTGGGCGGTCATATCTCTAACCATCAGGTGAGCGGCATAGATATTCGTCTTGTCATTCAATTGCAATAAAAAACATTTTCAACGTAACACTTAACGCAAATTGCGCCTTGTGAAGACTCCTGTATCTACTCATGTACCTAACCTACAATTAAACAATCACTTCATTCGCTATTTGCTACGTAGTAGGTACCTTCATTCAGTATTCTGTGGCATTGGATAAAACTTTAGAAACTGGTTGGTAATGACATGCGATGGGTCAGTGGTTAGATGACACGAAAAGGTCGCAGGTTGCGTTCTCACGATTTTAAATATTATGTTTAGCGACCAGTGACGCAAGACATGCCATGCGACACGCGGACCAGCACTCCGCCGCTTCCGCTTGCGAAGTCCCCGAATTACGTAAGCAAATTATTCAACAGTCACACTCGCGGCGGAGCCACTCGGCCGCAGGGCGCCGGGCTCCTCAAGCCTGCCACTGCAATCCTTTACTCCGGGATTTGCAATGGAACGCATTTTAATTATTTTTTATTTTACTTACTTCACACAAAACAGGTTAAAATCGGGCACACATTATATATAGAAATGTTTAAAGGATTTTAACATAATTATAAGCCAAAAACTTGTGTTCCGGAATTAATATTAAGTGTTAACGAGATAACAAAGATAAAATTAACTAAACGTAACTGATAATGCTAAGTTCAATGGATTATACCATGATTTAAATTAAAAAGTTATGTTTAAAATAAGTTTGTTAAGTGGAACACAAAATACAAGCAATAGTTGAAATGGTGTATGACAAAGCTAAATTGGTGATAAATTTAGTGTATTAAATCATTAAGAACATTACGGATCAGGTTTTTTTTTATGGCATCGAATGACGAGACGAGCATTTCGTTCGGCAGATGGTAAGCGATACAGTAGAAACACCATGCAGCGCCTTGAGTTACAAAGTACTGTGTGGCACTCCCCTGCGCTCGTCATCCTGAGACATAAGATGTTAAGTCTCATTATGTCCAGTAGTTACACTGGCTACAATGCCCTTCAAACCGAAACACAACAGTGCATGCGCACTGCTGCTTGGCGGTAGAAATAAACATTGCGGTGGTACCCACCGAGACGGACTCTTACGGGAGTCCTACCACCAGTCAAAGTTCTTATATGTAGTGATATTATTGCTATGAAATAAGTCTACCCTTAGCACTGTAACTCTGAGAGTGTCAATAACAGTAACGTACACTAAAATGTTTTATTTGATACCAGTAGATAATAGGTCGGTAGGTGTGTACATGAAGACCTCGAAACAGAATTTTGTATTTTTTTTTTTTTTGCCTCCCTATCTCACTAAGTCACTGCTGATAATGACTAACGTGAGTTATCTACAAGGGTGTTGTTAAACCGCGCATCCAAGTGTTCTTTAAATTGATAACGAAATGCCACATGCAAGGGCTAAAATCTCTATCTCTGTTCTGTGGGCTAAAACGACAGCGCGTATACATGAAAAGTCATTACGTTTAATAAATTGAACATCTCAAATGGAGAATTCCCTAAAATGAATACAATATTCTATACTCCATCGGTTTAGGTATTTAACTAAATGTACACAAGAAATGACATATGATTCCCGGTTAGTCAAAATTTTCTAACGAAAGTATTTACGGTGACAGTTGTGTCAACGAAACTACAGAGTACAACAAACACTTGAAATTATTAAATTCTCTTTAGAAACAAAAAAATTAACTAACAACAACTAATTATCAGAAACAAAGCAAAAAATAATAAAAATAAACTTTCTACAATTCAGAAGTGCATCGATATTTGATGTTTAGTTAACCAATTCAATTTAATGGCGGTCAGTTTTAATGGTGTGCTACGTGACCGTCGTACTCTTAAATTTTGTAGGGATATGATTATCTATTACGATCTATTGGAAAAATGTTTACGATGCCTGTCATATTAGCTCTTTTATAGTTGACAGGTTGAGATCATCTAAAAAAGTATTGTAATTTATGATAATTAAATGTGTTTTCGCTTATTAATAAATAAGTATAACTTTATAAGAACCTAACAACTTTAATAAACGAAAATAACGGTGCTAAGTGTTGCATAGGTTATGAAGCCTTTTATTTTGAAATGAAGTATTTTGTAAAGAGAAATGGACAGGTAAAATATTCTTTTTATGGTTATATTTTATGTTTTATTTACATTTATTTTAATGCCTAAACCGATGAAGTATACTTCTATCAGCATAATTATCGCCGTCTGTCGTCGAGTTCTGAACGAGCCTCCTTGAATAAGCATTTATCCGCTTGGAAATGGTTCCAAGTAGGTAGACCGTACAATACACCTATTAGTCTAAGAATACACCTTCCTGATCGCGCGTTCTTAACTCTAGCAGCTGTCTGCTTACCAACTTTCGCATTTATAATATTAGTAGGATTAATAATAATGACTACCGCCCAGCCTTCTTGGGGGGCGACTGAGCTGTTATGTTGGATTCCCCGTGCCTTCCCTCGCGCGGCATACCAACTAAAACTCCGCGGTTGCCATCTTCGGCGCATTAGGGACAGCTGTGGGCTTGCTCTGACTGAAGTGTCTAAGTTGTTGTCAGCAACCGCCCACGCTGGTATGTACCTACCCTGACACTCGTGTACGATAGACCTTCCAGATAGTGAAATTCTTAGTTTTTAGTCTAGACACGCCAACAAAATATGCGACCACGTTACGAGTGATGATTAATATTATCGCTATACGTATATTAGTACCTATTACCATATTATTGCCAGTTATCTGGTCCCAGGTGCTATTGCGATTGGGTGGTAAATCACCCAAATACGTTAGTTCGCAAAGCGTCCGTTTACACTCCATTCGACCGCGCCAAACGGACACAGCCGCGTTCAGTTTTAACAGATCCAGAGGACGATATCACTCTGGCCATCCGCCGTAAGAACAAGTGCTTGAAATTCTTACACTGCACAAGACCGCAGTTCCGTCCTCGTTGTCGAGGAGCTCGCCGCGTTCCCGTCGCGCCCCCCCCCCCCTCCCCCCCGACTTCCCTAACAGTCCCGGCCCGCGTGCCGACTAAATAAACGGATAGGATTAGACAGATAACACCAATCTTCCCCACTAATTGTTGATGTCTCATCCTCTCCGAGCCGAGGTTCGCAACCCGTTAGCGGGTTGCCCTCAGCATGGTCACTTAATTCAAAGGGTTGCGAGCGCTTTAAGCGTTTACCCTAAAGTCCAGTGTAAAAAAAAAAAAAGGGTCCCAGAGGTGTTCTCTACTCGCAGACTCAGTGATAATGTTTTAAAACTCGCGTTAGTCATTTAAAAAATCATTATCTGCATGATTGATGATGATGATGTTTGTATTTGATGATTTTTTATTAACTTCGAAAATCCAACTACGCGCTGCAAGCTGTGATTCATAATATGCTCTGTATGTGATTTGCAAGAAATTATTCTTCGGGCAACATTTTCGTGGTTCACGGGCAACTAGCTCTCGCTTGCTGTATTTACAAACCGTTATGATTTTCGGAACTTAAAAAGAAATTATTCTTATAAGGCTTCTACGGCATGGCTAGGTGTTTGGGTGCAAAAAAAATAATTTAAAAGTGTCTCTTACACTGCAATAATCTGTCTAGCATGGATGGACCGGCACGACTGAGCTAGTACCACAGAGTACAGACTACAGGCTAAACATCATCGCAAAGGCATATAGTAATTGTCTAATTCTTCTGGCATTGTGTTTGCCGGTGCCACGGTGGGCAGCGGCGACCGCTGGCTGTGGCGAGTCTCCGCGGACTGCGCCGCTGCGGGTGTCTGTCTCATCATGCGTGAGTGTGCGCCTGCTATCGACCCGGATGTCCTGCCGACACTTGATAATGTTAGTTTCATAGATTTTTTTTATATTTCGCAATTCGGCGTGTCATGTTCTTTACGAATTGTTATCACTCGCCTTCGGACCGCGTTAGCGAACACACGTGTGCATAATATTTGCTGACCTATAATAGACTTGCTCAAGCTAAAATAATACTCAAATACTCGTCCACAGAGTGCATTTCTAGTTGGAATATACGTCATACGTCTGACCAGTGTAACGTGGCCGTGATTAGCACTTCGACTAATCACTTACGGAGATCATTTAAATTGTTTAGTGTCAGACAACATAACTGTGAACATAAATAAATTAAAATGCCTAAAGTGCAACGTTCCCCGCCTAGTGGAATTAATCTGCAAAATAGCTTATCGGATACTGACATCGCCACTGTGAAACATGCAAATCCTCCAGAGCTAACATCAAAAAGATCTAAAAGATTGAGGAATGAAGACCAAGCTTTCATTGAATTTAAAGACGAAATCATGGTGATGTTAACTAACTGGAAGAAAGATCAAGACCAATCAATAAAGAAAATTTGTACGGACATTGCAGAAGTAAAGCAACAGAATGCTTCCATACAGCAATCCAATAAGGACATTGAAAGAGCAGTTGAATTTATATCTAAACAATATGAAGATATTAAATTAAAAATCTACGAAATGGAACAATCGCGGGATGAAAATCTGAAATATGTGAGTTCATTGGAAAGTAAAATTGACGATCTTCAAAGATGTCTCAAGTCCACTGTTATCGAGTTTCGTAATGTACCGTCTACTCAAGAAAAGCCGGAGACACAACAAGACCTATGTGGATATGTACAAACATTTTGTAAATTTTTAAATATCGATTTACAACCCTGGGACATTAAAGATATTTACCGCCTAAGAAATAAGAATGGTACCATGACAATTGTTACGGACCTATCTTCAAGCCTTATAAAAAGATCCATGCTAGAAAATGTGAGGAATTATAATAAATGTAACCTGGATAAAAAATTAAATTCAACATCTATGGGTTTTGCAGGAGAACCAGTGCCAATATACGTCTCGGAAAGTTTAACTGCAAAAGATAAGAGACTATTCTATCTGGCTCGTGACGTAGCTAAATTACTAAAATACAAGTTCTGCTGGGTAAAGAACGGAAGAATTTTTCTTAAGAAAAATGATGGAGATAAATCTCGCATAGAAATAAAAAGTGAAACCCAACTCGAATCACTCAAGAAGCAAATATGACTCAACAACTTGAATACTTTGAACACCCCAGGTTTTAATAACATTTTTGATAATATTACTTTGTCTCAGTGTATCTCTTACCTTAGACTCACTACAAATAATATTATTGTAACTTCTTGCGATCGAATACAAGTATTTTTGCAAATACCGTCACTTCTCGCACAAAACTCAAACTCACTAAATAACTACCCTATTATAAACTTAGGATTTAATTACTGTTTATTATCGATAATATATTATATATTATTACACTATGATCTACATATCAATGAACAACATTACACTACACTAACAAATAAGTATTTATTCTATCACGGTACAAACAAAAAATTTCCTATTTACTTTCCCAATGAATTTTGTTTTGTGAAAGAGGGCATCGTGATTTGTGTCATCTATGGAGTGTATAATATTTGTGTATTTGTTATAAATGGATCCTTTTCTGTAATCTCTTATATAAACATTCGCAGCCATTAACGATTATTTAAACGAACTCGACAACATTAAAATTTCTGAACACAAATTATGTGATTCGGATCAACTGAATACAGATTTAATACACCCAAATAAATATTTAAAGATCCTTTGTCAAAATATACGAAGCATTAATGCAAACTACGATGAACTCACGGTGTTATTGAGCAGGTTAAAAGTTGATTTCGACTTGATTGTGCTACCGGAATGCTGGTTATCGGTGGACAGTGTTGTCCCTGTTATGGAATCTTACAATTATCACACGTCTACAGATTTCTTTAACCAAAATGATGGCTTGATTTGCTATATTAAATCTAATATTAAATATGAAATAATTGAACCTTTTTTTCCCGAAACGAATTGCATAGTTATAAAAATCTTCCCACAAACGGCGATTATTGCAATTTACCGTCCTCATTGTTTTAGACATAATATCGTAACTTTCATCGATAACTTAAACACCTTGCTCTGCTCACTATCATCCTTCCATAATATTATTTTGATTGGGGATATCAATATTGATATTTCAATCAACAGCAAAGAAAATGGATGTGATAACTACTTAATGATTCTAGCGACTCATGGGTTGTTACCTACACACATTACTCCTACTAGACAAACATCTTGCCTAGATCACATTATGCTCAAAACTAAGTGCTTTGCTAAGAGTTACACAATTAATTCATCACTTACTGATCATGAAGCAATAGTCATATGTCTGCAATTAAAGGGTTTTATTAAGTCAACTACGCGCACTAGATCCATAATTGACTACGAGGGTGTAAAAACAGCTCTGCAAGCTACTGATTTTGACCCAGTGTTACTCTCTAATGACCCTAACATTGCAACTAATATATTTATTCGACTCCTTAGGGATGTGGTATCACATAATACAAAATTGTTTAATATGTCGTGTCGCACTAGATTACTCAAACCATGGATGACAATGGGTTTATTGAGATGCATCCGGAACCGCGACATGATGCATAAAAGAGTAAAGCTATCTCCTGATAATGAAATATTGAATGTTACGTACCGTAGATACCGTAATTATTGTAACAGTATTCTAAAGAAAGTTAAAATGGAACATGATAAAGCTGAAATTCAAAAGGCTGCCAGAAATAATAAAAAACTATGGGATGTTATTAAGAAGAATGCTCATCTGACTAAACACCACGACACAGCACAAGACCTTCTTAACATCTCTTCTTCACCGGATAAATCCGTACAATCTATAAACCAATACTTCGCCAATATTGGCAAAACTTTGGCCCAAAAAATTTCAAAAAGCAGTATTCCACAAACTACAATAAATAATTTTTACATTCCTATCACTCCCCTTAACTCATTTGTTATACTCGACACGGATGAGGAAGAGGTTGAACGCATAATTATTTCGCTTAAATCCAGTAATACTGTTGGTTCTGATGGCATTCCTACCAAAATATTAAAGATGTTTAAACACCTATTGGTCACTCCCATAACTCATATATGCAAACTTAGTCTCTCTCTGGGTATATTCCCCGATATTCTAAAGGAAACCTTAGTCATACCTATATTTAAGGCTGGAAATCGAAGCTGTGTTAACAACTATCGCCCAATTTCTATCTTACCTTCAGTTTCCAAAATATTAGAACGTATAATTCATTCCAGATTAATAAATTACCTAGAAAAGAACAATTTACTGGCTCCACAACAGTTTGGTTTTCGTTCGAGCAGGTCAACGGCTGATGCTGTTCATGACTTAACAGACTTCATTGTTACCAAACTAGATAAAGGAAAGAAAGCTCTCGCTATATTCTTGGACTTAGCTAAGGCATTTGACACAGTCTCGATTCCACGTCTAATTGACAAATTGTATCATCTAGGCATTAGGGGAACACAATTAGAATTATTTAAAAGTTATCTTAATAAAAGAAGTCAACGTGTTAAAGTCAGCACATACATTAGCTCAAATTTGCCCATATCTTACGGTGTTCCACAGGGAAGTATACTAGGCCCAACGTTATTTTTGGCTTACATAAATGAATTGGTCCAAATACCACTTGAAAATGGCAAAGTAATATCCTTTGCAGATGATACAGCTTTGATTTTCCATGGAGATAGTTGGGATGAAACATTCTACCACGCCCAAAACGGGCTTAACTTAGTGATGCAATGGCTTAGAGTCAATATACTAACAATCAACACAGACAAAACTAACGTAGTAATGTTTACCATTCGCAACACTACTACACCGGTACAAAACACTTTGTCCCTTACAGCTCATCATTGTATAACAAAATTAGATAGCCAATGCTCCTGTCCCAAATTAAACGTTGTTCCGGTGGTTAAGTACCTGGGTATAATGATAGATAGAAATCTTAATTTTCAACATCATATTACACAAGTTACTTCTCGTGCTAGAAAATTAATATTTTTATTTAAGAAAATACGAAACATTGGCGATTTTAACGTGATTAAAATGGTTTATTACGCCATGTGCCAATCAATATTTACATATTGCATTACTACCTGGGGTGGAACTTCAAAATCATCCTTATTGAAATTGGAAACCACACAACGAGCAATTCTAAAAGTAGCTACTTTTCGTCCTAAACTATTTTCTACGACCGAACTGTATAATTCATGGGAAGTGCTTACCATTCGCCAATTGTATATCCTTCACACTATTTTAAAAAAACATTCATCAACAATTAATGTGGCCACTACAGCATTAAAAAACCGGAGATTTCATATTATTGCGACCAAAAAACCTTTGAGAACCAGCTTTACTAATAAATTCTTTTGCTTTATGGGTGCTTATCTGTACAACAAATGCAATAAACATACCATAATAGGCACCTTAAATTATTATAAATGTAAAAAGGCGATCACAAATTGGCTCATGGGTATGAATTATTGTGAGACAGAAAATCTACTAGATGTCATGTGTTAATATTTATTTATCTAACCTAAGCTCTGAAATTTTGTAATGATCGTAATAAATATACTCACTCAGTCCGTCTTAACTGATATTAATAATTCTCGCAATAAAAAGATGATAAAGTGATACCTCATCGCATGCGGAGCAATCCTTCATGATATTAAACATACATATTACATACATACAACACACTAACAAACACACACACACACACACACACACACACACACACACACACACACACACACACACACACATACACACACACACGCACGCACACACACACATACACACACACACACACACACACAAACACAATATTTTTTTTTTTAGTTTTTAGTTTTTAATTTAAATTTTTTGTCTAGCATAGTAAGTTCCGAAGGTGGAGACCTGGTGACCTGTAACACAAGGTAATCTTAGATCAGGCACCAGTCTCCACAGGTTTATATGTCATATTTTATATTGTGTGCTACTGTAATTGTACGAACTGTGGAGAAATAAATATACTTATTATTATTATTATTATTATTATTATCAAGTTATTACACGTGCTTATTATGTATAGACTATAGAGCTGTACCAGACAGTGTCGTGACACGGGACACGGCATCGATACCGGTGCCCAATACCGGGGCCGTTAAAGCGTTACATGCTCGCTGAACCACGACGCGCCCTGGTTACTGGCGTGGAGCCCAACGAGGTATGTTAGTACCTAATAGGTAATGAATTATGGCGGGTGTCGTATTGTCCAACAAATATTCGACACAACAAATGTTGTAGTGAGTACTGTGTGCGACTGTAAGGCTTTGCATCATATCTGCGAAAAGAGCATTGTTGGGGTGCCTGTGAGTCCGTTCGGCACTCACAGACGTGCTGGGCGTGAATCTGAATTAATAAATTCAGTCGCCGGTACCCAGCCCGTAATGATCCCCGCGCTATCAAAATGTTAAGCCTCTGAGGGAAGCGAGTGCGATTGCAATGTTGTCTGTACTGTGGGTGTGTACGACGTACTTGCAACAGCGACAAGTACGAAGTGTGTAAGGGTGAAGTGTAGGGGATGGCAAAATAAGAAACAATATACTTGTTAACGTTGCCGATACTTGTTAACGTTGTCGTTTGCCAACCACCTATCCCTACGTCCCTAAGCACCCCCGAGTACCGTATCGAAGCCACCGTACGTCGTGGCCTTCGATACTGCGAGTCTTCCGTCTCGCTCTTCCAGTCTTCCTTTTCGCTCTTGCAATCTTCCTTTTCGCTCTTGCAGTCTTCTATCTCGCTCGCTCTTGCAGTTTTCCTTCTCGCTCTTGTAGTCTTGATTCCGTTTTTCTTTCTTCGGTAGAACCCCGACGATACGGCATAGTGCGCGAGCTTAAGTACTCGCCGGCTATACCGTACAGAGACCCATGTCCTATTGACCCGATTTCTAATCTGATTTTTACTATGGCAAACGACAATTTCGGCGATTTATTAAGAAACCATAAAACACACATACACAAGTTATATACCAAATTGTAGCTCTTAACTAGCTCTATAAAACAAAACAATACGTAACACTACACATTAATACTATCCAAAGTTATTAACAAAATACTGACCAAAAAACACATTGTACTTATTTACTAAATAATGTCACTTTCACATATAACGTCTGTATCGTTCATATAATGTTCCTATAGTCTCTGAGGGGTAGGCACAACACTTAATCACTTAATAATAATATCACACACTATTGTTCTGAGGGGTCGGCACGCGGCTAATGGGAGCCGGCGCGTCGCCAACAAGCATGTTAGCGTGTTCCGGACGTGCATAACTAGCTGTTGCGTTGGCTAGAGGCTCCAGCGCGCTATGCGGGGGCGCGGGGTGCGGGTGCGCAGGTGCGCGCGGTCCTTGACACCGCGCCGTGACCTGCGGAGTGTGCCGACACTGTACACCTATACAAACTGTACTATTGTATCCTAGGCTTGGTAGACGGTATGCTTGGGTCACCCCTAACGTCTAGTAACAGCATACATTGGCTGTTAAACTGATAAGGTTCTGTGTTCGATACCGACTTAGTGAAAATAACTATTGTTAACAGTTTATCAATACGAAATCTAAAACTGACTATAAGTGCTTGTGCTCCATAATATTAGTGGCGTTCGCCTGCTGTAGAAAATTGTATGATCTCGTCAAACAGCGAGGGCATTAATTGTAGCGCTGCCCCTCACCGGCAATGTAGGCGATGAATAACATGATGTTTAGTATAGTTGGGTACATCGAAACTAAATTAATAGATCACAATAGTTATCATATCGCAATGCGTGTGACCTCTCGGCGCCGCGCCGTGGACGTACTGCCTCCAGGGTTGGCGGCCGTGCTGGAAAATCAGTATACCTACTTTCTTTAGTTGCCCAATATGCGATACTCTCCAATATACGATACCCTCCAAGCCTAATGCTGATTTATCTTGCACTTGAACGCGGCTCCACCCGCCCAAAAAGGTTTTTTCGGAATAAAAGTCCCGCTATATTCCCGGAGTAAAAAGTCTATGGGTCCACCGTCTCAAACGAAGTCCATATAAAATTACATCGAAATCCGTTCGGTAGTTTTGAGTTTATCGCGCACAGAGGTGGCGGCGACATTGTTTCATACTATTTCCCCGAAGGGATAGCCAAAGCATTTTTCGCCGCGCGTATTCTGGCCCATGATGTGTGTGATAGGGGACGAGCCTATCATCATGTCTGGCACAAATTCCAGACTCCGGACTGATACTCGATTAAAAAAGCCAATATCACTTTGCCCGACCCGGTAATCGAACCCAAGACCTCAGCATTGCAGTCATACCGTAATACAATTACGCCACCGAGATACCGTTATACAAAACATATTTATACATATTTTATTATATATATACTTATATATACTTTTTTTATATATATACTTATTTTATTTTGATCATCGTTGGTTGCTCAAAGTCAGAAAATCCTCAGCGGTTAAATACCACCTAAAACTTAAATATTATTTTGTCACTTTTAACAAAATCCCAAAATCTTACAGAATAAGGGATATTTTTTTTTTGTCCCTGACTATATTCTTTCTAGCCTGACGAGGGTCGGCTTATGAAAGCACACCGGTCTTTTGGGTGAGTGCGAAGTACATCTAGTTTAAAATGGTTATGGAAATAGTACTGAGCCCTGCGCGCTATCAGGCGCGGGTCAGTGGGCGATACAGCCGTCTGCCGAGTGTCCGGCCGGAGCACGTCTCACTGGACACTGCTCACTGTAGCTCAGTGCTTACCGCTCACACACACGCCTGTGAGCTTTCACACCAATACCAATACTACAGTCTACAGTTCCGCGACGCAGTGGGCTGTGAGACGGCTCGGGACCGTATGGCTGCGGTATACAATTAAAACTGACACAAATGCTGATGTGGTCTGCTATTATGTTATTACGTATTGCGATATTCTCATGTCGGATTTCGACATTAAAGGGAAATTTTACAATAACCGTGACTCCATACTTAGATAGCTACACGTTTTGTGGTGAACAAAAGTCAGAAATGTCTCTCCCACAACCCCAGATCCCTTTTGGCCAACAGGCATTTGTCTTAGCTCTGGGAATGAAGCCACGGCCTGGCGAATCTCGCCACGGACGTCCAATGTTAAATATTTCACAAAATGTGCACACGAGTATGTGTTTAAACACTTTTGTTAGTGCAATGTAATGTATGCGCAGGAGTGCGCCGCGCGCGGCTGCATTATTACGAGACAACGAACCCGGTTGCTAGGCGATGAAGGACACAATAAAATGAGCAGCGCTGACATTGCACCGCCGTGCCGCAGCCGAGCCGTGCCAGGACAGTGTGTTGTGTGCCGGTTCGAGGGACATAATATCGAGATTTTGGACTTGGTGATAAGATGATTGTTACATCTAAATATTATATTGTCGGTAGGTCAGTCGTACAATAAACGCTGTACTAGAAACACGTCTCTTATTTAACAGTGGCGACGAGGATAATCAGGATAGTGTGTGCCGTTAATTTTATAAAATATTAATATTTACGATGTCTATCGGCAAGATTAAAGAGTTTGAAGTGAAATCTGGGAACTGGGTGGCTTATGTGGAGCGTGTAGAAATGTATTTCAAAGCGAATAAAATAGAGGACGACTTAAAACTACCGACACTTATATCATTGATGGGCGAGGAAACATACGAATTGTTGTCGAGCTTAGCGAGTCCAGTAAAACCATCCACACTTAAATTTGAACAAGCTGTAAGTCTTCTACAGGATCATTTACAACCAAAACCTTCCGAGGTGGCAGAGAGGTACAGGTTCCGGCAAAGACGGCAATTAGCCTGGGAGTCTATGGCGGATTACGTGGCCGAATTGAAAAAATTGTCAAGATTTTGCAATTTTCAACAAGTTTTAGAAGATAATTTGCGCGACCAGTTTGTGTGTGGACTTAAAAGCGAATTTATAAGGCAACGATTATTCGCTGAGGATAATTTAAACTATTCGAAGGCGGTTACTTTGGCCACTACCCTCGAGACGGCAGAAAAAGATGCAGGCGCGGTAGAAAAGTGTAATACCGATGGGACAAAAATCGAAAGTATGAATAAACTACAAATACGTTCTTGTACAGCCTGTGGCGATTCAAGACATCGGAAATTAGATTGTAGATATAAGGAATTCCAATGTAGTTCTTGTCAAGAAACGGGTCACCTACGAAGAATGTGTCCTAAAAAGTCGCATATTTCTTCGGAGCGAAGGAAATGGGTAACAAATACAGCGGGGAACATCGGGGAGCGTAGTCGCTTCTCACAGGCACGCGGCAGGCAGCCGGTGCAGGACAAGCGCGGAGGGCGCAGCTGGCGCTGGCGCGGAGTGCCCGAGGCGGCTGAGAAACCAATGGACGTGCATTGGGTGCAGGAGCCGGGCGCGTCAGCAGAGGAGCTGCAGTCCGCAGCGGATCACAGTTCGGAGGACGGGGATGGTCAAGTAGGCATCGAGCAACCAATGTATCAAATGTCCTTAACAAAGTATAAGGCGGTACGTATTTCAGTCTTAGTCAATAATATCCCATTGAGTATGGAGATAGATACGGGAGCCCCATTATCATGTATTAGTAAAAATGTTTACAATCTATATTTTAGTGATGTTATGTTGAAGTCATGTCGAATTAACTTAACTTTTTATGACGGCTCCATTATAAAACCTCTCGGTTATATGGAAACAGAAGTGCAGTATCAAAATATTAGAAAAAAATTAGATTTGTATGTTTTTGACAATGGTACTACAAATTTGCTGGGCCGTCAGTGGTTAGCCGAACTTGAGATAGCCATACCTAAATTTAATGTACATTCCATATCAAAAGAGAAATACAACAAAAATAATGTTGTAAATAATATAATTTCCAGGCATAAGTCGCTATTTGACGGCACCCTAGGTCGGTACTCGGGGGGACCGGTACAGCTGTGCGTGCGGCCGGGCGCTCAGCCAGTGTTCAGCCGGGCTCGTCCCGTGCCATACGCACTGCGCACACACGTCGATGCCGAGCTGGATGCTATGCTCCGCGCGGGCGTTATCGAGCCGGTTGAGCGGTCAGATTGGGCGTCTCCACTCGTCATTGCACATAAATCTGATGGTGGCATTAGACTTTGTGCTGACTATAAGGTAACTTTAAATCCTGTTTTAATGATCGACAGATACCCTGTTCCAAGGATAGATGACCTCCTTAGCGACCTTAGTGGTAATATGTGGTTCACAAAGCTAGATTTGTCTCAAGCCTATAATCAACTAGAACTCGATGAACACTCTAGAGATTACACAGTGATAAATACCCATCGCGGGTTATTTAAATATAAACGATTAGTGTACGGCCTATCTTCCAGTCCTGGTATTTTTCAAAGAATCATGATTAATCTTTTCAAGAATGAGCCTAATGTACTCATATTTTATGACGATATTTTAATAAAAAGTAAAGACTTAGAAAGCCATTTACATATCATAGATAAGGTGTTCGAAATTTTAGAGCTTAATGGTCTTAAAATCAAACGAAGTAAATGTGACTTTTTGACCAATGAATTACAGTATCTCGGGTTTATAATAGGAAGGGATGGGGTCAAAGTAAATAGCGAAAAAATTGAACCAATCATTTCGATGCCTCATCCTAATAATGTTACAGAACTTAAATCATTTTTGGGTATGGTCAACTATTATGGTAAGTTTGTTAAAAATATGAGCACATACTTGAGTCCTCTTTATGACTTACTTAAAAAGGGGCAACAATTCAAATGGGGTATTAAACATAACATAGCAATTAAAAAATTAAAAAAATTACTTTGTAGCACGAATGTACTCGCACACTACGATATGTCCCTAGAAACTATTGTAACATGCGATGCCAGCTCGCATGGTTTGGGGGCAGTGTTGGCCCAGCGTAATCGTAATAACCACGAACAGGTCGTCGCGTATGCTTCAAGGGTCCTCACACCTGCCGAAAAACATTATAGCCAAATTCATAAAGAGGCATTAGCCATTATTTTCGCTGTAGATAAATTTAACCAATACCTTTATGGCCGTAGATTTACACTTCGTACAGACCATAAACCGTTGGTCAGCATTTTTAGCCCCAATAACAGTATCCCCTGTACAGCGGCCAGTAGGTTACAAAGATGGGCAATTAAGTTGTCAGCATATGACTTCAATATTGAGTACGTAAGAACCGACCAAAACACCGCTGATATACTTTCACGCTTAATAAAAACCCATAAAGAAGAAGCCGTAATTGAGGACGAATTGCCTGAACAGACATATTTACATTTTGCAACAGAAGCCCTGCTATTAGATTATAAACTTTTAAAAAAAGAAACCTTATCCGATCCAGTATTAAGCCGCATCATGAGCTTTATCCAGGACGGGTGGCCTATGGAAGTAGACATTAAGGAATTTATGCCGTATTTTAATCGCAAAAATGAATTGTATACTGAACTGGGATGTGTGTTGTGGGGGCACAGATTAGTAATACCTTTTACATGTCGAAATAAAGTCCTCAAAGAATTACACGATTCGCATATGGGGTTAGTAAAAACGAAGGCTTTAGCTAGAAGTTACGTTTGGTGGCCAGGCATCGACGAAGCTATAGAAACGGAGTGCCGATCGTGCACAATATGTGCTACGGTAGCCGACGCGCCGCCACAGCAAATGCCACATTCCTGGCCATGGCCTAGCCGACCCTGGTCAAGGTTGCATATTGATTTCTTAGGACCACTAGCAGGTTTAACTTATTTAGTCATAGTTGATTCTTGTTCTAAATGGATTGAAGCTATTAATATGAAAAGCACAACGTCACAAGCAGTCATAGAAGTATTACGAGATATTTGGTCTAAGTTTGGTATCCCTAGACAGTTAGTAAGCGATAACGGCACTTCTTTTAGTAGTGAAGAATTTAAAACGTTTTTAAGGAGAAATGGTATTGAACAAATTTTTAGTGCACCTTACCACCCAGCATCGAATGGGGCCGCAGAAAATGCTGTAAAAATATGTAAACGCGTAATAAAAAAGGCATTGAAACAAAATTTAAACGTCGACGTGGCATTATGTAGATTTCTTTTAGCATATAGGAATACAGAGCATTATACCACAGGGGAAAGTCCAGCTAAAATACTACAAGGTAGAAATTTAAGAATGAGATTAGACGCGTTGAAACCGGACAGAATGGCACGGGTACAAAACCGACAAGGGCGTAGTGAGGAAGCAGCAGGTGGGGCGCACCGTCAGTTGGCACCTGGGGAAAAAGTTTGGTTTAGAAATTATCGGGGGTCAGATAAATGGGTCGCAGGACAGGTCATTAGGGATCTAGGCAGTTCAGACTACTCAGTCAGATCTAGCCTTGGAACAGAGGTACATCGGCATGTTGATCAATTGAGGCGGAGATACGAGTTACTAGATAAATCTACAGTTTCATCGCGCGATAAAGCGCATAAACAGTCTCGTAGTTCACTTGCTTTTCCTCCCAAAAGTGAGGACAGCCCCAATAAGACTGGTCAGCTACTTGTCTCGCCAAAAGCCACAACTGAAATCGACTCATGTAATAAAAGTGTAGAAGGTACAGAACAATCACAAATATTATTGAGAGACGACGTGACAGCAGCACCAGTACCGGTACCCCAGGCACCGGATATACAAAGTCATAATGAGGTATCCATGGCAGAACGAAGATACCCATTAAGAACCCGAAAACCAGTTCAGAGATATGGCATAGAGCCATTAGATTAACTATAATTTGTATGTAATATTTATAATTATAATTTGTATTCATTGTATAACTTACTCACTAATTGTAAGGTGTAACATAATAAGTTCGAAAATCGTTTCATAAAACAAAAATATTAATTTTACTATAATATTAAGAACATAATAATAGTATGTAAGCATTGTCACAAATTGGTGAACCATATTTGTATAGATATATAATGTTTAATTTAAAGGTGGAGGTGTTACATCTAAATATTATATTGTCGGTAGGTCAGTCGTACAATAAACGCTGTACTAGAAACACGTCTCTTATTTAACAATGATAATATAATCGAAGCAAATAATTATAATCTATTAGAGAAGAGAGAGTCTTCTCTTGGTTTTCGCTGTAATGTTTCTGCTTTGTAATTCAGTCCTTTCAAATATTTGTGGACAGACGAGACGTGGGGTTATAGCACATCCTATCATATCAGCTGTCCTCGTTTAGTTCAGCCAACAGCGAGACGGCCTCCGTATCGTCAGTTTCGTACCCCACAATATTTTTATTTTTTATTATTCGTTACGATCGATATGTAATATATGATGATCGCGCTACTTGTTACGGCCCAAAACGTTAAGTCTTAAAGGTCATATAGACTGTTGCTGAGCAAGCTAAGCAATAGAGTACCGTTGGTATTTTTTGGGTAGTTACGGAAATATAAAACCAGTAAGTATTTGATGTTAAAGTTTCCTCGTCGGTGCTGCCCCGCGTGGTGTCGCAAGAGTCCGTGGCCGCGCTCGTGTGTGCTCTTCGTATTGACATTACTTCAACCTCGTCTATGCAATCTGAACAACCGTTTCGCCACACAGCGCCCTTCGCTGGCTGCTGTCCGGCTCGGAGGCAGCGTGCGCGTCACGGTATACACTACACATTATGGCGCAACATATACACCGATTCCGTATGTCAGCGCGCGTTAATTCTTTTGACAACTCTTGTGTCATCTATGCAAGTGTTTTAATGATTATGAGCAGTGGCGTAACCACGTTCGTAAAGACCCATGGCAAATTCATGAAACAGGGCCCCTCACCACTGCAAAACCTGGCGACGTTTCTTTAGAATTGTCCTGGATGTTTGTCTCCTTTCCCTTCCTCTCGGGTCGGGGCCCCCTCAAGCTGGGGTTCACCCTATAGTTACGCCACTGCCTATGAGAGACTACGCACGCTACGCTACTTACGCACTACATACATGTCTGACACGAAATTGCTACATGCTATAGACCCATTTCTCTATACCATGAAAGGACACCTGGGTAGAACTAGCACCATTATCTTTATCATCGCCCATTATTTTAAGGGTTACTGTATACACTTTAATACTTTGTGGAGAGCTGATGGTGAGTGGCGACACTGCGTACCCTGATTCCGTGGGGGCTAAATGAGACCCCCTGACCCTTGGCTTGCCTTAACAGGCCGGCTAGGGTTGGAAGTCGCAAGAGCTAAGAATTACAGCACCAGGGTGGAAGTGCTCAATCTGTGTAATAGCGAGAAAACCCGCTTCGGGACGCTTCAGCCACCCGCGATGGTGAAATCGGTGCACACCTCTCGACACCCTATAGCCACCCGCACCGATGTTGGATCCTTGCCATTCGCCACTCTTGGGATGCCCATCTAGCGGAGGGTAAGTCTGCCTTGATTATGAAAGATTGAGACATTTTATTTGGCAGGCGTCCCGTTGTCTTAATCAATAACCCAGCAACCAGTTCAACTAGATCCCATCCATAGACCTAATTAATTCCCATCTATTCTTCATTAGTCCGTACACCTCGCAGACACTGCCTTAGGCTGTATTTCTCCAATAAATGACTGCAATGCTGAGGTCTCGGACTGTCTCGGTGGCGTAGTTGTATTACAGTACGACTGCAATGCTGAGGTCTCGGGTTCGATCCCCGGGTCGGGCAAAGTTATATTGAGTTTTTCTATTCAGTATCAGCCCGGAGTCTGGTATTTGTGCCCGATATGGCGATAGGCTCGCCCCCTATCACATCATGGGACGGAATAACGGCGAAAAGTGGGCGCACTAGTTGCGCCTCTGCGTACCCCTTCGGGGATAACAGGCGTGAGTATGTGTGTGTGTGTGTGTGTGTTCTCCAATAAATGCAGACAGAGATAGTTCCTGCAACGTGTACATATCCCAAGTATATTAAAGTATCTAGTAAATTCCAGGCAACTATTATGCGAAATTTGTGCAGTAAAGCTTATTACAGGATTTCAGAATACCTTATAGATAAAAATGCCTGGGAATAAGTTTTTTTTTGTATGACTTTCTTTGGAATCATTGTCATTCGATCCAATAAATTATATATTTCTTTTCGTAGTAATATTATTAGAAACTGCAACGGTTTTGATTTAAATAAAAATATGTACCACTGACTTTACAGACATACTTTCACAAAAAATATCACCAAGCGAACGACCGGCACGAATGCAATGACCAACTGACTCGAACTGTCAAACGTTCTATGCTTTTATAGCAAAAATTGTAGATCATGTCATTAATACCCGCACAAAAAATATTTTTGCCCTAACAATATAATAATATAATTAATTGTAAACGGCTTGGTGTGACATACACTAACTGTCTGTGCCTGCGGCGGCGTGGCGTCATGTGCCGGGTCGGCCACTTCCCTGCAACATGGTTGAGGAGGCCGATGGCTGGCACATGCGTCATACTCGTGAACGGGTGCTCCTTGTGTTGACTGGTCTACCCATTTCGCTTACTATGTTTAAGAACTAATAGTAATACATGTATTGGACAAGTATACATCATCAAATTATTTCGTGATTCCTGAGAGAGTTGTACACTCGGATGGGAATTGAGAATGTATTATTATGCAATTAAATATTACATGAACTGTTCTAAATAAAATAAAAATCTGTATATATTTTGTACTAGCTTTTGCCCGCGGCTCCGCCCGCCTTAAAAAGTTTTTCCGGGATAAAAGTCCCGCTTTATGTTCTCCCGGGATAAAAAGTAGCCTATGTGTTAATCCAGGACATGACCTACCCGTGTGCTAAATTTCATCGAAATCCGTTCAGTAGTTTTTGCGTGAAAGAGGAACAAACATCCATACATCCAAACATCCATACATTCTTACAAACTTTCGCCTTTATAATATTAGTAGGATTATACATTGTACCTAATTTATACCTTTGAACTGATTTTGAAAAGAGCAACCTTGGAGTTTCTTGTCCGTTCTTCTCTGGTGGAAACTGCTTTCCGAACTGGTGGTAGAGCAAAAATTTACTGAATCTAAGTTTATGGATTCGAATAAATGATTTCATTTAATTTCATTTCATCTTGGAACATGGATGCCTGGATACAGGAACTTAATTAGGTTCCTCATAAACGACAATACTTATGAGTTAAAATCTTACCTCATAGTGTAAGGTATATATAGTATACAGTAAGTATACGATTAGTGGCAGCAGGCGGAGCCATGAGGTCGCATCACACATGCGGAGTGGAGCCGCGCGTGAAGGCCGTCACGGCGCGGCGCGGCGGCACGACACCGCTCTACAGAGCGACGCGTCACGCGATGCACGGCCTCCAACCCTCACTGCTTGTACTAGTTTCACATCAAACGGCCATCACCAAGGAATAAGATGTCTACACTAAGCGCCAAATCATAAAATAGTTCTCCCGGTTTCCAAAATAAGACAAAGACATTTCATAAGTGGTTGACGCGATTTTGGAACACTCTGCTTATTTGGTCAATGCGGCAACGGCTTCAAGAAGCAATGTCGATTTATCAGTTGTGCAGTATTGGGCGTCCGACAATCTCACCATCTAATGAACCGCTGCAGGATAACAGCTAGTTTTGTGTCGGTTCGGTAAGTATCTGAATACTTACAGACCGAACCGAGCTTTAAACGGAACTGGTTACACGAGGGGTTGTTCCACAGTTTGTACACTATACTTTATCCCGGTCACCGCCGCGCCAGCTCGCGTGGCTCAAGTTTAAGAATGGTTTCGTCACTGCTGAACCCACTCCGACCGTAGCTAGTGGAGCATAGTCACAATAATCGGCGGAGCGTCTCCAGAACTGACTACTTTTTTGTAAGTGAGTCAGCGGATTAGCTCGCCGTGTCTAATGGCGAACCCGTGCAGTTCGACTACTAACTGACGTCTGAACACTCCGTCGCAAACAATTTGGTTAGAATTAAATTCGGCCCAAGCACCTTGCGTTTGTTTATCCGCGCACGTCGAGTGTAGGTTGAAATCCGCAGCCTTGGCCAAAAACGTAAACAAATATTTACCCACCTATCATACAATTTATTTTTAAGAATACTAATTTTGCTTTGTTAGCTAAGAAAACCTGTAACTGGTACTGGTGGTAGATCACTCATGAGTATGTAAGAGTCCGTCTGGGTGGATACGACCGCAATATCTATTTCTACCGCCAAGCAGCAGTGTGCATACACTGTTGTGTTTCGGTTTGAAGGACATTGTAGCCACGGTAACTACTGGACATAATGAGACTTAACATCTTATGTCTCAGGATGACGAGCGCAGTGAAATGCCATACAGTACCTACTTTGTAACTCAAGGTGCTGGATAGTGTTTCTACTGTTTATGGGTGGTCGTATCGCTTACTATCAGGCGAACAGCATGCCCGTCTCGCTATTGAATGCAATGAAAAAAAACAAGTATATTTATATTCTATAAGACACGTAGTTTAAATTCTCTTAGAACTATTAGATAGCTAATCTATCAAAGTATAAATTCGACCTGTGGAAATACTATGCCTCGAGTCGCGATAGCCGCCGAGAGCCAACAGTAGGTATAATATAATATCATATTTTATGTTCATCCAATTAAAATTGCAATGAAAATTGTAATAAAGTACAAAATATGTTGTTGCTTTGTAAAAATGTGCCTTGTCATCTGACACCACCATCTGGTGGTCGCCGTTTTTATTCGATGTTACGGTTGAAATCAAATACCGTTTCTTGAGACTGCTCCCGACTCCCAACTCTCAAGTCATCCCTTACTAAGCCATACCAGTATCGCTGTACACCACCTATATTGTATCATTCGAGGCATCGGCGGTGTGGAGTGTCTACAAGAGGCCCAGCCCACTGACGTCACCGATCACAAATTAAGAAACTGATAATTGGTCGCGGATGTGCTTTTTGTTTGGTGTTGTTGGCGAGGTGGCCTCGCGCGCGAACTGCAAGCACTGTGTAGTGTGTATCGGGACTGACCACGAGTCACGGCACTCACGGCACTGTGGTGACGCAACATATGTCGCGCGTCGGCGTCTAATCGGACTTGTTGACACTAATATTGTCGGTGGCTGGAGCGTCCTTAATCTGTTGTAAATAGTATAAACGGCATTGGGAGCTCCCGTTCGTAGATCGGGCAACACTGATATATATCGCAAGCGTTGTCAATTTTCCCTCCGATTCAAAAGATGTTCGTTTTTACATTAGTCGATGGGCTAATCAATACTACGGGTTGTATCGTGCCAGCATGCCGGTAAATGAGTCCCTTCCTGCTGGGTACGACGCGACGGTCGGCACTCGGCACTCGGAGCATGGCGCGCGTCTCGTCTCATGCGCTCCCTCTGGGGGATTCTGTGTTAATTATTGCGAGTTGTGAGTATAAGCAGCGGGGCGCGCGTCTTGGGACCACCTTGTAAATTTAATGAAGCCCGTCTCAATACTTTTACATTAAGGCGCTTTTAACACTCCAAAACGATTATAATTGAAAAAGTAGATTCAGTTTGTTTGCCTCATGGTAAGCGTCATGCATGATAAGATATTGCATAATATAATTTGTTTTTACATCGCTTTATGACCGCACCTTGACACTGTCGATGTTAGGTATTTCACCCTTCAGTAGTTACACTCAGACACTGGCATCAATATCCTTTGACCTAGAATCTAATAAGTTTGTATTAAATCACTCGTACTGATGTGAGGTGGTGTGTTTCCAGATGTTTGTCGGGTGAGGTGTGATGGGTGCGCTGCGGCGCTCGCACCTGGCGGCGGCGGCGGCGCTCGGCGCGCTGCTGCTGCTCCTCCTGGCGCGCCTGCCCCCCGCGCCGACCCGCCCGCACCCCGCCGCGTCCCTCGCCAACCGCACCTCCCCGCCCACGCCGCAGCCGCCTTCACCCTCCTCGGCGCAGGCTCCCTCGGCGTCGCCCTCGCCGGAGTCGACGGCGCGGCCCACCGCACGGCCCACGACGCGGCCGACACGTAAGGCGGCGGTCGGCGGGCCGGTGCTGACGCGCGACGTGTACGTGGCGGGGCACGAGCGGCCGCACCCGGAGCTGTGTCCGGCGCTGGGCGCGCGGCTGCGCCTCGTGGTGCTCGTGACGTCAGCGCCCTCGCACCGGGACGCGCGCGCCGCCGTGCGCCTCACGTGGGGACACTACGCGGCGCGGTCGGACGTGGCGCTCGCGTTCGTGCTCGGCGCCCCACCCGCCGCGCTGCGACCCGCCATCGACCAGGAGGACGCGCTCTACGGCGACATGATCGTGGGCCGCTCCATCGACTCCTACTCCAACCTGACGCTGAAGACGCTGTCGATGCTGGAGTGGGTGGACACGTACTGCCCGCGGGCGCCGCGCCTGCTGAAGACCGATGACGACATGTTCATCAACGTGCCGCGGCTGCTGGAGTTCGCGGCGGCGCCATCGCGTGTCAACGCCTCGCGCACCATCTGGGGCAAGGTGGTGCGCAAGTCGCTGCCCAAGCGCACCACCAAGTCCAAGTACTACGTGTCGCCGGCGCAGTTCCCGGGCAAGGTGTTCCCGGACTTCACGACGGGCCCGGCGTACCTGGTGACGGCGGACTGCGTGCGGCCGCTGCTGGCGGCGGCGCCGGGCGAGCCGTACCTGCGGCTGGAGGACGTGTTCGTGACAGGCGTGCTGGCCGCCAAGCTGGGCCTCACGCGGCGACACGCGCCCGAGTTCTACAACAAGAAGGTGGCCGCGCACCCCTGCGCCGTGCAGCGCGGCCTCGCCATACACATGGTGCGCTACCACGAACAGTTCGACCTCTGGCGCAAGCTGCTCGACGGCAAGACCAAGTGCGCCACATAACCATACCACGGCACCACCTCGTCACCACCTCGTCACCCGGCGCTCACTACTCACCACTCACTAACAACCGCCAATCGTGTGACGCAATAACAATCGACACTCGGACAGGGGCAACTGAGATAGCTCCAATATTGACTAAGGTCCATGACGCTGATGCTTAGCGACTTTGTGATTCTTTTTCCCATACTTCGAGGATTCCACGGAGTTGTTTATAAACTGGTCAGAATCAGGGCCTGTAGTGCAGTGAGGGGTGTTAGTGTGTGTGTACGTTGTGTTGATGTGTTTAGTGCGGTGCGGACGAGCCGCGACTCGACTCAAGTACAAACCTGTACAAGTTTTGCAGCTCCTCTAAGTTGACTGACGCCACTCACGCGAGCCCGAGTCACAGGAGAGTAAACTGTCGTAGCAATGTTTTATTCAATATAGAATCTTCATTACACATAATGTTCGCATTTCAATTATAATTCATACATGAGAATTAACTTATTGTGTTGGCGCGTCCATTACCCCCTTGGGAGGGTCGCATGCTGTACCGCTGTGTATATTATAATATTATCTACTTTATTTGTATTCCATATTATTCCACGATTGACATTATTTCACTACCAACCAAATGTACTCATCAGGTTTTCATGCAGTAAATAATTTTACAATTTGTTAGCCAATCTCTTGTTTGAGTCGTACTTGCGTGAGTGGGTTTGTCTCGTAGATGTGTGTGTCTCGCGCGTTATCTGACCCCGGGCCGGGGCTGAGGGATGCAGTAGCGATCATAGAACTCGATGCTATAACAAATGAAACTCAACCTTATAGTCGTAACCTGCCATACTAAACAAATTAGAATAGTAAAAATAAACACTAAGCAGTTATAAAGCATCAAGTTGAATTTGCGTTGCCACCGGATTTCGGTTTGTTGCGCACATCCCTCGGCCCCACGCTCGCCCCGCGCCCCGACACAAGCGCAAGTGTGTCGGAGCCTCGGAGGTGACACCGTGCACCACTTCCTCAATGCAAACTCAACATTATTGTTTGTAACATTTGCGCTTCTGTTGGGTCGCTTGTGATATATCTAATATTGTATGTCGGGGATCGATCTCTAGTGTCGGACACTCGCCGTCACTACTACTGCGACTCTTAAGCAATAATATTATAGCATGTAGCAATATGGCCGCATGTGGTGTGGGGGGAGTTGTGTGTTTATGTAAGAGTATAGACGACAGCGCCTTGCTCCTTGCGCGATAACACGCGGGGCTCACGAGCCGGGGGTGGGGGCACTGCACGAACACCGACCACACGAATCACGGCACGGTTTAAATGCGACTGTTTCATACATTCCTTACTTCTTTTCAAAATTCAATGATACAAAACTGTATGTCACGTGCGCGCCCCCGTGGTAAAAAACATCACGTGATTAATGGACGACCCCTGGTGTTATTATTATTACTAAATGTACGTGCGGTGAAGTATGAAGTGTGATGCGGACCCCGCGCCGCGTGTGTCGCGACACCGGACACTCGGCTCTACCCAGTGAAGCGGCCTCTGCACTCGCCGCGCTGCTGTCTGCAGTGTAGTGTGTACACGTCACGCGTCACACGTCACGCGTCACGCGACACACGTCTCACGTCACGCGTCACACGTCACGCGGTCGCGGCGGCGCGGGGGTTGTGGCTAACGGAAGTGATTGCCGGTTGTGTCTCCTGTAAATATATTACTGTAATATAATATACATACATAATGCTCTGTTGTTTCATTTTATACAACCTTAACCTTAGCTCTGCAGTACATTGTAAGTTGTATCCGAATTAGTTCACTATTTTTTATACATTAATTATTACAAATTTATGCAACCCGAAATGTGACAGATTTTTTTTCAATATTGGCAAAATATTGAAAAAAAATCCGTCACAGAGGGAAAAAAAATCCGTCACGAGCAGGTGGGTTTTTTAATACATCAATGGAGCAGGTATATTAAAAAGCTTTGTACTTTGGTAAATGGGGTAATTGTCAGATAAAAGTAATATCAGACTGTGACGTCATAGAGTGTCACCGGCTATTACGCTGCGTACGTACGAAAGAGATAGCTCGATATCACCACCACGTCCCCACTTTTACCAGATAGGATAGGCCCAGATTTTCAATGAGCTTAATAAAGATGGCTGATATTGTCGCAGTCGGGTTTTTTATTTTTTTTTGCACTTACATTGCAAACGCAGGGTAAACCCTACGAGATAGATCAAAATAATGTAGGTACTTCAGTATTGCACACCTTAAAAACGTCTACAAAAAAGTCAGGGGTGGTATATGTCTATTCTTAGGGATAACCCACAATAAAAATTTTATTATCATTTACTTTTTACGAGAAATAATGGCTTCTTTCGCAGTCAGGTAAAAACAGTGCCAGACTGCCTCGGTGGCGTAGTTTTATTACGCCACGACTGCAATGCTGATATCTCGGGTTCGATCCCCGGGTCGGGCAGTGATATATTTGGATTTTTCTATTCAGTATCAACCCGGAGTCTGGATTTTGTGCCGATATGGCGATATGCTCGCCCCCTATCACATCATGGGACGGAATACGCACGGCGAAAAGTGGGTGCACTAGTTGCGCCTCTGCCTACCCCTTCGTGGATGAAAGGCGTGAGTATGCGTAATGCGTCATTAAAAGCAGTATATAAATCTATACTACTATTATAAAGCTGAAGGCGTGTCTCGTGAGGCGCTGCGAGCGCGTCCAGCTTAGTAGATAGCCACCTAGCATTTAATTAGATTATGAGATAGAACTTATTAAAATAAGAATAACAACAGCTGAATTTACCGGGTATCACCAATAGAACCTGTTCTATGGATTCGTTGAGAACCGGGTAAAATCCGCAACCGCGAAGTACCGGCTGCATGCCAAAGCCGAAAGAACCACCAATTTGATTATTTTTTTTAATAGGTAGGTATTTCGCTTTTATATCGAGTTAAATACCTGGATTAATAAATAACGGTTGAAAAAAGTGACGTACGAGTGACTAATCTACGCTCACGACAAGTATATGGTACATCTATACTAATATTATAAAGCTGAAGAGTTTGTTTGTTTGAACACGCTAATCTCAGGAACTACTGGTTCGAATTGAAAAATTATTTTTGTGTTGAATAGACCATTTATCGAGGAAGGCTTTAGGCTATATAACATCACGATGCAACTATTAGGAGCGAAGAAATAATGGAAAATGTGAAAAAAAACGGGGAAAATTATTCATCCTTGATGGCTTCCATTGCGTGCGCTGCGAAAACGGTTCAAGATACCAAAAATATATGTACGAATGAATTATTCCCCTTGAAATGGTCTAAAAAAATGTCCGCGACAGTATATGTCTATCATTGAATCTCATCTTCTTTTTCTGTTATCGAATACACAATAATTATGTCCACATTGCATGGTAATATAGCAATATAAACTCATTTGCACAAAAAACGGGCACCTAAGCAATGAACCATTTCAAATGTTACTATTGGTTTGTTTGATAATTATAGGTAGTTTTACTTTCACAATTTTGTAAATTAATAAGCAAATAATCGTTTTCGTCAGTATTATCATAAAATTTTGATAAAATTTATGGGTTTTAATACTAAAGTTCACTAGTAGTGTATGCTCGCTAGTAGTGCATATGCTCGTGAAGTAAAAGTTAACAAAGATTTTTGTTTGTTTTTTCTTGAATAAAGTAAAAGCAGATAAATGTTTAGTATCGAGTGTGACCCCCTCTAGCTGAAATCACAGCTTGAATTCGTCTGGGTATACTAGCGAGGATATCCCGGATACTTGCTTGCGGAATACGTTCCCACTCCGCGGTAATCACATTCTTCAGCTCTCTGATGGTTTGCGGAGCCGGTTGTACTGATCTCACGCCTCGTTTCAGAACGTCCCAGGCATGCTCTATAGGATTGAGGTCGGGACTTCGAGCTGGCCAATCCAAACGACGAATGCCGACCTCTTGCACATACGCTTCCACATCGCCAGACCGGTGGGTGCGAGCGTTGTCGTCCATAAAAATTGAGTCTTCGCCTAAAGCGGCCAATGCGGGTTGTGCATGAGGAATAAGAACTTCCGTTATGTATCGATGTCCAGTCAGTGTGTAGCCAACACTGTTTAACTCTTTGTCTTTGGTTGTGATGTGTAACTATTGAAGTGTGTCAGCTGTCATGTGTGACAGCTGACGTTTATATTACCCCACCTCACTTCCCCGGGCACTTGCGGAGGTGTGCCTTTAATGCAAAGAGCATTATAATACTACGGAAACTTTAATGGCTTGTAATATAGTTAAGAACGGAAACACATTAAAACAAAATATAATATTAAAGAAAGTGTTTTATTAAAATTAATAACAACATTACATGGCGCAGCCGGTTCTACGAAGCTACGGGCAGGATAATCTGATTTCTTCAGGAGATTTTAGAAATAATCACAGATTAATTTCGTCGGTTGGTGTAAAACCGCATGGCGGAGGAACTCAAAGAACCAGTCGAAAAAATGGCACAAGTAGAATTTAAGATGCCTCAAGCGCTATCGCTAGATACTATTGAAGATCTTCTTCCGAGATGGAAAAAATCAAACAACAATTCCAAATCTTCCTCACTGCGGCCGGATTTGATAGAATATCCGAGAATAGAAAAGCAGCAATGCATAGGAACCGACGCACAAGACTTATATATTAATTTACTACAGAAAGATGCGGAATCTCCTAAATATGAGAAAGTACTCGAAGCGTTCGATGAATATTGTTCACCAAAACAAAATGACGTGATAAATACATTTAATTTCAATAACAGAATACAAGAAGATGGTGAAAGTTTTGATAGTTTTTACTCCAGTATTAAAAAATTAGTAAAAAATTGTAATTTTAAAGATTTAGAAGAGAGAATGTTAAGAGATAGAATAGTCATGGGCGTTAGTGACAAACATATACAACAAAAGCTCTTGGCAATAAGTGATCTAACATTGGACAATGCAGTCAACAAGTGTAGAGCTGCCGAGCTATCAAGAGAGCATGCTAGAACCATACAGAAGCAAGTTGAGGAATAGTCATTGAATGTTGACAACATATCCAACCGCCAAGGCCACAACTATAGTAATAAAGAAGTTAAGTATAATAATAATAATAATTTAAGTAGAAATAAACAATTTAATAACAATTTCAGTAGACACTTTTATCATTGTTTGAAATGTAGTCGAATACATGGCCCGAGACAGTGCCCTGCTTATGGAAAAACTTGTAATAATTGTAAAAAATTAAATCATTTTGCTACAGGATGTAAGAATAAAAGGGTACATGAGTTAGAAAAGATTGAAGTTATAAAAGATGATAATTTAGTACAAGATTTATGACTAAGTAAAGTCTGTCATTCCATAGGTAATAATACTAAAAACAATGAGTGGCTAGAAACTGTTAAGGTTGAAAACCAAAGTATACAATTCAAATGTGATACCGGTGCACAAGTGAATGTCCTATCATTAAAAGAATTAAAGAAAATAGTCGGTGATGATAACCCTAAGTGGTCTGAGACTAATATTATATTAGAGGCTTTTGGGGGCACTAGGATTAAACCACTTGGGAAAAGAATATTAACGATAATAAATAAGGGTGAAAAAATTAAAACTGAATTCATAATATAAAAGAGATTGTAAAACCTATTTTAGGTCTGGATACATTGTTGAAGTTAAAATTACTAAATAATAATATTAATAGCATAGATAGTGTGGGTAAAAAAGAAAAATTAAACAAGGACATAATTATTAATAAATATGCAAAACTGTTTCAGGGAATTGGTGAATTTGAAACACCATTGGAGCTACACATTCAGGCGGGAGCAAAGCCAGTAGTTAAGCCACCACGACGAGTTCCACTTGCGTTAATGGATCGTCTGGCAGCTAAGCTCAAAAGCCTTGTGGAACGCCAGATTATTGAGAAGGTAGAACATCCAAAATCCTTTGTAAGCAATTTAGTTATAATAGAAAAAAGTGATGGTAACTTGAGAATTTGTTTAGATCCAGTGTTGGGCATTAATCAATTAATTGTCAATTATCTTGTTAATTGACTAAAAAAGTAATTGCAATTAAATTAATCGCAATTGAACTTTTAATTGCATCTTGCAATTAAATTAATTTGATTAACGTGTGTTAATTGTAACTCGCAATTAAAATAATTCCAATTAACTTTTTTAGTTGATTAATGAAACAATTAAAACTAACAATTAACTTTATGTATCAAAATCAAATTAGTAAAGATTAAGGAGAATTAAACTATAAGTATTGGACTTTAGACGAATAAAAAAGTGGTCAAAGGCTGTAAGTATAGCTTATTTTTCCTAAATCTTTCTTTCTAAATAAAAAAAACTGCTAGTAGATAAAAAAATGAATATTTCCTTTCAATATGTGTTTATTTTTATGCATAACAATGCAACAGCATTGATAAATATTTCTACAGCATAGGTATTTTACATTTTTTTGCTGAGGAATGCCAACATATGCAACTTCTCAATAGATATTTTGAGATAAAAAGTATTTTTATTAAATACAACACACCTTTGCCATCATCAGCTGACAAATCTGCCAAAGAGTCACAAACTGTCAGACAGCATGTTCGAGAAGAGAGTGGTACTGAAGTGTAATTTAAATTATTACAAGAAGTTTTAAATCGTTATTGTCTATCTAATCATGTTTGATTAACTCCTGGAATGCCGGGCTCAGTTTGCGTAAAAAATGCTTTCGTGCCGCCCATACATTTGAAAAAATCGGATTTTAGGTGTAAAGGAGGTTCCAATTTATACACCATAAAATTCTTTTAGTACGAATTTTGAAATTATTTATTTACTTATTTATTATGGATCAATGGTCACTAAAATATTCAGAAACATTGTGAGATTTGGCATAGACGGCCGCCATTTTGAATTTCTTCGTTTTAAGGCCAATTGACTTCAAAATCGATATCTGGGCAGACCTTTAGGTACAGAAGACGGATCCAATGTTAGAATGGAAAAAAGTGGCCGCCATTTTGAATTTCTTTGTTTTAAGGCCAATCGACCTCAAAATCGATATCTGGGCAAGCCTTTAGGTACAGAAGACGGATCCAATGTTAGAATGGAAAAAAGTGGGCGCCATTTTAAATTTCTTTGTTTTAAGGCCAATCGACCTCAAAATCGATATCTGGGCAGACATTTAGGTACAGAAGACGGATCCAATGTTAGAATGGAAAAAAGTGGCCGCCATTTTGAATTTCTTTGTTTTAAGGCCAATCGACCTCAAAATCGATATCTGGGCAAGCCTTTAGGTACAGAAGACGGATCCAATGTTAGAATGGAAAAAAGTGGCCGCCATTTTGAATTTCTTTGTTTTAAGGCCAATCGACCTCAAAATCGATATCTGGGCAGGCCTTTAGGTACAGAAGATGGTTCCAATGTTAGAATTGAAAAAAGTGGCCGCCATTTTGAATTTCTTTGTTTTAAGGCCAATGGACCTCAAAATCGATATCTGGGCAGGACTGTAGGTACAAAAGACGGATCCTATGTTAGAATTGAAAAAGTGGCCGCCATTTTGAATTTGTTTGTTTTAAGACCAATCGACCTCAAAATCGTTTGGTTTTAAGACTAATGGGATTTAAGATAGATATTTGGGTTTGTCTTTAGCCAAACAGAATAAATCGAGGTTGTAATTTTACTAATTTAACAATTTAAATACGCAATCACATCAAAATTAGATACTTATAAAAATGATAGATGATGGTGATGAAGTAACATTGGAACCATCTTCTGTACCTAAAGGCCTGCCCAGATATCGATTTTGAGGTCGATTGGTCTTAAAACAAAGAAATTCAAAATGGTGGCCACTTTTTTCAATTCTAACATTGGATCCGTCTTTTATACATACAGCCTTGCCCAGATATCGATTTTGAGGTCGATTGGTCTTAAAACAAAGAAATTCAAAATGGCGGTCACTTTTTTCAATTCTAACATTGGATCCGTCTTTTATACATACAGCATTGCCCAGATATCGATTTTGAGGTCGATTGGTCTTAAAACAAAGAAAATCAAAATGGCGGCCACTTTTTTCAATTCTAACATTGGAACCATCTTCTGTACCTAAAGGCCTGCCCAGATATCGATTTTGAGGTCGATTGGCCTTAAAACAAAGAAATTCAAAATGGCGGCCACTTTTTTCAATTCTAACATTGGAGCCGTCTTTTGTACTTAAATCCATGTCCAGGTATCGATTTTGAGGTCAATCGGCCTCAAAACAAAGAAGTTCAAAATGGCGGCCACTTTTCTCAATTCTCATATATGATTAAGATTTGCATCCAATGGAAACAAAAAATAAGCTAAAAAGAAACCACCTGTAGATGTTCAGTTTTCATACATTTTGCAGAAATCGGCCCGAGCGTGGATCCACGCTCCCGGCAGAGTTTGAACACTTTTTTTGAGCGTGGATCCACGCTCCCGGCACGCGAGGGCTTAAAGTTATTGATTATTATTGTGATCGGTCTTTTATGTGTTGCCAACATATTTATTTAACTATATGAAAATATGGGGGGGCACTATTCTACTACCCGCAACCACACGGGTATATTGTATATTTATATATACCGGCTTTATATTATGCAGCAGTATTTTATTAATTGTAATTTTTAATTAAAATTAACTAAGCAATTGAAAATTAATTAATTGTTAATTGCTATTAATACAGTTAACAATTAAATAATTGTTAATTGTAAGTTTTCACAATTACAATTGATTAATTGTTAATTGTAAGTTTTCACAATTACAATTGATTAATTGTTAATTGTAAGTTTTCACAATTACAATTGATTAATTGTTAATCTTTAATTGTTCTTGCGATTAAAATTTGCCCAACACTGTTTAGATCCTAGGGAATTAAATAAGGAACTAATTAGAGAATATCATCTCATTCCCACTTTGGAAGAATTAATTGGCAAATTAAATAATAAATCTGTTTTTTCAGTATTAGATTTATCGGATGGTTTTTATAACATTAGACTTGAAAGTAATTCAACAGATTTTTGTACATTTAGTAGTCCTCTGGGGTGTTATAAGTTTTTGAGATTGCCATTTGGACTATCCGTAGCGCCAGAAATTTTTCAAAAATATAATGAAAGAGCATTTGGAGACATTCCAGGCGTAGTTATATATTGTGATGACCTATTAATTTGTGCGGACAATGAAGTTGAGCATGACATAATATTAAAGAAAGTATTTGAGAGAGCAGAGTAACATAATGTTAGATTTAACAAACGAAAATTTCAGTATAAATTAAAAGAAGTAAAATTTTTTGGTCATATTTTTTCTGAAGCGGGAATGAAAATTTATCCTGATCGTGTAAAAGCTATTTTAAATATTAAGAGTCCAAATAATAAGAAAGAATTACAAATATTTTTGGGAATGGTTAATTATTTAAGAAAGTTTATTGACAAATTAGCTGAAATTGCAGCACCATTACAGTCACTGTTAAAGAAAGATGTAAATTGTCTATGGACAGAATTTCATGAAAATAGTTTTTGTAATATTAAAAAATGTATCTCTAATGCACCAGTTTTGCAAAATTTTAATAGTACCTTACCAATTACTATACAATGTGATGCAAGTAAGGATGGTTTAGGTTGTTGTTTAATGCAAAATGAATTACCTGTAACATATGCATCAAGAAGTTTAACAGAGGCGGAAAAGATTTTTTCTCAAATTGAAAAAGAGTTACTTAGTGTAGTATGGGCAACTAAAAAATTTCATTACTACATTTATGGAAGAAAGTGTATTATATTAAATGATCATAAACCATTGGAAATAATTTTAACTAGGGGCATACATGAAATACCCTCTGTTAGGCTTCAAAGACTGAAATTGAAACTACTTAAGTATGACATTCAGTTTAAATATTTAAAGGGGAAATTAATGCATATTGCTGATTTGTTATCACAATCTTATTTAAATGAAACTGAGGAAAATGAGTCTTACATGTATGAAGTAATACATTGTATTGGACTGGCCAGCCAGTTACAATGTACAGAATATGATAAAAATAAATTGATAATTGAAACCTCTAAAGATGTAGAATTAAGTAAACTTTTAGAATTTGTTTATAATGGATGGCCAAATGACATAAAATGTGTTCCTGATGCATTAAAATGTTATTACAAATTTAGACAAGATATATCTATAGATAAACAGCTCATTTTTATGAATCACAGATTAGTAGTACCAATATCATTAAGAAAAGAAATTTTGAATAAATTGCATGAAGGTCATTTAGGGATAAGCAAAATGAAACAAAAATCTAGAGATCTGTATTACTGGCCCCATATTGACTCACACATTGAAAGTTTTGTAAAACAGTGTATAGTTTGCCAAACCTACCAAAACAACAATGTAAAAGAACCCTTATTGTCACATGAGGTACCAACATTACCTTTTGCAAAAGTAGGAGCAGATATAATGGAGTTTAAAAGAAAAAGCTATTTAATTATATATGATTATATGTCAAAGTGGTTAGAAATAAAACCAATTCAGAGCAAATCAGCTCAGAGTGTAATTAGTGCATTTATAGATGTATTTTCATATTTTGGCATACCATCGGAGATTGTAGCAGATCATGTTCCTTTTGATTCAAAAGAATGTAAAAAATTTGCTTTAGAATGGGGATTTAAGTTTACATATTCGAGTTCAAGATATGCACAGTCAAATGGTATAACAGAACGGGGAGTTCAAATTGCTAAAAAATTGCTTACTAAATGTTTTGAAGATAAAACAGATTACAGATTGGCACTACTTCAGTTTAGGTCAGCACCCATATCAGGAACTAATCTGACACCGGCACAGTTGTTAATGAGCAGAAATTTACGAACTAAGTTACCTGTAACACTTCAATATCTTGAATCAAAGTTAAACAATAATGTAAATGTTGAATTTAACAAAATTATAAGTCGGAATATTAAGAATTATAATAAGACTACGAAACCAAAACCTAGTTTTAAGCTGAATGAAAATGTATGGTTTAAGAAAGAGCCTCATATAAATAAGTGGAGTTTAGGTAAAATTATTAGTAATAATAACTATAGATCTTATTATGTTAAAGATACTAATGGATGCACATATAATAGAACTTCATATCATATTCGGTCTCAATAATCTGGTGCTTCTAAAGAATGTGGAGTCTCCAAACATACAAACTCTTATCAATGGCTTCTGTAATTTTAGTGTTAAGTTATCAATGTAACTTATGATAATTTTTTTTTTTTTTTTTTTTTTGGGAAAGGGGGAAGATGTAGCCAACACTGTTTAACTCTTTGTTTTTGGTTGTGATGTGTAACTATTGAAGTGTGTCAGCTGTCATGTGTGACAGCTGACGTTTATATTACCCCACCTCACTTCCCCGGGCACTTGCGGAGGTGTGCCTTTAATGGCTTGTAATATAGTTAAGAACGGAAACACATTAAAACAAAATATAATATTAAAGAAAGTGTTTTATTAAAATTAATATCAACATTACAAGTGAGCCGTTTTCAATGAAGACTAACTCTGTACGATCCATTGAATTTATTCCTGCCCAAAACATAATACCACCGGAAGTAGCGTCATCGTCGTACGAGACTTCGGCAAGGGAAATCCCGGAGGTTTCGCCCGCTGAAATGCGGGCGGCAGTGCTTCGGCTGCGGAGCAAGAACACGGCCCCAGGGCTCGATGGCATCCCCGGGAGGGCGTGGGTGCTAGCCATCGAGCACCTGGGTCCGAGGCTCCGCAGATTGTTCTCCGCCTGTTTGGAGCAGGGCGTCTTCCCGGCGCGTTGGAAAACCGGGAAGCTCGTCCTGCTGAAGAAGGAAGGAAGACCCGCAGAGTCGCCGTCGGCCTACCGGCCCATCGTGCTGCTCGACGAGGTCGCCAAACTCTTCGAGCGTATAGTCCATGCTCGCCTCGTCGAGCATCTCGATAGGGTCGGTCCGAATTTGGCCGACGTACAATTTGGATTCAGGAGGGGACGTTCCACCGTCCACGCGATTCTGCGGGTGAAGGCACAGGCGGAGGATGCAGTGGCCAGAGGCGAGGTAGTGATAGCAGTATCACTTGATATTTCGAATGCATTTAATTCGCTGCCCTGGCCCTGCATCCACGAAGCACTGCGGTACCACGTGGTGCCGCCCTATCTCCGGCGTCTGGTGCACGCGTACCTTTCTGACAGGGACGTGGTGTATCCGGGCGCCGACGGGTGGCACCGAAGAGCGATGTCGTGCGGTGTTCCACAGGGCTCGGTTTTGGGCCCTCTCCTGTGGAACATCGGGTACGACTGGGTGCTCCGTGGTGCCATTCTCCGGGGAGTCGACGTGACTTGTTACGCGGACGACACGCTGGTCACGGCGACATCTGGGACTTTCCAGGATGCCGTAGTATTAGCGGCGGCGGGCACCGGCCAAGTTGTAAATCGTATTCAACGATTAGGTTTGAAGGTGGCCCTCGAGAAAACCGAGGCCGTGTGTTTTCACGGACCTCGGAGAGGGCCACCGGCCGGTGCCGGCATCGTCGTTGGGGGGGTGCGGATCCCCATCGGCTCTAGCATGAGGTATCTAGGTTTAGTCCTGGATAGCCGATGGCGATTCCGCACCCACTTTAAGGAGTTGAGGACGAAATTGTCCCGGGCAGCGGGCGCTCTTTCCCGCCTGCTGCCCAACCTGGAAGGTCCTGGCTTCCCTTGCCGGAGGCTGTATCACGGAGTCGTGCGGTCCATAGCCCTTTATGGCAGCCCCGTTTGGGCTGACTCCCTGGGTCGCCCCTGCGTCGCCCTTCTGCGCGCCCCGCAGAGAGCTTTAGCGCAGCGGGCGGTCAGGGCGTACCGCACGGTCTCTTTCGAGGCGGCTTGCCTATTGGCCGGATTTCTGCCCTGGGACCTGGACGCCAAATCCCTTGCCGATGTATTCCATTGGCGGGAGGAGGCATTCAGTCGCGGGCAGCGTCCGGCCCTGAAGGAGGTGGAGGCCATGAGGGCCTCCTTACGGCGAGCCGCCGTGGAGGAGTGGCGTCTCAGGCTGGAGGCCCCGTCAGCGGGGCTGAGGGTCGTAGCGGTAGTGCGCCCGGTCTTTGCCGAGTGGCTAGACAGGCGCCACGGCCCGGCTACATTTCGATTGACACAGATGCTCACCGGACATGGTTGCTTCGGTGAGTATCTGTGTCGAATTGTTGGCACGGAGGTGTCGGCCGTGTGTCACCATTGTGACAACTGCCCGCTGGATGCGGCCCAGCACACGCTGGAGTTTTGCCCAGCCTGGGACGAGGAGCGCAGCGCTCTCAGAGCAGTCGTCGGAGGAGACCTCTCGCTGCCGGCCGTGGTCGCTTCCATGGTCGGCAGTCGGGAGGCCTGGCGTGCGGTGGCCCACTTCTGCGAGGTGGTCCTCTCGCAGAAGGAGAGTGCCGAGAGGGATCGGGAGCGCGAAGATCCCTCCCGCCGCCAGAGAAGACGAAGGAGGCGCCGGGTGGACGACTGACCGGCGTCTCCTGCCCTGTGGATTGGGGGCGTTTGGAGAATTCCACCACGGTATCCCCTGCCTGTCGTAAAAGGCGACTAATAGGGGCCACCGGGGGTCGCGGGCGGGCAGCCGGGGGCTGTCCGTCATTACACACAATATTGTTGTGACCCCCGTGATGGACGGCAGCGTGGCTGGTTGGCCTCACGCTGCCGTAGACGCTGAGAGCGTCCTTTGGTGCGCGGGGGCGTCTGAGCCCCCCCATAACAGGAGACGGGCCGCACCAGGCGGCACCGCGCAGGGGCGGTTGCGGACGATAACTTAGACACTTTTCGTCCTGGGAGAAACCCGCAGCCGTCCCTAATGCGCCGAAGAAGGCCACCGCGGAGTTTTAGTTGGTATGCCGTGCGGTTAGGGACTCTGCCCTGGCAGTCACTCTACGCCGGGTCGTAAGGCACGGTGACCCCAACATAACCGCTCGGTCGCCCCCCACGAAGGCCGGGCGGTAGTGGTAATGCACTTTCTCCGCGAAACAAAAAAAAAAAAAAAGGTTAGGTTAGGTTGCGATGTCGTGCGGTGTTCCACAGGGCTCGGTTTTGGGCCCTCTCCTGTGGAACATCGGGTACGACTGGGTGCTCCGTGGTGCCAATCTCCGGGGCGTCGGCGTCACATGCTACGCCGACGACACGCTAGTGACAGCGACTTCTGGGACCTTCCAGGATGCCGCAATCCTGGCGGCGGAGGGCACCGGCGACGTCGTGCGTCGCATCCAGCGACTTGGTTTGAAGGTGGCCCTTGAAAAGGCCGAGGCCATTTGTTTCCATAGGCCTCGGAAAGGGCCACCGGCCGGTGCCCACATCGTAGTTGAGGGGGTGCGGATTCCCATCGGCAAGAATATGAAGTATTTGGGATTGATTTTGGATAGCCGATGGGAATTTCGCACCCACTTTGAGAAGATGCGGACTAAACTGTCCCGGGCAGCAGGCGCTCTTTCTAGCCTGCTGCCCAACCTAGAAGGTCCTGGCATCCCTTGCCGAAGGCTGTATCACGGAGTCGTGCGGTCCATGGCCCTGTATGGCAGCCCTGTTTGGGCTGATTCCCTGAGTGACCGCTGCGTTGCGCTCTTGCGCAATCCTCAGCGTGTAGTTGCGCAGCGGGCAATCAGGGCATACCGCACGGTCTCGTACGAGGCGGCTTGCATGTTGGCCGGATTCCTGCCCTGGGATCTGGACGCCCAATCCCTGTCGGATGCTTTCTATTGGCGGGAGGAGGCGTTCAGTCGCGGGCAGCGTCCGGCCCCGAAGGAGGTGGAGGCCATGAGGGCCTCCTTACGGCGAGCCGCCGTGGAGGAGTGACGTCTCAGGCTGGAGGCCCCGTCAGCGGGGTTGAGGGTCGTAGCGGCAGTGCGCCCGGTCTTTGCCGAATGGCTAGACAGGCGCCACGGCCCAGCTACATTTCGATTGACACAGATGCTCACCGGGCATGGTTGCTTCGGTGAGTATCTGTGTCGTATTGTTGGCACGGAGGTGTCGGCCGTGTGTCACCATTGTGACAACTGCCCGCTGGATACGGCCCAGCACACACTGGAGTTTTGCCCAGCCTGGGATGAGGAGCGCAGCGCTCTCAGAGCAGTCGTCGGAGGAGACCTCTCGCTGCCGGCCGTGGTCGCTTCCATGGTCGGCAGTCGGGAGGCCTGGCGTGCGGTGGCCCACTTCTGCGAGGTGGTCCTCTCGCAGAAGGAAAGTGCCGAGAGGGATCGGGAGCGCGAAGATCCCTCCCGCCGCCAGAGGAGACGAAGGAGACGCCGGGTGGATGACTGACCGGCGTCTCCCGCCCTGTGGATTGGGGGCGTTTGGAGAATTCCACCACGGTATCCCCTGCCTGTCGTAAAAGGCGACTAATAGGGGCCACCGGGGGTCACGGGCGGGCAGCAGGGGGCTGTCCTGCATTACACATTGTTGTGGCCCCCGTGTTGGACGGCAGCGTGGCTGGTCGGCCTCACGCTGCCGTAGACGCTGAGAGCGTCCTTCGGTGCGGGGGGCGTCTGAGCCCCCCCATAACAGGAGACGGGCCGCACCAGGCGGCACCGCGCAGGGGCGGTTGCGGACGACAACTTAGACATTCGTCAGAGGAAGCCCGCAGCCGTCCCTAATGCGCCAAAGATGGCCACCGCGGAGTTTTAGTTGGTATGCCGTGCGGTGTACATAGGTTAGGGACTCGGCCCGGCGGTCGCCCGATGTTTTCCATCTCTCCGGGCGGCTCAACGCCGGGTCGTAAGGCACGGTGACCCCAACATAACCGCTCGGTCGCCCCCCACGAAGGCCGGGCGGTAGTGGTAACGCACTTTCTCCGCGAAACCAAAAAAAAAAAAGAAAAAAAGGTTAGGTTAGGTTGGGGTGCGAAGTCAGGAAACCTCCACGCGGTGCACCCTGGGCAACGGCGCGTCGATCACGTTGATCGGCGCGACGGCTAATATCCTGACAACAGTTGGTTGGCGGTCGTCGTTTCTTGCGGCGGCCGTCGTCCTGTTTTGGTGGGCCCGTTCATCGGGCGACTCCCGGTTCTGTCCTGGGGGTGTCGACGGGCTCGGTGTGCGCTAACCCCGCCCCGAGCAGGCAGTGGGGGGGAACCTTTCTCTCCCGCTGTCGCCGTCGTAGATCGTAATCTGGTATGGAGGTCCGTGGTCATGTCTCGCGCTCCTGCCGGACCGAGGGTCTTGGCTTAACCGCCCGGACCGCGAGGGAGAAAACCTCTATAAAAAGTTACCCCGAATCCCAAGCGGCGGCGCACCGCGAGGGGATGCATGGCCGATGGGTAGTTCGGTCCCTAGTGCGACCCCCGCCAGAGTACCGGCCGACCCTCTTGGCGGGTTACGTTAGGCTTACCCAGGTACAGGGGGCTCTGCCTGGGTGGACTCTTTATTTCCCCCACACTCGTGGGAACAACAATGGAATCCTTAAAAAATAAAAAACCTGTAGTCTTATTGAAGAAGTTGCCTCTTCCTGCTTCAGATTCTGGGGTAGGAGAGGCGGAGATCGGAAGGCGCAAGCCTGACGAAGGTGATGTCGCGATGAAGAGGGTGGGTGTAAAACCCACAGAGGTGGAAGCCGAATTCATTCGGCCTGAAATGTCTGTCGACTCAGAGTCGAGTGAGGGTTGCGCCTCGCTGCGCAACAAAAAGCTCTGGAGGCGACACTCAGCGCTCCAGGGACGGTGTCTCGCTTCACACAAGCGACACCGACAAGCCAGCGCCGAAAGCGCAAGCACTTGACGGTCGCGGTAGAGGGTGTCCATCCTCGGTCAGTGACGTCGTTGTCCTCAGGAAGACGCCAAGACAGCGCGACTTCCTGAAGCGCGAGTAGGCCCGCCAAAAGGCGGAAAATGAATTAATGGAACAGCTCCATTCCATTGAGTCGCTGGCGCCTCCTAAAGCAAATGAGGCGGACCCTTCTGGGGTAATTTTGCGGGATGACCTCCGGAATTGTGGGCAGATCGTGAGGTCAATCGTGAAGAAATCGGGGAATTTGAAAGGGACCTCTCAAAAGGCCCTTAACTATGTGACTGATGTCATAACGCAGTACGTGAATCAGTCTGACTCCACTGTAGTCTGCCGCCTCGAAAGTGAGGTCAAAAAGTGGCGGGAAAATAGTGCCCGCGTTGAAGCTGCTATGAAGCAGCTTCAAGATGAGAACTCTTCTCTCCGGCACCGCCTCGAAGAGCTGGAGGCATCCTCGAGTCAACGCCAGACTGAGGAGATGTTGAGATTGGTAGAGGCACGAGTCCAGGCCAGGATGGAGTCTTTCCTTGCTGGACCAGCCCAGAGGCCGCCACTGGCACATGAACGGAGGGCCACTTCCGGGGACATCCCGCTCCCAGTGCAGGATGGATTTGTGGGTGGAGCACTCCCGGCCACTTCCATCAAAGGGAAAGGAATAGGAAAGGGGAAAAAGAAAGCCCAACCAGTTTCCCTGGACCCCACTCCCGTAGCCGGGCCCTCCAACGCAGCGCCGCAAGCCATCGCAGGTCCATCTTCGGCGCCGGTGACTGTCGCTGCTGCACCAGTCAAGACAGGCTCAAAAACTGCCCCAAAGCCTCCAAAGGGCAAAAAGAAAGTACCTGCATCCGCAGCGAAAGTTGCACCAGAGCCCCGCCCATTGCCGCCGGCACCTGTGTCCATGGACAGGGAATGGACGGTCGTGGTGGGAAGGAGAAAAAAGCCCAGGTCTGGGACCACGCCGGTGGCAAGCTCACAGCCGCCACCGCGTCGGGCCGAGCCCAAACTCCGCCCACCACGTTCTGCGGCCGTCATAATTTCTTTGACGCCGGCGGCTGTGGCGAAAGGGCTGACATATAAGAAAGTCCTGACAGAGGCGCAGGGCAAAGTGGACCTTCTCCCCACATCCAAACTTTAAATTTTCCACATCCAAACTTTCAATTTTCACCCCGCCACGGAGGAAATCTGGCCGAAGGATCCCGCTCGTCCGAAGTCTACTCCGAAGAAATGCTAAATAAAAGGCCAAAAAATAAAAGCGGCGATAAAATTAAAACCCACAAAAATGCCACAATAATAAAATTGTAGACGGATGGAAAACAATACCCAAATATGCGACGCAGGCAAAAGTTGAAACACCCCAAAATCGACACTAGTGGAAACGCCGCCTACTGCCGAGGAGATTGGGGAAAAAAGACGCCACGCGGGATTCGATACCCCAATCTCCCCTCGGCACTTCCAACTTTTCAAATCGCCAAAGTGATGCTGAATTCCGTTAATCAACTAACCAACAAAATTAAATGTCTGTCTGTCTGTCTGTCTGTCTGTGTGTCCGTCTGTCTGTCCATACGTCTATCTATCAATCTTTTACGCTTTCACGGCTAATCAAATCTAAGCCACAAATGCTAAACTCAACTTAATAAAATCGTGTCTGTCTATCTGTCTGTCTGTCTGTCTATCTGTCTGTCTGTCTATCTGTATATCTGTCTGTCTGTCTATTCATCTGCGAGTCGTTACATTTTCAAGGCCAACCAAATCTAGTCAACAATTAATGCTGAAAATCAAAAAAAATGTTAAAGCGCAAAACTCCTTCACCCAGAAAAACCCCATTCGGTTAGGTTATGTTAGACTTTTGTAAAGCAGCACGAGCCGAGCGAGCGAAGCGAGCGTGCCGCGGCAGCGGTCGGCGAGTGCCAGAAAAAAATGTTCAGGCGTATAACCCTTTTTTCAGTTTCTCGAATAAGAAAGAGCATATATAAAAGAGCATCACAACAATTGCGCGTTTTATCTACTGATCACCACAAACTTCATCATGTACTTACTTAATCAACATCATTTTAATATCGCTAATTTACAAACAATACAATATGACGTGTTAATATGCTTATTCGGTACTTGGAAGTACAACAGGCCAAATTTCAACTTCACCTAGTAACTAACTTTAACTTGACCAAAAATAGAAACTAACTAACAACTGTTCAACAAATCAAGAACATTTTCAATGAATACCACAAAACCAAAATTTGTAATGGCGCCACAACCCAATCGCAACAAATAATATATGTATCACATAAATAACCAAACGACTCCAGCGAATATACGAGCGCGCGAAAACAACGTGCCCATAAAGTAGCACTATTTTGGTTATAAAATCGCTTCTCCATAATTACGCTACTTGATAGGCGCGTGCGTGCGCGGCCCGGCGTGGAGCCCTGCGGCGCCGCGGCGCAGCGATAAAAGTGTTGTCAACTTATCGCTTTCATTTGTGTAGACTTTTTTTAAAATAAGTAAGTAAAGTTGCTCAGTTAATTAACTAAAACAATTCGTCAGCGTATACACGGCTTAAACAAAATAAGCAAATAAACTAACCTAATATTAGCTAATTACAAATACCTAAATAAACATAAGATACTTTTATTCATCAATCATTTATCTCGACTCGATCAACAACAAACTTCCCCAACTTGGACTAACAAAACAACAAGAAACAACAATAAATAACAACAAACAACACAAATAAACGGTAATTACCTCCAAAATAACAAAAAAACACGACCTACTATAAAATACTCCCCCAATAAACAGTAATTACCTCCAAATTAAAAAAAAACAACAATACACACAAATAAACTAATAAATCACCCCCAAAATAACAAGTAACACGACCTACTATAACATACTTACCCAAGAAACAATAATTACCTCCAAAATAACAAAAAACACGACCCACTAAAATAACAAACACGCACCAACGCGGCAACACCGGCGCGCATGCGCACTGCGACATGACATGGCACAATGACACAAACTCGTTCATCCAGAAATCCCTGAATCGGTTAGGTTAGGTTAGACTTTGTACCCCCGCGCGATCCGAGCGAGCATAGCGAGCGTGCCGCGGCAGCGAACTAAGTGAATATTACTCTAACTGAAACATTCGCTACTTGAAAGTTGGGCTTTTGAAAAGTGTCATTATGAAAGTCAGACCAAACGTACAGTTGGCACTGGTGGAAAATAAAACAAAACGGAATAAAATTCTGCGAAACGTCAGTTGGCAAGTGATAATCTGTCAAACAATTTTCGGTGAAAAGGCGAGATCCGAATTATTGACATAAATATTAAATACAATGCTATTATCCTAAAAATCCAAGGTCTGTTTTTTTTAAACCACTGTTTTGGGGCAAGGGGTGATTATAATACCAATTTATTAAATCGATAATGTGGAAGTGTTTACGACTCACAGCTGTGGTCGCAACTGACTTGAAGATATTTAACGACAAGTTACATCTGATCTATAAGATGTGCTGCCTGAAACCGATCGCCTGTAGTTCGACGTCTAGAGGCTATATAGTGGCTGTGTGATGTCCTTTATAAGGTCTAATTCTATCCCATTTACCAACACCCATTCACTAGTCCGAAAAATTTAAAAACAAGGATGTCATCCGAGATTTTTAATCAACTCTTTGAGATACTTGATGTCCTTCTTGTCGTAAAGATCATCGTCGTCGGGTTCTGTCGGCGAGGGAGGGCGGGTGAACAACGCCGGCCCGGGGAGATCGAACACGAACGAACGAATCTGAACGAATATTTATTTATTTATTTTATTTATTTATTCACTCTTTTTTGCACAAGGTATAAGTACGTAGTAAGGTAAGGTAATATATCGCCTTGTTAACGATTAAACTCTCGCCACTATCTTAAAAGACACAGAGATGCAACTACCGTAGACCTCGCTCTTTAATGTATAACGGGCAAGCAACTTGAACCACTACCTAGTATTCAACTCGTTCAAACAAACACAAACCAACACCACAACCACCACCACCACCACCGACACCAACCAAACAACCTACCAACAACAAAAACAAAACCCTCCACCGCCATTACACCATTTTTAGGTTACCTTAACTCATTTTTGCCAGCACACGCTCAAATTACACACAACACAACAAACAAACACGTCTCGATTGACCACCACCACAGACAACCACCCACCACCACAGACTACCACCCACCGAACCGACAAAACCCCATCAAACAACAAAAGACTTTCCGTCACGCGGCACCCGGCTCTGCTCGTGCACAGCGTTGCTGGACGACCTCTGCGTCGTCGCGACAACCGGCCACTACTTTCGCGGGTAGTGCTAGCCAGGTGTTGGTCTCGCGGTCCCTCGGCCCGACGACAACATTTTACTTTTTAGACCGTCCTCAAACCGACTTTTTTTTTCATTTCCTTTAACAACATTACATTCATTACATTTCATTTGTACATTTACGTTATCATTTTAACATATTCATTATTTTAACACTTTCGACACAATTGCTCCTGACGAATGCCCAGTAGCAAAATTGACCAACTGGATATTTTTGGCGATAAAACTTAGGTACCTACCACACGACGTAATTAATCGAATGTATGAAGAAAAGCGGGTTTTGTGTTCATGCTTGCATGTATTGTATGACTTGCATGACCTAATGTAACTACAATTTGCTTGTGTTATATTCTGTTCCTTACGCCTAACTAAATTCCTAGACACCCCATCAACGGCATTCTCATTCCTTTTTGTAAAACTAAAAATACAAATAAACTAATTCCAGCGTTGTAGTTCATGCAGATTCGCTCGCACGTTTTAGGAAACCTACCTATAAGTACTTAAGTATTTTCCCTTGATTCGGCTGTACCTACTTGGTGAACGAGTTTGTGTTTATATTTAGTAACTAATTGATACTTTTATCATACCATTTTGGTTTTGCGAATGTTGTGTAATAATTTATTGTAACCTTCATAAATTCTTACAAGCCTAAATAATATTTACCTACTTATAACAAATACCCATCTTTTGCCGTTGTTTGATGATGGTAAATTCTTTTTTGCCTGTTTTAAGTTCCTTCCAAAAGTTTTAATTTATTGTAACCTTCATAAATTCTTACAAGCCTAAATAATATTTACCTACTTATAACAAATATCCATCTTTTGCCGATGTACAAGTACATGCATTATTATGTACAATTGTATGCATGCTGTGGTCTCTTATAATTTACAAAAATTGGACAACTACATAACCGTATAACGAGACAAATAAATAACATTCGATTAAGACACCCACGAACCAACTATGGTAAGAAAAGTATAGTCTATGAAGGAGCACAGTTCTATAATAAATTATCAAACGATCTAAAAGAAATACAGACATTTGCATTGTTTAAAAGAAATCTAAAACATCACATTGTTAAAGAGTTTTCGAGACACTAATCATGTAAAAGTTATCAAAAACAGGACTTAACCATTTTTTATATATTTTTTTTAAACTAGGTATTTTATTGATGTCATTTTGAATTATAATCAAAGGCAATTGCAATGTCTATCGCCGTGCAATACGAAATGAAACCCCGATTGTACTACTACCCTCAAAGTTTGTTTGTTTTTATTCTAGTGAATATCAATAACTTATGTTAAAATGATGTTCATCAACCTCGTGTATTAAATTGCACACTATAATTATTGTTGTGAGGCGAAGGATAATTTATTTGTAGATATTATAACTATTTTACTTATAAATGAGATTGAAGTGTGTGTTACGCGCTATCGACTTCTCGTACGCGCATTGTATTGTTGTTTCTGACAGTAAGTAATTATATTGTATTTCTCTAAGTAAGTGAATGTAATTCTTGTGGAGAAATAAATGTCTTAAGCCTATAATGGAAGAAGCACGTCACACTGTAATGAGTAAAATAACACACACACACACATACACTCACGCCTGTTATCCCCGAAGGGGTAGGCAGAGGCGCAACTAGTGCACCCACTTTTCGCCGATATTCCGTCCCATGATGTGATAGGGGGCGAGCCTATCGCCATATCGGGCACAAATTCCAGACTCCGGACTGATACTGAATAGAAAAACTCAATATCACTTTGCCCGACCCGGGGATCGAACCCGAGACCTCAAAAATAAATGAGTAATAATATGTTTACTAATAGTACAAAAAAATAAATAATACATAAAAAATATGGAATAATACTCGCGTCTGTCTGTCTGAAAAATAGGAGGCTGAAAATCCACAACAGCATCTCTCATGCGGTCGTGGCACTGTCACGCCATACTGAGAGTTGTCTATTATATTTATCGATGACAGTGACGACGCTATTGGACACTTCGCAAAACGAGCAGTTGGAGCGACTAAAAAGCGGTCATCGACTACAATTTCAAAATGGCCATGCACAGCCGTGACTATACAACCATAGAAAAACACAATCTTCTATCAGACTCAATCGGCAAAATATGAGAAATACCAAAAAGATACAAATCAAACATCAAATCCTATCATTCTTTCCCTCACCCAAAACACACAAAAAATGTATTTAGAAATATAATATATTCTTAGAAATCAGAGGCGAGTTTGATTTAAATAAAAACAATTTATCCCTGATTTTACATACGCATATATAACAGAAATACTTTTACAAAAATATCGGCAACTTACCGACCAGCATAAAAGTCAATGTTCAACTTATTCAACTGTGACCGACTGTGAGACAGAGCTCGAATGAGCGTCTGAGCACGAATGAATCCAAATGGCGGTACGGCACCCTTTTTATACACACAACTGTCATTACTTTGACGTCTCGACTGGTTTTCACAACTGGCAACACGCTACAAATACCATCACAAATACCGTTACAAAACTTTTATTCTAACAATATAGTATAAGACGTTAATGAAAATGCAGTGCGGTAAATATAAAATTTGGAACGTACTGACCAGTTACTAAATTCAGTATAAATGTCAAATGAATCGTGGAAGTGGTAGTTGGGTGTATAAAAAGGGTGCCATATCGATATTCACTCTCATTCGCTCTTTTTCGCGCTCAGTCTCGCATTCATCTCAGTGGCAGTGGAGTGAGTTTATCTTTGACTTTCATACTGGTCGGTTAGTTGCAGATATCTTTGAAAAGTATTTCTGTTAAATGTCTTTGTGTAAAACCAGTGATAAATGTTTATGTAAAATCTGTGATAAATAGTTTTTATTTAAATCCAAATCGCTTCAGTTTCTAACAGTATAATATTAATCTCTCAAGAATGTAATCTTCTTTTCAAAGTATGGACCTCGAGGCCATAGTGTGTAAATTATTAAACGTAAAAAAAAAACAACCTAACCTAGCGCCCTCAGGCAATTCTTGTGCACTGGGTCTTCACACCCAATGCACGCCCATGCATGGGGGGAGATTTGTCGCGGGCTGTGGCACACAGTTCAGTGTGTGTACCTCTTGGTTTTATAACACATTCGAGGCCTTTGGGGGTTCCGCGTACATTTCCTGGCACCTTCTCTTTCCGCCCATCCTGGGAACCTTCCTCCCTTCCCCACCTTCCCTTCCTCTTCAACTTCCTTCCTAGGCGCCTGCAGTCGTTAAGCCCGGGATTCACTGTATACCGTTAGCAGGTCTCCCCGGTGTTGACTGCAGCCTCTACCTGCTAAAAAAAAAACAACGCTATTTTTACAATAAAATACATGTTTTTCTTATTTACACCATTCTCAATTCAAGTTAAATAAAAACTATTTTCTATTTTTTAGTTGGATTTTTATAAAGCGTGTTTTTTCAGTTTTTATATTTCTTTTGAGGCATGAAACAACTTTAAAAAACGGTCTCCGCAATATCTATTGTCTCCGGAGTTTCTATGGTTTTCAGCCTTTTCAGAACTGAACTACGCGCCACTATCTTAAACAACTACATCAGACACAGTTCTAGAAAAATCGTGTTACTAAAACGCACTCTATTATTACCTGAACTAGTTCAGGAAGAAAAAACGGTTACGTGGGGCTAGCGCTCGGGAATTTCCTACCATAGTATAGTTAGAGAAGCCGCAAGGCCGCTTCGATCAACCGTGTAGTGTATATCGTGCACCGATATCACGAGCCTTGGATGGCTGACCACTGGTCAATGTTAATTAACCTTCATGTGACTAAAGTATATTATGTTATGCGACGCCGTTTGTCATAATATATTGCAGGACTAGGTGTCGCTCACAGCATCGTCCGCGTGTAAAACCTTTCCCACTACAAAATTTCCAAATGACAGTACGACGCCAGGGGCCATCTACTTAAAGAATCAGATTAAAAACATTAACTATTTAATATGGGAGCAAATTACCGCGATAAAGTATACTATGTATTAATGTAGGACATGAACCACACTTTAGCCAAATTTCATCCAAATCCGTTTACTTGTTTTTGCGTTTACTTCTAACAAACATTTGCATAAACTTTCGTATCAACAATATTAGTCTATAGTATATCTCTTTAGATAAGTGTTATTAATATTAAAAGCGTTATACTTCGGGTAAAGAGATTTATGACGGATATACAGCTTAATGTCTTTATATTTACGTTATGTGGCCTACGTTGATAACTATTAATTAGGTAAGTAGTGTGAAGAGAGCGATCATAGCGATTAACTTACATATTAGGAGTATAGATTAGATATAAAGAGTATAAAACTGAGCGAAAGGTTGACTGATTCCTCATTAGTAAGCACAATTACAAGTATGCTAATAGTTCTGTTTGTTGTCGCGACGGGCGCAGTGTACGGCGTCGTGGCCGACCGCTACCACCCCGAGCAGTACTCGGAGCCGCACACGGAGCGGGCCGGGCGGCTCGCGCGCTCCGCGGAGGCCACCACACAGTTCTGGGTGGAGCACGCGCAGGCGACCCTCCGACAGCGTCACTTGGACGGATTACGACACCGGTCGGGATACGCACGGAACGTAGTCATGTTCCTCGGCGACGGCATGTCCGTACCCACGCAGACTGCCGCGCGGATTCTACTCGGCCAACGCCAAGGTCAAACTGGCGAGGAAGCCAATCTTGCATTCGATGAATTCCCCACCGCTGGCCTTGTCAAGGTATCACATTTTTCTTTAATATATCTGACACGTAACTTCTCCACGACTTTAGACGTCCTATGTCTGACGTCAAATATTATATTGTGAGGATAGATCGTTTTGTGTGGGTATTTATAACTTATTGACCAGTTATGAAAACCTGTCAAGACGTCAAACTAGTAGTGGAAGTGACAATTGGGTCTATAATCATTACCCTTCCTGGCTTCGCCATATTTTCATATTGACTTTTCATGCCAGTTGATTTGTTACTGATATCTCGGTGAAAATATTTCTGTTTATATATTTCTGTAAAATTAGTGGTAGAACTTATTTATTTGATTCAAAATCGCTTCTGTGTCTAACAATATCTTTATTTTTTATTAAATTTGAAAATATTTTTGAAGAAAGCTCTCGTTCTAGACGTACTGCGTTAACCGCCAAGTGGCCGACTCAGCGTGTTCCGCCACAGCGTACCTGTGTGGCGTGAAGGGTAACGTGGGAACCATTGGCGTGAACGGAGCCGTGCCGCGCCGTGACTGCGCCGCCTCCACTGACGCAGCGCGCCGAGTCCAGTCCATAGCCGAGTGGGCGCTGGCCGACGGACGCGATGCTGGTAGCTCCATAATTCAATAACAACTAATAATGATGATATGATTGCAAGTAATGCTCACAATATTAATTACCAAAACTAATGTTGTGAGCATATGTTTATGTCATTTATTTGTACGCAATTAGGTATCGTGACATCTACACGGGTCACACACGCTTCCCCTGCCGGTGTATTTGCTAAGACTGCCAACAGAAACTGGGAAAGCGACGCGGATGTGGTGGCCGACGGACACGACACAGAGCGCTGCCCTGACATCGCTCACCAGATGATACACATGCACCCGGGAAACAAGTTTAAGGTTTACCAAACCGGCGATATTTAATTATTTACGATAATAAAGTAAAAGTAAAATTATGTACACTATACTATTTATTTAACACAGGTTATCCTTGGCGGAGGCAGACGAGCTTTTCTACCAAACACAACTCGAGATGAAGAGGGGACCTGGGGTAGAAGAACCGATGATCGTAATCTCATTGAAGAGTGGCAAGCAGAGAAAGCGGCGCTAAACGTTAGCTACAAGTACATCTGGCACAGGGAGGAGCTGGCTGAGTTGGCGTCCTCGCCGCCAGAATACCTGCTGGGGCTGTTTGAAGGCACACACATGCGATATCATCTGGAGGCAGACCCCTCGACCGAGCCGACCCTCGCCGAACTGACGGAGGTAGCAATCCGCTCGTTGAGCCGCAACGAACGAGGGTTTTTCTTATTTGTCGAAGGCGGACGCATCGACCACGCGCACCACGACAACTACCCTCACTTAGCACTCGATGAGACTATCGAGATGAGTAATGCAGTAGCTCGCGCCGCCGAGCTGCTGGACGAGGAGGACTCGCTGATAGTGGTGACCGCAGACCACGCCCATGTCATGTCATTCAACGGCTATTCTTCGCGCGGCCGGGACATACTAGGCACTAATAGAGACGTAGACAGAAATGGCGTACCCTACATGACGCTGTCATACACAAACGGGCCGGGAGCACGCGCCCAGCGCGCCGACGGCATGCGCGTCGACGTCACCCAGGATATTAATTTCCGTAAGTAGTAAAAGATCTACGCGGGATGTTCTTAAAGCAGCCTCATCCCTAATTATCGATTGTAATTGAAGGTGCTCTGCGGTGGCGTACACACGTGGACGTGCCATTGAGTTCGGAGACGCACGGCGGCGACGACGTGGCGGTGTTCGCGCGCGGGCCGCACCACGCGATGTTCTCCGGGCTGTACGAGCAGAGCCACATCCCGCACCGCATGGCGTACGCGGCGTGCATCGGACCCGGCCTGCACGCCTGCAGCGACGCGGACTCGCTGCGGGGCTCGCTGCTGGCAGTACTACCGCTGCTTTTTGTCCTAGAGGCTGTAATGCGCTTGTTTCTTTAGTTCTATCATTTACGTGATTCTAAGAACAGATAGTCCTGGTTAGTTCTAATAAAAACAGAATTTTATCAATGAAGATATTTATTGGACTCAAGAAGAAGATAAATCTCACTTCGATATTATGGTTATTTAAGTTTAGTGACACGTCATGAAATTGGAATATATTTTGCAAGTTCTTTACTGGCTGTTTTAATAAAATATAATAATATATAAGTAGTTACTTACATAGTATATAAATGCCCAAAGGATTGTAAACATTAAGCAGGTTTTATTTATATTTAATGTCTTTAAAGGAAGTAGCAACTATTATACTCCCATGCATATAATACTTGCTACTTGCATACAACCTCATATTGCATGAGGTTGTATGCATGATTAATGTATTTTCGTTTTTATTTATAAAAGTTGTCCCAATTTATACGAAATACTTGTTTATAATGTTATTTTTTTCCAATAAACACATATTTGGATTTTGCATAAAACTTGGCACTTATTTAGATGTCCATTATTTTTGCAGCGAAGCCCACAGCCAAGCATACTTTTTGTATTGAACTTGGCTCCCCTTTTTTACATTTATGTTTTTGGTGGGATTAAATCTTACATACTATCAATCAGGAGTTTTTAACACGCTTTTAATAGCTTCAGACGTATGTATGTATGTATGCCTGTTGACACTGTTGCGGTGGAACATATACCATCCACATTGAGTGAGTAAGTATCTGAGTACTTACGTTAAAATGTAATAAGTACTTACTATGTTATGTTATGTTATTCTTTTTTTATTCATCACTCAGCACCCAACAAGTGGCCAATAAATGTTTTTTTCTTTCTTCTTATGTAACGGAAACTTTGAACATGATTTTGACCCCCTTCAAAATGTTTTATTAAATCGAAATTTGGCATACTTATCAAGGACCGATGACAATACAATATTTTAAAACAAAAAAATAGAGCTTTTATAGAAAATCCAACTAAAAAAGGAATAAATAATAGTTTATTTATTTAAAATTTATTAATTATTGCGAGTATATAAATGAACTGCTCTAAACAAAATAAACAAATACCTACTTTTAGTATTCTTTTTCCTGTATCATGCATTGTATTTTATACCTTTGAACTGATTTTGCAAAGAGCAACACTAGAGTTTCTTGCCCGTTCTTCTCTGGTGAGAACTGCTTTCCGAACTGCTGGTAGAGGGGTTTTTAATACATCAATGTGGTAGAGCTAATAATTGCGGAATCTAAATAATGTATAACATTTTATGGGTTCGAATAAATTATTTCATTTCATTTCCGAAAGAATAACGAGTACACCTGTGTATTGCACACACACTTGTGCACTATAATCTCTCCTGCGTACCTGGCTGTTCTCCGTTGAGATTGGCCACCGTGGCCGAAACTGGCTAGGGGGATAACGTTTTTTTAACACGCTTTTATTAGCTTCAGACGTATGTATGCATGTATGCATATATGTATGTATGTCCGTATGTAACTTACACTTTGAACATGATTTTGACCCACTTCAAAACGTCGGATTAAGTCGAAATTTGGCATACTTATCATGGACCGATGGCAATACAATATTTTTAACCGACTTCCAAAAAAGGAAGAGGTTCTCAATTCGTGTGTTTGTATAATTTTTTTTAAACTAAAAAATACGTTTTTATTGAAATCCAACTAAATAAATAATACTTAAGTTTTCATTGTGCTTCAATACATGCCGCCACCATATAATTAGATCACGCTATGGTTTACAAGCAAGCGAAACTATATAAGTTCGCATTTTTAAAATTCCTACTTGTTTTTTAGTGAACTAAAAAATTAAAAATAAATAATAGTTTATAAAAGCTAAAAAACACGCTTTATAAAAATCCAACAAAAAAAATAGATTTTTTAATAAATCTGAATTGAGAATAGTGTAAATAACAAAAACATGTATTTTATTGTAAAAAAAAGCGTGGGGTGCATGGTGTCAATAGTTATAAATATTTTATTGACAGATAATAGCAGTAGAAGGATCATCATTATGATAAAATCTTAAAAAGCACCCCACGCTTTTTTTTTACACAGACAGGTCCATCTGGAAATATTTGGGGGAGGCGTATGTTCAGCAGTGGACGTCATGTGGCTGATGATGATGATTGTACATTATTTTTGGGTTTATAGTGGTATTTGGGGGCGGTTTAACTTTTTGCTAAATTGTCCAAATAACACTGATTTCTCCTTGATTTAATAAACTACATAAACACACGACAGAATCACCGCGCTATCATATTGTGTGTGTCACGAATTACCCTGCATAGAATCGATTCTATTCATATCATACAGTCAAAACAAAGACCTTTATTCCAAAATAAAAAGAGATATATTGTATATTTTCACATTATTTAATATTTATTACGTTCTATAACTTAACAATAAGATAAGACATAAATAATCAGTCACATGTTGATATAATACTGAATACTAACATAATAAAGTATTTACGAAAAAGATTACCACTGTTCGAGTATTTACGGCGGCTACCAAGGACGTTATTAATATAGGTATCTAATTAAAACTGACACTTATGGTCCGCAGTCCTTGTATAAATTGGAGTATATCTATTCGAGTATTTATTTAGATTGTGTAATTCAACAAGTCCTACGAGGTCATAATGCAACGACATGTAAAACAATCTATACAATTTTATTGTCACAAATCAGAATACTCACGAGGGCTTTATAAATTATACTTAATGTATTTTTTCAACTCAACAGGTTTGATTCTTGGCTAGGAATATTGAATTATCAAAAACCCAATGATGCAATTTAAGTTATTATCAAAATCGGCCCCGAGACTCCTTTGAGTACTTTTTGCTTTTCCTAATAGTTTCAGATTTCACCATCCACGCCCTCTTGAAATATTCGCCCTGTATCCATACCACCATAGCAGCCCTGTATTATAATTATATTGCCCACTGCTGAGCACGGGCCTCCTCTACTACTGAGAGGGTTTTAGGCCTCAGTCCACCACGCTGGTCTAGTACGGGTTAACAGACTTCACATTCTATTGAAATTCAGAGAACTTCTCAGGTATGTAGGTTTCCTCACGATGTTTTCCTTCACCATTAAGCGAGCGATAATTTACAAAGAATACACACATCATTTTTTTTTAAAGTCAGAGGTGTGTGCCTTTGGGCTTTGAATCTGCGAAAATTCGTCTCGGCAGTCCGTTCCACTCAAAACTAGGCTATCGCCGCTCTTTAATAATAACTGACAATAATTAATTATCGCTCTGTATAATTGATAATAATTATTAAGACAAGGGCGTGACGCAGTGGCACAGTGGCGGCCAGGGTCTAAATTTTATCCATATCCGCTCAACTGTTTCTGTTTTTACTTTTCATAAATACTCAAACATTTTCACCAACTTTCGCATTAATAATATTATTATTAAGAAGGAAGGTAATATTATGTACAAGAGTATATAACTCATGACTGATGATTCTTTGATACTACATAACTTTAACACATTTACTGAAGTACCGCTACATTTTATAAGACTTCAATGTTCACTATTTTCACTAGAGTAGCACACCAAAGACCTTAAGAGCCAGTGCCAACAGCGGTAGTGCGGCCAGCAGCGAGCCCCGCAGCGAGTGCGCGGCGCTACAGGCGTGTAGGCCGGGCCCGATACACGCCGCGTACGCCATGCGATGCGGGATGTGGCTCTGTTCGTAGAGGCCCGAGAACATCGCGTGGTGCGGCCCGCGCGCGAACACCGCCACGTCGTCGCCGCCGTGCGTCTCATCCTCAAGGGGCACATCTACATGTGTTCGCCACCGCAGAGCACCTGCCAAAATAAAGACCGTGGTGAGAACCAGCCAGACATTAGACTATGGCTGACTTCTTGCTACCACTACTCACGGTAATCAGCATCCTGGGTGACGTCGACACGCACGCCATCGGCGCGATGGGCGCGTGCTCCCGGCCCGTTTGTGTATGACAGAGTCATGTACGGGACGCCATCTAAGTCTCGGTCGTTATTAGTGCCTAGTATGTCCTGACCGCGTGGGGAGTATCCGTTGAGTGACATGACGTGGGCGTGATCTGCGGTCACCACTATAAGCGAGTCCTCTTCGTCTAGCAGCTCAGCGGCGCGAGCTACTGCATTGCTCATCTCGATAGTCTCATCGAGTGCTAAGTGAGGGTAGTTGTCGTGGTGCGCGTGGTCGATGCGGCCGCCTTCAACAAACAAGAAAAATCCGCGTTCGTTGCGGCTCAGCGAACGTATTGCGACCTCAGTCAGCTCGGTGAGCGTTGGCTCGGTCGTGGGATCTGCCTCAAGGTTGTACTGCATGTGACCACTTTCAAACAGACCGAGAAGGTATTCCGGTGGTGATTCGAAAACATCCATGAGTTGTGACCGATTCCACACATAATTATAGGTGACATTGCGTGCACGTTTATCGCTCTGCCATTCCTCGATCAGGTTGCGCCCATCAGTCCTTTTGCCAGAGGAGCCCTCTTCGTCGATAGTGTTAGTGGGGATGAACTCACGCCGACCGCCGGCTAATATCACCTGAACCAAAAGGGTTAACTGTATTTGTAGAAGTTCTATAAAATACGCCAAAGTTGGGGACGCTGAAGCGAATACTCGCCTTCATCTGGTTGCCAGGGTGTAAGTGAACGAGTTGGTGTGCGATGTCCGGACAGAGCGATGTGTCATGGCCTGCTGACGTCACCTCCTCGTCATTCTCCCAGTACCTGTTGGCGGCCTTAGCGTACACGCCAGCGGGAGACGCGTGCGTCACTCTTGTGGTGGTTACGATACCTACATACAAAAATATCGAGTTTCAGAATATTTGGCTTAATTTGTGGTATTACATAATAAATACACACACACACACACACACACACACACACACACACACACACACACACACACACACACACTCACGCCTGTTATGCCCGAAGGGGTAGGCAGAGGCGCAACTAGTGCACGGTGCACCCACTTTTCGCCGTTATTCCGTCCCATGTTGTGATAAGGGGCGAGCCTATCGCCATATCGGGCACAAATTCCAGACTCCGGATGATACTGAATAGAAAAACTAAATATCACTTAGCCCGACCCGGGGATCGAACCCGAGACCTCAGCACTGCAGTCGTACTGTAATACAACTACGCCAGCGAGGCAGTCACATACACAATAAATAACCATGAATAATCCTACTAATATTATAAAGGCGAAAGTTTGTTAGAATGTATGGATGTATGGATATTTGGTGCCCTTTCACGCAAAACTACTGAACGAATTTCGATGAAATTTGGAACACGGGTAGATCATGTCCTGGACACATAGGCTACTTTTTACTCCGAGGAAATATAAACCGGGACTTTTATCCCGGAAAAACGTTTAATGCGGGCGGAGCCGCGGGCAAAAGCTAGCATAAAATAATTATACCACACAATTATTATTGGTTTACTGACCGGCATCGCGACCGTCGGCGAGCGCCCACTCGGCGATGGATTGGACGCGGTTGGCGGTCTCCAAGGAGGCCGTGCAGTTGTGTCGCGGCACGGCGGCGGTCAGTCCCAGCGTGCCGTAATTGGCTTTCACTCCGCATAGATATGCAGTGGCGGAGCACGCCGAGTCTGCTACTTGATCGTTCACGCAATATGTCTGCAATTACGCGCGACTGTTCTGCTGAAACTTGTCCACACTGTTTAAGACATATTATCAGGTGTAAAGGAGACTTACCTTGGACAGTCCCACGGTAGGGAACTGTTCGAAGGAGAGTTGCGCCTCCTCTCCGGACTGTCCGCGGCGCTGGCCCAGCAGCGTGCGCGCCGCCGTCAGCGTAGGCACCGACATGCCGTCCCCCAGGAACATGACCACGTTGCGCGCGTGGTTGTCGCCGACGCGCGGGGTGAAGCGTAGACGCTGCGCGAGAGCAGTCTGCGCGTCGTTTATCCAGTACTGCGCGTCCGCCTCGGCGGCATTCCTGAGTGGCGCAGTCGCTAATACAGTGCGCTCGGGATGGTAGCGGTCGCCCGCGGCGCCGCTCGCCACCATCGCCAACACCAACAAAGCTAACACCATGGCAATAACGTTACTGTAACACTGGAACGTCGCTGGCTACTTTTATAATTTCATGTCTATCTTATCGATGGATTATTAAACAGTAATTGATACTTAGATTAATAACAACTAGATTACCTGTTGGCCACAGCGAGTGTATCACAAAAGTCTACCAAAATTGGTATACTTGCTCACCACGTACGTCAGTATCAATTCAATCACTAGGCTATTACAAGCTCATGAAATCAATAAAAATATACTAGTTTATGCTTTAAAATTACATTGCAATTAAGTAGGAAAGTACTTAAAGTAACACCATAATCACTGTCCACCCATAAGTCGATGGGTCCTATGTATAACGGCCAAACTAACAATTTGGCCATTTTCACTTTTTTGTGGTAAACGCATCTTATGGGTATAGTTAATCATGTGAGCTAATAAAAATAAATAATTTCTGCATGGAATCACCATTTTATTACAGTATGAAGACCTATGTAGCATAAATTTAAATGTACAAGGGCCAAATGGATACTTTGAGATTTATACGCGGGGAATTCTCGCGTGTTTGTTTGTGTTTTCGGGCCAATCAGCCTGGTTAGACACTTATACGTCCAATGGAGCCACGATTTCGCTGTAAAGAGTGCTAAATTTTGTAATTGTGTTATTATCTTCTTTGTTAGATGAATAAGTAAAATATGACGTCCAATTATAATGCTACGTTTAGTAGAAGCAGAAATTTAGTGAATTTGGCAATAGGAAGTGTAAAATTTAAAAATATTTATATTTCTTTTAAACGGCGTAGTACGCGTATAGCGGCCAATTGACACATGGCCTTTTTAGAGTGGTTTTTAGAGTGAAAAAATATAGAAGAAACTAACGTAAGTATAAAGGTCAACGTGCAATAAAAAAAAACTAAAATATATAAAAATAAAGCACTATAGTGTATATAAAGCGGATAGCTATTATAGTAAGAATGCAAAGTTTCATAAACTTTGGTTTATCCATCTTAAAATTATACCATAATATTTAAACTTTGTAAGCCTCTCCTGTAAGTTGTGATTTTGCATTTTGGCCCTTATACATAGGACCCATCGAAGTATATTTGTTTAATCACTATTTAAAATCTCACTATTTAATTTTAAGAGTAAATACGATATTATTATTTCATAGATTCGAGGCAGCTCGGACTGCCCGGTTCTGCCGGTTTATACACATATATATATATACATGTACAGTCACGCCTTTTATCCCCGAAGGGGTAGGCAGAGGCGCAACTAGTGCACCCACTTTTTGCCTTTATTCCCCCGCCCCATGATGTGATAGGAGGCGAGCCTATCGCCATATCGGGCACAAATTCCAGACTCCGAGCTGTTACAGAATAGAAAAATTCAATATCACTTTGCCCTACCCGGGGATCGAACCCGAGACCTCAGCATTGCAGGTTTACCATAATACGACTTCGCCACCGAGGCAGTCTGCCGGTTTATAACTGGAGTAATATGCTAGAATTATGGGAGATTGTACATTTAGTTATTCATATTAATTTTCAGGGATTCCTTCGATTCGCCTACTTTTTTTTAAACTATTATTTTTTCGCATATTTGACTTCGCGTAATATGTATTGGCATTTGGCATAATAGTACTATCGCATAGTAATATTTTGGACTACTTTTTTGTCATAATAAGCTATTGGAATAATTTTAGCTTGACTAATTTGTACACATTTTACATAATATGTATTTAGAATAAATTAGATCAGCGAGGAGCGAAGCGACGAGCGTGTTAGGTGCATATGAACCACTGAACACCGCCAGAAGCGACTTTAGGGCGTTTCCAACTCAGACAAAACCAAACATGAATTATGCTTATTTATTTTTATGACTTTTGATATTTATGCTATTTGACGTTAGCCGTTCTGATGCTCGTGCTTTTTTATTTATGCTTCTTTATTTCATGCTAAAACAATTATGCATAATGATTATTATGCACACTGCTATTTAAGCTTTAAGGTAAGATGCGTAAGAATATTATTACAAATACATTTATGCAATTGAATAGGGAACCTAATTTTCATTGCTTAGCAAACATCAAAATAACATTTCATTTATGTATTGTTAGGATAAACGTTTTTCAATGGTATTTGTGACGGTATTTGTAGCGTGCTGATAAGTTGTAGAAACCAGTCGAGACGTCAAAGTAATGGTGGGAGTGACAGTTGGGTGTATAAAAAGGCTGCCCTGCCGCCATTTGAATTCATTCGTGTTCCGACTCTCGTGCGCGCTTGATCTCTCTGTTGAGTAAGTTGAACATTGATTTTCAAGCTGGTCGGTTAGTTGCCGATATTTTTGTAAAAGTATTTCTGTTACATGTTCTGATGTAAAATTAGTGAAAAGTGTGTTTATGTAAAATCAGTGATAAATTGTTTTTATTTTAATCAAACTTGCTTCTGATTTCCAACAGTATAATTTTTGTGAAATGTTATTCTAGTAAATAGTAAGAATAAAATAAAAATATAAAAAATATAAAAACATTATCCAGGCACTACATGACCAGTAACATGTATAAAATCATAATATAGGATTAGAAAAAAGTTTAGTGACTTCGTTTCAGTGAATTTTCACCTGTAAAGGAGTAACGCTGAGTTAGTGATTGAAATTGGATAGTCGAGAGTAGGGTCGAAATAGCTCAATTGGCAGAGCGCCGGCACGGTACGCTGGAGGTCGTGAGATCAAATCCTACTTTCGACTGATTCTTTTTCAATGTTCCCATAAAAATATAAAAGAATAAAATAGTAATTTTCAGAGAAAATATTTTTTTACTTATTTCTAACGTGGTAGCATTATGGGGGGTACAATAATTATATGGGGGGTATAATAATTAAAATATTGCTGGTGTAATGGAAAATAAATCAGCGATTTTATACTTCTTTTTTGTCTGTTTATTTTCTGTTTGTTTCTTACTGCACATCTCCGAAACTGCTGAACGGATTCCGATGAAATTGGCTCGCGGCTCGATCATATCCTGGATTAACACATAGGCTACTTTTATCTCGGGAAAGTATAAAGCGGGACTTTTATCCCGGATTCGATTTGCGGTATTAGTCACACTATTAATAAAACATAGGAAATAGTGTTTAAAATTATTATCAAGAAAACCTTAAAACTAATAATAAAATATTTAAAAACCATCGTTGAGCTAATTTTAAATTAAATCACATAAAATTTACTAACATATTACAATAAATACAATTTCAATGTACAAACAGTACAACCATAGTTCTAATATATAGCAATCAGCTAACAATGACCTACGTCACATAAACTGGTCAGAGCGAGCCGCACAAGTTCTGCCTATCACTACGTTCTCGGCCGGCCGCAGGTAGTCAGTCAGCTGACGAAAGCAACGCGAATCTATAGGTAACTCGCTGGTGCTTACGCTTATTGAAGCCGATCTTAATTTTTATTGCTTTCGCTTCACTTTAGACTCTTTATTTATGTGTCTCCTACTGTGTTCTTGTGTGTATTCTATTCTTGTGTCTATTTAGCTTTACTCAGTGCTAATAAACTTTACGCGTGGACTTTATTTCTCTTCATTTCTACCCACCATATTCAAGACATCTATACCTTCGTACAGTCTTTTCTGAAATCCTCCTAGCCAGTTTCGGCCACGGCGGCCAATCTCAACGGAGATCAGCCAGGTACGCAGGAGATATTATAGTGCACTAGTGTGTGCGCAATACACAGGTGCACTCGCTATTCCTTCACTCTCATAGTCCGGTGAGACGGCAATCCGACATGACCGGAGAGAGATCAGGCGCAGCACCAACGGCTTTACGTGCTTTCCGAGGCACGGGGGTATCACACCGCCAACTTCCTGACTCCGAGCTGCGACTGAGTAAATTTTAAGATGGAAAAACCCAGTCACAATTTTTTTTGGCTTGACCCGGGATTCGAACCCAGGACCTCAGCGCGCAAATCGTACTCGTAATGCGTACGCAATACCACTACGCCACCGAGGCAGTCTTTTACACCCTTTATAACTCTAAATTTTTTCTTAACTTATTATTTAGACTAAAACATTTTCTAAAATGATTACTAATTTATATTATCGCCACGGTGAAGTGGTCTTCGGTAAGATAATAACAACCGGTTGCCACAATCACGTCCTGAGGTGAGAAGAGGTTTCCGTTTACAATGATACCGTGCACACTTGATACGACGTAATTATAATACTTTTACACCGTAAAGGGTTCCCTAATAATTATTATTATTATTTATTCTTTATTCTACACACACAATCATTACAGGATATACCCAATTCGAACTGGCGGGACTATTACAAAATAAGATCAATATACAACTATATACTATAACTATCTATACAAACGATAAAACAAATATACACTTAACATAAATTAAACTAAGTATAACAAATAACAACATTTTTGCGAGCTCACTCCAGTTACATGACAAAACATCTGTTTTGACATGCACCTCATTTAAAGTTTTAATGGCTCGGGTGAGAGGCGTCTTGGCTAAGAGGTTGGTCCTAGCCGTCGGCACCGCCAGTAGCGGCGGGCAGCGCCGCCTCCACACGTACCGGTCCGGCACGCTCAGACACAGGCGGCGCAGAACCCCCGGATTATGCTCGACACCACACAATAGCTTCACCAGGTACGACGCGAGGGTGAACTCGCGCCGCACCCTCAGCTCGTTGTACCCGACCATACCAAGTACGAACATTGTGGGGTACATCAGTGGATATAGCGGATATACCCCATAAAGTTTCCAGTACAGGTGCCTCGTGAACTTGTTCTGGACTTTTTCCAACATGGCCGCGTACTTTGCTTCGTGCGGAGACCATATGACTCCGCTATGTTCTAAGTGGCTCCGGACCAGAGCGTCATATAGCACCCTAACGGCAGTGACATGGGTGAAATGCTTGGATTGTCTTAAAACAAAACCAAGATTCCGATATGCTTTCCTGCATATATCGGTAATATGACTACGAAAGGTCAAGTCTGGGGTGAGCACCACCCCCAAATCACGCACCTGAGATACCCGTTGCATCGCATAATATTGCAGAGATCCAGAGTGATCCAGACAAGTGGATACAATTGTATATTCGTAATATAATATTCGACGACTTCGACGGAGAACGCGGCGAGGTCCTCGACGGCGAGGATGGAACTGCGGTCTTGTGGAGTGTTGGAGTTTCAAGAACTCGTTCTTACGGAACGGTATCCCCTGCCTGTTGTAAAAGGCGACTAATAGGGGCCTCCGGGGTCTCGGGTGGGTGGAAGGGGCCGTCCACCTATTAGTCTAGCCAACTTTTGTGACCCCCGTGATGGACGGCAGCGTGGCGGTTAGGCCTCTCGCTGCCTTTAACGCCGAGGGCGTCCTTCGGTGTACGGGGCTTCTAAGCCCCCTCCCAACAGGAGACGGACCGCAACAGTGGTACGCGCAGGGGCGGTTGCGGCCGACAACTTAGACGTGAGTCGGAGAAAGCCCACAGCCGTTCCTAATGCGCCGAAGATGGCCACCGCGGAGTTTTGGTTGGTATGCCGTGCGGTGTACATAGGTTAGGCACTCGGCCCGGCGGTCGGCCGACGTTTTCCATCTTTCCGGGCGGCTCAACGTCGGGTCGTAAGGCACGGTGAACCCAACATAACCGCTCAGTAATTCCCCTTGAACACTGGGCGGTAGTAATAATTCACTTTCTCCGCGTAAACAAGAAGTATACGTTCACGCTTTACGGACTAACGTTTTTGGGTGATTTACCGCCCGATCGAAGTAGTGTCTCCTGGCCATATGTATGAAATGCCTAATGGGCGGCCGGGCGTGCCGGGTGTCGTGCATGTTGCGAACGTACCAAGAGGCACCAAGAGCTTGTCTGAGCATTTTATTTTGTAAGACTTGCATACACTGAAAACGAGAAGGTGGTAAATGGCAGAATAGGGGCGATGTGTACGTCATGATAGGTCGAATGCAAGTCGTAAAGATCTTAATCTTGTTACGGATTGACATTTTACTGCTCCTTTACTACTGGCCCATCGCGAATGCGTCTCGTGTGCGTACCGCGTTTATATGTGGGATGAAGTTCAACCTCTGATCAAGGGTTACTCCTAAATATTTGGCTTTTTCCGTCCAGGGAATAACCTGGTTGGACATGCGGACTTGGTAATTGGGTATATGAATTCTCCTCTTCAAAGTGAACAGGATTGCTTGACTTTTTGTGGGGTTGACGGTGATTCGCCATTTGCGGAACCACGCACCGAGTTCGTCGGCGGCGGCTTGCAAAGTGCGCACCACATCGTCGGGGTCTCTACGTGAAGCGTAGATTGCGGTATCGTCCGCGAAGAGGGCCAGATGGGCATTTTTAGGTCTTGGGATATCGCTAGTGTACAGCGAGAAAAGAAATGGGGAAAGCGCGGAGCCTTGCGGGACTCCGGCCGTGATCGTGTGCCGCGAAGAGAGGGTACCCTCCACTCGATATTTGAATCCGCGATTCGACAGAAAGTCTCGTATGATGTGCACGAGCTGAGTGGGCACATTGAGAGTGTACAGCTTGAAAAGCAAGCCGATGTGCCACACTCTGTCGAAAGGTTTTTCTATATCAAAGAATCAACGCAATAAAAAACGTGCGATCTTATATAGTTTCGTTTGCTTATAAACCACAGCGCGATCTAATTCTATGCTTGCGCCATCTATTGAGGCACAAGAACTACTTTGTGTTGCAATATAATTTTTAACACGCTTTTATTAGCTTCAGACGTATGTACGTATGTATGTATGTTTGTACCTTATGCTTTGAACATGATTTGACCCACTTCAAAAAGTCGGATTAAATCGAAATTCGTCATACTCATCAAGGACCGATAGCAATACAATATTTTAAACTAAAAAATACGTCTTTAGAGAAATCAAACTAAATATGTGCTTCAATAGATGTTACCAGCATAGAATTAGATCGTGCTATGGTTTACAAGCAAGCGAAACTATATAAGTTCGCATTTTTTAAAATCCAATTTTTTTTAGTGAACTAAAAAATGAAAAATAAATATTAGTTTATAAAAACTAAAAAACACGCTTTATAGAAAATCTTACGAAAAAATAGAATATAATTATTAATGAACTTAAATTCAAAATAGTATAAATAAGAAAAGCATGTATTTTTAACCGACTTCAAAAAGGAGGTTCTGTATTCGATCCGTATGTATGTTTGTATGTATGTACGTACTACTAATCCGATTTGGTTGTGGTTTTCGACATTGAAATGTATATTTTTCAGAGAAGGTTTTAGTTTATAATTTATGAAGATCTTCGGAGATACACAATGGAACTCTTCAATAACTAACAGCAGATGACTCGCGAATGCTGCAATCGTATATCTATGATGTATTGTTTACACCATTCTATAATTAACAAACAAAAAAGCAATAAACAAAAACTTTTTAATAAAAAATTACACACATGTACATACATATACACTCACGCCTGTTATCCCCGAAGGGGTAGGCAGAGGCGCAACTAGTGCACCCACTTTTCGCCGTTATTCCGTCCCACGATGTGATAGGGGGCGAGCCTATCGCCATATCGGGCACAAATTCCAGACTCCGAGCTGATACTGAATAGAAAAACTCAATATCACTTTGCCCGACCCGGGGATTGAACCCAAGACCTCAAGCTTTGCAGTCGTACTGTAATACAACTACGCCACCGAGGCAGTCAATAAAAAAATATGTTATAAAAATAAGCGTGGGGTGCATGGTGTCAATAGTCCTACTAATATTATAAAGGCGAAAGTTTGTAAGAATGTATGGATGTTCGGATGTTTGGATGTATGGATGTAAGGATGTTTGTTCCTCTTTCACGCAAAAACTTATGAACGGATTTCGATGAAATTTGGCACACGGGTAGATCATGTCCTGGATTTAACACATAGGCTACTTTTATCCCGGGAGAATATAAAGCGGGACTTTTATCCCGGAAAAACTTTTTAATGCGGGCGGAGCCGCGGGCAAAAGCTAGTTATAAATATTTTATTGACGTAATAAGAGTAGAACGATAATTATCATTCGGATAATATCTTAAAAAGCACCCCACACTTTTTTTTTACAATAAAATACATGTTTTTCTAATTTAATAAGATAATGTTTCCACAGATGGAATGATTCGAAAAGTACTATTTTTGAGCCATACAGCCCACGGATAGCGGCTACGCTCTTAAGAGTTTCCATGAACAGTGCGCAGAGCCAGTACTAGTAGTGGCAATGCGGCCAGCAGCGAGCCCCGCAGCGAGTCCGCGTCGCTACAGGCGTGCAGGCCGGGCCCGATGCACGCCGCGTACGCCATGCGATGCGGGATGTGGCTCTGCTCGTACAGCCCGGAGAACATCGCGTGGTGCGGCCCGCGCGCGAACACCGCCACGTCGTCGCCGCCGTGCGTCTCTTCTTCAAGGGGCACATCTACATGCGTGCGCCACCGCAGAGCACCTATCAACATACAGATGGTGGTGAGAACCAGCCAGATATTAGCCTATGGCTGAGTTTCTGCTACCACTACTCACGGTAATCAGCATCCTGGGTGACGTCGACGCGCACGCCGTCGGCTCGGTGGGCGCGTGCTCCCGGCCCGTTTGTGTATGACAGAGTCATGTAGGGGATACCATCTAGATCTCGGTTGTTATTAGTGCCTAGTATGTCCTGACCGCGTGGGGAGTATCCGTTGAGTGACATGACGTGAGCGTGGTCTGCGGTCACCACTATAAGCGAGTCCTCCTCGTCTAGCATCTCAATGGCGCGAGCTACCGCTTCGCTCATTGCGATAGTCTCATCGAGTGCTAGGTGTGGGTAGTTGTCGTGGTGCGCGTGGTCGATGCGGCCGCCTTCAACAAACAAGAAAAACCCGCGTTCGTTACGGCTCAGTGAACGAATCGCAACCTCCGTCAACTCGGCGAGTGTTGGCTCGGTCGTGGGGTCTCCCTCGAGGTTGTACTGCATGTGACCACTTTCAAACAAACCGAGAAGGTATTCCGGTGGTGATTCGAAAACATCCATGAGTTGTGACCGATTCCACACATAATTATAGGTGACATTGCGTGCACGTTTATCGCTCTGCCACTCCTCGATCAGGTTGCGCCCATCAGTCCTCCTGCCAGAGGAGCCCTCTTCGTCGACAGTGCTAGTGGGGATGAACTCACGCCGACCGCCGGCTAATATCACCTGAACCAAAAGGGTTAATTGTATTTGTAGAGGTTCTATAACATTCTGCAGAGCTGGGGACGGTGAAGAGACTATTCCGCCCTCACACCCTGCACTACAACTCCTGTAAGCCAGGATCCGTAATGGCGCGCATTTTATGACACCAAGCGGAGGAGCTCGGCGAGTCTAAGAACACTAGTCTGTCTTTATACTGCAACGAAATTAATCTAATAGAAAGATAGGGAGAAATTGGAAATATTAATTGTCCACTTCCCTTCATAGCAAATCGGGAGACAAAATAATGAACTAAGGAGGCATTTCAACCTGAAGTTCAAACGCCGGAAAGCAGGGAAATTCCGTCTAGTCTCTACAAGTTCCGTGTAGTATACAGCCCCGGATGTTATTTGCATACAATCTAACATTATGTTGCGCTCTTCATGCCAAAGACTACATTCCTAAAGTACATAATGAGCGGACTGTTCATATTCGCAACCAGGTGTAGAGCATGGATACATAGGAGAATCAAACAGCCTAAATGAAAACAGTTTACCCCTAAAGTTACCGTGGCCCGTAAGTAATTGCGATACACCATGAACTATTTCTAACCGTTTTAGTTAGGCGATCGCGAACGCACGGAAGTTATTTATATACATGACGCCCTTTCGAAAATACGTCGCACATACATTGGGGACGGTGAAGCAAATACTCGCCTTCATCTGGTGGCCAGGGTGTAAGTGAACGAGTTGGTGTGCGATGTCCGGACAGAGCGCTGTGTCATGGCCTGCTGCCGTCACGTCTGTATTACTCTCCCAGTGTCTGTTGGCGGCCTTAGCGTACACGCCAGCGGGAGACGCGTGCGTCGCTCTTGTGGTGGTCACGATACCTATATAAACAATATCGTGGTATTTTTGTTGCTTTTAGTTTAAAACCTGTTCCAAATGGAGTCCAATGTTTAGAGATACAAATTTGACCCACCCGAAATTTTGTTAATCTGCCAAGACTCTTAAAGAGTAATACGCAATTATGTAAGTAGTTTGAGACTAGGAAAGTCACCGAATAATGTGTTTTCTTCCATCAGTTAGTGATTAATAGCGTCTGACTTGAAGGTTTTATTATTTCAGATTTAGTTTTGTCATACATGAGCAATCGTTTGGCTTTATTTATGGCTTTAGAGGATAAGCGCCAAATAGTGGAGTCCTTGAAATACGTGGCGACAAGCATGATACCTACTAACGACACATGGTCGTTATAATAATGAAAGTCTTTGATGTCAACTTTGAACGGCTTCTCAGTAATAAAGCTATATTCCACTGACACCCTGTTAGTTTACTGACCGGCATCGCGACCGTCGGCGAGCGCCCACTCAGCGATGGATTGGACGCGGTTGGCGGTCTCCAAGGAGGCCGTGCAGTTGTGTCGCGGCACGGCGGCGCTCACTCCTAGTGTGCCCTGGTTAGCCTTGACTCCGCACAGATATGCAGTAGCAGAGCACGCCGAGTCTGCCACTTGTGAGGTCACGCAATACGTCTGTTAAAGGCAATAGGCATCGCCAAGGAATTAGTTCGTTGGGTTCATGAATGTTTTCACAATAATATATGTACATACATATTATAGCGTTAATCTATATGGCGAATAACCAACTTATAGTGAATGAAGATTTAATGCATGCGCCAAGTTGATGTGAAGTTTGCTGCAGTGGATACGGCCAGAGTATAGCTGTAGATGAAATCCTCCTAGCCAGTTCGGCCACGGCGGCCAATCTCAACGGAGATCAGCCAGGTACGCAGGAGATATTATAGTGCACAAGTGTGTGCGCAATACACAGGTGCACTCGCTATTCCTTCACTTTCATAGTCCGGTGAGACGGCAATCCGACATGACCGGAGCGAGATCAGGCGCAGGACCAACGGCTTTACGTGCTTTCCGAGGCACGGGGGTATCACACCGCCAACTTCCTGACTCCGAGCTGCGACTGAGTAAATTTTAAGATGGAAAAACCCAGTCACAATTTTTTTGGCTCGACCCGGGATTCGAACCCAGGACCTCAGCGCGCAAATCGTACTCGTAATGCGTACGCAATACCACTACGCCACCGAGGCAGTCATAGCTGTAGATATTTATACTGTGACACGGCCGAGTCAAAGTATTTGTAGATAACTTTACTTTGCCGGAAGTATCAGCGTGTACACATCTTTAGTTATTTTGCATAGACGACTTCGCACACGTGGCGATTCTGCGATGGCTTTTCGTTACATCAACGTTGAGTATAGAGAGATGGTGCATAGTCTCGTATTTTGTGGTGATAATGTGTCCGTGGCAGTGAGATATTATGAAGAGCATTTTGGTAAATGGAGTCGCAAAGTAAAAATGGCCTAAAAAAAAATTGAAAATGCTTTTATACAATAAAACAGAACACTTATGTGTTATTGAAAATAGACCGCAATGTGCGTAAGCAGGCTTGCTTGTGTATTAGGAAAAGCGATTGACATTTTGAACAATTACTTAGATATTTTTAGTTGTTATTGTTAGTAATGAAGTGGTAAATTAGGCTGCGTTTTGATTCATTCTCAACATACACATTCCTCGCATCGCATCGTCTCTGGTGGAAATAGACCCTCATTGTTAAAATGTTGTTTAATAAACGAAAGATTCAGTGTTGTGCGTGTTGTTTGTATGCAGTTTACTAAAAAAAATCTAAAATACGTTCTCGCGTTTCTTCTGCGGTATTGCATTCATTTTCTTTCTTGTAAATAGCTACAAACACATTTACACTCCACCGAGTCTGAAATACTCTTTCTTGGGTGGCAAAAGTATTTTCGTGTGCCCGTTTGTGGGAATTGAGTCTGTTCCACATCCCATTCCTCGTGAATGCGGACTCATCAGTTCATATCAAGTCCGCAGCGAAGTTGGGAATTGCGTGACGCTGATCTTGGAACTAACGGCAGTACGGCACACATCGACTTCTGTCAGCGAAGGGCAATGCATGTACCTTGTGAATGTGATATGCTCGCTGCCAGTCTTTACTTAACACTTTAGTTACATTCGAATGCGACAATCTACATTCATAACGGATACGTATCACACGAGCCGCTGCGCGTGTATCCAACCGTGGGGTTGAGCGTATTACAGCCAGAATGTGGTGGAAATCCTGAAAAAAAGAATAAACGCAAAGACCACTAACTCTCGTTCGTAATGTTATAAAAACTTATGATCCGCACAAGACAAAAGGCGCGTTGGAACTAACAAAGTAAACAAAGCGTGCGAGTCGCACGCGTCGCTCAATGAAATTACTTAGACCCATAGATTAGACCTATAACATTTGGATAGGTCATTTTATTTAAATTTATTTGCGTCGTGAAGTACCTACTAACGAATTATTTGCTGGATTTATGATTGGTCATTTACTAAATAAGATTCCCTGTTTCGTCACAAATAAAGAGATGTTATTGCTTATAGTGCACCCATGTTTTGTAAAGGTGTAGTTATGGTGTTGGTCACATTTACGAGTTGTAGAAAATTGTGACATTCCTTCACAGTTAACATAAGCTAACAAATTCTATTTTTTTTTAAACTCCTACAACGAAGCAGCTTATATCCAAGCTTATATTTTGGGTATAAGCTTCTTGCCTACAACTCATAAAGCACAGTGATAAATACTATAATACATATTTTTTGTGCACGTCCATAATATGAGTATCAAATAAAGGGCTTGCTGAGAATAACTCGAAAAATAACTAAAAATGGCGGTACAATATAATATCTGAATTAATTTAAGAGGCAGTCTGGATAGCTTATTAATAAGAGGAGAAATAAAATCAGGTCATATTTAAAAAAAATAGTACTATGTATATGTTTTGATTGAAAACAATGTACCTGGAGCAGGTATTGGCTATTGCTGTAGTTGCTTGGTCGGGCGCCCTACTTGTACGTTACTTCACTCATACCATGACAGTTGTCTGGTATTTGGGATGGGCCAGACATCAAGGCAATATATCTGCCCCGGCAGAATTTTTTGATGAGATACTTATCAAAGAGAATGATTATGAAGAAGATGAATAAACAAAAAAAAAGCAAGTTTTTTGTTTTTCTCCAAAGCTCGTCTTTACCAATTTTAGCCCCCAAGTGGAGAACTTAGCGTCTGAACGTATTGACTTCCAATAGTTCCAATAGTTTCAGAGTTTACTACAAAAAAAAACAAAGAAATCTTTACTATAGTAGGAGTTTTGGCGGGAATGTGGAAGTGTCATGAGGTGCTTTTGTTTTAATTCATTATTTTGGTCATACTAAGTGTTATATTGCATAATTAGGGTAGTATATTATCCAATATAGTTCTATTAAAGAGCTCAAATGAAGTTAATTGAAACAACTGTGGCAATCAAGTGTTTTTTCGTTGCCGCCAAAACTCCTCGATAGTCTTCGTAAGGTAGCCACTACTTTACTACGACATAGTACATAGTAAAAAAAAGACAACCAAAAATATCACATAAAACGAGGCTATATGGGCTTGAACCCTTTGCCTTCCCTATGAGAGAAAATTATTAAAAAAAATACTTTAGTAGTGCAGTTTTGGCGGGAACTTTGAAGTGTCATGAGGTGCTCTTGTTTTAGTTCATTATTTTCGTGATACTTAGTGCATTATTGTATAGTTATGGTGGTATATTAGAAAAATTACCAAATATTTTATGAGATCTACTATTCATATTACTTATTATGTAAAATTCAATTCTTAAAATATGTCAACTAAATCATAACCTCAAATCTTTAAAGTGAAAAATCTTTAGTTTTCGACTTCTTTCACTAATAATGTTGATACCAAATTGTTAAAGCATTGCTGCTGAATTGTTATATATTTTTTTTACTTCTAAACGCTTCACATTTATATCAACTAAAATCATGTATGGAGACCTGCCATTGTCCTTTGGCATACTTATCAAGGACCGATTGCAATACAATATTTTAAACTAAAAATTAAGTTTTTATAGAAATCCAACTATGTAAATAATACTTAAGTTTTCCTTGTGCTTCAATAGATGGCGTCAACATAAAATTAGATCGCGCTAGGTATGGTTTACAAGCAAGCTAAACTATATAAGTTCGCCTTTTTTTAAAATCCCACTTGTTTTTTTAGTGAACTTAAAAATGAAAAATAAATAACAGTTTATAAAAAGTAAAAAACACGCTTCAAAGCAAAATCCAACTTAAAAAAATTTAAATAACCCTCGACACAAAAAATCTCTAAAAAGTAAAATAATAATAGTGTCTTTGTCGTTTAAGTACCTAGTAATATTTTGACCCAACCGTCGTCGCGTCAGGGGACCGCTAAAGAAGTATTTTCATCTCCCTGGTCCGGAGTTCGGTCCCCCGACGTGAGGACGCTTGGGTCAAAATATTAATAGGTACTTAAACGACAAAGACACTATTATTGTTTTACTTTTTAGAGATTTTTTGTGTCGGGGGTTATTTAAATTTTAATTTAATTTTTATTTCAAACTTTTTAAACTACTTTATTCTCCATCATGGGGCCTTGATACTATCTATCACCTACTCGTTGAGCCCATCCTTATGAGCCCAAACACACTATATCTGCTATAAGTTGCTAAGGAGTTGGGTATCCCGCAGACTACTTAATGCCGCAGCATCAGCTCATGTTTACAAATATTTTATTTATTTATTTATTTACACTTTGTACACATGGTATACAGGCGGACTTAATGCCATAGGCATTCTCTACCAGTCAACCTTAGGGTGGTGTAGAGAGGGACGGAGGCAGGTGCAAAAAAAAAAAAAAACAATACATACTAATAATAAATAAATATACAATATATATAAAGTAAGGGTAATAATAAAACAAATGTATGAAATAAATATGTTACATACCATTTTTAAAACTATATACTATATATATCTAAAGAAAAAAATATATATATTATATATATAATATAATTATACATACATAAATATATAAATACACTAATAAGCTAACGAGGAGAAACTGCTACTTCAGCCAGCAATAGTTGCCGAACTCTCAATTTAAAGGCCAGGCGTGTTGAGGACGACCTGATTTCAAGCGGGAGTGCGTTCCAAAGAAGGGTAGATTGGATAGCGAAGGAAGAGTGAACAAAATCAGAGCTATGCGGAGGACATTTTAGGAGGAGTTTGTGAATATATTGAATGTCACAGTACACCAAATTTAAAGTCGATTGGATTTTTTAAGTTGGAAATGAGCTGATAATCCTCAACCGCCTTTTTTTTTTTTTTTTTTTTTTTTTTTTCCTCTTCGGCGCATTAGGGACGGCTGCGGGCTTCCTCTGACTGAAGTGTCTAAGTTGTCGTCCGCAACCGCCCCTGATCTTCTCGCTCCCGATCCCTCTCGGCACTCTCCTTCTGCGAGAGGACCACCTCACAGAAGTGGGCCACCGCACGCCAGGCCTCCCGACTGCCGACCATGGAAGCGACCACGGCCGGCAGCGAGAGGTCTCCTCCGACGACTGCTCTGAGAGCGCTGCGTTCCTCATCCCAGGCTGGGCAAAACTCCAAAGTATGTTGGGCCGTGTCCAGCAGGCAGTTGTCACAATGGTGACACACGGCCGACACCTCCTTCCGTACCACCCGAAACAGGAACTCACCGAAGCAGCCATGCCCGGTGAGCACCTGCGTCAGGCGGAACGTTGCCGCTCCGTGGCGCCTGTCTAGCCAATCAGCAAAGACAGGACGCACTGCCTCTACGACCCTGAGCCCCGGCGACGGGGCCTCCAGCCTGAGACGCCACTCCTCCACGGCGGCTCGCCGTAGGGAGGCCCTCTTGGCCTCTACCTCCTTCAGGGCCGGACGTTGCCCGCGACTGGACGCCTCCTCCCGCCAATGAAAGGCATCGGCAAGGGATTTGGCATCCAGGTCCCAGGGCAGAAATCCGGCCAATAAACAAGCCGCCTCGAAAGAGACCGTGCGGTACGCCCTGATCGCCCGCTGCGCCACAACTCTCTGTGGGTTACGCAGGAGAGCGATGCAGCTGTCGCCCAGGGAGACGGCCCAAACAGGACTGCCGTACAAGGCTATAGACCGCACGACTCCGTGGTACAATCTTCGGCAAGGGATGCCAGGACCTTCCAGGTTGGGCAGCAGGCTAGATAGAGCGCCCGCTGCCCGGGACAATTTTGTTCTCAACTTCTCGAAGTGGGTGCGAAATTTCCACCGGCTGTCTAAAACTAAACCCAGATATTTCATGTTTTTGCCAATGGGAATCCGCACCCCGTCCACGATGATGTGGGCACCGGCCGGTGGCCCTTTCCGAGGCCCATGAAAGCATATGGCCTCGGTTTTCTCAAGCGCCACCTTCAAACCTAGCGGGAATCCTCAACCGCCTGAACAGATCTTCATAAATTATACCTAAGAACCATCGCAGTCACATCAGCTTTCAAACAAAAAAAACTGCGTCCAAATCGGTCCATTCGTTTGAGAGCTACGATGCCACAGACAGACATACAGATACACAGACATAAACATACACATAGACACCCTAAACTTATAACTCCCCTCTTTTTTGTCGGGATATATGATGTGATAGGGGGCGAGCCTATCGCCATATCGGGCACAAATTCCAGACTCCGGACTGATACTGAATAGAAAAACTCAATATCACTTTACCCGACCCGGGGATCGAACCCGAGACCTCAGCATTGCAGTCGTACTGTGATACATCTACCCCACCGAGGCAGTCGTTAGTTTTTATAATTTACACAAATTCTTTTAAAATCTCAAAACTAAAAATATACTCAAGTATCTGAGATTAAATTAAAATACCGTAGACGGGCATATATAGCGTGTTTACGTGCCGCGCGGCTGTAGGTAATTTCAAAGACACGGCCGAGTGAGACTACTTTAGATAGTTGTACTTTGGTTGTACTATACTATGCTCGTAGTCAAAGGAAACCGCACCGCGCCGGCGCGGCGCGGCGCAGCGAAGCGGTTGCACGCGACGCGCACGGCGCTGTGTACCTATTTCAAAAAATCAAAGCAGCCGATTGGGGGCGTGTGCGTACATTTTATCTTTTCTACATACATTTCTGCTATTATGAAAATAATTTACTTTGTGTTTTTTAATAAAAGTGGGGTTATGTTAGTGAATAGTATCGATTTTACTGTGTTATCATTGAAAAAAAAATCAAAGTTCATGAAAAGACCGACGAAAAATTCAAACGCTGGGGTTACAGAATCATGGACTGAAGACTTGGTATCAGTTTTCGGTAGGCTGTCTTTTACACTCTTTATAAAAAATAAATGTTCAGATGAACTGCTCTAAACAAAATAAATACTTCGTTGTATTCTTTTTCCTGTATCATGCATTGTATTTTATACCTTAAACTGGTTATGAAAAGAGAGACATTTGAGTTTCTTGCCCGTTCGTCTCTAGTGAGAACTGTTTCCCAAAGTGGTGGTTAGGTTAATATTGACGGAATCTAAATAATGTATAATAACATTTTATGGGTTTGTATAAAATTATTTAATTTCAATTCATTTAATTATATTGCGATAAACCTCACAAATAAAACACTTTATTACTCCATAAATATTCTCTCAAGCGTCTTATTGTTAATACAAAATTTGTTTTTCAGAACATTATCAAGTAGTTAGTTTATTTTATGTAAAAACTACCGTTTTTCCCGCGGCTCCGCCCGCGTTAAAAAGTTTTTCTGGGATAAAAGTCCCGCTTTATGTTTTCCCGGGATAAAAAGTAGCCTATGTGTTAATCCAGGACATGATCTACCCGTGTGCCAAATTTAATCAAAATCCGTTCAGTAGTTTTTGCGTGAAAGAGGAACAAACGTCCATACATCCAGACATTCTTACAAACTTTCGCTTTTATAATATTATTATAGTAGGAAGTATTATTAATAACTAGCTTTTGCCCGCGGCTCCGCTCGCGTTAAAAAGTTTTTCCAGGATACAATTCCCGCTATATGTTTTCCCGGGATAAAAATTAGCCTATGTGTTAATCCAGGACATGATGTACCCGTGTGCCAAATTTCATCGAAATCCGTTCAGTAGTATTTGCGTGAAAGAGGAACAAACATCCATACATTCTTACAAACATTCGCCTTTATAATATTAGTAGGATTTTTCGATTTGACTGCCTCGGTGGCGTAGTGGTGTTGCGTACGCATTACGAGTACGATTTGCGCGCTGAGGTCCTGGGTTCGAATCCCGGGTCGAGCCAAAAAAATTGTGACTGGGTTTTTCCATCTTAAAATTTACTCAGTCGCAGCTCGGAGTCAGGAAGTTGGCGGTGTGATACCCCCGTGCCTCGGAAAGCACGTAAAGCCGTTGGTCCTGCGCCTGATCTCTCTCCGGTCATGTCGGATTGCCGTCTCACCGGACTATGAGAGTGAAGGAATAGCGAGTGCACCTGTGTATTGCGCACACACTTGTGCACTATAATATCTCCTGCGTACCTGGCTGATCTCCGTTGAGATTGGCCGCCGTGGCCGAAACTGGCTAGGAGGATTTCAGGATTTCGCCTTTATACTATTAGTAGGATTACTATGCCTAAATTATGACTTCTGAGTGTTAATGGATATAATAAATCCTTCCAAATGAAGGGTCCACTGCAATAATGATGAATGTCCTTTGTTTACAGTTTTGATATAATTGGGTTTTAACTTTATAAACGGAGAAAAAAAAAACTCGAACTGAGATATAAGAAAATATTTTTTATTTAAGGGACATGCATAATAGTATTCGTTCTTTGGAAAATAATCATTCTTAGGTAACATTAACTAATTCAAAATTAAATAATCTGAAATAAGTCTTAAAATTCAGGACAACAACGATCACACTGTGCCCACAGTCAATAACGATAGTTGTCCTATTTATGCAATGGATATTGATCATTATTGCCGTGAATACCTATGTTATACCTGTGACGCTGAGCGTTCTAGCCGTGTAGCCAAATATTAAAAACTACATTATCTCGGAACTGTAAGCGACATTGTTAGGTATGTAAATTATATTAATAACTGCATATATATCAAGTGACCCAAAGACGTTAGTAGTTTAAATTTTACCATTTTTGGACTCAGCATTATGACAGTGGACCCTTCAAATGTACTTATATTATTATCAGTTTACGGATAGATGTCCATACAGTTATAATTCATATTATCCGGTGTAAAGGAGACTCACCTTGGACAGTCCCACGGTAGGGAACTGTTCGAAGGAGAGTTGCGCCTCCTCTCCGGACTGTCCGCGGCGTTGGCCCAGCAGCGTGCGCGCCGCCGTCAGCGTAGGCACCGACATGCCGTCCCCCAGGAACATGACCACGTTGCGCGCGTGGTTGTCGCCGACGCGCGGGGTGAAGCGTAGACGCTGCGCGAGAGCAGTCTGCGCGTCGTTTATCCAGTACTGCGCGTCCGCCTCGACGGCATTCCTGAGTGGCGCAGTTGCTGAAACAGTATGCTCGGGATGGTAGCGATCATCCGCGGCGCCGATCGCCACCATTGCCAAGATCAACAAAGCTAAGATCATGGCGATAACGTTACTGTAACACTGGAACGTCGCAAGTTACATTTATAATTTTATGTGTATCTTATCGATAGGCAATCGAATATTTCTTTATAGTGGTGTTATAAGATTGTCTGATCGTTGGATATCACGCCGTAGTCATCGCATTGTAAATCATTGCTTAAGTTCAACACAGGTGATAATTGATGGAGGTGTGTTAAGCCGCGCCGCGAGTGGAGGTCAATGACAACACGTGTTGATTAATGACGCTCTATAATATGGAGACATAACATATTATGTCTCGAGCACAGTTTCTTAAAGTCTAGAACTCGATATCAATTTCATTAAAGTCTACTAATTGGGGATGCTAAATACAGGATGCAATATACATGTAATTAGTATCCCGTTTACTTTAAGAAGTTATAATTATGTCTATATTCGATAAACTCATCGTAACGTTAGCGCGTGATTAATATATTTGATAAATTTGATCAGCTACCATTTAACGTACCGTTCCATCAGTAACATTTTCATACTGGAAATATCAGAAGAGGTGTGTACTGAGAGCGAGAGAACTAACACTATAGATATAGGGTATCAAAACAATAACACATATCGATCGTTTAAAAGAAGGAAATGTGAATTCACAATTTTTTGTCTTTAGTGAGAAAGACGGTGCTATTTTATATCGTGGCCTTAAAGAATTGCAATAACTAAAAATATGTAAGTTGGTGTGACCGAACAGAGCCGGGTTTCTATATCTATAACCTAGTTTACAAAAATCGCACTAAAACTTTACCAAACCATTTCAAATGATGTGAGTTTGCGACCACAAACTAAATTGTATCTCCGCACGGGTCCAAAGGCAATCACCAATAGGTTCGATAATTCCTTCTTCTGTGGCACCATCAGGCTGTGGAATAGTTTGCCGGCACGCGTGTTCCCTCCTTCCTACAATCCTGGGTCCTTCCGCCATAGCGTGAAGAAGCAGCTGGTCAGGCCGGCATGATTGTGTCGAATGGCATGGGATAATCGTCCAATGCCATTCGATTCTCTATTTGGACTGCACCGTGCTTACCATCAGGTGCAGTGCAGTCACTATGTCGAGCTGCTATAAAAAAAACCATCATCAGACACATGAAGTCCACAGCTAAACAAAGGTTTCCCTTAAAGAAATCCAATCGGACCTGTTGAAAGCGGCCTGCCTCCAGCGTGATGCACCAAGTTTTATCAAGTCGTCTCACTATAGAAAACGGTAGAACAAGGCCATATCAAAAACAGATTTTCATAAAGCTACTTATTACCTGATTTAATGTATTTTTTTATATGTAAGAGGTTTATTGTCGAAACGAATTGGATTATTACCTTTTGAAACCACGATTTTACTAGGTAAACAGCTCTGCAAGACTCACATTTACTTTTACGTATATTTGTCAAGGTAATTTTCGTAGATTCAATATCAACTTTTATGTTGAAAATATTTGCAACAACCAACAAATTATATATTTTTGGAAAGAGTATTTCTTGCGCATAATTTTGCTAAAATCATATTCACTTTAAGTACATAGTCCGCCTACCTTGTGTCCGTCCGCTTGTCGGTACGTGGCCTCCACTCGAGGACTTTTTTCTTCCATCTACTGTCAGTTTTTCAAACAACGTGCCCTGCACAATTCCACATTAGTTTAATCCATTAATTTAATCCACTGGGCTATGTCTGGTGACTTTTGTTCATCTACGGATCTCTTCATTTCGGATGCAATCACGTAGAGAAACACCGAGTATAGCCCTATTCATAGCTCATTGAGGGACCGTGAGCCGTCTTCGGCGGCCCATAGTCAGAGGCCACGCCTCAGCGCCGTATGTTATCACTGGTAACACACGCTTGTCTTTAAGCACTGAGGTATTTTGGATGAGAAGACCTTGCTTGATATCACGAACGCTGCCGAACCATACTGGACTCGACGATTGACGTCCCTCTCAAAAGTTGGACTTGCGTAGCTGGACCATTTGTCCTAAGTAGACGTACCTATTTGTCAACAGCTTCGAGAGATGCGGTCTCTAAGGTAATCAGGGTAGGTACAACATGAACATTCGACAAGATCTTGGTCTTGACCCTGAGGCGTACTATTTGAAAAACTGGGTTCAGATCCCTGAGCATAGCACAGTCTTCCAGCAATTCTGCCAAGACAACAATGTCATCGGCAAAATGAAGTTGAGTGATGTATTCGCGGGTTGGTGAGCGCAGGGCGCGGGTTCTCCGCTGATTATGCTGCTACTCATAATCAGCCTGTGGTATTTGACTGTGTTATGATTGTGATGCTTATCCCGCCATCGGCCAGTCACCAGAGCCTCGTCCATTAGTCAGCAGGGTGCACCACGTACATGTGAGGTTGGTTTCGGCTCCTGGGGATGATAGTTGGACCCCCTTGCACGGGCTTTTTATTATCATGAAGTAAACTTTTTAAATAAGATAATTTTAAAATACATTGTGTTATTTTTACTAAAATACTTTATCTGTTCTAGATAATATTATAGGTATCTAAGCAAGAAAATAATATCTGATTACTTGTCCACACGGCATTTTAATTCAGACAAAAAGTCTAAAACATTTTTTTAGATCTCAAAAATATTAATACGCATATAAATATTACTTGCTTCGCTCTATTAAGTTACTTGAAAAGTACTAAATTTTCTTCTGTCATACGAGTGCACGATTTTCCCACGAATCTATACTATTACAAACTGCATTTTAGTACGTTTGTAACGAATAAATTCAAAACCTACTGGACCGATTTTAAAAATTCCCACCTATCCTTAAATTAAATTTGATACACAGATAGTCTAGAGCATCAGAAAAGACATAAGCTACTTTTTATCCCGGAAAAATATAAGCCGGGACTTTTATCCCGGATTTTCTTTTCACGCGAGTGGAGCTATCGCGGCCAAACCACAGAACCGATTTCGATGAAATTTGGAAGGGATATATATATTAAGACCCTGGGAAGGACCCAGACTACTTCTTATGCCAGAAAAAAATCCGGGACTTTTATCCCGGAAAATTCTAGCTCCAGAGGAGGACATGACTTCTTTTATCCCGGTAAAACATAAACCGGGATCTTTATCCCGGATTTTTTTTGGTCTCGTATGTGGAGCCGTTACGGCCAAACCCCTGAACCGATTTCGATGAAATTTGAAAGGGACATACTTTTAGACCCTGGGAAGGACCTAGGCTACTTTTTATCTCGGGAAAACCTAAGCCGGGACTTTAATCCCGGTAAATATTTGTTTGTGGGTTGGTCCGTAAACAAATAGGTATGGAGATAGTTTGAGACACAAATAAGGAAACAGGCTACTGCTTATCGCGAAAAACATAAACCGGAACTTTTATCCCGTATTTTTTTCTCGCAGTTTTATTTATTTTTATTTTTAAAGACATGTTCTTACATCATCACTATTTATTATAAAACAAAGTCCCCTATCGCATCTGTTTGTCTCTTGAACGCGATAAACTCAAACACTATCGAACGGATTTTCATTCGTTTTTCAACAATGGTCGGTGTGATTCAAGAGGAAGGTTTATGCGTATCTTACTAATATTATAAAGGCGAAAGTTTGTAAGAATGTATGTATGGATGTATGTTTGTTACTCTTTTATGAAATTTGGCACACGGGGAGATTATGCCCTGGATTAACAAGTAGACTACTTTCTATCCCGGGAAAATATAAAGCGGGACTTTTATACCGGAAAAACTCATTCACGCGGCTGGAGCCGCGGGCAAAAGCTAGTATAATAATAATTAAAAGTGATGGCCTTAAAAATTTTCCAGTTAACTATTCTATATCTACACTATTATTGCTCGGGATATTTTCACGGTATAAAAAGCTATAAATAGCTTATAGCACTCAGGACTAATCTAGGTTCTCGTTAGTGAAAGAATTTTCAAAATCGGTTCAGTAGTTACTGAGATTGCCGCGTTCAATCAAACAAACAAACAAACTCTTCAGCCTTTCAGCGATGTCGATGCGATCGATCAAATGGCAGTTAGTAAAGAGTCTTTAAGTGGCGACATCCCGCAACCCTCACAGAAGATCTCTATTCGTGTGCAGCACAGAATAGGTAGGTACATGGAATGTTTGAGGGTTACTAGAACCCAGTAAGTCACAAATTGTTGACAAACAGATGAAAAATCACCACCTGTGGCTCTTAGGCTTATGTGAAACCCAGATGCGAGATCAAGGTCATTTTAAGGCTGCTTCTGGAAACACTAAGTATTTTTTTGGTTCAAAAAACGTGAGCACAAATGGAGTCGCTTTTGCTCTACCGCCACATGTTAGCAAGTATATACTAGGTTACAATCCTGTAACTGACAGGATTATAACGATTAACCTGAACACCAAGCCATGCATCCAGAACTTGATACAGATTTATAAACCAGCTGAGGTGACGAAAGAGGAAGTAAGCGACGGATTTTATGACGCCTTACTAGACGTAATTAAGGCCATAAATAATAGGGAAGTCACTTTGTTTGTTGGCGATTGGAATGCGAAAGTTGAGATCACATCATCAGACGATCATTTGAGGAATATTGTTGGCAGGTTTGGTCTTTGGTCTAGGCGTGAGGAGTATCAGTGGAGAAAAACTACTTGATATGTGCATCGATAAGAAATTCAGTACCATGAACACATTTTTCCAACATCATTCGCGCCGAACCTGCTCCTATAAATTCCCAGGTGATCGCTATAGAAACCAAATTGATTATATCTTAATCGACTCGCTGGCGATCACCTATATCAAATGCACAGACGTTCCCTGGTGCAGACTGTCACTCTGATCACAACTTGCTAGTGGCATGGTTTGCTCTGCGTTTAAAAAAAACACACAAAGCTTCATAAACTAAATCGAGACCGATTACCCCATATATGCATCCCTTTTTCAGAGAAACCGTAGAAGTTAATCTGTTGGAGAATACTCAGGCTTGCACTGAACCAAATGCGCAATGGGAAATATTCAAGTCCACTATAATTGACCCCCTAGAAAAATGCAAACCTTCTAGGAAAGAGCCCAATACTAACATATGAGTATCCGAAAAGACCTGGGGACTGGTGGAGGAACAAAAAGACCTGAAGTGCAAAGGCCTCATTAATGAAGAAAAGTACTCCAAGCTTTGCAAATATGCAGCCGCCAAGATAGAAACAACTATATTCTAAACTTGTACCGCGATGTGGAAATGCTTGCGAATAAGATGCAACCTGCTGATCTCTTCAGAACAGTCCGTCTCTTATTTAAAACAATTTCAACCGAAAACATGGACAGTCGAAGACTGGGATGGGAACCTTATTCAAGAACTTAACGAAGTGGCTGAACGTTGGCGTGAATACTGTGAACATCTTTACAGGAATCCGACTTCGTCATTGTCGTCGTCAATATCATTTCATGATTGGGAGTATGAGCCGCCTTTGCTTCGTGCTGAAATTAGTTTTTTTAAAGAACAGAAAAGCTCCAGGACCAGATGAAATAACGGCAGAAATACTTAAACCCTTGGGGAACGTTGGACTCGATAGATTGCATGACATCTGCAACGTGATATGGAAAACAGGCAAGTGGCATCAAGACTGGACCAAGTCTGTCATACTTCTATTGCACAAGAAAGGTTCCACTAACTAGTGTGAAAACTACCGCACTGTCGCCCTTATATCCCATGCCAGCAAAATTCTGCTCCACATCATAAGTAAGAGGCTTCGACACTTCCTTGATTGGCAGACCCCGCAGGAGCAAGCAAGTCAAAGGAAAGGGTACGCGTGAACAGATACTGAATGTTAGGCAACATATAGAAAAATCTTATGAACTCAATTTACCATTGAATATCTGTTTCATCGACTACATCAAATGAAAGCTCCTGTGGAAAGTTCTCCAGGAGATGGGAGTTCCAAACCATCTAGTCAGTTTGCTCCATAGACACCTTTGAAATGAGGTGCTGGAGGAAGATGCTACGAATCCCGTGGACGGGGTTTAGGACCAACCAGTCTATCCTCAAAGAGCTCCAGCTTGATACAAAGCCAAGGCTTTCCAACATATGCCTTCGGAGAATGTTTGAGTTCTTTGGTCACATCGCCCGCAAACTCGGTGATAATCTCCAAAAAATAATAATCACCGGGAAAATGGATGGAAAGAGACCAAGAGGCAGGAATCCAAAGCGCTGGACTGATCAAATCCGCACCACACTCAACATAATTGCCGCTGTAGCTATCCACGTCGTTGAAAGCCGGAGTAGTTGGCACAACATCGTGCGTGAAAAGTTAATTCCGTGATGACTCACGACCCTCAGCATTGGGGAATCGATGCAAGGAGAAGGAGGTGTACCATAACAAATAAATAAATAATACACTCGCCGAAAAGAAGTTATCCACGATAATATTGTCAGATGGCAATGGCTTACGTTACAAATAATATAATATTATAGTCAAGTGAATCGGAGTTGTCATACTGTCGAGTCTCAAGTCTCAATTTACAGACTCCGCAGTGTGATCCGATGTATATTTCCTATAGTGCGCTTACTCGTAGTATTTCACATCTGGAGGCACTTCGCTATCTGTTAAGAGCGCTGATTTTGACTTTCAGCTGATTATATATAGGAGATATGATCTCGAGAGCGCACTCAGTGATCGTCACTCGGTAAAGCAGTATGCTGCTTGTGTTGCCATGGCTAGGGACAGTGGTGGCGGTGACGTTGGTGTACGCCTCTCCGCACGGTAATGGACCACCGCGTTGCATTATATTCCATGCAGTGGGTAATCAACTCGCTGAATACAATTGGAAGTTTGCGTTGCAGACCGAGATTTTTACCACAAGGTAGCGCGGATGCGCGTCTCGACTAGAGCCTTCGTAACAGAGGCGGAGTTGGACGCGGAGTACTGGATGAGAGAGGCGCAGGCGGCGCTGGAGGGGAGGGTGCGAGTGGCTGGCGGCGCGGACGGCGTCGCGCGCAACGTCGTAATGTTTCTGGGGGACGGCATGTCGGTGCCTACGCTGACGGCGGCGCGCACGCTGCTGGGCCAGCGCCGCGGACAGTCCGGAGAGGAGGCGCAACTCTCATTCGAGCAATTCCCGACTGTCGGCCTCGCTAAGGTACTTCGCCACGCTTCTTTCCCTACTTAATTCGATTAAGCAATTGCGTTCCTTAATGCTGCATTTGTGATAACCATCGGTCTATAAACTTGTATATCTTATTCCATAAAAACATAAAAAGTAAAAAAAATGTCAAGTCTCACAACGCAGTTCTTTCACTACAAAAAAATGTGAGATTAAGTGTAAAACTAAGTGAGTTATTTTAGTTAGTGTCTATGGAGGCACCTATTTAACAACTTAGGTATAAATTGTTATATTATAATCAATTACGTATCGACATGTATAGTGACCGTGTCAATATTATAGACATATTTATTACTATAATAACTAATTACAATAATTTGGCTCTCGCACGGCAGTACTACTACTATTTTTCGATTACTATATACTTAAATCTAAATAGTATCTACGTCTAATAATAAAGTATTTTTAACCGACTTCAAAAAAGAGGTTCTGTATTCGATCTGTATGTATGTATTTATTTACGTATGTAAATTTGTATGGCCGCGAATTTCTCAAAAACTGCTGATCCGATTTGAATGTAGTTTACGATGTTCAAATGTATAGTTTTCAGAGAAGGTTTTAGTATATAATTTATGAAGATTTGATGAAGATCTTCCGAGATACACAACGGAACTCTTCAATAACTAACAGCAGATGACTCGCGAATGCTGCAATCGTATATTCTATGATGTATTGTTTACACCATTTCATAATTATTTAACAGAAAATAAACCGACTTCAAAACCACTGCAAACCAAAAAATAATTCAACTTTATATTTGCTTAGTATATTCCTACGTATATTTGGAGTCGGTGCCTAATTTAAATTGAACAATGTTTTCGTATTATATCTGTCGGAGCGGCGGGTATTTTGAAATAATAATCGTGCAAAAACCAGTCGAGATGTCAAATCGGTGGTACAAATAGGGCGCCTCGCATTCGAACTGTCAAACGTTCTATGCTTTTATAGCAAAAATTGTAGATCATGTCATTAATAACCACGCAAAAAATATTTTTGCTCTAACACGGCCTTTCCTGACAATGTGATCGTCCTCGATCACGTACTTTTTTTTAGTCTCTCCAACGGCACAGCTGTCAAATAGTTACTAAACTGAGTACAATGCAAACGATTCTCAATAAACTGAGACGAATGATGAGCCTCGTGATGGCAGCAGTAAATAAGGACTGCAGCGCCCACGAGAGTTCCTTCAGGGGCGGATTGACTCATCACCCAACATTTTAACTTTAGTTACCCATTGTAATAAAATCAAGCAATTTCGAATCAGTAATGGTTGAGTTATGGAACCCAGTCATTTCTGAAACAAGAACATCTAGAAACCACTAGCAGGGTCCCAGAGAACAGCAGCAATATAATAAACAGTGCCACATTCGGAGCACGAGATAGCCACAATGTTGGGACTATAAAAAGTTGTACTACCACAAACTAGAGAGTGCCAAAATGTCGGGGCACAAGATAGCCACAATGTCGGGGCTACGAAAATCGTACTGCCACAAACCACAATATCGTGACAGAGTGCCACAATGTCGGGGCACGAGATAGCCACAATGTCGGGGCTATGACAAGACTACTCCAACTAGAGAGCGCCATTCCGCAGCGCTTAAAGCGCACCGTTTCGTAGCGCCAAAAGCGCACTGTTTCGTAACGCCAAAAGCGCACCGTTTCGTAGCCCCAAAAGCGCACCGTTCCGTAGCGCCAAAAGCGCACCGTTCCGTAGCGCAAAAGTGCACCGTTCCGTAGCGCAAAAGTGCACCGTTTCGTAGCGCAAAAGCGCAAACAATTCCGCAGCGCAAAAGCGCAAACAGTTCCGCAGCGCAAGAAGCGCATAATTCCGCAGCGCATAGAGCGCATAATTCTGCAGCGCAAAAGCGCAAACAATACCGCACCACAAAAGCGCAAACAATTCCGCAGCGCAAGAAGCGCATAATTCCGCAGCGCTTGAATGCACTGTTCCGTGGTGCATAGAACGCAGTTTCGTGCCGCTTGTCTGATCGGACCGCGTCTGTCCGCAGTTTGAACAGCACGTATCTACACATCCTAGTGCGCTACTCCGCACCGGGCACACACCAAACGGATCTCCGGTTCCTGTAAGCACAGAAAAACAGTAACACACCGTTCGGCCTATTCTGACCTTTGATTAAGACTCGTATCAAACTCTCCGAATAGCCATTAATTTTCATCGCTACAACAAAAACTCCATTCGCGAAGTGGCCTGGACATTACGTCCAGTAGCCACCACAGGGCAAAACGAGATCCCAATATTTGCGGGTATCACGGAGAAATAAAGGAAAGCATAACCCTCAAGCAAGAATTATGAGTCATACGATACCACACTTCATATACAGTCCCCGATCCTCTGCAATGGAGCTGCTAGCATCTAGCGCTAGTTGACACACGCGCAGTCATCCTGACCGGGTCACCTCGGAACAGCTTCCAAGCTATACGCGGCACGCGTACAGAAACATTTGAGCACCAACTGTTCGATCACGGTGCCCGTAAACACTTCTTCATTCGAAGTCATGTACACATAACGTTCGCCACATTAGCATTGGTATTTAGCATACCCCATAGCATAGCTATGGAATGAACACAATCCACATGTATGGGCATCGATTACACGTCCCAATTCTGATATTGGAAACTGCAACGGTTTTGAATTTAATAAAAATATGTACCACTGACTTTACAGAAATACTTTCACAAAAAATATCACCAAGCGAACGATCGGCACAAAAGCAAAAATTGTAGATCATGTCATTAATACCCGCACAAAAAATATTTTTGCCCTAACAATATATATACGGTACATACACCAAAATATTTTATTTTTAAATTTTTGTCTGTTCCGGCTAATCTCTGAAATGGCTAGACCGATTTTGACGGGACTTTTATTGGGAGGTAGCTGATGTAATAAGGAGTAACTTAGGCTACGTTTTATTCCGGAAAAGTATAAAGTGGGACTTTTCCCCGGAAAAACTTTTTAACGCGGGCGGAGCCGCAGGCAACAGCTAGTATTATCTAGTATTATAGAAAGTGCACGCTGAAGTTTAAATTGCAGGAAGAGCCGATAACACATCTGGTGTGAATCTATCGAGGAAATGGCATCGTCGTCTTCTTAATTATTTACTGAGCACAGTAAAACCCTGGCGCGATGCAATACGATTTTGGCGCCATCCATTGGACGCTTGCGATAAATTTGAGTGGAAGCATAAAGTTGCTCTGTTTGTTTTGCCTGTTACATCATATCCCCGATAGTTATAAATAAAATCTGGTCGTCGGGTGTTCTGACCCCGACGACCTGCTCACCGCTGCACACACCCTGCGGCCCTCCATCTGACCGGCGAGCTGCCGCTGGAGCTGGCCATGTGCATCAGCGTCGTGCCGTTCACGTGGATCGGAGTCCCCGCAGGCCAGTCACTCTTATTTGCAAATAACACCAGCAAACACTACCCTTAGTACGAGTTTACACGCTACCGTATAGTTAACGTAATGTTTTGGACTAAGTAAATTATCGTATGGAAATTTTAATATTGCACCGATGAGCGAATTTGGAACTAAATACGTCAATGCGAAACTGAACGGAAATATTAGAATCAGTTTGAACAGTATAGTTACACATGAAACAATCACATTAATTCGTTACGTTCTTTCGTTGTTGAACGGATGCGCCATAATATTAGATATGTTCAGTCGTTCAACTGCAGTCAGACCGGTACAATAAAAGTGTTACATATGAGATCAGCCGAAACTGAGGAAAAATGGGTACGTGTACTTATGTACGCGCGTGAGAAGTTCTACTTCTTTGGCAACATCAAATAATTTTTAACAATATTTGGTATTAATTATGGTAAATAGATTGATGTATAATAACATTTTATTTATATCACGAAAATGTGTGTGTGGTCAACGGGGTCAGGGGTCAAACATGGGTGTGAGGTCAAGGGAGGTCAGGGGGTCAAGGGTCGAAAATGGGTGTGTGGGCGTGGGGGTGGCAGGTGCACATTACAGTTTTTTTCAAAACGCCAAATATATATAACCACCCAAACAAATATAACTTCAATAAAACTCCTCATGTATGTTGGTCCTTATAAGCACTAGTTTACGAGTGTGAGTGCAGACGTACTGCGTGGACGCGCAGACGGCAGACTCGGCATGCTCAGCGAGCGCGTACCTGTGCGGTGCGAAGGCGAACGTTGGCACCATCGGCGTGTCGGGTCGCGTGCCGCTCGGACACTGCGCTGCCGCGATGCACCCCGACCACCACCTGCACTCTCTCGCCACCTGGGCGCTGCAGCAGGGCCGCGATGCAGGTCTTTCTACATCCCCCATATGAGACTCACAAACCCATATCTACCTAAATTGTTACAACCAAGCAAATAAGTATTAGTAATAATTAGTAATTTTTAATTTTTAATGGATTTTTAATTTTCAATGGATTTTTAAATTTAAAGGATTTTTAATTTTTAATGGATTTTTAATTGATTTTGTTTATAATTTATATATTTTTAGTTATTATTTTGAGACATGTATTATTATGATTTAATTTAGAATTTTATTTGACATCATATTTTTGTTTATTTTAATCTGATTTATATTATTATTATTATTTTTATATCCAAATGAATGTAATGCTGTCTCCACTTATAATGATGTTACTTATAGTCCTTAGTTTTATATCATATTTTATTTTGATTGTAATATTTTTGTGAACTATCGCTAGTGGATCTAAATAAATAAATAAGTATCTACCTACATAAAATATTCCTCTCAATATAATTGCATTAAGTCAATGTACAGCAGCCAGTGAGATTCACAGAGATTTTAAACCTCTGAGAATGTTACTGTGCCATGCGAACAGCTCGCATTACAACTTAAACACATTTTAATGTTGAATAATAATCAATTACTTAATACAATATAAAGTCAGTCGGTTGGTAATGTTGGGTTGTTGTTAAAGCGTGTGGTGTTGCACGCAGGTGTGGTGACTACGACCCGCGTGACGCACGCGTCGCCTGCTGGTGTGTACGCGCACACGGCCGCGCGCGACTGGGAGAGCGATGCGGACGTGGCGGCCGAGTGCGCCGCGCCCGCGCAACCAGACATCGCGCACCAGCTCGTGCACGCGCTGCCCGGCAAACAGCTCAAGGTACCGCGTCCGACCTTCTTGCCATAACTCCTAGCAACAGTTTTCCTCACTACTTGCTCCCTCATTACAATGTTACAGGTGGTGCTGGGCGGTGGGAGGAGAGAGTTTCTACCGAACACAGTAATTGACGAGGAAGGCACGCGCGGTCGCAGAGTGGACAAACGCAACCTTATAAAGGAGTGGCAGAAAGACAAGCAGTCTCGGAATGTGAGCTACGAGTATGTGTGGAATAGGGAACAGCTGCTGAGTGCGTTGGAGGCGCTGCCGGAGTACCTGCTGGGATTGTTCGAAGGCAGCCACATGCAGTACCACCTGGAGGCGAACGAGACAACTGAGCCTACGCTCGCGGAGCTCACCGAGGTTGCAATTAAATCACTCCGCCGCAACCCTGAGGGTTTCTTCCTGTTCGTGGAGGGAGGGCGCATCGACCACGCGCACCACGAGAACCGCGCGTACCTCGCGCTTGACGAGACCATCCAGATGAGCGAGGCGGTGGCGCGCGCCGCCGAACTGCTTGATGAGGAGGACTCGCTGATCGTGGTGACGTCCGACCACGCACACGTGATGAGCATAAGCGGGTACACCCGGCGTGGCGGCGACATCCTCGGGCCCTCAGACAACATGGGCGCAGATGGCGTGGCCTACACCACGCTCGCGTATGGCAACGGTCCCGGCTACCGCACACCGCTCACCGGCGGCGCACGACCCGACCTTAGCGGAGAGGATTATCGTAAGTTTAGTACTGACGTGCAATTTGTTATTTTATAACCTATAGGAGGCTATAAAACTTGTTTGTTTGATCCATAGACGCGACAGGTTTCGTGTACCCAGCGGCCGTGCCACTTGAGGAAGAGACGCACGGCGGCGACGACGTGGCGGTGTTCGCGCGCGGGCCGCACCACGCGATGTTCTCGGGCCTGTACGAGCAGAACCACATCCCGCATCGCATGGCGTACGCGGCGTGCATCGGGCCCGGCCTGCACGCCTGCAGCGCCGCGGATACACACTGACGTATTCTACAACAGTCATCAGCGCGATACGCGACAAGAAATAAAGACCGAACGAAGTTATCAATAACGTAACTTGTATTATATTGTATCGTACCTATTAAATTTTCGAAAGTTTTGGCGGCTGTCGACGTGAGTTTTATATCTTTCATTGCACCTTAACAATTTCATATGGGAAAGAAATTATGGTTTTATTTTGTATAATACCGCCAGGGCTGGTAAATATTATTATTTACTTTGACTTAAGAAGTAAATAAAGTTACAGTTAAGCACATTTTTGTTATTTGAGACGATGTCTGATTTGTTGAGATGTTGGCGCTGTCAGCTAGGCGCGGTGCAGCCTGCAATGTGCGTGCGAGCTCGGTGCGCGTCGCGAGTGTCGCGACGCATAGGTATTCATTAACAGCGCAATTAGCAGAGTGCAGTCCCCACGCGGCTCCCCAACTGAACCATTACGAAAATGTCATTCGTCAAAATTTCCCCGAAGACTGTCGGCTCGGAGGTCGGGCGGCGCTCGGCCCCTCTCCTGCTCTCCTGCCCCGCTGTCGAGCCCGGGGCTCGCGCGTGCCCCGGCGGCGCCGGGAGGATAGCACTCCGGCCACTCCGGCAGTCCCGTTCGCCCTCGGCTGCAGTTCGGGCGCGCCGGCACGTGTCGGCAGCTCGCCGCGATTACGTAAAGTTCGCGCGTTACTTGTGTAGTGCGATGTATTATCGGAGTGAGTGCAAGTGATACGCGCGCGCTTTAAGCGCTGGCAGCGCTTACCACGTTTAGCGCTCGTGACGCTGGTGACTGCAATCGTGTTTCGGAGTTTGTTGTAAACTTGTAGGAGCCCCGAGTACGGCGCTGTTTCGCTGTCTTCAGTTACTTGATATTTATTTAGGTAAATTATTTATCGCGTGCGTTAAAATCATAATAATATTTATCGTTCAGTAGCGTGAATAGGTACTGATGCCGCCGCGGTTGAAAAAGGCTTGAGGATATACAACACAAGCCAGAGTTTCTATATAACAAACAAAAGTAGTATACCTAATGCAATTGACAATTTTTTTATGGCATGAAGAATGACGAGACGAGCATGCCGTTAGCCTGATGATAAGCGATACGACTACCCATAAACAGTAGAAACACCATCCAGCACCTTGAATTACAAAGTACTGTGTGGCATTCCATTGCGCTCGACATCCTGAGACAATATCCTTCAAACCGAAACACAACAGTGCATGCACACTGCTGCTTGGCAGTAGAAATGGACATTGCGGTGGTACCCATCCATTATGGGAGTCCTACCACCAGTGAATATTAAAATTGAATTGTATATTAAATTTTAATTAAAGTGTCTATTAAAATTCCACTTGCAATCATTTTAGGTAGTCGCAAGTGCATCCACAGTGTGTTATATGTATACAAGATGGAACATTTTGTGCCACAGTTATAATAATAATAAATATTAAATTGTTTATTACAGCAAAAAACATATAACATGACATACAAATTAAATAAAACTTAAAACAGTAGAACAATGTTTTTGCTGATCACAATGTATCTGCGAACTATTTCCTTCGATTTCCTCACTAGGCAAGCCTGTATCGAGGAAATCATCCTGCGAGAATACAGTTTGTGTTCAGATAGCACTACAAATCTAAATAACTTATATAAAAATATAAGGTAAAAGAAAAAAAAAAATGAATTTGACATGCTTAAAATAAATTAACTGAGTATCGTGGTCTACAATTTTGCACGTGCATTACAATTATTCATAAATTTATGTATATATAACTATTTAAATCATATTTAATTGTCCATCTAGCATTTGAAATTGAGTAGGTCTTCCGTTTCACTATAAGTTAAAGAAGAAAGCCACTTCTGTAGTAAACTTTTCGCTTCTTTTCATGCTTTATTTTTAAGGTCACAATATTTGGCAGCTTTGTTGTAAACATGCGCTTTTACAAAATCGCCAAATCTTTGTGCAAATCGAGTGTGGACATTTGGGGTGATCAGTCTGTAAAGCCTACGATTCGCTAATATCTCATATTCACTAGAACATCTTACTGATTTATGAACCAAAAGCGAGGTTGTCAAGATAAAGAGCTGTCTGACATTCAGAACCCCGGCATCTTCATATACTTTACAGGTAGGGTATCTGTAGGGCATTATTTTTAGGACTAGGTAGATTTATTTATTTTATTTAAGGACCTCCGACGAGAGATACACGACATATTAAATAAAAATAATGATGTAGCATTTTCACAATTTACAGTGTGACGTGCTTTTCAATTATAAGAGACCACAGCATGCAAATTTGAGTACCTGTAAATCGGCAAAAGATGGATATTGGAGTTGATATAGATAATATAACATTATGACTGTCTCGGTGGCGTAGTTGTATTGCGTACGAGTTACGAGTACGATTTGCGCGCTGAGGTCCTGGGTTCGAATCCCGGGTCGGGCCAAAAAAGGTGTGACAGAGTTTTTTCATCTTAAAAAAATTACTCAGTCGCAACTCGGAGTCAGGAAGTTGGCGGTGTGATACCCCCGTGCCTCGGAAAGCACGTAAAGCCGTTGGTCCTGCGCCTGACCTCTCTCCGGTCATGTCGGATTACCGTCTCACCGGACTATGAGAGTGAAGGAATAGCGAGTGCACCTGTGTATTGCGCACACACTTGTGCACTATAATATCTCCTGCGTACCTGGCTGATCTCCGTTGAGATTGGCCGCCGTAGCCGATACTGGCTAGGAGGATTTCATTTTTTTCATGATTGCGAGCCCATCAGCGTATCGTATCAATCCCATACAACTCTTATGTGTTATTGGTGGGTATCAGATTATTCACACATATCTAATACTAGTAGTGCTCGCGGCTCCGCCTGCGTGAAAAAGTTTTTCCGGGACAAAAATATTTTCCCGGGATAAAAAGTAGCCTATAGTACTCAGGAGTTATGTAGCTTCCTATTAGTGAAAGAATTTTCAAAATCGGTTCAGTAGTTCCTGAGATTAGCGCGTTCAAACAAACAAACTCTTCAGCTTTATAGTATTAGTATAGATTTTGATACTTCGACCTGCAGATTAGACCCAGAACATAATGGCTTTATAACTAAAATACTGTAAGTACTTACCAATAGTTTAGTGAGACAACAACGAATTTACTTAGAACTTCGGTTTTTTTACACATCAATAAGAACTTCACAATGGATTTATTCATATAATACATAGGTACGCTGACAATGGTTTAAGTAATGTATCTAGAATGTAGCTTTATTTACTCTGCAAATTTTAAACTTTTTAAAACAATTTATGGTTTCTGCTGTTTATTCAAAAGTACATTAGATGTGGTTCGCGCGGGTGTCGGCTGGGCGTCCGCGCGACGCTAGGCACGACACCAGCTGATGTCGTAGTTTCTTATCATTCTCTCGAGAGCACATTCAAATGAAATGCTCGATGCAAGCGACTTGATTGACTCCATGATTTTTCTAAAATGTTATGTGTGCATCCTTTGTGAATTATCGTTTGCTTTAACGGTGAAGCAAAACACCGCGAGGAAACCTGCATACCTAAGAAGTTCCCTATAAGAATTTAGAAGGTATGTGAAGTCTGCCAATCGGCAACAGGCCAGCGTGGTGGACGAAAACCTAACCCCTTTCCGTAGTAGAGGAGGCCCGTTCTCAGCAGTATTTAAAACATGGCTGGTGTAGTATGGTATAGCAAAGTTTAGGCAGGCGTGTGGGCGGCATTGAGTTGATACATCTGAGGCATTTTTTTAAATTATGTCCAAACACAGTCTTTAACTCGAATAAAAAAAAACTTTCGATTAATAAGTAGGTACTTGACATCATTATCTATTGCTTATTACCTACTGCTTATTCTTTAGATTTTTATTTCCTTAAAAATCAGGTTTTTTAAGCCCTGTAGACAGGTTCCATTTATAAATAAAGATACAATCGACTGAGAGGTGATTTTTTATACAGATTACGGGTCGTTGGATATTAAAATAGTTTCAACTTGTACAGCATCAACTGTACTGCAATAAGTGTTGTGTGCCAAGGCGACGCGGAATACAGCCTCGAGACATAATCATTTACTATTATATTATCTAGACACGCGGCAGCGTGTCAAGTCAAGTTCAAGCAAAGGAACTGGCTAGCCAGCGCCTAGTGTATTATTACACGAACCACTTGTTGCCACTTTTCACCTTTCTATAACTCAAAACCTATTTAAATAAACACATAAAACTACGTGTGTTTAATTATATCCATAAGGACATCTAGAAGCCCAAATTTCATGAAGCTAGCTCAAACGGTTCTAAAGATATGAAGGTTCATAAGTCGTAAATTTTAAGACTGACTGACTGACATATAGTACAACATAACCTACTTCCAGATGACCTAGAAGGATGAAATTTGGAATCCAGCTCGGTAATTGTGTGTAAGCGTAGGAAAAAATCATCATCACTATATGAATGCACGAGGAAGGTGACCATCAGAGAAGAGTGGCGGCGTGTTGCGAAGCTTGCCACCAACACCTAAAGTAATGACCAGGACCACTCCGTCAAGAGTGACACCGACAAAAAAGTAGGAAAAAATCTAAAAAGAAAAAAAGTTAAAAAATAGGGGGTGGTCCCCATTCAAAAATAATATATTTTTAAAGGTAGCGTTGGAACCGTTGCAAGTAAATATTTGAAACTATCCCAATACATGTATTATTTAATTTGCTATATAACAGAAATATAAAAACAAAGTTAAGTTAAAAAAATTGTGGTGTCCCCATACAAAAACTTGTAATACGCGCTAAACAACCGGTCAACGGTGTGTCGTCGGCGGCGCGTGGCTCCACATAACTCAATACCTGCCTAGTTTTCTTACAAAAAGTAATGCTATCCCACCAAAAACATAAATGTAAAAAAGGAGAGCCAAGTTCAATACAAAAATTATGCTTGGCTGTGGGCTTCGCCGCAAAAAGAATGGAGATAGATCTAAATGAGTGCCAAGTTTTATGCAAAATCCAAATATGTATTTATAGGAACAAAATAACATTATGAACAAATATTAAACTCTATTTCTTTGTTATTTAAAAATGTGAGATCTTAAAGTAGATTAGATTTGACTGGGCCGCGAAAAAAAAAAAGCAGGAAATGCTCACTATGTATTGTTATAACTCGTAGTGTATATTTTTGCTTTGCAATACATTTAATTATTATTAGGGTACTCAACGAATCAACTATAGTAAACTGGCGTACTTTTTTTTATAATTTTTATCGGTGAATGTTGTTTTTGTCTATTATTATTTATTAACCTTATTTGTTTTTAAACGTGTACCTGCACTTTTGTTTACCTTTATTAACTCTGCTGATAGTGTTTGTTTACCTTTATTATCTCTGCTGTGTCTTAGATAAACACATTAAGGTCATAATAAGGTGATACATCGAAGCGCTGAAGCGAATCGAAACAGGCTGCTGTAAACAAGCGTACACCTCTGGCTTTTCAAGTTTCATGTGGATAAATAGGGAATCTGGTTTTAAAATAAGGATTCTAAAGAAAGTAAGAATGATTGATTTTATTGGTGAGGTAAACAATAATATTTATCAACATAAAATCTGTATCAAAATATGTATGCAGGTCTCTCATATGTAAGAGTCCGTCTGGGTGGGTATCACCGCTATGTCTATTTCTACCGCCAAGCAGCACAGTTCATGCACTGTTGTGTTTCGGTTTGAAGGGTATTATAGCCAGTGTAATTATTGGACATAATACGACTTAACATCTTATGTCACACGGTGACGAGCGCAGTGGAATGCCACACAGTACCCTACTTAGTAAGTCAAGGTGCTGGATGGTGTTGCTACTGTTTATGGGTGGTGGTATCGCTTTCCATCAGGCGAACTGCATGCTCGTCTCGTCATTCAAAGCACTAAAAAAAATATATACCAACAATAGGAACCCTCATTCAGTCTTTACTGCAGTACAGCCTACTCTGACTGCCTCGGTGGCGTAGTTGTATTGCGTACGCGTTACGAGTACGATTTGCGCGCTGAGGTCCTGGATACCCCCGATCGTGTGATACCCCCGTGCCTCGGAAAGCACGTAAAGTCGTTGGTCCTGCGCCTGACCTCTCTCCGGTCATGTCGGATTGCCGTCTCACCGGACTATGAGAGTGAAGGAATAGCGAGTGCACCTGTGTATTGCGCACACACTTGTGCACTATAATATCTCCTGCGTACCTGGCTGATCTCCGTTGAGATTGGCCGCCGTGGCCGAAAAAACCGGCTAGGAGGATTTTTTTTCATTTCATTTCATTTCACAGCCTACTCTATACCGTATCGATAAATATTATTAAATAGATGGAAAAGATTTTCACACGGGCTACGCCGCGAGCAAAAGCTAGCTAGAATATACATTATCAGGCAGATAATCTATTTGATGAAGTTCGTTCTTTGTTGACATTTCGATAAACATCGGGACTACCTATCGGTACATTTATTACCAAAACAATAATCATGTTTGATATGTTTAACCGCCCGGACACGAGACAGTAACCGCAGCGAGATAAGCTATCTAAAGTCGTCTGAGTGTTGTAGTTTAAAATATATAACGTTTGTTATTTCGTTTTGTCATGCATGGCACAAATATATTCGTTAGTAGATATAGTCTTTTCGTTAAAACACGTAAACATATACCATTATTATGTGCCTAAAGCCTGTTTAAACCCTTAAAAGTTTAAGTCGAGATTGGTTGATTGTGATTTAAAGAAATTTGTTTGAAGCCCAACTCGCGATAAATTAAGACTAAAACTAATTACGTATATTTTTTATCTCGAAACAGTAACATGTGTGGAAAGTTTAAAAAAAAAAACAATAAGGGTTATCCTATGTTTAATTTTGTTTATTATTTTACATGTAACTGTAAATAATACGAAAAGAAGCCTTTTTGCGAGCCTGCATTAAAATTGGTTAAGAAATGAGGCAGTAATTCGTATTTCAAATATTACCATGGACAGCAAGTAGGAGCGTAGTGGGGATATCGCTTCATCCTTTCTTTATCACGCGTTGTAATTCTCAATGACGTCATATGTGTCTATTGCGCGTCTTTTTTGTTTCTTGCACTTATCCCTTCTACCGATATTCAAAAGCTTGATATCTTGTTGATTTTTTTACCGGATTTTCATAATTCTTTCTGGGTTACATTTGTTACTTTTTTTTAATATGACGAAAATATAAAAAAAGGAAAGAATAAAAATGAATCCGGTACCCTATTAAGGAATATAATTGATATTATATTCGTTTTTGTTATTTGCTGATAACGACTTCAGCGTTGACATCATCAACTTAATCCCAGACGTATCATTTTTTTTAAATTTTTGATACTGCCGATGACTAATTTCCATACTAACTTATTAGCTATAAAGTTGCTTTCTGCAGTAGAAATTATAATGGAGGTATTCTTGTTAATATTTAAAAGAGATATAATTTTTCCTAACTTTTGTTTCTGTCCCTTTCAGCAAACAAATATTATTTTGTATATATCAGATAGTATAATATTCACTCACTTATGTACTCTAATATACACAATAAGCTTTAAACGATAAATAGTAAAACATTTCTGCACGTACCTAAATGTACCTGCGCAAACTTCAAACATCACGCGGTACTGAGTAAAAAAATAGACAACATTTATAATAAAAGCAACTGCAATAGATATTCAATAAAAGCCGCCGAGCAAGTATTTGTGCGACGCTACGAAATACTAGACAATAACAACGCACTCACGCCCTTTATCCCCGAAGAGGTAGACAGAGGAGTAACTAGTACACCCACTTTTCGCCGTGCGTATTTCGTCCTATGATGTGATACGGGCGAGCCTATCGCCTTATCGGGCACAAATCCCAGACTCCGAGCTGATGCTGAATAGAAAAACCCAATATCACTTTGCCCGACCGGGATCCAACCCGAGACCTCAGCATTAAGTCGTACCTAATACAACTACGCCACCGAGGCAACTACTAGACATTAAAATTAACATTGTTTTGTCAGCGCATTTTGAGTAAAAAGTACTTAAAAATACGCGATTATACTGTAAATAAGTAAAAGATAGATTTATCAATATTGATTTCACACAATTCCTACATGTAATACAGATTATTAGGAATAAAATATAATTTTATATTATGATTTTTTATACATGTCAATGGCCATGTAGTGCCTGGATAATGATTTTTATATTTTTTGGAATCTTGAAAAAAAAACAGTCGAAGGCGGGACTCGAACCCAAGACCTCCGGCGCACCGTGCCGGTGCTCTTCCAATTGAGCTACCTCGACTCCTGTCTTCGACTGCCAATTTCAGGATGCCTATTTAATTCTCTTAAAGGATATGACCAACGACATCTGTTAGCCATTATTACAATTACTAACTCAGCATTACTCCTTTACAGGAGTAAGTTACCGAAACGAGTCGCTAAACTTTTTTCTAATTTTATATTATGATTTTTTATACATGTCAATGGCCATGTAGTGCCTGGATAATGATTTTTATATTCTTTATTTTTCAAGATTTCAAAACATAAGAGAGAGATTTCTCTTTTAAGAGAATTAAACAGGCATCTTGAAATTGGCAGTCGAAGACAGGAGTCGAGGTAGCTCAATTGGAAGAGCACCGGCACGGTGCGCCGGAGGTCGTGGGTTCGAGTCCCGCCTTCGACTGTTTCTTTTTCAAGATTCCAAAAAATATAAAAATAAAATATAAATACCCAAATAAATACCCGAGCGCAGGAATTTACGGGCACGGGTTATTGGGCGTTTATTCAATCTGCCCAAAATTCCCGGCCATTTACTCATCTCTATGTACAAAATTAGTAACAGATATAAGACTGAGAAGCAAAGAGCATTATAATACTACGGAAACTGAGAAGCGGGTGTTAAGACAGACGGAGCTTTATTGATATATCTTATTACACATGTAGGTATAAATAGTAAACGTTGTGCATTGAGCATTTTGTGAATATATTCTGTTATTGCAGACGGGGTCCAGGACAGGGGCAGTGATGTAGCACTCGTGAGCAGACGACACGCAGCGACCCGTGGCGACACGCGGCAGTATGGCCGACGACAATACCATCATCGAAGGCACCGTGAAGTTTCGCGACGGGAAGAAGGTACTTAATGTTGAAATCTTGAGTTTTAGCATTAACGGTACGATATAAATATAGTCCTTGTACTTTATTCCCTAATTTATAAGTGATGGCACGGCTATTCTTTAAAATCTGGGCGTACGTTTTGTAACGCCGCGCCATACTGTTTGCTGGATGAGTAGTGGCAGAGTGTTGTGTTCATGACGCGTCTGTTTGTCCGCAGTGGAAGTCGCGGTGGTGCGTCATGCGCAAATTATCTCCGGTGGCAGGTGAGCGTGCACAGACACACAAACACATACACACATAAGTAGTTTATCACGATCACTGATCTCATGATTCTAATGGATTGCTCGAGATGATAGCACACACATTGGCCTTACCATAACGAATGTCCGTCGCGCCCGAGCTTAGAGCCCATTGTAGATCATAACGCTTGCACCGCTCGCCCCGCACCCAACATACAGCCGCTGCAGATGAATCCGCGTTATCTGCGTCGTGACGTACGAGCGCATTGCAATGTGACGTGTCACGCGGCACGGGTCGGTAACTGCACAGTGCACACCTGTTTAGTGAGGCTCTGGATACAGAAGGCCATGCAGAGTCCGGCTGGAGATTGAATATCGCGAAGACTGTTAGTGCCTCATGTTATATTATGGTTTATGACTAGACTGTACCCATCAGACACAAAATTTCTGCTGGGTTAAAATAAAGTACCTATTTTCCACGGATATAATATTTATTACTCGGGGTATTGTCTTATACATCCTCAAATTTTTTCAAGATTTTGAAGTTCTTTTTAAATGTTCCGAACCTCTAAAGGAAATAAGGAACCCTTATAGGATCACTTTCCGCCTGTCTGTCCGTCTGTCAAGATTCTTTTCTCACGAACTCGTAGAAGTATCAAAAGTATTGTTGAAATTTTCGTCACATACTCAGGTCTACGGTCTCTTTTATCGACGTTTATGTCGCATATTTTGCGTTTTCGGAAGGGAATCAAAACCTATAGGGTACTTCCAGTTGACCTAGAATCATGAAATATGGCAAGTAGGAAGGTCTCAGCCAGTCAGCACATGTGAAGAAAAAAAAAACAGTTTTTTTTTATTGCATCGAATGACTAGACGAGCATGCCGTTCACCTAATGGTAAGTGATACGACCACCCATAAACAGTAGAAATACCAACCAGTACCTTGAGTTACAAAGTACTGTACGGCATTCCACTGCGCTCGCCATCATGAGACATAAGATGCTAAGTCTCAGTATGCCCTGTAGTATAACAAAAAAACAGCGTATGTACATTTTTAAATTTATTAAATAATTTTGGCGAATAATAGAACTTATATTTTACTTAGATCACTTACCTACAAGCTTGCACGGAACCCTCAGTATATGGGTCCAATTCGCACGTGTCCGGTTTTTGCACATTAGGGTAAATACGAGCACGTGTATAGGATATGTAGTTGTATGCCTTAATACCTTGCGTATGAGGACAGACGAGCTCGCTGCTGCCTTTGGCCTGCATCTAAATCTGCGCGGGCCTTCATACGTATGTACGAGTATGTACATTTGTAATTAAGCGCGCGACATTGGTGACCGCGCGGCGCCGTACGCTACTCGCCGTCTGCGTTATTTCTCAGCCTTTGTTTAACGAAGCGAAAACCACTGCAAAACGAGAGTCCGCCAATCTAACCCACACTAAGCTAAATAAATTAGTGTTTGGTCTAGGTATATTGGAAGCGGAAGTGCCGTCTGCCGATACTAACATCATCATCATGATCAGACACATAAAGTCCAGTGCGGAACATAGTGCTGCGCTAAAGATTTCCAGACGGGCCTGTCAAAAGTGGCCGTCAGCCATCGTGTTCCTGCGACCTTTGTCAAGTCGATACCCACATCACAAGATTTTGTAATCTTAGCCTTTAGTCGGCGCTCTTTAAACAACTCTTGACAGGGTCAGCGTCGCTTCAGGGTTTGGTTATCTCCTCAAACAAATTATTCTATATAACTCTTGTAATTTTTTTTCAGTTGTGAGTAGTACCTACAGGCCGTCGTAGATGGGCACTTGTAGTTGCATGTGCTGGGGAAGTGAGCGCCATCGGGGCGTGTAGCTTCGAGGTGGTGCATTAATTACCACCGAAAGCTCCCGCTAATTGAAAAGTAAATTACAGCGCGCGCGCACCTAATGAGCGTGTTTTAATCCCGCCGTGCAATTACTTAAACGTATTAATTGAACGGTGGACACTAAATTTGATACCAATTTTGCTAATTAGCATTGCAAATGCGCAGTTTGCGGCGGTCGTGGCACAGTGTGGTGTAAGCAATCAGAGACGCGCGGCCGGCACGAGTGTGCGGATTCCGTCGAGCACCAGCGGGTCGGCACTTGGTAGTGAACGGCAGGCGTCGTGTGTGGGCTCATTAAAGCGCGCGCCGCCCTGAGCTACTGATGCGTGACGACCTTTGAGTATTTAACGACAGCGCCCGCGTCTGGCCCGGCTTCCCTTCTCCGGTCGATGTGGTGACGTCACTGGCTCTCTGCCCGACACTCGCTCTTCATTTCACACTACATAATATGTTCTGCTGACCAAGAATTCACTTTCATGTATTTGATTTTAAGAGTGTACCGGTCGTGGGCGCCTACCTAAGTAATTCTGTTGCATTTATATAATTATAGCGGACTTAGGTGATTCCATTGCTGAGGCTCGGACATTTCTGTATAATAAGAATTATTAGTTTTGTCTAGATAAAGAACCTGTTTTATGTAGTTTTTCTAGCAATGTTTATTTTTACCGCCCAGCAGCAGTGTGCATAGTATGCACTGTGGTGTTCCGGTTTGAGGGACATTATTGCCATCGCAATTTTTCGGCATTACGACTTAACATGACTGCCTCGGTGGCGTAGTTGTATTATGGTACGACTGCAATGCTGAGGTCTCGGGTTCGATCCCCGGGTCGGGCAAAGTGATATTGAATTTTTCTATTCAGTATCAGCTCGGAGTCTGGAATTTGTGCCCGATATGGCGATAGGCTCGCCCCCTATCACATCATGGGACGGAATAATGGCGAAAAGTGGGTGCACTAGGTGCACCTCTGCCTACCCCTTCCGGGATAAAAGGCGTGAGTGTATATGTATGTACGACTTAACATCTAACACAAGGTGACGAGGGCAGTAGAGCGCTATGCAGTACTTTGTAATAAAAAGTTCTGTATGTTGTAGCTTCTGTTTATAGGCGGTCGTATCGCTTACCATCAGGCGAGTGACATGCTCGTCTCATCATTCAGAAACAATAAAAATAAAACAGAAAACTTTTTCCTTGCTTTTTCTCTGAGCAGTAAGATTTTTACTCGGCAATATTATTTTATTTCTTACCAATTAGGCAACTAGGATGCCCTTTTTTCCTCGTAAGTGTGGCCACATTTGATTTGTAGGAATGAATTGTGACTGAAGTAGTTTACACAAACCAGTGTAATATAATATAGCCACACGCACGCACCGACAGTTGCAAGTTCACACACAACAATGAGGCATGTATCTGTTGGTGTACGCAGACTGCGTGCACCTGCAGCTGTACCGCGACTCGAAGGCGCGGTGGGGCGGCGCGGCGTCAAAAGCGTCGCTGTCGCTGCAGCAGTACCTCGGCTGCGAGGCGGGCTTCACGCTGGACAAGCACTCCAATACGCTGGCGCTGGTGTGCCGCGACCTGGTCGCCATCGTCGCGTTCGAGACGCGCGAGCGGCTGATCCAGTGGCAGGTGAAGGTGAGCGCGCACCTGGGCGAGGCGCGCCACTACCTGGTGCTGGTGGGATCGGGCGGCAACAAGCGCGTGCCGGCCGGGCCCGCGCGCCTGCACCTGCACTCGAGCCGGTTCGCGCTCACCGCCGGCGTGCCGCCGCGGCTGCTCGGCATCTGGGAGCTCGCACACCTCAGGCAAGTAGATACCACGCACTCATTATAGTAACTGATTTTATACAGTGTAGTAATCTATTATCTGACGTACACTATAGAGTTTTGCATGCTTTATCAACATGTGAGGATATGAAAGGTTATTTTCCTAGTACCTATTGAAATTTTAGCAAACATTTTTAAGTTCACAGCTGGTCTTCAGTTCATTTCCTGTAAAAGGAACTATTATCAACTGCTTAGCTTTATTATCTTTTCTACTAATAATATTAAATAATAACGTTTGTATACATTTGTGGATGCTTGTAAAATGTAAATGTCGAAACTGTTTAACAGATTTGGATGAAATTTGGCATATGGTTAGACTATTTCCTGGGTTAAACGTATAGGGTGATTTTTGTCCCGGTAATTTTTTTTTATTTACATATAAAAGGCATAATACAGAATTCAATCAAACCTAAATAATACATAAGCATTTTACAAATTATAATCTGGATTGATTTCCTTAATTATGCCTTAATTGAGTTTACTGCGGGCTCATACTTATCTACTTTTATATAAAACTTTAATTCGGTCCCAACTTGAATACGCAGTACAGATATGGAATCCGATGTATGATAAGTATATTAACAGGCTTGAAATGGTTCAGAAAAAGTTCTTAAATGCAATTAACTATAGATGCTATTATTCAAATGTTCCCTATACACAACTGCTAAAACGTTATAACATTTTAAGTTTAGAATCTAGACGTCGGCTGCTAGATGTCATGATGCTGCATGGCTTGATTAACAATAGGTTTGATTGCATTGAAATCACAAACAAATTATGTTTTAGGGTACCTAGAAATGTGTTCAGACGGGCGGTGCGCGTGCCTATGCTATTTCACATACATACATGCAGAAGTAACGCCGGGGCTCGTGTACCGCTTCGTCGCCTTTTAGAGACATATAACGCACTTTTTACGGATATTGATATTTTCTCCCTATCTAATCAAAAATTAAAAAAAATGGCCTCTAACATACTTTTCACCATAACTTGATGTCAAAATTGGATTTCTTTTTTTTTAAACCTTACTTTTCTTTTTTTCTCTGATTAAAGTAGTCTGTTTGCTTAATTAATTTACACTACTTATGTCAATACGTGGACAATGGTGTGGGTTATATGTTTGTCTATTTATGTGTTTTAATTTTTAACTAAGTTTGCATATTGTCAACATGTAACCGTTTTTTGTTCCAATAAAATAAAATAAAATAAAATAAAAATAATTGAAATAAAACTAGTACTTAGTACTTACTGATAATTTAATTGCAAAAGTGTTCTTAATGTTGGGTTTTTACTAACGGCGATTGTTTTTTTTTTCTTTGCTATTACGGTACAATATTATATTTTCAATGCTACGTAAGAACGGTCCCAACTTGTCGTTCATTATGTCGAATTTCCTTTGTACGGTGCAACCGTACAAATTTGCGCCCTCAGCATTTTATTCTATTACCCCTAATATCGGTAATATGTAGCTTCAGTTCGCGTACCGCTGAGCAACAAGCCACACGTGCTCATCAACAATAATTCATCATTAAATTATTAACATTAATAGTGCTAAATTTTATCGATAAACTGTCAAACATTTATATCAAGTGTTGCTCTTTATCATATTATCATCAAATAAACTATAAGGTGTGTGGTGCTGAACATAGACCGTACACGCTCCTATGAGTAATATTTTCATCTGTAGATAACGCTGGAATAGTAGACGTACATAATATTCGTAATTCTATGAATGCTTTTCATGCGGCGAAGCCGCGAACAAACCTAGCTGACTGTGATTTACGGGCTCTGCATGCGACTTGCGAGTAACAATGAACCATTATCAGGAGATACGGCGTGGTGGAGGGGCGGTTCTGCTTCGAAGGAGGCTCGCACTGCGGCAAGGGCGAGGGGCTGCACGTGCTGGTCACGGACCAGGCCAAGGAGATAGCGCGCGATTTCGAGCTCGCCGCACAGGGCCGCCTCTCACCGCGCAGGCGACCCGTCAACGCTAAGAAGAATGACGGTACTTCTGCACTCTCGAAGATTTAAGTAGTGTCTTACTAGTTTACCTACATTTTGTCGACCTTATAGCCATATGGGGCACAAATTTCAATTTCGAGTCTCAAGTGCGTTTACTTCGACCGCCTCGATGGCGGCATAGTTGTATTGCTTGTGCGGTACGACTTCCGATCGGATGTCTGGGATTCGAATCCCGGCGTAGGCCAAGTGTAAGACACACGGCGAAAAGTGCGTGCCATCTGCATAGTTCTTCGAGGATAAAGGTGTGATGTGTGTTTTTTGTACTTCGAATCAAATTGAATCGGTCATTTCAAAAACCTCATAAGTTACACCACCATTATAATTTTAATTTTTCATTATAATTTACCACCATTATAATTTTTCAGAAATTAATAAAAACTGTTTTATGCACAAACAAATGGGTTTTAAAGGACTTCTTTGTGCTTAATTTAGTATTTGAGTGGTCAACAATTTAAATAGCGAATAACCTTCACAGTTCATTAATAAATATAATGACGTAAACCTGAAAAAATCTTCATAAATTATGTTATTTTAACAAGAAATAGGGTAGAGACTATCCCGCCCTCACACCCGCCACTGCAACTCCTGTAAGCCAGGATCAGCAGTGGCACGCATTTTATGACACCGAGCGGTGAAGCTCGGCGAGTCTCAGGGAACACTAATATGTCTGTAACCCGCAACGAAATTAATCAAAAAGAAAGAAAGGGAGGAGTTGGAAATATTAATTGTCGACTTCCCTCCATAGCAAAGCGGCAGACAAAAATAATGAACTAAGGAGGTATTTTAACCTCAAGTTTAGAGACGTTTACAACTAGAAAAGCCAGTTGTAAAGCACCACGGATAAAAATTCAATGAAAGGGTCCTATCATATGAGCTGTCAAATTTGATTCCAATAATAGGTATGGCAAAAACGCCGGAAAGCACGGAAATTCCGTCTAGTCTCTACAAGGTCCATGTAGTGTACAACCCCAGATGTTACTTGCATACTATCCAGCATGATGTTGCGAAGAAATAGGGTAGTATATAATTTAGCATACTAATTGGTATATAATTTTATTTATAATTATTGAAGAGGAAGAAATGTATCGATTTACGTGGTTTTCACCCAAAACACGCATCTCCCTTTAAGGAACCATTTTTATAAAAAAAGTATTATGGAAAAAATGTGACTTAAGAGGTTTTTGAAATGACCGATTCAATTGCACTTTACATTTACGGCTCGTACTGGATATGTTACCCAAAACTTCAAGATTTACAGCTGAAGTATACCTCTACTTAACTAATAATCCAATGTTAAAAACTGTCAAATAATAAAAACCTTGCGAAACATTGAAATAACTTGCGTAGATTTGATGTTGCTATATAATCTGTTTATGGTTAAGATTAGGCTGGGGTGGGTTTTTAATACATCAATGGCTGGGGTAGACTGTGTCATTATTTGTGTCATCTGTTTTATAATCAACAACGCTCACGAAAATTAACCATGCTTCCATCCTTCATCACAGCCACGGACAGCCCCAAGTCACAAAAAGCGTACCGGCCGGATACGCGGCTATCTGAACTAAACACCATCGACTACTCGCTGCCGCCGATGGACCTGCGTCTATATGAAGATCCTTGTATAGGGGAGGAGGCGGAGGCCATTTCCCCCTACTGGCCTTCAACAGAGAGAACACATTTCCAGGACTTGGGACTGGGCGACACGGCCTCCGTTAACGGAACCATAGAGGGCGCGGAAGCGTCGCCATGGAGCGCGGCGGGCAACGTTACGCTTGAGCGGTGTATGAGCTGCATTTCGAAATTGGGGGCGCTGTCGCGGTCGTCGACGGCAGCACTCACGCCGGGTGCCAAGCACTTTAGCCCCGCGTGGACCATGGATGCTCTGCAGGAGGCACCGCGAGTGGACGATATCCCAACGGAGCCGCTATCCGACCGGGAGACGTTCTGCCATTGTCCGGAGCGCGCGCCCAGTCGGCCGCCCAAACCCACAAAACTTGAGCTTCACTTAAGTAAAAAGCCACCAATGCCGTTACCCACACAAACATGCAGCTGCGCTCGCGGACTCACCGCAAAAGATAAGCCCGCCCATGTGGGACCTTACGAAAATTATGATGTACCCAAGCTACCTTCGGCAGAGGTATGGGAAGTACCGAATTCTAGTTTTGTTTTCTTTGTAATGGCTAAAATATTTAATTATAATTTGTATTGTTCTTAGGTGGAAGGTGAATATTACGACACGCCAAAGAGACTCAAAGAATGTCTCAACAATGAACTCTTCAAAATTACAAAGAGCTCGACTTCTAATGCTGTGATACTAAAAAAACCTTGCGGTTGTTTGCTCAAATTCGGTAAGAGACGGCGCGAGCTCACCGTTGTGGACTCGGACGAGGCGGTGCAGCCGACCAGCTGCCCGTGCCAGCGTGTCACCGACTGGGCCAACAACTGGATCAGGCTTCCGTATTGCAGGAAGAATACGGTGTCTAGTGATAACCTTGTGCCAAATAAAGAGAACCATTTGCCAAATGCTAGTAGTAGGAGTCCATTGTATGCAACCATCGACCTTTCCCGGAAAACGAGGCGAAAAGTGCGTGACTTGAGCCAAGGGGAGGAAACGTGCTCAGGCACAGCTCAGCGGTTCGATTGCCGGCCAGTGGAGGTCGACGACGGGCCACTTGCCAACTACGAAAACTTAAACTTTGCCTTGTCTCTTGAGCATTACGAGAATGCAAAAGATTTACTGAGAAAAGCGGGCGTCACGCAGGCCGAGCTTGACGCTATAAGTACTAATCTAAGACCTATTTCGTTTGCAAACGTCGACGCTAAAAGAATATGCACAAAATGTGGACACCCTCAGGCGAGGAGTGAAAAGAAAAACTTAGAAGCGTTAAATATAGAAACTGGAGATGATTATTTGATGATGGAGCCAAAGTCAATAGAGGGTAACGCGTTTGAACAGTGCAAACCACCACCTTCAGGGTACACGCCCATGTCGCCGATCAGTGGCTTCGCTTTTCAGTCTTTAAAACACCCAGTGAAAAGTCCAATCAACAGGCTTCTTGAGGAAAAGTCAGCGAGCAATCCTACCCTGTGTGGCCCTGAGGATAACCGCCGTGTCGAGGGGGCTGACGGGGAAGACAACGTCATTATGAGAGGTACCGGCGACCGCGCTGAAAGGATAGAATATAGAAAGCGCTCAAGTTCAGCGGACTCGTCTCGATTCCTGGAGGATGTGAAAGAATTTGAGGGAAGCGTTGGCAGTCACGGCTCCACCTCCTCCATAGAAACCCTACGAAACATCGTGCTTGACGGAGCGAGCGCGTCGATTCCGTGTGACTGCGCGGCCGATAATAAACATTCTGATGCTGACAGTTCAGAGGCGTCGAAAGGACGCGGCAGAGGTTCAACGCCCGCTAAGCGAAGCTCGTCAGTTCCTGGCAAGGCGGGCGGCAACAGGGACTCGTCGAGCTCTAACGACTCGGGCGTATCGAGCTGCTCGCTGCGGCGCGGCGGTGAGCTGGTGGAGTTCGAGCTGCCGCTGACCACCGCGGCCGCACGCAGGCACTACCGGAGCGCGCGCCGCGCTGCCGCCTGCCGCCACACCACACTGCCGCGCCGCTCGCGCTCCACCGACCTTGTCGCCGCACAATGCGACCGTATACCAGCCAAGTCCTCGTCCGCCGAGGCAGAGGTGCCTGTGCTCTCAATCAAACCACTCAGAGGTAAGTGACGCCTGATTTCCCTATAAAACACAATAATTAACCTCCCGAGCGATTCAACGAATTGGTTCTGGTTCATGGGTGCACCCTGCATTTTTAGTCCCTGCGAAGTTCTTTTGATGCGGCGCTTTTTCGATGATTCAATTATCGATGCCGGCCTGTCACACCGATTCGATTTGGTATCAAAACACAATAGATCAGCTGCTGGGTTGTAGTTGGAAGTTAGATGGGTGAACGTGTGGCTTGTTGTTGAAGGTGCGATGAAGTATCTGTTTGTGTGCAGGGGTGATGGACACGCACAGCACGTCGAGCGGCACCTCCGACATGTCTGACTACATCGAGACGCTATCGATATGCTCCTCGCACTCCTCCACTGACACCCCTATCACTATGAGGTACACACAGTTCATTATGTTATTTTATTTGCAGTAATACTAGCAAACTGGTCATGATGTTTAGTGTGATCAAAACAAACGTACATGGACATCATAATATTATAAATATAACTGCTAGTGGTTCACACAGAACTACTACCGTACTGTCAAGTGTTACAAGGCCCTACTCGATCCCGCAGTAATAATGTTATACACCAAATACTCTTCATAGATTCCACCAGCTGTCATACGTGATGGCGTCTAGTCCCCGCTCGAGGCATACCCCTGCTTTGTTACATAATATGAAACAAAACCTTGCGATATGAAAGCAACAATCAAATCGATGCGCAATCTTCTCCAACATGCCGATGAATTGTGCGTGGTAATGTCATGGAAAGCACGTGAGATTGGAGTTTATCTTTGGCGGTAGGCGTGTGCTGATAATGTCACAGCCACAATCGCGTTTGATGTTCTCGAACAAGCCGATATTGGCTTAAGTTCATGTAATTTTTTACATAATACTATTATTTAAATATACGTAAACAAAGAGCTTGCTCCGTATTTCATTTTGCTTGTTAAAGTTCATCAACAAAGTCCTTCGTAAATTTCAACTGTCATCGTTCTGAATGGCACATTTAGATAAAATCGCGGATTATTTAGTTTGAGTTGCTAGTAGGGCTTTCATTTCGAGACTCTCGGTCTCGAAAATTTCGAGAGTCTCGACGATTTTTTTGTATTTTCGAGACTCGAGACTGCTGCCTCCAGTCTCGGAAAAACGAGACTTTCGAAACTAACATCAAATAATAATTATTATTGAAAACAAAACTAAAGTATCACGATCTTTTTAATGCGGATCAGTGGCGACATAGAAAAATTAAATTTTTGATAATCTCTCGGAAGTCGCAACCTAACCTTGTTGAAACATATACGGGTCTTTATAATTAAGTACATTATTGTTATGATAAATTGGGAAAAGATCTCTTTTTGACAATGGTAGCGATAGGGGGAAATACTCAAACCATTGCAAAATCCCTGCTAATTATGGTTTGAAAAGTTACGAAAATCCCAGGAAATGAGACAACCCAAAGCATTCATATAACATTATAATTAAGCATGTCGAAGGTCACGGAGTGCACATGTGCATGCTATCGCAACTTTCGTAGGAGTCTGATCTCGAGCAGAGTCTCTCACTGTTTGAAGACTCGAATAAAATGACAAATAAGTATGAAACACTACGCGGCACCCTCATACACTTTATTTATACGGTAGCGGGTCACCGATCGCCCAACAGCCGTCTGCAGACCGGTTTTAAGAGGCTGGAGACGTCTCGTCTACGTCTATTACGAGAAGGGAGTCCTCACTTACTATAGCGTGACATGTTTCGACCCTAAAAACCTGTGACGCGAGACTATTAAAAATACATAAGTCCTGATACTTTGAGACACGAGATGACCTGGGACCCAAACACTAATGCTAATCTATACGTACTTCTAACGTAGAATTAGAGATTTTTTTTCTTATGCGATTTACTTAATTAAAAATTATAAAACAAAACCCCCCGCTGAGTCTGTATGTATGTCTTAACGCCAAATTACTCAAATACTACCGAACAGATTTCGTTGAATTTTGGTATGGAGATAGTTTGAAACTTTGGAAAGGCTATAGGCTACTTTTTGTCCTCGTAAAACTATTTCACGTGGTCGAAGCGGTGAGCAAAAGCTAGTTTGTAATAAAATCAAATCCTCTCTTTGAAAGTAATTATCCAACGCTCTTTATCTTTTACGGGACAGATATAAAAATTGAATAGTCGTATAAGTAATTGATAATTTAACTTCCATATGGCTTTATAATAGTGTGATTTATAAAGTACTTTATTCATATATCTTGTATTAACTGCCTTAAAAGTCTTTAATCGTGGCCTACGAGTATAATGACTATTTTTGAAATAGTCTCGAAAGTCTCTTTTTTTTTCAAGACCGGACTAAGTCTCGTTTTTTTTTTCCCGAGACTCGTAAATGTACCGAGACTGAAAGCCCTAGTTGCTAGCAACTTCCTTGTAAATCATAATAAAGACGATCCGGTGAATAACCTATCACCTACATTTGACTCATCAAGCCCCGCGACGGACACCGGTGTCCATATATGTATACCGGGTGGAAGGGAAACGCTCTCTATACCGGAACGGTAAGAGAGAAGAACCATAACATTAACGAAAAACTATATTCATTTGCAAAGCTAAGCGATAATACTTACGATTTTAGTATTTCCGTAATTCATGCGCGCGCAATGTAAAGCGTACAAAAAACTGGGTAGAGTACAAACTACAAAGCAAACGCCGACTAGGCGGCGGCCGCCGCGCTGCGCCGGCCACGCGGTCGTTAACCCGTCAGCTGATGTACGTGTTTCATTACGATTTTTTTGAAATATTGACCTTTTTTACTATGTTTTTCAGAATAATAGTTTGATTTATCTATCCATACGTGAAGCTGTACAGAAATTTGAGAAAATCCTACTTAAATTGTAACAATGCGATCGCGATTTTTTTAGTGCCATCACGTCAGGAATCACTAATACTATCACCTGTATTCGTTTCCGAGAGCGTTTCCCTTCCACCCGGTATAGGGTTTTCCCATACATCTATACAATATATAAACGGGGCTTGAAGGCTTAATGAATTGTAAGTTTCGATTAGAAATATTATCAATCCCTATCAACCTTTTATGCTATTACTAGCTTTTGCCCGCGGCTCCGCCCGCATTAAAAAGTTTTTCCGGGATAAAAGTCCCGGTTTATATTTTCCCGGGATAAAAAGTAGCCTATGTGTTAATCCAGGACATTATCTACCCGTGTGCCAAATTTCATAGAAATCCGTTCAGTAGTTTTTGCGTGAAAGAGTAACAAACATCCATACATCCAGATATCCAGACATCCATACATACTTACAAACTTTCGCCTTCATAATATTAGTACTTACAAACTTTCGCCTTTATAATATTAGTAAGATTTTTTTAATGAATAATATTGCCTACATCGTGTTTTAAATTTCATAAGATTATTAAATGAAACTTATTCGTGAATAATCGCAAAGTTTACCTTAATTAACTGTTCCCAAATTTTGTCTACTTCGGTGGCATCGTTGAATTTCATGCGATTGCGCGGTACCCACGGTACGACACCGCTCCAAGGTCTCTGGTTCGAATTCTGGGTCGTAGAAAGTCATGTTCAGTTTTTCTGGTCATTATCAGCCCAGAGTCTTGAATTTGTTCCCGATATGGAACGGATAGGATGGATGGGAGCAGCAAGTCATTGACATGTGTGTGTATATATATACATAAAGGCGAAGGTCTCTCACTTACTCATCACGAAATTTCAGAAACTATAAGTGCTAGGAGTCTAATATTTTCCATGAGGGTTCTTTTTAGGACGTAGTGCTCAGTAAGACGGGATTTTGCGAAATTCAACCTCAAGAGGGTAAAAATGGTAACAAAGTTTGTATGAAACTTCTATAGTTTTAATAGTAGGTTTTATTCTTTTATTAATAGGAAGCTACATTACTCCAGAGTGCTATAGTTTTTATCCCAGGAAAATATTATCATGGAAAAACTATTATACATGGGCGAAGCCGGGGACAAATGCTAGTATATGTAATATGAATATAGATTGAGTTAGTGCCTTCTCATCCGAGTAACATTTTCATTAGTACACTGCACTAAACGTTAGTTTTGTCCCTAGTAACAATAAACTGTAATAATGTGGACATGGTGTTGTTGTGGCAGAGTGGTGCGGCAGACGACCAGCACGCTGCGGCCGCGCTCCGGCAAGGAGTACCAGAACTTGGACCCGCGTCTCACCTCCGTGTACCGCGCGCCGCACGCGCCGCACGCGCCACACGCGCCGCACGCACGCCTCTACTCCAACCTGCCTTAAGCGATGTGATCTCCTGCACCCATCACACCCCTGTAGCACCTCAAGATTTAGTTCCCGTGTTGAGCTGTATCCACACACCACAGTGACCGGGCCGTGGCGGGCCTGGTCATCGTCGAAATTCGAAACGACCAGAGTTATAATGAAGAATTATTATATATTATTTTGCTTCTAACGTTTTACGTTCCCGCCAAGGGTTGAACCTTGCCCCTTATAATATGTATAGATAGAGCTGTAATGCCCAAGGTGAGCGTGGTAGCGAGCCGGAGGCGAGTGCGAGTGTGCCACGCGAAATGCACGGCGCAGGCGCTCCGGCCGCTCCGATTTTATTGTGATCCGTCCATGATATAGTTTCGAAGTCCGTATCAATCTGTGTGTGTCACGTGCGCTCTTATCCTTTCCTGCGTTCTCCCTCCCCGTCCCGTCCCACGTGCGGCGTGCACGCGTGTGCGTGCGCGTGCTACGTCATACTAAACAAATTACAAGATAGATGAAGTGGTTGAAATGTCGGCGCTGCATGGAAGTTGCCGCTCGCCGCTCGCTGGCCGACAGGCGGCAGTCGACAGTGTCTAGTCAAGCGTGTTGTGTGTAAATACGGGAACGCTCTGTGAATGATGCAGTCACGCACCTACATGTATGCATGTATGCGTGTATGTATGTATGTATGTAGTAATGTAATAATGTACAACGAGTCTCACGTTTCTATTTGTTACGGCGATGTAATATTTTGATATTCGGAGTTTATCTGATCTATTGATACTTGTATAATTATAGTAACTGTAGCAATAAGCGGCGCGACCGATGGTGATCTCTTGTATTATACAAACGTACGGTAACTACGACTATTTATAATATTATGTATAGTTAGGAAGTAGAGAGCGAGGCGCGGGCGCGGCCGGGCGACGTGTCGCGTGACGTCACACCGCGTCAAGCCGCGCCTCGCCAGGACTGGAACGTAAGCAGGTTGTTTAGGCGTAACGCTAGAATGAATTTATATAAACAAACTAATGTTAACTCTTGACATTTCCCAATAAAACATCAATAAGCGAATTGCTCGTTTTATTATTACTTCCTAAAAATACTTGAGACGAGGTGTATCTAAATAACGCCAACACTATAAAGCCAAGCCAAGCCCGAGATCGCTTCTCGGTGGGATATTCAGGAAATAAGGAATACATTAAGGAAATCGTGAAGAACATTCAAATCGCGCAGAAACTTCTTTTAAGTCATTATTTAATTACTTTAATTGATATAGAAGTGATTGCCTCCAAGTGATTGTTGTGTGCGTGTGGCCGCGCCATGCCCGAAGTACGTCGCTCGTTATACCACGGAGAGAATGTGAGGTGACCGGAGATTCAAGGAGATATATAAGGAAAATAATGGTTGAGTATAGTGTCCTATAGTATGTTAACTAGTATGCGATGTCATCAAAAACAAAACTTGTAAGAAACCAAGTCTCATAACTCACTTCTACCGTAAAAAGTTGTGAGATCTATGTAATACCAAGTCGGTTAATTTATACAGTACCTACTTAAGGCGTATTGTCAGAGTTTTTACACGGGGAATCTATGGGTCAACTACACTAAAAAAGCACTAGAGGTACTGCGCGTACAATATAATAATATATTTAGAATGTTGTTGGGACTGTCTCGTTATTGTAGTGCGTCAGAGATGTTTGTGAAGAACAGGACTGATAGTTTCCAAGCTGTTCTTCGCAAGCAAACTATATCTCTCGTAAATCGAATACGAGCCAGTCACAACAGCATTCTAAAAACAGTGGTGGATACTGTCATGTCACCTATCCTAAGACATTTTGTGTGGAGAATGATAAATTAGACAGAATATAATTGGAACTGTTGATACTAACATTAGTTTTTAAGTAAATTTTCTTTTTTTCTTTTCTTTTACTAACACTACGGATCTTTGATATCTGGAATAAAGAATTATTATTATTATTATTATTATTTTTATCATTTTACTGCTCGGTCCGTATGAACCGGTATGCGCTAACATTCACGGGCCTAAGCCAAGTGAGTGTCAGGGTTCGTCGCTGTAATAGGGTTTGGTAGAGGGGATGTTTCTGTCTGCAAAAATTTCCTGACAATTCGGCATGTATTTAAAATCACTGCCTTTTGCAGTTGAATATAGGTTTGTGCTGGTAGGTCTAAAAGTGCTAATGAGTGTGCTAACTGCTTAGGAATAATTCCAGTAGTGGATAATACTATCGGGACTATGGATACTTTTTGTAAATGCCACATACGAGATATTTCCTCCTTTAGGTCAGTGTATTTTGTGAGTTTTTCAGCTATTGTGTTTTGCAGGTTGTGTGTGTTCGGTATGGCTATGTCGATGATAAATGCAGATTTATTACTTTTATCAACAAGAGTGATATCGGGTCTATTGTAATGGACTGTCTTGTCAGTAAGAATAGCCCGATCATAGTAAAGTTTGTGGTTACTGTTTTCCAGCACTGTTTCTGGTATATACTTATAATATGGAGTAGGTGTTTTTGGTGTCGCTATGAGTTTGTATTTTGTGGCTAGTTTTTGATGGATTATATTTGCTACCTGATCATGTCTGAATTTGTAATCGGTCTGGACTATTGATCTACATGCGCCTGTAATGTGTTGGATGGTTTCTGAGTTGCTGTTACATTTTCTGCATAAATCTGAAGGTAAATTGTGTATTTTCATGATATGTTTCTTATAGTTACGTGTCTCGATAATTTGATCCTGTATTGCAGTCATGAAGCCTTCAGTCTCTGGGAAGAGCTCGCCACGACTGAGCCATGCGTTCGACGCCACTTTGTCGACAATAGGTTGGTTCAAATCTTGGCGGTGTCTTCCATGCAGAGACTTTCGGCTCCAATCCTCTATCTTTTTCTTGTCATCAATTAGGTTTTCACTTTTTTGTGTTGTTCTTAAAATCATGTTTAAAGGTGTGAAGTTACGGTCATTTTGTGCTATATTATTATTATTATTATTATGTTGTATCTTTCTTGCGGGAAATCACGGCACGAAGACCGGTCCTTTTGGAAGGCTTGCGTGGGGATATGGATCCAACACGTAGAGGCCCCTTTAAGATACATTACTCTAGTTGGGATGTGTACGCCTTACGGGTACTCTCTCTGTTTGTACTTAAGGAGGAAATACAGCCAAAGACAGCGCCCGTAAGGCGTAAGGACTATTGCAGAGAAGATGGGAATTATGCTGGGTCTATGGATGGGATCTAGATGGACTGGTTGCTGGGCTATTGATTGAGACAACGGGACGCCTGCCAAGTAAAATGTCTCAATCATTTGTATTCAAGGCAGACGGTGACTTGCCCCCCACTAGATGGGCATCCCAAAAAGTGGCGTATGCCAAGGACGCAACATCGGTGTGGGTGGCTAAAGGGTGTCGAGAGGTGTGCACCGATTTCACCATCGCGGGTCGCTGACGCGTCCCGGAGTGGGTTTCCTCGCTATTATGCAGATTGAGCACTTCCACCCTGGAGCTCAGGTTCTTAGCTCTTGCGATTTCCACCCCTAGCCGGCCAGTTAAGGCAAGCTAAGGGTCAGGGGGTCTCATTTAGCCCCCACGGAATCAGGGTACGCGGTGTCGCCACTCACCGACGGCTCGCCACAAAGCCGCCCCTGCGGGCTTATTATTATTATTATTAAGGGACCTTTGTCTTAAGTTATTACATAATTAGCTCACCTATCAACATCTTGAAGTGACTATGCCAAGTCAATCTATTTTATTTAAAACATAAAAGATTTTTAATATTGATATGGTCACTACAAGGTGTTGTTAGGTTTTTAGTACGTGACCCTGCAGTCCACACCGGGGAAACCCGCTATCAGTATACTGGGATCCCGCGGCTTGACGACTGCAGAGGCCTGGTAAGGGAGCGGAAGAGGAAGGTGGAAGGGAAGGTGGGGGAAGGGAGGAAGGATTCCAGGATGGGCGGAAAGAGAGGGTGCCAGGAAGTGTTCGCGGGCCTTTTAGTCCTCATTGTGTTTTTCAACTAAAGGCTATACACACCTAACTGGGTGCTTCAGCCCGCGACAAATCTCCCCCAATGCATGGGCGTGCATTGGGTGTGAAGACCCAGCGCACAAGAATTGCCTCGGGGACGATGTTGTTAGGTTAGCTAATTATGTCACTCTCAAATTGTCAGATTTGATTGATTCGCGTCAAATGTTCCTCGTGGCGCGTTAGATTCGCGAGGCTTTAAAGTAAAAAAAAAAATCATAGGAGAAGATTTAAGAAGTTTACAAGGCCTAGTTCAGTCTTGTTATACATTTATTTAAATTGGAATCCAAAAGACCATTTGCCAGACCACACTGTGCGCTTTTTCTGCGTAGATCGGAGTGTCAACAATAAGTTTTTCTGGAAAAGCACTTCTTATATTTACGCAGATATTCGACTTTTTATTTTACCTTTACTGTACGCGAGAGGTCGCGGGCGCGCGGCTAGCATGCTGCTGTCGCATTCTGCACATACGACTGTATGTTTTGCTTGTATGACAGCTAAATTCGTTATCTTCCTGATTTGACTTTGAAGGCTAAGCGCTACCATCGCTCCATGCCATCTTACCACACATTACCTACTACACCACATTATGGTTCTATTTTGTTATACTTACTTAGTCATTTATTCTTGACCGCGTTTTTTTGCTTCATTGTCAACGCCTACGTTAAGCCTCACGTTGGATACCTTTTGTAAAGTCATATAAATTGTACGCAGTTTTAACAATAAATTTACAACAAAAGGGAGAAAAAATGGCACGTCGGGACTGAATATATTCGGCACAAGTGAGGCGACTCGCTTCAAAGGCTAAGCGGCGAGTGGGCAATAAAAATAATCTCGCGTGGAAAAACATTTTTAATAGCCCGCGGCATTAATTTGGAGCTCGGCGATAACGTACTACGTAATTATGTTTGTGTGCGTGTGAGGCGAGCTGTGGGTGAACGTGAGGCGGCGCCACACACAATACGCGGGATCTCAACGAGCCCGCACCGCGCATCCTCCGCACCACGCCTCTTATCTTACTAATATTATAAATGCAAAAGTTCGTGAAAATGTCTTGATGTTTGTTAGACGTAAACGCAGAAACTACTGACCAGCTGATTTGTATGAAATTTGGCACACAAGTAGATCATGCCCTGGATTAACACAGGCTACAAAACAGGAGCTCAGACTAATAGCGCAAATTCGGCAAACACGATAACGCGGAACAACAGCTAGTACTATTAGAAGGTATTGTGCGGGCGATTTGTGCGTTACAACCGGTAGTCACCAGACCCCGACGTCACGCGTCGGTGGCGGTACGTAAGCACCGTGGCAGCCGTGTCCGCCACGATGAACTCGCGCCGCGCGACGCTCTGATTTGGGAGTTAGCTTTACGACCAACGCCGATAATATTGTTAGTATATATAGACGCTTACAAAGGAGCGTAAAGCGCCACTTATTTGTGTTTCTCCTAATAAGTGGCGCCGGCGATTAACGCACTCTTAATACTATGCGGTTAAGGAATGAATATGTTTGTTTGGTATAAATAGAGCCGTGTGTTGCTCTGCGACGCGAGATCCTCGATGTACGTAGTCTGTTCACTACAATGCATCTATGATGCGGTGCGAGAGTCGTCTCACACACATTTGTACTAATATTATAAAGAGGAAAGATTTGTATTTTTAACCGACTTCATTGTATGTTTGTGACGAAAAAACTAAAAAACTACTGGTCCAATTTCATTTCATTAACCATCAATCTTTCACCATTAGAATGTTACATTATCCCTGAGTAACATAGACTCCTTTTTATCCCGGGAAAACATAAAGCGGGACTTTTATCCTGAAAAAACTTATTCACGCCGGCGGAGCTGGGAGCCAAATCCACTAGTATAGCCAACTAACATTTTGGTGTTAGTTACAGGTAGCTTTATGACCTTTAGTGCTATAAAACAAGCGTACGCCATTAGTTTTAATAACATAACCTTAAAATAACTAGGTTATTTAAAGTTTATCAGCAAAATACTATATTTTATGTATTTCTTAACGTATTTCACGAATAGCGCTGGCTTAAACTAATCAATACTTAATAATCAAGCCTAATTAATATGTCAAGTTAATAGTACCTTTATTATTTTTAATAACTTTTATTAAGTTAAATAAGTTTTTAAGCTGCAAATCATTTTAACTAACGCCATCGTAACGTTCTTTTCTCTATTCGAATCTATTTTGTCACCTATAGTGTTAGATCATCGACAGCGGGCTGTATAACTGTACTAACGTTCAAATTAGTAACTAAAGCTTTTGTAACTTCTTCTGCAGGCACAGTAACACCATTATATCTTCATTATAAAGGCTTTATATACCCCTTACCTTTAATTCGTGGGTCTCTTTCGTGGGTATAAGTGTTAAGCATGCTATAACTCAATTATACAGTAACGCGTTAACACTTTAAGATTTGACTACAATATCCTTATATAGCTATTTTTAACACCAAAATGGGTACCCAACTAAGGGTATATAGCAACTAAGGTATAAACCTTACTATAAAGTAAAGACACTTTTTTTATTTTCACAATACGTGTTGCTTTCTAGTATTTTGTATTGTTGTCCGCAACATCTCATTATTATAAATCAGAAGTTGTTCGCGAGAATTAGATAAAAAATGACCAGTATTACCCATGGGAGCAAATTAACGGGAAAAAAAGTAGCCTATTTATGTTAAACCAGGACGTGATCTACCCATGTGCTAAATGTCATTCAAATCCGTTCAGCTGTTTCTGCGTTTACTTCTAACCAAAATCCAAAATATCACAAGCATTTGCATATATAATAATTAAATTTGTAAGATTACTTAGATCCTTCCAAAAAAAGTAGTTCTTACACGTAGCGTGGCATCCAGGTCTATCAGCGAGCGCCACATCTAACGTCGGTGTCACAATAGCGTCACTCGTCATTCTGCGAAGGCCTCACACATGCTTGATGCCGTCAGACACCCGAGCGTCACTGCGCGGAGCACGGCTGCGACAAATTGCATTTTCTAATAGCAAAATCTGCTACACGACGTTCCGTACTAATTTACCAATCTGGTGTTTTTGCATTATTTGGAATAAGTATTAAAACAAAATATCAAAATTTTCTTTTTTATGCAATCAATAACTGTTATTTTCTCTTTTTTTTGGTCTATCGCAGTATAATATGATGTCAACTTATCTATACTAATATTATAAAGCTGAAGAGTTTGTTTGTTTGTTTGAACGCGCTAATCTCAGGAACTACTGAACCGATTTTGAAAATTCTTTTACTAATAGGAAGCTACTTTACTCCTGAGTGCTATAAGCTACTTTTTATCCCGGGAAAATATTTTTATCCCGGAAAAACTTTTTCACACGGGCGGAGCCGCGAGCACTACTAGTCTAAGATAAAATAGAATCTTACATCAAAATTCTGCAATTTTGATCACAGTTGTATTCTGATTAATACAACTGTTTCAAAATGTGACTTGTTATAAATCGACGGTCCTATAGAACAAAGTCGTATATGCAAAATGTTAGCTTTTCAGTACAGCGCTTTGAAAGTCGTAAGTTTGTATTTATATGCGAATTAGTGCTATTTTGACACATTAGGTTCAAAGTCGCTACTAAACCCTATAGAATATAATGTTTCGTTCATGTATAACTTGTGATTTTCACATTTAACTTAGACTTTCAAAGCGCTCTACTGAAAAGCTTCATTTTGCATATACGACTTTGTTCTATGGGACCGTCGAAATATATTTTAAAATACCTACAACAATATAATGTACGTTGTGTACAGTACAAGTATTTGTTACCAATTCTTACAATAGTAATATTATCATTATGGGGTGGATATTATTGCATGTTATGACGCGTGTGTTCAAGTACAGCGTGGTGACGTCATGTGTTCACATCTCCCTGCACGCTATCGTGTGCTAGCGTGGGGTGTAAGCAGCGAGCGCGGCGTCACGTGGCGTGCGTACACTACGGCGGCGCGCGGCCGGCGCGACCGACGGCTAACGACTTCCGCTTCCGCCGGCAACGGACGCTACGGACGTAGCACAATGCTACGAGCGCTACGGGCTACAACGGCCAGCGCTCTTGCTACATGCGAGTGTTTTTATTGAACAGGCGCTCAGAATAGGTGTTTACATGAAATTGGACTTCATGTCAGACTCGCCATCAATATTTATGAATGCAGCGGGCACGCACACGCCTGACGCACTGAATTGAAAGACCATTCAAACAAAAAAAATATTTCGCATGATTCAGTGCAGTAAATCATGTTATAATTTGTATTCAACGGCGAGATCACTCACTACTAGTCGTGGATGATAAAGTTTTACGTTTTTACTCTATTGTAAATTTCATGTGAAGTTTTAATTACATTGTCACGTTTTTTTAAGAGTTAAAAAGATAAATTTATTTTGAATTTTATCAAATAAGGTTAAACTAGAACGAATGCATTATGTAACAACACACAGAAAGGAAATACACATGACGCCTTTATCCCCAAAGGAGTAGGAAGAGGAGGAGACAAGTCATGACAAGGTAGAGACAATAACAAAGTACATGTACAATAACAAAGTACATGTACCAATTAAATAATTTAAAGTACCTACATTAAACAAGGAACAACCAGCACGGGCTGATAGGTACAGAGGACACGGACATTGGGGACGGAAATAGGGCTAGGGAAGGAGAAGTAGAGCTGATATAAACGAAAGGAAAGGAGTATCTTTACATTACGAGGAAAGGAAACGCCACGGTCCTCGCCGGCGAGGATAAAAAGGTCCTAGTCTAGCTAACTTACCAGCCTTTCACTAGCTACCTAAGCGATGACGACCTGAAGAAGAATGGCAGAAATAAACTCCGAGCTTAATTTTTTCGACATCAATTGTCATGATTTTCTTCCACGTTTTTATATATATTTTACAGTATGATTATCACACAGGTTAATGTATGCATAGATGTAGCCCTAAGATATAAATAAAATACAATTCATGATGCATTAACCCACTATGCTGTGATAGAGGGCGAGCTTAGGCTAATACTGAGTAGAAAAACTAAATATGCCCGACCCGGGATTCGAACCCCGGACCTCAGAGCGGCATTCGTACCGCGCAGGCGATACGACTAAGCTACCGAGGCAAGAGGAGAGTATGAGAGGCGAGTAGTTGTACGGAGAATCTCAAAAACTTAATATGGTTATTCAAAGGTAGAACTCTAGAAGCAATATAATATATTACAAAGAAATATACTGCAAAAATGTAAAGACAACTTTCGTGCCGTAGTATAGCGGCGACATCGGGGCGTAAATGCAACAGGCCCTCTTTCTTGAGATAACTTGGTAACCTACCTATCTATGTATTTTACAATGCGTGCGCTTATATTAGTGCCCAGCACGTTGCCAAGGCGTCCTTTGATATAACTTTGTCATGTAAAAACTATATTGTGGCAATTACTGAATCATTGCGGGCCGCGCTTTGTAACCAACTCGGGAGAGACGGATGCCGGCCCGGCGCGGGCGGGGCGTTGAGGCGGTGGGGGGTTATAGCCGTGACGAAGGGGACATTGAATATTTATGCGAGAGTGAGTGAGGAGCCATCTTTCCTCCATGAATACGACAATTGAAATTACACCGGCAACAAAACAATACTGTGACACCGACGTTTGTGACATGTGACGCGTGAGGCGGAGGCTGGGCGCGGGGGGGGGGGGGGGGGGGGGTTGTACAGATCGCGAACACACGACATCTGTGGCGTTCGATCAGGGAGGATTGTCCTCTGCGTGTGATACACTCGTGTATGTCAGACAATTAATAGTCTTTACACCTAGTAACAATTAGCTTACTGATATCGAACTTTTTGCTATCGTTAAAAATACTGAGTCAACCAGGTAATATTCATTTAAAAGGTGAAGAAACCCTCGCGGCGTCATATATATCAACAATAACATTGTACTTCCTCAATGCGATCGACGAGACCTAATAGCTTAATAGCCTGGAATGTATCATGTTATGTGTACCAGGACTATCGCTTCTATTATATACTCATGAGTTGATGTTCCTGATATCTTTTATTTATCATTAATTAATTTCATTGTGAAGTGCATGATAACGTAGTTGGAAATACAATGACTTGCCGAGGCAAATGTCCGCAGGATTGAAACCCGAGGCACGTGTATTTTGGTCATCAATTATCGTTCTCTTTAACGGTGAAGAAAACATTCTGAGGAAATCTTCATAGCTGAGAATTCTCTATATGAATCTCGAAGATATGCGAAGTCTGCCAACCCGCACTGGGCCAGCGTGGTGGACTAAGCCCTAACCCCTCTCAGTAGTAGAGGAGGCCCGTGCTCAGCACTGGGCAGTATATAACACAGGGCTGATTGCATTGTGTTGCACTCTCCATAGTAATTTAGAGGCTATGTAAGGTCAGTCAACCCGCACTAGTCTAGCGTGATGGACTAAAGCCTTCCCTCTCAGTAGTACCATTGGATTTTTTTCCGCCATCACTAGAATTATCCTAGGGTATACAGGTTGAATTAGTTAAGACACTACTCCGCTAAGCCTTAGTCCTCGAAGCGTTGAACGTAGACGTCAGCTTATTCATATTTCTCTCAGTAAATCCTTGAATTTGATACCCATATTATAGAAGTGCGTGAAAAATAACTAGTCCGCCATCTTGCGCCATTTCATCTCAACCGGTGAAGGATAACTGCTTTAAAATTCAGTTGCAGGATTTGATACGGACATACATACAACCATTACAAAAAAAAAAGTAAAAGAAGAAGAAAAGTTTTGAATTTTTCTAATAAGAATATAACAAAATAGCCGCACTTTTAGTTTCGTGTAGGTACAACATACTCTACTGCATGTTAGGTATTTCCTCCTTATCTAGAGATTATTGATAGCATTGACAAATTGGAACTGCTGACAACAAAAATTATAATACTTATCTTGAATGTGAAAGGATTAAATGCCTTGGCTCATTAAATTCTACTTCGCAATTGCTCAATACTCTGGAAAAATTTTCCTATCGTCAATTATATTATTATTACCTAGTGGTAGACAAAATGCGACGGAGAATATTATGATTTTATGTGATTTCCAGTTTATAGTAACACTAGGAGTGCTCGCAGCTCCGCCCGCGTGAAAAAGTTTTTCCGGGATAAAAATATTTTCCCGGGATAAAAAGTAGCCTATAGCACTCAGGAGTAAAGTAGGTGTCTATTAGTGAAAGAATTTCAAAATCGGTTCAGTAGTTCCTGAGATTAGCGCGTTCAAACTATCAAACAAACAAACTCTTCAGCTTTATAGTATTAGTATACATAACTACATCGTCATATGAAATTTCAAATTGTAGGTACTTAACTCGTTAAGAAATAAATAGTTTCAAGGTAATGTTGAGGAGGGTCATCTGTGTAGACAACACCGACGTTTCTAGTTCTGTCACCTAGCAGACAGAGCATTGTTTAACAGTTAGTGATTTATTAATATTGGTTAGTAACAGTGTACATGCACTGAAGTGTTTCAGTTTGAAGGGAATTGTAGACATAATGAGACTTAACACCTTATGTCTCAGGATGACGAGCGCAGTGGAATGCCACACAGTACTTTGTAACACAAGGTGCTGGATGGTGTTGCTGCTGTTTATGGGTGGTCGTTTAGCTTACCATTAGGCGAAAGGCATGCTCGTCTCGTCATTCAATGCCATAAAAAAAAATCGATTGTCCTTGAGGTATAAATAAATTCCAGTACAGGAGCATGACGGTCACGTTTTACATAATATTAAACAATATTGTTACCATGTGATAAAGATGTTATCGACACTGATATAGATAGCGAACCAATGTAGCCGATAACATCAGCAGCGGCTTGGCGAGCCGGCTCTGAAGAGAGACCGCCGCGCCAGTGCGAATCACGCACCGATTTCTATTATATTTCTACTTGGGGTTGTCACGGTAATACTTCCGTTTACCGGAATATGAATTTCACACTGAACTTAACCGGAATAAAGAGTAGCATAATTTGTGTTACAATAATCCAAGATTTTGTTTACCCATGTGATAAATTAAATCCAAATCCGTTAAGCGGATCTACGCTTACTTCTAACAAACTCAAAAAATATATATTATAACTCAAACAAAGGCATTGTTTTCGATCTCTGGATGGCTCGTTTGGTATCCTCTGCCGCCACATCAAGCTGACGATCACTGTGACCTCGCGTGTTGCGTGGACTTTATCCCTACATTCGCGAGATTCAAATCCGCGATACGCTGTTACCTTCTTTTTATCACCCGTATTAAGTCATAACTCATAACTGATTCAGTGGAAAATTGTTTAAGAATCCGCATCTAAAATGTAGACTATTTCAGTCAACTTTTCATAGTGAGTTTTTTTTAAATAAACTAACCTGATTAATTTATAACACATCATCGGAGAGACTACTTTAACACTGATGGAATAAACGGGACAGATTTTTCATATCTTTCTTTAATTTCAATCTATCCACCAAGTTTCAGAATGTTGTATGGAGATTGGAGACTCAAACTTGTTGCCGTTTTCAATCAAAATAGTGCTTGAAACTGACTAACAAAAATTACTCTTTATTGGTAATAAAGTCGCCTAAAGGATAAACGTGACAATTTCTTCATTTTCAATATTGGGATGAATGTTGTAAGGTGCGTCTTTGAACACCTAGACCTGTAAAAAAACTATCAACTTGTAGGTAACGTATTTAAGTTCAATAGCTCACCAAAATTAATTAATACTTTAATCAAATTTTAAAAGTTTGTAATAGTAAACTCCCTTTTTTGTTAATAAAGTATGACCATATTTACGGTTATCATATGTGTTCCTTTACATGTGCTGTAAGACCCAGCTTTTTTCCAATTTCTTGATTCTAAGTCAACCAGAGTTACCCTATTATAGGCTATGATTCCCTCATGAAATCGCAAAATATGCGACATAAACTGCTTACGCGATTTTGAGAACAATGCTCTTGACAGACAGACGGTCCGACGGACAGAAGTAACGAGAAAGTGAACCCATAAGAAAGGGTTCCTTTTGAGGTAGAAAACCATAAAAATACAAAACATAAGCAATTATGCTACATTTCACATCCAGCTCAGCACTTGCTATGCCACAACAGTCACAAATGTGACCTAAATTTGTATTTCTGGAGCGTTTTGATGAAATCGTAGCGTCCATAAGTTCGTACTCCTACTAGCGTCCGTGCGTTCGACTCGAGGAGTGCGCGACAAGTTATCACATCCGAGGATTATGACGTGTCCGCGCGACGTAAATATAAGATTTATACGTCGATAATGTTTATTCTTTAATACTACTAATTAACATGTGTATTATGTATCTAATCACATTGTTAAATAAATTCTTGATAAGCTGTAGGAGTATATACATTTATTTCACAAATATATATTTATAGCATTTCTGATAACTCTTCGACGAGCTGTGTCAAATTGCTCATGCAGAATGTCAATCGTGGCATCCGCTGTGTGGCACGTAGCGCCGTCCTGTTGGAACCGCATGTCGTCTAGGTCCATATGGACCATAAGAAATAGGTTGAAGAGTCGACTGTGAAGGGCCACCACGTCTACCGTAAAATGGGCGCAACGCGCGCAACATTTGTATTAACGAGCACTCATTTTGATCTTTATCAAATTTTATCATTTGAACGTGCTGTTCAATTGTGTAACTTGCCATGGTGTTTTGGCATAAGTAACAGAATAATAAATAAAATAATTGACAGGTGCTACTAAAACAAAATGGCCGCCACGGGCCGCCAAAATCTACCCTCGCTAAATGAAAAACCCTTTAGTATGTATGTAAATTGTTCTAAAATGAACTGAACGCCACAGGCATTAACGAACAGTATAGCTGATTATAATTTACTACTGGACTGGACACTTGACAGATTTTTAATGAAAAAAGTCGTTTTTATTACATTTTTATGGACTAATAATAAATTAAAGGGAGTTTATACTTTGAGAAGCAATATTAAATAGACAAAAACTGTTTACGCAGGCGAAGTCTCGAGTAAAAGCTATTGCCAACATAATTTATGATATATGTGTCATGTAAATCAAATAATCAAAATCGTGTACGTGGCAGATAAATCGGTATCGGTGGCGGATGTGCTCGCCGGCATTGAGCTGTCTTTAGCGCCAATGTCAACGGATTAGTCGTGCAACCTGTGGCGGTGGCGCGCCACGCGCCCTGGGCTACCGCGACCAGTGCTGCTACAGGGACGGTGATTCATTACTTTTACTTTCATATTAGAGACACGTGTTCGATAGGTATTTCCATTCTTATTTCAAGTGCATTATGATCTAATATGGAGTACCTGTTCTTTAATTCGAAATTTTCAATGGCATTGCTATTGTTGATTACTTCAGTTAAAATTCATAATTAGTTATTATTTTAGGCCTATATAATACGACGAGCATCGTGTATCGGCATCGAATACGAAACCTTATAAAAAATTATATTTATATTATGTCATTTGAATCAAAACTCTTGTGTACCTGCCTGCACAAATTGCAGGTGATAACGTTGTATCTTTACTGCGTTTTATTGCGCTGCACTTATGACTCTACCAAAGTATATATAGATATGTATACTGTGACTACGCTCTATCGGTTTAGGTATTTTACAGTTTTCAGATCGAGATCTTACGTAAAAGTCATCTAATTTTTTATAATTAATTTTGTTCGAAACCATATAATAACCAAATAAGTTTAACAAACAGGAATATCTGTGCTCAGTATTGTGAAGGTTATGAAGACGTTTATTTTGTTACAACGTATTTTGTAAAGAGAAATGGGCAGATAAAATACAATTTTTATGATTTGTTTACATTTAGTTAAATACCTACACCGATGGAGTATGGATCAAACAGGTGATGATGGATTTCATAATAATTGCATAGACTGTAGGATAATAATAACTTTCTGGGAGAGTTGGTACGATTATCAACTGTCTGCAGCGGGGCGGGCAGCAATATCACATAAAAATAGCACGAATTGACGGACCCATGTTTCGTGTGAATATTTATACGGGAAATATTCATATGGAAATACTGGCAACGCTGGGAGCGCATGGGCGATACAGACCACCAGGCCAGTGAGCGACCGTGTGGCGGAACACGATGCGAGACTAGATGTACCTATTCGGCCAAACAATATACCTACCTACACGTATTAACATCACTATTACAGATAGGTATCATGAAATCAAATATTCAGATATCATAATTGATTAATCCTACTAATAATATATTTAAACTTGAAATTTTGTAAGAATGAATGTATGGATGTTTGTTACTCTTCCACGCAAAAACTACAAAACGGATTTCGATGAAATGTGCACCATGGGTAGATTATGTCCTGAATTAGCACATAGGCTTATACTTTATATCCTGGGAAAATATAAAGCGGGACTTTCATCTCGGGAAAACTTATTCACGCAAGTGGAGCCGCGGGAAAAAGTTAGCAAATAATAAAAAAACCTCTGTCGGAGTGATTATGATAATAACAAGCATTAACGATTAACGATTAAAGATTAAACATTTTTATTTAATGATAATAGCTATTGCCCGCGGCCCCGCCCGCGTCAAATTGTTTTTCAGGGATAAAAGTCCCACCTTATATTTTCCCGGGATAAAGAGTAGCCTATGTGTTAATCCAGGACATGATCTACCCATGCATCACATTTCATCAAAATCCGTTGAATAGTTTTTGCGTGAAAGAGTAACAAACAAACATCCATACAATCATACTTACAAACTTTCGCGTTTATAATATTAGTAGGATTAAAACTGGAATAGATCAGATAAGTGGTTGCATCTCTGCCGGCCCATTCGGGGATAAAGTCGTCATGTGTGCTTTTTTGGACTTTTGTCCTACCGTCGCCCGCCTGAAATTATTTTTGCAGATCAGAATTAATGAATTCAGAATATAATACAGCCCTTATAATTCGCATACAGTAACCTTTTGTACCGGTAAAATATTTTTCGGTTTCGATTCAGTAATCCCAGTTATATTACTGCAATGACTTACGGCTTAATAACCGGTTGAACAGATTTTAAATCGCATGGTCACTTAATTCAAAGGGTTGCGAGCGCCTTCTGCGTTCACCCTAAAGACCTGTGTGGCCAGAAAAGCCGACTCATGTCAGGCTACGGGCAGTAGGGCTATTAAGAAAAAAAAAAGATTTTAAATTATACGTTTTTTGATTTGAGTACTCTTTTTATAAACACGGAACTTGATTTTTTTTTATTGCATAGGAAGCATTGTTATCTAGTGTACGGGCACTCTAGGGGCAGTGTAGCGCAGTCTGCGTTTGTTATAGATTTTCGCATTTATGTATGACTAGGTGTTGCACGCAACTTCGCCTGCGTGAAAACCATTTACAGGTACAAAAGTCTCTAAAACACAATACGACGTCAGCGCGATCTACTTGAAGAATCAGATTAAAAATCCCAATATTTCTTCCCGTGATGAAAGATAAAAAATCTGCCCTTGTGCCAAATTTAATTCAAATTCGTTCATCTGTTTTTGCGTTTGTTACTAATAAAAATTCAAACATTTTCACAAACTTTCGCATTTGTGATATTAGTAAGGTTATAGTATTTAAGGTAAGATTCGACGTCCTGCTACATACAGCAAATCAGGCAAACCGGGAGTGGCAGCATCATTGGTGGGAGCTATAGTACCTGCCAGCTCAGTAACTCTTCACGAGGTAAATTTTGGCGCGCACCTTGAGTGCTCACGGAGCGCCGTCATCCCGCGCGATCCCTTTAAAGGGTATATCCGTATCGGTCCTAATCATGCACCACCCCTGCCCTGGCCGGTCGCCCCGCCCGCACCCCGCTACACCCGTGAGGCTTATCTGGGCACAAAGGAGCGCGCCCGCGGGGCAGCACGCGTTTGGGGATAACAATCGAGTTCAAATAAAGAGCGAGCTCTTGTTTTTTAGCCACGTTTTGGAACAAGTTGAAGAGGTGTAGACACAGCGCGAGCATCCCAGAAGGCGAGCCTGTTGCACACGACAAATATTAATCATAATAATATTAAAAAGATCAGGACAATTGAGTCACTTGGTAACTACCGTTCTAAACCCGTACACACACACGTGTAGCTTGGCTGCCGTATGATGTACAGCTTGGCAGTTGCTTGTCATTCAGTTTGTAAGATTGACAGTACATGGAAACGAATACAAGTAGGTATTTGAAGTTTCAGTTCTATATTTCTTCACCCGTTATCAAGCGATACTTAGTTTGCAAGTAATACAGACAACGTCATACAACTACAAAATACATCAATTACAGAACAAGGATTTTTATTCTTTTTTAATGTAATCAGTTGGCACTGGCACGATCTCCGCAAGCATTCACGAGCCTTCTGTAAGCAAATTGCTTATGTTATAGTGCGTGTATATGCATATTTGTGTGTATGTGGACCGTTCGCAAACCGAATAAAACAATAGCCGAGAGATTGTTCCTGAGTAAAGGGAATCACAAATGCGCGAGACGCGGGCACGGGGCGAGGAGGGTGTGTTTCTATGTGCGCCGATTACTTGACAACCAGTACAGGCCTCCGCAGGGACTTACAGTATCGACGTAGTTTGTGTTAAGCTGAGCCGGGACAGTGCCGCGTGACACGACGCTGCAATATCGTTTCGCATCAACTTGAAGCGAAGCCGGCGTGATCACACGCACACTACGAGATTATTTGCATGATAATATCTCGGAGTTATATTTTAGTTCGAACGTTATCCTGCCAGATGTTATTCTCCAGTATTTGACATCGAGATTGACTGGAGTCTGGAGGCTTGCTGAGCGAATCAAATAACTTTCTTTCAATGGTCACATCATAAGGTGGCAATGCTCTGGGAACCTTGGGCCTATTATGATATTAATATGTGTCTGCTGAGTGAATGGAAGAACTGAATGGAAGATGAGAAAACGAGTAAGAACATGCTGATCGTGGCTGAGTGATACCATCACCAATAATAATTATGAAATCTGGCGGTAGGTAATAAAATACAAGTTTGAAAAAGGAAGCGACTATTGGCTATCATAGCTTTATGTCTATTTATCATAACAATTATGTTTCGACTTTTGATTGATTACGTTTTTCTACATATGAATCTTTAGAAATTAATTTAAAATCAACAACTTATTTCTCCGTAATGGTAAAATGTTATGATTATCTCAATTCGTGGGCAGGGAAGGGTATAGATCTAATTGAATGCAGGTCAGTGGCACAGTACGGCACTCCGCGCGCGACTGGGCGCGATACAAAGCGCGATGGAGGCGCTACGCATTAATGCGATGCTGAACTGTTAACCATCTCGCTGTTTAGTGAGGAGACCTTTAGGTATTGACTTTTCATGATTATGTTCATGCTGATCATGATAATGGTAATAAAATGTAATTTAAAACTACTTAACACATTTTTTCTTGGTCTTTTATGTCCAAAGTTCCTCCCGACGCTCCGAAGACTTTGTACCCAGAGTCCGTCCCGTTTTATTTTAAAGTCGAAAATCCTATATATAACTAATCCTATCCTATCCTAAACTATTTTGCGGATTTTATCGCGGTTTTTTTAATTTATATTTTCTCCCGACGTTTCGAAGGCTTTTCAGCACTTCGTGGTCACGGGGCGGACTGAGGTGTTGGTGGTCCGAAAAGTTAATGTTACAAGAAATCATTAATAATCGATGTTTCCGCGGTGTGTCTGACGATTTTCGATACCTGTCTCGTCGGTTCTAAACAAAGATAAACGAACAACTATTGTCCAAATCCTTTGGCTGTCCGACAGCGCCCTCGATGACCGAGTGACGGTGATTTCTACGCTCCGCGCCATCAAGATATTGCTTACCAGTATAGCATCGGATAAATGATATTATCTCTAATTAGATTTGTTATTGAATGTTGATTAATATTTTTAATTAATCTTAATCCGCGTTAAGAAATGATAATGCCTCGATGGCGTACTTGTTTTACGGTACTGCAATGCAGAGGTCTCGGGTTCGATCCCCGGATTGGGCACACTGGTATTGGATTTTTCTATTCAGTATCAGCCCGTAGTCTGGAATTTGTGCCCGAAAAAGCCAAAGGCTCGCCCCCTATCACATCATGGGACGGAATACGCACGGCGAAAGGTGGGTGCACTAGTTGCGCCTCTGCCTACCCATTCGGAGATAAAAGGCGTGAGTGTGTATGTATGTATGCAATTCATTAACCAACCAGCTAGCAAATGGCTTTAATCCTACATTTTTTTCGGTTGTGGTTATTAGAAATTTTAGTATTATATATTTGGAATCAAAACAATTATTGATACAAAAACAGAGCCCATGATCACGAGTCGTGCCGTTAAACATTGATCGTGACACCTTAAGGCATGGGGATGATAACGGAGGCATCAAAAGAAGATTGTGTTTTTAATCTTACTATCCTACTATCCTACTAATATTATAAAGGCGAAAGTTTGTAAGAATGTATGGATGTTTGTTCCTCTTTCACGCAAAAACTACTGAACGGATTTCGATGAAATGTGGCACACGGGTAGACCATGTCCTGGATTAACACATAGGCTACTTTTTATCCCAGGAAAATAGAAAGCGGGACTTTTATCCCGGAAAAACTTTTTAATGCGGGCGGAGCCGCGGGCAAAAGCTAATATATTATTAATTTTAGAAAATATAAAATATCCGCGATAAACTCCGAAAAATAATTTTATTTCAATGTCTAATATTATCGTAAATATAAGAAATCATCATTTTGTCAAAATGTTTGCTAGAAGTAAACGCAGAAATAACTAAATGCATTTGGATTAACTGTGGCACACGGGTAGGTCATGTTTTTTATTATTCTTATTTGCTTCCCGGGAAATAATGGATATTTATAATCTGATATTTTAAGTAGATGGCACTGCGGCGGACTGTGTTTTAGGGACTTTTGTTGCGGGAAAGGCTTTTCCCTACCTACCTATATATATAATACCTAGAATTTTAATGATTTTAGTTCTCGTTTCGTCATTTTCATCATCAACAAGAAGTCCACTGCTGAATATTGGCATCTCCTACAGATTTCCAGACGAACCTGTCAAAAGTCGCCTGTCCACCATTTAGGTGAACGTCTAACCCAGAGTTTGCATGTAATGATCTCCATTTGAGAACTTTTTCACCCCCTTTTCCGTCTGTTCTGCAAACTATGTGTCCTGAAAATTGCCAGAAACGACTAACAAGTTTCATACTCCAATTCAAAAATTAAGTCAATTAAAATAAGTGCAACAACTACCAAACTGAGTGTGTAACGTTAGTCAGAGAATATTCCGTCGCTTATATTGCTGACTCTAAGCTTTGTCAAGTTAAAGGATATAGCAGTTGTCCACAGGGCCGTCAGTAATGAGCACCGCGGGACAAATGCTTACTGTTTTGTAAATCGGCTGCACGCAGGTAGCCGGCGAGCAGTGGGATCGCAACTTACAGGGATTGTGGCGGAGGAAGGAGGGGCAGGAGGGGCTTGGGGTCACATGATCGCTCCCCGGACGATACTTACTGCGAGTCTCACAAGGGGAGTCAGTATAGTCCGCAGATATCTTACTAGTAATGCCAAAGTTTGCATTCTATTTTAATAATTCATTTTATAACATCAAATGCTGGTTTTCCTTGACAATAGAATCCATAAAAGGTTATCGTTAGTGTCCGACCGAAGCTCAGGTTGGCCGAAGCCGAAACCAATTGTTCGGTCCCAGCCAATCTGGGTATTATAAAGGATCAACTGGCATCAAAAAGAGTTTGTGTTATCTCCACGACAACTATAAACAATAAACGAATGCGCGTTAAAAATAAATAACCGTTTCTTTAGGACGTTTATATGTAGCTGCCATGGCTGAATATTATTCAGATGGCTCTACTTTTAACTATTACGCATCAAGTTACCACCCTTGATTCATTTATTTATTGAAATGAAATAACAGATGGCCAACACCACTAAATATTAGAACTCAAGGATAGTTCAAATTATGATCTGTGTAATTGCACAACGACCAGGTTGGGGCCGTTCGATGGTGCAGGATGCGTTCCGCGCGCATTCGATCAATGTTGGCGGTTTCGGAGGTGGATAGAAAACTTCGGCTTAAAAAGATTCGGCCATGTTTTGGCCGAAACCAAAAAATCTGTCGGACACTATAGCTATCGGTAACATATCGCTCATAAAGATAAGCATAACATTATAGTATAACTAGCTTTTGCCCGCGGTTCCGCCCGCGTTATAAAGATTTTCCGGGATAAAAGTATTGCTTTATATTTTCCCGGGACAAAAAGTAGCCTATGTGTTAATCCAGGACGTGATCTATCTGTGTGCCAAATTTCATAGAAATCCGTTGAGTGGTTTTTGCGTGAAAGAGTAACAAACATCCATACATCGATATATTTTTACAAACTTTCGCGTTTATAATATTAAGTAGGATATATCATTTATTTTATGACTAGTAGTGCTCGCGGCTCCGCCCGCGTGAAAAAGTTTTTCCGGGCCTAAAATATTTTCCCGGGATAAAAAGTAGCCTATAGCACTCAGGAGTTATGTAGCTTCCTATTAGTGAAATATTTTTTTAAAATCGGTTCAGTCGTTCCTGAGATTAGCGCGTTCAAACAAACAAACAAGCAAACTCTTCAGCTTTATAATATTAGTATAGATAGTGTATTGATAACACGGCAATTGCGCATCTTTTTAAGCCTCTTATTATTGTATTATTTATTATGTACAATGAAATGTTAGTATATGGACTGCCTCGGTGGCGTAGTGGTATTGCGTACGCATTACGAGTACGATTTGCGCGCTGAGGTCCTGGGTTCGAATCCCGGGTCGAGCCAAAAAAATTGTGACTGGGTTTCTCCATCTTAAAATTTACTCAGTCGCAGCTCGGAGTCAGGAAGTTGGCGGTGTGATACCCCCGTGCCTCGGAAAGCACGTAAAGCCGTTGGTCCTGCGCCTGATCTCTCTCCGGTTATGTCGGATTGCCGTCTCACCGGACTATGAGAGTGAAGGAATAGCGAGTGCACCTGTGTATTGCGCACACACTTGTGCACTATAATATCTCCTGCGTACCTGGCTGATCTCCGTTGAGATTGGCCGCCGTGGCCGAAACTGGCTAGGAGGATTCAGTATACCTATCGAAGGTTGCGGATTGACGCCAGCTTCATCATTGTCAATACCGGATGCACGATGCGTGCATGATCCGTGCAGTTGTGATATTTTCGGCGATCATAGTTGTTAATAAATAATTTGTATATTACTCCGAGGTCAAGTGTCTGCCGTAGATAAGCACAATACTACCGTGATAAGCGTAAAAGTGGCATGTAAATTAACGAAGGTTTCGAGAAATTTGATTTATTGCAAATATAGTTTTCTTCTCATTCTTTGTGATTCGAGTTAAAACTGAATTAGGGACCTTTTTCTTGAGGTATTTTTTCATGGATTAAATATACTGACTCTAGCTCTTTGGCTTATTGTTAGTTGGATATGTATTTTTAAGCTATTTGATGTACTAAAATCCAAATACGATATTTTTTAAGATAAGGCTTTTGAGACGGCTTTTTATCACGGCAGAATACAAAAGGTAAAAAATATACGTATAGCCAAAGATACGATTTTACTAGTTTAAGGAGTTGTCAAAATATGCGATATAGTAGAGATATTTTTATTGCGTCGGTCGGCGGTAACTTTTAACCGCTAAATCTGTATTGTTAGGAGCCACCGTGACTGTTGAGACGTTGCATCTGTTTGTTTAATGCCAACGGGAGCCACCGGTCCAATCTTCCGACTTATCAATTAGGACGCGGCTGCATAAACGCTAATTGCGCTCATAATTACCGCGCTCGGGGGGGCCTCGCGCGCTCACACCGCTCGAGTCGCTCGCGCCGCTGATGACGCAGCGATAGTTTTTTTATTGACAAGCCGAGATTGTGTCTGCGACTCTGCGCTGTGAGGCCAGACTTTCAACTGCAATACACCAGAGACATAGTGTCTGTGACTGCACCACTTTGTACCTTACGAGATGGTTTTGTAATTGCCTCGCCTGTACATTGAATTTCATGCTTTGACTCAAGATTGCGGCACCACACGTAATACAGTCAGCACATACAATTACAGCTAGAGGATTACTTTTTCAGCAGTAAACCTATATTGCAGTGAAGTTTTTTACTGTCTATGCGTTATGAATGGTGAGGTACGAATTACTCAAATCAAACACTTTTGTATAGCATGTGGTCATTGTGTATTTCAGACTTCGAACAACTTTACCTCCGACTCCTGTCGCATATGTATTTAGTTAATGTATCGTTGTCGGTTTCAACCCACCCACGAGTATCATTTTATAAATAAGGAGAACGCATAGCACACACAAACACACAAAAGCCATGCTAAAACTTATTATTAATTCTTAATAAACTAATGCTGTAGTTGCGAGTTGTCAGTAAATCACCTTATTGTAATTTGTCGATGTTTGAGCGAAGGATCATTTAACATTGACTGTCTTACCCACTGATACGCTTATTGCTTTAAAAATAACTATAAGCCTAAGAATGTGTGGGTTCACACCATGGTTCACACACATGCAAATAGATATGCGGACCCGGACCTCACCTAGGCTCAGATGTGTCACGATACGTCATGCGTGACATCAGCCCGCAAGCACAATATTGCGGCAGCGACGGGACCGACGTACGGACCCGAGCGACAGACTAGACAGCTACACAGAAACCTTAACATCATATTATGTTTGTTTCTTCAAACGTTCATAACTTTATTCACGAAAGGTAAGGCAGAGTCATTATAAATTATTCAATCGAAATATTAATTAGATTTTTATACAAGTAAACAATGTAATATGATTATGAGATCTAGCACATAGAAATTTGTTAAAAGTCGCCATTATTATAGTATTGCAGGACATGGAAATCCATGTCCTGCATTACTATAATAATAGGCTACATACATCACAAGGCTACTTTTTATCTCTGAAGAAAACATTTTTTTTTATTCCCGAAAAAGTATTCCATGAAGGCAGAATCGCAACACCTAGTTACATATACTCCGAGCCTGCTCTGGATTGTCTAAGTACATTCAAGTGAGTAAAAATGTAAATACGCGTGTTATGCATATTCCGGCAATCGGCGAACCACGGGCGGCGGGCGGGCGGCGCGCGGCGGCAGGCGCTGCATTTGCATACTTTTGTCAACGATCGGGGCCGCACGCATACTAAATACAAATGTATTAATTTGATGTCCCTCATTTATAAGCTTTCCTTCTTGGCACTCGTTTGCGGGATCGTTCCTGTTTTCTTCACTTTCCCTGATTTCTTTAAATGGATTGACATTGACTCGAACCCAAGACCTCAGCATTGCGGTCGTACCATAATACAACGACGCCACCGAGGCAGTCAAGTTAATGTGAATATGGCGTGTATAAGTGATGTTCTGACTGAAAGGGTAATGTTGCCGCTGCGAAGAATCTTCTTAGACAAGTAGTAGTGGTATTAGGACGTGTAAACTTATCGTTATCTAATAACTAAGAGATTAATGAGGAACTCTGTCTTATTTTAAGTTTAACACACAATATGCCTATAATAAATGTCAATGATATCGGAAAATCTATTTATGAAATCTGTATAAACTGGTTTAGAAAAAGCTTAGGCAGAAGCGCAATTAGTACACCCAAATCTAGGCTAGTTAATAAGCTCATCATCTCGTCACAAAAAGCGCGTTATTGTCATAACGGATACAATTTACAATTATAAAAATTAGAGTGTATTTTTCGTAAAAATTGCCTCAGGTAAATTCCGCGAGTAATCTAAATTGTCAGAGAGAATACAGTCCGGGTAAGCGGTCGCTTCACGTTTCATTGGGGTAATTGTCGAAGTTCCGCTCCCGCCTCCGCCCCGCCTCGCCGACCACCGCCCGCACTTTTACGACTGTTTTAATCTACTCTCACTCTCAGAGTGTTGTGCTTTATATTCTATAGTTTTGTTGTACTTATTCGTGCATTTCATTATGTTTAGGCCATAATTAAGTACATACTTTTAAACACTATTAATAAGGAGAACTGATATAACAATATCTTGTTGAGTTCCGTAACATGTATGAATATACACACATAAGTCAGCCATGATTATGGAACTGTTAAGTAAAGGCTTTTCTTTTCCTCCATCACTTGCTTGTATAAATTTTCTTTTTCTCTATTATTTTTATTTCACATTTCATTTTGTAGACATACTAAAGTCATAGGGATTCCCTTCTTCTTCTTGCGTCGTGCTCCTCAGTACTGAGGGTCGTGACCCTCCTTCTGCATCACTTTGGGGATTTCCTCATCATGATTAACTTTTTTCTACCCGTGTTCCTGTTAAAAATGATGAGGTTTCCTGATACATGGCGAGAGCTCTGTTCTGAGCGGTGCACAAGTCGGTTATTGGAGCTCTCCACGGAATTCCTACTCAGTGTAAACGCTCTATTATGACAACAAGTATTTGTGCGCTACACGGTTCGGCTCGGGGCGGCTCGGGGAAGCACTGAGCGGTGAATAACGGACCCTTATTTCAATAGGATTCATTATATCAAACGGGGTCTTAAAGAACGTTTCTAAGATTGAGGTACATATTGTACTATGCTATTTACTGTAAGTAATATTACGAGACTGCGTGTAAAGCAGGTCACAGCGGTGGCCGCTGATCTAATCCGCACATCGATACAAATATCTGTGCGATCAGCTAATTTCGGGACCAGGTGGTCTGTGATACTATATGTTGCAGACTTTGTGCGTGGCTGTTGGGCGTATTCTTTCATGTACATCGAATAATATTAGATACTATTGACCAATAACTACAATATTAATATTTTCAGCAGCAATTTCCCAAAATATGAGCACGCATATTTTCAATATCTTTATCCTTCCTTATCCTTTTTCTTCTAAATATGGATATACATTTAATAGTGTTATTAAAATATGACTTATCATCATATCTGAAGAAAAAGTAAAAAAAAAATTATAACATATCTGTACTAACAAAATTTTATTCATACAGAAAGCAAGTTGAGACAAATAAACAATTCAGTAAACACGGAGCAAACAGTAGCGCTGCCTCATTCCACGCGATCCATGGTAATAAGCTCAATAATGCAGAGCGAGCATGTGCATCGGCATTAATCGCTCGGCAGAGCAGCGACGGCGCGGCGGTGGTGATGGCAGCGGTGGTAGCGGTAGCGGCAGTGGTAACGACACTAAATATAAAATCATTAAAACTTTCGACAAGCGCATGCCGCAGCGCACCCAGACCACAGGCTTAACGAATTAAAACGGTCAATAATTATTTATATTACGCTCGTCGACACAACACGCGTCGGAGCTCAACGCGCTCATCATTAGGGCGTAATTTTTTGAGTTGTGAGTCACGTAAAATCAGTCGCGTAATTTAGCATACATTCAGTTCCATACGAAAATCCTGTTTCCTTCACACGGCGACGCAAAAAGAGTTGTAATTTTAGTACTATTACAAATTACGCGACCAAAATTACGCGACTCACAACTCAAAAAATTACCCTCGTCTGGCCTAATCCTTAAACTCATGACCAGTGCGATGGGTGTTTGAATAAGCTGGTCAACTCGGAGCACGTGATGCTTATCGTCTTTAGGCGGTTACGTGACAACAAGTAACGTCACACAGAAGTTAAAATAAAGTACCGCATGCCACTTCGCCGAGCCTCACGTTGGGTTAGGAAGTGCTATGCTATACATGCACCATAAACCAAACAAGTCGATCACCTGATACAAGGTAATCTGCATCAATTATAAACGCATACAATATTAAAACATCCATGGATGCGCTGCCGTTCTTAATAGCAAAGCATAGAGATTAGGAAGGAAAAGTGGTGTCCTAGGTATCACTTCACCATACTAAACACCACAGTAATTAATCCATATTTCAAGACGAGTTTTGTAATACACTGGTAAATATCCTGGTCCGTGTCTATCAATTCATAATCTAAACTAATATTCGATGTTATGTCTGCCAGCCCGCACTAGGCCAGCGTAGTGGACTAAGGTCTAAACCTTCTCAATAGTAAAGGCCCGTGCTCGACAGTGGACAGTATAATACAGTACTGGTATCATATTGTTTTTAGTGTCTACACTGTGACTGTAGGACGAAATCCTGCTAGTGAAAAAGTATAACACCAAAACCACACGGTAGACCCCGAACGTCCTGTAAACAAAACCGCTGCCAGTGTAGCATCCACATAGAACAAATGTGTTCAATTAATGGAAAACAAATATTCATTCATATTAAATGCTAACAAGTTCACTAATAATTATAAATTAGATTCGTCCATAATATTATTTAAATAAATCATTAGAATAATTGTGTTAATAACATCTCTACAAATATTAAATTAATTCAGTAATTGCGCTAGAATAGCTGCAAATGTTAATTATGGGCATATTTCTAAACCACCAAGCTAATTTTAAATAATAAGAATGCATTTGCAAATAATTTTCACAACTGAATGCCGGCTCCTAATTATACGTACCCATAATACAATGAGCATTTTGCACAAATAAAGCCACAATATGAATATAATAAATTTAGTAAACAGTGCAAGAAGGAAACGGGAGAGGGACGGGGGGGGGGGTGAGTCTGAGCTGACTCAGTGCTTGGCACACACAGGGGGCAAACATCGCGAGTGTTGGCTCTACATCGGACCGATCGTCGAGAACTTATTCTTTCAACAATACACAAACGGAATGGCTCAATAAATAAAAAAATATATACAAAATATGATGTAATATGAATCAGATGAGAACGAAACCTTAAGTTTATACATACACGTGAGACTCCCGGCGATAAGAGAGTTATTGTTTGAATGACGTAGGATATTAGAACTACGTTAGAAATAGCATTGAAATGCAAGACTAGAATAAAACCTATACTATTTCCTACACAAATTGTGATTTTATAATATCCAAAACATTTCTTTACTAATGTTTATTTTTATTTTATCGTAACACGTACAGGAAACAAGCAGTAGAGTATACACAAACAAATTAATACAAAGTATTTCAACACATAATACCAATAAAGTTTTCAACATCTAAAAACAGTTATACCTATATCTCGTCGGCAGAAAAGTAGCCTTTTTTTGTCACAAGATTATCAACACAAATAAACTATAAAGATTATCTATACTAATATTATAAAGCTGAAGAGTTTGTTTGTTTCTTCGAACGCGCTAATCTCAAGAACTACTGAACCGATTTTGAAAATTCTTTCACTAATAGGAAGCTACATAACTCCTGAATGCTATAGGCTACTTTTTATCCCGGGAAAATATTTTTATCCCGGAAAAACTTTTTCACGCGGGCGGAGCCGCGAGCACTACTAGTAAATGATATTACGAGATTAAGTAGTTAATTATTATGGAAGCAATTCCAGGAGGACTTGAATTACTTTGGTGTTACAGTTACCATGTATATCTTAGGAGAATTAGGTTACTAATATAAAGCAAACATAAGGTTTATAGTTTGTTTCCTCGCAAAGCTAAGTGGCTACACTGGTGGCATATAATGGTAATGCAACTTTTAAATATAGTTAAAATAGCGCTGGTTTGTCACTGTACTATTACCCCGGCTGTCTCTTTCTTGTCACATAAACTTACTCTACAGATGTTTAAGAAGATCAGACACCGTACCTACTACCAGCATCAGATCTTTAAAGAAATTCTACATAAAGATAACAAAACAACCTGTAGAATCGAAACCTCCTAATTAGATTGTTATAACGGACGACTTAAAGAGCTCGTTAAAAGTTTTAAGTCATTGACTATAATTTTATTATAGTAAGAAGTCAAAATGTCATTGAATTACTTTACATTCTCTTCTAGTTTTTATTGTACAATACTAATAGCTGATTGCACTACATGTCCAAAAAATTCCTGATAGCCTATTTAGAACTTATCCTCCACATAAACTACACCTTTTAGTTTCACAAGCCTCGAATGGAAATATCCCGCAGAAAAAGTCTCGCCCCCTATCACACCATGGGACGGAATACGCACAGCGAAAAGTGTATGCACTAGTTGCGTCTCTGCCTGGCCCTTCGGGGATAACAGGCGTGAATATGCGTATGCGTACGTACTAGTAGCAATGGTGGCTACAATGTCCTATCGAAACTCAAGTAAGTACACACACTTACTTGTACACTAACAATAAAAGAAGACGAAGCGATGTTACCCGTCTAGACAATAGTGAGAGCAGTGTATGAGATCTACGGCTTAATACATTCTTAATAACTCTAATCATAACCAATTTACCGGAATCCTGTTTGTATATTACTTAAATGAAATTGTAACCGGTGATAATATTGTAAGACCGCGGCAAGAGGCACGGCCGCCCGCCCGCCGCCCGGCGCGGTGCACCGCTGAAACGTTGGACGCGCGCCGACCAAAATAATTTGTACGCCGACTTGTTAATCCGCAGACAAAAGCCTTTGATCTGGAGCACAAACTTCCTCACTGTAGCCCGGACGTGCCCGCCGCCACCCGCCCGACCCCGCACCCTGCATGCGAGCGGTGCGATCTCGGGCAGGAATTCGCCGGATTTTATCTTCAAGAAGCGAACGCTTACGCGAGTTTTTAATTTTTCTATCCGTCGCCGTGAGGGCAAGGCCAGGTGCAGGGGGGGGGGGGGGGGGGGCGAGGAGAGAAATAGATCATTTTGCTTCTTTTATTTCAGTCTTTTCCGTCACCACAAACTTCATTAACTTCAGTAAGAAAGAATAAACAAAAAAAATAGGGCGTGGATTTTCAGGCTTTGTGATTTTCAGGAAACATAATATGTCACGCACGTTTTGTAGAAATGCGGTTATTTTTACAGAAGCGCCTGATGTCGAGTGTTCACCGTTACTCATGTAACCGTCAAAAATACCAAATAAGCATCGATGTGTTGGCAGCTTTAAAATTGAAATATAACGAATTATTGACGACTGCCTCGGTGGCGTAGTTGTATAAGGTACGACTACAATGCTGAGGTCTCGGGTTCGATTCCCGGGTCGGGCAAAGTGATATTGAGTTTTTCTATTCAGTATCAGCTCGGAGTCTGGAATTTGTGCCCGATATGGCGATAGGCTCGCCCCCTATCACATCATGGGACGGAATAACGGCGAAAAGTGGGTGCACTAGTTGCGCCTCTGCCTACCCCTTCGGGGATAACAGGCGTGAGTGTATGTGTATGTGTGTGTACAACGAATTATTGGAAAATAAAACACAAACAATAGAGAATCACAAAATAGATCAACAATACAGCTTCACAGGCACGAGTGTGCCGACTCATCGCACTTCATGATAAAAAGATAAACAAAAGCGCGCGGCGGCCGACAGCGCGGTCTCAAGACGGGCGCCGCGCCGGAGACGGGGCCACAACAGCACTAATTACCGGTGCGCGTGGAAACAAGCCAAAAATGCCTCTTTTAAATGTCCTCCGAGACTGTAGGGGGGACGCAGAGGAGGGATGGCAGGTAGTTAACCTCTTAATTACGACGTGTCCCTCGCTTTGTAGCCGCTTTTGAAGTAAACAACAGATAAAATACGGTCTTCTTTGTTTTCGAATGGCAATTATAATATTTCAGTTGATTTGTCATCGGTCGTAGATCGGTCCGCGCGTCCAGTACCAGCGACACGACGCGTAAACGTATCTATGAGAAATACATAACACCTACTTTTAAAATTCATATAACATTATAATATAATGGACTCATAAAACTGACAAGCATTCAGCACTGGAGAAGAACTCCTTAACAACCACCTGTCAAAACTGTTTACATTCTAGTAAGTTTATGTTGAAGATAGGCAAGAAGTATATAAATACAGTGACTGAACTCGCCATCTTGATACTCACAATATCGAGGAACAGTGTACACTAACAGGATAATCCTCAACTCACAATGAGAGCCCCTCGAGAGCGTTATAAAAACTGTACAGTTATTTATAACACTTGTACACAATACATACGAAAATATCTGTACCAGGGGCGCGGACGTGTAGCTTGCCGCTGGTATTAACGCGGAGACGTGTGTAATGTCAATAAATCTCTCATTACAGGGCTTTAGTAATTAACCGCGTAATGCTCACACCATGGCAATTTTACGCCGTGTTTATATTTAGTGTTAAGTATATTGTAGTAGCTCGGAGTCTGGAATTTGTGCCCGATATGGCGATAGGCTCGCCCCCTATCACATCATGGGACGGAATAACGGCGAAAAGTGGGTGCACTAGTTGCACCTCTGCCTACCCCTTCGGGGATAACAGGCGTGAGTGTATGTGTGTGTGTGTATATTGACGGCGAAAGCATACGACTGCTTAATATCGGTGACCAATTATTATGGCGATAGAAAACTTAAGTCAATGAGCAGTGGTGTCGGATATTATTCAAACATTGCATTATAAGTTACAGATAAGATTTTATAAGAAATATAAAATTTAAAAAATCTGGGTTTGACTATTATAATAACTGAGTCTTGTGGGTTTAATTTATGTCTTCAGACCTCTATCAGAAGTATCAACTGTGCTTGATTTATTTTATTCAAGTTGTTTTTTGATGACCGCTTTATAATATATGGTTGTCTGCGTCCCTCCTTACTTTGATGCGTTCACGTAAGGCACACTTACCGCACGCCACATGGAGCCGCGCTTATATCTTTCTGTTGCGATATTTCACTCGTTAGCGGTAATTGGTGCCTTACCTTATATTTTGTACTAGTTTGCTACTTAAAGCGTTCATTCATTCGGTCGCGCACTCTGTAACGAAGGTATATTGTTGGTAAATATGCCATGACGAGTTTTACTTTAGTCTATTACGCCTCGTTTTCAATCTTCGAGTCAATAACAATATTTTGGAATTGGGTTGAAGATATAAAGAAAAAATACGAAAGATCTCAACAATTTGATTCTATTAATAGATGACGTGAATTGAAAGGAGACGACGTGCTTTTGGAGTGGCAATCAAACAGAAACTAACTGTAGTTTGACATCAGTGGAAGACGAGCCGCATACAATGAAATCAATGACAACTTTCATAAAATATCGATGAAGCGTGGCGGCGGACCAGCGGGCTCTGTAATTGGCGTAACGCGAGCGAGTGCTGCGAGCAAAACGTAACGCGATGTGATTAACCATTCATTAGCGGAGGCACCGATAACTATGTCGCCGATAATTCGCGAAAGTAATTAGCCGCGCTGATTTGCACCGCGGGGCGAGGGGAGAGCTCGGCGGTCGGTAATGACGCTACGCAAAAATAACTACGGATTATCGACACGTTAGTATTTTGTACAATTTCACATTTAATTAATTAAATTCGCTCGTGGCGTTAAATGGAAATGCTTTGAATTTGAACTATCCATTTAGAATACATACAAATGTATTGCGTCGTAATGATCGCTGCGTGTTTTTTTCTTTTTCCTGCAATTATTTATCGGTGATATTATCGAAGCATCCAGTAAAGCCGATCGGCATAATTCAAGCAAACTTTGAGAATTGTGACACTTTTATCTCGACATTACATTTTGACTGCACTGAAATTTATTTTGATCATTAGTAAGTACAGCTAAGTTAATTTATATCACCTAATCTTAATTTACGTGAAGCCCAAAGACAATTTCGACCGACTAGAGATGAACATATAACCCTAGATGGTCAGCACAGTTATGCCGGCTAACTGCTTCTTGAAGCTCCGCTTGAAGGACCCCAAGTAGGATGCAGGGAACACGTATGCCGGCAAAGTATTTCCACAGCCCAATGATGCGGCAAAAATTCTCAACCTTTTGTCTCGAGCCGGGATGGAAAAGACTAGAAATTGCCAGTATCATAGTAAAAAATTAAAATATTTCTCATTTTCACTGCGCAACCCATAAAACAGTACCTATCTTACGTATAGTATCTGTAAATGCTAGGTGTGGCTCCATATGATAGAGGTATTCCCTATAGAGTCTGACTCTACATAATAGTTCATGAGTTAAAGGTCGCAACTCAAACTGTGCAGTTTACATGAGCCGTGGCTCAGGGCCAGTTCTCATATTAATATTTAACGAGACACCGCAACTCACCTCCAGGGTCGTTTCAAAATGCCGACGGAGTGATGTAGACCATTATTGAGCGCCACAATATGTTACGATGATATTTATCAATTTGGGCAGCATCTTCACCACACCAGGCGGTGAGACAACTCTGAAGCCAACGCCACGGGATCGATCCCAGCAATGAGACTTAATGTTTGTGTGATTGGCTAAAAAAATTGCCGGGATGTAAGTTTTGTAGAATCACGAGTTCTTTTTTTAAGTTATAATCGTAACACCATTATAAAAGTTAGGTATTCAATAACTTCCATGCCATCTTACTTGAATTGTCTATTGCACGAGGCTACAGAATTATATTGTATTAACACTTAGAAATGGTATAATTTTAAGTGTTTAAAGTGTTCTCACAATCAGTCGCTCACGATATCTGTAACACAGAACAAAAGCGAGCGAGTAGAGAAGTGTCTGTTAAGTGAGCATCGAACAGTGTCCACACGAGCGGCGGCGGGAGCGGGCGCGGCCGCGGAAGCGATAGCGGGTGGTTATCAATTGGAATCAATTGGCGGGCGGCTCCATCTGCATTGCGATGCGATAAATCTGCCGGCCCGATGCAATCACAGGCTGACAGTGCACCGCGCGCTAGTAACGCAACTACCTCTATTAATATGCAACTTGTTATCCTGAAACCCGTATAGATGTTTTTTAAAAGGCAAACGGGTATCTATAAAGGATTCGTTGTTTCCAAACCTCCGGGAGTCCATTTGAGATTTTAACCCTGGGCCCTGGCTGATAAAATAAATCAACTATCACTGGTATTGTGCTCTTTATGAATAAATTAGCTTTCCCGACGAATTTCCTATTACCTTAGATTTTTTTTTTTTTTTTTAAAAACGGCCATCTTCGGCGCATTAGGGACGGTTGCGGGCTTCCTCCGACTCACGTCTAAGTTGTCGTCCGCAACCGCCCCTGCACGTACCGCTGTTGCGGTCCTTTCCTGTTGCGGGGGCTCAGAAGCCCCCGAAAGACCGTACCGTGTCCTCCTTTTGGTGTACGAGGCAGCGTGAGACACGCTGCCTCGGACATGTCCATCACGGGGGTCACAAAAGTTGGCTAGACTAATGGGTGGGCGGCACGTCCCGCCCACCCGTGACCCCCGGAGGCCCCTATTAGTCGCCTTTTACGACAGGCAGGGGATACCGTGGTGGAATTCTCCAAACGCCCACCTTAGATACCATAAAATTTATGGTACGTAACTTATTAGCTAAATTGAATTGATTTGGATTTTTTCCATTAAAATAAAATGAATACTGAAAATAAATTAAGCTCAATTATTAATATACAAAAGTCATACATTCATGCAAACTTACGCCCTTATCCCATAGGGGTAGGTTGAAACTATTGAGCGCCACATGCTACGATTTTGACAAACCCCTTTCGCTTCTTCTTCATTAATAGTCCTCCTCATACCTAACCTGCTCTTTTCGGAGAAAATCATTTATTTGATCAGGGATTTTTTGATTTTTATAGAATCCTGAAAAAGAAACAGTCGAAGGCAGGACTCGAACCCACGACCTCCGGCGTACCGTGCCGGTGCTCTTCCAATCGAGCTACTCCGACTCCTGCCTTCGATTGCCAATTTCAGGATCCGTGCTTAATTTTCTCACATTAGAAGAGGCCCTTGTGCAGCTATGGGACACTTTTATACAGCGCCGATAATATCAAACACCTACTCGGTAGTATATATTTACTTCTTAACATAAATCAGGCTTCACAGGCTTTCAAAACAATATGTAATTAATACAATGACGATAGACGGTGGCCCAGTTGAGAAAGGAATGGTCTACCAAGACAATATCCGAAGGTTCAAAACCTAAAGCACACACCTCTGACTTTGCCAAGTTACGTGTGTTTTGTTTATTAATTATCGTTCGCTTTAACCCTGAAGGTGAAAACAGCGTGAGTAAACCTACAATGTACCTATGAATTCTCTATGAGAATTTCGAGGGTATGTGAAATCTGTCAATTCACACTAGGCCAACGTGGTAGACTAAGGCCTAACCCCTCTCAGTAGTAGAGGAGGCCCGTGCTCGGGATTGTGCAGTATGTAATACAGGGCTGATTGCATTGCAATGCAAAAGTATCAATTGCAGCTGGTGTATTGTTTAGATCATTCCATAATTAACATAAAAGTAATAAATAAAAACTTTTTACCAAAAAATAAAACCGTCTTCAAAATCACTACAACAAAAAAAAACTTTATATACGTATATTTGGAGTTGGTGCCTAATTTAAATTACCAGCTAAGCTGAGCAAATATACGAATATACCAAAAAAATATTCAATTTAAATTATGGACTCCAAATACATATTATTATAGTAGATAATATAAAGATGATTTTTTTTTGGTTTGTAGTGGTTTTGAAGTCGGATTTATTTTTTGTTAAGTTTTAGTGATTGTGCTCTGGTTTGCAGTATGTATATTAGGTATGCCAGATCAGTTGATTGGCATTGTGCGACATTTTATATTTTGAGGAGGCAGTTAGATACTATTTATGCAAAGGTGATGCAGCAATGTTTTCAAGCATGTTGCACAATCCATTCGGCGTTGTGGCAATTTTGGCCGCCTGCTGTTAACTGTTTCCTCGTGTCATTTAGTTAAACATATGTTGTAATAATGAAATGTGTAGACACATATAAAACTACGAGTGTTGCATTACTCGGTGACGTTTGACTGCAGTATTGATGTAGTTACAGATTGGTGTCTGTCGTGTGTTGTCTCACCAGGCGCGTTGAAGAGCGCAGGGCGTGCGCTTTATTACAGCGCGCCGTCCGTCGCCGCACGCGTGTGTCGTTGCTGTTTATCAATGATCTTTGTACAACTAGGCACTAAACGTATAACTAGACTCTACTTTGGTCCTGGATCAGAGTTTATATTAAATAATATAACCACTATTGTAAAGAGTTTCATCTTATATAGTACAAAATATGTTGTTCATGGCTATCAATTATAATCTACTTCTTCGTAGATGTATCTCCACCTTTAGTCTACTTCCTACTAATGGTATTATAAACATGAAAATTCGCGACGATACGATATTGACTAATTTGTTACATACAAATTTATAAGCAAAATAGTTAACTACAAGCTATTTGGTAAGTATTATTTAGCCTTTGTTAATTATTTCATATAAGTACGTACTATATACGAAATAACAGTTCAGATGAGCAATTTTATAGCAAACCTAATTCAGCGCGATAAATATTAAGTGGAAACAGCGAGCCAGGCCGAGAGAGACCGCCCGCCGCCGCTCGCATCCAAATGTGCTTCAAATATCATTAGCACATATTAAGCGCGGTCTGCGGTCCGGCCGCGCGCCGGTCCGATGCCGGACCGATGCGGTACGGACTGTGATCGGCAATCGCCCTTTCAGTAAACATAATTTATGTTCCTTAGAAAAAGGGATTGCGGGAAAAGGAATTACTGGTTTAACAACGGCACGGACGTGTCTGTACAAAACGCAACTCCACCACAACTTCTTATTTTTATTTTATTTATTAAAGCATACCAATAGTTACAGATTTAGCAATGCTTTAACCAAGGTCTAGTATGTACTACGCCAAATTATGGGCACACCGTACACACAAACTTCACCAACTTAACGTTGTAGTGGCATATAAATTACTAAGGAAAATAATTACCTACAGACATTAAATAAAATTACAACTAATATTTAGAAATCTATGTAAAGTTATATAGTTTAGTTTTTAGTGGCAGCCTTCTGGTCGAGCTTCGAGCCGATCCGTTCATGCAGACGTAACACGCGCAGATCATTTACAAGCGTGCCTGAGGTCCCGGTATGACGTGACTACCCCCGTGTTGTCATAAATCGTGCCGGTTGATTGCTCGCTCATGCGGTCCGATACCGGAGGCTTGCTCTTTTATATTTTAGAAAATAGTTACGTTGTTACCTGGATATCGAGTATAAAGTTATCATAATATTTGTGTTTAAAAAGCTCACGTGTATTCGTTTGGGTCACAAGTCGAGACGTCTTTGTATTTTTGACGAATTATTTACCTAGGCGTTGCTTGTCTTACTATAAATACTTTTCCAGGTTAAAAGTATCATATATACTTCAAAAAACGTTCAAACATCTTCACAAACTTTCGCATTTAGTAGTGAAATTCAATCTCCTGTCGTTACTGGTTGGTATACTTTACTACCGTCTCATCATTCGGTTGCAAAAACTGCCTCTATGTTTCGGATTCAATCAGCGGACATACCGCTGCCCTCGCGTTGTGTTGTCTCGTCGGCGGCCGGCGCAGCAGGCGGCGCGGGTTGGCTGCGGTTGATGAGAGTTTGCCTCTCATTGCACCTCGTTTTTGGGCGTGGATGAACCCATCAGAGTCGAGATAGGCATTTAAACGCGCTGAAAAGGTTTGGGATTGATTAGGATTGCGTCCGAGGATACGTCTGTCCGTGTGAGTAGTGATTTGAGCGAGCATTCATCGCGGCCGAGCTAAACGATATTCGAACAAATACACGTGTAGTGCTATACAAGCGACTGTAGTTGAGTAGTAATATAAAGCTGTAAGCAACAAACATGTATGATACCTGGGTGGGTATAATTTTATAAGTGTTATGATGTACGTATCTCAGATTCGTATGTGCTCTTTTTTAGGTATCGCATCATGATAATAGTACCTGGGTGTCCGAGCCTTGCTCGGGTGATTTTTTAATACTACATCGTATTTTTTATTGGAAAGTAGGTCCTAATAATATTTCCCACTTTAAGAAAATATTCACTACTGAAGTTAAATGAGTCTATACCTACAGTTACCTTACTAATAATAAAACAAAAACGATTCTTTACCGGTTCAGATTTTAAATTAAATCTCAGGTTTCATATTTTTTCTATATTGAATTACATCATGAACACATACATGGTTCAGTTCTCTTCTTATGTCTCACTTAGTTACGAATTGATAAAAGACGAATGTTCTATATTAATTTATTATAATGGTTTAAGATAATTATACCTATCCGCATCAAATTAGGTCTAAATAATATGTTCCGCGGTTTAGTTTCTCCCCCCTTTAGATGCCCTATGTTAGTGGTTAATAAATATGAATATCCCATATTATTTATACTCAAGGTACATATAGATGTACTAATGATAATCAAATTTCACCATATTCATTTCAACGGTTTATTTTCGTCCCTCTTTTACTCTATCCATTAAAAAAAAACCATCAAAATCCGTTGTGCGTTTTAAAAACCAAAGTATACATAGGGACAGACAGCGAGAAGCGACTTTGTTTTATACTATGTAGTGATACTTATAAGAGTTTGTTTGTTTGAACGCGCTAATCTCAGGAACTGCTCAACCGATTTTGAAAATTCTTTCACTAATAGGAAGCTACATAACTCGTGTGTGCTATATGCTACTTTTTATCCCGGGAAAATATTTTTGTCCCGGAAAAACTTTTCACGCGGGCGGAGCCGCGAGCACTACTAGTGTTAAGATAAAATGACTGTACCTACATGCGTTTTGTATTGCGCATTTATTTAAATACCTAATTTTATTCCTCCAAGTAATTAAGGAGAAAGCGATAGCTTATATGCGCCAACTTAGTAACTTTAGATATTATGTAAATCAACGGTATTGCGAATCCATCTCAGAATTTGTGAGTATTGACATATGTGTACTAAAAGGATAGTATAATATACAACGCGGCATGCGTGGGTCGCCATCTCAACTATGTCTTAGGAATGTACCTACTGCAATACATTGTACCAATTTGATAGATGATAGATTCGGCAATGAAACGCTAGGGTGTGAGTTTATTCCCCGAATCGTGACAAAAATAATGTACCTGGATATTGTGTGAATTTTCTGCAATTGATATTATTAATCACGACTATAGTATATTGGCTATTATATTTTTGGCTAAGCTTAAACTATTTATTTCATGCTCGAGACCATATTCACCCTTGCCACATTTTTGCCACTTTCCCCACACAAAGAGTGACTAAATCAGACGACATTCTAAACGCAATAACAGTGAGAGCATCAGTACTGCCTTCAAATGAAGTGTAGGAAATGAAAGCGGTCGTCTGTCGCAGCGGCAATGTTTTAATATCCTCGTATTTTTGCAGGACCTCGCGACGTAAATGAAAAAGTCACAATATGTCCAGAAAGTGGGGACACGTGCGTAAATGAAGTGGAACGGGTCGCTATACAGGTATCAGCTTTATAGTTTATTCATGTCTATATTACAGTCCTAAGTGAATTAGCGGGACAAAATATAGCAATTTTTTGAGAATATGAGATGCGAATGATGAGGTAAACATAATACTGAACTCACGGCTAATCGTGACGCTTACAGCAATGGCTGAGATAATTTTTTAAGGAAATCCGATAGGCTAATTAAAAAATATATAATAGGTAAATACTATTAGTAAAATAATTCATTAATGATTAAAGCGACCTATTTAATACGTTTCCAAAGATAAGCAGGCAGGAGTTCTACAATAGTATGGACGCTTCGTCATATTGCTCACTGACTATGAAGAGATTAGTCAAGTCTCATGATTGTATATTAAAAAAATGTACTAAACAAAAGCCGCACTTTTTCTAACGCTGTTCAACTTAATTACTGTTTTATTTAATTAGAAAACATACTTCATTAACAACGACGTATGGCGATGCGAGCGAACGATGACGACCCGAAGAAGAAAGGTAGAAAGAAATCTGGGCTTAATTTTTTCGTCATCAAATGTCATGATTTTCTTCCATTTTTTTAAATATATATTTTACAGTATGATTATTACACAGGTTAATGAATGCATGGATGTAGCCCTAACATATAAATAAAATACAACTAGGAAGCAACCAACAAAAAATATATTGGCGTTCATGATGCATTAACCCACGTTTACAAATATAATTTACACTAAATACCTACGTCATATTTAGACATTAGATATAGATCGGTTGACACTGTAATTGAACAATGTGAAAATATCTAAAAGGAAAAAAAAATCTTAAATGTCACAAAAAAAGTAAAAATATAATATGGACATATCCATAGAAATGTCATATTATAATATATTTTTTTCATAGGCGTTCAGGGTGACAGCTCAGTGCCTTGGTACTGTGCGTAGTGGGCAACGATGAACAAGTGATGTATACAGAGTTCATATCTTCAGCAGTAAAGCTGTTATCCGCGCTGTACACTTACTAGTAAAAACTACCTGAGGGATACAGCGAGACGTAAGCGCTGGAGGGCGGTGCGGGAACAGCATAATAAAGTCTAATGGCGCGATAATGAAGCCGAGCTGGACAAACAACTTTGTTACTAATTATGAATTTCCCACTGTTTTTACTCATTGTTCTTCAACAACATCGTTACTGAAATTCTATTTGCGTGCATTTTAATATCCTCAGTGCCGGATTAGCCCATAAGCAAATTAAGCAATTGCTTAGGGCATCAAGTTGTCTTAATCCGGCACTGAATATCCTGAATATTTAATGACGTGATAGACGTGACTATGCAGCATTCCTGTTATGGAGGCGTCACAGTAATTATTATTTAACGTTTGGCAACACATCAGTATAAGGATTTTCAACACCAAATACGCAAACTGACAACCACGTGTTAGCCACGCTTTACCACGCTAGAGAAACGAGTTTGTTGAGGTTCTTTATGTGTGGGTTTTTAAAACAAGGGGACAGAGGTACGATCCCACTGCGTGGCGAATATTGACTGCAGAAATAAATCGAGTCTGGGCAAAGACGTTATACTGAATGCACTTGGCAGGTCTAGTATTGTGAAACCGAAAGTCACACATAATTGATATTCTGACACTAAACTTGTCATGTTGACTCTTGGATTATAGTGTATTTTGGGTATACAAATACAAAACTGTAATGAATATAATGACCCAATAAATGTAATGATATTGCAATTCCTTGTTCATTATCATTACTGCGACGTTGCCGTGTGACGGGTCACGGCACGTTTCTTTTTATTATAACGTTCAAATATTTTTTATTTTGTTGAGCGCGAGTGTTCGCGGAATGAATATTTTATGATATGAATCAACGACCCGTGAAACGGCTGTTAGTAACTGGACGACAAGAGGAATGTTACACGCCCTGAAAATTATTCTATCTTATAAGGAATAATAGCAAATCGTGCCGAGGCGCCGTCCTGCTTTGTCGGGGACAAAAAAATCATTGGCGTGTTTTCCATAAAAACTATTATTTTAAATCGATATACCGGGTGGCAGGGAAACGCTCTCGGAAACCAATACAGGTGATAGTATTGGTGATTCCTGACGTGATGGCACTAAAAAAATCGCGATCGCATTTTGGTAGGATTTTCTCAAATTTCTGTACAGCTTCACGTATGGATAGATAAATCAAACTATTATTTTGAAAAACATAGTAAAAAAGGTCAATATTTCAAAAAAATCGTAATGAAACACGTACATCAGCTGACGGGTTAACGACCGCGTGGTAGACATGGGCGCCGCCTAGGAAAATGCCGGCGGCGGCGTGCTGGTAATTTTTGGTCGGCGGCGGCGTGGAATTTTTAATGAAAATTGAACATACCTTTAGGCCACATATAAATTCCTCAGTTACGTGTTCGTAGGTAACTGGAAGCACTAGCCAATTAACGCATCGGTATAAAAATCCCTTCAAGACCCAAGCCATCCATCCGGCCGGGCGGATTGGGGGCGCTTGGGAGAATTCCACCATGGTATCCCCTGCCTGTCGTAAAAGGCGACTAATAGGGGCCTCCGGGGGTCACGGGTGGGCGGAAGGGGCCGTCCACCTATTAGTCTAGCCAACTTTTGTGACCCCCCGTGATGGACGGCAGCGTGGCGGTTAGGCCTCACGCTGCCGTTGACGCAGAGGGCGTCCTTCGGTGCGCGGGGGCTTCTGAGCCCAACACAACAGGAGACGGGCCGCACTAGGCGGCACCGCGCCGGGGCCGTTGCAGACAACTTAGACATTTCCGTCAGAGGAAGCCGCCCGTAATGCGCCGAAGATGGCCACCGCTGAGTTTTGGTTTGTATGCCGTGCATTGTACATACGTTGGACGGTCACCCGATGGTTCCATTTCTCCGGGCGGCTCAACGTCGGGTCGTAAGGCACGGTGAACAGCTCAGTCGCCCCGCTTGATTGCTGGGCGGTAGTAAGAAGTCACTTTCTCCGCGAAAAAAAAATAGTAAAAAAAGACCTATGCTCCACGGCACCCTCGAGTCTTTATCTTGTTTTGCGGAGAAGGTGAAATGACCATTAACGTCTTTTGGTGCCACCATACCGTTATCAAAAATGACTGCGTGGCCGTTACATCATTATCACCGCTTTTACGACCTAGCGTTACGCCACTTATACAGATGGTAAGCATCGGGCGACACACCATGCTGGACCAAGTCTTTAAGTCTATAAAAAACTACTAGTGGCGGCGTTAGGCGTCGGCAACCGCCGACGGCCTTACAAAAAAAAATAATTTACTTCTTGATAGTGGCGGCCTTAGCCAACGCAGGGCTCTGGGGGCAGATGTTTGCACGTGCCTTTTTCTTTGCGCCCTTTGTGAACCGCGGGCTCAGCCGCCGCTAGGCCCGGGCGAGTGAACAGTGGAAAATAAAAGGGGCCTCACAAAGCTGTTGGCGCTGACGTCCACGTTCGGTCTAGCGCCACCATTATAAACCATCACAGCATACTAAATGTATACCAAAGCACTTTGTTGCATCAGAGACGACTTCATGATCATCTCGGTCATGTGCGCCTAATCATTTGATCCGCAAACCTCCATCGAAAGGACGGGTAATATTCAGTTCTCCACATCATGCCTCAAATTCCTCTACTGCTGGCGGCAGAAGTCCGACCTTTCGTGTTCGTGCACCATCTCTTTTCATATAAGCGGTCTACCTTCGTACTCTTGCTGGGCTCTTGGTTAGCAACACAGCGACAGCGAGAGGCCTCCTCCTTTAAATGGTATGAAATCGCTATGATCTCAATTAAGGCTAGCCAAAACTCAAATAAGTGTTAGGTTATTATATATTGCACCGTATATTGCAACCTCAAAGGCCGAGGTGGCGGGATTGATGGGTTCGGGAGACCCCACGATCGCCCGATAGCCCTTATTAGTCGGCTTTTACGACAGACCGGGGATGTTGTAGTGTATTTCCCTAAACGCTATCAATTCACAGGTCAGTAGACACCGGTCAATGGACCACCTGGAGTCTCTAACGTCTCTGATGGCAGAATTGAGGCAGGGATGGCAGGGATTGGCCCGTTAGGTATCGATCTCTCCTAGCACTCTCTTTCTGATGGAGGACTACTCCGAAAAAGTTAGCCACTGCAGTTTAAAACCTCCGCCTGTCGACCATGGACCAGTAAAACACGATCACATGCACCTGACCGTAAGACACCGCCGTTGGGCAGTTATCACAAGGAAAAGACATGACCAACGATCTGCCACAGATACTCTCCGAAACAATGTTCTCCGATAAGCACAATTGTCATTTGATATTTGGATCATCGTTGCTTCGCGCCTTGGTGAAATAAGGCTGCACTACTAAAACGTCTGAGCACTGAGAACGGGGTCTCTAGTCTGAGACTACATCCTCCATGGCAATTCCGCCGAAAGGAGCCCGCTTGGCCTCTATTTAGGAGCCGGACGCTGCTCGTGTGTGGAAGCTTCCTCGAGCCAGTGGAAGGTGGCCGTAGGGCTTTGGGGTCCAGATCCTAGGCCAGTATCTAACCAACGCGTAAGTCACGTACAAGACCGTGTGGTACGCCCTTATCGTCTGCTGCTGGTTCCGCTGGAGATTAATTTCAGAGGGATTCGGAGGTCCAAGGTTTCGGCCGAAAAGGGACTACTGTAAAGGATCATGGACTACATAACTCCGTGGCATAAAGTCTGATTAGCGATGCCAGGACCTTCTCGGTTTGACAGCAAGCTTGAAAGAGCCACATATGGGCGCGTGGGCACAGGAGCCGTAGCCAAGATGCCTTTTAGAATCGTCTACGCTGATAGTCGTTTTTCTGTTATTAACTTTGACTCGTCAAGCCCCGCTACGATCGCCGGCGTCCGAGTATATTATAAGGTTTCCCCAGGCATCTATATAAATAAGTGGGGTTTGACAGGTTAAAAAACCCAAGTTGACCAATAACTGTGTTAAAACCTTACAAGAAAAATGTTTTTTTTTCCAAACCCACGCCGGCGCGGCACCCATGTCTACTTCGAACAATATATGACATTTGCGACCTGATGATTAATAAAATTTGACAATAAAAATTAAAAGTATTCACAAAATCCACGCCGTTTAAGTTAGGCGGCGGCGGCGGCGGCGCGCGGGTCCTGCGCGGCGGCGTAACGCTGACGCGGCGCCCATGCGTGGCCGGTGCCGGCCCAGCGCGGCGGCCGCCGCGCCGCCTTGTCGGCGTTTGCGTTTAGTTTTTTGTACGCTTTACATTGCGCGCGCATGAATTACGGATATACTAAAATCGTAAGTATTATCGCTTAGCTTTGGAAATGAATATAGTTTTTCGTTAATGTTATGGTTCTTCTCTCTTACCGTTCCAGTATAGAGAGCGTTTCCCTTCCACCCGGTATTATGTAATTAAAAAGACGCTGGTTCTACACAGCGAACGAAGCACATTCTCGAGAATATAACACAAAATAATCGAATTCCGAAGTGTGAAATAAAGACCACAATAGGTAGTTGGTAAGTAGGTGATTGCGTTCCCGCAGTGTGACGTGTGCTGCAAACATTAACTAGTCTTGCACTCTGGGTGCTTGGGATAAAGGCTGGCGCACACAGAGAGGGGTTGCGCATTGAATCGCTATGTAATATTTAAGCTCTCTGGTTGATAGATATTGTTATGAAAAATCAATAACTAAAAATATAACGAGAGGTGCTTCTTGGCGAGACTGGTATAAGTCTACACCCAGCTAAGACAGAGTGATCATTCTAGCAAGCACCGAGGTACGTGATGTCCTTCGAAAAAAGGGGTTGTAAGGCCATTGTAATAAATATAATGTCCTTAAAAAAGAGACAGACAACTGCACTCTTCATCACTTTGCACTAGTATGTGATGTACCTTACAACGCAGAGCGAGGTCCTGGCGCGGTGTCTGGCACGGCGCCTGGCGTGCCGCCACGCTAACGAATCGCTGACCCGCCGCGCGCGTGACCAGACTGCGCCAGGCGCTCCCGTCGCACACAATCACATTACACTTATCAACTTACGGAGGAAGTGGCTTGTATTCATATCTTAAGGCGAATTGGGATAATTAAGAGGGACTGACAGAGAGCAATTTGCTAGAATGCTGTCTCTATCATCATATTTCCATGGGGCAAAGTGAATACTGACTTTGCCAAGCCTGAAAGTAACTAAGAATACAATCAAAATATAATGATGATCAAAGAGAAACGTTGCGTAGCGCGACGGTTGCTAAAGTTTTGTCGGCCTATCTTACGATGTATATGCATCGACTGTCCGTAGGGAGAAATTATCACTAAGTAGATTTTTTTGTCTCATACAGCATTTTGTGTCTGAAATATAAATAATGGAAATATCAGTAAAATAATTAAGGCATGCAAAAGTCGTGTACGTTTCTCGCTGAGAATTTATCCAACATAAAAGCAGACGGCAGGCGTAAGGAAAAAAAAAAGTTTTTAAACAACATCATCTTATTTCGACCTATTAGTTCCGTTACATATAAAGGTCGAGATCATGAAAATGAAAATGCGAACTCGATCCTATTTAGTCGAGCTTAAAATATACTATCGGTTACCTTTCGGTTTTTATTATTAATTCATGTTACCAATTACGTTTTAATTCGGTGTCGGCATACGTTGCTTCCGTCGCAGGTGCCAAGTGTTTCCGGAAAGAGTAAAACAGTATGAAATGAAATCCTCCTAGCCAGTTTCGGCCACGGCGGCCAATCTCAACGGAGATCAGCCAGGTACGCAGGAGATATTATAGAGCACAAGTGTGTGCGCAATACACAGGTGCACTCGCTATTCTTTTACTCTCATAGTCCGGTGAGACGGCAATCCGACGTGACCGGAGAGAGATCAGGCGCAGGACCAACGGCTTTACGTGCTTTCCGTGGCACGGGGGTATCACACCGCCAACTTCCTGACTCCGAGCTGCGACTGAGTAATTTTTTTAAGATAGAAAAACCCAGTCATAAAGTTTTTGGCCCGACCCAGGATACGAACCCAGGACCTCAGCGCGCAAATCGTACTCGTAACGCGTACGCAATACAACTACGCCACCGAGCCAGTAAAACAGTATATCGATAATATCGTCTAGTTCATTGGATGATATAGGTACCTACAATATACATGTGCAGAATAACACAAGCATCATGATATTCTGAACACAACTCAATATGTTGTGTTCAACTGAATAACGAGTGCACTGTGATTGCAATCGCAACATTTGTGTAATTATAAAGTACCGTAGGTACTCTTACCATGTAAATAAGATTAAGTACATAGTATGTTTTCCTTCTGCTCAAGATGTGCTTAGGTTATATGTAAACTGACATACAACAGCGCCTGCACACTGTTGGGAGTGTATGTATAGTATAGGTCCTTATTTTTAACTTCTTTCGGAATACTAAGACATGGTCGCTAAGTTCTAACACTGATCTAGAACTCGAGTACTGTAGATGGTATTCGGTTAGCACTAAGCACACGCAGCTAATAACTCAAGTGCTGCAGCCTGAGTAGCTGCTCAGAACACCTCGTGCTCTCACGACCCTCTCCGCAAACACGGCCCGCCAGTGAGGATTGTAAGCCCTCGCGCAGATCAATTACCGAACACTTGAAATCTGCGAAATGAAATGTGCTCTTCCAGAACACAGTAGAGGTCGAACTGACGAAGGGAATGGTTGCACGTATTTGTCCATCACAGTAAGGTGTCAAGCCGATCCAATGATGGCAAACAACCAGATATTACTACGCTCGTGATCTTGAAATATTACGAATCTCAAGGTCTTGTGTACCTACATTACGGCACAGAACAGTGCTTCCACAATGCCGCTTGTCAGTACATCGGTACCTACCTAGCCTCTCACATAACTAAATAACACAGCGGGTTATTTTAACGAGCATACAGAGTCGGAAGTACCACTAGAAGTGACATGCCCAGTGGTAATGAATGAGGCGCCTCCGCCGCGAGGTGCGCTCTAACCCGCCTACGGTCACTAATCACCGCTAATATTGATCGCCAGTCAATCAAACTGCCAGACGGGCCGGCAAAGCAGACATAACATAACGCATGTCCGGAGGGATAGGCAGTGATGTAACAGGAGTACGGTTCACTAAATTCCCTTCCTATATTGTGGTAGGAGATATCTATACCCACGATAAGTCCCTGGGCATAGCGTGAAAGATATGTGGAACATTATACAGTTGAATACCCACCAATAATGTTTTTTTTTATTATTATGTTATAGATCTGATTAGAGTATCTTCTTCAGTGGTAAAATTACCGACGAATATAATTAAAAAACAGTTTCTAGAACTTTTTACTGAAACATAATTGCCCATAATTGCATGCAGAAATTGAATATTTTTCCTAATGTTATTTTTATAACAATGCAGATAATCTGTGAAATGACAGAAGCGTTGTGAGTACATACGCGGCGCTGCATTTGCACGTTATCATCGCACTAAAGTCTAGGGTAGTTCAGTTTTACGGGAGTTTTACACCATCATAACGACCAGTACGAGAGAAAGAGGGAATTATAGCGTATTGGAGGTTTTAATAATATATTTAGATATATGGAAACTGTAACCATGCAGTAAAAAGATAAACTACAGATTTAGATGCCGCACCACGTAAATATAAGAAAGCGGATTTTGATGCAGTTTTTCAATGAAATCAGCATTGCCAGTGTAATTGTGTGGGATTTATGGTCTCCCAATACTTAACGCATTTTGAATTTTTTTGCGAGGTATTGTTTTTTTATGGCATTGAATGACGAGACGGGCATGCTGTTCGCCTGATGGTAAGCGATACGATTTCCTATACACAGTAGCTACACCATCCAGCACCTTGAGTTATAAAGTAATGTGTGGCATTCCACTGCGCTCGTCATTTTGAGACATAAGATGTTAAGTCTCATTATGTCCCGTAGTTACGCTGGCTACAATGTCCTTCAAACCGAAACACGATAGTTTATGCACACTGCTGCTTGGCGCTAGAAATAGACATTGCGTTGGTACCCACCCATCTGGGTGGACTCTTACATTTTATAAGAGTCCTACCACCAGTAAAAATCTGGATGTTTATAGGCGATAATCACTTACCATCGGTTGAATCGCTCGTTTCCCCATCTCTCGTATAGAAAACATCCAAACCCGCAACCTATACAACACGCTATATGTTATATAATGTATGTTTTAGTACCCGAAATCTCAACAGTAATTAAGGAACTTAAGTAAAACACACTATTTGCTTAAGTTGACACAAACTGCACTATACACTGAGTAATGGTTGCATCAGTGAGGCGGCTCCGCGAGCAGTCGCTCCGTGCGGGCGTGCATTATGCAGCGTTACCGATACACCGCACATCCTATCTAACGAGAGCGCGGTAATAGCATCCAGCACACTTCCTTATGTTACATGTCAACTGATCAACAATTCTATAATGGCTTGTGTGTGTGAATCACTGAATATGAGATTTTTATACTATTAATCGGGAAAAACAAGCAGTTCGCTTGCCTGAATGTAAGCCATGACTATCCAAGACTAGAGACTCCATTTCAATCATTTGAAATATGAATTACTGTTTGGCTAAAATTTTCCTTTTTTATTTTCAACCTTTTAGCTACAATTTTCTTCTAATCGAGACACATCAGTGATTGCACACCGCTGTTTGATGGTAAAGACAATGATCATATTTATTGGACAGACTTTCTCCTATGAAAGCCGTACCATTGGTGACAGGCTGATAGATCGGAGTGGTTTTGGTATTGGTTAAGGGCAATCGTGAAGCAACGAAAGCCTAGTTGGGAGTGGGACGGACTGCCGAAACGAATGTCCGCAGGTTGAAAACCCAAGGGCACACACCTCTGACTTTTCTAAAAATGTATATTGTGTGTATTCTTTGTGAATTATTGCTCGCTTTAATGGTGAAGGCAAACATCGTGAGGAAACCTGCATACCTGAGAAGTTCTCTGAATTTCGAAGGTATGTGAAGTCAACCCGCACTAGGCCAGCGTGGTGGACTAAGGCCTTAAGCCTCTCAGTTGCAGAGGAGGCCCGTGCTCAGCAGTGGGCAGTATATAATACAGGGCTGGTATGGTATGGTAAAGTAAGAGTAATCGTATCTCTTGGCCTCAGAGGACCAATTTTTTCGTCCCGTAATTAATTGTACCTACAATTTTCTATGAGCTTTTAAACTACATTAATTTTCAACTTATATTCATATTAATTTTATTAAGTATTTCATAAAGTTGCAGTTTCATTTGTTTACATTCTCTAAGTTCGAACGAAAAGCTCTACAATATATTCGTAGTTCCTCAGGGCGTACAATGTCTCTAATGTAACTAAACTGCGCTCGTACATGTTTAACGAGTGCGCGGCCCGCGACCCGCGCGGTGTATGCACAGTACGGGAACCGGACATAAATCATTCAGTCGATACACCTCACTAATTTGTAGGTTGCCTCCCTGATCGACATTACTGACAGACTTTTATGAGCTACTGATTGAACAATACTTACGGCCATTCCCGATATATAACTTAAATCTTACGAAGGAAAGATTGGCATATTTGAGTAATTTTCTTTCTATGAACTTGGTATCTGGCAAGTTCTGGGCATAAAAATATCCTATATCCATCGGGAATAATACAGCTGCCTATTGACGAAAAACACTTTCAGAATCGAAGCAATGGTTTCGAAGAGTAGCACGTTATAAAAAAAAGGCCATTTGTATAAAGTGAGTGCTTGTGTTGAACTTTCTCTTCAACAAACAATATTTAAGAACATCTTTATGAAAGTTACAAAGGAAAATTTGAGTACTAATGAATAAGTAACAAAAAGTATTTGAATGTGAGTTTAACACAAAAAGTGTAACACAGACGAAACACAAAAGAGGATTGTTTGGTGATGAATGTCTCTGAAGCGTTTATTCTCGAGGATCTTTTTATATCTTTTTGCTTTATGGGCCATAACTTTGTTAACGAGATTATTTGCACTAAAACGTGTCTTACTTAAAGCTATTTATGGTTTTATTTATGGATATCATTTAATTATCTGGGCATACAAAGCAGGTCTACAAAAGGAATTATTAATGTCCTCGAGACTCAAGCTAATTTCACCCAAGACTGAACCAGCTCACATAAAGACGAAGAGTTTTAATTATTTTATTTAAGTATTTTAAACAATTAAGACCCTATTTCATGCATCCAGCCCAGGCTATCTGATATTACCTGGTAGAAAGAAGTATTTGTTAAGGGAAGCCGCGTGCACGCAACTTGGCGCCGCACTAATTACCAGGAGAGCAGACCGGCGCAGGTGGTTGGGGCTGCAGGCGGCCGGGCATCGCGCCCGGCGGACTTTTTATACCACTTCTTTTCAATATTGATTGGATGAGTGCTTCTGCCTGTTGTGCAAGTTAATGTCCCCGATTGTAGGATGAAATTACCACTAAATTAGGAAATGAGGCAAAATTACTACTTAATTAGGCAAAGGAATTATCTATAAAAAAAACCACATATCTTTTCACGTTTGCTATTAGCAATGAAAATGGGTTGCTGGCAAAATGTTAGACAATTTTTGCGGTTGTCAATCAACAACTGCTAACTTTCTGCCTTACCTACATAATAATATTATAACAAATGTTGTTAGGCATAATATAGTAATTAGTAATATTTATAATAACCATCATGCATGTTTCAATAAATTGCTGGTACGGTGAGTATTTAAGGTTCCTGGAGATCGCTCACCAGCAAGGATCGGATAACCAATTGAATCAAAAGCTTGCTGCCTTGGCAAATTCAATAACATGTTTGTTAAAAAAATAAAAAAATTACAGAAATAGACTTTTCGCAACATAATTTCATAAGACATTTCCATTCAAGCATTTACCGTGAAATCACGTATACAACCGAAAAAAATAAACAAATGATTGGTGCTCAAGGAAATCGTGAAAGTGGTCGTAACTCGTAAATCGGCGCGAGGTCTACGAGCAGACCGAATAGAGCGTAGTGCTCGACGAGGGCGCAATTTGGGCTTAAATATCCCTTTAGCCAGTGCGTGGTCGTTTGGTAGATGGCATCTGCGGGACTCGAGAAATTGGGGGTATTGGGGAAATCGACGGAGCAGCCGCCGCCCGACGCGATGAATACATATTTAATGCGAGTCATCACCGCCGCGACCCGCCGACATTACCCGCCGCCCGGGGCTCACGGCACAGTAGCACAACTCGTACGGAGACATCTTACAAAATTTGATAGACAAGTAACATAGTTAGTCTTTCTAGTATAAATGTTAAGACATCAATAATTCTTATGAAACGATAACGACCCACTTATGCTATGACTAGAAGTTGCTCGCGGTTTCGCCCGCGTGTAAGGGTTTTTCCGGGATAAAAGTCCCGCTTTTTTTTTCCCGAGATAAAATATAGCCTGAATTCAGGTCTACCCGTGTGCCAAATTTCATCAAAATCCCGTAACAAACAAACAAACAAACAGAAAAACCGAAAGGAATTACAAATATCGCTGATTTGTATTCCAGTACTCTTCTTTAGTAACCCCTTTCTTTTTTATCACATTTCTTTAAATTTACAGACACAACTGTTCTATCGACAAAACCTTTATCAGAAACGTATACGAAGTTAACAAAGATTAACTTATCAAGCACGAAAGACCAAATATAAAACCAAGCTACATCAAGTTCCGTGAACTACCTACTGCCCATAGCCTCTTTACAAGTATGACCGAGTTGATCTACTGTTATTGCCTAACCTGTCCAGCTGTAATGCTCATCACCAGTACAGACTATATGTTGGACCCGCGGTAACGGAAGCGACAAATTTTCGTCGATTTCTACGAGACGATTTTCTGGTGAGGCTTAATTGAGCCGATTCTCGTCGAATGAAAGGCGCGGCGTTTCTTTTATGCCGCAACACTAATTACACTTATTTACTTCCCGCCTTTATGTGGAGTTTTTTTTAATGGTGTTCAGATACACAGATATACACCCAAAACTTATAACACCCCTCTTTTTTTGTCGGGGGTTAAAAAATATTGAAACGCAAGGATTAAGTACAATATTAAAAACTAAATTATTGGTTAATATGTAAAATGTGGTCTATCATAATATTAAGATATCTGATTTGCAAACCACAGGTGTAAATAATACCTCAAAGTACTCTAGTATGGAAAGGCACATAGGTTCAGTTCCGTAGCGTTGCGTCGCGGTAATCACAGAAATTGTGTCGTTAATTATTTCACTGATTATTTCACTCGTATTCAGCCATTTCAAGTATTCAATTTGTTTCCCTTTAAAGTTCAGCGTTTTATTTAACGCGCACATGTATTCATGTCATAACGCAGTTTGACGAACATTTCAGAATTTTCATTTCGATATAAGCAAGGCGGGACTTATATGCCGAATAAAATCTTTAACGCTGACGACACCGTGAGCATAAGCTAGTGTGTAAAAGGGACAAAATATAACATAATTTTTTTTATTAATTTTGCTGTAGGTACCAAAGTCTCTGTAATGTTTATGCTTTTACATCATTTAATTGAGTAATTATAATTTTTACCTGCAAACAGTTGCTTGTGTACTTTTAGAAACAACGCTTATTAGTATACCAGAAATGTCTAATTCAAACCCGTCTGTTCTAATTTTTAACAATGTCTAAATCGAAAATGTGTTCTTATTAGACTTCGATGAGGGATTCAAAGAAAATGGTTTTGTATTATTTCTTAGACGAACCCCCTCTGCGATGTGTGGGGCGCGTTGTACCGGAGGGGGGGCTATCGGTTAAGACGAGGCGCGCTTAATATCAACTAAATAATAAATCAGCTTTGTTTGTCTGAGCATCTTTTATTCATAGTGCACAGATCATCGTGTCCTGAATGCCGCTGAAGCCACGGTTCCACGGTCACGGTTCATTTAAATACTAGGCAAATACTTACCACGTCTGTCCTTAACTGTAAGCTGTAAAAACCTCTACAAATGAAAGAATTGTTTCTGAGTCTGTACCTAATTTGACAATTATACTGCCTATTTTTCTTAAGCGTCAAATTTTTATTGTTATTCTTAAATTATGGATTAGTAGGGTGTATTTAGTACATAAATGCTGACACAGTAAGTATTAGTTGTGTGTATTTTGTTATGCAGCTGTTTATATCCTAAATAAATAAATAAAATGACATCATTAACTTGTGCGATAGACAAGTAACACGCCGCCTAAGAAATTCCATTTAAAAAAAAATTAGATGTTATTAAGTCTAGGCTCTTCTTTGTTCTAATGACAAGGTATTTTATGGTGGTAGTGTGAAGGCTAAACCTTCAATCGCATCATAGGATGGATATAATCTCAGTAAAATATGGGCGCACTAGTTGGGCTTCTGCCTTTCCCTTCAAGGTAAAAGCTTGAACTAAATACTAATAAATGAATTCATTATATCAAATCTCGAGTAGGTATTCATCTCCCGCATTAAGAACTGTGATGAGCACATGACCGGGTGACACACAGTAGCCCAATTAGTTGGGCACAATCCGCCCCACACAATGGTGTAATATCACAATATTAATATGGCGGAGTAATATCCGCGCTGACCCGGCCGCACCGCGCCGTGTCGGAGCGGTCTCTATTCCGGATTTTTGTAAAGGTGGCTGAGGAAATGAGTTGGCTGATGTTAAGCGACTACGGCGGCATAAACAACCAGAGCCAGAAAAATTGCAGGTGCGTTTGAACTGTGAATGAAAAAGAGGATAATACTTAATTAAAAAGGCTATTTAAGCATGAATGCAACAGCATAGCTGCAATTTCATGTTGCACGAGGGAGTCCCCGACCGTTAGTTACTCTTAGGCAATTCGTATTAAAAATCTAACTTAAGAAATTACTTCAAAGCAAAGTAAGTAGGTACTATTATTAAATTCCTAAGCAAATTATATTACCCCAAAAGTATATTTTTCCAGTTAAAAATAAATTTAAACTGTTGACCTAGGACTGTATCTGTGTTAAATTTTAGCCAAGTGACTTAAGGTGTTTATAAATGCATTAACCAACAGCCAAACATTGTCAGAAGATTTTCTATGTATCATTTTGGTGGGACAGTAAGAGTTGCCTAGTTGTACTACGTTGAAAGCAATATCGTCGTGCGTTCGTCTTCGAAATAGCCACCCGAGTCGGAGTGGTTACGCGCGCTGACGGGCGCGGGATTACTCGTTTAATATTCTCAGCGGATAAATTACACCACTGTGAGGCAGATTTCATGATTTATCGTGTGTTCAATGATTGTTGTGTTTGTGATACGTTTGCTGTATGATCATCGGATGCTTGTTGCTAATAGAATCCTTAGTTATGATTATATTGCATATTTGCATTTAGACAACTATGTTTTCATTATTTAACAGAGTTTACTCAGCTAAGAACAAGCATTTAAATAGCAGCTTAAGCTTCCTTTATTCAATAGTTGAATACATTGAATGTCTACATGAAATCTTACTCAAACCTGAGATTGATTTATCATTACTGCGCATTACTCGAAATGACGCGCGAACATCGTGCTCGAAGTGTTTACACAACACATTAGGTCATCACTAGAGGAATGTAACGACTACCGCGACAAGTGAGGACAAACTTCACTTACTTTTAGATTTAAAGATAATTTTATTTGAGGGTAGAGCGCTAGATAAGAGTTATACAAATAATAGTATTTGAGAAATAGTTAATGTCATAGGAAAAGTCCCATTCACGAGGAATCGCGATCCCCGTCACCAACACGTCATATCAAATACAATGCAAATGTATTTTAAATAACAGTTTGCTTTCTTGATTATAATCGTCACGCCTGATCATAAACAGTAGCAACGATATATTCATAGCTTCATGATAGGAATTTATATTGATATATCAATTAAATTGATTTGTGAGTATAACGGATAATAGCATTGCTTTTATTTCTGATCAGGCGTGTGACTTACCCTCAAGCAATGATCTAATTACTAACAATACAGCAAGGCTTAAACTCATACATAGGCGATGCTTGCTCGAACACCAACTTGGAGTTCAAGACTAGTGGAGCGCGCGTTGTCTCGGGATTTGGGTGTTAATAATTCAGCCTCCTTGAACAAGCTCCGTTGGAAAAGGGATTCCGGAAATAGTTTCTGCCGATGTCGCAGATACTAAGGTTCATACATCGCGAGTAGCTAATTAATTAAATCGATACCTCCCACGTAAGTTGTTGTATCCCCAAAATCACAATTTTACAGTAGAGCATTTTAAAGATTCAAATAGGCCTAAAAAGTTCATTTATCATTTTATCTTTCTGAAATTTGGTATACGTATGTGAGTTATAGTATTCTTGACTATGTTGAAAGATAATTTAAAAAAATATGTATATTTTCTGAGATACCGTTCTTACAACATTTTACTCCGGAGTACAGGCTACGCCAGATGTTGTATCTCATAATTACAACATTATACCGCGGACTTTAGGTGTCTACAATTGTTGTATGTAATAGTTACAACAATATACACTGAAAAATATAAGTCTTTTTCCACCGTATGTGGCAATAATAATATACATCGGTTAAAAATTATGGGTGTATAATTATATGTGAACAAGTTGTAGGTTAAAAAATAAGAGAGAAATATTATAAAGGATAATTTTTTTGATTTCTTGTTAGAAATAACACATAGGTAGGTACTAGGTATTAAACTTCTTTGAAAAAATTAAATAATATATCTTTAGGTATACATTACATACATTAAGGTAACAGATAATGTCTTCCATTGCTAGGTAATATTTTAAAAACATTAAAAATTCTTATTAAAATAGAATAAAAAAATCAAAATATTTAAATTATTAAAAAATATGTTACTTATTTCTAAGAGGTCAACTTAAAATCAGAACTACAACAAATTAGGTAACCGTTTGTAATTATTATTGTCATTATAACTATACATGATTTTATTCGAAGTTAAAAAAAAATCACTCACACATACTGTTACTGTCCCCGAAGGGGTAGGCAGATGCGCAACTAATGCGTATAAACTAAAACCTTTCGCCGTGCGTATTCCGTTCCATGATGTGCGATGTCCGCATGATTCCCCTTATGGGTGAGCCTATCGCCATATCGGGCACTAATACCAGACTCCGGGCTGATACTAATTAGAAAAACCCAACATCACTGCCCGACCCGGGGATTGAACCCAAAACCTCAGCGGCCGTACCGTAATAAAACTATGCCACCGAGGCAGTCAAGTACAGCAGAGCAGTCGAGAATTGTCAAAATCATAATTAAAAACAGTTGAGTTACTTTTAATCTGATAAACCTAATTTTTGTTTTAATTTGAGCTTTAAATTAATCAACCAATTAGCCTGTCGCTGTCCACTGCTGAACATTGGCCTCCCCAAATGAACACCAACCATCCCGGTCTTGAGCAAACAACTTAAATCAATAAAAAACTAATTTTATTTCTATGAGAATCTGTAATGAAAACGAAGATAAATAATTACAAGAAATTGAAATATGTAAAAAAAGAAAAGACTAATTTATGTACTCTCATAAAATTTGAGAGCCAGCAAGAAAAGATAGACACTTGAAAAAGTCTTGATTTACAGCTGGAATGATTCCACTGTGACAGAGACTCAATAAGTCATCATATTTTGCCTTTGTTAATTGGAGTTGGTAGGAATAGAGAGGTTATAGCTCAGCCATACATTTTTTTGGCGGTATCGTGTATTATGCCGACGATTGTATTTATGCATTCACTAATGCAATCGTCATAGCATTAGTGTATGCCAAATCGTACCGATATTAAATTGTAAAAGGATCTTCTCCACATACCTGCACTTCTTTTGTTTTGTTACATTTATAAAGACGTCTCCACTTACATTTTTTGACCCATTACGCCCGTTCAAAAGCTTTTTATAGTTTAAAGAAAATGATATGCTTCATTTCTATGGCGTTTTATGGTTTTATATCCTGCTTATCCCATCTAACCAAGTTAAACCATTCCAAAGGCGTATAATAAGTTTATTTTTAGATGAAGGTTCTATTAAAGCATGGGCGGTGTTACCCTCTATTTGGGTATGGCCTTCTTCGAGAAAGGTATGTAATGTTGTAATGTAGTAATGTTAAGTTTATGAACATTATACACATAAAACTAAAACGCTATGCGATTGTGGTTCTGACCAGCACAATTATCAACAAGATTTGCAGTATCAGAATCTATTGCTAGTCCGAAGTTATTGTCAAAGACCTCTCCATTTATTATATTTGCTAACTTATTCATTTCCGATTAATTACTTAATACTGGTGGTAGGTCTCTCATAATATGTGAGAGTTCGTCTGGGTGGGTACCACTGCGATGTCTATTTCTACCGCCAAGCAGCAGTGTGCATGTACTATTGTGTTTCGGTTTGAAGGACATTGTAGCCAGTGTAACTACTGAACATAATGAGACTTAACAACTATGTCTCGATGACTAGCTCAGTGGAATGCCACAGTGCTTTGTAATTCAAGGTGCTGTATGGTGTTACTACTGTTTATGGGTGGTCGTATCGCTTGCCATCAGGAAAACGGCATGCTCGTTTCGTCATTCAATGCCATAAAAAAATGAAACTTATTGGTAATGGAGATTCTGAAACAGTAATATTAATAAATTTAATCGAATGCTTAAGGGGTATAAGGACAAATCCACCAAATTTCACGTCTCCAGGACCAGCCGTTTAGGTTCTGCGTTCATAGATCGCTCACTAAGTCAGTCAGTCAGAAGAAATCATTTTATGTATTACTTTTAAGACACAATTTTAGATTAGATTTTTAACATACAACATTGAATTTGAGTAAAAAAAGAGTAATAGCAACGTATAATATAGCATTTTACTATACAACAAAGTTTAGAAAAACCACTCTCGAAGTAAAGTGTTGTATTTATCACATACTACAATATTTTAATTTCAATGTAAACGTAAAATATTGTATGCATTACTTACAACATTTTTAATGAATGCTCAACGACGTATAATATTATAACTAATCTGTACAACATTTTAGATTGGCATCATTACCAAAAAGTAACATTAACCTGTTATATCTCAATAAAATATTACAAAATGAAACATATCTGTGATATTTCGGAGGCTGGAATCACGAAAACTGTTTAGTTCTATTTCATCCATTGAAACATTATTATTTTGAATGGGTGTCTCGAAGTTTCTATTTTGTGTACTCGCATTATTGGCCAAATCAAATAGTCTACGCCCTCTTGTTATAGTTTACGTTTCATTGTTATAATATATTTTGAGTAATTCAAATACGTGAGTAAATTTTGAGAGAACTTAACCGCTTCCTTCCTTCCGCGTGCGGCCGGTTGAAAGTCCGGCGTGGTCTGTTGTATGTGACCAATACGATACGCGAGCGCGTGATTCTTCGCGTCCCACACCCCACGTAAACCATTGCAAAGGTCGATACACCATTGTAGTCCGTTCTCGTTCAAAAGATACAACAAAATACGTCTGGAAAATCCTTGAAAAAATCGTGTTTTTGTTATTTTTTCACTTTGAATGCATGAAATAATGCATATTAGGATAGTTTTCGGTAAAAACGCTAAACGGCATTTTTGTGGCATACAACAACTTACGTGGGAGGTATCGAAATGCAGGTTGTCTAAAGATGACTTCTAAAGTGTGTTCTTTCTGATTACAATTAAAATGAATGATGGTACTAAAATTATTTAAATGCAATAGAAGAAAAAATTACATAAGATACAAAACTTATACACTGTATTTTTTTCATAGTTGAAATTTTTTTATGGCATTGAATGACAAGACGAGTATACCGTGCGCCTGATGGTAAGCGATACGACCTCCCATAAACAGTAACACCACCCAGCACATTGAGTTACAAAATACTGTGTGGCATTCCACTGCGCTTGTCATCCTGAGACATAAGATGTTAAGTCTCGTTATGTTCAGTAGTTACACTGGCTGCAATGTCCTTCAAACCGAAACACAACAGAGTGTGGACACTGCTGCTTGGCGGTAGAAATAGACATTGCGGTGGTACCCACCCAAACGGTCTCTTAGATGTGAGACACCTACCACCAGTAAACTTGTTGATATTATAGCACTATTCTGTGATAACACCTTAACAAAGTACTTATACCATTTTTACATAATTTATAATTTTACTCATGAAAATCCTACGGAATTTTTTTTTAATCGTTGTGAAAATGGAAACTTATTTACTTATATTTTGTATGTCTTGCAAAGAATAAATTATTTGATTTGTTTAAAGGTAAGAGAAGCTAGACAGTATTATATTGAAGGCCAAATGCTGATTGCTATACAGGAGAACGCCCTAATTTGTTAGACAACTCTACAAAGTTCGAAACGCGGATACGGAAATACTAAGCTCAACAGCTGACTCAAGGGGCTTTTGAACCGTGTTTGTTAAGAGACGAGTGTTTTAAGTCTTATTTTACGATGTCCCGGTGCATAATATACGTCCCGCGGGGATTCGAACCCCATATAAATGCAGCCACTCGACTTGCGCGCCGACTTACCAACACCCTTCTAATGTTACATTACGTTGGCAGACGACCGTAAATAATCGACCCTATAACTCTTTAGAATGGAATAAAATGGCATCCGATACTGTCTATTTCTACTAAACAGCAGAGTGGCTGAGCTGTTCTATTTTGTATTTTGAATATTGTAATAAGGTATGAAGTGCCGAGTATTGCTTTGTTGTTCGAAGCTGTGGGAGATGTTGATGTTACACAATTACTAAGTAATTATAAGTTGCTTGAATTCCTAAACTTATGAATAATTGGTGAATTGTTGGTTGTTTTTACTAAAGGAGACTGAAACGATTCCATACAGTCTTGGGCCCAGAATGTAACGAGATGAAAATGGTGTGGATTAATAGATCCAGACTTATCAATCCCTCAGTGAAAATTCTGTATGTTTTTACAATCTGAGAACAGAGTTATTAGAGTTTTAGTAAAAATAAGGTTATGTTTGTAACATAACCTTACTTTAACTAACAGCTGATTCCTGAAGTGCAAAAAATGCTCTTTAAACACTAATGTGTATTAATATATTTAGTGGAGAATGTTTGAAGTCATGTGAATGAACATCAATGACTTTTCTAGATAGGTAACAGGTATGGAGTTATGGAAAGGATGTCTACATGAAAAAAAACCAAAACATTTTATTACAATATTTTATTCATCTTCTATTATAATTAAAATGTCGTCTAGGAACTGTGCAGGTGAAACAATGTTATCTTGATACCTAGTCCAGCTAAAGCATCATATAATTGGATCTTAAACTGTCAAAAATACCCCAGCTTCAATAACTAAATGTTGAGTGTTGACCCGATGGTTATTTTCAGGGATGTTATATTTATATTGATTAAGTATATTAAGTAACATTTTTCTGGTTTCAAGTGGAACTCTGTATCTTTCTGTTCCCTGACATCCTTTGATGAAGCATCTTCTTTCAGTTTTAATAGCGCTCATATTCTGGCAAAACAATAGTAAGTTCCGGTTGATTGCTTCTAATTTCTTCATCCTGTGATATCGTAGGAAGATCCTGTGCTTGTGGTTGTATTTCTTGAGGGTTGTCTGGTTCATACGGATAGTAGCTCTGTCTGCAGCCACCCAACAGGTATGGCATATGTGACTTGATGCTTGTATCTGCAACATACATACATAATCAAGATTGGAATTTATTGATAAAATTAAATTGTTGTAAATTACCCATCAATTATGTATTGGAAGCTGTTTGTATTTTGATTTTGGTTCAGAATGCTAAAATACTGCTTTTATCCTTCTGCATTCTCACTCCACAAAAGTATTAACAAATAAATGACAGATGTTAACGGAGCAAAAATGTAAACAATGATACATTATGTAGTCGCTATTGAAAAAATATTTTGACTTAATGTGAGTCAGCTACTTTCATTTTGATTGGGTAGCAGTATACAAACACACAAAATGTTATGGGACAGTTCTAAGTATGAATTTAAATAAGTATATTTGTGTTAATTGATATCACTTACAGTTCAAGCAATAAGTCACTCTTGTATAACATTATATATACTTGATTCATGGATTGAGTTGCTATAAAGTAGGTGACTGGTTTGTTATGCAAGAGAGCACCCACAGCGGAGACAAACCTTACAGTGACCAAGTAAACTCCTTTGTTCATCAACATGTGGGCTTTGAGCCAAGTCCTAGCATGCTTGACAAATATAGTCACTACTGCTTACCTAAAAATTTAACATTTTAAGCATTAGCTACATCAACAAAACCTTATTAACTATGAGGAATTAAGGCATTGTAACATTATTTTATAAGTAAATATTCTTTGTTTTAAATATAAACAATCTCCATATGACTTAAATATAACTATGTATATTATGCCAGGTCCGGCAAAGTGATATTTGAGTTTTTCTATTCATATAATATACATATATTAACATGATGGTAGCTGGTTAGATGAGGTTATACTTACAGACTGACGTGCAAGCCATTGCCGAATCACTGACAGAATCGTTTCGTCGTGTAAGACTCGTCTGCCTAGTGTACTGCAGCGATCCACATTCTCAACAATATCCAATACACAAGCCAGCGATAAAATCCCAAAAAAATAATTCCAAGTCAAACGTGTGAGCAATCTTCGGTGTCCAGAGTGAAGGCAAGGGTGCGACCCTTGCCAAGGTAGGCAGGCTCAGAAACCGTAAAAACAATGCAGTGATTGTTGTTTACGAAGAATAATCATGAAAACACTAAGAACACATCGGAAAACACGAAACAAGAGAGCCAAAGAGTTAAGCAATGATCATTTCATGGAGTTAAGAGGATGACACCATCTGTTTACAAATTAGTAATTACAAGTGACAAAAAATATTGCCAACATTTCTTTTATCGAACCCGCTAAAACTTACTTCAAAGTTCAAACTACGAGAAACCACTAAAAGTAAGATCTTCTATTAATCCACCACAAATCTACTATAACTGAATTTCCTGTGAGCTTTTTTTGTGCACAGATTTCTTCTGGCGAGTAAGAAACACTATTGCAAAACAAAAAGTTTTGCAATAGTGTTTCATGCTATTTTACCTATACTATATATCAAAACGAGTAAAATGTTTTAGTGGATTTTCCTTTTCCTCCCACTGACTAAAAAACTAATCCACTAAAATAACGACAAGTTTTAGAGGGAAATCCACTAAGTTGGCAACACTGGTGACAAAACTAGCAAAAACAGTACCAGTGATAGACTAAAAATATTTAAAGATTAATATTAATCGATATGAAATCGATAATCATAATTTATTTATTTATTTATTTATTTATTGGTTTTTTAAGGGAAACAAACAAGCAAATAACAAATACATAGCATAAAACAAATTAGATAGTACATAACTCAATTAAGTTTCCACAATTAAATAACTCTTAATGCTAAACTGACAAATTCAGAGGAGAACAGGGAGAGTCCTGTGATCCTGTAACATCGTAATGAATGCCTCCTCCTGGCCGGTCTGAACAAATCAGCCACAGAAAGCAGTCATCTCACAAACTTCACATGAAATTGAAAACAAACAGTAACAAAATATTATCATGCCATCATAAGTCATCAATATTCTCTTTGTTTGCAAACTGTTTCCATTAACTGTTTTCTAAACTGATTAAATTTTAAATTAAATATATCCAGATCAGAAAATGTATCATTATAAGATTTGCAAACACGAGAAATAAAATTGTATAATATTGGTTTTTCAGTAACTTATTGGTATTTTATTTATTAATATGACTGTAATTAAATACACTATGTTGCATATACGTATATACAGCACATTTAATTACTTTGAGTTAATTACCGAGTGAAAAAGTTTTATTTTTGTTATTGTGCAATCGATAACTCAAAATCGATAATTTGACAAAAACATTCTTTCTCATATTTCTCCGCTTCCAGATTGACGATTGAGGGGATTTTTTCATTTTCTAATATAAAAAAATATGCCTGATTTTTTAGATCATATTTGATCTTATTACATTTTGGGCCCACTGTTTTCCGTCTCCTTTGTTGTTATAACCAAATTGCTAAACTATCTAACGACGCGCTTGCTTACTAGCCTTCTGCAATAATAAATTATTTACATTATTACTATTTATATGATTCTAAACGTGTATTACATCTAGAAAAAGGAAGCCGTTACGATAAGATCGACGTCAACATTTACGTACTAAATTCACAATATTACGTTTACTTAGCGAAGAAAGCGAAATGTATTGAATTAATATTTCCCTTACACACATTACTTGCGGCCGCTCGTACAATAACCAAGTAATACATCATACATACTGAATGGGCATTTATTCTACAAGAATGGTAACTAGGCCTTAATATTCAAGACTAGTGGCTTTCTACGATTCTGCTTCAAGAATTTGGTGTATTTGCACTTTATGTCTTTATCTGTAAAGGCGAGAGTTATTTATACTGAAGCCATTCGTCGCGAGCTTATGAAAGTTCATGGTATTCTTGTATTCTAGGGATAGTGCAATGCCAAAACCCAAAACATAGTTCATTTTATTATATAATTGTGTTAAGGCAGACAAAACGTTTGTTTTAGAAATATAGGAATGTTGATCTGGGCTCTATGAACATTATTTTAGCGTCCATATTTTAAAGGACAAGCATTAGACTTTGCATTCCGTGCATTCCATGTGAAACTTTGATGGTTCACGACCACGGTCGCCTTAGGGCTTCGGGGCTTTGGATTACGTAAATAGATAGCTCAAGCCACAGATTCGCAGAGGACAAAACCGCAGAACGTCATTACTATGGGTTTTTACAGAGGCATGAACCAGCAAGAGCTTGATGGTAGCGATGATGATTCCTCTAAAAGAGAGAAATAGAGCTTTTGGATGGGAAATGCTGGAGTTACGAGAAGCTCATTCTCACCTTACAAAATACAATAGCTAACTTTCACCTCAGTTTTCTGAAGGTCTGTGGGAGTACCTAGCTCGAGCCGCTAGCCGACCCGTTCTTCCTGTAGACAAGACTGTTTACAGCGTGAATGTACATTACATTAAACAATCCGTTCTAAAAAATCTTCAGAACGGTTGCCTTGCTTTATTAAATATTCTGTTACAAAAATCATCATTAAGCTAACGGCGACCCCGACGTGTTGCAAATGGGGTGACGTTTTTATATTATAACATACACGATGACTCTTTTCGCAATTTTATTGTATGTAAGGGTGCGTTCAGATTAGTGAGGACGACAAACGTGCGTTTCGCTAGCCGCTACTGTCATAACTAGCAACTTACACATTAATTGCTATTTTAATCTTATGCTTGTATTACGAATAATAAACAGTGGAAAACTCACCATAGTTGTTGTTACAAACAGCGTATCAGAATCAGTAGCTGGATAAGAGAGACAGAATGATATCATTTTTACGACCCCCAAAGGGTAATGTTTTGACTTTTCATAACGTTTTGATTACACAGGACCACAAGATGCAATGTAAGTATATTCACTAACGCGCTATAAAAATTTACTCACAAACTGTTCAAAGCGTGTAGCAGAACATCGCGTGCAAAACGCACCGAGCGTGTAACGCGTTGCAGTAACGCGCTTTCATTCAAAACACGTCCGTCAATCTGGATGCACCCTAACCGGTAAATGAAGAGATCGTAGACAGCAGGGGTGGCGCCCCCACATAATCGCACGCATTTATTCCGATAGTGGCATAAATCAGCGATTATGTGTGCGTGCCATTAGAACATGTGACAATAGTCGAATCGATTTGTTCGACTCTTTGCGCCACATAAATATTAATCTGTTAATGTGTTTTATATAGCAGTAGGGATACATTTTATGTGCAAAATTAATGACTAGACTATATTATTGTAGACTATATTATATTAGGAATTTGAATGAAGTAAAAAATAGTATCGCGCCTTCTGGCTTTTTCTTATTTACGGGGCACAGTTCTTGATTCCGGACTGATACTCTGTAGAAAAATCCGATGCCGCTCTACCCGACGCGCCATTAAACCTGAGACCTCAGGAGAGTAATCTAACCGCGTACCGCTCACACGATACAACTAAGCCACCAAAGCATTCATAAGTTAATTAAATTTTATATCGTAAATCGTAATAGTAGAAGAATTAAGTGGTATTATGGTATTTTTTAGCGAACGATAGGCTAGTTGGGAATGGGACGGTCTGCCGAGACAATGTCCGGAGGTTCAAAACCCAAGGCACACGCCTCTGACTTTTCAAAGTTACGTGTATATTATTTATCAATTATCGTTCGCTTTAACGGTGAAGGAAAACATCGTGAGGAAACCTGCATACCTAAGAAGCTCCTTATAAGAATTTCGAAGGTATGTGAAATCTACCAACCCGCACTAGGCCAGCGTGGTGGACTAAGGCCTAAACCCTCTCAGCAGTAGAGGAGGCCCGTGCCCAGCAGTGGGACAGTATTTAATACAGGGCTGGTATTATTTATTATATGATATTTTTTATCTAGACATATAATTAAGCAGTAGAACCGGTGTGTCTGTACATTTAAAGAAATCTGATAAAAAATAAAGGGTGCGACTAAAGAAGAGTAATGGAAAACAAATCAGCGATTTTTATAATTATATTCTGTTTGCCTATTTTTCTTTTTGTTTGTTACTGCACATCTCCGAAACTACTGAACGGATTTCGATAAAATTTGGGACACCGGTAGATAATGTCCTGGATTAACACATAGGCTACTTTTTATTTTGGGAAAATATAAAGTGGAACTTTTATCCCGGAAAAACTTTTTCACGCGGGCGGAGCCGCTAGCAAAATCTAGTATTTTAATTATGTGTGGAAACAACGGATTACAAATATGATTCCTGACACAAATAGGTACAAGTTGTTTATACATTTTTATTTGATTTAATATATCAATTCTTAATGGATCATGACGGTGTCAATCGCTAGCCAAGACAGTCATCCTTAATAAATCGCAGCCTTTTCTCGAATTACTTCATAAATAATGTTTGTGCTCTACATTAGGTTTGTTTACTTCCGGCATTCCCATTCATGCAAGTACCTACACCAAACACATTGGCGAATGGCAGTCTACATGTGACGTATCAGTGCCACGTTGTAAATACTAAGTTCTTTTTTTATCTGGCATCACCGACAGGGATATATGTTACATCCTTTTAATAACATTGTCATGCAATACTTGTGCGACAACCTTTATTTGTGCAAAGACGTCCGCCCCGCGTCCTTGTTCCTTGTAAACACTGCAAATATATACATGCATGCATGCACGACGTGTAGGTGGCCCTCGAGAAAACCGAGGCCGTGTGTTTTCACGGACCTCGGAGAGGGCCACCGGCCGGTGCCGGCATCGTCGTTGGGGGGGTGCGGATCCCCATCGGCTCTAGCATGAGGTATCTAGGTTTAGTCCTAGATAGCCGATGGCGATTCCGCACCCACTTTAAGGAGTTGAGGACAAAATTGTCCCGGGCAGCGGGCGCTCTTTCCCGCCTGCTGCCCAACCTGGAAGGTCCTGGCTTCCCTTGCCGGAGGCTGTATCACGGAGTCGTGCGGTCCATAGCCCTTTATGGCAGCCCCGTTTGGGCTGACTCCCTGGGCCGCCCCTGCGTCGCCCTTCTGCGCGCCCCGCAGAGAGCTTTAGCGCAGCGGGCGGTCAGGGCGTACCGCACGGTCTCTTTCGAGGCGGCTTGCCTATTGGCCGGATTTCTGCCCTGGGACCTGGACGCCAAATCCCTTGCCGATGTATTCCATTGGCGGGAGGAGGCGTTCAGTCGCGGGGAGCGTCCGGCCCTGAAGGAGGTGGAGGCCAAGAGGGCCGCCTTACGGCGAGCCGCCGTGGAGGAGTGGCGTCTCAGGCTGGAGGCCCCGTCGTGGGGGCACCGGGTCGTAGAGGCAGTGCGTCCTGTCTTTGCCGAATGGCTGGACAGGCGCCACGGAGCGGCAACATACCGCCTGACGCAGGTGCTCACCGGGCATGGCTGCTTCGGTGAGTTCCTGTTTCGGGTGGTAGGTGTAGAGGAGTCGGCCGTGTGTCACTATTGTGACAACTGCCCAATGGACACGGCCCAACATACGTTGGAGTGTTGTCCAGCCTGGGATGAGGAGCGCAGCGCTCTCAGAACAGTCGTCGGAGAAGACCTCTCACTGCCGGCCGTGGTCGCTTCCATGGTCGGCGGTCGGGAGGCCTGGCAGGCGGTGGCCCACTTCTGCGAGGCGGTCCTCTCGCGGAAGGAGAGTGCCGAGAGGGATCGCCAGCGCAGTGGTGATCCCTCCCGCCGCCAGACGAGACGTAGGAGGCGTCGGGTGGACGACTGACCGACGTCTCCCGCCCTGTGGATTGGGGGCGTTTGGAGAATTCCACCACGGTATCCCCTGCCTGTCGTAAAAGGCGACTAATAGGGGCCTCCGGGGGTCACGGGTGGGCGGGACGTGCCGCCCACCCATCAGTCTAGCCAACTTCTGTGACCCCCGTGATGGACATGTCCGAGGCAGCGTGTCTCACGCTGCCTCGGACACCAACAGGCGGACACGATGCGGTGTTTCGGGGGCTTCTGAGCCCCCGCAACAGGAAAAAGGAGCGCAAAAACGCGGTACGCGCAGGGGCGGTTGCGGACGACAACTTAGACGTGAGTCGGAGGAAGCCCGCAGCCGTCCCTAATGAGCCGAAGATGGCCATAAAAAAAAAAAAAAAAAAAAAATGCACGACGTGTATGTACTATTTATACGTGAGAGATGACAGCGCGGTCTCCGCTCGCCGACCCGCGTGCATGTGCTCAACGCCATGCATTCCCACAATACTTATTCTGTAATTTGAAATTAATTGAGAGATTTCAATCTTTATTAATCAATAAACTATTGCCAAGCTTAATAAAGATTGTCAAATAATACCTAATAACATCTCAGCACCGAATTCCCTGATTCTAACCAATTTACGTATCAACAAACGTCACAGATAAACAAAATCCGTGAATGAGATTATAAAATGATTTTTATTTTCCCAAGGTTGGTCACAATTTGGTGCCTTAATACCAACGTGGTGATGATGCGTTTGCCCCACCTCTCCTATCGTACCAACAGAATTAAAATCAGTGGGTGCACGAGTTGCGCCTCCCCACGAGGCTGCTTCCCACGCGTTTGGAAGTTATAAGTTAAACAAAATATCAAGTGCCTCGTTACAAGCATTTGACGTTACGGTCGCGAAAAAAATGTTCACAATTGTTTTTGAAGCACTCAAGTAGTGCTGCCGTTGTTCGCAGTCCGCACTCCGTACGGCGCTCACGGTGTTTGTCGAGTCTAAGTGACAGCTTTGTCTCACTTCGCAGTTCTTTTGTTTTGCCAAAGCTGAACACCTGACATTACTTTTAAAGCAAACTGTTTTTTTAACCCCTGACAAAAAAGAGGGGAGTTATAAGTTTAGGGTGTGTATCTGTTTATCTGTATGTCTGTCTGTGGCATTGTAGCTCTCAAACGAATAGACCGATTTGGACGCAGTTTTTTTTTTGTTGAAAGCTGATGTGATCGCAATGGTTCGTAGCTATAATTCATGCAGATTTGTTCAGGCGTTTGAAGATTATCAGCTCATTTCCAACTTAAGAAGCCTGATGGACTTTAAATTTGGTGTACTGTAACATCGGAAATATTTTTCAACATGTACTGATGCTGCAGCATCAAGTAGTCTGCGGGATACCCAACTCCTTAGGAAATTATAGCAGGTATAGCGTGTTTGGGCTCATAAGGATGGTCTCAACGAGTAGTTGTTAGATAGTTGATTATCAAGGCCCCATGATAGAAAACAAATTATTTTTAAAAGTTTGAAATAAAGTTTAAATTTAAATAACCCCCGACACAAACAAATTCCAAAAAGTAAATAATAAAAATATCTTTGTCGTTTAAGTACCTACTAACATTTTGACCCAAGTATCCTCACGTTGGGGGACCGAACTCCGGACCAGGAGATGAAAATACTTCTTTAACGGTCCCCCGACGCGACAACGCTTGCGTCAATATATTAGTACGTACTTAAACCACATAGACACTTTTAATATTTTACTTTTTAGAATTTGTTTGTGTCGGGGGTTAATTAAATTTTAATTTTATTAAAACTCTCAAGGTTGGCGCTACGTGGTTATTGCGTTCGAGTATAATGTCCTAAGTAATATAATTTTCTTTCCAGTGTAACATATTGTAATCATTAAAAAAAGGTGTTTTTTTTATTGGTGGTAGGACTCTTACATGTAAGAGTCTGTCTGGGTCCATTGCAATCACTATTTCTACCGCCAAGCAGCAGTGTGCATACACTGATGCGTTTCGGCATGAAGGGCATTGTAGCCAGTGTAACTACTGGACATAATGAGACTTAACATCTTATGTCTCAGAATGACGAGCGCAGTGGAATGCCACACAGTAATTTATAACTCAAGGTGCTGCATGGTGTAGCTACTGTTTATGGGTGGTCGTATCGCTTACCATCAGGCGAACGGCATGCTCGTCTCGTTATTCAATGCCATAAAAAAATATACGTTGAATCTAAAACTATATTTCTTTTTTCATGTTTCGATAACTTTTGCTTGCATGTAGCCATAGTCTAGAATGTAGAAAACGAATCACAACTTTATTATATACTCTTACCAAATTTATGTCCTTGTATAAGTAATGTAAGTGATTTGCAACGCAAAATAAAATAAAATTTTCTCTGTCACTCGTTAAGCCATATCACGTGTATGAGAGAGGGGTTTCTATCAAGCAGTGCAAGTGGTCTGCGAAACCCTCATAAATGTTATTTACTATTCCAATTGATTCCCAGAATCAACCCTCCGCCGTGGCACGCGATACTCGGGACCTACGCAAGACATTCGTGAGGCGCTGTTAAATAATTCCGTGTGTGTCGCTAGTGTCGCGTGTGTCCCGCACCCCGCGCCTGCCGCACGCCCCGCGAATCCCACACTCCTGGCCGGCAGGAGACGGCCCGGTGTAATTGTGCTAACTACAGCTGGATTGTGTGAGCAAACGTTGAGGATAAGCGACGGCATCGTTTACGAACAACGTGACGGCTCGGAACACGGCTGCGTGGGTTACGTCCGACACAAACGTGTACGTTTTAGTTACGGGTACTTAACGAGCCATGCGCTAATCTCTGCTAACGTGCGCCACGTTGATTTGTGTGTCTAGTGACTACGCGGCGTAACATGTACACCGCAATGTGGTTCCTTTAATAGTTAGATTTAAGCTATAGGTTACGTCGGTCCTGTACTACGACATGAAAATTAGAGCAACCCTCTTTAAGCAACACATTTTTATATCAAAAGGTTTTTAACTTCTTTCTGGCACGTAAAATAAGTTTATTTAACACCAGACTTCTGCTTGCGGCGCCGCCCGCGTGATTGAGTTTTTCCGGGTTAAATTCCCGCTTTATATTTGCCCGGTTTAAAAAGTAGACCGTAATGAGCTTATTAAACAATCAAATCTTTCCTCATTATAATATTAGTATAGATTGAATTTAACTGACAATATTTCATAATGTTTCGTTGTAAAATGATAACTAATGTCATAGAGTAAAAAGGTAACTGTCTTGTATCTGGTTTGTTTTTTAAACTCAATAAACATCAATTTTAACTTTAACTTGTGAAACGATGAAAGCGCTTTGAAGTTTGATATAATTTAATAAAGTAAAGTGTGTCGCTCAAATCAGATTTTGAACAACAAAATAACTGAGAACACCTGCAAAGTTCACTTGGGTTTAAAGCTTTGAACGAGAGTAGCCTTGACGTCACTTTTGGCGACTCGAAGAGACAGAGGGATGGAGGGACGGCGGGACGGCGGCGGGCACCCAGCTACAACCCCCGGGTTACGAAAGCCGACTTGGATGAAGATTTGAAAAGATTTTTATTGCATAAAGAAATAAGATTTTAAATATTAAAAATGTATCTCTTCAGCCTTTCTTTGAAGTTTATCTAATTGAGAGTGACGTTTTACTTAAACCCTTAAAATTATTTGTTTGGAAACGAAATCACCATATTGAACTTTACGCTATCGCAATAAACAGATTAGGAGTATTTCTTCTTATAGAAATTCATAATAGCAGGATCCGGCGACATGTGTCCGTGTCACTTGCTTGTCGCGTGTAAATTAAAGGCGACTCGGCACGACACGACGCGACACCGCGCTCCTTAAAATATATTTTTAGAGTCGTTTACTTCACAGCTTTAATTAGAATAATTGGAGACAAGCACTCGACGAGCGCGCTACAAATTGTCGGATTTTTCGTTAAGAATGTTCAAAGGAAAAGAAGTCGCTATTTTTTGTACGACGTCGTCCAATTTGCGAGTTTTATGTTAAAATAAGTGTTTGTTGATTCTAATAGCGGCGCATTACTCTCGCCGCGTACAGAGCATAGCTGCAATGGCGGGAAAGTTACATGAGCAATAACACAAGTGGACTAAACGTCGCGCCGCGCCGCAGCCCATCCGCCACAGAACGCTCGCTCATACACACAATGCTGTGCGCTCCGTCATTGTTAATGCAAAACTGTCGCTATATCAAACTAACGACACCCGAATTACCCCATTTGAACTAAGGAAATCCCATGAATCTTTTCTTTTGTACATCACACAAATGGATATCGCATCACAAAAAAGGTCGCCTAACAAGCATGTAATCTTGTTTTGTCCTTCATCCCACATTCGGAGCTTCGTTTTTCACATCCAATTATACGCCGAAAAATATGGTCTATTAAGTCTTCTGTACGATGTAGCGCTGCGATTCAGTGTTCGCACACCGAAAATTTTTAACAACCCTCTCTGTCCGCTCGCGAGAGGTTCATTAGTGGCCTCGCAGGCCCGGGCGCGGCGGCTCGACGGCTCGGCGGGCCGCGTCACTGCACGTGAGGGTTGTGTGCGATTATGTGCCGAGCGTCGACTTGTGGAAATGTGGCAAATTAAAAATAAATTGAATATTCATAGGGTGCGCGCACACTATGCGCCCGTAACTCAGTGTGCGTCTGTCACAAAGCCTCCGTAGCAGTGCGGCAATGGCTCGGTAGCGGATTGCAATCAAAATATTGCGAGTGTTATGTTCAGAACAAACAGACGGCGGGCAATCGCATGTTATAGTTCATTTAATTTCGTTACGGTGTATAAACAATATTTTTGTTATGTTATTATTACGGCGCGTAAGCTTACTCAATAAAATAACCGCAGCGGGAAATCTGAATTGTTATTTGCATTTTAATCTTGCAAAGTAAAATAAATGTTTTCATTTCATATGGCATGTCATTAGTAGCACAATACTTACCCAAATATACACTTAGTTATTTTTACTTCAATTTGAGACCGGTGTTGTTTCCCCAAAGCGCTCGCATCAGCTCAGTTGTGCGTGATTTCATGAGGCTGCGCCTGAAGTAGTGCACTATCATAAAACGACGTACCTACAGTATTGCTCCAAAATCTTCAAAGATACCAGTAAACAGATCCACAGTAGGAATGTTTCGCTCGCGAGCCGCGTGGCCTCAAGTACGGTGTCTCGGCGGAGGCGGCTCCGCGCGCTTTGATATGCTAATACATCTCCTGCCTCCTGCCAATGTATTTTTTCAGCTCAAGAGCATGTTTATCTACTTCTTTATTGCGTTCCAAATACTGAAGGGTACAATACATTGTTTTGTGTCACCCGAGACGATTGTATGCAAATTGAGTTCTCTGTCGAGTGGGAACGAGATCTTTATACAACACAGTTTCAATTTCACATCACAATTACATTACTTTTACACTCTTTTGTACAAGAATGATGACATCATGTGCCTTTGGATATGTTAGCGCAGTTTCAAATCACATATTTTCGTCTGTAAAAACTACTTTTTACACTGCAACCACATCTTAATTTGCTTCATAAGCTATTAAGTTAGGGTGCAGTACTTGAGGTAAACATCTGCCTGACCTTCCCCTGCTACAATATATTCAGAATTGGCAAAACATGCTTACATTGCTATAAAAAACTTAAAAGGATTTCAATTTACTATTGTAGTCCTAATTAAACCTGAATAATATATAGTAAATATAAGTACTAATATCAATATTATAATTATTATTACCTATTACTTGCCTCAAGCCCAAAGTCAACCTCATTTGGAAAGATTTTTGGCATTTCCAAGTTCATCCAACTTAACCGAGTAAATATTATAGCTTTACGTTTCTATAACAAAGCGGTTTCAACGTCTCGGTTATGATATCGCTTACCTTACCTTTGTTCAGGATAAGGAGTACGGCATCACTTACACTCTCTCCCCCACTGGTCCCCTTCTCCTCCGCTCGTCCCCTCGGCCCACGTACAAAATAAACTCATAATTTAGCGGCTCGCTTGTTGAACACGCAGTTTCGCGCGTCTAATGATTTATCGTGAGAATGTGGAGGTGAAATTATTATAAAAATATCGGCCGTGTACCAGCTTTTTCTTAACGATATTGCTGTTTTATATTTCCAAATTTCGAGGCGATAAAGAAATGGGGTCAACGTATTTGGGAGCTGAGCTTGAAACATGTATTGCACCATGTTAGCTAATTGAAAATTGACTTGGATAATCTCCGTCCATTATACAATAAGAAATTCATTCTTCACCGCAAACATTAGGAAATATCATAGTGACTGAATTGATATAGGGTTTAATGTTCATATTATATCAATGAGTGACTGGTTGAAATTTTTGACGGTGTACAACGAGAAATGTCTTAATCAGATCGTCTTGATTTTTACACTCTTTATTAAATGCAGAGGAGACGCCATCATACCATTATCTCCCGTGAAGTAAAATCAAATACAATGGGGTAAAATACTTGTCGTCGTTAGGTTTTATTTAGAGCTGTAAATACCGAAGAATAAGGGGTACAGTATCCAGGGGCAAGGGCTTTAACCAGTGACCTGCTTTAGGTCACCATCCTCTTAAAACTAAGAAAGCATATTAAAAAAAAATCATGGGCCTTTTTTGCTCCAAGTCTTCGCATAGGTTACCACAGCTCCTGCTATTCACTGAACCATGAAGGTCTTTTTTGCACAAGGGCCCTTGGTTTCCTACCTACGCTACTGGTTTTATTGATGAAAATCACTTGAAAACTTGTCCCGCTTACTGAAGAAATATAAAAATACATCCTTCCATGTGACATGAGGGATCGTTCACTAGATCTCAGAAAGGCCTCGAATTTGACAAAGACAAATGAATTTCGACACACTTTTATCAGAGTTTGACGCGGGACTATTTTTGAGTAATACCTCTCATACCTACTTTTGCAACTAGAAAAAGTGGTCATTGAAATAAGATTTATAATATTTTACGAGTTCCCAAATGTATCCACGAAAAGACAGGCAAGATGTCATGTCTACTACAATTTGCATTATTTTGTTATAAACCTATCCAATTACTTCCAAAATCATAACGGAAACTGATCAGTGAATAATGGTAGAGTCATTCGGGGTAACAGCACGCAGTGGGTAAAATTTCGCATGGTCAATATCTCGGAACCTATTGAGGGGGCTCAGACACTTTTTTGGCAAAATTAGGGGTGCGTCAGGGATGATGTCAGGGCCCACAAGCTATTTTACCAAGCCTCACTTGTTTAGCGAAAAACGGCGATCAACGTGATTTTGTTGATTAGTTATCAACTATTTTGTGCTGGGAAAAGTTTATGGATAGACGGTGCATCAGTTTACAAAAGACCGTTGATTATGTTAAGTTTACTCGATTATTATAGTATTTATTTTAGCTATTAATTCTGTCCTAAAAAATAACTGCATCTCAACTGACGTGTGATTGTTTAAAATATTCCCTGTTGGGTAAGAGTACGGGATTAAAAGTACGCACGCTGTTATAACTTCATTACAATGAAAAGTAACATCAAGCGTTCCTAAAATTACAGTGATCATTAAATTAGAAAAATAACTAAAGTTTGTTATAAATACAGTCTAATTAATTATGTTCCTGGTGCCTACAATAGGTGAACATTTAATGTTTATTTTTACAATATTTGTACCAAGAATAAAGGAAGTTTAAAAACATATTCCATATGATTCCATGTGTACTTATACAATTTGTAATTATATGCCTGTAGTTTACCTGCGTGCGAAGCTTACCCAGTATGCGAACTATTAACCGCATCTCTGTGTAGTTTTACCCACATGACGGGTCAAGAGTACGAATTTCTCCCGCTGCACTTAAACATGTATTACAAAAAATCGATGAAGCAATGTACAAAAACTCATTAAATAATGAAAGTAGAATAAATTTCCTTTAAATAAAGTGTTAAAACGTTTATCATGACCCTATATTTTTGAGTATGTAGACGATAGAAAAAAAAGTGCGTACTTTTGAGCTGAATGACCTACATTGTTTCATATCCTCTGCAATATTCGGTTAAAAAACATCTGCTGTAAATATTCTCGGAGGCTTCACTAAAATCACCTTTAGTTTTAAGCCGAATGTGCAGAAATTCAATGTTTTATAATGTGAGCGTGTAACACTAATGACGTGAAGCGGAGGAACTCTATGTTAATGAACGGATCGACTGACGCACGCTTTACAACCGGGACTCCGGGCTTTGGAAACGTACCTTACACGTATTACAGTGTAGTAACTAGTAGTATGCCTAACAATTACATTTTCAGAAATGATTCAACATACAAGAGGATTCCATGTGATTCAAGTGACGTGTTGGTGGTACGATACTTGTATCTTGTAATATAATTGACAAGTTACAACCCTGATCGAGTAAAAAATTCAGTACTGGCGGTCTGTAGACATAATATTGCCGATACGTGGTAAATATATTCGAGTATTATATGTCTCATTGTTCTATCAACAGCCTCCGAACATACGAAACGAGGTCGAACCGAAGCAATTTAATATAATTTACTCGACGAGTCTGAAAGCATTACGCGCAATTGAATTACAAATTGTAATAGGTATTTAATATTGTAAGTTAGTCTGGTGAATGTTAGGCTTACGTATCGGGTATGTTTGAAGGCCGAAACGGTTTGAGAGAACAATGTCAGTATGAAAATGTAGGTTTCACATCTATGCGGACGACATTCAAATATACAAAGCAATCAATCCAAATGACATACATTACGCTGTAGATCAAATGAATAGTGATTTGGATAGGATAGCTAATTGGGCGGAAGCTAACTCACTAGTGTTAAACGGTAACAAATCGAAGTTTATCATATTAGGCACAAAAAAACAGGTCACTAAAATCGCCAATAAGGGAGTGCATCTGACTATAAAAGGAGTCCCGTTAGAAAGAGTATGTGAAACTAGAAATTTAGGATTAGTCATAGATGAACAACTGCGTTTTGAGTCTCACATCATAAGTGTCGCGAGCAATTGCTTCTATAGACTTAAGGTATTATACCAAATAAGAGATTCGTTAAGCATTCCAATGCGCATAAAACTAACAGAGTCGCTGGTCTTATCGAAATTTAATTACATGGATATTGTTTACGGGCCGCGCCTTCTGGTTCGCTCTCAAAAAATTATACAGCGAGTCCAGAACGCTTGCGCTAGATTTTGTTTTAAAATACCGCCACGCACACACGTTACCCCATATTTGAACAGCACAAACATATTAAAAATGAAGTATCGTCAGGATTTACATTTGGCCTGCCTGATGTTTAATATGGTTAAATACCGCGTTCCTCCATATCTCATGGACAAGCTGCAGTGGCAGAGCGACGTGCGCGACGCACATCACACCCGGGCATCCAGTTGGGCGTTGGTGGTGCCGCGAGCTCGCGTCGTTGCGTTCCGAGGCAGTTTCAGGTTCGCTGCATCTCGATGCTGGAACGTCTTGTTACCGCCTCTGCGTAATCTACAATCAATTACCGTTTTTAGATTTAGGCTTAAGGAAATACTGTTACGAATGCAAAAGAATACATAATAAAAAGGTAGGTATAACATGTCTTACCTCATTGGTTGTAGACTTATGGCACGGCCAAGTATTACGTCATCATCGGGATGCAGCGAAGTAAGGCCATGGTAAACCTAAGTGAGGCGTTTATTTATTTTCTATCACTTCACATGACTCCATTATAAACGCTTTATATTCCTCCAGCATATTTTACATATTACGTTCTTATTATTACATTTTTTTTATTTTTTTTTTATTTATTTCTTGTAATGTAATCCACAATAATGACATTATTTAATATTTTATTAAATGCAACACGACCGTGCGCACTCATGATATCGGGCCTTATGGAAGACCAGCGCGCCGCGGCTCGCCTGCGGCTCCATGCTGAATAGGTCCGTTTGCACACCAACACACCATATCATTTGGAACAATGCACTCAATTGTAGACTATAACGTCATTGTTATTAATTGTATATTTTTTTTTTTTTTTTTTTGTACGTTGCACACATATTTAGCGGTTGTTGTGATATGCTCCGTCTCGCTATGTCTAGCGGCATTTAGTGTTGGTGGAAGCGAGTCGGAGCATCTTACAGCTATAGCGGATGTGTGCATCGTTTTGCTTGTTCCTGTTACATTTAAGTCGTTAGTTTATATTATAAGAGTGTTCATCTTGTGTTTTTACATAATAGTGTTTTAATGTTCCTTTTATGTAACTATAATTTATGTCCATTTTTAATATTTTTTGTGTGTGTGTTGTGTGCAATAAATGTTTATATTATATTATTATATTAAAATACGAAATTCTAGTATAATTTGTCTTGAAACAGAACTGTAACCAATAACGCTATAAGTACTTAAATAACGAAAAGTCGGCTTAAATGAAAACTTTTCAAATAGGTATCAGCTACTTATTCGTCAGTAGAAAAGAAAATAATATTTGTTGACTTCTTTAAGCAAATATATAATAAATCTTCACATAAATTCAAATTCATATCAGTAGGATTATTTTATGACATTGTAGTAGGACTCGTGAATACATGAATGAATACTCTAATAATATGTAATACCCCATATTATGTTTTCACTAACTTATACCAATATTCCATAAAGCTGATCCCATGTGACTCTGTCGGTAGGTGGCGCCGCGTTATTATTACTACCGCCGAGTGCAAACACTTGAGTTCTACAGAAGGACATTCAAGCCGATGTAATTGCGGGGCATTATGAGGTTAGGGCAGTGCTACTTTCTACTTTGATTAAAGTTTAGAATTGTATTACTTTTCATAAGTAATAACTCTAATATCAACCCTCTATGATATCCTTTCCCACGGGTGTATACCCCAGCAGGCGGATGGCTCCTCTGCAGCAGAAAAGGATTACGTCTTAATCTATGACATCTTTCTTGTACATATTGTGGGCAGACTTCGCATAGACAAAAGTGAGTATTTTGGGAGCGAATTTGTATTAGCGACTTTTTTCTCAACAGTCTAACTTACACGAGGATAGCGCCGCCTGATATATTTTGTCGTTCATAATTTAATATGTGAAAGCTTGTAATTAACAACTTTTTCGTCACATACATTAGATATTTTATATTTTGTTATGTGTCTGTAAACTTTTCTTTAAAAAACGTACACCGTTTCAAGAAAAAAGACCACTCTTATAAAGAAACACCATAAAACGTTTCTCGCATTCATCCTCTTAGCCATGAAGCGCTGGTAGTCCGAAGCGTCTTCACGCGGCCGCTGCGATGGCGGAGAGATGGTTACACATAAAAAGAAGAGCCACAAAGCGAGTGCACGCTAACTCCTAGAATACAATATGCGAGCTGGCAGGCGAGTGGTTGGGTCAGTTGTTGCAGTTACTATTATAAGAATAGTCATGATGGTTGGTTTGGTCGTAGACGAGTTACAAACAAAATATAATACAATACAAATATCCTTACCACTTTTTCACAAAAAAAAAATTGTCAAGTAATAGAAATCAATCGCTAGCACATTTAGCTACTATAAAAGCTCAAATAACGTATTATCCTAACTTGAAATAGAACTTAAGATCTTTTAGCTCACATTTTACACAAATTACCATTTGATCAAGAAGGCGTTGGTGTCTCTAACCTTATCTACCGTAAACTGAGAGATTACCAAACCAAAATACTGTCCACGCTGTCCGCTGTTAGGGCAGCAGCTTGCACAGTGTAACTAACTCGTAAGACATTCTCGGCACTTCAAAGGAAGTGACGCATAACTCACCGCCCCCCCCTCCATGTGCCCCCCGCGCCCTCACCCCTTTGTATCCGGATGCACTGGATTGCCAAGCCGCCGCACTGTAGACATGCTTTAGCTTATTCCGTGGATTTTTCTAGTAAATTGCGATACAAATTGAAATTTTTCCTTTGGTATTAATCTTTTAAGTAGTGCGAGTTTGTGTTGTTTGGATTTTTATACGGCATGGAAATTTATAAATCATATTATAATAGTACGTAATCACCACTGTCTATAAACATTCCAAAATACAAAGAAACCGTGGTACTTTAAATCCTACTAATCCTACTAATATTATAAAGGCGAAAGTTTGTAAGAATGTATGGATGTTTGGATGTTTGGATGTATGGATGTTTGTTCCTCTTTCACGCAAAAACTACTGAACGGATTTCGATGAAATTTGGCACACGGGTAGATCATGTTCTGGATTATTTTTTTTCTGGATTATTTATATTTAGGGACCCGCGTAAAAGAACATATAGCTGACGTTAAACACCGACGCTCTACGAAGTCTGCAGTAGCTGAACACTCAGAAGAAGGCTCCAACCATTATCTTAGATTCATCAAGCCACAAATCCTTGCCAAAGAACACCGATTCCTGCCTAGGATGATTCGCGAGGCTATTGAAATTAAAAAACATCCCAATTTCAATAGAGAAGATGGTTAGAAACTTGCACAAGCCTGGGACCCGGTAATACATCTAATCCAATCGGGCCCCAAAAGACCTGCTGCTAGACCTCAAGACATTGTGAGCTCTTACTGCGTAAACCGGACCGCAAACAATGTACTAACACGTTAATCCTACTAATCCTACTAATATTATAAAGGCGAAGTTTGTAAGAATGTCTGGATGTATGGATGTTTGTTCCTCTTTCACGCAAAAACTACTAAACGGATTTTGATGAAATTTGGCACACGGGTAGATCATGTCCTGGATTAACACATAGGCTACTTTTTATCCCGGGAAAACATGAAGCGGGACTTTTATCCCGGAAAAACTTTTTAACGCGGGCGGAGTCGCGGGCAAAAGCTAGTAGTGTATAATTGTAAATTGAAGGTAGATTTGTAACATTAACTTTTCGGACCACCTACACCTCAGTCCGTCCCGTGACCACGAAGTGCTGAAAAGCCTTCGAAACGTCGGGAGAAAATATAAATTAAAAAGCCGCGACAAAATCCGTTAAATGGTTTTATTTAAATATAGTTACAATAGGCTCGAACGTGTGCTAAACTATCTCCATTCTATCTTTACTTCGTGGGCTCGAATTATAGTCCATATTATTATACACACACATACAATCACGCCTGTTATCCCCGAAGGGGTAGGCAGAGGCGCAACTAGTGCACCCACTTTTCGCCGTCATTCCGTCCCATGATGTGATAGGGGGCGAGCCTATCGCCATATCGGGCACAAATTCCAGACTCCGAGCTGATACTGAATAGAAAAACTCAATATCACTTTGCCCGACCCGGGAATCGAACCCGAGACCTCAGCATTGTAGTCGTACCTTAATACAACTACGCCACCGAGGTAGTCCATATAATTATAATTAATAAATTACTGTTTCGTCATTTTGCATATAAAATTTATCAACTTTTGCTTACGAAATTAAGAAAAATGTCCCCCATTTTAACCCCCGAGAAGAAAGAGGGGTGTTATAAGTTTATTAAAAAAACTTCTTATATTACACTATAAATTACCTATTCTTATTAAAATTATATGAGTTTACATGCTTGACAGATCGCATAATACACACCTAAAGATTAAAACACAATGTCGACTGTGTTATCAGCTAAAGACAATTTTCATTCGGATATAAATGGAATCCACTTCACAGTATGACGCGAGTCACTCGACGCCGTTCTTTGAAACTTTAGCCTCTAACTCTAGAGATCACTTCATTCTAAGCGATCTTATACTTTCGAATCAATTCACTGTAATGTCATGCCTTGTGGTTTGAACATTATATCTTATTAGAATTTAAACACAAATACGTAATGTTATTTTTCGTGTATGTATCCGCATTCCTAACCGATTTTGGCCACGGCGGTTAATCTCAGCGGAGATCAGCCAGGTATGCAAAAGATGGCCCACTTCTGCGAGGTGGTTCTCTCGCAGAAGGAGAGTGCCGAGAGGGATCGGGAGCGAGAAGATCCCTCCCGCCGCCAGAGGAGACGAAGGAGGCGCCGGGTGGACGACTGACCGGCGTCTCCCGCCCTGTGGATTGGGGGCGTTTGGAGAATTCCACCACGGTATCCCCTGCCTGTCGTAAAAGGCGACTAATAGGGGCCACCGGGGGTCGCGGGCGGGCGGCAGGGGGCTGTCCGTCTCTAGTTTTGTGCGTGTTTGTTAGCACAGTGCTGCGACCCCCGTGATGGACGGCAGTGTGGCAAGTAGGCCTCACGCTGCCGTTGACGCCGAGGGCGTCCTTCGGTGCGCGGGGGCTTCTGAGCCCCCCGATACAGGAGACGGGCTGCATTAGGCGGCACCGCGCAGGGGCGGCTGCGGACGACAACTTAGACACTATTAGTCCGGGGAAACCCGCAGCTGTCCCTAATGCGCCGAAGAAGGCCACCGCGGAGTTTTAGTTGGTATGCCGTGCGGTGTACATAGGTTAGGGACTCGGCCCGGCGGCTCAACGCTGGGTCGTAAGGCACGGTGAACCCAACATCACCGCTCAGTCGCCCCCCTTGAAGGCTGGGCGGTAGTAATAAGTTACTTTCTCCGCGAAAACAAAAAAAAAAAAAGGTATGCAAAAGATGTTTATAGTGCATAAGTGTGTGCGAAATGCACAAGTGCCCTCGCTATTCCTTCACTCTCATAGTCCGGCGAGGCGGCAATCCGATATGATCGGAGAGAGATCGGGCGCAGGTCCAACGGCTTACTCCGCGAAAAAAAAGAAATAAAGGCCGAACGGCTTTACGTGTTTCCCGAGGCACGGGTGTATCACACCGCCAACTTCCTGACTCCGAGCTGCAACTGGATAATTTTATAGATGGAAAAAGGCAGGTCACAACGTTTTTGCCTCTACTTGAGATTCGTACCCAGGACCTCAGCGCGCAAACTGTACTCGTAACGCGTATGGAATTCAGCTACGCCACCGAGACAGTCGATTTCTCATAAAGATATATCAATAAAAGTTTTATAAAATGACCTCTCCACAAAATATCCTGTAGGTAATGCACGTGGGATGTAACTAAGGACGTAGGTACATATTTTTTATTATGCTAGAGTAATCCATGGGCATTGCGAGTCAACGTACGTGTGGTGTTAGGATTATTCTTTGGTCTAGCTGTTACCCATTGGAGGTCTACTGCAGGTTCAATTCGAATTACCTGAAGACTAACGCATGCAAATTCTATAAACCGTAAGCACAGGCAAAATGAATACTTTGTCACATTTTACGGCGAAAAAAAGAAAAACGCAATTCTATTCCACCAGCTACTTCACGCTTGTCACCCGTTAGAATTATCCATCAGTGTGCACGTCTCCTTTATGACGAAGTCATCGCGTGCCGTGTCGCGGCGCAACATCGCAACACGCGCGCTGACGCGGAACAGACAGCGGCAACAATAACCGCCCTGCCCGACCGCGAAACCTATGGCTGCGCCGCGCCCCTCCAAACTTTTGTTGTTCTTTTACATTGCGTTGTCGTTTTGTTTTGTTGTTGTCTGGTTCTGCTGATTTTGTTGTACTCTTTTGAACCAAAACCTAAGAGGGTAATAAGGACTAAACACTAGACGCTTCCCTTTGACGTTTATGATTATCCACTAAGTGTTTCTCGCGGCTTCGCCCGCGTGATAAGCTCATTCAAATCCGTTCAGTAGTTTCTATGTTTACTTTTTACAAACATCAAAATATTTTGACAAAATTTCACATTATAATATTAGTAAGATAAAAAGTAAGATAATATTCTAGTTTTATTCACAACAAAATTATAGGGGGTCGAAAATGGTCTGAACTGCTTCGAGAAAAGGATGTTAGGGCCGTGCCGCTTTTTTGCTCGCTTTGGCGGGGGCACTGCCATGCCCCCAGATTTAGTTTTTTTTAGCATGGACCAGCAATAGAGCAAAACGATTAACAGATAAGGTTATCTCCAGCGCCCATATAGTCTATATTATATTGCCTAGTTCTATTTCTAGAAAATGGAATAAGTCATGATATTATGTCATGAATATTGTTACAACCCTAAGAAAAATAGCACTCTTTTGGTAATAGAAAGGATTTCCGCGCGGGCGGAGCCAAGCAAGAGCTAGAGTAATAAATTATATTGGGCGCTTTGCACTAAGCTAAGTAATACCGCTGACTCTCAGAGCTCCGGCCGAGTGCCGCCAGACGCGACGGGACGGCACGCCGAAAATCACTTAGATTATACCATTATTTAATTACGCTCTGAGATTTTGGCGAAAATTGCTAAACAAGTAATAACATAATTAATTACAGCGTGATAGCCAGCTAGTCGTTCAAGTCATGGCCTTCGGGATTTGATAAAAAAATATAATTTTTACATTAATTCCTCTATTTATTAACTTTCTTCTATCGAGCCTACCTAGCTGGCTAGTCTAGCTTCCGCATAGAGTTATCTTTAAATAGGATATTCTATTCTAGATTCTATGGTATGCCTATCTACTAAAAATAAAATTCACCTGGCCTTTGTCATAATATTCTAAATTATATCACTAACTCGTTAAAGTTGCACTTCGATGTAGGATAATATTCTTAAGCTTACTGAATGCATGGAGTAGTGAGTGGACTAACGACCGATGTTGTCTGTGATTTTATTAATTTTAGTGTCACCATTGTCTTGAATTGTTTTTGAAAATTTTATTATTCACATCTTCGTTACATTAAGTATTTTTATTATACAGCGCAAATTACATTACTGTATTTTTTGTTTATTTATAACTAGGTTTTGCCCGCGTCTCCGCCCGCTTTAAAAAGTTTTTCCGGGACAAATTCCCGCTTTATGTTTTCCCGGGATAAAAAGTAGCGATGAAACGAAAGCCTATGTGTTAATCCAGGACATAATCTACCTGTGTGCCAAATTTTATCGAAATCCGTTCAGTAGTTTTTACGTGAAAGAGTAACAAACATCCATACATCCAAACATCCATACATTCTTACAAACTTTCGCCTTTATAATATTAGTAGGATAGTAAGATACATGTAGATAAAGTAGGTATCAAAAATATAATTACTGCGACCATAAGCCACAATAGCCGAAATAACGAATGTGCTGTCACTGGTTTGTTTTTTTAGAAGGCTACATTTTTTCAAATCGTTTTAATCATATTGTTGAAATATTTAACTAGTAAACGATATTCAACGTGATGATGACAGTAATTTGAAGATCTTGTACACGTCGGGTATTAACAATGGAAAACTAATAATAATCCGCAAGTCCACACACCAAAGAGTTTATTACTTTTTACAATGATTTTATACAATTGTAATCGAGTTGGCGATTTAAAATTTGCTTTTTCAACGGTTTCTTATGGAGGACTGAACGTGAACACAGCCACAGCTCGGGCGAACACTGATGCCCTCTATTTATTTTTATTAAAGTAACAACATTAATGCTTCAAAGGGTAACAACAGATGGCGCTACATGTTTAAGTTGTTATAACGCTTCAAACTAATATTTACTGCCTCGGTGGCGTAGTTATATTATGGTACGGCTGCAATGCTGAGGTCTCGGGTTCGATTCCCGGGTCGAGCAAAGTGATATTGAGTTTTTCTATTCAGTATCAGCTCGGAGTCTGGAATTTGTGCCCGATATGGCGATAGGCTCGCCCCCTATCACATCATGGGACGGAATAACGGCGAAAAGTGGGTGCACTAGTTGCGCCTCTGCCTACCCCTTCGAGGATAACAGGCGTGAGTGTATATGTATGTATATACTAATATTTACGATTTTAAAACATTTGCCAATAAAATTCTAAAATATAAAATGTGTCGCCTACATCGGGTTTAGCGTCAAACACTTCACTAAGCTGCTTACTCCGCGGATTAATTTGTTGGTGAGAGCTTATACCGAATATTAATACTGTAATATATATCAAACTAGTTGTAAATATATATTTATCTTACCATATTCATTACTTCATTCGCGCGTCAAGCCATAGGTACTTGTTGATCAAGGTAGGGTTTGTAGAAATAGAGTCTAGGGGCTTAGGCTTAGTTTAGGGGCTCTACATGAGATCCCTTAATATTTTCCAAAGTAGCATTATGGGCTTGCCAATCCTGCAAATAATTTACATAAATTGTTTTAGTGGTAGATATAGCTATTTTTGATATCTCTGAACTTATGAGCAATTTAGAACACATCATTTTTAACATCATTAAAAAAGAAAGGAGTGAATTATGAAAAAAAAATTAAAAGGAAATATTGCTTATAATTTTTATTCAATTTGGACTGGTCGTTGCACTTTAGTTTCATATTCACAAATAGCACATAGTAGCAGAGTAAATACAACCCATAGCAGCTAGCCACCGATCATCTATTCAAATATTCATAGCAGGAGACGTCTCGCCGTCATAATGCCCTGCGATACGATTGAAACGCGTCCTCCCCCGCCTCCCGCCGCCGCGCCCTCGCATCGCGCGCCCTGCGCCCTGCCCTCTGCCCTCCCGGCGCGAAATTGAAAAATTACAATGAGCTCTGGGTAAGGCGGATTATTTAGATATCGAATGTATGTGAGTGATCAGTGAAAGTATTTCAATATTAGATTATAGATGTCGCAAGTAGGCGCCGCCCGCACCTCCGCGTCGCTCCTAACCACCAGAGACGTAAGTTTAGTGCTTAATATAAATTAATATTTAATGTTGCGAGCTACATTCCATTATTACTTACCATTTTATTATACTTCACAACTTCTTAATTTGCTTTTCCGCGTAAATGTTGTAGTTAGAAATTTATTTAATATTATATTAGCCGAGAGCAGAGCGCATGGTAAAGGTCACGTGTCTAATTGTTCGTAATATTTAATTAACAGTTAACTATTGACTTTTAAATTATGAAGATTTATCATTTATAAGTAAACCTGCATACCTCAGGGTCCTCTAATAGATACAATTTAAAAGATATGTGAAGTTTTAAACCTATATTATGGCAATGTTGTAAAATCTCACACTGGTAGAGAAAGTCTAGTAATGGGGGAATCTGATATTATTATTATACACTATATCTCATCTTAATTAAATATATGCATATCCGTATATTACGCGCCAATATGAGCTGATTGATACACGAACAGTCTGCATACATTAATCGTATTTGGTATTCATAATTGAATACTCGGTTCGGAAATTATTTTGAAAATGAACTGAATTTATCTGAGAATGAATGTATTATCAAAGTAAAGAATTGAGCCTCGAATGTAATCTGCCACCTTACACACACGGAAAGTAAATATGCCATTTAATTTTTATATATTTTTATTTTCATAAAAACCCTTTCATAAAAAGGAAAATCTACTATACATTCTTAATAAACCACAATAACATCATTCATATTATTTCATAATAAATGCTTACACGCACTTGGTTACTGCTGGACTTTCAGTAAAAGACGAGGCCTGTGACCAGCACTAGGACAGCTCGGTATATAATATAGAGCAGATATTATTATTATTATTACTATTAAATTCACGATATAGATATAAAATTTAATACAAAAAAAAAGTTTTATTCCTAAGTATCAATAAATCTTAGGTGTTTTATATTTCATTGAATTAATGCTTTTAGTTCCAAAATAATCTTTTAGTTTATGGTTAAACTATTTCTTAAAATGGATCCGGATATTTTACCCAGATTCTTTTCCATTTGTGACATTGTAGCATAAAGTCGTGCGCAGATATATTCACGATAGTAAAGTTTTACAGCCGCCCGCTAATCAACTACACACACACTCACTCACACCTATTATCCCCGAAGGGGTAGGCAGAGGCGCAACTAGTGCACCCACTTTTCGCCGTTATTCCGTCCCATGATGTGATAGGGGGCGAGCCTATCGCCATGTCGGGCACAAATTCCAGACTCCGAGCTGATATTGAATAGAAAAACTCAATATCACTTTGCCCGACCCGGGGATCGAACCCGAGACCTCAGCATTGCAGTCGTACCATAATACAACTACGCCACCGAGGCAGTCGTCCGCTAATGAACTAATAACCTACAATGTATGAGCCTGGCTCAGTTCTATCTCATATGCACTTTGTAGCATTCATTCATTACCCATTACCATTAAATCTAGTTAATTTTAGCATATTCTGTAGCATTTTATGCCTAAAGTTGTACAAACTATCGCTATAAGTGCTACGCATAAACACTATAATATCATTTGTAATATCATATATTATGTAAACATGACAACCATAAACTTGACGATTATGTACGAGTCGATCAATAAGTGATGATGATAATAACAAAGTATTTCCGCAGTATATTTATTACCCAAAACATTCAAAGATTATGATTTTAGTCGGAATATTCGCAAAAACGTGCAGTTTCCACGTCAAAAACACAAAATTTATTGGTCTGTCGGCTACGAAAGCGATTGTCCAGTTTGGACGATAACAAAATATAGCGAGTGTGGAGCGTGACGCGCTGTATGATTTCATTTCACGGCGCGAGCGCGCGGCCCCGGGGGCCGGGGGTCCGCGGGCCCGCGCCCTATCATATCCGGCATTATTTCCAACAGGGTTTATTATAAAAATATTTTTTACATACGCGAATATTACACTACCTCAGAAATTTTAGTATTTACAAACACAAACAAACCTATCCAAACATTTTATACGAGAAAAATACCGCGCAGTTACTCAGAAAATTGATATCATACGCACAATGAAACTTTATTGTCATCTTCATAGTATTCATTTGAACTCAAGAGCCATGTGACGCAATACAGTTTGTTCAGTTAATGACTATCTTGAATACGACAGTGCATGTGCACTGCTGCTTGGCGATAGTAATGGACATTGCGGTGGTACCCACCCAGGCGGCCCCTCACATACGAGAGACCTACTAACAGTAGAATTTTATTCTTTCTAACACTCGCCACTACCACTCCTATAACTCAGGGGCATCGAGATTTCTAAAGGCCTAGCCGAAAAGCGTAACCTAATTGCTTACTTTAAAACTGAAAGCGGATCCATTGTTGTTGTTTTAAAGTGTTCTGTTTAAAACTCTACGTGTTTAAGGGCAGTAGAGATCCAGTTGAGATGAACCAGCTGCGTGTTTGCCGACCTTAGATATAAAAGGTATTTGGAGAGGTCTAATTATCATAGTTAATACCTAGGTGGCATGAGACGGATGGGCAGCCGACGCGCTGGGGATGGGACGAGGTCGACGTATCGTCGCGCCGGCCGCTCGTTACATTTAAATAACCGCCGCCGCCGTCGGTACAGTGCCCCCAAATGATAACACATTCAAGCATTTTGATCACATGCTTACATGTCTACACTTCGTAAAACCTTGAAATGTCGGGTATTGAATGGAATATGTTATAGAAAAAATTGTGACTATTTTATTCAGTTTACATTTTTAAATCTATCTTAGAAAATTTAACGACGCATAAGACTTTAAGTTGGTGAACTGAAGTAGCCAGTCTATAATATGGAGACCTGCCATTACTCTAGAGGTTGCCGATAACCATGGCATCACTTGTTAGTTAACATGTTTTTCGACGGTGTCGGTAATTATGCCATCGAATGTTGTGTAGCCATTTTCTAGGACAAAAAAGTAAATACTCCAATAAATATAGAAGACAATAAGAATATGCTACATCGGAAAGACTGAGTATAATTTGTAGTTCTAATTTTCGAGACGGCAAAGTTGCTGATATTGATATGATAGTAACCAATTAGTTAAAATAAACAACAGAGTATCAGCCTATTTGTTCGTTTTTCTTTTGTACTAGCTAAATTCTATTCAATAAAGATATTCTAAACGCTCATTTTTAATAATAACTTGAAACACTCCGAAAGAAACTCCCGCGAGAGCGAGTCTAAATATTAAAAGGCAAAATGTGTAAAGTTACAAAGACACTGGATCTCGGGGAATATTCCCTCCCTCAGATTGTTGTATTTTTTCGATCGTATTAAAATGTGTGCTTTTAGTATCTTGGCTTTAGCTCAGCACTTTTATCACCTATGAAACATGAGTAAAAAAATTTAAAACAATCGAATAAAATTCAATATCTGTTGTTTTAAATGTGTGGTTAGAGGATTACCTAATGTAACGTAACTACCGTCGCCCATGAAACCACACACAACCAAAAGAATTTGGAGAATTTTATTGAAATAAATAAAATCGTGTGATCGTTTGTCAGCGCGTTACAACTTAGAAGGCAAGAAGAAGACGTTGATTATATGGGCCTATGCCAATCTCACCCGTCCCGCTGAACGCTCCACCAGTATTTCACGTACCGCCCCCAATTGTACACGTCTATTTATAACAGGAACAAATCTACATACTCTATCCTCATCAATACGTATTCAATGAAAACAGGCACAAATCACAGCTATTCCAGCATCAGCTCACGCGGCGTCAACCCTGCCGGCGTTAGCTTTCGCGGCTTGTAAGCGTTTTCATTCGTCAGTATGGCGTGATTGTCAAAAACTCATTTAACTCAGTCTCCGTCGACGAGACAGTTGTCCTAATCCGCCGTAATGAATGTGGAGCGCTCGCGAGCTGGATTATGTATGAGAGGCTCGGGGCGGGGGCAGAGGCGCAGGCGGTAGCGAGCACGGGGGCGGAGGCGGGATCGAGAATTAAATAACAGACATATCAGTAACCACCTTTTGCTCATAATCTGCCGCGTGAAAATCTTTAACGGTATACCCGTAGTCAAACCAAAAGAAAATATGTTACGTGTAAAGTGTGATTATGGAAAAAGTAATCAGCTTATCGATTTTAGAACTGTATTTTATACAGCTATTGTTCTACTATATATCCTCGACACGAACACATAATATTTACGCGATAGTAAGTGTGATTCACACACGTCGATTCTTTACAATAAGATAGTGTTAGGGCAAAAATATTTTTTGTGCGGATATTAATGACATGATCTACAATTTTTTGCAGATACGCGGTAGTCCGGCTCTTAACTAATCCGGCGCCCCTTATAATCTGACTAGCCTATGTCGTAAAATTTTCTTCAATGCACATTTATATTATACCTATAGATACAATCTAACTTCTTTATAAGTACAAAACTTGTCGGATTACAAGGTAATCCCTTTTTAAAAAGTTCCGGACTACAGGGGGTTGGAGGCAGGACCTTGTAGTCCGACAAATTCTATAATCCGACATTTTTTTTTGTTAATGGCCCTACTGCCAGTAGCCTGACGCGAGTCGGCTTTCTGGCCACACCGGTCTTTAGGGTGAACGCAGAAGGCGCTCGCAACCCTTTGAATTAAGTGACCACGCTGAGGGCAACCCACTAACGGGTTACGAACCTCGGCTCAGGACGACCACTGAGAGAGGATGAGACATCAACGATTAGGGAAAGATTGGTTTTTAGGCCTAATCTCCTATTAGATTGTGTTGTCATCGGCACGCGGGCCGGAACTGCTAGGGGGGTCGGGGGGGGGGGGGGGGGCGACAGGGAACGCGGCGAGGACGGAACTGCGGTCTTGTGGAGTGTTGGAGTTTCAAGAACTCGTTCTTATAGCGGATGGCCAGAGTGATTTCGTCCTCTGGTTCGGTTAATATGAAACGCGGCCGTCTCCATTTGGCGCGGTCGAATGGACATTCATCTAGAGACGTAGAGGGCGCCGAGCTCGGCTAACTACTGTCGCTGATTAAATGGGTCCGCCTAATCTAGTAGTTAATGTGTTGTACAGATGGCACACAGCTAACTGCATTAAACAAACATTTGAATCTTAATGTAATTGAAAACCTTACTTAATAACTATTTATGTATGTACGTCTTTAGTCTATACTGTACTTTAGTTTTGAACTAAATAATAGTGGTTTGTATAGTAATACGGCTATAAAGTTAACTTCCACTAACAGCTGAAAATATATTCAAACCTCACGCCGACTTACATGCATCAACGCGTAGGTTTGTTTGTCAAATTTCTGGTCTTGCGATGTGATAAGGATTCTTCTGCAATGAATAATTCTATATTAAGGTGCTCCCACGCAGCAGTTATATAACGTTACAGAACGGTGCGTAACACTTTTTTATTAACAAATTGTAACAAAGTTATATTTAAATTGTCAGTGATGTTGTACAACTTCATTTAACAAAGTTCATTTGTTGTACAACTTCATATAACATTTTGTTATACAAACTAATTACAATAATTATGATATAGCTAATTATAACTTTTACTGTATAACATCATTCGATCGACATAGCAACGTGAGCGGAAGGACGCAGGGAGGAGGTTTGCAGGGTGCCTACTCTGTTATGTACACAGCCCTAGTCAGTTCATTTGATGCAGTGGTGAAGCACTACCAGCACTACCAGCTTCCTCGAAAGGCAGACCCAAACTGATGGCTACAGAATATTATACGATGTTATACAACGAGTTGAGCAAATGAGGGAGCTCTTATAACATTTAATATTCATAACATATTGTAGCAAAATTTTACACACTGTTTTAAATGTTATCGTGCTACATAATGTTTTATACGATATTGTTAGGATAAAAGGTTTGTAACGGTATTTGTACCATGCTAACCAGTTATGAAAACTAGTTGAAAACGTCAAACTAATAGTCGAGGTGGTATTGGGGTGTATAAAAAGGGTGCCATATCGCCATTTGCATCTTAAGGGTTGCGAGCGCCTTCTGCACTCACCCAAAAGACCGGTGTTCTTGTATAAGCCGACCCTCGTCAGGCTAACAAGAGTTTAGTCAGGGACAAAAAAAAAAGAAAAAAAAAAAGCCATTTGCATTCATTCGTGCTCAGACGCTTATTCGGGGCTCAGTCTCATAGTCGATCTCAGTTGACTATCATGTTGGTCGGCTAGTTGCCGATATCTTTGTAAAAGTATTTCTGTTAAACGTGATTATGTAAAATCAGTGATAAATGTGTTTATGTAAAATCAGTAACAAATCATTTTTTTATTTAAATCAAACTTGCTTCTGTTGCTATCAATATAATATGACTACTGTGTGGGAGCACCTTTGTAGTTAGGTAAATACGTACTATTCCGATTTCTGTCGAATATCAGTAGTGTGTGAGTACTATTATTTTTCATATCATGGAATTGTAGCCAGCATAGTTATTGTGCATTTCGAGAGTCTCGACGACAAGTGCAGCGTTATTCCATGCTTTGTGAATCGCGATTTTGGGCGGTGTTGCTACTCTTTATAAGACCTTAGCATACGGTAAAAGAGTTAAATATACGTCTCACCACTTAGTTTTAAGCAAACATAGAGCCACTGTAAGGTTGGCGAATAAGTTTGTGAAGGCGCGCGAGGTGTGAGGCGGCGGCATTGTGTGCGCTCGGCGCGGCGGGCGGCGGTGCCCAGATAAAATTCGAATTCCATATTCCATCTGCGTCCCGCGCGTGATAAACCGCTGCAGGCCAGACGTACACCGAGGATATTAAATGTTCTTAACTATAAATGCTGGTGTTTGCGGTCGATATTCGCCCATTAACTTTACCGCGCAACGAAGGCAAATTAATCAAGCCCGCAGCCTCAAATATACGGACACACCATCCACTGTCCCAAATTTTGTTTGGTAATTTTATATTTGATATTGGTGCTGAAATCGTTTTAAAAGGCTTCCATAATTAGGTCTGATCAGAATTAATGACGAAACATTTTGACCACCGCCAAAAATTTTAAAAGCTTTAGAACAATCATAGATTAATATCTACATTTCAACTAGTAGCATCATTCTCTTAGCTAACCTTGTAAGATGTTACAGAACATGGTTAACATTCAGGCCCGTGATAGTGGAATGTGCGTAACCAGTATATAATGCAGCGGCCGACTGTGACCGCACGCGCCGCAACACTATTCGGGTCAGCGGTACTACACCTCAGGATAATACAATGCATTGCTAAGCTGAATAGAACCACTAAACACGCGCTAAAAACAGGTATTTTGTTTTTGTTCTATCGAGTTATAAATGAGGTACAATATCTACTCATAATTCTCCGCTCAAATATGAATGTTACCGACATTAAATACCTATTAACTTGAAGACTCTTGAAGTATGTTTTGCACACGAATTCCTCACAAAACGTAAGCGATCTTTAAAAAGGATTTTGAAAAATTCACCTCTAAGCAGATTGAACATATCGATGAAACAAAACATAGAGCGCGAGCCCGGTGTGCCCCAGTCGCGACGCGGTTTCGAAGCCGCGACAATCAGCGCGAAGCGGCTTTTATTTCTCCCGTGATTACGTCCTTGCAGACCTGTCTCAGTTTGTTCTCGAGCCGCGTTTACCACTCCCGATGATTTTATTACGCCCACGTTTCACGAATACGACTCTAGAATTGCGCGGGATTTAAGCGTCGAGCTTGAGCTGCTGAATACGAAAATAAAACAAATAATATCGGGCTGTAAACTCACACTTGCATCGCTTTTGTACGGAATGATGACATGAACTCTCTCGCTTGATGATCAATAATACGAGTGTCCGTTATTAACAGAAATACCACAAAGAACTAGTGATTCTGAAATCTGTTTGGAACAATACAATATTAAAATGATGAATGTGTAGGATGACAAGCGCTTATAGGACATTATTATGCTGCTTCACATCAATGTGCTATGTATGTTCTTTTAACGCAATAGCTTATGCCAATTATACCTTTGGTTTGTGCTGCTGCTATTTGTAGACAGTGTGGCGCTTATTTGGTATTAGAATTGATTAGTTAAAATTACATTATCCGATTGAGCAATTTCTGCGTTTAACTCTAACAGACATTCAACATACATACATATACATATACACTCACGCCTATTATCCCCGAAGGGGTAGGCAGAGGCGCAACTAGTGCACCCACTTTTCGCCGACATTCCGTCCCATTATGGGATAGAAGGCGAGCCTATCGCCATATCGGGCACAAATTCCAGACTCCGGACTGATACTGAACAGAAAAACTCAATATCACTTTGCCCGACCCGGGGATCGAACCCGAGACCTCAGCTTTGCAGTCGTACTGTAATACAACTACGCCACCGAGGCAGTCAGACATTCAAATGTAAAAAAAATACACTTTTTCTATATTAGTGTTGTAGACCACGTCCGACCTAAATTAATATACAATAGCCTAGTGATGTCCACGGGCAGAGACGCGAAAACTCCTAATTGCAAATAGCAATAGCTGTAGCTTCTCTATTGCACCCTTTTCGTGGCCTTAAGTCGCCAGCTCGCCTACCCGGCGCGTAGGAGCAGCCCATAAATCCTTACCGGAAATGAGAAGCAATAAAAACGCCGCGCAACACCTCCCCACTAGCGACTAGCAACTGATCGCGGATGTAGTTTGTGCCCTAAAAGTTAACTTGAACGTCAAAAGAAATTATAACTATACTTAACTACGTGAAAACTGCGTACTTTTACTTAATTATTTACTTTCTTATTTTTGATTATGATGTTAGATAAGAATTTTCTTGTTTCCAGGTTTTCAATTAGCTTTTGTGGTAGTGTGATCGTAGTTTTTACTTTTAAAACATATTTTTGATAACCTGACTTCGGACATTCTCTTTCGCCACCGGCATTCTTGGATGATACATATATCACAATATTTTCTATATTATAATATTTATTATATCATCATTATTATCCACAACCAACGCAGAGTCATAACTAGATTCCTGTGTAAAAAACGACTACTGCAAAGTCAATTATTATGGCTCAAACGATCCAGATGTCTCAAGAAGCTGAAGTCACAAATAAATATCCAAACACTTTTTGACTTTTAATATTCACGAATAATGGTATCGGGTTCGTGTTGGCACAATAACCACCCTCTCCCCCTTTCCCCCTGCCTCCCGTGCCTTCAGCCTTCGTTCTTCCTCGCGCTTACCTCAAAGGGAGAGTTTTCTTTATTCCCTAACCTTATTTTATTTCGCCTAACCCGAAAGGCAGCGCGGGGGGAGGTTTCACATTTAGCCTAATGTCACAGTTGGTCCAAATTGAAAATAAACATATCCCGCCTTTTCCCTTTGAAGGGATTAAATAAATTCAGCGAAGTTTCGCTCAGAGGTCGGAAAGTTCACTGCTAATGCTGAGTCGATGCCGAGCGGGGCGGCAAGCCAGTAAGTCATGTTGGAAGGTATTATTGGGAGTAGAAAGCCGATCGATTGAACAGGTTTGATAATAAAAATTTATCTAAACACATATAGTGCCATAGGAATCATGGATGCTAACGATTCATTTTTGGTAAAAGGATACCGGATACATTGTGTACTGGAAGCGATCGCATACTTGGTTAACCCAATATGCCTGTTCGTTCTGAAGGCACTGGGGTGTGTCAGTAAAGAACCACTGGGACAGGTTGACATAATCGTGGTAGCGGACGAGAGAATCACTGTTCAGACCACACTATACTCAACACAATGCGCGACTTACGCCCGAATACTCAAACGCTACTTAAATATTTGAGATGGCCTTACGGATTTAAGCATTCGTTATTGGTGAAATTGGTATACTGAAACGTCACTTATCTCTTAACCTTAAATTTAAGGCGACTCAGTTTAAGGTCCGCTTATTGATTCAAACGGTATTCACAAACACTGCTTAAAGTTTGACAGCTATGTAAGGCCTCCAAATATGGCTGTTAATCGAGATCAATTTGAGAGTGCTTCAGACTAGTCTCAAATATTTACGTTCAAATCATTAATAATTTTATTGTGTAATAACTACTACCTATTATATTCTCATTGGATTTAATAAATCGTTTTTTTCTTCATTATCATCGTTGTCTAAAGAGGAGTGTGGTGTCAAAGGAAGAAATCGAGAGAAATTAAACGCTTTCGAAGAATACAATAATGATAATTTAATGTTAATGTTTGACAAATAAATATATCATATCTTATCTTAACTTATCGTAAAAGAAGTTTCCAACTCAGCAAGGAAACAGTTCTTCATTTATGTTCTTTAAAATCGGGATTATATCCAGCCGAACACAAAAAGAAACCAAACAATCCAACCGATAGCCCAAGGTCATCGGGGTTATTTTTCACGGGAAACAACCAACGGTAGTACATCGTATTGTGCGTAGTATGGCAGTTGAGTTAGCATATTTTATAAATGTTTGTAAATATGCCTACTTCTGATGATAAAACTGAAATAAGAATTATAAATATTATTGTTGTTGACTTGTTTTTTTTTTCTAAAGCGGCTAATGTCAACCCTGACATACTGCCAAGTGGCAATATAATGCCAATATAAGCTCATCACATGAATGTTAAGAATATAATAATTAATAAACTATTTCTAATAATGAATATGCCATTCCTACATATTAAAAACCTAGGATGGTTTTTAAACGTACTTACCATTTTTACTATGTAGCATCTGCACATAATACATAAAATACTCACGAAAATTAAATATAATAGACATATTATAACATTGCAAATCATTTTCAAACTGCGCATTGTGCTATTCGATTTATTTATATTTAACATCTTAAAAGTTATACTGCGTGAAACGACACATAAATATCAAATTTATTAAAATTGTAATCGAAAACAAACTTTTTATAATCTGTAGCAAAATGACTGCTCCTCGGCTGAGTTTTCCATAAAATCTTTTAAAGTGCGTTTGAGAATGCCATTTAAAATAAGAAGCCGGCTAAAATTAAGCTGGCCTCAGATAACTTGGTTGGTTGAGTAGCGTTTGAGTATTCGGGCGTTAGTATAGCCAATTTAGGAAAAGGTCAAGATAACGTTTTTAGCCTAATTTAACACAACCTTCTAGATATTTGGCATATGATAGTGTAATATTAAGTCGAATTCATCTACTTCATGTCCCATTTATTGGAACTCTTTCACAAATTATATTGCCAGATGAAAGAACCAATTTCTCAGCTAAGCCAAGTCTAGTAACCAGGTAGAAACTGATAATTTATTTAAGTAATATTTTGATTAAATAATATTAGATGATACATTTCGATGTATAATATTTGAGGTATAAATGCAACAATGCTCTAATAATGAATCAAAGACAATAAATTGTATATATCGGCCAATACTTATCTCGTATCAATAATATTAGAGATATTATTTTAAACAATCAATCATATACAGGTGATTTTTGATCATAAATTAAGCAGGGCTGACACTAGTGCATAATTAAAACAGAAGCAAACAACTATATTGCTTTTCGTACAGTCGGTAAAGTTTTTGAGGGCACAATATAATATACCAATTAAACTGATCTCTTTCACTGACGCATGCCCACCCAAATATAAATTTGTAACGGATAATTTTAAATGAAATAGTATTTGGTTTAATTTTATTTTCTCCTACTTTATTTTTATTCGATAAAACTCAATAAAAAAATATACTAAACTTATACTTTATTACCGGCTGGCATAGCAACTAGCTAAATAAAGCTCAGCTCAGGTTAATTGGTTGTAGTTGCTCAGGGAAGTCACATATAATTCCGTTAGATTATTTGCTCACTGCTCAAACAGCTTATTTGCTCTATGGCATCTGCTCTAATGATCCAAAGCATCTAAAATTTATTCCTTTTTTTATAATTTAGCTAATTATGTAACCTGTTTTACTGTAATCTAGTTCATCTACACCAGGTGTAGCCGTGAGTCCCGGTGAAGGGCACGGCTTTATAACGAACATGAGATGTTTGGCTGAAGGCGAAATAATTCTGTCAGGGACCGCGTCACCAGTTCTTGTGCTTGCAAATGCATATAGGTACTGAAGAAAAATACTTAATGTTTTCGCTTAATAATGAAGTGTTAATAGGGTATAAGATTTACATTTACTAATATTAAAAAAAAATTAGTTACATAAAATCTAATACGAAAGTATTATCAAAATCCGATAAAAAATACAAATTTATCAATAAATACAGCTTATCGACGTTTACTATGATATTTCTATAATTAGTAATTCAAAGGCCTATGCCTTTGAATTACTATAGAATAGCTAATACAGCTAGCACATTGTTATGGCAATGTGCTAGTTATAATATTATCATTTAATGTAACTAAATGATGGGTTTGACTAACTTCTACTATTTTCTTTTGAAACTATTTAAATAAACTATTTTAGGTGCTGCTAGATATTTTAGCAAGACAAGGCGCCCTGTTAAAGTTATGCCAGAACTTAGAACCAGCTATCATAATTTCATGCGTATCAAAATCTCACTTTGTGCTATAGACTATTGCATAGATCTCCTTCGTTGTAACCCAACTCCGAAAAGAAACAATGTAGTTTCACCCATCATGATTCTCTACCATGGCTACCTCTGATATCGCTGGATCGTCGGATTGCTGACTCAGCGGACTATGAGAGTGAAGGAATAGAGAGTTTATTGCATACACTCTTGTACACTATACTATCTCCTGCGTACCTGGCCAATCTCCGTTCCGATTGGTCGCCGTGGCCAAAATGCGTCTAGGAATTTTTCATTATCAGTTAGTAAGCTATTCTTTAACTGTGGTGGATGATGGCTCATCTATCCCTACTATTCAAGATTGTAGATGGACCAGCCTTCTCAATCAGAAATGATATTTGCCATGATTTCAAATGCTAGTATAAAATCCAAATATATGGTAATAAATTTGGATTTTATATCCAAAAACCTTAATAATCATACAACATATTAATAAGATTGGAGAAAATATAATCTTTAGTGATTAAATAATAGCGAAGATAAGATACGACAGTAATGAAGCTGACCTGTGCGTTATTAGACACAAACATGTCTCGAATATTACTTGCGGTATTACTGTTTGCGTGCAGCGTCTTTGGCGACGAGGGCACCACACCGCACGCCAGATTCATACGCAGAGACGAGTCCTCCACTCAGTTCTGGGTAGAGGAGGCGCAGGCGACTCTCCGACAGCGGCACAAAGATGGCGCGCATCAAGCCTCGGGACACGCGCGCAACGTCGTCCTGTTCCTTGCGGATGGCATGTCCATGAGCACGCAGACTGCCGCTCGGATACTGTTGGGCCAGCGTCAAGGCCAACCGGGTGAAGAACACAAACTGTCCTTCGACGAGTTCCCTACCACTGGATTTGCCAAGGTAATTGCATAATATTTTAACACGTATGGCGCACTTCTTTTCTTTAATTTTTATTTTTGTCGCTGCCTCTCTACTGGGGAGGTCAAACTGTCTCAGACACCTAATGCAAAATTACATAATTTTTGTACTATCAGAGAGAGATTCTCGTGGACCTTAATATCGTAAAATCCTCATTCCATCCTCTATTCTCTCCATGCGACTGCGGTAAAGCATGTATTGTCTCCAATATTAGAGCAGTAGACAGGATTCATACATTTTATAATAATAATAAATGTTGTAAAGACTTACTGCCTGAACTGGCAAGTGCCTGACTCGGCGTGCACGGCGACGGCGTACCTGTGCGGCGTGAAGGCCAACATGGGCACCGTGGGCGTGAACGGCGCCGTGCCGCGACACAACTGCACCGCCTCCATGGACCCCGCGCGACAAGTTCAGTCTATAGCCCAGTGGGCGCTGGCTGATGGACGCGATGCAGGTAACCTTATAAAACAATGATAATATTACACTACACACTATAGACAATGATTGGCATCTTACATTCACGAAAAATTTAAACCAGTAAAATAAAAGATTATGGTTGTCTGGAAATTAATATACATTACGTACACATAGCTTAATTATTTGTATTTAAGAGAAATTGAGCGAGAAGGTAACGGTAGCGTTGACAATATAAAAAAGAGGCTTATAGTTTGATGAATGGGAATGATGTAATTGTGTGTTTATTGTATAGTATGAATCCAAATGCTTTGATAAAGTATTTACGTTGTATCTTTAGGAAGTTTTCTCTTAACACGATATGACACGCACGCACACACACACACACAACACGCCTATTATCCCCGAAGGGGTAGGCAGAGCCGCAACTAGTGCACCCAGTTTTCGCCGTGCGTATTCCGTCCCATGATGTGATAGGTGTCGCCCCCTAGCGATCCTATCACAATATCGGACACAAATTCCAGACTCCGGTCTGATACTGAAAAACCCAATATCACTGCTTCACCTGGGGATCGAACCCGCGACGTCAGCTTTACTGTCGGACCGTAATACAACTAAGCCACCGAGCAGTCAATATGATGTCACCTACACTTTAATGCACAGAAGATTATGATTTACCTTGATTGCGTAGGTATCGTGACTACGACTCGCGTGACGCACACGTCGCCCGCCGGTGCGTTCGCCAAGGCCGCCAACAGAGACTGGGAGAACGACGCGAGCATTGTGTCGGCGGGCTTCGACCCTGCGACCTGCCCCGACGTCACACAGCAACTGATCCATGGCGACCCAGGGAGCCAGTTTAAGGTTTTTGATATAGCACTTTATCTTAAAGCAGTTATTTGTTTGTTTATAACTCCTAAGTTACTGAAGAAGCACTGAGTGGTAGTCAAGTTTCTAAAGATATTATTGTTCTTTAGAATAAAATTGTAGGTAAATTTGAACAGCTCACTCGACGAATGTTGAGATTGACACTTCTATTTGGTTATTGCATAAAAAATAAGCACTGTTTTCTTGTCTAAATACTTTAATTAACTTGCACATGTGCCTAATGCATTTGCAGGAACTTTCATACAGGAAAAAGTATACATAAAAAACAAAACGCCTTCCGGTGGCAAACTTAAAAAAAAATATACAATGTAGCCAGTGTTAAATTTTCTATTATCGACTATAATTATTTTCTATCATCGACTATAATTATTTTCTAACACTCCCACTAAAATTTAACACTTAAACTCAATTAAACTTAAACAAAATCTGGTCTCTTAAGGAGGTAAAAGTTTGAGTAGGTAGTGCTTTAGTCATAATATCTGCTACTTGACATTTACTTGGAACATAATTAATTTTAATCAAACCCATCTCAACCTTTTCCCTTATAAAATGATATTTAACATCTATATGTTTCGTTCTCTTATGATAAACAGGATTATTAATCAACTTTATTGCACTCTGATTATCAACATGTAGTGTAACAGACTTACAAGTTTCACCTAGCTCAAACATTAGTTGTTGCAACCATAAAATCTCCTTTGCAGCTTCACAAGAAGCTACAAATTCCGCTTCAGTTGTGGATAAAGCAATGGTCTTTTGTTTTTGACTGGACCATGTAATTGGACCACCATTAATTGTAAAAATATACCCTGTTGTAGACTTACGTGTATCCACATCACTTGCAAAATCAGAATCTGAATAACCAATTAGATCATTGCTTTCTCCATATTTTATACATAAATCTTTTGTATTTAGTAAGTATCTAATAATACGTTTTACAGCATTGACATGTTCCTGACTTGGATTGTTTACATATCTACTTAATACATTAACAGCAAATGAGATATCAGGCCTTGACACAGAGCACAAAAATAATAAAGAACCTATAGCCTCTCTGTATGGAAAATAAACAATGCTTTCATCTACATTTTTTGAAATTATAACATTAACATCTGCTGGGGTACTAGCAGGATTTGCATTATTCATACAAAAGTTCTCAACAATTTTATTTATATAATCTTTTTGGTGAATGCAAATACGATTATTTATTTTATCTATTTCTATACCCACAAAATATTTAAAATTTAATTCTTTTATTTTAAATTCTTGCTTTAAATATCCCATTATTTCTTGAATGAGCTCTTTACTTGAAGATATTACAAGGGCATCATCAACATAAATTATTAAAAACACTTTAGTCTCATTAAAAATTCCTATATAAATGCAATTATCAGCCTGAGATTGTACAAAACCATATTTCTTTAAAAACTCTGTAAATCTTTTGTTCCAGCACCTAGAAGCCTGCTTTAAACCATAAAGAGATTTATTTAATTTTAATACTACATTTTTGTTTAATTGCACACCCTCAGGTATTTCTATGAAAATATCTTCATCAAGATATCCATTTAAAAATGCAGTTTTTACATCAAATTGCTGAACTTTTAAATCATGCTTTGCCACCATGGATAAAACAACCCTTATAGAGTCATACCTTATAGTAGGTGAGTAAATTTCCTGATAATCAATATTCCTAATTTGACTAAATCCACGTGCACACAGGCGTGCTTTGTAACATACCTTATTATGTTCACCTTTTTTAATAGCAAATACCCATTTTGTACTAAGCAGCCTCTGGTCAGATTTTGTAACTGCAGTCCAAGTGTTATTCTCTTCATGAGCTGACAATTCCTCCGCTATGGCTGCAGCCCATTCATTCTTATGTGGACTATGTAACGCCTCAGCATATGTTTGAGGCAATGAAAATTCAACACAGTTTGCCTCCAGACGTCTATTATGTCTTGGCCTCAAATTTATATTCCGAGGTGCTGAATCTACAATTGCTTGAGACGGCTCATATGGAGGGTCATCACTATTACAGCTTACCAAGCTATCATCAGAATCTGTCATTGTGGTTTCAACTACAGTATTATCAACTTGGCTTTCACTTTCATTATTGGTACTAGCTTCAACACAGTCATTAATATATACTTGTGCTATATTTTTCCTTACTTCTGGAACTTGATATTCATCAAAAATTACATTTCGTGATATTTTAATTGTTTTCATATTTATATCATACATTCGGTAATTATTGTTGTCATACCCAACCAATATCATTGTATCACTTTTCTTGTCCAATTTGGTTCTCAATTGATTAGGTACATGTACATACCCGACGCTGCCAAATACTTTCACATGGCCCAACTGAGGTTTAGTACCATTCCATAATTCAAATGGTGTCTTATTATGAGTCTGGCTAGAGGATGTCCTATTTAATATGTAAACCGCACAATTCACAGCTTCTGCCCACAGTTCTAATGGCACATCTCTTGCATACAGCATAGAACGAGCACTCTCCACTATTGTTCTGTTCTCCCTCTCTGCACGTCCATTCTGTTCTGGTGTATATGGAGCGGTTAGCTCATGAAAAATCCCCTCCTTTTTAAGGTATTCTTTGAAATTATTGTTTATATATTCTCCCCCATTATCTGTATGCAATGTTCTAACGCTGTGCATGAATTTATTTTTAACTATACAATTATATATCTGAAACATTTCCATCACATCACTCTTATTTTTAATAAAATATACATGCCTGTAGCTTGTAGCTGCATCCTTAAATAATACAAAGTATCTCATACCTTGAACTGATGCATGACTCATTGGTCCGCAGACATCACTATATACTAAATCACCCGGCTGAAGATTTCCTCGTACAGATTTATGAAATGGAAACCGGCACTGCTTTCCATATGCACACGCCTCACATATAAAGTCTTTTTGAATATTGTCATTAATTTTCAAGCCTTCTACAACACTATTAGCACACATATTTTTAATTTGTTTTAAGTTAATATGTCCCAGACATTCATGCCACATTTTTATGTCACTATGATCACTTTGAACTAAGTTACAAGTCTCTGGAAGTACCGTTTTTATCTTTAACACATATAAATTGTTTTCTGTGATTTTTGCAACCATTACCACTTTATTGTCTTTATAAATTAAAGCACTTGTATCTTTCTTGACAATAGTGTAAAATTTTCTCATTATGACACCTTCTGAAAATAAGTTTCTCCGCAGATTTGGAACATACAATACACCATGCAGTTCACCAGTCTCCCACTGTCCATTGACATATCTCTTTATTTGCACTTTTCCAATACCACATACCTCCACAGATTGTTTATTTCCTAATGTCAATGATTTCATATTGCATTCCGACAGTTCACAAAAGAAATCCTTTCTAAATGTCATATGTGCAGAAGCACCACTATCCATAATCCAAGTGTTTTCATCAACATTACATGAAATGTCTTCTACATTAAATGCCAACATATCTGTACTTTCTTGCTGAGGTTTTCTGAATTTGGATTTCTTTGGGAGGCGACATTCTCTGGAAAAATGTCCTCGTTTTCCACAATTGTAACATTCAAATCTGTGTTTAGTGGTTTTATTTTGGTTTATACCATTTCCAGAGCCTTTTTGCTCATCTCGCTTTGCCTGGTTCTTCCACCCCTTATTATAGACAAGAAGAGCTGTCTCTTGTTCTTCCATAGATGCTAAACTTGCTTCTTCATCTAGCAGACGAGCAGTTAGATTATTAAGAGTTTGTTGTCCGGGGTCTAAAGACATCCATGCTTGACGGAGTGTTCTATATTTAAGGGGTAATGTTCCGAGTATTTTTGTGATGATCGCCATGTCACTAACACTCTCACCGCTTTCTTTTAGCTGTTTTGCTAAGGTTTCTACTTTAGAGATGTGTTGAGCTACACTATCAGTTGATGACATTTTATACGAATAGAACTTTTCATGAATTAACATTTTACATAGCTCACTCTTTTGTTCATATATTGACTCAAGTTTTTTCATTATTTCTTTGGCAGTTTCACAGTTTTCTACAATAGTTATTTGATTTAAACACATCGATGATGTTAATATGTACATCGCCATGCCATCATTTTTCAACCACTCGGCACTGTTTGTTTCGGGTTTGGGAACCGAAATATCAATTCCTTTTGCCTTTAAAGCGCATTTTACTTGAAACTTCCACTGCCTGAAGTTGTTGCCATCAAATTTCTCTATTTGCATTGGCCGTATGGAGTCCATTTTGAATAACTTTTTCTTTGTTGATTCTTGACAACTATTGCAACGTTTTCTTGCCTGTTCTTCTGCAATTTTATTTGCAGGATTCTGGGCCCATAACCTATTTGGTTATTGCATAAAAAATAAGCACTGTTTTCTTGTCTAAATACTTTAATTAACTTGCACATGTGCCTAATGCATTTGCAGGAACTTTCATACAGGAAAAAGTATACATAAAAAACAAAACGCCTTCCGGTGGCAAACTTAAAAAAAAAATATACAATGTAGCCAGTGTTAAATTTTCTATTATCGACTATAATTATTTTCTATCATCGACTATAATTATTTTCTAACAACTTCTACCAATGATATTTCATAAATATGACTTCTACTCGATATTGTTGTTTTAATATTGTATTAAATATTATATTAATATATTTTCACGCAGGTTATCCTCGGCGGTGGTAGACGTAATTTCTTACCAACTTCAGAAATCGATGAAGAAGGAACACCCGGTAGTAGAACAGATGGACGCAATCTGATTGAGGAGTGGCAAACCGCGAAGGCGGCGCAAAACGTGAGCTACAAATACATATGGAACAGAACGCAGCTGGCTGCGTTGGCTTCCGCACCACCAGATTACCTTTTGGGGTTGTTCGAGGGAAACCACATGCACTATCATCTGGAAGCAGACAACTTGACCGAGCCGACCCTCGCCGAGATGACAGAGGCTGCAATCCGCTCTCTGAGCCGCAACGAACGCGGGTTTTTCTTATTCGTCGAAGGCGGACGCATCGATCACGCGCACCACGACAACCAAGCACACCTAGCTCTTGATGAAACCATCGAATTCCACAAAGCGGTGGCGCGGTCGATGGAGATACTTGATGAGAGGGACTCTTTGCTTGTGGTTACCGCAGATCACTCCCATGTCATGACTATTAATGGCTACTCGTCACGTGGCAAAGACATTCTCGGGCCTACAGACCATGGAGATGACAATGGAGTGCCGTTCATGACACTTTCATATACCAATGGGCCTGGAGGTCGGGGACGGCCACACACAAACGGCGTGCGCGTCGATGTCACACAGGACGATGATTTTCGTAAGTAGTGTTTAAATATAGAAGCGACGTTCCATATAGAAAAAGACTACACCTTGCAGTATAAAAAAAATTATTTGCGCGTAAACAATTGAAGTACCTACTATTAAAAAGTACCATAGTATTTACCCTCGGCACTTTAATATTAATATTTTAATTAATTTTTCTATTGTATTAAATGACGAGACGAGCATGCCGTTCGCCTGATGAGCATGGTAATATATGGTTTCGATTCATGATTATTGTAAGCTGGCATTATTTAATTAGCTCCCATTTACAGTTTTTTTTTATATGTGTTCTTTCTAGGTGAACTGCGGTGGCGCACACACGTGGAAGTGCCGCTGTGGGAGGACACGCACGCCGGCGAGGATGTAGGAGTGTTCGCGCGCGGGCCGCACCACGCGATGTTCTCGGGCCTGTACGAGCAGAGCCACATCCCGCACCGCATGGCGTACGCGGCGTGCATCGGGCCCGGCCTGCACGTCTGCAGCGACGCGGACTCGCTGCGGGGCTCGCTGCTGGCCGCACTACCGCTGGCCGTCCTGGTGGCTGTAATGCGACAATCCTTATAGTTGCACCACTATTTGACTGATTAAAACCTATATGTGATATTGTGTTTATAAATATTATGTTATGCAAGAAATGTATCATTTATTTTTTGATTTAATGATATTTTATTCATTATAATAGTACAAATCTGTTGTTTAGTGTGACCTATTTCCTTAATTACGAGTTGTGTAAGTGGTTGAAAATGTTTGCATGGCCGTAAAGACCCCGTGGATTGGGCTTGGATAAAATTTGGTTCATACATATTATGCCATATTATATATTATAGGCTAAAACTTCCGGAACAATATCTCATTACCAAACGCAAGTACCTAATCATTACGGCGAGTTACGTGCGCCGATAATAGATGCTAGATGAGACAGTGAAAGCTCAGGGTTTGGTACGTGATACGAGCTTTATTTTGTCACTTCCACGTTACCCTCGGTACTGTTTCGTAGTGTTGTGCAAATAAGAGAGTCACTGACCTACGTGGACTCCGAGCCAGGCGAATCGCACGACGCCGATGTACGTGGCTGACTCCAGCGGCAGCTCACCGGGCAGATGGAAGGCCACGCGGCGTGTGCAGCAGTGAGCAGGAGGTCGGTGTCAGCACTCCGACTGCGATGGTTGTGTTGGCGGCACATGGTTGAGTCAGCACTCCGACGGCGATGTTGAGCATGTGGACGGGATCGGGAGAGAGCTCTTCCGTACCGTCAGAAGGGGTCGGGAGATAGATCTGTAATACTCAGCTTAGCGGGAACAACGGTGTGCAACACGCATTTACAGCTGTGAGTGCCACGGCGATAGACGATCATAATAGGGCGCTATTGAGTTTGAACTAGCTTTGAACGCCTATTTATACGGACACCATTCAGGCGTTTGTCAAAACAATTGACAACCTATTGACCCAAACAAAGAAACGACGAGTCGGATGGGTAGTTAAATCTGCAACAGCGCAAATCATTCACTCCAAAAACAAAAACTCATTAAAAAAATAATTAGTAATGTTATAATATTGATGACAATAAATAGTAACGTTACAATATACAATTTTGTTCCAATCAGCACTCAATCTCGTCAATGCCTAGAAGATGAACCCTACATTTCTGTATATGGTACATTCACCATTACTTACACTTAGCCAACACCAAGTCCAAACTTACGCAGATCATTAACATCCCGTATGCGTTATGTTGTGGTCACATGCTAAGGCCGGTGTGGTCCAAAACAAGGCATCAGTATCGTGGCGAGGCGGTCGTAAACAATTCGTCGTCGGCGGCGTCACGCGGCGGTAGTCGACACACATCGACTGCTTACTTATGGCCTTCGTAAAATGTTTATTGTTTCCTACGTCTGCACAGTTGCTGCCAATGCAGTGGTATAACTTGATCTATGTAATGGTTAGTAAAACATCTTTTCACTTCTAAAAGCACGAAGTGATGATTTAAAAAAAAAAATCATCTCCAAAGAGCTTTACATAGTGGATGAAATTTCAAATGTTTTTTTAATCTGAAGATGATTATGAGAATTTACGCTAAACTTTCACTATGAATGAATTTCAAATGAATAAACTTTTTTTGGAAATTGTTAGTTTAAATAGACTACAATCCTGACGTTATCTTCACAAGATACAATATTTAAGAGATCCCTTTATGAAAATAGGTCGAGATAAAAGCATAGACTAAAGTCTCTTTTTTGTATAGTTTACTTTTCATAAAAACATTATGATTAATTATTGACCCAGTATCAATGATTTTAGACCGAATGCGGTTTTTAAGCTGAATTACACAGCACTAAATGAATATACAGATATAATTAAAATAATATATATGTGTAGCGTTAATTTTGAAGGTATCCCTAAATTCTTATATCAACTGAAAAACATCACAAGTAAACATTCTGCTTGTTTTCTGAATTATTGCAAAGATCACTAGCTGACCTGACTTACCGCGCTCATGCCACTGTGAGGCCCCGCGGCGCCACAGCCCACATGAATCATGAAAGGCAGATGAGTTAACAGCGCTTAATGTCCTCACTATAGTAACGCTTTATCAACTCCCCCACACTAACCGTTCCCTCCCGAGCTGGGACGGGACGCTTCCTGCCGACCTACAATCACAAGACTAGCGGACGCGGAAGTCCCGCGACTCTTGAATGCGGTTGTAAACTATATAAAGTTTTAATGAATTTGTGTTTAGACATTGTGGCCTTGTTATATATTCTTTAAATGTCTACGATCGCAGCACAATGCTACGTCATACTTACGGCGCGCCGAGCATAATGCTCACACCCAGGATAGTGATAAGTAAGCTGGCTGATTCTGTAACGTCATTTATTAAAATGAACCATATGACAGAATGTTCACACTAAGGTCACTAGCCAGTCCGGTACAAAATACTGTATACCCGATAGCCCCACCAGTAAATGTTCACCCAGCTGGACATTGGACTGTTAACTAATATCTTGATAATCCAGCTGGAGTCGACACGCCCTCGTCATTAACACAGTGCAGTAATTGACACACGGCAACTAGCCGAGTCATGACGCAAATTGTGCTGTCATGGTGCGCCGTGGGAAAACTACCACCGGCTCGGGCCAAGTTGGGTAAGCAGGAAGCTGGAAATTGTAGCAGTTCCTCTATAGAAGCTAGACTTATATTTTGTATTTATTTTTGCAGTAGTAATTGTAACAGTTATTTTAAGTAACAGGTAACCCAATAATTAGTGGTTACCACAGCTCGTAAACACAATACCACAGCAAATGTGGATGCGTAACCTTTAAGTGAAACCGGTATTTTGTTTTGCCTCGTAGGCCGTAACAAACTCATAAATGAGAAATGAAGGATATTGGCTTAATAAGAGTTAAAAAATTTGTCATTATTAAATTATTTTATGGCTCATCTATAAAACTTTAAAGCCCTTTTACGCAACAGAACGCTAAAATAAAGACTACAGGTGATATTGACAGTTATTTTCCCATCCTTTTTACAAGAACAAAAAAACTTCAATTGAATACAGAATACAATCATAAATTAACGATTTAATCAATGCGTCGACAAGTCGTGCAGTTTCCAAACAGACGGCGTCGTACAATCAATTAAACACAGGGAGTGCAGGGATCCGCTAGTGCAGGGGTGCAGGGGCGTAGGGGGTAGCGACCGACACGCCATTGTCTCCCAATTATTTTGACATGAAACAATAAAAATCGATCCGGCAATATTGTATCGGAATCGAATAAAAATCGCAATGTGGATCGCCCGTGTCACGCGCTGTAATTCTCGGGTATACTGCGTGCACACTACACTATAACACATTGTCGAAATAAATTATATTTCTGTAAATAATATTTGAATTGAGATTCAGATGTTGTAAGCATTTTACTAATTCATATTAATTTATTCTGAACGGTAAAATTTGTGTTACTGTTAGAACACACTACTAATATTCCAAACGCGAAAGTTTGTAAGTATGGATGTATGGATGTTTGTTACTCTTTCACGCAAAGCCTACTGAACGGATTTTGATGAAATTTGGCACACGAGTAGATCATTTCCTGAATTAATACACACGCTAAGTTTTATCCTGGGAAAATATAAACCTGGACTTTTGTCCCGGTAAACCTTTATGACGCAGGCGGAGCCGCAGGCAAAAACTAGTACGCTATGTTATGACGCTTAAAAATCTTGAAATATGTCGATAGTTCATATCTAGTTTTGATCAAGTAATAGCGATTTAACGTAGTTTGTCTTTTCAAATCACCAGTCTCTTTAGAGCACTTTTATCCAATAAATAATATTATATCTTTCCCTGTAACACAGACCCTCAAGAAATTATAATAAGTACAATAAAAAAGAAGAAAATACAAGAGGGTGCAGTTTATTTTACAAAACGTGCATAATGGTCGCTTGAAACCGCCGAGCCGTCCAAAAACAGTGTTAAACTTTGAATTACCCGGGTTAAATTGTACAAGAATTCACCCGGCAAGCGCGTGGTGTGACGTGGCGTGAGTTTATGATGCCTCAGCTTAATTTCGATTTATATGAAAATGTCCGTGGGGAACATAATTGGGGCTTTCACCTCGACATAATAAAAATTATTGTACGTATCCGCGGCCACAAAGAAACCAATTGACTGGCAATTTCTTCAAAGAGTACCTGCTTTACGGCGTTGCATATTAAAAGACAATATTATCGACTCATTATCTATACCTGTAATAAAGCAGTAGAACCCACTGTTGTTTATTTTATCCTTTGACAGCTGCTTCAGTTGCGCAGTCTCTGTGGCGGTCGCAAAGCGTAGGTATATTATATCATGTAACCTTTTCTCATTGCATACCGTAGAGCGAGTTACCCTCGTTTTTTAGTTTTCACCTATTTTTATTCATTTTTCGACCGTGTGATTTGAATTCGTTTTAATGAATTCTCTTCATACGGTAGTTTCGGAAATTCGCCAGTGAAAAGTTATTACAAAGGGTAGAGTTTCAACTCTGAATTTGTTGGGATTGCCCGTATCATTTAAACGAATATTCTCGTTTGATTTACCAAGTCTTTTCCATAAGGTACATGGCGGAGGAGCAATTAGTCAAATCGAAACAGTCGTTTGTGCCTCCGTAAACTTGGAAAAGGCTTATGATCATGTGCCGAGGAATAAGCTGTGGTAAACGGTGTCAATATCGTATCGGACTGAGGGCCGCCTGCTGCGGGCATTGAAGTGTCTGTAATGAGAACTCCATACCCTGTATCAGGCTAAAGGGAGCAGAATAGGGATTCGCAATACTGTGCTGTTGCCGACGTTTATGCATGGAAGTGAAAGCTGGTTTTGCAGAAGAAGCACGAAAGTCAAGTAAATGCGGTGTACATGCACTCCTGACAGAGTATATTATGTGAATGCATTATTAATAATTCTTATCGCATGGGATAGTATGATAAGAGAAAGTTAAAAATTGAAGGACGATGTGATGACTAAAATTAAACGAAGTATGCTGAAATGATTTGGGCGCGTAGAGAGGATGTTTGAGACGAGTCACGAAAGGTGTTTATTGAGTGAATGTGGATAGTACGGATGGAAAGGATGCCCATAACCGGCGAAAATGTTTGATGAGTATGAACGTGGAAGAGGTGAAAGAGGTAGGCATAATATTATTCATTACCTATGGTGGCATGTAGTGCTCAATAGTTTCTGCTTTTTTCTATCTGTCTGTGAATTTATATGACTTCTTTATTTTGAGTTTTGTGCATTTGTTGAGCTTAATTCATTTTGATAATTAATTTAATATTATTAAAAAGCTAATTAGTTGTCATAACAATCATTAATTCTGAAGAGATGCGAAGTTCGCCGGGCCAACTAGTTAATAATAATGATTATTACAAAAGGTCATTTTAAATGAGCTTTTGGCAGGAAAGAGGAAATAAAATATTGTTGAAATCATTTTTATTAAAAATTGGAGGAACGCGTCGCGATCTTCACCGGCGAGGACACTACAGGCCCTAGCCTAACTAACCTACCAGCCTTTCACTAGCTACCTAAGCGATGACTACCCGAATAAGAAATGCAGAAAGAAACTTCGGACTTACTTTTTGTCATCATTTCGCACGCCCAGATCAATACTGAATTATCTCGAAAAATAATCTGTGAATCGTGTTTTTTGTTTTGATTAAATCGGCAAAATTTGGCGATTCACACAAAACAAAATTCGATTCACAGATTTCTCGAGATAATTCGGTATTAATCTGGTCGTGCGATTTGTCCATTGACTTTTACCTACATATTTTTTTACAGAGTCTTTTGCAAGTCAGATTAGTTATATAAGCACACACATCATCGTTAAATTGGGATGAAGTCCAATCGAAAGAATTTAAAAAACACCAAACAAATACATTTAATTTAAACTACTATGACGAATTTTATCGTGTGTAGTGTGTGCCTAGTACATAAGTACTTGTAAGACGTATTGAAGTCAGTTTGTTTTCAGTAATTATACTGAAGAACCCAAAACCAACAATATGTCTGTATCAATCTTTCCATTACATGGCAACCTTGCCAGACGCATCGACTCAGACCTGCGCTAGCGCGCGATGCTCATTAAAAATTAATTAAAATGTAGAAAAAAAAATTGTAATTAAAGATATTAAGTATATTAAGGAAAAAGTAAAAGTCAAAATAAATATTTTTACCAAGAAAGAAGACAAAAATTGGATACTAAGTATGAAAAAAGAAGACAAAAAAATCTTAATTATCGGAAAAATCCCGAAAATGATTGAACTTTATAATATAATACGGGTTAAGTAAACTAAAAGTTACGTTTATGAATATAATTGGCGGTTCATATAGGTATGTTAAAAGAAAGAGCGCAGTGCGAATTCTCAGTGAGCTGGATGGTGTTTCTATTGTTTAAAGCAATCGAGAGACTCTCATCTCGTTCATGTTTAGTTGTTCATTTCAGAAAAGGCGATGCCCGATTTCAAATCCATATCTCCAAATATTATTACGACGATACGCGGTGGGTTACATACAACTTGTAGTTATAACTACGATATTTAATTAAACTTGTCTAATCTCAGTTAGCGAGGGCGCCGCAAGTGTACCGCACAGCGCAAGCTCGCCTCGCGAACACGCCGCGAATATCTTACTAGATAGCAGATTAATCTACGGTTAGACGTCTTGCATCAGTATATGTACGCGGTGATCACGTGTCTGGGCTCAAATTGTCTCCCTATGGTGATGCATGGTGAGTGCTAATCTGATTCTCGTAGAGGAAGCACGAGTATATATATCAGTACACAATAGACAACTACCTATTATTATAATAAACTAGGTTTTGCTCACGACTTCTACCGCGTTAAGGCCTTCCCCGCAAAACGTCCTTAAATTACTAATAGTTACTTAGCCGCATTGTCGCCTTGGAAAATTACTGTTATGTCTGTGTGTGAGATAATAAAATGAAGAAATAATGAAAAAAACACTGTAGCTAGAGCCACTTCAACGACTTCAGTGCTATATATTTAAAAAATTAAACATATATATCGCTACCTTGGGGTACAAAAGTCGTAAAAGCTATAAGCCCTACTTTACAGGACGAGCATAAAACAAAATTTTAAAAACACATACACTCACGCCTGTTATCCCCTAAGGGGTAGGCAGAGGCGCAACTAATGCACCTACTTTTCGCCGTTTATTCCGTCCCATGATGTGATAGGGGGTGAGCCTATCGCCATATCGGGCACAAATTCCAGACTCCGGGCTGATACTGAATAGAAAAACTCAATATGACTTTGCCCGACCCGCGGATCGAACCCGAGACCTCAGCTTTGCAGTCGTACTGTAATACAACTACGCCACCGAGGCAGTAACATTACGTGGCAAAAAAACAATCTTATGATACTAACAGTGTTGTCTACCTTCTAGTTTACTCGTTTGGATATTTCATGTTAAGTTTATTTAAATTGACTGCCATGTGTATTGTGTATTAATCTGGATTCTGGAACAAGGCAGTTCTTGTATACTGCTGATTCGCGACAGAAATAAACAATAGGACTACTCGTTTACGAAAAATTATCCTTCAGCACTTCCAACTTAAAATAATAGTTTAAAACAACTTAGCAATAATCTATCCTAAAAATACAATTCCAAACGAAGCCATTTTGAAACCATTAAGTACGACATACGAACAAAATCAACGATAATACGCCAGTCAGCATCCAAGCGGTAGAAGTTTCGTCGAACTAGCAGCGAACGCGCTCATCGACAGAAACTAGCGGCGTTCGGAAATAAAGCCAATTTGCCATCGTCTCAACCATCTCCGAACCTCTAACTCCCAGTGGACGTAACGAGACAACTTGTTAGCTACGGTCATGGTGACATAAAATCAATTATAAACCAAAGATAAGACCCTAGAGGAACGCGAAGTCTTACTTAATTCTGTCAGTGTAAGTCCTATTGCTTGGTCTATTACTGTCTTCCATTTCTGCCAGTACAGCGATGAATTGACTGAAAATGACGACTAATGTCAGTCACTGAAAATCGAACTATGCTTCACTTAGTAGTACTTTCAACTTTGTATTTCCATTAGAAGTCTTTGCTACTAAACTGTTTTTAGGAAGATATGGTGCCTATGATCAAGCCCGCTATATTTTTTACTAAAAGAAATCTAAGTCTTATAGATGAAAATATTTACTAACCCCCATAATTCTTGTTATCCACACATTGATTATGTAAAAAAAATTCCATGATTTTCTACATTATATTATTATTCATATTTCACTGATGAATTCACACCAGTTCTTGGAAATGTTTGTGCTGTGTCAGCGCTCATAACAACCGCCGGCGACATTACAAATTGCATTTTCATGACGAAAGTTCAAAACTAAAGAACATGAATAACCATTTGCTGTTACAGATCCTACGGTATGCGGACGTCGATGTAGTTCTGCCTACTGTAATGAGTTAAGTTGGACAAGTTCTGACGATGCGAATTATGACGGATATTGAGTCTTAAGCTCTTGGGATTGGGAAATAATGACGGCACCAGTAAAGTTGTGGAATGAAGTTGCAAATGTTCCAGTGACAGTAGAGTCTATGGTTGAAAGAGAATTAAGGTTTGCGGCGTACTGAACGGCTCCTTGCTACGGCGTCGCTTTGTCTGTATTCATAGATGTCTATCAGACACGCAGCGTGGGTATTTTGTCGGCTATAAACGCTATACGATAAAACACATGTTTTACAATAATTCAAATTACGTCATTATTGATTCAATAATAGCGATTAATATTTATAAAAATACATCAACGTTTGCTCATAAAATATTTCATTGTAGTTGAACACTCTCTACATTGATATGTAGGGAAACCCACAAGCCGCAGCGTCGATCAAGTCAGCTCGGAGCGCTGTGACGTCACTCACCACGAGGTAACTCCGCACATCACCGTGAAGCTGCGTCGCATCTCACACAATTGGCATTTATGACGCAGCTGCTAGACAGTAATTTTATTTATGCTTTCATTTCACGTGCTACTGATTACCCTAGTTACTAGTTCACTGCTAAACTACTAAACTAATTTTAATGATGCTACGGACTATGTTACATCTATAAGGATCCCCTTAATTAAAGTTAAAGCTTAGTATTAGCATACCTTAGATCTTACCGTAGTACTTCATCTGGACCAATGTTTATATGCTGATATATCAAACAAAAATATATTACGGAATTTATTCATGTAAAGCGCTGCATACAAAGCTAATTGCTTCTTCTCGATTTGCATAAAGTATCCAATAATGTTGAATACATTACCCGGCACTCCAGAGCGACCAGACAAAACAAAACATACGTCTTTGTGAAGTCGCCCTTTTAATTATGAGGGTAGGTTTGCATCGTTAATATTTTTTGCATATATTAAGGGTTTGTACACACCTACGGGATGCATCCTTGGTCTCGAATTCCATATTGTAACATAAAAATTTTCAAACCCCATACGGTAATTATTTTTTAGTGAAACATTGGCGGATTGAGGCTGTATGGCTGTAATACCTTTGCCTACAATCGTGTTATTAGACGAGTGCGCGTAGTGTTGTCGGTTTTCCAACCGCTCGTTTTGTTTTTATGTAATAATAAATGCTACACACGTTTTAAAATTGTGATTGCATGTGCTGTAGTATTAATAAAATTAGTTTGATCTAATACGTGAATGTGAGCATTGTTAGTGGTCGTGTTCTAATTTAGGTTATATGGATTTTTGTTCGTCGCTTGTTTGAAATGCGGATTGCAACACTATTGGTGAGCGACCTCGCATCGTCCTCTTGCGCAGAAGCATCGGGCGTGTGAGCACGTAATTTCATCGTCGGCTAGAATGTGCCCATAGGACGCCGCCCATTCGCCGTGATCACCTGGAGCCGCTTTGCCGTTATATTCGGTCGGTGAATCGATGACGGCAGGCAGCGTTTGTTTTCCATTGCACGTGAGTAGTGGTTTTTCCTTTCGATTCGCCAGTTTGTGCCATTAGAACACGTTTTATCCATTCTCGTTCTTCGTTATAGGATGAACACACCAGGAAACCCCCGCGGAAGTTGACAGGAGAACACTCGCCGGCCTGCCGACCATGCGAGTTCTCTATTCCTTCCCGGTATGTTATTTTCATTATTAGCGTAACGCGACAACTATAACTTTTGTAATATTGTGTACTAATTTGGAACACTTTCCTTGTTCCAGGGGTTTTTTTTTTATCTCAGGGGGTTCTCGTTTTGGTTTCTTTCTTATACAACCACTTAATTTTGTCTATCGCGGGTAGACTACAAAACTGCCTGCATCATCACCAGTTGGATGAAGCCTTTGTGATTCCTTACCCTGTATTGAAGGATTGAGGACACACTCCTATTGGTATAGTTTGGAATTTAAACCACAAAAGTATGTAAATTATATGATTTTGGGTCTGACACCCTCTTTATGTCAGTGGCGCCCTTATCCTAATTTAATTAGTGTTGCTTAATAACAACGTGATAAAATGACAGCTATCCAGTAGACTCACTTCCCGCTCTCCGATATTAATTTGTAGCCGGAACTTGTTTCCAATGTATTTGTAGTGGGTTAAGTTTAGACAGTAAGTAAGCTTGAATAAAGACAATGTAAATTTAAAAGCAGTGTACTGTTTCATTCATTTAACCAACTGTTACACGTAAATAGGTTACAATATAGAAGTGTTCAAAGTACATTTATGTAAGGCGAGTGGTATCGTTTTGCAAAAATATATCATATATAGCATCACACATTTTTCACTTTTCAGGGACACGTAGAAGTAGAGCTATGTTAGGTTTCATGTAACAGGGGGAGTGCCTACTGCCTTTTACCAGGCACATTACCTAACGAAAAATACAATTTGGTACGTCATTTCATGCAACTGAAACTGAACATGACACGAGCATATGACGCCTGATTGTAAGTAAACGTTATTCCATAAATTATTATAGCAACAAAACCTACAACTCCGCTTTGCTGCGGAGCACAGCGCTAAACCTAAGATATTGTATCTGTAGCCTCCTAATTACTATTCCGGCATAATAATGTGTTACGAACAAGAGAATAAAAGTTCTTGATTGCTACCTGGCGGCAGAAATAGACAAAGCTTTATTACATATACAGACAATGACGAGCTTACATCCTTGCCATAGTGATAGTGGGCAAAGCTACATCGAGTGCAAACACAGACAAAAAAAAAGCAAATCCGAAAGCTCTGAACAATTGTCTAATTGGACAATTTCCAGTCAAAGACACTGGCATGAACTAATGAGGCGATCCTAAATGCTAAGCCTAAGAGATATAAAACCGCGTCCTACATTCCTTCACAATGGTCTCAGTTTGCCGGTTGTCCTTAAATCCTGCAGGCGTGCAAACAATGCGTTGTTCCGGCTGTTGTGCCGGCTCGCTAGTGAGGAGTTTATTCATTTACATCGTTAATTAATATCTGTTTTTTTCTTTCTCTTTTCTTTTTCGGCTTTCATTTGGAGATTTTGCATGCTTCAACTTATTTTCAATAAATATTTAATGCAAAATAGCCTATGTCCTTCTCAGTTAGGTTTTGGATTTATCGTGTTCAGACTGACAGACGTGACGACTTTGGTTTTACAATCAGCCAGCTTGACAGGCACCTTCTCTAAGTGATCTAATTTTAGTAAAAAAACTTAAATGACCGAACGAGGAATTGAACCAGGTACCTCTATTATATACTCTGACAGTAAGATAATTTAGTACAGGGAAGATATAATTATTGTGAATGACAAAGCGTGACGTCCCTAGTAGACAGGCGGGCGGTGACACACGGCCGCAAAGGACGGTGCGACGCCCGCACGGCGCTGTTTGTTCGCTCCGTTTGCCCGAGCGCAGCGGCGGCATGCGGGTCGGGCGCTGGATTAACGGGGATCGGAAGGAACAGTAAATAAACAGCTGCTTTTTTGTGTAGGTACGTGGGGACTGTGAGTTTGGTTACACCCTAGGTACGGTTATTGAGTGTAGAATAAATTGAAAGAGTGTGTTGGTTCCTACATAGTACGAGCTACGAATGTCTATGAAACATGAATACTAGTTACGCCATCCAGAAATAAAATTACAGAATACTACTTAGCACTGCATTGTGTTGTGAGCCATTCTATGTTAGGTATTATAATGCCCAGTAATAAAACTAGTTGTATACCTAATTCAAGCTGGAACACGGTATTGGCTTGTTGACAGTAAAATATGAAATTTTGCTACCTTTATAAACAAGTTCCCGAATGACAAACCGCCTAGGAAATTCAAATTTAAATAACCCAACAATACCAACCCTGTATTGGATGTTGTTCCACCGTTGGGCTTAATTTAAATAATACTAAATTGCAATTCAAAATAATGATAGCCACAGAGTTATTATCACAGAATAACAAATTATTATTAAACTCTAAATTTTTCTCTCACGAAGGTACAATGTATCACACGGTTTAGGATTATCTGCACAGAAAAGTTCCACGCGGGGACCCAATTAAATATTTTTCTATCGATAAGTTATACCCGGACGCGGCATGGCTTTAGACAATGGAAGAGACATGTAGTCGGGACTCGGGACGTGGTCATACTCGTGATCTATAGCTTCCTCCGCACTAGATTTGAGAATACGGAGCCATTGAGATAGATATTTAAAGTGCGCCAACATTGTAGTATTATAGATTGTGTGTCAAATTAACATAAGAGTGGAGCTACGAAAAAGCAGTATGCTATTAATATATTCCGACTGGATATTCAGCACCAAAACTTTGTAAAAACTCGCTTTAGTCAATTTCATTTAGTCCAGTCTCAATAGATGCGCATTAAAAATTACGTAAATATTTAATATAGGTTCTGGACATTTTTTTAAAGTTAAATAAATTCTATAAAGTAATTTTTGAGTAGTTTTTCTAATTTATTCTACAACTAGCTTTTGCCCGCGGCTCCGCCCGCATTAAAAAGTTTTTCCGGGATAAAAGTCCCGGTTTATATTTTCCCGGGAAAATAAGTAGCTTATGTGTTAATCCAAGACATGATCTACCCGTGTGCCAAATTTCATCGAAATCCGTTCAGTAGTTTTTGCGTGAAAGAGGAACAAACATCCTTACATCCATACATCCAAACATCCAAACATCCAAACATCCATACATTCTTACAAACTTTCGCCTTTATAATATTAGTAGGATTAAGCACGAAAACATACATTCGCTGGTAATATAAATTCATATTGCTGTCAAAGTATTATTACGTATGTCTCAAAATAAGTAGTAAAGATATCCCTTCCAGTGATAGTATATCTGAGCAAGCGGAGGCAGCCTTGCAACCTCGATTTACGGCGCCGTGACTCGTGTGTGCGGCTCGCTGCCTCACTGCCTCGCCTTGTTGTTATTGTAAATACAAATGCAGTTCGTGTAATCTATACTAATATTATAAAGCTGAAGAGTTTGTTTGTTTGAACGCGCTAATCTCAGGAACTCCTAAACCGATTTTGAAAATTCTTTCACTAATGGGAAGCTACATAACTCTTGAGTGCTATAGGCTACTTTTTATCCCGGGAAAATATTTTTGTCCCGGAAAAACTTGTTCACGCGGGCGAAGCCGCGGGCACTACTAGTACACGTATAATGAAGCTTTCATTACAAGACGTGTTACTTTGCCCATGTTTTCTTATCGAGCTATCGGAGTCTAACTATAACTAAGATATTAGAATCTGGCCGGAATTCAAGTTAATTTTATTTGACAGTTATCGTATTAAACCGCTAATGTGGACTCATTAACCGACTTCAAAAAGGAGGTTCTGTATTCGATCCGTATGTATGAATGTATGTATGTTTAAACTACTGACCCGATTTGGATGTGGTTTTCGATATTGAAGTATATTTCTTTCAGGGAAGGTTTTAGTATATAATCTATGAAGATCTGATGAAGATCTTCGGAGATACACATTGGAACTCTTCAATAACTAACAGCAGATGACTCGCGATTGCTGCAATCGTATATCTATGATGAATTGTTTACACCATTCTATAGTTAACTAACAAAAAAGCAATAAATAAAAACTTTTTAACAAAAAATAAACCGACTTCAAAACCACTACAAATCAAAAAAGAATTAAAATTTGTATTCGCTTAGTATGTACGTATATTTGGAGTCGATGCCTAATTTAAATTGCCAGCTAAGCTAAGGAAATACACAAACAAATACACGAAAACATTGTTTAATTTAAATTAGGCACTGACTCCAAATATACGTATACATTAAGCGAATACAAATTTTAATTATTTTTTTATTTGTAGTGGGTTTGAAGTCGGTTTATTTTTTTATTATCATTTACTTGGGAGCATAGATTAGACTAGTACTTTTGTATTTGATTGGCTTATATTATGTGACGAGTAGAATTAATCAGCAAGCTGGGAAATCAGCACATAGTTGGACATATTTATACATACTATGATATAAGTTTGATTATAATAGGTTGGTGAAGGAAATACTCTGCGTATAATGTTAGGTCCCTCTCCATCAAAATATGTATTAAAATGTCAGGATTATGAATTAGACCCAGCGTCGGGTTTATACTATCCCTAAATGTATGCCACTCCATTTGTGCCATAGGCCCTTACATTACGCTTGTGTTGCGGACTCCAAAATACAATTTTGGGCAAGGATACCAGGATTTTTCAGGTTGGGCAACAGACTAGAAAGGGCCCTGCTGTCTGAGACAATTTCGTTGCTGAAAGTTGGGACGGAGTTTCCATCAGCAATCTAGGGTCATACCCAAGTACTTCACAGTTTTACAGATTGGTATTCGTAGTCCATACCACATCTACGACGATAAGAGCATAGGTCGGTAGGTTCCTCAAGATCCGTGAAAACAAATGGCCTAGGTTTTCGCGAGGGCCATCGTAAAACCCAAACATCCTATCCGGTTCATGACGTGACCGAAATCCTCTGTCGCTAGGATTTCGGCGTCCTCGTGTAGTGTGGTGTGTGTGACTCGTATATAAGTAGATGTAAGATGTATTATAGTTGAGTTCGTAATTTAGAATACCGTTGAAAGCTTTAAAAAAATCATGACCTAAAATTCCATCGGTCTTAGAAGGTAAAGTTTCGAATATGTAAAATTTGTGTCTAAAATAATTATTATCCTGATGCAATGAAATGTAAACATATCCACTAGAGACAACATCACCACCAATGCCTGTCACAACACGCTGCTCTTTATGGTAAGGTATGTGTAAACGCGCTACAGTCTCATATTTGATTGCTGATATCGATGCGCCCGTATCTAATAACCACTCGTGCCGTCGTTTGTTTATGTTTAATGACACTTTGCCTAGTGAATTATACGTAAACATAAATTCAGGATCGAAAAAAATTATTCAATGACTCTGTTGTTGGGTGGTCCGCTGGTGTTTCACAATCTAAGGCTAAAACATGATTAATTTGCCTAGAAGATGTATTACCCCGGTTCCGATTGGTATAACTTCTAAATTTACCATAATTTCCATATCCGCGATTTCTTTGAAAACCATTCCTATTTACGTAACGGACGTTATTGTAGTATTGCGGTGGTTCAAATCAATCAATGTCCGTGTCAATCAATCTCTTCCATTACATGGCGACCCTGCCAGTCGCGTCGGCGCAGCCCTGCGCTAGCGTGCGGCGCGCATGGCAATCAAGAAAATAAAAAATCAGAAGAAAAAATAAACACATTAAGTTTTATATTGCAAGTAAAAAAAAATCAAGCAAGAAAATAATATAAATAACAAGAATAAAATGAAGATAGAAAAAATATATTAATTAGTCGAGAAAGAAAATAAGAAGAACGAAAAGTGATGAATTAAGAAAACAAAATATGGAAGAATTATAAACAAAATATGTAAGAGACGTGAAATAAGAAGAAAAATTAATAGGAAGCATAAGAAAATAATTAAGAAGAAAGAAAATGTTCGAGCGGTGTCCAGGGTAATCCCGGCCCAGGAGTCCAGGGTATAGCCCGGCCCACCCAGTAAGCAGCACAGCCGCATCATCGAGCTACGAGCGAGTCCTCAAGTTGTCTCCATGAAGAAGATGAACTCGTAACCTTTTAAATTTATTTGCTATTATTTTTTTATAGACTTTATAATAGATTTAATATTACGCAATAAGACATAAAAAGAAAAAATCGCTTTAAATATAGATAGCATAGGTTCTTTGCTTTTTTTTTTTTTCAAATTTAATTTACATTTTAGATCAGCCAAAAATAAGTTTTAAAAATGACAGAGAATTTTGATTTAGAAACTGCTCTAGAATTTATACCGGTTATGACAAGGGATGATACTACAACTATACAATTAATTAAAAACATAGATTTTTATAGTGGCTTGCTCAACGATAAATCGAAACCGTTATTAATAAATTTTGTTTTGAAAACCAGATTATCACAAATCGGAAAATTTTATTTGAAACAGACCTATAATGATATTGGAAGTTTATTATCAGACATGAGCTATTACCTTTTACCCAAAAAATTACATTTTCAGTTAGAAAACAGTTTAATTTCTTTCCAACATGCTATCGATGAATCACACATAGATCAGCCGTGCACCATATTAGGAAATCAGATACAGGAGTCGGATAGCGAGTGCATTCCGCAAGATCAGCAATCATCGCAGCGCGACTTGTCGGAGTGCACCGATTTGAACAATTATAATAACATCGTAATGAAATTTGATTCCGATGTTAGCTCCGTATGCCTTAGTAACAACTTAGCATCTGGCACTCGAGAAAACACATACAGTGAAATTTATATAAGTAATGATATGATAGAGCTGTTTAAATCTGATAAGGAATTAGTTGAGCCTTGTGTAGAAATAGAAAAATGTGATAACATTTTAATTACCCAGGAGCCTCAAACAGAAAATGTTATATTAGAAAAAGGGATAGTTAAAAAGTCAAGACATACAGAATTAATTTTAGAAAATAATATAGAGAATAGTGTTAAAAGTAGAAAGATAGTTAAATCAAAGGAAGGGTTTTATAATTTTGTACCTTCTGAGAAGAAATTGTATTTAGACCCGAAGTTTTTAGAGATAGGTAAGATTTTTATGAAAGATATAGAAATATTGTGTAGGAATAGAAATATAAAGGAATTAAAAATGAATAAGAATAACAATAATAGAAAAGATATTAAGAAGTTTATAAGATTAATAAGAAAATGTAATGTAGGATATCCAAGAATAAGAATTAATAATGAATTTATAGATATTGTAAAAGTTAAGGAAGTTAAAAATAAATATAGAGAAAGAAATGAGAATAAAAATAAAGATTATAATAGTATGTCGACAAGTAGTGCGACGATAAAGAATAAGAGGGAAATATTAAAGCATACAGTTGAATGGTCAAATATGAACCTTGGAGATGATTATAAGGGTAATAAAAATATTGTAATTAATAATTATAAAATAGAAAGTGAGGGAAGAAATGATGTGTGTTTAGGAGTTAAAAAGAAAAAGAACCTTTTTATAGATGTTTGTGAAATCTATGACAAACGATCTGTAGGTATAACGTAGATTTAGAATAAAATATGGAATAATAAGATTTGATTTAAAAAACAAAATAATGCTTTTATAAAATGGTTCAATGTTTATTTAATTTTTATAAGTAGGTATTTTACATTATCATTTACATAAATATTATATTACATAACAATTTAATTTCATATAAGTAAAAGAAAAAAAAATGTACAATGTAACATTTTATTTTTTTTCCCAAAGGGGGAAGGTGTAGTGTGGTGTGTGTGACTCGTATATAAGTAGATGTAAGATGTATTATAGTTGAGTTCGTAATCAGTCCAATAAAGAACCTAAAACCAACAACACGTCTACATTCAATCCTTCCATTACACTCGAATGTCCTAGCAGTCGCGGTGACTAATGTGCCGTCAGCTTAACGTGTGACGTCTCCTGATATTTGGGAGAGGGTGTGCTCATTGGTGTAGGTGGACACAATATTAATTACAAAATTCGTGCATAGGTAACTAAGAATTACAATTTTGACATTCTTGTTGTTCGAAAGTTTTATTTTCTTTTGGTTAGTCGGTGGATTGAGTACCAAACTTATTCCTGAAAAAATCTTTAAAAAGGAATCTTATGCAGAAGTAAGTGACACTGGTGATTGGACTAACTTCTGCTTTTTTTTATAATGGCCATCTTCGGTGCATTAGGGACGGCTGCGAGCTTCCTCCGACTCACGTCTAAGTTGTCGTCTGCAACCGCCCCTGCGCGTACCGCTGTTGCGGTCCTTCTCCTGTTGTGGAATAACTTCTGCTTGCGGCTACGTTTGTTTTGATAAAAAAGAAATTAGCAAAAATGTGGCTACTTAGGCACCCATTAAGAGTTTTATAAATTTCAGCAATATTTTTGAAAGTAGTACGTTCAAGCAAACGATCTAAAATTAATTAATTACCTTTAAAATTACAATTGTAAAGTTTAGATTTATAGACGTATAGATGTGCCCCAACGGAGTCCGAACCCCAAAGCAGTGTCAGAATCAGTCAATATGAGATTTATGTTAGAGTCCATCTTGGTGGGTACTACCACAATGTCTATTTCTACCGACAAGCAGCAGTGTGGATCTACTGTTGTGTTTCGGTTTGAAGGATATTGTAGCCAGTGTAACACTGGACATAATGAGATTTAATATTTTATGTTTCAGGATCACGAGCGCAGTGGAAAGGATGCTAAATGTGGGGCAATCAGTTGTAGTAATACCCCGAGTAGATCCTTTAATAGACAAAGATTACTAAAGCTTGACGCTACCTCTTGTGAATTTTGAGGTTGCTTCAGCATAAATAACGAGAATAACCGACGTGTAGTCCTACCAATTACAGTTGGCTGTGGAGCAGGGACATTAACTGACCATATCAATAAAATGATGCCCACAAACATTCATATTCTTTAATTACGGTACCCTAATGTTACTGTATACTGTATAACGAATTTCATTAGGAGTAAGATGATCTGTAGGGGGAGGGGGTCCATGCACGTCGCGCGAGCTTGTCTCTAGTTATGAATGTAATTGTATTTGGTTAACCGCATTAGACTCCCGCGCAGAGCGAGGGACGCATGCCAAATGTGGCTTCGGGGCTTTGTTAGTGCGGTTTGTAATGTGATCATTCTCCGAGTCGGATTCTTTTGGCGTAAATTGTACAAATGTTATATGAAGTCTTGATATTTTGTTACGATGAAGATTTTTAATTAGGGCGGGATCGGGCTGTCCAAAATATCAGAATTCTTCTAGGAAGTAATTCACATCAAATAGATTTTTTTATTAAAAGATGTGATCATATCATTTACCGATGGCTAACAAAGAGCTTGCTCATAAACAGGTAGTTATATTTCATACCACTGTTTTGTATGACATTGTAGGTATTTACCATAAGGCCGAATATAGGAAAAAATATCTTATACAGCCTAGTGATTACGATGACTAGGTACTCATTTAGACATTAGTCTTATCAACTATGTAGAATAAAATAGGCTTTATACATTGCTGATCAGTGACAAGAATTGGCATCAGAGTTACCGCACCAACGAATTCTACGAATTATATTTATTATGGTAGGACAGTAGCTCCAATTTCCTCCCACGAAGGTAATTAATCTCAACCGACATGTGGTGTAATAAGTCCGTCTGAATAGTATATGTATTTATCGATACGATAAGAAGTGCGACGCCGTCATTAGCGGTCGACATGGTGGACCCCCTACCACCCCCCCGCACCCTACTCCACCCTTCACAACACCCCCATGCCTCGTGACGCGCGATCATTGTCTGAAGCGACAGCTGTGGACACACTCCAATGTAGTTTGCTCAACTATTTTTATTGTAGATCAGACAAACATGCTTGTATTGGGGTGTTAGTATACATTCATTTTTATTGCTCCGTAAATGCTTGAACTGATTCTAGAGTAGGTTATTGTAACTGTCACTTGAAAGTGTTTAAATATTCTTTTCATGTCTCTTCATAGGTAGTTAGTAGATAGTTACTAGTCATTCGTAATGTTTAAATTTCAAATTAATTTAATAGTTTTCTCTGGATTTATTTACATTATCACACACTTGCGCATTTCATATCAGAAGAGGTAGGCATAGGCGCAACTAGTGCACTCAATTTTCACTTCACGAATTCCATCCAGTGATTTCGTTTTAAAATTTAAACCATTGTCAGTCTGCCAGTATGAAATAATGAAATGAAATTAATAAAGTAATTTCATTGTATTGAAATCAGCGTGCTATATTTGACAAGTTGAATACCCGAGCTCAATAATTGGTCGTGCCTAATTATGAAAGGATTACACATTTAAAGTTTAAAATCCATAGACTGCTGCTGGCAGTGAATGTTGCTCGAACTTGCCGACAGTGTGTATAAACTTACAAACAGCTGACTCATGAGTCATCGGTGACAACGCGTTGTCGACGGAGGTGGCGAGGCGCAGTGGCGGCGCGGTGAGGCGTCAGGCGGCGCGCGACGTTTTTGCGCGAGAGTCTGTAATTATGTCGCATGACGCGCGCGCCATTGTTCGTCGAGCGGATACGCACTGAGCACCACTATTTGTCACTTTATTAGCGAGCGTGTCATCGGCTGTCCCTCGTTCCGGATTACAGGATGTTCTTTGAACGTCTTTCTCTAATGGCTGCACTGTCAGCTATCAGGAGCGACGCTTTGTAATTTGTATAGATGTGGCCAATTGCAAGTCATAGTGACTTTTTCGTTTTAAATTTAAGTACTGTAATATGACTAGCTATAAGTAAGTACTTACTCTGATTATACGCAGTAATACGAATATATTGCTAAGCCATTTACCTCCATATCTGTGAGCACTAAAGTAGTCTGCCACGTAGATAGCGATGAACTAACCGAGCAGATTAGGTGGAGCACATGTTCATCCGAGATAGGTTGGGAGCGAGCCAGCGGCAGATTACACGCAAGGTAATGCGATGCTGAGTTCAGATACATCATCCAATAACGAGGCTAACGGCACTAAATCACAAAAATATTCCTCGTACATTGGGTAATGGGTAATAGCCTGTTTCAAGTGTGATAGGAGGCTAAAGTCAGTTGTTTCGAACGTAATTTTCTATTTTTCCAAAAATTATGTCGAATTTTATGCTAACCTGCATTAGGAAAAGCATTTTACCATGTTTATTTTATGACAAATCTAATCTTAACATAATTTTGACTAATTTCGTCTGGCAATCTCCTTCTTAGGTGTCCTCCCCATAGCTCTGATTTCTTTCACTCTTCCTTTGCAATCCAATCCATCCTTCTCTGGAACGCACTCCTGCTCGAAATCAGGTCGTATATAACGCGGATTACATTTAAAATGAGAGTTCGGCAATTACTCCTCGCCGAAGTAGCAGATTCTCCACATTAGCTTATTAGTATACGTCTTTATTTATGTATGTAATTGTTTATGTTATATTTTAAATAACTACTTATGTACACAGTTATATATGTAGCACATGTATTATGTTTAATAATTATACATTGTATATTTGTTCTCATTTTTATTATTTATAATATAAACCTGCCTCCGTGTCTCTGCACCACCTTAAGGTCGACTGGGAGAAAATGCACTTAGGCACTAAGTCCATCTGTACTTTAAAATTGTACAAAGTGGTTTCAGTAAATAAAAAAAGTAAATTATTTTAAATAATACATTGCGAGCGTCTGCGATCACCAGTGTATCGACTTGTTTTATTGAATGCTGGTACCTATTTAACTCTATAAAACAAGACCCTTTGAAGGCAGAGAGTTTACCATTTGTCATTATTTACTTGATTAATCTTCGACCTAGGTGAGCTCAGTGACTCCATACGCGTGGAATACGTAATTCTAGCATGTCTTAAGTTTGGAAAAGAACACTTCAAACTTTTCAAGCAATTTCATACAATACAGTTTTTTAAGATTAGTTCTATAAGCTAATATAATAAACGGATGTACTAACCGAGCATATTACAAAGAAGTTGTAGAATTGAAAAGTCCACAAAGTGTTCAGTAGGTAGAGGTCCCGGGCGGCCGCGCTCGTTCGCGACTCGCGGTGCAGCGCTGAGTAAACATCTGATCCAGTTAATATCACTAAACTCTCGGAAACTCACGCCTCTATCACCAAGGGGTGGGCAGCGGAAATAATATACGTACGGAAAATAGTATGATTGTACGTAAACATATTTCAAAATTAAGCTTCTTGGAAGTGACGTGATATTTGTTTGGTGATAGATTACAAATATATAAATGAATTTTATACTAAAGTAGGAATCACGAAAATACTGTAAAAGTGTACGGGGTGAAACATCAGCTCCGACCAAAAAAATATCCTCAAAAAAGAATAAGAACTCGGAGAACTAAACGTTCTGAACGGATCCTGAATTTGGCAATCGAAAGCGAGGTCGAAATAGCTCAATTGGAAAGAGCGACGGCACGGTTCGCCGGAGGTCGTGGGTTCGAGTCCCGCTTTCGACTGTTTCTTTTTCAGGATTCTATAAAATATATAAAATCAGAACTAAACGTAACAAAAAACACTCCAGCTGTAAACAAAAAGTCTCAACATCGGTTGCTTTGTATCAAAATTAAATTCCATACAAAAACACACATTCATGCCGAGTACTCGCAGTACAAGTGAACGCATACGGATTGTTTTAAACCTGAAAAAACAAAACTCAACCGGTTCGTAAAACATTTAATACACAAGCGTTGCGACTGCGGGTCTGCACTCGCGCAGTTTGCTGTGTCGCGACTCGCGGTTCTGTAAGGCTGCGTATTCATTGATAGCCTTAGATTGTGCAGGCTCTATGCGAGCAACCTTCATAAAAGTAGGCTTAGGACAAGCATTCTTATATCGGGCAGCATCAGAGCGAGTGGCCTTACCTCGAGAAAATCTTATATGATGGACTAACAATCTAAAGTCACATGAGCCATAGCTCGTTCATATAATTTTTGTGCCACGCCGTGGTTGATAAGCAACACGCCTTTAAAGCCAAAACAACCCTTTATCAATTGAGTTGCTTCAAGATGAGGTGATCCGAGGCAGTTAAAATTTATGTCGCGAATTAATATAACCTTCCACTTTGTGGATTGGAGCCGGTATCCCTTGCCTGTTATAAAAGGCGACTACTAGGGGCCATCGGAGGTCGCAGTCGGACGACAGGTACAGGCAGTCCGTCTTTAGTTGTGTATAATCTTTTAGTACATTGTCGTTACCTCCCTTGATGGATGGCAGCGTGGCAGGTAGGCCTCACGCTGTCGTTGACGCCGAGGGCGTCCATCGGTGCACGGGGGCTTCTGAGCAAAAAAAACGAAAGTTAATGTAACCTTATTTAAATAAGGATATCGTATCACTGCGATCTGGTCTCAATACTAACGTGCTGTGCATCGAATGCAATTCCTAACATTACCAGTAACACTATCCGGATTTTTAGAACCATCATCCACCACCCATTTAGAACCACGTGAGTTCTCGCGCCCCCTCTTCTACATGGTCATATTTAGTGTAAACGCGGCTTTACGTGGAGAGACTTTTCCTAGTTTTGCCCTTGTATTTACTCTCTGAGCAATCTGTGCTAATTTTTGTACCCGCCAGAATACCTAGTTAGTTCTTTTGTTTAGAGTTTCACTACATTTCCATTTAAACTCGAAATTTACACTTTTACGTATAGAGGTTAACTAAGTTCTTTGCCGAGATCATTTAAATGAGTATGTAATGTAGTAGGTTGCCAGATCCTCACCTTAACAAACACAAATCTCAAACAAGTGCAACTAATATAGGTTTTTCAAGTGTAAATTTCCAATCATACCTAAATTTTGACTGCCTTGGAATCGAATCTAAGACCATCAAATTACTAAACCAATGAGGCGATAGATAGACCAATTAGAGCCAAAGTATATTTCAGTTTTATGCACAGTACATATTCATGAGACGAGTGTGATGGATGCGCTGCTGCCGGGAACAAACGAGCGTTTGATAGGGCTGCGACCCCGCGCTTAATTACAGGGTTGCCGCACTCACATTGTATCACAATAGAAGGTATGGGTTTTACGCCACATACCGTGCCGCAGCGGGGAGTCAGAAAACGGGAGAGTGGAGACCGGCAGACAATTATTTCTCTGAAGTCTTATCTGTAAGTATTTGTTTCAAGTTTAAATTTTCAAAGTTCTTTGTAGTTCGCGTTATTCACAACCAGGGCTTGTATGTTATTTGGTTAGGTCTTGGGAATAGTCCTAAGACCTAACCACACAAACAGAGGTTCGTGACTGTTGGGCGAATTTAATACTGTCTACTATTATTTAAAATCAAGCTTCATGATTTTAATTTTAAATATAATATCGGAAAAATGGTAATAAAACTATGTACTGCTTCTTTGTCGTAGTTGTATTATGATAAGACTGCAATTCTGAGGTCTCGGGTTTGATCCCCGGGTCAGGCAAAGTGTTATTGGGTTTTTCTAATCAGTGTCATCCCAGAGTCTTGAATTTGTGCCCGATATGGCGATACGCTCGCCTCCTATGACATCATGGGACGGAATATGTACGGCTAAAAATGGATGCACTAGTTGAACCTCTGCTTACCCCTTCGGGAATAAAAGGCGTGAGTGTGCATGTATGTATGCTAATATTTTGTTTTCCTAAATCTCACATAAATACACACGCACTGCGAACTAATGTCGTATAGTTACGTAACAAAGTTATCGTTATGTTATTAATAACACATTTCCTTGTCGTTTCATATAACGAGATAATAAAGGCGCGAGATGTGAAATTAATTACTTTGCGATGAAATTCGGGTGTTGTTTGTTCGGAAACCATCTTAATATAGTAAATGGTGAGTAACCAGGTAATAAACATTGATAGGTAGTCACCGTTACCAATAGTACCTATACGAAGAAATTGTGTGGAACTCTTAGTAGAGATTGGGAAGGATGATTTCGCCTTACTAGTAATCCTGTTGTCGAAACAGAACAACAAATTCACAACGTGTGGGTTTTCTGTAATACAATGTAGAGATGTTCAATTGATAGCCTCACACCGTATACACTTAGAGGTAGGCAGAGCTGTTTATATATCCATATAGCTATGTTAGATGTTATATTTAGTGCGCGCCTTTTGTCATTGAGCCTTGAATTTATTTCGAGAAACTGCCGGTAAACTTTAATAACTTACTACAAAGAGAAATAATGAAATATGTAAAACATCAGGCTATTGTTTCAGAGCGAAGTGACATAAAAGGATGTTTGCGATATTTACGGGTGGTAGGTCTCTCATATGTGTAAGTCCGTCTAGGTGGGTACTACCTCTATTTCTATTTCTACCGCCAAGCAGCAGTGTGCATCTAGTGTTGTATTTCGGTTTGAAGGAAATTGTAGCCAGTGTAACTACTGAACATAATGAGACATAACATCTTATGTCTCAGGATGACGTGGGCAGTGGAATGCCACACAGTACTTTATAACTCAAGGTGCTGCATGGTGTAGCTACTGTTTACGGGTGATCGTATCGCTCACCATGAGGCGAACCACGGAAGAAAGAGAACAAATCCCTGTTCTGTGAGGCGAACGGCATGCTCGTCTCATCATTCAATGTCATAAAAAAAGGACGACGTCGTCAGACACATCACGTTCATAGATATTAGCACTAAATGTCCATTTCCTACAACATTGTATAAAGCTGATGGGCTATTTTTTAATTCGGTAATCTCTAGGACTTTAAAGGTCAATCGTGAGTATTTCTTCACAAATAGGAAGCTACAATCTCTGAATATTTTAGGCTATTTTCCTTGGAGCATAACCAAAAGTTAGTCGAATCACAAGGAAAATGTATGGAGAATAATTAAGATTGGTATGGAGAATAATAATACTTGATTTGGAACTTATTTATTGTATTCTGTTATATGTTCATCTAAATAATCTAAGACAGCAGAACTACCTGCGCTTAGCCAACCCTACGATTAACCCACTTTCCCATTGATTATAAAAAGCGTCGATTAAAACCGTCATATTTAACTCCGCAATCCCGGGAAGTAGTTAATCTCGGAGTCCCCGTAGTTCCGAGCACGAGGGCTCCATTACATTAGCAGTGCATTGAGAGCGCGACAATGCCGCCGAGACAATGGAAACGTAACGTAATATCGCGGTAATATTCATGCAACGCCGACCGCGCTCCCCGCTGCGCCCCGCACCGCCGCGCCGACGAGCTACAACCTCTGAAGTTGTATTTTGAAAAATTGTTACTGTAACTATGTTGAGTAATTGAGGTTTCGCATTGGCGATAGTTAAAATTTTAATTTTGGTACTTATGACCGCGTGGTGTAATTGTTGTGATTGCTTGTACTTTTGTGTTGCCTAGGTTTTTTAAAAATAAATATAACATGGATAATGTAATTTTTTGTTTTTTTTTTTAGTATATAACGAATTGTCTAATAATATGGCCATAACCGTATATTATATTCAAAATAATTATACTATGATTCGTTGCTTTTTCTCTGACCACTGAACAATAATCCAGATAATCTGTTTCAATGTACCTAATTTTTTCATACTAAGCGCACGCCGTGAATAACGCATAAAATTTTAAGTCAAGCAAGTACGAAATATTATTATTTAATAAAGAAGCCGTGATCAAATTCAGCAACGATTTTAGCGATAAAAGAGAGTTAGGTCGTGGAGTGTGCGGTGCGGCGACGTTTAAACCGTCGTGTTTCATAACAGCCCGCGTCTGACACGCGCCAGTGCGAGAGTGCAGGTCGACACTACTGACAGAAGCCACACACCGCTTTCATGTAGGGTTACCACTTACGATATATTATATATTTTTTTCTTATTTCAAAATTGATTTCTTTGTATAACCTATTCCAAAAAGCCAAATCTAGATGATTTATTCTACGATTACATGGTCACTGATTTGCATTGTAATATAGGAAACTTATTATAAATTATTCTTGTTTTATATTTTTATGGAAACATTGAAAGAGAAACAGTCAAAAGCAGGATTAGAACCCGCGAGCTCCAGCGAAATTATTCTTGGTCTACAGGTTATTTAACTTAGTGTTAAACCTTTCACCTTATACTTCCCTTATTCAAAGATTCATCCGCATTCATAATTATACTTCGTAGGCGGAGACCACCGATTGACGACACCGATGAGAAACGATTTGAAAACGATATAAAAATCTAAATCTTTTCTACACCCCTAGCACGTGCCAACCCTACCGTCAGTAGGACACAGTACCACCGCACTGGCACCAACAACTTGCAGCATTTCATTTAATAGTTTCACTCGGCTTTTATGATTTAACTGGAAAATTTTCCTTCCAAGGAAACGGAAGCAAAATACCTAAGCTCTATGTTGTTGCCGATTAATTTCAACTTTCTGTATCGTATACCTGGTTTGAAGAAATCTAAATAAGACGGGATCTCTTTATGTTCTTATAAATGAACGGAAGTGTGGTATGTGACAGCCATCATTTTTTTTAATCACATAAAGGCATTTGCAGTTATCTTCTGCTACTAATTTTCGTAGAGAAAGCAATTTTATGACTTATATGTCCTACTAATGAAAATGTTTAGAAAAAAATACTATACTATACTCTACATGCTAGTCAACACGCGCATAAAATATACTAACACGTTATTTTAATACATTTCCTTAAACACGGTTTCGCCAATTTGAAAACTCATAGAGTTAGATTTTATACCTAGTTGGCCAAAATTTGTCTAGTTCCAATTTGAAATACAATATCAAATTTCATGAATAGTTAAATGTTTTAAATTTAAAATTCCACTATCCTCTAGCCATCAGTCACGAACAGGCACCTACAGGCTTTGATATGCGTTCTTTTTGTGCATAAATCGGCCTTCAGGTGGTCAAAGGCATATTAACTTTATGGCGATTGTACCGGGCGGGGCTCCGGTGACAAAGGCGCGAGGCTTTGAAGGGGTGCGCCGCCGGAAAACCGGCGCGGCCCAAAGCGCTTTCAAGAATGCCAGCCTTAGTAAATTGAGGATGCAGTAAATTTTGTCTTTTAAATTCTTAAATAGCTTTTTTTGATTCTCGCGCCATAAATAACAGTCTAATGAAAGGTAACGACTGTTAATCTTATAACTTCAATGAAGAAAATTGCAGGTTCGACTTCATCAGCCCTACATTTGAACTCCAAATTTACCTACATCAGTAGCTATTTTACCTATTTCCTATTTATCGAAGAAAATCATTACGACTATACTAGTCGCATCAATTCGAGCAACTTAGATTAGCGTACTTTCTTCTTAAGAAATTGTTTAAGCCCTCAAATTCATATGTTTAAGTACTCAAATACTTACAATACTGACCATATTGTACTGCGCGATACCCTCTGTAGAACAAAGGCTAGCGGCCGGAAATTGCACCGAGATACATTTTTCCGGCTGCCTGACCACCGAGCCGCTAACGAGACGCCATTGTTACACCCATCAGAAAGAACCGGAATATCACGCGAGAACGGAAAATTGTGTGATGTTCGTAGACACGAACGATTAAGGACACACGGACGTGTGCAGGCCGGGAGACGGGATATTTTGTATGACGAACAAGCGACGGAAAAAAATGCTTGCTCTGGTTGAAAAAAGTTCATTTTTTTTAACTAACTTTGATGCACTAGTGTGTCCGATTTATGGATCGTTTAATTAAAATTTGTATGAGTATTTAGATTCAAAAACACGTCTGAATTACCTGGGATTAGAACTTGGATTCATATTGGTTATAGGTTGCGTCGATCATGGGACTTATAAAAGCTCGGAAACTGTTATCTCTTCCGACCTGGATTTCGGCCACGGCGGCCAATCTCAACGAAGATCAGCCAGGCATGCCATACGCAAGTGCACTTGCTATTCTCTCATAGTCCTGTGAGACTGTAATTTGACATGACTGGAGAGAGAGCAGGCGCAGGAGTAAGGGCTTTACGTGCTTTTTGCGGCACGGGGGTTAACTTCTTGACTCCGAGCTGTGACTGAGTAATTTTTAAGATAGTCTTAAGATTCAAACTCAGGACTTCAACGCGCTAATCGTCCTCGTACCGCGTTCGCAATGCAACTACGCCATTATGGCAGTCAGGAAAAATGTAGGCATATTATGATCGTATGCTTTTGAGTTATAAAGGCTGACATCAATTATCTTTGTTCATAATAATATGTCCATACTTCAACCCGGTGCGGCTGTGTGTGGTCAGAGCTAACAGATTGGAAAGCATTTGCATAGTTTAAGAGAATAGCATTGATTAACTTCAGAACGATAGACTATCAACAAATGAGGGAATGAGCGTGAATGGAAGAAGTGAACTAACCCATAAGTAATAGGTGATTAATTGTATGCGTTGGACTCCTGTGTGAACGATTATAGAATGAGGTATTTGCGCTTTAACCGAGAGAGTAGCGTATTGTTGCAAGTTAATAGCTTGATCAGTATGCATTTGTGGTCCTAGAGTGCGTTTTGCGTATCATACTGTTATAAGAAAACATGATCCTATAAAATGTGTTACGTAACTCGTTTTAAATCATAACTAACTAAAACAAACACAAAAGTAAAGTGATCACAAAAATATAACCACGTTGAATCGCAGCGAGTATGACAGCGGAGCGTATCAACACGTGCCTATTAAAGCTCTACTAATTTAGATGGTTATTTGGAAATTGCATTATCACACGAAATAATGAGACGAGACGGCGACGGGTATTCCTCATTGTTTGTCTAATTAAATTCAACCCCCTGCCCCTTCCCTGGCCCGTTCCCCTGGCCCATGCTCCCTGCCACACGTGGCGTGCCTTCGTGTGTTCAAATTAGACGTTTTATATCATCCTGTTTAATTGCATACGTGCTTCCTCTGACGGGGATCATCACAAAAAGTACGGAGGATAAGCCACTGGCTTTTGATTGCGGCTTCGTCTGGTAGAAAAGCTTGGCCTAATAAATTCCCAGAGAAATTATTTGAGATAATTGCATATCACTCTCGGAGACATATCATATTATATAAGTATATAACAATCTAGGTCACTTCGATGCTGAAAACGTCATTTTAAGTGGGTTTTAGTGATACAAAGGGGTTGGTACTTATTGTTGTTTATTAAAAGTGGCGAGTGAGCTTTGGCACACTGATGCGAACATGCAATTATAATATACTATACTACTACTGCGGCTATAATATACTACTGCGGCTCCGCCCGATTTAAAAAGTTTTTCCGGGATAAAAGTCCCGCTTTATATTTTCCCGGGATAAAAAGTAGCCTATGTGTTAATCCAGGACATGATCTACTCGTGTTCCAAATTTCATCGAAATCCGTTCAGTAGTTTTTGCGTGAAAGAGGAACAAACATCCATACATCCATATATGCAAACATCCAAACATCCATACATTCTTACAAACTTTCGCCTTTATAATATTAGTTATTTATAATATTAGTTATTTAATTATTATGAGCCTAATTTTATACTAGGTGTTGCTCCCGACTCCGCCCGAGAAAATGACCTTTTCCGATAAAAGTTCCGATTGAAAAACAGTCTATTTCTAAGAAACATTAAAAAAAAACAATATCTTCAAAGTTTCAGAATAACGAGCATGAGGTCCTGCCTACTAACGTTCAACTCACTAAAACATTTCCTATCTTTTCTTTTGGACGCCTGGACCATAAACCCATTCTGGTTTAATGCATGCTTGTAATATATAAATAAGAAAGTAGTTTTGACTTCACAGTAAGTTATAAAACTCATAAACACGTAAAAACAAAAACAGTACGCAATTTACAACATTCGCATATGATTTTCTATACGCCAGCGTGGATGAAAACAAACAAGTAAGGCAAAATGATCAAAGAGAAGACAAGCGGTGCTCACACAAAGCGATATAAGAGCTTCGCTCTGCTACTCACAAGCAGCGGAGGTGTCAGCGAGCGGAGCGATGAGCGAAGCGGGCGGCGGGATAGAAATCTATACAAGTTAAGCATAACATTATATTGGCAGACCGAAAAAGTATCTTGACTCGTCAAGCCCCGCGACAGACGCCACCATCCATATTATACATATATAGGGTTTCCCCATACATCTATATATATATAAGTGGGGCTTGACGGGATAAAGTCATTCCTATTATACAACTTGCTAAGTAAAATTTACAGTATCTTTGGCCACAAGGTTGCCGAAGCGCAGCGACACCGCGACATGATTGGCGACGCGACGGAACACGTGCCCTCGACCAGGCGAGCGCCGGCTGAGTGGCCGACACGCGACACGCCACGCGGATATCTGAGTGTCGCTCGGTTTATGTTGCCACTTGTGTACGGTGCTCATCGCTTTTCTGTAGAAATCTTATGAGAGTATTTTATTTAGAAACGGTGATGTGACACTTTTACCTATCTCTCTAGCGATAGGTTTTGATCGTTTCAAATGAATCGCCATTTTCTCAGTTTTCTCTTGCATCATAACATTTAGTATAATTTTCTAGGTAAAAGCAATTAGTAAATACTATAAGCCGCATTAAGTCTGTGAAAAGTACTATTCATACAAATACTTGTGTACATAATTTTGAAACGTTAAGAAACAAAATTCAGTTTCTCTAAGAATCGATACCCGAAACCGCCGCGTGCCGAATAGTACGAAATTGGACGCCCCGACCGAACTCCTAATACCCATTGAGATAAATCAATTCAATATATCTTGTTTTGACAAATGTGAAGTCTATTACCGAGCGATGGCGGCTTAAATAAATCCATTTAGGGCGGCTGTAGACAAAGCAGTTTTAGGATAAGTTTTTTACAGCATGCCCCGGCATACGAGTAAACGAGCAAACATAATTATGAGAAGAATAGCGCACTTATAGGTATGCTATTATAATATTATGCTATTGCCTTTGAAATATAAATGTTTTAGAGAATATTATGTGTTTTGGCTTTATTCTGGTGGTAGAAAATTTGATTTATTTAGGAATAATCAGTAGAGATGGCTTAACTGAGCAGATACGATGGTCTTAAAAACCGGCGACTTACAACAAGTACAAGGCAAGTTATTGAGTTTTGTACGATCAGTAAAATTCCCACAGGTTCAATAAACCCTCTCCCACTCTCAATGCTTAATATAATAGCAGTTTCATAGAAGACAGTGATCCCATACGAGGAAATAAACTTCAAAAACGTTTTCCGATCACTTAAATAACAACACCCAGCGGGCTTAATCGCGATAATAACCATTATAAATACAGGGTAGTATGGTTTAATGAATCAATCTCACTTCTTTAAAATCGCCTTGTTTACAGCCAGCCTTATCGTGCAACCTCAACCGAGCCCTACGGCCCGCGCGTCCATTTGGTCGACGGAGCGTCACTTCAAAGCCAACAGTTAACAGCTGGCCCTAAGCCGATTTGCGCCAATTTTTTCTATGACGGATTGAAATGGAGTCTTAAATACTGCAGTTGCTTCTATTTCGGATACGTTATTGGATTACTACTCGTATCGTATCTTATCGATTAATATTGACGTCGTATGTCGTTACGTTGACGATGCTTCACGGGAAAAACAGAAAGAGAGTCTACGTAATTAGATCCGAGACTAATATACATATTATTACTTAAGAGGAGAAATAGATCAAGTAATAACAATTTGACGCAGCCTATTTATTAACCGACTTCAAAAAGGAGGTTCTGTATTCGACCCGTATGTATGTATGTTTGTATGTAAATTTGTATGGCAGCGAGTTTCTCAAAAACTACTTAACCGATTTGGATGTGGTTTTCGATCATGAAATGTATATTTTTCAGCAAAGGTTTTACTATATTATTTATGAAGATCTGATGAAGATCTTCGGAGATACATGGAACTCTTCAATAACTAATAGCTGATGACTCGCGAATGCTGCAATCGTATATCTATGATGTATTGTTTACACCATTCTATAATGAACTAACAAAAAAGCAATAAATAAAAACTTTTTAACAAAAAATAAACCGACTTCAAAACCACTACAAACAAAAAAAATATTAAAATTTGTATTCGCTACGTATATACGTATATTTGGAGTCGGTGCCTAATTTAAAATGAACAATATTTTCGTATATTTGTTTATGAATTGCGTTAGCTTAGCTGGCAATTTAAATTAGGCATCGACTCCAAATATACGTATATACTAAGCGAATATAAATTTAATTATTTTTTGATTTGTAGTGGTTTTGAAGTCGGTTTATTTTTTTATTATAGTGTGGATTTTAGTATGTAACGACTTCTAGAGATATTGAAGTTGTATTTGCAACATACCTATGCATAATTATTTATTTCTTTCATTCCTAAATGGCGCTGAAAGCCCGAAAATGAAATATAAACAGTGATGTTCCATTAAAAATATCACCAAAATAGAGCGATAATATTGGGGTATTTTATTATGTAGTCTATTCGGCGTAAAGGCAGGGTTCCCCACGGGGCGCGACCGCGGCCGATTGGTTTTTTATTGAACCCTTCGCGGACCTTAGGCTTCAGAATTAATTAATTTGCCGAAACAAGTTCCAACACAAAAAATTCAGTGAACGCCGCGGGCCATGGGGACGAATAAAAATTACGCTGCGACGTTTTGTATCACAGCGACCATAGCTGTGCCGAAAATGGAAATAATGTTCGAAGATGTAGTGTGAACTACCTCTACTATACGCGAGTCACCTTGTGATATAATTTTGTTTTAATACTTTTTCGTACGTGCCTTTTAGCGTATTTAACATTTAATACCTAATTACCGGATTATAAAGACCTTTTATGTAAAATAAAGATGATCTAATAAGTTTATAGAGACGCACGAATTTGTCGAACCGAGTTAAAAGTAGTACTTATATTAAAATTAATTATTGTTGGTAGGTATTTTACTATATACCGTGTGCTTAAAATATAAAGAAATGAAAAATAGCAAAGTTGTGGCCTCAACACATTTAACTCTACAAGACAGCCGATATTTACGTCTACAAAACCCACAAACATTCTCTAAAACTCAAGACAATAACACATTAAACCGCCATCACGTACCGCTTATAAGTTTCCTCGCTTAATGAGCGTTCCATTGCCTGTGAAGTATCGGCCCCCAGAGAGGAACCTCTCGCAACACTCGTTACGGACTAATAACAGTCCATTTTGTCGATCTTATCTCATTTAAATGGAAATTTTATCTGTATTTTTGACAGTTGTATAAAAGCAGCGCTGAGATGGGGGTCGTGGGGCCAATCCCCTGGGCACGTTTCGGACTTTTCAAAATGACGCATGTATTCATCAGAAACACTTTTAACAAAGGTGATTTATATTCTGTAGTACACCGCAAAGTTTAATGCTATAAATAAAGTTTAATAAATAATTAAACTACCCTATTTTCCTGCACCATGCAGGCAGTACCATCCTGGTCGAGCCATTCCCTAAAAAAATGTCTAGCATAAAATACAATACAGTACAAGTCGACGATAGCCTAGTTGGGAATTGAACGGTCTGCCGAGACAATGGGCGTAGATTCAAAACCCAAGGCACACAACTCTGACTTTTTAAAGTAACGTGTGTATTGTTTATCAATTATCGTTTGCTTTAATTGTGAAGGAAACATCGTGAGGAAATCTGCATACCTAAGAAGCTCTTTATAATAATTTCAAAGGTATGTGAAGTCTACCAACCCGCACTAGGCCACCGTGGTGGACTAAGGCCAGTAGTACCTAGTATAGTACCCTCTCAGTAGTAGAGGAGGCCCGTGCCCAGCAGTGGGACAGTATATGATACAGGGCTAGTATTATTATTATTATTAATACAGTACAATAGTGACTACGTACTGTATTAATGCAACTTGCATGGAATTTAATGACAAACTGCCCGGTGAACTGCTATAATATGTAACTAAGTTAATTATTAAAATTACGTACTTACATCATTATTACAGCACTTAATCACTCTTAAATCCGTATTCTTCCAAATAATGGTCCTCTTTTTCCTGGCATTAATGCTGCCTTCATCAGATCATTTCATGATACATTAAAAACCCAGGATTCTCAAAAGTAAACTAGGGGTTTTGAGCCGCGGCGCGGCGTGTACCGGATCGTGGATGTTAGCGTGGGAACGGGGTCAAGCGACAACATGAAAGGGCGCCACTCAGTCACAGCACCGCCCTGCTTGCCATTGCATCCTACACTAGTTTTCTGACTGACTTTCAGACAATGCAGCTTTATTTGATATTTCACTGTGAGCTTCGTAATATTATCAAACATAATCCGTATGAATTTTACATTCGTTGATATTATATTCTTTATCTAATACATGGTTAATATATGTTTAGATAAAAGTGGTGTTGCGTAAAATCTTGGAAGTACGATAACATATTTTTTTGTAAACTCATCCCGTCAAGAGATGTAGAACAAAGGGTTGATCCTAAATACGAGTAATACGTGGTAATACGAGTTGAAAAAGAAACAGTCGAAAGCAGGACTCGAACCCGTGACCGTGGGGTACCGTGGCGGTGCTCTGCCAACTGAGCTATCTCGACCTTACCTTCATCTGTTCAATTTCAAGTTCCCTATTTTTATCTCTTTAAAGGTGATGCCCAGTGACATCGGTTTAACAAGCTTAACCTGCCCTTTAATTAGTTCTCAGCTGAAGAAGCGCTGTAAACCAAACGAAACTTACCTGTCAAAATCTCTTACATATTGCAATCTTAAGATATAATTTGAGCTAATGTTAATATGGATTTATTAAATAGCGACTATCTTAAGATGCTGAACTTAATTTGAGAGCGTCTCAGCTGATATCATACTTCAGAGCGAGATTGAGTTGCATCAATTAATACGGCCATTAATCATGCCAATCTTAATTATCAATACATCGATTTTGATTTCTATGCTGAAGCATCGAGCCTCTCGTGGGCCTCACAAAGCGCTGAGGACTCCGCAGTGAGTCTCGCGGTCGATCTGGGTCAGCTGCTGCAAGCCTCTCGACCTGCTCAATGTGGAGACTAATGCAAATCGATTTACGTCATCTGTATGTTTGTTGCACGTGTTCACAGTAATTTTAGTATTTGATAACGCTTCTTGTGATATTATTTTTTTGTGTAATGTTTAATATTTTGTGAGTCTTTTTAATAAATAAATTGAATTTGAATATTTTTGTTTTTATTAGTATGAATTTTTTTTCATGTTCTTCTTCAAAATGCTATTAATCATATTTTTTCTTTATTCTCGTGTTTAAAGTGTTTAAAAATACGAATATAACAATTTCAATTTTCAAAAACGATATTGTAGTAAGTTTTTTTAATTAGTTTTATTACTTTTGTTACAAGCCATTTAAAATAGATGTTAGTAACCTTAATGTTAATGGTCGATAGAATTATGCTGGTCTAGTTTCTTGTATACTAAGCTGGTCGGACGGAAGCAACACACTTTGTCACGATTATAGGGCTCCTTATCAATTTTTTTACATAATACAGGTTATAAATAGTAAACTCATTTTTGATTCTCATATTAATTATATGACTCGGAAAGCTTATCGTATGTTGGGATTTGTACTAAGAATTGGTAGAGAATTCAAAAAAAATACAACTTTAACGCTATTATATAAATCTCTTGTACGGCCGTTACTCGAATATGCATCAGTGGTTTGGAATCCTCGATATGATATATATATAAGGAAAGTGGAGCGTATCCAAGAAAAATTTATCAAGCATCTCCAGTGGCGTAATCGTCATGAAGCTCAGTTGGACCATGGGTTATTAAGTTTAAAGTCCAGGCGCTCAGAGCGCGACCTTGTGTTCTTATATAAAATTGTTAGGAATCATGTTGAGTCCCCTTACCTTCTTGGTAAGGTATGTTTCGGTTGCCCTCGTCTAAATGCACGTAAGAAGTGTTTGTTTCATAGTGGTACTGCGAGGACAAACTATGGCATGAACGTATTTATTAAAAGAGCTTGTCGATTGTATAATAATATTACATCAGTTGATACTGACTGCATCGATATCTTTCGCCTTTCTCTAACTCAGTACAAAAAAAATGTTGTTAGAAAATGTTAGAAAAAAATATATTGTAACTAAATTTAATTATATTTGAGCAATTTTAATTGTTGGTTTCTGGGTGTGGGTGCGCACTTCTACCGCACCGCGCCACCGTTGTCTTTGTTCTTGTTTACATGATACTGATATCTGTGGAAACTGTTGTGGATAATGTGTTGTTTAATAATTTTTAATTTATAAGTGTTATGTTTTTCTGTAGTTTCCCAAATAAAATAAAAAGTAAAAAAAAAAAAAATTAAAATAAAATAAATTTCGACTCTCTTTCAGTAACTTTGTTGAGTTATTTCGATTATCACTTTAAGACGGTTCTGCGGAAGTTACACGCTTCTATTGATTTATTCAATTTCCGAACTGCAGCGCGTCTAGAACTCCATTCTTCTCCCCTCAGCCAATAATGTCGCTGGACAATACATTTATATTTTATTGTTACAAATAGAATTTATTTATTCTCTTCTAGGAACAATTTTCTCGGGATTTGTGGAAATAACAGTGTTTATTAAGATGTTTTATACATAACTAGTGCACCGACTTTTCGCAATGCATATTCTGTCCCATGATATGATAGAGGGTGAGCCTATCGCCATATCAGGCACAAATTCCAGACTCTGGGCTGATACTGAATTTAGAACCCAATGTCACTTCGCCCGACCCGGGAATCGAACTTAAGACTTCAGCATTGCTGTCATACCGTAATACAACTACGCCACCGAAGCAGTCACTGAAAATGATAATAGAGAAAGAAAGAAAGAAAGAAAATATTTATTTGTAACAAGCATTACTACAACATAATTAAGTACTAAGAATCTTAAATTAATTTTGCTCGTCACAAAAACGACTCCAACTCAGCATAAGCTGGTAAAAACCAGCGCTGGTCTTCCTTTGGGCCGTTTTGTGATGTCACGGGCGCCAAAGGCATAAACATAACAAGTATTATAAATAAAATAAGTGCTATCTTCATAACCTGTTTAATACGATAGCTGTCAAGTTTACTGGAAACAAGCGCAACGGGGCCGTCTTGTAAGGTCGCTACCTAACCTGAGGCATGATTCTCTATGACATTGTTAACTCGTAACGCGGCCGCGTCACGTTCACTTCGTGTAATGTGCGTAAAATGGTATTCTGTATGCCAATTTCCATAGTAATAAACGCGATGAGTTACGTTACGCGCTTGTTACGAACGGTGAAAATAACGCGTGTCATAGAGAATAAGGGGGCTGAGGCATGATTCTCTATGACATTGTTAACTCGTAACGCGGCCGCGTCACGTTCACTTCGTGTAACGTGCGTAAAATGGTATTCTGTATGCCAATTTCCATAGTGATAAACGCGACGAGTTACGTTACGCGCTTGTTACGAACGGTGAAATTAACGCGTGTCATAGAGAATAAGGGGGCTGCATTAATATTAGAACCGGAACAATTCTTATAGAAATAGTTTTGTATCCAGTGAACTATCTCATAAGATTCCGCCTCGTAAATCGTTTCTGTTGGAAGCTAAATTGAAGACTTTCCAACTGCAACTTTAAAAGGAGTAAGTGTAAAATGAGCTTCCGTTGTGAGTCTTGAATGGAATTTTCTCATTTAAGTTTCAGTAGCGTGTTTTGATATCTTATATTTCGTCAGATTTCAAGTTAAGTTCACTCTTTCATAACTATGCGGCATCACTTCGTTGTGGAAGTATCTAGATACTTTAATAGTTGCGTATATTATGAGAAGTAGTAACTTACATTATTCAAGTGATTAAGTAGTCTTAAGACGTATGTATACTCCGCAAATTTATTCTAAGATGCATGAAAATATCATTATAAATGTTTTAATTGTTAAAATCTAAAAGAGTTGATCAATGCCTCCGCTGCCGTTTCAAATAGGAACACTACGCAGAATCAAAATACAATGTTCTAGATATGGCATTATGCTGGGATCATTCGATCAAGATATAGATAAACCAGTGCACAGACGGATACTTACATTCAAAGTCTATTGAATGGTAGAACTGCAATACGTCTTAAGCAAAGGTTAAGGAATAAGTCTCATTACTTCATCTATAAATAAAATAACTAACAGCACTACAACATCCCGAGAGTTCGTTAAACGTCGCACGGCTAGTGTTCGTGTGTGTATTTATGTGTGTGAGTAGCAGTTAGAGTCTCCATTAAATCTGAATGGCGCAGCTTCCTTAAATCCCAAATGGTTTTACGTAAAACAAAGACCATTAGGTCCTCGTGAATGTGCAGCCTTATGTGTAGTATCCGTTTAGTTTGTGGGGGATAAATCCTGTTTGATTAGTTGGTAAAGTGATATTATACAAAGTATTGTTTATTAATGTTTGGAAAATATAAATAATGAGGGGTAGTCTAGTCGTAGTACCTATTTTGATACCACTTATAAAATACTAGTAGTGGTCGTGGCTCCGCCCGCGTGAAAAAGTTTTTCCGGGACAAAAATATTTTCCCGGGATAAAAAGTAGCCTATAGCACTCAGGAGTTATGTAGCTTCCTATTAGTGAAAGAATTTTTAAAATCGGTTCAGTAGTTCCTGAGATTAGCGCGTTCAAACAAACAAACAAACTCTTCAGCTTTATAATATTGCTAGCTTTTGCCCACGGCTTCGCCCGCGTTAATAAGTTTTTCCGGGCTAAAAGTACATAAAAACCTTTCCGTTAAATCACTCTATCCAACATATGTATTTGGATAAAGATTAATATTATGACGTTGATGAGCATTTCTTCCTAGCGTTGTCACTTTTTGAATAAAGTTGACCAAAAAATAACTTTGTATTTTCTAATATATTGTAACATAGTTTAGGGTCTAGGCTTGTAAACTATCTAAAAAAAAACATTAAAGCTGCATATTTTAAATTGGTTGACTAAATATTTAGCTGTAACTGTGTTAGGATAGAAGAATGTGATCCATTGAGTTACGAAATGTTTTAGGTACGAGTACAATAAATAAAATGCAAAATATAATATTTTTTAGTTTATTATTGAAAAATTAGACAGTCTTTATAAAAATAATACAAAACTCTAAACAAAATACTAGATGACCAAATAATATTCAGTTTGGTAAATCCTTTGAGTTACATTTCTGGTAAGTAGGAACTTGTACATTAATATCAAACTGAAATTACGATTATGTTGTAATATGTAATCTTGCACTATTATACAAAATCGTTTATAGAACTAAATAACATCAAAATATGGTACACAAGCGTTTAAAAAATGCAAAAAACTTAAAAAATATCAATCTCATGAGGTAGGACTGTCACTCAATGGAACGTAACATATAGATAAGGATGTGTTCACCTACTTGAACAATTTCAAATATCGATTTTAGGCTATAAAGTTATTACATACAAATGAAATAAAAAATAAATGTAAATGATACAGTTGTGCGTGTGTGTGTATGTGACTGCTTTTGCTGGTAAATCCAATTAAAATGGTGTACTTTAAATGTTTTTAAGTATTTTTCGAATGTACTTTTGAGATCTTTTATGGTTCCAACTTTTTTCACTTTAACTGTTTTCTTTGTAGTTATTTCTTTTGATATTTTGTTTTCCGTCTTTGTATATTTGTGATCGATCATCTCCCATTGACTCCATTCAACTATCGCTGTTAAATTTTCTTCCAGAGACTCATATATAATTTCTTTTTCACGGCTATCTTTACATTCGGCGTACATACATTCTTTTGAATTTGTATCACAACATTGAGCTTTTACTACATCTAGGATAGTGTTGTAATTTTTCAAGACTTTGCACTTCTTCAATGCGATAAATAGCATTTCCATGTTGTTGTGCTTAATGCACAAGCAAGTTTCCCTATTTTGGATAGTAGGGCATAATACGAAAAACGGTTTATATTTAAAAAAGTGGCCAAGCTACACTTTCCACCCTCTTCCCGATAAATTTTGTGTAAATTGGTCACTGTGTCAGTTAAATACCTGATCTGCTCTTTTCTTTTATTAGAAGTACGGCATTGTCTCTTACCAGCTGTCATCCGACTGATGTCGTCTCTAATATAAAATGTTTCAATTTCGTCTTTAACTTTGTTATTGCCACATTTTTTATTTTTTATTCTTGCCGGTCCTTTTAATCCAAATAACTTGGCCACGAAGGCTTTTTTATTGTTTTTCTGTACATCTTCACTTAAAACCATTTGCTTCATTTTTTGCTTTTCTTTAATTGTAGTACACGCCTGATAGGATTTTTTCAAAGTCGCTTCCAGTACTTCTTCTCGTGCTTTTAATCTTTCTATTTGATCTTCAAGTTTTTTTACTTTCACCTCAGTTTCTTTTTTTTGGCGGTATAGTCTTTTCCTGTATTTAAATATTATTCTTGCTAATTTTTCATTTTTATCAACCTGAGCTTTGTAGCTTCTTGTAAGTTGTTTAATTCTTTGTTCTTTTTTCTTCTCTGTTTTAACATTCTTTTTAGCTGGGGTCTTTTTTTCTTCTTGGAGTTCTTGTTTTTTTCTTTGTTTCTGTTTCCTTTTTTGATCACGCCAATGTTTTCTTTGTTTTTCTTTCTCTGTTTCAGATAGTTCTTGAACCTTCTTGTTTTTCGATTTAACGTATTCCGCGTGTTTCTTTTTTATCTCATTGTATTTTTCTGGATTTTGTTTTAATCGCTCCCTATATTTTTTCATTCTTTCAGCAGCTGTTAAAGCCATGATATGCTTCACTCCTTAAACAAAATTATTGTATGCACAATTACTAAGGTAAATAACGATTAAGTAAGATAATAAAAAAGAAATTGAGAAATATGCAATAATAACATCTCCTTTTTATCAATATCTACCACCTTCTCTATCAAAAATCACCAACGACAAAAATCTATTGAATAATAAAATCCATTTACTGAGTTTCGCTAAAATCGGTTCAAAATTATGACAAACACGAGTACCAACATACATATATACCAATATATAATATACATATATGCGGACAAGCAAAATCTTGGATAGCAAATCCTGAGACACTGCGTGTTTGGTCAATTATAATTTTCGCCCCCTGGTGGACAAAGACCTGACTCTTTCTAGCCACAACACTTTTAGAAACAAAAGTATATTCGCTCAAAACCTGTACCTATAACGCGGCCTTAGCGTTACTATGAGTGACTATTCATTCCAATGCGTTACGAAATTTCTCATAGGAGCGTAACGGTTTTCTTGTTATCAAAAACTTTTAAATTTTATTAGTTTTAGCGCGTGTTTTATTGCCTGAGTTTAATTAGTTTAGGAAAAAGACATTGTATTTTAACGAATTAGTCACTAGCACTTTGCATTAGAATGTCACTTACCTTAGAAAACTCAGTCACTCAATGGATAAATGCACCAAACCTCCAAACACGTCCTTTTTAAACTGCAATTCTTGGAGAACTGAGTTACGAAAGATTACACATGGCCGATAAATGAAATTTGTAATGTTGCTAGGTAAAATAATTTATTGCTGTTTGGTATAAAATACAAGCGATTTTAGAGATATGACCGTAACTCACTATGAATTTTCCTTTGAGTGCAATATGTGTCCTCGGATAATTTTGCTTTTATATTCAATATATTGTAAGTTAAATTAAAAAAGAGACAGAAATTACAATTTTAACAAAATTTACAACATTTAAAGATATAAATAGTGTGAGCCATAGTGGAAAAAAAATCTGTAATTGCACATTTAATTCAGCTGTTGTGAAGGGGGACACTGAAAAAACAGCACAATTAGTTATTTGATTATATCATTTAAGTAAATTTAAACTAAAAAAATGCATTAATAATGATTATTTACTGTGCCTAACTTCATTTATTTCAGCAGGGATAACAATTTCTTACACTAAACCTTTAGAAACACAAATTTAGTCCATTTAAACCTGTAGGACATAGGAATTTTTGAATGAGCAACACTTGGAAGAAATGCCCTGATACAACTCTTAACAAATAATGCATTAATTTCGACCAAATTTGATTACCATAAAAACGGTTCTAGTGAGTTAATCTTAAAAGATAGACATATACTGTCGTGGACATTTTTTTAGATCATTTTACGAGAAATAATTCTTTTGTACATATATTTTTGGTATCTTGAACCGTTTTCGCAGCGCACGCAATGGAAGCCCTCAAGGATGAATAATTTTCCCCGTTTTTTTCACATTTTCCATTATTTCTTCGCTCCTAATAGTTGCATCGTGATGTTATGCAGCCTTAAGCCTTCCTCAATAAATGGTCTATTCAACACAAAAAGAATTTTTCAATTCGAACCAGTAGTTCCTGAGATTAGCGCGATCAAACAAACAAACAAACAAACTCTTCAGCTTTATAATATTAGTATAGATTTAAAGGATCTAATTGATAGTAATCATAATATTAAACTTCGTCTTCGCAATTTATACGTATTTGGTACATTAGTTGTAGAAATATAATATTTTGTTGTAATTTTTGGTTAAGTACTAGCTTTTGCATATGAAAAAGGTTATATTTAGAATTTGTTATTTATTAAAGAAAATATAAACATATTTTACATCAACATACCATCATAATTCTAGATGTTTCTCCAAGCTTTCAAAATTGAATTTCTAGACAAAACCCGAAGTCTAACAATGGAATTTAATAATGTCTTTATTAAAACGAGCGCACATAAGTGATTTTGGAAGGGTGGCTGGATTTTTGCAGCGTGCGTGCGAGCCTCAGTTAATTTGGTCCAAAGCTGCAAGGCAAACAGGGCCGTGGGGAGGTGTTGTACACACGTATACAAAGCAGCTTTTAGCTCCGCTCTTCAGAAGTTAAGGGTACGTCGTAATCATTGCGATAGGTGTCGCTACGTTAATTTATGAGAACAAAGTTTGGCTCGTAGCTTCGTAGTCTCGTAGAGCTCGTAGCTGCGTAGAGGTTTTATTGTAACGTACACATTCGTAGAAAGCTCGTAGCTCGTAGAGGGTTTGTAGCTCTTTAGACATTATTAATTTTATTAATAATAATTTCCGTAGCTCCCATTACAGTTCGTACTACGACAGCCCCCTAGCAAGGGTAGGTCGGTGTAATATCCGGCCTAGTCGACGGCGAAACTGCGCTCCGCCAGAAGGAGGCGATTAAACGCCGCACATAATTGGTGCTTTTAAACTGCTCGCCTATTAGATTTCCAACGTAATCACCTGTTATACACGAAATCTATTTTCTAACGGTGCGCTGTTTCCCAAACAGCTGTAAAGTGATTGCTGGAACTGTAAAGTGATTTTAATAGTGATTTAATTAGGTTTTGTTGGAGTCGTGTGCGTAAATTAACAAGTTATATCGGCTTTAAAAACTTTGGGGCTTACTCACACTACTACGGCTTAGACGAACATTAAAAAATTACTTTTATTTTTATTTATTTTTTATTTTTATTTATTTTTAGAAAGATACACTAAACAGATAACTGACAATAAAAAATCTAAATTACAACACAATGGATCTAATGACTAGTCAGAATCCAAATAGAAGTGTATACAACTTATCCAAATTACACGTACAAGTTTGATTAACAAAAAATTATGTAGTGATTCTTATTAACTATTATTCAACTAGCAGCAACGTTAGTATTAAGACACGTGAAAACAATCCTCTTGTAAGTGCTCAGCCTGCTGTCAAAAATATCTAACTCAGGGTACTTTAAACTTAATTCATTATAGAGCCGGCACATGCGAACAATAGGATTATAATACGACGTGTTGTTTCTATAAACCTTAAGAAAAAATGTTTTAGGCAATCTGATACGGGGTTTAATATTAATTTCGATAGTCGCTAAGAGATCTGAGGAATCAATCAAAGAATGCAGCAATTTATGTAAGTAAACAAGGAAGATGAAGTTACGTCTTAAATTCAGTGAAGGAACATTGAAGTGTGCAGATCTGCTGTTGTAATCTAACAGCGTTCGGGAGAGATGCGATCGCCAGCTAAGCACTCTGAGAAAGCATTTTTGTACACGTTCTATTCTGTCTTCGTGTACTTTGTAGTATGGCGACCAAATAACGGAGCCATATTCAAGTATGCTTCTTACTAAGCTATAGTAAAGTAGTATAGAACTGTTATGTTGTCTGAAATCCTTAGAAATTCGTATTACGAAACCTAATGTTTTACTAGCCTTATGAGCAATGTGGTCATAGTGTGATCTAAATGTGACTTTTTCGTCAAACAGAATGCCTAGGTCTCTAATAGTAACCTTCCTTTCGAGTAATTGATTATTTAGTTTATAGTCGTACAGAATCCTATGTTTCTTGGTTGTAAAAGATATGACGTTACACTTATTAACATTTAGTTCCATGTCATTGTTATTGCACCACTCAGATATCTCATTCAAGTCTCGCTGCAGGATGTCACAGTCCTCAGCATTTGCTACAGTTCTAAACATGTTCAGGTCGTCAGCGTACATCAGACTGTTACAGCTAAGGTATTTGGTTATGTCATTAATGTACAAAATAAATAGTAGGGGCCCTAAATGTGAGCCCTGGGGCACCCCAGATGGAACTTCTATAACCGTGGATGTGTAGCCCCTTAGAGCAACAATCTGAGTACGTCTAGTTAAGTAACTTTCGATCCAACGAAGCAGACTGCCATGAATGCCAAGGGCAGAAACTTTACGACATAGTCTTGCGTGGTTGACACGATCAAAAGCCTTAGAAAAATCTGTGTAGATGGCATCGACTTGATAATTTCTGGCAAAGCCACTACAAATATATTTTTTGTATGATAACAGATTACTAATTGTCGAACGTTTCCTAACGAAGCCATGCTGCCTAGGAGAAATGGCTTGAATTACATGGCCGTATATGGTGTTATAAACAAGACTCTCAAAAATCTTAGCGATGCAAGATAATATACTTATCGGACGATAGTTTTCACATTTCAACTTGTCGCCAGTTTTAAAGATAGGTACAACATGAGCTAATTTCCAGAGCGCAGGAAATAGTCCAGTTCGTAGGGACTTATTAAATATCAAATACAATGGGAAAGCAAGTTCTTTAGCGCAAGCTTTAATAAGGAATGGAGGTATGCCATCCGGACCAGACCCTTTGTTGGGGTCGATATTGGAAAGTTTTTTTAGGATTGAACTTTACGGATAGCACACAAGTTTAGAAGTATCAAATTTCACCCACGACCTCCATACGGATGAACTAGCTAATTTCGGCCACGGTGGTTAATCTCAACGAAGATCAGCCAGGTGCGCAAGAGATATTATAGTGCCAACTTCCTGACTCCAAGCTGCGAATGAGTAATTTTTAAAATAGAAAAACCCAGCAACAATGTTTTTGGCTCGACCCGGGATTCGAACCCAGGACCTCAGCGCGAAAATCGTACTCGTAACGCATAAGCAATACTACTCCACTAAGGTCCAGTCAATATAATTATGTCTGACGTAGTTACAGAAAGTGTTGTGTTGCTTCCTTTGACATTAAATATCACTCAATAAAGCAAAAAACCTGAATGACTATTACAGACGTATATAATAACGATTAGGAAGTAAGGTAAGTATGCTGCATTAAATTATCAAAGAAATTTTTTTTTTAAATCCCTCCCCTAAAGGAAGGAAATCCTAACGGGAATACAACTAGTAAGAAATAAAACAATAGTAACAGCTGAACTGCGCCACAGTTGATCGATGAAGTCAGTTGCAAAAACATTAATCCCTGAGAGACAAGGCGGCGGTGGCTTTAGAGCAGTTATCGACATTGACAAATCAAGTGAACCGCGAACTGAACCGCGCACAAAGAGATGCTCGCGACACTCGCAGGAAGGCTGCCGGCTCCTTTTACTGCAGATTTCATATTGCTTAAGTATGGAATTAACATGTTGCCTTTAGAAATGAAACTATGGAATACATATTTTCTAATTTAAATACTTTTTTATTGCCAATGAAGATAAACGCCCGGGTGGTCACTTGGTGGTAAATGGTCAAAAGAAACAGAAACTGGCAATTATAACACTTTATAGCTCATTGTTATCCTAATTTATACTACGCCATTACCTATGCTTAATGGAACGTCAAGAAGAATGGTATGGCCTGACATTCCATAATTGGTAGAAATATCACTCGAAGCTCTTAATTGAAAATAGAAGTATGACATTTATTTTAGGGAAGACGCATGGCGAAAAGTGGATGCACTTGTTGCGCCTCTGTCTACCCCTTCGGCGATAAAAGGCGTGAGTATGCGTATGTGTACATTCATTTATTTATAACTTTTATGAAAGCATCTGTTGTCACATTGATAGTGCTCATCCCGCTTTTTATGTAAAATAGTGTAATCAAGTTTTAACGTGTGATCGACGAAGCTTTCTTCCAAATTGTACTCTTAATGTTTTGTAAAGGATAATAATATAGTAACAGTTTACTATAAATTATGTACGCCGCATGCCATATTTTAAGTACGAGTGGTGCGGCGATTTGGCTCGGTAAATATATCCAAGGCGGCGGCGCTAAGCGGCTCCTTTGAGTGCATCTCAAATCCGCCGCAACACACACACTCTTATAAATATAGACATAGCGACTTACTTATAAATATAGACATAGCGACTTACTCTTAACTAGGCTCACGTTTATAATACGCCATGTAATGAGGTGTCGAGTTAATTTGTACTTTATTATGCTTTAGTACAGCGAGTTATGAAGATTGAAGGATTTTACGAGGTAGTAGGTCTGCGTTATATGAGTTACGCTAAATGATGGTAGATATCGAGCGTAGGTAGATACGCACTTATGCCGCCGAGCAGTGATGTGTACGAATTGTTGTGTTGTTGCCAGCGGAATTCTTGAGCAGGAACATATTCTAACGTCTCAGGATGACAGGAGAGCTCAGAGCTGTGTAAGCCTGTTTGGATATAACTGTAAATGTTTGCGCGGCATCCATCAATACCGATTTTAAAAAGAAATTGACAAAACGGTCTACCATCACGATCACGTAAAGCTGTTTTTAATCGACGAGTAATCCACAACTGCAACCGTGCAACGAAATAACAGACCACACGGAATTCACCGACCGACTAATTCCCGAAAAACTAGCAGATCACAATCAATTTTGGTGGGATGCAATCGAGCCGTGGACATGCGGCGGTCGAGTGAAGCCGCAGCCCGACCGGGCGCACAACGCACGTTAACGAATTCATTTACAACTAAAAGACTGCCGAGGCCGTGTCGGCTGTACGAATACTTCCAAATTTGACAACTATTGGACGGATTAATATGCCCGGATTTTCAGATTCAAAATAGTTAACTTGTAAAATATTTCCAGATTACTACGATGTCGGACCTCCAAGAATAAAATTTTTCGAGCGAGCTGATAAATAAATTATGACATATATCAAGCTTTTAGTGCCTTTAACCCGCATAATTCTTTCATTATCAAGATTTATCATAATGCATAAGATGTACTACTGGTGGTAGGTCTCTCTCGTATGCAAGGGTTAGTAGGGGCTAGTATCATCGCGATGTCTATTTCTGCCAAGCAGCAGTGTGCATGCATTGCTGTATTCCGCTTTGAAGAAAATTATAGCTAGCGTCATTACTACCAGAATTATGAGGATTAGCATCTTATGTCTCATGGTGACGAGCGCAGTGGAGTGCCATGCAGTAGTTTGTAACTCAATGTTCTGTATGTTGTTACTGTCTATGGGTGGTCGCAGCGCTTACCATCAGGCGAGCGGTATCTACGTCACGACATTCAAATGCAATAAAAAAAACAAAAAGAAGATCTAAGACAAGGAACGTCCTTATTCAAAGTCCTAATAAGTGGCATTGAGTCATCACTTCACTTACTGCGCGGTATAATATGTCGCTTGAAATAAGTAAAACTCACAGGATGCACTCACACAAAAAGTGTTGTCGATTCACCAAACTTGATGGAACGGTTTCCACACCATTAATGTGCACGTCAACCCTACCCCAGTGCAAATAAATATAGATGACTTCGGGTAAATGGCTCAATAACACGCTATTTATCATCGTAAATGCCCCACGACTTTATTTATTTAGACCTTTCAATAATTTCTAATGGCATAATTTATGACAATGTTGTATGCAGAGGATGAATATTCGGAAAGGTTACATAAATTTAATATTGGCTTCTATTGATGTTAAAGATTGTGATAATGTTTTAACTTCTTTATAGCAATGAAATGTGCATGTCTTCGGTTAGCACATAAACTACTTTTAGCCTGTATAAATGTATCAAACAAAAAATGAAAACATTACTCTAGGACTTTCATACAAGCTAAGTTGTGAGTAAAGGCTACTTATAACTGAATAAGATAATTACAACAAAGTAAGTCAGACGAGGTAATATGAATAAAATATTGAATCCATACCTGCACCTTATTTTAAAATAAATTTGCTTGAATACATATATTTTTCGCTACGAGACAGAGTACCAACTAATGTGATATATGATCCCTCAGTAGATGACACTTATGCTTATTCGAAATATCCCGAATTAAACATGTCTCAATAACTTAAAAAACAAACGTATCACAAGAAAACATTTTCAAGAATATCAGGGACCCATGTAAGCTGACTTACTGAAGATCGTACAAATACTTCGAAATAAGACAACAGAGCGCTCCGGTGTGCACACAGCCTAAACAAACAGCCGGGCTTGTAGACTCCTTTTAATTATGGCAGAATTTAAAAATGTATTACGATGGATCGAGCCTCAAAAATGACTTTGTTAACTGTGTTTATTAAAGACTAGCTTTTGCCCGCGGCTCCGCCCGCATTAAAAAGTTTTTCCGGGATAAAAGTCCCGGTTTATATTTTCCCGGGATAAAAAGTAGCCTATGTGTTAATCCGGGATATGATCTACCCGTGTGCCAAATTTCAGCGAAATCCGTTCAGTAGTTTTTGCGTGAAAGAGGAACAAACATCCTTACATCCATACATCCAAACATCCAAACATCCAAACATCCAAACATCCATACATTCTTACAAACTTTCGCCTTTATAATATTAGTAGGATAATGAATTTTAAAGAGCTGTGTCGTAATTGTTTATTTTGACTGAAAATTACTGTTACCAAGAGCAGGTTCATATTTTATTTTCAAATGATATGTAGTTTATAATTTGTTTTCTATTACGAGGAATTCTCAGAGTAGGTAAGAGGAAAATTAAATTATGTTCCTTAACTTTATTTTATTATTTCGTTATTGATACATTGCGTACTAAAATTTCAATTATTTCTTAATATTAAAAGACTTGTCTTATTAGCCTAGTTGGGAATGGAACGGTCTACCGAGACATTTTCCGGAGGTTCAAACCCAAGGCACACACCTCTGACTTTTCGAAGTTATGTGTGTATTGTTTATCAATTATCGTTCACTTTAACGGTGAAGGAAAACATTGTGAGAAAACCTACATACCTGAGAATTCTCTATAAGAATTTCGAGGGTATGTGAAGTCTGCCAACCCGCAGTAGGCCAGCGTGGTGGACTAAGGCCTGAACCCTTTCAGTAAAAGAGGAGGCCCGTGTTCAGCAGTGGGCAATATATAATACAGGGCTGATTGCAAAATATTTGTCATTGCGATTTTCATAACAGAAAGCAAATAGAGCGGTAAAAACTAAGAATAAACATTATCTCTCAAGTCCGGGATCCTTTGTCCCAGTAAGCGCGAAACAGATCCACCGCGGCCGTTTACACGCGCAAACATTTCTGATCTGTGACGACCCTCCCGCCGTCAACGTTTTTGTCAACACCATCCACCACAACATCTGCATCCACTCCTACAGTCCTTGAACCTTAATGTTAAAACGTAGGGTCTATTTTTGCAACAATTTTTCTTACACAATTGTGTCTAAACTTGGCAGCGTTTCGAAATATTTGCTTTGGATTTTAAGGGTATGGAGATGATTTTTGCACGTCAAAGTTTTAGGTAAATTTGTATGTTTGTACTCACTTACCGTGCTGTCGACTTGCGGGAGTACAAATTGTTATATGTTTGTATTTGCTATTGCCCCGTGTTCATTTGAAAGGTATATTCATATCGTAACTCTGACCATGGAAGCACACATAATATGTATTTTCTTTTATAACGAATATCAGGATAGCGTAGTTGTCTGAAGACAAGTCATTTAGAAATATCAGAATTTGTAATAACATAAGCTCTAATCGTTCTATCCCCGAAGAGATAGGCAGCGCAACTCATTCGCGCACACTGTGGCTGGGTAATATCCGTCCTATGATTGAATAGGAAGCGATCATATCGCTATATCGAAAAAAAACCGGACAAGTGCGAGTTCAACTCGCGTACCGAAGTTCTGTACAAACTTGTCTTTACATGTGCTGTAAGACCTTGCTTCTTGACAAAAATATCGTGAATCTAGATCGACGAGAAGTACCCTATAGGTTTGATTCCCTAGCGAAATTGCAACAAATGCCACATAAACGGACATACCTTTTGATCGCGTTGACTAACCGGTTTGATTTTTTCCCAGATGGAAGAGACCGTAGACCGGAGTATTTAATAATTTCAACTTGACATATTTACGCGTTCCTGAGGAAAAGGGTCTTGACGGATAAACAGATAGGAAAACAACAAACTGATCCCATAACCGTTTTTTTTAAATTTTGAGGCACGGAACTGTAAAAAGTGATCATATAAGGGTTCCTTCTTTTATTTTGGTCTAAGGAAAATTAAAAATTAAGTAAGAAACAACTTAAGTGTGTTTTCGGATAAAAAATAACTAAGGGCCCGACCTGGGAGGGCAAATCATAAATTATCGATTGGAGGCTCAAGTACGGAATTACTAAAGGTGATATTCATGTAACAAAATAACTATAATTGAAATATAGTATTTCGATTATTTCCCTACACATAAACCTTGAACACAGCGAACAACTCGAGGCCCAAAATGCAAATTCAATGGTTTTCGCGTCATTTTCCTTACGCTTTGCGCGGAGAGCGCTTCACCTAACAAAGTGTCTTTGCTGGTATGTATGCTACAATATTATTTTACATTACAATTGCGCGACTGTCGACTCTATATCCTACACTATTAGGAAGTATGTGGTGTGTTTGTGTGTTGGTGCCCGTGACATCACAGGCTCGGCACTCGTAGCAACGAGCTCGTACGGTAAGGAAATATATCTGTCAAGTGGCTGTTCACCAAACAGGTGTATAATCGGCCTCCGCCGAGATTTTTGCTTTAATCTTGGGTAAATTCGAAGTAGTTTCGCCATTGTTGAGGTCTGGATCGGTTCAAAGGTGTAGTTACTTGCCTGAGTGAACAGCATGCTTGAAATTTAGATTACCTATATATTAAGAACACATAAAGGAGAATATTTTTTACGTAGACTTTTGTAAATTTTTGTATAACCTTAAAGCGACACCTGCCTGTGGCTACAGTGTAATATGTTTTAATTTTAAAGTTCCGTATGACATGGGACTACGTCGGTTATGCTGAGGTGATACTTGTGCAAACTGGCTATAATGTCCATAAAGCCAAAAAACAGTACCTACTTGTACACTGTTTAGTGGAAGATATACACAAACCCTTCCACAAGACATACCACCATGCGAAGGGGATTGAACCGAAGAGTAATAATAACATAAAAGCTATCTAAGCTATCTAAATAGTCCATTAACTAATAAGTTTTAATTCAATAACACGCGTGTTCATGTGAGTGTAATTTGTGAGATTACGTCCCGGATTCCGCGGCCGGGACTAAGCCGGGACCGGGTCCCGGGGCCGGGATTACAAGTCACAAGTTACCCGCCGTTAGACGATTACAAATTAATTCCGAGCCTATTATGTTGTGATTTGCATGGGTTCCGTGGCTTTTGTTATGTCGACGGTTCCGTAGTTTCGGAATCGTATTAATGCTGTGTACATGTGTTTCTTATTCATAGAAATTAAGTACCTGGGTGGTTGCATTTAAAATAAAACAAAGATAAGTTCGAAACCTACATAGGCATGTATAGAATAGCTACCTATCACAATATTTTAACAAAAATTACCAAAACCAAATTATTAATATTCTAGCTCTTGATTTTATAATTTTATAGAATCCTGAAAAAGAAACAGTCGAAGACGGGACTCGAACCCACGACCCCCGGCGTACCGTGCCGAGTCCCGCCTTCGACTGTTTCTTTTTCAGGATTCTATAAAAATATAAAATCATTAACCAGGCACTACATGGCCATTAACATGTGTAAAAAATCATAATATAAAATTCTAGCTCTTTTTAATAATAAATCAAGACAATATATTCATGTTAACATTTCAAAAAACACTCCATAAAATTAACAAAAACACTCCAAACATGTCAAAATTTCCCTACGTCATATCACGAGAGAATCCATTAAGCGAATTAGTGAGTTGAACGAAACACGCCAGGGCAGACGCACGGTACGTCACATGACGTTCGGGTACGTCCCGGGACGTTGGAGCTTTATGATTTTGTTACATAGCCGCTTAGGATCCGTATGGTGAGATGAGTACGAAATTTTATATAAACACTGACTGAAATCTTTATGAAACTCCGCACCAGATGTAGGTGATCTCATATCGTAAGCTTGTTTTCCTGAAAGGTTAAGCAGTGGTGTAAGTCCATGAATGGTTCGCTGAACTTATAGCTAATCTAAAGAGGTCATCGCTAAATTAACACAATTTCGACCCCAAATAATAATTAATTAATGCATTTTTTTAGAATGGACGCTACACCAATCTTACGACTGAAGAATTATAAAAGGTATCTACTGATTTCTCGCCCCTAATAGGCTACAGTCCTGACACTGCTCATCCCTGTTTGCATGCTGCACCTGTATGTAGACCTTTATTAACGATGCCGTTGAGTATGGTAATTAGATTAATTTTGAAACACCGCGAGGGCGCAGCGATAGCGGGGGGTGAACTGATAGCTTTATTTAATATTGTCAATTATACATGATGGCGGTTTAACGGGAGATAGTGTGAAACGAATATGGAACAAGAAATTGTATAGTTACATACATCGATGTAGATCTATAGCTCAGGCCTTCTGCCAATGGGTCAGGTAGAGATGTAACTTATGCATCCACATTTCATCGACCATTGTGTAATTGTGACGAGGTAGAGATATTTTCTACCCATAACAACGCCTTCTATGCATACTCAAACAATGAATGCGCCCCTCCCGTGGACACATGGATTATTCAAAACACCTTGCCAACAACTAGCCCCTTCAACAAACACCGGTCTTTAAGCAAATATTAGCGTGGATCAGGAATCGAACCTGGAATACCAAATTTGAAATAAACATTTATAGCGAAAATAGTTTACATTATAACTACATCAAGTGTTATTACTTTGTTCTAATCTATGTTTTATCTCATTATCATCATCATCAGCCACATGAATTCCACTGCTGAACCCATTAAAGATTTCCAGACGAACCTTTCAAAACCATGTATCATATATCTGATCTTCATTCTGTTTTTATTGCCTAAACCAGCAAGTCCCCGATGTGAAATGATTTTCAGGTACGACGATATAGTTAATGTTCAGCGCTACTAAACATAATTCGACTATAATCCTCAGTAATACTGTATACTATGTGTAACTAAAACATACCCAAAAGACCAACCTACATTGTAAAGGAAACACTTCTTAACAGCAAATAAATATATTCGAAACGATTGCAGTGAGGTGTCGTTGGCGAGTAGTGTCGTATGGAGTCTGACTGCGAGACAGCTGCGATAACAGACTCCTCAGTAGATGTAAATGGAGAGCGAAGCACTTTATACTCCAAGGAAACGTATTAAGGATTGTATTGAAAGCTTCAGTTAGTAGTTGGATAGTGTAGTATTGTGTATTGTGGTAACCCATTTTTTTTTCAATAGTTATTGTAGTATGTTTTTTTATTGCAATGAAAAGGTGAGATGAGCATGCCGCTTGCCTGACGGTAAGCGATACGGCTGATTATATAGAACTTTGAATTATAAAGTAATCCGTGGGACTCCACTTCGCTCGTCATCCTGAAACATAAGATGCTAATGATGTTGACCTACCCTTCGAGAACATTATTATTGCAATCATTGGTGTTGCTCCTATAATATCTGTCTTGGAATAATATTCCTACTGAGTAATGATTTTTTTATGTTTACGCTGATGTTTGGTGTCAAAATAAATCAATTTTTCAGATTTTATGGCGGTTTTCGTTTAATTTTTACTCGAGATGTTTCGAAGGCTTTGCTTTTCCTTTGCCTTCATCGTCACGGGGCAGGCTGAGGTCAGAGCTGAGGTTATCCAAAAATTTAATGTTACAATATCCAACTTCATTTTACAATAATTATTGTTCGTGATGGTGAGGCCAATTAAATATTTTCCGGGATAAAAAGTTGACTATATCATGTTAAATCAGGATGATCTATTGGTGTACTGCATTTCATCTAAATTCATTTAGTACGATTTTTTTAAATATAATCTTATTAGTTACGTGAAAGTACAACAGTCATCTTTCATTTTCAAACATTCCAGCTATCCGCCTGCTTCGCCATAGAAATCCTTGGTAAGTGACCATTACTTTATTTATTCCAGCTTAAGTAAAGGACAAAAAGGTTCATTTATAGGAAACATGTTTTGGTACTTTATCTTGTGCAAGTTTAATCAAAACCACTGGAAATGTCGAACAATCGAACTATCCTAATTAAAATAAGGTCACAATGTTGTTGGTTGACACAAATCTTCGAGAAATGATCCGTTAATTCAATTGTGATGTTTTCTACTTAACTATTTATCCTCCAAATTCAGAGATAGATTATTTAACTACCAAGAAATGTATGACAAAACGATTCCTTTATCTACTGAAACCTGAAACGTAAGTGCTATGTACAGTGAGAAGCATAAATATCTGTATACAATCAAAATTTCAAATCGCCTATATACGCGTTAAGTTAACCCTAAACAACCCACAAGTGTCTGTCGGACACATTTTTGCGTTCGGTTATTCATTAAACCTAAAGTATTTATTTTTACGAAAAACCGCTTTATCTAATCTACCTCCGAAGTTTACCGAATCTAATTGTGCAATAAAAATATTTGTAACATAAATAGTTTAATATTTATTACAAGTAAAGCAAAACTGTAACGCATCAACCCACAAGTGTCCAACAGACACATATATATTTTGTTTGATTTAAGTACCAAGGTAGATTGTTTATTTACGTTTATTTAAAACAATATCGTATCAAGTAGGTTATAAATCAACTCACAGTGCATTCTTTGTGTTATAATAGCAGTCTTTGCACTTGTAATTTTGACTATTTGGTTACAGTCACGGTGCTTAGATATTTTTGTGATAAGCCAGTCATACTCGTTTTTGTTCTGAGAAATCAACACTGAGATAGGGAGAAATTCAACGTGGTCTTGATACAAAATCTCTCAAAAAGTCAATAAATTTACTTGCACCCATAAGAAAGTTGTTAAAGTATGTGTGCCTAAACCTAAAATAGTTTTATTTGCATGAACAAAATGTTATAGTCAATGAGCATATATCTTTTGAAAGCAGGGTATAACTCAAACAGTATCTGCCCAAAAATCCTGGACGATTTTCAGCTGTTGTAAGATTTAAAATTTAGGAGATCTGCGACTAAAAGAAACACTTATACCCTTTTTTTGATACGAACATCTGAGAAAAGAAGGTCAAAATATTGCGTACAATATGGTCAACTAGTCATGCGAACCGTACGTTCGAAGTAGCAGAAACCTTACTTTTCGTAATTATTTTACATGCCTCGTAGTAGAAAATCCTAGACACAAAATGGTCTCATAGTAGTTAAATACTATGAGGACAAAATAAGGTTTCTATATCTAAAATTTTTCAATGTGTCATCGCATCTAATACCTTCGGCTGTTCTAAAAAACAAATTGAGTTTGTATGTGTAAAAGATGAATCGTACTCATATAATCCAAGACATGATGGGATCATCTGATGCTACCACAGATCAAGGAGCTGCTCAATCTTCTGAGCAAAAAGCAAGAACCGTTTTCATAATATTTGTCCATCGAAAATATACAAATCTTTTTAACAGTATTCTCATACAAAATGTATGCTCTGAACACTCGGTAAAAATATTATGTTGTGTAATATCTGTTTGAAAAAAGTAATAAAAAAGGTAAAATAAATAAATAATGATTTCTTATATTTACGCGAATGTAAGACATCGAAATAAAAGTAGTTTTCGGATTTTAACACGGCTTTTCTATTTTATGTCTGTAGTGTGTCCGCCAGACACTACTGGTCAGGTACGTTACAAAAGCATACTGGGTAGTTAAGGGTTAAACTGAAAAACAAATTTCTTCGTGTGAAGTAAAGCAAATCTCTTTTATTTTATTTTTGTGAAGAGAAAAAAATATTAATTAGTAAGAACACAAAAGTATGTAGGCAATTTGAAATTTTGAATTTGTTCAGCTACTTATGTTGGTGACTGCACATACTGACTGCCTCGGTGACGTAATTGTATTACGATACGAGTGCATTGCTGAGGTCTCGGGTTTGATCCCCGCGTCGGGCAGTGATTTTTTATTTAGTATCAGCCCGGAGTCTGGAATGTATGCCCGATATGGCGATAGGCTCGCCCCTTATCACATCATGGGACGGAATAACGGCGAAAAGTGGGTGCACTAGTTGCGCCTCTGCCTACCCCTTCGGGGATAACAGGCGTGAGTGTATATGTATATGTATGTAATATTTTCATCAGTATTTCCTTGATCCTTTACATTGAAGAGAGATTATTTCTTAATATCGCCCTGTCTCTAACTAAACCCTTGAGACTGACTTCCGGGTAGAGCCCAACTACCTTCAGGGATTACCTGTCGAGCCTCTGCGGACCTTCGAATATGCATTGCGTTTAAGATCCCGGATATTTGAGTCTGTTAAAGCCATATTTGAAACCATAATATCTTTGATTAAATTTAAGTTCCTTAAACATTATCTATGACATGAATAGCTCGTTCATCTCAGGTGATACTCGAGTTTTTATCTTTTGAAAACTGCCGTGAAGTGAAAGCATTCTTCTTGCATTCCGTGAGATCTGTGAGGTTGCCAGAGCAAAAGTAATAAAAAAAAATATACTTATGGGTAAGCATTATTTTATGCATCCCATACTATTGTAGAGAGCGATCTCGTCTCCATATCAGGGACAAGTTTGCATTTATAAATACCTACAATTTTAGGAATTCTTAATTTAAACATAAAAACGGTTGAAGTGTATTCCAATCTAACGCTTGAAACCCAAAACCTCATGATTTACAAAAACCTTGCAACTATGCTAATAAAACGATACAGCTTAAGCGTACCTACATCAAACACATTACAATAAAATTCAACTTCAGTTCAAAGCATTTGAAATAAAGTTGATTCTGTTTCCAGAAGTTAATTTAAAATTCCGTACAAGCTTTGACAAACAAGTAACATGCGTCAAGTTAAAATTAATAACCGTGCGCGGGAACAAGGTAAGTAGGTACACTTGGCAAATTTTAATGAGCCCAAGTTGACGCGGGGACTGTACACTTGTTCAAATGTTTGTTTACTTTGGTTGTCATTAGTGGAGACGTAACGTGGAAACTTTGAACATGTCAAGTCTTACTTTAGTGTTACAGAGTTTGAATAACATTGGTGTACAATAAGATTGATATTTCTGGACCTAACACATTTCTTTTTGTTGCCTCCAAAGGCAGACGAGTTAATGGCCTAGCTAGTGGAAAGTAGTCACTGTCATTGATGTTCATTGGCAATGCCAGGAGCACTGGCAAAACTTCTGTTATTCGTATTCTTAATTTTTTTAAGGCCGAACCTGATTATTAGGCATTTGTACGTGTTTGTGAGCTGTGGATATCCATTAATACCAGGTTACACAGTTTTGAAAATAAATAAATAAAAGTTAATGTAATAAATAAAATTTTCATCACCTAGATTCGTCGTTAATTCATCGATTCATCACATGTATGCTCCTAAATGAGAGTGTGACTTTTGTGTTTGGTCGGCTTATACATGTATGTAAAGATTAGCATTTATCGGCAAGCGGTGAAATCGGCCTCTAACATTAAAAACATAATAAAAATAAAAAGAAGAAAGTAATTATTTATTCCCTTTATATCTAGTTTAAGGACAAAATTAAAAGTGTTTTAACAAGTCTTAAATATAGGTATACGTTTTGGTACTGCAAGCGAAATAACTTGCTTTTTAGCCTCCAAAAACTGCAACGAATCTGATAGGTTTGGAGAAAAACAACGAGCTGCTAGATTAAAATTTTAATCGATTTACGAAAATGCACGGTTAGCCGCAGAGTGCAGTACCATCAATCACGACACACTCGGGGTAGACAGAGGAAATAGTGTTCTCTTACTGGTCATCAATCAATGTTACAGATGTGCTTTTATTTTAGGAATGCTCACATGGGAATTCATAATGTTATTGATGGATGTTTGAGACTTTCCAATGACGGAATGTTCGTGTTCCTGTAGAACTTGCTCTGGGCTCTGTAGACAAATTTGAATAACGTCAATTCGTGTCATATCAGTAGTACTAAGTGGTTAGGTGTTTGTTAGTTCTTTCTGTAGGTTTTACAAACTTATTTGTTACTGCCGCCGGTGAACAATCTATAGGCGATGTCCTCTTCTAATTTTAAGGAAATTGTAATGTAAGCTGGACGAATAATACCTTACCATGCAGTACTTTGTATTCCCAATGATGTTTTTGTTAGTACGTAGTCGTACTGCTTGTCAGGCGAGCAGTTCATCTCCTCATTCAATCCAGATAGCTTTGCCGGGCACGTATATCTAGGCCTTTGCTGAAAAAAAATCCTTTCACATCCGAAACTCTTTACGCTAAAGACATGGGTAAGGAACACGTCGCCGCCTCCGCTCACAAAGAGTTCTTTGAGACGTTCTCCGCCCGGAGACAGGAGGCGACACGTACCTCTCTATTGATTTCAGTTATTGAAATTCATGTACACGAGACTTGTTGAAACTTGTTTTTGTGCCGAGTTTCTTGTGAGAGCTAAAAAGGAAACTTTGACGTAGAGTGAGTGATTAATAGTTAAAAATTATTTTTCATTTTTTATACTTATTTTGTAAAGATGGGTATCTTGTTTGTATGTGTCGGCACGAATCTCTGGAACTACTGATCAGATTCTGAAAGTGTTCCAGCAGTAACATTTGAATTCATCCTCCGAGTATTATAGGGTACTTTTATACCCGGAATGGACGCTTACGCAGGCGGATTCGCAAGCAAAATCCAATATAACAAAAAGTAGGCAAATTTTGCAATACTATTTTCTGGTCTGATGTTGATACTAATTAGGGGTAAACAGCATCAATGCCATTAGGTACTTAAGTAACTTTTTAGCCTAGATATAGAAAAAAAATATAGCGCTAAACAATTGCGACACAGAAATTTCGACTATCGCGCCAAATTTTGCCATTTATATTCCAATCGCGTTGACGTAGTGCAGGTTTACTTTACCGCGAAAAATCACTTTGCTATTCGACTACCAAAGAGGACACTCTGCTAAATACACGTTATACGAAGCTCTTAGTAAATAAATCCTTCATAACATTAGTGGATATCTGGCGCAGTTTGCGTTGACCCGAGCGGTGTTTGCGCTCTCGATGCCCGCCCAATATCGGTGCAATTACCCTAATGTCGCACGAGATTACGGACACCATAAAATGGACGGAATTCCCGCGTCGTTTTTACCGTACGTATTAAGGGATCTTGATAGGACTTGCTTATGTACGTAGCTTGTGTGTGAAATTACATTAGGCATTGCCTACTGGTTTATTTTTGGTGATGCTTACTTTATATGGCTTATTTTTAAACTTTATTGGACGGTGAGGATATCCTGAAGTGCTAGTAGCCTGAAGTGATTTCTTTTAATTTTATTATTTTATCTTTACTTTTTATTAAGAGAAGTGGATATTAACTATATCCACCATACATTTAAATTCTTTTAAATGAAAGGAATTCCGGAATAATAATATCAAGGTTCCACAGAAATTAAAGTAAGATTTAATTACGTTTCCTTTCGTAGCTTATCTTTTAGCTATATTGTATAAAAGATGGAAGCCAAAAGAGTAGAACCATGACATCACTCAGGCGTGTGTGAAAAATCGCGATTGTCAGCCACATTGGTGTTGCGGTGCGTAGGTACTAGTTACAAACTGCAAAGTAAATGCCGAAAAGGCACCGCGCGGCCACCGCGCCGCCGCGCTTCGCCCGCACTGGCCGTGCGCAGTCTAGTCGTTAACCTGTCAGCTGATGTTCGTGTTTCATTACTATTTTTTTTTAATTGTCTCGTTTTAATTTTTTTCAAATTATATGGATACCGGTGTCCGTCGCGGGCCTTGACAGATTAATACTTTTATTTATCTATCCATATGAGACTGGCGACACTGGTGGTAGGACTCTCATATGTAAGAGTCCGTCTGGGTAGGTACCACCGCAATGTCTAATTCTACCGCCAAGCAGTAGTTGCATCCACTGTTGTTTCGGTTTATGGACATTGGAGCCAGTGTAACTACTGGACATAATGAGACTTAACACCTTATGTCTCAGGATGTCGAGCGCAGTGGAATGTCACACAGTACTTTGTAACTCAAGGTGCTGTATGGTGTTGCTACTGTTTATGGGTGGTCGTATCGCTTAACATCAGGCAAACGGCATGCTCGTCTTGTCATTCAATGCCATAAAAAAAAGATGCTGTACAGAAATTTAAGAAAATTCTACTAACATTGTAACCATTCGTTCGCAATTTTTTCAGTGCCATCATGTCATAATTACCTGCACTATTCCCTGTCTTCGTTAACGATAGCGTATCCCTTCCACCCAGTATAGGATCGTATGTCCTGGTAAATCAGAATATTATATGGCGACCCTACTAGCGATACGGACAATGCGGTTACTAAATTAATTATTTATGTTGCGTCTATAGCGAGCTCTGATATTTGTCAATCGCTTTATGGCTTATTAATAGTATGCTGCAATCCTTTTAAAGGCAAGTGTACCTACATGTAGTATTACAGAGCAATTTTCGATGAAAATTCAATATAGCCTGCAGTCAGTATAAAAGTGTGCTATCAATTCTAAGCGGTTTGAAAGTTTGGTACTGTAACGAGGCTATTTCATATTCATCCCAACTAAAATTGTGAACCCTTCAAATGAGAACACTCATTATTACAACGCGATGCATTACCCAAACATTTTAAAACGGATTAAACACCAATATTGGCCCATACTTGGTCGCATTTGCCACTTATTGGCACCATTATAAACATACCAAAAATGGTAGACATTATATTATCACTGTGATAGGATATAAGACTCTATTGTCAGCTATTTAGATTGAAAATTGTTTGTAGATAAACATGATAATGAAAGAAAGATTGCCAAAGTTTGCTGACACGTCAGAGTGGATCCGTAATCTCTTTGGAGCATTCATATTGTTCACAGATCGAGTGTTTGCTGTTTGGCCACTTCGCGCCGTTTTTCTGCGGCCTACAATCCTACTGATTGGGAGTTTTTGTGTGGCTCCTTTTAATCTGCCTGACTTTATTGATTTTTAGTTGTTTAGCGTTGCTTTTTGTTTTGTTTGCTGGTTTATCAAAGGCAAAGACATTTTTGCTTTCGGCTATTGTAATTAATTTTGAAAGGTTTTGATGCAGATGTATTTCGCTTCTACCAGCTTTGGATACATTGTTTCAATGAAACTTCTTCGTGATTTCGTGTCGTTCTATTTAAAAAGACTAACAGATTTATACGGTGACAATAAATGCTGTTATTGATTTTAAACAGCAGTTAGCAGACAGAAATTGAAAAATGTAAAGCTATATATTATAAACATAAGGTGGTTTTTTCTTGTAACGAGAGATGTGAAGTCACACGTACCAAAAATCGGCATCGTGTTCTTGGATTTTTCCGGAATCGCGGCATTTATTAGCGATCGCTAATTGCAGTATCGCTATTGCCGGCTTGATAGGTTCCCGACTGAAGCAAAAAAAAATAGTCCATATTTGTAGATCAGGAGGAAGATAGAATTCATAATTCTATTTGAAAACGCATATTCGTAAAATCGTTCAACCCGCCTCTAATGTTCCATTTTTTCCCGGAAATAAATAATAAATGGCATAACAAGCCAGCCATGTTAAATTGTATTGGCTATCTCTTTGACGTATTAGGGCGCAGGTAGCTCCCCACTTGGGCCCAAATAGGGTTGTCCCTGCGATGTTTCGGCTTAAAATGTATTTTAAGTATAGTGGCCGGAATCACAATATGTGTTCTTACACATATTGTTTTTTCTTTGTTTATCTTATAGGGAATGAATCGCTCGTCTAAATGCAAGCGCAATGTCTGCCCTTAGCCGAGAAATTCAACATCCCTCGCTCCTCCAAATTTTATTGGACCTTACTGCATTTAAACTTAGATCAAGATTGGTAGCCGACCTATTTAAAAACATTTAAAGTTTCATACTTCTATGTAATTGTAATGCAATAACTAAATATTTCGCACCACGCTATGAAATTTGGCAACCCTAATCCGAAATCATTACTACAAGGTCCGCGATCGGGTCGAATCGACTTGTTATAGTGGCTTGACATGTGTCGGCCCGTGACGTTTAGCATGTAGCCTGGTTTTATGTGTTATGGGACGATTGTTTCCTTCCAAAGAGTTCTAAAGCGATATTTTTGAGAAAAAAAAATTAGAGAAATATGGGATTTTTATTGACATTCATGTAAGAGAGTTGTCGACATATGGAGATTTTAAATTATGTTGTTTCAAAGGCTGTCCCCTGTAGTGTGATGATCTGTGGTTTGATAATCTATGAGTAATCCGAAGTATACACTAGTATACAGTTGATGCTCACTGATCTAATTCTAAAAACTACCCAAAGATGTGACGTCTCTCCTTCATCGCTATTATATTTATGTAATCACTGCAAAATAAAAACTGTATATAAAAGTACGCAATTCCCAAAAAGATTGGTGCAAAAGAAAAAATACTTTTTTAATTTAATTTCGAGTGTGGCGTCACGGTGTGTGCTCAGATGGGATTGTACATTTGCATATAAAATCAAAAGTTTCACCTCACGCCGCGCACTCAATTTAAATTATGATATTGGAAGAAGGTTGACACAAAAAACGTTGTGTGAAATTGAAAAATTTGCAAATTTTGACACATAGCCGATATTTTAAATTGATACGTGATAAAAGGATTCTCATTTTTTCGGCAATGTATTTATTTTAAAGAAGGTAGATGAAAATCGTATTTTTTATCTCTTGCACGGCTAAATGGGCCTCCTGCATCTGATGATTTAAGTAAAGACAAGTCCAAATACATGTCGACCGCCAAGAAATAAAAATCTGTGGACATTCGGCATAGTTGTATATCGTGTTATCGTGTTTTAGATACTCTTTGCGACCGCCACAAGGGCTGAGCGCAACTGGAGCAGATGTCAAAGGAAAAAAACACAACGCCATGTTAATTTAAAAAAAATTACAAATGTAATGTGTAGGAAAATAAATTTCTTACATAATTTCCTAGATCGTAAACTTTCCATATTTTTATAGTTGTTCTGCTATATGGAACGGATACAAATCCTAAAATCGAAGAACATAATAATCGGTTCGGCCGTTCTCGAGTAATAAACGATGTAACTAACACAACTCTCAACTTTTGTATATATATATAAGATTTGTTAAATGGCTTCGTGAGAATTATTGTGATTGTAATTCTATAGAAATTAAATATGAATTTATTTGTCTTATCATTGATTCAGTTCCATGCATTAGCCCATTGATTGTTTTGGCCGCGTCTGTGCTCCCGTAAATATTGATCAATTACATTAATTAATATTTTGCAGCAGATGCTAATGAAACTCGTTAATTAGTTATAATATACGGGTAAGTAGTGTCATGTATGGGGTTGACGCCAGATTAACAAGCTATGTGTGTTGTAACATGATTTAGAAATGATATAACAGATTATGGAAATTAGTGTTGATTCAATAGTGGTTTTGGTAGATTAAATGTCACTGGTTAATGCTAGCGCAAGAGTTATAATAAAATCATCTATTGCACTAAGTCTGAGTTCAATGTAGCATAAGATAAACAAATATAAAATTAACACTGTAAATGTATCTACTATCCTCATCATAATTAACAACATGACGTCCACTGAGCTGAACATAGGCCTAATGACTTCCAGACGGACCTGTCAAAAGTAGCCTGCATCCAGCGTGTTCTTTGTTGATTTGTTTATGGGAAATTATTGTAGTGACCACTATTAGGCAAGTGATTTTTTGTGCCTTTTAATTTTATAAAATGTATATTTCATATTACAATATTTATCATATCTTTTAAATAATTCGTACCAACTAACGTAGAAGAGGCCCGTGCTCAGCAATGAGCAGTATGTAATACAGGGTTGATATGGTATGGCAATCGTTCGTTTTCAACGCATCTGTTCCTGGAGTTTGTTAATGTTAATGAGAGATGCTTCGGATGTGAGGCTCGAAGGCATCCGCGGCGCGCACAATCAACGCCAATCATATAGAAACACCTGCGACCCGTGAGCTAGCGGATCACAGCAAATACACTGCAGTAGCACAAGTCGGTATAAGGTTACCAGCCTATCAAGTATAGCGAGAGAGACACAATACAAAAGGCAAATATCACGCTGCCTAAATATGTTCGAGAAGATAAAAATAGGTTGGGTATAAAGTCTTTTCGCATTTAGTATGTATAAACTTGAAATAAAACCTCTTTGGCTGTACTATTTGTATCTGGCTGGTTTTGATGATATCAAAAAGGTGACATTTAAAAAAGGAACAAATTAGTAACATGTGGTTTTCAATTATTTTTCATTTCTATTTCCTTCGTTCAAAATGAGTGAATATAATTAAGTAATTCGATACATTTTAAAATTTCAGTTTTAAAAAGGAAAAAATGCACAGCAAACCGCGAAAAAAATAAGTAACGTTTGTGAACCTAATTAAGTGTCAGTAAGAGTAGCACAAAGTGGGTTTAAGCGTTTTAAATCCGGAAATTTTGATGTCAAAGATGCCCCTCACTCTGGTCGCGCTGTTACGGATAAAGTGGACGCCATTATTGAAAAAGTGGAGCAAAATCGACATATCAGTTACGACATAGCTAGGGAACTGAAAATTAACCATAAATAGGTTTTGACCCATTCGGAAAGTAAATAAATAAAATACTTTATTCATCACGTAGGCGAACATAGTTGCATTTATGATGTGTCAAGATATATTTTATTAATGATAATTATTATTACAAATATTCACGTATATAACTACAGACATTTTTAATGGGAGCAAAATCAATGAAAAATAAATATAAAGATGCCAAGCTCGGGCTGGCAAGAAAGAGATAAAAAAAATATTTTTTTATTGAAATTAATGGGACGCACGCGTCGCGATCCTCACCGGTGAGGACAGTACAGATCCTAACCTAGCTAGCCTACGAAAAAGCTGGGTACACAAATGTAATGTCTTTAGGAGTGCAAGGAGACATAGCGTGTAATTGATAGCACGGTTTATTCCCAACTGACGTATTACAAAAGATTCTCTTATAAACTACCGGCAACACTCCCGATATTATTGACCGCATAGGGTTACATACACTACATCTCTCCCGACTTACTTTAAACCTAACAATCTATTCCTTATAACTAACAATTTTATCTAATCTACACTTCCGCAATGGTCGTGACTGGGGTGGTACAGGAGCGGAAGGCGGCGTACTGAACTGCTCGCTTTGTTCGTGCGTTTGATGCTCGTCTGCTCTCAAGATGTTCGGTGTCGACATACCAGCGCCGAGCTGCCGCCCAGTGGACACCGGGGAGCCTGTCACTACTGAACGCTCCTGGACTGGAAGCGCCTCATCCTCATGACCTGAACCCGTTGTATAAGGTTGGGACTCCCTTGAACTCGTGGGGACAACAAGCGACCCTCTAGACCTCGACTTAAGCTGATCGATGTGTCGATGTATTTCGTTACTATTTTTGTCTAAGATGTTGAAGTCCCTAACCCCCTCAGCCTTAACCACAGTACCCGGGGCCCATTTTTCCGTCCTTAAATGTTGCCGATACCAGATATCCTCCCCGATATTTAATGCCCTATCTACACCTCGTGTATCGTTAATTTGACGTTGCTGTGCTTGATGCACTTTATTTTCCCTATCCGGCTTAATAATATCTAAAGGAGTTCGCAACCTTCTATTCATTAATAATATAGCTGGACCTTCTTTTGTGGTCGAATGTTCGATATTTCGATAATGTAATAAGAATGTATTTAAGGTATGATCAACATTTTTACGTTCTAAGACTGCTTTTTTAATTACCTTTTTTAAGGTTTTAACTGCATTTTCTGCCGCCCCATTAGATGATGGATGATACGGTGCTGTAAATATATGCTCGGTACCATTGTGTCTAACAAAACTTGCAAACTCGCTACTGGTAAATGGAGGCCCGTTGTCCGTTACTATTTGATTTGGAATACCGAACCTGCTCCACAACTCATTTAGTTTTGCAATAGTACTACCCGCCGCTGTACTCTGTACTCTAAACACTTCGAGCTATTTAGACATAGCGTCAACCACCACCAAATATAAATTCCCTGCTATAGGTCCCATGTAATCTAGATGCAATCTAGTCCAAGGCCGGGTCGGCCAAGGCCAGGGGTGTGGTGTGGCGCGCGGCGGCGCATCCGCATGCGCAGCGCATGTCCCACACTCGCTGCAAGCGCGCTCCACTGCCTCGTCGATACCGGGCCACCACACGTAACTGCGAGCCAAGGCTTTCGATTTCACTACCCCCATACGGGGTTAATGTATTATCTTTAATACCTTTTCGCGGCAACCTACAGGTATAACCACTCTATGCCCCCACATCACACACCCCAGCTCTTCGTACAACTCGGACTTCCTATTGAAATACGGTCGCATGCTGCTAATCTCGCAAGTGTCGGGCCAACCATCGCGAATAAAGCTTAATATCCTGGCTAAGATGGCGTCCTTTGCTGTTTGCATTTTGACGTCTTTGTAATTTAGCAATAATGCCTCTTGTGCGAAATTCAAGAACGTTTGCTCGGGAATGGTGTCAGTGGTACAATGGGAATATTTGGTCACTTCCGGTAACCTTGATAGGCCATCTGCGCAATTTTCAGAAGTTTTTATGTATTCTATCTCATAATCATATGCCGAAAGAATTACGGCCCAACGTTGCATCCGGCTTGCGGTCATCGTTGGTATGCCCCTATTAGGACCTAAAATAGACACCAAAGGTTTGTGGTCTGTACGCAATATGAATTTTCGGCCGTATAAGTACTGGTGAAACTTTTTTACCGAAAATATTATGGATAAAGCCTCGCGATGTATCTGCGAATAATTGTTTTCCGCTGCGGTTAATGTACGCGATGCGTATGCGACCGGCCGCTCGCCGCCAGCGCTCGGCTGCGCTAGAACCCCACCGATTCCACGCGGGCTCGCGTGACACGTTACAATCACGGGTTTATCGGGATCATAATGTGCCAATACCTCCGCCCCGGTCAATTTCCGTTTTACTTCGTTGAAAGCTTATTCGCTTTCAATATCCCAATGCCATACAATACCCTTGTTAGTAATCTATGCAATGGAGTAAGCAATGAACTAAAATTCCTAATGAATTTAGCATAGAAATTAATCATTCCCAAAAATGATCGGAGTTCAGTAACATTTTGAGGTCGACTTAGCTTTAGTATAGCATCGATTTTTGATTTATCGGCCTTAATACCATCCCTTGATACCACAAACCCTAAATAAGTAACCTCTTGTGTAAGGAAAACACATTTGTTCTTCCTTACTTTTAACCCGTGGTTACATAAACGTTTGAAAACGTCTTCGAGGGCCGCTAAATGCTCGGTCTTTGTTTTTCCCCCAATAATAACGTCATCCAAGAACACCTGTACATTCGGTATACCTTGCAACAAATTAGTCATAATACGTTGGAACACACCTACGCTGGATGCCAACCCGTAAACTAGCCTATTGTAACAGAATAATCCTCGATGAGTATTCATTACCGTATATTTCCGAGACTCATCTAGTTCTACTTGATTATACGCATGTGATAAATCGATTTTACTATAGAACTGAGATCCGTTTAACCCTACTAAACGTCCTCAATCTTTGGTAGGGGATAACGATCGATCAGCAAAACGGGATTCAGGGTCGCTTTGTAACCAGCACAAATTCTCAGTGTACCGTCAGCCTTATGAACAGCCACCAGTGGAGAGGCCCAGTCGGAGCATTCAATGGGCTCGATAACGCCGTCCCGCAGCATACGGTCCAGCTCCGCGTCGACGCGCTCGCGCAGTGCATACGGCAGCGGCCGCGCGCGATGATATACCGGCGCCGCCCCCTCTCGCACCCGCAACGTCGCCTTGCCGCCCGTGTACCGTCCCAGCCCGCCACTAAATATCTCTTTATACCTGTCAAGAATACAACATATTTCTTTATTTACATGAATAACACCATTTTCTTGAATCCGATTACAACTAAACAAAGGAATTTCTATTTGTGATTCTGCTAACCACTGCCTACCTAATAGAGACGTCATGCCACCGTCAATAATAAATAATTCGAGCTGTTTCTTGACATTATTAAAACTTACGGCTGGTTTAATAACACCCAAAGGCTTAATTTTAGAACCGTCATAAAATCTTAATATTGTATTATCACTTTTAATGGGTACATGGGTGAATAATCTATTAGAAGTCTTTCTACTTATGCATGATATGGCGGTACCTGTATCTATTTCCATGTGTACTATATTACCTTCAATACATAATGGTAAACTCACTGCCTTATAATTATTTAATGTTAAGAGATTTAATTGCTCCTCGATTCTCCCGTCCTCCTCCCCGCCACTGTTGTGAAGGACGTCATCTCCCGGAAACTCTCCCGCATCCGCTCCTCCGAAGTTGGTATCACATTCCTGCGACATCCTGGACGATTTTGCGCCTCCCGCAGGACAAACCCGTCGCAAATGGCCGACTCGCTGACACTTGCTGCATGTGAAGTTCCGGAATCGACAGTCGATGAAGGCATGGGACGTCCTTCCGCACGCCGTACATTTCTCGTACTGACGCGCCGTCGCCCTCGGCCCCGCTGCCGATGCACCTGCTCCATCGCTGCCCGCGCTCTCTCCCGCAGCTCTGGTCCGCGTGCTTTGCCCGCTGTGTGCGCCGCCGCGCGTCCATCTTTTGCTGCTCGTGCTCAGCTTCACCGCATGCATCGCCTCCGCCCCGTTGGTTGGCTCCACGAATGCTGCGTCCCGTTCCGCTGCCTCCAAGGATTGTGCTAATTTCACCGCCTCAGCGAACGTTATTGTGTCCTCTTCCGCAAAAAGCCGTTGCCGAATGACGTCACTATTAAGGCCGCATATGAATTGATCGCGCAAATTTTCATTAAATTTTTCTTTAAATTTGCATTCCCGCGATAGCTTTTTTAACTCCGCCACAAGAGTGGCTATGTCTTCTCGCGATCCTTGACGTTTTTGGCGGAATCTGTATCTTTCCGCCGATGAAGATGGCGTCGGCTGTAAATGCTGACGCAATAGTTCGCATGCCTGGGTATATTGTAATTCGGACGGTTTACTCGGACTGGCGAGATTGACCAGTAATTCATACGCCTCGTCTCCCATCGTAGCAATCAAAGTAGGCAATTTCAAATCGTCTGTTACTTAGTTGACTTTAAAATACATGTTCAATCTGTCTACGTAAGAACTCCACACACCTGATCTCACGTCAAACTCACGTACTTTGCCGATCGACATCGCTTAAGTAGCACAATTTAATAGTGTTCGCGCACAATAATTACTATTATATTTTATTTTTAATCCTCGTCGCCACTGTAATGTCTTTAGGAGTGCAAGGAGACACAGCGTGTAGTTGATAGCACGGTTTATTCCCAACTGACGTATTACAAAAGATTCTCTTATAAACTACCGGCAACACTCCCGATATTATTGACCGCATAGGGTTACATACACTACAACAAAGAAGATATTTGGGTGCCACACGAGCTCACTAGAGAAACCTAATGAACCGTGTACTCATTTGCAACTTTTTATTGAAACGTAATGAAACCGAACCGTTTTTGAAGAGATTGATAGCCGGTGATGAAAAGTGGATCACGTACGACAAGAACGTATAAAAAAGAATGTGGTCAAAGATCGATCAGACTTTACAGATTGTGGCAAAACCTGGGTATCCTGCGAGATAACCCAGGTTGCGGTGATGCTTGGCGGCTTGTTTGTTGGCCGGATTCCTGCCTTGGCATGGACGCCCAATCCCTGTCCGATACATTTCATTGGCACGAGGAGGCGTTCAGTTGCGGGCAGCGTCCGGCCTTGAAGGAGGTGGAAGCCATGAGGGCCTCTTTACGGCGACCCGCCGTGGGGGATCGGCATCTCAGGCTGGAGGCCCCGTCAGCGGGGCTCAGGGCCGTAGCGGCAGTGCGCCCGGTCTTTGCCGAGTTTTTTTTTATGGCATCGAATGACGAGACGAGCATGCCGTTCGTCTGATGGTAAGCGATACGACCACTCATAAACAGTAGAAACACCATCCAGCACCTAGAGCTACAAAGCACCGTATGGCACTCCACTGCCCTCGTCATTCTGAAACGTAAGATGTTAAGTCACATTATGTCCTGTAGTTACACTGGCTACAATGCCCTTCAAACCGAAACACAACAGTGCATGCACACTGCTGCTTGGTGGTAGAAATAACCATTACGGTGGTACCCACCCAGACGGACTCTTACATATGAGAGTCCTACCACCAGTAGTGTGGCTAGAGTGGTTAGACAGGCGCCACTCTCAGCTGCGTTTCGATTGACACGGTACTCACCGGGCATGGTTCCTTTGGTGAGTTTCTGTGTCGTATTGTAGGCACAGAGGTGTCGGCCGTGTGACCATTGTGACAACTGCCCGCTGGATACGGCCCAGCACACGTTGGAGTTTTGTCCATCCTGGGACGAGGAGCGCAGCGCTCTCAGAGCAATCGTCGGAGGAGACCTCTGGCTCCCGGCCGTGGTCGCTTCCATGGTCAGCAGTTGAGAGGCCTGGCGTGCAGTGGCCCACTTCTGCCACTCCCATTGCCCTCTCGCAGAAGGAGAGTGCCGAGAGGAATCGTTAGCGCGAAGATCCCTCCCGCTGCCAGAGGAGACGAAGGAGGCGCCGGGTGGACAACTGACCGGCGTCTCCCGTTCTGTGAATTGGGGGCGTTTGGAGAACTCCACCCCCATATCCATATCCCCTGCTTGTCGTAAAAGGCGACTAATAGGGCCCACCGGAGATCGCGGGCGGCAGGGGGCTGTCCGTCTTTAGTTTTGTGTGTATTTTAGCACATTGTTGCGACCCCCGTGATGGACGGCAGAGTGGCAGGTAGGCATCATGCTGCCGTTGACGCTGAGAGCGTCCTTTGGTGCATGGGGGCTTCTGAGCTCCTCCGACAATAGGAGACGGGCCGCACCAGGCGGCACCCCGCAGGGACGGTTGCGTACTTTTCGTCCGAGGAAGCCCGCAGCCGTCCCTAATGCGCGACTCGCAGATGGCCACCGCGGAGTTTTAGTTGGTATGCCGTGCATTGCACACGCGGCCCGGCGATCGCCCGACGTTTTCCATCTCACCGGGCGGCTCAACCACTCGGTCGCCCCCCAAGAAGGCCGGGCGATAGTGGTAAAGCACTTTCTCCGCGAAAAAAAAGGGTTAAGGTGATGCTGTATGTATAGTGGGATTGGAGGGACTTTGTTTATTATGAGCTTTTATAGTCAGACAAAATTATCGATTCGGATCTCTACTGCCAACAACTAATGAGATTAAAGCAAGAAGTTGGGAGAAAGCAGCCGAAATTGATCAATAGAAAGGGTGTGGTCCCTCATCACGATTACGCTAGACCACACACATCTTTAGCCACTGATCAAAAATTAAGAGAGTTTGACTGGGAGGTGTTTATGCATCCACCATATAGCCCTGACCTTGCATCTTCAAATTTCCACCTGTTTCGGTCGCTTCAGAATTTTTTAGGTAGTATCAGGTTAACATCATTCGTCTTGAATGTTAAAACTGCTTGTTGCGTTTTTTTTTTATCAGAAGTCTCAAAATTTCTACAGCAACGAGATTATGACACTACTTACAAGATGGCAGAAAGTTATCGAACAAAAGCCACCTCTATATTGTAATTAAATGTAATAAACTTTGAAAAAATAAATCTTGAGTTTTCATATAAAATGCGAAGAAACTTTTTCCCTAACTATAATTAAATAAGTAAGTTTACATTCGTGGCGTAAAGCTTCTCAAAATTGTTGTTTTTGTTGTTATACAGTCGGTGGAATAGAAAGCATATTAACAAACATTGATGACTGGTAAGGCGACTAGACTGTGACTCGTGTTATGAGAAAACAGGATTTCAACAGCTATTCGCCAAATCACCTAAGATAGTGGAACTTACTACCATCAGGATTTGAAAGGGATAATCTTGAAGTGCAAAGAGAGTAATATGTAAGATATTTCTTAGAATTTGTTACCCTCAGTTCCGTAGGTGGATTTGTCGGAAATTGTGTTGTTTCAGAGAAAGGCTTATAGTTTCTACACAGAGGCATCACTGAAAAGGTAAAAGGTGAACGTCACAAATAATGTGAAATGTAGGTTATATTATTGGATGTTTTGGTCTGTTTATGGGTGGTCGTATTTCTTACCATCAGGCAAGCGGCATGTTTGTCTCGTAATTTAAATGAAAAAAAAAAAGAAAATGATTTATTACGAATTAAAATTATTAGACACCTTAGTAGTAAGTACGTTTTAATTTCGTGTCTGTAGGATTATATGTTTTTAGATTCTAATATTGATGTGATGTTTACCTACTGAATGCCTGAATTGACTGTCGTAACTGGAGATAAATTAAAACATCTTCGAGAGTGCACAACAATGGACCGCGTTGAAAGATTGGAAGTCGCCTGAACCCCGCTTTGTTCAGATCAATACTATTTCATTATTATTTCAGAAGTAATATCGACATTGCAGCGGATTCTATTGAATGCTGTACAGTTATTTGTATTGTTTGAATACCCGCCAGTCAATATGTCTTGATCACACCGGGATATCTTTTACCTCGGTAAAATGCTGTTGCTAAGGGAAATCTAGGTCATCTGATGATGAGCAACGAGGTTTGATGGGTTCTTAGCCACGCCTTCAGAATTATACCGGCCTACTGGACTGGAAGTATCAAGATCTTTTCTTTTACTAATGTCAATTTAGGGTACGTCAGATAGGTATAAAAATATAGCTACTTTCTGTTCTGTTTAAGTACTACTTTGCCATGATTTGAAGAACATTTTAGCATTATAATATATTTTATTGCTTCATGTCAGCGGTCGTCAATCGCCATACGTAAGTATATGCCTTATAATTATGGATAGTGTTAACGCTTTAAGGGTTTAACATAAAGTGAGAGACCTGCTCGTCTCGTTATTCAGTTTCATAAAAATAAAAGTCTATAATTATACTACATCATTGAAGTACATGAATGCACTTTACTGAATTGACTGCGGCTTCATTCCCCAGACATATTTTATTCAAATATCTTCTGTTCAGAAAGCGCATGAGCCCGTGACTTGAAACGGCTTGAAAGTTCAGTAGTAACTTTTTAATTGGCTCTTGTACTACAGAAGGGTAACCCACGCGGGCTCTGACCCCCGTACAGGGTCTCACGGCTCAGTGGCTGCGAGGGGAACGGCCCTGACTATCTCCGGAATTTATTCATTAGAGTTATTGTAGGCTTATTGGTTTTGAGGTCTAGGGTTTGATTCTTGAGTTAGGCATTTTTATGTAAGATTTCTGGTTCGAAATTACAATTTACTTAAAATATAATTTCAATGCCTTCCGCAGAAGTGTGTTTTTTTAAATCCAAATCTAACAAAATAATTTCATAAAATAAATATCGTCAATATTACAAAAGATACAGAGAGAGATAGAAAAGGAGAGAGAGAGAGAGAGAGAGAGAGAGAGGAGATACACACAAATAAACACGCAAACAAAAGACACACGCACAACTCATTGTTCAAATTATAAACACACTCCAAATTCGATTTCCAATAGGATTACTCGGGCATATGCGATCATCTAACTAAGCAAAAGGGAATTATCTGAACTCGGAAAGTAAAAATCCCCCAAATCCGTCCCCACCCTAACTAAATAATCATGAGTGCCCATCTAAATCCCATGGATTCGTATCTGATAGGTACGGGCAATCTGAGGGATCGCAGGGCATATAAGCTATATAAAAATGTTGCTGTAGAAGATTTTAGTGTTCTAGATGTGAAAATAGGCCAGAGTAAAAGAATGAAGTTAATATATCTTACTTTTAAACAGTGGTTTAATTCAAATTATTTTTTATTATTATTAGCTCTGTTAATATTCTTAACAAAAGTTTCAGGATTATTAGCGTATTATCTTGTTTAAAGTCTTTCCTGGTAAACTACATTCATCAATGTGCAGCACTTTTATTCTGTATATTTTTTTGCTGGGTATTAGGTTTTGTAAAGCTGTGAGCCTCTTAATTCGAGCAACCATCTTCATTACAATTTGAAAATTGAAACGGTAAATTTAAATTGGGAATTTGTCACATTAATAGTTCGGTAGTTAGAACATTGATCAAGTGAGTTTCTGGCGGGTCTAGTGAGGGAGGAAAACAAAGTAATATCGTCCAGTGGATATGTGGAAGGTGGCCTGTAAGACAGTTTGATTAGTTGAGAAGTTGGAGCGCTCCGGTGTGGCGCGATCGAACAAATCCCTGGAATTACTCGTTATGTACCAGACACTGTTTCGTTGAGAAGGTTTCTGAATTCGAGTAAGTTTGTTATATAAAAAGGTCGGTGTGCAGGAATAACCATTTTGCTTACTTCTGCCAATACTCAGCAGTATTGTGTTATCGATAAAATACCATACCATACCAGCCCTGTATCATATACTGCTGAGCACGAGCCTCCTCTACAACTGAGAGGGTTTAGGCCTTAGTTCACCATGATAACCTAGTGCAGGTTAGCAGACTTCACACACTTTCGAAATTCTTATAGAGAACTTCTCAGATATGCAGGATTCTTCACTAAATTTTACTTCACCGTTAAAGCGAATAATAATACACAAAGAATATAATTCACAAAGAATACACACATAACTTTATAAAAGTTAGAGGTGCGTTCGCTTGAGTTTTGAACCTGCGCACATTCGTCTCGGCGCGGCGTCTCTTCGTTCCTCTCCCAATTAGGCTATCGCCACGGTAGATAATGATAAAGTACGCTGTAGCATTTGATAACTATGAATCATAGGGTTTAACATCTGATATCTCGGGATGACAAGTACAGAGCATGTCAGGATTTTATAATTCCAAGTTATGGGTATTGTTGCTATAGTTTACGGATAGTCATAATGTGCTTGTCATTAGAAGATCGACTTATCATTGCAATGTATAAAAACTGTATGAAGGCTAAGTTTTTTTTCACACTAGTCGTCTGTACCTGCTGTAAGTATTGTGCTGTGGTATATAAGTCGGCACGAGGTGGAATATTGCGAGTTGGCTGGGATGCGACGCGACATCTCTATTGTTTTTCCTCAATAGAACACGCATTTGCAGAGACATAATAATTTTTCAATAAGTTGAATATTTCTCCTCTTTATTAACAATTTAACACAAAGAAGGATGGAAAGAAGCTTATTAGGTATAAAATAAAGGGACAAGATTAAAAACAAGCATATTCGCAACAAAACTAAATTAACCGACGCTTTAACCTTCTCACTGAAAATAAAATGGAGATGGGCAGGACACTTAGCCCGCTACAACGACGATAGGTGGACCATCAGAGTCGTGAAATGGCAAGGCCCTACGGGTCGTAGGGTTAGAGGCCGCCCGTGCGCTAGATGGACAGATGAACTGGCTAAAGTACCAGGAAAAAATTGGTTATCCTTGGCTAGACACAAAGAGCGATGGAAGTTCTTGGAGGAGGCTTTTACCCGAAGGGGGCCCATATAAGCCACGAACAAATTAAATAGAATTAATGAATCTAGTCTAATCTAATAATATATTGCAATTGTTAATATTTATTAATGAATTTTACGTATCCTATTTATTTATCATATGTATTTCAATGTATTTTTAATGTAAGTAGGCCGAAATGGAAATAAATAAAGCTTTATTATTATTATTAACGATTTAACAAGTATCTTATTATTTGATAAACGTGACATATAACTAAAACTCCAAGTGCCCTGTAATTTATTTGTGTCAAGGCATGCAAGGCCGCATGTTCGATGAAATTTAATATTGTTGCAAAAATTTACAAGTTTTTTTTATGTTAAAATTTTAGTAGAATACATGATATTTTTTTAGTTGGAGTAACTAGTCTTTAGCGCGGCAGCAAAACATTTGCTTAAGATTTTTGCATAAGCCTATGTACTGGTTCTAGATACTAATGTGATCGTGTTAGATAAAATTCACATCAGCAATATAGTATGGCTATGTGGATCATAACACACATAATCTTTCATCCATCGGAAATTAACGACAACTACAAACAATCAATAACCAAATTTTCCACTATCCGCGTCTGAATGGACTAACCCGTCTCGCACACCTCGGTCCATTCGACCCGCGATCTAATCGCTGTACCAAGGCGTACAAATTCAATTAGTGAGATTAAAAGCGAGGAAGCGAGCCGCTTGTGTGAATTTGTGTAGAAATATCATGCACGGCCCGACGGACTTGCTAGTACTTTGGACCATACGGTGACGAGTTTGAAGGGTATTTGAATGCGTACGGGTTTGTTTTGATAAGTTGTGTTATTTACGTTATTTAAGTGTTAGATCTAGTGTCGTGGTATTTGGCCCGTAAATACCAAAAGAATTCGTTCGCCAAGTCAAGGTAATATATTTATTTTACCCTCAGAGAATTTGATCTCCAAAACAAGAAAATATACAATATGTAGGTATGTTTCAATTTATAAAAAATAAGCCATGAACAAAGCCTCTAAATAACTAACTGGCAAACAAAACAGCGCAAAAGCCCCACTACCTAACAGCAATGAGAAATGCGTTGAAACTAAAGCAATACCTCTCCACACGTCAAACTATGTTCAAAAGGAGATTAAAATCCAAAAAGGGGTTCTCAGCCCCGCGGTGCACTGAGCTAAGAGAATTAATAACGGGCACCGCGGCCTGTCGAATTCCCTCAACTGGGGGAAAGTTAAGACTGACGTTTGAAGAAAGTTTCCACATAAGGAACAAAGAGATAGTATAGGAATATTATGTTAGTAATTTAGTATTGTATAGTCAGTAGCTTAATGTAGGTAGCAGCTTTTCAGCATTCTGTGGTAGTAGTTGTAAAGTACTGTCTTGACATGTAATGAGTGGGCTAAATATAAAACATATAAATTTATTTGTCTTTTTTACTTTTTTTAATATGTTTTATGTACGTGCCGTGTGTGTGTTTGTTACAAATAAATTATTTCTGTCTTTCTTTTATTTGTACTTGGAAATTAAAAGTTTTTTTTTATGGCATTGAATGACGAGACGAGCATGCCGTTTGCCTAATGGTAAGCAATACGACAACCTGTAAACAGTAGCAACACCATCCAGCACCTTGAGTTACAAAGTACTGTGTGGCATTACACTGCGCTCGTCATCCTGAGACATAAGATGTTAAGTCTCATTATGTCCAGTAGTTACACTGGCTACAATGCCCTTCAAACCGAAACACAACAGTACATGCACACTGCTTGGCGGTAGAATATAGACATTTCGGTGGTACCCACCCAGACGAACTCTTACATAGGAGACCTACCAAAAAAATAAGTGTTTTTTAGAAAACGTCGAAGCGGGTAATCTTGTCTAATTTCTTTCAGTACGTAACAAGTAGTTCAAGATACTTTAGAAATTTTACAACAGAATGGCAAGAGTAGTAAGCCGATGGCTTGCTGATACCTCAGCATCAATTACATATGTGGTTTTAATATTGTTCAAAATCGCTACACCTTAACCTGCATACACGATTATATGCATTGACAAGTCTAATAAGGGTAAATGTCAAATGAGAGGGAGTGACCATGAATCACCTTAGTGTAAATGCACCGACGGGTTAAAGCTCCGGCGACGTGTTTGGGATTTTGTAATTTTCCGCTTGTTAGTGAAATGAGCGATGGTCTTTGTTGTCCAAATGTGAGTAATTGTAGGCGTCACGGGCTCCCGCTTCGTTGATGGTTAGAGGGTATTGTCGTGTTCGGGGCGACCGGTTCTGGGACGTGATTATGATAAAAGATTACTGTTTTGTTACAATGCGTTTGGAGGGTTAATTACGTAAATTTTTTAAAAATATTATTAACAATTTGTTGTTTAAACAGGCTATGAGACAGCCATGAAACAATAATGGTGTATTTGACTCCTGCCTCAAACAAAATATTATGTTTCTATGATTCAAAAAATATACTACTGAATTTTGCAAGACTTGAATATTAGTATAGCTATGGGATATGGATATATAAAATAATGGTGTTTTATTTATAAAGAGTTATTACAACATATAAGGCAACTAGCAAACACCGACAAACGTTGTCCTGGCCTAAATAGGAAATAAAATCCTACAACCCGAGTACAGCGCCATCTACCGGATACAATTGTTAATCCAAACCATTCTTGAATCCACCTGAAGACACACAAAAAAAACATTAAAATCGGTCCAGCCGCTTAGGAGGAGTTCGGTGCCATACACACGCACAGTAGAATTATATATATAAAGATATTCGCTTGCTATACGCCATAAAAATATTACTACAATAGGAATGTTACGAAGCAGAAAATGAATTAATGGCAAAAAGCAATTTTATGCGCTATTATTGACGAAAATAATCGTTTTCGCCCCTTCACGAGACCCCCTAATAGCCGGGCTAGACGAATAGATGATTTCGTATTGTCGAGAGATTTAGTGGGTGTAGTGCAATGGAGGGTTAAAGTCAAAATATTATAGTGCATAATTACATGTTATTATGAGACTCGAAATCCTATGGTTCAGGATGACGAGCGTAGTGTGGCTATATAAATGTTTGAACTTAAGCGCTGTTTATGAAATTATAATTTCTTGTTTAGCTTTGGACTTATAAAAATTTTCGTCCATTGTAGCACGGCAATTTCCAGTTAACGCTAAGTACAGAGTAATTCGTGATGTCGATGTGGGAGAGATGAAGCGACTCGCGTTGTTGACCAGAATTATGTAACCTAGAATCTGGATGGATGACCAATTAATCTTATTACACGGCTGTAGAAGAAAGCCTTTATGACGGGTTTCTTGCTATGTATCACGATTCAGTTTATTACCAAAGTAGCTCTATAATTTGACATTTTAACTTCCTCTGTTTGCTTGACTAACGGAATAAAGATAGCTTCCGGTGTGGATTTTTGGCAATATTTTATTCTTTCAAAAGGTAAATAGAGTTATATAATACAAAACACGGGCTGACAACACTGAACGTCGCGTCGTGTCGAGATACCATCAAACAAAGCGGAATACGGTCTACAAAAACGCGTTGTTTTTACAAAAAACGTACCGTGATAGCTCGCTTGTTACCGCAATGATAACTGTGTATTTTTTGACGCACGCACTAGTGTGAAATACGCTGCGACTATTTGAACGCGACTTATGACGATTTTTCTAAGTTCTACGATTGCTTGTGGGAGATTATGGCTTATTTAATAAATAAGAAGTTGTAGGTACATGTTTTGTTTTTAGATATACTATTCCGGTGTCAGAATTTTGAAGTATACATGGACTAGTTGGCATAAATCTCTCAAATTTTAGTTGATTAACCAAACACAAGATCTCTAAAGAACATAATTTCAAATTTTATTTTACGAGGTTTTTTTATAGAAATAGTAGGTAATCTTGTATTCAGTTTACCTGATGATTAGTGATTACCACCGCACTGTTTAAAAATTGTACAATCTGAGGCAGACTTGATTTATTGGCTTGTATAAAATTACAAATGTACTCTTTTCTTTAAAATTACTTAATTGTTATTATCATAGTAACATGTAGGCATAGTTAGAATCGATAAATTAACAACATTTCCACCTAACTATAAACATCTGTCACATTGCGTCGTACATTTTAACTTAAGAGCGTTTACGTGCTGCGCGGAACGTCGACTATAGGTAATTCTTCGCAAATTTCACTCACACAGAAGCGCGCGTAGTTGTGTGCGTAGAGATGGCGCGTCGGCTATATTTATATTCAGACCAACCAATTTGATGCTTTTAATATTTAATTAGAATGTAACTTATGATTCTTCGATATACCGGGGGAAGGGAAACGCTCTCTATACCGGAACGGTAAGAGAGAAGAACCATAACATTAACGAAAAACTATATTCATTTGCAAAGCTAAGTGATAATACTTACGATTTTAGTATTTCCGTAATTCATGCGCGCGCAATGTAAAGCGTACAAAAAACTGGGCGGCCGCCGCGCTGCGCCAGCACCGGCCCGCGGTCATTAACCCGTCAGCTGATGTACGTGTTTCATTACGATTTTTTTGAAATATTGACCTTTTTTACTATGTTTTTCAGAATAATGGTTTGATTTATCTATTCATACATGAAAATTCATACAGCTGTACAGAAATTTGAGAAAATCCTACTAAAATTGTAACAATGCGATCGCGATTTTATTAGTGCCATCACGTCAGGAATCACCAATACTATCATCTGTATTCGTTTCCGAGAGCGTTTCCCTTCCACCCGGTATGATAAATGAAGATTTTTTATTATTTTTAAATGAAACAATTTATACGTATCATCTCGTTTTATTAAAACTTATACATAACACATGTTAAGGGCAATTTTACAAACTTTGTTACTTTTACGCAAAAGTGAAGTATTTGCATTCAGAAAGTACTTACCGGACTGCCTCGGTGGCACAGTTGTATTACAGTACGACTACAAAGCTGAGGTCTCGGGTTCGATCCCCGGGTCGGGCAAAGTGATATTGAGTTTTTCTATTCAGTATCAGCTCGGAGTCTGGAATTTGTGCCTGATATGGCGATAGGCTCGCCCCCTATCACATCATGGGACGGAATAATGGCGAAAAGTGGGCGCATTAGTTGCGCCTCTGCCTACCCCTTCGGGGATAACAGGCGTGAGTGTATATGTATATGTAAAGTACTTACCATTTAGTGAAGTGGGCCTGATGATGAAGCCGAAAGACTGGCACTGGAACTCCGTAGACGTTACAATTTAGTACGACCAAATTTAAACAAAGGTGTTCTTCCTACTAGTCCTACTAATATTATAAACGCGAAGGTTTGTAAGAATGTGTGTATGGATGAATGGACATTTGTTACTCTTTCACCCAAAAACTAATGAACGTATTTCGATGAAATTTGGCCTACGGGTAAATCACGTCTTTGAATCAAATGGATCCTCCACTGCTAGTGATTCAATATTAGAATATGACCAGCCTTGACAATGTGTACATGCCAGAGAACAAAACAGTCAGACTTTTTTGCAACCACATTTAGCACTGCACCCCTTTTTGTAGTTGCAAAAAAATGTGTTTAGCAGTTTTTCCGGCGCAGGTGGAAGAAAAATTTGGACTAGTTGTAATGAATTGTTGACCAACTTCCAACCCCAGTCTGTAGGGTCTAGCTGATAACCAAGCCACACTTGAACTTGGTAATATACCCGAATAAGATGTTGATAAGCAGCAACTGAGGTTGGAGGAAGACAAGCTAATTGTACTTGTTTTACTTTTGGTATTTTTAACGAAACATGCATATTTATGCTCTCTCGAGCAGAGACTGGCCCCCAGGGAGGTCAAGGCCCAATTGGCCTCTATCCGCAGCGCCGCCGTGGAGGAGTGGCATACCAGGCTGGAGAGCCCAAATGCGGGCTTGAGGACCGTCACGGCAGTGCGACCTGTCTTCTTAAGGTGGCTTGACAGGCGCCATGGCGCGCCGACATTCCGTCTGACACAGGTACTGACGGGCCACGGGTGTTTTGGCTCGTTCCTGTGTCGGATCGGAAAAGAAGAGTCCGCCGTGTGCCACCACTGTGGCAACGGCCGCGAAGACACGTTCCAACATACTCTCAAGGAGTGCCCAGTCTGGGATCTACAACGCAGCGCTCTTAGAGCAGTCGTCGGAGGAGATCTCTTGCTGCCGGACGTGGTATCTGCCATGGTTGGCGGCTGGAGATCTTGGTGAGCGATGGTCTCCTTCTGCGAGTACGTCATCTCGCGGAAGGAGAGCGCCGGGCGGGATCGTGAGCAAAACGATCTCGCCCGCAGCTAGAGGAGACGTAGGAGGCGCCGGGTGGACGACTAACCGGTGCCTCGTGCCCAGTGGTTTGGGGGCATTTAGAGAGTTCCGCCACGGTATTCCCTGCCTGTCGTAAGAGGCGACTAAATGGGGCTTCAAGAGAGTCGCGGGGTGAGCAGCGGGGGGCTGCTCAGTCCAATTTAAGCGACACCGAGGTGGACCACAATGCGTTGTCGTAGACGCCAAAGGGGTCTTTTAGAGTGTGGGGGCATCTTAGCCCCCTTGTTTAGAGAAGGGCCGCAACGGCATCGCGCAGGGACGGTCCCGTGCAACTATCTTAGTGCAACAAGATACCCTGGGGCCGTCTCGTATGCGCCGAAGAAGGCCACCGCGGGTTTTGGTTGGTATGTCAGTGTAGGGTGTACATAGTGTTAAGGACTCGGTCCAATACTCGCTCGGATGATGCTATACTCCCGAGTGCCGGCATTGGGCTGTAAGACTGTGTGAAACCAACATAACCGACCCACTCACCCCCCAGTGGTGGTAGCGATAACGCGTTTTTTTCCCCGCGAAAAAAAAATGCATATCTATACTTATCTAAGCAGGTAGTTTTTTAGGAGCTCCGTACATAGAAAGAACAAAGCGAATGCATTTAGTGATAATTTCTTGTCGAGTTGAATTACTATATTTAAAAAATTCAGCAAATTGAACTAAATTTTGTTTTTCAAACAATTTGAAAACTGTCATTTTACCCCTCCTGTAAAATGCAGATGTCGTATCACAGCCAATTATTGCGTGTAAAAATAGTACATGATTCTGACACTTTGCAAAAGTAGATAAACTTTTTGATATATTTCTGGTTGATGTTGAGCTTATCCTAGTTTTGAGAAGAAAATAGTTTTTTCAGTTGGAATTCGAGCAGTGAGTCAAGCGAGTAAGTCTACATCTTCACCAACAACAATAGTTGCATTTGTCAAATTGAATTGCTCTATATTTTAACATATATTACAACTATAGAGATGTATATACGTGGCGTACTCATGCATATTATGACGATTACAACTTTTCGAATCATTATATCTCAAAAACGGCGGCTCGTAGAAAAAAAGTATTGGCACATTTTTTGTAGATCATTATGATCTACTATTTTTGTATGAAGTATTTTTATGATAAAACTTACAGTTTTGTTGAAAATCGTGAAAAACTCATTCTAAGGATCTTTGACCTTGAATAAAAAAATCCATACAGGGGAAAGATGGGAAACTTTCAAATTTTATTTCTAATCATATTTTAAACAATCTTACTGATTACTCTTATTTTTTGTCTAATTTGACCGGACTATAGAAATGGCTTTGCTTTATTTCCCATGGTGTCTGAAACATAACTTATAGTATTAACACAATAACTTATAGTACTAAAAAGTTATTGTCACCATCAATAAAATAAAAAATATTTACCCAAGTACTAAGATGTGCCGATCGCAATACAGACGTGACTATTTTTACTACGCACGGCAAAGGTCAACTGTGGCCAGACCGGAGCGACGAGCGACATGTCCTCTCTCTAGAAAGCCTCTCGGCGGACTAATTTGAAACGATATGCGCGTTGAGTTTTATAGTGGTTTTAAAATATTTATAAAAAATAATGGAAGTAATTTTGTTGAAAATTTTTAAATGTTAGTTTTTAAGGAGATGTTCTTCTATTATAGTAATCCAAAATTACATTAAATTAAGTAGGATATATTGGTAAAAAAAATCATTTTCTTGACCAACATTTCTGAATAATTTCGCATTGTTTGAATTTTTATTTCTCATGAATTAAACATAAAATGATATTTTTTCCTAAGTAACTTGTTTCCTAAGGATCTTTTTAGTTGGACGATACTTTTTTATTATTATTTTGTTTAGTGATTTGAGATATTTTGAGCTTCTAAATTGACGCTCGAAGCGAAAATAAGGAAACCTCTGTTCAGTAATCATTATAGAATTCACAAATACTCTATAAATCTAAAAATTTTCTTAACTTTCTTGTTGGACGACAACATTTTCTAAAATGATTACTAATTAATATGCTTTTTAAATAATGTTTTGATGGGTTTTAACTGATTCAAAGAGTAGTGTTTTTGAGCCATACAGCGTATACGCTCTTAATAAACGCAGCGTGTTACCAATCCAGTGCGCCTCCTTGTAAAACACGCAGCTCAGCTTTACGCCGCGGCGCCGCCTGTAAAAACAACCGATCGGAATGCGACAAAGCGAACAATTTGCTTTGTCACCGCTGCGCTGTCTGACGCGCGAGTTTATTGCATGCAGCGTTTTTACCTTACTATATGCTTTATCAACAAACGTAATTATTTTATACGCACCCTGGTATGCTATGATGGACTTTCTGTGTGATTAATGTTTATTACAACATGGGCTTCTAAAAATAATATTGCTATATTGTGGTGTTTTTTTTTTTTTATGGTATCGAATGACGAGACGAGCATGCCGTTCACCTGATGGTAAGCGATACGACCACCCTTAAACAGTAGAAACACCATCCAGCACCTTGGGTTACAAAATACTCTGTGGCATTCCACTGCGCTCGTCATCCTGAGACATAAGATGTTAAGTCTCATTATGTCCTGTAGTTACACTGGCTACAATGCCCTTCAAACCGAAACACAACAGTGCATGCACACTACTGTATGGCGGTAGAAATAAACATTGCGGTGGTACCCATCCAGACGGACTCGTACATATGAGAGTCCTACCACCAGTAAATAGTGCCACCAGTGGTAGCGTGATTGTGCTGTGGATCGTGTTGGATCCTTAGACCGGACAATTTTGTGAATGTTTTTATAATCTAAACTGAAGACTAGCGCAGTTAGCATAATTGATATCAAGTTTGCGTTGTCTATATCAAATTCATGCAGGAAAAAAAAATCTTACTCCTTAGAGTAAGATTTTTTTTTCTGAGCTCCAACCGTACCTACCTATCTTTTTGATATAGATTATTCTGCCTCTCAACCTCTCGAGGACATTAAAATTTGAGACAAAAGGTAATCCTCAATCAGCGATTACCCCCTAGAGTCCTTAAATCTGGAGATAAAATGCAACAAGAGTAAAAGAGCAATCAGGATGTAAACGTTTCTACGCAGAGTCGTTGCCAAAAGCCGGATCTACCTGACGTGAAGTGAATCATCGCCTCGTCAAAGCGTCGCGAGCAGTTATATCAAACAGCCTTTTTGTGTAATGTCTTAAAAACGCTGATAAAGTCTGTAATTTGTAAAAAAAAGAGGCATTTTTTGGTCCAATTTTTGGATGACGAAAGGAACAGATTTGTTTATTCATTTTTTATTTTGATATAGAACAGCTTACAAAACATACATTATTACTAGTTTGTTACAGTAAGGTTTCGTAAAATAGGCTAAATGTTGTTTCAATTATAAGTTGTCATAGCATGCACAGTACACAAAATGAGTAAATTTGAATAACAGGGGGAAAAGAGGAAAGAAATAATAATATCATATGGGTAGATGGAACCATACAGACACGAGCGCGATAGCTTACGTTAGGCTGTACTCTGTAGCAGACGCAATCAGGATAACGAAATGTGCTTGAAACTGTCTAATATTATGAGAGAATAACAATCAAAATTGTTACTATTAAGCAACAGAGAAAGGATTGATTATAAACAGTGGCAACATCATGCACAACCTGGAATCAGAAACGGCGGAGACAGACATAATACGTGACACTACACTGTTCTTCTCTCAATCTGAAACATTAAATGGCAATGTCAAATAATTTCTCTGGATAAAATTTTCATCAGCTCAGAACACAATAGTTCTTGCATGACCTAATTGATAAAGGGCAGGGAATAAAGACTAATTCTTTCGCTATGATAATATGTCAATCCCTTGCACTTTATTGTTTTCTATTAGCGTTATAATTCTAGAAAGACTTAAAAAAATCTTATCTACGGCCCCAAGTGACACCAATTCAAAAATTTTGTTGCGTATGAGAGACGTACCATCTGGTTACTTGGAATACTTCTACTACCATGCAATTCATGACGCCACTCTGGCTGTAAAGATTGAGGACACTACTCAAATCCAAGTAGTTTCCTATACTGTCCTGTTTCCCGCATCGCTGTAACAGCAGCGCTGGCTCGGCTCGCCGCAATCATTTTAATTGCCTCTCCCTCCCGCGGGCCCTCTCCGTAGCTCATTATCTCGCAGATTACTCCAAGCTATGAATATTTCGCGTTCCCCAAGTTCCGCTAATGCATTCCTCGAGAGCTGTTTTAATTAGTTTCAACTTGACCTATATATTAGATTTATGCGTTGAGATTAGAATTACTGTTTTTCAACATTATATGTTCATGGTGATGGACTATGATGTCTTTTAAGATGTAGTTCCGTGGTCCAACTTATGATTAGCCCCCACAAGATGGTCACCAGAAAGTACAAAAAATGTTGTTATATTGTAAAGGATTTTTTTCGAAGCAAGCACACAAACAAAAGTCATAAATTCATATTTTAATACCAAATTCCATGCTTAAGAAAGTAACAATAAACAGCCGGTTGATGCACGCCGTGGAGTGGACAGATAAACGCTGTGGTTGAATGGCGCGCGCGATACTCCGGCCCCGGTCAGCGTAGACAACGGACAGCTTCGGTTTTCCACAGAATGGGACATCTGCGGTGGTTGCGTCGACCTAATAATTGTATCTGTAATGATAAAACCACACTAACGTTAATGTCCTACCCTGAAGTATTACATATTACGTTTGTGCGTTCATTTTGTCCATCTATAATTGGCTTCTACAGCTGTACAAAGGTAATCATATAATGCGAAATAGGATGGCTACACTATAATAATATCAAATGCTATCTGCTGTCCACCCTCTTAGAGATAGAATACGTGAGTCAGTAAATGTTCTTTGCATATCTTCAAAATGTATTAGAATGAAAGTGAATATCAGGCCTTTGACTGCTATCCCGTCCGCTAGACCAAGTTGTGAGAAATACATTAATTACGATTACAATTCCAATGACAAATTGTTTCAAGGTATTAAAAGCCTTTTGTCGTGCTGCGAGGGCATTGTTTTCGTTGCTTATCACGTTAACTTTATGTCCAACCAGATGTGATTTATCATCGCGATATTAATTACGATGTATTCGCGGAATGCTCGCTTTTCGGATTATTTTTGACCTGAAATTGGAAAAGTTTATTTATTTACCGGATTTTCGGATGTTGCTTTTGGTAGAGTGAGGGTTTTGGTAGAGGTTTTCGATGGCGTCAATATAATATTTTATCCATGTCCCATGTTTATTATTATTTTCGCATACAACCGTGGCTTATATTATATAATTATGTTATATTACGTCTTATTAGAATTTGTAATTGGACCTACTTACGCAAACAGGGACCAATCCACAACAAAATATTTTCTACTAAATGATGTTCAAACCAAAATATTTTTGTTTTACAACTAATTGGGTGATATAAAATGTTAACAGTTTTATAAAAAAAATAACTGGGGTACCTATTTGGACAATTATTTATTAACTCTATATGATATTTTTCATGGACAAGTAAAATTTTATGGACTGCTTCATATTTCCGTAAGTAGGTCCAAAGAGCGGTATAATTATATTAATTGAAATCGGCCGTAAATAGTAAGGACTAAGGATATTCATTCAAAATTCATAACAAAGAGACAATGACCGTTATAAAAATAATTAATAAAGAAAAACATCACAGTAAATAAAAATAAAACGAGGTCAGTATTTAAAATATCAAAACCGCGGCACATTCCGCTGAATAAACTCCTTTCAGTGCGGTCGGGAACAAGCGGGAGGTTATTTGAGGTAAAATGGACGCGAAACGAAACGAAAACGCGCTCATTAAGCGGACCTCCAGTCTACTCCACAGACTCCACAGCCAAAGAAACTGCACTTTATTGTGTTTAATTATATTTTAAATGTTACGCTTTAAGTAACTTTGAAGTGGTTTGTGTTCTGTATTTATCAGTTGAATGACGACAGGAATAGCTGATAATGAGCGCTATGCTAACAGTAACAACACCTGTACCGTAACATCAGGTGCACCTGATGTAGGGATATATTGTCGTCGCCACACATGGGACTTAAATGAACTCAATGTAGGTGGTTACTCCAATTCCTATTCATAATAATATGTTGACGATCAGCGTCCAAGGACAAAAAATAACAAAAAAAAATTTCTTTAAACTTGCTGTTGTTTGTTTATCTTTATTTACTTTATAAAAAATATTTACCCTACTATCGACACCTCAGGATACAGACATGGCCTCGTTCGGGGACCTCTGTCAATTTTGTAAAGGTCAATTTAGATATGCCTACGGTTGTTTATGGAATGTCTGTTGTGTGTTTATCTCTGTGTTTTAGTAACAATGAAGACACTGTTACTACTATTACTATTAATTCACTCTCCAGCAGAATTTCACCTTAGCACTTATTATTAGTTCCAATATCAACCATTAGGAATCTCGGTATGCAGAGAATAACCTCGCCTGGAATGGCTTCGCATCTATAAATATTGCATTATAGGAGTTGTGGAATGACATATTACATATTTGTTTCTTTTCAAGTCCTCATTATAGCCATCATCATCATTATTTCTAATCAATTTGGAGTGGGTGTTTTAATTTTTAAGACCAGTAGGAAAGTGCAGGATTTGTTTTTTTTTATCGTACAAGCAAATGAGCTCTTGAGCCAGTTGGTGCCAAGTAATCTCCAAATCCGTAGATATCTACAATTCCTAAGGTATCATGGATAGATTATAATCTGCCTTAAAGTAGGAATAGGATTCAATGATGTTTCTTTATTCAAGCGTTATCCTGTTATAAATTATACCAGACTGCCTTGGTGGCGTAATTGTATTACGGTACGGCTGCAATGTCAAGGTCTCGGGTTCAATTCCCGGGTCGGCCAAAGTGATATTGGATTTTTCTATTCTGTATCAGCCCGGAGTTTGAAATTTGTGCCCGATATGGCGATAGGTTCGCCCCCTATCATGGGATGCATATGCATGGTGAAAAGTGGGTGCACTAGTTGTGCCTCTGCTTACCCCTTCGGAGATGAGAGGCGTGAATGTGTATGTATGTAAATTATACAAGCATCGCTCTACTTGATAGCGGCAGATGCTTAGCTGTTAGTTAAATACAATCAGATTGAACTATGGCTTAAATAAATTATAGTGCTGGCCTCGAGATTGTTTTAGATTTACGTTTGTTGCCCGCATATGCACGTAGCGTGAAGATGACGTCGGCTTGCGTCGTGTATTTGTTAATAGAATCTCAAATATCTCAAAGACCATTAGATAAACATTTTAAACCTCAAATATCGATAATACTATACCATACCAGCCCTGTATTGTATACTGCCCACTGCATGAGCATGGGCCTCCTTTACTACTGAGAGGGTTTAGGTCTTAATCCATCACGCTGGTCTAGTGCGGGTGGGCAGACTTCACATTTATTCGAAATCAGATCGTATGTAGGTTTCCTCACGATGTTTTCCTTCACTTAAAGCGAGCGATAATTCCCTAAGAATGCACATATAACTTGAGAAAACTCAGAGGTGTGTGCCCTTAGGGTTTGAACCTGCGGACATTTGTCTCGGCAGTTCGTTCCACTAACAACTAGGCTATTACCGCTTGAATATCGATAATATCTTAGTTCAATACTGGTGTTTTATATATCAATGAATATAGCACATTTATCATGCATGCAATTTCGTCTGTCACTTTGACTGCTAGTGCTGAGCACCTCCTACTACAGACAAGTGACGTTAATTTGCATAACATCATTATACATTGCGCGTTTTCCTCTTGCAGCGCTGCCAACACAGCTCGCTAACGATGCGTTCCAACAGAATCTCATTTGTCAACTCGCACTCTCTCACATTGACGTGGTAACCTACTTCCAACGCTACGCAAATGTATACCGTAAGCTCCAAATTTAGAGTTAAGAACAGGATGTAGGAGTTTGTTTTAATTTTTAATTTCTGTGCATTTGATAATGAATGGGAGGGATTATGGAACGCTAAATGATTATATCTCGGTAAACGTGGATATTATGGGAGCGAGATTTGACGTCAAATGGAAGCTTGGTACGGATTAACGGATTGAATATTTGTGTGAAGTTACACGGAGATTTGTGTCACTTTGAGATGTCACCTTCCTGATTATTCATTAATATTTCTTATGGGAGAGTAAGTCCTGATAAACCTGTTATGTTTGATTCTACCAATAATCAGATTGCCAGAGAGTTATATTGGTCTTAAACACAGTAGCTAGAAATAAGATTCCACGTCTTACGTCTAAACGATTTACTGCCATTCATTTGCAATGGTAATGCTTCTACTCATGGATGGTATTGTGAATTTCATGGCCGGCGACATGCTCTCCTCCGTCATCTATACTAATATTATAAAGCTGAAGAGTTTGTTTGTTTGAACGCGCTAATCTCAGGAACTACTGAACCGATTTTGAAAATTCTTTCCCTAATAGGAAGCTACATAACTCCTGAGTCTTATAGGCTACTTTTTATCCCGGGAAAATATTTTTGTCCCGGAAAAACTTTTTCACGCGGGCGGAGCTGCGAGCACTACTAGTTTGTATATAAAGAGGTAATTTACTATGCAGAAAACCCCTTCAGTCCCCGCTGGTTTTCAGCGATATTAAGTTTATTAGCAATTTCGTGATTTTTTTAAGCTTCCGATTGCACTCAGTAGACGTGATCGGCTATTTCATTCACGCACACACGCACACACACGCACACGCACACGTACACGCACACGCACACGCACACACACACACACACACACACACACACACACACAAACACACACACACACACACACACATACACACACACACACACACACACACACACACACACACACACACACACACACACACACACACACACACACACACGCACACGGGACATCACCGAACGGGTAGGCAGAGGCGCGCCTAATGCACCCACTTTTTGGCGAAATTGTAGACACCGAGCTGATAGGTACTGAATAGAAAAACTCAATATCACTTTGCCCGACCCGGGGATCAAACCCGAGACCTCAGCATTGCAGTCGTACCATAATACAACTACTCCACCGAGGCAGTCAAAATATATAACTAGTAAATTTGAAAGCATAAATTGCAAAACATAACTCTCGATTCTAAACTTCAATAAATTTTTTTAATGCTCATAATAGATGGTAGTAAAATATCAAACTCATCAAAATTCTAACGCCACGTCGAGTAGCGGAAATATTGAAAACTACTTGTGTACAAGCTTTAAAATATGAGTAGGCAACTTTGAACTGTACCCTTAAATTTATAACGTTTATTTTACCTTGCTATTGTCAAGCAGGTGCAAATTGTCGATGTTCAGGCGATTACATCAACGTTAACGATATTATTATGCAGTCTACTGTATTAGACGATTGAGACAATAATCCTATACTAGTTCGGTCATGTCATGTTCATTTATTGTCTGCGAGAGTCCTAGATTGATACTAGCTTGATGCAACTGCTACGTTTATATTTGTCTCCAGGAGACGTGTTCAAGCCATGTTCAAGCGCTATTATAACTTGAATGACATCCATTATCCTACTATCCTACTAATATTATAAAGGCGAAAGTTTGTAAGAATGTCTGGATGTTTGGATGTATGGATGTATGGATGTTTGTTCCTCTTTCACGCAAAAACTACTGAACGGATTTCGATGAAATTTAATACACGGGTAGATCATGTTCTGGATTAACACATAGGCTACTTTTTATCCCGGGAAAACATAAAGCGGGACTTTTATCCCGGAAAAACTTTAACGCAGGCGGAGCCGCGGGCAAAAGCTAATTCACCTATAATTTTCTAATTTCTAAAACATTTTTATGGATTACAAAATAGATTGGATTTTAGTTAACCGCTTGATATCAACAATCACTGAAGGATCTAGATTGCAGACCATCGTTGCTTGGTTACACACACGTATCAGGATAACGAGTACAGTGCCAGGCAATTCAAAGTTTTAGATATTTTTTTTATGGCATTGAATGACGAGACGAGCATGCCGTTTGCGTGATGGTAAGCGATACGACCACCCATAAACAGTAGCAACACCATTCAGCACCTTGAGTTACAAAGTACCCACTGTGTGGCACTCCACTGCGGTAGTCATCCTGAGACGTAAGATGTTAAGTCTCATGTCCAGTAGTTACACTGGCAAGAAATATTTTATTTTATTTATTTATTTCACATACTTACTACTAATTACAGGTTACACCCAATACAGTAGTACAGGATGGCGAGGACGAGGACGACCAAGGAAGAGGTGGATGGATTGTGTAAGAGATGATATGAAAGAAAAGGGCGTGAATGACTTGATGACGAAAGATAGAGGAGAATGGATGAGAAAAACATGTTGCGCCGACCCCAAGTAATTTGGGACCAGGGCAGGAAGATGATGATGACCCAATACAGTAGTGTAGGACACATTCAAAATTATATTGAATACAACCAACAATTATTACATTAAATTAAGTATAACTAACCAAGGTATCGCTATTGCCGTTTATGAGCTGGTGCTTACCAACAAGACTGACGATTCGTCATTCATAAAACAAATCCTTATCTTTTCACTAGACCGTCCACAAAGCGGGTATTAATTAAAATCTTTCGCTCCACATGGTGAGAGCTGGCGCGGCCGCTCACCTTTCATTATAGTAATTGATTGTGTGTCACGTATGTACGGAACATATGAGAAAGAGGAGTAACAGATATTTCTATTTGTTATATATATTTTGTAAGTGCACGATAGCCTAGCTGCCGCTGACTTTTTGAAGTTACGTATATATTGTTTATCAATTATCGTTTCCTTTAACGGTGAAGGAAAACATCGTGAGGAAACCTACATACCTGAGAATTCCGAGTGAAGAATTAAGAATGAAGAATTTCGAGGGAACCTAAAGTCTACTCACCCGCACGAGGCCAGCGTGATGGACTAAGGCCTAACCCCTCTCAGTACGAAGTGAGGCCGGTGCTCAGCAGTGGGCAGTATATTATACAGGGCAGGTCGCATTGTATTGCATTTTGTTTCCTACAGTACAGGGACTACTAATAGTAAGAGTGTAATTCATATGGAATTTAGAGTACGTAACGAGAGAATACTTGTATGGAAGAATTATGCCAAGACACGCTTGGAAAGACGACTTGATGATAGAGGTCGGAGGAACGCGCTGGATGCTGGAAGCTTTGATAGGTCCGTCTGAAAATTTTTAGAAGAGGCTTGTTTTCAGCAGTGGACATGAAGTGACTGATGGTGATGATGATGCTAGGATATACATAAGATTATCCTACAATATTACTCTTCGGAACGTGGATATTTTTCTAATGATATAGACCGGTGAACAAGCAATTATAATATATATGTGTTATTATTCTAAGTATAGAGCTATCTGATATTTAATAATTTCCATTGTCATAACGTTTTCTACTTATAAAGTCATGGGAATACTGGTCTTAAATGAAATTAATAGGGATAAGAGGATATTGGGTATCTTACATTCTTACCTACCATATGAATTGCAACAGTAAACTCTCTTCTTAAGTTGGTTCTGTCATATCTGTCAGACATCCGAGGAGTCGGTCCATTTATACTGTAAACAAACGTTAGACAATATAGCTACAAACTGGCTCAGTTACAATTTGCATGTGTAACTGATATGATCGTTACAATCTATTCGGATACAAAACATAATATCCGAAGCTCTCCTAGTCAAAATCTTATCATTAAAATAACAATCGTCTGAATTTAGTCCAAACCATTTATAACCAACGTCCAAGTCACATTTCGATCGTATGACTTACATAAATCATCGAACTTACCCAATATTAATTAAGTGAATCGCACAGTCAATACAATCTGGCTTCCTAATGGATATTAAGGATCGTCTACATCTGTCCTGGTATTTCGGTCAGGCATTTCAGCTGCAGCCATTTCGTTTTGTATTGCCGTAAAATGTGGCCTTGGAAATTGTCAGACGTTTCTATGAATTTCGGGTTCTTTAGAAATATTTTTGGTCGTTATTAAATTTAAAATTATGCCAGTTTTTTGTGGTGTCCAGATAGATTTTGAACATCAAGAGATTGTTATTCACCGCTAGTGGGCACAATTATGGCGCACTGGATGAAACCCGGATGTACACAGGCTAATCCCAGAACACGACACTCTTATATCGACGACTACGGCCAGTTCTTCACCTTGTGTATGGTAGTCGCTATCTGGGCGGATAAGACTATCACCAGGTTTTTAATTTATAAAAAAAACGTTATAAAAACTCTTATTTCAGATTTTTAAAATTAATATGTTAAAAATGTTCAACTTTTTTAATGGAAGCTCAAAATGTCCAGATATTTTGATTTTGCCACTGATCAGAAACAGCAGTAAAACCTTTATAATGAACCACCTTTTCAATTATTTGTTGAATTTAATCGTACATAATTATTTTAATTTCCCAATCTAATAAATATTATACATAATTATTCTCGTAGTTTCTATCCAGACTGAAGATTTACACAGAGCATTCTAGCTTACGCATGACTATGGATACGTCATAAAACTGAGTCTCGCTGAGTGATTGATTCTTGTGATGCATACATTAGTGAGTCGATTGGATTGCGTTCAGCAGTTGTCGCACTCCTACGGGTACAGATGTCGGAATTATTCTAATCCAACCATAAACTTGTTACATGTAACTTAGGAATGTAATTTATATGTACTTAATAGATACGTTGGTTAGTGTAATGGATTGATTGGTCTAGTGGGTTTTAAGGCACCACGCCGACGCTAACTTATATACATATATACAGTACATCTTTACATCGATTACAAGGTCAAGTGTTTAAAATAAAATAGAGATAGACCTTGGTCACCAAAATGACTACACAAATTATAATCAGTGTACTATAGTTTAAAATGCAGTTTTACTGTGAAACAGATTTTTTACTACAGCAAAATATAATTTCTGCCTATATAAGTATATGTTTTATTTATTTTATTAATTCATGTCTAAAATAGAGTACAATCAAAAGTTTTTAAATTTTATATAGCATACAGGTACATTTTATATGCCATGTATTGTCTTTCTATATGTGTCAGTACTTGATAGTGCTGCGTAGTTGTCGCCTCGGAGCGCTCCCTTGAACAAATTTCTACTGCATGTAGGTCACTCACGCCACTCGCACCACTACTAGCTAAACTAACTTCGTGCTTGATAAGTTTGCTTAGTAATAGCAGCCTGTAATATACTCATCAGAATTTCGAGGGTATAAGAAGATTGACAACCTGCAATAGGCGAGCGTGGTGTACTTAGGTCCAAACTCCCCTCAGTAGTAGGTGATGAGGCCTGTACTCAGCAGTGGGCAGTATGTAATAGAGGGCTGGTATGGTATGTTCTCTAGTTGGGATGTTTACAGCTATTATTATCTAAACATCTATACATCTTCTATACATACATACATACAAATAAAATTGGAGTGTCTGTTTGTAATATTGAAATAACCGTTTTTTACTACATGTTTATGAGTATATATACGGTACAATGCACCAAAATAACGTTTTTTACAATTTTTGTCTGTCTGTCTGTCTTTCTGTCTGTCTATTTGTTCCGGCTAATCTCTGAAATGGCTGGACCAATTTTGACGGGACTTTTATTGGGAGGTAGCTGATGTAATAAGGAGCACCTTAGGCTACGTTTTATCCCGAGAAAATAAAAAAGCAGGACTTTTATCCCGGAAAAACTTTTTAACGCGGGCGGAGCCGCGGGCAACAGCTAGTTATTAATAATATATTGTCCCATGCCTCGATGGTGGGCCTCCGGTACCTGCTGTTAACAGAGGTTTTTGGCAAAAATATTACATTAAAATATTTTGTAAGTTATCACCAAGTGAAATAATATGAAGTCCAGGCGGGTTTCAATATAAAAAGCGTTGATCTGACAAGTCCCTGATTTTAAAAGTCGGTTAAAAAACAAATCACGTTATATTCAAATCATAAAATGTGAATTTTATTGTAGCATCTGAGATCCGAGTGAAGCCATCAGAGTGGTCATTAAGACAATAATGGCTCATATTGAGATAGCTTCCGTATTTTTTATTGTCTCATAAAATATTAAATAGCGTCTGTATGTTTACCTTGGCGTCAATATGATTTTATAACCATTTGCTTAAGGAGGTGGAAAGTGCAAATAAAGTGTTAACTGTCACTATTCCCACTCAATCATATCAACATGTAATTTAGGGAAGATTAAATATGTATTGATTCCAAGTACTGGCTGTTAGACAAAGCATAGCTTAAGCCTTTGAATCTAGAAGGATGAAATTATGGAGTTCCTTATACAGCATAAGATTAAAAGATAGTTCAATGGAAAGTTTTTTTTTTTACAAATTGTCGTCTATGAGTTATCCGGTATTAAATCAGTCATGCGTTTATACCAAATAATTCGCCTCACGTATATGTTGAGTGAAAACACACACATCACAACTATTTCGCCTGTATGTTCCGTGATTCGTCCCATGATGTGACAGGGGGCGAGCTTATCGCCATATCGGGTATAAATTCTAGACTCCGGGCTAAAAAACGAAAGAAATATAACCGTGCCCTTCATGGATTGAATCTTGGCCTCAACACGTGTCGTAATCTCAATACGGGCGTAAAACCAATGCGGTTTAAAGATTTACCAAGACGTGTTTACTTAACTCGTCTCCAACTATCGTCGGCACGGCCGGCCCGAAGTAATTTAATCAACTAATTCCCGATCTGCGTCAATATTTACCGATCAGTTGGATCAGATCTTCGGTCTTATAAAAATGTTCGAATGCCTTTTACTTGGAAATTGACTACGCTTGGTAAAAAAATAGCTGAGTTCAAAGCGAAGTTGCGTGTACATTGTGCTCCTACCAAATTTTTTTCATTGAAATAAACTATGAAGAGTGAATTTTAGACCAAGAAACAAGATTCAATCATATTTTAGGTGGATATGTGGTTTGCTTAATTGTTGCCCAATTTGATCATATATACGGCGAACTGAACTGTATGCATTATATTCCGTTAATATGAAAAATGAAATCCTCCTAGCCAGTTTCGGCCACGGCGGCCAATCTCAACGGAGATCAGCCAGGTACGCAGGAGATATTATAGTGCACAAGTGTGTGCGCAATACACAGGTGCACTCGCTATTCCTTCACTCTCATAGTCCGGTGAGACGGCAATCCGACATGACCGGAGAGAGATCAGGCGCAGGACCAACGGCTTTACGTGCTTTCCGAGGCACGGGGGTATCACACCGCCAACTTCCTGACTCCGAGCTGCGACTGAGTAAATTTTAAGATGGAAAAACCCAGTCACAATTTTTTTTTTGGCTCGACCCGGGATTCGAACCCAGGACCTCAGCGCGCAAATCGTACTCGTAATGCGTACGCAATACCACTACGCTACCGAGGCAGTCCGTTAATATAGTTCTTTAGTAAACCATGGAATGACAAAAAGCATTGCGCAAAATGAGTAAAGCCTATGCCTGCAATGCAATGCAATCAGCCCTGCATTATGTACTGCTGAGCACGGGCCTCCTTGGTACTAAGAGGGGTTAGGCCTTAGTCCACCACGCTGTCCTAGTGCGGGTTGGCAAACTTCGCATACCCTCGAGATTCTTATGGAGAATTCTCAAGCATGTAGGTTTTCATTCACGGTTAATGCGAATGATAATTGATAAACAATACACACGTAATTTGAAAAGTCTAAGGTGTCTGCATTGGGTTTTGAACCTCTGGACTTATAACCTGGGTTTAACCTATACCTAGCCCTTTCAAATTTGAAATAAATTACTCTCAACAATGACGAACTATAATTTCGTGAACGAATTCTCACAAAAATAACTCTTATAAACATTAAAAAAACCCGAACCAAAAGAGAATATAAAATGATTTTCCCATGAAAACTGTAAAATCAGTTCACAAATTGTTAAAAGAATAATGTAAGTTTAAGTAGAGATAATGTTTTATTCAGAGCGGTATAGCTGAGAGCCCGGGGTTGCCCGCCTCGTGTCCTCCAAATATTAACATTCTACCTTTGTGTTGCCAGGGAAGGATATTCACCTGGGACGCAACTTTACAAGGATGTGATAAAAAATCATAATATTTTTTTATAAAATGAGAAAATAGGGCCAGTTACTTCATTGTAATTGCTATGGCGGACGTGAATAATAGCAGGTACCTACTATGACCAGAGTGAACTATATTATACGCACTGCGCTACATTGATCTACGCTTTACCCTGGAATATTGGATGTTCAATTTTATAAAATTAAACTGACATTGTCCTCCAAGCCATGTTTGTTAATAGTACCTATAATACTTGACGGCTGAAAAATATGTAATATTTTAATCAAACTGAATTAAACAGAAATACCATCTAATACTGACTGCCTCGGTGGCGTAGTTGTATTACAATACGACTGCAAGCTGAGGTCTCGGGTTCGATCCCCAGGTCGGGCAAAGTTATATTGATTTTTTCTATTCAGTATCAGCCCGGAATCTGGAATTTGTGCCCGATATGGCGATAGGCTCGCCCCCTATCACATCATGGGACGGAATGACGGCGAAAAGTTGGTGCACTAGTTGCGCCTCTGCCTACCCCTTCGGGAATAACAGGCGTGAGTGTATATGTATATGTACCATCTAATATTATATTATAAACAAACGTAAATATTAAAAATCAAGCAAAGATTATCTCAACTGGTTTTTTATTAACATTTCAAAATCCCCGGCTTTACGTTTCTAAATTCCGGCGTTTCCGGAACCGTTCCGCCCCGGCCACTCCGGCGAGGCGCGGCCAGCAATAATCTTGAGACTGCCGCTATGAGCGCCATTAAATATTAAAACTGAGAAATGAAATATTTACTGCTACCCTGAAGGTTTTGTGTTGAAATGTTACTCGAAGAATTGGAATGACTGTTATTTGAGGAATTTAGCTTGATGTTTTATAAGGTCAATTTGGGATTTTTTCCAAATAATTTATGAAGTCTTGTTGAACGATGATGGCATTTAAATTTTACTTGAAATTATTGATGTTTATATTGTGTAGTACGAAAATAAAAAAAGACCTTCGCAGGAAGCGGTTCGATGCTCCTGAACTCCTTTCACAATGATCCCGTATCAAAACACTTCACGACACCTTCATATTAACACAGACTGAAATATGAGGCAAGAAATAGACACACAATTTGTCTGTTTCAAATCGGCATTCACAAAAACATCAACAATTTATCTCTAGCATTATAAGTTGCAGTTTCATCCTCCCCCACTCCCCTTGTGGTAGGTTTCGGTCGCCCTTCTATCAGAGGTCCGTTTTATCACTGTCACATTCGTGCGTGAGAGCCACAGTTGATAGTACCGTATGGCAGTTATAGGCAAGAAATATTTTTTAAGATGTCGGCGAACCAGCAAATCACTTGATTTAAGCAAATTATAAATATCCATAGCATCAGAAGAGTCAAGGATGCCGACTTAAAGGAATGACTATTAGTAAGCTAACAGATGTATTTAGATTACTAGAAATTGCACTACCTTAGAGCTGCCATAAAGTTATTTGTTATCTATACTACGTTGCTTTAACTTAGTTTTTCCATGTGCACAGTCATTATCCATACAGGAACCGGGTAAGTAATTTTATTATGCCTATTATTATTTAATTATGTCTTGCCCTCTTCCACCAGTTATTTAAAACTTTAGGAGTTGCGTTACTGATACCACATCTTCGATACGTGAAAACTGGGCTGTCGGTATGTTCACAAAAAGTGTAAGTTTGGAGTGTCGTTGGACCGTCATTTCATAAATCTCGCGCAGATGCGAGGTAACCGCTATAAATTCACTAAGCGCCGCCCTCGACACTGTTTCGCTGAGGGATATGGTATAGGAGGGGGCGAGAGTGGGGTTCGTGAGAATACCGAAAGACACAATTGTGTGAAGTGGTGAGGGATCATTATCTTCCGTAAGTCGATACTCTACGACACACCACCTAACAAATGCTGTAGAGACACTGAATGGATCGTATAGGAAAGACATAAAGTAACAGTGCATCATAACAACATCATGATGAAACCTGAGAAGTTCTCTATAGGAATTTCAAAGGTATGTGAAGCCCGCCAACCCACACTATACCAGCGTGGTGGTATAAAGCCCTCTCAGTAGTGGAGGAGGTCTGTGCTCAGCAGTGGGCAATACAATCTAATACAGGGTTGGTATGGTAACAGTACATGGTATAAATTTAATTACTGACAAACGAAAGGCATTTGACGACCCATAACCTTAAAATTAGAACAAACGTAAAACCACATTAAACTCTTCGAAAACCCGTCCCTCAAAAGTACAAAGACTAAACTAACCGCAATCAGCTTATAACTTACACACGAATATCACAGTAGGATCCGGGTACAGAATAAAAGATAACGATTGAAAGATACCGTGAAGTCGATACCGCCCTTTAAAGGACATGTGTTTTTGATGGCTCTCCCCCCTTCTCACCCCCTGTCACACTCCCCTGACCCCTGAGAATTTGCCTAAAGACGAGTTTACGAGCGAACGCTGTGCGCTAGTGAGCAATCGGTTTTAAATTATCGCTTTGTATGAAATCATCATTTTTTTACGACGCTATATTCTTTTTTATATTGTTTTAGTGATAAGATGGGGACTAGGAGGGAAATCTTTATCATCAGTAAGCTCACGCTTAAATCTTTAAAAAGATAGATGGATAGATAGACGAGCAGTTTATTTCCTTAGGATTATGTGATAGGAGACAAATCTATTCGACATTTTGCTGATGAGACAGTACGTGATGTAGTTGACTGGTTAGTGACCATTGCACATAATATGGTGAAAGATCTGCCATAGTGTTGCCGATCACTTGCTTTTTGGGGTCAGGCGGTATCCAGACAAAAGACAGGTCGGCATGATTGGTGACCGGTGTAATTCACAGCATCTTTATTAGTCGACATTATATTTGACCTACATTGAGTTCATCAGGTCGTGTGTCCCATTACCAATAAAAAAACTTATCTACATTCTACATATCCCATGTATATTGCAGCTAGAGCAGCCGCGTTTACAAACAAAATCAAAACATAGTTATGAACTCGATTACAAGTCAACGACTATAACCGTTCAGAGGACTCCAGGCTGTCAGTGAGCTGTCAGTTCCCATGCTTGTCACAGCCCTGACCCTGCACGGCGGTGATAAAATGGTTTATAACGTCAAATCGTCCTCCGCTTTCTTTTATTGCTTTTTCATGATTCGTTTTATTACGTAATCATCCGGTTATATCAGTGAAGATAAAAAATGAATCAAAGTAAAAAGAGATTATTCACAAAATATACGTATAATGATATAACCCTTTTCCCATTTATCAGTTCAAAGGGTTTTCATATTCCTGAAATTGAAATAAAACTACTTTGCAGATTTTATCGCTGTTTTTCAATTTATATTTCCTCCTGACTTTCCGAAGACTTTACAAACTTCAAGGTCACGGGGCGGACTGAGGTGTTGGTCGTCCGAAAAGGTAATCAGTTCAAGATCCGAATTAGGTAGGTAATACGTATCTGTGTCCCTGCCGTAAAAAGATGTGCTTTTTGTTCCTTTATTGACACTTAGCTAGTGTTATTACTGGTAATAGTAAGATTAAATATCTTACAAAGATCATCTCGCAGTATATTGTACATAAAAGATTCTGATTTCTAATGTTTATGGGTAGTTTTATCATCTAACTATGGCGCTTATTATCAAGCTAGCGACATGCGTCTCATTCTGTTATGTATTACATACATACACTCACGCCTGTATCCCCGTAGGGGTAGGCAAAGGCGCAACTACTACACCCACTTTTCGCTGTTATTCCGTCCCATGATGTGATAGGGGGCGAGCCTATTGCCACATCGGGCACAAATTCCAGACTCCGGGCTGATACTGAATAGAAGCACTCAATATCACTTTGCCCGACCCGGGGATCGAACCCGAAACCTCAGCTTTGCAGTCGTACTGTAATACAACTACGCCACCGAGGCAGTCTGTTATGTATTGTGAATAAAAAAAAAATTATTGTAGGGAAATGTATCCACTGCCTCGGTGGCGTAGTTGTATTACGGTATGAATGCAATGCTGAGGTCTTGGGTTCGATACCCGGGTCGGGAAAATTTATATTAGGTTTTAAATTTAGTATATGCCCGGAGTCTGGAATTTGAGCCCGATATGGAGAGAGGCTCGCCCCCTATCACATCACGAGACGCAATATGCACGACGAAAAGTGGGTGCACTAGTTGTGCCTGTGCCTACCCAGCGACTATATAACCCCAATACATAGATATATAACGACTATATAGGGTTATATAGTCGCTGTGACTACCCCTTCGGGGATAAAAAGGCGTGAGTGTGTGTATGATAATAATAATACCAGCCCCGTATTATATACTGCCCACTGCTGAGCACGGGCCTCCTCTACTACTAAGAGGGTTTTAGGCCTTAGTCTACCATGCTGCCCTAGTGCAGATTGGCAGACTTCACATACCCTCGAAATTCTTATGGAGAATTCTCAGGCATGTAGGTTACCTCACGATGTTTTCCTTCACCGTTAAAGCGAACGATAATTGATAAACGATACACACATAACTTCGAAAAGTCAGAGGTGTGTGCCTTGGGTTTGACCTCCGGACATTGTCGCGGCAGACCGTTCCATTCCCAATCATGAGTGTGTGTGTGTATGCAAATGTAAACATTCTTCCGTATAGATGGCGTAAGTTACCAAAACCAACATCGACTTCTCGATATAAGAGGTGGAGTGAACAGGAATGACAAGCCACATTTGATACTGTGTTACAACACTTGGCTCTTGGCCAAAAGTGTCTAGATTCCAAGATTGTTTCGGAATTCCCGCTCTGAATAAAATAGCTTGTGAAGATGCTAAATATAAGAAATACAAAAAAAATATTCCGAAAAAGACCCAGCGATAACTAAAAATAGAAATAACTGCCCTCTTTGAAAATTATACTAACATAGCTTTTATTCTACAAAGTGAGATGTCCGTTATTATTGTATGTAATATTCAGTGATGGTTTTTTTGTACGAGACGAGACATCTGGAATAACCAATTACAAAAGACTAACGCTTCACTAAGCTGGTCATCCCAAGACATCACATGCCACAGAATGTACAAGGCTTTGGAATGGCTAGATAGTTACCTGACAAATCGAAAACAATGTGTAGAAATTACCCGTGTTGACTCAAGGTCAATATCTACGACTTACAGGTCGACATATCGGGAAAATAAATTTGGTGTCCCCCAGGGTAGTGTTCTGGGACCTTTATTGTTTTTAATATACATTAATGATATTCCGAAGGTCACAAATCATAAGTGTACATTATTTGCAGATGATATTTCTGTAGTAGTTTCACAAAATAACAATAATTTCGACTATATGCACACCTTAAATAACACAATAGATATATATCAAGCTGGCTCGATGATAACAACCTAACTGCTAACATAAATAAGACAAAAATAATTCAATTTAGAAATAACAATAACAAAACTAGTAGTCTAAAAACAAATTATCGAAAGCAAGAAATTAATGAAGTTAATGAGATAAATTTTTTAGGTATTGCTCTAGACGACCACTGCAACTGGAAAACAATTTGTAATAAGACAAACCGATTTGTATACGCACTCAAAAAAATGAGGAAATTAGCGTCTGAAAAGACTGCCTTAATGGCATATCATGGGTATGTCGGATCCATTCTAAGATACGGTATATTGTTATGGGGCAACTCTACAGACATAAGTAGGGTGTTCATATCGCAGAAAAAGTGTCTTAGGGCAATATGCAGAGCCGCACCACTAGATTCTTGTCGACCTCTGTTCAGAAAATTAAAACTGCTTACCCTAACTTCAATATAAACTCATTTGCAAAAAAAACGGGCACCTAAGCAATGAACCATTTCAAATGTTACTATTGGTTTGTTTGATAATTATAGGTAGTTTTACTTTCACAATTTTGTAACGAAAATTTTAATTTAGAACGTACTGTTTTAAACACCATGGCATTTTTAAAACCGGCCAGTAACATGTACAAATGATTGAAATCATTTTGGTACCGTATTTTTTTTAAAAAGAATTAAAATCCAAACCGCCCGTTTTTTTTGCAAATGAGTGTATATATTAGAAATTGCTATTTTTATCAAAAAACATTCCGAACTATTCGAACAGGTAGGCAAAAATAATAAATACACTACGAGAGATCCAACCAAACTAAAGCTAAATTCAATGTCAACCACTTTGTATAAAAGGAACAGCGGCTGTATGACCATTCAAATATATAACAAAATACCGAAAACTTTTCGAGAACTGCCTTTTACCTTATTTATTAAGAAATTAAAGAAATGGCTCATAGATAAATGTTTCTATACAATCCAAGAATTTCTGTCATATAAGGATAAATAACTGTAACGTATAATTGTAAAGTGCGCATTACCTAGATTATCCCTCTATAGAAATAAAATTATATAGAAGGGCATATGTTGTAAGCAGACAGTAGATGTACTTATAATAAAAAAATTGCATGCCGTTGAAACGGTAAAACATGTTGCACATATGTATAATACATTTATGTTATGTTTAACACCTTGTTACATACCATGTTTATAGCAAATAAATTGATTTGATTTGATTTACAATGATTAAACAGGCTACATTCATGTAAAAATCATTTACGGAGAACATGTGATATACCCCCGCTACACTGTGTTATAAGAGACGTCATAGCTTCTTCTCAACGGAACTTTTAAAGTCGGTTCACTAATTCCAGAGATTATCCTACAAACTATCAAACTATACCGCTTTGTAATATTAGTGTAGAATAACTCGAAGTCCTGACTCAGGTCTATAGACTTGAACCGACTTGACTAAATTGAGGCTCCTTCATATAATAAAGGTGAATTTAATAGAGATGTTGGAACATCACGAATGAATTTATCTCGGTCGAATCTTCACTATCGTACCCGTGTCAATTGCCCTACATCAAGTCTAAGCCTAAAACATTGCAATTCAAAAGCAACCATGCCATGCGGGTTTAGAGTTCAAATTACTCATGTTAGTTTGATATGTGTAAAGCAGGTGTCACACCTGCGTTCGGTCATTCGTCAACCGTCTAAGCGGGTGTCGGTGACGGGTGAATGGCGTCGGAATAAAGATCTGTGGCTCGATAGGCTCGCTCGGACCTTTCTCTAGCGAGTGGAGCGATTTGTGCCTGACATTCTGGAGAGGCCGTTACTTATCAGCCTTGGAAGAAAAATCGTGAAAAACCTTGTGATCAATAAGCCTTGGTTTAATTGTGTCCGGATGAAAAACAGCCAAGGGTCTAAGCCAGTCTATTTCACACTATTTTATCTTTCGAAATCTTTATTTTGTGTTTAATAAGATAACTCGTGATCACATAAAGTACTGTATAACTTTAGAGTTCATATTTTGTAGTACAAAGCATACTACGTCTAAAAACGTACATATTTCTTCAACTTCGACTAGTAATAAAACTCAGTAAATTATTTTCAAAACACTAAAAAATAAACTAATTTGAATTTTGAAAATGTACTGTCATAACCCTCTCTCGCTTTAAGTCTTTCATTCTTTAAGCTCAAAGGATAAACCAAACATGCGTACCGAAGCTTTGGAAAGCTCTCAAAAGCCATAACCGATGTAGAAAGTTGCCGTAGCGCCGGGATATATAGTAAGAGCGTCGATCTGCCATTCGGGTTCTTTCAGACGATTAGATCTAGATTTCGTGAAATATTTGGAGGTCTAGACAGGATTAATTGTTGAAAAGTTTTGAAAGTCCATGTGAGTATGTTAGGATACGATGATTATAGTACAAAAACAGTCACAGCAAAAGTGTTCATTTTTTAATTTTTATGCTATTGCATAGCTTCTATCGCGGGCCTTGAGCGTGGAGACCGAATCCAGAAATTCCGTAACGAAATAACTTGACACCCCTCACTATTTTCATCTCTAACACAACCATGTAGAGTGTAGAATTTCATAAGTAAATTTAATATCGCAGTCTTGTAAGAATACCCTTGTAAGAATTTCCCTCTACAACTAGTGTGTCTTCGGCAAGAAGGTGCTTAATAAGCCTTGACTTTTTTAAGGAGTTTATATAGGCGAACCTTAATTTTAATATTTTATTTGTGTTCTTTTTTATTAAGAATTTTTATTGTAAATTGTCTCGTAAGCTTTAGTACTAATTGTTTGCTCACACTTCACTATAATGTTTCTATAAGTGAAGGCTTGTTATTGGCTTTCAGTCAACCATCCTAGTGCTATTAAGGTTTATATAGCTGTAAGTTTTCCACATCTTAAATAAATAAATACAATATGTAAGAGGATATGAGCGGAATGTTAAACGATAAAAGGTCGAAATTATCGTGTATTTAATAATTGTTCCAGTCAGTGAAACGTATCGAAATGTCAAACGTGATTCTAAGTTTGAATTTTTTAAAAGTTTTTATTCTAAATCTGTTCAAAGAGGTTATAAATATTAGAATTGCCTGCTTAGAGTTTCGGCGTTAGGGCACGAGTGAAATTTGGACAATAGAAAAAAAATATAATAATAATAAATAATAATAAGTTGATAAAAAAATGCTATGCAGTAGCTTTACCGCGGCAGTCTCCGAGTGCCACACGTCTTTTTTTTGGGGTCTAGAGACGAGATAAGCATGCCGTTCGCCTGATGGTAAGCGATACGACCACCCATAAACAGTAGCAACACCATCCAGCACCTTGAGTTACAAAGTACTGTGTGGCATTCATCTGCGTTCGTCACCCTGAGACATAAGATGTTTAGTCTCATTATGTCTTGTAGTTACACTGGCTACAATGCCCTTCAAACCGAAACACAACAGTGCATGCACACTGCTGCTTGGCGGTAGAAATAGACGTTGCGGTGGTACCCACCCAGGCGGACTCTTACATACGAGAGTCCTACCACTAGTTCATGTGATCAAATATCTCCTGAACTGTAGAATTGAAATTGTTGCGGTTTTGTAGCTCGCTTATTTGTAAGTAGCGCTATTTACTTGTTTGCAGCGGTTTGGGTGTTTCTTAACTCTAACATTCACGTTGCATCACAACCTGAGGATCTATAGAATATGCTACAAGACCTTGACCGTGAAAGCAAATTAGTTGGGTTAACAATGAATACACTAAAAACTAAAGCAATGACAAATGGTCCAGAGAAAACCATCACGGTAAACAACAGCATCATAGAATATGTCAAAGAATATGTCTACCTGGGACAAATTATATCACCTAATGACATTAACGTAAAAGAAGTCGAAAGGTGAGTCGGAAATGCTTGGAAAACGTACTGGTCCTACAAAGAAATTATGAAAAATCCGCAAACGAGCATAATCCTAAAAAGAAAACTTCTAGATACATGCGTGCTACCTGTTCTGACTTATGGCTGCCAAACATGGGCTCTAAACAAAGCACAAACAAAGAAATTAGAAACGTGTCAACCTGCTATGGAGAGGAGCATGTTGGGTAAAAGTCTTTGGGATAAAATTAGCAATGAAACTCTCAGAAAACACACAAAAGTTAAGGATGTTAGAGTCAAGATGAGGGAATTGAAATGGAGATGGGCGGGACACACAATGAGAGGAACTCAGAAATGGAGCAGCACGGTTATCACGTGGTATCCGAGAGGTTGTGAAAGAAAAAGAGGACGTCCTTCTAGAAGATGGGCGGACGACATAACAGCAGTAGCAGGCACAGTCTGGACCAGAGTCGCACAAGACAGAATAAAGTGGAAGGAACTGGAGGAGGCCTTCGTCATAGGGATGAACAGATGTACCAAGCAAGGAAATTAAATTTTTGATGTAAATATTATATTATCTAGTAATAAGAAGTAGCATTATAGCAAGTTAGTTAAAGTGATTTTTGTACCTAGTTATAGAATTGTATTTAGAAATAAGTTTGAACTGTTAGCTTAATGTTGTTATATGTACATCTGAAATAAAGGCTAATAATAATAATAATAACATTCACGTTGAAATTTATTTCCGGATTGAGAGATTAATGTCATAATATGTTATGAGAGACTAGGTGCTGCTCGCGGCTACGCCTACGTGAAAAGCCTTTCCCGCTGCCAAAGTCCCTAAAACAGTACGATGCCAACGCCATTTACATAAATAATACACACACACACTCACGCCTGTTACCCCGAAGGGGTAGGCAGAGGCGCAACTAGTGCACCCACTTTTCGCCGTTATTCCGTCCCATGATGTGATAGGGGGCGAGCCTATCGCCATATCGGGCACAAATTCCGGACTCCAAGCTGATACTGAATAGAAAAACTCAATATCACATTGTCCGACCCGGGGATCGAACCCGAGACCTCAGCTTTGCAGTCGTACTGCAATACAACTACACCACCGAGGCAGTTATTACATAAATAATCTGATGAAAAATACTCTTTATTTCCCGTGGAGGCAAATTACCGGGGTATAAAGTAGCCTACCCGTGCGCTAAATTTTATCCAAATCCATTCAGTAGTTTATGCGGTTACTTTTAATAAACATCCAACATACGAACATCCAAACATTTTTACAAACTTTCACATGTATAATATAAGTAAGATGTAATTATCCAGTAACTGGTATAAAGCCAATTGAGTAATCAACTTCTTTTATCCCTAGTATTATTACAAACCTGAAGTTTGGTTTTCAACTTTAAAATTACTAATTTCTGGAGCTAAGGCTGGTTCCATTCTTTAAATTATTTTACTTATAAAAAGCCACATCACTCCTATGTACTACTACTTTACACTATGTACTATAAGATACGTTATTTCAGGTACGAAACAAACGCGGATGTAGCCGCGAGAACAATCTACTGTAAATATATCTCACATTAAACAACAAAAACTTTTACTAGATAATATATTTAATTAACGACTAGCTGAAGCATTTTCGAAAGCTAACTTCGAACTTCAGCGGTTTATCGGTTATAACTTGCTAATGAAGTCAGGTTTTATTACTTCTAAATAAACTGAGTCTAGCTTTGAAAGTTTAGCTCGGTTGAATAGTGAAATGTTCGTGTTTTACGTGACGCGAAAAATGATTAGTAATTCATTACAAATTGTGACTCTTTGAAACTAAAGTAAGGGTATTTATAAGTTGTTCAGCGTTATAAAGTAATTAAGTTTTCGTTTTATATTCATGTAGTGTAAGAAATCTTTTTGATTTTAGGATTAAATACTAAGAGGTTTACACGAATTTCGTTGAATAAATTTTATCTAAAACGTTTTATATTATAACAGAAAAAAATAATGAAAATAGGCATATCGTAGAAGATGAAACATAATTTATCTACGTTGAAGTTTATTGTTAATAATAAGTTATGGCCATCTATTAAGTAGATTATGGACTCGATTTTTAATTTACTGTAGTATCATAACACATGAACAGAATAGCTTTAAATACCTTGCTGACAATAATTTAAAGACATAATAATAATTCTATTTGACTCGATAATAATACTGTGACATTATAATTACATTTTTAAAATAGTTATTATTCAGTAGCTTCTAACAGTTATATTATGTACTAGCTTTTGCCTGCGGCTCAGCCCACGTTAATGAGTTTTTCCGGGATAAAAGTAGCCTGTGTGTTAATCCAGAATACAATCTACACGTGTGCCAAATTTGATCTAAATCTGTTTAGTAGTTTTTGCGTGAAATAGGAACAAACATCCATACATTCTTACAAACTTTCGCATTTATAATATTAGTAGGATGTTAACAACTTTTTATATGTATAATATGTCATTACAGGAAATAATTGTGTACCTACACCCAATAGGGTCGATTTTTGTGGAACTTAAGAAAAATATTTAATAATACCAATTACTGTACCAAAAATCACACAATAAAGATTTAATAGCTTTAATATTGCCAGTATTTTATTAACATTTCATTGGAATTATAAAATAATAGAAAATAATTTTGTTAATGTTTAAACATCGATCGTTGATCAACCTTAGCTAGAATTGCCAAAGTATAAATTGTAAAGTATCAGGTTATATTGTTATTGTTTTTGTGATGCCACACAGTTTTTTTTTTATATCAATACACAAGAAAATCGGCACAGTTTACAAACAATAATAAGTTTATAAACGGTATTACATCTTGTTAAGAAATAATTACGCACCCCACAAACAATCTAATTCCAAACTAAAATATATACACTGGTAGTTGGGCTGCGGAGCATCATTGTGACGAGACTGTGTCAACGCTATTAAATCGACACTAGTCGCGATTCCCCGGTAATTGGACGGCAAACTGTTTGATCGACGAGCGCCTGTGTGTACCTAGCTTATATAATACACGCTCACCCGCTACCAAACAAAATTGCGCTTTAATCTTATGTTCTAAAGTTGGCTTTTGAAATGTCCAATTAGTCGAGATAAATTGGGAAATATAGTTTGAGCAAATGACTTGGATCCGTTTGCGTTTTGCAATTATGAAATAATATGATGGGTTGAATTTTAAATTTACGTTTCGCGTCAGTGTGAATAATTTTAAAATAAATTTACATTACCAAAAGTAATTTGTTTCGACGGGGTCGGTTTTCATATTATAGTTGATTTTAACTAACTAAATGTTTCATTTGCATTGGCAAAATATTTTGTTGAACCTGTCAATGCACATGTAAAGATCGCATAATATTTTGTGTATTTCTTTATTTCGAAATACCAGCAACTGAACAACAACAAGAGAAAAAATACAAGGAAATGCAAATGAACAGAAGTTTGCCGGTTAAGTTTATATTAATGAGTTTTTTATTAACATCAGCAGTGATGTAAATTCTAGCGCCGTTTAGCATAATCATTAATCAGTATGATTCTGGAAGCGTCAAAATTCCATTCACATTCCTAATTAATTTTCAATTTCAACGATGTAGGTATTCCTGATTTCTCTCTTGTGGTACCTAATTATTTAACTTCGCGTAAAAACAACAAACATCTGCAAGAATTCAGTAAACTTCGAATAGATCACCGTTGAAAACTGTCTTTTTAACCGACTTAAAAAAGGAGGTTCTGTATTCGATCCGTATGTATGTATGTTTGTATGTATGTATGTACGTATGTATGTATGTATATAAATTTGTATGGCCGCGAGTTTCTCAAAAACTACTAATCCGATTTGGACGTGGTTTTCGATGTTCAAATGTATAGTTTTCAGGGAAGGTTTTAGTATATAATTTATGAAGATCTGATGAAGATCTGATGAAGATCTTTGGAGATACACAATGGAACTCTTCAATAACTAACAGCAGATGACTCGCGAATGCTGCAATAGTATATCTATGATGTATTGTTTACACCATTCTATAATTAACTAACAAAAAGCAATAAATAAAAACTTTTTAACAAAAAATAAACCGACTCCAAAACACCTGCAAACCAAAAATAATTCAACTTTATATTCGCTTGGGATATACGCATATTTGGAGTCGGTGCCTACATATACACTTACGCCTGTTATCCCCGAAGGGATACGCAGAGGCGCAACTAACGCTGCGCCCACTTTTCGCCGTCATTCCGTCCCATGATTTGATAGGGGGTGAGCCTATCGTCATATCGGGCACAAATTCCAGACTCCGGGGTGATACTGAATAGAAAAACTCAAATATCACTTTGATTGACCCGGGAATCGAACCCGAGACCCCAAGCTTTGCAGTCGTACTGTAATACAACTACGCCACCGTGGCAGTCTGTACATAAACGTATTACGCCGACGTAACATAAATTGAAATATTTGTAGCTTCGAATTCATATTGGCATAAATCGCCAAAACAGACATTTTTTAATACATCAATGAGGAAGACCTATGACGTGCTACATGACACTCAGCGTTCGACTGCGAGTCCATACGGGCGGACAGTGGAACACACTCACTACGACGTCACACTATCTATGTGCTCCTGGTAATTCTTTATGAGGTGCTAGATCAAAATAGTATCATATTGTAGAACTTACTTTGCGTTATTTATCCCTGTGGCCTTACTCTTGACACTCGATTCCGTTTGAAATTTAGGACGAGTCGAAAACTTGATAATTCGTACCCTTGACTGCTACACTAGCGCACGATTTATCTCGATCGCGGCGGAATTGAGAAAAACCAAATGAAATCGAGTATTTACAATCGCAAGTACATTTTGGCACTCTTGACGCGATTTTGACATAAGCGATCGAGTGAGAAATCGTGTTTGAAATCGGATTAACACAGTTTTAAAAAGTTAACTTTTTGGTGTTCGAGTGAGTTATTATGCCTTTGTAAACTAAAAATAATGACACGACGGGCCTTATTTAATGATAGGTTTGAAAAAATCATCAACATAGTTACAATTCATTGTCCAAATTGAAAAAAAAATGTGTAAAATGCCGATAATGACCAATGTTGTGTTCAAAAACAATAACTATTGCTTAATTAAATAAAAACTTTTAGATTTTTTTTATATGGCACTATATTGTGTATGTAAACATATTCCATGGGCATAGTCATACAATTACTAAGAATAATTTTAGGTTTTAGTAGCACTCTCCTTTTATCAGTGCTATTTTTATGACTACAATGTCTCAACTATGGGTATCACGATTTATAAAAAAGTTACAAATGCTCTTTATGCAAAAACAAAAGTGAATAAATGGTTCAAGTGTCCACAACGCCAATATTTCACTGTAGAGTGCCGAGGCCGAGGCTTACACCACGCCGGTATCATGCATTTGAAACTTAAATAAACACCACACTCAATAATATAAATATAATATGAGAAACGAGAAATTAAAATATATTTGAACGATAGCGTGGTATTCCTTGTTTGCGTTGCATTCTCTGTATCTCTGCTTGATTAGAACTTTAACCTTGACATGGCATTTCTTTTTACGTAATAAATAGTTGAGACAAAGACCCCACACTTATACTGCCGTAGTGTAACACTCTTTTGATATTTTGCTTAAAAATGTAGTTCCAATATTATTCTATGAATTCACTGCATATGTTTGTTAAAACTTAAATTATTGGACACGGTTTCGACTGGGATCATCAAAATTACACGTGTTAAATTATTTAATGTATTTTAGTAGATCATGTATTGCCACACAGATATCCGATCGCGTACTCGATTTCAATTTCAATCCCATAATGGACTCGATTTGGTCAAGAGTACCGATAACTTTTAGATTGGAATTGAAACTGTTTTGAGTTCATGATTTCATAAGATTGGAATTGGTTTCCAGAGTAGCCACACTGGTCATTGTTTATGAGGTGGTTGATATAAGCTTCTTTCTCTTATGCAGTCCTAGTAACTAAACATTTAGTACTATAAGTAGTTCTAAGAATGTACATAAAGGTAAGTTCCATGCTGTTATGATTTATTATACTGCCATAAATTAAAATTGATTTCATGTTACCTAAAATTTTAATTGAATTGCTGTTTATAACTCTATTCTCCTTGTGATTTATCTACTTTTGGAATTGTGTTTGTGAAAATTTCTCAATTACTCACAATTACTCCTGATAGCGCTTCCAAAAACATAGCGTCGCCCGGCATTCAGTACCGCGAATGTAAAATTGGGCAACTTTACAGGAGAGACAAAAAACTGATTTAATTATAATGTACACTTTAGCTTTTGCGAAACTATTGTTATTTAGCATTAATACTATTACAGTTTGTTGCTACTGCCATAAATTTATAAGTTAAGTTCATACATTTTATAATAATGCACATTAGCGGTATTTACCTAATAATCTTGGCCAAGTGTGTAACATTCGCGGTTTTTTTTAAGTATATTTGATAATTTTCCAGTGACATTCGCTGTTATGGCACAGAATAAAAATTAAATATAAAAAGATATAGTTAAACAGAAATGTAAGTTTGGGTAACAAAACTTATAAATTCTTAATCTTACTATCACAATGTTTGTGTCAAATTATAATCAACGATATATCAGCCTCTAAAGTGTTAAATTGACTTAATTTTCAAAATATAATAATAGAAACAACTTAAATGGAACATTGTAGCCAAAACAAAAAGTTTTAAACAATGTTACATAGTTTGTACGTTACAAATATTCAATATTTAAAATTAAACTTAAAAAAAATACAGTCGTCTTAAATATCAAACTAACATAAACCAATTATGGACCACTAATGAAAAAAATTGGAGTATTGTAATCAACGTAACAAAAATCAAATAAATGCATAACTACCTAAGTAGCTTACTTCATTCAGACTACGAATAAGTCCTAGATTTACCCTCCTTCTAATCAGAGTGGCGTTTGTTTCAATAGTTTCCTGAGAGGATTTGCTATTTCTATCTATCCAATATCTTACTGTCCCCTCTTTAATGCCTAATGTATCCAAAAATTAAATTCTACAAACACGAAGTCGATACTGCCTAACTGATAAATGATAGAGTTTGTTTGACCCTTTTCTTGAGTTACTATAACCGTGACTGTTTTATCTACATGCAGGGAACTTTACATCTATCAATTACTTTACATAAGCCTTCTTTTCAGCCCAATCCATGTGTGAAAACTGTTTGAAAATCTCTTTTCTATCGTCTTCTGTTACCTGTTTGCATTTTAAAACTCCTTTGAAACAAACAGAAGCACAGCGTATTTTCATTATTACTCTTTCTTCTTTCTCATCGTTTTGAAACTATTTATTTTCTTCCACGCTTGGAATCATTGATCTCTACATAATAAGATCGTGAATCGGACGAGTCTTGTTTATCAAGATCATTATCTTGTCGTCGGCTTGGGAATGTTTTTAAGTCTGATACTAAGGTTGCTGGAACGCCCAGCAACCGTAGTAGTAATATCTAAGAGCAGATAATGTCTACTCTTTCTTCAGGTAGGAATTCGTGCACGTCAGGTGTGCTACGATTATTATAATTAGATACAAGGAAGTTTTCAAGATTTGATAAGTCTGATAGTAAGTTTTCATTTTCAGAACAAGATGTTAGTATTACATTGTCAGGTACATCATTATTAACATCATTGACTGCGGGTGCCTTTTTTGTGACGTGAAACAGGCTTCAACAGGGATAATAATTTACGATTTAGGGAATTTCTAGAACGGGTCCTATCTAACAAGGGCTTGCTAAACTCATTTCCCTCTGTAATTTTTTGTCTTAGGAAGAAAATTATTTAAAATTTGGCATGGTCCTATAACAAAAATTAAGTACTTTGTAAAGAAATACTTTCTGAAACAATACGGCAATATTGCAGTGGTAAATTTCGCTAAACCATTTTGTTATTCTCTAAAACGGAAGCTGGACTTTAATATTTGTAAAAATAGTACGGAATTTAAGATTAACAAACTGGCATATCCACCTATTCTTCAATGTGCCAAAGTTTAAGCAACAAAATATTGGATACATAAAGGTATGTAAAAACCGCGAACGTAACATTTAGAGATAGAAAATGGTCAAATCAAATCCGCGATTGTGACACCAAGTTTTAAAGTTAAGTTAATGGAGTTATTATTGTAATTTAGTTCAAAAACTATTTGTTTAATTAATATACATACTTTAAAGTTTATGGTAAATATAGTTAGAATCAAAATGTATCAATATATCGTATAAAAACTTACCTGCAAAACGGGGCGCACCACGTATTCCTTCGGTTATTATGGCGGCGCTGGTGCATTCGCGGTTATACGGCAGTGGGAGCGAGGTATTCATATTCGCGGTAATACTTTTATTTGATTTTCTCATTTTTGGGTAGCTTTTTAGCTATATTTTCAATACATAATCGCGTATTTGAATGAGTACTATCGATTGGAATAAAAAATTTTTTTTGCCATATTTGCACATTCGCGGTACTGAATGCCGAACGACGATAGATAGTTTTGGTATTTATTAACTCAATTAATATTTAATTTAATTCCATAATATGGTATCTAAGTATTAGATTCTTAAATGCACTTGTGCGAAGTCTAGACGTCTTAAGCTGGGTTTTACGAAATAGGAAATGACGGTGCTATATTTTACTGCCGAGAGCTGACGCGCAATTTCTTCGGACTCGGCAACGTTAATGTAAGCGCGTGTTTACACTACAGAAATTCTTGTGGATGTGACGTTAGGTGTCTTCCTCTTATAATAGATTTATTTTGTTTACTAAAGCACCGTTTTAACATCGTTCAATTTGCCGTACTCGTAAAAAAAGATCTCTATTCGAATTTCAAATTTTAAATCTAGTGGTTTTGGCTGACGCTATGGACAAGTCTAAATAATGTTTATCTTAATATTGTAATTAGTCAAAAATGTATCAAGTAATACATCAGTAACTTCTAAATTTTATAGTGGGCACTAAATCAATCTAAGTGTACGATAGCCTAGTTGGGAATGGAACGGTCTGCCGAGACAATGTCCGGAGGTTCGACACCCAAGGCACACACCTCTGACTTTTCGAAGTTACGTGTGTATTGTTTATCAATTATCGTTCGCTTTAACGGTGAAGGAAAACATCGTGAGGAAACCTGCATACCTAAGAAGTTCCTTATAAGAATTCCGAAGGTATGTGAAGTCTACCAACCCGCACTAGGCCAGCGTGGTGGACTAAGGCCTAAACCCCCTCAGTAGAGGAGACCCGTGCTCAGCAGTGGGCAGTATAATAATACAGGGCTGGTATTATTATTATATTTATTATTATAAATCAATCGAAGATCAATGAATCAATCATTTAAGTCGCTATCATTGCGATTTCTCAGTTCTACTACAGAGTAAAAAATATAATGATTTCAGTTCATTACCCTTACCAAGTTAATACAAACATGGAAAGCCGCTGCGAACAATACGAAGTTCGTCTGTAGTCTTATTGCTTCATCACGAGTTGAGTCTTTCATACAAACAATATTAGATGCATACACACACATACAATAGGCTTACGTTATTAGGCTCCGAGTTGTATGAAGTGTTTGCATAGGTACTGCCGACCTCTTTATAGTTGCGTGATAGAGACGTGCTGGATGTGGCTGGGTGGTGACAAATCGTGTTTATTTACATTGATATTAGATGTAGAAGGGGCTTACGTCAAAACTAAGCGAATCGTTGTTACAATATCAGTATATAAAATATTTTTACAAAATACATATTTTACATTGCGCGTGATAGTAAGGATTTAGTAAAAAATCCCAAAAATGATGATTCGTCCACTTAGATCCAACTCAAAATCTCAGTTTACGAACCAACCATACTGAGGCGATAAATTACACCAGTAACAGTAAATTGCTATTTGATACAAATTATAACATAATCATCTCGTAGTCTCAAGATAAATCTCTCGAATATAAAATCAAACGGCACTTCATCTAAATAAATAAATCGGAAGCTTGAAACCTAGATTTAATTCAGAAAATCCTCGACATTTTTCATGCAGCATTGTTATCTATGCCTTTGATTTAAATTACATCGAGACCAGAATTTGTAATGTAGAAAAGATGTTGGTATCGAGCCAAAAGTGCATGCAGCGAGCTTGACATAAAGGTGATCGCACACTAGTCATTGTTATAGCACAGATTGTCGAGTCAAATGAGTTTAATGTGAATTGATTACCACTTAATATTATAGGTGCTGGTCTTTGGGAGAACCCATCCGGGAAAGTACCACTGCTATCTAATTATGCCGCCAAGTAGGATTCATACAAGACGACATTCAAGGAAACTGCCTCAGCAAAATGAATTCACCTGACGATAAAATATTATATTAAATTACCATAATCCATAAAATATTGACAAATGTTGAATTCCTTGTCGTGTACCAACCAACCAACTATTAGTGAGCTAGTAACTTTGCTGACTTTACCCTGACAATGCTACTTTGGTTATGAACGATTTGCAAGGTTTTTAATCGCTAACCATCTGCTAAGCTGTAAAACGCGCTCTATGTGGCCCTTCGGCGACATCCATCCGTACTGAAGACGTGATTGAGTTTATTCAGCGAAGCATTTAACCCGTCGCGCCCGGCGAGATTTCATAAAGAGACGCCTGTCCGTACCCGCATAGATGGGATTACGGTGCAGGATTTATTTTGTAAAGTATTGCATTTAGGTTTATTGAAAAATGACATATCCTACTAATATTATAAAGGCGAAAGTTTGTAAGAATGTATGGATGTTTGGATGTTTGGATGTATGGATGTAAGGATGTTTGTTCCTCTTTCACGCAAAAACTACTGAACGGATTTCGATGAAATTTGGCACACGGGTAGATAATTTCCTGGATTAACACATAGGCTACTTTTTATCCCGGGAAAATATAAACCGGGACTTTTATCCCGGAAAAACTTTTTAATGCGGACGGAGCCGCGGGCAAAAGCTAGTATTAGATATAATACTCTTTAATTTTCTTCGTTATATATCTAAATGTAAAGGGTTGGAGATAAATGTAAAGGGTTGGAGCGCCCAAAGCATTCTCCTGAAAGTCCGGTGTGGTCAGTAAAGTCGACTCGTGTCAGGCTACTGACTGTAAAGCCATGCCACAAAAAAACGTAATAATATATTCCTAGAGTTCTTTTTTAGAGAAACAAGAGTGATAACCACTTCCCAGCCTGATCGTGAATTATAATCATCATCTTTAGTCCCTACATATTGAGTATTGTGATACCCAGTAGTTTCACGGACATGAATGTAATTTAAATTGATATGCAAAAGTCCTTGCACATTGCTGTTTGCCAGTAAAAATAAATCATAAATTACTAGAGAACGCCAAACTTTAAGAAAATTTAAAGTAAATTCAAATTTAATACAAAACACAAAAATAATACAATACAATTTGAATCCATGCGGATACAACATACCCGTCCAACTATCAAGGGTTGCCGAGCGTTGAGCCAAAAAACTAACGAGCATTACATGATGCATTATCGCGGAACCAGTCCAAATTGTTATCGCTTCCTTCGAACGGTTATGGGCGCCATGAGCCCGGCTTACGGCTCTTGGCTCAAAACTCATGGTTAACCGAAGAAACTTGGCAAACGGAAAATAAAAATAATACATACATTTGTGGTGTAGGGTTGAGACGGCTGTGAATACTAGTGTTTGGCAACTTTATTCAATTGGTAGGAATGTGTTCGACACGCATTACTTGAATACAAAGGGTCGTTATTATTTTATTAATGTTCTTAATTTTAACGCCTTTGTCATTCGTAGTTTTACTATCATTTTGTATAGTAAGGATGGGTTAGCGTCTTTTGCACATTTCTAAAACGGAACAAAATGAGATGGCCAATGTTAGTATAGACTGAGATAGCAATATAAATAATATTTAGCTTTAATTACTTTCCAAGGTATATAACAATCTAATTCGTATGACACCAATACGATAAACGAAAGAACTAATCTGTCATTAGAAGATAACTCCCAGCAATTACTCAATGAATATACGAAACGTATATAATTATATTAGATAATTAAAAGTATCTCAAATTATACTCTCGAAGAAAATTGCGATATTATCACAAGTCATTTAAATTCTTTTTTAAGTTTAAAAAACTTTGGACGAACTAAATCATTTTAACAGCAAGATTTATAGAGATAAGCCGGGGGCGTGCGAGTGTCCGTAAATTAAGTCCGGAATATCCGGATTACGTTCCAACTGCAATCAGATAGGACAATTCATTCCAAACCGTTAATTTGTGAACGGCAGAAGTTTGGAGTCATAAAGGAGTATTCATTAGATAATAATATATTATATATTTTTGGAATAAGAATGAATTTCCATACATAATTCTTATTTTTTTATATATCCAGCTGAATATAAAAACGTGCAAGGCTTGATCATGTGGTAAGTACCCCAATCAATTTCGAGCAATTTGCGTGTTATTAAAATAAGACGTTATTTTTTGTATGAATCAATATTTCTATTAAGTTCAAGAGCGTACAGCCATATCCAGCGAAGGCTGTGTTGTCTGTCGCTGCTCACTCGGTATTACTAATAACGGCGAGTAACGGGAGCACGGAGCGGCGTTATTGCGGCAACGTAACTTTGCCCGCTTTTCTTCGTAACGCAAGTTAAAGGCGCGAGCGGGAAATTGAAATGCAGCTACGTTCATGAGGATATTTCAAATACGTACAAATTATGCATAAGGATTTTTTTTTAAATAAAGTGTACTTTTTACAAAATTGTTTTTAGACACTCTTTTATTCTTCCGCTCTGAAACGAATCGAAGTTTGTTAATTTTAATCATATGTCTACCTAGATATATTTGAAGTTGTATTTGTGTTTGTGATAGTCAAAACAATCAAAAACAAAGTTGAAGGGAACAATTTAAAAGTATTTTAAAATTTTCACATAGATATTGTATTTGTTTATTTATTATGTACTTTTAAATCAGAGTATATCCGGATGGCAAGCGCCGCGCCCTAGTCTTACTAATATTACAAACACGAAAGTTTGTAAGTGTCGATGTTTGTTACTCTTTCACGCAAAAAATGCTGAACAGATTTCGATGAAATTTGGCACACAGGTAAATCATTTCCTGAATTAACACATAGACTACTTTTTTACCCCAGGACAATAGAAAGCGGATCTTTTATCCCGGAAAAACTTATTCACGCAAGCGGAGCCGCGGGCAAAAGCTAGTTTAATGTAAACCTTTATCGCTTTTACCTTGCGCCGCATCCGAAGTGGTAGTCCGCCTCAGCCAGTCAGCGGTATAATAATTAAATATTTTATCTATTAAAGCGCGATCCCTCGACAATATCTATCCACATAGAGCCACACGAATGTATTGAAGGATACTCCGATGCTTAGACTATTTAACCAATGGACATGATATGGCAATAATGCGCTAACAATTTTTTTTGCCTATCCTGATGGGGGGCGAGGTAGACACGGTTAAATGTGTGCTACATTTATCAAAAAAAAAACACACGTGCAGGGCTGAATATAAAGTCGCTTTTCACATAATAACAGAATAAAAATCACAATTTCTGTGGAGCACCGCTTAATGTCACTATCGTAGAATGTAATGACAGCGATCGCAAGTTACATGGTTTTAATAAAAGTTTATGACCAGCTACGCATGTATGACCAACGAAGTGTTCGCCTGATCGTCCCATATCCTTGTTAAATGAATGCTCTAAAACTCCGATGTAATCTACAATTCATTTTTGTACGGAATTCGTTTTTTTCACGGTTGCTGTATGGAAGTAATTTTTCATGCAAATGTGTAGTTCTTCGAGATAAAAAGTAGACTATAATATTAATATGTTAATCCAAGATTTGTTCTATGTGTCTAACCAAAATCCCAACCTATTTTGCTGATTCTGTGTATACTTCTAACAAACATCCAAATATCATCACAAGCTTTCGCATTTATAATCTTATGACTAGAATGTAGGTTTCACTCATCATCATCGCGAGCCACATGACGTCCACTGCTGAACATAGGCCTCCCCTAAAGATTTCCAGGCGGACCTGTCAAAAGCGGCCCGCATCCAGCGGTTCTTGCGACCTTTATCAAGTGGTGTATCGGGTAGCAGGTGGACGGCCGATATTGCGTTTCCCAGTACGTGGCCTCCACAAGTTGCCCCATCTGCCGTTCTTCAAACTAAGTGCCCTGCCTACTGCCACTTCAGCTTGCTAATACGCTGGGCTATGCTAGGATTAATTATGTTTTATTAATTAATTATCGTGTTATAATGGCACCTTCATCATGAAACTAATAGGTTATACCCTGCGTCGAATGACCACAAAAATATGATTTCGATTTGGAAAGACTGAGATTAATTGCTCGCAATTTCCTTGTATATCATAGGAGCAATATCCAATGAAAATTCATATTCTAAGAATTTTAACCATGATATGAGAGTTTCTATAAATTTTATTTTAAATTTACCTCATTATGGAAAGTAGTGTATAGATGTCTGCTTATAAATAAAATTTAGTAATATTAACGTATAAGAATTACATCTCGTAGCAAGAAAAGACAAAAAAAAATATGAAAGTGTACAATTTTAATGTAAGAAACGTGAAATGTAGGCCTTTAAAATGATCATGAATTTTTATTTCATAAATTGAATAAGAATCAATATTTGGTACTTATAGGTATCATTTAAAAGGCCTTACATGGGTAAAGGTCGCAGGAACCCGCGGATACAGGCCGCTTCTAAAAGTTGGTCTGGAAACCTTTCGGGGAGGCTTATGTTTAGCAGTGGACCTGTAAAGGCTGAAGATGAAGATTCATGAATGACTGAACAGAAACATTTCAGTACGTTCGGGTGGTATGGGTTTAGTCGACGTCATTCCCGTCGAGCACACTACTATAAACATTTCCAACTCACCGGCGAGGCTAGTAAAATCCAACCTCTTAACCATTTGTGATGAGTAAAATTAAATGGACAAATTATTTGCTCGGCATCGTCGAGTTAGTGAGACGGTGCTTAAGAGTTTTAAATCAGCGGATCCATTTGTATGATAAATGTAGTTAAACGCTCAGTGTCGCGTTCGGGGCCGGTGCATCAACTGCATTACTTAACTAAAGTTAAAATGATAGCTATATTTATTGTAACTATTTAAACTATGATTATATAATTCTATGATAATAATAAACCGATTGTAAAGCGAAACACGTGATGATGATGTTGCTATGCACATGAGCATTACTCACAGAAATTTGTTCATTTTCCTGGACTCAAGACCTTACGTCTCATAATGAGTATAATAATACAGGCTACAATTGTTAAAACCTGAAGAAAAAATCCGAGCCCATAGAATAGCGCAGTACTGTGATTTAGTAAAATTCAAAAGGAACCTTCACAAATTATAATCTTTATAACCAAGAGAATAGGGTCTTATTATAACAATATCATTAATTCATTTCTTTATTCTCAAAGTCAAACCGATTCCAAGATAAAAGCAAATGTTGTATGCCTATACCAAAAAAGAGAAAAGACATCTCATAAATTGTATTGTTTTATGTACCTTCTTAATCCCAGAAGAAATTACACACGACACACTTAGCCAAATAAACTCTGAATATATCTTTCCATAAATTTCAATTTCCGGTGTCTTGTGAAACGTATATTTTTATGTAGGTTAAGAAAATATGTTCTATTTGCTGAGGACTTAAAATGCTTTCATTTTAATTTGTTCAAATGGCAGGTCCCGATGCGAGAAATATACTAGTGGTAGGACTCTCATATGTAAGAGTCTGTCTGGGTGGGTACCACCGCAATGTCTATTTCTACCGCCAAGCAGCAGTGTGCGTGCACTGTTGTGTTTCGGTTTGAAAGACATTGTAGCCAGTGTAACTACTGGACGTAATGAGAACATCTTATGTCTCAGGACGACGAGGCAGTCAAATGTCACACAGTACTTTGTAACTCAAGGTGCCGTGTAATGTTGCTACTGTTTATGGGCGATCGTATCGCTTACCATCAGGCGAACGGTATGCTCGTCTCATCATTCAACGCCATAAAAAAAAAAAAAAAAAAAGTTGCTACTCTTAAGATCCCTGTCTTACAATCCATTTTATCAGTAGGCTATAATTTCTATACCAGAAAATATTTTTATTACTAAGATGGCTAGATAGCGTGACGTGTACGCCATTATCTAGCGAACATTAATCGAAGTAAAAACACATTACGCGAATTATCTTTACAAAATTGTTTTCTTAAATTGATTACGGTGAGTGATTGATCGTGGATGTGCTGGTTTACGGTTGCACGTGGGCTTTGAAAAGGAGAGAGGGTGATTTTCTAATCCAGCGTCTGTGAATTTAAGACACTGGGGTTGTGTGTCTTTTATAGGATATTGTGTATAATATTTGTTATAATGAATACAGTTGTAAAATTATCGATGGGTCAAAATAGCATCTTCGTCTCGTCTCAATGAATACGATAATAAATGCCCTTAGGCTATAGCCTCAGGGCCTATCAGTATACTGAAGGTATAATATCAGCTGTTATTAGTGGACTAAAATGCTAACGAAGATTAAATAATCTAGTATGGTGCGACCCTCCCCATCCCGTATCTCTGAACAGGATAGGGATGAATTTAAATGTGAGAGGACGCATTTAGTCGCGCTAATGGCTGGCTGTGAGGACTGAGGAGTGACGGGTAACGAGTGACAGCCTTTGTGAGGACCTGCACTCGAGACTTTGCTAATGTTTTTGAGATGAGATACATTTTACTTCTCGCTTTCAGAAACGTTTCTTCGACTGCAGTGGATAGAGCTATGTTACATGTATGTGTAATGAATCATTTACTTTTATGAACTCGAAAATAGGTTGCATTCCCAACGCTTGACAAGAATTTCGAAGGTATGTGAAATTTATCAATAAATAAATAAAGTGAACATACATATACATATACACTCACGCCTGTTATCCCCGAAGGGGAAGGCAGAGGCGCAACTAGTGCACCCACTTTTCGCCATTATTCCGTCCCATGATGTGATAGGGGGCGAGCCTATCGCCATATCGGGCACAAATTCCAGACTCCGAGCTGATACTGAATAGAAAAACTCAATATCACTTTGCCCGACCCGGGGATCGAACCCGAGACCTCACCTTTGCAGTCGTACTGTAATACAACTATGCCACCGAGGCAGTCGAAGTAAAGTGAAGAATTGAATAATTTGTATACCAAATTTATATTTTTAATTAGAACTGTTAAGAAGTGGAAACGAACATTCATATGTTTGAATATAGTTTATGGTTAATAATATGCAAGAAAAATTGGTGCATTATAATTTTATGACATAATATTTTGTTAATATAAACAATGCGTATGAAAAGCACGTTTATATTTTCAAAAAATATGAGTCCTACTAGAAGAACCTTACATAAACATCAGAATACTTTATCAGCATCTTTGCTTAACATAATTCTAATAAGAATTTGTATGTGAGGTAATATCAAAATATTTAATAAAGGCAATTAATTAAAGAACGGTTCAAAGATAACCGCAGTAATTAATATTTGAAGTGTGGAGCGGTGGCTGCCTGCGGATTACTGCCTACGACCTACGCCACGCTACGCCGGCGCCGAGCCGCCGCTACGTACGGTACGGTTTCATACGATAAGCGAAATGTGCAATCGACCGTGATTAGCTTTGTGGGCTACGATGTTTTTGCTACATTTATATGGCCTTTATTGATTAGTGGATTTCATATGTTTTGAAATGTTGTTAGATTAGTTGAGTTATTATTTATTTTTTGGAGGTCATAGGGTACTGACTGCAGATTGGGAGTGAAAAATATTGGTGAGACTCATACTATATTACAGAATATGGTTAAAACTTATGTGAAGCATATTTAGGTACATAAAAATATAAAAATTAAATTTAAATAACCCGCGACACAAAAATTTCTAAAAAGTAAAATAATAATAGTGTCTTTGTCGTTTAAGTACCTAGTAATATTTTGACCGAAGCGTCGTCGCGTCAGGGACCGCTAAAGAAGTATTTCATCTCCCTGGTCTGGAGTTAGGTCCCCCCACGTGAGGACGCTTGGGTCAAAATATTACTAGGTACTTAAACGACAAATACACTATTATTATTTTACTTTTTATAGCTGAGCCCATCCCTATGAGCCCAAACACACTATACCTGCTATAAGTTGCTTAGGAGTTGGGTATCCCGCAGACTACTTGATGCCGCAGCATCAGCTCATGTTTAACAATATTTCCAAAGTCACAGTACACCAAATTTAAAATCATTCGGACTTTTTAAGTTGGAAATGAGCTGATAATCTTCAAACGCCTGAACAGATCTTCATAAATTATAGCTTTTTTTTTGTTTACGCAGAGAAAGTGAATTATTACTACCGGCCAGTGTTCAAGGGGAACGACTGAGAGTTTATGTTGGGTTCACCGTGCCTTACGACCCGACATTGAGCCGCCCGGAGAGATGGAAAACGTCGGGCGACCGCCGGACCGAGTCCCTAACCTATATACGCCGCACGGTATACCAACCAAAATTCCGCGGTGGCCATCTTCGGCGCATTAGGGACGGCTGCAGGCTTCCTCCGACTCACGTCTAAGTTGTCGTCCGCAACCGCCATAAATTATAGCTAAGCACCATCGCAGTAACATTAGCTTTCAAACAAAAAAAAAACCGCGTTCTAATCGGTCCATTCGTTTGAGAGCTACGATGCCACAGACAGACATACAGATACACAGATACACACCCTAAACTTATAACCTCCCACTTTTTTGTCGGGGGTTAAGAATATAGTTGCGTGACCTCTAAAATAAATCCAGCTTAGTTAACCAAAATTATAAAAACAGAAAGAAATATTGTTTATGGTTGTTTATGATATTTTAATTTTCTTCAAACTAGAAATTGATTTCAACTGTTCGAATAAAAACATATTACTTTTCTAGAGTAACCAAATTTCGATAAATTATTAACCTTTTAAAGGTCACCAAATCAACTTTAATCATATTCGTTAACTTAAAATTAATATTGGTTTAACATTCAAATACATACCGGGAATCATGAATTCAACAAATAACCTGAGATAGATCCTAAGTACACTTATAAAATCATTAACCAGGCACTACATGGCCATTGATATGTATAAAAAATCATAATATAAAATTACACTTATAAAACTTTTAGAAACATAATATAAAACAGAAAATTTTATATTTTATCATAACAACAAAGTATATAAAATGTATAATATATGTATTTTTATGAAAAAAAAAACACATAATTAACACACACTGTTCTCCGAAATTATCTTCCTTAAAAATAGACTAAGCTATCCAACATTGGCATGTTTTTACAAATTAAAACATGTATACCAATTTCGTAAAAGGATCGAACTCACTGCCTTCATGGTTTCAAACTGCAATTAAACCATTTAAACTGCCAGTTAAAAACTTTATCAACTCTTCTAAGGGTTTTTTATGAAACCGTTCCAAGTTTAAGGGCGGTTCATAATTAACGCTTAGCTAGTTCATTAATCTAAATTTTAATTAAGATAAAAGTCTCATCTGAAGGCCACTCGGTGACGTCACGCCCTCTCACTTATCTTTACACGAAAAGTTTCAACGTTACATCTGAATAATGTGATGGAAATAACAGATGAATATACAAAAGTGTTTGCCATTTGGATGGAAAGTTATAATTTAGAGACGAGGGTCGGTTGTTTCAAAGTGCTGTATACGTCAAACTATTATTAAGATGTATTCGTCCATATTATGAAAAGATTTAAAAGTTTTAGGACTTACAAGTGACAGTATTCGAAAAGTTATGAATTTCGATGAATACAAGTTGATCTCGGAACGAGGTTCGTTAGAACCAATCATTATGGCGGAATGTTACAATGTGTGGTCAATTTTTAATATACGCCGATATCAACAGTTAAATGTTGCTTTGAAGCAACCGCCATTGCGTTACAATTAATATTGAAATATATTGTAGTATTTTAATTAATAAATAAGTCAAGTTCTTAACTAAGTTATAAAGATAGAATCTAAAATCATGCAATATTGTAGTAATATGCAATAGTGTTCCCCAATAACGCTTAAAGGGCTTTTATTGGGGATATTATAGATGTCTATGGGTGTTTATTAATGATGGGCGTTCGTCAACATTCATATTATTATAAACTTATTCCAGCTTTTTGAGTCCATCAATTCTTTATGTTCAATAAATATTTGATCAAAAATCGATACAAGTCATGCAAAGTAAATCATAAAAACGTCGCCCAATGCATCAGCGCGCGCCATCCGTGACGCACGCGACAAAACGCCACTAAACATAAATCACGCTTTGTTGTCGCCGTGACGCGTCTCTTTGTCGCGCAATATTGTGTGTAATGCGCGCTCCCGTGAGATATTCTTACAAATTCCTTGTATTTTATATTTATTTTCATAAAGTTTTAAGATTGGCGCACACTGATCGGATTAAATCGCATCATAACGCCTAAAATAAAGTTAATAGATATCTCTTGAAATCTCTTCCTGGAACCAAGTCATCAAATTCGTGCCACCTATTGTTTATTTTATTTTGACACCAATAATGTAAGCATTATAATATCTTTTAAGTTTAAATGCATTGTCACCAAGTAAATTATTAGACATAAGGCGCATCTTTGATTCAGTGATAACGTGTAAGGGTTATAGACTGAGAGGTCCTAGGTTAGATTTCTAAGTAGAGAAAATCTTTGTGTAGGATGATCTAACATGATTTGCTTTTGACAAGATTGGCTTGAAGCACCTGATGGTTCATCGCAAAAACTAACATTAATCCTTCATGCAATATGTTTTAAATGTGTGTAGCTCCAAACCCGTATTGCAGTTGGATTAGAGATAAGAGTGAACATCGGAGGTCTCATCGACGAGCTTAGTGTTGCGCTGTTACGGTAATTTGTAATTCCAAGTTCGATTGGGTTTTCGTACTGGTTGTGGACGGCACAGCGGTTAAAATTAGGAGAGTGGTTTGATCATTTGATTTTTGTTCGGTGGATTCTTATGGGCGATAAGTGTGCGTCAACCTTTATTTGAGGGTTAGAAGGTGAAACGTTTGTGATTGTATAGATAGAGTTGTGGGTGTAAATATATGAATTACATTCAAATAGAGACATATTTTTATTCGTTTTCATACATTTCGGGGCAAAAAGAAACTTTAAGGTGACAATCATTTATCAGTTATGATAAATTATTATGGTCATTCTATTGTTTAAAATGCAGCCTTGGTGTATGCCGGCAGAGTAGAATAGCTCCCCTCTTCTTACCGAGGAGTCGTAAGAGGCGACTGTGGTAATAGACAGCACCGCAACTTTATCTGCTCATAATAAGTGCTTAGAGAAGGAAAACTTGACACAAACCCGGAGCGGTATCTCCGTAAGGCACGAGCCAGTTACTGCAACTGACCCGGCACCACACGTATCGACTCGTCGTTCCTTTGGGTGCTGCCGGTTAGGTCGAGAGGGTGGCGTAGGTTCTGGGCATGCCTGCGCTACCTAAATCGCATCACAGGCGATTCAGCGTCCAATTGTGGAGAGGACCCTTCGCCGACCATAGCTTCTAAGCTGGGTGGAAACCAACACTGTTGGTCTCTACAACCATCAAAGAAAGTGTCTCATTAGAACCTCCAACAGTTGACGCTGTTTAAATTATCTACAATTATAGATGTATTAGGCCAATGATTGTTTAAATTGAATATCTAGATCAATTAGAAAAACATTTGTTAGATTTTCAATTAATAAATCATATGAGATATTTGGAATTGAAATCAGTGTCTGGTGGTTGAATTGCCACCTATAGTATAATCATAAGACAAAAATAAGCTCGGCAAGCCGTGTCTACTGTCTTGACTACAATTAAGCTAGCAACTTGCTACAACTTTCTCTTCCAGTCGTCGATATAAATTTATAAAATTCCAAACAAATTAATTACAATTATTTAGGCCAGGCTAAAAATTAAAATACGTATTTCACAAACCATTTCCACATTATTATTTTTCATAAACCACGTTTTCTTTTCTCGCACCGAGTTTATTTATTTTCCACCGAAGTGAAAAACAGAAGCGGTCATTAATCAGGGCCCAGGTGCGTCGTAGGGCACCTAAAATTAAACGTAGGGACCATAAGCGCGACCCTCGTTGTTATGTGTATGGATAATGCTACAACACACCACCCCACGACACTAATGCTCACACTCGGGTCTAAAGGCATTAATTTTTGTCTTAATCAAGATGGAATGCACATATATCTACAATATTTTCAAACATTTAAAGGTATGTATTTCAGTATTAGACATTAATCGATACCTTATCTGATAATGAAAATTTTATTTTGATATTATAATTTTTTATGGTTACAATTTGTAACAAATCTCGTTCAAAATATTTCTTTTTTATACATCCACATCTAAATCATCCACTCACTTGCACTCATTAAGTTTTACGTTATTATCTACACTATCTTATTAATCGTACCGTACATAGACTGACCTGAAAAAAAAGACGTGTGGCACTCGGAGACTGCCGCGGTAAAGCTATTGCATAGCATTTTTTATCAACTTATGTAATTATAATTATTTATTTATTTTATTCTTTTCTATTGTTCAAATTTCACACGTGCCCTAGCGCCGAAACTCTAAGCAGGCAATTCTAATATTTATAACCTCTTTGAACAGATATAAAATAAAAAAAAATAAAAAATTCAAACATAGAATCACGTTTGACATTTCGATAAGTTTCACTGACTGGAACAATTATTAAATACACGGTAATTTCGACCTTTTATCGTTTAACATTCAAATCATATCCTCTTACATATTGTATTAAATTTACTTATGGAATTTTACACTCTACTTGGTTGTGATACAGTTGAAAATAAATTACAAGACTGCGATATTAAATTCACTTATGGAATTTTACATTCTACATGATTGTGATAGAGTTGAAACGGAGTGAGGGGCGTCAGGTTATTTTTTCGTTATGGAATTTCTGGATTCGGTCTCCACGCTCAAGGCCCGCGATAGAAGCTATGCAATAGCTTAAAAACAGAAATTTTGACATAAATACTACGTATCTTCCCCTGTGGTGTAGTCGGCATGTCCCGATCCGTGTGGCATGTACTTACCTCATCTCCATCCCCCGACACGCCGCCGTGGCCTGTAATTCCTGCTCACTTTAATATCCCTTAATTTGCGCCGAGCCCGTCTTTACTTCGTATTCACTAACTTACAGTAACTTATTTTGTTACATTGGTTGAGTTCAACGAGGAAGGTTTTTGTTATATGCTAATGGATGGGTCTATGAGGATGAAATTTTTGAACTAATTGTCCAACCAATATTAATAGTTACATAAAAGTTTGTGAATATGTTTGGATATTTGTTAGACGTATTTACAATGCAATTCAAATAAGAATAGGATCGAATTGCGCCATATTGTGACGTCTGAATAATTAAATATTATGTTAAGGTATTTTAGCAATAACGTTTGCCGTCTACATTTACAAAACTGATATTAAGTAAATATTCGAACCACCTTAATACATAAACACTGGAGTATCCCCTTCAAGTCGTGAGGATCTTAACATTTATCATCAAAAACTAACACTTGAGAGCTAGCGGTGCCAAGTGCGGCCGCAGAGAGACCATCCAAATACGCCAGCGCCAAGTCTTCCGAGCCAAACGGGCGCATATTATGTGGATTAAAACATGTTTAAACCGAGATTTCAACATGCTTTATGAGGGCAAATACTTGGATCAGTGTTTGGTTAGTTTTTGTAAAATAGTTTTATTGTATTACAATCTAATTTGAATATTTTGTTCCAAGAATTACTTTTTAATTATTATCTTTTTGATATTTACTGGTAGTAATAATTTGCTTAGTATAACTTTTTTTTATGACATCAAATGACGAGATAGGCATGCCGTTCGCCTGATGGTAAGCGATACGACCACCCATAAACAGCAGACACACCATCCAGCACCTCGAGTTAAAAAGTACTGTGTGGCATTCCACTGCGCTCGTCATCCTGAGACATAAGATGTTAAGTCTCAGTATGTCCTGTAGTTGCACTGGCTACAATGTCTTTCAAACTGAAACACAACAGTACAGGCACACTGCTGCTTGGCGGTAGAAATAGATATATCGGTGGTACCCACCCAGACGGACTCTTACATATGAGACTCCTAAGACCAGTAGAGCTATAAACTTATTCTCACTAAAATCAAACCTAATTCTGATTAGTCTGAGTCCGAAATTGATTCGAAGATATGGATTTAAGAACGATAACCTATCCCAATCGAAAACTGCGCGTTAATGGTAAGAATTACCAAAATAACTTGCGGTCACTATGGGAGTTCCACAGGGTTCAATTCTGGGACCATTTCTATTTCTTGTATATATTAATGACTTACCTTACCACGTAAGGGATAATCATGAGATTGTATTGTTCGCGGATGATACATCATTAATATTTAAAATTAAAAGAATGTTACAAAATTATGACGAAGTGAACGATGCTCTCTCTAAAATTGTGCATTGGTTTAATTTAAACAACTTGTTACTAAATGCTAAAAAAACTAAATGCATTAAATTTACTATGCCCAATGTAAGACAAGTAAAAACCAATATACAAATCAATGGGGAAGAGTTGAATCCTGATGCGTCAACTACTTTTCTGGGCATCACACTAGACGCGAGACTCCAGTGGGGACCGCATATAGCAAAATTGGCAGGTAGACTAAGTTCAGCGGCTTATGCAGTCAGAAAAATAAGACGTCTGACTGATATAGACACGGCAAGAATTGTTTATTTCAGTTACTTTCATAGTATTCTGTCGTACGGTATTCTTCTTTGGGGTAATGCTGCGGATATTAATACAGTATTCGTCTTGCAAAAGAGAGCTATTAGAGCTATCTGTAGTCTCGGACCTCGTGTTTCTCTTAGAGAAAAATTCAAAGAGATAAACATTCTTACCGTATCATCGCAATACATATTTGCAAATCTTATGTATGTTCGAAAAAATATTGCAAATTTTGACCGAATATGCGATATTCACAATAAAAATACTAGGAATAAAAATAAACTTGTTGTACATGCTACTCGTCTCCATAAAATAAGCAATTCTTTTGTTGGTCAATGCGTACGCTTCTTCAATAAACTTCCAATGCATATAGTTAATCTTCCAATAAAAAAATTTAAAACAACTGTCAAAGAACGACTTTACAAAAAAGGCTATTACACTATAGGAGATTATTTGGAAGATACAAATGCTTGGGAATAGGTTGCTCGCATTCACACATGTTTACATAATATGAATTTATATTGTTAAATGACATTTGTATTTAAATATGTGTTAAAAAAAAAACAAGATGAAAAAAAATAACCACGCTGAGTTTCTTGGTGCTTCTTCTCAGGTCAGTGGGCTTTTCCGAAGCACTGGTAGAATCATATAGTTTAAAAAAAAAAAACATTGTTAAAAATGACGTGTAAAAGTGCCCCTAGGGGCCTAATTACATAATAAATGATTTTAGTTTGAGTTTGAGTTTAAGTCTGTAAACATGTCGAACAAAATTTGTTTAATTTGGTCCATTTTCACATTATAACCAAAGGTAAAACTGTTATGGGAATCGGCCATTTGACGTTTATTTATATTGGTCGCAGATCAAACCCCTCTTAAATTCCCCACACACGTTGGATACCATCTATCTCATGGATATTATAAAAAAAAACGTTTTACATTTATTACGAAATGTAGAGTGCATTTGGCTATGGTAAGTAAAAAACACACACACGCAATTTCTTGTACCAACAATTTTCCTTGAGTCAACACAAAATTGACTTAATTCCTCCGTTTAAGTCATACGCTCGACTTATTACAATACATACGCGTAATTGCCGCAAATACAATCCACACAATCATCATTTTAATTAAACAATTTCTATAATGTAATTAACACGCGTTTTAGACGCATAATTACTGACGACTTTGCACCAATGATAATCAAATATAGATCATAAATGAGCAGAGTAAAGCTTCATTTGGAATGCCCTGCGTTTTGATAAACGCCGTATGTGGTTTAGGTAATAATCTTGTATCATAACTAAGTTATGCGTGAGAGAAATACTTTTTGCGTATTACGAAATAAAAGATAATGTATGAGTTTTTCGCTAATAAATAATTGTAGTAATGTATTTTAGGAGATTAATTTAAATAAGATTGACCTAATATTCTTTTAGTATGAATTATATCAAATGAATAATTCATGACTGCCTCGGTGGCGTAGTTGTATTACGGTACGACTGCAGCACTGAGGTCGCGGGTTCAATCCCCGGGTCGGGAAAAGTGATATTAGATTATTCTATTCAGTATCAGCTTGGAGCCAATATGGCGATAGGCTCGCCCCTTATCACATCATGGGACGGAATCTGCACGTCGAAAAGTGGGTGCATTAATTTCGCCTCTGCCTACCGTTTTGGGGATAAAAAGGCGTGAGTGTGTGTGTGTGTGTGTTTATTTATGTGTGTGTGTGTGTGAATAATTCATTTATAGAATACAAGAACAAAGCTAAAGATCATAAGAAGCTTTCTTATGTTCAAAGAGCTTTAGTCTGGTAGAGCTGTTCATGTATATTTAGTTGTTGTCTGGTAGAGTGGTTTTGTGATCGACTATGCCTATTAACTTAGAATGTTTTTGTGTAATAAGCTGTAGCTACATCGTATCGCGTAGGCGACTGACTACGCAGAATCGTAGCAATGTAGCAAATTTGTAATACTTCATAAGTCGATAAAGTTTTAAATAGATTATTATAACTAATTCTTACTCAGCCACTTTCTACATATTATTTAATTATAGTTATGTAAAGCGAGTGAGCATATAAATAATACTACTTAGTAGATAATATTAACATGTAGTCATGAACAAAGATCCGACCCCAAGATAATGTAGCTGTAAACGTCGTAGCAACACTGCTACATGTGTTGCTACGAAGTCTGTAGACTTCACGCGTAGGCGTAATAAGGACCATGTAATTTGAATTCCCATAATTCATTTATTGTGTTTTCACGTTTCGAAGTTTATAATTTAAATATAATTTATGTTTAACAGTAATATAGAGTAAGTCTACGTCAGCATCTAGTGAAGTGAAACTATGGCATTAAGTGTCACGGAATTCCGTTCCATAGTTCGAAACCCTGGTTGGGCAAGTTTGGGTGAGTTAAATTGTTTACTCGGAGCTGGAGGCATGCTATATTGCAATCAGTCTGCACTTTGTCTCATCATAGGACATGATATAAGTTAATGTAATTTATAGTGACGAATTCCGCATGCTTCACCGGTCGGTGTCATAAAACAGGAGTTGCAGTGGCGAGTGTGAGGGCGAGAGAGTCTCTAACCTTTCGAAAATAAGGGCTCAAGATCCTATTTATTAGTATTTTGATATCAGACGAATATACTAATATCAACTTAGCATTCCTTTTCAAACTACCCACTAAGTTTCTACGCAACACTGAAGGTTACACTGCATAACATCGTAATTCCTACAATGTTTGTTTAAACACTCACAGTAATTGTGGAGTCGAGGGCGTCATTACCTTCAGTAGGCTGACCATCATTTCAACAGATGGCGAACACATCCCTAAAAATCCTGGATAGTTGAGTAATTATGTTCTGCTGTAGATTTCTTGTACCCTAGTGAGAGAAATGTCTTTTTTTTTAATGTTACTCGTATTTCAGGCCGTGAAAATATTCAAGAATTCACCTAATGCAACTGCTCATTTTATTGTTCAATCTAAATAAGTTCTTGCCTATGACTTTGGCTACAAAATATTCTGATTTGGGAAACATTTTGGGTCGTGGGATTGTCAAATAAAATGAAAATAGAAAATTCCTGTTACTTGTCCACCTGGGAATCGAGATCAAAAGTGGCTTCGTAAATTCACAGCGTCAGGACGTTGCAAATAAAAAATTAGAGATATTGTGATAATATTAGAATACTAGCTTTTGCCCGCGGCTCCGCCCTCATTAAAAAGTTTTTCCGGGATAAAAGTCCCGGTTTATATTTTCCCGGAATAAAAAGTAGCCTATGTGTTAATCCAGGACATGATCTACCCGTGTGCCAAATTTCATCGAAATCCGTTCAGTAGTTTTTGCGTGAAAGAGGAACAAACTTCCTTACATCCATACATCCATACATCCATACATCCAAACATCCAAACATCCATACATTCTTACAAACTTTCGCCTTTATAATATTAGTAGGATTCCCATGTATTTTTAACCAACAACAAAATAACTTCAGTACTACAAACGACAAAAACTACTGACAACGACAAATCCGTCTAAACTAGAACACTTGGTCGCCCTACTCACCGCAGACCTGTGTAATGTCTCGCTCGGATGAACACCCGTGTCACGTTAGTTCTCATTTTAATCGCCTTAAGTTTTAACAAACCGCCGATCTTACGAGTTGGAATTAATGTTATCCAGAAATTCGACAGTTTTGAGGTACCATTTGAAAAAGGAACGTAGTATTTGTTTGCGGTAGAGTTAGGCTATGTCATTGATTGTGTGAATCCCTAACATATAATTATTACGTTCTTCACAAAATTAATCTCCAAATTAGAGTATAGTAGCAATTAGAGACTTCATCCAAACTACGTGAATTTCCTAAAATAAAGTATATATCGGGTAATTCCTTTTTATTAATCTCTGAATGTATTACGTCGGGTAAGATAAAATAATAATTATATATATCGGCCGCCACTGTCTCCGACAAATATATAATTTGGAGTTTAGAAGTACGATGGCGATATTATCACACACTAAGAGGAAAATATAAACTATTCGTCACCATTTATTTACTTCCACCTACCCTGCAAAGATACTGGATACATTATCTTCAATAACATAAACAGATATCCTTGAATAAGCAATAGCTACTAAAACATTCAGAAACATTTTCTCAAAGACAGCATTCTCAATTATTCTGAAACTTAAGGAAGGGTTCTGAATAAAACAACGTACTTCTTATGTTTATATCAAACGGAATAATTGAGAAAGATAAGTAACTAATAAACACAATAAAGTCTTCATAGCATACTAAGGTTAGCACATGGTGAAATGGTATTATTCATTTTACACCCATAACTATTGTAATCATACTAATGTATTTAGGGTTATACTGAATACAAAAAGTCAATGACTTGACACCCCAGTATTGACGTCATACCGTAATACAACTACGCCACCGAGGCAGTCTGCAGCGGGTTGGCAGACTTCGAAATTTTTATAGAGAATTTCATAGGTATTAAGTTAGAAATGACAATTATTAAAAAAACTCTGACTACATCATGCAATCCTTCAGTTATACAAACATCATTTGCCAGTTAAATCCATACAAAAATTCCATTATTCCAATCCAATTACCGTTCGGTAATCATTTAAAATATTATTTACATTTATGAGGAGCTATACGTCGGCATGCTGATTAATCAATGTGTCTTCATACATGTTTAATGGCTGCATTAATGTGTCATACATTCTGATTAATGCACGGGATAACTTAGGATTAAGCGCCTTGTCATGCCGGATGGGTGTACTTGTTTGGAAACTAGGATATTGAAATAAATAATTTAGTAGTCACGTTATTTGTGTATATAATACACTTACCTCTTAACTTATGACTGCATTAATGGCATAATTGTATTGGGTGTGCTAGTGCGCAGTACAGCACTGCTCTGAGGTCGTCAGTTCATACCCTGGGCCAAAGTGATCGATGCTTGTGCTTACTATCAGCTTGGAGTATTGAATTTGTGTCCGATATAGCGATAAGTTCGCCCCCTATCAAATCGTGGCACGGAACACACATAGCAAAAAGTGGATGTCCTGGTTGCATCCAATTTTTGCTAAGTGCCTGTGTCTACCCCTTCGAGGATAAAGGTGTTATATATTTGTTTTGTTTGTATTTTTTTAACAAAAATCTTATAGCTATTAACTACGATACTCCTAGTCTCACAACACAATTGGAATTGCTCCGTAAATTAATGTTTTAAATCAGTGTCATAAAACTCTTTGATTCGAAATGGTTTTTCAAGCAAATCATTTTTCGATGAAGGATCGACCATATTTATGTTCGCTTGATAGCCACCTCTTTCCCGCTACTACAGACGTATATAAAGGAACAAATAAATCTCTCGACCCAAATATCAAACCCAATACACGGTTCACAACCCACTACACCTAAGACTCTTTAGGTTGCTACAAGTTGATAGTTAAAGCGTAATAACTTGTTAATTATTCGCTACGAGCCACTAAAATAGAAATTGCGCGATAATTGGTCCCTCTCGCAACAACCCCCCGTTGGCAGGGGGGCTGGTGGGGCCCATGCCGCGGGCTACTTGCATTTGCATCCTGGAACTGCGGGTTGCTCGCTACGAGCGGTATAATCACCGGTTCTGAGTGAATGTATACCGTTATGTATTGTCTGCGACAGGATCTATGTCGGTCTCAGAATGCCTAAATCGCCGCATAGTACGCTTATTGAAGGTGATATACGCATAAGAACCTAAAATCGGTTTTCATCATCATCATCAGCCACATAATGTTCACTGATGTATGTACTTATTTTTAGACGGAAATGTCAAAAGCTGCCTGCTTATAAATCGGTTTTCCAGTAATCAAAATTATAAGTTGCTAGATTGAATAAAATATTCTGTTAGGTATATATTATATGGCTCGGAGTTGGTATCTATGAAATTGCAATTGAAATGATGTTCAGTTCAGTTCGTTCAAAAGTCGTCCTATTTTTTGACTGTCTAAGAGAGTTGTAAATATTACAGAAACCCCCTTTGATCGCAAACAGATATTAAGTCATACAGAGCCGAGTTAATTTATTTTTAAGCCCAAACTTAGCATTGCTTGGCAGCAGAAATTCAAACTGTCAGTAACTACCCACCAGGCTCTCGCCTATAAACCCATCTACAGACCTAACCGGTAAAGATAACATGTTCATAATGAAAATTCGTAAAAAACGACCATACTCTCAGAACACCGCGCTCATAAATAAAGAGACCACAAGCGCTCCTCACAATCTTCACATAAGCAATATTGAATGCACAACACGTGGAAACAACACCGCTAATGTGCAGCGTAATTACAGTCAACCCTCGCCGGCGAGCGGCGGGTCGCTCTGACCGCGGGCGCTAAAAATGAATTTTAATGGTCACTTACACCAGGATAATGAAGACAACGCGGCGCGCCGGCTGCTGTGCCCCGGGCGACGCTCCCGCCGCCGACTTTATTTGATGTGTGTTAAACGTACGCCTGTGCAAACTCTGTCCGTGCTCGGGAATAACTTGTAATCTTTTGAGAATTGTTTGAATATGGTCTCTTTTGTTCTTGCATAATATAAAGTAAGATTATGTGATGTGACGCAAACAGCTGGCACGTGAATAGTCAAAGATGGTAATGACTCGCAGAGGAGTATAGACCGAACATGTTAACCGCTTCATACTCTTGATAGCAAATTCTACAAGTGTATCGAAACAGTGGCAATGCCGTGTGGAACTTTGATACTTTGAATGATAAAGTTCTGCGTGGGGCTGAACTATTTTTGGACAGTGGTTCTTGACCTTTATTGAGTCAATTATTATATTTGATACAGTATTGTTGGCACTTAAATATTTTGTGAGGGTATTTGTGATATACTGGCCAATTATACTATACACTCGCAAAGAATCGAGAATATTCAACGCAATTTTACACGATACTTGGCTTTTGCAGAGTCAGATTTTTCACACAGGAACCCCTACACTATACGCCTGCAACACTTTAACAGTATGATGCCCCTCAGACATCGGCGGCAAATACATGATCTAACCTTCCTATATAAATTGATTAACTCACAAATCGATTGTTCTGCCATTTTACCCCTTGTTAATATCTCCGTGCCTACCAGAGTTCCCAGATATTCTATTACGGATACGTTTAGAGCTCGTCCCTTCAGAACTAATCTGGGCCGTAACTCTCCTATTACGAGACTGTGTGCCACCATAACACTCTATGCAAATCAAATAATGATTTCGATATTTTCCATGACTCATACAACAAGTTCAGACAAAAACTGTTGAAATATTTTGGTTCTTATGCCTCCAATTTTTTATTTATTTTCTTTTTTGCTCGTTAATTAAGTATAGCACATTTTGTTTTTTTATTTTATTTTGTTAGTTTCTAGTTTTACATGTAAACATAATAGCTGTATAATTTAACACATGTTTTAATGAATGCTGTGTACGCCTTTAAGTTGGTTATGCATCAGAATATTATCTTTGTTATAAATCACCTGTGTAAACTTAATGTACAATCTGCTGGAGAACCTAAATAAATAAATTATGAAAACCAGTCGAGATATCAAACTAGTAGTGGAAGTGACAGTTGGGTGTATAAAAAGGGTGCGGTATCGACATGTATCGATGTGCATTCTTATACTACTAACAGACGATTACATTTGGTATCATGCGACCAATTCGTCACGCGGTACAGTCTTCACGCCACACGATCGAACCGTACCATGCGATATCCAGTTGTATCCAACCAAGTTTGATGGACAAGCCATCGAACCAGCCGTACCAACAATAATAATAATAATGTCCATCGAACCGTGCCCCACACGATGCGATATGGTTCGATAGCATACCGTTTTAATGGTTCGGCTGTACCAAATCGCATCGTATGTGCCCACTTTTATTCACGCTCTTTCGGTCTCAGTCTTGGCTCACTCGTAGTCTCAGTTGCATTTGATCATCGACTTATACCGGTCGGTTAATTAGTCATATATTTGTGAAAGTATGTCAGCTGAAAATCTCTTCAGTTTCTAATAATATAGTTTTTGGGGCTGCGGGCTAATTAATAATACTTGATCGTAATTTAAACCAATTTTAAACAACATAAAATCTCCAAAATATAGTCGTACTTCTTTCAAAGTTTTCCTGCGGTCGGTAAAAAGTAAGACGCAGTTACTTTTAACTCGTAACAAAAACTTCATTCAACGTAGATTCTTAAAGTTTACTCGCCGCGAATGCGAAGATTTTATTTAACTACTTGTACAACAGTTTTATTCTACCTCCCGCTGCGAGCCGAGAACTAGCGCGAATGAAATACAAAGTTATTTCTCTATATCAATAGCACTTATAAATATTTTCTGTTTATACTAGCTGGTGTATTATTTGATTTTGAGCAACAAAGTTTTATGTTGGTAGTCTAGTATTATTCAATATAGAAATACTTAAAGAGGAATTTTCAGAACTGACTAACGGTAAGCCGAAAAGCGATTTTATTTTATGCGAGTAATTTTATTTGAGTAGCTCTATCACTTATTATTCAAAATTCAAACCCACATCGCAGTAACTCTAATCCGAACAGCAAAAATACCAAAGCAAATAAAATTACGTTTTCGATGAATCGTACAATTTATCGAATAAATCATCGAATCTCGCAAAAAACTATCACGTCATCCAAAACCACGTCCCGTCAAATACTCCAAGGGGCGGCGACGCGTTGTCAATAACAAGAGCGGATGATAAATTCGCCACGTCGACGCGGCCGCTTCGTGATGGCAGCGTGACGAGACCCGCGTCACGCTATTGTCATATTGACACAGCGAGCGTGACGCGTGACGGGCCGCCGTGATCTCCTCGTAGCGAAGGGTTACATGTTTATATTTGAACGGACCATTTTTTTACAAATATGAACGTGGAGTTGATTTTTAAGAACGCTTTGTGGTTGTAGCATTCGAATACTAAGTGCTTCTAATGGCCATCCGGATGACTCTCTTTGCGTGGATTTCACGAGGTGACAAAATAAGGATCGCTAAGCCTCTAAAGATCCCACATATAGTTCAACGATTCCGTAGTTTAATTATTTTAAATGAAGTTGAAATACAATATCAAGGAACTTCTCTTGATCACGAATTTGAAATTTATCGATTCCTTGTTATTAATACTCGGGAAATCCATCGAGCTTGCTATAGAGAATTACTCCAAGAAATAAAGTCCTGACTGCGCGTTTTATTGTCGAATAGAAAAAAAGAGTATTTCGGTGCCGCGCCGATACGTGCCAATATTGGAAACTGCGTATTTTATATTATTTCATACGACTCAAATATTAGTTTTGAACCTGGAGGTACTCTGATGTTCACCGAGGTATATTACAAGGTAATAAAATATCGGGTATAATGTAAAATAATACCCATAATATGAGAGGTCCTGTTCAATTAATTTATTTGATGGTTGTTTTTTTTTAACATTATTAAACAATTAAATGACCAAGTGACTTTCGCGTTAGTTGGTGCGCCAAGGTAGCAACATCATTTCTGTATTGTTAGCGGCTTTGAAGAGCAACGCTGAAAGTTCTCATCCATTCTTCTTAAATGTATGTGGGCAGTGTAGTAAACATTAACTATATGATGTATAATATTATATTTATCCCATATGCAACTTAGTATTCTTATTTCAGCTGGCCTACAACCAGTGCGATGGCTGGTAATGGTTTTTAGTTAGCATCAATTTTATTTTAGATTTATTGTCGAAGCCATAAGATAATTATATTTGTGCCTCTGTCTTATAACCACAAGAACATAATATCTCATTATATAACAATCGTTCATCGTATTTTTTGAGATTATCAATACTTATTTAATTAAATTGCTTTGTATTTCTTTGAAAAAAAAAAAACCAAACTCGACAGCGGCTCAGATTCGCAAACAAAATCGCTAAAATTTGGCCCATTCATCAAATCCGATGGACTAATTATCGTGAGAAATAAACTTGATTTCGGCGACCGCGGCGGCAGGTGCTCTGTCGATTTAAATTTTTAAACTCCCCCCTTTTAGGGTACCACCCCGCTAAATACTTGAAACTCTAATTGAATATACGTGTTGCGAATCCGGTATAATCGTCGATGCGGCTAGGGCTGGCCGGAAAAAAGACTGCGGTTTAGCCGTTTCCGGATTTTGCGGTCCATTGCAAAATAAACTTTTTGTTGTAGGGTTTAATGTCTCAAATGTTTTTACGTGTGCTGATTACATTTTGAAAAATTTAATACCACTTTTTCAAAGATACTATTGGTGTTACAATTCTGTGAAAGAAAGTCCTTCAATAATGCGAACTATCAACATAATTAAATAATTTGATGTTTAAGCCTTTTGTTCATCAAATTGTATTAACCCGTCAAACACCGCTTATATATATATAGATGTATGGGGAAACTACTCGGACGCCGGCGCCCGTAGTGGGGCTTAACGAGTCAATTACTGTGAACAGTCATTACACCGTTCATGAATTTAAACTTTAATAACTTTGTAACAAGTAAATTATGACAAAAATTGAGGTGAGAATATTGTACTCTGAGAATACACTTAAGCGTAATACGTATTTATTATAAAAATTAATTTCTTTGTATTTTCTTTCAATTGGACAATTAAATAAGTTATTTTCTTTAGATTAAACCATTATAAAGGATTTTATTGCGGTTTTTCATTAAAAAAAAAAAGATTTTTTTTAGAAAAACCGCGATAAAATCCGTTATAATGGTTTAATTTCAATGTGTAACGTTCGCGTAAACGTAAGGAATCATTAAGTTACAAAAAATGCAGGCTTTTAATAAAAAGAACATATTATTTTATCTCGAGTCGAAGAAGACGAACATATAAAAAATAACATTGAAAGTGTGAATTTGAATTATATGTAAGAATACACATTTCTCCAAACGTAAATAGCGCAAACATTTCGATATCGTCAGCCCTGCGAACAATGGCCGGCTTGCCGAGTTTTAAATATATTTAGATTACCGAAAGGATTTGTTGGCGGCATTCGGCGATATTTTCTCCGTAATAAACCAATTGTTTCCAGAAACTTGGAGCCACTGAATATCAAAACATCGAGCAACTTCTGTCGCGTCTCTAATGACTTTCTTGTTACTTCGCATTACCATTTTGATATTTCATATTGAAGGACCCAGCCTCATTCAATTTGTCAGGTTATTGTTCATTCTGAGATTGTCTTCTTGTTCTAATGTTAAAGAACACTGGCTCGGGATTCGAGGCCTTGAGTTCATTTCCTATGTAGGGCATGATGCTAGCTAAAACGATTTACCTAAGAATGGATACCTTGTGATGGTCGAGGTTAGGTGGTCGGTCGGAAACTCTAAGCCAAGTCGTTTGTTTAATACACTTGTATTAGAAACTGAAGCGATTTTGATTTAAATAAAAAATATCTACCACTGATTTTCCAGAAATATTTTTACAAATATATCACCAATTAACCGACCGGACGAGGGTCGATGATCAAATGCAACTGAGAAAGAGTGAGCCAAAACTAAGAAAGAGCGTGCATATCGATACAGCAACTTTTATATACACCCAACTGTCACTTCCACTATTAGTTTGATATCACAGCTGGCTTTCATAACTGGCCAGTATGTCACAAATATCCTCATAAAAACATTTAAGTGCTAAGACTTGTATAATTCATTAATCCAACCACATATGGCAGTGGGATAACCGCACTGCACTGCGCACCACATTTTAGCATGTTGCAAAAATAATATGCAATAGAAAAAATTATTATTATTTTAATTTTAGTGTTTACCGTATCTTTTAAATTATTGATGTTTATTGATTGTAAGTGCTTATAATAAATAATAATAATAATAATAATAAATCTTTATTGACACCAAGTTTTTAAATACACACTTTGAAATAGCTACAATCTTATTGACACATACATACGTAACACGCTTACATAATATTACACATATTTTTTCTTTTCTTGTGTGTGTGTGTGTGCAAATAAATGATTTGTATATCTGTATTGTTGCTAATACACAAAATAAATATTAAATTCCTTCTCATTTCTCAGGATTTTCTGAAAGTCTTTATATCATATCCTTTTTAAAAATAGATCCATGATCGAAGACCTTACTTACCTCCCAGCACTAATAACCGTTAAATATCCAATGTATCCAGTGTTAAATCTCCATAATTACAGGGCCGCTCTCGGGCCCAGCGGGGGGCTCACAAGATTTGTATTCAAATCTGCGTCAGGGCGTTCTTAACCCGACGGTGATGGGGGTCGTGCTATCCGATAGGTACATAGACGTCTAGTGTGGGCCATTCACACGTTACCGGGACGTCTAAGTGCATCTAAGTATTAACTAGATGTTAGAAATTAATGTTACAATAAAACTGACTCTAGAAAATAATTATTGGGTATCTTAATTAATCTTAAAAGGCTATCTAAGATATTTTTTTATGTAACTAGATGCAAAACTAATTTAAAAACACCTTCTGAATACTTGCATTCTTCTTTTACCATTAGCACTGGTTTAATAAAATAATATCAACGGTCGTGGAGTGTGAACCGACCTGCCCGAGGCGCAATCGTCCCACGAGACTACGGGCTATTACTAGAGACTGGATGTACCGCGTTAATTGTTGCCCTTGCCACGTCTTGCTAGCCAGCTCACATTTATTGTTGCGGTAAAGGAATCGTTTCTTTGGTGTAAATGCGGTGAAAATGGGCGGCAGCTTAGAATCAAGGTTTGCAATACTTTATGTAGGTTCTTTTAACATTATTTGACCAAGATTGGTTTTCGTAGTCCATTGTTAGGCAAATGAACAATCACACTCATCCAAACCGTTAAATCAATTTTATACGTTTCCGCGAATGTTAGACAATTAAATTAAACTTGCACTTCGTAGTCCGTCCCGTGACCACGAAGTAGTGCAAAGCCTTCGAATTGTCAGGAGGAAAATAAAACAAATAACAGTAATTTTATTTCAAAATCCTTAAATTCATTTGGATGTAATTAAGGACCTAATTACACCAAGTACATACTGAATTAACACATAAGTACCTTTATTCTCGAAAATTGTATAGGTAGTGGATTTTTTTCAAGAAGAGCGTATGCTTCAAGGAGAGCAGACACCGACATAAGTTAATTAATAATACATCGGAATGAATTACAGAGTGAATCGGCCTATTCAAGGCGCTATCGCCCCATGAGGGCGTAAGGTAGACTAGACACAGGCTCTGCGATAATTTTTATCTGCCATGAGCTATCTAGCCGACTAGTGTTTATTGAAGTCTGGACGATTAAATAAATATAAGATCCTCATTTTTCAAAAGTATCGATAGTACTTTTTGTATTGACCGGTGATAAAATACTATCAGTACATATCATGTTTACTTACCTACGCGTTTTGTATGTATGTTAAAAGAATAAAGCATAGCATAAGCTAAGACTATATTGAGCTTAGGATTATGCGGATACGTAACTAAGATTCACATTCTGCTGATCCTTGTCATCTCCCGTGATGTGACAGTAGGCGAGCCTAACAACATGTCTGGCACAAATACAAATGCATGGCAAGTCAGTACTGTTCTTACACTTCTGAAATCTCGGAACCTATCAAAAATAATGTTTTCTAAACAAAGCATCAAACCCAGAAGTTCGTAGTTCTTAGCCTTAACAGAACGCAGCCGTTACACCAACGAGAGGATTCTTTATCGTGACAATTTTTATAAAGTTGCTTAAATTTTTCCAATGTATGTGGCACAGCACGCCAATTGAAATTCGATCCCCCTAGACGTAACACACACCTTTTGCCAACTACTCTATCGCATCTCGAGGGGATAGTAAAGGAAAACGAAAACAATCAACACTAGTGTTGTGTGGAGACTTGTCGTTAATTATTTCTTTTATGTTTAGTAAGGTACGAGAAACTATTTTCGAGATTTTTGTGAAACTAGGTGTCACTCGCGGCTTCGCTCGCGTAAAATACCTTTTTTGGTACAAAAGTCATTAAAACATAGTACGATGCCAGGCGCCATCTACCTAAAAAATCAGATTAAAAATATCCTTTATTTCCCATGGGAGCAATTTACCGCGATAGAGAGTAGCCTATGTGTTAATCCAGGACATGATCTACCCGTGTGTCAAATTTCACCCAAATTCATTTAGTTGTTTTTGCGTTTACTTCTAACAAACATTTAAACATCCAAACATCTCCAAAAACTTTCGCATTTATAATATTAGTGAGAAGTAAGATTATAAGAATTTGATAAGTATTGTACATTTATAAATACGGTCAGAAAGATACGTCAAGGAAGATAGGCTAAAATAAAAGCGAATCTAAATTATCGTAGAACATTTTTTCTAAATCCCTTCTTCCAAGCAGCCTTTTCGAGATTCAAAATAAAAAGAAATCCCAAATATTTTCCAAATCATTATCTCAAAAATTCTTCAAATCATAAAAATAGTAAATCAAATTCAAAGATACAATAAAAACCCGTTGGAGTGAAAGTGATTTAGGGTTAAATCGGTACAGACGCGGCGATAAAATTAACTCCCTATATAATATCATTTGCTTAGAGAAAACGAATAAAAGAAACTCATCGGCGCGTAGAGGCAGCGGTGGGGGGTTGGAGTGCCGTGTCGTGAGGTACAGACTTGTAGCGGGGATAATAGCGGATAAGCGTTTTTGATCACGGATATCCACCCGACCAATCCAACCAAAAACTGTCACTATTTGATCTTAAAACTACTTCCAAAGGTTATGATATGAATTACACGAATAGTAATAAAAAAAATAAATCCACTTATTATAGTGAATTAGTTTTAAAATCCTTCCTGCCTTCCATGTTTTTGAGTAACATAAGCGATATTGATTCAGTAACTTTTATTTTGACAGAACTAAGCCGGATCTGCAAGCAAAGGGTATTTATTAATTGCTTCTTTGAACTGACTCAACCTTAGCAAGAATAGATCTTTAAACATCACATCAACAAGAAATCAGTAACAATAGAATAAAAACAAATGTTTTGGATAATTTTTAGTCACTTGTATTTTACACCACGCGATAAAGCCAAAATACAAGGCAAGGGTGAAATAACGAGCTTAAAGCTAAACAAAGGGAGTCGGGGTAGCAGAGAGCGGATTTTTTCCGCAGCCATCGCCTGGCCCTTTGCCGTGCAGATGTTAGGATTTCTTTGCGAAGATATCTTTTCTTTTTATTGTTTGAATTATTTGTTTGTTTTTGTGGATCTAACCGCACTGCTAAATAAAGTGTGGATTTGTTTCACGTGTGTTTTTACCCCAGGAAGAAGGGGTGGTGATTTTGAAATCTTTGTAAATGTTGTGTTTATGAATTTGGAAATTCGCGGTATTTATTTAATGGTTCGATTGTTACATTTATTTAATGGCTCTATAGTTTATTTAAGAGTACAATAGTCTTATTTACAAATAAAAAGAACAAAAGTGGGTTTTTCTAATTAGTATCAGCCTGGAGTCTAAATTTTGTACCCGATATGGCGATAACGTCGCGCCAATCAAATCATGGGAAATACGCCCGGCGAAAAGTGGGTGAACTAGTTGTGTCTCTGCCTACACCAGGGATAAAAGGCGTGAGTATGCATGCGCATGAGTACAAATAACAAAACGATACAAAACAAAAAGGTAATTTTAAATACACACACACACACACACATACATACACATACACTCACGCCTGTTATCCCCGAAGGGGTAGGCAGAGGCGCAATTAATGCACCCACTTTTCGCCGTTTATTCCGTCCCATGATGTGATAGGGGGCGAGCCTATCGCCATATCGGGCACAAACTCCAGACTCCGAGCTGATACTGAATAGAAAAACTCAATATCACTTTGCCCGACCCGGGAATCGAACCCGAGACCTCAGCATTGTAGTCGTACCATAATACATCTACGCCACCGAGGCAATCAATCAAGAGGTAATTTTAAATATCATTTTAATTTCACGTATAGTAAAATTATTCCACCCTTGAGCACCCTGCACTATTTTTTACCCCATCCGCTCAAAGAATACACAGCAAGCACAGTGTAAATAGAACAAAAACCATTGTTTACTTTTCGACAACACAAAACATACTACGCTGCCGATTAAAATATTTAATAAAAGATTGGCGCAAAACATTCACAAGCAGCAAAAAATGCTAAATTGTTTTAACAATTGTGAGTGAACTAGTTAATATTAACATAGCGTTGTGTAGGAACAAGGGGAAGTTGTTCGAGACGCGAGCCGAACCGGGAACAAAACAAAGTATCGCATAAAACACTAGAAGCCATTCATTTCGCAGAGACCACAAGTGAAATAATTAATTAACCCTCCAGCTACGAAAGGAAGTGGGGGGCTGGGCACATTGCTAGATACGCTATAGTTTGTCTTTTTTATTGAAGACAGAATACATTTGTGGATTACCTGGTTCTGTTGCTATATAACGGGAAAAGTTTTTTTTTATATCTGCCACGTGGTAACCGCGTTTTAGCCAAGAATTTATTTGAATTGTATAAAATACCAATATTCCGTTCCATTATGAGTCAATGCCAACATTTTTTTAACTATCAGAAATAATCCTGTATTAATTCCGTTCGTCTAACGCCAACCTTCTCAAGGGTTTAAAATCGCGAATAATCAAAATGTTGCCGGCCCCTGGATCCAAACCCAAGATTAAATAGCCTTGACATATCTTCCCATATGTTTGGTCCCTATATTCCCAGAGCTGCCAACTCTTTACTCTGAGCCCACAAGCGCGCTGTCTGTTTGTTCTACGGGGTTGAGTCGGGACGCGACGTCATGCCCGCGGCACCTAGCGGCTCGCTGTTTAACTTCTACAGATGTCACTAGTCACTACACACCCTTATCAGTAAACGAATTTATTATTTATTTATAAACTCTTTATTGTACATCTAAGGCAAAGTGGAAATAACAAATATGCAATATAAACTAGGCTAAACAATAAGAAGTACAAATGGCGGTCTTATCGCAATTGGCGATTTCTTCCAGACAACCTTTGGATGGATTTAGTTAAGAAGGAAAAATAGAGCGGGCGGTCATTTACAGGTAATAAGAGGGGTTAGAGAACAGATGTACATAAATATTATATATATAATATAATAAAAACTATGTATTCTATACCTAGTATAAAAGTAACTACATATAATAATACATAAACTACACAACTACATTTATGTTTTAACTAAACTATTCTATCACATGAGCGCCTCGGTGGCATAGTTGTATTGCGTAAGGGGTATGACATCGGTCTGAGGGTTTGAATACCAGGTCAGGCAAAGGATATTGGGTTTTCTGCTCAGTATCAGCCCGGAATCTGAAATTTATGCTCGATATGGTGATAGGCTCATCCCTTGTTGCATCATAGGACGGAACACACATGGGCAAAAATAGGTGTGGTGGTTACACCTCTGCCTACTCCTTTGGGAATAAAGACGTGAATGTGATGTGTGTCATCATCATCATCATTATCATCAGCCTTTATCAGTCCACTGCTGGACATAGCCCCCCCCCCCCTTATGAGCGCCATAGCGCCTTGTCTTCAGCTTGCCGCATCCAGCATCTGCCTGCAGTCTTTCGCAGATCGTCATCCCACCTGGTCGGAGGGCGTCCACACTACGTTTGCCCAGTCGCGGTCTCCACTTAAGAACACGTTTACCCCAGCGGTTGTCGGTTCTTCGCGAGATATGGCCAGCCCACTGCCACTTCAGCTTGCTAATTCTTTGAGCTATGTCGATAACTGTGATGTGTGTATGTGTGGGTATTTTGTCTTTGTCCCATGACTAGCCAAGCTTAGCTTACCCCGGTTTCATTAAAACTCGTGCTGTCGATCTTTCTTATAGAATTTGTTCAGGCGATATGGGGCAGGATAGCCTTTTTATACTGGTTCCGCTAAATTATCCAACTACGTCTGATGGTTAGCGAAGTGGGGTGTAGATAAAGTGCCGACTGACAAGGGATTACCCAGCGCCAATCGTCAAAATTATGCCGGCCTGTGTGAGCCGGATCCTGGAACACGACATACTTACGTGGGCCACTATGGCGGGTTCTAACACCTTGTGTGCAGTGGTCGCTCTCCGGACGGACACAAAATATATCCTACTACCAAAAGCGAGTCGCATTGCTACTTTGTATAACATTATGTAGTCAAAAGTTACAAGACGAGTGAATTTCTCGCCTCGTTATTCAATAGCACCAGAATTTCTTCTTTTAAAATTGTTTGTTAAAGAAAAGAAACACCCATAACGGCACGAAAAATATACAAACAAAGGCAGTAAAAGCCACATTAACACAAAATCTAGACTATTGTTGAAAACATTTGCATATGTAAAAAAGAGGAGCTAACTAGTCGGTTTGTGCGGAGTAATGCCCTCATTAGCGAGCGCTGACTGCTCTTCCTGCAAGCTGATAGTTTAACTGTTAAACTTGTTCTGCTGGTTGAAGTTAGAGATTTGTTTAGTTGGTTATTTGGATTGATTTTAAATATGTGCCTCGAGCTGTGCTGTACATGCTCAAAGTTGTTAAGCTCATTTAACTGTGCTTAAATGATTCCTAATTACTTATCACTTCTTCGTTTTAGCTTTTCTTTTATTTCATTTGTTTTTCATTTTTGGTGTTGATAGAAGTGAGCTTATCACCGAATAGGGAATAAATTCGTTAAAAATTTTAAAACCTCTACATTCTAATATTTAATATTATGTGATGCAGTTAGGTACAGTCAGCCACATAAACAGCTGAACAAATTCAAAATTTCAAATCACTTCCACGCGTTAAGTTTAATTGACTTTTTTTCTTTGTGGGAAGTAAAGTTAAAAGCCTTTACTTTATTTTTGTGAAGAGAGAAAAAAAAAGGTAAGAACACGAAAGTGTAGACGTGATTTGAAGTTTTTGATTTGTTCAGCTAATTATGTGGCTGACTGTACAACTATGGAGGTTATTGACTCGTCAAGCCCCGCTACGAACGCCGACGTCCGAGTATATAGGGACTCCCCATACATCTATGTATATAAGCGGGGTTTGACGGGTTAATCGACCTTTTGCCCATCAAATTTATTCTTATTCAGCCTTAAAATCTAATAAAATATGAAAACCATAAAATCACCCATCTCACGCACGCCCAACCAGTAAAGTCAATCATTCAGAAATCACGCCTCATTGTCTCCGATAGTAAAGAACTTAATCTGATAATAAAATGTTACTTGCTATGTGGCTTATGAAACGTTAGTAAATTTCGTTGTGTTCTATATCCAAAAACAAATAAGATTTTAAAGTAATAGTCCCACAAAAAAATAAATTTAATTTAAAAATTCGGTAATCAATTCCATTTTAACTTATTTGAAAGACAAAAAATGGGGCAGTAGCAGAATGGTTGTATGTCCCTAAATATGAAATTTCATTTTTCTTATGAAATCTGCATACAAAGTATGAACCGGATTTTTGTAACTTTCTTATCCGCGTATCATTTACATAGATGAGTATTATGATAAAATCGACTATCCGATCAGCATATTGACAACATTTTAAAAAATTTGGCACGGTCTCGGTCTCACAGATCTACATAATTTTGTCTTGATAAAATTTACCCAGTAAACCTTCTTCTTTGTGGCAAAACGTCTGATTGGTCATGAGTTGAAGGATATTTAGATCTCGTAAGATTTTGGAATAAGCGAATAACAAATCCGTTATCTAGAATTGAAACAACTTTACGCCAGGGTTGACTTTAAGTTCACTCCCGTCCACATATTAACTTAACGTATAGAACTGAACAGCTGCTCAATGTGAGTGGATAGAAAATTTGGCCCCAGCAGCTTCACATACGATATCAAAAAAATAAACATAAATCGCAAATATCGACATTTACGAGTAACCATAAATTCACATTGCAAGTGCAACGCATGGGGTCGAGACGCCCCGCCGACACCGCTCAGCACCGATTGAAATCATAGCACTGAGCTTTTGATTTAATCAAAGTATGAAATCTCGTTTAGAATTTATTACTTTGTTGTTAAATGATTCGAAATAGATATTTTTTTGAATTGATTTCTGTTTTCGCTGATTTATGGATGGTCGCCATTAATTAGGTTGGTGTATAGTTGGGTGAATATAGAAACGCGTAATTAGGGTTCTTCTGTTTCTTTCTGAAACCGGCTGAAAAATATACAAATTGTGCCAACTATACCTCACGTTGCAGTGGGATATGGGACAAGTGCTAGAGATTTATACAAAATTGTACCTATATTTTTCCAAACTGAAATTCCCTCCAGCGGTTGCAGTTTGCCTGTAGCTGGTAAATAACAAGGAACAGATGGCTTAGCGTGCTCCGCGCGGCGTGCTTGTGGCTAGTCTATGCAAATCACAAGATTTACAAGATGCTTGCTACCACTGTCGTCTTAGCATATTCTTTGCTGGATAATGGATGTCCAATACTATCTGACTGGATAGTGATTGAAATTCTGCTGTCAACCGATGCATAGTGAGGCAGACTGGCTTTATTTTGCCTAACTAGCTATTTATTATTAGACATATTTGCGCATCTTTTCAATGGATTGCAAAAATATATTCATATTTATTTATTCTTCTCATAAACCTGAATGTACATAGTCACATAATAAATTGTCCATTCCACTTCACAAATAGTTCCAAAGTCCTCACAACTTCGCACTGGTAAAAATATAGGTGCGGACAAAGCACCAACTTTGGACTGATCGTTCAACTAGAAGTTTACTGCATGCGAGGACACTTATAGTTTTATTGCGTTTTTTATTGTTTCTTCTCACTCCTGACCTTTTCTAAACGAGTCTTGCGAAGTTTCGATGTAGAAGTTTGGCGATAATTTGTGTGATTGTTTCTTGAAGACTGTATTTTATGAATGTTCTCTTGCTGCGTTCAGAATAGATACAATTCTTATTGTTAAAGGTAGCCCTATTCATTCTATAAAATCTGTGATTTTAAAATGTTATGCGGAAATGGTCATATGATGGTAAGCGCTTACCATTCAAGAACAAATATTTTGCTAGAAGAATCAACGGGGTGAGGCAGATTTTCACAAAGACAGTTGTTCTACGGAAATGTTAACGAAAGTAGAAACAATAGCAAAGCTGAGCTACGAAAAAACAGCTGGAGCACATCAAAACTCTTTAAGCATGAACGATTTAGTCTTCAATATCTAGGAAATTCAAGACCAGGCAAAGATATAAGAAAATCCATCCCAAAATATGGACTAGTAACTACAAACTATAAGCCCTTTAATATTCAAACAATCCTTACCTCCGAGACTCGCAACACCCTTGTTCTCATTAACTAACGTGTTTCGCATCGGTTTTGATATGAGGGTATTGACTAATACTCCGCGGAGGGAGGTAGGTGCACGCGGCTCAATTAGTGCCGAAGGCCTATTCATTACATCGTGTGTCGGCATTACACGAGAATATCTTGTTAATATTATAAATTCGAGTTGAGGATATTTGGATTGTTAGTAGTAAATGCAGAAACTATTAAACGCATTTTTAATTTGTAATATGTAGCAAATTATTGGGTGCTATCTACATGATCACCTAGTGTTATTATGACAAATATATAAAATCAATACATACATACATACATACATACATACATACACACTCACGCCCTTATCCCATAGGGGTAGGCAGAGACTATTGAGCGCCACATGCTACGATCTTGACAAACCTCTTTCGCCTCTTCCACATTCATAGTTCTTTTCATACATTTTCGTCTGTTAAGGGTACTCCTGACCTGCCCTTTTCTGAGAAGATCATTTATTTGGTCAGAAAATGTTCTCCTCGGGCGTCCCCTTCCAGCCGTACCATCCACATTCGCTCGATAAATACCTTTTGTGATCCGTCTTTCATCCATCCTCTCCACGTGCCCAAACCACCTCAGCATACTTCTTTCAATCTTAGTCACCACATCATCCTTTAACATACATCGATCTCTTATCAAACTATTCCTCATGCGATCAGCAATGGTGACTCCACATATACTCCGTAAGGAACGCATTTCCAGCGCATTTATTCGACTTTCATGCTTCTTTTGCCAAACCCAACATTCACTTCCATACATAAGCGTCGGCACCAGCACACCATTGTGAATAGCCATTCTTGCCTTTTCAGACACCGCCTGGCTACTCACTATTGCACGCAAGGCGCCATTCACTTTGTTTCCTGCTATAACTCTTCTTTCAACATCCATGTCATACTTTCCATCTCTTGTAATCATACTTCCCAGGTACACAAACTCATTCACTTGTTCCACTTGCTCACCATCTATACTAATGCTACATTCAGTAGCATTTTCCTCTCTTTCTATCACCATCACTTTTGTCTTGCTCGCATTAATTTTCATCCCCTTGTCCTTAAACACACCATTCACTAAATTTAGCATGTCTTGCAGCTCCCTCGCCGACTGTGCAAGTAAAACTTGATCATCAGCCTAAAGGAGACACTTGACACGCCACTCATCCATTCTCAACCCACATTCTATCTCTTTCAGAGCTGACACACAGCTGTCCATATAGAGATTGAAGAGCCATGGAGACGCAACACATCCCTGTCTAACGCCTTTTGAGATGTTAAACCATTCTGAATGCGCTCCATTTACCCTGATACAGGCCTTGGAGTTCTCATAGAGAGACTTCAAAGCCCTCACCAGATGACCCTCAATCCCATATGTTAATGACAGCTTTGCCCACAGTTCATTCCTCGGTATAAAATCAATATATCAATATAAAGCTAATTTTTTTTTACTGAACTTTCTCAGTTACACTAGCCCCGGGATTCATAGCTCAGACCCGCATGTTGTAAAATAATGAGACGATGAAACAATTGTATATAAGTTGCGATTACCTCTCGTCTCCCCGATTAACACTAGATTGGATTACATACACACACGGTTTTTTATCTCCGAAGGGATAGACAGGGGTGCAACTAATGCACCCACTTTTCTCCGTGCGTATTCCATCACATGATATGATAGGGGGCGAGCCTATCGCCATATCGAGCACAAATACCAGGCTCCGGGCTGATGTTGAATCATCATCATCAACATCAGTCACATGAAGTCCATTGCTGAACATAGGCCCCCCCTAAAGATTTCCGGACGGACCTGTTAAAAGTGGACTGCATTCAGAGTGTGCCTGCGACCTTTATCAAGTTGAATAGGAAAATCCAATATCACTTTGCTGGCCCCGTGGATCGAACCCGAGATCTCAGCATTGCAGTGATACCGTAATACAACAGCACCACCAAGGCAGTAAATTGGATAAATATAAGAGGTAAATAAAAACACGCGTCCAGTTTATAAGATCCAAAGCCGTTTAATCCGGTAAACCTCTAAGGTTATTTCTTCCCACCAAAAAATTATTAACCAAAAGAAAAAACAAGGGCTTAAAAACTTGGAAGGCGATTTGCTCCGACTTAACAGAATTAAGCTTTCTTACTGTCTTCATAATCTTTTTGTTGAAGCGCTTTGCTCGCAATAAAAGCTTTAAGCAATTTTTATGGCAACGCTTGGAGCTTTCATGTATGCATTGAATACGTGGAACGTTTTTAAAAGGTTTAGTTTTTGAGATGGACAAGAAAGCATTACATGACGATACACTTCGCTCGTAGCTCAGATGTTAATTGCCTAATGATATAATGAGTTGATTTAAGCGACATAGGATGAAAAATCGTCTTTCTGCCATATAACATGTTTCCAAGCTAATTTCATTACAGCATATCCCTCAGAGACACCAGCACAATTCTATTCAAATATAAGTTAGTCAGGTTTCCAATAAATTGTAATAAGAACAAAACCCCGGTGCATCGCGCTGCAATCAAACCACTCTCGAGACCGACAGTAATGAACTCTAACACAATAGTCGTATTGTCGAGCTGTAAGGATCTAAAGTGGATGTTCGTACGTTCTGATAGCACTGTAATGTAAATACACACACCAATAATATAGTTCTACACACTTTTACAAGTTTTGTATGTATTGAAATCCTCCTAGCCAGTTTCGGCCACGGCGGCCAATCTCAACGGAGATCAGCCTGGTACGCAGGAGATATTATAGTGCACAAGTGTGTGCGCAATACACAGGTGCACTCGCTATTCCTTCACTCTCATAGTCCGGTGAGACGGCAATCCGACATGACCGGAGAGAGATCAGGCGCAGGACCAACGGCTTTACGTGCTTAAAAACTTATAAACGTCATGTACGTATACGTAACATAACGTCATGTATGTATTATGACGATGATGTATGATTAGGGTTTTTGTTTCTACAATAACACAAAGCTGAAGTATTTTGGCTTACTCTTTTTATCAGTTCGGGAATCGGACCTGCGACCTTTTGTTTCACAACCGGCTCACAGCGATCTATGTTTTGTGTTATTTGAAACATCTCACAGAGACTCAGTATCCCATAATAATTTAACTTCCCCACTAGCATGTAGACATTAGACGACTTGATAAAGGTCGCAGGAACACGCTGGATGCAAGCCGCTTTTGACAGGTCCGTCTGGAAATCTTTATCGGAGGCCTATGTTCAGCAGTGGACGTCGTGTGGCTGATTATGATGACTAGCATTTACAGATCATGTCTCTACACCCATGGGCGTATAAAAGGGGTAAAGTTAGGGGTCCGGACCCCCCCCTAGCCTGTAATAAACCACGCTACGCCACTGACCACTGACATTTTGGCGATCCGGACTCCCCTCCCCCCCCCCCCCGTTAGCTTCTAAAAGACAGTGTCATGCAAGACAAGAACCCACGCCACTAAAATGTTTATATCGTATGATCCCCCTTCCTTCCATGTGAAAGCTATAGCTACGCAGTACGCCCATGTCTACTTCCAATCTCTGGGCTACAACGCGTCAAATAACTAATTTATAATCATTTTTCAGTTCTAAATCCCCAAATTGTTAAATAAAACCCGAGCTGGTATTAAAAACATTTCGTCAATTTGTGCAGAACTTTCCTCGTGATTTTTAATTTTGTATTTTGTCTCCATTCGTCCCCTATTTCAGAGGTTCATTAATAAAGAATTTGCGGGCTTGAGTCCCTTGATGACCGCTTTAACTGACATAATCATTGTTAGCGACGTCGGACATTTGTGCGTCATTTTAAATTTATTAGTTTATTTAAACCATGGACTGCCTCGGTGGCGTAGTTGTATTATGGTACGACTGCAATGCTGAGGTCTCGGGTTCGATTCCCGGGTCGGGCAAAGTGATATTGAGAATGAGTTTTTCTATTCAGTATCAGCTCGGAGTCTGAAATTTGTGCCCGATATGGCGATAGGCTCGCCCCCTATCACATCGTGGGACGGAATAATGGCGAAAAGTGGATGTACTAGTTGCGCCTCTGCCTACCCCTTCGGCGTGAGTAATATGTATGTATATACATATATTTTTGTACGAGACATTTTAAAGCCAGATTTATTGCGTGAATATTGGTATTAGGGGCAGTTTTTTTTAAGCCTTTGAGACGTTACGTTGACGAAAATGAATTTCAAAACTATGCCGTGCTGCTTTGAAACTTTTCAGTACATTAATTTAGAATTTGCAGGACTGCGTTTTTTTCATTCGCTTTTCATGTAGTACTTATGTTTGACTCAAAGGAGTACCATTCTGTGTACCCCATTAATTAAAAGTTATCGAAATCTCTAGTAATTAGCTTAATTAACGGTCAGTCCAACTACTCCACTCAATGTTTTCAAAGCAGTTGGTAAATAAACAAGAGGTCAAGTTTGTGGAGAGGCGTTTGGCGCTCCTCGACCTAGTATAAAAATATTTACTGCTATAAGAGAAGTTGATTTTGTACATGTCTAGAGAGCAACTATAAGAAACATAGAAACATTTATTGCTGGCACTAAAATTAACTAAAATTAAAAAATAACTAAAATTCCACTATTCACCGCGCAAAAAACCGAGAACGCAAACTCTGTATAAGTTGATAACTGTTAAGTTTTGCTATTTTTACTACCACTGTCCATCTAGACCCACTTTGATTACGTTGAAGTGGTCCAGCCCGGATCGCGGATTTAATTACCGACGCTCTAAAGCCTTGATGAAACGATGTAATATTAAAATTAAGTAAAGCGGACATTTTGCTCCCGTTGAAATGTAAGCAAAAATTACGCGCGCTGTCTCATCGGTGACGTTCAGTATGATAGAACAGTACGGCAACTTTATGAATTAGGCTAATCTCTATTATTGTATTAAGTATCTTTATTTATATTCAAATTGTTACAATATAAAATATATTACCTCGAAGTATTCGTAAACTGTTCAGAGTTAGTGTCAGCTTATGGGTATTAATATCCGTAGTGATGGGTCTGTATATTTATGATGTCTGTTGTTCTTTAACATAATACTGTACCTACCTGGTGGTAAAGTGTATTATAACGTAGGTAAATATTGACGTTGACAATTACAACGTTGCGTCGACTTGTCGTACTGGGTTTGACACCAAAGACCTTGAAACGTTACTGCGTAGAAAGTTACAAAACATTTTATATTACGTATAAAATGAACAAAGACTTTGAATAATTGTTCGTTGAGTGATATTAGATTTTTATAAACAGTATCAGCCCGGAGTCTGGAATTTGTGCCCGATATGGCGATAGGCTCACCCCTATCACATCATAGGACGAAATAATCACGGCAAAAAGTGGGTGCATTTGTTACGCCTCTGCCTACCTCCTCGAGGATGAAAGGCGTGAGGGTGTATGTATGTATGTTCAAAAATATTTACTGTTCACATCCATTCCAAAGACGCTAGCCTTCTAGGCACGAAATGACAAGGATGTGGGCTTAGAATATAAACGATGCGTCTCCGCGGAGATGCCTCGTGTTTTTTTTTTTTCACATTATAAGCCCACAGAACACTGAAAGCATTGTTGGCGAGAAATTTAAACGTCAGCGCAGCAACCGTAACACCTTTGATAGGCCAATCCAATTTGCGGGCCGGAATACCGCGGACGAAAGCAATTTCAAAAATTGTTCTAAAATATCAAAGTGAAAGTATTGGGATGTTGAAAATTCTCTGCAAAACGTTTTCAATTGTCAGAAATAGAGGAAATGAAGGGAGAAATAAGAATTTTTGATGACTTTACACTGTCAGTTGTCTGTCTTGTTTAGAAAGTGTTCTTCAAACTTTACTTGCCGTCTTAATAATATATTACAAATGTCCTCGTTTTGAAAGTTAGCAACGCTCTTACGTAACTGATGGTAGGTCTCTCATATGTAGGAGTCCGTCTGGGTGGGTACCACCACAATGTCTATTTCTTCCGCCAAACAGTAGTGTGCAAGCACTGTTGTGTTTCGGTTTGAAGGACATTGTAGCCAGTGTAACTACTGAACATAATCGGACTTAACATCTTATGTCTCAGGATGACGAGCGCACTGGCATGCCACACAGTTCTTTGTAACTCGAGATGCTTGATGGTGTTGCTACTGTTTATGAGCGGTCGTATCGCTTACCATCAGGCGAACAGCATGCTCGTCTCGTCATTCAATGCGAAAAAAAAAATCGTTTTTTCTGGTATTGTGTGAGAACACATCGCATTGAAACCAATGATACCTCAAAATGGAAATTAACACATATTTGAAATATACTCAGTTTCATTAATACCCACAAAGAAAATGAGTGTAAAATCTCAATTCTTAATGTACAATTCAGTCAACATTCTTCGTAGTTTTGGTATATGAATTTATATGTATATCACGTCATACACAAAACTGTTAGAATTAATATGTATCAAAATAATGTTATCCATTACCCTAGCAACATTCAACAATAAAAAAGAAAATAAAAGTTAGTCTGTGGATAACCACTAAGCGTGTTTCGTTAGGTTATGGGCCCAGTCCCGCATTTTCTAAGTTTTTGATATAGTTTCGTTAATTTTTAGTGCAAATAGTAATAATGTCGACGTCGGGCTACCTAGCTAACGTACCGAAATTGAAAGGTCGCGAAAATTACGACGATTGGGCGTTCGCAACGAGCAATTTTTTGCTACTCGAGGGTATCGACATTGAAAGCCTGCCGGCGGAAATCAGTGAAACTGAGATGAAGAAAGCCAAAGCCAAACTCGTAATGACCATTGACTCTTCATTATACGCGCATATCAAGAATGAGACTACAGTGAACGAAGTGTGGAACAAATTAAAAGCATTGTTTGACGACACCGGGTATCAACGAAAAATAAGTTTACTTCGAACATTGATATCAATTCGTCTTGAAAGCAGTGATTCCATGACAACCTACGTATCCCAAGTGGTTGAGACGGCGCAGAAATTGAAGGGGACGGGTTTTGAGATTACAGACGAGTGGATCGGATCTTTACTTTTGGCTGGACTCCCAGATAAGTTTTCACCAATGATAATGGCGATAGAGCATTCAGGCATCGCCATTAGTGCTGACGTCATTACGACAAAGTTACTAGACATGTGCGAGGAGGTGAGCACAACTGGAACAAACTCTGTTTTTTGGTCCAAAGAGCGGTCGAAAAGTGGCAACACTAACCGAGATGTCAAATCACGACAAACGTCAACGTCAAATGACATGTCAAAAGGCAGTAAACAAATAAAATGTTATCATTGTAAGAAAATCGGCCATTATAAAAACAAATGTCCAGAATTGAAAATAAATAAACCCGTAAACGCTTTTAGTGCAGCGTTTTTCAACGGAAATTATAGCACAGAAGACTGGTATATCGACTCGGGTGCTAGCGCACACATGACATCTAACCAAAAATGTTTACTGCGAAGTAGACAAGTGCACGGAAACAGAGAAATAGTAGTTGCGAATCAAACGACAGTGCCTATAGTAAGTGTCGGTGAAACACAGATAACGACAAGCGTAAATGGATCTCAGTATGATGTGATTGTGAAGAATGTTTTGTATATACCGAAGCTCACAACAAACTTACTATCGGTAAGCCAACTGATAGCTAATGGCAACAGATTAGCATTCAAAAAGAATGTCTGTTTGATATACAATCAAGTAAATGAGCTTATCGGTACTGCGAATTTAACTAATGGTGTGTACAAATTAAACACAGTAAAATCCGAGAATCTGTTATCGGCGATGTCGATGTGGCATAGAAGACTAGGACATATAAATTGTAAATCCTTACAGAAAATGAAAGAAGGAGCCGTTGAAGGAGTTTCTTTTGACAAGAAAGCTGACATACAGGTCCAGAATTGTGAAGTGTGCTGTGAGGGCAAACAGATAGGTTTCCCTTTTCCTTCGGCTAATCATAGGAGTGTAAAGCAACTGGAAGTTATACACTCAGACTTATGCGGGCCGATGGAGACCAAATCAATTGGTCAGTCGAGGTACTTTCTTCTGTTCGTGGATGATGCCAGCAGAATGACTTTTGTCTACTTCTTGAAGGAGAAAAATCAGGTATTCCATCATTTCAAAGATTTTCGAGGTATGGTTGAGAATCAAACAGGAAACAAGATAAAGATATTGAGAACCGACAATGGAGGAGAATATTGTTCAAAAGAAATGGAGAGCTGCTTAAGACAAGCTGGTATCATCCATCAGAAGACCAATCCTCACACTCCGGAGCAGAATGGTCTCGCGGAAAGGTTTAACAGAACTGTAGTTGAACGGGCAAGGTGTTTACTGTTTGAAGCAGGTCTAAATAAAAGTTTTTGGGCTGAAGCTGTAAATACTGCAGTTTACTTGATAAATAGAACGCCAGCCGCCAGCTTAGGCATGATGACTCCATTTGAGGGATGGACAGGTAAGAAGCCAGACCTAAACCATGTTAGAATATTTGGCAGTAAGGTTATAGTGCATGTCCCCAAGACACAAAGACAAAAATGGGATAAAAAGGCTGACAAATTTATTTTAGTGGGGTATCCAGAAAATGTAAAGGGATACAGATTATACAACCCAATAACTAAAAAAATTACTACGAGCAGAGATGTCATTATTATGGAGAAAGAAAACTCGGACACAGCTCAGATAGTGGTAAATGAGAAAGGAGAAAATAAAGAAGGAAATTCAAAGAAAGATGAAAACTCAGCAGGAGAAGAAAGTTCATCAGAAAATACAGATGTAGACCCAAACGATTGTACATATATTTGTGACTCAGCAAGTTCCCAAGATGAATCATATCAATCAGTGTCCGAACCCGATATTGAGTGTATTATAGAAAAACAAATTCCAGTGGAAGAGGTTAGTAAGCGCAAGAGAAAACCAGTAGAAAGGTATGGTGAAACCAATCTCTGTATTTTGGATGAGCTAGAAACTTGCGGTGAAGAACTCAGTTATGTAGCAGCAATGAAAGGACCAGAGAGGGAACGGTGGAGACAGGCGATGACTGATGAACTAAAAGCCTTCAACGACAATCAAGCATGGGAATTTGTAGACAGAAAAGAAGCTGATAGGGTAGTGCAGTGTAAGTGGGTTTTTAAGAAAAAGTTAGGAAGTGATAATGAAATAAGATATAGGGCAAGACTGGTTGCAAAGGGTTACACTCAAAAAGAAGGTGTGGACTATACTGAAACATACTCACCAGTGCTTCGATATTCTACTCTAAGACTCTTATTTGCCTTAAGTGCTAAACTTAACTTTGAAATTACTCATTTGGATGTAACTACAGCATTCTTAAATGGCTACCTAAAGGAAAATGTATACATGCAAGCTCCACCAAATTTAGATTGTAAAGAAAATTGTGTTCTTAAATTAAAACGTGCGATATATGGTTTAAAGCAATCAGCACGAGCTTGGAACAAAAGAGTGAATGATTGTTTATTGAAATCAAACTATGTTAAGTCAAAATTAGAACCATGTCTGTATGTTAGAAAATGTAACAAAGATCAGACCATAATAGCGATTTTTGTAGATGATTTTTTCATTTTTTCTAATTGTAGTAGAATGGTGAATGAGATAAAAACTGAACTAATGTCAAAATTTAAAATTAAGGATTTGGGGCAATTGAAACAATGTTTGGGTATGAGGGTAAAAATGTATGAAAATGGCAGTATTTCCTTAGACCAAGAGAAGTTTGTAGATCATATTTTAAGTAAATTCAATATGACAGACTGTAATGTAGTTGATACTCCCATTGAAAGTAATTTAAAACTAGAGAAAAGTGTAGATGTTTGCAAACAATATCCATATCAACAACTAATAGGAAGCTTAATGTACCTGAGTGTTCTAACTCGCCCAGATATTTCTTATAGTGTAGGATATTTGAGCCAGTTTAATAATTGTTATTCTTCTACCCATTGGAATCATGCAAAAAGAATCCTAAGATATTTATGTAAAACTAAATCATATGGGCTCATGTTTAGTAAGGATAATTGTAACTTGGAAGGATTTGTTGATGCAGATTGGGCCTCAAATGCCCTAGATAGAAAATCTTATACAGGCTTTTATTTTAAGTTCTCAGGGACCGTTATCTCATATGAATGTAAAAAAGAACGGACCACAGCCTTGTCTAGTACAGAGGCCGAGTATACGGCGATAGCGGAGGCCTGTAAAGAGACTACATATTTAAAAAACTTGTTATCTGAAATTGTACATTTTTGTAATTATACAATAATTTTATATAACGATAATCAAGGGGCTCAGAGGTTGACAGAAAATCCACTATTCCATAAAAGAACTAAGCACATTGATGTGCGTCACCATTTTGTTAGAGAAGCAGTGGCCAATCATATTGTAAAGATAGTTTATCTGCCAACGACTGAAATGCCCGCAGACCTACTAACAAAAGGATTAAGTAGTGTAAAACATAACTATTTTGTGAAGAAGTTGGGTATTCAAAGTGTTGTTTGATGGGTAGGTGCTATTAAGTTATTTCTTAAAAAACTTAAATGTTGGAAGTTTAGATTATTTTGATAAGCGGAGGTGTTAGAATTAATATGTATCAAAATAATGTTATCCATTACCCTAGCAACATTCAACAATAAAAAAGAAAATAAAAGCTAGTCTGTGGATAACCACTAAGCGTGTTTCATTAAAAACAACCTGTAAGTATCAGAAATGAACAAAAATACATTAAACTTTGTAAAATTACTAAAGGAACATTTACTTCACAAAATGTAATATATTAAAAGTGTGAATTAGAATTGTAACGTATAACGCATGGTATGTTTATGAGACTCATAGGTTCCCACAGACAAACTGCGTAAGCAGTTTTGTGGGACAAACTATTATTAAGATATGCATGTACATAATTTGGTTGTTTAATAAAATAAATAAAAAAAAAATCACTGTACCCATTATTTGTATTTCACACATTACTATTGGTTGTATGTCAACAAACGAGCGTAGGGTTCACACAAATATTTTTTGTCTACTTATTTATTGCAAACACTCGAACAACCCAAAACAAATTGGGTCCGTGGTTTTAGATAAGTTTATGTTTTGATAAGGGTGTTGTCAAATGTAAATATTTGTTAGCATATTTTTCATTGGTTTTTGTGTATTTGAGCTATGAATCGTCCGGTTCCGTCCTCGAATTTCACATCAGACAACACTTTGAATAAGTTTTTCATAAAAAACACACCTGATTTACTCGAAGGTAGAATATTATATGTATGTCTAGTATAATTATAAGCTTGCCTCTATCATATTTAAGCACGGATAAAACACATCGTTATAGAATAGGTGCACTGTTACACTCTAATCTTCTAGGAGTCGAGCCCTAATGTTTACTTACTATACGCTGTACAAGTGCGTCAGTTATGTAACGTTTTGTCTCGCCTACTCTGGCGTTAAATGTCAACATGGCAAGACACTACAATGAATAACTATAACAAACGTATAATTAGTAAAACGGCATCATAACCAGCAAACCTATATCATACCTATCATATAGGACATAAATTCCAGACTCTAGAAATAAGTCCAGATCAATTCAGTATCGACTGAGTAGAATAATCACCATAGCATTTTGCCTAACTCGGAGATTGAACCCGATACCTCAAAAATGCCGTGGTATTATTTCAACTATGCCACCGAGGCAGTCAAAATGTATTTTATGTAACTATCGTATACATTAAAATCAATTTTATTACATACATGTCATACTGCAGCAGTAGTTTACAGTACAGTTCAAGCCTTGTGAACATCGTGGCGTTTCCACTGCATATTTTATTTCAATAAACGTTTAACAAGATTTTAGTTTCAACGTATGTTAGTCATTAGTTAGTTTTAAATTGAATATTTAGTAACGTGGAAATTGTGTAGTGTTCATTATTTTTATACCTCATAATAAATTGATTTCAACGGCTTATTAAAAATGTTTTTTTACTCGTTCTGTCGTTACTGTTCCTAACCTGCCTCAGATATATTTTACCAAAATTATTTATTTTAAAAACACCGAAAAGATAATAAAATAGCTAGGTAGGGTTCATTGCTCTCAATGATACGTGGTGATGATATATATAACAAGACCTACGAATAAATAGACAGCCAGTAGGTATTTAATAGTAGTCCAGGATACTTTGGTGTCTTAAGATTGCGTGTCTACAATTAAAATCTATAGGCTTTGAATATGACTTGAAAAATATATATGTTTTTATTTAGAATATACTTAAGCATCATCTTAGAATTCGGAATAACCTGAAATATTAAAAATCAAATCAATACAAATAACCCATAAATTTTCTCCTTAAAACAAAAAAATGACCGCGTATCCAAAAATCATACGCGTAATGAACATGCAAGAGCTTAAAACACGAAAAAGAGTTAATAAATTCCCGTATAAAAATAACGTTCATCATATCTCATGGTAATAAATTTTCCATGGTGCGAGAGCCCTTTATGAAAAGCGTAAATATTTTTAATTTTGAAGTGTGGTGTAATGCTACATATTTGCATATGAACCTGAGATATGACATTAACAAGCTGCGTGTTTGATAGTGTGCTACATTGTGTGAAGTAGATATGTGAAGGTTCCCTATTGGATTGCATAATTTTTTTTGTAATAACATTGTTACGCATCTTACCTTTAAGCCTAAATATCAATGTGCATAATAATCATTACGCATAATTGTTTTAGCATAAAATAAAAAAGCATAAATACAAAAACCACAACCATCAGAACGACTAACGTCAAAAAGCATAAATATCAAAAGTCATAAAAATAAATAAGCATCATTTATGTTTGGTTTTGTCTGAGTTGAAAACGACTTAAAGTCGGTTCTGGCACTCGCCGGCCGCTGCCGCGGCGCGCTCGCTTCGCTCGCTCGGCTCGTGTGGTGGTTCATATGTACCTAACACGCTCATCGCTTCGCTCCTCGCTAACCTAATTTATTCTAAATATATGTTATGCAAAATGTGTATTAGTCTAATACAAATTAGTCGAGATAAAATTATTCTAATAGCTTATTATGACAAAAAAGTAGTAGGCCAAAATATTACTATGCGATAGTACTATTATGCCAATACACATTATGCAAAGTCAATTATGCGAAAAAATAATAGTTTAAAAAAAAGTAGGCGAACCAAAGGGATCCCATATGTGAAGTGTGTGAATTATCTAGAATTTTTATTCTACCAAGCTAATGGGCCAGGTATGTATGCTAGCACTGTTTTGTATTGATTCCATGAATATTTAATTCAGTTACGTCACTGCTAATGAGGATTATGTTAAAACTAGCTTTTGCCCACGGCTTCGCCCGCGTTAATAAGTTTTTCCGGGCTAAAAGTACATAAAAACCTTCCCGTTGGATCACTCTATGACTATGACGTTGATACAACTCAACAAATAATGCATTAATTTCGACCAAATTTGATTTTTGTAGTGAGTTAATCTTAAAAGATAGACATATATTGTCGCGGACATTTTTTAGATCATTTCAAGAGGAATAATTCTTTCATACATATATTTTTGCTATCTTGAACCGTTTTCGCAGCGCACGGATGATCACCCTCAAGGATGAATAATTTTCCCCGTTTTTTTCACATTTTCCATTATTTCTTCTCTCCTAATAGTTGCATCGTGATGTTATATAGCCTAAAGTCTTCCTCGATAAATGGTCTATTCAACACAAAAATAATTTTTCAATTCGAACCAGTAGTTCCTGAGATTAGCGCGTTCAAACAAACAAACTCTTCAGCTTTATAATATTAGTATAGATAATTTCTCAGTGCGATAAACGTAGTGTGTAGTAGATACGTTATTTTAAATATTAAGTGTTAAGCACAAGAACAGTACGTACTTAGGCGAGTTAATCGTCCATATACTATCCCTCTATTTATTTGCATAAATACAGAACTAGCAAATATCCTTCTACCATTTTTTTATGGCATTGAATGGTGGTAACCGATACGACCAAACAGTAGCAACACAAACCAGCACCTTGACTTACAAAGTACTGTGTCGCTTTCCACTGCGCTTGTCTTCCTGAGACATAAGATGTTACGTTTCATTACATCCAATAGTTAAACTGGCTACAAAGTCCTTAAAACCGAAACACAATAGTACATGCGCACTGCTGCTTGTTGGTAGAAATAGTCATTGCGGTGGTACCCACCCGGACGGACTCTCACATATAGAGACCTACCCACCAGTAAACCATTTTATTCGATTGGCAACAAAACGTCCCTCCGCGGCCCTCAACCAGATGCAAAATTCATTTTTGAGCCCAAATTTTCACATCACAGTATTGACATAATTTGAGAAGGCCGCAGAAGTGCGTAGGTTAGCGTTTCCCGCGAGCCAATCTCGATTTATAAAGCGATTTACGAAATTCCCCATAATAGTCCGCGGAGGATTATGTAAATTTTTCGCAAGGTTCAATTGGAGGTATTGTCGGGACCCTAATCTCGACGGTCCCACGAGAGGACCCCGGGCTTAAAGGGGAAAGCCGCATGAAGGGGGCGACGGCTTAGGGATGTACCTGCGCTTGTGATTCAATCGGCCTATTTCAAAGTAAGGTTAAAAGTGTTATGTGGCACGTGGTTATCACATAGTTTTTTCTATAGTAAGTACGAAACTAATTCATTTTCTGGATGATGTTCCTACTCCCTTCGGCGCGGTGGCGTAGTTGTATTATGGTACGACTGCAATGCTGAGGTCTCGGGTTCGATACCCGGGTCGGGCAAAGTGATATTGAGTTTTCCTTTTCAGTATTAGCTCGGAGTCTGGATTTTGTGCCCGATATGGCGATCGATAGGCTCGCCCCCTATCACATCATGGGACGGAATAATGGCGAAAAGTGGGTGCACTAGTTGCGTCTCTGCCTACCCCTACGGGGATAAAAGGCGTGAGTGTATATGTATATGTATTATATTTCTAGTATGTCCCTTAATTCGAATCACTATAATACGGACTATATTAAAAGTAAATCACATCATGATTATGTTTAATTTGTTTATAGTTTGAAAAAGCACGATTATTCTTGTCACAAATCTCAAGTTATAAAATAAAACAAAGGGTTTACTATAATATGTATTTGCAGTATTAAAATAAAGATGTGTTTACGCGTATTACACGTGTTAGTTATCAAAACTACTCGACTGATTGATTCATTCGAATAACTCGGAACCTTAATATCGCATCCCTAGCGCAACACTGTTCGATAGTAATTCTATAAATCAATCGAGTTGAAGTATTTTTGTTCGGTTCTGTTTGTGTATAATAGTGGATGCGTGAAAAGCTCTATTGTTGCCAGTTTTTGGGATATCTAGACTTAAACCATTGTGTTTCGGCTAGTCCCAAAGGGTCTAAATAGTTTGATTGGAAATGGGTATCGAGGATTATGAATTAGACAGTTTTGCTATCATTGACTTAAACATTATCTTTGTATTATAGGTCCTTTGAAAGTTACATTTATAATCTGCATGCAAGCCCAAAGTGGTGTTAAATTATCATGAATAAACAGCATCTGTAGCACAGGAATGAGACAATGAAACGAGTGGCCTCAAATTTGGCCCAAAATGTAAGCGTGATCCACAAGCATTAGGCCTGGGTGTGGTACGCCAGTAATACCACACTGGCACTATGAGACTACCACACGTTACCGAAGTAATACATAGTGGGCAGTGGCTTAAAATGACAGATTCATGTAATAATAAAAAAATCTTTAAAACGTTTTTCCAAATAACCTATACTGCATCTACCTTACATATTGATAACACACATATGAAACATACATATACATACATATATACTCACGCCTGTTATCCCCGAAGGGGTAGGCATAGGCGCAACTAGTGCACCCACTTTTCGCCGTTATTCCGTCGCATGATGTGATAGGGGGCGAGCCTATCGCCATATCGGGCACAAATTCCGGACTCCGAGCTGATACTGAATAGAAAAATCAATATCACTTTGCCCGACCCGGGGATCGAACCCGAGACCTCAGCATTGCAGTCGTACCATAATACAAGTACGCCACCGAAGCAGTCAGACCGAGTCCAACACCGACACATATGAAAGTTAAAAAAAAATATTAATTAATTGATCTCATTGAAAGCATTCGTTTATAAACGTCAATGAGCTTTGAAAACACCTTTCAACCAGAGCTTAGCAAATTTTCATCAAGATTTTCTCTTAACTGGATAGCTTTTTCCTCTAGCGTAAAGGTCGACTCGTAATGGTATTAAAAGGCGACCCACATTTGGTTCTTAATAGGAAACCTCGTAACATACGGCCACACTTGGATATACTACGGACACGGCAGGTCGTTTTGATACGAATTTTGAATTTTATTTACTAACACTAGGGTTGATTACGTGGTAGTTTGTCGATGGTTTAAGTATAGCAATTTTCTTATATAGAGTAGTTATTAACTTTTATTATGACAAACATTGAACTTAAGTAACAGGAAAAAAAACGAATACAATGTAAAATCATATTAATTAATAACAAATACTAACATTTTGCTGCCTCGGTGAAGAAGTTGTATAATGCTATGACTGCAATGTTGCTCGGGTACGATTCTCGGATTGGGCCAAGTGATATTGAGTTTTTCTGCTCCGTATCAGCCCGAAGTCTGAAATTTGTGCCCGATATGGCGAAAGGTTTGCCACCTATTACACCATGGGACGTATATGCACGGCGAAAAGTGGGTGCATTAGTTGCGCCTATGTCTACCCTTTCGGGGATAAAAGGCGTGAGTGTATTTATGTATTTAATAACCCTTCATTTGAAATAATTTGTAACCTCAGTTTCAAATATTGATTTTTTGTATATTCTCAAATTATTAAAAATACACTTAAAAATAATAACTTGTCTATTTAATATAGTTTGAAGCCTAATTTTCAAGTTATATATTACGCTACTTCAACGTTCAAATTACTGATTAAGTGACCCTCATACAGTCAATATTTGCGGCAAACAGCGTAAATAATCCTACTAATATTATAAAGGCGAAAGTTTGTAAGAATGTATGGATGTTTGGATGTATGGATGTATGGATGTTTGTTCCTCTTTCACGCAAAAACTACTGAACGGATTTCGATGAAATTTGGCACACGGGTAGATCATGTCCTGGATTAACACATAGGCTACCGTTAATCCCGGGAAAATATAAACCGGGACTTTTATCCCGGAAAAACTTTTTAATGCGGGCGGAGCCGCGGGCAAAAGCTAGTATGTAATAAGTATTTGAAACGGTGTTTTGCGAATGCGAATCTTAGAGTGACCCACAGTCCGGAAATCGTAAACTGTCACGATACTACTTGTATACAGGTAGAACTGTAAAATGTACGCTATTTTGTATGATTTCAATTTAAACTTAAAACTTATCACCTGCGTAGATATATTCTTTTATACTATGATCACTTAAATCCTCTTTTTATATTCCAAACTTTTGTATACACACTATATTCTGCACCTTTTTCTTATTAACACTAATTCATACTAAAATTCATTGAAACTTGTTTACAACGATCAATTCAAACATTTAACAAATATATTCTATGTATTTAAAACTTAATGTACCTAGGAATCTTCTATCCTTACAAGACATTAGTAATCCATCGTTGAAAGTTTCTTGTAATCTGAAGAACGAGATAATATCTGCAGAACTAACTGTTCGCGTAATAGTTTAATGAAGTTCTCGAGTGCGAGAGAGACGGAAGAGGGACAAAGAGTACGTTTCACCGAAGTGCAAGTGATCACAAATCTCTCTCAGTTAGTACCTCGACCCACTTAGTACTAGCAAAATTATTGTCAACCAACTTTCTGCGCGGACTCGGCGAAACGTGGATTGGACTTGAGACAATTGTGTTTCAAGTTGAAAGTATTTTTATGAAATACACATGCTATGTTTGTTAGGTAATTTTTCTTTATGTTATAATACACATATTATAATACACATATTATTAAAACAGAAAGAATTAACAAATTTTGCTCTTAAACGACTCTTGAAAAGGGGGAAGCTATAAGAGTTGTGTATCTAAGTGTGTATCACATATCCGCATTGCTTAATAACAATAATCGCCTTGAATGTGTATTATTAATTACGTTACGTCGTCTATCATTAATAATGTGGCATACTTGATGGCTTACGTCAATCATCTCGTACATAAATGGCTTGACTAGTAGGAGCTACTCAGCTTAGAGTGTTGGATCTACAATATAATTGACATGCAGAAATAATGATTTAAGTCAAGAATAATATTAAAAACTGTTTGGGGAAAGAAATAAAGAACAGAATGGAACAGCCTGCTCAGATGCAGATAGTTCTAAAGAATTGAGTCGATTGATGGTGAATGAAAATCAATAGGATAGCATATCCCAGACTTACGAATTTCTAGCATATGTGAATTTTGACAGTTCTTGTAAGGTTAGTGTAATGACAGGATTAACCCTCTCAGTGGAGAAGTGGCTATACAACTGTATAGTGGGCTGATAATTATGATATAGACTTAAAAAAAATACGTAAATAGTAAACAGAAAAAATGTTGCGGCAAACAAACTCAAGAAATCCTAAATCTTCGAATATTAATTTTAAATCCTTTGATACTGAGGAGCCGGTGTTGGATCAGGACTATTTACAATGTACGCTTCGTATTTATACCCACATTGAGATAAAATAACACGGATGAAGTATCCATGCTATCACTCGGGTCACGTACGCGGGATTAAACGTGAGCGTTCTGTATCTGAACGTGTTATGACGTGACGTAAAATGTCGTGTTAGTTCTTCAGTACAAATAATTTTGTGTCATTATGGTTGGATCTTGTTTTTGGAGGGTCTTATTTGCAATATAATTAAAGATTCTTTGCAGACGTAAATATGATGAGTTTAAGTAGTGATTTGTATAATACAGTTTCGTAAGGGGTGCTACCGCTTATGCCGTAAGCACTGACAGACTTATTACATATTATTGCTCCGCACTTTGCTTAGAAACGTTTGTGAATACGGGCCTAATCTGTAATCCAATAAAAGTTGTGTAAATTTTTATGACATACCGTAAAAAAATTCTCGATGTATCAGTCATATCTGACTATGATGTGGACTTTTAAAAAGCAGTCATTTGCCACCAGGTGACCTACTTATGTCTTAAAAGAAGAAATAATACAACAAAGAAATATCTCAATTCCCTATCCAAGTTTGCTGGTCCGTGTGGTAGGGCGCGTCACTGGCTGCGTCTGATTAATGGTCCTGTCGCGGTTCCCTATTCCTTACTGCTTTTTATACTTTCTCTCCAACGTCGAACGCCGAAGACACAAGGGTCTAGAAGAGCCTTAGTATGACCTAATTTCGTTTGAAATTGTGTAGAAGTATTGTCTATTTTCGTATTCTAAATTAAACACTGAGAAACTAATTTACGGATTTTATCTTTCATCGACTTTGCAGTCTTCATAGTCACGGCGCGGACTGAGGGTTTGGTTGTCCGAAAAGTAAAAGTTACAATATCCTTAACAATTATTATAAAATATTTTAAAACTATTAGCTGTTGACGATCCGATCTACGCAGAATGAGCTCACAGTGTCTTAAAGTCTGGCAGCCAGTCTTTTGGATTCCGATTTAATTAAATGTATGACAGGATCCGAAGCTTGGGCTTATGTGATATGAATTAAAAAATCGCCATAAATTTCGTTAAATATTTTTATGTTTAAAGTTCGCGTAATCATTATACACTCAGACACATTTTCAAAGTTATCAGTTCAATTTTAATTATTCAGAGTTACAAAGCCCCCAAAAATCTCAACACAATCCAATGTCTTGAATTTCGTTAAATCCAAAACTACAGATGTGACAGTTGTTCAAGTTTTTAAGAGTGTGCAACTATTTTTATTACGGTATAGTATATGGATATATACATATACATTATACACTCATGCCTTTTATCCCCGAAGGGGTAGGCAGAGGCGCAACTAGTGCACCCACTTTTCGCCATTATTCCGTCCCATGATGTGATAGGGAGTGAGTCTATCGCCATATCGGGCACTAATTCCAGACTCCGAGCTGATACTGAATAGAAAAACTCAATAGCACTTTGCCCGACCCGGGGATCGAAGCCAAGACCTCAGCATTGCAGTCATACCATAATACAACTACGCCACCGAGGCAGGTATAGTAGTATATGGAATGTAAAAATAATTTTACATTTGCTCGTTTCCTTATGACAAAAAATTTAATGAAACGAAAGCATTTTCCTCTTGCCACATCTAGCTAGTTCATACAATCACGCCCTACCCATAGTAGGTAACCAGTCATACTGAGTTATGCCCGTATTCTTTCTCCATTAACTTCATAAACGGTGCCTTTGACTTATCTCTGTTTTTGTAACTCCCTTTTGTAAGGAATATACGAAAGGACAATTTTTTTGGCACCTCCAATCTTAATAGAGCTAAGTGTTCCAGATAATTCAATTTAGAAATTCGTACAGGTCTCAAAATGGAATAAGTTTTAGATTTGCCTTAATGCCTTTCTGGAAACGATTTTCTATAGTATTTTATATTTCGTTTTTTGTATTTCTAATTTCTGTCTATTGTTTAGTTTTCAAACTCGGAATTAAATGTGCCAACCATTGAGTGCCAACAATTGATATACTTAGTACACAACAAAATTTTTAGTTGACGTTGATAGACGTTTTGTTTTGTTGACATAGCCATACCCCTTTAGATTTTGATTTGCGAATAATTTATAAAGAAATTTAATTCCACACAATCGTAGAAATATTTATACCTAGCTTTTGCCCTCGGCTCCACCCGCGTGAAAAAGTTTTTCCGGGATAAAAGTCCCGCTTTATGTTTTCCCGGGATAAAAAGTAGCCTATGTGTTAATCCAGGACATGATCTACTCGTGTACCAAATTTCATCGAAATCCGTTTAGTAGTTTTTGCGTGAAAGAGGAACAAATATCCATACATCCGTACATTCTTACAAACTTTCGCCTTTATAATATTAGTAGGATAAGATTGTGCAAGAATTTGGTTTGAATATCACTATTCATATTATATCTTACTACATAATTTTATGTTACTAAGATGGGTATTGGGTATGCCGTAAGTGCTCATCGTTATTAAAACCCCTCTTCAAGATAACAGATATATGAACAGTTAAACCACAGTCCCATGAACAATAAAGCGCGATTAAGTTGATCAAACTAATTTAGGAATGTGCGCCGAGAGCGGTCGATGGCTTTCCATTAGCGTTATTACCGAAAAGTGATAGATTTCTCCCAGTTCATTGGAGGGTGCTTGATTCCAATGTGGGTTTTAAAGTTTCAAACTCTCGGTGTGGTTGTTTTGGTTTTATTGGATTCCAAATTTCAATTTCTGCTGTAGTTCATAGATGTTTTAGAGTACATGATATAGATTCAGTAGCGGCCTTAGGAGTGGGGGTCCAACTGGAAACTTATTTTTTAGGTCACCACCTTGTTTACCAACGTATCTTGCTTACAAAATTGTATTTTTTTTAAATAGGCTTTACGCCGTCTGAGCCCTCCAATAACAAGGGGCACTAAAAAGGCTTCGCAAGGATCCGTGCGTTGGTTAAGGCCGCCTCTGTATGTAGCTGTTGCGGTTCGTATGGTATGAGATTTTCAGAGACCCGAATCCCCTCCTTTGCAATGCAATGCAATGCAATCAGCCCTGTATTATATATTGCCCACTGCTGAGCACGAGCCTCCTCTATTACTGAGAGGGTTCAGGCCTTAGTCTACCACGCATCCCCCTCCTCCCCTCCAACCCCTCCTTTGTTCTAGTAAAATAAGATAGTGAGTTATAACGCGGTTGTCTTAGGGTAAGCTGTTAATAACAATACAAACGAGATTTCAATGAGCGGGAGTCGGTCGATCAGGGAGGCGTCCCTTAGTTAATTACCGAGCCATTAAATGCACATGCTTGACGATAGTAATATTGAGTTTACACGCAGCTTTGTTCGCGTAAACGTGTTTAAAAAATTATTAGAAAAGGAGATTATTTATTAAATTAGGGCATAAAAAACTCGAGATATCGTCTCAGTATATCAATATACCAAATCAATTAAATAATTGTTCGAAGACATTGAACGATTTCCTTTTTTGACTCATCTTTTCAGCAAATATAATTCCCAACGTTGGCACGCCAATCCCCAACAATATTAAATATGTAAGGTATTGCACAATGCTTACTCCCAATTAATTCCAGTGTTCAAAGGAATATAGGCCAGTGTTACGGGTCTAGGCTTGGATGTTGGAGCGGCGTACAAATTTGTCCGTTCCGCCCTTGTCATGTTGGGCGCCGCCATCGATCTCCGCCCTTCGCCCCATTCGCCCCCGCCTTGCGAATGTTAGTTTACGTTTGCAAAGCTACATTTAATTTTAGAATTTATTTCGATTTATAACTGACAGTTTTGGTGGCGTAATTGAATTAAAATGCAACTGCAGTGCTGAGGTTTTGGGTTCGATTCCTGGGTCGGGCAAGGTGATATTGGGGGATTGGGATTTCTACTCAGTGCCTGATATGCCTATAGGCTTGCCCCCTGTCACCTACCATGGGATGGAATATGCACAACGCATAGTGGGTGCACTAATAACGCCTCTATCTACCTCTTCAAGGATAAAAGTTATGAATATATAAGTTTTAGATTAATAATAAGGTATTATACTAAAAAAAAAAATATTTGATACATAAAAAGCTTTGACTATGAACTACACTTTGGGAGGCCAAATCTTGCTAAGATGTAGTGATGTAAGGGATCTGGGTGTTATCCAGGACAGTAAACTACTCTTTGATAAACATGTGGATACTATTGTTAAAAAGGCTTCTAAGTCACTTGGTTTTATAATGCGGATCTCTAAATGTTTCTCCGAAGCAAAAACTCTTAAAGTACTTTACTGTGCCTATGTAAGGAGTCATTTAGAATATGCATCTGCACTATGGAATCCACGCTATTTCAAATACATTGACCGTATTGAAAACGTTCAAAAACATTTTATTAAATATCTTTGCTATCACTAAAAAATTCCATATGACTCTAAAAACTATCTAAAATTATGCCAAAAATTTCACTTACTGCCACTCACAACCCGGAGAAATATAGCGGATATTTTATTTCTATTAAAAGTATTAAATGGTGACATAGATTCCCCTGATCTTCTATCCAAAATTAACTTTAATGTACCTTGTAAGACCTTTCGATTTAATCCACCCATACGTGTACCACATACATCAACTAACTATAGACAAAATAGTTTTATTGTGCGAGCAAGCAATAACTTAACGATATCTGCAAACAGTATGATCTTGATCCGTTTTTGACCACCGTTCCCTCAGCGAGGAGGTGTTTGAGCCTAAATTTTTCCAAACTAATTTCTCTAATTGTTGATAGAACCTGTTTCTCTAATTGTTTTTCTATCAGTATTGAAGTTGTGGAAAGAACATTTTCCTTATTATCCTTATTATATTTAAAATTTGTAACCTGTTACTATAAGTGAGGACTTGTAATTGGCTTTTAGTTAACTACACCATTGTTATAAATAATTAGTTATAGCTGTTAGTCCTCCAAATGAATAAAGAAATAAATAAATAAAATAAATAAATAAATAAAAATAATATGAATGTAATTGTACCAATATTAACACGTGCAAAATGCTTAAGATTCTTATGATAGATCGTCATGACTATTAAGAGCATAATGCAATGAGCAGTCTTATATAAATGTATCATAATGCCGGCAGAACGCAACTCACAAATCTTAATCATAATCACTGCTTGGTATCAAAAAGGATGTAACCCCTCATAATGCCGAGGAACTAAACTGGCCACAATACTTGTCAAGCAGCTATTGCATAGTCTAAAATCTATTCTCTGAACTGACCGAATTTCCCCATTCATAGTTTAAGTTGTATACATTTATATGGTGCGTGTATCTGATTTATATTCCATTACTCCGTCGGTCTGTCCAAGTGGCCGCGGCTCATTTAGAATGCAAACTCTAGCTCATAATTATTCATTTTTTTAAAACGAAACCTTTGTATTGCGCTGCTTTTCAATTTATGAAGTTTGTATTTTTAGTTACATAACTTTATGGGAGATAATATTTAGCGTAAAGATTTAATTTTATAATGACTGTTTGAATGCAATCGTCCTTCTATTGGACATAGGTTTTTTAATCATTATTTTTTTAAAATAATTGTTCACCAAAAGATATATTCAACGTGATAAAGGCAGAGAGGTGGTACAACTGGCGGTCTTATCGCTCGTGAAATCTCCTACGGACAACCATGATTTTTAATGAAACGTTTGTTGTTTTCGTTACGCACATTGCCACCTTTGATTTTATTTTGTAGATAACTCTCAAGTGTACAGGTTTTGTACTCATGGTTTTCCTTGCCAGTAAAAGAGAACGACAATTAACTGTAAAGAAAAGCCTATTACGAAACTCCAAAATGCACTAAGATAATCGCAGCTTCAAAATCATCAAATTATTTCATAAGTTTGTTAGTTATAAAACCCTTGTTACCAATTCTTAGGATCGTGTAACAAATCTTCTGAATCTTCCCCGAAATGCGTACAATTCGGAAGGTGTAGGGATGGTATCGCTAATTCAGCCGGGGGCGATATCGCGCCGCCGCTACCGAATACTGTTATTTCGGACTTTGCACACAAATTGAATAAAGTGTACAGAATGTACAAGTATGACTTTTAATAAACTGACTGACGAGACTAACAGTTTAGTTAAATATCATTTGTGGGCGCCATGCTTGCTTGCTTTGCGCATGCTTTAAGCTGGGATGGCGACATCATCTAGAATTTTAAATGTAAGAATTTCATGTCGTTGTGACCGTCGCCTTGACATATCATATTTCGCCTCATGAATATTATTTACAGCAATTATAATTGTTATGTATGAAATGGGGGGTAAATAAAAAACAGTTAATCTGAATGTGCTCATGACCAAAGTGAGTGTGCATCTGCAATAATTACGTATTTAATGTGAGTACATAATAATAATATTTTTCAAATCATAAAAGTACTGTAAAAGTTTTGAATATAAAAACCAGAAGTCCTGTATGCACGAATTTATAATAAATATTCTCAACTAAGGTACGTAAGGTATTACTTAGGTAACGTAAAAAAATCTTTACCTCATATTTAGGACAATAATTTATTCTCTTTTCCTAAGCGAGTATCAAATTACAACATATTTTAAGGGTCATTAAATTTAAATTTAAGTCGGTTGAAAATTAAATAGTGGCTATTAAATTGTGATCTAGAATTTAAAATAGAAAGGTAGAGAAATTTCTAGGTGTTACACAAAATATCACATCGAGGTGTAAATTGATACCATTTTATTTCAAACATAGGTCTAAACCAATTCCTGCACACAGTGACCCTTCTCCAATAGATTTATTGTGATCGTCGGCGCGTTGTTGAAACGTGATATTTTTTGGGCGGGAATTTTTACGTCGCGAAATATCCCGAAACAATGTTTCATTTGTCTTGAAATATAAGTTTCAGGTTACCCTGTCCTGCTTTATTGTCGCTTGTTTATGTATTATTCCTTAATGACCGAGGATTTTTATCTTTCTTCCTTGGTCTATGTTTCTTAGTTGAATCAGACTGTTTTTGTTCTATATGATTCCACACATACACACGCACACACACACACACACACACACAATCACACACTTTACACCCAAAGGAGTAGGCAGAGCCGCAACTAGTGCACCCACTTTTTGCCGTGCGTATTCCGTCCCATGAAGTGATAGGGGGCGAGCCTATCGCCATATCGGGCACAAATTCCATACTCCGGGCTTATACTAAATAGAATATCACTTTGCCCGACCCGGGGATCGAACCCGAGACTTCAACTTTGCAGTCATATCATAACACAACTACGCCACCGAGACATTCATATAATTCTACTTCTTCATAAAATAGTTATGTATAATTAGGTATACTAACCCTCTACTATAATAACACTTTGCTAGAATATCCTTAAGTGCTTTATTTTAATTAATAATAATATGTGAGGTGCTATGTCGCACTCTCGTTCTTCTCAATTATATCATTGAGATTATTTTACATTATATTGTATTATAGAGGTATATTGTAAAGTGGTATGAACCGGGCCTATAAAAGAACTCATGGACTGATAGTACTACCTACATATAGAAACTGGAACGCAAAGATCATCATTTCTAATTGACGCACTCCTGTTTACTCTTCAGTGCGAGAAAATTGTAACTTACTAGCTTTTGTTCGCGGCTCCGCCCGAGTTAACAGTTTTTCTGGGATAATAGTCCCGGTTTATATTTTCTCGGGATAAGAAGTAGCCTAGGTTCTTCCCAGGACTAGACAGGACTAGAATGGACAGTTAGTCAACAGTCGACATTACACGACAACTAATTACCACATTATGCGTTTTGAATTTAGCTTAACATTTTTACATCCTTCTAAGACACCAACAATATCCGAACATCAGCACAATTGTTACTGTCAGTGCCAGGGTCTGCAGGCATGTCGCTCGGCGCTCTAATGTATGCGCCACTCTGCAACGCTGTCGTGTCGTCTGCTATGAAGGCACGCTAAAGAAATACCATCTGGATTTCTACCTGAGATATTTCATTTTTCAACATCGCATTTTATTTTGGTGCTAGCGTTGCGTTGACTTCGAATTATATTTTACTGTTTTGGGGATATTTAATGCCTTCAAGGATTTTGAATTTGACGATCACACCAACCTCTCCTACGTGAATAATTCGATGGACATTTATAACTAATTTGTTTCTATCTATAAGAGGAATTTGTTCCTGTTTAAAAGATATTCTGACACGACGCCTATACAGCACAATATCTAAATTCCAGACGTAATTAGTACTTTTTATCGAATTGCTGCAGCGTCCTCTCAAGTTCGAGACAAGCGTGGTTTTTATTCAGTTCTTTTAAATAAAATCCCATTACAATTTACAAGACCTCTGCAAGTTCGCTCTTCAAATGATAGAAAGATTGTACATAGATTTTCGGCTCCCAAAATTTAACATATCTAGTATATTTGGCCTTTTGATATTTTTATTTAAAATGAATATATTAAAAGTTACAGCATAGGGTACATACAATAAAACAACAAGTACAAATATCTATATTTATTTATACACAAGTACGGTACATAAATCAAGGTAGTCGGTATCGGGTACATATAAGCTAGCGATAATACTAAACATAGGTTATAAATTGTCCGTCGGTCTATACACTATTGCACATCGCAATCCACGCCTTTTATTATAGTGTTGTCATGTGATTGGCTGCAAAATTGGCAACACATTACCTTGAACTTATTATATTGTTCAAGTTTATATTTTTTTATAATATGCTTATGGTCTAAAAACGTTTGATTTTTTCAATAACTGTTTATTGCGCTCAATCTATACTAATATTATAAAGCTGAAGAGTTTGTTTGTTTGTTTGATCGCGCTAATCTCAGGAACTACTGGTTCGAATTGAAAAATTCTTTTTGTGTTGAATAGACCATTTATTAGGAAGGCTATAGGCTATATAACATCACGATGCAACTATTAGGAGCGAAGAAATAATGGAAAATGTGAAAAATGCGGGGAAAATTATTCATCCTTGAGGGCTTCCATTGCGTGCGCTGCGAAAACGGTTCAAGATACCAAAAATATATGTATGAAAGAATTATTCCTCTTGAAATGATCTAAAAAAAAGTCCGCGACAGTATATGTCTATCTTTTAAAATTAACTCTCTAGAACCGTTTTTATGGTAATCAAAGTTCATCGAAATTAATGCATTATTTGATAAGAGTTGTATCAACGTCATAATATTAATCTTTATACAAATAAATGTGTTGGATAGAGTGATTCAACGGGAAGGTTTTTATGTATGTACTTTTAGCCCGGAAAAACTTATTAACGCGGGCGAAGCCGTGGGCAAAAGCTAGTATATTATATACGTAACTGTAGGATTGAAAACCATTAAGTAAATTTTTTGTTTCAAATACAAAATTATGATTTGTGCAGCTATCAGATGATTAATTTGCTGATTTTGTAGAACAAATGAACATGTTTTAGAGTTTTTTACACTATCTAAATAATAAAGCTTTTGTTTTAAATTATTATGTGCCATAATGTAGTTATCGTATTGCGTAAGTACGACAGTGTAGTCTTAGCCGCAAAACCGCGGTCCCAATTTAGCCTGACCGACGCGATGTTCTAATTGCAAGGGACGGGTTAACACCAATTAAACTATATTTGAGAAACCAAAACATATTCGTGTATTTTGTCACCAAAAGTAATTTTTCAAAATATATTTTTTTATTATGTTAATGTTTATCAAAACTTTTCCGTATAAATTTCATATTATTTTTATGCAATTAAACAGTACTGTAAAACCAGCCAATCACATGACATTACTAGTCAAACAATAATTACCTTTACTTTACCCTCTCTTCGGAACTTTTCATTACTAGTTAGGGTAACATATCAAGTTTCTTAAGCCCTGTGCTTTTTTTTTTTTTTATAAAAGGCCATCTTCGGCGCATTAGGGACGGCTGCGGGCTTCCTCCGACTCACGTCTAAGTTGTCGTCCGCAACCGCCCCTGCACGTACCGCTGTTGCGGTCCTTTTCCTGTTGCGGGGGCTCAGAAGCCCCCGAAACACCGTACCGTGTCCGCCTTTTGGTGTCCGAGGCAGCGTGACACACGCTGCCTCGGACATGTCCATCACGGGGGTCACAGAAGTAGGCTAGACTAATGGGTGGGCGGCACGTCCCGCCCACCCGTGACCCCCGGAGGCCCCTATTAGTCGCCTTTTACGACAGGCAGGGGATACCGTGGTGGAATTCTCCAAACGCCCCCAATCCACAGGGCGGGAGACGTCGGTCAGTCGTCCACCCGACGCCTCCTACGTCTCGTCTGGCTAAGCCCTGTGCTGGGCTTCAAAAACTTGTCTTAATGAACAATGGGTTACAATAGATAAGATGGGACGCACGTGAACATTTTATATGCGAAAGATTTGAAGTTTATATCTCATTCATATTTTCACTGAAAATTACACAAAAAAGGGACAAAACCGCATCTGTGAATCTCAAAATATAATGGCAAGCAAAAAGAGTGTTGCATTCCTCGGCTGTTCTTAGAGTACGAGAAACACATTTTTGTCAACACTATAGAATCATACATTGATTATAGGTATAATTACTTAGTTACTGCCAGTTCAGATAAAAATTGACGCAAAAGTCACTATGTTTTTTTCACAAAATACGAAATTTAAAAAAGGCCAGTTTCAATAACACCAATTGACTGGAAAGCGATTAAACATTAATGGAATTAATGACGTGTCGAAAGTGATTAATGGAATGTAATTAATACGCTAAATATTGGCTGGTATTCCATTTTTAAATTTCTGTATAAAATGTTCAGCGCCGTTCATAAGATACACTATAAAACGCTACATATTATAATCGTTGTATTCAAATTTACTTTTTACAATTTTACATCGCGTACAAACTAACAACCCTTACATAATATATTGTACAAAAACTAAAATCACACTGACTACACTGTTTAAAAAAAAACATAAAAAATTCAGTCTTATGTGAAATTAGAAAATTAGAAGCGGAGGAGTGCTTAAAATATAATTTCTTTGAAATGCATCAATGTATTTTTGTTTATACTTTTACTAGAGAATCTCTTACATCAATAAAATAACAGTGCATTTCTAGAAATGAAGATGAAAGTTACCGAAGTTATTTAAAAATGGAACCAATTTGGTCAGTCTGAAAAGTTTGGACTTTAATGAAAAATGCGAACCATTTTATTAAAGAACTCATTTTAAAAATTGTTTTAATGAGTATGAACGCTTTGATGCAAACTTTTTATTCGAATAGATTGATTTAAATTTTATTACAGAAAATATAAAACGTGTGGTATAATCAGCAATTTTAAGTAGAATAGTTTTAGGAAATATTTTTACATTACATTTTCATTGAAAGCAAATACAAGTCATGCATCTATACACGCTTATTTTGTTTATAGTATTTAAGTACGATAATTACTTTCATAAAATACCGATTAGTTGTAAAATATCGTTTTCAGTTTCACAATTTTTTGGTATGGTTTCAAGTTAATATAATTTAAACAAAAACAAAACAATGTATACATTATATTGACTAGGATACGACTAGAAGGTTATAAGATTGCACTTTTAAATAAACAACAATATAGTGATTTCGGAAAATTCGTAAACATAATTTTCACTAACCACTAAATTTAAACCATTAAACCATTTATTTTAAACCATATTTAATACACAAAAATCATCAAATGTGCACCGTCTTTCGCTTACCTAAGAGATAAATTGAGCTGTCATTACAAGGGACTAAAGGTTTGCACACATTCATACAGGCCGCATAGCATCATGCGTCTTTATAAATCATTGCCCTCTGGCGGACTGGATCACACTCGCATTTATTCTTAGAATTTTGAAGATCATTAGTAAGTGTAGTTACTGGGATATGAGATCACTGCAATGCTATACTTACCAAGTTTACTGTAAGTTATATTTTTATTGCAGTTGATTGATGTAACGAGCATGCCGTTCGCCTGATGGTAAGCGATATGATCGCCCATACACAATTCTTCAAACCGGAACGCAACAGTGCTTTCATTGCTGCTTAGAGGTGGAAATAGACGTTGTAGTGGTACCTATCCAGCCCTACGCATACGAGAGATCTACCACCAGTAATTACTTATAATAGAGACGTAAATCTTTACTCTAGCCGAGTGACTTACTCCCCTAGTCATTCAGATATAAAACATTTTTACTCTAATTCAAAAGACTTGCTATGCGATGCGATGCCTGAATGTGCATGAGCCCTAAACTAAAAAGTGAAGTTAAGTTAAGTCTATGGTATGTTGGAGTAGTTAGCGAGATCCTTCCCGTTCTTATACATGGAAGTGATGATGGGGTCGATGTTGTGGTACTCTTTCCCAGAGCGTGGCCGCAGCGTGTTTGTAGGCTGACGACTGATCCTGTTGACAAAGACACAAAATTTAGTACTAAATTCGGTTACAGTTATTCAAGTTTTTATTATTTAAATTAAATTGTTGTCTGTTTCGTTTAAGTGCATTTTATAATAGAATTTCATATATCGTAACTCTCTCATTTCGGGACAGTGTACCACTTATTAACACTGTATGCAAATCAAATATTGATATAGAGTTGAGTTCAGACAAAAATTGTTGAAATATGTTGGTTCTTTTGACTCCAATTCTTGACGGTTTTCTTCTTGTATGTTTAGTACATCATTTTTTTTAGTTCCTAGTTTTATATGTCATCTAAATTGTATAATTGAACAGTTTACGCATTACATACTTGAATAAATGCTGTGTACACGTTTAAGTTGGTTGTGCATCAGAATATAACTATCGTTATACTACACTTTTGTAAACTCAATTTATGATTTGCTGGAGAACTTAATAAATAAATATCCAAAGTAACGTTTTTAAATTTTATTCTTTTATTTTAGGTGTACGCATTATTTGTTGTTAAGCCCAGATCTAGTCTTAATTATTCAAATACAAAAGTAAGGATAAAGGTACAATTCTTTGCAAAGCCCAAAAAGTTCTATGCAAATATACATTACCTGAGCCCGCTAGGCGTATCGGAGGACGAGTGCGATGAAGTCAGAGAGAGCGTTTCGATGTAGTCGGACATGTCGCTCGTGCCACTCGACGTGCTGTGAGTGTCCATCACACCTGCGATCGAGAGCTCATTAGTATTGCCAATTAGATCGTAATGAAGGAAATTAACGGGGTCAAGGATACTTGACATGCTTTTGGAATGTAAATACAGTCATTAGACATTAAACAATAGAAAAAAACTCTATATGAAAGAAATCGGTGAGTGCGATGCTTGTTAAGCTTTTGACTTTATTTAACTATTAGCATCTTGCTTATTGCTCGGATATCTGCCCAACCGTGCCTCGGAGGAAACCAATTTATAAAATAGTTGATAGTGTAATACCAACGTTTTAGGCGCCCCGTAGATATCCCGCAAGGGCTTAACACCTAGAGCTATTTGACCATCCGGGACTAAACATACGAGTACAGTTCGATACTCACCGAGAATGGCCTGCTATCTACAGTTGCTGCTCAGACGGGCTCAATTGAAAGCCGTGCGTATTACACACCAAAATACGAGCCCCATTAAATTGCTACTGTACAGAATTTAGGATCTTTGTAGACCCACAGACGCAACTACAGTGCGATGCGGTCGGGGCCCGAGTACACGGAAATGTGCGTGTTGAAACCGTGCAAAGAGCTAGTGTATCAATATAAGGCGATATCGGTGCATATGCGCCATCTACCTAAGCCCCATTTAGGCAAATATTTTTATCAGCAAAATGTTTAATATCTAGGTCTTGTGCAATTTAATGTCCTTTCCAGTTTATGATATTCAAATCTACGCGCAGTAGGAGATTACGAATTAGGACATTGTATCTAATTGCGTGCGTTTAACATTTTTAGCCAAATGTCACATGAATTATTTACTGTCTATGCTGACCTTTAAACTGCTTGGGTGGTAACACAGGAACTTCAGCCTCAGCAGATGAAGACTTGGCAGGAACATTCATTTTATGCACTTGCATGGACAGATCCCTTAGAGGATCCGAAGACTTTGATTTCCTTGGCAGTGAAGAGTGCACGCAACCAGACAAGTTGCCTCTCATCCTCTTCTGCATCATATAATGGTACCGAGATTGTCCAGATGTTAGTGGCATTTCGAACTCATTGAAGTCCCCAACGCCATGCTTTATGGAACAACTTGAAACACCAGAATCGTTCGAACTCGAAGAGTCTCTATTTCCACTTTTGCATGGTACACTTGACGACCTCTTAATTTGGGCATTATCCATGTGTTTGTTTCTTAAGTGAGGTTTCTCTTTCGAAAGGCTCTCCTCTGTTTTATTTTCAGATCCTGAGGATTTACAGCAGTCGTAACATTCCCTGTCATTTTCACAGGGCGAAGAGGATCTTCTGTTTTCAATAGCCAGATTTCTTAAGGTTTCTAATGATGAAGAAGTGGCGTGACTTCCAATGCTGCTATCAAATTCTTTCAAGTCTTCTAAAAGTCTTGCAGAGTCTACCGAACTCGATCTCTTTTGCAATGTTTCATTATTTATGCCTAAAACATGTGATCTATCACTGCCATTAAGTGTGGGAATGCTTAATGATTTTTCTATTTCTACTCTATGGACTTTTTGCATTGGATGTTTTAGGCTTAGAGACCAGTTAGGATTTGGCGACATCGGCGTATAACCTTGGTTTGGTCCTATGGCTTTGCAATATTCTTGTTTGACATCATTTGCCGGTTCCATAAGTAAATATTCGTCACTTTTGTTCTTCTTTACATCTTGCTTTTGACCAGGCTTTGTATGTACGCATTTTGTACAAAGCTTTTTCTTTGGTAAAGTGGTAACAGCTATATCTAAGTTAGCACTCAAGGCATCTAACTCGCTTTGTGTTACTCCTGCTTTTCTTAGTAAATCTTTGGCATTCTCGTAGTATTCTAAAGATAATGCAAATTCCAGATTTTCATAATTACCGTAAGGGTCGTCGCTTTCTTTTTCATCTTTAGGAGTAATATTTTGGTAATTTGTGAACTGTGATTCGTTGTTAGATTCTTTAGAGTCTTTATCGGTGACAGCGCTTTGTCTATTTGTTTTTCTTGATACGTCAACAGTGGCATATAATGCTGTATCGTCTTTTAGATTGGTAGTGACTTCAACGTTCATTTCGTTTCTTCTGCAGTATGGAAGACTGATTAAATTATTTGCCCAGTTAGTTACCTTTTGACATGGACATTCGACTGGTTGTAGATTTTCATCGCATTCTACGATAATTGTTTTTTTCCTTGAACCAAATTTTAATATACAGCCGCAATTTTTCTTCAGAACTAAGTTGTCTGGTGTAGAAGTTTTAGTGACTTGGAATAGGTCATCAGCTAGTGCTTGCTTAATTCTTTTAGGAGTATCATAGTATTCGGAGTTGTCTACCTAAAATTTACAAGAAAATATAGACTTTATGGTGGTAGTAAGGTAAGATATCTTTACTCAGTTTTAGTTAACAAAAGTGAATTTCTAATTAATTACGAATCTTTATACTTACCTCTACGTGGGAGACTTTAGGAACATCATAATTTTCATAGGGTCCGACTTTTGGGTTATTTACAGTGTGGTTATCATTCATACAGCTGCAGTTTTGTGGGGGAGGAGGTGCCATTGGTTTCTTTTGCTCCATATGAGCTGGTTTAGGTGGCCGCACTGGTGGTTTTTCACATTGACATGCGTCAATAGTTTTTCTTATGGCCCTTGGCGTTAAATATTCAGCACTGTTCGATGAATTATCGGAGTTACTTTCTGGAACAGCTTCCATTGTCCAAGCTGGGTTGAAGGTAGTGCCAGGAGTTAAAGCCACTGTCGAGGATCGAGAAACCGCACCAAGTTTTGTGAGACAATTGTAGCATCGCTCTAAAGTAACGTGATCTGCTCGGCTCCAAGGCGGTTTTCCAATATCCATTTCGGTGGAGCATCTAAAGTCATTATCATCGGAATTTCGCCTTTCATCCGATGGCCAGTAGGATGATGTTCCACCACAGTCTTCTCCAAAGAAGTTCTCTTCATATAAGCCGCTGGATGTATCCGGAATTGATGGATCAAATGTGTTGAAATCAGACATGCGTGTGTTGGGTCTTGTCTTGCTCCCTATACATGAAAAATAAAAATGTTCAGTATTTATGTACAGTTATTTATCATATGTAAGATAAAATAGAAGGCCTGTTATAATTTATGATCTTAATACAATATTTGCCTATCAATTATAATCAAGGAAGATATGCTATGCGTATATAAGGCTAAACATCCCATTTACAATCCTGATTATTGACGCAGTTCATTATTTTGTAATTCAAAGTTACATGTATAGAGTTGTTTACAAAAATATTTAAAACATTTAGTGGCTCTGAAATATTTTTTACCGGCTGGTGTAGCGTTTATCCTCGCATCAGCGAAGCTATTATCTCAAAACTTAGTTGTATACGTAAACATTTAATAAGACATTATCGAAACGAGTTAGTTGAACGTACAAAATAAACAAATTAGTTGATATTAAATATTATTACCAATACTTTTTCGTGACATCTGTGTTCTCTGCAAGGACAGATTTCCTTGAGCAGCCAGGTCGAACGAATCAGTGATTTCCTGCGCCTGATCCGTAATTAACATGTGCAGACCTTCGCCTTTGCCGCAGTGAGAGCCTCCTTCGAAGCAGAACCGTCCTTCTACCACGCCGTAGCGCCTGAAAAAAGGGTTGTATTAATATTTATCCATCAGTATCAGATCAGCAGTATTATGCCCAAAACAGAGAAAGTACCCTTAACCTAGAAAGTGTTTTTATTCTTTTCACTTAGATGAAACCATTTTCAATTTCATAGTAGTTTGAAAAAGAAACTTGTATGATAATGAAATATTTTGATTAGATTTAATTTACAGCGTCTTCGCGACGTGTTTCACATAAATGTTTAACTTGAAATTTCTGATTAATTACTCGTACATCTATCTATTTAGACTCACAAGCGCTTAGACTTAAGAGCAACGAGACCTCAAGAAACGCCTGTTATCACAACATGCCGTACGCTCAAGAAAATCTCATCTAACATGTGCGCAGTCAGGTTTCAACTCAGATCTATTTAAGAAGCTTGTCGACGTGCACCATTCCTGGAAATATTAATTATGGCGAAATTTCGTACGTACTTGAGAATCAGCTTAATTATTACGTCAAACCGAAAATCTACTGAAGGTACTGATTGCTTTTAGTAATTAAACATCCTCATTAACTTAATTTGTTTCTAAGAAACTATTATTTTTAATAATTGTGAAATGCACTATAGTTATAAAACCTCATATAGCAGTATGTATGTATAATTTTAATATGTATAAGAGCCTTCATTCTCCGGTTTCATTCACAGACTACAAACTCGGGAGATCGCATGATTCTTTATGCTTGTTTCCAAAACATTTCGAAATTGTTTATTTACGAACTAATTTATGTTTTACCTCCCGGTCTTGCCGCATGTCGATGGCGCAGTTAGTTTTGATGGTAAAGCAAATATGGCGTATGTGGGAAGCGTAAAAGCTGCGGTTTGGCTCGGGCACAAGCGGAGTTCATTTCTAAAATGCTCGGCTAACGGACACGTGCGGTTTCGCAGGGCACGTCTCAGTTTTTGAACACATTTTTGGAAAATATTCTTGTTACAATTTGATGTTTTATTTTCGCAATTGTTAGTATATAATGCAAAATAGTAACCTACTTTTGACGTTATTTTTGGCCAATTTTTTTTGTGAATCAATTACGCGATGACTGCAGATATTGTAGGATACAGAAAGATATGTTTACACATTATATTAGAGAAGTAAATGAGGATGTAATTTAGCGAAATTAATAAAGCCTAAAAATAATAGGGTACATGACAACTTTTTTATATTAATTTATCAAAAATATATATCATCCGAACACTAGCGGAAAAGCAATTTCCAAAATCTACTCAACTCTTTGAAATTTGATGGAAGGGGCCGCTGTAAAACAGCGGAAACAGCAGACGGTGACGTCACCATGTGTCACTGGCTACAATTCTGCGTGCGTGAGAAAGGGATAACGCGATAACTCCATCACGCTAATATTTCTGCTAAAACATTTTTCAAATATGAATTACTGCTTATTTTTCGACCAAATTTGATTCTGATTTCACAGAAGAATTTATTTTTGTATTATTTTCTTTTGCATATAAAATAATGTATAAAATAAAACTACCCTATCCAAATAAAAATTGCTTGGCAAAAATCCAAAGTACTTTATCATGTTCTTTATATAACAACAAAATAATTGAATTACTTCTACGAGAGACTGAGTTTTCAGGGACATTTTATGAATGGTTCAAGAGTGATAGGTAAGCTTCTTATAAAAACATAATATACTATTCACGATACGCGGCGGCGATAGCCTAGTTGAGAATGGAACGGACTGCTGAGACGAATGTCCGCAGGTTCAAAACCCAAGGGCACACACCTCTGACTTTTCTATAAAAATATTTGTATATTCTTTGTGAAATATCGCTTGCTTTAACGGTGAAGGAGACATCGTGAGGAAACCTGCATACCTGAGAAGTTTTCTGAATTCAAAGGTATGTGAAGTCCGCCAACCCGCACTAGGCCAGCGTGGTATATTAAGGACTTAACCCTCTCAGTAGTAGAGGAGGCCCGTTCTCAGCAGTGGGCAATCCTACTATTATTATAAAGGCGAAAGTTTGTAAGAATGTATGGATGTTTGTTACTCTTTCACGCAAAATCTACTAAACGGATTTCGATGAAATTTGGCACACGGGTAGATCATGTCCTGGATTAACACATAGGTTCGTTTTTATCCCGGGAAAATATAAAGCCGGACTTTTATGCCGGAAAAACGCGTTCACGCGGGCGGAACTGCGGGCAAAAGCTAGTATACAATACAGGGCTGGTATGGTATGGTATTCACAATGCTCCACAACATTAAGTATTTAAAATAAGAACTTAACATAAATCCAAATAACCACCTAGACCTGGTGGTAATTGATCGCCACTGACGATACTCTTATTACATCGTCGATCTTCAATTAGTAATCTTATAGATATCGGTAATTAGGTACATTATTGAGCCTGTGACAATTTTTTCCAGCCAACTTCATATATATGAAAAACCAACAAAACACGACTAAAAATTCTAACACAAGCCATTAAAAATATAAATTTACAATGAAATACAAAGGTAATTTTGCAAATGTATTCTTTTATCTTACCAAATTCAAATCTTTTTACGGCAACCCTACGCATTTTAAAATGGCGAACGCTTTAGACAAAATGGCGTCGGGAACGGAAGCCATGGCCATTAACGTCGCGCTGTCGTCCAGTTGAAACTGAAGACTTCACACGTCGCTTTATGGGCCGCCGGTGGAGTGAAGGACTTTTATTGTCACTATATAACTGGGGTGGACGCCAGGAAGTTGTCGTAAAATATTTGATTTCAATCACATGTGGTTACGAGTTTCATTATTTTTATGCAGTCTGGCTCGTAATGCGTGCATTGAGCAGTATTGAGTAGTAATTAAGGAAGCGCAGTTTGGAATTTTTTACATGCAATAGTACCTATCATGATTAGTATGGAATTCTAAATGATTTTTTAATTAACTTGAATTATAAATTATAGCAATTCCTGCAAAGGATTCTAATAATTGCAAACCACGCACATGTCAAAACAGTTTACAAATTGTTGCATAATATGAAATTAAAGTTCATAATAAAATTAGCAGTTTTCGCTCCCTAACACTAATATGTGGTAAAAATATAATAAGAAACCGGATGTTTTACACAGTGCAGATAGGAATTTATATTATAATTTAAATCTAACCGTGGCGTCCTCGACGATCGCTTAAATTGTGCCTACCTTACTGCAAGTATACTATACGACCACAGCGTAACTATATGAACGAGCTTTAATGTGTAACAAGCATTTGCTCGTGGCTCCGTCCATGTGAGAAAGATTTTACTGGATAAAAAAAATAATTGAGTATGCAAGAGTAATGTAGCTTCTTATTAGTGAAAGAATTTTCAAAAACGATTAATGAGTTCCTGAAATTAGCGCGTTCAACCAAACAAAAAAGCAAAATCTCAACTTTGTAATATTTAGCATAGATATATAAAGTATTCTCCCAGTTTAACTGTAATTCAGTACCAGAAAAACGCTCGTTCAAAGCTTTTAATTCTTAATGACTTTATAATTTATAGAGCAAAATAAGCCAAGTCCTTTGAGCGAATAAATTACTTTATTTGTTATCTAAAAAGGTTCATATTTAGATATTTTCGTGTGCTTTTAGGATTTAGTTTAATCTAAAGTTAATCTTAGAACAGATTAAATTTAAATCACTTTTCGGCAAATTTGGACTAAATTAGCTTTTGCTGTAGAATCTCGTGTAATTTATATAAAAAAAATATATTTTATGAAATGATGTTGCAACGGTTAATTTTTTATTATGTTATCGAGGAGTGTATTCTTAATACTTCCAAAAAATTCTCTTGACTGTAGCTATTAGGACTTGGTTTGGCTACAATTTTAAGAATATTACTATACTTACCTTAAGTGGGCCAACTCCCAGATACCAAGCAGACGTGGCGGCACCCCACTGGTCAGCGCAAACCTCCGACCTTGGATATGCATCCTCGCAGGTCCGGCCGGGAGCTTCCTACTTCCCCCTCCTCCTATCATCACCAGGAACTCCTTCGACGTCCCCAACTGCCCTCCAACCTTTACTTGCCAGGATATCAGCCGTTCCCTGGTCTCGAAAGCCAAAACCACAATGACATCCTGACAGATGATTGCTATAGTGTTGGACTCTTTGTCTAACGTGAATCCTGACTCGAAGCCCAAGAAATGTTGGAGGGATAGAGAGGCTTTAGTTTGACCCTTCTTGTATCGGTCTTTTGGATCTCGGTAGAGTTGAAGGTGGAGGCAATCTGAAACAACGAATAGTTTCTCCAATTAGTAAAAAAACAATAAAAGATACAGATACAGATACACACACACACACACACGCACACGCACACACGCACACGCACACGCACACACACACGCTCACGCCTTGTATCTCCGAAGGGGTAGGCAGATGCGCAACAAGTTGCATCCACTTTTACGTGCGTGTTGCATCCCACGATGTGATAGCGGGTGAGCTCAAATTTCACACTGAATAAGTAACCCACAACATTTATCAATTTGCCCAACTTGGAGATCAAACCCGAGACCTCAGCATTTCAGTCATACCATAATACAACTACGCCACCGAAGCAGTCAGCAAAAGGTATCTCTATACATATTGTGTATATTACCGACGCTGCACTGCTGCATTATCTGGGTAAGATAATTTAAAAGTCAAGTTGAATTTTCACTCCTGATTTTCCTCAATTCAAACAATTTAATTAAGCACAAATGAAAGACCTTGTTTTAGCGGGTGTTCTTAGACAAAAACAAAACGCATAAATACCGAAGATATACAGAAATAAAGCTATAAAAACATAACAAATGTACAAGAGGAAATTGCGCTTGAGAATAACTTGAGACGATTGAAAGTTAGGTTGCTTGGTGACAAATTTGTGCATTGTTACAATTCCTTGTTATATAAATAAACAAATCAGTTGAATAGAGCGGTCGTACGAACTCGTAACAGATTACATATCTATACTAATATTATAAAGCTGAAGAGTTTGTTTGTTTGTTTGTTTGAACGCGCTAATCTCAGGAACTACTGGTGCGAATTGAAAAATTCTTTTTGTGTTGAATAGACCATTTATCGAGGAAGGCTATAGGCTATATAACATCACGATGCAACTATTAGGAGCTAAGAAATAATGGAAAATGTGAAAAAAGCGGGGAAAATTATTCATCCTTGAGGGCTTCCATTGCGTGCGCTGCGAAAACGGTTCAAGATACCAAAAATATATGTATGAAAGAATTATTCCTCTTGAAATGATCTAAAAAAAAGTCCGCGACAGTATATGTCTATCTTTTAAAATAAACTCTCTAGAACCGTTTTTATGGTAATCAAATTTGGTCGAAATTAATGCATTATTTGTTAAGAGTTGTATCAACGTCATAATATTAATCTTTATACAAATAAATGTGTTGGATAGAGTGATTCAACGGGAAGGTTTTTATGTATGTACTTTTAGCCCGGAAAAACTTATTAACGCGGGCGAAGCCGTGGGCAAAAGCTAGTTAAAAATATAATATAAGTTAATGAATACATACTTTAATTAGTAAAGGTAACAATCAAAGACAATACAGTAAACAAGCATAACTCTACGCCACTCAGGTTTAGGCAGAATATACACGCATTCTTACCTTTGCAAGTGTAAACAATTGTCTTCTGTCTTGAAACTTGTGGTTGATAATATCAACGACACAGTAGTACTATTAGACCGTGGGCCAGTAGCAAAATTTCGTCAGTCATTTTCTCCCGAACGATAATTGGTGAGATGCATCAGATACGTGTATCATAAAGCCTCGTGAACGTCAGCTTCGGCTCCGTGGGTGCCATGAGCGGTGGTAGCCTCCCAAAGATGTAGAAAAAAATATATTATTCAGTCATTTCCTCCCAACTAAGAATCATTTTAAATTGTAGCTAACCCGATACCTTGAAGAAAAAAAATAATCAGCTGACTGTAACTTGGGGCATTATGCGTCAGCTGGTCAATCAAACATGTAAAAAAAATATATCATTTCAGTGATTTCCTCTCAACTACAAATTTACCTGATGATAGCTTATACGCAACTATGAATAAATATATATGTCAGCTGGCTGTATGCCGGGGCAAAAACCGTCAGCTGATGCCTTGAAAGTTATAACGCAGGTGTTAGGCGAGAGCTTCTATTACATAATTACATGCATCAGCTGACAATGTTTCCCTCGAATTAATTATAGTAGATTCTCTTTATTAATTACAGCATTGTATTATCAATCTATACATGTAAAATGCTTTGTCCTGAATGACTGACTGACGCACAGCCTAAACCTCTGACCGTAGAGACCTGAAACTTGCAGGGTGTGTTCTTTGTATGCCATAGGCATCTAATGAGATTGAATTTTCCGAAAGTCTACCCCTAAGAGGGTGAAAAAGGGGGCAAAGTTTGTATGGGCCAACGTGATTCCTTGGTCCAACCTACTTCAAATATTGCTTAAAATTATTTTTAACAGAACTGATAGAAGACGTGTTTCATGTTTTATTGAAATTCATCCCGTAATATATAATATGTATAAAAACGAAAGGTCATTAACTCACTCATCACGAAATCTGAGAAGCTACACGTGCTAGGAGTCTCAAATTTTGTGGAGGTTCCTTTTAGGACGTTGGAGCTCACTAAGACGGGATTTTGCGAAATTCAACCCCTAATGGGGTAAAAAGATTGTACGCGATAAACTCAAAGACTATCAAACGGATTTTGATTAAATTTGGTATGGAGATAATTCGAGCATCTGGGAAACTGGAAAGTTTTAGGCTACTTCTTATCCCGTGAAAATGTATAAGTGGGACCTTTATAAAAAAAACTCTTTCGTACGACCGCGGCTGCGGGCAAAAGCTAGTCAGCTTATAAATTTTCATCTGGGAAGATATAATGTATCTTAAATGTTTGACTTTACGCTCAGATATGAGTTTTCCGATGAAATGTATACTTTACGACTAATACGTATATAATTAAATAACTGAAGAAATATTAAGAACAGTGATTATGAATTTATAGTTTATTGTACTCTCCGGAGTAAGATAAAGTGGTCAGCAGAAGACTTTTCAGATTAACACAACCTACTGCAGGTACCACCTTTGCAACACGTTTCTAATCTAAGGGTTAGAAAAGTGTTGCGTGCCTACATCGCGTCATACAAGGAACACACCCTGCAAGTTTCAGATCTCTACGGTCAGAGGTTTGGGCTGTGCGTTTAACTGTCAGTCAGTCATTCAGGACAAAGCATTTTACATGTATAGATTGATAATACAATGCTGTAATTAATAAAGAGAATCTACTATCATTAATTCGAGGGAAACATTGTCAGCTGATGCATGTAATTATGTAATAGAAGCTCTCGCCTAATACCTGCGTTATAACTTTCAAGGCATCAGCTGACGGTTTTTGCCCCGGCTTACAGCCAGCTGACATATATATTTATTCTTAGTTGCGTATAAGCTATCATCAGGTAAATTTGTAGTTGAGAGGAAATCACTGAAATGATATATTTTTTTTACATGTTTGATTGACCAGCTGACGCATAATGCCCCAAGTTACAGTCAGCTGATTATTTTTTTTCTTCAAGGTATCGAGTTAGCTACAATTTAAAATGATTCTTAGTTGGGAGGAAATGACTGAATAATATATTTTTTTCTACATCTTTGGGAGGCTACCACCGCTCATGGCACCCACGGAGCCGAAGCTGACGTTCACGAGGCTTTATGATACACGTCTCTGATGCGTCTCACCAATTATCGTTTGAGAGAAACTTGGTCATCGAAATCTGTCACTGGCCCACGGACCATATTAGTGTAAATAACTTTGCTTGACATAAATTTTTAGATACCTATTTCAGAATTTATTGTTGAAGAATACAAAAATATACTCAGATAAAAGGCACATTTTATCACTTTATGTACCACACCTAGATGCTCATTCGATAAACGTAATTTAAAGCATGTCATTTTAGACCCTCAGAAGACCCTAGCATTACGAAACCCTTGAAATTACAGTCCCTTATCCGTATAAACCCTGGTTAAGGTATACTGACGCTTTAAACTAACTAGATTTATATTAGGACCATAAAGGAACTGGGCTTCTGCCCGAGGATCGTAAACCAATTTATTACAATCCGAAATAGGTCTTATAAAATACGCATTAAAGTTTATTGTCTGTGTTGTGTTGTATTATTGATATTATTGGGTAGCCGTATGTTACATATTGGTAACACATAAGGGTTGCTGACTCGCCTTAACCTCAAGTATTGCACAACGCGTTAGCAACCGACAAGAACGCCGACGCAGCGGAACGTGCACCAGCCACGAGTCGCCGACGCAGCGCCTCGTGACTACGATTGGCGTCATCAACTGCAAGCACCTCCGGACCTTCCAGGTTGGGCAGCAGGCGGGAAAGAGCGCCCGCTGCCCGGGACAATTTCGTCCTCAACTCCTTAAAGTGGGTGCGGAATCGCCATCGGCTATCTAGGACTAAACCTAGATACTTCATGCTAGAGCCGATGGGGATCCGCACCCCCCCAACGACGATGCCGGCACCGGCCGGTGGCCCTCTCCGAGGTCCGTGAAAACACACGGCCTCGGTTTTCTCGAGGGCCACCTTCAACCCTAAACGTTGTATTCTACCAACTACTTGGCCGGTGCCCGCCGCCGCCAGAGTTGCGGCGTCCCGGAAGGTCCCAGCAGTCGCTGTGACTAACGTATCGTCGGCGTAACAAGTCACGCCGACGCCCCGGAGATTGGAACCATGGAGCACCCAGTTGTACCCGATGTTCCACAGGAGAGGGCCCAAAACCGAGCCCTGTGGAACACCGCACGACATCGCTCTTCGGTGCCACCCATCGGCGCCCGGATACACCACGTGCCTGTCAGACAGGTACGCGTGCACCAGACGCCGGAGATAGGGCGGCACCACGTGGTACCGCAGTGCCTCGTGGATGCAGGGCCAGGGCAGCGAGTTGAATGCGTTGGATATGTCCAACGACACCGCTATCACTACACTGCCTCCGTCCACTGCATCCTCCGCCTGTGCCTTCACCCGCAGAATCGCGTGGACAGTGGAACGTCCCCTCCTAAATCCAAACTGCTCGTCGGCCAGATTTGGTCCGACCCTTTCAAGGTGCTCGACGAGGCGGGTATGAATGATGCGCTCGAAGAGCTTTGCCACCTCGTCGAGCAACACGATGGGCCGGTAGTCCGACGGCGACTCTGCGGGTCGTCCCCCCTTCTTCAGCAGGACGAGCTTCCCGGTTTTCCAACGCACCGGGAAGACGCCCTGCTCCAGGCAGGCGGTGAATAAGCTGCGGAGCCTCGGGCCCAGGTACTCGAGGGCTAGCACCCAGGCTTTCCCGGGGATGCCATCGAGCCCTGGGGCCGTGTTTTTGCTCCGCAGCCGAAGCACTGCCGCCCGCATTTCAGCGGGCGAAACCTCCGGGATATCCCTTGCCGGATTCTCACTCGACGATGACGCCACATCCGGTGGCGCCATCGGTGGAGGAGTGAACTCCACGGTGGCCGGGAACAAGGCCGCGACGACGTTGGCCAGTAATTCTGGCCGGAGACTCTGCGACAGCGGGGGCGCCGCTGGGCGAAGCTTCTTCATCACCATCCGGTAAGGGCGCCCCCACGGGTCCCTGTCGAGAGTCCCCACGAACACCTTACGTGCCGCGACCTTGGCCCCATGAATGGCCACCCGCAGCGCTCTCTTTGCCTCTTTGTAGAGGCCATAGAGCTGCCGCTCCTGGTCTGCGTGATTCTCGTCTCTTAGCCGGCGACGACGATGCCTGGCGTATCGGCGGCGCGCAGCAACGCACGACGCGCGCAACTGCGCTAGCTCCGCCGACCACCAGTACACCTGTCGCACCGGCGAACGGCGGAGAGCTCGGGGCATGCCGGCGTCGCAGACATCCGACATTGCTTGCGTGACATGTGTTCATATCGAAATACAAAAGTACTTGAACGTGGTTTGGTGATAAAATTTAGACTGTAGTGGTCTGCACGAAGCTTCTTAATACAACGCCCCGGTTCCCTATGCCAGACGTTATTTTGACAGTTCACAAGCACGTAATGCACCTCATTGCGTGTATGACCATATTAATATACCGGCGCGCGTGTTCCCTCCTTCCTATAATCCTGGGTCCTTCTGCCGTAGCGTGAAGAAGCAGTTCAGTAGGCCGGCATGATTGTGTCGAATGGGATGAGATAACTATCTGCTGCCTTTCGATACTCTATCTGGACGGCATCGCGCTTACCATCAGGTGAGATGCAGTTACTTTGCCGTGCCTGAATAAAAAAAGGGCATATAATAAAATACCATTCCACGCTTATTTCACGAAGATAACACGGCCGTGCTACAAGTTTACATTGTCATAGAGAATAAGGCCCCTAGCATTGTAAAAACAACTTACTAAAAAAATACCCTTACGTAATAAGAATCAATCTCATAATTTATACATACATACATATACACTCACGCCTGTTATCCCCGAAGGGGTAGGCAGAGGCGCAACTAGTGCACCCACTTTTCGCCGTTATTCCGTCCCATGATGTGATAGGGGGCGAGCTCATCGCCATATCGGGCACAAATTCCAGACTCCGAGCTGATACTGAATAGAAAAACTCAATATCACTTCGCCCGACCCGGGAATCGAACCCGAGACCTCAGCATTGCAGCCGTACCATAATACAACTACGCCACCGAGGCAGTCATAATTTATAACCACAAAAAATCCTTCACAAATGTATTACACCCACTTTGAAGTACTTTACAAAATTCCGCCGCTTTCTAAGTAACGCACTCGATAATTTTTTCGTAAGAAACTTCGTACTCAGTAATAAATTAATACGAACACACGTAAAGCAACCTTCAGTCAGGATTAGAGCCGAAACCGGACCGCTACATTAAAATTGTAACTTGAAGTGAGTAAACGGGTTGAATATTCTTATTTGATGTATTTATTTATTTTAAATATAAGTCTGCATGTTCAATAAAATTGTTGAGATTGTATTCTATTTTGCGTCTTAATTAATTAAATAAATAAATATTTAATCCTGTTTGTTCCTGCGAATTTTTAAATTGTTGATATTGAGAGAAAATAATTTAAACTCATAAAAAAAAAGTAAAAATAAGAATAGTGAATTTAGAACTTTGGAAAAAGAAAATCTATAAAAAAAAATACATTATTCATTACGTAGGCGAACATAGTTGCACTTATGATAAGTCAAGATACATTTAATTGATTATAATAATAATTATTAATACAAAAGGTCACTTATATAACTACAGACATTTTTATTGGGAGTAAAATCAATAATAAAAAAAGCAAAAAGAACCAGCGCGGGCTGGCAGGAAAGGGGATATAAAAAAAGAGATCATTTTATTAAAAAATAACGAGAGGAACGCGCCGCGATCCTCACCGGTGAGGACCTAGCCTAGCTAACCTACCAGCCTTTCACTAGCTACCTAAGCGATGACGACCCGAAGAAGAAAGGCAGAAAGAAACTCCGGGCTTACATTTTTGTCATCAGTTGTTCATTGTATTTTGTTCCAATACTTTTGTGCTGTATACGAATTCAGATTAGTTATATAAGCTAATGCACGCACATCATCGTTGAAATGGGATAAAATTCCAAAATATAGGAACTTAATACCTGGACAGACATGTACAAACACTGAAAAAAAAAAAAAAAAGAAACGGTGTGCAAAAGGCATTCGCTTACATTTACAAAAATATTTTTTGTTGTTTAGCTTTTCCTAATTTCCATAGTCTTGGGTCAATGTAATTAAACTTGTGAAGGCAAGTGCAGCAAAATGATGGGGGAGAAGACCTCTCGCTGCCGGCCGTGGTCGCTTCCATGGTCGGCGGTCGGGAGGCCTGGCAGGCGGTGGCCCACTTCTGCGAGGCGGTCCTCTCGCGGAAGGACAGTGCCGAGAGGGATCGCCAGCGCAGTGGTGATCCCTCCCGCCGCCAGACGAGACGTAGGAGGCGTCGGGTGGACGACTGACCGACGTCTCCCGCCCTGTGGATTGGGGGCGTTTGGAGATTTCCACCACGGTATCCCCTGCCTGTCGTAAAAGGCGACTAATAGAGGCCTCCGGGGGTCACGGGTGGGCGGGAGGTGCCGCCCACCCATTAGTCTAGCCAACTTCTGTGACCCCCGTGATGGACGGCAGCGTGTCTCACGCTGCCTCGGACGCCAAAAGGTGGACACGGTACGGTGTTTCGGGGGCTTCTGAGCCCCCGCAACAGGAAAAGGACCGCAACAGCGGTACGCGCAGGGGCGGTTGCGGACGACAACTTAGACGTGAGTCGGAGGAAGCCCGCAGCCGTCCCTAATGCGCCGAAGATGGCCTTTTTAAAAAAAAAAAAAAAAAAAAAAGCAAAATGATGGGTCGGTCATCTTCCCTTCATTATATCAATGAGGGGATGTTTATAATTGTAGTAGATTACACTCCTAATAGTCAAAGAAGCATTGTACAAGTATTGTACGTATTGTACTATAAGAACTATTGTATAGCAGAAAAGTAATGAACAGTAAATAATTTTTTTACTTTACGCCCATTTGATGGTAGCGAAACGGCCAACCCACATAATATTTTGACTAAGGTGTAGAGTTTGTGAAGTCAGGTCTTGTAGAGTTAGAAGCTTGGCTGTGCATGAGATCTCATAACTATATTACAGTGTGAACTATGTGGTCTCGTCTTGGCAATATTTTATATGGAAATGTTTTTGGTGGGATTTTACTTTCTGACATAACAGAAGGTCTTTGCTTAGGTGTTTACTGAAACAGGTTTGTTTATCCGAACCTATTTTTCGACCTGAAAATCGAACCCAGAACCATACTTATATATGCTGCCATCAATAAATAAAATTTCACAAGCATCAAACTCAATTCCCCAAAAAACAAGACTAGCAACATCAATAAAAACGGAATGAGTAGAGTGAGCGTAAATCCTCAGCGTCACCGCTAAGTCGCCTTCGCCAATAGGAAGTCGATAGAACCCGTCGATTTACAGCGAACTCTTTCAACCGAGTTAATTAATTAAACTCGACTGCGAGTGTTCGTTTTTCGCAAATAAATCCACGTCTGTGGGTACGGTCTGCTCATGAGTTTTCAAGCATTTGCGGGTAGTTGGAAACTTTAAGTTAACGCATGTGTCAAATGTTGACTACTCTCTCCACCCACACCTACAGTAATGAGTCATGGATGTTCTGCTGAGGTCGATGAATTTGTAAGAGGAGAAGTTTATCTGGAACCCTTGGCATTATAAAATTGTCTAAATTAATTATACTTCTTGATTGTTTGATAACCCCTTGACCTAATATTTAAACAGAGTATGAGATTTTAGATTCTCTTTTTAGGTCAAGCAATTAAAACACGTAAGATTGACGATTCTACAAAACACTTGGATTTAAAATGGGCTCCATCGATAAAATTCATATCCGGGCGAGATAAGGTTGGAGAATCGAAGGTGTATTGGTTCCGTCGTGACCTACCACCTCCTACGTGGAAATGGTTGCTTTTATGTATGTTAAATACGGTAATAAATGAAATAGATATTTGTTCTACTTTTATTTAATCAGCTGTCATTAATAAATTCTTCAATATCATTAACTATTAATCAATGCTCGTTTAATTATAGAACCGCTAAAATAAAATACCTTTTAACGTTCTCACTTTTACAATCCAAAGTCTACACCAAAAAGATCAATTAACTTACCCCCTACCTGAAAAACCGCAGAGCATTTCGCGAAATCAATTTTCAATTAATTACGCTTACAAATAGTTGTATCGAAAGAAATTTCTTGCGTGTTCATTTAATTAAGGACAAATAGAAGTAATTCGGGTCACGTATCTCGAACGGTTTTACTAATTCCCCCAAATAATTAGAGATTCGTCTGGAAGCTTCCACACGGATACATGTTACACGAGAGGTGGGTTTTCAGTAAAGGTGACTTGTATTTTAAATTAGTGTGACTCTACATAATATGATTTAATATCGGACTGATTGAAAAATATTAAATTTGTTTCAAAACTAAAACTGACCGATTTTCGTATTTTTTTATTTATAAATCAATGAAAATCATATCAATTCGTTCTTACTTTGCTACTTACAACAATGTATGACTATAAAAAAAATATTTATGTGGGACTGTGTGAATGCTGCGTGTATCGAAATGCAATGAGTGACTGAGGAGTGTAAATGAATGAGTGACGAATGAGAGAGTTTCCGTAGTATTATAATGCTCTTTGTGAGAGAGTGAGTATGGCGACGAACTTTTGAAGACGTAACGACGTTCTGGAATATATTTAAGTTTTTAATTAATATAATACATGTGCTACAAGCGGACAAGCATTTTATTTCACACCACATTTATATTAATCATACGTACTAAGCAAAGCATAGATAAGTATGAAGGCACCAAACAGACGCTATCAACTTGTCACCAAACACTACATTACTATGAAATAGGCTGATGACACTATTAAATTTCTGACGCAAATGTTAGTGGCTTATTCTAATATTTAAATTGCAGCAAATATTTTAAATCTAATTAAATACAATAAAACCAACCTCGCACGCTACCAGCTATCACTCCCAAGAATTGTAAAATGGTTTTTATATCACTTTGTAAGACTGAGGGAGAAGTTCGTTCCTACTTTTAAACATCGGACTGAAGTAAAACTAACGCTACTTGAAATTATGCATTAATTATACGGAATTTTCCTACGATTGCTGTAAACTGAACAGAACTCTGTTAATAGTTTAGTAATATACTTTAAAATCATTTGTGTATTTTATCCTCTCATTGGTCCAAAGGCTGCGACGTTGGGCCGGGAACGTTGAAGTTATATAGGTTTCAAAGTTGTATTTGTACCACTAGAGCACTTGGCTTTTGTATTGCAGTTGAATGACAAAACGAGCATACCGGTCGCCTGATAGCCATACGACCGTCCCTAAACAGTAAAAATATCAATTCACTGCGCTGGTCACCCTTCTTTTTTTATCGCAGGGAAAAACGCGTTATCGCTACCACCACTGGGGGGTGAGTGGAACGGTTATGTTGGTTTCACAGTCTTACGGCCCAATGTCGACACTCGGGAGTAAAGCTTCATCCGAGCGAGCATTGAACCGAGTCCCTAACACTATGTACACCCTGGACCGGCATACCAACCAAAACCCGCGATGGCCTTCTTCAGCGCCTACGGAACGACCCCGGGGTATCTTGTTGCACGAACATAGCTGCACGGAAGCGCTGGTCACCCTGAGACATAGAATGTTAAGTCTCATAATGTCCCGTAATTAGGCATTTTGCCTAGTAATTTTTCCCGGGTTACAAAAACACTGTGACTGGGTTTTTCCATCTTAAAAAAAGTTACTCATTCGCAGCTCGGAGTCAGGAAGTTGGCGGTGTGGTACCCCCATGCCTCGGAAAGCACGTAAAACCTGTTGGTGTGATGAAATAGTCAATGCACTTGTGTATTCGCACACACTTGTGCACGATAATATCTCCTGCGTACCTGGCTGATCTCCGTTGAGATTGGCTGCCGTGGCCGAAACTGGCCAGGAGATCCCTCCTGACGTGACGTAGGTATCCACCTACGTCACGAATTACCATGGCTACAGTATCCTTCAAGCCGGAACACAACAGAGCATGCACACTGCAGTGTTACATCACATAAAAGGTAGCCTTTTAAGATAATAATATGAGATGTGACTGAGAGCCCTCACATGATATATTTGAATACACACACACACACACACTCACGCCTTTTATCCCCGAAGGGGTAGGCAGAGGCGCAACTAGTGCACCCACTTTTCGCCGTTATTCCGTCCCATGATGTGATAGGGGGCGAGCCTATCGCCATATCGGGCACAAATTCCAGACTCCGAGCTGATACTGAATATAAAAATTCAATATCACTGTGCCCGACCCGGGAATCGAACCCGAGACCTCAGCATTGCAGTCGTACCATAATACAACTACGCCACCGAGGCAGGTTTGAATACTTGCCAATCTAACTTAATCCTACAATGACACAATTGACTTTTTAATGTGACATATTATACTTCGCCAAACTTTTCTAGTTTAACGTGATGGTCGATTGTAGTCTCTACTTTCAAAAAGAATGGAAGCTACCATGAAGATATCAAGTAGACAGATAGAAAAAAAGATACGATAGATAATAATACGCCAACATTATAATATTTTGTGCGCAAAGAACTTTTCCGAAGGTAAAATCTATTCAACACTGTATTCCAAAACTGTACGGCAGGTGAAGCACTAACTTCTCGAAGTATTCCTGTGAAAGTTTGAAAATTTTAAACTAAACTGTAGCTGTGTTTGAATTTCGGGATGTAGTATGAAATTGTTAGCTTTCAATTTACGAACACTGTTACCATAAGTGTTAATGTAATTGAAATACGAGCATAGCGAAATACATACTTTATTACTTTATAATACGACCTATTATAGATTAGTATTACCAAGCCTGATATTTTTCCGGAGATATGGCACTTACTGAAGATTAGCATCTTTCACAAAATAAAGCTTAGTTCAATTATTTTAGGGCCGATTTCACCGCTGATAAACTCTATTTGTCTCATAAATATATGTATAAGTTGACCAAATACAAAATGCCACACTGTAGTCTATGCTCCTATATTCCTCCTATATGACTTTATGTATTGTATCTTAAAAAAATACAAACACAAATGAAAGGAATCCGAATTTATCAATAAAAATATTGCATAAATACTTCCAACGTAACATTTACCTCGTGCCCAACTGCACAAACCCCAATTCGGAAGTTGTATCCATTAGGTGACAGGCCCTTTTTCCTCGGAGACGCGCAGACGAAGCTTTGTCGAACTTTTCGAATACATTAGCCGGTCTCGGCTGATCAATCGTGACAGCCTACTGCTGCCAACTTGCACCCTTTCGTTGAATATAGAGTTATATGACGAGATTGGTAAAACCACCTGGTGTTCCCATAAACAGTGCTATCACTGGCCATAAATAAACGTAAAAGCATTGAGAAGTTTGAAATACAAATCCTTGCATAGTAATGCGCTTGTCAACCAATTGAGTCAATATACAGGGTTATTTTGTAACGTGCCAGGTTGGTAAGGAAACAAGTGAACATTTGTATCAACTCTTTACTATATTCCTATTATTATCTTACCCTTAAAATTATTACACAAGCACTAATACTATTTAATTATTACTCTACACATAAATATAATATTTACAAATTGAGGGCGCCAGGAGGGTTTTACGAGGTGGACGACGGAACCCTTCCAATCCACAAAGTTTGCTAGCTCGCGGTGAGTATCACGGGACAGATCACATAGGTAATCCACTTAATGTGGTTGAATGGGCCACAATGTAAATGCTGGACGATCAACGTCTTCAACTACCAGTGGAATGCACGGAGGACTAATGTCCGTAAACTTGCAGGGCGTATCCACAAGCTATAACAATTACAAAGCATTACAACACTTACATGACCAAATCCTTGCACTGCATCTAACACAAATGCTAACACTTACCCCTGCCGGAATCAACAAATACAAACAAAAATGATATTTAACACTTCATTGTATGAGAATTTTAACATGATGGCCAGTGTATTCTAACGGTTCACCAATTTAAACCCAGCGTACGTGCGCTTTCTAGTTCAGTATGTCACCAAATGGCCGTTGGTTCTCAACGTAATTAAATCCTATTGTTTTACAGTTGCATCCCATCTTCATAATTTTATATCTATACTAATATTATATAGCTGAAGAGTTTGTTTGTTTGTTTGTTTGAACGCGCTAATCTCAGGAACTACTGGTTCGAATTGAAAAATTCTTTTTGTGTTGAATATACCATTTATCGAGGAAGGCTTTAGGCTATATAACATCACGATGCAACTATTAGGAGCGAAGAAATAATGGAAAATGTGAAAAAAACGGGGAAAATTATTCATCCTTGAGGGCTTCCATTGCGTGCGCTGCGGAAACGGTTCAAGATACCAAAAATATATGTATGAAAGAATTATTCCTCTTGAAATGATCTAAAAAAATGTCCGCGACAGTATATGTCTATCTTTTAAGATTAACTCACTAGAACCGTTTTTATGGTAATCAAATTTAGTCGAAATTAATGCATTATTTCTTAAGAGTTGTATCAACGTCATAATATTAAGCTATATCCAAATAAATGTGTATAAGTGTAGTAGTGTGTGTAATGTGTAGTGCAAATAATAGTGTGTATGTGTTGGATAGAGTGATTCAATGGGAAAATTTTTATGTACTTTTAGCCCGGAAAAACTTATTAACGCGGGCGAAGCCGTGGGCAAAAGCTAGTTACTTATAACAGACAACAATCAGACACTGGAATAGATTATTTGCTACGAGTAGGTACAAATTTAAAATTGAAAAAGTATGCAAACACACCCGTCTCGTCGGAGTGGATTTGAAGTCACGGTATGCCGCGTTGAATTGCGCCTTGCGGCCCTTTACTCTGCGCTAATACGCATACACATTACACACATACACATTACGTCGAAATTAAATATGTGTTGAATTATGAACGTCTGACGTCAACACTGTTTAATCATTACAATTTTAACATTGCGTTACAAAATAAAACCACATACTTATTTCTTTGAAAATAACACATTCCATTAAGTGATTTAACCATAGATGTAAAATAAAAAAGTGTAAGTTTTGAACAAAATAAATATCAATAAAAAGTAACTAATATTATTGTCCACGATCTACTTGAAATCGAAACACAATAGAATGCTTAAAAACACCAATGCCATGGCTTCTTAATCAGATGCTCATTATTACAAGAGTCAAATACGGACCCTTTTTAAACTTAGTTAACTTATACCCTTTGATAGTTAGTCTAATCTCCAACAGCACGCGCCAGTCGTGTGCTGGATGATTAGATGCCCAATGGATGAAGGCTTTAGATTATATTAATATATTGATTAATGGGAAACTCAAGATACATTAGCCTTAATTATTTATCTAATCGTTGACGGCACGTGACCGTTGCTGATATTTGATGTCGGGGTGTTTCGATATCCGAACTGTAAAGCTGTGTTTAGAGATATAGGGATTAGTGAGATAATATTCTAGCTGATTAGAACATAATAGCATTGGAGGCGCAGTGAACGATGAGCTGGCTTCGAGATAATATATCGCTGTTCGATGCGCCTTACCTTCTTTGACGCTTACCAGTATAGTAGAATTATTTCTTCTTAACCACATCGCCAGAATTACAGTAACTGTGGCAAATATTTGGTATCACCATAAAATATTCAGACAATTATCAAAACAAACATGAACATTTTTCTAGTCACAAAACAATAACTCGGTATTGGATTAAAACAGCAAGCCACAATTTTACCAGCAGTTAACACGCCGTTTTAATTCGTACTCTCAACAAAGGCAATATCAATAAAATCAAACGCTTGAACAAGCCACCTGTGAGATTTTATCTCGTAATTGGTAATACGCGCCCACATGCCCGCTGCCGGTAAACAATGCGTCGATTAGCGAGTATCGAAATGTTTTATTCGATATGAATTTAATGTGTCATGATATCATGTTGCACTTGTAATGTCATAGGAGAGTGAAGAATGGTCTTCCAATGATGCTACGACGTAGGTATTATAATATTGTGTTATAGTTGTATTGTTTATACTGCCTCGGTGGCGTAGTTGTAATGCGTGCATGGTACGACTATTACGCCGAAGTCTTGGGTTCAAATCTCGGGCAAAGTGATTTTGGGGTTTTCTACTCCGTATCAGCCTGGAACCTGGAAATGTACCTGGTAAACGGCGGGCCTATGCCCGACCCCCTATTTTTCGAATTAGTAATTAGGACCCTAAGAGCACTTTTATGCGTCATTCTTAACAATGTTTTTTATAAACTAAAAGATTCTACCAGTGCTGCGGAAAAGCCCACTGACCTGAGACGAAGCACCAAGAACCTCAGCGTGGGTGTTTTATTGTTATCATTATTTTTTAACTATATATTTATTTTACAATTTGCAAATAACAAAATAAATTCAATTTTAAAGATGGATATTAAATGCGAAAAATAACGGAGAGTACCCAAGTCAAACAACCACCACATGTATATTACACGACTTACATAGCTGGTGAAATATGGGTGTGCTACAACCCTGCCTATCATTGTAATGGAAAAGGCATGATCCGTGGCATGATCCTATACATGTATTTCTTTTTATAATAATTTAAGAATATGCATTTCTATTGATGCTACAACGTGTACTCAGCTGTTTGAGATTGTTGTTGATGCGTATGTATACAGTTCTTGGGATTGTGTACAGAGATAAATAAAACTTGGGAAAACACTAACTGAGTTTATTTCACTTGATTAATTTTCACAGTCTTAATACCAGCAGACATTTTTAATTACAATCGATCTATTCTTATTGACTATAAGTAAATTCCATTCTCGTCTCTAAGATTCTACAATTATGTTCGTGGTGGCAACTGTTACTGATAATGGCAACATAAACGCTGTTAATATCGTCAGTCTTGCTGTTTTCAAAAAATAATGATAGCACCATTTACAATGATTTAGCTAATAACAGGCTTAACCCTTTAATGCAATTTTACGTATCATAAAAATATATTTACATAAACCAAAAGCATACACTTTGGTTTTCTTTACCACAAGCTCTGATTGATGGATCGTCCCTTTGTTATGCATTATAGGGTTAGCGGGTTTGATTGATGCGAGTGTCACTTTAAAAGAAATGTATCGCTTTTTTGTTACCACATTCAGAAGGAAAATTTAAACAAGTATTTATCAACTTTTTATACAAAGCCTTTATAAGTGACGAAAAATTAAACAGATGCAATTGAATAATGGAGAGATTTGAGTCATAATCGTTTTGAATCTTGAATGATTTTTGATTATAATTATAGACTTATCTATTCGATTCCTATTCAGATGAATTTGTACCGTTTATGTCCAAACGTTTAAGTATCTTTCCCCGTTCTCGGCATCGAATATCTAATGGCATATAAATTAACCTTTAATACGTATAAAATAATACTCCCACCATGACCAACAAGATTTTAACTCTATAAAAAAGTAACTTTAAAATCCCAATCACATCCATCAATAAACAAAATTGACAACCCTATCCGTGACAAATACAATTTTCCCCGATCGTACAATAATCGGATCAGTATAATGCTTGATATGCCAAGATAAACTACCCTTTAACCCGCACCCTGCACCGCGCACTTCGCACCACGTACCTCGTACCCCGTGAATAGTTGCCGCTAATCGCGTTATATCAGCGCTATACAGTTAGCCGGCTAATGGAGTGCAGTCACGGTTCGATTTGATTTTGGGGTAATGATACATAATACTGACAAGTCGGGGCTTTGGGGTAAAATGGGAATATTGAATGCGTATTATGGAAAAGTCCGTTTGATTGGTACCACTGTTTGGTCTATTACGCCTATGTATACATTATATCATGCGCATATCCGTTGGGGTAGGCAGATGTTATAGTATATCACTATTTAAGAGTCTGGTTATTCAATAATCTGTATTCGTATATTCAATAATATTATTTACTATGTTTATTTCATTTTCACATATTACACAAAAAATTCAAATATTTAAAGCAATTGTAATAAAATACTTTGATTTCGAGCTGTTTTCCTGTTTACTGCAGTTGTAGTGTTGCCAAAACGACAAAGTGCGTTTCACATTTATTATCTTTTTGTTCGGTTTCGAGGCGATTTTGGATATCTACTGTGGGTTGTACAAAATGGTGCATTTATTTTAAACAGATGTAAATTATAGCGACAAGCTTCTAACTTGTTTTATACCAGCTCCACCTTCTTAAATTTGTTTTTCTAATTCAAAAGCTTACAAAGATTTAAAAAAAGCTTATGCAACACAAATACTGTCTGAGTGAGGAAACAAACTAGCGGCCCGTCTGAAAGTGAGCTGTCTAAAAACTTGAGTAATGCCGGAGATACAATCAAGCTGTAACCTATCGCTATCCTGTCACTCAATCATAGACTCTATAAACATAAGCCATAATACAAGTCATCTAATTATTACTTCAGTCATCATTAAATTCGACTATACGTTATTAACTCAGACTTACAGATTGAACTAAACGTCAATACTAAATTAATAGTGTGATAATACCCCGCCTGATGTCCGATTGATTGGCACAACACAAACACGATATCGGCCGATTGTCAAGTCCGCTGACAGCTCGTTAGGCTAATTTAGATATAATGGAGATGATAATACATGGAATTAGCTGTTACATCAATGTTAAGTGTCGGATTGTTATTGTCTTGTTTGTCTATCAGATGTAATTGAGAGGTTAGATGTAATGGGGTAACGTTAAAGTATTTAATCATGATACATTATTAAAAAGGTTGTTCAATATCACATGAAAACCTTTAAAATAATGAGAAAAGCAGTCTTCATGACTACAAAGTACTGTATAATACTGTGTATTCATTACTCTGAGAAGACAAATAACAAATCTCATAATATCCAGTTCTCAACTCATTGAAGTAAACCAGAACACAGAGCTAGCACACTGTGTCGAGTCCAAAGAACACATAAGCTGGGAAATACCCAGACGCTCGCCTAAGAGAGAGTTAGAAGTCAATTGTGTAATAAAATGTATATTATTTTGTTACGAACACATTGACGATTACAAATGAGTTAATAAAACCCACATTCCGTTTCAGATGACAGGCGCGCCAAGGAATCAGGCCGCTATATTTCGTACAAGTTTCTAGCTCATAAAACTTATTGCTGCCAGCCGAAGTCTGCGAATTTCATAAACCCTTCCTTATTTTTATCCGTTCGGTATTTTTCCAGCGATGTGGTTTAAGTGTTATGTTTTGTTACTTTATGGAAAAGAAATATGAAATTCTGGTAAATGAGAAGGAAAAGTACACCGCGACAATATTAACGTAAATTAAACAATGTATTTCAAAAGCAATAAAAATAAATAACGGTTTTTGGTAATTTTTTTTATGGTATTGAATGACGAGACGAACATGCAATTCGCCTGATGGTAAGCGATACGACCGCCCATAAACATTAGAAACACCATCCAGGACCTTAAGTTACAAAGTACTGTGTGGCATTCCACTGCGCTCGTCATCCTGAGACATAAGATTTAAGTCTCATTATGTCCTGTAACTACAAGAAATTGTAGGCAGTGTAACTACACTGGCTAAAATGTCCTTCAAACCGAAACACAACAGTGCAGGCACACTGCTGGTGCTTGGCGGTAGAAATAGAATTTTCGGTGGTACTCACCCAGACTGACTCTTACATAATATGAGAGACCTTCCATCTGTAAATATGCGAGATATGCGAGGATACATTTGGAAGACTGGTTTGTGTACCTCAGTTATCTAGTTTGAAGGAAGTTTTAACCAGTCTGATCACTGCGCAAAATGAGACCAAACATCTCAGGCTGACTATCGTCGTGCGTTATCATATAGTATGATGTTATTCATAGTTCTAAGTATTATTGCTACTATGTATAGGTAGCTACTAACAAGCAATTGGCACGCTCGTCTCATCACTCAATTATATTTATTAAGTCAGTTAAAAACACAATTCGCAGCTACTTTAAACGCCAATCGTTAAATAAAAAAAACTGCTTAAATAAAATGGGTGAAAGCTCAAACGCGTCAAAATTAAATAACATTTTCCACTTTATTAAATTTGTAAACTGAATGAAGACGTTAAATAATGGAAATATCGAAAATGTTAAAACAATAACCGAAACGCGCACAATCGAATCAACCCGTAGTCGAGTCAACATTTATAACCATAAAAAGGAGGTTAAAAGTATCGCAGCGCATAATGAAATCAACTTGAGGAATATGTAATGTTTTAACGAAGAGTTAATGTTTTTGTTTGTCATTTCCCCTGTTGAGTGAGTTTTTGTTACTTTTTTCTGTAAAGTCAGACTAGACTATTAGATGGGTTTCGTGTATATTGAAGTCCGTTTGGATAATTAGTAATCTTTTGACTGCCTCGGTGGCGTAGTGGTATTGCGTACGCATTACGAGTACGATTTGCGCGCTGAGGTCCTGGGTTCGAATCCCGGGTCGAGCCAAAAAAAAAATTGTGACTGGGTATTTTCATCTTAAAATTTACTCAGTCGCAGCTCGGAGTCAGGAAGTTGGCGGTGTGATACCCCCGTGCCTCGGAAAGCACGTAAAGCCGTTGGTCCTGCGCCTGATCTCTCTCCGGTCATGTCGGATTGCCGTCTCACCGGACTATGAGAGTGAAAGAATAGCAAGTGCACCTGTGTATTGCGCACACACTTGTGCACTATAATATCTCCTGCGTACCTGGCTGATCTCCGTTGAGATTGGCCGCCGTGGCCGAAACTGGCTAGGAGGATTTCAATCTTTTGACTGATCTCAAGTAGCAGTATGCACGCGTAGGATACTGCTGTTCCTTTGGCATTGATGATAGAAAGTACTGGATATATTTTATTATTGGGTAGTTAGTGTGTACTGCACACATGTAAAAATCGCCATTGAGTCTTTTCTTGAGATTCGCGTATCGAAGTCAGTTGGTGTACAATAGACATCAAGTTCAGTCGGCATTAGGTATAACTTTGGCATCGTTAGAAGTACTTCTGCAATACTTACACGGTGGCGTAGTTGTACTACGTATGCGATAAGAATTTCACTTTAAGGTTTCGGATTCATATCCCGGGTTGGGCAAAGATATTGGGTTTTCATTATCAATATCTTCTGGAATTTTTTTTATGGCATTGAATGACGAGACGAGCAAGCCATTCGCCTGATGGTAAGCGATACGACCACCCATAAACAGTAGAAACATCATGCAGCACCTTAAGTTACAAAGTACTGTGTGGCATTCCACTGCGCTCGTTATCCTGAGACATAAGATGTTAAGTCTCATTATGTCCTTTAGTTATACTGGTTACAATGCCCTTCAAACCGAAACACAACAGTGCATGCACACAGCTGCTTGGCGGTAGAAATAGACATTGCGGTGGTACCCACCCAGACGGACTCTTACATATGAGAGTCCTAGCACCAGTAAATTATATAGTAACGTCGTCTTTAACGTCATATTAGGACACCATTCAATGGTAACTTCGCCGTATCAAGGAAAAATCCTTTACGAAAACAAAACCAAGAAACATCGCATCGGTCACTATAGTCTGTATATTTGCAAGTCTGTCTGGATGCAAATTGACTGTCGTGGAAGTTTGCATCGAGTTTATCGGATTGTTTGGTTTGAATCGCGCTGTGGCTTTCGATTGTAAAAGTACCCCAACGTTGGTTAAAAGGATTTGTGGTGCAAAATGGAGATAACTAATAAGATGTTGGTTTATTATTGTATTAATACTATTTGTTCACATATGTACCTAGCCTGTTTTAGTATTGTACTGGAGCTATCATTAAAATAATTGAATAATTTACACTGTTTTTATTTTGACCCATATGCTCTCGCTTTTAAAATAATAGTAATAACCACGAAGAAAAGATACCTCTTCCTCCGTGGTAATAACAGAGATAGAGTAATGATACTATTATAATGTAGAAAGTAATGTTTTTTTTATATATTTGAATGGAAATATGTATGTACACAATTAAGAATAAGTACATGGTAAGAAAATTTATAATATTCATGACATTTTCAAATAGAATGGATAATAATATCCAATTGAAAAGGTTATTATAATAGGTATATGTCAGTAGCCCCCTTTTATTGTGACATAAATCATTCTTTTACCAAAGTAAATATTTATAATTTCATATATCCAGATCATATATCTCAACATAAATGGCGAAAAAATGAGCCATCTGCGTTTTGCAGACGATTTGATTCTTTTTTCAGAGAATTCAAGGACCTTGGAAAAGATGATGCAGCAACTGTCAGACGAAAGTGCTAAAGCGGGGTTGTCGATGAACATTAGCAAGACAAAAGTAATGACTAACACACAACATTCAATTACAGATGTCATACGAGTAAATGATGAACAAATAGAATACGTAGGCGAATATGTGTATTTGGGACAGCTGATATCCCCCATTAATACCATGGAAAAAGAAATAGACAGACGAATATCAAATACGTGGAAAAAATTCTGGAGTCTCAGCGAAATAATGAAAAATAAAGAAATGCCAACAAAAATTAAAAGAATTGTGTATAACATGTGCATAATCCCTTCCCTAACATATGGCTGCCAAACATGGTCATTAACAGAACAATTATCTAACAAAATAAAAGTGTGCCAGAACAGCATCGAACGAAGTGTACTTGGTGTGAGAAGAAAGGATAAGGTGAACTTGGAAAAAATTAAAGGTAAAACAAAATTCAAAAACGCGCACAATGTTTGCAAAAAGATGAAATGGCGATGGGCTGGGCACATGTTACGAGACACGAAGGAAAAGTGGACCAGAATAATAACGGAGTGGTACCCTAGAGGTGAAAAAAGAAGTAAAGGGAGACAGTGTAAGCGCTGGGAAGATGATATAAAGAAAATAGCGGGCCCTGAGTGGACCCGTTTAGCCAAAGATCGAGTTGCATGGAAATCCTTGGAGGAGGCCTTTGTCGCAGGACAAGCTGTTGCAAAAAAAAAAAAATAAATAAATAATCCGATTGCCGATATTACGTAATAGTTATGTAAGAAATAGTTAAATAAACATATCAGTAATAAGTTATAAAAAAAAAAAAAAAAAAAAAAAAAAAAAAAAAAAAAAAAAAAAACTTTTATAATATTGTATCTAGTAGTAAGTAACAGCAATAAAGGCTTATTTTATTTTATTTTATTTATTTATTTTATATCCAGACAGGCTATCAGTCCGACGGCGCAGAACGGTATAATACCCAAGGGCAAGTCTTCGTCGTAGGGCAATAGAAAGGTCAATTGACACCCTACGACGGCACGGTAACAAAATACAAGCGTGCGAGGTAAGTTGGTTGCTGTAATATTTTTTTAATAAGTGATATGTTTCTCTGATGATATGATCTGTTTCATATGTTGACTGCCTCGGTGTTGTAGTTGTATTACAGTAGGACTGCAAAGCTGAGGTCTCGGGTTCGATTCCCGGGTCGGGCAAAGTGATATTGAGTTTTTCTATCCAGTATCAACGCGGAGTCTGAAATTTGTGCCCGATATGGCGATAGGCTCGCCTCCTATCACATCATGGGACGGAATGACGGCGAAAAGTGGGTGCACTAGTTACGCCTCTGCCTACCCCTTCGGGGATAATAGGCATGAGTGTATGTGTATATGATATGTTTCTCATTGGGCTATAGCATAGTTTGGAATGGAACGGACTGCGGAGATCAATGGCCGCAGGTTCAAAACACAAGGCATATTTTCTCATTGGGCTATAGCATAGTTTGGAATGGAAAGGACTGCTGAGATCAATGGCCGCAGGTTCAAAACACAAGGCATATACCCGACTTTAAGAAATTAGTTATTTATCGATTATCGTTAATTTAAATGGTGAAGGAAAATATCGTGAGGAAACCTACATGCCTGAAATTTCTCCATAAGAATTTCGAATTTTATTGGCAACAACAGTTCATATAGAGCTGGTATTGATGTGTATTATGCCTCTCATATGCAAGAAATATGCCTATACAAGCAGTAGGATCCTATGTTATTTTTGGGCATTTCGAAACTCACTATGCTTTGTTTTTTTTTTAGAGGCATATAGAAAAAGGGAACTTATTTGTCACATAATATTATGAAATACATTCTGGGTCTTAGAGTAAACGGTCTCATAATATACATGAACGTAAATAAATTTATATTTCATACAACACAGCATCAATATACCTAGGATTGAATGGTCAATTGGTCTCATAAATGGTCTTCCAAAAACAGCAAAAGCTCATCAAACTTATAACGTGTCCTTGATTTCATTAGCGATATTGCCTTGTAGCCATCTAAATAATTATGTCCAACACAAAGTTAGGTCCATTAGCGTCCATGCTTCCATTCCGTCTGTAGCCGACTCTACAATCTAATTGGGACGTTCTCTACGTTTGTAATAGATGTAGAGACGACCATTACCACTCTTTTATGTTAATTTGCCAGATGAGACTGTCGGGGTGCTTCTATTTACGCTGATGCGATTTAGTCTTTGAGTGTAGTCTTTAATTGCTCTTGTTGATGTTGTGGGCAAGTTATTTTTTTATCGACGTAGACCAGCTGGAAGTTTATTAAGAAATAGTAATGTAATATGTTAATCATCATCATCATCATCATCATCATCAGCCTTTATCAGTCCACTGCTGGACATAGGCCTCCCCTAATGAGCGCCATAGCGCCCTGTCTTCAGCTTGCCGCATCCAGCATCTGCCTGCAGTCTTTCGCAGATCGTCATCCCACCTGGACGGAGGGCGTCCTACACTACGTTTGCCCAGTCGCGGTCTCCACTCAAGAACACGTTTACCCCAGCGGTTGTCGGTTCTTCGCCAGATATGGCCAGCCCACTGCCACTTCAGCTTGCTAATTCTTTGAGCTATGTCGATAACTTTGGTTCTCTGTCGGATGTATTCGTTGCGAATCCTATCCTTCAGAGAAACTCCAATCATAGCTCCCTCCATAGCCCGCTGAGCGACTTTAAACTGGTGGACCAACCCTACCGTGAGTGTCCATGTCTCGGCTCCGTAGGTCATGACGGGTAGGACGCACTGATTGAAAACTTTCGTTTTCAAACATTGCGGTATGGATGACGAAAAGACTCGACGTAGTTTTTCTCCTCTTGGCCTCCTTCTCAAAATTGTTTTTACCCATCTGCAGAATCTGCCCGAGGTAAGTATACTCGGAAACAAATTCAAGAAGGTGGCCATGTACGACCACCGGTCGTGGCTCAATGTGGCCATTGATCATGACTTTGGTTTTATCCAAATTCATGCCAAGACCAATGCGTCGCGAGGCTGAAGCTAGGCCGTCCAGCATCCGGTTCAGCTCCTCCAGTCACTCCGCCATTAAGACTATGTCATCTGCGAATCGAAGATGTGAGATGTGATCGCCGTTTATGTTAATGCCCATACCTTTCCAGTCCAGCATCTTAAACATATCTTCCAACGCGCTAGTGAACAGTTTCGGCGATATCACATCACCCTGTCTCACTCCCCTGCGCAGTTGGATGGGTTTAGACTGCTGGCCCTGTACTTGGACACTCATGGTGGCGGCGTTATAGAGGCATCTCAACACCTCGATATAACGATAGTCTACTTGGCATCGCTGTAAGGATTCCAGAACAGCCCAGGTTTCGACAGAGTCAAAGGCTTTCTCATAGTCCACAAAGGCCAGACACAGGGGCTGATTATACTCTTCGGACTTCTGTATAATCTGCCTCACTGTGTGAATGTGGTCTATGGTGCCATATCCTCCGCGGAACCCGGCCTGTTCCGGTGGCTGGAACTCGTCGAGTCTCCTGGCGAGACGGTTCGCGTGAGAACAGCTTATAGACGTGGCTCAGGAGTGTGATGGGTCTGTAGTTTTTAAGAAGGGTTTTATCTCCCTTCTTAAAAAAGAGCACAACCAAACTCCTGCTCCACGCCTTTGGAGTTCTCCCACTATGAAGGACGGAATTGAAGAGGTTCTTTAGCTCCTGTATAACAGGAGCTCCTCCTGCCTTCAGAAGATCCGGTATTGAACCTGTTGCTCACTGAGACATCTCTGAATATGTGCTTACTATCCGTCATGATGAAGTCGATCTCATTTTTTGTCACAGTGTCGGGGCTTTGCCATGTCCACTTCCTCTGAGGTTTTTTCTTGAAGAAAGAGTTCATCAAAAATAACTCCTCTTTCTCAAGGAAGTTGACAAGCATTGTGATTCCTGAGTCCATAACCATGCGGGCCTATTCGGGATTCGTTGTCACTTCGGGTTCCCACCTTGCCGTTAAAGTCCCCCATAACAACGTTGAAGTGAGCCTTAGTGGTGTTGTGTAAGGCTTTGGATATGTCTTCATACATATCCTCAACTTCATCATCCGAGTGTGTCGAGGTTGGTGCGTAAACCTGAATGACCTTCATGCTGTAACGCTTAGGCAGCCGAAGGATCAGGTACGCTACCCTGGGCGACACACTGGAGATTTCTTCAATGTTGTTAGAGAGGGCCTTATTGACGAGGAAACCTACGCCACCCTGGGATGTTTTATCACCCTCGCGAAAGTAGAGAAGATGGCCCGAGTCTAGGGTTACGGTGTTCTCCCCCTCTCTACGGACTTCACATAACCCTAGAATATGCCATTTAATGTTCTCTAACTCCACTTCCAACTGCGCTAGATGATGGTCAAGCCTCAGAGTGGGTCCGTTAAACATAGCCAGGGTCAGTTTGGTTAATGAATGGTAGCCTGAGGTAGCCCGGTGATTCTTAGCACCCCCTGCCCCGCCGTTACCGAAGCCGCTACCATGGCCAGGGATAGCGAGGCGGCCGGGAACTAAGGGCCATTTTTTGGCTTTAGTCATCATTTGAGGGTAATGCTCGTAATCCCCACGCTGGGCATGCGGGTTGGGGATCGCAGTTCAGTTGTGTTGTTCTGCAGGGGGCGCTGCTGTCCACCCCCCGGTTTTGTTTCCCTTAGTCGCCTTTTACGACACCCACAGGAAGAGTTGGGTTGGTGCTATTCTGTTGTAGGCCGACACCACACAGTTATATATGTTAAAAATCATATAAATTGTCATTTTTTCAGCCGTGGTGTGTGCCGGCAGAGTAGAATAGCCCCCAAAGGTTTTTCAATGTTATTAATATAAAAAAGCTGGTTTTTAGTGTGGCTCTATCGTCCACTGTGTAATTTTGGGGTTTTGTTCTACTCTACCTATGTCTGTGGCTTTTTTGAACTTTCTCATCAAATTCAGTTGTATTTTATTAAGGAACGGCAAAAAGAACAATTTTCTTCGTAAATTATTCGCATAACGCTAATAATTCTTTTTACCGCTTCGCGAAACTTCGACAGTAAAAGTTAACCTCAAAATTTAAAATAAAGGGACGAGCCGACATTATCTTAGAGTTAAATTGGATCATCAGTGAAAGCTTTGCCAATGAATGTCTTATACTAATTTGCAATTTGTAACATAAATAGTATAAAGTGGTCAATGTAGATCATATGTACGGTTTCCTACATTGAACGTTGTCACTAACACCTAATGCGCATACCACTTTTTTGAACAACAAAAACTCTCAATAATTCGCAAGACGGCGCCCTGCTATGACCTGCTTAATAAGCATTTTTAGCCAAAATACTGGTGGTAGGACTCTCGTATGTAAGAGTCCGCCTGGGTGGGTACCACCGCAATGTGTATTTCTACCGCCAAGCAGCAGTGTGCATGCACTGTTGTCTTTCGGTTTGAAGGGCATTGTAGCCAGTGTAACTGCATGACATAATGAGACTTAACATCCTATGTCTCAGGATGACGAGCGCAATGGAATGGCCCACAGTACTTTGTAACTCAAAGTGCTGGATGGTGTTTCTACTGTTTATGGGTGGTCTTATCGCTTAACATCAAGCCAACGGCATGCTCGTCTCGTCATTCGATGCCATAAAAAAAAGGAACAATTGGATTCTATGGTACGTTTCTGATAAATTTTTGTGCAATATCAAACACCAACCCAAACAGTCTCGCACTAGAGTAATCTAACCTATAAGTCCCTCTCTATATGAGCGGTCCCTCGTGCCTGAGGATCGTGGTCAGCATCAGGGTTGCATCTGGAGCAGATGATCTGCCTTCTCCGGTTTCTGTCCAATGCACCTCTTACGGCTGTGCAGAATTTGGAGGACGATGAATCTTTCACTTGGTCAGTCTATCTTGTTGCTGAATGACCGAGCGATCTCTTGTCCCTTCAGTTCCCCCGCCCCAATCAACGTTTCAAAATTTTCATCGCCTCTGCGCGCTGTTTAGCCGAAATATGAGAGTATGCGTTGTTCGTATACAAATGGACAAGCGAGTGTTTATTTTATTATTATTTAATCTATGTAATTTAATAAATCGGGATTTTTTTACAGCTACAAATTTAATACCATTGCGCCCCAGAACTCTTATCACCTACATATAGCACTACTTCCACGAGCTATCTAATATCACTGAATACCATACCATAAAGGCCAATATACGTTGCTATAATATTTAAACCTTGGGCAATAGACAGTTGGGAAATTTTGTTCTTACTAACATTAAGAATTGAAAACATTATTCAAAGCTGATACGTCAACCTTCTGTGAGAAACTGTTAACCAATGGCTAAAAATTTGCTCCATCAAGACTCCACTTAAAACACAAATATAAAAACGTCAGTCTCATCACGAGGCGTTTAAGGGCTGGCCGGAACTCTATTAGAGCCATTACGGGACAGGACTCACGAGAGGGGGTTTAGCCGGCCGGACCGGTGCGCTCCGGCTTAATCCGGATTGACCGGACTTAACCGGCTCGCGCCGAAGCTGCCGGTCTCGGCTCGTAAATATGTCGACGTTGATTACACTGATTTTATTAAGATTTCGTTTGTAATCAGTTTTAAGCTTGTTTTATTGTATCTTAGTACTTTGTTGCTCATTTAATAGTCGTCTTTGTGGTTTTGAATTAATAAATGTCGCATGATCATTTGTAAGGTTATTTCTAAAGAAGTATTATTCATTTAAGTTTTATGTGGTTGGCACCCATCTGTATAAATATGATACCAAATGTTGTGTAATCAAAGTGAAAAATCAATAGAATTCCTAATTTTGGTGTCAGATTCTCATATGGCGTCTATTGAGAAAAATAGGGTCTCAATGGTCAACAAAACATGGATACCACTTTACAAAACAGAATTAACTACTCACATTTTAATAAACTAGAATGTTGACATTCTCATTTTACAATTAGGAAAGATTTTTCTAGAAACTCTCAAACATCGTTAATATTAATTAAGTAAGAGCGGTGATTATGACGGACATTGACAAATTCCCTCGTGCTCAGAATGAAGCCCGGCGAGTACTTATATTTTTATCGTTCTCTAACTGCTGCTCGCTCCTGCTTAAATGGATCGTTCCGATTTAAGGTTCCTTGGGGAGTCGTCGAAACTTTTTTGAAGTATTTAAAATTAAACTTTAAGGCTATGGAACGCTCTTGCCACTTGATTGAGTCGGTACATTCAGTTTAAAAAATCTTTGGAAAGCCCTACCTTTGAATTTACAATCCGTTTCTTTCTACAAAATTGATTTAAGAACAAAAAAAAAACTTATCCACAATTATGTAAAAATACTTATTTATTTTGAAATACAGGCATTCCAATATCATTTATACTACAGAATATAAAGCCTAGAGAACCCCACAAGAATTCGTCACACTTAGCACATTTTTTTTCACTAACCCTACCGCGGGGTGTGCGGGGGGACGCGGGCCACGATAAATCGCGGTGATCCTTTGCAAACAATGTTTTTGAGCGATATTAATGGGCCCTCCGCAGGGATGCCCGATATCGTCTACTGACATTCTTATTCTTTTGACGGCAGCCAAATAATTTACCGTTTTTTTTTGTATCAAAGGAGCTTTTTCCTGTACAATTGTGAGGCTCTGTCATGCGGATCATTTTCGTTAATACATCATTGTACTTTGGTTTTATTTTTACTGTTGATAGTAAATTGGAAAGTAAGTTGAATGAAGTATCTTCTGTCCAAGATTTATGTGTATAATAGACGACTTTAATTTTTTATGATAGATACTATTAAACAAAGTATTTCTTTCAATAATTTTCAGGCAGAACTAACGTCCCTAGAAAAAATCTATGGTCTTTTATTTTTTAACATAGACCATATCTTTTTATTTCAAAGTACTCACTTAAACAAAACCGCTAACAAAAGCAACGTATAATTTGGATATAAAGCACAAACATTGCCAAAAAGAGTTCTCTGCCGGATTCAAACCGCACTCAAAACAACCACAATCCTTTCTGAATACAAATAAATGTAAAAAAAGGAATTAAGCCCTCATTGTGAGGAGGGAGGCACAACAGCCCTCCAGAGTGCCATCCTGCCGTCATTTAACCCTGATTACGTAGGCTAAACTTGTTTTAAAACCATTATGTTAGAAAAAATATCTGATTTCAGCGCGACCCTAATTACAAAGACTCGGACTCTCGCTATAATTAGCCGAATCTTACTTTTTAATTACTGTGCGATTTCTATAATATCTGAATTAGAATTGAGGATTCATTGGTTCTCATTGAAAGTCTAGGAAAATTGGTATTCCATGAATATGTCAGCTAGCAATTTAAAAAATTTAAACCCTTATCTAGTTATTATTTATTTTATTCAAATTTTAATCTAAGTACCACAATCTTATATAGAATTGCTTTGGTGTTTTAATCACCGAGAGATACACACTCATGATTATAAATATATACAAATTTATGTTCTCAATCATAATTGTCTACATCTTCACACACCAAGAACCTTCTATGATATGATAAAATTGACATTTATATGTGACAGACAAATAATGTGATAATTTATCGCAGAAGGTATAGTGTATATCTATTTTTACTACTAGGCAATGCGTAGGTACTATAGCATTCTGGTTTGAGGACCATTATAACTAGTGAAATAACTGCTCTATTCTGGTTTGAACACGTTGCAGCCTTATAAAACACATCGAGAAATTGCTATTAATTTTTTCAGGCAATAAAATTTCTATACACTGTACAATATTTAACGTATAAAAGATTCTTCATCCAAACTAGGTCATAAAGCTATTTATATTCTCATATGTTGAAAAGTCAGGCTAACTTCCAACTACTTACCCTCTTCTTCACTTTTCAAAAGATTTTCTTAAAGCTCAAATATAAGGATAAGTTTTCACTCGCGCCAGGCTCAAAATAACGGAATTACGGACAACATTACCCTGTGTGCACAGCGTAAATATCTTGTAAACAACATAATTCAATAACAGACAGGGGAAGGACAGAGGGATCCTCACTCGCACACGGATATAACCATCTTAATGAGATATCAAAATGAATACTCTTTATTTAAAATATGGGAGAGTGAAACATTGCAAAATCAAGCATGATTGTTTCATCATCATCAGCCATAATATGACGTCTACTGTTGAACATAGGCCTCCCCCAAAGATTTCCAGACGGACCTGTCAAAAGCGGCCCGCATCCAGCGCGTTCCTGCGACCTTTATAAAATCGTCTGTCCACCTAGTAGGTGGACGGCCGACGCTGCGCTTGCCTCTACATGGTCTCCACTCGAGAACTTTTTTTCCCATCTGCCGTTACGTCTGCAGTTCTTCGAACTATGTGCCTTCCCATTGCCACTTCAGCATGTTAATCTGCTGGGCTATGTCAGTGACTTTCGTTCAAATTCAAATTCAAATCATTTATTCAGTAATTAGGCCTCTAAGGGCACTTTTACACGTCATTTTTCATTTTTCACAATGTTGTTATACTAAAAGATTCTACCGGTGCTTCGGAAAAGCCCACTGACCTGAGAAGAAGCACCAAGAAACTCAGCGTAGGTCTTTTATCATTTTTTTTTGAAATATATATATTTTACAATTTGAAAATCACAATATTACTTCAATTTTAAAGATGGATATTAAATGCGAAAACTAACGGAGAGTACCTAAGTAAAACAACCACCTAAATGTTTAATTTTAAGTAAAAAATAAAGTCAACCATCAAACAGAGCAGACCAGTCCACACAAGCAGCACCCGTTCACGAGTATGACACATGTGCCAGCCAGTCGTTCTTCTACGGATCTCCTCATTTCTGATTCGATCCCTTTCCATAGCTCGCTGAGTGACCGCGAGCAGTCTTTGGAGGCCCATAGAGGCCACGTGTCTCAGTGCCGTATGTCATCACTGGTAACACACATTGATTGAAGACTTTTGTCTTTAGGCACTGAGGTATTTTGGACAAGAAGACCTTGCTTAGTTTCCCGAATGCTGCTCAACCGAGCTAGATTCGACGGTTGACTTCTTTCTCAAAGTTGGACTTGCCTAGTTGGACTACATGACCTAAATAGATGTACTTGTCCACGACTTCGAGTGTTGAGCTCCCAACGGTAATCGGGGTAGGCACAACATGAACATTCGACAGGATCGTCAAGATGGTTTACATTGTACAAGAAATAGGTTACAAGCTAGTTCTATCTATTTAGATTTGCTATTTAATATATTTGTGGTATATAAAATATAACATTTATAAAAAATATTATTCTTCTTCTTCTTGATCGTTTTCTTCATCACTGAAGGTCGTGTCCGTCCTGAAATCTTTTCATGGAGTCGATGACGAGCCGTCTCCATGCCCCCCTATCTTCGGCTTTCCTCAGGGCAGTGGCAATAGGCAGTCCTGTTATGGCCCTTATTTGGTCAGACCAGCGGGCAGGTGATCGTCCAGGTGGTCTTTTATCTTCTACTTTCCCTACAACCAGCAATTTGTCCAAGTTATCTGGCTGTCTTCGGGCAATGTGGCCAAAATAGCTTAACACTCGGTGGTAGCATATTGTAGAAAGCCTAGTCTTGATGTTCAGTTGGGCAAGAATAGACTTGTTGGTGCGTCTTGCTGTCCATGGTATGCGTAACATTTTCCTCAACACCACATCTCAAAAGCCTCGATCTTTTTCCGGTCTGCTGCGCGAATCGACCATGATTCGGAACCGTATAGGAAGATCGAGAATACCAGTGTTCTCACGAATCTCACTTTAGTTGTATTGGAGACATTTCTGTCGTGCCATATCCTCGACATCTTGCTCATAGCAACTTTTCCCATTTGCGTACGCCTCCGAATTTCTTTTTCGCAGCTTCCCTGATCGCTGATCATTGAGCCCAGGTATACAAACTCGCTCACGAATTCCAGGTCTACCAGTTCGCCCGTGGGTACGATATGTCCAGTTCGGTCAACGAGCATAACTTTTGTTTTGGCTCTATTGACCGAAAGTCCCACCACCTCGCTTTCTCGCTCTACCCTAAAAAATATTATTATTACAGACATAATTTAGATAATTATCATAAAATTATAGAACCTTATTTCACAAAATATAATATAACACATAAGTATTTATCTGTATTATTTATCCATTGACTTCTCCATTAAAGTCAAAAGAGGTATTATTTCAATTCATGATAATTATGATTTTTTTACAACATAAAATGGACGTAACAAATAGTATGTACTATTATTCCAAGTATGTAAGCAGTATATGCCTACAATTGACCCTATTTACTAATAGCGAACCTATCTGTTGAGACGTGTATCATAGAATTAGCATGATCAAACGCGGCTCAATACGGCGCACAAATGCATAGTCCCGGTCAATTCATGTACACCGACATTTGTACGGCAGTATGTACACTGCACCGAACACGAGCAATTTAACATGTAAATACGGTGTGTACGCCGCTTTACCTGCCCGGAATGCCTTTGACGATGATGTAGTTCGAAAAATATAGCTTGCATCTCCGTTGGTAGAGGTGCAGGGTGCGCGGAGCTTATATTCAAGCTAGTGGCCGTATAATAACGAAGAGGCTTCCGGAACGATTGCTATACGATCTACATATATCTATACATATAATAAAGCAGTAGAACCGATGTGTCTGAACATTTAAAGAAATGTGATAAAAAAGGCTAAGGGAGCTAAAAGAGGCTAAAGAAGAGTAATGGAACCCAAATCAGCGATTTTTGTAATTCTTTTCTGTTTGTCTGTTTTTCTGTTTGTTTGTTACTGCACATATCCAAAATTACTAAACGGATTTCGATGAAATTTTGTACATAGGTAGATCATATCCTGGATTGACACATAGGCTACTTTTTATATCGGGAAAATATAAAGCGGGACTTTTATCGGGAGCCGCAAGCAAAACCTAATACAATAATAATATTATTTATTGTAAACATAGAAAACAAAAATATTATATTTCGTTAAATCTACGGTGTCCAGTTGCTTTATTGCTACAAGCGATCTCTTCCAGACAAACTTCGACCACATATCTATAGCATTCCTGAACAGTTCTGGAGATTTACATATATACATTTCAAGTGACTATAGGCACAGTTCATGATAATATTTGTTTAAAATTTATTTATTTATTCCACATACTTACAACTAGTTACAGGTTACACCCAATACAGTAGTGTAGGACACATTCAGAATTATATTGAATACAACCAACAATTTATTACATAAAATTAAGTACAACTAACTTAGATACAAGCGGCCTCTGTGAACTCCGTCAGTGAGCACGAAAATATATCAACCCAGCTGGACACTGCATTGAGCACACGCAGCGCGCGTGTCAGCGGTGAGTGCTGCAGTAAGTTGGTGCGAGCTCGAGGCACCGAGAGCAATGGCGGTCGCCGCCGTTGCCCGATACACCCATCAGGGACACACAACCCCACTTGTAGGAGGCTGGGATTGCGTATTTTACCGCGAATCACTTTAAATACGTATTTGGCAAAAGCAACTTCCCTACGAACTTCCAATTTATAATAACCTGTCATTCCTAAAACAAATAATGTAGGATATAACAGAGGATAACCTGGGTAACAACCATACTGTTTTAAATATAAGAATCTAGTAAACTTATTTTGAACACGCTATATGATTCATTTGTTTATTAGCCGCTATTACTTTAATAATTATTTTTTACTAGCTTTAGCCCGCGGCTCCGCCCGCATTAAAAAGTTGTACCGGGATAAAAGTCCCGGTTTATATTTTCCCGGGATAAAAAGTAGCCTATGTGTTAATCCAGGACATGATCTACCCGTGTGCCAAATTTCATCGAAATCCGTTCAGTAGTTTTTGCGTGAAAGAGGAACAAACATCCATACATCCAAACATCCATACATTCTTACAAACTTTCGCCTTTATAATATTAGTAGGATTCGGGCAGCGTAAAGTGATTCTACCACAACTTATAAGTTGAGAAGTGCCCAGATAGACTTGATCCCGGAACATGGTAATGTAAACCACTTTTTTTATTGCATTAAATGACGAGACGAGCATGGCGTTCGCCCGATGGTAAGCGACACGACCACCCATAAACAATAGAAACACCATCCAGCACCCTGAGTTACAAAGTACTGTGTGGCATTCTCCTGCGCTCGTCATTCTGAGACATAAGATGTTAAGTCTCATAATGTCCTGTAGTTACATTAGCTACAATGTGCTTCAAACCGAAACACATCAATACATGCACACTGTTGCTTGGCGGTAGAAATAGACATTGCAGTGGTACCCACCTAGACGGACCCTTACATATGAGAGTCTTACCACCAGTAAAACCACTATAGCGGGTTTAACACCTTGAGAACGCAGCAGTTAGGACCTAGATGAATACAAATGTCCTACCGCCAACTGAATGATTGATGAAGCAGCTGAACGATAAGCCTCTGGATTCCTAACTTCATAATTCTGTACGAATGAAGTTTTTACCTATACCAAATTAGTATGTATTCATTCTAGACTACATAACTATGAAACGTTTGCTATTGAACGATAATCCCGGAATCCGGACTATTTCATCCATATTCAATGCTGTCCATTCGAATCCACGTATAAAATCCCAGCTGACACATTTCAGTTTCAGAAACAGTTCAGTTGTCATACAGGCTTGTCGTTTTATTTCTAAACTAGTATTTAGAAATAAAAGCAGCTCTGCCCGCGTGCAAAAGATTTTCCGGGATAAAAAGTATCCTATAGCAGTCAAGAATAATGTAGCTTCTTATTACTAAAAAAAAAATCAAAATCAGTTCAGCAGTTCCTCAGATTAGCACGTTCAACCAAACGAACGAACAAACTATTTAGCTTTATAATATTAGTATAGATTTATTTAGCTGTGGTATACCGCGGATGACTTATGCTCAAAATCCCATTTCTATTTTATATCCTTATAAAAAAAAACTCATAATAAACATCCCACCGAGCCATCAACTGAGAGTTAATTAGGAAAAAATAAAAAATAAACTCGACAAATATTATTATAATATTACATAAATGAAAAGAATTATGAAAGAAAAATTGTGCTCGACGAAAGTTTGGTCATAGCGGTCTACTGGGGAAAAATTAAGAGGAAATCCGGTGGAGAGGGGAGACCAGGGCAAGAGGGGAGGTAATGAACGCAACCACCCCTGGCCCTATTATTTTATCCACATTTTACCCTTATTTTTTTAGTCGGAACCTTTCGGATGTGGGTTAAGTTAAAGGTGATTCGTATTACTCTTATGTTTTAACAGATTAGATAAATATTATTACGTAAGGGATAATCACGTGATTATATTATTCGCTGATAAAATCATTAGAATGTTACAAAATTACGACGAATTGAACGATGCTGACTCTAAAATTGTGCAATGCTAAAAAAACTAAATGCATTAAATTTACTATACCCAATGTAAGACACGTACAAACCATACATACATATACACTCACTCCTGTTATCCCCGAAGGGGTACGAAATCCTCCTAGCCAGTTTCGGCCACGGCGGCCAATCTCAACGGAGATCAGCCAGGTACGCAGGAGATATTATAGTGCACAAGTGTGTGCGCAATACACAGGTGCACTCGCTATTCCTTCACTCTCATATTCCGGTGAGACGGCAATCCGACATGACCGGAGAGAGATCAGGCGCAGGACCAACGGCTTTACGTGCTTTCCGAGGCACGGGGGTATCACACCGCCAACTTCCTGACTCCGAGCTGCGACTGAGTAAATTTTAAGATGAAAATACCCAGTCACAATTTTTTTGGCTCGACCCGGGATTCGAACCCAGGACCTCAGCGCGCAAATCGTACTCGTAATGCGTACGCAATACCACTACGCCACCGAGGCAGTCAATGCCTCGGTGGCGTAGTGGCCTCTGCCTACCCCGAAGGGGTAGGCAGAGGCGCAACTAGTGCACCCACTTTTCGCCATTATTCCGTCCCATGATGTGATAGGGGGCGAGCCTATCGCCATATCGGGCACAAATTCCAGACTTCGAGCTGACACTGAATAGAAAAACTCAATATCACTTTGCCCGACCCGGGGATCGAACCCGAGACCTCAGCTTTGCAGTCGTACTGTAATACAACTACGCCACCGAGGCAGTCAACGTACAAACCAATGTACAAATAAATGGAGAAGAGTTGAATCCTGTTGCATCAACTACTTTTCTGGGCATCACATTAGACGCGAGACTCCAGTGGGGATCGCACATAGCAAAGTTAGTAGGTAGGCTAAGTTCAGCGGCTTATGTAGTCAGAAAAAAAGGCGTCTAACTGGTGTAGCCATGGCAAGAATTGTTTATTTTAGTTATGTATTCTGTCGTATGGTATTCTTCTTTGAGCTAACGCTGCGGATAATAACAGTATTCGTGTTGCAAAAGAGAGCTATTAGAACTATTTATTGTATCGGATCTCGTGTTTCTCTTAGAGAAAAGTTCAAATAGATAAACATTCTTACTGTAACATCGCAACACATATTTGCAAGTCCTATGTATGTACGAATATATATTGCAAATTTTGACGGAATATGCAATATTCATAATAAAACACAAGGAATAAAACTAAATTTGTAATACATGGTATTCGTCTCAATAAAGTGAGCTATTCTTTTGTTAGTCTATGCCTACGCTTCTTCAATAAACTTCCTATGCATATTGTTAATTCCCCAAAAAAAATCCCCAAAATTCTTATGGTTAATAAAAATTATAACCACAACCATATGCAATGCGAGTACCTAAAATCATTTGCATTTTAAATACAAAACTAACACTTTAATATACATTACCTACAATACAAAAGATAAAATTCATTAACAAAAGCAAACACGCAACAAAATTAAAATTTTCACCCTAGGGATCCAGGTTTACCTTATCGCTACATCTTGTCACATGACACCAGTCTGAAGCGCCCGACGTTTTGATCACAGGGTCCGTAGATTACGCTACACAAGCACTTTTCGGACCTCGTTCACTTGTAATTGATGGTACCTAATCAGATGTACAGAATAATTTATGCTCACACATAACGTTTGTCATAATGTGTTTATGGTTATCTCTTCATGTGTTTTTAATGAACTTCAATAATTATACTCAAGTATTTCATTGGTCAGGTTGATAAAACGCTGTATAATCAGTAGTTTTCTGAGCTCGAGTGATCGAATCGAAAACAGTTTTTCCGAATCTTCAAACCATACATACATACTCACGCCGTTTATCCCCGAAAGTGTAGGCAGAGGCGCAACTAATGCATCCACTTTCCGCTGTGAGTATTCCGTTTTATCGCCATATCGGGCACAAATATGCCGCTGTAGATGCGCATCAAGTAATATAAATGTTACTGTAAATATATTATTGTGCTTTATGGATGATTTGCCGCCCGTGCATCCAGAACATGAGGTGGCCACTGAAAATCAGTGCTGTGTTTTAGTTTACCTAACACAGCTTATGCTGAGATGGCCACCTAGTTGTCGTGGTGAATTTTATATTGTACTTTGTTTGTTTGTTTCTTTTTTTTATGTATCACGTGTACCGCGGCAATTAATTTATTCTTTCTTTCTTCAAATTCCAAACTCCGGGTCGATACTAAATAGTAAAACCCAATATCACTGCCAGGCCCGGGGATCGAACCCGAGACCTCAGAGCAACAGTCGTACCGTAACAAAACGCCACTGAGGCAGTCACTTTATATACTTTATACACTGACAAATACATATATATTCTCACATATCCATACTGCTTCAAATATACCAAAAACTTCAAACCCAACAAATATGACGATTTACATAGCGACGCGACGCGATTTATACGACGCCGCGATACACCAACACGAAAATGTTATTCTGTTTTCCAATATGGTATCTGTCAGATACATATCGTTGGTAACATATCATGAATTTGGAAATGACGTCGATCGATTTACCTGTGTTTTTGTATAAGGTGTGACAGCAGGAGGACATTGGATGGATAGTTAGTTACATAAGTTACTGAAGAAATTCAATTCTCCAAATCGCTTATACACCTTTGTGTTCAAACACTTTTGTGTTTCTTAAGGGATTTATTTTGTATAAAGAAAGCAAACTCAGTTAAACTTAAGCCGTATAGCCAAATTTAAATAATGGCTGATTGTATTTCATAACCTACTTTAAAATTCTAGTCATTTATAGAATTTTATAATAACTTAAAACAATATTCTTTAACTAATACATAACTCAATACTTTAATATTACTTAACATACATTTATTACATTTCAAAATATTCGCAATTATCTATGACCTATATATAGCATTCAAAATTTATAAAAGTATATTCTGTAACTATCTTATCTTTTTATTACACTCGCAGAGAGGGATCAGGGTAAAAATAAGATGCCCTTGAATGTCCGATATAAATTGTAGCTAAGGACGTGGTAATAGAGCTTTGCAGTCTGACCGATAAATTCTAGATTTAGTGATCACTCCAGACATCTAACGGTGATTCAATTAGATCTAAATACTTTTTTATAACCTTTGGCCTAGAAATTCATCTCATATGATATATTTTTATTGATTTGCAGAATAATAATAGCAATTTATAACTTTTAAAATAAATGTTTTATTGATTTTATATTTTTATAGAATCCCGCTTTCGACTGTTTCTTTTTCAGGATTCTATAAAAATATAAAATCATTAACCAGGCACTACATGGCCATTGACATGTATAAAAAATCATAATATAAAATGTTTTATTGGTTCTGTTTTATTTCTTGGATGTTGAGACGAGGAAGTAGCTCGCCAGACATTCAGCTACACGATACTTAGAAACATAAAATATAGAAACCATAACTTCAATTTACTTTAAAAACGCACTCTTTATCCTAAGGCCTCATTTACGGAGACCCTAGCCGTCGCGCGTTGCGTTGAGCGGCGCCACTCGTCACGCCTAGCATCTTTATAAACAACATCGTACCATACGCTTTTGATTACGCGTGTGATGTCAGAAAAATCACCCGACGCGCCACGAGATTTTAACTAACTACTGGACATAATGAGACTTAACATCTTATGTCTTGGGATGACGAGCGTAGTGCACTGTGTGGCATACACGGTACCTATTTTGTTACTCAAGGTGCTGGATGGAGTTGCTACTGTTTATAGGTGGTCATATCGCTTACTGTCCGGCGAACGGTATGCTCGTCTCGTCATTCAATACATTAAAAAAAAGAGACACAACGTCACGTGACACGCCTAATACTAAAGATATTAGGTCTCATAATAACATTTACAATTCGGTACACTTTCCTTTAAACCGGAACACAATAATGCTTGTGCATTTTTGTTGGTACTGAAACTTTTACTATAAAAAGAGTACCATTACTTTGTTCCGTGATTAATTAGAACGCTATGCAATAACTAAAATATTTCGTCCAGGCATTTAAAATTTCAAAACAATTGATTGAATAAGTAAATTCTCAACCGTTTGCAAACAATGCTGCATTCGAAAAACAAATTGTGCTATCGTCAATTTTTCTTTTTCAATGGAAACAAAAGCGGACAATCACCCATCAAGGGTGGGGCGCAATAAAACTGTTGCGAAATCATTTTTAATATCGGCCCCGCGCCGTACATTCTGACACTCCGCCGAAATGGGCTATTCATTTTGGCGTCTATGTCGTTAGTCTGTGAATTCGTTACCAATTTGAATTGTTAGCGAGATGGTTGGTGCGAGCATGGAGTGGGAGCGAATGGTTTTTTTGATTTCAGAAATAAATTGACTGCCTCGGTGGCGTAGTTGTATTACAGTACGACTGCAAAGCTGAGGTCTCGGGTTCGATCCCCGGGTCGGGCAAAGTGATATTGAGTTTTTCTATTCAGTATCAGCCCGAAGTCTGGAATTTGTGCCCGATATCTCGATAGGCTCGCCCCCTATCACATCATGGGACGGAATGACGGCGAAAAGTGGGTGCACTAGTTGCGCCTCTGCCTACCCCTTCGGGGATAACAGGCGTGAGTGAGTATGTATGTAGAAATAAATTGAAATGTTAGTTTTGTACATTTAATCCAAATTGACTACACTGCACTTGCTTATTTTAGGACGCTAAAATAGAATGTGAAGTAATGGATGGCCAATAAAACTCAAACAGTCAAAATAGATAAAAATATGACGATTGTAGTTCTAGATGTAGACATTTAGAGCAAATCCTGTACTGACTTGTCCTAAAGAGACGCATTTAGGTGTCATCTATCCAGTTTACATTCTAAGAGACAGGTAGTAGAATTCTGGTGACCACCAAACAGACATTATAATAAGTGGAATTTCAGTGTTAAAGTACTATTAAAACAAACATGTTTTTTGTTTCTCGGTTTGTTCCATCTTCATCTGCAAGTCATTCTCTCCTAACTTGCACCACAACATGCCCTGCACCAGTTCGTACGTACGGACGGACATAAATTATGCCTGTTCATTAGATACACACAAAAAAATGCTTCTTTGACACTGTAATGTAATTGTATGAACACACGTCATTCCTTTCAGCGTTCGTATAAAATTTGCTTTGGAAATTTTAGAAAAGTTTGATGGAAAGCTAAATATTGACTTTTCAAAGCTAAATTTATGATATGTCGTTTTGACATGTAGATATGTCATATTTCCTCTTAAATTGGTTGATGGTAGACGTAAAATAACATAAGTTTCATAATATTTTGTATGTGGTAGATATAGCTGTTTTTTTTTTCTTTGGAACTAAATATCGAAACCAGTACACCGATTGTTTATGTATCCACCATGTAGTCATTATTAACTTGTATAAAATAATTTCATGACAAAAACCAAATTCGAGGGATTTTACCATAAACTGAGTTTCAAATATCTACATAACTATGCAGATTGGATAAAACCGCCCGTAAATCCATAAGCTTGCTTTTAACTGCCAAAATGAAGGCACTTATTTGAGCGGTAAACTTCAAAACCAGATAAATTGAAGCTCCTACAGCGTACGACGTATCGTATACCTCTGTACGTATGTACATCATGTTGGTGATTAATAAGAAAATATTCGGTCAGATGACGAGTGGCGCAAGTTATAGCAGGGTTAAACAATCCCACGAGGCGGCCTGCGTCTTGGCCGGCACTCTGCCATGGGAGTTGGATGCCAAATACCTTTCGTCAGTATTCTTCTGGCGAGAGGAGGCATCCCAGCTCGGGCGGAGACTGGCTCCGAGGGAGGTCAAGGCCCAACTGGCCTCCATCCGCAGCGCCGCCGTGGAGGAGTGGCATACCAGGCTGGAGAGCCCGAATGCGGGCTTGAGGACCGTCGCGGCAGTGCGACCTGTCTTCCTAAGCTGGCTTGACAGGCGCCACGGTGCGCCGACATTCCGTCTGACACAGGTACTGACAGGCCACGGGTGCTTCGGCTCGTTCCTGTGTCGGATCGGAAAAGAAGAGTCCGCCGTGTGCCACCACTGTGGCAACGGCCGCGAGGATACGGTCCAACACACTCTCGAGGAGTGCCCAGCCTGGGATCTACAACGCAGCGCTCTTAGAGCAGTCGTCGGCGGAGATCTCTCGCTGCCGGCCGTGGTGTCTGCCATGGTCGGCGGCTGGAGGTCTTGGCGTGCGATGGTCTCCTTCTGCGAATGCGTCATCTCGCGGAAGGAGAGCGCCGGGCGGGATCGTGAGCAGAACGATCCCGCCCGCAGCCAGAGGAGACGTAGGAGGCGCCGGGTGGACGACTGACCGGCGCCTCGTGCCCTGTGGTCCGGGGGCATATAGAGAGTTCCACCACGGCATCCCCTGCCTGTCGTAAGAGGCGACTAAAGGGGGTTTTCAGAGTCGCGGGGCGAGCAGCGGGGGGCTGCTCAGCCCAATCTAAGCGACTCCGAGGTGGTTGACAATGCGGGTGGTCGGTCTCCCGCTGTAGTAGACGCCAAAGGCGTCCTTTAGAGTGTGGGGGCATCTTAGCCCCCTTGTATAGAGAGGGGCCGTAACGGCATTGCGCAGGGACGGTCCCGTGCAGCTATCTTAGTGCAACAAGATACCCCGGGGCCGTCACGTATGCGCCGAAGAAGGCCACCGCGGGTTTTGGTTGGTATGCCAGTGAAGGGGGTACATAGTGTTAGGGACTCGGCCCAATGCTCGCTCGGATGATGCTATATACTCCCGAGTGTCGACATTGGGCTGTAAGACTGTGCGAAACCAACATAACCGTTCCACTTACCCCCCAGTGGCGGTAGCGATAAAGCGTTTTTCCCCGCGAAAAAAAAAAAAAAAAAAAAAAAAAAAGGGTTAAACAATATGAAATCATCCTAGCCTATTTCGATCACAAGTGTGTGCGTATTACACAGGTGCACTCGCTATTCCTTCACTCTCATAGTCCGGTGAGGCGGCAGTCCGACATGACTGGAGAGCGATCAGGCACAGGACCAACGGCTTTACGTGCTTTACGAGGCACAGTGCCAATTTCCTGAGTCCGAGTTGCGACTGAGTAATTTTTAGATGGAAATCCCAGTCACAATGTTTTTTTTTGGCTCGACCCGGGATTCGAGCCCAGAACCTCAGCGCGCAAATCGCACTCGTAACACGTATGCAATACAACTACACTACTGCAACGTGGCAGGCACGTCCATAATGTGGGTATCAAATAAAAGGGTTTGCTGTGAATAACTCGAAAAAAAAGTATAAAACAAATAAAAAGTATTTTTTTAAACAAGCTTTTGTTTAAATGCTCTAAAAAATGACTTTAAATTGAATCAAACTTTGTTTATTACTATGTAGAGATAACAGCTTGTCGCGAGATTTACTTGTGTAGATAATACAATAATTATGTATTTTGATCTTTACAAAAGTAAATTTCGCGACAATCTGTTATTTCTAAATAATATTAAACAAAGTTTGATTCAACTTAAAGTATCTTTTTTTTCTTTTTAGAGCATTTAAATAAAAGCTTATTTTTTAAAAACATTTTTTACTTTTTATTTATTTCTAAAAATATCGGAGTTTGAATATGAATAACGTACAAAGTTAAACCACATTATTGAAAGTATTAATATCTCAAAACAGACTCATTTCGCATAAAGAAAAAGGGTAACTTGTATTTAAAAAGCTCCATACAAGACGGATCATTAGTTTTTGAGGAAATTGCGGATATACAAATGTAAATACTGTGTGCATATACGGTTCAAATATAGATACTCCTCTTTATAGTTGCTTAAAAATAGTTTGTTTTGCTTTACTGGCCCACGAAATGAACCAAAATCAAATAATCCGCCGCTTATGAGTTAGCTCGCACCGTAAGAACCTCTATACATCAGATTTATCGCATCAGCCATGCGCTATCTGCGTGCACTCACTAATTACCGAGCCCCCACGCAACACGTCGTCCCGTGTTCATTTCCGACCCATCGAGATTTATATACAGCTAACACACAACTTATTATATTACTGAAATATTATAGGGTCTTTGAGCGTAAGAAGCCGTTTGATATGTACAGTGTTCTTTAAGATATTATGCTGGTTGGAAAGACATCGTATTTATTGTCATTGTAATCGTAATTGAAATCGTATTCATTGTAGGATTTCTGAACGTTATGTCTTATGAGACTTATAAGAATATTTTAGGACTACGTTATTTTTGTAATAAAGTTTTGAAGTCAGGGTTATATTCTTTTTTTTTATGCAGGTGTAGCATTTTTTTTTGGCATTGAATGACGAGACGAGCATGCCATTCGCCTGATAGCATAGATACGCGCGATACCATCAAGCGAATAAATATCTCATCTAGTGACTAATTATAATAATAAAAAAAAACATTGTTCATCAATTGCTCATTTATGATGAAATATAGCCGTAAGCTTCTATAAAAATACATACATCCTACTAATATTATAAAGGCGGAAGTTTGTAAGAATGTATGGATGTTTGTTCCTCTTTCACGCAAAAACTACTGAACGGATTTCAATGAAATTTGGCACACGGGTACATCATGTCCTGGATTAACACATAGGCTACTTTTTATCCCGGGAAAACATAAAGCGGGACTTTTATCCCGGAAAAACTTTTTAACGCGGGCGGAGCCGCGGGCAAAAGCTAGTACATAATATATACAGAGTATGACGCCTCTGTCTTATAAAAATTCGTAGAAACATGGCTGCCAAATTTTACTATAATTTATTAATTCCGCGAATATAATTCATACGGACAGCAGCGATTAAAATCTAGCCTTCCATAGCCTGAAAGCCTTCTATAAAATTGATCAAAATCACTAGTCTATCAAGAAAATCTTATAAATAAATTTTAGAATTCAAAGTCTACTGAATAATAATATGTACTTAGATAATCTGAAGCTCTAAACGGTTAGACGTCCTAAATACGGTCCGCCGGATTGCTTTAAAATTTCAATAACTACCCTCGCCTTTGGGACATTCTAAATAACTTCAGTCTAACTAACATCAAGTAAGTTCGGGCAACTTTGGCTTAATGTAGGGGACGGATTTGGGAAGTAACCGGGGGCTATAAAGTAGTTATTTAGATTGACAATGACTTGTAATTGAAATCGAGTCGAATTTAAAAATGACTGTCTTTTTGAAATAGTACCTATATCTGAGATGCGAAATCCTGGATTGTGTTGTCACTATGATACGCAGTCGTAGTTCTATCGATTAAATAAACGGCTTGTTCGTTACCAACTACTATCTTATTTGGTTGTATAAAAAATAAACAATAATATACTCTAAATAAGGGGCTCTAGAGTAGTCTCGTATCCTCGTAGTCTGTTTAGCAGTATTTGTGATATAATTTTCTAGTTGTAGGTCATTGATGTACTAGACATTTATAATTACAGATAAATATGTAACGAGCTTTTAAAGTCTCCGAATAGCACAATACTCTGTTATGTAGTACTTTTTAAGTTTAAGTTGCGTCGAGGTTACTTTTGAATATGATAGCACTGACTATATAGCGATAGACACACTGACCCCGTTCAAGACTGTATAAGAAAAATCGAGCAGGGGCCAAATATCCCAGCCTACTTTACAGAGTCCGTTGGTGAGTAAAGATAGTCAACTGCCGGCAAGTAAAGTTCGCTTTGTGAATGTTCAATGTGCCGATCCTTAGTGTATTCTCTTTGCAACTAACTTATTCGGGATATTTAAAAACTCGTCAAGTGGGAACCGAACGCCCCACTGAAGGTTCTGCTACACTATAAAAAAGTGTTTTACGTGTGAGGTCCGTTAAAATGTACCTAATATTTGGTTTCATTGTTTTGTGTTGTAATAACCATCGAAAAAATACACCCGTGAACTTTTTTTTACTGTAAATTATGTATTTATTACGATTCAAAAAATAGATGTCATCGTACATAGGTTAAAAAAAATATTAAAAAAGGTGTCTTTAAAGGTTGAGCTCTCAGTGACAATATTAGTTTTAGTGGGTTTTTAATACATCAATGGTTTTAGTAAAGATAAATGCTTTCGCTACGTGAAAGGGATCATTAGACAAATGTTATATTTTTTGGCTGGTTTATTTACTAAATATGGGGCCATATAAAGTTATTTAGTAAGTGTATTGAGCTGTCAGGAACATGAATCATACGTCCGCGACTGAAGCTTGTTAGTTTTCAGTTACCGTTTGTTCAACTGTATGTTTCACTGAGAAGAGTTCAATATTTATTGATAAAACATAACCTCACTGTTTGCCCTCAATTGGATAACTAATATTTCAATAGTTATTGATCGTATATCTTGTCAGTTCACAGCATAAGTTTTTTTATTGCTACTGAATGACGAGACGAGCATGCCGCTCGCCTGATGGTAAGCAATGCGACCGCTCATAAACAACAATAACCCCATAAATAACATTTAATAATAAAGTACCTACCGCGTGGCACTTCACTGCACTCGTCCCCCTGAGACCTTAGATGTTCAGTCTCATAATGGCCAGTAATTAAGCTGGCTACAATGTCCTTCAAACCGGAACACAACAGTGCATACACATTGCTGCTTACCGGTAAAAATATACATTTAGTACAGCTACTGCCGCGCTGTGGTTCATTTTGAAAAATCAGTCAGATCTCAATAATTTTGATGCAAAAACTCAGGTCCGTCAACACAATACAAATAATCCCGAATTAAGCCGCGACAGATTATTAATATTTAAATATATTACATTGCATTACGTGGCGTGCTAATAATTAATGAACGTCAATATACAAACGAGTGAATTTGTCACACCACTGTGGAATTTATGAATCGATTATATTTTAACCATTGATACGATTCATTCGTTGTAAATTGGGATTGAAATTCGGTCGTGGCATATTCGATGACTTTATTTGTAATACTTACGTATTATTAATAATATTTTAATTAAGTAATAAAAAAAAATTTGCTAAAGTCTGAAAAGAAATCGAATATTACAGTGTGCTGGATTAAGTAATCAAAATTGTTATAGTAAAGTATAGTGTAACTATTTTAGTATTAGCTCTCCTTTGTCTACATAGTCTTATACCACTTCAATATAAAGATAATAAAGAATATTTAAATAAAAACTGACTGGAATTAGCATTTCAAGGAAACCAAACACTAAAACCCATCAACCGATTCAAACGCAATCTGAAATCACTGACCACATCTGTATTCCTAGCGACGTCACGGGACGCATCGGGACGCCGCGATATTCTAATGAAAAACGCCGGCCTACGTGAGTCAATAAACTTGCTACTGTTTTCGGTGTTTGCGTTTTAGGGTTGAGAGGTTGCGGCGAAGTCGAAGGGTTAGGATTTATAAAAAATGTATTGGATATTAAAGAGCGGATCAGTTGAATCTTTTGATTTTTGTCTAAATTCTGTCAATTTAAAATAACTCGTAACTATGAATATTATGTATTTGTACGTAATTAAATACTTTGTTTAGCTCTTTACACTACGGCGACCATTGGTCGTCACGCAAAGACATTAAATATTGTTCGTAATTCTCAGAGTAATAAGTTCAAAATTTGAAAACCTTTCTTTGCTTTTATGCTTACACCGGGTCAAATTTTTCACCAAAATCGATTTAGTGTTTAGTCATAGCATAACAGGTAGACAAACTTACTTTCATAATAATAATGCCTGTATTTACGGTTAGCCTAATTCCCAAAATGAATGTAGACGTTGGTAAGCACACATCATTATCAGATATATGAAGTACACTGCTGAACATAGGCGACCCCTATAGATTTCCAAATGGACCTGTTGTTTAATAAGCACATACTCCAAATAAATTAGGAATTCATGAATTGGGTCTTTGTTCATGTATTTGAGGCTGACTGTACCAATTGATACTAACCGCAGATACTACTATATACCAAGACTTACCATACCAGCCCTGTATTATATACTGTCCACTGCTGAGCACGGGCCTCCTATGCTCCTCTACTACTTTAGGCCTTAGTCCACCACGCTGGCCCAGTGTGGGTTGGCAGACCACACATACCTTCGAAATTCTTATAGTGAAATTCTTAGATATGCAGGTTGCCTCACGATGTTTTCCTTTACGTTAAAGCGAGCCATAAGACACACATAACTTTTTTTAAAAGTCAGAGGTGGCCCTTGGGTTTTGAGCCTGCGGACATTCGTCTCGACAGTCCGTTCCACTCCCAACTAGGCCATCGCCGCTCTACTTAGGCTTAGCCGATACTCAACTCATTAATCGTACCACAATAAGACCCAATCCAATTCCCAAGAGACAAAGGACCAAATACTTTTTCATTAAAGCCGAAACGATAAGTCTCCGTTAACAAAGACATCCAACTAATAGGGCCTTAAATACGGGTGGATTAAATTAATATACACTCGCAAACTATGTACGGAGCTAGCGCCCAAACTAATAAGGCAGTTGGGGCCGGTCGCTTGTATCTTAATCTGAGATTAATTTAATTAGTATTTATGTGATTGAAAATCTTCTATTGTAATAATAAATTTCGCTCGCGGTTTTGTTTGAGTTAAAATCTGTTCTCGCAATATAAATAATCTATACAATTCTTGGATAACGTATCTTCTACTTAGTCTAAAAATCTGTTGATAATAAACGAAGCTGCGAGAATGTGCATAGCTATACCGGTGTTTATTATATGGCGCCATCCCAGCGTTTGTATTACTACATGTTATATCAATATAACTAGGTACGATGTGCTCGCGCCGCACCGATCGTGTCCGTGACCAATAGTAGCTAATTGTTTACGTTAATAAATGCACGTCCTTGTGTTACTAAAATCAATAGTTTTGTTTGTTCCTGAGGCTGTCTACCAACAAAATCTGAGTTGGAGTAGTTATTCTAAAGATTGACTCTTATATCTAACCCATAAAGTACTATTTATAATAAATTAATACAATTTTTAATAGTTTTTTTGCTATTGGCTTGTGGGTGACCAATGTCACCACATTTATTACACACACAAAAATAACACATTAAACACATACAACACAAACAATATAAAATAAAAAGTATCAACGCACAGACAAATAAATATTAATATTAGAATGAAATTATATATAGATAACCCGATCTTGTTTTGTGGAGTTAAACGATGTGCATTCTATTGTGCGCACCGGTTACCTGTCGCGTGACGTCATTTTGGGTCGGTCAGTCGTTGACCGCCGCGCTGTATGCGTACACAGAGAATAACTGGAGTACAGTCGTAACGCTACCGCTAAATGATACACCTGTGTTGCTTAAGGCTGACTTATAGTACTATCGCTCCGAAAACTGTATCTTCTGTTTCGCGCTACTTTCTATCGCTGTCTTGACTTTCTGCTCTCTCTCCTTCTATCTTATGTGTATGGTGTTATTTGTGTAGTGTGGTTATTAAAATCTATCGTGGACTGAACTTTGGACTTTTACTTCTCTACTCTTCTTACTTCTGCTATCAGCTATACTACATGTCTACTCCACCAACCATAGGCTTTATAATTTACATTTTGTGCCAAATTAACAACATAACATAATGATAAATTGATATTTCAAATGTCTATCTATAAACTTACATCATACAAGTCGTAATGATAAAAAAACGAATGTTTTATTTTCGAAATTGTAAGCCTTCGATATTGAACAAGAGATACTTTGTTTTATAAACTGAGTTTTTAGATGTTTTTTTTTCAATTAGCTCAAGCCTTTCAATCAATATGAGCTTTGTGAATTGCCAATAAATTAAATTATAAACTATTCAATATCTAGGCATCATAGTCGGTGTATTCGACATTCGAGATTTATAAAGCCAAGCCAATATTTCTTCTAATAAGTTTAAGTTTATATTATGTCAGACATGAATTCACTTTATTTTTATTCTTTTAAATTTTAAACAATGCAATTTCCGATTCTCATACGGTAATTAGATGTACAAAGGATATATATTTTAATACAGTATGACATTATATTTGCATAAGTTGAATTCGGTTAAAATAAGCAAGCAAGAAAATACCAAGCAGAAGTCCAAATACTGTGTAAATTCACTCGCAGAACTCACCTATTTTATAGCCGAAGTAAATTATCATATAACAAAGAAGTTCTAACACTTTAAACTAAACTTAACCACCAACTCATGTCTAAGTTGGACTAAACTAAACGCTGGTGAAGCCCGTCCGTCCGTTTCCTTAGTGGTTGCCACTAATTATCGCAGTTAGTCGACAAAGAGCGGATCGTCTCAGCGCCACCCAGACGGCCTTTCATGGCTTCCACCAGATTTTACAGCGTTTCAGCCGCAATTTACACAACTTCACGATAATTACTTTTCAGTGTTTAGTAGATAGTAACATAGTGTATTTAATATTTTTTCCAAGTTTTTTCCCCGGGTGCCAAGACATTTCGTTTTTAACAGACTTTAAAAAGGAGGTTCTCTATTCGATCCGTATGTATGTATGTTTGTACGTATGTATGTATGTAAATTTGTATAGCCGCGAGTTTCTCAAAAACTGCTATTCTAAATTGAACAATGTTTTCGTATACTTGATTTTGTATTTCCTTGGCTTAGCTGGCAATTTAAATTAGGCATCGACTCCAAATATACGTATATACTAATACAGTTGATTTATTTTTTGGTTTGCAGTGATTTTGAAGTCGGTTTATTTTTTGTTAAAAAGTTTTTATGTCTTTATTTATGCGCGCTGGTCTTAAAAACAATACTGATTTGTATAAGACTTTCATTCAGAGGTCTTTGAGTAATATACATAAAATTTTATTCTGGAAAAGAAATAATAGCACACAGAACAACAAATAGTAGAAAATAAAGATTATATACCACATTGTACGTGATTATTAGTTTATCTATTGTTTTATACCACAAAGCCTCTAAACATATAATTTGTCGCTACGAAAACGTTTGTACTAACATGTTGTGTTCTCGTTATTCGATACCAGATTCAATCTCAATTCGATTGTCTTTGAACACAAAGAGGCATAGACTACACGCGTTTGCAGGTTCGGATTTGAGATGGATTGAGAGGTTTTGATCCTGTGATATTTTATTGAGAAAATGTAGAATTCCCTATTCATTTTCTTTAATATTTTTTGTGTGTTTACACACATAAAACAAAACAAACGGATCAGTGGAAGAAGTTTATGCAATATTTGTGAGCGTTGAATGGTGTATCGTTATTCGATGAACATTATGTTTCTACAGGTAGGTAGTCTATGCCTTGCCAAGAAAAGAAAAAAATGAATGATTATCTCGTTGCAAAAAAATATACTCCTTGGCGTTCTTTATGATGTAAACAAGCTGAGTATAATGATCCTTATTGTGCTACAGGAATGACACATCTGGCACCGTTCCAGAATCTTCCTTACAGCTATATTCCCTCGTTATCATTACTCAAAATAACTTTATCATTAAGGATGTTTTCGAAAAGGTTGGTAAGAACACTGTCGTGAGAATAACACTTTAAATATAGTAAAGTTGGTGTAAATTTATTTATTTAAATTAGTAAGGATAATTTATTTATTTGGTCTGGCAAAGTACAATATATTGTATGACGTATGGCGTTCGTATTCCAGGTCGCATTATATTACTGTCTATGTTTTGAACCCGTGAAGTACTTTGTAATTCAAAGGTATTTATTGCTACTTATTATAAGCAGCTGTAACTTCATTTGAGCGACTCACTTATCTCGACCTTTCATTATACATAAAAAAAATCTGTTCCCTACCTAAACATACCCAGAATAACAGTTCCTAATCCGGCCCTGGCGACCAATGTTATTGTTCACTATAGGTTGAATTTCTGTTAAGATGTTTCCGAAGAGATTTATCTACGGGTTCCGTAAGCTTTACGGGTAATGGTCTAATCCACAGCTCGACCGGGTTTTCTTTTCCCCAAGAGCCTAAAATTCTTACAAAGTGCTCGTACATATATCATTTAGATGAATTGTTTTGCTGAATCTTTTATATAAAGGACTAAGAAAACTAATTTGTGCAGTTTTACTTTTGTTTGTTTTTAATCTTGATTTACACTTTCTTGCAAAACAAAATACAACAAGCAAACTTGGCTTAATTTTTTACAATAGCTGCTACTCACATCACTGCTTAGAAAACTCTTTTCCCGATATACTAGTATAAAAATAATAATAATACCAGCCCTGTATTATATACTGCCCCACTGCTGGGCATAGGCCTCTTCTATAACTGAGAGGGTTTCGGCCTTAGTCCACCACGCTGCCCTAGTGCGGGTTGGTAGAATTCACATACCTTCGAAATAACTTCTTAGGTATGCAGATTTCCTCATGATGTTTTCCTCAATATAAAGCAAGCGGTAATTCACAAAGAATAGACACAAAACTTTAGAAAAATCAGAGGTGCGCGCCCTTGGGTTTCGAGCCTGGGGATATTTGTCTCGGCAGTCCGTTCCACTCACAACAAGGCCATCGCCGCTTCTGTACTTATATCTAACTAGCTTTTGCCCGCGGCTCCGCCCGCATTAAAAAGTTTTTCCGGGATAAAAAACCCGGTTTATATTTTCCCGGGATAAATGTAGCCTATGCGTTAATCCAGGACATGATTTACCCGTGTGCCAAATTTCATCGAAATCCGTTCAGTAGTTTTTGCGTGAAAGAGGAACAAACATCCTTACATCCAAACATCTAAACATCCATACATTCTTACAAACTTTCGGCTTTATAATATTAGTAGGATTCAATTAAAATATGGTATTGAAGATAATGAGATTTTGTATCGTTGAAATATTTATTTGTATACACTCACGCCTGTTATTCCCGAAGGGGTTGGCAGCGGCACAACTAGTGCACCCACTTTTCGCTGTTATTCCGTCCCATGGTGTGATAGGGGGCAAGCCTATCGCCATATCGGACACAATTTCCAGACTCCGGGCTGATACTGAATAGAAAAAACTCAATATCACTTTGCCCGACCCGGGGATCGAACCCGAGACCTCAGCGTTGCAGTCGCAATATTTATTTGTATCATTTCAAAAGTTCTAAATATTACCTCCAATAAACAACATAACCAACTCTAGCTCTTCATAATATGATCAATATAGATAAATAGTGTAAAGCTCGATTTCATCGCTTGCTGATAAATCTCTTCACATAAACTTATAACCCGATCAAATACAAAAGTCAAAGTCTAAGCTCCCAAATACATGGTACTAAAATGAGTACTGTCTACATTAGCTGTTAAAACGATAACCGTCAAATAAAATGTAGTTGTAACCTGTGTAACTGGCTCGTAAGCTACCGGTGCTTCATCACTCAAGCCACACAAAGCCTACGAACTAGCAGGCGATCACTTCACTCCGTAATCCAGGAAACTATGTCAACTGACAGACAGGCTTGATTTCAAATCAAATTGCAGGTGCCAGCCAGATAGTCCGTCGAATGCTGGAAAATTTGAATTAATATCATATTTTTTTATTAGAATAGTAACCGTTTGCTAGTGTTAGCATATATTTTGTATCACATCGGAGAGCGAACACCGTATACAAGGTGTTCAAACCCGCCATAGTGGCATCAAGTTCCGGTATCAGCCTGTGTATACCCGGTTCAAAAAGGCCGGCATAATTGTGTTAACTGGCGTGATATAATCATCTCTCGTTAGTCACTATCTGGACCCTTCTCCGCGTCAGGTTCTGTAGGGTCACTTTGCCTTGACCGTATTAAAAACAATCCGTAATAGTTTCAACAATAATCATGTGTGACAAATTGTGATGTACATCACGCGACACGCGAGTTTTGGGTTGGATAGCCGGTTCGATCAAGAAAAAAATATTGATTATAAAAGATTTTCCATTGAAATAAAAGTGTTGATTAATGTTATCGGGCTATCAGTATAGCAATAGGTTCTAGTATATGCATCGCATCATCACCATCATCAGCTACATGACGTCCACTGCTGACCATGGCCTCCTCTAAAGATTTCCGGACAGACCTGTCAAAAGCGGTCTGCATCCAGCATGTTCCTGTGACCTTTATAAAGTCGTCTGTCTATCTTGCAGGTAGATGGCCGACGGAGCGCTTGCCAGTACGTGGTCTTCACTCGAGAACTTTTTGCACCATCTAAAGTCAGTTCTTCGAACTATGTGCCCTGCCCACTGCCATTTCAGCTTGCTAATCCGTTGGGCTCTGTCAGTGACCTTCGTTTATGGGAAGAAAATTACTGTCTGCGAATAAGCTGCACAACTGTATACGTCTACGAGAAAAACATAAGCTAATTTAACCTCATCTAAACAGTCCAAACATTGCTAGCAATAATCGCACGCAATTATAACACCCCGTTTGAAAATGTGCAATTGTGAAGCAATTGCCCGCGTCTGTATACAACTCTTTTGATATATATTTAAGACGATTAAAATACTATCAATAATTCTGTACGATAATTGTACGTAAAATGCAAGTGTATCATCTTAAACCCATTTAATATTTTATTTTCCGTCCAACAAAAAAATCCTAATAGCATTATTAAACCCAAGAACAATCTAAAGCTATTCCGATTTGCAGCATCATCTAATCTCTAATCCGAACCTCCAGACGTACAAAATTGATGTTCCCATTGTGCCGGGCTTACTGTCAATCAAGCCGGGACCTGCGTGGAAAAACCGGGATAGAATCGTACCGGGATAAAGGCAGTAACGAGTTCCCGCACAAAGGAGGTGTAACTCACACGATTTTGACAATCGCCCTCTGATTGTTAGGTTACGTGTGCCTTTTTGATTTCGTTGCTATTCATTGCTGTGTTTTGGTATAATTTTAAGACGTAATGACATTGATATTTAATATCACAGATCTGCTGAATGTTAAATGTGAATAGTTTCTCTCGTTTCATTGTTTGGTGTTGTTTATTTTCCAGATTAAACGCAAAGTTTGAGTTTTATAAAATGATTTACTTACAATAGAATCCCTTATAGAGATTTGAAATTACCTACGCGACTGGCTGTATGAAATACCAGCCCTACAAAGTTTGACAGGCACGGAGAATACTTTGTAACATGTAAATTAGCATCTCATAAAACCGAACTAAAGAATATAATTGCAATTTTTACAACCACACAACGGCCGTAGAAACATTTTAAAGTCAAATAAAAAAGTTGCGCGGACCGGGGAAAGTTTCAAATTGATTTTGGCCCGTTTCGTCGGAGGGCCCGGTTCGTTTAACTTATTTTTAATTAAATCAAGGGCGTAATCGAGGAACCTGCGGCCCTCCGTCCGTCTTGATGTTATCAAAATGTACGGGAAAGTTTTAATGTCAGTTTTATTGTATCGATGAATGTCTGGACTTCGGTGATAAAGAAATCATTACAATTGTGATTCAGATATGTCCTTATTTAGTTTCTCATATTTTAAATGAATAGCTTTAGCGAAAAACTAAATTAACAAAAAGAAATAATTAAAATCTCACACTGTTAATACAATACTCCCAACCCGCACTAGGCCAGCGTGGTGGAGTAAGGCCTAAACCCTCTCAGTAGTAGAGGGGGCCCGTGCTCAGCAGTGGGCAGTATATACCTAACATAAGGCTGTTTGCATTGCAATATAATACTGATAGTATTTAGAGACAGTAAACATTTATTTCTTCTAATTTATTGGGTGATCAAATGAACAAATCGCTCGAATAATCGTGAAGACAATTATCCCTCTACATTAGTAAAATTGAGAATCTTCTGTCATTGAAAAAAATACTATCTACATACGTCCATAATAAATATTAGTATAACAGATATAAATTCATTACTCGTGTAAATACAAGCCTACGGTCATGAAAATTAATCTGGACCTAACAAAATGAAATTCAAATAACGTTTGATAAATCCAATCCAAGCTTGTAGATTCCATTAGAAGTGTATTTGATTATTATTAAATGACGTTCTTATTTTGGTTGGAATGTATGGAATATATTATTACAATGATTAAGAGACTTGGTGAGCGTCACCGCTCGGTGTCATAAAATATGTGTGACACTGCTGATCCTGGCTTATAGGAGTTGCAGTGGTGGGTGTGAGGGCCGGATCGTCTCTAAAGGTCATCTTTTGAGGTCACCTGGGATTCAGTGAAGTAAGATAGACTGGGTATCTGATGTATATCGAGAGACGTAACATATTCTCAGGTCAAAGTTGCAACCGCAGTTACGTTGTAGTTAAAAAGTACCATATAACGCATAAGCTGCCCTAAAACCACAAAATATTTGGTAGATGCTGTCTTGATCAAGTCAATGTTTCACAGATGCGCAACCATTTACATTAGTTGTCGAGTTTTTGAAACAAGTGGTAATAACTCAGACTACATCAAACACAACTCTTCGCACCGGTTTTAAAAAGATTCACCAACCCAGTATATTTAGCACAATGGTAAAAACTGCTTCAAATCTACCATTTTCCACTAACCCATAACTCACTGTCATTTCCTCACGTAACCCATTATGTCACATCCACATTTCTCCATTGTCAAAGTCGCGAATGGCCCATTCGCAGAACTAAATAGAGGCGCATGAAACAGAATACTAAAATCATCGGACAGATGCGGACGCTGCACTATCTTCATATTTTATTCACCTGAGCCGTGTAAAAGCGCTTGTTGCTGCAAAATTCACCCGTAAAATGTTTTTGCTTTAAGTAGAGTTCCGTAGGAGGGAAATGTGACTTTGTTAAATATTAAATCGGTTAATTAGGTTCTTTTTGTACGAATTGTTGACGTGATAAACAATTTACTTGATGTTAAGCGTTATGATTGGTGATAAGTCCGACTGAGTAGCACTCCATCGTCTAGTTTTACGACCACTGTAGCAGAGCAGAGCACTGTATGCAAGTCTTGTTGTGTGTCGGAAGGATATTATGAACAATATTTATTGGGACTTATGAGACGATCTTCGATCTCTGGGATGACAAAGTACTTCAATATCATGCCAAAATTCTTTAAATGAATCAACAATATACAGATTAATATTACCAAATACATACAGAACCCATCCCCGCGTGGTTCTCACCCTATCTATTTGCAGTGTCCGCGCGGTAGGCGTGCCGTCGCTGCACTATTTGGTGTCGGTTTTTACTTGTTTAGTTATTTTTTTTGCGCACGTGTTGTGAGTTTTCGGATTTCGGCGCTCAAGTGATATTTGTGAAAAGATTTTAAATTGTCACGTGGATTTTGCAACCATTTTTGCGCCACCGCCACATGTCTTTTTGTTTTGTGAAAATGTTGGTATCATTTATTTATTCCTCAATTTTTTTGCGTATTTTTGGATGAAAATTACGCCATGTTTTAATTTTCCTAAGCGGGGAAACTTTTTTTACCAAGTTATAATGCTATTTCGTAAATTTTTCTAATGACAAGTGATGATTTTTCTAATGTGCCTATCGACACATTCATATTATTGCGAACTAAGTATTAAACTCAGGGTGTTGTCCATGTTTTAGTGTAAATACTCTACTATAGGACCAAAAGGCATAATATTCTCACCCAAAAATCTTCATTTCTTATACTTCTTACAACACATACCTAGATTTGCTAAAAAATGAGGCCTAAAACAATTTCTTGGCACAAAATGTTCCCTAAAATATTTCGGAAACCGATACTCAATCCCTAAAGACTTGAGGCGGCCATCTTTAGTCGCAAAAAAGGTCTGGAAGTAAGAGCTATCAGCCTCAACAAAGACATCAACTTGTTGTTTTTTTATTAAATAACTATTCATTCTTTTCTTACGATAGGATGTATTTTTTCTACAGAGAATGGGCCAGTCGTTTATCTTGTCGTAAGAGATCATAGTCTATAATATAATGGAACAGGAACTATAAGATTGATTAGTTTTGTACATTAGGCGTAAGTGCCATTACAAACTCATGTATTTATTTACAAATAAAAATCTTACCAAACTTTTAGTACTCCGACTTGAGGATCGAATTCAGGATTTCAGACGATTCAGAGCTTATACTAATGAGACAATTGTAACAAAGTGACAAATAAGACATTCAATCATATCAGCAAAATAATAGAGTTCCTAAAATCGTACACACAAGTAACCAACAAAAGACTGACGCCACCGTATTTAAATCTCTATGCTTTCTCAAAAAATACTTCTTTTCAGAGAATAGCGACGCTTTACGTACGTTGAGAGGTTGCGTGGGGTTTTTCGTAGTTACCAAGTTTCCAAACCATGCGGACGGGTAGAGCCCTTGTGAGATTCAGCTTGCTTACGGCACCGCTCGTGTAGGATCTAAAGCATAGACTGAGAGCTGTTTGTAATTAGTTGATGTTAGATATAAAGGTATATTTAGGAGAATTTTATTATAAATTTGCCCGCGGCTCCACCCGCGTCAATAAGTATTTTCCGGGATAAAAGTACATATAAACCTTCCTCTTGAATCACTCTATCTATCTAAAAAACCGCATCAAAATCCGTTGCGTAGTTTTAAAGATCTAAGCATACATAGGGACAGATAGCGGGAAGCGACTTTGTTTTATACTATGTTAAGATAAAAATGTATCTTTATAAAAGTCAATAAAACATAGAACTTACTGGTGACAGCTGTCTTATTCATTGTAAAAACTAACATAATCCTTACCTTATTAGATTCAGAATTCAAATCACTACAATTCGTATTGAAATCCGTTCACCATGTTTAAAATTAGCCAGACACTACTGATCAAACAACTATGACAAGGCATCATGACGGGTTTTTAACATGTTTACATTTTAGTCCATTGTCTTCTTCTTCTTCATCTTTTGGAAGTCCACTGCTGAACTCCTCCTCCTCCTAGGCCTCCGCCCATGTTTCAGCAGTGGACTTCCAGGCTTTGGTTTGAAGTCTAGCTTTGCTTTGGGGGAGCCTAAAGATTTTTAGACCAACATGTTAGAAGCTGCCTGCATCCAGTCCATTATCCACACAATACAAAAGTAACGTATTCGGTAAAACTCTACTACGAAAGCAGTTTTTTTAGACTATGCAAATATCGTACACATCATAAAATAGTAAGCTCGCCCGCCTCCCATAGCTTCTTGTATCGTCCGTCATCGTAAAGCTAGCGCTAAATTGGCAGCCGTGGCGTCTGGCTTCGCCCTGTCAGATTATACTGACGGCTGTCTTCACGAATATAGTCTGTGGACTGCACAGGGCACACCTAGTTTCTCAGAATAATAACTAAAGCAATTAGTTATTATTCTGAGCCTAGCTTATATAACTATACAGACATAATAAATAAAATCATAATTATAGTTTGGATAACCAAAACCTATCAAGGATGATGGGAATCATATTTATAGATTTATTACTAATATGGCTATTTTACCCTTAAGCTTTTGATATCGGTATTAAAGGACATTGCAATCATTGATTATTATGAGAATAAGAATCTCATGTCCTAGAGCAGCAGACGAGATGTAGTAGCATAAAGTTCTTCTAATTCATAAGATAAACAGAAGTAAACAAATCGAATACGTATAAATCTACCTACCATTTTAGTAACACAACATTATTGTACCTCACAACATGGCTTAGATTTATTTAGCCATCAAAACCCGTAAATAAATCCAGCTTCAAAACCTAATGCGCTATTTACGGGCACTAAGCAGAGCCCTATAGGGACGTACTAAGCCTCTGGTGAAGGGGTGTTTAGACAGATTTATCCGTCTGCCGGTGGACAGTGACGGAGTCAGGTGGGCTCCGTGCCAGCAGGCGCCGTGACGCGCGGATTACGAGCCGTGTACGTGTCTCTACGTGAAATACGATCCTTTATAGAACACGAATACCAAATAGTTGGGGAGTTTTGTGTTGTAGAAAAATTGTTTATGTTCATATTTCTTATCAAGAGGTTAAATTATTAATTGAAACAAGCTTTTTACGTAGATCCGTGCGCGGAAAATAGTTTTCCGGGAGAAAAGTTTCGTTGTATATTTTCCCGGGACAAAAAGTGATGTGTTTCCTGCCAGGATCTCAAACGATCAACATACGAAAATATCTAAATCGGTGGACCGTAAAAGCGTAACAGACAGACAGACTTGCATATATAAGTACGGATTAATCTTTTAATATATTACTTAATAGCAAAAAATATTTTCCCGATAAAAAACAAATCTATCCTAAATATAGTTGACTATAATTTATTTTCATTACATTTTTTATTCAAATTCGCTAGCTGATAAATTTTTAGTTAGGGTTAGAATTATTTCAACGCTTATATAGATAACTAGCTTTTGCCGCGGCTCCGCCCGCTTTAAAAAGTTTTCCGGGATAAAAGTCCCGCTTTATATTTTCCCGGGATAAAAATTAGCCTATGTGTTAATCCAGGACATGATCTTCACGGGTGCCAAATTTCATCGAAATTCGTTCAGTAGTTTTCGTGTGAAAGAGGAACAAACATCCTTACATCCAAACATCCAAACATCCAAACATCTAAACATCCAAACATCCATACATTCTTACAAACTTTCGCCTTTATAATATTAGTAGGATAGTAGGATTAGCAATCTTGGATTTATTAATTCGTACTATATTAATCTATTTTCTATTAGAATCGTAATTGAAGATTTTGTATAGTGTCATAAATAAATGCATTACTACCTTAAGGCTCTATTTCACAGCTTGCTGAGAAATACTACCAATCACATAAAATATGTATAAGCCGAGCAATTATAAAAGTCTTCTATGCTCCCAAGTAAATACAAAATAATAGTAATAAAATAGTACTATGTTCATTGGCTGCTTAATACGATAACTGTTAAATAAAATTTACTTGAAATCTGCGACCAGCCCTTAATCTTAAAATCCGCTGAATAGACCTAGATTAAATCTGATAGACAGATGAAATGTGTCTTGGAGTAACATTCAAGCTCCTTTTTATTTCTGAAAAGTGCGCAAGACTTAAGAAGCGATAGCCTATTTAGGAATGGAACGGTCTGCAGAGACAATGTCCCCAGGTTCAGAACTCAAGGCACACACCTCTGACTTTTCGAAGTTACGTGTGTATTATTTATTAATTATGGTTTACTTTAACTGTGAAGGAAAATGTCGTGAGGAAACCTACATATCTGAAAATTCTCCATAAAAATTTCAAGGGTATGTAAAGACTGCCAACCCGGCCTAAGCCTAAACCCTCAGTAGTAGAGGAGGCCCATGCTCAGCAGTGGGTAGTATATAATACAGGGCTGGTTGTATTGCACGCAAGACTTCGCCCCAGAGTGAAGCTGCGAGCTTCACTTAGTCTATTATAAAAAAAAGCTATGAAAATATTTTCGTTATTTTCCATCCAAAAAGCCGAATATAGTCGGGCGAGTGAGTTTTAATGGTGCGAGAAATAAATCGCTGTTATATTTGCAGTTTTCCTTATTGCCCGCGTGGCGTATATCATACTGTCTCCCTAAATGCGATTTTGCTAAAGATATAGGTAGTAGTGCCATGGTGGTGTGCTTTAGGTTTGACACGCGTATGGTTCTAGATTCGATCTTGTGCTTCCTTATGTGTTTATTCCTGGAATAGGACTAATAACGTTGAATTATTTAATGACTGTGTCGCGTCAGTGGCGTCGTTGTTTTGCTAGCGGTTTTTTATTTTTTATTTCATTAAATGACGAGACGAGCATGCCGTTCGCCTGATGGTAAGTGATGCGACCACCCATAAACAGTAGCAACACCATTGAGCACATTGAGTTACAAAGTGCTGTGTGGCATTCCACTGCGCTCGTCGTCCTGAAATATGTTATGTTAAGCCTCATTATGACCAGTAGATACACTGACTACAATGTCCTTCAAACCGAAACTCAACAGTGCATAGACACTGCTGCTTAGTGGTACCTACCCAGATCGTCTCTTGCATATATGAGAGACTTATCACTAGTAAAACCCATCAATATAACTATTGCTCTGAAGTCCCAGGTTGGAAACCCGGTTCGGGCAAAGTAATATTGGATTTTTCTATTCAGTATCGGCCCGGAGTCTGGAATTTGTATCCGATATGGTGATATATTCGTCCCCTATTTCGCCATGTATGTATCGAATGAAACATACATGGCGAAAAATGTCAACGGAATTGAATTAAACTTTGCACACAGATCAGACCGACCAGAGAATGCCACCAATGTCAGTCTTAGTGAAAAATAACCATGTTATCCCTGCCTACCTTACTATGCATTAATATTATTTAAGCGGCCAATAAAAAGGAAATAAAATCCTAGAACCCGAGTACAGCGAATCCACCTGAAGACACACAAAAAAATTTCATTAAAATCGGTCCAGCCGTTTTTCCGCGCAATTTTCTTAATTTTTTCTTTCATACGAACCTTCTCCTGACAATAATAAACACATCAAAAAAAGAAATAACGAAATCAGTCCAGCCGTTCACGCGTGATGCCGTGACCAAGGAAAATGGGATTCATTTTTATATAATAGACTAGCGGCCCCGACAGACGTTGTCCTGCCCTAAAAAGGAAATAAAATCCTAGAACCCGAGTACGGCGCTACCTACCGGATAGAATTGTAATCTAAACCATTCTCGAATCCTCTTGGAGACACACAAAAAAATTTCGTTAAAATCGGTCCAGCCGTTTTTCCGCGCAATTTTCTTAATTTTTTCTTTCACAAGAACCTTCTCCTGACAATAATAAACACATCAAAAAAAGAAATAACGAAATCAGTCCAGCCGTTCACGCGTGATGCCGTAACCAAGGAAAATAGAGATTCATTTTTATATAATAGATTTAACACTTTATATACAGACAACTGTATATAGGCGGACTTAATGCCAAAGACATTCTCTCCCAGTCAACCTTAGGGCGATGCAGAGATAAATAAGGTAGGTGCATCAAGGTAACTTGAAAAATATTCAAAGTTACAAATAAATATATATATAAATTTAAATATACGATATATATATATACACAAGCTATGTGTGTGCACAAGCTATTTTTAGAAAACGAAACATTGTCCGTTTCATTTATTATTTTCAGTGTCCGTAACATCCACCGCACGATTCCCAGTGCGGATGCAGTGGAACTCGCTATTATTTAATGTTTTATTTATTAATAACTAGTGTTACTCCTTTTTCATTTATTTCTTAATTTTATTTGAAATAATGCTCAATTTGATGTGATCGACCGGCGCTGCCTACGCGCGGCTCGCCACTGATCGCAGAAGATTGATATGTAGCTGTTTGTTTATTATGTGTACCTATTTATATTTTTATCATTAGCGTGCCTATAGCTTGATTATTGTGATAGTTGTCATTAAATTTATTCTATGTGTTTAAATGTTTTCTAGTTCGTTTTTTGGTACTGTTTACTGTTATTATTTTTTTAAGTTTGTTTTAAGTATATTTTTTTAAATCGTACCGATTTGATGTCTGTCGACGTCACATGGGCATCTCATCGAAAACCAGCGCTGCGGTACTGCACTGATGGTACCGTGGCATTTAGCTGAATGGGAGGCCCATTGTTGGTGCAATAATTGCTTTTATATTTTATTTTTATTTTAAATTATGAGAAGTTTTTTTTTGTTTTCCGTGTGCAATATTGTACCAATAATAAACTTTTTCTTTCTTTCTTTCTTTCTATATATACATAGAAATAAATATAAATAAAAATTATTCTCTATTATTATGTCATTACTTGGAAGCTGATCTCTTAATATCAGTCTAGTATATCTTATTGTAGGTGAAATAAAACCGCTGTTATATTTGCAGTTTTCCTTATTGCACGAGCGGCGTATATCACGCTATCTCCCTAAATGCGTTCGCACAAAGGGTCCACTACAATGGACTGCGCTAGACGAAAATCAGAAGCAGTGGGTTTAGTCTACACTGCGGGTACAGTGTGGGAGAAAAAAGATTTGGATTAACATACATTTTATAGTAGTAGGAGCCAAACGAAAAATCTATCAAAAACAATATAATAATATGTTGATATTTAGAGATCTGTTTTGTCTGTACTGCTGACAAAAAAGGGTGTGCAATTATTGTTGTGTTCCAGTTTAATTACATAAAAACCTGTTTTAATCTTGGGTACTATGAGGATTTACAGAACTCTCAATATGAAGAGCGCAGTGTGATGCCTGACGCACTACCTCTCTAAAATATCTACCTCTTGTTATTCAAAGTCCTACGTGATATTATATACTATTTATACTATTGAGACGCTTATTTTTTTTTATGAATGAAAAGCTTACAGACTAATAACAAAGTAAATTTAGCAATAGGTTAAGATTAAGTTGCTAATTACAAGCTTTCACCTACAACTAATAACAAACTATGTGCATTACAGTATTACTCACGGAAGAGTAGCTATTACCATATTCTTAGTGATAAAATATCTTTTATCTCCTAAATCACTCATTCCCGTACACTGTGTACACGTCTGTACAGTTTACCGCTAGCAAATTGTTAATCGACGCGACAAATGGCGCGTGAAGATAATTGCGCGGCTCGCGGGGATGACGCGGCTAGCGGGGAGCGGGGGACGGCTATACCGGGCGCCGCCGCCGGTAATGACTAGTCGAGCTGCTTGATTTATACGCTTTTAGCTAATTTATGGCTCGCACTGATTGATCTGCCGTTTTGTCCCCGCGTATTTTGTGGTCGCAAATAAATGTTCGAAAAGTCAAGTTTGGATAAGGAATTCGGGATTCAAATTTTGTATTTGTAGTTGGAATTCGAAATTCAAAGTTTAAATTAGTGAAAGATAGAGCAGTGATGCTAAATTAATTAAAACATTTTTTCCGTTTGTTAATTAAAAATGTTATTCAGTAGCTCATCTGCTTTTATTAATGTAGTTTCTTGTTTTCATTCGGTCAATGGCTTTAGCTCGATGAGTTTAAAAATTTATGGTAATTATTTTAAAATGTACTCCGGAAGTTTTTTTTACATTTCTTAACTAATTGGATGATAAGCACGCTTTTTGCATTTCAACTTTTAATTGCTTTGCAATCTATTTTCATTTAAATACATAATATGTATACATCGTATTTCACAATTATGAAGACTTTTATTGAACGGTTTCTTACTATTATTAAATTCTTTAAATAAAACTACATAATAACTATATACGGGTCTGGTCTAAGTGCACTTAAGTTACAAATTTTCATAAAATATTAGATTAAAGCAATGCTAAGGCTATTGACAGTTTCTCTGATACTACATCTGTTCAATCCATAAAGTAAAACAATGAATCGCCTTCGAATATATTTTTCATAAAATTTGAGTGTCTGAGACTAAGGTCCTCATATATCTCCCACATAGCCCCATGATACAACATTTGTTTAAGTTTCTTTTTTCAACTCTAAGAGAGGTAAACTCAAGTTTCTTTGACATTAAAACCAATTATAATACTCATACCGAGCTAACTGAATCACGATACTTGACAAAGAATAACTCTAAAGCAATAACGGGCATTATTTCATTACCTTCTCCGCTACGTGCAGAATTCGTCCCGACTGAGGAATCAAATTTCCTCTTATAGCGTGCGGCCGCAGTGCATGTCAAGTTACGACAGTAGTGAAACCCGTTTAATACGAATGATATGTTTTATTATTGAACTTGATCGTCATCAAACAACAAGGTGTAAAGGAGACCGTAGAAATTGGGCTTGGTCTTAAACTTATAAAACATGTTGATACATGTTCTTCTTCTATTCTTATGTCGACTATTTAATAAAAAAAATGTTTTAGACGCTATACTCTATAGCGATTATTTCGTTACTCCCATTGCACAGCCAAATTTTTTGGAATTGGAACTTTCTTTCTTTCTTTTTTGGAATTGGATCTATTATACCTATAAAATAATGCATAAATTACCTTTGTAACACTAAGCCCAAAGTTCTATAAAGTTTCGCCCGTCTCATTTAAAGCCATAATAATACAAACATAAAGTCACGCTCGAAGAGGTAGAGCAGAGGCGCAATTAGTGCACCCACATTTTGCAGTGCGTATTACGTCCTATAATGTTATAGGGGGCGAGCCTATCGCCATATCGGGCACAAATTCCAAACTCCGGGCTGATGCTGAGTAGAAAAACCCAATATAACTTTGCCCGACCCGGGGATTGAACCCGATACCTCAGCATTGCAGTCGTAGCATAATACAACTACGCTGCCGAACATACATACATATACTCTCACGCCTGTTATCCCCGAAGGGGTAGGCAGAGGCGCAACTAGTGCACCCACTTTTCGCCGTTATTCCGTCCCATGATGTGATAGGGGGCGAGCCTATCGCCATATCGGGCACAAATTCCAGACTCCGAGCTGATACTGAATAGAAAAACTCAATATCACTTTGCCCGACCCGGGAATCGAACCTTTTCTTTGGTAAGTCTTAATTAAAAAAAAATACAAAATAAGGAACAGATATTCAGACCTAACTAACTCAAAGGAAGAGTAAAGGTATTCATAAAACTTAATCAACTATTTGAATAAAGACTACTACAGAATAGTTCGACTTAAATAATATTTCGCAATATCGAGGTTTTGTTAAGCAAACAATTTCGTGTTTTCGTCGACTCGCCCCAACATTGTTTGTTAACTTCCAGATATAATATTAACGGCAAACAGTTTTGCAGCTATGAAGTTTTAAATTATAAAATTCATATTATTGTAACTTATAACATTGTTTTATTTGCTAATTCCATACTGTTTCTTTGGGGGTACCAAAATTTTTGTTCATATTGTTACTCAAATTAACTTCTGCACAATACTATGTTGGAGACGGAATTAGATTTGCGTTTGTAGTCTAAATTCTATATAAAGTTGATAAAGAAAATAAATTTCGAAATTCGGGCATTGATTTCAAGTTTGTAATAAATATTTTAACGTGATGAGAGGTATTATAGATAAATACGATCATTCAGCACTTCGAACATCTATCGAAACTCTTAGACGAAACAAGGGGTTCAGAATAAAATATAACTCAACATCATATTATAATGTTATGCAGGCTGTCTTACAAAGAATATCAAATGTCATATTACCGTCGCTGCATCGGCAATCATCACTCGCTTGCAAATTACAGTTCAGATTACTGTAAGTTTTGTAGGGCCAGAGGTTTATACAAACATGTATGCGTCTAGATGGAAGCACAACAGCCACATATCGACATAATACGGCATAATCTAGATAATCCAAGTCAAGACGCCGAATGAGAACAGGTCTGTCCAATAACCCAGAGCCAACCTAGGACAACACTGCACGGACAGTTTCAATCAAACACCTTGTTAGCTACTACAAATAGGGGCGTTGGGGGCGTAAGGGGGTCTAGAGTGTGAGGTAATCTCAGGTCACAATTGCACCACTGCACCGGTGTTCACATCCCAGATCCAATTGAATCATCGTGGAGGAAGATTCTCGTCGCCTTTCAGACGTTCGGGGAAAAAGGAAAAATAGGTCAAGTGCTATTAACTTGAAATTGATACGGGTTCCGGAGGATTTTTTCTTAATCCGTAGTTCTTCGTCAAAAGCTGCCAGTGTTACTTTTCTGCCTGAAGAACTAAAAATAATTATGTTTTGGGTGGCTTTGTCATTACTATCACAGTATATAATGTCGATGATGATGAATGATGAGAAATATTATATTTCTCGACGGTTGCCAGCCCCCGTTATAGGAAAGTTATAATGAATATTTCTGCCTGCTATCTCCTTTAGTGCAAAATATAATATATCAGGTACTCTCCTAATTCCCACGGTATCGCATAAATAACTACACAACCAATATGAGCAGAGTTCTCATGCAAAAATGCAAACAAATTCAGTACCTGAAGGACCTCTAAAGCGAACTTATTTTCTTCAAGACGGGAGAATGGATTCACGCCTGCGATAGAGAACCGAGAGAGGGGGGAAGTATCTGCGATCTCAGAAATTAATGTATTCAGAAATATCATTGAAGGAAATGCCTCCGCTGTTAAGAGACGGTGTGTAATCTTGCTAATGGGCTGGCGATGTAACGTTGATTTATTTTTATTTGATGCCACGTTTTTAAGGTCGATAATCGTGTTTGTGTCATTCGTTTGATGTCTCCAGTTTGATTAAAAATGGCAATTACTTAAGATTAGTGGATTGTGAGTAGATTTTTAGACTTTCTTTACAGCACTGTAGTATTTTTATGCAAACGAAGGATCAAGGAGACAAGCAATTCACTCATCCTATAAATGCAGGTTTACTTATGTACAATTATTAAACTAGAACATTAAATTACCTACAAAATTAGCAACAAAATATTGCATTTTACCGCCTGCAGCCGTTACCCTGAGACATCAGATATTAGATCCTAAAATATGTAAAGATTAAATTGGTTCCAACGCCATTTAAACTGGAATTACAAAATTGGTTTGGATTATGAGACTGAAAGAAGCAATCAGTCCTAAAATCTAAGCCAAATCACTTCTTCAGTACGTGTAAAATATTATGTGGAGTTACCTAATTCACTTGAGTGAAATTAAGCAACGGTAACGTTCATTCGAATGCAATAAGGACAATAGGAAGATATAACGCCCTCGCCGATACAAAATAAATAAATTAACTTCGCTTTCTAATAGCAAGTAACGCCGCATCTAAGTAAGTATCCGAATAATTCGAAATATCGTTAAACAAAGAATCTCAAAACAAAGCGGACGAAACAAACAGACGCGAAACTTGAACACAACACAAACATTTGTACAATTCGCTGCGAATCATAATTAATTTCTCGCCAAATATTCAAGTATTTGTTTGAAATGCTCATGGTGTCAAGATAATGCGATGATAATATTAATATTTACTGCCTTTATGTTTGGCCAACACTCAAAACACTTAAGATAAAAACCTTAGCTAAGAATCCTAGCCTTACAGAAGGCCAATTTATAATAGAGTTGACGTGATTAAAAAAACTTATGTATCTAGTGGTAGGTTATTTGGTAAGTGAAATATTATGAAGCCAATTAATAGTAAAGTTTTTTTTTTATCGTGAGACATACTCTGTCATGCAAGTACAACTTAATGCATATAGCACTCAAATATCTACAGTATTGGAGTGAGTACATATCACAAAGTTATTTTTTATACATTAGGAAAAACCCAAAGTTAAACAAAATTACGCTATATCTGTCTAACACAATTTAACCCACAAAAGAAAAACCTGCCTAAACTCACTAATTCCGTCTGTTATCTAGAGCGAAACACAACAATCCGGCACACAATGCGAGCGACATAATCGATCTACGAATGGATCCAATGCACTCTACAACGAGTCTACGTCGTACGGAAATAATTGTCGTTGGAAAAATGCTGCCTGTATTTTAGAATACTCTACATATTTCTTTTGGGTCAGTTGTGTTTGCATATATTTCCGCGTTATGGATGTTTTTTTTCGCCTAGTGTGTTTTATGGTATAATGCTTGTACATTGGCAAGTGGGTCTTGATTATTGCTGTTGATGAAATAAAGTATCAAATGATGTGTGAATGACTTAGAGAAAATTAAAATAGGTATTTGCAAAGGAAGTAAATATAAGGCTAAGGTAATATAAAGTTTTTCTTTTCTCAAGTTTCTCTTTATTTAACACCGCCATCCATAGTTTACATATGTTTCTGTCCATCCAAAGGTTGTCTGGAAGAAATCGCTTCTAGCGATATGACCGCCCATTATAGAACCATGTCACACATGTTGCTTTTTTAAATGTTATTCTGTATGTTTATTGGTTATACCATAAAGAGTTCTATTATTATTCAGTTTTGGGTTAAACTATATAAAGCTACAAATCAAATATTTATATTATTGTACGTTCAACGAAAAAAAAGATAAGTCCTCCTGTAATATTATAAAAATTAGTAACTTTGCTTGTTAGTAGATTAGTAAAGTGAAATGATTGACTGCCTCGGTGGCGTAGTGGTATTGCGTACGCATTACGAGTACGATTTGCGCGCTGAGGTCCTGGGTTCGAATCCCGGGTCGAGCCAAAAAAAAAAAATTGTGACTGGGTTTTTCCATCTTAAAATTTACTCAGTCGCAGCTCGGAGTCAGGAAGTTGGCGGTGTGATACCCCCGTGCCTCGGAAAGCACGTAAAGCCGTTGGTCCTGCGCCTGATCTCTCTCCGGTCATGTCGGATTGCCGTCTCACCGGACTATGAGAGTGAAGGAATAGCGAGTGCACCTGTGTATTGCGCACACACTTGTGCACTATAATATCTCCTGCGTACCTGGCTGATCTCCGTTGAGATTGGCTGCCGTGGCCGAAACTGGCTAGGAGGATTTCGTTTCAGTAAAGTGAAAAACGATGACTATCCATTGACGAAAACTAAACAATTCTATACATTGGTCGAGTCAGCTTAAAACCTACAGATTTAAAGGAAACACGTAAAACTCCAATCGTAACCGTCAATGGGGAGGTAGATGCTATCAATTTACAAAAGATAAAGGTAGAGGTACCCGCTACCCCATGTCGATTCATCACCATCCCTTATCATCCCCATTCGATTCGGTGTATCTTGCACCTGATGTTAGTTCAATGGTCTAAGGAAGGATATTGTTGGGGTAGATAAGGCTTTATTAGTATCTGAGGGTGAGAAAATTAGGTAGAGATAGCGGAAATGGTATTGTTGTCATGTTTTATTCCTTTTTATTTTGAGGAATGGAACAAAATATAAACACAAGTGTGGTTTAGTGGAACTGAAATTATACCTTATGTTTTATTCGGACTGTTTCTACCTTCCTCATCAATAATATGAGCAAATGCATATTACAAAAAAAAATATTGCTTTAGAAATGTAAAATGTAATGTTAATAATTGACAGAATTTTAAGTATTATTATCCATCAGCTTATTTTGGAACAAACTGTGTCCACAACTTGATTTACGTGGATTTAGACTTTTCTGAACCTGAAAAGTTTAAACGTAAATTGCAAATATCTTAAAATGATTTTTTGTATATTCTGATGAATGATTTTGTTGAAACAATATCTATTTTCTGCCCCTAGTTATAACATTCTGTCCACCAGTACAGCTATATGAATAATCATTACGTAGTCTCGGAGATGTGCGCTAAGAGATAGGCAGAAAGTAATTTTAAAAATTGATAATTTCTGGTTACTCTTCTTGAGTTCTTTCTTTCTTTTTCCTTATTTTCTTTCTTTTTTAATTACTCACTTCGGGCTATACTGTTTTGCTATATGTATAGATTACCATAATACATATTTGTAGGTATAGTAGGTATGCACATATATAGGTACAACGTGAACTTTATGAAATAGGAGGAACCTTCAGCTATATTATAATTTTTAACTGTGTCTCAGAAATAGCTACTAGCATTCGGTTATCGATTTTACATAAAAATTCTTTCAACTGTCAATCATAATTATCAATGAGCAGTAAATACATTATTACACGTTGCTCTTGTAAAAATACATACACATGTTACACTTCACTTCAAAGTAGCAATATAAAACATTTCCTTCACACAAATTGTCGATTCATTCTTTCAAACATAAAATAATGTAGAGAAATTATTTCCCATATTAAAATTGAAAATCCTTATCTTACACAGCAAAGGATTAAATTTTGCTCGGACCAGCCGCGTCTCGGGCTTTCCCGGGATTCCTTGATTTAATAACAGCGCCACACCGGGATTTATTAAAAATCCCGGGCGATCCTAACCGCTGACTCTTTGAAAGTATTAATCGATAAGATTTGTGGAGGGTCTTAAATTAAAATGTATCTTTACGACCCTGCAGGCATGTGATGGGGGTATCTGAATAGATTTGGGGTTAAAGGATATAAGAAATTCGGGAGATTGTTAGACATGAGAATAAAGTATCACCTATTTTAGTAAATACTATCTCTTAACTATACCTTTGTATAATTTTATTCACAAAATTCTTCACAATATTAACTTGGGCAGTAATTAAGTTTGATAAATAGTTCTATTTTATATTTCCATTCTGATAATGACTTTATTATATTTGTGGATACTGAAAGCCTCTTAACATTCACATCCGAGCTGAAAAAAACATTGTTGCCATTAAATAAAACCTGGCCTGTCGGCAGGCTCTCGTGGATAGAGCCAATTTGTCGTGCCGAGCACACTCCACGATACGGACTCGGCTCTATCAATTAACTTACCGGTTTAAAACTGGACAGTTTTGCCCGGATTCCGAACAAAATTGTTCTATTGATGGACATTTTCGTAACTTGTCAATGATAGGACAAAAAGTTTTGCAGCACAGTGAATTTTGTCACGGGATTTTTTAAAGTTTGAGTGCTTTTTACGTTTTTTTGTTTCATTGTTTCAAGATTTTGTGGTCAGTCAGTATCTATGTGTATAATAAAACATGAGAACCTACTGTGCATATTCATTGAAAGAAAATAAATAGAAAGAAAAATGGTAACAAAAAGATTAACAGAAAACAAATAAGCGAATTTTAGAGTTAATTTCTTTCTTTCTATTAGATTTTTAAGCGCGCAAACATACACTCACCTCATTTATTCCTGAAGGGGTAGGCAGAGGTGCAATTAATGCACCCACTTTTCGCAATGCGCATTGCGTCCAATGATGTGATAGGGGGCGAGCCTATCGCCATATCGGGCACAAATTCCATACTCCGAGCTGATATTTAATAGAAAAATGCAATATCACTTTACCCGACCCGGGGATCGAACCCGAGACATCAGTGCTGCAGTTGTATCGTAATACAACTACACCACTGAGGCAGGCATTTTTAAGCACACATCTCCGAAACTGCTGAACGAATTTTTATACAGTTTTCACAGATAGAAAAATTATTATTCCAACGAGAATACAGTTTTTGTTTAATTAATTTTGATTTCGGAAACTAAATGTCTGCGTACAACGTCACAGGCACAGCTAGTAGTAAAGTATATTCTAATCATGAAGTCGTAACGTTTGGTCTATGATAATTTTATGAAAATAATTTATATTCATCCTTTTAATTGCGATGTAATTTTATAAAATAAATAAAGCAAACTAGAATTTATTTAACGTCACAATCAAAATTGATAAAAGTGCATCTAATCCACTATAGCCATTAGCCAACAAAAAATATTTTCAAAAAATATAACAGAGATAACCCCGTAGCGCTAAGCAAAGCTCAGCATATAAAAGCGTTACCATTTATGTATTCGCTCTCGTGTTAAATAACGTGTAGTGGTCGAGAAAGTCCGTCGTTATTTATTCATCCGCTCCAGTTGTGAAATTATTTTTAGCAAAATGTTATTTCTAAGTGGCTTTTTTGGTCGTGGGCAGGTCTGTTGACCCGAATTAACGTTAAATGATGGCAGTTATGAGAGATAAAATAATTAATAGGTCTCTATGCGATGGTTTACGTGTAGGTATGGAAGGTCTATCTCTGCCGCCAGGATGTATACAAATATTGTTATTCTGCAGCGAAGTACTTAACTAAATTTGTGCTATTACGAGGCTTAAAATTGAATGCAGTGCCGTGCAGTACTTTTTGTCTTAGCGTTTTTTTTATGTACACTTCAAGTACTATAAAGTAACGATCTATTTGTTTCGAATATCATAGTAAAAAATCTACTCAGTTTACATCATGGGCTTAGCAAAAACATCTTCGGATAACTTGTAACTAAATTATATATTTAAACTTGCAAAGCAATTCAGCTTTCATTGTCTAAGATTCAGCAACATACCATATCAAATGCGTATATGTTACAAATTTATCTTCAAAAATTAATGTTCCGTCAATACTTCCTGTAATTGAAAGTGCGACTGAAAAATTTAGCCGATATCAAATGCGTATATGTTACAAAGTTATCTTCAAAAATTAATGTTTCGTCAATACTTCCTGTAATTGAAAGTGCGACTGAAAAATTTAGCCGATTTTCACGTATATTTACAAGTAAAAAGCTTGCAACGTACTGACGCACCCGAACATGGTATCCTGCAGGAAATGAGTTGCGAACCCCACCTCCCTCGCCCCTCCCGACCCTAGAGGCCCTGCTTAATGTATTTGAAATGTATACTAGCCATGTCGGGCGGTGTCACTCGTTTTGAATAAAATATAGGTTGCGAGTAAAGCTCGGTGTTATATTTATGATAAGGGGAATTAATTTTTTTTTTCTCCATTTATTCATCAGTTTGGGTTTTTGTTTTAGTGAGTCGAGCTGTAGGTACTTCTATAGACTGTAAAAGCCGACATAACTAGTGGCATGAGAAATAATCATTCTTCTTCTAGAATTGCCAAAATTGCTATTGTCAGATTAGATATTTGTGAATGAAGAAATCACTTACTGTTGGGTATCTTCTTGCTTATATACATTCCTTTAGCTACAGAAAACAGACAGACAGAATTACCATTTATTCATATATACTGTAGTATATATTTTCTAATAGACGTGTAGGAGTACGTAGAAAGGCGGAAATTCGAAACGCAGTCTTCCGACAGTCATATTAATTAAATGTTGTGGATATGAATTTATATACAGGCTATTACTAAGCAGACATTCACAGGAAATGATGATATTTTGAGCGAATGACGTAAATTAAGTGATATTCGCAGTGGAAGTTACAAGCTACGAGTTACGCTTTTGTAATCCGTAGCGATCTCGTAACTCGTAGTAGCTTCTACGGTTTACAAAGCTACGAGTTCGTAGACCGTGAAAGCTCGTAGGCTATAAATAAAATACAGTTATGGTAAAAATTTCAGTATACAAGGTCTCCAAATAAAGTGCGACGTGAAATGACTCTTTTTTGTTTCACAAACAAAATATGAAGTTGCAGCCTCAATATCACTTGTAAAAAACGCACATATACAATTATAAAAAAAAAGACGTGTGGCACTCGGAGACTGCCGCGGCAAAGCTATTGCATAAATTCCAATATTTATAACCTCTTTGAACAGATATAAAATAAAAGTTCTGCTATTCATCGATAGATGGCAAAACTAAAAAAAAATATAAAAGACGGGCTCAATGGACTAGTATCCAGAGCCGTACTATTTAAATAAAAACCTCTTTAAACAGATATAAAATAAAAACTTTTTAAAAATTCAAACTTAGCATCATGTCATCCCGCCTCGTTTGACATTTCGATACGTTTCACTGACTGGAACAATTTTTATCGTTTTACATTCAGCTCATATACTCTTACATATTGTATTCTTACAAGACTGCGATATTAAATTTACTTATGGAATTTTACAGTCTACATGGTTGTGATAGAGTTGGAAATAAAATATCACCGCTGTGCCAGTCGGAGTGAGGTGTGACAGGTTTTTTCGTTACGGAATTTCTGGATTCGGTCTCCACGCTCAAGGCCTGCGATAGAAGCTATGCAATAGCTTAAAAATACTTTTATAAATAATTCCAATTCAACTGAATGCGAAAGTACGGAAATTTGAAGGCACTGTTCGCTTTTTCGTAATAGATGGTCAGCTATGCTGAATCTCAATTTCCCTTGTGACTCGCATAATGTAATGGAAAACGCATTATCTAGATGACATACCAGTTTGTGTTAAATTAGCTCGAACGACTATTGCTGAGTTCATTTGGATAATTAGTTTTTTACTAGATGGTAGTAAACATGGTAGTTGTATTGAGTATCAGCCTAGAGTCTGAAATTTGTGCCCGATATTGCGAAAGGCTCGCCCCTATCACATCACGAAACGGAATAACGGCGAAAAGTGGGTGTACTAATAGCTCCTCTGCCTACCCCTTCGAGGATAAAAGGCGTGAGAGTGTGTGTGTGTGTGTGTGTGTGCTAGGGTCCTTCTAGGTTACTATTGTTTTATCTATTTCTGCTGATAAACAGTATATAAACAATATTGTTTCAGTTTGAGCAACATTGTAGCCAGAGTAATAACTGCTCATTGCGATTTTAACATGTAATACCTCGATTTTATTTTTAATGGAAACATTGAAAAAGAAACCTCCTCGTTATCGAACCAACTTAGTAAAACATTCACCACTTGTCAGAGTCATCACAACATATAAAGACATAGCAACTGCTTCGAAAGACATTGATATCTTTAGTAACACCATGACTATATTCAATAGTCTATTGCTGGATCACTCTAAAGATATCCATGAAAATGATGATTGATGGTAACTTTAAAACATTAAAATTTTACACAAAAATTACTAATGACATTTTGTATCTATCACTGTTTGTATTATCATAGTATTTTTTTCTTTTTTTCTTGGTTCCTATGTAGAATACTGATTTGTAGCTCGTTTGTACTGTAAATTATGCATGCTGAAGTTTACTCTAAGTAGAGAAACACTGCTATCTTATACCGTAATATTGCAATATGTAAAACAAAGTGTATTATGAGTATTCTCTGTTGTAAACTCCAAAATAAATAAATAAACAGTCGAAAGCAGGATTTGAACCCGCGACCTCCAGAGTACCGTGCCGGTGCTCTGCCAACTGAGCTATCCCAGTTTGCAGAGCATCGGCGTCGAGCTACCTCGTGTTGTTGACTACTGCACTTAGTATTGGAAGTATAGGTGATGTTACTATTGTAATTAGCACAAAAAATTATGAAGCAGAAAAAGGTTGGATGGTGATTAAATAAGTAATTTCACATTTCATTACTCGTTTTCCTTTAGAATTAATTTATAGACTACGAAATCCTTACGGTTATTTTTTCTGTGAAATCATTACCAACGAATAAATCTTTAAAACCTCACACTGAAACTTACCGTCAATTATAAATTACAATCGCTACAGAGTGGTATTCAGGGAAATCCGACAAGCTCCAACCATTCCGTTACTTTATAAAGAAATATTAAAATTTCATTTAGCCCGACAGCTCGACGAATAGTTCGCGTAAAGTTTAAACGAACGCCCGTGGCGACGTTCCGCGACTTGGTGTGCTGGGCCGGAGTGAGTGGGAGGCTGTGGGGGGTTTTGAGATACTATGCTGTTAATTAGTTAATTGTGATGGTTATTAAAACCCCACAATTAGAAATGTAACGGTTATAGTGGACTGTATAAATAGGCGGTTTTTGTGCACTGGTTGTGTTCTATGTATATGCGGAAACAACAGACAAGGGACGCGGGATAAAAATAAAGGACTTACTGCGGCGCGGCGACCTGCCTGTTGTAGATGCTTCGCCGGGATCCCGGTTCTTGTTGTGTTCAGTAGTGGTGCTGCGACGGCAGGCGGATGGAAGTGTGTCAAATAATTGACAGATAAGTAACCAAAGACAATAGAACATAGTTTGTCCTTGGTACATTTATATATTTGGTGCCAGCGCGCGTTCCATATCCAAACTTGACACTTCAAGGTTGAGTGGATAAGGGTAGGGAAAAGAAGTTGTGTTGTTGAGCATAATACAGACAATGCACAGCGCATAATGCCAATACATTATAACAATACCAACCAAAGTGTAAAATTGTATTTTATTTGATCACACTAATTTCCATATTCAATAAGATTTATGTAATTTCATTAAGGTCTTAAAATATAAACAAATTAAAAAAAAATGTAAATATCATTTATTTACGATACAGACGTGTCATTTTCCGCACATCCTCCGACTAATATTATAAACACGAGTTTGTAAGAATGTGTGGACGTATGTTTGTTACTCATTCACGCAAAGACTAACGAACGGATTTCGATGAAATTTGGCACACGGGTAGATCATGTCCTGGATTAGCATCTGGGCTACTTACTACTACTAGCTACTACTTTTTATTGCGCGAAAATATAAAACAGGACTTTTATCCCGGAAAGCTAACGCGGGCGGAGCCGTGGGAAAAAGCTAGTTATATTGTATATAATTCTTCTGTGTGTGTGTATATCATTGATCTCTTAAACAGCTCGACTGTATTTGATGAAATGTTTTGTTTGTTTTCAGGTGGATTCGAGAATGGTTGAGAATTACAATTCGGTCCAAGAAAATATATAGCGGCATTTTTATCCAGGGTAAATAAAACCTTTCGTGTGGGCGAAGCCGCGGGCAAAAGCTTGTATAACAATAAAATAAGAGTTTCTTACTTAACACGTAGTTCAAATGTCTCAACTTTTATCATCATCTTAATTACCAAAAATATTATATATATACTATTTTATAATAATTATAGTCCCCACACAGCTGAAACAAATCCAGCCCTCCACCTAGCAACCCGTAAACGTACCAATGCGACGTATAAAAATATTCGATTGGTGAGTTCCAATAGAACCACCGCGGGATGTGCGATATTTTTGTGACTCTACATAGAGACGTCTCTACCTCTTTGTGTCGAGTTCAATAGATGTTATTGAAATTTTTATTTTCATCTCGACAGTATATCTCCATATTAGCTCTAGCAGATGTTGGCAATGAATATGTTCCAAAGAAGTCTGAGTTTAGCTCGGAAAGAAAATTTGATTTTGAATGTTTATATCTACATTATAATACAATGCAGTATACGGGTGGTATATGTTTCGGCTTTGTATTTTGTGGGAAGTCGACATGAGCTTGTATCTTAGTGTGGATGATGTTTGATTTATTAATTTTAACGTATGTCAGCTTAAAAAGAAAATAAGGCGTAATAGTTCACACTTTTAACACGAATTCAAACTTACTCTATGTGTTTTAATCAGAACCTTAACATTAGCACATATATACATAATAATGTGTATTTCGTACGTAAAAAATAAAAAAACGGTTAAATTTTTAGTTGCTTTTAAACGTATTAAAATTCCATAAATGTAATAAGCCTGAGCGGATCTAACTTTCATTTATAATTTGAAAGTTTTTCAAACTACAGACCTGACAGCATTACAGCTGCATTTCAGACCACGATGCCTCCAGCCAATGAGCTCTGAAACTTTCGTACGAACGCCTAACAGTTTAATGTTGTTAGCTATAAGCTGTGCTTAGAACTGTGTTGTTTGGTTTTTGTTCGCTTTGTGTTGTACAGAGTTCTGAGGAATTCAATAAGAGTGTTAACAAATTGAATATATGTGTGGATTTATACTTTAACATACAAACAGCTCAGCAGTGGGCAGTATTATAAAACAGGGCTGGTATGGTACGATATGGTATGCAAACAAACTAAACAAGTATCAACAAGGGCACCAGTTCTTTAAATGAATAATAATACCAGTCATGTATTATATACTGTCCTGCCTCGGTGGCGTAGTAGTATTGCGTACGCATTACGAGTACGATTTGCGCGCTGAGGTCCTGGGTTTGAATTCCGGGTCGAGCCAAAAAAAAATTGTGACTGGGTTTTTCCATCATAAAAATTTCTCAGTTGCAGCTCGGAGTCAGGAAGTTGGCGGTGTGATACCCCCGTGCCTCGGAAAGCACGTAAAGCCGTTGGCCCTGCGCCTGATCTCTCTCCGGTCATGTCGGATTGCCATCTCACCGGACTATGGGAGTGAAGGTATAGCGAGTGCACCTGTGTATTGCGCACACACTTGTGCACTATAATATCTCCTGCGTACCTGGCTGATCTCCGTTGAGATTGGCCGCCGTGGCCGAAACTGGCTAGGAGAATTTCATTTCATATACTGTCCCAGTGCTGGACAAGATCCTCCTTTATTCCTGTAGGCCTTAGCCCACCACGGTGGTGTAGTGTGGTTTAGCAGACTACACACACCTTTGAAATTCTTATAGAAAACTTCTCATGTATGCAGGTTCCGTTACGGTGCTTTCCTTCAACATAACTTTTGTATACTGATACTGAGAAAAAGCCCCCAAAATCACTTTTCGCAACCCGGGATTCTAACCCAGGAGCGCTGAACGTACCGAGCACTTAATACAACCACGCCTCCGCACTGAGCACCGCGACTTGTACGTAGATATATTTTTTATATTATACAAAGGGAATTAATTTTAAACGCCTTAATTTTGTTTACATAATATCAAGTAAAATGCTTATAATAATATTACTCTTGAGTTTTGACCCGCTTATGTTTGAGCCGTAGGATAAACCTCTAAAATTAAGGAAGGTCATTATTTTTTTAGTAATTGAATTAAAAAATTGAATTCAATAGTATATTAAGTTTAAAAAAATAAAAAGCGATCTTAAACAATCACCTATAAAAATACCAAAATAAATCATACACAGTAAATATAATGGATTTACTGAATGCTTTGTTGTTTACATAATATAATTAGGTGTTTAATATTTTACAATTCCAATCAACTATCACAACTGAAATATGGTAGTATCACAAAAAGTTAATAATTCACGATAAATAACTACTTCCGAAAAAACTCCTGTCTTAAAGCTTTCAGAACCAAACACTGTCATGCGGGTCCTACCTGGTGGAAATTTTAAACAGCTCAAAACTATCCTAAACAATATTCTAAGCGCCCAATCACGCTTAACTACACCTAGTAGTTGCAACATGCGCTGAATTCTCTTGATCAAACACCGATCGCATCTTCAATCTCCTATCCCAGTTCCTATGGAGCAAAATTAACTTTATTTTCAAGCTATGTAAGGCTCAAAATCCATCCGCTAATAGTAAACCAAATTCAAACAACTACGGGTGAAGGCAAAATGAATTTAACGGGGTGCTGATAAGGTTGAAAATGGATTATAAAGTTTTATTGTTATAGAGTACGAAACGTGTACGCCAGTGTAGTCAGCTGGTAAGCGAGAATAGGCGCACGGTTGTCACTTCGTTACATACTTTGAAAAAAAATATAACCCATGAGGCGCGCTTTCTAGGTATTTTTAGTCCTTACATATTATAAAACAAAATCCCCGCAAAGTCTGTCTGTCTACCTGAACTGCAAAATTATAAACCACTCCATTTATAACAATTTTTTAAAATACGTTCATTTTAAGTGTATTTTTAAGCACCTCAAAATCGGAGGACTTTAAAATTATACGCTTTAGGCTAGGCCTAGTTTTTAGGAGTACTATCCAATTATATATAAAGTATCTTGGTTAGAAATTTAAGCCTGTTTTGGACACGTGCATGTCATGGATTTTGTTTGAGACTCTGGTACGGAGATAGCTACCTTTTTTCCTGAAAAATTATAAAGCGGAATTTTTATGTTAAACAAACTCGACGCGAGCGAATCCGCGAGCAAAAGATAATTATATTATAATAACTTAACCAGACCAGCATAATTTTGGCGACAGGGAATCAATTAAACCAGTGGAATGTGTCTTACTATTGTATTGCGTTTCACCATCAGGTGCAGTATTTGCTGTCTGGGAAAATATTGTATTAGCAAATTAGTATTAATTATAGTTTAAACGGTATTTTAGCTATGTAATCAAGGGATCGATAGACAAAACCCTTACGGGAGTCTCTTACTGCCAACCCTAACATCTTAATTCAAACACTGGCCAACTATTGCTGAATTTTTGGAATACCTTCGGGCCTTTTCGACGATCCGGACTACACTCACGGCCTAATACAAACGCATGCCGAACTGCGATGGTTTACAATGCACTTCACTTGTATTACCAAAAAGGCATGTTGTATCTTTGGAATTTTCATAGACGATTTTGCAGTTATTGATGACAGCCTCCTTTTTAATTCTATTTTACTTTTTGATAGGAATACCTCGGTGGCGTTGTTGTATTAAGGTACGACTGCAATGCTGAGGTCTCGGCTTCGATCCCCGGGTCGGGCACAGTGGTACTGGATTTTTCTATTCAGTATCAGGCCGGAGTCTGGAATTTGTGCCCGAAATGGCGATAGGCTTGCCCCATATCACATCATGGGACGGAATACGCACGACGAAAAGTGGGTGCACTAGTTGCACCTCTGCCTACCCCTTCGGGGATAAAGGCGTGAGTGTGTATGTATGTATGTAATAAACTTTTTATAGTTACTAAATAATTGTATACTAAATATTAATCATAAAAATAATCCGTAAATATCTGTTGTAAATTACATAAATCTGATAGTGTTATTGTAAGCTTGTATTCTTTCTCTCAGCAATTTAATAAATAAGCGACATTTCAGTTTTCTTTAAAAAATCATATTTTATACATAATTAATGACTTCTTATCGATGAAAAATAATTTTTTTCGATTATAGGACTTCAATCCCAAGAAAAGAATCCTACGAACGGCACCACAACTCAAGCTAGGAAATAATATAATTCAAATAACTTGTGGAATTACTGCAATGTATTATCCTCCGCGGAATACGCTAAAGACGCAGGTGAATGGCACTGGGGTGTCACTGTACATTATTAAGTCCCCCAAAATTAATTCTGCATCGTTCAGGAACGCATCCCGCGCTCCGCGGCTCAATTTAATTAATTGCTGGTATCCTGCTGTCTTAAATTACTTGTGCGTACTTAGATAATATTAATGTTGAGGCGACAAATAAATGGTAGGCATAAAGAACATGTATATTACAGCTACTAAATATTTAACTTGGTTCTTAGTAGCCTATTCATTAATTATGAGTAAATGTTATTGGTCACATAAATGTACAAGCCGACGAAATACAAAAGTCACAGTCTAATCTATGCTCCGAAATAAACAATCATCTTCCACGCTGCAGCACCTAAGAAACAGTAGTAACGACTAAACGTGATTGCTGAGCGGTGTGACTTCCTTTCCAAAATTATTTGATAAAGTAGTACTGGGAAATGTAGCATAACAAAATGTGTAGTAGCTAATGATTAATTGATATTTTGTTCATTTGATTTTAATTTATATGGATTATATGATCTAAATTAAATATGTATAAATATAAACAAATAAATAAATGGTAATAATCTGCATTCACTGACGTGTCGGTCTCTCGATCAATCACAAACATCAAAATACCTATACGTCAGTCACTCAACCAATCACAATAAAATGAAGCGGAGACGCATCGTGTTATTTTTTCACCTCCTAGCCCCACATATTTGTTTCTTGTTAGTTACGCCAACTAGATACTAAATCTACGTTTTCTGCATACTTGTATCACAAAAAATCCCTTTACACATAAATGCCGCCATTACAATCAAAACCTTTCAGCATGAAAAAGGGGGAGAAATACATCAAACTAATTACAAATGTAAAATTTATGACAAATGTAACGAATAACGTAAATAATAAGCAATTTTAATCAATTTTAATAAACAAACGGGGAGGGAACAATCTTTGAGGCTTACGGAAGCTACCGAGGGTGCCTGCAGGGATTATGGTAATTCGCGGGGGATGAAAATACGAGAACAACCGGTACTTTAACTTATTCTCAAGTTAGATAACAACGAAAGAATTACGGTACATTGATGACCAGTTTGAAGATATTATTACTTGCGTGATCTGTGAATTGTAAGAACGTGGTTTCGATTCTCAGATAGAAATAATTTGTGAAAAAATTCTTAACAAAAAACCTTTACAACGCCCGATATTGATGTAGACTTTCTTCGTATCAAATCATGGCGTTATCTTGATGAAATGTGGGTGCATTAGGAGCCATACTAGTCCCATGTTGCTTTCAGATTTTCACAAAAACACAAAGAACTAAAAGCCAATTTTATTAAAATGTGAGACATTTTTGAATTACCAGTCGAGCAGTTCGCGTGATGTTTAGCGATACGAGCACCCATAAACAGTAGCAACACCATCCAACACCTTGACTTACAAAGTTCTGAGTAGCATTCCACTGCACTCGTCAGCCTGTGATACACAGTATACACTCACGCCTGTTATCCCCGAAGGGGTAGAAGGGAAGGCAGGGACTCAACTAGTGCACCCACTTTTCGCCGTCATTCCGTCCCAATGTGTGATAGGGGGTGAGCCTATTGCCATATTGGGCACAAATTCCAGAATCTGGCTGATACTGGAAAGATAAACTCAATATCACTTTGTCCGACCCGGGGATCGAACCCGAGACCTCAGCTTTGCAGTCGTACTGTAATACAACTACGCCACCGAGGCAGTCTGATATAAAATGTTAAGTCTCATTATGTCCAGTAGTTACACTGGCTACAATATCCTTCAAACCGAGACACAAAAGTGCATGCATACTGCTGCTTGACAGTAGAAATAGACATTGTGGTACCCACCACAATGTCTATTTCTACCCACCTACCCACCTAGACAGACTCTTACATATGAGAGACCTACGACCAGTATAACTGCATGAGTTTAGTAAAAGCTTATAAACGATATCACAAACATTTCAATTATTTTATATCGCTTACGTAACTCAGACCTCATCACAAAACAACCTCAACGCTCCAAGATGTGACTTTAGGCAGTAAAAACTCGCTTACGACGCGAGCGCGGCGTTGTCTACAATCATTAAAAACTCATCATCAGTCACCTACAGCTCCGGATCGCGGATCCCTCGCGAAGAAATGGTCGGGAAAATTACCTTCAGCCCCCTACTACGGGAACTATTATGTTTGTGAGATTGGTACTCGTAGGATTTGTTTCGTTTTTATTGAGTAATGTTTTGTTCACGGTTTCGCAGGCGTGATAAATCTTTTCCGAAATTGGTAAGAATCGATTTTTTATTTCTTCTTTTCTTAAGTTGATAGGCGCCGATTTCGAATAATCATCTCTCGTCAGTCAATACTCTACCTAGATGCCACTAAATTTACAAACAGGTTCAGTAGAGTCACCTTGCTATGCCTAATTAATAAAATGGATTGTCAATAATACGTCAATCCTACTTATATACCGGGTGGAAGGGAAACGCTCTCTATACCGGAACGGTAAGAGAGAAGAACCATAACATTAACGAAAAACTATATTCATTTGCAAAGCTAAGCGATAATACTTACGATTTTAGTATTTTCGTAATTCATGCGCGCGCAATGTAAAGCGTACAAACAACTGGGCGGCCGTCGCGCTGCGCCGGGACCAGCCCGCGGTCGTTAACCCGTCAGCTGATGTACGTGTTTCATTACGATTTTTTTTAAATATTGACCTTTTTTACTATGTTATTCAGAATAATAGTTTGATTTATCTATCCATACGTGAAGCTGTACAGAAATTTGACAAAATCCTACTAAAATTGTAACAATGCGATCGCGATTTTTTTAGTGTCATCACGTCAGGAATTACCAATACTATCACCTGTATTCGTTTCCGAGAGCGTTTCCCTTCCACCCGGTATAGTATTATAAAGGCGAAAGTTTGTAAGAATGTATGGATGTTTGGATGTATGGATGTTTGTTACTCTTTCACGCAAAAACTACTGAGCGGATTTCGATGAAATTTGGCACACGGGTAGATCATGTCCTGGATTAACACATAGGCTACTTTTTATCCCGGGAAAATATAAAGCGGGACTTTTATCCCGGAAAAACTTTTTAAAGCGGGCGGAGCCGCGGGCAAAAGCTAGTTGGGGAACAAAAATGTGATACATCGTAATAGCATTCGAGTTCCAAGAGTAGCGGTAGCATCTGACGTGACGTAATCACGCCGTCTGGCGACAAATAGCAACTTTATTCAAATAACAACGCATTTGTTTAAGCCAAATGATGGTACAGATTAAATATTAGCGCCGCGAGCTGAAACTGAAACATCCACAACTCTGATTGGAAACATAAATATCGCATCAGCTTGGGAACGAGTTACGAAATGAATCGCTCGGTTTACGTGGTGTAGTTCGAATATTTTTTTTCTGTGGAAACTTACGACTGTTTTTACAGAGCTACAAAGGTGTTGACTTAATTGATTTGATCCTTTTATATAGAAATTGTTTTACACTCAACATTTTATTTATATTTAAAATAAGATCTACAGTATTAACTAGAAGACGCTTAGAATTCCATAAAATATTTTAGATTTGAAACAAACTTTTATGGACCACGGGATTAATGTTTATCATATTAGAGATCCAACCCAAGGCTAGTCAGAAGCGAATGAAGGATGAACGTAGAACGTCAACTGGCGAAGCTTTAACATCATAGTATTATTTATGTTTAAAATGTTATCCCACCCCGAACATAGTGTTTTTACTCCATTTACTCAATAAGGAACAAGGTTCAGGATTTTATGTTTAAAGATTACTTATGTAAAAATATTATCACCAAAACAAAGTAAATCGAAGAAATCCTTATAATGTATATTATAATGCATTGATGTAAAAAAAAATCTCAATATTATAACGTTGTCAATTTTTCGTAACATTATTACCATGGCAATAAAATCTTACTTATTAGTTTTTAGTCTGTTGTTAGAATTATTACAATGAACTCTATTGAAAAACTTAACGCATTTTTCTGCTTACAGTATAGTCGCAGTATAAGATAGTTTATGATGGTTTTTTTACATATCGATGTTTATGATACACTTAGTTGTATTATGATCATTTTTTTTTAACGGAAATGATGTACCTAGTGACCTCTGCAATACATCCCATAAACAATTTACATAATACTGATCCTAGCGCCATCTACCAAGATTTGATGAAACCCATAGCTAGCATGAAGTGTCTGCTTAAAGCTTCAAAGAAGTGTTACTAGGTGGCGCTGACTCAACATCTCGTGAAATACACGTTAGTTTACTCAAAGAACTCCAGAGGGCGGTTTAACGTAAAAAAGGAATCTGGTTTTTACTCGGGATTAATATATGCTAGAGACATCTAGCGGCTTCTTTGAGAACTGCTTGGTTTTAAATACTTAGGTATATTACGAGTTGCCGCAGTTTCATATAGATGGCGCTGTTTACTTCTGCAGTTTAAGCAATCGCCAGCAGATGGCAATGTTATTTACATAGTTAACTACCCTTATTTTATACGCCAGTGACGTAGTCTCCGGTGAGACGTAGTTCCAAGCGACGTTGATAAAAAGTTGAAAATTATTTTAATTCTATTTATTGTCTTCTTCCTTATAAAGAGTTTTTACTAACACTAAACTTATTTAGCTATTTTATTTTTTTTACCCAATGATCTGTAAATTTTAACATGCCAGACACTATTGCAAGAAAAATATTCATAAATTATCTTCTCATAACATTATAATAATATTCTCCGATGTATTATTATACATGTTGTATATCAATACATGAGAGGGCTATATACTAGAGAGTAGGGACTGCGTGTCCCATGCCCGTACACAGAAAAATGTTGGTATATACCAAATATGAATTGTCCGATGATGTATAAAATCACATTACCCGCGACATAAATGTGATAAGGAAATAGGACTCGTATGTGTAGTTTTTAGGTAAATTTTATTATTTCGACGGCTCCGTAGAACAAAGTCGTATATGCAAAATGAAGCTTTTCAGTAGAGCGCTTTGAAAGACTAAGTTAATTGTGAAAATCACAAGTTATAGTGAACAAAACATTATATTCTGTAGGGTTCAGTAACAACTTTGAACTTAATGTGTGTAAATAGCACTAATTCGCACATGAATAGAAACTAACGACTTTCAAAGCGCTCTACTGAAAAGCTAACATTTTGCATATACGACTTTGTTCTACGGAGCCGTCGATTTGAGTTCTAATAACTTAAAATTTCATAACTCTCATACACTGTTATTTACTAGCATTTTCAAATTCGTGTTGGTTCGGAGCCAACATTCTGGAACACGTAGTTTCGTTGACTTATTTATTAGTTTAACTAATAATATATCAGAGTAGAGCCTAACATCTGCAATGACAGTGGTTTTACTTAACAATTTATTTATAAATTACGAGGAGTATAGTCCCCAAAGACACTATACTAGTTAGAAATAAAGTAACTTTGTTAATCAAATTAATGTCGAAACTAGTACCTAAGCCATTCCCTTGATGGAAGACTGACGACCGCCTTGGGTGGTAACACTCTAATTTTGAATTACAAGCAACAATGTGGCAATACACTGCACTAGTAAACCCCATCAGATGTTATGATTGATGGTAACTTTAAAACATTAAAATTTTACACAAAAATTACTAATGACATTTTGTATCTATCACTGTTTGTATTATCATAGTATTTTTTTCTTTTTTTCTTGGTTCCTATGTAGAATACTGATTTGTAGCTCGTTTGTACTGTAAATTATGCATGCTGAAGTTTACTCTAAGTAGAGAAACACTGCTATCTTATACCGTAATATTGCAATATGTAAAACAAAGTGTATTATGAGTATTCTCTGTTGTAAACTCCAAAATAAATAAATAAACAGTCGAAAGCAGGATTTGAACCCGCGACCTCCAGAGTACCGTGCCGGTGCTCTGCCAACTGAGCTATCCCAGTTTGCAGAGCATCGGCGTCGAGCTACCTCGTGTTGTTGACTACTGCACTTAGTATTGGAAGTATAGGTGATGTTACTATTGTAATTAGCACAAAAAATTATGAAGCAGAAAAAGGTTGGATGGTGATTAAATAAGTAATTTCACATTTCATTACTCGTTTTCCTTTAGAATTAATTTATAGACTACGAAATCCTTACGGTTATTTTTTCTGTGAAATCATTACCAACGAATAAATCTTTAAAACCTCACACTGAAACTTACCGTCAATTATAAATTACAATCGCTACAGAGTGGTATTCAGGGAAATCCGACAAGCTCCAACCATTCCGTTACTTTATAAAGAAATATTAAAATTTCATTTAGCCCGACAGCTCGACGAATAGTTCGCGTAAAGTTTAAACGAACGCCCGTGGCGACGTTCCGCGACTTGGTGTGCTGGGCCGGAGTGAGTGGGAGGCTGTGGGGGGTTTTGAGATACTATGCTGTTAATTAGTTAATTGTGATGGTTATTAAAACCCCACAATTAGAAATGTAACGGTTATAGTGGACTGTATAAATAGGCGGTTTTTGTGCACTGGTTGTGTTCTATGTATATGCGGAAACAACAGACAAGGGACGCGGGATAAAAATAAAGGACTTACTGCGGCGCGGCGACCTGCCTGTTGTAGATGCTTCGCCGGGATCCCGGTTCTTGTTGTGTTCAGTAGTGGTGCTGCGACGGCAGGCGGATGGAAGTGTGTCAAATAATTGACAGATAAGTAACCAAAGACAATAGAACATAGTTTGTCCTTGGTACATTTATATATTTGGTGCCAGCGCGCGTTCCATATCCAAACTTGACACTTCAAGGTTGAGTGGATAAGGGTAGGGAAAAGAAGTTGTGTTGTTGAGCATAATACAGACAATGCACAGCGCATAATGCCAATACATTATAACAATACCAACCAAAGTGTAAAATTGTATTTTATTTGATCACACTAATTTCCATATTCAATAAGATTTATGTAATTTCATTAAGGTCTTAAAATATAAACAAATTAAAAAAAAATGTAAATATCATTTATTTACGATACAGACGTGTCATTTTCCGCACATCCTCCGACTAATATTATAAACACGAGTTTGTAAGAATGTGTGGACGTATGTTTGTTACTCATTCACGCAAAGACTAACGAACGGATTTCGATGAAATTTGGCACACGGGTAGATCATGTCCTGGATTAGCATCTGGGCTACTTACTACTACTAGCTACTACTTTTTATTGCGCGAAAATATAAAACAGGACTTTTATCCCGGAAAGCTAACGCGGGCGGAGCCGTGGGAAAAAGCTAGTTATATTGTATATAATTCTTCTGTGTGTGTGTATATCATTGATCTCTTAAACAGCTCGACTGTATTTGATGAAATGTTTTGTTTGTTTTCAGGTGGATTCGAGAATGGTTGAGAATTACAATTCGGTCCAAGAAAATATATAGCGGCATTTTTATCCAGGGTAAATAAAACCTTTCGTGTGGGCGAAGCCGCGGGCAAAAGCTTGTATAACAATAAAATAAGAGTTTCTTACTTAACACGTAGTTCAAATGTCTCAACTTTTATCATCATCTTAATTACCAAAAATATTATATATATACTATTTTATAATAATTATAGTCCCCACACAGCTGAAACAAATCCAGCCCTCCACCTAGCAACCCGTAAACGTACCAATGCGACGTATAAAAATATTCGATTGGTGAGTTCCAATAGAACCACCGCGGGATGTGCGATATTTTTGTGACTCTACATAGAGACGTCTCTACCTCTTTGTGTCGAGTTCAATAGATGTTATTGAAATTTTTATTTTCATCTCGACAGTATATCTCCATATTAGCTCTAGCAGATGTTGGCAATGAATATGTTCCAAAGAAGTCTGAGTTTAGCTCGGAAAGAAAATTTGATTTTGAATGTTTATATCTACATTATAATACAATGCAGTATACGGGTGGTATATGTTTCGGCTTTGTATTTTGTGGGAAGTCGACATGAGCTTGTATCTTAGTGTGGATGATGTTTGATTTATTAATTTTAACGTATGTCAGCTTAAAAAGAAAATAAGGCGTAATAGTTCACACTTTTAACACGAATTCAAACTTACTCTATGTGTTTTAATCAGAACCTTAACATTAGCACATATATACATAATAATGTGTATTTCGTACGTAAAAAATAAAAAAACGGTTAAATTTTTAGTTGCTTTTAAACGTATTAAAATTCCATAAATGTAATAAGCCTGAGCGGATCTAACTTTCATTTATAATTTGAAAGTTTTTCAAACTACAGACCTGACAGCATTACAGCTGCATTTCAGACCACGATGCCTCCAGCCAATGAGCTCTGAAACTTTCGTACGAACGCCTAACAGTTTAATGTTGTTAGCTATAAGCTGTGCTTAGAACTGTGTTGTTTGGTTTTTGTTCGCTTTGTGTTGTACAGAGTTCTGAGGAATTCAATAAGAGTGTTAACAAATTGAATATATGTGTGGATTTATACTTTAACATACAAACAGCTCAGCAGTGGGCAGTATTATAAAACAGGGCTGGTATGGTACGATATGGTATGCAAACAAACTAAACAAGTATCAACAAGGGCACCAGTTCTTTAAATGAATAATAATACCAGTCATGTATTATATACTGTCCTGCCTCGGTGGCGTAGTAGTATTGCGTACGCATTACGAGTACGATTTGCGCGCTGAGGTCCTGGGTTTGAATTCCGGGTCGAGCCAAAAAAAAATTGTGACTGGGTTTTTCCATCATAAAAATTTCTCAGTTGCAGCTCGGAGTCAGGAAGTTGGCGGTGTGATACCCCCGTGCCTCGGAAAGCACGTAAAGCCGTTGGCCCTGCGCCTGATCTCTCTCCGGTCATGTCGGATTGCCATCTCACCGGACTATGGGAGTGAAGGTATAGCGAGTGCACCTGTGTATTGCGCACACACTTGTGCACTATAATATCTCCTGCGTACCTGGCTGATCTCCGTTGAGATTGGCCGCCGTGGCCGAAACTGGCTAGGAGAATTTCATTTCATATACTGTCCCAGTGCTGGACAAGATCCTCCTTTATTCCTGTAGGCCTTAGCCCACCACGGTGGTGTAGTGTGGTTTAGCAGACTACACACACCTTTGAAATTCTTATAGAAAACTTCTCATGTATGCAGGTTCCGTTACGGTGCTTTCCTTCAACATAACTTTTGTATACTGATACTGAGAAAAAGCCCCCAAAATCACTTTTCGCAACCCGGGATTCTAACCCAGGAGCGCTGAACGTACCGAGCACTTAATACAACCACGCCTCCGCACTGAGCACCGCGACTTGTACGTAGATATATTTTTTATATTATACAAAGGGAATTAATTTTAAACGCCTTAATTTTGTTTACATAATATCAAGTAAAATGCTTATAATAATATTACTCTTGAGTTTTGACCCGCTTATGTTTGAGCCGTAGGATAAACCTCTAAAATTAAGGAAGGTCATTATTTTTTTAGTAATTGAATTAAAAAATTGAATTCAATAGTATATTAAGTTTAAAAAAATAAAAAGCGATCTTAAACAATCACCTATAAAAATACCAAAATAAATCATACACAGTAAATATAATGGATTTACTGAATGCTTTGTTGTTTACATAATATAATTAGGTGTTTAATATTTTACAATTCCAATCAACTATCACAACTGAAATATGGTAGTATCACAAAAAGTTAATAATTCACGATAAATAACTACTTCCGAAAAAACTCCTGTCTTAAAGCTTTCAGAACCAAACACTGTCATGCGGGTCCTACCTGGTGGAAATTTTAAACAGCTCAAAACTATCCTAAACAATATTCTAAGCGCCCAATCACGCTTAACTACACCTAGTAGTTGCAACATGCGCTGAATTCTCTTGATCAAACACCGATCGCATCTTCAATCTCCTATCCCAGTTCCTATGGAGCAAAATTAACTTTATTTTCAAGCTATGTAAGGCTCAAAATCCATCCGCTAATAGTAAACCAAATTCAAACAACTACGGGTGAAGGCAAAATGAATTTAACGGGGTGCTGATAAGGTTGAAAATGGATTATAAAGTTTTATTGTTATAGAGTACGAAACGTGTACGCCAGTGTAGTCAGCTGGTAAGCGAGAATAGGCGCACGGTTGTCACTTCGTTACATACTTTGAAAAAAAATATAACCCATGAGGCGCGCTTTCTAGGTATTTTTAGTCCTTACATATTATAAAACAAAATCCCCGCAAAGTCTGTCTGTCTACCTGAACTGCAAAATTATAAACCACTCCATTTATAACAATTTTTTAAAATACGTTCATTTTAAGTGTATTTTTAAGCACCTCAAAATCGGAGGACTTTAAAATTATACGCTTTAGGCTAGGCCTAGTTTTTAGGAGTACTATCCAATTATATATAAAGTATCTTGGTTAGAAATTTAAGCCTGTTTTGGACACGTGCATGTCATGGATTTTGTTTGAGACTCTGGTACGGAGATAGCTACCTTTTTTCCTGAAAAATTATAAAGCGGAATTTTTATGTTAAACAAACTCGACGCGAGCGAATCCGCGAGCAAAAGATAATTATATTATAATAACTTAACCAGACCAGCATAATTTTGGCGACAGGGAATCAATTAAACCAGTGGAATGTGTCTTACTATTGTATTGCGTTTCACCATCAGGTGCAGTATTTGCTGTCTGGGAAAATATTGTATTAGCAAATTAGTATTAATTATAGTTTAAACGGTATTTTAGCTATGTAATCAAGGGATCGATAGACAAAACCCTTACGGGAGTCTCTTACTGCCAACCCTAACATCTTAATTCAAACACTGGCCAACTATTGCTGAATTTTTGGAATACCTTCGGGCCTTTTCGACGATCCGGACTACACTCACGGCCTAATACAAACGCATGCCGAACTGCGATGGTTTACAATGCACTTCACTTGTATTACCAAAAAGGCATGTTGTATCTTTGGAATTTTCATAGACGATTTTGCAGTTATTGATGACAGCCTCCTTTTTAATTCTATTTTACTTTTTGATAGGAATACCTCGGTGGCGTTGTTGTATTAAGGTACGACTGCAATGCTGAGGTCTCGGCTTCGATCCCCGGGTCGGGCACAGTGGTACTGGATTTTTCTATTCAGTATCAGGCCGGAGTCTGGAATTTGTGCCCGAAATGGCGATAGGCTTGCCCCATATCACATCATGGGACGGAATACGCACGACGAAAAGTGGGTGCACTAGTTGCACCTCTGCCTACCCCTTCGGGGATAAAGGCGTGAGTGTGTATGTATGTATGTAATAAACTTTTTATAGTTACTAAATAATTGTATACTAAATATTAATCATAAAAATAATCCGTAAATATCTGTTGTAAATTACATAAATCTGATAGTGTTATTGTAAGCTTGTATTCTTTCTCTCAGCAATTTAATAAATAAGCGACATTTCAGTTTTCTTTAAAAAATCATATTTTATACATAATTAATGACTTCTTATCGATGAAAAATAATTTTTTTCGATTATAGGACTTCAATCCCAAGAAAAGAATCCTACGAACGGCACCACAACTCAAGCTAGGAAATAATATAATTCAAATAACTTGTGGAATTACTGCAATGTATTATCCTCCGCGGAATACGCTAAAGACGCAGGTGAATGGCACTGGGGTGTCACTGTACATTATTAAGTCCCCCAAAATTAATTCTGCATCGTTCAGGAACGCATCCCGCGCTCCGCGGCTCAATTTAATTAATTGCTGGTATCCTGCTGTCTTAAATTACTTGTGCGTACTTAGATAATATTAATGTTGAGGCGACAAATAAATGGTAGGCATAAAGAACATGTATATTACAGCTACTAAATATTTAACTTGGTTCTTAGTAGCCTATTCATTAATTATGAGTAAATGTTATTGGTCACATAAATGTACAAGCCGACGAAATACAAAAGTCACAGTCTAATCTATGCTCCGAAATAAACAATCATCTTCCACGCTGCAGCACCTAAGAAACAGTAGTAACGACTAAACGTGATTGCTGAGCGGTGTGACTTCCTTTCCAAAATTATTTGATAAAGTAGTACTGGGAAATGTAGCATAACAAAATGTGTAGTAGCTAATGATTAATTGATATTTTGTTCATTTGATTTTAATTTATATGGATTATATGATCTAAATTAAATATGTATAAATATAAACAAATAAATAAATGGTAATAATCTGCATTCACTGACGTGTCGGTCTCTCGATCAATCACAAACATCAAAATACCTATACGTCAGTCACTCAACCAATCACAATAAAATGAAGCGGAGACGCATCGTGTTATTTTTTCACCTCCTAGCCCCACATATTTGTTTCTTGTTAGTTACGCCAACTAGATACTAAATCTACGTTTTCTGCATACTTGTATCACAAAAAATCCCTTTACACATAAATGCCGCCATTACAATCAAAACCTTTCAGCATGAAAAAGGGGGAGAAATACATCAAACTAATTACAAATGTAAAATTTATGACAAATGTAACGAATAACGTAAATAATAAGCAATTTTAATCAATTTTAATAAACAAACGGGGAGGGAACAATCTTTGAGGCTTACGGAAGCTACCGAGGGTGCCTGCAGGGATTATGGTAATTCGCGGGGGATGAAAATACGAGAACAACCGGTACTTTAACTTATTCTCAAGTTAGATAACAACGAAAGAATTACGGTACATTGATGACCAGTTTGAAGATATTATTACTTGCGTGATCTGTGAATTGTAAGAACGTGGTTTCGATTCTCAGATAGAAATAATTTGTGAAAAAATTCTTAACAAAAAACCTTTACAACGCCCGATATTGATGTAGACTTTCTTCGTATCAAATCATGGCGTTATCTTGATGAAATGTGGGTGCATTAGGAGCCATACTAGTCCCATGTTGCTTTCAGATTTTCACAAAAACACAAAGAACTAAAAGCCAATTTTATTAAAATGTGAGACATTTTTGAATTACCAGTCGAGCAGTTCGCGTGATGTTTAGCGATACGAGCACCCATAAACAGTAGCAACACCATCCAACACCTTGACTTACAAAGTTCTGAGTAGCATTCCACTGCACTCGTCAGCCTGTGATACACAGTATACACTCACGCCTGTTATCCCCGAAGGGGTAGAAGGGAAGGCAGGGACTCAACTAGTGCACCCACTTTTCGCCGTCATTCCGTCCCAATGTGTGATAGGGGGTGAGCCTATTGCCATATTGGGCACAAATTCCAGAATCTGGCTGATACTGGAAAGATAAACTCAATATCACTTTGTCCGACCCGGGGATCGAACCCGAGACCTCAGCTTTGCAGTCGTACTGTAATACAACTACGCCACCGAGGCAGTCTGATATAAAATGTTAAGTCTCATTATGTCCAGTAGTTACACTGGCTACAATATCCTTCAAACCGAGACACAAAAGTGCATGCATACTGCTGCTTGACAGTAGAAATAGACATTGTGGTACCCACCACAATGTCTATTTCTACCCACCTACCCACCTAGACAGACTCTTACATATGAGAGACCTACGACCAGTATAACTGCATGAGTTTAGTAAAAGCTTATAAACGATATCACAAACATTTCAATTATTTTATATCGCTTACGTAACTCAGACCTCATCACAAAACAACCTCAACGCTCCAAGATGTGACTTTAGGCAGTAAAAACTCGCTTACGACGCGAGCGCGGCGTTGTCTACAATCATTAAAAACTCATCATCAGTCACCTACAGCTCCGGATCGCGGATCCCTCGCGAAGAAATGGTCGGGAAAATTACCTTCAGCCCCCTACTACGGGAACTATTATGTTTGTGAGATTGGTACTCGTAGGATTTGTTTCGTTTTTATTGAGTAATGTTTTGTTCACGGTTTCGCAGGCGTGATAAATCTTTTCCGAAATTGGTAAGAATCGATTTTTTATTTCTTCTTTTCTTAAGTTGATAGGCGCCGATTTCGAATAATCATCTCTCGTCAGTCAATACTCTACCTAGATGCCACTAAATTTACAAACAGGTTCAGTAGAGTCACCTTGCTATGCCTAATTAATAAAATGGATTGTCAATAATACGTCAATCCTACTTATATACCGGGTGGAAGGGAAACGCTCTCTATACCGGAACGGTAAGAGAGAAGAACCATAACATTAACGAAAAACTATATTCATTTGCAAAGCTAAGCGATAATACTTACGATTTTAGTATTTTCGTAATTCATGCGCGCGCAATGTAAAGCGTACAAACAACTGGGCGGCCGTCGCGCTGCGCCGGGACCAGCCCGCGGTCGTTAACCCGTCAGCTGATGTACGTGTTTCATTACGATTTTTTTTAAATATTGACCTTTTTTACTATGTTATTCAGAATAATAGTTTGATTTATCTATCCATACGTGAAGCTGTACAGAAATTTGACAAAATCCTACTAAAATTGTAACAATGCGATCGCGATTTTTTTAGTGTCATCACGTCAGGAATTACCAATACTATCACCTGTATTCGTTTCCGAGAGCGTTTCCCTTCCACCCGGTATAGTATTATAAAGGCGAAAGTTTGTAAGAATGTATGGATGTTTGGATGTATGGATGTTTGTTACTCTTTCACGCAAAAACTACTGAGCGGATTTCGATGAAATTTGGCACACGGGTAGATCATGTCCTGGATTAACACATAGGCTACTTTTTATCCCGGGAAAATATAAAGCGGGACTTTTATCCCGGAAAAACTTTTTAAAGCGGGCGGAGCCGCGGGCAAAAGCTAGTTGGGGAACAAAAATGTGATACATCGTAATAGCATTCGAGTTCCAAGAGTAGCGGTAGCATCTGACGTGACGTAATCACGCCGTCTGGCGACAAATAGCAACTTTATTCAAATAACAACGCATTTGTTTAAGCCAAATGATGGTACAGATTAAATATTAGCGCCGCGAGCTGAAACTGAAACATCCACAACTCTGATTGGAAACATAAATATCGCATCAGCTTGGGAACGAGTTACGAAATGAATCGCTCGGTTTACGTGGTGTAGTTCGAATATTTTTTTTCTGTGGAAACTTACGACTGTTTTTACAGAGCTACAAAGGTGTTGACTTAATTGATTTGATCCTTTTATATAGAAATTGTTTTACACTCAACATTTTATTTATATTTAAAATAAGATCTACAGTATTAACTAGAAGACGCTTAGAATTCCATAAAATATTTTAGATTTGAAACAAACTTTTATGGACCACGGGATTAATGTTTATCATATTAGAGATCCAACCCAAGGCTAGTCAGAAGCGAATGAAGGATGAACGTAGAACGTCAACTGGCGAAGCTTTAACATCATAGTATTATTTATGTTTAAAATGTTATCCCACCCCGAACATAGTGTTTTTACTCCATTTACTCAATAAGGAACAAGGTTCAGGATTTTATGTTTAAAGATTACTTATGTAAAAATATTATCACCAAAACAAAGTAAATCGAAGAAATCCTTATAATGTATATTATAATGCATTGATGTAAAAAAAAATCTCAATATTATAACGTTGTCAATTTTTCGTAACATTATTACCATGGCAATAAAATCTTACTTATTAGTTTTTAGTCTGTTGTTAGAATTATTACAATGAACTCTATTGAAAAACTTAACGCATTTTTCTGCTTACAGTATAGTCGCAGTATAAGATAGTTTATGATGGTTTTTTTACATATCGATGTTTATGATACACTTAGTTGTATTATGATCATTTTTTTTTAACGGAAATGATGTACCTAGTGACCTCTGCAATACATCCCATAAACAATTTACATAATACTGATCCTAGCGCCATCTACCAAGATTTGATGAAACCCATAGCTAGCATGAAGTGTCTGCTTAAAGCTTCAAAGAAGTGTTACTAGGTGGCGCTGACTCAACATCTCGTGAAATACACGTTAGTTTACTCAAAGAACTCCAGAGGGCGGTTTAACGTAAAAAAGGAATCTGGTTTTTACTCGGGATTAATATATGCTAGAGACATCTAGCGGCTTCTTTGAGAACTGCTTGGTTTTAAATACTTAGGTATATTACGAGTTGCCGCAGTTTCATATAGATGGCGCTGTTTACTTCTGCAGTTTAAGCAATCGCCAGCAGATGGCAATGTTATTTACATAGTTAACTACCCTTATTTTATACGCCAGTGACGTAGTCTCCGGTGAGACGTAGTTCCAAGCGACGTTGATAAAAAGTTGAAAATTATTTTAATTCTATTTATTGTCTTCTTCCTTATAAAGAGTTTTTACTAACACTAAACTTATTTAGCTATTTTATTTTTTTTACCCAATGATCTGTAAATTTTAACATGCCAGACACTATTGCAAGAAAAATATTCATAAATTATCTTCTCATAACATTATAATAATATTCTCCGATGTATTATTATACATGTTGTATATCAATACATGAGAGGGCTATATACTAGAGAGTAGGGACTGCGTGTCCCATGCCCGTACACAGAAAAATGTTGGTATATACCAAATATGAATTGTCCGATGATGTATAAAATCACATTACCCGCGACATAAATGTGATAAGGAAATAGGACTCGTATGTGTAGTTTTTAGGTAAATTTTATTATTTCGACGGCTCCGTAGAACAAAGTCGTATATGCAAAATGAAGCTTTTCAGTAGAGCGCTTTGAAAGACTAAGTTAATTGTGAAAATCACAAGTTATAGTGAACAAAACATTATATTCTGTAGGGTTCAGTAACAACTTTGAACTTAATGTGTGTAAATAGCACTAATTCGCACATGAATAGAAACTAACGACTTTCAAAGCGCTCTACTGAAAAGCTAACATTTTGCATATACGACTTTGTTCTACGGAGCCGTCGATTTGAGTTCTAATAACTTAAAATTTCATAACTCTCATACACTGTTATTTACTAGCATTTTCAAATTCGTGTTGGTTCGGAGCCAACATTCTGGAACACGTAGTTTCGTTGACTTATTTATTAGTTTAACTAATAATATATCAGAGTAGAGCCTAACATCTGCAATGACAGTGGTTTTACTTAACAATTTATTTATAAATTACGAGGAGTATAGTCCCCAAAGACACTATACTAGTTAGAAATAAAGTAACTTTGTTAATCAAATTAATGTCGAAACTAGTACCTAAGCCATTCCCTTGATGGAAGACTGACGACCGCCTTGGGTGGTAACACTCTAATTTTGAATTACAAGCAACAATGTGGCAATACACTGCACTAGTAAACCCCATCAGATGTTAAATCTGATCATGCCGGAAGGTATATTTTTCCTATAAGCTTTTTATTATTATTGCAGGAAGACATTAATCACACAGCCTGAGTAAGCTACCACTGTAGAACAAGATAGTACTAGGATAATCGAATAAATACCTTAAAATTTAAACACAAGCATGATAAAGTGATAACAGGAATTAAGTCGGCAGTGTGAAATTGGCGGGGGCAGTGCACACAAGAGCAGCGTATACACTGCAGTGCAGTAAAACGACGTTGTTGCACTCAGACGGGCCTCATTACGCCCCCTCGTGTGTCGCGGACATATTATGCTGTATTACGTTGTGTGAAATAACTAGAAAAATACTAAAGTGATTTTGTAAAAAGTCTGACTGATATAAACGGTTTAATTTTTTTTATGTCTCTTTTTCTGTCAATGGGTTTTAGAATGCGATGACGCTGGTATATTCTTGTGGATTAAAAGCTTATAAACTGGAATCTACACTAATATTGTAAAGAGGAAAGATTTGTAGGTTTGTAACGAATAAATTCAAAAACGACTGGATCGATATAAAAAATCTCTTTCATCATTAGAATACAACATTATCCCTAGGTAGTAGGTAGCATAGACCTTTTATCCCGGGAACATATAAAGTGGACTTTTATCCGGGAAATCTTTTTCACTGCGGAGGGAGCCGCGAGCAAAAGCTAGTATTAAATAAAGATAAAAAATATAGCCTCCAATATTTATAATTATTTATACTCTATGTAACCTCAGGTCCTCTACTTCATTGACTACTAAAATACGCACAACGACGACATATTCACAATTCTCTAGAAAATGAGGAACCCTCCAAAGTTTGGAAGTTTCTGAAGACACTGGGTATTGGGAAATGTCGTCAAGACAAACTCCCTAATGAGTTGAATGTCGACAAGCTAAATGAGCATTTCTCCTCTTCTGCCAACTTTGATGGCCCTATTAAAGCTGCTACGTTACAGCGCCTTTCACTGATCCCTAAAACTGACTATCCTCCTTTCGTAATTAATCTGTTTTCCGCTCAAGATATCAGGAAGAACATTGAAGCCATAACATCGAACGCAGTCGGCAGTGACAGTATTAGCCGTAAAATGATCCACCTTTTAATTGATGAAATTATGCCTGTTGTTCAATACATCCTCAATACCTCTATATCTCAATAATCATTAGTAGCACATTTCCTTCTATTTGGAAAGAAGCACAAATAACTCCTATTCCTAAAAAAACAAATCCTTCCGCTGTCTCTGACTTCCGTCCTATCTCTATTCTTCCTTTCCTTTCAAAACTTCTTGAACGTCTTGTTCATCAGCAACTTTCCATTTTCCTTATTCGTAATAACCTGTTTAATTCCTTTCAGTCTGGTTTCCGCCCTGGTCACAGCACTGTTACAGCACTTGTGAATATCACAGAGGACATTAGATTTGGGATGGAACACGGTAAGGTCACGGTATTGTCACTGCTTGACTTTAGTAACGCGTTCAATAACGTGGATTTTGATGTGTTGATAGGGCTACTGAGTTCTCTTAGCATGTCTTCGTCGGTAATTAATTGGTTCCGTAGTTACCTGTATGGTCGCCGTCAACGTGTCCGCATTGACGAGAAATTCTCATCATGGTGTGTTACAACTGCCGGTGTACCTCAGGGCGGCGTTTTATCTCCGCTATTATTTTCACTCTTCATTAATTCTATCTCTGAACAACTTACTTCTTCTTACCACCTTTATGCTGACGACTTACAAATTTATACACAGTCCTCGATTGATCACCTATCTGAGGCCATAAAACGTACAAATGTTGATTTATGTAAAATTGCTGACTGGAGTAAATCGTTCGGTCTGAGAATCAACCCGGTGAAAACCCAAACCATCATAATGGGTAGCTCAAGGATGATATCCAGAATCGACTGGTCGCAACTGCCACTAATAGTTTTTGATGGTACTCATATTCCCATTAGTGAAACAGTCAAGAACCTTGGTATCATTTTTGACCGAAAAATGTCTTGGACTCCGCATATAGCCGAATTGAGCCGTAAATTATATGCATCCGCTCACTCCATTAAAAGGCTACAAAACTTTCTACCTACTGCCACCAAAATTGCACTCGCTCAATCCCTTTTACTTCCAATACTAGACTATGCCGACGCCTCTTATTCAGATTTAACCGAAGATCAGCTCAATAAACTTGAACGTCTTCAGAATTTCTGTATTAGATTCATCTTCGGTCTTCGCAAATATGATCATATTTCCGAATATCGAAAAAAGCTGAAATGGTTACCCATCCGCCTTCGCCGAAATACTCACATGCTTTCCCTCTTGTACAATATTCTCTTTAATCCTGTTACTCCTAGTTATCTAAAAAACCGCTTTGAGTTTTTACACCTCACACACTCCCGTTCCTTGCGCTCCTTTCAGACTCTCCAACTTAAAACTCCTTCCCATTCGTCACAATTCTTTGATTTATCTTTTACGGTACAAGCTGTCCGGCTCTGGAATGCACTACCGTTACCCATCAGACGAGCTAAATCGCTACCAATATTCAAAAAAATGTTAAAAAATCATTTTCTTACGTTATAACACAACTATAATATTAACATTTATATATTTCTTTTAGGTATATGTAATAATTTTTTTTTTTTTTTTTTTTTTTTTTTTTTTTATTTATTAGATAATATGTATTAGTACATTATATTTTGTGTATTATATATTTTATGATAATATGTCGTTAAGTATGTTCTATTTCTTAGCTATCTCTTTATTGTACACCGCCGTCTATTTTTACATCTGTTTCTGTCCATCCAAAGGTTGTCTGGAAGAGATCGCTTTTAGCGATAAGACCGCCCATTGTAAAACCATCAACCATCTTGTATTTTGTTTCTTTTATGTAGTATTTTGTGTTATTGGTTATACAATAAAAAGTTATATATTATTATATTATTAAAATAAATTCATATCAGGGACAACACGACATCGCAATCATATTTTACCTTGTCTTCTCACACGCATGTGTCTTATTTTTCGAATATTTTTCTTGTATTTTCAGCATGCGAAAAGTAACTAGACTACATAGTAAATGTAGTAGTTTAGTTCTTTGAGAGTCGCGTTAATTATCTCAGCGTATACCGGCTCTTTGCAGAAAATATGTATTCTGATTCTTACCTTACTCGATAAACGCTGGCCGAATGGTGCCATGATAGGATTATAAAAAAATGCTAGAACGTCGCTCCTAAGACCAATATAAATTATATTAACATCCGAAATCCTTTTCACAGCAACTTTGGTGACTAAACTAAAAACTAGACTTTACTGAAATAGTCGTAACTGACGACTATCCCCGCGACGCATGTAACGTGCTGTCGGCGAATGAATGGGCCGGTCTGCGGCTTAAGAAACTTTCCACACGGCGGAAACTTGCACCATGGGATTTACTTATAGATAAATATCATTTCAGCTTCATATGGTTTTAAATTGGAAATATGCATCGTGGTATACAGTTCAGCGCTCAATTCAGTGTGTTAAGGAAGGAGGAGGAAGGAGGGATTCAAAACACTGATGAGACCACAACAACCCAAATAGAGTGAGACGTACTTAAATACTGATACTGCCTGCTCCGAGGGATTGTACTGACGAAATTTTAAAATGGTTTAAGTCTGACAAATCTTAGTTATTGAAAGACTTGCCGTAATAAACCTCTTAAGTCGTATTACCGACCTAAAAGTGTATAATTTACGTTAACAATTACGAATTACGTAAACATGAAGTAATATTATTATCTTAGGTCAAGAGTAAACCATTTGATACCCAATAAACATAAAGTATGAAATTCTGGTAGAAATGATGAAATATTTTTTTTGTGGTTACGATAGTTTTGTATAGAGTTAGGTTTTTTTTATAGCGTAGAATGACGAGATGAGCACGTCGTTCGCCTGATGGTAAGCGATACGAGCACCCTTAAACAATAGAAATACCATCCAGCACCTTGAGTTACAAAGTACTGTGTGGCATTCCACTGCGCTAGTCATCTTGACACATAATATGTTAAGTCTCATTATGTCCTGTAGTTATTTTTTTAAATGAAACTTAATAGTTCCTAGCAATATTTAAGACATCGTATTAACAATCTTGTAACCTAACAAATTCTATTGCTTATATTTTAATTGATATTGCTTGATATAAAATAATATTATTAAAATATGTTTTTAATACCTTACGCGACTGAAGCCATGAACCAAATCCGATCTTACCTGGAAAAAACAAATCAATATTAAATATTTATTTTATTTTATTTATTTTATCCCGCCCTCACACCCACCACTGCAACTCCTGTAAGCCAGGATCAGCAGTGGCACGCATCTTATGACACCGAGCGGTGAAGCTCGGCGAGTCTCAGGGAACACTAATTAGTCTTAACCCGCAACGAAGTTAATCAAACAGAAGAATAGGGAGGAGTTAGAAATATATTTTCCACTTCCCTCCATAGCAAAGCGGGAGACAAAATAATGAACTAAAAAAGGTAATTTAACCTTAATTATTTAGAGTTTCACAACTGGAAAAGCCAGATGTAAAGCACCACGGATAAAATTAAAGGGGTCCTACTTGAGCTGTTAAACTTGATTCCAATAGTAGGTATGGCAAAAACGCCGGAAAGCACGGAATTCTGCCTAGTGTCCACAAGGTCCATGTAGTATACAACTCCAGATGTTATTTGCATACTATCAAACATAATGTTACGCTCATTTTGCCAAAGACTACACTCCCAAAGTATGTGATGCGCAGATTGTTCGTAGTTGCAGTCATTAGATGAACATGGACACGCAGGCGAATCAACCGACTTAAAGGAGAATAATTTGCACTTAAAATTACCATGGCCTGTAAGGAATTGCGAAACAATGCAGCACAAGCAACAAAACAGCAATGGTCAATTTCGAGCCCAGATTTTGTAAGACGGACGAACCATATTGTTATTAGTAAAAACATTTTGTATAAATAGTAAATCTATAAGGAACACGCACAATGTTAGAAAATTCGTGGATACTAGAGATTTTGTCTTAGCCACGGCCCTGCTCCACCAGTATTGATACCACAGTTGTGCTAAAATCTGTGTGAAGTACCTACCCTAGCTAGTCATTCCAAAACCGGGTAAATACCCTATCCATTTCTTTAAAACTCCATTCACCAGCTAAAATAAATCCAACATAATCCGATTTCATTTGGCTATTCATTAGAGGTGAAAATAGGAAATATTTCAATCAACGGTTCTTTATATCGATCGACATGATGGCGTTCGTTAAACAATCCGACGACTAATGGAACTGCGAGATGACAAGGAATAGGATTTTGAGGGTTCCCGAGGGTTAGTTTTAGTTTGGTTTAGTGATCACGAATAGGCATAGGCATAAGCACTGAAGCACCAGCCTTTTGCAGATTTTATTTTCGTTTCATGATGTGATAGGTAACACAGTCATATCAGACACAAACTAGTTATCCACATAATATATTTTGAATAGAAGATAGGAGGTTTGTGAGTTCCCAAGACAATAAAATACATTGATGTAACTATCGGTATGGGATTTATGCTTGGTCTATATAGCTCTATATTGCGTTATATGATCGAGTGGATAGAGCTTGGTAAACTTGTACATGCACTAATTTCGATCTCTGACGATTGGAAGAATGTTCATCTAGTTCATTGCAAAACTAAAAGTCCACAATTATTTTAGTCGTTACAGTATCCAAAAAAAATGTACTCTAACCCCAGTTTCCAAATCCCACCAAAGGAACTCCACAAAAATGGAGCAGAAATGGAAAGCAGTCAATTGCCGTCCGTTTTCAATTTGCGTGATCCGCGTGGCCTGTAACGTTCTATGTTAGTTTACTTTTTATATGTACACTCTACTGTGCCGTGGCCGAGCCGTGACAGGACAGAGGCAGTGTATATCTACCCTTATTAATTGACAATCACAAGAGTTTCAGGGAAGATTTCACTGACAGTACCATAATTGTAGTAACATCATTCAAAACTGAACCGCAAAATACTGCGCTCATCGCTTAATTGGATTACACACCTCATAATGTACTAATTGCACTAGTAATAATGTGCTCTATTCCAAACACAACAGAGTTTACTTTGAAGACAAATCGATTGTATGTATCATGACTCAGATATTCAAGAGCTAAAACATAACAAACATACACCACGTCTTTATCTACGTATATATAGACAGAAGTGGAATGAGGGCACCAATATTTCGCCAAGCATGTTCAATCGCATGTTGTGATAGGGGACGAGCCTATCGCAGACGATAGGATCTCAGTATCAGAATACTGAGCAGCTACACCTAGCAGTGTGATACGAAATCTATATATATATATATATATATATATATATATATATATATATATATATTTCGGAGACAGTGACGGCCGATATCGGTACACGTAGGTTCACATAATAAAAGTCACAAATGAATTATCTTCAACTCGCTATTTATTGTTCGTTCATCAATTATTACGTAATAGAGTATTCACAGAGTACAATACCACGTCAGGATTCATTATTAACTTTGGTTATTATAACACATTGCATATTGAGACAATTACTTAAGCAAACTTCGTAAGTATTACCGACTCATCCAGCAACAATCCGAATTAACATAGTAACCGCTTTACTAAGCACCGACCGATATGAAAACCACTACAGCTACTACTTAGTATTGAACTGCACCTAAACGGAATAGCGTGAGAGCGTGCGTCACGCGTGATGGCGTGAGCCAGACTGCGGAGCGCCGCGCGGCGAGCGAGGAAACGACCAAGACGCGGCGACGGTCCCTTGCGTGTGAGCCACTGACTTCTATTATACTAGTACGCTGGACAGGATTCACGATACAAAATGACAGCTACATTTTGTGCCGATTTGAAACGCCCCTCTCGAGCGTCCAGGGAACTAAATTTGACGTATAATGCATATGGCCGTCGTATTGTTTTGAGAGCTCTCTGTCTTGTCAGTGCATTAAAATGAAATATTACGGTGAAACGTGTTGTTTTTAAGTGTTATATGTGTGTGGTTTATAGTAATCCACAATGAGAATTCGTGTGTGTTGTAAAACCCGTTACGAAAAGGGTAGTGGAGTAACATTTCATAAGTACGTACATTTACATCATCTTTTAGCTATTTGTATTAAAGTTAGTTATTGTAAAGAGCAAACTATCATTTACAAGTAAATAATAACTCAATTTAAACGTATTTACACGATAATTTGTTTTCAAATAGCATATTTATAAAGTAAGTATATCTTGATAGGGTTGTCCAAGTTTCATATCGACAATGCATATCGATAAATTTTTGGTTTGGCTCTATTAGCATTTATACTTTTATACTGTACCTTTAAACACATAAAATCATTAATTAAGATTGATAATAAAATAAGGTTAGAAATGTATTATTCTATAAAGAATGTACTCTATCTACTCCAGAAGAGGAAATATCAATTTAAAATCATAAAAATGTCATTATAAATGTATTGTTACAGGTTTCCAACTGACTCAACTATACAAAAACTATGGCTGAAAAACATTTAATTTGGAAATTAGTTTCCGAATAAAAATAGTCATGTATGCTCTAAACATTTTATAGAAGATTGTTTTATTGGACACTAGCTTTTGGCCGCGGCTCCGCCCGCTTTAAAAAGTTTTTCCGGGATAAAAGTCCCGCTTTATATTTTCCCGGGATAAAAAGTAGCCTATGTGTTAATCCAGGACATGATCTACCCGTGTGCCAAATTTCATCGAAATCCGTTCAGTAGTTTTTGCGTGAAAGAGGAACAAACATCCTTACATCCAAACATCCAAACATCTAAACATCCAAACATCCATACATTCTTACAAACTTTCGCCTTTATAATATTAGTAGGATGTTTTACAAACCCAATTGAAAAAGGATAGTGTGCCCACAATATTTTCTGGTGGGTATAATAATTTATATTATTCTATTGAGCATTTTGTGCATATAGTATATTGTAAGACGTTTTGCAACGGTGATGTTATTATTGCAGACTAGATTTTGCCCGCGGCTCCGCCCGCGTTAAAAAGTTTTTCCGGGATAAAAGTCCCGCTTTATGTTTTCCTGGGATAAAAAGTAGCCTATGTGTTAATCCAGGACATGATATACCCGTGTGCCAAATTTCATCGAAATCCGTTCAGTAGTTTTTGCGTGAAAGAGGAACAAACATCCATACATCCATACATCCATACATCCAAACATCCAAACATCCATACATTCGTACAAACTTTCGCCTTTATAATATTAGTAGGATTTAGGTATTATTCCTGAGGAAAATAGAGAGTGAGAAGCTGATTTAATTAATAATGAATGCGGAGAAAACCAAGTTGATGGCATGAATTTAGAAACAATGTCAGGTAAAATGACATATTTTTTGCAAAAAAACTCAGTACTAAATAAATAAGACTCACAGGTTTTCAGATTATTTTAAAGGTAGTTTAAGGTTTTTCATTTATACATAAAGTCAATGCACCTATTTACAAATATTACTAACTACAAGCTTAGTAACTATTTTTCACTGTAGTTCATTTTGTAACTAACAGGTTCATAATTGTTTTATAGCTAACATGTTATTAATTAACATGGTTTATAATTGTTACACATTATATCTTATTTACACCTTTAGCAAATAAAGTTTATTTGGTAACCCTTTTGAGGCAACAACAGCTTCAATTAGTTTATAATTATTTTGTTTTACTTGTAATCTTTTATTATTATTACTATTATTTCTCAACGAGTTTTTTTTCTTTATATTGTCTTATAGTTGACTTGCTTCGATTAATGTGAAACTGCATTCTTACATTTTGTTTCTTAACGAAATTCAAATTGAATATTTTTTTTTATTCTTAACAGGACCCAGCACAAGCTACTACAACAAGGAACTAAATGAAACCCAGAAAAGGAAGCGGTCTTACACCGAAATCTGTGAAAATATCAATCATGACACCGCTACGAAAATACTCCTAGATCATCTAAAAGGGTTATGCAAAGAATACAAAAAGTTTTACGAAGTTCTCAGACTCTTCTCAAAACTTTATCTGAACATGTGAAAAGATTGAAGATTAAAGTTTCTTCTTTGAAAACAGTAATAAATGAATTAGAGAAAAAGAAATTAGTTACTGATGATTGTGTATATTTGTTAAGTCAGTACAATGATTTTAAACCACAATTATTTAAAAGGATGGCAAGAAATTCAGAAAATAATGTTAGTCATGCTAAATATTCCCCAGAGTTAAGGGCTTTTGAAATTACTTTACATTTTTATTCGCCAAAGGCAATTAATTTAGCCTTGCCTCATCCTCGAATTATACGATCGTGGTACATTTCGGAAGATTCAAACCCAGGCTTCACTACTGAAAGTTTCAATACCTTGAGGTATAAAAGTGAGCAAGCTAGAGAAAAAGGCGAAAAATTAATTTGCGCTTTAATGATTGACGAAATGAGTTTGAAAAAAAGTTGTACTAGAAGTCGTGATGGAGTAACACGTGGGCATGTTGATTTAGGAATAGCTTCTGAAAATAATGATTTACCGTATTTTATGTACCATATTGTAAAGATGCCCTAGTTTTTATGATTGTGCCATTAAAATAAAATTGGAAGCTGCCAATTGCATACTTTCTAATTAAATGTAATATAAACTAATATATAGACATTCGTTTATATGCAGCAACAAAAAACTACTCCCTTAATATTATAGGTGTCAATATACCGAATTATTTGTCGCGTAATATAATTTGGGCACGTCAGTGATTTAATAAAATATAACATGATCTACCGTCACACTGTCTTTTTTTATCCCTTCCATAATATTTATGTGTACGTTCTGTTATACAGGTCTTTGTAAATGGGTTTTTAAAAAAAATAAAAATACGAAATAATTTTAAAAGACAGCCGTCTAGCGTGAAGGATGGGAAGAGACTGGCGGGGACCAAGGGGGACCGGTATATATGATGTATGGGAGAGCTGAGTGGACAATAGGAAAGTGCAGGATAGGCAGGAAAGGGTGCATTATATAACTATAACACCTCCCTGGGGTGGAATAAACATCGGGGTTGAATTTCGATGTTTAGGGGATGAAGGATGTGGAAGTTATATTTTGGTTCTGATGCTAGGAGATGGGAGATTTTGAACATCAGAACGGGGTTTAAAGGTCTCCATGGGTATGATGCTTGGTTCGGGATCTGGTGTTGGATCTGTGGGTGGATTAACAGGGATAGATAGGGAAAATGTTGGTGTAAGTTGGGATAGGCGGCTGTTCGATTTAATAAATTTAATGAACTTAAAACTAACAAATACAGAAATGATAATAACTAATATAATTGTTATAACGGAGTAATGAGTCCCGTATTTGATAATATTGGGTTGGTCCACAACCCTATCTGCGTCGTCAGATAGTGATTTTAATTTTAATTTAGTATCTGCGGTAAATATGTCGAAATCAATATTTTTTAATATCAAAGGGGGCTCATTACTTATTAATTTTTTAATCTTAGCTAAATTACAACATGAATCTTTTAGTATGTTGAAATCTGATCTGGCTACAGTGACATTGATTTTTATGCTATTAAATTTTCGTAACAATTGCGTATTTCTACAATGTGCTACACAATTGTTTGGGACAGTCAGTATCCCTGTACCGACAATATTGATGTTGGTTATCCCTTGATTGGGACATTCGATAAATAGTTTGTTGTCCTGGGATTGCACATACAACCAATTATTATTAGAAAGTGGTGTCCATAAGTCTATATTTCCGTGGATGAAGTCAGTTTTACACTGCACTGGTAACGCACTTATTACGCTTGATATGATTTCACTCTCACAGCACGGATTTGCACTGGACGGGAACACTGTTGTCACGTCGCAGATGTATTCACGTGGATTTGTAGTTATGCATTCCCTCAGTGAGTCTAGAGTGCAGTACTCGGATCTGACTTTGGTCATTGCTATGTATTTAGTGCTAGGTATTATAAAACTAAAAGAGTTTGGGTTTACATTATCATGAGGGGTAGGTAAAGCTATACTATGAAATAGGTCATACTCTCTAGGAGATACTAATGGTATCCTTAAAATAAAAACAATCTTGTTGCTTAGGCTATAACACATTACATTAGAAATATTTGATAGGCTATGAATATTGCCTAACGTTACGCTGACAGGTAACTTAAGGTCTACAGGTAAGTATCTATAGTTATCAACAATTTCTTGGTATAACTGCACGGGTGGTAAAACCGCCGGGTGCAGGATGTTATGACTACATGATAGGATTGCATTTGTTATGTCTGCCAACTGGAAAGATAACGCAAGTAACGATGCTTCTAAAATGTTCAAGATTGAATTAATGTTAGATTTAATTAATAATTCGTTAGATATTATTGTAATATTATTTAATCTTAATACGAAATTGTCGATAGCTTGATTGAGGCTGGCTTCATTAAGTTTTATTTTATGCAAAGTATCGTTAAATTTGGATAAAACTGAACTTGTTACTAAGATATTTTCTTTCATTAATGAACCCAGTCTTTTTTCATTATTTTGAATATCTTGAATGGCGTTATCATACTTGATAGCGTCATCCTCGTCTAGAGTACCGAATATAATTTTAGACAAAGTACCAATACCACCTATAAGAGCGCTTCGTTTGGATCTTTTAGTTACTAGGTGAGAGATAGCAGAGTATTCGGAAACCATATCGTTATATCTTATAGTCAATGGTTCTAAAACATTATTACATTCTAAATCAATGGATGCTTTTATCTCGATTTGATTACAAGAGAAACGTATTGTGCCTAGCACAGAGTTGATATTTTGGATATGAGGTTCTATATGCGAAATATCGAAAGGAGTCACTACGTCTAAGTAACTTGCACGAATTTTGAGTTCGCCAATCGGATCGAAATATATGCCGGAGCTCGTGTTGATTTGTTGAACGAACTCTGGGTGACCATGGGCCAGTATGCTGCAAATAAAATATCATATATCTAATAGGTTATACTTGGATAAAAGGCGCTATGGCCTTATTTATTATACTTAGCGAAATAAAAAAAAAAATATTATAAAGGACATAATAGAAAAGAAATTAAATGAACTAATATAAATCCATAGTTTCCGCTTACCCCTTTGGGATAGAGGCGTGATGTATGGATGCAATATAATATTATGAGAATCTAAACTAAGTTGCGGCAGGCGCGTCTCGGGCCTCCACATGTTTGACTTCGTCAAAATGATGTTTCACATGTCTCCTATTTATGAGTAGCGATAACGTGTGGTTACCGTGAACTTTGACGACCTTGTATGGACCTTTCCACACAGGCGATAAGGCCTTTCTTAGTCGAGGATGATTTTTTAACATAACATAATCGCCGACTCGGTATGTTACGGGGCGAGTATGTGAATCATAATAAGTTTTTGAATTTGACTTAGATTTTTCAATGTATTCTATGGCTTTATCGCGAGCGTGTTTCATACGATGTTGTAACATTTTTACATACTCAGGGTAAGTTGTATTGGATGCTTCATAGACGGAATCTGGTATGTGTGGCTTGTGCCCGAACAATAACTCGAAAGGTGAGTAATGTGTTGTTGAGTGTACAGTGGTGTTATATGCTAACATAGCTGTATATATGTATCGAGGCCAATTATCTTGGTTCTCGTTTACGTAGGGCTTTAGATATTCTTTAAGCGTGGAATGTGATCTTTCCAAAGCACCCTGTGTTTGAGGGTGATACGGAGTTGACCACAGCTGCTTGATCTTTAAGAACTCACAGGTTTTCTTAAAAAGGTCAGCTGTGAAGTTTGTACCCTGGTCTGTAAGTATGTGTTTAGAATTCCCGAATAGGGATATGAAATGTAAAAGGCATTCACATGACTCTTCAGCTGTATTATTGCGAAGAGGATAAGCTAATGAGAATTTCGTGAGATCGTCTTGCATGGTTAGGATGTATCTGAGTTTGGCTGTGCCGGATTCGGGTAAAGGACCTACTATATCTATGGATAATCTCTGGAATGGAGACGTTGAAGTAGAGGTTATCACCATAGGTGCTCTATTAACTTTACGTAAAGCTTTGTTTAATTGGCATGATTGGCATTTTTTAATGTAGTTATCTATGTCGCTACGCATATTTTTCCAATAATATTTTTCTTTAATGCGATTCAGCATTCTAATGGAGCCAAGATGTCCCGCAATGGGCAGGTCGTGGTTATCTTTCAGAATTTTTGGAATTTCGCTCAATGAGGGATATATAATGTTGTCATGATAGATATGTACCTTAATGTTAGTACCGTCGAACAGATAACAAAACATGTTGTATATTTTTATAAAGGAATGTCTATCGAATGGATTTTTGAAATCTGATGTACTTATCTCATTTGTTGTAGGATAAGACATGATTATTTCATCTCGCGTATACTTTAGGGACTTAAATATATCCGGATATGGGCAATCATCGAAATGATGTACTTTTGTGAAGAGAAACAGGTAAGTCTTATCTACAATTTTCAGTGGTAAAAATGTATGTAATGTTCTTTCTGATTTCAGGAATTCTTCCCGATCGGACTCCGGACAGTTTGCAAGGATTTCCTGGACATAGGGCATAGACTCATCCGTGTCTATTGAGGTAGGTATGATAATTAATTTCTGTGTTCCTTTAAGCAGGTTTTCATTGTGTTCTACAATGCAGGTGTCATATTGCTTTGTGGATGACTTGAGGAATTTGGTATAGGTTTCATTGTGTAAAGGTAAGTTTTCAGGTATTGGACAAGGCGTTTTCGGGCGAGATGAACTGGGTAAGGTTTCAGGATTTTGCCAACTGGTGGAAGGCTGAGGTTCCGGTTCGGATTCATGGAGAGGTAAGTTACGAATTTTATTTTCATTTTCAGGGACATTGGAGGAAGAAGTGTGATTGGCTTTCGGTGACGAAAGAATATCATTCAAGGTTATTAAATCTGACGGGCTTAAAGCTGATAGTTCGTTGGGGTCAAAAGATGGTGAGATTAATGAATCTATAAGATCTCCATCTAGGTCGTGGTTTGGGTTTTCCGCTAGGACATTAGATGGCGGAGATAAGGATGGAAAAGGATTTTGCAAAGATTGACTTGGATCATTATTTTCAGGGAAAATAGGATTCACTGGATGTCTGGAGAGAGCGTCGGCGGCGGAATTCAATTTTCCTTTGCGATAAACTATTTCGTAATCGTATTCCTCTAGTTTCAGCCTCCATCTTTGGAGTTTGCTACTGGGGTCTTTGTGGTTGAACAACCATTTTAAGGGCCTATGGTCAGTGACTATAACAAACTTCCGCCCATAGAGATAGGGGCGAAAAGTTTTGCAACCGTATAATATTGCTAATAGCTCCTTTTCGGTTGTGCTATAATTGGATTCGCTTTTGTTAAGTGTTCGAGAAGCGAAAGCTACTGGTTGATCTTTTCCAATAGATCCTTGTGAAAGGACCGCGCCGACGGCATAATTTGAAGCATCACAGGTGAGGATAAATGGTTGGGAAAAATTTGGATAAATAAGTAATGGTGCAGATGTTAGCCTGTTTTTTAACGTTTCGAAAGCAAGTTGTTGTTGGTTTTCCCAATTAAATGATATATCCTTTTTCAGGAGATTGGTGAGGGGTTTCGCGACTTTGGAGAAGTCGGGAATAAATCGACGATAGTAAGAGACAAGGCCTAGAAAGGATTTTATATCCTTGGGGGTTTTTGGAATTGGAAATGCGGTAACGGCCTTGATTTTTTCGGGATTTGGTTTAACACCTTGTTCGGTAATTATATGCCCGAGATAGCACACTTCGTGTCTAAGGAATTCGCACTTGTCTGGCTGGAGTTTGAGATTAAAATCTCGGATTCTTCGAAAAATTGCTTCTAGATTACAAATGCTGGATTTAAGGTCATAGCCATAACACACTACATCGTCCAGATAGACGAAGCAGCGAATGCCTTGAAGACCAGACAAGACAGAGTTCATGAGTCTCTGGAATGTTGAGGGGGCATTTTTGAGCCCGAACGGCATTCTTAGAAATTGGTAATGTCCTTCAGGAACGGTGAAAGCTGTTTTAGGTTTATCGGCTTCGTTTAATTCAATTTGATGGAATCCCGATGCTAAGTCTAAGGTGGAGAAATATTTACTATTCCCGAGTTGGTCTAAGATTTCAGTAATCTGAGGGATAGGGTAAGTGTCGCCGATTGTTATATCATTCAGCTTCCGATAATCGATCACCACTCGCCACTTTTGTACATTGGAAGCATCAAGTTTCTTGGGGACAACCCATATGGGTGATGACCAAGGGGAATCGGAGGGTTCAATTATGTTTTGTTCTAGCATTTTATCTATTTGCTTGCGAACTTCGGCTTTATGGACTTCTGGGAACCTATATGATTTGGTATGTATCGGAATTTCTGTTGTAGTTTTAATTTCATGTTTGAGGGCGTTTGTGTGAGTAAGGCTTTCTCCTGGAAGATGGAAAATATCGGAAAAATCAGAACATAATTGTAATAGAACATCTCTTTCTTCATCATTGAGGTGCGAGGTGCGAAGTTGTCGCAATACTTCTTCAGTGCGTTTAAAACTGTTTGTTGAATTGCTTATATGATTTATAGTACCGGAAGGGTAGTTTTTAAATTGTACAGACTCGATAGGATCAAGCTTCAGATTTAAGTTTGATTTTAAATTCATAGCTTTTTCTGAAGTGTTAAGAACGGAAATATTAATTCTGTTATTCTCCTTAACTCGCACGAGACAATTCGCGATTAATAGATGTTCGGACAAATTTTGGTCTAGAATTAACCCTTCTTTAATTTCGGGGTTGGACACAGAACATTCTATTACAGTTTCTGTTCTAGCGGGGATAATATAAGCAGGATCATGAAAATGTAGTTTTAAGGATGATTTCCCGATATAAAGTAAATCGTTGGTATAATTTATACTACACCCTAGGGCGTTGAGCATATCGGAGCCTATAATTCCATCATAGGGTAGGTGTACGATGTCAATGACATGGAATTTGTGTGATATTGTGGATTTCGGAATATGTAATTTAAGTTGGAAATGGCCGCGGGTACAAATAGGTTCTTCTGTTGAATCAATACCTTTTAATTGGATAAATTCTTTTATAAGTTTGGGATGTTTCTCTATACATGAGTATTTTAATAGGCTGACAGAAGACCCTGAGTCTACTAATAAGGACAATGGGATGTCGGATATAGAGGATTGAATAAGAACATGAGGCAACAATGTTTTTGCAGGATTACTCGTTATTTCATAAACGTTTGGATTTGAAGGATTTTGCAGACCAACTTTGTTATGCTGCTGCTTGGATACAATTGGATCACTATGAATTTGGGGCTGGCTACCCTGTTTGTTAGTGATTTTGGATTTAGAGATAAGACCACTATAGATTTGGGGCTGGTTACCCTGTTTGTTAGTGGATTTGGATACAGAGAGAGAATCACTATGAGTTTGGGGCTGGTTACCCTGTTTGTTAGTGATTCTGGATATAGGATTAGGGACACTATAAGTTTGGGGCTGGTTACCCTGTTTGTTAGTGTACCTGGATTTAGAGATAGGACCACTATAAGTTTGGGGCTGGTTACCCTGTTTGTTAGTGGATTTGGATACAGAGAGAGAATCACTATGAGTTTGGGGCTGGTTACCCTGTTTGTTAGTGATTCCGGATATAGGATTAGGGACACTATAAGTTTGGGGCTGGTTACCCTGTTTGTTAGTGTACCTGGATTTTGAAATAGGACCACTATAAGTTTGGGGCTGGTTACCCTGTTTGTTAGTGGACCTGGATACAGTTTTTTTTTTTTTTTTTATGGCCATCTTCGGCTCATTAGGGACGGCTGCGGGCTTCCTCCGACTCACGTCTAAGTTGTCGTCCGCAACCGCCCCTGCGCGTACCGCGTTTTTGCGGTCCTTTTTCCTGTTGCGGGGGCTCAGAAGCCCCCGAAACATCGTACCGTGTCCGCCTTTTGCTGTCCGAGGCAGCGTGAGACACGCTGCCTCGGACATGTCCATCACGGGGGCCACAGAAGTTGGCTAGACTAATGGGTGGGCGGCACGTCCCGCCCACCCGTGACCCCCGGAGGCCCCTATTAGTCGCCTTTTACGACAGGCAGGGGATACCGTGGTGGAATTCTCCAAACGCCCCCAATGACCTGGATACAGTGGATTTTGGAACATAGTTTGAAATGCCGGTTTCTGGCGCATGAAGTCCCGCACGGCATTGGGACGAGACGTTTATTCGTTTTTTGAATCTGTGTCAACAGTGTCGTAACCTTCGGCGATATCCATTGGATACTCGTTACCATCAGGTGCCGTAGTATCGCTAGCAATGAAATGGACACGTTGAGGCATCCTTGATTGACCTTGGTTGAAATTCTTAAAACGATTGTTATTAAACTCTCTTCTTCGACACTGTTCTAGGCTATGGCCTGGAAGTTTGCAATATCTACAAACTACTAAGGAATTATTAGACTCGTAAGGTCGACTTGGATTAATATTCGAGCGACTTGGATTTGGATTAAAATTGGGATAAGAATTGTGTCGCATAGGTTGAGTATTTTGTTTTGGAATATTTGGCCTGTATAATTGTCGTGGATGTTGCACGCTAGACGGTCCCTGATTCTGTTTAGATAGGGATATTTGAATTTTTTCTTCAGAGATTGCCATATTAATGGCTTCATTTAATGTTTTTGAGGATTTGCACCTAACGATATTAGAAATGCGGGGCATCAACCCCATTTGGAAGTGATGGAGGGCTAGTTCCTCCATGGCTGCTGTACGACCAATCATTTCTCGATTTTTATTGCCATGTGTGATAGATATTTCGGTTAATAGCTGTGAGAGACAAGTTTCTATTCGCAATGCATATTGGCTCACAGTCTCGTTAATTTGTTGTTTGCACTCTTGTAATTCTGTGATCAAATGAGCATAGTGTTTCCTTTCGCTGAACTGTGTTTTAAGAAAATCTTTCAGCTGTTGCCAGTTATAAAATTCTTTAATAGAGCAAGCGGTTTCAGCTTTGCCTTCTAACCGGCAAAGAATGTATTTAAAAATGGTGTCTTTTTGAATATCAGATGCCAATTCGTAAGCATTGTTACAATTAACGAGAAATGAATTTAATTTTTCTCTGGACCCATCGTAGGGTTTTATAAATTTTAAAAGGGTTGATAGATCTATTTCAGGTTTTTGTGGCACAATTTTCTTTTTAGCATTCGACCTCGTGGTGGGTCCTTGAGGAAGAGGACAGTTAACTTCCTCTTCTGTATTAATTACCGCGATTTCGGGGGTTTCAAATTTTGGGCTCTGTGATCTCTCAGCCACAGTGGAATTATAATACTATCAATAATTTGTACAATTGGACAATACACAGTGTAGAAATTATAAACACAAGAAACAATTAGGAGTACCTATAGCAATGACCAAAATCCGAATTTAAAAATTACTCACTGGAATGCTGAGAGGATGATTGCGATGAACATAATTCTTCCTTGGAGTCTCTCGAGGATTTACTTGCTAGCGCGCAAGGAGTCGTCTATTCAGGAACACAGGAGCGCAGGAGATTGGCTGCTGGCTGGCTGTTGTACAGCACGAACAGTCGCAGTGATGGTCTCCTTGCAGGTTACACAATAATTCGGAGTGGGCCGGCTCGAACTTGGTACACTTTTTCACTGCACTTTTGTCCGAATGGTTACTGCCGCAGTTATTGTCGAAGACGCCCGGGGATTCTTTTAAGAAATCCCTTTACGCTGCCACCAAATGTTATACAGGTCTTTGTAAATGGGTTTTTAAAAAAAATAAAAATACGAAATAATTTTAAAAGACAGCCGTCTAGCGTGAAGGATGGGAAGAGACTGGCGGGGACCAAGGGGGACCGGTATATATGATGTATGGGAGAGCTGAGTGGACAATAGGAAAGTGCAGGATAGGCAGGAAAGGGTGCATTATATAACTATAACAGTTCGTATGTCTATTTCTTACGGCTTCCCGTTCTAATTGTTGAACGAATTTGATGTGGTGGTAACTTCCAAACTGATATAAGACAACTTTTTTCACGGATACTATATATGGTATGACAATAGCTTATGGAATAAGACATGACTACTTTTTGTTCCGTGGTAACGTGGGTTAAACTGCTAATATTGCCACAATGAATAAGTAACGACAGATTTGTCTGAATCTTCACTACACTGTACATCCGATTGCCGTTATAATCATTGTTTCGATCAAATTTTTGAGTAATTTTTTCAATTGTTAATAATAAATTATTCTTTTCAATTTATACTCGACTGTTTCGTATGATTATCGATATATCAGCTGTTCCATGTTCCAACACTATCGTTAGTTCCATGGACACTCGCTACTCCTATCAGCGCCAATATGGCGAAAATCAAATAGGCACACTTTGGCGATTCGAATGTCCAGTCCAGCGTACTAGTATAATAGACGTCAGTGGTGTGAGCAGACTCGAGGCAGCACGCTTGAGTTTTATATGTACCCACTAGTTTTATGCACGATTATTATTTTATCTTACCGGACGTAATATATTCAGACACTCTCAATGTGATTAATAAAAAGGAATCTGCCGACATATATAAAATAATACCAGCCCTGTAATATATACTTGTCCCACTGCTGGGCACGGGCCTCCTCTACTACCAAGAGGGTTTAGGCCTTAGTCAATCACGCTGGCTTAGTGCGGGTTGGTAGATTTCACATACCTTCGAAATTCTTATAAGGACCTTCTCAGGTATGCAGGTTTCCTCACGATGTTTTCCTTCACCGTTAAAGTGAACGATAATTGATAAACAATACACACGTAACTTTGAAAAGTCAAAGGTGTGTGCCTTGGGTTTCGAACCTCCGGACATTGTCTCGGCAGACCGTTGCATTCCCAATTAGGCTATCGTCCACTTACGAAATCTGTGGATTCTTATAATTACTGCTCCTGGTGATTGATGACGATGCCCGGTCATCCACCGAATGTACCACATGTGTGTGTGACTAAATCTTTTGAATACATGTCGAGTTGTGACCAACCGCTTCGTAAATTGATATGTCGCAAAAGTTTGGTACCGAAAAAATCTCGGCAATATTTCAGAAGGTTGTTTCGATAAAAATGTTTACGTAGTTTGAATGTTTCTGAAGGCTTTGAATTGTACTAGACGTCTTCCTTGATATTATAAACCATAATATCCATATTTTCAAGGATGTAGAGTCAAGCTGCTGAAAGTATTTATATCAAATTTGAAGTGAGAGTAGGCAGAACTCTAAAGTCAAGCTTTCTTTTATACTGAAATAATATTTTTACACAAGCAGAAACGGAAGCGAATGCTAATAATAGAAAATGCTAAGCAGACTTGCTAAAAATTGCCGTTAAAGTCTTTGTTACTGATTCAATTACCTTCATTGACTACACATCTTGTGCAATAAGAATTTTACTTAGACTCGGTTTTCCAAAGAGCTAACAACCAACTGCTTCCACCTATTAATACAAATAAAAATTCAAACTCCTGGAATCGTTTTGACGTTTTCTATAGACTAGTAACATTAATAACCTAATTATACACAAAAAAATCACCAGCCTTTTTTTTTTTTTTTACGGCCATCTGCGGCGCATTAGGGACGACTGCGGGCTTCCTCCGACTCGCGTCTAAGTTGTCGTCCGCAACCGCCCCTGCGCATACCGCTGTTGCGGTCCTTCTCCTGTTGTTGCGGGGGCTCAGAAGCCCCCGCACACCGAGGGACGCCCCTGGCGTCCGAGGCAGCGTGAGACACGCTGCCGTCCATCACGGGGGTCACAGAAGTTGGCTAGACTAATAGGTGGGCGGCACCTCCCACCCACCCGTGACCCCCGGAGGCCCCTATTAGTCGCCTTTTACGACAGGCAGGGGATACCGTGGTGGAATTCTCCAAACGCCCCCAATCCACAGGGCGGTGTTAATACACATCTCTTTGAGCGTGATACAGCATATTATATGAGGGTTTGATAGGTCTCAAAGATGTTTGGCCCTCATATTCCACGTCATATTACATAGTATTTAGCCCAATACGTTCATTGGCAGTAACAATACCATACGTAAGGTTAGAAATTTAAATAGAACCACTATAAATGTATTACAGGGCGCGCCGCGGGCCTCAAGGGCCTGAATAATTTATGGGACGTATGAAAAGCGATCCGTGTCGTACCTGAAACGTCTGTGCGTGCTGTCGATGATTTCGGGATTGTTATTTATGAGGACGATGCGGCTACGAATGTTAAGGCATACTTATTTTGTGGGAATTGCAATGTTGAGGTGAATGTAGAATAATAGGGTAGTTGATTGCTTTTTTTAAATATAATTATGAAAGATGTATGCTATCCAAAATCTGGTGGAAACAGAATTTTCAAAATTGGCGCAATAGTAACTAAGTTATAAAGCTTTGAAATTTGGTGGAAGGGGTAGCTGTCAAATAACAATACTAGGCTCTGACGTCACCAAGCGCCGTCGGCCATAACGCAGCTTGTGTGCGAAAGAGATAGCGCGATATCCCCGCCACGCCCCGCCTTTTACTCACAAGAATATTTCAAAATTGAATAACTGCTTTATTTTTCAATCGATTTTGATGCTGATTTTACAAAAGATTTTCTTTTTCGTGACATTTTTTGTTACATCTAAAATAATGTACAAAATCAAACAAAGAAAACTATCCCATTTTTATTATTTTTATTTTTTTGTAGTTGTTGGATATTGATGCAGAGTATTTAAATGGCTATATAATTTAATTGGCGAAGCGTGGATAATTCTTAGAATACCTATGATATGATAGGTGGCTAGATTGAAGGCTGATATTGAGCAGGAAAGCCCAAAGTCATATTGCCCGACCCAGGGTTCGAAACCAGGGCCTTGAATGGTGTCGTACCGCGCACATATTAGAACTACACCACCGTGGCAGTAATTACAGTTCATATCACCTAATCAATTTACAAAGCAATTATATATTTTTAATATCATTGCAGCCATCACCAAAGAAATGGTGGAAAACTGGTGATACATCTCTTTTATGCCATGCCAGCGTAATTACTGGGCATTATGATACTAAACATCTAACGGTGACTAGCGCAGTCGAGTGCCACGCATTACTTTGTAATTAAAAGTTCTGTATGGTGTTACTTCTGTTTATGAGCAGTCATATCGCTTACCATCAGGCGAGCAGCATGCTCGTCTTGTCCTTCAATAGCAATAAATAAAAATGTACCTAACAAATTATTTACAGTCGTTTATTTAACCTACATAGGCAGTAGATAAGTACTAGCAGCGTAGGTACGCATCGCAGGCATGCATTCATTACGGCGTACTGTGCTACGACGTATCCAATACACTGTTCGATATCGCGTGCGTTTAGTTCAATAACGTAGCGTATATGCGCTACGACGTAGCATATGCTATGGTTTTGGTTCGTAACTTCGTTTACTGGGGCGTAACACACAGTATCTACTACGACGTAGCGTGTTATTGCCAAATTGTAGCTTACAAATACATTTATAAACAACAACGCATTTATAAACAAAGGTAAAGGTACTCACATACTAGCATAAAATTTAAGTTTTTAAAATGTTCAATTCGGCATTTGGTATAATCTTCTCAAAATGAACAAGCATTGTATACAAACCGTTCCTAATAATGTAACAATTATTCCAGTGCAATAAGTCACAAGACAGATAGGAATTCAAAATGTATGGGAAATTGACATTTGATCGGGATGGTCGTATAATATCGGAAACGCTATCCCACGGGACGTGTCGACGGCGTGCCGCGGGACCAGGATTGAAACATGACAACCTCGCACTGACGAAGGCTAAATTGTTGAGAGATTTGCGATTATCGTTCGCCTCTGGAGCGTTGGGTAGCTGAAGGAATATAATATGATCAAAGTTTGAAGGAATATGTAGATGTGAATTGACAAGGTTAAGTGTGGTAAGTTGATTTGAAGGTTATAATGTAATTAAACGGGATTACTGCTTGTAAATAATTTAAGTGTTACAGATATTAGGAAAATGGGAGTGTATCGGATAATAATGTCTTAGAAATGAAATAAAACTAAATAAACCATTGAATATTATACATTATTTAGATTCAGTCCATAATAACTCTAACACCAGTTCGTAAAGCAGTTCTCACTAGAGATGAACGGACAAAAAACTTTGTGTCTTGACTGCGGTAAAAATAACAAAAAACAAAAAATCTGCTCTAGAAATCGTAAATACAAAGCATTTCCCTAAAAACGTCACCATGAAATATTTACTGTTAAGTCTCATAATTCCAAGTATACAATGTCCTTCAAAATGAATTTATAATCCCACAATTATCGAGTTTGGCTAATTGAGAAATAACTAAGTTTTCTCTATTGATCACGAGTCATCGGATGACCTCTTTGCAAAACTGTCAGAAGGAGGATTAACTTTCTAAGGAAGCGCAAAAACTATAATTAAAACTAAACATCAATATCTCATTAAGACACTATTCAGAATTGAAATAAGACCCACAGCCAACAAGAAGTTATTTTCAAAGTTGTTCAAAATATTATTTTTGTTGCATCCGCTTTACCAAGCCGGAATTTTACTATCCGGAAAATTTTAAAAGCCAAGTAGATTTTTAGAAAAATAATACTCCGCTGTCCGCCAAAAATCAAAACAATATTTGCTACTTTGAGGTTCTACTAATAATAAAAGTAGTCGAAAAATGTTACGTTGAACCGCAAAAACTCTTGGGCGCCAAGATCCCGCCAAGCGCACCTGGCCTTTTGCCACCTGTAAAAGCTTTTTCGGTAATTTTCACGGCGCTTTAAATCTTTTCAGATTCATCCTCTGCGCCACTTTTACAGGCTTTTATCCCGAACATATGTCTCTTCGTATAAGTGTGTTTATGTTATCTATTCAGAATACCAATAGTTTAAGGATAATGGGACGAGTTGATGAGAAGCATTCATAAGTTCAAACTCAGGACACGATTTTTTTACTTTTCAACGATGCTACCTACATCGAATTGCAAAGGTATGACAAAGTCTAATTGACCTTCTTTATACAAAAATAAACTCGTAGAGCTATTAACATTTATGTCAAAATTTATAGTCATACAAAAAAGCTTCGTTGCATAACTAAACAATATATTCGAACGACAGTCCATCTGTTATTCGTCTTTGAATGTTAGAGAACGCTCTCGTAGTCACGAGAAACTTGAACCTTGAGTACGAATAGTTTCCCGTTCGAAATTTGATTTTGGTTCAACGGGCGTGAACACGTGATACCAATTACTTCACTCCACTTACAGTATATCAATATGGTTAAATAGTGTGATAAATACACTTGAGTTCACGCCTGTATCCATGAAGAGATAGATATACGTAAGTAGTGCATCCACAATTCGAATTTAATGTCGTCCCATGACGATAAGTAAAACGGAAGTAGGAAGGTGAATTCAGGCACTTAACGTGAGGTAATACCAGTCAGAAAGAAAGATATAGAGGAAGTTATGTTTAGAGTAATTTCCATCCCAGAAAGTAAAATAAAAAAACTATTTTCTGACCCGGGAATAGATTTCAGAAATACGTTAGAATATTCCAGCAATAAGTAATATAATGTTTTTCGAAAAGTTACAAAGTTAAATGGATTGTACTGTATACTTTTATAACGTGGCCTGTTCCATAAAATGGATAAAATATTCAGATTCGGTTATTACAAACAATTTGTAAGCGTTAAAGTATTTACAACATAGACTGGATTCATAAAAACTAGATTTTTTTTAGTATTGAAAGGTCCTACAAAATTGTATAAATTCGTGAACCAACGCGTTACATTTAATATTCCCAGACACAGTTTAATTCCTACTGAAATTTATAAGATTCCCCCACTGTTCTAGTAACAGCGCTTAAGAGCACGGTTCACAAATTGTAATATTCTGGGTTCGATGCCCAGGCAAATACTTCCTTGGAATTTGAGCACGATAAAGAGGACTCATAATCATGGGACGAAACAATTCTATAAACGCAATAAATACGGGAGTTGGTATAAAATAAACTTATATACATAGGACATTAATACTCACTACATTACTCCGTCGTTAATTTTTCATGCCGTAAAACTATATCGCGAGGGCGAAATTTTGACCAAAAAATAGTCAGTGATACGACTCCAGCATTTGAGATATTTTGAGGAAAAGCTATTTCGATGCAAAAGGAACCAAAAGTAAATGTAATCTGTATTAGCTTCTGACGTGATTGTACGTCAAAATAAGCGCCTGTAAATTGTTTACTGAATTCAGGCCACAGCCTAAAATAAACAAAAGCGCGGCAAGTAAACAATTTGAACAAAATAATTGTTTACATCAGGAATGTAAGACTAGATTAACGTTTGGTTTGACTCATCTTGTATGGATTGCTATTTCTTTAATTACATTCTTTTTCTTCGACTAGATTTTATTCAGGTGCCGCCATTCTCGGGATAAAATGTAGCGATGTAACTTTCTATGAGTGAAAATCAAAAACTATGAAATAATCTTTGAATTTATCCTTTACAAACATACGATCTTTTTTCCTTTTTATAATATTAAATTTGACGGCAAACTGGACCTCTTAATACGTAGAGTGTGGGCCAAGTTGACCAGAGATAAGTTGTGTCCTTCAAAGGATTCCAGAATAGTGGCACCCTGGTTTTTTGGATGTACACAAACAAAAATTAAAAAATAGTTTTGGTATTTGTACCGCGATGCGCAAATAAGATTTCTCAGTATAAGTTAGACAAAATCAACTAAAACCTTTCTCAATTTTGGGAACTTTATGTATTCGAGCTTTTATTCCGAAGCAAGAATCTAGCGAGCTTCGTGCGTACAAAATAGGCTCCGTAAATAACTTTCTTTTTCATCATTACGTAATGTAATAAACAGCGAGGCTGTATTGCGTTGTGGTTATTAAAATAAACTACGAGTTTCTCACTCGGAGCTTTAAGTGATTTATTATGGCTTAAAACTTTCTATTTTCCGGAAGCAAACTAATACTTATTTCATGTTGCGAAACGAGGTTGTATTTGGTAGTGAAAATAAATAATTACATAATTTGACGTTTTTATCACTGTAAAGGAGTAACTGAATCACAATTTTTTTTATTTATGTATATTTGGTGTGAAAAATTCACGCACGCAGTGACTGTACAGCGATAAAAATGTACACTAAAAATACATCACACCGTTTCAAACTTACTCAATAAATATATGCAAATATTGTAATTCACACCGCATCAAAATCAGAACTAGGACGAGCGAGGTGTACCATAAATCGTCTACTCCGAAGTTCTAAACTCGCGCCCTTCGTCAAACTTGACGCGATCTGTAAATAAAAAAGTTCACGAAATATCGTGGAAATAAAACGATTGGATCGTGGATTGATTCCCCAGTCTCGTGCGACGGATTCGGCATATTTATTTTGTGTATGATAATGTGGGACGTACCGCATTACAGAAAGGTACAGGATATTTTTTACCTGATTGAAGCGGCAGGCTAGTTGTATTCTGAGCGCCATAGTGCCTTATGCTGCGATAGCTTATATTTTCGTAAGATTAGCGATAGTTTCCAACTGTCTATGATGGACATCGCGTCACCAAGTGGGCAGACCCGGGAGGCAAGAGACAAAAAGGCAGACCTCGAGCTCGCTGGAACGACGAATTGGTAAGGTTGGCGGAAAGAGAGTGGATTCGGGTCGCGAAAGAAAGAAATAAATGGAAGCAGTTCGAGGAGGCCTATAACCGAAAGGGGCCAAGACAATAATCTGTCATAGAAATAAAGGCTTATTATAATTATGTTGTATTTTTTCTTATTATTATTTCTCTTTATTTAAATTTTTTCTTTTTTTTACATTTTTATATATATAAAAAAAATATTTTTTTTATATATTTTTTTGTTTTTTTATTATTATTATTATTATGATGGGCATTTAGTATACAATCCTGTTCACTGTTTACCACCTCTAACCGTTTCCTTCGCACAGGTAATTAGCCCAGCCAGGTCGATGTAAAATACGTTTACTTGTATGCTTAGAGTTGGTTTCCACTTCATCACCTTTTGATCCCAACGACCATCATTGCAGCGAGCACCTTTGACAAAAAATACCTACATTGTCGTATCAAAATTCCTGAACGAAACTAAACTATCTGTAAAATAATCTGGCGCCATTCTATGTACGATCGTATCTCTAATTTACAACTAAACAGTTCCGAGATCGCGCGATCGAAGCGCTAATAAAACTTGCCTGTAAACTATCTACCGATAAAACTATAGTCGCCGGGAACAATGTTCAACACTGTTCGTAGAATGCGTTGTACATTTTGTTGGAAGCGGTTTTGAAACTAAATAGGGCAGGGGCTTAGAAAATAAGTTTATAAATAGCGGTATAGTGTAAACGAGTGACCAAAGTGGGTTCATTATGGGTTTTATTAGATTTTATTAACTACAGTTATAAATTGTTGCTAGTTGTGTATTTCTGCTTTTAGTGCCAGATATATAATACAAGTAAAAAGTGCATCATTATCAACTAAACAAACAAAAATAAATAAAACTAATGTTCAGTTTCATTTGACACGAACAAGCCGCTCTTCACCAAACGGAATCTCTATCAGTTAGAGTAGAGTTTCATGAATGCCGCTCTATATAATAAAACGAGTGTGATTGACCTGAAGCTGTGGTTCTGAACGAATTGCTGTTGCTTTTTGTCGTCAAACCAATGTGCGGTCTCGTTACTGCGAACGGTTTTACGCTGGGGAATTAAGCGCGTCACGTGGGCCTTGGTGTGACAAATATTTAGTTTTTTATTATGTTAATATATTTGTTTTTGATATGATAGCAGATTTATTATGAACTAAACTTACTTTGTAATTTGAGAGCGTCTCTGTGGATCTTTAAATTGTATTCCGTGGCCAGCCAATATAAACCAATAGAATAGGCCAATTCAATGTGGCGGGTGCCACTTAAATGAATGTCGATTTATATTTATTTTAAACATGTAACTTATCGTCGTCCTATGACCTTTGTCGAGCTGTGGGTTCTTATAGTTGAACGTAACGCTGTGTTTGCCGATACGTGGTTTCCTTCGAGACCTTTTTTGATTCATTTGCGGTCAATTTTTTGATCTATGTTATCTGCTCACTGCCATTTTAATTGCAAATGCTGGGTTATGTCACTGGATGCAAGCCGCTTTTGATATGTCCGTCTGGTAATCTTTAAAGGTGGCCTTTGTTCAGCAGCGAACTTCGGGTGGCTGATGATGATAATGTATTTCAATTGCCCGATTTAGGAGTTGAATCCGGAACTTAACGCACAGCCCAAGTATAGTAGTCCTTGTTTATTATTTGTACTATATTTTTGGGAGTCAAACAGTACGGCCTTCCTGTGACGATGATTCGTCGCTGTACATTAAACAGAGATATGGTTTCAGCGTTTAATGAAATCAATTTGCGTAGCACGTTGATGTGTTTGGTACATTTTAATTGGAAATTCAATTAACTGAAATGCAATTGTGGAAACAATTTTTATTTAATCCGCTCCGTTGTGGTTGTTTTTATTCTCTGTTATGCATGTTGAATAGGCTGTCAAATATATCTATAATACATATTGCTCGGGGCTTCGTAGGCATGGGACGCCTCTCCCGGTATAGAAGACGCACTCTCTCACACACACACACAAAGTTTTTCCTGATTCGGTAAAAAAGGTTCCCTCTAAGCTAATTCAGAATATAATATTGTCTATCTAGGTCTTCTGTCATGATTAATTCTGTGGTTCCTGCGCTTATTTCTAAAAAGCGTCTAAACTTTCGTTGAAAAGTGTCTAATCTTTAGAAACTTACGCGTTAAGCTGTGATTCAGCAGGACGCGGCAGACAGCAGACAGCAACGGCAGACAACATGTGCCGCGACGGCAGACGGCACTACTATGCAATATTAAATTGTATGTAGCCGATTCCGTACACGATGGCAAATGACGCGAGTCATTTGCCGTCTGCCGTGTTCTGCGGAATCACAGCTTTAATCTATACTTATCTATACTAATATTATAAAGCTGAAGACTTTGTTTGTTTATTTGTTTGAACGCGCTAATCTCAGGAACTACTGGTTCGAATTGAAAAATTCTTTTTGTGTTGAATAGATCATTTATCGAGGAAGGTTTTAGGCTATATAACATCACGATGCAACTATAAGGAGCGAAGAAATAATGGAAAATGTGAAAAAAGCGGGGAAAATTATTCATCCGTGAGGGCTTCCATTGCGTGCGCTGCGAAAACGGTTCAAGATACCAAAAATATATGTATGAAAGAATTATTCCTCTTGAAATGATCTAAAAAAATGTCCGCAACAGTATGTGTCTATCTTTTAAGATTAACTCACTAGAACCGTTTTTATGGTAATCAAATTTGGTCGATGTTAATGCATTATTTGTTAAGAGTTGTATCAACGTCATTATATTAATCTTTATCCAAATAAATGTGTTGGATAGAGTGATTCAACGGGAAGGTTTTTATGTACTTTTAGACCGGAAAAACTTATTAACGAGGGCGAAGCCGTGGGCAAAAGCTGGTTCATATTATAAAACTAAAGAGTTTGTTTAGTTGAACGCGCTAATTTTGGGAACTACTGAACCGATTTTGTAAATTCTTTCACTAATAGGAAGCTAAATTACTTCTCAGTGCTATAGGCTACTTTTTGTCCCAGGAAAACATTTTATCCTGGAAAAACTTTTTCAAGCATGCGGAGCCGCGAGCATCTCTTAGTAAGATAGTATTTAATAAAAAACTGATTGCTTGTGATTTCTTAACAGGTTTTCTCATAACCCATATTATATTAGGTACATTTGCACGATATGAATACATAAACACGCGCTGTACACTGTGCATGTTTGGGGTAGAGTTGGCCTTTTTAACCCAAAAGTACCCCATGAACCGCTTGAACCGCATGAATCTTATCAAGTAATTATTTTTTGGCCGAAATTTACGTGTTTCTAATTCACATAATTGAAGTTAAACTTTCCAGCCGTGATCTCCTTTACATTCCTTTTATTAAAATGCAAATATATGCGAAGAAATCCATAACGTGCCATTAAGATATTTAATGGCATTACATTAAAGTTTGTTTTAGATTGCACATTAATTTGTAAAGTCTTCTCATTTGAATAGATGAGTGCGGGCCCCCTTTTCATGTCCATTGGAGAATTCGAATCAATTGACCCTCACACCATCACGGCGCTGTGAAGATACGAATCTTCACGCTCGTTATCCTCCAGAGTGGGTAGGGGTAGGTTGAATAAAATAATTATGAGCATATTTTTACATTATCACATGACTAGAGAAAAATAAGTCCGGTGTCCAAAGACAATCAAAGATATTAATATACGAGGGTTATTTAATCTATAATTTCGTTTAGTGTACTGATGTACCAAAGACTTGTAGAATTTACTTACCAAATTCAAAAAGAAATTGCATATATAAAGATTTTATCACGATGTATTCGCTTTCTTTTCTTTCGTAAACGTGAGCAACAACTTACAATAAATGAAATATCAACTGATAACGTCGAAAAACCTAGTATTAGAAGCACTATACTGGGCCAACACAAATATTATATCATTTCATATAAATTACTAAAACGTCACTATTCATCCCAAACTTATATATCCCCAGGGATACATAATACCCACCTCACAAAAGGAACAAAAGCCAGCTTTAAATATTAACACAAATGCTTTGAAGAGAGTGCCCATATCTTAGAAGCTAGTGGTATCGCGTGGCGCCACTCAGACGAGACTCGTATCTCCAGGACACTGGCTCTATTCACAGCATCGTTTTATTATTCCAAGAGCATTAAAACTAAATAAATAACTTTATACCCGTTATTTATAGTATGTGATTTTATAATCTTAAGATGAGATGGAATTTGAATTGGAGTAAGGGAGTGTAAGGTCGTGTAATGTGGGGTAGTTAAGACGACTGATGGTCAGCTATATTTATGTATGTTTGCGATTATTTAATGTATGCAATCTTATTGATCATATTGTTATAATAATATTATGTCACTACCAAGTCGGTAGAAATATTGATCGAGGACCTTCTTGGTGATTAAATTTCTTTTTTGCCGACTTCCAAAGAAGGAGAATGATCTCAATTTGTGTGTTTGTATTTTTTTTTATACAACGAAATCATGAGTTGATGAATAATCTTGAATGAAGGTAAGAAATCGATTGCTACTATTAAAATCGTTGGATTGTAAAAAGCATACTGCTTTTTGGGAGAAATATAGTAAAGATAATATAATCGGAGAAATACTCATGTAAGAAGATTATTACTCCATAAACTCTAAATACCAACCCAAACGAACCCAAGAACGTATTAAAGAAAACTAAGCGTCGAAATAACTCACAATGCCATACTGCTTACTAACAAAATGTTACTCGCTTCATACACAAAAGAAAAACACGAATTTTCTTTTCCTTTTAACTTACGTTCAAAAGTATTAACGTAGAGAGCACCGTAACTTCTTCTCTGTCTAATGATGATATTACTGAAGTTTCACGTAATTTATAAGCCTCCATCGGGCCACTCACTTAACTGAATTAAATCCTTCATCCCTTTCGTTTGTTGAAAGAAAACTGGCGGAATATCGACAAGTTTGAGCCAGCGAGCCTCCACTCGTGTACTGGTATTAATCAACTTTTATGGTGCTTTTCTTGTTTTTGAATTTTAAATGTTTGTAATGGAATTGCTTCGTACAATTTTGTATTTTACTTTTGTAATAGTAGTGTTTATGAATTTTGAATTAGCATCTAGACTGCAATGCTGAGGTCTCGGGTTCGATCCCCGGGTCGGGCAAAGTGATATTGAGTTCTTCTATTCAGTATCAGCGATAGGCTCGCCCCCTATCACATCATGGGACGAAATAACGGCGAAAAGTGGGTGCACTAGTTGTGCCTCTGCCTACACCTTCGGGGATAACAGGCGTGAGTGTGTATGTGTGAATTAGCATCTACTCCATTACCATTCGACTACTTCGATGGCGTAATTGTATTGCTAGCGCGGTTCGAGAACGCTCTGGTTCGAGTGCCGGGTCGGGCAGTGATATTGGGTTTTCTGCTCAGTATCAATACGGATTCTGGAATATGTGTTCGATAGGCTAAATATACTATTTTTAATTTTTGATTCTTTCATTGTTTTGGCACTCTGTTATATGTATTTTCTTCCTTTCACCCAATACTCTGCTAAAGTAAACTCTGTCATGGGTAGCCCAAGATACAGGCTATGCCTAGTTTGTGTACCTCTGGAAATTCTAGTTTTATGGATCGCATGGTGTTTGTTGATTTTAAGTAAAATTGATTCTCTGTAAGGCTATTTCTTTCAATAAACTACTTTTTTTTTTTTCATAGGCGATAGTCTCGCTGTCACATTATGGAGACGCACGCAGGTGAAATGCAGGTCTCCTGGTTGCAGCTCTGCCTACCCCTTCGGGAAGAAAAGCGTGATGTTTGTGTATCCAATGATTTTCTAATATGCTACTAATATTACTTAGAAATGAGTATTTGCGAAGATATTTGGTTATTTATATGAATTGAAAAATTAAATACAAAACTTGTTGCCCGGATTTGAACATGGTAAAAGCTAGTTTTTGTCCTAGAAAAATAAGCAATAATATTTTTATTGCAGGAAGATTATAAAGAGTTATACAAGTTTACATACTAAATGAATTGCTTGATATACCATAAATCACAGTATATACAGATTGGAATTAACGTTTCTAATTGTTATGCATGAGCTCACGTCTGTATCCCAGAAAGGGGAGTAACTCCTGCAGTGATGGTTCGCCAAGCTTATTTCCGTGTTATAGGGGCGATTACACATGACCGTTATTATGACCTCACACAAGTTCCATTCAAGTGAAATATATATATATTTTTTATTCTTAGCTCGGCAAAGTGACTTCACTGCACCTGATGCTAAGTGAAGTGAAGTCCAAAAAAAATTACGACCGTCAAGGGACAAAATTATCTCCTAACGGTCGCAACAGTTATGCCGGTCTGCTAATTGCTCCTTCAGGCTCCGCTTGAAGGACCCCATGTTATAAGACGAAGGGAACACATGTGCCGGCAAACTGTTCCACCGCTTGATGGTACGGCAAAAGTAGGAATTTCCGAACCTTTTGGTACCGGCCGGGATGGAGGAGACCGCAAAGCTATGGTTCTGTAAGCCAGCACGCGTGGTTCTGTTGAGAAAAGGTGAGGATGGGATAAGGTTAAACAGTTCTTCAGAGCACTCCCCATGATACAGACGATAGAATACACTGAGTGAGGCTATATCTCGAGCAACTGCAGTGGTTCCAGGTTTTTAGTCACGTCTGTATCATTTACAATGCGAATAGCCCTTCGCTGCAATCCATCCAAGGGATCGAGTAGATATTTGGCGGAACCGTCCCAGAGGTGCGAACAGTATTCCATATTTTTCATCAGTGTAGACACATACACACACTCACGCCTTTTATCCACGAAGGGGTAGGCGGAGGCGCAACTAGTGCACCCACTTTTCGCCGTGCGTATTCCGTCCCATGATGTGATAAGGGGTGAGCCTATCGCCATATTGGGCACAAATTCCTGACTCCAAGCTGATACATACATCTATACTTAAACTGACACATTTCTCCTATTGGGGTAGGCAGAGACTATGGCGTGCCAAGTGCTACGATCCAAGCATACCGCTTTCGCTTCTTCCACAGTCATCAGTCTCTTCATACATGCTCGTCGGTTAAGAGAACTCTTTATTTGATTCAAACTCCGAACTGATATTGAATAATGAAAACAAATATCATTTTTCCCTACCCGGGGATTGAACCTAAGACCTCAGCATTGTAGTCTTACCGTAATACAACTCCGCCTCCGAGGCAGTTAGTGTAAACAGAAATGTAATTTACATAGTATAATATTAGGCTTTGTTTATTTAAGCTACACAGTAGTTGCTATATAGTAATTTTGACAGTAGAATCCGCATATTGTCGGGGATAGTGCAAAACCGCATAACTAGCACTGGTAAATACCGCGTATGTGACAAAAAAAGTTTAATTGGATTCAATATTTATGACGCTAAACTGATGATTGATAATACTAATTTTTTTTTCTTTCACTTACGCGGTATTTACCAATGCTAGTTACGCAGTATTGCAATATCCCCGACGATACGTACGACTTCAATAAATTAAGGAGGAAAATTAACTAATTAGTGCCAATTAAGTTATCTAAGCTTCTTTCATAGATTTAGTATCAAAAAAACCCTTATTTAAAAAAAAACAGCTAACGCCTGTCTTGTAATTACATTACTTCATCAATTTCACATTAATCATCATAAAATACTTCATATTCACGTCATACCCCATAACTGTTAATATGCAAATAACAACCAGTGCCCTATTCATCAAACATTACAAGTCTACAAGCTCACAAGTTACATCTTAAAGATTTTTTTTACAAGTTCTTGTAAATTATGTTCATGAAATACTTTTACTAGACTTGTAGATTGTATCAACTTGTGGTGGTGACAATGGCACTGCAATGGTGACGTCTCGGGTTCGATCCCGGGTCGGGCAAAGTGATACTGGGTTTTTCTATTCAGTATTAGCTCGAAGTCTGGAATTTGTGCCCGATATGGCGATAGACTCGCCCCCTATCATACCATGGGATGCAGTATGCATAGCCTGCACCTACTTCGTCCGTCTGCCTACCCCTTCGAGGATAAAAGCCGTGAGTGTGTATGTCTGTATCATCTTGCATTTTAAATTTACAAGACTTCTTTTGATGCATTACCAAATAATGTTTCTATCATTTTTATATGTCGGTAATATAGAAATTACGGTAAAATAACTAGTCAAGTTAATGTTAAAAATAAAAACAATTTGCAATAATTTGATTTTTGTGCGTAAATAACCAAAATAATAAAACAAAAAACAATAAATAAATAAACCATAATAATAAAACCTATTTTATTAGTTTCATGAATTATGATTTATGGTTAAAACTTTAATGTTCGTTTATAAGCGACTTAAAGTTTGAAAAAAAACAGGATGGTTTATTGCAGACCCATGTAGGTACTTTAAAACCTTTCTTGGAGATAAATAACATGGTAGCAAATCATTCCCGCCAGGCATTGATTTTGTTACTCTTCGAATTACACTTCTTCAATTAATTCGTGATAAAACGATTTATTTACTTATTTATTTTATTACGGTGCACCAACAGCATATTATATATTAACAAATTGGTAAAATATATTATTGGCTTCTATATAAGTGCCCAGTTTATTAAACGTTACGAGGCTTGTATTACAATAATGCGTTCATCAAAACTAAATGAATATACTACAAGCTACAAGTGATATCACTTGTATTATAAGTACTTTTTACACTTGTATTTGTTATTTCTGTTTATCAAAAATGCCTTTGTAACATGTAGCTTGTAACTTGTGGCGAAAAAGTTGAAGAGTAATTGTGGATTCGTAATACGTGTTACAAGCCAATAGTATCTCTTTCTACTCTGTTATAATTAAGTTTTTAGATAGTTTATAGGTAAATTCAATACAAGTTTGTGATTTCCGAATCGGATTTCGACAGTTTTGGGGTATAAGTCGGTAATTCAAGAAGTAGCAAATCAATTAAAGGCGGGAATGATTTGCCCCCATGTTATTATTCTCAAAGTTTTTTTTAAGTACTTTGTATAGTTCGTCAATAGACCACTAGTTTTTCCAAACTTTAAGTCGTGCATAAAAGATGGTTAAATTTGTAATCATAATTCAAATAACTAATATAATGAGTTTTAAAATAGGTTTTTACATACAAAATCAGACTATGTACATGTAAGAAAAAAAAACATTGCCTTGGCTAGTTATTGTCAATAGTTATTATACCATAATTTCTACCTTACCAACATAAGATCGCATCTTTGCTTCAATAACCTCATACATCTAGAAGATTCCATACTTAAATAACACTTTACTGAAGCAAAAAGGCGATATAAAACTATATATTTTTTATAAACATATCAAAAATTAAAAAAATGACTTGTTAATTAAAAATACAAGTATGTACCATCTACAAGTCTTGTGAAATTATTTGATGAACGTAATTTACACAGTCTTGTATAAATATTCTTGTATCTTGTAACTTGTGGGTTAGTAGACACATATTTCTATGAACGCATTTTACAAGAATTTGTAAAAATGTTTTTGTAGCACTTAACTTATGAGCTCCTAGACTTCTATCTTTTGATAAAAGGGTATTTTGCCTTGTTTATAAAACTTTATAACTTTTTTGAAACAAGTTACAAGCTAGAAATGCATTTATGATAAACAAAACCACAAATACAACTGTGAGAAAGAACTTGTTATGCAAGTGATATTACTTGTAGCTTGTAGTTTACACATATAGTTTTGATGAATGCATTTTTGTAAAATGGCCTAATTTACAAGAGAAAACGCTTGTAATACAAGGCTTGTAACGTTTGATAAACAGGGCACAGAGCGTTCAGAAATATCGAAGGCACATACAGAAGAGACAGGATACCTACTTACAATAATTTAACACAAGGCGACATTAAGTCTAGACCATAGAAGAGTTTATCACAGTCTAAAATACCAAAAGGGCTCTACATTGCTCAGAGTCTCTATTTCATATGTCGTAGGGTACAAATTGCAATATCTGAAATGAAATTCTGTGATGTAAAACGTCGAAGCCACAGCATCATGCATTAACCATCGCATTTGTTCCGAACGAACGGACAGACTGTTCATCATGGTGACATAAAGTTATTCTATGGGTATTTGTATGTTTTTTTTTAAATAATCGCTTAGATGGCTGATTGAGCGTGAGCGCTTGGGGTTACAGTAGAATTTGAATTATTATCTATTGCCTGCTCAACGATAGGTGACAAATGTGATTATTTTCGTCCGTATAAGTGATGACATTTAATTTACCCTATTATGATAGTAAGTCGACTTCCTCTGTGGCATAATTTATTTCGGTATGTTTGCAATGCTAAAGTCTCGGGTTCGATTCCCGGGTCGGGCAAAGTCATAATGGGACTGGGTTCTTCCATCTTTAAAAATACTTAGTCGCAGCTCGGAGTTAGGAAGTTGGCGGTGTGATACCTCCGTCCCTCGGAAAGCACGTAAAGCTGTTGGTATTGCACCTGATCTCTCTCCGGTCATGTCGGATTGCCGTCTCACCGGACTATGAGAGTGAAGGAATAGCCAGTGCACTTGTGTATTGCGCACACACTTGTGCACTATAATATCTCTTGCACACCTGGCTGATATCCGTTGAGATTGGCTGCCGTGGCCGAAACTAGCTAGGAGGATTACGATAGTAGTTCATCATTATCCCATATTCATACTAAACTGTGCAATTTCGCGTTTTAGTTTGCGAAGCATATTCTATGTGGATAAAAATAATAACAGTAGCCCTGGCAATTAAGCATTACGACAAATGACTGACATTCTTGGCGGAGGGGCAAACTTCATTTGACATTTCACTGTAATGAGACCAAGAATTTTATACCCATATGGATTATTCATTCCGTTTAACAAACTGAAGAATAAAATGTGACGTCACAGTTAACTGCTGTCTCTCTCTTTAGAGTGACAAAGGTTTATTTTCAAAACCAGGACGTAACATAATTAACTGTCCATAATAATATGATATGATATAATATGGCTGCCTCGGTGGCGTAGTTGTATTATGGTACGACTGCAATGCTGAGATCTCGGGTTCGATCCCCGGGATGGTCGGGTCGGGCAAAGTGATTATTTTCCATTCAGTATCAGCTCGGAGTCTGGAATTTGTACACGATAAGGCGATAGGCTCGCCCCCTATCACACCATGGAACGGAATAACGGCAAAAAGTGTTTGCACTAATTGCACCTCTGTCTACCCGGGGGATAAGAGGCGTGAGTGTGTGAGTGTGTAATAATATGATATCGCACCATAATATTTATTTTTATCTCTATAAAGTAATGCGGTTTAAATTAACTATGAAAACCAACTACAGCGGCTAGTAATAGTTGATATTTAAAAAATATAATTTGAGTTAGAAAGTTTATTCCAAACAAAATTGGCATATTTACATACTGTTTTGGTAAGTAGTTCGGAACTACTAGTTCCACTTACATAAAAAAATACCTCACCACGCGGTGGTGAATTCAGTGGCGGCCTTGGAGGAGGGGGGCGAACCAGGCAACCGCCTGGGGCCTCGCAGTTACAGGGGCATCTTGCAGCTCCTTGGGGGACCGTTTTTTGGCACCTTACTTACAAAGCTGTTAAAAAAAATAATTTTTGCTTCGCACGGGGCCCCGCGTGCTTTTTTTTTGCTCGGCACACAACCTCACATTATATATGTTTTACTTTCCCCTGCGACTGGATATGTTCACGTTGTTTGCCGGCCTTTATAACCAAATATGGAGACTGTAAGGTTAGACAGAAAAACATTGGGATATTTAAAAATGAAAACTACACACACACACACACACACTCACGCCTGTTATCCCCGAAGGGGTAGGCAGAGGCACAACTAGTGCACCCACTTTTCGCCGTTATTCCGTCCCATGATGTGATAGGGGGCGAGCCTATCGCCATATCGGACACAAATTCCAGACTCCGAGCTGATACTGAATAGAAAAACTCAATATCACTTTGCCCGACCCGGGGATCGAACTACAGTTATTGTTAAATTTAAGTATAATAAAAAAAAAATAAAAAACATACTCATAAAAGTAAACAATCATACATGAACAAAATAATACACATTTAGGAAGTTAATAACCTAATTTTCAGTGAGTAATTTTGAAATATTACGAATATCTATTTTGTGTGATTTTACAATTTTTGCAAGTATTCTGCGAACTTTTTTTCTGTAATTATCCACTATAATAAATATTGTGTTTTAGAGATATTCTACTATGAGTTGTGTAATTCATGGTTGCAGAATTATTTGCAATCCAACATCTAGTGTGAAATTCCATAGGTAAGTTGATTGTAAACAAAGTTGTGTAGATATTTATAGCAAAAGTAATAAACACGTGGATGTTTTACAAATTACAATACTAAATAAATTCTTGTTTGAGAGCCATGGAATCAAAAATTAACGCTACATTCTGCGGGTGAGGTTTCTTCCTTAAATTTATTTTTAATATTCTAAAACTTCTGTGAAGAAGCCAACAAAACTATTAAAGTTTGCTAAAGATCACCATAATGTGCTCTCTTTCGGCAAATAAATCTTTGAATTTATAAAAACAAAATTGTTTTCGGCGACTAAAGGTGTAATGTTAAAACAAAAGTCTTTATGTCATCACTATATGTAATTTTTCTTTGCTTGCTATTTGGAATATACTTTTAAAAAAAAACTCAAATGTTAGCAAAATTTCACTGCAAAATATTTTCAATTTCAGACTGTAAAGTATAATCATGAACAACTTTAGTAAGAAATAACTTGTCATTAATTTTCTTCTTTTATCTCTTCATCTTCTGCTGCAATACTTTCTTTTATTTCTTCTAATTTATTTCACGGGATGTCTTCACATTTACTGATATATTGAAATCTTTCAAGTCTTGACGTTTCAATGGTGGTTCATATTCATTTCGCTGACATATAATGTAAAAAGTAAATATCAATCAATAATAATATATTTAAGTACCTATATATTTTAGACAGAGGCAGAGGTGCCATTTAGTACACTCAGATATCACCCAATGTACCGCCGTTATAAAATTTGGTGGGTCGCAAGCTTAATGCCCTATCCTACTAATCTTACTAATATTATAAAGGCGAAAGTTTGTAAGAATGTCTGGATGTATGGATGTTTCTTTCATGCAAAAACTACTAAACGGATTTCGATGAAATATGGCACACGGGTAGATCATGTCCTGGATTAGCACATAGGCTACTTTTCATCCCAGTAAAATATAAACAGTGACTTTTATCCCGGAAAAACACTCACGCGGGCGGAGCCGCGGGCAAAAGCTAGTAAATAATAAAGTCTAAGTGGATCATAATTATACCAGTGAAATGATAAAAAATAATATACTTACAGCATGAGTTTCTGGTAATAAATAATTATTTTTGACATCTTCTGCCATATTCCGAGAAGTAGAAGACACATTATCACATTCAGAATCATAATCTTCTGTCTTTAAATGTAGACTAGTAATTCTTGCAGACATCAAATTGACCTTTTAATGGTATTTATATTTAACCACGTTTTTGCTTATCCAGATCTTTAAGAAATCTGTAAAGAGTAATACAAACTCGATTTTATTTTAAATAAAAGTTTCAATAAATCAATGCTGGATACACTGAGAACTCGATTGTAACTGTTGATCCTCAGTTTTTATTTACGATGATTATTTAAAGATTAATAAGCTTTATAATATTCATTAGTAAGGCGGCTAGTATTACAAATACTCTAGCACCATCGTGAAACCGGTCCACCAAAGCTTACACCATGGTCACCCTAGCCTCTTGTTTACATATACTACTTACAATACAAAAAATCACATTTAACATTACGTTAATATGAAAAAAGTAGTCATATATAAAGCAAATCACATTAAGCGAGGTTTTTCTACAGTTCATTTATAAAATATTCACGTATTTCATTACGATTCGTATAAATATTGATAAAATTATAATATTTACACAATATTGATTACAATAAACTTACCTGTAGAATTTCACACTAAATTATGGATATCAAATATTTCTGCAACCGTGAACTACACAATTCACATTAAAATATCACTAAAACACACTTATTATTGTAGATAATTGCAGAGAAAATTTCGAAGTGAACATTTATTTGACAACTATATTGTCATCGAACTTAACGTTTTATAACAGTGTTGCCGAAATATGTATTCGCAATTACCAATTAAATGAGGAAATTTTGTTTAACTAAAATGTTAATAAGGATAAAAAACCTTAAGGATATCTTATTCAACAAGAATAATTCTGAAATGAAAATAGTACTTATATCATTATATAAGATATGTTGGAAATATTTATATATATATGATTGAGACGACAATAACGGTATTGATATTTTTTTATGGGTGGGGAAATAATCCGTAAGCTTTGGCAACATAGGTTAAAGAGTGAGTGAGATAGAAGACAGCTCAAAAGGTAATTTTTTTGTCTTCACAAAAATGTGTGTACCGAGGCCTCCAGTAGATATATTATAAACTTCTTGAATGAGACACGCTGAATGACATTTCTGACCCATCAGTTATTAGCGGATGACATTTGGAGAGGTCGCTGACATTCCCCTTAGTTTTTGCCATATTTCTTGATTACTTTGGGAACATTTATGAATTGAAAGTTAAAGATTAATTAAGGTAATTAAGCAGATACAAGAATTGACCAGATGAGGGTTTAATTCTCATTAAAACCCGCATCTGGTCAATCCTTGTATCTTGCCCTTAAGTTTAACATTACGATAACTAGAAGCATTAAGCAGTGAGACGGAGTCTGGCATCGACAGAAATAAATTTATCTTCAGAAAGACAGTGTAAAGTGCTAACAATATTGAGTTACTTTTTTTACAGCTGTACAAAACTATCAACTATATTATGAAGAAAGAATTTATTCAATGAGCAACTTTTATCGTGTTAATTTATCACGTAAAAACTTTTTGCAGCTCTTACTCAATTTCAATTTTTTTCAAATCATAATTTTACACATAGGAAAATGTTCATACGTTTTCCCCGAACTAAATTATATCTACGTTTGTGTTTCTATAATAAGTAAATTCAGAAACATTATTCCATGAACAAACACAAACATTTAACCATCCTTGTCAAAACTGAATTTCAAATTTAGCATTTTGCCTTACGGTGATCGTGCACCTTAACACAATGGCTATAAAACACAATATTAAAGAACCCATTGAGGTAAGGGGTTCGTATTCTCCCTCACCACCTGTCAAAATGGTCCGTGGGCCAGTGACAGATTTCGATGACCAAGTTTCTCTCAAACGATAATTGGTGAGACGCATCAGAGACGTGTATCATAAAGCCTCGTGAACGTCAGCTTCGGCTCCGTGGGTGCCATGAGCGGTGGTAGCCTCCCAAAGATGTAGAAAAAAATATATTATTCAGTCATTTCCTCCCAACTAAGAATCATTTTAAATTGTAGCTAACCCGATACCTTGAAGAAAAAAAATAATCAGCTGACTGTAACTTGGGGCATTATACGTCAGCTGGTCAATCAAACATGTAAAAAAAATATATCATTTCAGTGATTTCCTCTCAACTACAAATTTACCTGATGATAGCTTATACGCAACTATGAATAAATATATATGTCAGCTGGCTGTATGCCGGGGCAAAAACCGTCAGCAGATGCCTTGAAAGTTATAACGCAGGTGTTAGGCGAGAGCTTCTATTACATAATTACATGCATCAGCTGACAATGTTTCCCTCGAATTAATGATAGTAGATTCTCTTTATTAATTACAGCATTGTATTATTAATCTATACATGTAAAATGCTTTGTCCTGAATGACTGACTGACAGTTAAACGCACAGCCCAAACCTCTGACCGTAGAGATCTGAAACTTGCAGGGTGTGTTCCTTGTATGACGCGATGTAGGCATGCAACACTTTTCTAACCCTTAGATTAGAAACGTGTTGCAAAGGTGGTACCTGCAGTAGGTTGTGTTAATCTGAAAAGTCTTCTGCTGACCACTTTATCTTACTCCGGAGAGTACAATAAACTATAAATTCATAATCACTGTTCTTAATATTTCTTCAGTTATTTAATTATATACGTATTAGTCGTAAAGTATTTATACATTTCATCGGAAAACTCATATCTGAGCGTAAAGTCAAACATTTAAGATACATTATATTTTCCCAGATGAAAATTTATAAGCTGACTAGCTTTTGCCCGCAGCCGCGGTCGTACGAAAGAGTTTTTTTTTCTAAAGGTCCCACTTATACATTTTCACGGGATAAGAAGTAGCCTAAAACTTTCCAGTTTCCCAGATGCTCGAATTATCTCCATACCAAATTTAATCAAAATCCGTTTGATAGTCTTTGAGTTTATCGCGTACAATCTTTTTACCCCATTAGGGGTTGAATTTCGCAAAATCCCGTCTTAGTGAGCTCCAACGTCCTAAAAGGAACCTCCACAAAATTTGAGACTCCTAGCACGTGTAGCTTCTCAGATTTCGTGATGAGTGAGTTAATGACCTTTCGTTTTTATACATATTATATATTGCGGGATGAATTTCAATAAAACATGAAACACGTCTTCTATCAGTTCTGTCAAAAATAAGTTTAAGCAATATTTGAAGTAGGTTGGACCAAGGAATCACGTTGGTCCATACAAACTTTGCCCCCCTTTTTCACCCTCTTAGGGGTAGACTTTCGGAAAATTCAATCTCATTAGATGCCTATGGCATACAAAGAACACACCCTGCAAGTTTCAGGTCTTTACGGTCAGAGGTTTAGGCTGTGCGTCAGTCAGTCATTCAGGACAAAGCATTTTACATGTATAGATTGATAATACAATGCTGTAATTAATAAAGAGAATCTACTATCATTAATTCGAGGGAAACATTGTCAGCTGATGCATGTAATTATGTAATAGAAGCTCTCGCCTAACACCTGCGTTATAACTTTCAAGGCATCAGCTGACGGTTTTTGCCCCGGCATACAGCCAGCTGACATATATATTTATTCATAGTTGCGTATAAGCTATCATCAGGTAAATTTGTAGTTGAGAGGAAATCACTGAAATGATATTTTTTTTTACATTATTGATTGACTAGCTGACGCATAATGCCCCAAGTTACAGTCAGCTGATTATTTTTTTTCTTCAAGGTATCGGGTTAGCTACAATTTAAAATGATTCTTAGTTGGGAGGAAATGACTGAATAATATTTTTTTTTCTACATCTTTGGGAGGCTACCACCGCTCATGGCACCCACGGAGCCGAAGCTGACGTTCACGAGGCTTTATGATACACGTCTCTGATGCATCTCACCAATTATCGTTCGGGAGAAAATGACTGACGAAATTTTGCTACTGGCCCACGGTCTAAAAGTCCGAGTTTTAGAATATCGGGACGCGTCATCTCACCCCGTGGGTGAAGTGTTTTGTACTTATTTGATTATTGGTAAACTTTCTTGTTAAGTACATTCTTGGGGCAAAAGGGGCAGACGTGAATTGATTAAATGAAATACTGTTTTCTCTGCTTTCATAGACGGTTGTGTTGGGGCAAGTGTAAATTGGTATTAGTCAAATTTCCTTGCTGTCTATTTAACAACTGGCTTTGTTAATGGGGGAGAGTTTTGGCTGCGGTGAAACTTTGCAAACTAGTAATCTGTACAATGTTATTCAGTACTTGCTTTTTCCCCAAATAAAATTTCTACAAGTTGAAACCTTAAAATGTTCAATTCAGATTTTTTGTCTACTTTCCAATTTATTGGATACAAATTCTGAATACAATTTCCTTTTTACCCCATTTAGCAAAAAAAAAAAACTAAAATAAACGTCACCATCGGTCAAATAACAGCCTACACTGAATTTTTAGCCAAAAATTTTACAAACGAAAAAATCACTGAACATCGGTTTGTTAAAATGTCAACAATAACACGGGGTTAAAGCGCGACGTGCGCGTTTAAAGCGACATTACAGCTGCAGTATTGTGTGACGTGCGACAATTGACGCGCTGTTCCAATCAGTCACTCGCGTCGCAACAAACGATTTTTATGAGTTTCTATCAATTGCTTTGGATGAATGGTTGGTAGTTTGGGGTAACTAACGGGAACGGGTATAAAATTTTTATCAGAATTACTCCATTTTTATTGTAAAAATTGGCTCTTTTCGATTCTGTTATTTGTTAAAATACGCATTGCGTATGTATGTGGTGTAGCTGTTGTCTAACTTAAAGGCCCCGACTTCATATTAATGATTCCTCTACTACAAACCTACACTTTATAGTTATTTCTATTAAAAGTAAACGGCAAGTGATACTCGATAGTGCATATCCTTATATAAAAATGGTCAATTGCCTGTTTACTATTGACCTGGGGTCTCTTTGGTAGATAAAATCAGAAATGAAGTTATCCGCCAGAGAACCAGAGTAACCGACGTCGCCCGCAAAATCAGCACGCTGAAGTGGAAGTGGGCTGGACATGTCTGCAGACGGACAGACGCTCGCTGGAGCAGAGAAGTGCTGGAGTGGAGACCGCGTTTAGGTAAACGAAGTGTAGGACGCCCTGCTGCACGATGGACCGACGACTTGAAAAAGGCGGCGGGTAGCGGATGGATACGGGCTGCTCAAGACAGGGATGGTTGGCGCTCACTTGGGGAGGCCTACATTCAGCAGTGGACGGCGACAGGCTGATTGATTGCCTGTTTACACATAAAATATGATTTTGTATAATTTCCTCAAAGTAATTTTAAATAAGTGCATAACTTACATCTAAACAAGGAACTATAGCAGAAGCATTCCCGTACTATAACAAACCTTTTAACTGAGCGTACATTATACAAAATGTTTACTAAAAGTTTAACAAGAATCTACGGAGTGTGGGCGGGTGAAGCTACAAGTTCTCGGTGCTACATCAATTTAGCTAACTGCGACATAAACCAGCGCCGCTAGTGAAATATGAGCAAATGTTGCGTAATTAACGTTCGGGGTTCACTTTCAAATATTTTACTGGTTTAGTTTACTGGTTTTTACAAGTCAAGTTTAACATTTTAGAAGTTTGTGCTAAATGTAAGAAGAAAAGGTTTACAGTCACTTTTATTTTGTTGTTTGTCTTTACATTAGTAAAATAGTTGAATTAATGAGCAAACAAACAATATTAGGCAACAGTTTTTACTGGTACTTTAAAATACCATTTTTAAAAATCTTTGTTGTAATTCGCAATCTCATTCCGAACTTGCGATGCAAAATAAGTATGTATATTATATTATTTTATGAATCAATATTAATTTAGACAATCAATAATGTTTAATAAGTTTTACGTGAATTTGTAGCCTCATACTATGTTGTTATAAAATAATGTTCAGTTAGAACAATACTTAATTGCAGCAATAAATAAGTTCACAGACAACGTTGAAAGAAAGAGTGACTTCTTCAATTCAAATGCTTTATTTTTTTTATGGCATCGAATAACGAGACGAGCATGCAGTTCGCCTGATGGTAAGCGATACGACCACCCATAAATAGTAGAAACATCCAGCACATTGAGTTACAAAGTACTGTGTGGCATTCCACTGCACTCATCATCCTGAGACAAAAGATGTTAAGTCTCATTATGTCCTGTAGTTACACTGGCTACAATGCCCTTCAAACCGAAACACAACAATGCATGCACAATCATATGAGAGTCCTATCACCAGTAAAAAATAACGCTTTGTAACTAATCTATACTAATATTATAAAGACGAAAGGTTTGTTTGTTTAACGTATAAACTCAAAAACTACACGACCTATTTTGAAAATTCTTGCACTAATAGAAAGGTACATTACTCCTGAGTGCTATAGACTACTTTTTACCCAGGAAAAACTTTTTCACGTGGGTGGAGCCGCGAGCAGAATTCTAGTCAAATATAAATGTATTGCCTCATAGCACCATCATTTATATCCTACTAATATTATAAAGGCGAAAGTTTGTAAGAATGTATGGATGTTTGGATGTATGGATGTATGGATGTATGTTGCTCTTTCACGCAAAAACTACTGAACGGATTTCGATAAAATTTGGCACACGGGTAGATCAGGTTCTGGATTAACACATAGGCTACTTTTATTCCCAGGAAAATATAAAACGGGACTTTTATCCCCGAAAAACTAATTCACGCGGGCGGAGCCGCGGGCAAAAGCTAGTTAAAATTTAATAAAGTCACGCCTATTATCCCCGAAGGGGTAGGCAGAGGCGCAACTAGTGCACCCACGTTTCGCCGTTATTCCGTCCCATGATGTGATAGGGGGCGAGCCTATCGCCATATCGGGCACAAATTCCAGACTCCGAGCTGATACTGAATAGAAAAACTCAATATCACTTTGCCCGACCCGGGGATCGAACCCGAGACCTCAGCTTTGCAGTAGTACTGTAATACAACTACGCCACCGAGGCAGTTAAAAAATAGTTAAAAGCTAGTTAAAAAATAAAAATACCTCCGAAAATTCTGTAATTGTATTTACTATAATTTAAGGGTAAGTAATTATTTTTACATGATGTTCTAAAACTCGTACCGTACATCACAATGTTTCGTAAGGATTTTAAAATTGAGGTACAATTGGTAGATTGGGGTAGTTCCTATTTACCCCTTTCAGTATCCTGATACTCACCTGAGCCAATCAAATAAAAGGCTCTAACATTAAGCCCATTAATGGTACATAAACATAAAATCCGTACGTGGCTCGATAGCAATTTTGCTGAGCCAACGGTGTAACCCAAAACTCCATCCAGAATCATAGCCGGCCATCAATCGGCTTCCAAATATTCCAGTCGCGTCGGCTTTGGAAAACATACGTGATGTAAGTCGCCGGGACGCATGCTAAATGGCTGTTTAGTCAGTGTTGTTACGAGTTTGGTGCTCGTTTAGTTATTTTCAGTATGAGGCTTACATTTTTTTTAATTAATGTACGGGTATTTAATAAATTAGTGGCAGAATTTTCCACTACTAGTGATATTAAGAACATGCAATGGGGTACACCTACCTAGTACCTACACTATAGGTAGATAGGAAGGAATTATTTCTGTCGGTAAGCTCATCCATATACTAAAATGAATAATAGATTACAAAATCTAAAAAACACAGCTTTATAGAGTGTTCTTCTAGTGAGTTAATCTTAAAAGATAGACATATACTGTCGCGGACATTTTTTTAGATCATTTCAAGAGGAATCATTCTTTGATACATATATTTTTGGTATCTTGAACCGTTTTCGCAGCGCAAGCAATGGAAGCCCTCAAGAATGAATAATTTTCCCCGTTTTTTCACATTTTCCATTATTTCTTCGCTCCTAATAGTTGCATCGTGATGTTATATAGCCTAAAGCCTTCCTCGATAAATGGTCTATTCAATACAAAAATAATTTTTCAATTCGAACCAGTAGTTCCTGAGATTAGCGCGTTCAAACAAACAAACAAACAAACAAACAATTAAACAAACAAACAAACTCTTCAGCTTTATAATATTAGTATAGATAAAAGCGTGCGGTGCTTTTTAAGATATTATCAGAATGATAATCGTTATATTCATATTATCTGTCAATAAAATATTTATAACTATTGACACCATGCACCCCACGCTTTTATTTTACAATAAAATAGGTATATGTTTTTCTTATTCACACTATTCTTAATTCAAAATAAGTCTTTTCTATTTTTGTTGGATTTTCTATAAACGTGTGTTTTTAGTTTTTAAATATTGAATTGTCAGTCCGTGATAAGAATCCAACTCCATACCACAGCAGCCCTGTATTACATACTATCCACTGCTGAGCACGGTCCTCTACTTCTGAGAGGAGTAAGGTCTTAGTTCACCACGCTGGCCTAGTGCGGGTTAGCAGACTTCACAAACCTTAGAAATTCTTATACAGAACTTCTCAGGTATGCAGGTTTCCTCACGATGTTTTTTCTTTACCGTTAAAGCGAGTCTCGAAAGACTGCCTCGGTGGCGTAGTTGTATTGCGTACGCGTTACGAGTACGATTTGCGCGCTGAGGTCCTGGGTTCGAATCCCGGGTCCGGCCAAAAAAAATTTTGTGACTGGGTTTTTCCATCTTAAAATTTACTCAGTCGCAGCTTGGAGTCAGGAAGTTGGCGGTGTGATACCCCCGTGCCTCGGAAAGCACGTAAAGCCGTTGATCCTGCGCCTGATCTCTCTCCGGTCATGTCGGATTGCCGCCTCATCGGACTATGAGAATGAAGAAATAGCGAGTGCACCTGTGTATTGCGCACACGCTTGTGCACTATAATATCCCCTGCATACCTGGCTGATCTCCGTTGAGATTGGCCGCCGTGGCCGAAACTGGCTAGGAGGATTTCATTTCATTTCAAAGCGAGCGATAATTCACAAAGAATACACACATAACTTTTTGGACAAAGTCAGAGGTACGTGCTATTGGGATTTGAACCTGCATTCGTCTAGGCAGTCCGTTCAACTTCCCACTAGTCAATCGCGGCTTAGGATCTCCTCATTATTTTATACAAAAAATCTGAATCAAACGATCAAAATATTACTTCCAATCATTCCTTCCACCAAAATCCATATGGTTGCGACATCAACAGTTCGTTGCAGCGTGTATTGACGGTTTCGATAGGCGCTGCTGTGAACCGGTCTAACAAACCCATCTGTGTATACAGAACGCTGACGAGTAATGAACAAGCGGTGGCGGATTGTGGTCGCATGGTGCTAGTTAGCAGATGAAGCGGGATTAGGCATGGGCAATCCAAACAATGTATAAGCGGAATGTAAAGTAATGCTTTGACCAGCGGAAATTAGTTAATTATCGTGAGTAATATTGGGACCTTATTTTACTAATATATACTATATTGCTAATTACTAATCTATCTATATGTATACATATAATAAAGCAAAATATACAGTTTTTTTTTTCAAAGCAGTAGAACCCGGTGTGTCTGTAAATTTAAAGAAAAGTAATAAAAAAGTGAAGGGACGACTAAAGAAGAATAGTAGAACACATATCACCTAATTTTTTAATATTTTCTGTCTGTCGGTCCCTCTGCCTGTCTGTTTTCTGTTTGTTTGAACTCTCAGAAACTACTAAACGGATTTCTATAAAATTCGGTATGGAGATAGTTTAAGAGCCTAAAAGCTTTCAACCAGAGAAAATATAAAGCGAGAGTTTTGTTTTATTTTATTTAAAAAATTTCACTTGATCGGAGCCGCGAGCAAAAGCTATTAGTATTATAAATGCGAAAATTTGTGAAAATTTTGGGATTTTATGAGAAGTAAACGCAGAAACGACTAAAGGGATTTGAATGAAATTTACTCACGATACTTTACATCAAATTATTCGCGACAAAGTATATTTAATTTTAAATTATGGTTATTGTTAAATTTTGCTACAGGCGCGAGAATTACAACACAAGCAAATTTACTCGTTAAACCAATAAAAACAAGTCACAAATCGCCGCAGCCCATCCATTAGCCCGCGTCTGTCACAATGCTGACCGTCCACTGTTTGTATCCCTCGGTTTGTTAGCGTGAACACGATGCGTGCATTCACTTTCTCAGTACTCATCTTGTGTTAGTACCAGTTATTACCGATATCGACTACTGTTATCAGTTGTAATTATTGACAGTGGTTTACACAACATAGTTAGAACTAACGATTCAATGTCCAGAAGACGTATCTGTGACAGTCAGGAGTTACTCCTGCGTAATGCGAGGAATCTGCAGAATTTAAAATGCGAGGTTCTGCTCGGTAGATCTATGTGAGGCTATTTACCCGATCGCCGAAGGAAGGAAACTCCTACTAAAGCACCAGCAATTTTAGTAGCAAATATAATTTACGTTTGCATAGTCCTGAATAAAATCGTCTGAATTTTAATTTATTCTACCATTCCATGATATTCGTCTAGATTCCGCAAAAAAAAATCTTTTCCCGAACGAAAGTAATAGAAAGCCCTTAGGCCAGATATCCCGGTTCAGGTCAATTAAGCAAACCAGCGAGTCCTTGAACGGCTAAACCCTTTATTGTCCCAATCGCGTCCCGGCTCTAATTTCGTTTGCCCCGGCTTTCCCGGAGCCGGTCCAGTGACGTCACGAGTGGGTGACACCGCAATCCCATTACAGGATCGGCGGTATGTTCAATTTTGTGAACTTCGACGGCATAGGTATTTGATTGTAATCGAACTTGCAGTTTTGTTTTGTTTTTGTTACCTCAAACGTTATAGGTATCTGATAAGAGACCCTAGGTTGTAATGACCAGTACTTACACAGACTAATATACATGAAAGCCAAAGACGTAATGCTGTTTGGTGTCAGAAATGAACTATAAGCTGCACTGTTGGTTGGAAATGAAAAAAAATCCTCTGAGCCGAATTTCGGTCACAGCGGCAAATCTAAACGGAGATCAGCAATCCGACATGACCGGAGAGAGATCAGGCGCAGGACCAACGGCTTTACGTGCTTTCCGAGGCAAAGGGGCATCACACCACCAACTTCTTTACTCTGAGCTGCGATCGAGTTGTTATCATGACAAACACACCCTGTCACAATTTTTTGGCCCAACTGGGCATTCGAACCCGGCATCTCGCGGTAGTCGGATGGCGTACGCAATACTACACCCCTGAGTCATTCAAATAACGAGGAAATGAAATATATCAGTTGCAACAGGCTCCCACAAATTCAAAATAAATAATTGATGTGATGCAATAGACTAGTTCACAAAACAAGCTAATGGAGTCGTCGCGTCGGTAATGGACGAAGTAAACGAAATTCTATATAAATATTTATAAGGGATAATATTCAAAGGGTGTAAATAGTAGCAGATACTGTACAGGGGTTCGCGAGTGCTTAGCTCTTTAACTTGACAAGATTTCTTGTAGAGCTAACAATTTTTGGAAATGACAAGTGTCCTTGCAGAGCAAGAACGTTATTTATCAGTCTGTGTTGGTTGCATTCGCCCATATGTTTTCTTTTTTTCACGGAAACAAAAATGAGTGTTTCTTTAAAAAATCAATGAACTACGATTTGACTATATTATGTCAATCCAGGACATGATCTATGTGTGTGTCAAATGTAGTTCAGCGATGTCTAATTTTTATTCTTTGTGTATCTTTTAACAGTAATGATACTACCGCTCATAAACAGTAGTAACATCATACATAACTTTGAATTACAAAATACAGCGTGAAATTCCACTGCACTCTTCATCCTAAGACACAAAATGTTAAGTCTTATAATGCAATGCAACACTGGTGGTAGGTCTCTCTCGGTTGTATGTAAGAGGTGAGGTCTAGGTGGGTACGACCGTAATGTCTATTTCTACCGTCAAGCAGCAATGTGAATGCAATGTTGTGTTTCGGTTTGAAGGACATTGTGGCCAGTGTAACTACTGGTCATAATGAGACTAAACATCTTATGTCTCAAGACGACGAGCGCAGTGGAATGCCACACAATAATTTGTAACTCAAAGTGCTCGCTGATGTTGCTACTGTTTATGGGTGGTCGTATCGCTTACCATCAGGCGAACGGCATGCTCGTCTCGTCATTAATGCAATAAAAATGCTTAGTAATTAAGCTAGCTGTAGTGTCTTTCAAACCGAAACACAACAGTGCCTGGACTGCTACTTGGTTACGCATACTTGTAACGAACGTCTTCACGAACTTCTGAAAGTAAAATATCCTCATTCAAGATACGGAGTTACCTTCCAACATAATTTATATCAAGCAGCTCTGAAAAGCCACAATAGGAAGCGAGTTACTGTGACAGGTTTATCGTTGTGCGTTCACTTCTGTTAATTAAAGTGTCTGTGTCAGGATAAGTAACAATCTCGTACATCCAGAGTTTCATACAATATTCAAAATTGTAGACTACTTTTCTTAAAGTTTTGGAGAATTTTGATATTAGTTTTAAAAGGTAGTTTAAATATAAGATGGAATATTTTCTCTTAAGAATTGTAAGTTGTATGTTGAGTGACTATGTTTTTCCGAATATTTAATACTAACTTTTGCCCGCGGCTCCGCCCGTGTTAAAAAGTTTTTCCGGGATAAAAATCCCGGTTTACTTTTTCCCGGGATAAAAAGTAGCCTATGTGTTAATCCAGGACGTGATCTACCCGTGTGCCAAATTTCATCGAAATCCGTTCAGTAGTTTTTGCGTGAAAGAGGAACAAACATCCATACATCCAAACATTCATACATTCTTACAAACTTTCGCCTTTATAATATTAGTAGGATAAAAACAATAGACCGAAGAGACACATGAGCGAGACAGAAACATCCGGTGATTTTCATGCACAGTGTGGGTATGTATCTTGCCAAATCTGTCTTGCCATAGGAGCCATTTTTACCTCTTTTGCCGATTATAACATATGTCTCAAAACGTTTCACATGCAACTTTTACTGGGAAAAACCAAATCAAACTAATTTGTTTTTAGTATTTCGCCGCTTCTAAACATTACGAGGTGGACAGAAACATAACACAGTTCACAAGCAAAGCACGTACAGCTCTCGCATCGTCCGATTATTGCTTTTCATTTTAATATTTCAAGTTTAATAAAGAGGGCTCCGTTCCGTTTATGTAAATCAGATGTTCTGGATAGACGTGCATTGCCGAATTTTAAATTGGACGTATTCTTGTTAACCTTATCAAGATGCGTGTAACTGCTTTTACGTGGTGGGTGTTTATATATTCTCGCGTTTTTTTAATATGAATTAGGCATTGTGAGAGTCATAGTTTAATTTTTTTGAGGAGCACAGTGATATGAAATTCTTACTAGTATATAAATCACAGTGAGTAGAGTAGTTTCTCTTTTCAGTAAAAAAAAAAAATAATGTTGCGTTATTCTTGCGGTAAAAAAAATAATTAATAGAAACTTTTAATAGAATAGATCATGTGAAATCTTCCAGATAAAAAAGTAATTTAAACAATACTAGTGTATACTTAAGCAATTGATGGGCAAATGCTTTTATTGGCGTGATGAATTTTCGCCTTAGAAACTTCAACCTCAAAGGTTCAAAGTTCTTCTGAGAGTTTTGTTTCCTTTCCTTGTTAAAATGAACAATTATATTATAATTAGCAATGAAAATATGGACAAGTCCAAAAACGGTGTTTTATTCGACCTAGAAGCTAACCAAGATAAGCTTTACACCCACACACACACACACACACACACACACACACACACACACACACACACACACACACACACACACACACGCTCACGCTCACGCACACGCACACGCACACGCACACGCACACGCACACGCACACGCACACGCACACGCACACGCACACGCACACGCACACGCACACGCACACGCACACGCACACGCACACGCACACGCACACGCACACGCACACGCACACGCACACGCACACGCACACGCACACTCATGGCTTTTATTCCCGAAGGGGTAAAAAGAGGCGCAACTAACGCACCCACATTTTGACATGCGCAATCCGTCCCATGATGTGATAGGGGGCGAGCCTATCGCCATATCGGGTACAAACTTCAGACTCTGAGCTGATACTGAATAGAAAAACTCAGTATCACTTTGCCCGATCCGGGGATCGAACTCAACACTTCAGCATTGCAGTCGTACCATAACACGACTTCGCCACCGTGGCAGTCACATATTGCGATAAAACTCCGAAAAACTAACCTTTTGCAATAAATGGGATAATTTTAATTTCGGAATTTTAACTAAAGGCTAGGAGTAAATACTATATCGAATTTGTCTCGCCAGTCCATTCACCACTAATCTATCACAAAATAACTAAAAATATATAAAATATTTAAAACATTCACCTATTACTAAATTTTCGCCATCCATATGGAAGTATTAGCTTAAAATCTTTATACGCTTTTGGTGTATTTTTAAAAAGTCCTTTAGTAAAATAGACCAGTCATGTTTTGTAAACATTGCACTTTGTGCGCTAAAACCAGCGCAAGCCGTATTTAAAAATAAGTGGGATTATAAAGAACCTTTGAAACTGGAAAATGGTTAATCTGGAATCGGCTTGTTTCGAATCGGACGCTTCGTGAATTGTTTGAGAGCGTATAAGCTGCAGCATTGGGTATTTGTAAATTGTTTTTTTTTCCGGAATGGGATGTAGTGGTTTTGTAGGGGATGGTTTTAAAACGTTGAATAATAGACGCAGATATAAGAATAGACTAATTCTATAGGGCGCTGCAAATATGGCGTAGTATAAAACTAAGAATTACCTTGGTTTAAAATGCAAATGAATGTTATGTGTGGAATTATGTATTACGTAATAAATTCAACATAATTTAAATTTGATACTACTATTTACTAAAATATTATAAACTTTGAATTAAACAAAAGAACTCCGACATTTCTATCAGACTTCAATACAGTTTTTACATTGATGTATTAAACCTACATCAATGAGTTTTTAAATTAAAATATCCATACATCTTAAAGAAATGCCAAACGCAGACGCATCGACTCTACATTTCCAGTCCAGCGCACTCGTAGACCATTCCACACCGGATATTAACACTTAATACGCAGTCTATACCGTCTACGTCTCTACCAATGTATGTAAAATTGATATGAATGGAACAGCCACTGCACTTACTTCCTAACAAGACTTAATCCTCGTGTGAGGTTGTAAAATTTTATGTATATAGTAGTATTAATTTCGAAGAAAATGACTTTATGTTGGTGGAATACGAGATTATTGTTGTAAATACGAGTTAAGAATTTGTATATAGGATATCAGACGATAAGGATTTCGTCTGTTGACAGAAAATTCAGATTATATTAAATCATTAGTGCCCCATAGCTTGCCGAGATTTTTTCTTATTATAACGGTATAAACGTGATAGGTTTTATCATGCAACACGCATATAATAGACCGAAAAAACGGGATTTCTAATTTATAATCTTCACCATCAACCACAGGATGGCTGACTCTGCACGTAGGCATCCCTTAAAGACTGGCCTCTTAGAAGCGGACTACATCCAGCGAGATCATGTGACCTTTATCACGTTGTTTGTCCACTTCGTATGTGGACGTCCACCGCTTGTCAATTCGTGGTCTTCATTCAACAACTAATTAACTCCACTGGCCATCGTTTCTACGAGAAGTGTACCATGCTTATTGGCATTTAAGTTTATTTTTTATTTTATTTATTCGCTCTTTTTTGCACACGAGTATCATAATTTAAAGAAAGAACGGGAAAAGAAATACAAGTACAAATAGAGGTCTTATTGCTCTAGGCAATATCTTTCACGTAACTATAGCTTAGTTATCCGCTGGGCTATGTCGGTAATTTGTGTGATTTTTAATTACTACAAAAATGTTATTTAGCATTATAATGCTATAGTGGTGAAAACATAAAATAACCGTAAAAGCCCGGTCCTAATATTTAATCTCTCGTCTTGATATTTCAAGAAGCAATTCCGCAGGCTCGTGTAATTACGGCTTTTACGACGTAGTACAAAACGCTGACTTGTTCCAAGCTGAGATTTTCAACAAAATATTTACCGTCGAATGGCATAATATAAAATTACTGGAAACTAGCTTTTGCTTGCCGTTCCCCGTGAATGAAATGTTTTCTGATAAAAAAGTAATTAAAATAAAATATATTGACAAAGCTATGAAATATATTATAACAAGTTAGTGAATCATTTTAGGAACCGTTTGAGTAGTATCAGCACAGGTATCAGTCAGGACATTTAAATAATCTAAGGTATTTATCTCTTTGCAACATACACATCACGCCTTTATCCTCGAAGTGGTAGGCAGAGGCGTGACCAGGGCACCTACTTTGCGCCAAGTTTGTTCTGGAGTATGATATGATAGAGGGTTTTCTATGCAATACAATTCTCTAAGCAATATATTATCTACGGAATTTATTTCTCGTTGCCACCTTGTATCAACGCTGCTCTGATAGAGAGTTATTCGTCTCATTTGTCACACAACACACAAGCGTCAAATCTTCTAGCTGATGAGATGTTCTACACTCACTCATCATCCGCCCAATAAGCAATAAACAGATGATGCGACAGTGTGGATTGGTACTAGCGCATAATGCACTCCTGTACTGAGCACAGACGGTAATGCACTCGACAGAATACAAGAGCGCGGGATCTACATAGCTGTGCAGCACTCAGGGAGGGTGCACCACAGAAAGTTTAAGACAGTACTTCAAATGAAGTATTTGAGATATTTTGTTATTTGACAGATCGTGTTGTTGAAGGAGTTTCTTGCGCCGCTTCTTCACAGCGATAACACGTTCCGAAGTGGTTGTAGATCCATGACGATTTAAAGGAAAATTGTTGTAAATTGGCTTGTAAATGACAATTTAAATAAATTATTTTGACGTTGACTATTCTCGGACCCAGAAGAGTAAAATCCACGACTTCGGAAGAAGTGAAAATTATGTCTCGAGAATTGGAATTCCTGCAATCTTCTTTGTCTTGCATGGCTATGTACACCGGATATGATAGTATAATGTAGTTTTGCCGTAACTTTACTAACACCGTTGCTTCTGTCGATCGTTTTGTCTCGTCGTCTGATTGCTGCATGGCCTGATATCTGAATACGACCATAACATAATTAATTAAAATATAGAATATTATGATTGTTTCTAGAAACGAGTTATTGGCTTGATAGTATACATACATACATATACACTCACGCCATATATCCCCGAAGGGGTAGGCAGAGGCGCAACTAATGCACCCGCTTTTCGCCATTATTCCGTCCCATGATGTGATAGGGGGCGAGCCTATCGCCATATCGGGCACAAATTCCAAACTCCGATCTGATATTGAATAGAAAAAGTCAACATCACTTTGCCCGACACGGGAATCGAAACCGAGACCTCAGCATTGCAGTCGTACCATAGTACAACTACGCCACCGAGGCAGTGGCTTGAAAGTAATAACATATTTTATTCAAAATATACAATTAATATACTTGATGCTAAACCCAGACTCCATTTTAAAGAAAATAAAGTGTTCATTGTTTTTTAATCAAAGATCAAACAGCTTGACGCTATTCTATCTTTAGTGTCGCCTACAAAATAATTTACAGTATAAATTAGGATCTCACCATTTGATGGTGCACCTACCTTGTTAGCGTTCGCACCATACTAAGGTCGATTGGTAGCGAATGTCTATGGCATGAATTCCGCCTGTACACTTCTATATATATGAGTGGGTATAAGAATATTTCCGAGTTCTTGCGAGTGATATCACTGCGTCATAATTCACTGCGTGGCAGGCAGGCGCGACTTCCGGCGTAGACGACGAGGGTCGCCAATCGAGAGCGTTTTTATTTATCGCGTCAATTGTGCCAAAAGTGGGCGTTGTGTTAGACAATTGTGATTGTTTTACGCCTTTTTGGATACTAATTGCTTGTTGTGATGTTTAAAGGTAATTGTATGAAGTATTTTGATATTTTAATCGTTTTTTCTGGATGTAGACTGCCGGGTAGCGTAGCTGTATCACGGTATGACTTTTTTTTTTTTTGTGGCCATCTTCGGCGCATTAGGGACGGCTGCGGGCTTCCTCCGACTCACGTCTAAGTTGTCGTCCGCAACCGCCCCTGCGCGTACCGCTGTTGCGGTCCTTCTCCTGTTGTTGCGGGGGCTCAGAAGCCCCCGTACACCGAAGGACGCCCTTGGCGTCCGAGGCAGCGTGAGACACGCTGCCGTCCATCACGGGGGTCACAGAAGTTGGCTAGACTAATAGGTGGGCGGCCCCTCCCGCCCACCCGTGACCCCCGGAGGCCCCTATTAGTCGCCTTCTACGACAGGCAGGGGATACCGTGATGGAATTCTCCAAACGCCCCCAATCCACAGGGTGGATCACGGTATGACTGCAATGCTGAGGTCTAGGGTTTGATCCCCAGGTCGGGCAATGCATTTTTCGACTCAGTATCAGCTCGGAGTCTGTAATATGTGTCCGATATGGCGATAGGCCTATCACATTATGGGACGGAATACGCACGGGAAAAGTGCTTGCACTAGTTGCGCCAATGCCTACCCCTTCGGGGATAAACGGCGTGAGTGTGTATATGTGTGTTTCTGGATGTATAAATAGCATTTTTTCTTAGCAATTAATGAGAAGAAAGCACATGTCCGATAACCCACATCTGTCCGTGGACAGTAACGATATTACACATTCTGTACTGTGCTATTCGTCTAGAGAGTTTAGAAATGAAGTCTAGAGATAATCTTTAGCTATATCTTTGAAACCATAATAGTACGAGAACCCTTGCACTGTGCGGTTTGATGGCAGAAATAAACGCAGCAGTATGAAGTAATAGTTTTTATTCTTCGGTGGTTAGTCTACTCAAACAAAAAATCTTAACGACATCATAATATTCCTTCAATTACTGGGAGTTATAAGACTTTTGACAGGTCCTTCTGGAAATCTTTGTGGGAGGCCTATGCAGTGACGTCATGTGGCTGATAAAGATGATGGTAAGACTCGGCACTTTGTGCCTCAGACTGACGAGCGCAGTGGATTGCCTCGCCGAAATTTAAAATTCAGTATGGTGTTGCTGTTTGACATGTTACAGTCTCATCCCGCTATTTAAATGAAAAAAGACTGTATATTTGGTATTCCGATTTTCATCCTTCATTAACATAAGTTCTCATTAAATTTAGGAAACATGGCACGCCTCGACGAATTCTATTTTATCTAGCAGCAAATGAAATTTCATGACTAATTAAACAACTCGGAACGTACCGCTCTTTGTCAGAACAAGCGCCTATATCTGAGGTCCTTACTATGCACTGCACAGAGGTCTAAACGGCCAGTATGTCGAGGGTGTCTAAATTATTTCATCGCTATTAGTGAGTATTTTTTGTAAAGTTATTGTATTTTACGAATGTGCGTGACTTAGGGTTTTGGCAAATCATATAGATGATACATAATATATAAAATTGACATTTTCCAAAAGACCTAACAGTAATAAAAATAAACTAGTACTTTACATATCTGTATATATAAAAGCGAAAGGTCACTCACTCACTCATCACGAAATCTTAGGACGGTATTAATAAATTAATCTCAAGTTTGAGTTACATCTGAAGTAGACATAATGTATGAAGAGTTCAATACACTATGTCTACTTGAGATGTAACTCAAACTTGAGATTCATTTATGAATACCGGCCTTAGAAACTAAAAGTGCTAGGAGTCTCAGATTTTCCATCGTTCCTTTTAGAACGTAGGTGCTCACTAAGACAGGATTTTGCGTCATTCAACCCCTATGAGAGTAAAAAAGGGTGGCAAAGTTTGTTTGTGATAAACTCAAAAACTAACGAACGGATTTTGAAATGTTATGGAGACATTTCAAGACCCTGGAAAGGTTTTAGGCTACTTTTTATTGCGATAAAATGTATAGCGGGACTTTTATCTAGGAAAAACTTTCGTGCGGGCAAAGCCGCGGGCAAAATATTGTTGTTTTATAATACCTACTAAAATATCACTAGATAGGAAGATAGGACCGCATGTGCTTGTGAATTTTAACAACTACAGTACATAATATCTAATTCGTTTCATAGCAGTAATATTTTTTCCATTATAGGAATCCAACCACCTACATACTAATTCCAATACGTGCCCCTAAGCCAATGGAGCGATTTATCATCCAGTTAATATTACCGTACTACACACTACGTGTATGGTGAAAACTTGCAAGTGCTTATTTCCTTTTTTACTCGTATTATAATTAAAAGCTCTTTAATTCGTCTCTAACTCACACGTTCCGCCAAATTTCCCGCCTATGGAGCTGGCCAGCAAATTTTGGGGTACTTTATAAATTAAATGATTGAATAATGTTTGCCAAGAATGTGTTTAATTCTGTTCATATTATAAATCGAAGAAACCTCTAAACATATATAGATGAAAATTGTCAGACAAATAGACTATGCTCTGTTTATTACATACTTTTCATTACATACAAGTACATACATACAATTACGTCTTTTATCCCAGAACGGTTTACTTTTTTATTTACTGGTGGTAGGACTCTCATATGTAAGAGTTCGTCTGGGTGGGTACCACCAGAATGTCTATTTCTACCGCCAAGCAGCAGTTTACATATACTGTTGTGTTTCGGTTTGAAGGACATTGTAGCCAGTGTAACCACAGGACATATTGAGACATAACATCTTATGTCTCAGGATGACGAGCGCAGTGGAATGCCACACAGCACTTTGTAACTCAAGGTGCTGGATGGTGTTTCTACTGTTTATGGGTGGTCGCATCGCTTACCATCGGCGAACGGCATGGTCATCTCATCATTCGATGCAATAAAAAAAGGGGGGACGAACCCAAGATCTCAGCATTGCAACTATGCCACCGAGGCAGTCACACAATGGGACATGTCACAGTCACAAGTACACATCTTGTTCGAGAATAGTGCTTCAAACTGCGATGAAATAGTACCTACTGGCATTATGCAATTGGAGAAATGCAGTTACTATTACCACCCTCAGGGGCGATAAAAAAAAGTAGTACCCAGGTACCTAAAACTTACCCTTGTTCTGAATAGTATCCTGCACCTTCATAACACCATTTAAACCCTTACAGATATAACACTCAGTTAACGTAGATAAAACTTTACAGTAATTTTTAAACTCCCGTGAAAGTACTTGAGGGAGGCAGGAAAGATAAAAAACATAAATTAGAAGTAAAATAAGCTGTCACGACCGAACTTGAGACATTATCGAAGTACGTAATTCGGGAGTTTTCTAACCGCTTCCTGTAAGGACTGGTTCACAGTACGAAACGATATTTTTCTCGTCATTCAAGTTTTCTGCAATTAAGTCGTACGATATTTTTAATAAATATCGTATCGTAGTACCCCTTCGGGGATAAAAGGCGTGAGTGTCTGTGTGTATATTTTTAATAAAGCTGGGTAGTGAAAATAATAGATCGGTCGTCTTGTAAACGCCTCTGTTGCACAAAACACTAACAAGACATTTTTATGACAAAATACAATATTTTTGTAATGCGCTCGTGTTTCTGAAAGAAATATTTAATGTTATTTAACTAAACATATTTGCTGCAATATCCTTAAAATATATAAAACAATACCTGGATTCAACACAGCCGCTTGATAGAAATAAACAAACCTATGATTTTTTTCCAAACAAAGCTCACATGCAGTCACCTAGCATCCGATATATCGTGACGATAAAAACATACGAACATGTGAATTAGCCCTTAGGTGAGGCGTATTGCATATTGGTTGAGAGGGAGCGATTATTCCAAATTTTGTAGTCATTACCGAATAGTGTTATGAGAATTGGTTTGTTTAAGTTTCTGCCGGGACCTTTTTTATACGGGTTTGTACAATGTAGTTAATATTAAACTTCCTTATGGGACCGTTTCTTTGTTATAGTTCGGTTAATGTAAGGAGCTTCTTATTAAAAATTTATACATTTGTTGTAGTTATCTTTTGTACTACGACAATGAAAGTAATTACCATGGTACTTAGAACAATTTAGTCTGAATGTAATATTAAAAAGTAGAGAGACTGCCTTCTAACAATCGCCAGAATAATGATGCCAGTCTACTTTAATATCTTAATCTGAACGATTATGCTGGATTTTAATGATGGAAGAAGAAGAAAGAAGTTCTCGAGTGGAGACCACGTACTGGCAAGTGCAGCGTCGGCCGTCCAACTGCAAGGTGGACAGACGACTTGATAAATGTCGCAGGAACACGCTGGATACAGACCGCTTTTGACAGGTCTGTCTGGAAATCTTTAGGGGAGACCTATGTTCAGCAGTGACTTCATGTGGCTGATGATGATGATGATGATCTGCTGGATTTTTAGCTATCCGGTAGATTCTATAGGTGTAAGAAATTCTTGTCGTAAAATATGGAAAAATTCATTATGATACAGTAAAAAGGCTAAAACATCAACTAACTCTTATTCTGTAAATCTTGATTGCGACGGCAAAGTAAAAAAAAACGGCCAAGTGCGAGTCAGGCTCGAGCACCGAGGGTTCCGTAAAATTTACGGCTTCCGCAATTTTTCCTTAGTATGTGCTATAAGATGTTGCTTCGTACTAAATTTCAAGATTCTGAGTTCACTGGATGTATCCCGTAGGTTTTGATTCCCTTGCGAGTTTCGAAAATTTGCGGCATAACCAGCTATATCTTTTGATTGCGTAGGCTTAGAAATTTGATTTTTTTACAGCTATAAGGCACAGTAGACCTGAGTATTTGATGTAAATTTCATCTTAATACCTACACGAGTTCCTGAGAAAAAGGGTCTTAACAGACGGACGGATGGACGGACTACAAAGTGTTCTTATAAGGATTCCGTTTTTTCCTTTCGAGGTACGGAACCCTAAAAACGAGTAAAATATGCCCGGTTTAAACTTGTCAAGATTTTTTATATTTGCCTTTCCTTTGCCAATTCAGTCGACTATCCAAAGAGCTTCGTTGTTATTTTTTTTATACCGATTGATGAGACGAATAAGGGTACGAGTAGCTCATCTGAGTGTATGTGACATGATTATTTAATAACAGTTAGAACGGAAGCAGATTATCTGCTCCAGATGCAACCCTGATGCCGACCACGACCCTCAGACATGAGGGACCGACCAGAGAGAAAGAGAGAGAGAGAGAACTTTAGACTGCCTCGGTGGCGTAGTTGTACTGCGTGCGTTGCATGACTCTCGCGCTGTGGTCTCGGGTTTGGATCCCGGGCCGGGTAAGGATGTTGGGTTTTTCGGCTCAATATCAGTTCGGAGTCTGTAAGTGTGTCCGGTGAATGGCAATGGACGTTCCCCCTATCACATGAGACCTAACATAGCTGGCGAAATGTCGGTGTGTTGTACATCTACCTACCCCTGAAAAAAGCCAAAAGTCGTGATGATTTTTTTTTATTTTTTTTATTGCCGGTATAGACAGACGAGCTAATGGCCCGCCTGAAGGTAAGCGGCCACCGCTGCTTATGGACTCGGCAATGCCAGGGACAAAGACAAGCCGCTGCCTACCAAATGTAGAATTTTGGACTGAAATGCTCTGCAAGGCATACAGATGGACCAAGCACAAAATGCACACTGGGAAAACTGGACAAAGCGGCGAACAAATTAATATATTATTAATCGTATCAAATTAAAAACTTGAGTAATCAAGTCCGTTCTAAGTTTATTTTATATTTCACAGGTCTGAATACGGACACAATTGAAATTGTAATAGTGCCATATTTTGTAAATTGTGGGTAGCTTTTTTTAACATAAGTGGGACCGCACACTCGGTTTGACAGTGACGTTCATCCAATTATAGAGAGACATGGGATGAAGTAGGATATAATTTGAAGGGCAGTCTCCTGAGTTCAATGTGGGAATCCCTGTGTAGGAGCTACGTCAAATTGCTAATGTTATTAACCTATATATATATCAACCTGCGTGAAAGTACTTGAAAAAAAAACAGAACTTTGTGTATCTGTGTGCCTAATTTTATCTTAATCCATTTAGGGTTTTATTTATTACCTTTGAAGGCAGATGAGGTATCGGCGCACCAAATGGTAAGTGGTCGACCTGCCTATCGTCGTCAATGCCAGGGGCAACACCAAGCCGCTTCTTATCGTGAACAACTTCTTTAAACCTAGTTTGAAGAAAGTCAAGAAGGTCATCTTTGTCATAACGCCAATTACTGCATACTAATAACGAGCAAGAAACACATTACTTACCCAATCCTCAATCGAACATGAGACTTCAGCATAACACGCACACTTACGCCTTTTATCTCCGAAGGGGTAGGCAGAGGCGCAACTAGTGCACCCACTTTTCGCCGTTATTCCGTCCCATTATGTGATAGGCGGTGAGCCTATCGCCATATCGGGCACAAATTCAGACTCCAAGCTAATACTGAATAGAAAAAATTAAATATCATTTTGGCCGACCCGGGGATCAAACCCGAGACCTCAGCATTGCAGTCGTACCATAGTACAACTACGCCAACGAGGCAGTCTATAAAGTTGTTTGGTATTCAGAAACACTAATATAATCCAAAGGAGTCGGATGCTGATATCAATCTTTCCACAACGTTAAGTCAAATTAATGCGGTGTTCACCACTTAGAGGTCAACGGGTGAGGTCAGGTTTGTCAATTGACCCGGACCTGAACAATTAGTATGGATAATTACTGCTATTTACTATTGGAACTATTTTGAAAGCGAATGTTCCTTAGGAAGGCATAGGTAAAAGATTTTTTTAATGTGTTTACAATGATTGCAATGTATGGGGTACCTCTCTTGGATACATACCCCCACCCCCCCAACTTCCCTCTAAGTACTAGATTTAAAATATAACAAATCTAGATATGGAGAGCGTTGCAATACGCGGTAGTAAATATCACACATTAGCTTTCATTAGCGCAAATGAAAAGCTAAGCTGAATTAGCTCAGCTTATATAGCTAAAAAATACTCATAGAACAAAGTTTAATTTACTTACATTATATTTTCCCGAGTACACAAGTATGGAGAAATATCTCAACTGGGGGGGCTAAGCTAAACTGCCTTAGCTTAAGAAAGATTATGAACTAAATTGGTACTAAAGTTTCTTGTGTATCATATGATGCATTTTTTTACGGCATTGCATGACGAGACGAGCATGCCGTTCGCCTGATGGTAAGCGATACGATCACCCATAAACAGCAGCAACACCAACCAGCTCCCTGACTTACAAAGTACCGTGTGGAATTCCACTGCGCTCGTTATCCTGAGACATAAGTCTCATTATGTCCAGTAGTTACACTGGCTATAATGTCATTCAAAGCGAAACACAACAGTGCATGCACACTGCTGCTTGGCGGTAGAAAGAGACATTGCGGTGGTACCCACCAAGACGGACTCTTACATATGAGAAACTTACCACCAGTAATTGATGATGCATTTACAATTTAAAATAAGTACCAAAAACGTGGTTTTAATTACCTATGTGTTTTTGATCCCAAACCTCAGTTTCAGCAATCCAATCCAGCTCATTTCATACGATGAAACAGTTAATCCAAGCATTTAATAAAATGTATTATTCGTACAAAAACGAACGGCTCATTAAAATATTTACCCTTTATGTCGCCAGGATGAAGATAATGCTGTTAATACGTTTAATTTGGCACCGTTTCGTATTTCCCGCTGGTGTGCACCGGTCTGATAACTTCAACACCTATGCGTAATTGATTTGGATGCGGATAATATTTAAATAAACTTCTTTTAATTGCTTATGGAACGTTTTTAACCGACTCCAAAAAAGGAGGAGAAGTAGTCACCTACTCCAAAATTTGTAATCAGTATATAGTTAGTAATCAGTACATAATTTTTCTGTTTTTAGTGGTATTTGAAGTCGGTTAATTTTTTGTGTCACTTTGTGTTGCTCCCGTTGGGCCGCCTAAAGCGATAAGGAAACTTTATCAGAATAAACATTCGATAGTACACTTTTCTGAAATAAATTAATAAAAAACACACATATCATGCCTTTATTCCCGAAGGGGTAGGCAGAGGTACAACTAGGGTACCAACTCGCTTTTCGCCAAGTATTTTCCGTCCCTTGAAATGATAGCAGGCGAGCCTAGCGCTGTTACCTGTACCAAATATGATTAAAATCAGTTCAGAAGTTTCTGCGTTTATTTCTAAGAAACATCTAAACATGAAACATTTTCAGTCTATAGCTCTCCAAAGAATATTTATGGTTATAGTGTTTTGATGGGTTTCGGGAAATATACCATCTAAATCAAATTCCTAGTACACCTAAAAAGTTAGGTTTCAAAAGTACACTCACTCACGCCTGTTATCCCCGAAGGGGTAGACAGAGGTGCAACTAGTGCACCCTCTAGCCAACTTCTGTGACCCCCGTGATGGACATGTCCAAGGCAGCGTGTCTCACGCTGCCTCGGACACCAAAAGGCGGACACGGTACGGTGTTTCGGGGGCTTCTGAGCCCCCGCAACAGGAAAAGGACCGCAATAGCGGTACGTGCAGGGGCGGTTGCGGACGACAACTTAGACGTGAGTCGGAGGAAGCCCGCAGCCGTCCCTAATGCGCCGAAGATGGCCGTTTAAAAAAAAAAAAAACTAGTGCACCCACATTTCGCCGGTATTCCGTACCATGATGTGATAGGGGGCGAGCCTATCGCCATATCGGGCACAAATTCCAGACTCCGGGCTGATATTGAATATAAAACTCAATATCACTTTGCCCGACCCGGGGATCGAACCCGAGACCTCAGCTTTGCAGTCGTACTGTAATACAACTACGCCACCGAGGCAGTCAATCGAGGCAGGTTTCAAAATTATTCACAAAAAAAAACTTAATTCGTATCAGACGATACAAGAAATTCGACTGATTATTCTTTGGACTTTCAAGTAAGCCTTCAGAAAATAACACAAAGACTTCCCTTAGTAATTTAGGGATTGGTATTAAAATTATAGTTGTGTTGGTGAGTTTTGAAAATATACCATCGAAATCAAAGGAGATGTCCGCTTTTTGTATGGGTGCTGACCCTAAAAATCTAACCAGACTAAAACATTAGGGATATTAAAGGGGGCAACATATGGAACTTAGATCCATTAAAAAAATATTTTAGAGCCCTCCATTTATAATCATTTTTTTATAACATTCATACTAAGTGTAGTTTTCAAGCCAAACAAAATGACATGTTTCTCTCAATATCGGAGGTCTTTAAAATTAAACGATTTATTGCAAAAGGCTAGTTTTCAGGAGTTCTATCCAAATATATATTAATTGTCTTGTTTAAATTTTCAGGCCCATTTTTGGACATGTCCTTTCTAGCATAACTAGTATGTTTCAAAGTATTATCAAAGAAAACTTCATTCATAGTTCATATCAGACGATACAGGAAATTCGACTGATAATACTCTTTAGACTCTCTAGCAAGCTTTGGTGTCTCAATTCAAATCGCTTTACAAAATCAAGCGCTGTTTACCCACTTAGCGAGCCCGCATGGGGGCAGGCACGTCGTGTTATTTTCGATATAAAAATATACTGGATGTCTTGTAAGAAATTGATGCACAGCTTTGCATATTTCAGTACAGTTTTTTCATATTATTGTGTTCTGTAAAGTGTTATTAACATATTTATGTATGTAGTTATGCAAATTCGAAGGTTTTTGTAAACAAATTCGCCAATCTATTCCGTCTCTGGCTATCTTTATGAAGAAAAGTTTTGATATATTTACTATACTTGTATTCTTATTATATATTCAGAATGTGGGCTAAAACCTTACCAGCAGCACTAAGTAGAGCAATACCTCTGTACGACCCACAGTCGGAGGAGTCACCTTTGCCTTTATAAAGTTTACAAATTGAGGCATCCTTCCAGCTCTGAGGTATAATGCCAGAATCCCATATTCGCAAAACGAGCTCAAATAGGCTTTTTTGAACAGTAGGCCCACCGTATTTATAAATTTCAGCAGGTAGGCTGTCTGATCCCGAAGTCTTGCCATTCTTGAGCCGAGTAATAGCTCTTAAAAACTCGTCAAAAGACGGCGGATGGTTAAGCTCGGTAGATGTAGGGAAGGCCTCAAGAGAGTTAATGTGGTCGAGATCAGCACTATGACTAGATGTGCTTAGGACGTCACTGAAATGTTCAGCCCAACGGTCCAGTACCTCACCGTGTTCCGTCAGCCGTCTCGATTTGTCGCGAGAGAAAATCGGTGAAGTCTTCTTAAGCTGGGGACCGAATACGGACTTTAGGCTCTCAAAGAACATGCCCGGTTGCTTAGTGTTAGCAAGATGTTGTAACTCAAGCGCCTTTGTCTTCCACCATCTGTTTTTCAGTTCGCGAACTTTTGATTTAAGCTTACGCTGAAGAGACTTTCTTTGTAGGGCACTTGAAGATTTTTGCAGTAGACATCTAAAGTCACCGACGAGCTGCATGATTTCAGCATCAGAGTCGTCAAACCAGTCTTGGTTCTTCTTCTCCGGCTTTCCGACTACACGCTCAGCAACTTTATGGAGAGAGTGCGCTAAGGAGTTCCAATGTTCATCAATTGAACCAGCTGTTTCAACTGAGATTGAGCCAAAATCCGAGTCAAGCTGTTGTTGAGTTTTATTTGAGTTAACCAGCCTCGCGAAAGCCAGCCGGGTCGGTATCCTGTGATCTGCACGACGGGGAGGTTTGTAGAAGAGGCGGAATTTTGACCTTATTAAACGGTGATCAGTCCAGCCTTCAGCGCCCCGCATTGCTCTAGTGATAAGCACATCCTTCAGATCAGTTCTTCTGACTAGGATATAATCAATAAGATGCCAGTGCTTAGAGCGCGGGTGCATCCATGATGTCTTGTACTTTTCAGGCAAGCGAAAGAATGTATTAGTAACGGCAAGGTCAAACTCCGCACACAAGGATAGAAGCAGCTCACCGTTAGCATTGCGTTGTCCAACTCCATGCCGCCCAAGAACGCGGTTCCAGATTTGATGTTCAGCACCCACTCGAGCATTAAAATCGCCCAACAGAACGACTTTATCGCTAGAAGGAATGCTTCGCAAAACTTGTCGAAGTTCGTCGTAAAACTGCATCTTATCTTCATCAGGATATGACATAGTTGGAGCATAGATGCTTATGAGGTGGAGGTATTTGTTAATGCTAGTGTGTAGCCTAAGAGTAATAATTCTATCACTGATGCCCTTAAAAAGTGAGACAGACTATTTTTGGGCCACCTTTTCTAGGCCCCTCCTCTGTGCAGAGGTAAGCAGAGCGATCCTAAATAGGGCTGCTTAGTCATCAGATGTGCTGCCGAACTCGTCCTCCTGTCTCAGTCGATTACGTGAGCGACCACTCTCATCTGACCGCCTATGTGCAGAGAGACAATTGAGAATCGAATTTATTAATAGTCGGCTGGGACGGCTGGCAGAAGAAATTTTGCCTGAAAGCCAGTGTGGGTTTAGACCGGGCAGAGGCACAGTGGATGCCATATTCACTGTAAAACAAGTGCAAGAAAAAAGCCTCGAACAACAACGTTCTCTATATTTGTGTTTTGTCGACTTGGAGAAAGCATTTGACAGAGTACCAAGATCTGCTCTATGGACTGTTCTGGAGAAAATCGGCTGCCCCACAAAGTTTGTTCGACTTGTGAGTCAATTTCACGATGGCATGATGGCTAGAGTTCTGCACGAAAACGACTTCACTGAAGAATTTCCCGTGACTTGCGGCGTAAAACAAGGCTGTGTAATGGCTCCTACTCTCTTTGCCATTTATTTTGCTGCTGTATTGAGAGATTCTTATGCTGGTTGCAACGGGCAAATTCAGCTGGATGTTAGATCAGACAAGAGCGTTTTTGATTTATCACGCTTCAGCTCTAAACGCATGGTGCATAGCAAAACTATCTTAGACGTACTCTATGCTGACGATGTCTGTCTAATGGCGGACGATGTTTGCAACCTGCAACGCTTTTTGGACCACCTAGATGAGTCCTGCCGTAAGTTTGGCCTGGTTATAAGCGTCTCCAAAACGCAAGTCTTAAAACAGCCTACCCGCGGTGCTTCGGCTGACCCCACGCCCATTTTTCTGGATGGCAAGGCTCTCGAGGAAGTATCATCATTTCGGTACTTGGGAAGCTATATTCGCAACGACAACCGGTTGGAAACTGAAATTTCCTTTAGAATTGCAAAAGCAGCAGCATCTTTCGGGAAACTTCGGAAACGAGTTTGGGACTCACACGATTTACAATTACACACTAAGATCGCGGTGTATAGTGCAATCATATTGCCCATCCTGCTCTATGCCACTGAGACATGGTGTCTCTATAAGGGCGACATTAGGCGGCTCGACACATTCCACATGAAATGCCTGCGGACAATTCTGCGCATCAAGTGGCAGGACCGAATACCAAATTCGGAAGTCTTACTCCGTACCAAGCTAAGCGGCATAGAGTCAATGCTAATTAAGAATCAGCTTGGGTGGTGTGGTCATCTAGTACGTATGGACGACTCAAGGCTGCCTAAATCTGTGTTTTTCTCGCAGTTGAAGGAGGGAAAGCGCAAACCTGGAGGGCAGTTTCTGCGTTACAAAGATGTGCTCAAGCGACATTTAACCTCGTGTAAAATCACAGCGAAACAGTGGGAAGAGCTTGCAAAACAGAGAAGTGTCTGGCGTAACTCTGTTACTAAGGCAGTTGAAGCTTTTGAAGCAAATCGGCTTGAAGATCTCGATGCAAAACGCCTACTTAAAAAGAACCGTCCTAAGCCTTCCTATAACTACACCTACAACTCTCTAGGCCAGTTGCACTGTGCGCCCTGCAACAGAGTCTTTAAAACCAAATTTGGATTTGCCAGCCATCTCCGATCCCATCTCCGGAAGTGACAAGGTTCGCCGTTGACGGATACGTCAAGGAGGACATCATCATCATTCTTATACGTATTTACTAAGTCATCGTGGTATAAATTACACATACAAACGACCACCGGTCCGCCTGTCACGAGTATTGTTCGGGGCCAGTTTTACCGCGACGCTAACGTGATGTATGCACTCGCTGGCCGAACGCCGCACGTTATACAGCTTTATATATCCCTATATTGTTCTCAGATATGATAATTTGTCAACTATACTGTGCCTAAGTCTTTATTTGCTGGTGGTAGGATGTATTTTGTATCCGAGAGAGCGACCACCGTACGTAAGGTGCTAAAACCTGCCATAATGGCCGACGTAGTATGTCGCGTTCTGGTAGCAGCCTGTATATTTCAAACAGGCTGGCAGAATTGTGTCGAATAGCGAGAGTTGCCTAATCTCTCGTCAGTCGATGCTCTATTTCGACTCAACTCTACTTATCACATACACACACACATACACTCACGCCTGTTATCCTCGAAGGGGTAGGCAGAGGCGCAACTAGTGCACCCACTTTTCGCCAATATTCCGTCCCATGATGTGATTGGGGGCGAGCCTATCGCCATATCGGGCACAAATTCCAGACTCCGAGCTGATACTGAATAGAAAAACTCAATATCACTTCGCCCGACCCGGGGATCGAACCCGAGACCTCATCTTTGCAGTCGTACTGTAATACAACTACGCCACCGAGGCCAACTCTACTTATCATCAGTTGCAATACGGTCAATTTTCCAAGCCCATATAACAAAATCAGTTATACTACAGTCAAACAATCCTATTTACACTGTAAACATAATATATATACTACACGGTGCACTATATTTTTTCTGAATATGTATCTCAAATGTTCAAATATAACCCATCAAATTTAAGCCGACAATGCCGTATCAATACACGTGTCCGCTCAGTCTCAACAAAGCGGTAACTTTTCAACTCTGCCAGCCCCATTCATCTACCGACATCCATTGTTCCCAGACAACCCTTTCTGTATGTAAACGAAATTTACTACACCATTTTTGAATACCCTGAGATGAGTTAAGGGACGGGAATTTTGGGGCTTTTCGTTAAGTTTAGTCATGCTTGAATCGAAAAACAAGGGCCGCTGTTGAGTATCAGTAAGAATTAAACTACAAAATGAAAAAAAAAAACAGAAAGGCAAAGCTGGGATTTTTGGTGACAGTATTTGTTAATTTGCCACAATGATAGCCACGGTGTGTGAAGTGTGTGTGTGTGTGTGGTGTGAAGTCTGCCAACCCGCACTAGGCCAGCGTGGTGGACTAAGGTCTGAACCCTCTCAGTAGTAGAGGAGGCCCATGCTCAGCAGTGGGCAGTATATAATATAGGGCTGGTATTATTATAGCCACGGTAAAGACGAGAATGTGACTTCATTCATTAACGCAATGTGAAAATGATTCTCAATGTATATGTGTATCTCACTGGTCGTGATTAGTTCTTTCTACCTGTTTAAAATCTGGTCCAAGACAGTTACTTAACCGTGCTAAGATATTTTCTTTTAGAACTTGCAGAAACTTATGCAATCCTAAACGCGTAAAGAATGATTTGAATAATAATTAAAGCTTATAGTAACGTCTGATAGAATACGCATAAAACTATCATTATCGAGAATAACAAAATAAAAGCATGGCACTGAATTTCGCTTCTCACCCTTAGATGTTAAGTAAAACAGGAATACAACAGTAGGTACACATTAAAATTTTTCGGCAGGAATAATTGCGATGATACTTATCCAAACGGAATGTCGTATAAGAGTATAGTATTAGTATTACGGTAAACTAGCTTGCATCTGCGTAAAATTGGGATTGTAACAAATACAAAAAAGCCGATGTCTTTTCTCTTTCTTTGGGCTTTCTTCTAAGCAAATTTCATCAAAATCGGTGTAGTGGTTTCCTTCAAATGGTAACAGAGAGTCGGACAAGGATATTAAAAGGTAACAACAAGCCTACCGTAGTACCTTCTTCAACCACGCTTCAAAAAACAAATTGAATCTCGTTGTAAATTCAATGCAATCACCAGGGCGCTTCGCAATCACTATCGCCTTCAAATCGACTGAATAACGTAAAGTCAGCAGCATAAATATCTGTACAAAATCTAAATTTCAAATCGCCCATATACGTTAAGATAAACTGAAAAAAAAAATCTTCGTATGAAATAAAGCAAATCTCTATTATTTTATTTTTGTGAAGAGAAAAAAAGATTAGTAAGAACACAAAAGAATGCAGTTAATGTGAAATTTTAAACTTGTTCTGCTACTTATACTGGTGATTGTCCATGATTTATTTAAAATGCAACTTTAAGATTATTTGATTTTCAAACGTTGGTATCTTTATGAAGGTCAAAGCAAAAAGGTAATCTATTCTACAATAAGGCTTCGGTCTAATTTCACTAATTTATTATTTAACAGGCGTTAGTTAACGGGGCATTAAAATTAACGCGAATGTTAAATTACCTTGAAAGAACGCCTATTTAAGGAAGATAATCAGTTATTAGAGGATGGTGGGACACTCAGAAACCTTAACAGTCTGTTAAGACAGTTAACAGGCCGTTAAAGTAACTAACAGCATGGTGAAATTATGGCTTATTATAAATATGAAACTGTTTAATTGTGTTGTTGAATGGAAAGAATTATGTATAGATTTATAAGTTGAGAGATAAATTAACCAAGCTCTGGGTTAAAATAGATATCACAGTATATTGCACAGTTGGACATTCACGGACTTTAACACTGACGAAGACGCAGGTAAAAGCAGATTTCAAAAAAATAAATAAAAACAGATTTCAAAACTTCCTCACTAAAAAAGCAGTAAAATATTTAACATAACAAAAGAAAACAGGCATGATGTGAAATCTCGCACGAGACCTGAATAGCGTGATCTACATACAAAAACATGTAAATAAGTGTAGTTTGTTCATCGACAACCCGAAACTCGGGATTAAAGGCCGTCGGGAGTGTATTACGGACGTTTGTGTCATTCTATGTATATAACATCACGACATTCTCCATTTTTTGTGGTTAGACAGGAGTGTTTACACTCATTTCACCAGTTATGTTAAGCACCGTATAATAAGAAACCATGCATAGGATGTATTTCTTTTTTTACAAATGAAAAAGTCGGGTAAAAGATTGTAAACGCAATGATAGAGGATAGATTATGATAAGTGTCTCTTGTATACGAAATTACGTCTGAGCAGTGCCTCTATTGTCTTACTTTGCCGCTATGTAGTACTGACAGCTTCGCTGGCGTAATTGTATTACGGTATGACTGCAACGCTGAGGTCTCTGGTTCGATCCCGAGTCGGGCAAAGTGGTATTGGATTTTTGTATTCAGTATCAGCCAGGATTTTGGAATTTGTGCCCGATATGACGATAGGCTCGCCACTAATCACATCATGGGACGGAATACGCACGAAGAAAAGTGGCTGCATTGTTTGCCTCTGTCTATCCCTTCGGGGATGAAAGTCGTGAGTGTTTGTATAGTAATGTGCAAGCTATTGCGTTAGGTTTGAACTATGAAGGACATTGTAGTCAATATAGATTGTAGGTAGTTATAGCATTAAGTTGGTTATGACATTGTCAGAGCAAAAATATTTTTTGTGCGGGGATTAATGACATGATCTACAATTTTTGCTATAAAAGCATAGAACGTTTGACAGTTCAAGCTGATCATTGACTTTTGTGCCGGTCATTCGCATGGTGATATTTTTTGTGAAAGTATTTCTGTAAAGTCAGTGGTACATATTTTTATTTAAATCAAAACCGTGTCAGTTTCTAATAACATAATATCTTATATCTTGAATGACGAACGCGGTGTAGTACAACACTTAAAGTTGTAGTGTTGTATGTACACTTTTAGAGATAGGCGTGTTTAAAATAATAGGAGCAACATATTCATCTCACATAAGTTGTGTAAAGCCCCGAATCCACATTAACATGCATTCAAAGGGACCGATTAAACACTCGTAAACCATTCCAGTCCGTGGAACAAAGCCGTTCATATAAAACTTCTCTTGACCTACTTGTATAATTCATATTAATTTTAGAACCGATTTTGTACAAATGTGAAAAGTGTATCTTTGAAGGGCAGGTAGTAATGTAGGTATCTCGTACCGTGGTGGGTCCATCGTTTACCCAGATTACCGAATCATATCTTAATCATGTTAGTAAGGTAAGATTTACGTCTCACTTACTTTGTTCGTTCGATTAGAGATCAAAGACCGACACATACGACATTGAAAGAGTGTAATAATTCTACGTGCGTTCGTATTTTAATAATGAATAATAATATTAATTAAAATAACTTTACATGTACAATAAAAGTTATGATTTTAAAGCCTTTGAATTAGTTAAGTTATTTAACTAACTCAAAGGCACAAATGAAAATTTATTATACTAATTTAAATTAGTACTTATCTAATGAAAATATTCACAAAAGCGGCCAATACCTTGTTGGGAGTAACGACACCGAACCCAGGGACACGCACCTCTAACTTTTCGAAAAAGTTATGTGTGTATTATCGCACGCTTTAATGGTGAAGGAAAACATCGTGAGGAAACCCGCATACCTTAGAAGTTCTCTACAAGATTTTCGAAGGTATGTAAATTCTGCCAACCCGCACTAGGCCAGCGTGGTGGACTAAGGCCTAAACCCTCTCGGTTGTAGAGGAGGTCTGTTCTCATCAGCGAGCAGTATATAATACAGGGCTGGTATAGTATAGTATGGTATTCACAAAATGCACGCTCACTACTTACAAAACCATCACACCGTTCGTTCGTCACTGCGGCGCACTCGCGACTGTTTGTGTACTTAATGTGTACAAAATCGAGGCGCGTAGGTATCACTCACGACCCGCCTCGGCATTGCACGGGTAATACTAGTTGGCTACAGCCAAATGACTTCTGGTGGTCCGATCGCTACCAAACTTCTCAAGATAGGCAAATCCATAAAAAAGCATTAATCGTTCCAGCCGTTATGAAGTCTATGAGGAACATACATACACATATTTATTTTTATACGTATATGGACATCGACAAATATACTAATTTTACCCCGGGAATAAATTATACAGCCGCGACCAAAACCAACTAATATAACATCCTCCTTGTACCTCAATTTCGATAGAGGTCCTCAAATTGGTATCATAAACTTCCAAGCTGTCGAAATCGATAACTTAACTAGTTGAAATCCAGCTTGGAGTTAACTCCGCAACCAAGTAATAAACTACGCCCCACTAGTTTCTAATATGTTTCATACGACGTGCTTGTTATATACTAGGTAAGCCAACGGATTTGCGACAAGACTGGTTTATAACTTAGCTCTAAAACTGGGGCGAAAACGGTTTGAATCTTTTTTACAACTGTATCTTTTAAAATCGTAAATGATATAAACGATTTTTTTTAGTAAGTATAAGGTTAACTCAATGAGGACGTGTAATCACGTCCTTACAGCCTTTACATAACAAACTGACCCAAAAATCTGAAAATAAATCTCAAATAGTTCCACATAAAAGAAAAACGACCACGGGAGTATAAATTTAACGCATCGGTACTTCGGCGGGACATTACCATAAATCTGTGAGGGCGTGAACAGACGTCGCGCCGGACCTTTCGTGAATATCTCGACGTATCATCAGCCCTTACATCGATGCCGTGTCCTGCATATGATGAGGTTGTGTTTTCTATGACTTAATATTATGGACGCTTTATGACGAGACAAGTAGGTCGATATACTCAAGCAAGAAGTTTGCATGTACCTAAGAGGTAACACTCCTAATACGAAACTGAACTTCTTTTACGAATAATTTGATTAAATTTAATAGCTTTAGCCCAAGACCGGACTTCACGATGAAAACTTAAAATTTAGCTGTACATGAATAATAAAAATAAATACATACACTCAATTTCAATTACGTATCTCTAGGCCTAGTTTGGAACCTGCGACAAAAAATACAATATTTATTGGAATCTGGAATAGATTCAGAATCCGCTTACTTCAAATGCCAGCAATATGTGCGGTTATTTTTTGTAAGCGCCGCAGCGTCGGCTTATAAGTTACCGATGATATACCGATGTTATTTCATGCTTTTTCCTTATTGCGTAGTCTATATCGTATTGAAGACGGGAGTGGAGGTGGCGCTGTTTTAAAAAAGAAGAAGAAGAGTAAAAATAGTCATAATGTTGGATGCTGTTTAGCTTAAAAGACTTTGTAGTGAATGTAATTTATTGGGTGTGATATTCAACGTCTAAAGACGATAATGTTCTAATGTTGGATACTATGTATATAAATAGTGTGGCACGTACATTAGTAGCGCAAGTTGTCTTTTATATATATTTATTCAAAAACTTTTGCACGATATTAATGTTCAAAGTGAGAAAAACATGATTCGAACTGAACTATATTCTCATCTTACAGAAAGTCAGTGTAAAATTGCAGCATTTGGTAGCACCTCCTCAAGGCTGGCAATTTATTCATAATTTTTTTTCTAGAGTGTTCATAGGCGGTAGTAATCATTTTGTACAAAATGATCATTTTTATTATATAATAAAAGCATTAGTAGTTGCTGTATGTAAAGTCTCCACTTCCTAGTACATGATATAAGCTTTTCACATGACATAAAACAAAACGCTGCTTCCTCCTTCATTCGCACCCCTTCAGTGAGTATATCAACTTGTATGCGTATTTTATTGTTCGGTTTACAGTAAGCCAGTCAATTTTACACATCACGTTCCTTTTTACGCGATATTTTATTAACAGTAAGGTTTTATGAGAAGAAATAAGTTTAATAAATGTAGGCATTGTCTTTTTTATGAGAATCATCAAATATGGCTTAGTATGGGATTATATTAAAGGTGCAATACATAATATATTGAATGCTATATAAACCATCGTGATGAAATTACTCTATATTATAGCCGCATCAAAGTTTTTAAGTAATTTAGGTAATTTATTCTGATTGGTCCATTTCCGCGATCGATTCAGAGCTGATAACGATTCAAATCAATCATTATTAATCCTATTGTATTATGGCTGCCATCGATGAATTATGTTGTCAATAAATTCCAATAAAATCAATACTAAAACCAAATTCACTGAAAGTTACTTCAAATGTTCAAACATAATATTTAGCACCCCAAATCATGAATATAAGAATACCAAAATCAAATGTTTATTATGCCAAATCCCTGCGGATTCGCGGGCAAACCTCTGCCAAGTGGAAAATAACAATATCGAGATCCTTTTCAGCGGGTTTACAAGCTAAAGAAGGCATTTCAGAAGTAGGCTTTCATAAGGTTTTCGGTTCAAGTTGACTTGTAAGGTGATTCATATGAATTATTCAATTCATTGAGTCATGGTGAGAGGGGAGGTTAGTTTTGTTAACTTATAAGCAAGCTTTTTATTAAAATTATGAAATTTAAGGTTTGTTAAAATATTTGTAAAAGTAACCATAAAAACTGCTGAACGTATTTGAATCTTTGACACACAAATAGATCAAGTTTCAAATTAACATATTTAGACGACTGTTTTATCCTCATAAGTACCTACAATATAGGTCTTTAATTTGGGAGTACATTGTAATAAAACAATGGATTTTATAAATAGTCGTTCAAGCTACGATTCTCTGCTAGCGTAGAAATTATTTTGATTTCATATTAAGCTTATAAAAAGAATATATAAAAAAGTAAGTTACCAGTACATTAATGGTAGAGAAATTTTCAATATAAAATACGCTAAAATATTTTGTAAACAATAAAATAATGTTCGAAAGTCATACGTTATTACATCTGGACGTGATTACACGGTCGAGTTCTACAAAGGCAGTTATAATTTCTTTACAGCGCAGTAGCCATAAAAAGCCCATGGGCACCCGTTACATAGAAAGTCACTTACAGACGCCTTGCGTGCTGCAGCAAGCGTGTGTTCCATGACTTATAACATCCGATACGACTACGACGATTTTACAAATATTTTATTTGAAATAAAATTGACGAATTTTGAAATTATTCAGCAGCCTTGCTGTTCTCATATGGGATATGTTTATATTCTACAGCCTAATAAATGCTACATCTTTTTAATATCTGGTTTAGAGTATCTTAGGTTTTCAGGGTCAATCGGTGGATATCTAGACTAAATGTGGCATAAACCAACATGACTAATAACCGTCGAAGGACGTTTTTGTGTCATTGACCAGCACTATATTTGAATGACACTAGCCAGCATTTTTTTTTTTCGCGAGGAAATAATTTTGTTAACGCTATCACCACTGGGGGGTACAGTGCAACTGTTATGTTGGTTTCACCGATCCTGCAGTCCAATGTCGACACTCGGGAATATAGCATTATCTAAGCGAGTATTGAACCGAGTAAGTCCACCTGGTGCTACAGTCACTTTTCCGTTCGAAAATAAGTACATTATTAAACATTATAAAATGATTGTCCTCATACGATATATCGTAAACTGTAAATAGTCGTCAACCCTTCTGGCATGTTATCAGTCATTCTCGCAACTGAAAGGCGTTGTGGTCGGATTAACTGTAGCCTAAACACCTTACGATGGTTATGGTTCATGATTTATATCGACGGATTTCGAGAACCAAATCTTACGGAAAAAATTGACGGATTTGAGTTTATTATTCATATGTAAAGCCGTTAATAAACATGATTATGTTATTACATACTAGCTTTTGCCCGCGGCTCCGCCCGCGTGAATGATTTTTTTCGGGACAAAAGTCCCGCTTTATATTTTCCCGAGATAATAAGTAGCCTGTGTGTTAATCCAGGACATAATCTACCCGTGTGCCAAATTTCATCGAAATCCTTTCTGTAGTTTTTGCGTGAAAGAGTAACAAACATCCATACATCCATATTCACAAACGTTCGCGTTTATAATATTAATATAATAACTACTTCATAGGCCTCATATATTTTCGGCGCTTTATATACTCCGAGCGCCTTACATGCTCCGAGGACCTTATACACTTTGAGGGCTTTTATAGATACTTCGAAACCGCATCAGTGGCGTAATTGTATTGTTCGCGGTGCGGTACGATTAACTCTTTGAGGTCACGGGTTCGAATCCCAAGTCAAGAAAAGTGGTAACGTGATTTTGTGCTCAGTATCAGCTCGAAGTCTGGAATTTGTGTCCGATTTGCTCACTCATGGGACAGGATAGGTAGACATTTAGAAATACACACTCTGAAGCCATTTATCCCCGAAGGTGTAGACAGAGGGTCAACTAGCGCACCCTTTTTTCACTAATAGATGTATCAATACCACTACTTTGTCGTCAAAATATTAATCTGTAACGATAAATCATTTAAAACATCCAAACATTATCAAAACCTTTGCAATAATATTTATAGGCACTCGACACAAAAGTATTTATTTATAAGGAATGGATTTTTCACAGGAAACGCAATAAATAAACGGTACCCTTCCCGGGCGGCTCCCGGAGGACAGCTTGTCCGATCTCAGAGCGAATCTGCATTTTCTTTCGTACTTTTTTCGTGAAAGCTGCGAACACCTTTTGTGCTTTGGGATTTGATGCTATTGACTACATATCAAAACGGGAATTATATTCGGGACGATGGATTCTCTTTTATTTGGATTTTATCTCATAATTAATCTCGAATTTAAATGGATTTGTGAATTACTTTTAAAGTAGCTCTGGTTTGGGCTCCGTCTACGTAATTCTTTCCTGGAATTTAATTCCAGTGGCGCTTTTCGGGATTAAAAATATGACGTAAATTATTGATGTTCTGTGTGCTTCGTACAAATACATTTAGAAATTGTTTTTTATTGAACGATGAGAAAAGCATGCGGTTCGCTGATGGTAAGCGATACGACCACCCATAAACAGTAGCAACACCATCCAGCACCTAGACTTACAAAGTACTGGCATTTCACTGCGCTCGTCGTCCTGAGATAAAATGTGTGTAAACTATTCTTTCTTAATTTCTTTGTCAAAAAGCGAAACCACAAAATATATTCAAAATGATACAGAATTCAATACGCGTAAAGTATGTCGATAGATATGTGTGTACTGTGTATACATGACGAGGGGCATGACGGAAATGATGGCGGCGTGCGTGGGAAATATACTGCAGAGACGCGGTGCTACTGTCGCAGTGTAGGGGAGTCAGACTGGGGCAGCATCCTACAAAGTTTCAGTAGGTCTATTATGTAGGTATGTAGGCTTCTTGTTGCTTATCTTTTTTTATAGCGTATCGACAAAGTGACGCCACTATGCTGATCTTCGTAAATTCTGTCGTTTTATTCACAGTTGCAAATATACATAATACATTTAAAAATCATTCAGAGATATTTTTCCTCTACATTAATAAACGTAAAAACCGTGTGAACGACAGGTTCAGGTTGCTGTTGAAAGTGTTAAACAACACCAGGGAAAAACATCTCAGTCGATTGGGTAAAAAAAATATATAAAATAAGATAACCCGTCATACTCCAAGCTCTTCGTCAAAATTGTTTCATAAGGCGCGGAACAACATCAGCTCTTCGCAAATTCAAACCGCCAAGTAAATTTAAACTCCACGGTCCCTTAACGTACGAATGACTGGAATAATGAGGGTTGTATTTCAAAAGAATATTATTTATTTTATTTTTATTTTTAAGCGAATATTCTCACGTCTTTAATAAGACCGCGAAAATCGAGTGGTTGTCGTGCTCTCTACTAGATAATGTTTTTATTGAATCATCGATCATGCGGTTGACTTGTTGTTTTATATCAAACAATAATAAAATACAGTCCTGTATCCTTACTTATTTCTTACTATTACTTTAATATTATAATTGCGCTGTACGACACCACTCTAAGGTCCTGGGTTCGAATTCTGGATAGGGCAAAGTCATATTGGGTTTTTCTGCTAAGTATCAGCCCGGAGTCTGGAATTTGTGTCCGATATGGCGGTAGGCTCGCCACCTATTACATCATGGGAAGGAATACTACATATTATAGCCAAAAGCGGATGAACTAATTGTGCTTCGGGGATAATGGTGTGAGTGTGTGTGTGTGTTCTAAATTTTGTGCGGAATATAGGTAGCTTCCAATTCATGCATTTTTTAATAAATCGGTTCAATAGTTTTTGAGTTTATCCATTACAAACATACATACAAAATCAATTCTTTTCAGTTTATTATATGCGTTTAGATATCGATAAAGAACGGGACGAGCGGTCTTAATCGCGTAGTAGGGTTAAGACTCTGCTGGGTAATCCTGAATTCGATACTTATTTCCGGAATCGATTTTACAATTGGAAAAACCATACATAGTGATCGAACAAAGTCTTCACTAGTTCGCACTCACACTGCCACGTATTTGTTACTTCATAAACAATCTTGAAGACGAGACGCAGACTGAACGCTTCAGAATAAACATTAAATAATTAAAATATGTAAAAAAGGCCGTTAACGCGGCGCTCCGTTTAAATTTATCAAAACAGTACATTTTCATTAGCTAATTGAGTTGCGCCCCTTCGCTCATCACCTCTATATAAACGGTGTTACAGAGCCGTGCAAAAATCCGTAGGGTTGCCAGTTGTAAGTTTTATGCTAAAGGAAATTTGGTGTGACGATATCTTATAATATATTTTGTTACTTGTAAATGCAAATAAATTATGAAAGACCTATTTCTTTTTTGTATAAATGAAGATCTAATCACTCTACATTATAAGATATAAAAAAACTATTAAAACAACCGTTTTAATAGTGTTTACCGTTATAAAAACGATATAAAAGCACGAATAAATTGTTGCAAAAATGAACGCTATTTTTATAAACTGGTGTACACAAAATATATTTTTAATGTAACTCTTTCTATATTATGTTTTTTTATCAGCTAGGTTATGCAATTCAGCCGGTCAGTTGTCATCGCTTGTACCCAACTCGGTATTCTGACTAACAGTAATAAGAAGCCATTATAAATGGCCGCTGGTGGTAGGTTATACTTTGTATCCCCCTGGATAGCGACGAAGGTGTTAGAACCGGCCATAGTGGCCCACACAAGTGCGCCGCTTTCCGGGATCAGTCTGTGTATATTCGGTTCAAAGAGGCCGACGTAATTGTATCGACTGATGAGGGATAATGATCGCTCGTGAATCAACACTCTATCTGGACCTCTCTTAGCTTAACATAAAAAAACAGCTTGGTTCATCCATTGACAAAACCCTATTTAAATTTGGAATGGCCGCATTTAAATAAAATAGAAGAACATGTGATGACCATAAAGAAGTTATATATTTTACGCGTAGAAACAGTAATTGCTCCCAATATACGGTAATAACGAACAGAATTAAATAAGTTCCCATTAGCGACAGCCCTGCATTATTTACAGGATGTTCGGAACACAGCTTACTGTGTACTCTTTTATTGCTTCCCGTCTGGTTTTATGTTAATTCTGCTACGTTTTTCGGATGTACATTTCATGGGATGACGTGATCCGAAGCTGCGCTTTACCATTCACTACAATTTTGGTTAGAGAAGCACTTATTGTAATTGTTTAATATTTGAAGCGTGATATCCGGCATTTGTATTGGACAAATAATATAAGTGTAACAGTGTAATTATTGGACATTATAAGATTTAAATAATATCTGAGGATGTCGCACGCAGCACAGTGCAACGCGGACCTTTGTTATTTAAAAGTCTTTATGGTGTTGCCTGTTTGTCAACTGTATCGTTTTATCTTATTGAATACATAATATTTTTTTTAATTTTTATGTGAATGCTTAATGACCCATGACAATGAAGGCTTGAAAACGTTGCGTCGGGAGTAAAAAATTTACAAATTAATTTAAAAAAATCTGTTAAATCGTTTTTTATTATTGAAGAAATGTTATTATTTAAAACACCATATTACTGATAATAAGTTTATTTAAATCAATCTCACGCGTTTATCGCACAAAGGCTAGGTCGAAGTGCAGCTAGTGCATGCTCACTTAGCTGCGCTTCTCTTCCATTCGATGTTATAGGGAGCGAGCCTATCGCCGTAATGAATTATTATTAATCTTAAACTGGGTAACTCATGCATTTATCAGAGGGAAAAATATTTTAAGTGACTTCAAAAAAGGAGGAGGTTATCAATCAATTCCAGGTGTATATGTGTTACCTCAGATCACATTAATTTCTTTCTAATTAGTCACCGGCTACAAAATTGGTAATAGGTAAAATAATGTTAATTTGTTTTTCGGGTTTTAGTAGTTTTAGAAAACGAATTCCTTTTTTTGTCATTCTATTAGCGTCGTAGGTTTGATATCTTACGGTGTACTGACATTAGGGCCACTGAGTTATTTTATTTTACATGTGATAAAAAATTCGTTGATAATCCGCTTTCACTTGCTGCTCCGCCTATATAGACGTAGTACTTATATAGGTACCTTTCCCAGAAACACGTCACTATTCACTTTAACGCTACAAAAAGTGGCATAAATGTTAATGGTCAATGTTAATAGTTAATCTATGTGGTATTTCAGGTGCATTTAAATCTAACATAAATGCACACATCTGCTCAAACTTTCACATTACACCAGTGCAAGTTACCCAAAATTATTCAAGCTAAGAAAAACAGCTTCAAAATATAGCCACGTCAGAAAGCATAAACAGTGGAAAGGCTAAACTAACAAGCCCGCTGAACATTCTCGCCAACAGTTCGATAAACACCACTGTTATTGGGAATTCCGCACAATCACTAACACTGGCCACAATATTGTCTTACAGCTTGGAGTACGGCATTGCGCTGCTTTTAGTGTTGAGTAATGTAGGAAATATGTTTTAATGTACATCATACTTTTATTAATGAATAACTTGACTGTCAAACATCAGAAAAATGTACTAGCATCATCATCAGCGGGTAACACACCCACATTTCGACAGCAATCTTAAGTCTCATTTAATAGCGTGAGGGCCTATTGCTATATCGAGAAAAAATGTTAATCAGGTAGCATTAGTAATACCTATGCTCTTATAGGACCTATCACTAGATAGTATAAAACTAAGTCGCTTCCCGCTGCCTGTCTCTATGTCCCTATATATGTTTAGATCTTTAAAACTACGCAACGGATTTTGATGCAGTTTTTTTTAATAGAATGATTCAAGAAGAAGGTTTATATGTATAATTTTTATCTTAAAGCCGGACTTTTATCCCGGAAAAACTCATTCACGCGGGCGAAGCCGCGAGCAGAATTCTTTTTATAGATAAACCTTTCGATTTGAATCTTTGCTTGGATTAGAGGATGTAGTTGCCATTTGCAAGAAAAATGTACTAATTCTGCCCATAGTTGTATCGTATGATTTTGTATCGTATGTTTGTTTATTATTTGTAAATCGTCTATTGGGTTACCTACATATCCGAATGACCGTATTAAGCCCAACGTCACTAACCCACTTCCTTCCAATCCCTACGCAAGAATACACCGAGAATAGGCCAATTATAATTCAACAAGTCACCTAATGCAAATAAATGTTTGGTTTAACCCGTCAAGCCCCGCTTATATATATAGATGTATGGAAAAACCATATATACATATATGGACACCGGTGTCCGTCGCGGGTCTTGACAGATTAATTATAAATTTTTACCGTGAATTCGAAAGCAGTAATTAGAATTATTTATGATACAGATACTACGGCTATAGACTGTACAGAATGTTACAAAGCAGTGAGTATAACTATATGTGAGGCGTAGAGTTTGACAACGCATTCGTCCGCCCACGGGGAGACGCGGAAATTAGATGACGCGGCTACAGACACACAGGGATGGGGGATATACTAGTTTATCGATAGTTCATAGATTCGTTATGTAGTAATACTTGGAAAGATGTTTTACTACTTGTCAGTACACACACTCACGCCCTTTATCCCCGAAGGAGTAGGCAGAGGCGCAACTAGTGCACCCACTTTTCGCCATTATTCTGTCCCATAATGTGATAGGGGGCGAGCCTATCGCCATATCGCCATATGCCATTTACTTGTCAGTAAATATTTTAAAATAATTTATAAAAGATAAGAATAGAAAAAGCGTCAATTTAAGAAAATTTACCAATCTAATTTATGTTGACATTGAAATTAATATTTTAATAGAAATAATTTGCGTCTTTTTGGCAGAATCATATTAAACATCAACAAAAGGATAAATAAACATTAATTAGATTTTTTGCATCGCGATAGATCATGAGCAATAATGTATGTCCCTAAATACTAAATGATTTTTATTGATATTTTTTTACGTGAAGGACTTAAGGTCTGTTACACAATGTTCAAGTAAATTTAACCGCTAGTTAACGTATAAGACAGATAATGTATATAGTTACTCTTTTGTTTAATATTTATTTGGGAGCTTGACTTTTGTATTAGTTTGGCTTATATGTGCTCAGACATTGTGAATGAAGCCCTTACTATGGTAGACCTGTGAGCAAAACCAGCAAGAAATAAGCATCGATATCCAAATTCTGTTTATCGATAAAACATCAACAGCTCTGGTTTACTCGTGCGGGCACAAGTCAGCAATTTCCCGCAACGAGAGGTGATTTATTCCATAACTCCGGTATCGCATCAGAGTTGCGAGTGCTCTTTACAATCAGAGCACCTAGCTTGCAGAGAGCTGCACGTGTTTAGTGCTGCAGGGTTAAATTTACAAACATAAAGGATAGGGTAGACTTTTGTTTATTAAAATATATGTCATATTAAATGTAGTACAAATACAAATTTTTAAAATGCGCTTGAAAATAAATAAGCCTTTGAAATATAGTAAAGAGAAAACAATTCTTTAAATAAAATTAATATATTAATGCAGAAATAATAAACATATAATAAAAAACTAAAGTATAATTTTATAATAACTTTGCTGTAGACTACTTTCCAATAGCATAATCTGTAAATAACGTACATAGCATACAAGCTTACAGATTTATCACCAAAGGTTTACGCAGAGACGTAACTGTTGCACTAGTTTAGCGCGATTATTCCCTCCTTTAATGTAGTAGGAGACGAATCCGAAATAATAAATAATAATATTATAAAGGCGAAAGATTGTAAGAATGTATGGATGTCTGGAAGTATGGATGATTGTTACTCTTTCACGCAAAAACTACTGAACGGATTTCGATGAAATTTGGTGCACGGGTAGATCATGTTTTGGATTAACACATAGGCTACATTTTAGCCCAGGAAAATAAAAAGCGGAACTTTTATCCCGAAAAAACTTTCTAACGCGGGCGGAGTCGCGGGCAAAATCTAGTCATCTAGTCAAAATCTGTCGTAATATGGGCTCAAACTCCAAGTTGAGTCACTTGTTTCCTAATATCAAAAACACCAATTCCATTACCCACTCAGGTAATCTTTCGCAGTCCAAGTAAACTGGACCAACAGACGACAAATTTTAATCCATAAAGATTAGGAAAACATTTGTGTCTCCGAGCCTATCCAGCTACTAAGCGACATCTAGCGCGCGATGTGTAAACTAGTGCAATGGATGTAATGTCTGAATAGTGCACACGACCGCTTTGTCTATATAGCGCATTCGGCTTCTTGAGTAAACATATTGGATTGTTTAGCTTTCAATTGATTCACGTAAGGGTTTGAAGTTTCGAATCTTGGTGGCAATTGTTACAAATTGTTATGATGAACCACGGTGGGCGGATTTTACCACTTAATAATATACAAGCTTGTTTGCTGCTCGTCATAATAATGTATGAGCTGACGTCACACAAACAAAAACAAAAGTCACACTCTAGTCTATGCTCCGAAATAAATAACAATGACATGAGCACTGTCCATTAGTTGAATACTGTGAAATAAAATTTCCCTCTTCTAAGCGTTGTGATTGCCCATGTTATTGCCCTGAGACACCCCTACACTGAATCATCACGCCACCATCGGTTTTCTTTCCGGCAATCTTTCCACGTGCATAAAACCCTTCGACGGACTCCGCGCGCCGCCTTTCGTCTTCCAAAAATCGCGTTGTTAGGACACTCGTTATATTAAGATAATTTTAAATACTTTATTGTAAAGTATTAATAATAAAATAATTCTTCTCGTGGTAAATTTAGTTTTTTTTTTTGTGAGCCACCGGCTGTCGCACATAACTCCCACAAACAAAAACAAGTACTATAAAACATTGGATTACGTACGTCATGCCTAAATATGTTCTTTCTATGATAGTAATTATAGTATAATTCATCCCCAAATAAATAAAGTACAATATAATGACCAATAATAAAGGATAAAGATGACCAGTATCAGTCAGGCTGATGCTGCAGCAAGAAGCTGAATGGGGGTTCCTGTTGTTGGCACAATACATATAATTATATTCTATTTTGTTTGTATTTAGTTTTTATTTTCTCCCTTTTTTATTAAAGAAACATGTTATAATGTTATTGTTCCAATAATAAATATTTCTTTCTTCTTTCTTTCTATAAACCCACACACAAGAAATCTATCTTACAAGGGTACGAGAAAAATCGAAACATAACCATAAAATGAATAAAAGCTAAATTAAATAGACCCGACAAACACCCATATCGGTTAGGTATAATTTAATTAAATATTTTAATTAATTCAGCGCCAACCGCGCGGGTCCCAGGGGATTACTGCACTCTCGGTTGCATCGTTATGTAAAGTCCTGATTATGTTAATTATTATTCCTTTTATTTATACCATCGTATTCTATAGACGTTCAAGGACTGGATGCTAAACAAATATAATATTATTGATACATTTAAGTAGGTATCCATTTGTCTCCGTCAAGAACTGTATGTCGGTTTGAAAGATATTGTAGCCAGTATAATTATTAATTACTAAGCATTTAGTGTTAAGAAACTCATGCTATGTAGTTTTTAAATTCAAAGTTCTTTATGAAGTTGTTACAGTTAACGTGTGCTTACTGTTAGAGTAACTCGGTCGTCTCATTATTTAAAACCAAATAAAAATAATAGACGCTAATTGAAACAATTTTTATTCCGAGAATAGGCAGAGATGCAATTAGTGCACCCACTTTTCACTATATATATTTAGTTCTAGTATGTAATAGGTAGCGAAGCTGTCGCCCTATAGGACTTGAATTACAGCCAAAAAAAACTTTAAAACAATACCCGCAATTTAAAAAAAAATGTCCACCAAAATAAAACTAATGACAAAACAAAAAGATTTAAGCACGCAATTTAAATAACAAATATAAAATGTATCTACATAATTATGCTATCTAAAACGTGGCTGCCCTGTGTGAAATATTAGCGGGATTATTAATATTCTCGTGTCCAGGCGCCGGTGACCACGCGTCGCCAATAACTTCTCACTGGACGGTCCGACGGACCCCACTCTTATTTTATTCACAATACAGTACAGAAGGGTAAGGACATAATGATATAACGTTATTTGTTATTGAATTATTTATATGGTTTGTATTTACGTGTTAAAAATATTTTCAATGTACATATAGCATTATTTTGCGGGGTTAAAATTACATAATTTATTGTAGATGTAATTTGGAACGCAATTTATTTAAAAATGTATTATTTTAATATAATCTTAAATTAAGTCCCTAATTTTATTCACGTTATTATAGATTTCACAGAGTCTGGCATGCTTTGTACAGAAAGGTCTCTTAGTACTGAGAGTGTTTAAACCTTATTCCACCAAGCTAGCATAGTGCAGGTTGGCAGACTTCAAATGCCGTCGAAATTCTTATGGAGAATTTACAGGTATGTATATTGTAGGTTTCCTCAATATATTTTCCTTTAACGTTGAAGCGAACAATAACTGAGAAACAATATACACATAACTTCGTAAAGTCAGAGGTGGGTGCTTTGGGTTTTGATCCTGCATACATTCATCTCCGCAGACCGTTCTATTCCCAACTAGGCTGTCATGCACATACGTATAAATTAGTAATTAAATATGATTGCCATTTAAAGTTTTATCAATTATTTTGCTGTTATCTACTTAGATAATATTTTATCTACTTAGTTATGTCTAGCATCATCTTATCTATTCAGACCTGTCTAAACCCTAATATCCTTCAAGATCATTTATCGTATAAACTATTATATTAGAAAACTTACAAAATGTTGTCTGGCATGGGACGACTATTCCAATACGCTGCTCATGTACTCTTTAATAATGAATGATATTCGCACAAGAATATTCAAAAGAATAATAATTGTCCGTGCCTTCTGTAGTGTACTCATGTTGCGGCGGCCTCATCTCGGACACGGCACACAGAACGTACTGCCGGAACGTGACGCCATAAACTCGCTTAATAATGCAAGCCCACACCGAATTGTACCTTTTTATGTTTAAGTGCCACTAATGTGCCGTGTTTAGCGCTTTGACGACCTTTATTGGCGTGTTTTCGGTGTTTTTTTGCGTGTTTTATGGTGTATTTTACATAAAGAAATTGCTTTTTTGAATTTAGAATTTAGTTATTATTTCTTTATTGTATGTCAAAGCACAACAGGATAATACAATGTTACGAATATCGATTAACAAGAGGCATGTTAATCGATATTCGATATTCGTTAAGATGTTATTAGCATGATTCCTGCGGTATATAATGACGTATTAACATAATTTAGAATTCAAAGAGTTTTTGCCTATTCACAACAATATCCTGTCGGAGATAAGACTACTAGACATCTTGTTTAAATGTTAACAATTTTTACAGCTCCGGAAATGTCACGGCCTCCGCTTGCTGCACTTATATATAAAATTGATTGGAAAACTAGTGGGTCAACTGAAGTAGAAGAAGTAAATGGTTCTCTACCGCCCATAAACAGCCACTATACCTGAATTTGTAGATGTGCTGGTGAGTTTGTGGAGGACGGTGAATTATTTGGGTCTCCGGAAATCTCTCTCACCAAATAAACACAACAGTAAACTGCCTCTTCACGTAGTTTTTAACCCTCTACAAAAAAAGAGGGGTGTTATAACTTTATGATGTGTATCTGTATGTCTGTCTGTGGCATCGTAGCTCTCAAACAATTGAACGATTTTGACGCGGTTTTTTTGTTTGAAAGCTGACGTGATCGGGATGGTTCTTACCTATAATTTATGAAGATGTGCTTAGGCGTTTGAAGATTAACAGCTCATTTCCAACTTTCACAAGTACGAATGATTTATAATTTCGTGTACTGTGACTTCGGCAATATTTTTAAGACATGTTAACCTTGATCTGATGCTACAGCATCAAGTAGACTACGGGATACCCAACTCTTTAGCAACTCATAGCATATATAGCGTGTGTGGGCTCTTAAGAATGGTCTCAACGAGTAAGTGTTACATAATAAATTATCAAGGCCACATGATGGAGAATATAGTAATTGAAAAAGTTTGAAATAAAAATTCAATTAAAATTTAAATAACCCCCGACACAAAAATAAACTCTAAAAAGTAAAATAATAAGAGTGTCTTTGTCATTTCAGTTCCTAGTAATATTTTGACCCAAGCATTCTCACGTCGGGGGACCGAACTCAGGACCAGGGAGATGAAAATACTTCTTTAGCGGTCCCCCGACGCGATAACGCTTGGGTCAAAATATTATTCGGTACTTAAATGACAAAGACACTTTTATTACTTTACTTTTTAGATTTTTTTTTGTGTCGGGGGTTATTTTTCTGTCAATGATACTACCTAGTTTTAGGTATTCATAGTATAAACAAACACGTTCAGCACAGCAGACGCAATAAACTCTTCAAATAAACCATTTCCTTTACTTTCCCTTAACATTGAAGTACTCGAATCGACCTCGGAATTGGATGCAATATCGTTCCAAATGCGCTTCCAGGTCCGGGGTATTTTTCAATTTCCAAAATCCCTCCGAAGCGCCAGTGCGGTCTTTGTGCGAACAGATTATTTTTACAGATTTCACGGGACTTTGTAAGATTTGTATTGAATTTATTTATAATATATAATATGTATAGATTTAAGACATTATTTATATTCTAGTAGATGTTTGTTGCTCTAGCTCCACCCGTATAACCGACCGATATAACCGACCTGGATAAAAATTCTACTGTCTCCTTTCCGAGATAAGAGAGAAAAATAGTATCATATTTTAACCAAAACCGTTAAACTGTTCCTAATTTTATTTCTCACATCTAAACTTCACAGATTTTGCATCCTTCTAGTATAATAAATGTGAATGTTTGTGAAAAGATGTGTGTTAGAAATAAACTCAGGAACAGCTAAATAGATTTGCATAATATTTGGCCCTCGGATAGACCATTCTCTGGGTTAACATATAAGCATTTTATCCTGGTCACTTGCTCTCCTAGGAAATTGTATATTTTTTTAAATGAATGGCGCTGACGTCGCTCTGATGGCGCTATGGATGGCTACAATGATTTAAGGTCTTTTGTAGCGGGTGAGGATTTAACGAGGGTGAAGCCGTGAGCAACAATTAGTTTATACTGTTAATGAGATGTAATAAACTCATTTGCAAAAAAAACGGGCACCTAAGCAATGAACCATTTCAAATGTTACTATTGGTTTGTTTGATAATTATAGGTAGTTTTACTTTCACAATTTTGTAAATTAATAAGCAAATAATCGTTTTCGTCAGTATTATCATAAAATTTTGATAAAATTTATGGGTTTTAATGCTAAAGTTCCCTAGTAGTGTATGCTCGCTAGTAGTGCATATGCTCGTGAAGTAAAAGTTAACAAAGATTTTTGTTTGTTTTTTCTTTAATAAAGTAAAAGCAGATAAATGTTTAGTATCGAGTGTGACCCCCTCTAGCTGAAATCACAGCTTGAATTCGTCTGGGTATGCTAGCGAGGATATCCCGGATACTTGCTTGCGGAATAAGTTCCCACTCCGCGGTAATCACATTCTTCAGCTCTCTGATGGTTTGCGGAGCCGGTTGTACTGATCTCACGCGTCGTTTCAGAACGTCCCAGACATGCTCTATAGGATTGAGGTCGGGACTTCGAGCTGGCCAATCCAAACGACGAATGCCGACCTCTTGCACATACGCTTCCACATCGCCAGACCGGTGGGCGCGAGCGTTGTCGTCCATAAAAATTGAGTCTTCGCCTAAAGCGGCCAATGCGGGTTGTGCATGAGGAATAAGAACTTCCGTTATATATCGATGTCCAGTCAGTGAGCCGTTTTCAATGAAGACTAACTCTGTACGATCCATTGAATTTATTCCTGCCCAAAACATAATAGAGCCCCCACCATAAGGTGTGATTTCTTCAAAACAAGCCTCTGCAAAGCGTTCTCCTCATCTTCGTAGCACTCGCCGACGTCGATCTTCACCGAACAGAGATATCCTAGCTTCATCGGAGAACAATACCCTATTCCAGTCTTCTTGAGTCCATGACTCACAATTTCGAGCAAACCTAAGCCTGGCAACTCTGTGCTCACGGAGTAACTTAGGGCCGCGGGCCGGGCGATGACTGCGTATATTGGCCGCGAGCAGCCTCCTCCTAACCGTCCATAGACTAATATGCACATTTCTTACTTCTTCGAGGTTGTTCTTAAGGTCCACATACGAAGACTTGCGATTTCTCAATGCGCGACTCACAAGAAAACGATCATCCCGTGGTTGGGTACATGGTTTTCTTCCAGAACCAGGCCTTCTCTCGACGGAACCGGTGTCTTGATACCGCTGCCAGGTCCTTTGAACCGTCGAGCGACTCACACTTAGCCTCTGAGCCACGAAGCATTGGCTGCAGCCCTCTTCGAGCAGCGCAATAATTTTTGTAGCTTTTACCACTTTCTCTAACATTATTGAGACAGCTAAACAGCAATAAATGAAGCTTTGACAATTAAGAATATGAAATAAATTCATAAAAATTTACTAAAAGTTATGAAAACCGATATTATCTTTTGGAACTTCGCACCAAAAATGTAGGATAAAAAGTGGTTTTCTGTAAAAACGAGCATCAAACGAAAATTTTAATTTAGAACGTACTGTTTTAAACACCACGGCATTTTTAAAACCGGCCAGTAACATGTACAAGTGATTGAAATCATTTTGGTACCGTATTTTTTTAAAAAAGAATTAAAATCCAAACCGCCCTTTTTTTTGCAAATGAGTGTATTATGTTATTTTATTTTCACATCACATAATATAGCAGTAGTGACTGCCTCGGTGGCGTAGTTGTGTTACGGTGCGACTGCAATGCTGAGGCCTCGGGTTCGAACTCCGGGTCGGGGAAAGTGATATTGGGTTTTTAATCAGTGCCAGCTCGGAGTCTGGAATTTGCTCCCGATATGGCGATAGGCTCGCCCCCTATCACATCATGGGACGGAATAATGGCGAAAAGTGGGTGCACTAGTTGCGCCTCTGCCTACCCCTTCGGGGATAACAGGCGTGAGTGTATATGTATATGTATATGTTATATTTTGTATCTGAGTTATAAGGCTCGAGAGATGTTTTCATAATTATTTTTTAATATCTCTGACTTCCTTGTAAAGCTCTTAAGACTAATTGCAATATTAAAATGTATGACATTATCATTAAGTGTTTTTTTATGATGATGAATCCGTAATACACGTTCAAGACAATAATAAAATAATATGTATGAATATAATGCTACTCACCTTTCAATTTGTAGTTTTATATTCCAGCCTGTATTATTATATTTTTTTTATTACTCGCGGCTTCATCTGCGTGGAAAGCCTTTCCCAATTTAAAAAAATCTTTAATCAAATTATCATAAACAGTAAAAACTATAACGTCTGTCAAATTTCCTCGAAATCCGTTCAGCGGTTTCTGCGCTTCCTTCTTATAAATACTTAACATATTCGCAACGGCATGTACAATAAATATTAGTAAGTAAGACAAATTATGTAAATCATATTATAATAATAAACAACGAATTATGACTAAACATTGTTAATGAATATTCCCTACGTTTTTCCTTTTCCCTTTGTTAATTCAACTAAAAAGAATAATTCCGAATAGAATAAACCCGAATCTCAAAAATACAAACATTAAATAAATTACATTTAAAATTCATTTTATACATTTAAAATTGGAACATTTTAATTCACACCAGTTGAGCCCCAGACCTGACCATCCAATTTATCTGTTGGATGATTTATCTTGACCCATCACAGCGGTGTCGGGCGGTCGCGAGCGGTAACGTTCGGGACGGCGCGGCGGCCGTCTGCGTGACGTGTGCAAATGAAACTCTCTGGCCGAACCAACTGCATTGTATGGATGCCGTCGCTGCTTTTAGAAGGCACGGATGCTTGAACAATGACCGTAAAGTCCAAACATAACGAAACACGTACTCTTCCGTTGCTTGTGTTTGAACTAGACTAGACCAGAAAATTTTAAGCACAATAATTTCCAAGAGGGTCGTCTTTTGTTCCTAGTTTCTACTCCGTTAATCCCATGTGCGTGCACATGCAATGCTATGCAATTAGCTCTGTATTATATATTGCCCACTGCTGAGCACGGGCCTCCTCTATTACTGAGAGGGTTCAGGCCTTAGTCCACCACGCTGGCCTAATGCGGGTTGGCCGACTTCGCATACCCTCGAAATTCTTATAGAGAATTCTCAGGTATGTAGGTTTCCTCAAGATGTTTTCCTTCACCGTTAAAGCAAACCATAATTGATAAACAATACACACATAACTTCGAAAACTCAGAGGTGTGTGCCTTTTTTTTCGCGGGGAAAAACGCTTTATCGCTACCACCACTGGGGGGGTAAGTGGAACGGTTATGTTGGTTGTGCCTTGGGTTTGAACCTCCGGACAATGTCTCGGTAGACCGTTCCATTCCCAACTAGGCTATCGTCGCTATGTTATGCGATAATGTATAATATGTTATAATATAATATAATATATTACCCATAATCACGCCTTTTATCGCAAGGCAGAGGCGCAACTAGTGCATCCACTTTTCGCCATGCGTATTCCGCCCCATGATGTGATAGGGAGCGAGCCTATCGCCATATCAGGCAAAAATTTCAAATTCCATGCTGATACTGAATATAAACATCCAATATCACTTTGCCTGACCCGGGGATCGAACCGCAGACCTCAGCATTGCAGCTACTACAACTACGTCACCGAGGCAGTTATATATTAATTATAATAATATGTTTATTGAACATCCTAATGAAAGAGAATCTTTTTACAACTGCCAATCTTAAATAGAATATTTTGGGGGGACGAAACGCAACAACTTCTTGTTCGGCCTATAGAATTCCAACTTTAGAACAACGAAGCTATTATATCAACACGATTTCCTGCGATACAATACTTTTCATGTATAAAACATGAATTTTAACATTTATTCTGAACAAAACGCATACAAAAAGCTTAAAAAATTCCACTAATACATTTTTAATATCAATTTTAGGAAAAGCATTTTGAAAAACCCTAAATGCATTCAAAACAGCCCTGTAGGCGAATGTATCTGCTAAACGCATGCAAATCCAGAAAGGAATTTGCATGTGAATGGTGGACTTTTCAACGGTTTTCCACTGCTGCAATACTTCACCGCACAATGGAGTGGGGGGAGGGGGGTTCACGTGTCTAAACACGCTGGATTCTTGTACAGGCTGATTGTTTTGGGATTCCGTTGTTTCTGAAGATTCTTGTAGGCATTGTGGTGGGAAGAAAAGGTACGTAGGCTGGAATGGTTAGTTTTACTCTGGTAGTAAATGTAAAGTAATAACAAATATCTAAAAAAAAAAATTAATTCGTGTCGGTGTTTTTTCTTCCGGTTTATTGTACTATTTACTCATTTATTACTGTTCATTGTATGTACTTTACATACATTTATGGTTGTAATAAATAGTAGGTTAGTCTAGTAGTTTATTGCGCTAGTAGAGTCTATATATTCGTGCGACTGGTGCCTAAAAAAGGAAAATCTAAGCTATAAGCACCAGCAAACTTCCATTGTCACTATAACTAGTACATGTTAAAGAAAGACAGAGCAAGTGAAATACACTTTGAAACAGTTATATGTATAATTATTACTGTACTATAATTATTATATAAACTTAATAAATAACACGTTCAATAAAATACGACTAATTAAATTAATTACAACTTCAAAAATTCTTATATTTAATTAAAATAATTCATTTTAAACTTATCACTTTGAATACCAAGCAACCTGTAAAATTTATAAAATAAACAATAATTTAGAATTCCTCAAAAGGGATGTATGTAAGATCCCTTTGAACTACCCTCGCTATGTTTGGCATTCAGAGTTTTGCCTCCTTTAGATTAGCTCGCAGCATCCGACGCATTTGCATTTTTCTATTGAGCATTTGATAATATCTTACATCCGAAGAAATACGGGAGTAAAATTTTTCGTTGCCTTTTTAGTAAAGGGGATCGACTTGTATGGAAAATATTTTTGTAGAGAAGATTTTTGCCTTAATACAATGTGTATCTTAAACATTTTTTTTAATAAATGTTTTGGTCCAGATTAACTGAGACAGTAAAAAGTAGTTGGCAAATGGTGGAGCAAGCAAATTGCATGCATTTTAGTAACTGCGATTACAACAATTTGGCTAGAAACTATTATATAGACATTTGTAACTGCGCGTTCAATATTTTTTACGACTTCTTACTAATTGATGTTCTTTATTTTCTAAGTTTGTAGATATATTCGGGGCAGAATAAAATTTAACACTCCATATTATATAGCGATATTGTAGCATTCCATAAGCAAAATCATCTCACAATCTAGCTACTGATATGAACACGTTCAAATTCAATTTTTTTTTAAATAGTATAAATTCCAAGTATCTTTAGCCATTTGGTTTATCAATGTTCATTATTATGCCATCATAACTAAATCTTCCTCTCTAACAGATCCACTTCCGATATACAATTAAGACGCAAAAATACGAAGGACTCTTATATATTCTCGAAGAAGCGAAAAGTTTACGAGCTCTCAAGACACTCGAGTGTCTCTTGGGACGTTTAATGTGAGTTTTAAAATATTCCGGAGCCGAGCCACTATCGATTCTATTCCAAAGTATCTTTATTTTGTATTTGTTCGTTTTCCAGCTCTTTTATAGTGTTTTAGTATTGGTATTGTTTTGTGAGAGGAGGATCTTCTAAAACATTTCGGAATTTGAATGTTTATAACGGACACGCTTTTGCTCGATTCACGTTGTTAGAAATATTTTTGAAAAACTATGTGCCTTGAGTTTATACTAACTAGTCTCTTATAATGGTGCTGGTTGTCTGAAAGACATCAGTTTTTAGCGTCAAGGCCGCCTATTTATCGCTCGATTTAAGAAAAATGATATTTCTATGATTTTTTGAACGAAGTAGACAATATAGAGTTGTCATTCATTCATATGTCCTTTTTTGGGGTTCAAGATTACTTTATAACATTTTTATCAAAATTGGGTGAATGGTTTAGCCGTAAAATGGTTTCAGACACCCAGTTACTTTCGCATTTATAATATTACGATGAATATAATAAATATACAAGGAGTTACTCTTACAAAACTTTACCGAATTGGTGTCTAACTTAATGTTTTACTAAAATTATAGAAGTTCGTAAAAGCCAGGTCAAAAGTACCCTGAATGGTACGAAGGGAATGCATGAAAAGATTAATAAAAGTGGAGAAGTATGCAAAAATCGAGCGAAGTGGCAATCCATAGTCTCTGCCTACCTATGGGATAGAGGCGTAAAACTATGTATGTATGTCACTGAAAGGGCTTGTTTTAATTATGACTGCCATTTACTCAATATCTATTTTATGTTATTAATTTGCTTAATATTTGCATGCTTATAAATCCAAATGATATGCCGAATATAATCTTGTCTTTGGTTCGTAGTATGAGAACCAGTATCTACGCAAGCTAAAATTACACAAAATTCTGGCAAAGAACAAATTTGCGGATTACAAAAATATCTGTCTCGCTGTGGGATCCCCTACTTTTAGATAGTTTTATCTCCCACTGCGAAACTGTTGACGATATATCAAGGTTCTTGGTTTACTATTTGCGTTATTTTTCCTTAACACTACAAGATTTAAAAGTTTTTAAGCTAGAATTTATCTTTGTCGGTTTCTCTATCATTGTCAGTTGCCATCGTTATCTATCTTTTCCAACATTGTTGTTTAGTTTTAATGACGTAGATCCAGCGTAATTGATGAGCTTTGTGATTTATAATGTGGCCAGAATAGTGCGAATATAATATCGTAAGTACTACGTACTAATAGTGCGATAGCCTAGTTGGGAATGGAACGGTCTGTCGAGACAATGTCCGGAGGTTCTAAACCCAAGGCACACACATCTGACTTTTCGAAGTAACGTGTGTATTGTTTATCAATTATCGTTCGCTTTTCCGGTGAAACCTACATACCCGAGAATTTTCTATAAGAATTTCGAGGGAAGGTATGTGAAGTCTGCCAACCCGCACTAGGCCAGCGTGATGGACTAAGGCCTAACCCCACTCAGTAGTAGAGGAGGCCTGTGCTCAGCAGTGGGCAGTATATAATACAGGGCTGATTGCATTTCTGAATGCAACGCAGCTCCTTGTAATACTTTTAATTCAAACTTTTGGTTATTTAATCTTCTTATCCATAGATATAGCCCTTATTATCAAAAGATTAAAATGATAATCCATTCTTTTCATCATAAAAAATCTTTCTTTTGAAACTATAGTAATAAACCTAATTCGCGAACAAAGACCAACTTTCATACTTTCGCAAACTGTGCATCGATAGCTTGAAAATCTTATTAAAGTGACATTATGGTATATAACAAATCCGCCAGAAAGTTTTCCGATATCGGAAGGGTGACCGTTTCTCCGCACTAAATCTCGCTTCTTCGACAACTTTCCGATCTGCGTCTGTTACTAAACTATTCTGTTTAAATCAGACCGATGGCTGTTGTGTCATTATACTTTGGACTGTATTAATGCGGATTTAAGTTTCTTTTGAAAATATTATGTAGAATTACCACAATGCCTCGCAAGTATTTTTCCGCGATGGTACAAACATGTTCCAATAATGAAAAAAAAAAAGGTTTTGAAATCGAAAGTAAGCCTCCTAGTCCCTAGTATACATTCTTTTATTGAGCGAATGTTGAATTTAAGTAATTAATAACGTATTCGTGTTTCATTTATAACAAGAAAGGCCACAAACCATTAAAACTTATCGAGTTCTGTTAATTAATTTTATTGTACAATCGGATTAATTTACAAGCAAATAAGTAAAAAACATTATCACGCCATTAAAGCAAATCCGATAGCATTTAGCGCTGAGCGTGTCCGCGTGTTAGCATTACGCGTGAATTAATTCCACAGTTGACGGAACACGGTGGTCACAAACACGCTGTGCATAAATAATCAAATGTCTAATTTAAGCTATTTAATATTCAACTCTATTTATACAAATGCAGAGCTCTAAATCGACATGATGGTCACGCTGTTTATAATCAATGAGTTTTGAAAAATTAAAACAGATGTCGTTATTAATCATGTATGAATCACCTATTTTCGGCACAGCCACTCGCGGTCTTGGTTTTTTTTCTCCAATTAACAAAGCACAACGACAAACAGACAAATCATTTATGCTTCTGAGCATAACTGATTAAATTCCTAAAGTCTGTATAACAACATTCACCTTTAATTATTTTAGCACTCATTTGTAGGACATGTTTGAAAGTCTGTTTATAATAAAAGACTCTTTTGAACATTAAAATATAAACGCTTAATAATCATCATGAATGAATCATGGACGGGGAAGCAAATGCTATACATAATATTACAATTCTTTTGTTTACACGAGGCTTTAAAAAACTTATGTTTGTTATACCAAACCATAGCAGCCCTGTATTCTATACTGCCCACTGTTGAGCACGGGCCTCCTCTACAATTGAGAGCTTTAAGGCTTTAGTCCACGAAAGCCTAGTGCAGGTTGGCAGATTTCACTTACCTTCGAAATTCAAAGAACTTCTCAGGTATGCAGGTTCTCAGGTATCCCCTGCCTGTCGTAAAAGGCAACTAATAGGGGCCACCGGGGGTCGCGGGCGGGCGGCAGGGGGCTGTCCGTCTTTAGTTTTGTGCGTGTTTGTTAGCACAGTGCTGCGACCCCCGTGATGGACGGCAGTGTGGCAAGTAGGCCTCACGCTGCCGTTGACGCCGAGGGCGTCCTTCGGTGCGCGGGGGCTTCTGAGCCCCCCGATACAGGAGACGGGCTGCATTAGGCGGCACCGCGCAGGGGCGGCTGCGGACGACAACTTAGACACTATTAGTCCGGGGAAACCCGCAGCCGTCCCTAATGCGCCGAAGAAGGCCACCGCGGAGTTTTAGTTGGTATGCCGTGCGGTGTACATAGGTTAGGGACTCGGCCCGGCGGCTCAACGCTGGGTCGTAAGGCACGGTGAACCCAACATCACCGCTCAGTCGCCCCCCTTGAAGGCTGGGCGGTAGTAATAAGTTACTTTCTCCGCGAAAACAAAAAAAAAAAAAAAAAAAAAAAAAGGTATGCAGGTTTCGTCATAATGTTTTTCCTTCACCGTTAAAGCGCTAATGTTTGTTATGCTTTATGTAATTTATATTTTTCATAATATTTACGTTTAATTGGGTCACTTGATATGAATGCTTAAATTGTCATCAAATAAAATATGTCTAATAAATAAATTTGTGAACATTTTGATATATTTAGTAACGGAGGCAGAGCTACCTCGCCCTCACTCGCACGCAGCTTGAAAGACAGTTAATTTGCCAACAACCAAAATTTATGTGCGCTCATAAATTTCCATTTAATATAAACTTAATTCGGCCAAATGTGATGCGTTGGTACTTATACTAGTAAATTTGTATTAAATGCGGATGTTTATTGCTTTCAAATGTTTTCTTGATGTTTACATAAGCTATGGTTTCTAAGAAAGCCTCTTCCGTTGTAGACTAGATTGTGGCCAAAAATAGAAATAAAATCGAATGTTATCAACATTTATAAATAAAGATAAAACTCGAAAATCACAAAAAAGTTGATGTTATCGTGCTTTTAGAAAAAAAAAATCTTTTTTATTTCTACTTCATACTACAAAAATGTGAATGTTGGAGCAGATTTTAGCTATTTTTATATTCAAAAAACAAAAAGAATCTTTTGAACGAAAAAATATTTTAATTGTACCACTTTAAAAAACGCGAGAAATCAGCTCAAACCAAGCCATATAAAACTTTTTTTCCCTTAAAAACCCATCGCAAACTAACTAGTTAGTTGAAATCTGCCTGCGGCTAGCGAAGTTGTACATAAACGTTCCTCGGCTCATTACGAACAAACTGACGAGGCAGTTATTACTGCCATAGACAAGTGAACCTACAAGATGCCACATTATTGTAAAGAGGTAGTTAAAGCTGTATTTATAATGATGGGGCCTTTACAAGAAATATGATCCAGCGGTTGGTTACACCAGCGTAACGCTGGTGCCCTTTAAAGGATACTGATGGATGTCATGAAAGAATGAAAATGAATGAAAAGAATGTGTTGCTCGAAAAGCACCGATTTCATTCACAACTGAAACATGGGATTTTTTTTTATTTCGAATGTGTTTTTATTTCATTTTCTAAATAAGTAGTACTTATCTATTTTTCCTCCAAGGCCTAACTACACTTTCTATCTTATTTAACATGATGGTTTTTGTCATAAACTTGTATCTAACTATTTGCTTTTATACTCATTATGGCGTTATAATATAGAGAGTAAGTAGGATAACAATATAAAAAGAATCAGTGAAATGGAACGTAAACATGTAAAGTCTATGAAATGATATGTCTGTGGCCGCCATGGTAATTATGAGTGTAGTTTCCGGTACATTTGGTGCGCAAACAGCGTGGATTCGAGTTGTCCCACTGTTGATTCCAACTTCCGCACATGGGGATTGTGTCACTTACATTTTGACTTGTTGACTCACGGGGTCAGATTTGTAACGTATTACCTACTTGACTTTTTGTAGGACAAAACTAGTAAGTGACTTTAAAGTAACTGATCTATAAAGATTGTGACTATACACAATAGAAGAATAGTCTTTATTCTACTGGGTGTAGCTACATTGCCGATTATTAGATATATCTGCACATCATCATCATCATCATCATCATCAGCCACATGACGTCCACTGCTGAACATAGGCCTCCCCCAAAGATTTCCAGATGGACCTGTCAAAAGTGCCCCGCATCCAGCGCGTTCCTGCGGCCTTTACCAAGTCAACAATCTAATTAATCTGCACATTAACTTTTATTTATTAAAGTCGCATTGCACTTTGAATTTCATAATTCCCAGTCAAATTGGCCACAATATTAAAACCTAAATAAGGCGGAATGGTAAAAAAAAACTTATTATACCTACCCTCAATGATTTATATATACAAACACGAGGTAGATATCGCACTACCGCGTCAAAACTGAGGCATTCAAATTCGGCCAATTGGTGTAATTTCATTTTACGCTATCTCTTTCCATCTTGTACTTTCTGTATGATCTGTTTCATGCACTAAACCATGCATAGCAGGACAGTTTTTAAACGTCGCGCAGTATGGATATGCGTCATCTTTATTAAAACATCATTGCCTACCCTAACAAACACTCTTACTTATACTGCCTGTTCCACACGTTCCCGCCCGAAATCAGGGGGGATTTGATACGTCGGCTGCTCTAGACCTACGAAAGATACCTGCCCCCCTATTACTGTAAAGTATAAAAAAAAACGATAGTCAGTAAATAATTTAAATACCTCAATCAGTGTATTTCAGATACTGATTCTTACCATTTCTATTTGTGAGTAACAATGAATCGTTATTCACAAATAATCTTTCACAAAAAGTCCGTCACAAAAAAAGGACCAAATTTTGCCGCCCTAGGCCCGGGCCTACTCGGCCTATAGGAAAATCCGCCCCTGCCCGAAATATCGTCCCATATGTCCCCACTCATCACATATCGCAGTCGAACTAACGAGACTTGTGTCTAAAATTTTAACTGCGTGTGCTCGGCGCTTACCGAAACTTTTACAACTTGCCGCCATGTTACGGATCTTTGTTTGATCATTTAACTTCGCCTCTTTCGAACAACTTGATTTACATTACTTACTGGTTAAGTTGTATGTTTATTATTTAGATTAGGAATTGTATAGCAACTACGTAGTACGTAAGTCTGCCTCGGCGCAGTTGTAATACGGTACGAATACAATGATGAGGTCTCGGGTTCAATCCCCGGGTTTATCTAATCAGTATAACTGCCTCGGTGGCGTAGTGGTGTTGCGTACGCATTACGAGTACGATTTGCGCGCTGAGGTCCTGGGTTCGAATCCCGGGTCGAGCCAAAAAAATTGTGACTGGGTTTTTCCATCTTAAAATTTACTCAGTCGCAGCTCGGAGTCAGGAAATTGGCGGTGTGATACCCCCGTACCTCGGAAAGCACGTAAAGCCGTTGGTCCTGCGCCTGATCTCTCTCCGGTCATGTCGGATTGCCGTCTCACCGGACTATGAGAGTGAAGGAATAGCGAGTGCACCTGTGTATTGCGCACACACTTGTGCACTATAATATCTCCTGCGTACCTGGCTGATCTCCGTTGAGATTGGCCGCCGTGGCCGAAACTGGCTAGGAGGATTTCATTTCAATCAGTATCAGCCCGGAGTCTGGAATTTGTGTCTGATATGACGATAGGCTCACCTATCACATCATGGGACGGAACACGCACGCCGAAAGGTGGGTGCACTAGTTGCGCCCCTGCCTACCCCTTTAGGGATAAAAGGCATGAGTGTGTGTGTGTGTCTAGTAGGTAAGTTATGGAGTAATTGGGTAAATTGTAGGTTAGGCTCTGGAGTAACAGGACTACGTTTTTTACCCTGGGTCTTAAACATTCTATCTTCCAGCTGATCCTAAAGCCGTTGGGTTTACTACATCCTGAACGTTAGAAGTATAATTTCTATTTACAGACAGTTATAGTTTTACCAAACAGGGCCTTATTTGTCATATTCTACGTTTGTTTAATACTAAAATTGAAAACCTTAAACTACACCGACACTGATTTCATGACCCTCATACATCAAAAGACTGGAAGCTGAGCCCAGAATACTGCACACAGCACAGCGACTATATTATAGCCCCACTGTTAAACCTTTCTCGAAAATTTTAAAAGGAGGCTAAAATAGCACTAATAAGGTTCATCCAAAGACACTCGCTGAATGTTGGCACTACTGCAAACTCCGGCGGGAATAAAATTAGCACTACATCAGTTTCTTTTAGCTGTTTTTAAAGTCGAGATTTGCTGCATTAAAACTGCTAAGTGGTGTCAGTTGCAGTTAAAAGTCTCAGTTTTGTTTATAGTGCCGAATATTGTTGTTAATTGAACTTTCGCATTCGTAGTTTTAGAAATAAATTATATTTTTTTTATGTACTGGGTGTTTGTCTAGATTTAATTTTTAATGTTACTTTTTTTATTTAATTTTTTTGTTTATTTAATTTGTATGTTTGTAATTTGTTTGTGTCATGGTGCGAATAAATGTTTTGTATTTGTATTTGTATTAAATACGGATATTAAAGACCGACTGTGTTAATTCTTCTGGCGTATTGGTACAGGTCATTTAGTTTTTAGCTAAAATTTAACCGAGTTTTAAAATTGCGAAATATAACTTTTGCCTTTATCTTTTAAAAGCAATTATAAGGTAATTATATGAAAAATGGTCATGACACAGTATAAAAGAATGTAAAAAATAAAAAGACGTGTGGCACTCGGAGACTGCCGCGGTAAAGCTATTTATTTATTTAAGATGTGGAAAACTTACAGCTATATAAACCTTAATAGCACTAGGTTGGTTGAGACTGAAAACCAATAACAAGCCTTCACTTATAGAAACATTATAGTAAAGTGTGAGCAAACAATTAGTACTAAAGCTTACGAGACAAATTTACAATAAAAATTCTTAATAAAAAAGAACACAAATAAAATATTAAAATTAAGGTTCGCCTATATTATTTTACACTCTACATGGTTGTGATAGAATTGAAAATAAAATATGTCGGAGTGAGGTGTCAGGTTATTGCGTTACGGAATTTCTGGATTCGGTCTCCACGCTCAAGGCCCGCGATAGAAGCTATAATATATAATAGCTTAAAAATATTATAATATTGGAAAATCAATCGGTTGTACTAGAAGGACCTTTAGATTGAAGGTATCTCGTCAAGTATTCATTTCACCAAAGATTTGTTAAAATAAACACAATATTGAAGAACAAATTTAACTCAGTATCCCTACGAATAAAAATCTGACATCTCGCGAAATGATTTAAAATAGACCCGAATAGAATTGGCATTCGATAATCGAATAATAAAAGACGGGTTGGGTTGGCAACAGGTCGGTCAATAACTATAAGGAAGCGAATAACGAGTCGATTCCTTCGGTAATCGAGATATGAATGGTTTGAATACGTTGGCACTTGGCTGCAGCAAATATTATGTTCTATAGTATGAAATGGGATTCAAAATGGAATGCCATTGTACTCTGGATACGGTCTCGATTTGTTTAATTTTGATAAGCAAAAATTTAAGAAATGAATATCATGTCAATTCGATAGTATTTAAAAATTTAGTGCCATTTTTAACATGACTGAGTTAAGTTTAATTAAATCTTATTTGTGTGAAATATCAATGATATTTCAAAAACAAATATTACTGTGAAATACGGAAACGAACATCGTAATCCAAAAATATTCGTATAGAACAGTAGTTATTTATATAAATGTTTCATATTTTTATATTATGTTATAAAATACAGTACAACGTTTGAATATAAAAAAATAGAATGTTTTGAAGCATAACTTACGTATACGTCTTGCACGTAGCTCGATCTTACCTGCAAAACAAAACATGGAGTTAATTACACCGTGTGTTTGAGAGAGTCAAATGTATTATTTCTCTTCGCAAACGTATTTAAAGTAAGACAATTTAATGTCTCGAATGCAGGGAAAGGGGATAATTAACTTAAAAGTCCAAAATAAACACAAATACAATTATTTATATACTGCTCACAAGTGGTACGGTCTTATTAAGTACATTATATTTACCAGTTGTCGTATTAAACCTTTTAGTATCTAGCAATGAAAATATTCAAAGTATTAAACAGGTAATGTGAGTAGTACTCATTTAATTACCACTTATTTGGGAGCATAGATTAGAATATGACTTTCGTATTTTGGTCTTCTTGTACATTTATGGGATATTTACTCCGAAGTCGTGAAACAGGCACTTATAATATTACCAATAAGGTTGTGGAAATATTTGGACGTTTGTCGATACTTTGAAGTAATCGCCATGATCAGCGATTAGATTATTTTTATGAATGTCATGTTGTACCGTTGTTGATAATTCTGGTAGAATGTGCGGTGAGTAGTCGTGACTGTTGGACGCAGACTTGGTACGCTATAATTTAAAATGACTTGAGTTAGTTGTTTTTTTTTTGCGTCGAATGACGAGACGAGCACTTCGTTTGCGTGATGGTAAGCGATACGATCACCCATAAACAGTAGTAACACCATCCAGCACCTTGAATTACCAAGTACTGTGTTCCACTGCGCTCGTCATCCTGCGATATAAAATGCTAAGTCTCATTATGTCCAGTAGTTACACTGGTTACAATGTCCTTTAAACCGGAACACAACAGTGCATGCACACTGCTACTTGGCGGTAGTAACAGACATTGCGGTGGTACCCACCCAGACGGACTCTTACATATGAGAGTCCTACCACCAGTACCTACTACTTCAGTATGTATAGTATAAATAGTTGAATCGGCAATGAACTAAATATATTAGCTGATAAAATTTGGATGATATTTATCACAAGACAACTGGATATCGACCCCACTTAACTGTTGATTTTTTCCGGAAATATGTAGACTTTTCCGAAAAATCCAACATGGACCGAATCACGAGCAATGACCTCGTTTTTTCGTCCTATGATAAATTCTTTAAATTGCTTAAACATTCTAACTAAAACAACTTAATCACAATTAACACAAAACTAATTATGCATTAAAAATGATGTACCCTCGAGGGTATGGCCCCCATTCTTAATCTATTCATTACAGTTGTCACGCATTAGTCCAGCCCTGCTCTGAACACAATAAAATGCCACTTAGCCGCTAATTGATTGATGAGTCCGACCCTGGTCCCATTGTGCCATTATCTATTATAGTCACTGCAATGCGAAGTAGCTAAAGAATTAAATACAATACTTATAGTTTAATGTTATTTGCATGTATATTAATATAGGTTTTAGTAAGAGTATTACACATACTGAATAAAATTATTCGAGTGCCAAACATCCGAAGCCGCCCTGGGGATTCTGCTACTTCTAAAAATCAAACATCTTTATATTTTTTCCTATAATCTTTCACATCCTATTTCACATTTTACACATTAAATGAACGTTATAAAGACTTATGATATTGACTCTTATATTGCCTCGATGGATTAGTTATATTCCGTGTGCGGTACGCAACGCTCTGAGGTAACGGGTTCAAATCCCGTGTCAAGTAACACGCTATTTGGCTATTCTGCTCAGTATAAGTCCGGAACATATTTATTTATTTAAGGAAACAACGAACAGATATTAATTAGGCATTACAAATTAGTATTTTTTACATTTATACAAATGAGTACCTTATTTTGTAATTTGTCCCCGAGCAATGCTCGCCACCTAACACATTATGGAATGAAAGACACACAGAAAAAAGTAGGTGCCCTAGTAGCACCTATGCCTATCTTTGGGTAGAAATGATGCTCTCCCTCAGATGGCATGTGTAACCTATCGATCAGGTAAACGGTTGCAGGTGAGTCTAGCTAAGTGCGATCTCCTGTCTCGCGGTGTACGTACCTGCGGTTCTGCATTATTAACGGGCGACGACACGGGGCCTTGTTGAAAAGTTTATTGTTTCGGGTTAGGTGTTTAGTTTTATCGGTCTCTGTTTATAGGCAAGTGTTAATAAATAGTTTAGACAGTGGATAAAAACTTTCGAACAGAAGAATGTATAAGTATTGGTTTATAATATTAATGGACTAGATCGAGGTCAGTGTGTGTTGCCTTACAGACATCTGACGTAAAATAACAGCTTGCTCTTGTGATTCAATTACAGATTAGTCTTCCCTGAGACTCGCCGAGCTCCACTGCTCAGCGTCACAAGGTACGTGGCACTGCAGATCCTGGGGCACAGGAGTTGCAGTCGTCAGAAGTCTTTGTTGTGATTTACATGTAGTGAGTTTTCGGAACGCTTCAATATCGCCAATATTTTCAATTCATGTTCTTTTCTTTACTGCCATCAGAGAATCCATGATTATTTTGGTAGGCATTGTGTTTTTATGAGCATGTATCGTTTGCGGGCTTAAGCAATTAAACCGATCTATATTTAGCCCACTAGATTGGTTCGTTCCAATGAATCGCGTTCCATGGAGTCAGTATGCATAGATCTTATAAAACAGGTCAATTCAGGCATCTAAGGATTGAAATGTCTCTCTTGAAACCCAAAGTAATACGTTTATTATTCAGGACTAAATTTGCGATGATAGCAATTGTTTTGAAGGTTCATAACCTTTTTTACCTTGTTGCTAACAACAAACTCGGAAATAAATAACAGTTCGTACATCGAGTACAAATATGAACAGATAGTACAAAACAGGTGTAAAACAGAGCGCGCGATCACGCGGCACGATAGCGTTGAACAAAACGTCGCTAACATAATCATTAGTTTAGCTCGGATGTCCGCGGTCACGATAACGCGCTAAGGCCCGCGACACACTGCGCGGGAAACTTTCAAGGATTACGCAACTTCGAGGCTAAACAGAGGCTTATTTATGTTTTATGATAAAGCATACATTATACATAGCAGTGAACTTATGGCTGATAATGATGATACATAAAAACAAAATTTCGGAGGCAGTGAATATGGATATGAGTTGATATCCACCAGAATTTCACAACCGTTTAAATTTATTTTAGTACTGACTACGCACACACACACACACATAAACTTACGCTCTTATCCCCGAAGGGACTGTAACAGGACATAATGAGACTTAACATCTTATGTCTCAGGATGACGAGCGCAGTGAAATGCCACACAGTATTTTGTAACTCAAGGTGCTGGGTGGTGTTTCTACTGTTTATGGGTGGTCGTATCGCTTACCATAAGGCGAACGGCATGCTCGTCTCGTCATTAGATGCCATAAAAAAGGGGTAGGCAGAGGCGCAACTAATGTACCCACTTTTCGCTGGACGTATTCCGATTCATGATGTGATAGGGGGCGAGCCTATCCCCATACCGGACACAAATTGTAAACTCCGGGCTGATACAGAGTAGAAAAACCCAATATTACTTTTCCCGACATGGGGATGGAACCCGGATCTTGACATTGCAGCCGTACAACTACGCCATCAAGGCAGTCTAAGATTTAAATGTTCTTTAAACATAATATGTTCCATAATCATATATCTTTGGGTTTTTCCATCTTAAAATTTACTCAGTCGCAGCTCGGAGTCAGGAAGTTGTCGGTGTGATACCCCCGTGCCTCGGAAAGCACGTAAAGCCGTTGGCCCTGCGCCTGATCTCTCTCCGGTCATGTCGGATTGCCGTCTCACCGAACTATAAGAGTGAAGGAATAGCGAGTGCACCTGTGTATTGCGCATACACTTGTGCACTATAATATCTCCTGCGTGCGTAATAATATCTCCGTTGAGATTGGCCGCCGTCGCCGAAACTGGCTAGGAGAATTGTTATTAATCATAATTCTTGCACTTCGGCGCTTGAAATAGATGTCAGTGATGCCTAATCAGATAGACCCCCGGGATAGAAAGAGGCCTTGAATGAAAGAGGTTCTTTCACATTATATTGACCTCATACCCCTTTTATGGTTATATTGAGCTAATATTAATAAACCTTTACACCAACGAACCCCCCGCAACGGAAACGTTTCTCCTTAACCATTGTAACGCTAACCTAAATGTAAAAACGCCGAGCATTTCCTGAAGGCTCGAGCGGTTTCCGTTTCCGAGTTGTAAAAAACGAACCGGCCTGGGTGTTGCCGCCACACGGATATACAGAAATAGAAATACTACGAGGGAATGTTGTAAATACGCCAAATACGTGAACTTAAACTGTAGCCAGAGAGGAAAACGAAATATTTACAAGCCTTCTTTTTAATATGCTGTTGTTAGCTTCATACGTATGTATGTATGTAAAGGAAACTTTGAGCATAATTTTGACCCCTTCAAAACGTCGGTTTAAAACGAAATTTGGCATATTTATTAAGGACGCATGACAATTTGAACTAAAAACACGCTTTTATAGAAAATCCAACTAAAAATAAATAAATAATGGTACAATAATTTTATTAGTGACATCTGTTGGACCATAGTAGAACTTAAAACTAAACTGGCTACTTTTCTGTGTAAAAAAATCCTTCCTATCACAAGATAGCGCTGAGTTATGGAAATATGATTTCTTGAACATTGCGTTTGTATCACGCACATACCCTAGGTATGGTTGTTGATTTAAAAAGTCTATAATGTTGAATGCCATCAATATTTTTAACACGCTTTTATTAGCTTCACATGTATTTGTTGTCTGTAACGGAAATATTGAACAAGGACCGATGACAATTCAATATTTTAAACTAAAAAAGGAAATAAATAATATAAAAAAACTAAAAAACACGCTTTATAGAAAATTAAACTAAAACATAGAACATATTATGTCATAGAACATATCGTGCCTACTGTGCACGTATTTTTTCTTATGTTACTCTAAATAATTATTGTATTTGTTTTGTATGTGTACAATAAAGTGTTTCATTCATTCATATTATTTTAAGAAATATGAATTAAGAATAGTGTAAATAAGAAAAAAATATATTTAATTGTAAAAAAGCTTGGGGTGCATGGTTTCAATAGTCATAAATATTTCATTAACAGATAATATGAGTAGAAGGATTATCATTTTGATAATATCTTATAAAGCACCGAACGCTTCTTTTACAATATTTTTTTTTCTTATTTATACTATTCGTATTTCAAATTTATTCTACCTATTTTTAGTTGGATTTTCTATAATCAATTAAAGTTTTCTTTATACTTGTCAACTAGATTGAATACAATATATGTATTTGGAAATTGGGTAGATAATAGGTTTTATATTGCTTTTCAAATATTGAATAGTGGTCACTTGGCAATGAACTTTTTTTCAATTTAGGATAAAGGTTGTGTACATTAGCTAAAGTTATTAAGGTCGTGTACATATATACATACATATACACTCACGCCTGTTATCCCCAAAGGGGTAGGCAGAGGCGCAACTAGTGCACCCACTTTTCGCCGTTATTCCGTCCCATGATGTGATAGGGGGCGAGCCTATCGCCATTAAGGTCGTGTGTTTTTACTTTTACTTATGTTGTGTTAAATAAAGTATTATCTATTGCTTTTCCTAAAACATTTAATTAAAAGCAGACACAATGTGATAACGACATGATCTCTCCACGGTTTCTGATTGAACCACGGTATTTCTACTGTTTCACGGCTGATTATTCTGAAGGTTAATTTTAATTTTATTATTTGTGGAATTCAAAACACCTACTTTTTTTTGTTTTCTTTATTGCGTCGAATGACGAGACGAGCATGCCGTTCGCCTGATGGTAAGCGATACGACCACCCATAAACAGTAGAAACACCATCCAGCACCTTGAGTTACAAAGTACTGTGTGGCATTCCACTGCGCTCGTCATCCTGAGACATAAGATGTTAAGTCTCATTATGTCCTGTAGTTACATTGGCTACAGTGCCCTTCAAACCGAAACACAACAGTGCATGCGCACAGCTGCTTGGTGGTAGAAATAGCCATTGCGGTGGTATCCACCCAAACGGACTCTTACATTTGAGAGTCCTACCACCAGTACCTACTACTTCAATATTTGTATTAATAAATTGTTAAGAGCCTCACAGTGATTTCGGCTAGCTCTCTCTTCAGGTTAGGCTGCAACGTGCCTAGAATATTATGTGTAATTTTATTCTTAAGATTTTTTATTTCTTAAAAAACATACCAACCTCATCCAGCAACCACCACGTCCAAGGTGAAGGTTTTGAGGGTTGGGCTGAGGGTTTTAGGGGGGAGGGGGGAGAAGAGGGGCGGACGGCACCCGACAATTTATTTCACATTAGCGCGCATTGTGGCCACCATTAGTCGAATCCGATAATTCCCAATATATCGTGGACCAAACTTCCACTTTTATTACCATAAAAAACCTCTTGAATTTAGATGATTTGCTGATAAGTCTCCCCTTTTCCTGATGTAAAGTTTTTATGGTTTCCTGGAGTTTTTATGTAGCTGTTAGATGTGTTGTACTTTAACGTTTTGATTGATATGGTTTGTGTTCAGAATATGTAGAGTTTACCAGAAATGTTAGATGTTGTCTTATCCTAACTGGTGCACGAAGTTTCCCGAGATTGTTTCCACCTCGTTATGTAGACGAAATTATCACCACACATACATATATACATACATAGTACATCGTCTCTATCCCATAGGGGTAGGCAGAGACTATGGTCAGTCAGAGCCACTTTGCTCGATTCTGGCACAATTCCCTCGTTTCCTCCACCTTCATCAATATTTGCATGCATTCCCGCCGGTTCAGGGTACTTTTGACCTGCCTTTACTAAGAAAGTCAGACTTCTGGCATTCGAAGGTTCGGTGCGGTCGACCCCTACCGGCCCTTGCACAATCGCCTTATATATCCACTTCGTCAATCCCCTATCATCCATCCTCTCCAACTGCCTACACCACAGCATACCTTTCTCAATCCATAGGTAGTGACCCATCACTACATTATCTGTCACTCCACATATGTCCATCGCCGCAGTATCCCGTTCTCTATCACATATATAGTCACTCGAAACACGGTGGGTGTTAAAGCTCCCACTTCCACTATCGAAACTATCGCCATAAAAAGGGAAAAAGTTAATCGGTAACTCCGCCAAAAACTGGTGGTCTTAACTACGACGTAACTTAATAACCTGTGACTTTTTGTGTTACATGTAGCGCGCATCTTAAAATTTTACTCTCATTATTTTTTCATAACGCGCCTATGGAAGTATAACTTCAAAAACGTACAATCACAAAGAAACAGACTGCGTGGAGTAATAAATAAAGTATCTGCTTGTAACTCGAAGTAACGGGAAGGGAAGGGGGAGAGTTGTGAGGAAGAGCGGTGAGTTTGGAGTGCACCCGTCTTGGAGAGGCGAAATTAAACAAGTTACAATAACACATCGAGTTATGGCTTCGCGATACAGTAACCATAATGTAAAAGGTGGACACGGTATGGTGTTTCGGGGGCTTCTGAGCCCCCGCAACAGGAAAAGGACCGCAATAGCGGTACGTGCAGAGGCGGTTGCGGACGACAACTTAGACGTGAGTCGGAGGAAGCCCGCAGCCGTCCCTAATGCGCCGAAGATGGCCGTTTTAAAAAAAAAAAAAAAAAACCATAATGTAGTTTTAGTTAAGGTAACACGGGACATCATTGATTATAACAAATTGTGTATAAAGAGTAAAAAAAAAATATTACGTTTGTTTTACATCTTACTTCCCGGAGTACATCAGGTCCTATCATGACAAGAAACATTTGGAATCGAAGAATGATCTTTTTGCTCCATATTTTTTTTAAAGCATTGAATGACGAGACGAGCATGCCGTTCGCCTGATGGTAAGCTCTACGACCACCCATAAACAGTAGAAATACCATCCAGAACCTTGATTTACAAAGTAATGTGTGGCATTCCACTGCGCTCGTCATCCTGAGACATAAGATGTTAAATCTTATTATGTCCTGTAGTTATACTGGCTACAATGCCTTTCAAAACGAAACACAACAGTGCATGCACACTGCTGCTTGGCGGTAGAAATAAACATTGGGGTGGTACCAACCCAGAAGGACTCTTACATATGAGAGTACCACAAATGATTCCAACATTTTTAACTTACACAATATATTGAACTACGCAGTACTTGACGGCAAGTACACCGTAGTCAAAATATTGTTTTGACCATAGTCATCGTCTTTCTTCTACCAGTCTCATTGTATAACAGTATTCTCTACAGCTAATTCGATTAAATTGCAGAACAATCTGTTAGTGAAGACGTTTGTTACATTATAATTGGATTAAATGAAGAAGAAATAAGTGATTAACCTTCAAGAAATAATTAAGGCCGCGGAGAAACATCACATCTTTTCCTATTTCTATAGTAACTAAGCAAAATTAAATAAGACTTGTTAGCCTTTGGATAAAGAAGTAACATTTTTATTTAATAAATCCAGAATCTCTTGGTCTATAAACTACGTCCCAAGTAAGAATGATTAAAGCATAAAGACTATCGCGTAGTAAACCGCATCAAACACACTCCCCAAAGTTAGGATGATAGGTCACAGCCCGCGGCGCACGATCGACTCAGCGCTTGACGTTTACGACCTATACCTTGATCCTACATTGTTTTATGTGTTTAAATAGCGATCATTTTAGATCAGCCCTTTAATGGTAGTAGTACAAGTTCTTATCTCTCAAAGAAGCTGAAGTCTTGCAACGGATAAAAAAAGAAGTATTTCATCATTTCAAAATTTGGAATACAAAGATGTCAATGTCTATAAGATGTTAAGTCTAATAATTATTATCAATTTTAATTATACTGACTGTAATAACTTCTAAATTAAGCCGCTCAGTAGCGACATAATGTCTCAGACTGAAGGATGCCGTGTCGACTAACACGCAGTGCTTTATAATACAAAGGTCGTTTCACGTTTGGTGTTGCTACTGTTTATGGGCGGGCGTATAGGAGAGCACCATACTCATTTTATCATTCAGTTATATAGAAACCTACACAAAGTAGTTTTTATTCTACAAATAATTTCCAATCAAATACTGATATCATTCCAAACATTGCAGACATTATGCGCGGACTAGGTCGCGTCGATAATGCCATTGGCATACATTTGCCTAAACAACTGCACATCACAAAATAACACTGTGCGTTATGATTTGAGATTCATTATACTTTCATTATGATAGTGATTGACCTATAACCAAAATATTTTAGGCATGCGCTCATTTGAATATTATTTTAGTACATAGACTGGCAATCGAACTAGATGTGGACTAATGGTGTGATTTGTTACTACTCAGATTTTTATAGTTCGCAACGGAAACGCTACCACCACACACAAGAAACCAATTCCCTTTTTAATTTACTTTTTACCCCGCACAAATACTTAGACACACAAGCTCAAAAGAGCAAAGGAAGAAAACAAGGCAGCCAATCCAAACAGTTTCCTAAGGAATAAAAGGAAAGACTTTTTTCACATTATAGAAGACAAACTTAGTGAATCTTTTGTAGCGGTGATTCCCTCTTTGGAAAGCCGCGACTAATGATATTGCAATGCACTCAGCCCGCGCCGGAGTCGGCGTCTCGGATGATGTTACACGGCCTTGTAATATATGGCAATTTTATTTAAGAAGATCATACCTTCATACTCGTGATTACCTTTTAATTCCGAATAAAGGCGTGCATTTTGTTCTCGAAGTGGTAGACGCAAGTGTAACTAGTGCTCCCACTTTCTGTCATGTATATTTCGGCCAAAATGTGATAGAGGTTGAGCCTCACGTCATATAAGGCACATATTCCAAACTCCGAAATATTGATTAAATAACCCAACATCAAATCCGGGATTCAAATACGATACCCCAGAGCGGACGGTGTGAGAGATGGCCGTTACTTCGTCTCATTTAAGACCACCTGCATTTCTCTTAGAAATATCCCTTTAAATTCCCGTGGAGTTTGCAAAAATATTGGCTCTCATGGGTTTCTAGTTAATTAGTCTGGACTTTCTTACTTATGTTGCTGCTTGGTATATTCATTTTGCTAACAAATACGTAGGCGACTTTAGAAGTTAATAATAGAGTAAATTAGAATTTATAGCTCTTCTAAATTAATTTATGTAGAGTGTACTTACATGTTGTTTGTTTAATATCGTTTTATGATGTTTTAATATGAGGATTAATTGCGATATATCATCTTCTGATAATTAACGCAGTATATGTAGCAGTGAATCAATGCAGTGAATATAATAAATCAAAGTAGTTTTATGTAACTTAGTAACGGGATGAACCAGCCGATCGTCTGATGACAATCATCAAGAATTCTCATACATAGTAGGAACACTATACGAACTTTGCGTAACAAAGCGCTTGGACCCTCTAGTGGGTACCACCGCAATGACAATTTCTACCAGCAGTGTGCATGCACTGATGTATTCCGGTTTGAAGGATATTATAATCACGTAATTACTGGACATTATGAGACTTAACATCTTATGTCTCAGGGTGACGAGCGCAGTGGACTGCCACACAGTACTGTTAATGGGCGGTCTTCTTACCATCCTACAAGCAGCAAGTATCTTTCGACATTCAATTCCAATAAAAAAAAAGACGTGTGGCACTCGGAGACTGCCGCTGTAAAGCTATTGCATAGCATTTTTTATCAACTTATGTAATTATAATTATTTATTTATTTTATTCTTTTCTATTGTCCAAATTTCACTCGTGCCCTAGCGCCGAAACTCTAAGCAGGCAATTCTAATATTTATAACCTCTTTGAACAGATATAAAATAAAACTTTTTAAAAATTCAAACTTAGAATCACGTTTGATATTTCGATACGTTTCACTGACTGGAACAATTTTTAAATACACGATAATTTCCACCTTTTATCGTTTATCATTCAGCTCATATCCTCTTACATATTGTATTCTTACAAGACTACGATATTAAGTTTACGTATGGAACTTTACACTCTACAAGTTTGTGATAGAGCTGAAAATAAAATATCACCGCTGTGCCCGTCGGAGTGAGGGGTGTTAGGTTATTTTCGTTACGGAATTTCTGGATTCGGTCTCCGCGCTCAAGACCCGCGATAGAAGCTATGCAATAGCTTAAAAACAAATAAAACAACATATTGCCCAATAACACTGGCTCATATAACATAAAAACTAAATATATTTTGTTAGGAGTAAAATAAATACAATCAATTCATCCCGTAACGATATACAAACAGCAACTAAGAAGCTTAAATCAATAAGCTTCGAAGTATAAAAATCTTTATTCAAACAAGATTCAGCCGACTGTAAAGGATTTTCATTAGGGCTAAACATAAATTAGAATGAGAGCGGCGCGTGTGATAATGCGATATAATTCATGATTTTTAACCCTCACAGATAAAACCGTCATGGTAGCGGTGAACGGTTCCATTGGCCAAAGAGTAGAACTACAGATGGGACACTGTAATGAGAAATTAGTGGGTGAAAACACGACTTTTATAGGTGAGTTATTTCAGTAAGAACCTATGCACTTGGTGAATTTTAAACGACTTGTGGATGGATGTTTTGATCCTTACGTGCTCTCTGTACGCCCTCTTTTATGTGTGTAAAAGTGCCTACACGGTTGCTGATTGCATTGTGTTTACCTGGGTTTAAAGCGCATCAACAGGACGTTCAAATAATGTTGTGTGCATAGAAGTAAGCAGCTGAAATTATAAAACTAACGTTTAAATGTGACTTATTTTAACGATTTCTTTGAAGAATAATATTAAATATATTATAAATAGAGAAAAGATTTTTGCTTAATATTATTATTCTTTGGATTTTTACTATTTTATAAGAAAGTCGAGTATATTATTACAAAACTTTCCAAACCACTACTTTGAAAAATTGACCCATAACAATCATTGTTATGGGTCACGACTTATGAACTTATGAAATTGTAAGAAATACAAAGTTATGCCCAATATATGATACCATTAATTTTTTTTTATGGCATTGAAGGACGAGACGGGCATGCCGTTCACCTGATGGTAAGCGATACGACCACCCATAACCAGGAGAAACACCATCCAGTACCTTAAGTTACAAAGTACTGAGTGGCATTCCACTGTGCTCGTCATCCTGAGACAAAAGATGTTAAGTCTCATTATGTCCAGTAGTTACACTAGCTACAATGTCCTTCAAACCGAAACATAACAGTGAATTCACACTGGTGCTTGGCAGTAGAAATAGATTTTGTGGCGGTACCCACCCAGACGGACTCTTACATATGAGAGACCTACCACCAGCAAATTTTTACTTTTTTTCACAGGGGACCAATCAAGCAAATTTTTCACCAAATGCTCAATGATCACCAACTCTCTAAAACAATTAAACCCGCATCACTATCATATATCTACGTTAAACATTAATTGAATCAACTGTCACATCTCCCCCATACTCTATGGCATCACCCTTTCGTACCAGTACGTTAGGTTAATTTATGCGTTCGTTGTCTGGCGATCCCCTAACTGGCACGGTGCAATGGTATCGCGTGCCGTACAAGCGTGCAAATTGAAAGCTCGTCCTGATGTGTTTATAAAATGACGTCCTACTGGAGCAAAGCGATATCCCGCAAGCTATGCGCCAAATGGTTGCAGAATATAGGATACACATTTTTTTTTTAATTTTCATGAATGGTGACTACTTAGAGAAAAACGGCCAGCAATATCAAAACTTTTTGTCATGCAGTATTTTTTTGCAAGTGGTATTAAAAAGCGATGTGGCTTCTTATTTCATTTTCTGACAAAATATTATGCACTATTCAAGAGAATGGGCATTGAGTTTAAAACACATACGAAAGATATTTCTAAAAAATTTCAAAATTAAAACTAAGTTTTTACTTACATGATAACCTATTTAAACCAGGAGCAATGCATTTTTTTGTAGCATCGCATAGTTCCAACCTTGTGTAGTATAGTGGTTTGGAGTGCACTTGTCCACGGTTTACGACGATGATGGACTCTAATTTTATTTATAGCCAACACGCGCAGTTTGTTTGAGTGCTTTTTATGATCTACGCTCGATATAGTGTGTTTGACGGCCTGTGGTTCTTTAATAGATAAGTAATTTATGATGTTTTAGCGCTGCGTACATTTTTGAAATTTATGGGTTGTGTCTAGTGGGGTTTTAGTATACTTTGTTGGGACAAATTATAATATAAAGAGTAGAATAGTCCATAATTTTTATTTGATCTTATTTTTTTGTTTGTTTACCTTTTTTTTTAAATATCAGAAACAAAGTAAGCCCACTCATGACTAAAAAGAACAAGAAGAGATACAAACCAAATAAAAATATATATACAAGGTCATTTTCACATTACGTTACTACATGAAACCACATAATATTCGTTTATACCTCTGCTAACATAATGCCAAAAATCATCCATGAATAACGAATACTTTCGCCAAAAATCCCGGTTGTAGTATTCCGTATTTTTGTTAATTTTGTAGTTTAGTGCGAATATGGCGTGTGCGTAAATGTATTTCTGACTGAAAGTGCAATGCTGCTGCTGTGACAAATTCTCTTAGAGCAGTCATAGTGGCATTAGGGCTGTAAACTTAAAGTTACTTTTTATTGATATTTATTTTGTTCGAAACTTACACTTTTTTATTTTACATCTATGGTTAAAATAACTTAATGGAATACGATACTTTCAATGAGACAAGTATGTGGCTTCATTTATTAATGCAATTTCAAAATGACCCTGTATATATAATTTAAAATATGTTTGCGGACCATATCCACTTCGTAAATAACCACACTTATTTTAGACAATACCACTATTCGACATCTAATTAAACTGAAGGCCAGTAGTCCGAAGAACAAACGCCGTCGGGCCTGATGAGCCCCGTCCTGCATAATGCAGAGTTGGGATGCAAATCATCCGCGGTCGCTGCCAATTTAACCGTGTATAAATTTGCTCCTGCCTGTCCAGCGATACGTCTCTTTTCGTGGGATTCAGTCGCTGTAAGTATGGAGGATTTAATGCTGGTAATACTATTTGTTCCGTTTAGTTTTGTGGAATGTCTCTTTTAAATCTTATGCTGGGTGTTACCTCAGACTCTAGGACTGCCTCGGTGGTATAGTTGTATTAAAGCACGACTGCGCAGCTGTGAGGTCTCAGGTTCGACCCCCAGGCTGGGCAAAGTAATATTAACTTTAATCTACTCTGTATCAGCCCGGAGTCTGGAATTTATGCCCGATATGGCGATAGGCTCGCCCCTTATCACATCATGGGACGGAATAACGGCGAAACGTGGGTGCACTAGTAGCGCCTCTGCCTACCCCTTCGGGGATAAAGGCGTGAGTGAGTGTGTGTGCTATGTATGTACGTAGGTATTTAAGAGTCTTATGCTTATCTTAACACAAATATGTTAATATATCAAAAGCCATATCATAAACGCGAGTGCGTCCCGTTTGTCGTAGGCCCGAGTCGGCACCATGTGCGCTCGTAATGAAATTTTCATATCAAGTGGGTATGCATGATGCTAACTACGCGCCGCAGCCTTCCCAAAACTTTGCATTAACATATCACTTTTGTATCTGTTCCTTTGGGATAGTTTTTGCTTTACTTTAAATATGTAAATCATTAGCATTTTACATATTCGTTCTCCACTTTTGCTCACGGTGCGTAACCCCAAGGGGTTCAAATAAAATTCTCAGAGCATTTTTCTTATATACAGCATTTACATATTAACCCACGACTTGGTATCTGTGTACCATCATCAAAATCTATTTAGCAGGTTATGCAAGAAACATATTTTATCCAATCAATGCTACATTTTCAAGCTGAAGTTTAAGTATAACTATATACCTACCTAAATTTACATTTTATATCGGCGTATATTCACATCATAACAAATATAAGAAATGCTTGCCACGTATCACAACTTCAAAGCTTTTTTCCAGGGTTATGATTTTGAATTCAGCATTGATTCCTTGCTCGCTTACCCTATTTAAATATTTGTTTATAAAAGCAGCAACGCCATCTCTCGTTTAGTAGATTCCTTTATTCAGCCTATTTACTAGAATCACGGCTTCTGTCACCCTCAATCTCTCACCTACCGCATCTAAACGGGCCGGGACAATGTCGGGAAGCACAGGACTACATGTCCCATTGTCCGGGATCCGAGATAAATTGCACGGTAACATTTAATTTGCGTTACTAACGAGCCGGGCAATAAAATTATCATATTTGACCCATTAGCTGGCACCCGGACCTCGGCCGCTGCCTGTATTGTTCCGCCGGCATTTTAACTACCCCTAGGATATTTCTGAATAATTTGGGACTTTAAATAGTTGGATTATTTTGGTAAAGGATATACGGTTAAAACAAAAGGATGGATTTTTACTTGGGCGTCTTGAATCTTGATGGAATAGAAAATTAGTTACGTTCTCTTGGAGCTGAAAAATATTTGCTGCGCATTTAACTACCTCCTTTTTTCCAGACTAACTACCCTCTTTGTCAACTATATTTGGTGAAAGTGTATTTCTTGTAGCTGAGTAGATAACTACCAACGTACATGTGGTGAAAAAATGATGGTGGCTAGTCCCAAGATTTCCTGTATCAGGAGCAGTCAGAGTACATACAGGAAGATAAACTGGCATAATTCTGATAATACTCGAAGAACAATGTGGTCAAGTATTTGCAATTCATAATTACTAACTAGACATTTAATCATCAACGTATGAATATGTATTAAGAGAAAACACAAAAAATTCTCTTGAAAACTATATAAAACTAGTTCGGTGCAGTTCATTACTAAGTGGTAACTATGGTGGTTTTCATATCGGTCAGTGCTTAGTAAAGGGGTTACTATGTTAATTCGAGTTGTTACTATGTGAGTGGATTACAATGGAGAAGTTTGGTTAAGTAATTGTCTCTCTCCTGACGTGGTATTGTACTCTGCGAATACTCGATTACGTAATAATTGACCAACGAACAATAAATAGCGAGTTGAAGATAATTCATTTGTGACTTTTACTATGTGTGCCCACGTATACCTATATCGGCCGCCACTCTGTCTCCGACAAATTCTTAATTCAAACGCATCTTAACTAATTAAATTATTGTTAAAACATTCTTGTATAAATCATCCAACCAGTATTTGCCAGTAGTCCCCTATCTAATCAAATTTGCTATGCAGCACTGCGCCTTCAAGACACGCTCCCGCACAGCCACTAACAATTAACCATTGATTCAAACGACTTCATACAGGAAAATGTTATCATACAAATCGCAACTAAGATCCCGCGGGAAAAATAAACGGAAAATGCAATTAGAGGGCCACTGTTGAATTACCCTACGATCCTGATTAGAATAATAATTAAATAATTCCGATTAATATTAATATTCTAACTGGAGAGGGAGACGTGAGATAAAGAATAGATGTAGATAAGTTAATATAAATTAAAATGAGAATGTGATCTATGATGGAGGAAGGAATCTCGTTTTAAAAGCAATTTATCGCTTTTATAACTGTAAAAAAGAATTACCTAATTCGACACTGAAATCTCAGAACTGTTCAGATACATTAAAAAATACAGAGGAAATATTTATATGAACACATTATATTAACACCTCTTATTTTGGTAGTCAGCTAAAAGGACCTGTCATTACTTAATAAGCTAAAATAAAATTACTCATACTTATTTAAATTTAAATACCAAAGCCATATAAAAAGGAACTTTACTCTCTAATGAAGTAATCTCAACATTTCTCATAATGTGATGATAAAAAGACGCTATTTCGACGCATTGAGACTGTGATCTAGGAGCATACATTAGAGTGGGACTTTTATATTTAGTCGGCTTACACATTTATGTGACAGATATCATTTATCAGCAACTCGTAAAATCGACCCTAGACTTAAGCATTAAATAATAAACCAAATAAAAAACTAACAGTTTTAATATCAACGTTCAAATCACTCTGATATATTATTACTGTAACCCAGTTAAGGACATATCCACCCATCAGCCGTAATCGCTGAGTTTCCAGAACTTTCGCTAATAATAAACTTTTTCTCTGTTTCCATGGAAAGATACTACAGTGACCTCCAGTGATTAAGGTAACTGTCGTATTAAAACGAAGAATATTTTATATTTGTATATAATGAGCTTTTAGTTTGATCGGATATCCAAACATTGCTTGGTGACTCCAATATTATTGCGCATTAAGAGGACTGATATAATTGCTAAATTGCAATAATTGAGCAAATTTATAAATGTTATGAAATTATCATTTCTGTTTAGATTAGTGAAATTTGTGTATTCTGACACAAAAAAAATGTATAACCTTGCAGTATTACTTTAGCTTTTAAGTTGATCAATCAGTAACTGTTTGGCAAATGTTGAGTTATATTATGAATGTCATTCATCAACGACATCGCTCACACTCCGACAGCGCCGCGAATCTCAATCCACCAAACTCGAAACTGGGTGATTTGTCACCGGTAACTAGTTGGACCCAAATCCGGTTGTAACCGGATACATCCGCTTCTAATAAAAAGTTCTGCGGTCAAACTACGCAACGTATTACGGACTGAGCGGAGGGATTTTATTAGTTTTGTCACTAAGGGTGATGTTAGTAAAATAAGGTCTTTGATCTTTGTTTAAAATGTGTAATGAATTGTATTATTTTTAATCATACACCCACACACGATTTTTATACCTAAAGGGGCAGGCAGAGGCGCAATTAGTGCTACACCTTTTCGCCGTGCCGATTCCGTCCCATGATGTAATAGAGGACATGCCTATCGCCATATCAGGCACAAATTACAGCCTCCGGGCTGATACTGATTAGAAAAACCCAACATCACTTTGCCCTACACGGGGATCGAACCCGAGACCTCAGCATTACAGTTGTACCGTATCCGCGGTCGTGTTGCTTACCATGATTAATAAACGTATGTTGTACAAATGTTATCTTGAGTACTAATTACGCCTACGTGTATATAAAATTTTATAAAACAATAATTCTATTCGTCATTATATAACAATTTATCCTCACATATTATAAAAATAAGTCCGCCGCCGTCTGTTTTGAAAGGATTTTGATGAAATTTTCTATGTAGATAGTTTGAGAAGGGAATGACATAGGCTTTTTATCCCGGGAAACATATGCACATGGGCAAAGCAGCGAGTAAAAGCTGCTCTTCAATAAATATCGTGCTGCACCTAAATGTTACATTAAGCGTGTCCCGATTTTGAACAGTTGCTAGCTGGGAGAAGCCTTGCTATTGCCTTGAGCTTTAATCGTTTGTAATGACATGCTCCACACGCTGTAGTTGTGCTAGATCAGCGGCACTAAGTCTTGCCTTTCATACTTTATGTAGGTCAATTCATATTTGTGACGAGACAGTGTGTTACTCCTCCACTCCTCTGGTGATACGTGCAGATGATGCGTTAAAATGCCCAGAATTTAAATTCCACACGGGACCCCGCGAGTTTTAATGCTTTTGTGGCGTATTTGTATTACTGTACGACTGTTTTGATGTTTCAGGTTCGGTTCCGGGTCGGAAAAGTGATATTGTGTTTTCACTTGGCCTTAGCTCGGGTCTGGAATTAAGGTCAGCCAATTACACAAAGCTTCTATTATTAACGTTTAACATAGCCGGCGAAATGTGGGTGTGATAGACCTCTGACTACTCATAAAAGAGGAAAAAAAGAGTAAGATTATGTCTATTGTACATTTACTGAATGACGAGACGAGTAAGTCACTTGTCGGATGATAAACGTACCTAATCATAGTATATAGTAATATAAGATAGCGTGCGTACCATAATTAATTTGACAAGCTCAAAAATGCTGGAATCTTACTATTACTGGTGGTAGGACTCTCATATGTAAGAGTCCGTCTGAGAGGGTACCACCGTAATGTCTGTTTCTACCGCCAAGCAGCAGTGTTCATGCAATGTTGTGTTTCGGTTTGCAGAGCATTGTAGCCAGTGTAACTACAGGACGTAGTGAGACTTAACATTTTATGTCTCAGGATGACGACCGCAGTGGAATGCCACACAGTACTTTGTAAGTCAAGGTGCTGGATGGTGTTTCTACTGTTTATGGGTGGTGGTATCGCTTACCATCAGACGAACGGCATGCTCGTCTCGTTATTCGATGCCATAAAAAAAATATATCTCATCTTATTAATATTACAAATTCCAAAATTTGTGAAAATGTTTAGATGTGTCTAAGTTTGATTTATTAGAAGTATACGCAGAAATAACTTACTAGATTTGGGTGAAATTAGGCATACAGGTAGGTCATGTCCTGGATTAACACATAGGCTTCTCATCCCAGTAATTTGCTCACATGGGAAATAATAGATGTTTTTAATCAGATTTTTTGAGTATATGGCGCTAGCTTCGTATTGTGTTAGGGTCTTTCTTAGCGGGAAAGTCTTTTCAAGCACGCGAAATCGTGAGCATCACCAAGTATCAATAAGGCATTAAAATAGCTTCATAATCTGTATTAAGATTGACTTTACGACGCTCACAGAAGCTTAATCCTTTATCATGCGTTTAATTGAAGTAATAAAGAAATGACATCAAACGTTATGGGACCGTAAAACGGATCGTTTATTTCGAAGTACGGCAAAAACCTATCATTGGCCGATGTTTGTTTAGTTTGGGCAAACATTTGATCAATGTTCGATCTGGTGATAGATTGTGTTTTTCTTACTGCCTCAATGTCTAGGCTAGTAGTACCTATACCGTTCTCAGCGTTGTTTACAGCATAAGAGGTGCTACAAGAAAGTACGTTAATATTGCTGTCGATACCTAATACATTTATGTCCCTGAAGTATCAATACACTTATTCCATGTGTAATTGGCGAAAGGCATACCGCGAGTTTTATTCCAGGACACGCAATTTTGACTGTGAATATTACAATGTGCTTGACTTCCTCGATGAAGGAAAATATCACGAAGTAATCTTAACACTGAAAAAAATAAACATTTTAAATCGACTAAATATTAATATGCCAGCATCGTAGATGAAATGTAATCCTATTACAGGAGGTTCATGATCTAGCACCTGGTGTCTATACCCATCACATAATTATTGTATCATCTATTCCCAATGGCATTCAATTGTTGCCTCAAAATTCGCAAATAATCATTGGCCATACCAAACATTGGACCCAACCGCAGGTGTACACTCCAGGGCAGTTGCTAATGGACATTCTCCCGTCCACACCCTCCCGATATATTCATGCTTTACTTTTTGTGTGGGGGGTTGGAAGGGTGATTTTTGTTTGCATAGCTAATTTTAAGCCTTAATAGATTCGGCGCAGGTACGTCTGCGCGTGATGACATTGGGATAGGCAAAATGGATGAATATGGTGAGCAAAAAATTTGATTTGTCACGCAAGCGCCATTTGAAATTTGTTTAACGTCAGACTGGTTTTGCTTTGATTGAAAGAAAGGATGGGAATGTGATTGGAAAATGGCTAATAATGGTCCATTCGTAGAAATATAGTTAGTGCTTTTGGATGGGACCGTCTGGCAGTTATATGGCAACGTACATTACAAGTCTGGCTGTGTAAATGGGCAAGAAGGTTCGCGATTTATGATCACCAGGTGAACCTACTGCTCATGTATCATAGAAAAAAACCTATGATTCTATTACAACGTATTATGAAGTTTATATAAATTACAGATACATTACGCCATAACCTCATCATTGAATACTATTAGGTGTATATTGTAAGTTTTTATATGGCTGTGTATTATGTTTTAAGCTACCTGTGATTCCAAATAAAATAAATAAGTAACAAAAAACTTATCATTATTAATATTTTACTTTATTTTACAACTTCTTCATATTGCAAATTATTTAAAACTATTCCTTCAATCTGTTATATAAAATACTTTACATTTACTTACAATATGTATTCTTTTCTTCATATTTATCGTTTGTTATGTCGTATACTCTACTCCTCGTAATGATTGATGGCCGCTTCACATTTAGAAAATTGTTGCGAGCGGACACTGCGATGTTGATATTTCAGTAAACATCTATAATTTATTAGCTACCTCTTGACCAATAACAGCTTCTATCATTAAGTGTGATTCATCTATCCGTGCGGTGAGATCGAGCACTTTAATCTATGTCTGTTGTCATGTCATATTTTGCACTCTGAAGTCAAGTGCGTGAATATCTCACATTTTCTAACTTGCCTAGTAACGGTGGATATACAGTATTTTTGGGATCGACACAATTATGCCGGCCTGTTTGAAACTGCATGTACACGGCTAACCCTGGTAAGCGACACACTTACGTGGGTCATTATGGCGAGTTTAACACTTTGTGTACGGTGGTCGCCATTAGGGCTAATACATAATATATCCTACCTACAGCAAAAGCTACTTGAAACAGTCAGTTTCATAATTCATAATACTGTAGTGTTTCTCAGCAACAAGTTGACGCCGTCTGATGCGGTGACTAATAGTACAGAAATAAAATTATGCTCAATGGGAGTTGAAACGGCTGTGAAATGAGGCAGTGTATTTCCACACATAAGTAAGCAATGTTTGTATGACCCACAATTTGTTTTTGTTGTGGGGACGAAATAAAGGGTAGCTGATACTTTGGTCGCTTCAATGGTCAATAGCTGGAAGTCCTGGTGTGCGGTAGGGCACTTCTGCGAGGTGGTCCTGTTGCGGAAAAGAGTGCCGAGAGGGATCAGAGGCGCAGAGATCCCTCCCGCCGCCAGACAAGACTTAGGAGGCGCTGGGAGGATGACTGACCGGCGTCCTCTGCCCTATGGATTAGGGGCGTTTGGAGAATTCCACCACGGTATCCCCTGCCTGTCGTAAAGACGTCTAATAGGGGCCACCGCAGGCGGGCGGCAGGAGGCTGTCCGTCTTTAGTTTTGTGTTTTTAGCACATTGTAGCGACCCCTGTGATGGACGGCAGCTCTGCGGGCGGCTCAACGTCGTGTCGTAAGGCACTGTGAACACAACATAACCGCTCAGTCGCCTCCCTTGAAGGCTGGACGGTAGTAATAAGTCACTTTCTCCACGAAAACAAAACAAAAGGTGATACTCGTGATGCAAGACGTGTACAATATTGTGGAATTATAACTATATGTATACAATTTCGAAGATATATGAAGTCTACCAACCCACACTAGGCCAGCGTGGTGGACTAAGTCCTAAAGCCTCTAAGTAGTAGAGTGGGCCCGTGCCTAGCAGTGGGACAGTATATAATACAGGGCTGGTATTATTATTTTATTACTATTACAATATAACTATATTTTTTTTGTATTATTAAAAATTTACTCATACACTTAAAAACTTAATTAAACAACATCCCAGGCTATTGCTTTAACCCATCGAAGCCGGCACAAACTACGGCTTATGAAAAGAGCGTGATGAATGGCCGGCGATTTTTTCTATTTTTTTTTTCTATTTATACGCGCTATTCAAAAAGTTAACGGGTGGGTGCGACGCACGTAAGGCCGCGTGTCGCTGGACCGACCGGAAAATGAACGATTTCAGGGTACCGGTTATGTCTAATATTTATAATGGACACTTATAGCACATTGTAGTGTAGTTTTATGTGTTGCATAGTTGGGCTGGCTTAATTTTGAATTTGAAAATCAGCGTGAATTTATACCATTGCTGCGTTAAGGTTACTGATGGTGGAGACTCAATAATTTCTCCTCTCGTTTCCCAAGGTTTATTACTTTATACAGTTTGGCAACCTGCCTTTTTTTTGCTGCAAAAAATCTCCGGGTAGAATCAGGCACATTGTGTAGTACTAGCTTGCAAAAACAGTTTTACTCACCCAATCTTCGTCAGAATCGCCGACCAGTTTCAACTTTTGAAGTAGGTCATCTTTTCTCCTTTTTTAAATCGTTTTTGCAAGCTAATAATGTGATATGTCTCGCGTAAATTTTAATAATATTACATTTTGTAGTGAAGACTAAGAGGGGTCACGGTGATTTTTTTGTCTTTAGTACAAGATTATCGTATAGTAAGTTCTAACATAGGCGATGATAGAACCTATACCTTCTATGAAATTGAATTGGAATGCCACATAGTAAAATGAAAATGAAAATCCTCCTAGCCAGTTTCGGCCACGGCGGCCAATCTCAACGGAGATCAGCCACCAGTACGCAGGAGACATTATAGTGCACAAGCGTGTTCGCAATACACAGATGCACTCGCTATTCCTTCACTCTCATAGTCCGATGAGACGGCAATCCGACATGACCGGAGAGAGATCAGGTGTAGGACCAACGGCTTTACGTGCTTTCCGAGGCACGGGGGTATCACACCGCCAACTTCCTGACTCCGAGCTGCGACTGAGTAATTTTTTTAAGATGGAAAAACCCAGTCACAAAGTTTTTTGGCCCGACCCGGGATTCGAACCCAGGACCTCAGCGCGCAAATCGTACTCGTAATGCGTACGCAATACAACTACGCCACCGAGGCAGTCGCCACATAGTACTTTGTAAGTGAAGGTGCTGGATGGTGTTGCCACTGTTTATGGATGGTGGTATCGCTTACCATCAGGCGAACGGCATGCTCGTCTAATCATTGAATGCCATAAAAAAGTGAATAACTTACTTCTGCACAAAATAAGCTCCGAATATCCCGGCCCAATGCGTTCATAAAAAGGTGATTTTCCCATAAATATCATTAAGCTATGAAATGGAGGAAATGCGTCCCAATGGAAAACGTTAAATGAAATTGTCCCGTATGTGTAAGGCTTTACATGAAAAAGAGTTTTCAAAAGCGCCTGCGCTAACCGGAATTCATTGCGCTTGTTTTTTATGCGGCGAACAGTGAGCGAACTTTACTAAAGTTTGATTTTTATTTTTTTATTTTCGGTATATATCAAAAGGTCTTTCCGTTTAGTGGGTGGAGTTAGGCGTGAGGTGCTAGTGGACGAGACTCTATTTCAGGGGCATTGCGCGCTGAAATTGCTAAAATATTTTATGTTGATAATGGATCGCTTGTGGCTCGGTCCGAGTTAGTTTTTCTGGTAAAAATGTAAGCAACCTACTCTTAGGTAAATACTAGCTTTTGTCTGCGGCTCCGCCCGCGTTAAAAAGTTTTTCCGGGATAAAAGTCCCGCTTTATGTTTTCCCGGGATAAAAAGTAGCCTATGTGTTAATCTAGGACATGATGTACCAGTGTGCCAAATTTCATCGTTCAGTAGTTTTTGCGTGAAAGAGGAACAAACATCCATACATCCAAACATCCATACATTCTTACAAACTTTCGCCTTTATAATATTAAGTAGGATTGAGCCAATCCATTAAGTCAATTCAGATTGCTTCTTTCGTTACTAACTCCTTTAGATAAACCATACCATACCAGTCCTGTATTAGTCTGTCCACTGCTGAGCACGGGCCTCCTCTACAACTGAGAGGGTTGTAATGGGAGTAGGATACGAGTTCATCTTCTTCATAATTTTATAGCGCGCCGCGCGCTAGCACTGCGATGCGCCGACGCGACTGGCAGGGTCGCCACCTACATACACATTATTTCTACTTTTTTAACGTTGCCATGCGCGCCGCACGCTAGCGCAGGCCTAATCCACCAAGTGGCCTAGTACGGGTTAGCAGACTTCATATACCTGCGAAATTCAGAGAACTTCTTAGGTATGCAGATTTCCTTACAATGTTTTCCCTTCATCGTCTTCAGACAAACAGACAGATGGAAAAGCCCTTAATTTGCAACAATAAAGAGCTGTTTGTTTTATTTATTTTTTATAAGTAAAGGACATAAGGTCAATGTAGCGTATCGTTCAGGCAGCCTATGTTTACTTTGAAGAAAACGAACGCGACCGAGTGTTACTGTCGAAGGTTCCAACCCTAAGTATGATCAAGTAGACCATCTCGGCCATGTTTGGTTAGTAAGGTCTAGTGCGCTAACAATTTCGCCAAATACTGTACGTTAAATTTCATCAGGGTAGGTAAGACTTCGTTTAATTTTGCCACCAAGGTAAATGTAAACATTGGTGTATTCCGGTTTGGAGCGAATATTCTAGTGTATAAAACATAAAAAGAATTATGTGTACGTTACACCTCCGCCTACCTTTGACAAAAAGGCGTGATTTCTATAAGATTGAAATTAAATGTATCTTAAAGGCAGTGCAGTGTCTTCACTTAAGTTTTAAAGAGAAAGTACCAGAAATATAAAATGACAAAAATAACATACCCTTAGTATTTATATTCCCGGAGCGGGTGATAATGTGAGTGGGAGGCAGGGAGGCTATATACGAGTATAATCAAATTAGCGAGAGCCGCATAACGACACGTTTGCGTTACGCTAATTTTGACAATTTGTTCGCCTATTAGGTTATATTAAATAATATTTCAGCTGTATATTAAATTTTGTTTTATTACGAGTTAATGAATTTCCCGAAAATAGATTTTGAGCGACATTCTTACGTGGGGAGTCTCAGGTAGCAGGGCCTGTCACGAGATACTCGTCATTAACGTAAGCGGTTGTTGTAATGAAAAGATTTTAAATATGCGACTCCTCAAAGGCAAGACACGAACCTTTCACCTTCGTCTCGGCAGGCCATTACAAAAGGAGAAATTATTTAACTATTTAACTATATAATATTATTATTTACTGTGGTTACTTCACAAATACACAGTACAGCGACTTAATTCGGTTACACATTGAAAAACATACAAATTCATTCACTCAATCATTTTACAAGAAGTATTTATAGAGCATCCCATTTGCCGTTTCGTTTGCAACCCGTGTAGCACGCCGCGCCGTAGCGAACCGTAGCGCACGACTAAAAAGTAAATCCCGTAGCGTCTCGTAGCACATCGTAGAGCGCTGTAGCGTCTGTGTCGCTCCAACTATAAAAGTTCGTGTATGCCAGTTAAAAGTACTGAATAAAGAGTTCCGTTCCGGGAATTTAAGTTCCGAGGGGTCCTCTGGAGGACGTGAAAACTCTTAATGTGTTTAATTGTCCTTTTATTACAGTTTTCATAGCATTCTTTACATTGCAACTATAATCTTTTCTGAAGAGAGATCGGAGACCGCTAAAATATGTTGTATTTTTGTACCCTTTTAGTCGTTGCAACAATTTGTTAGAAAATAGGGTGTAGGAGTTCAAGTTTCGTTTCAAAGTTTTGTACCACATCAAATCCTTCTTAGTTGTTGTGATTCATTGTTAACAAGTAATCATTCTGTTGAGGAGTTTTTTTTTTATGACACAGGTCGAAGGGATGCAATTGTAATTATTTGAAGAGACAGCATTACCATTTAGGAGTTTTTTTATGACACAGGTCGAAAGGAAGCAATTGTAATTATTTGAACAGGCAGCATTACTATTAGGTCTAAATAACTTTGCTGTATCAAAATAAACGTCCTTTCATTTTCCATCTCTTGTATACAGAACCCTGCATCAGCCAGCATATCGCGACCCTCTCGCTTCCCGCATCATGTGCCGGCCGATGCACTTCACCGCAGTTGTGAACTTAGGTCCCTGAATGTTGCTTCAAAATCGTGGAATTTTGACATGTGTTATGAATCACTTCATTTTGAAGCTTTAGTAAATACTTGAGTAAAGACGTCTTTTTATTCTAAATGATATATATCTCTATTGCAGGTTTATACCCTTTTCTTCAATTCGTAGGTACTTTATTGAATTTGTTTTGTTGGGAACAATAATTAAAACATAATTTCATGCAATATTATCGAAATCGCAACAACATTTTATAGATACTGATAATCGTTCCATGTATGATTAAACCAAACCAATCACTTTATGGAGTACTCCATAAAGCTCGGCACTGAAACTTGTACAAGTTTCAGTGCCGAGCAGTTAACATATTATTAATTAGTATACAAACAAAAAATAATGTTGCTCTCTTAGATTCGAACCCAACCTAATAGAACATGGCTCAAGCAAACTGCCAACAGACTAATAAGGCTATAGATTACCATAATACCGCGCATCTCAAGATTCGATAAAGGCTTTTATCGAATCTTGAGATCTAACTTACGGTTCCACAATACCCAGTCCGAAACCATCTCAAATACCTACCTACATCTCGCCTAACAGCTGCTCTTAAATTGTTTGTTAAAATACACAGTAACATTTTCAACCAGCCTCATCGCCCCACGAAACAAAAGAACAAACAAACACATTATTCCATATCAATGAACCCGCGACTTATGCGATTTTTAGACTTTGAGTAGATCGTCAGTCGTTGTAATTGGCAAATATTTAAATAAAATAATTAGTGTTGTGGTAACAATGCATTTTGGACTTTGTTGTGTGATGTAAAGAGTTGGCAATCGCGTGGAGGATGTAACAGCTCGTTAAGCTGAACTAATATTGGTTCGGCCGCCAGCTTCGAGTAAATTTTATTGACGGGTAATGTTTACATGACTGTCGAATTAACGACACCCTGTTCGGATAGTAAACTTGATTTATAAAACATTCATTGTGACATTTCCAGCTTAGAATTTTTTGGTGATAGCTTTAAGCTATTGCATAGCTTCTATCGCGGGCCTTGAGCGTGGAGATCGAATCCAGAAATTCCGTAACGAAAAAATAACCTGACACACCTCACTCCGACCGGCACAGCGGTGATATTTTATTTTCAACTCTATCACCACCATGTAGAGTGTAAAATTCTATAAGTAAATTTAATATCACAGTCTTGTAAGAATAGTACAATATTTCAGAGGATATGGGCTGAATTTTAAACGATAAAAGGTCGAAATTACCGTGTATTTAAAAATTGTTCCAGTCAGTGAAACGTATCGAAATGTCAAACGTGATTCTAAGTTTGGATTTCTATAAAGTTTTTATTTTACATCTGTTCAAAGAGGTTATAAATATTAGAATTGCCTGCTTAGAGTTTCGGCGTTAGGGCACGAGTGAAATTTGGACAATAGAAAAAAAAAATTATAATTACATAAGTTGATAAAAAATGCTGTGCAATAGCTTTACCGCGGCAGTCTCCGAGTGCCACACGTATTTTTTTTATGTTGCCTTTAAAGGGTTATATTTTTTTACAATTGAATGGCGAGAGGAGCAGCTACACGCGTAATAATAAGCGCTATAACTCCCCGTAAAAGAGTTTTGTTAATCAGGGCTATGGATGTATTTATGTTTATATCAATCTTGGTTCTTTAAACGTGATCTAATCTTGTATTCTTATAATAACCATATTTATAATATTGTACGACTTATACTATACAAACCACACATTGTACCTCCCCGTGTATCTATTGTTTGCACGGGCGAGTCAGCACTTTACGTTACTATATCATTTTAATTATTATCAATATATTCGCATCAGTTCACCTAACGCCATCGTGCAAATAACATTACTTACATTTCACGACTTTTAACAATTAATATTTTTGAACTCAAATAAATCTAGTCATCGCCAAGTGATTTTCTTTAAATTCAACTCAACCTCAATAAAATAAAAATAAATAGCTTTAACCCGTGGCTTCACCCGCACCAAAGAGTTATTCCTGGATAAAAGTTCCGCTATATATTTTTCCGGAATAAAAAGTAGCCTAAAACCTCTCCAGAGTCTCGAACTATGTCCATACCAATATTTCATCGAAATTAGTTTGGAATTTTTTGAGTCTATCGCACACAACTCTGCCATCCCTTTTTACCCCCCTTAGGGGTTGTATTTCGGAAAATACCGACTTGGTAAGCAAACCCCATCCAAAATTTGAGACTCCTGGCAGTTGTAAAAAAGGCTTATGATCGTGTGCCAAGGAATAAGCTGTGGTCAACGTAGTCATTCACGTATGGGACTGAAGGCTGTCTGGTGAGGCCATGGAAGTATCTGTAATGAGAACTCCAAAGCATATATCAGGGTAAAGGGAGCAAGAATACGGATTCACAATACCTTGTTGTTGTTGAAGCATGAAAGTCGAGTAAATGCTGTGTAAATGCACTCCTTATTCTCCTATTATGTGGAGTCACTATTTCTTATCGCATGGGGGTAATAAAATGTTATAAATTGAAGGATGATGTGGTGAATAAAATTAAAAGAAATATGCTGAGTAATTTGGTCACTTAATGAGGGTGGTTGAAAGACGAGTTACGGTGTTATTGGTGAAAATATATGACGAGAACTATGAATGTGAAAAAGGTGAAAGAAGTATGTCATTATCGTGGCACGTCGCGCTCAATAGTCTCTGCTTCTCTGTCTCTGTGTATGAATATATGACATTTCCATTTTAATTTTTGGACATTTGTTGAGCTTAATTCATTTCGATAACTCATTTAATTATATAAGTATATAACCACAATACTAAAAACACAAAAATAATAGTAATCGTGCAAATACGCATAGCCTGAAAAAAGTGTTTTTTTTTATGAAATTAATTATAAACTCCCCGTCTGGTACTCTAAAAAGATATTTCTTTCATGTTGATTGTAAATTAATGGGTTGCCGAGGCTGCAATAGAATTCATTTTATTCGTAACGATCCTCTAATGAGGCACTCCACATCGGAAAACGCGTTTCCCTCAATAAATATTATATTTAGAATTACTTCTGTAAAAATGTCTTGAAGGAATATTTTATTTATTATTATATTTACAAGATTATTCGCTTGATCTTACACCCTATGAATCGAGATTAATAGCTCTATATTGTATCTAAAATTCATGGATGGTACTTATTTTAGCTATTTACCAGCTGACCCGGCACACTTCGTAACGCAATTTTTTTCCCATTTGCTGAGTGAGGAAATTTAGCCATTCTAGTAAATTAAATCAGTTGAATTATCAATAATTCTATTCATTGCCACGTTTGATATATTGACTGCCTCGGTGGCGTAGTTGTATGTATTACGGTACGACTGCAATGCCGAGGTCTCGGTTTCGATCCCCGGGTCGGGCAATGAGGTATTGGATTTTTCTATTCAGTATCAGCCCGGAGTATGGAATTTGCACCCGATATTGCGATAAGCTCGTCCCCTATCACATCATAGGAAGAAATACGCATGGTGAAAATAGTCGCACTAGTTGCGCCTCTGCCTACTCCTTCGGGGATAAAAAGCGTGAGTATGCGTATGCGTTGATAAGTATATCGAAACCCTTCAAATTAAAATTTATGGGAAATGTTACACGTTATGTACTTAATGACAAAATCTTTCGTTTACAATACATAAATAATAGAAGAATGGTCATTGTTAAAATACGACCAGATAAAGAGATAAAAATTACAATTAAAATTCGACTGTAACTATTGTAACGCCTGACCGATATTTTGAGGCATCACTGGTGGCATTTTCTTATCAATAACGATAAATAACATGACGATATACCTCTAAACACACATTAAAACACACGAAACACCGTCTGGATTTTGCGAAAGAAGCGGTAATACAACTTTTTTATTCAATATGGCGTCACCGTCCACGGAATGATTCTGCCAATGTCGAATTGGATATGAATTCATGTAAGCCGTAGATATAAAAACTGAACTTCAATTTTTCCAACGTCAATCTGTCAATGTTTAGTCAATATATTGAAGATCTCTCACAGTCTTCTGTCTCATTCACTCAATTACTATTCATATTATAAGATTAAAAAAAATATATGTTTTATTATTTGTTTTATATAAACTTTGTTCTGACAATAACGAAAACATTAAAAAAGTAATTATCCAAATTGGTGCAATCGTTCTAGAGTTATGCGCTTACATACATTTCGACGATTCATTTTTATATACAATACATGTCAATTTGATGTATGCAAGTAATAGTAATTTTAAAGTCAATGTATCTACGAAGTATTATGAGATTTCACATCAAATGTTTCAGGATATCGAGCGAAGTGCTACGCTAACTTCGTACTTCAAAGTTATTGATACTGTTTATAAGCATTGTGTTGACATTAATCTAGCGCCCTGCTCGACCCGTCATGCATCATATCCAGACATAAAATTATTATTTTGTTTTAGATTCGGGGTGTCTATAAAATTCAATTAAATATAAGTAAAATTAATCCAAGCCAAACCAAAATCCTGCCAGCAAACCACAATTCAGCTATAAAGCAAGTTAGTGTAAATGCAGAGGTCCTAAGTCCACATGATCACGTTATGTGATAAGGTATTTAATAAACAATCGATAGAAACCCGCAAAATGTCCGACCACCCTTGTAATCTACTGAGGGTCACTAAGTCCAAGCGAGTGTTGTTTATACTGTATACGATTTAGTTGACTAGTTAGACGATACGCCTTTTGGATTTCTTTGTCTTGATGAATTCACAACTGACTGCGAGATTCCGCTATTTGATCTGTAACTCACTCCTCATCAAGCGTTTTCAGATTAGATTAGTATAGGTATATCTAAGAAGAGAGGCATACCTCGGGCAAAACTCTCCTGTACGACCATACCAATGGCTAGAAATAGAGGCTCAGGTATATTAACTGGCATTGATGAGGAGTTACTTGATGCTTTGAATAATAGTACTTCAACAAAAGTTAATTTCGCCGCGTGAATAACCCACCTGCAGGCTGCACTGGTGCCTCCTGGTCTTATAGAAAACAAAATTATAATAGCATGAGAATATTGAAAAGTAAATATAAATTTCAAAAGGGTAAAAAATACGAAAATATGACGAAGTATCAAATCGCTACATCACAAGAAGATTATATATAAAAACGCGCGCAATCTAACCGCACCTTTTCCCATAGACCGCAGCCTTATCAATAAGAGGAATGTAATAGCCGTCCGTTAATAGATACAGTCGGTAGATTAATACCGCGGACGAACCTTATTACAGATATGAGGGAATACCGTACGGCGTACACAATTAACTGCATTATACGGTGGTCACTGGGGCTTAAGGGTTATAACTATAGGTATTTTGTTACTAAGTATGTACAGTCACATGCATAAGTATATGAACAAATTCAAAATGCCTAACACTTTTGTGTTCTTCCCAATTTTTATTTTCTCTTCACGAAAAAACTGACTGCCTCGGTGGCGTAGTTGTATTACGGAACGACGGCAATACTGAGGTCTCGGGTTCGATCCTGGGTCGGGCAAAGTGATATTGGACTTTGCTGTTCAGTATCAGCCCAGAGTCTTTGTGCCCGATATGGCGATAGGCTCGCCCCCTATCACATCATGGGACGGAATAAGCACGGCGAAAAGTGGGTGCATTAATTGCGCTTCTGCCTACCCCTTCGGGGATAAAAGGCGTGAGTGTGTGTGTGTGTGTGTGTGTGTGTGTGTGAAAAATAAAAAAATTCACTTTACTCAAAAAAATGTATCAAATAACCTTAACTGGTAAATGCGTTTTGAAATTGTAAGTTTTTTCAGCTACTTTTTGCTAACTTTTTTGCTAACTGTACAACTTTATTATAACTAGGTTCCTTCTATGTGGCACAGCTTTGCGTAGATAGTTGCAAGCATGGATTTTTGAATAGGCAGAAATGCAACTAAGGCGCTTAATTTTCGCCATCCGTATTCCGTCCCATAAGGTGATAAGGGCCGACCTATCGCCTATAGAGCACAAATTCCATAATCCAGGCTGACACTGATCAGAAAACCCAATATCACTTTGTCCGATCCAGGTTTTGAACCAAGTCTACATTAATGCTTATTGTCAAATAATATGTAACATAATCAAATACAAGACTCACATTATCAACTAAATATTGATTAATATTGTTTCCGGGAACGGGGATATATTTGTTTGCAAGCTACAGGAATTCACTGCAATGGCCCACAGGCATATTGAGGCCAAATAGTAAATAACTACTTTGTCTTCTATTATAGTGTCGTACATAATATACATTTCAATAAATAATTAAGTAGATATTTCTAAACAAATAGTAATCAGATTACTACTATCTACGAAACCTATCTATTATGTAGTTAACTGGCAGATATCGTAAAGCATACTCTCAAAGAACCCAGTAAGTACTACGTTCTTCAAATGGAAGTTCAATATCGCCTCTACACTTTGTCTATGTGGTAGTAAAATAAATAAATCGGAGGTATTTATGTTAATCTCTTAACATTAGGCTATCTACCTTACACCCTGAAAAACCTTATGACTCTTCCACTAATCAAATTTTTGGCATCTTCGTAGTTGAGGTAATTCAAACTGGAGCTTTAATAAGCTCGTAAAGGGTTGTGCAACTTGATATGTGAAGCGGTAAGTTTACGACATTATCCACGAGGATGGCTAACTGTTAAATTACAAATTTAGGGACAACAAGAAGTTGTGAAAGACTTAAAATACCAGGATTGCATACTGTCCCGCTGCTAGGCACTGACCTCCTTTACCATTGAGGGTTTTGGGCCTTAAAGCCCCTAAAGACTTGAGAAAGACTTAGAAAGAATATTTTTTGTATAGACGTGTAAGACGAGACGAATTTCACTCTATTACTGTGTATTAATCGCTTCGATAGCTAAAAACCATACGAATTTTCAAAATGCAATTTAGTACATGTCATACTACATTGAGTTCGTTACCCTGTCCCATGAATAAAATTGTCTGTCATTCCTGTACACACTACCACAGTAGCACACAGACCACACTGATCGCAATTGACGCCTCTTTAGTCTGTTTGCTTAGGACTCAGGAGGTCCTAGATTTGATTCCCAGTGCACGTATCACTGTAATTCTTTCTTTCGATTTACTTAGTTCACCGTTCATACATGTTTGTTATACAGAAGACTGCCTTGGTGGAGTAGTTGCATTATGGTAAGACGGCAGAACTAAGGTCTTGGGTTCGATCCCCGGGTCGAGCAAAGTGATATTGGGTTTTTCTACTAAGTATTAGCCCGGAATTTGGAAATGTGGGAAATGGCAACAGGCCCGTCTCCATTGCATGGGATCTAATATAGCTGACGAAATGTGGGTGGCTCATATCTCTACTTACGCCTGAAATAGGAAAAAGATGACATATATTTATGCCAGAAAGCCTATTCTAACAAGACCTAGTAAATTGTTTTACAAATCCGAGTTCGAGAAGTATGTCTTAATGAAATTTGTGTGCAGAGCCCGTCGTTTGGGGTCGGTACGTACGCCGCGATATTTGTTCCACGTCGGTCCCGTTTCCCACCGCAGCGTTCCTTAGGGAACACATGCGATTACGTACTGGGATATGAATATCCTTTAAAGCTTTGTTTAGTCATTTAAAACTATTTGAGTACATCCATCCAAATCACCTCGGGGATGGCAATCCACCACAGTACTTTTCAGCCGATACTTTTTGCCACGTACTACAAAACTATGGAACCAATTGCCGTTAGCAGCATTTCCGGACAGATACAACCTGACGACCTTTTAAAATAGAGTGTATTCCCACCTAAAAGGCCGGCAACGCATCTCTATGCCCCCTAGTATTGCAGATGTTCATGGGCGGCGGTGATCACTTATCACCAGGTGAACCGTATGCTCGTTTGCCCCTATATCATACAAAAAATTAAGGTCGATGATGGCAAAAAATGTTTACAGTTTTATACTAAAAATTGTTGCCACACTCTAAACACCAATAAGAATGCAAATGTTTACGTTACAAATTACTGAAGTTCAAAATTCACCGTTTAAATTATTCATAAAAATTTACTTGAATTAAGCTGACAATAAAACGTTAAACAACCGTTACGCATTTAACTCGTTACTGTGATGCGATTTGAGAATGAATGCACATTGTTTACAAAAAAATAACACTGTGCTTTCATTTTTATGGTTACAGATCTGAAAATACGCATTCAATGCAAGTTTTTAAGCAATCGACGTTTACATAGAAGTAATATTTTAAGAAAATATTTTTGTACGGTGTGTTAGTAAATTTAATATAAAAAATTGGAATAATTTATAAAGCAATGCATCTAGGTTGCTTCTTCTCTCTACTGTAACGCTCCCAGACTGTGCTGTTTGTACTGACATGATTGAATTACAAGTTTGTTGTCATTGGTTCCGCAAAATGGAACGAGTAGTTTTGATATTTGTACACTTTCTTTGCTTTCTTGTTAACGCTGTAGCCATTAAAAAGAAAAAACCGCCTAAACAGAAAATATATCGGCCTAAACTTTAAACAAAACTGGCAACAAAAAGAAAATATGACGCCAACATTCTAAATTCAAATTACTATCGAAACGTATCCTCATATTTCCAAACCTCCAAATGTAAAATATGCAAACAAAATAAAATCACTTTTCCGCCCTGAAGAAAAGTGGAAATGCGTTAGATTCCGCAGCGGCGTGGTCGGTATTGACGGAGTTTTCCAGTTTGCCGACGTTCGTCGGAAACTTGTATCACAAAGACCCACTCTGCATAATGTTGCAATATTAAATCATTTTCGTGGAAATATCATTCATACTTAAATTATTACGAGAGTCTGTGAAGGTACTTGGATGTTTAATTCAAGTAAACGCAGAGTGTATTCATGGTTTTGGGTGTAATTTCGTAAACGGGTTAATTCGAGGATGGTTAATTACTCTGCGTTATGTTTAATTGCGGATTACTACATAGTAGGACTATTAATCTGTGAAAAGTCCTTCATTCAGGCAGAGCTACAAGCAAAACCTAGTTGCAAATATTTTTATTTCGGGCAGGAAGATGTAAAATTAAGTTGTTTTTTTTTTCAAGATGTTTTTAATTAGCGCTCTCCAGTCGCGAATGATATTGTAATGATTTATACGAGTAGCAAGCAACTACAAAACAACTCTTGTAAACCTATTACATATGCGCACTTCAAGCCAAATTAATCTTTTACAATTGCGAAATAATTCACATAATTCCCTGGCAACCCAGCACATACAAGTTGTGGATATTGAAAATATTTTGCGGACGATCCACGCGCGGACCGCACAGCGCCCACGGGAATGGGAGAACCTCGAAACTTTACTGCGCATATCCTAGTTTAGCATATTCTGCATATGCGATGGCCTCATGTTTTGTTGTTCAAATGGAAGTGTAATGCCTAAGGCATAGGATATAGAGGTTATGTTTATGTAAAAGATACAGGTCAATCGTTTTGTTAGGCGAAAATGATTATTTTAGAAATATAATCATTAGTCTCATTTCTGGGCAATGAGCCGTAAGACTGGGCTGAGCTATCACTGAATTAGCCAACAATTACTGGCTATTATAAGAGTAATTAACATTCGATGACCATAAATTGGTTGATAAAATTATATTTTAATAAACTTTTCTTCAATTTAAATAAAATTACAACTTTTAAAATCTAACACAGAAATCACAATTTTAATATTTAATACATTATTTTCTGTCGATTTGTTTTTCTGGTTACAAAAAGGTCTTCTTTTCGTATTATTTGCTATTAAGGAAAGCATAACTGTTACAATAGAAAAGTGAATGAGCTTATACACAGTGGTACTACTGCTTATAAATAGTCATAGTCATCCCACTACATGTTTCGTCATATAGTTCTATAAAAAGGATACCAGGTGTGGGTTTGATGCTGATGGGGTATTTTTCCTGCCTGACGTAATGAACCCACTGATGCCGTTACTCACAGGTTAAAAGGGTTAAACAATGGCCATGTCCGACACCTCGTATGTTCCAAGTGGCTACCATAGTGACCGCCAAGCGAAACGAATAGTAATGCGTTTCGCACCTAATCTTAAAAAGGAAAAAAAAAACAGTAACGATTTTTTTACACGATTTGGTTTTGATGTGACTATATTTTTGATGGCTAGATATATGTAAAACTAATTCCAGGATAAACCCAAAGCCATCTATAAACAGCATGCGACATTGACCACCATTGTGCTAAACACAATCACTTAAAAATAGGCTTTTTTTTTAGAAACTTTATTTGAGAGTGCTTTTATTTGCATGCGTTTACTCTTGACCTAAATCTAAGATATGCTAAATCATGAAAAGCTTTATGAAGAGTCCAGGGTCTAGTGACCAAGTATCAGGTATTGAAACAAGCGCCCTTATAACAATGATCTATGATTTAATTAAGAAGAAATAATAATCGAAATAAAAAAAATACTTAGTCACATGTTCCTAAAACTGACTCCTCCCAACATATTTCTGGATTATGTTCCCCATTTTGTCATAACTCTTATGACAAGATGGTGCGGCTCGTAACTCGAGTTAATGTTAAGCAGCGCTGCTACTGCCATCTGTCACCAATAATTATCACTTTATTGAGCACCCGATAGCGTTCCTATGTACGTAGACTGTTTTAATGTCTATCGCTTTATTATGATTAAGATTGGTGGGATTATGTTGCGTAATATGATTAATTCCATTATAGACAATAATAATATCGTAATGAATTCTAGTATTCAATGTTATTTAAATTTGTACGATCCACATTACTGTCTATATTTATGAATGAACAAATTTCAACTTTCATTTTATTTTTTTACGCATTTTTCATCTTTTGTCTTAAGAAGAACTTATAGTTGGTGGTACAGTGTCAAGAAAATAGTTTTAAATATGAATGACATGGCGAATTTCAACATAAACACGCATATTTATTATTAAGTACTTTTTCTTCAATAGTAGTACAGTAAATCACCTAAAGAACCAGAAATAGAAAATACACAAAACATATACATATCTTGTCTAAATAATTCACACACAAGGCAGACGTCATAAACAATCGGCCGCTATCAGAGATCTGCACTAGCGCCATGTGTCGCCAATAATGATCGCTTTATTGAACTGCCGATAACGTTCCGTTCTACGCAGCGTAATGTTTATTGGTGTGATGAAGATATTTCAGTGCGGTTAGTGTTCTGTTTGGACCGGGGGCTGGCAGACATCGTAAAGTATTGAATAGAGGTACTTTCGTCATTGTAAACATAATTTAATTATTTTTTTTATCAAACCATTTTGCACATCTGTGGTTGTCAAGGTTTAAAAAAATATTATGTTATTGAACATTGGTAAGGCGTTTAGTAATGTTATACCATATTAGTACCAGTAGCTATATAATACGTAAATTATCCTAAAATTGCTATTCGTGTTTGTCAGATCGACATATTACTGAAAATCTGCCATCTCCGAGGGGCTGCCACTGCAATTCCGAATATAAAATTTAGACGTACCCATTTCGTTATATAACACCGAATAACGCCTGGTAAAAGATAAAAATTAAACCGCTATAATATTAACCAATATAACTTTCCAAAAACAATCTATATAAACTTGAAAATGAAAGCCATTTAAGGTCATTAAAAATGAAGCGCAGTCAGTTTTGCTCATAAAAGTTACTTAAATTTTCATCTTATATTCATGTACCAGTACTTTATCTATACTAATACTTTAATATTATAAAGCTGAAGAGTTTGTTTGTTTGTTTGTTTGAACGCGCTAATCTCAGGAACTACTGGTTCGAATTGAAAAATTATTTTTGTGTTGAATAGACCATTTATCGAGGAAGGCTTTAGGCTATATAACATCACGATGCAACTATTAGGAGCGAAGAAATAATGGAAAATGTGAAAAAAATGTCCGCGACAGTATATGTCTATCCTTTAAGATTAACTCACTAGAACCGTTTTTATGGTAATCAAATTTGGTCGAAATTAATGCATTATTTGTTAAGAGTTGTATCAACGTCATAATATTAATCTTTATTCAAATAAATGTGTTGAATAGAGTGATTCAACGGGAAGGTTTTTATGTACTTTTAGCCCGGAAAAACTTATTAACGCAGGCGAAGCCGTGGGCAAAAGCTAGTTATCAATAAAGTTATTTGGCAGTATTGCCCTTGAAATTCCATTCAAAGTTCGTTACAACGTAGTTAATAATGAAGTTAGTTTAACCGGTCATCGTGAGTTGCAAAAGAGAACCGACTCACTCAGTTACCGCTTGACGTTCATTGTTATTTATTATTGCGGTTAAAATTGGAAGTGTAAATGGACTTTGTTTAGATATATGTGTTTTATGATAACTTTTTTATTAGTAACTTGTGGATTTTACAATATGAAATGTAATGAATAATTCAATTAATATTACGATGAAATATGTTTCTACTAGGGTCTTTGAAAGTCCATGGCCTGACAAAGATCGAAAATTTTTCTTCTTCATTTTAAAGCTCACTAGAGACTAAGTAAAATTTGATTTTTTTAATTAGTCTTGATTTTTCACACGATAGCTTCGAACAAAAATCTATTCATTCAATAAGTATTTACCTACCTATATTGTTAAGAAACTACACAAATTTGAATTTCGAAGCATTCAATTAACGTATAAAATAGCAGCCAGTAATTAATACAACGGCAACATTTGTCTCTAGCCGCAGCGAAATAGGAACGTGGCAGCGCCATCTAGTCACAGACCGCACACTCGTAATTTAATTTTTTCATTATTTACGATTTAATTTCCCGAGCGCTTGCTAATGTTTCCGTGTGATGCTGCAAATCGTAGAACGCAATAATAAATCCTATTTATATTTGATAATTTAATTCCTGCAGTAGGTATGCTGCATTGTAACATAAATTAGTAAAGATTGTAATCGTGGCGATTTTCCGTTGTTTTCGAACCGTTCAGTTTAAGTTCGATTATTAGATCGAATAATTACATTAGGTGTATAATATAGCTGTTTTTTGGATCATGGGTTTAAGTAAAAATAACAATCAAACTTTTTTTACAACCCACGCTGCAATGACAAATCTCAAGAGAGGGGTATAAGTAATGGGGAAAGATGTCCATAATAATAATGTTTAGATGTCATTTATGTGCTTTATGGTGTGTGTCGTTGGAGTTATGAAAAACGCGGATTAGAATTTACTATTTTCTTTAGATAAAGGACGAAGAAGTTCAAGTAACACCAAGTATCCCATAGATATCCATCCCGGAGGAATAGTGAGCGTACCTATTGTTGGCTTTTAAGGTAGACAAAGGTATTTTCATAAACCTCGCTAATCATATTTATATGCAACTAGCTTTTACTCGCGACTCTATAAGCTTTTCCGCGATAAACGTATCCCACTGTACGTATTATTGGGATTAAAAATAGTCTATTATCCTTGTCACGCTTTCAAATCCTCTCCATACCAAATTTCATCGAAATCAGTTCAGTAGTTCAGTCGTATAAACGTAACAGACATAGTTACTTTCTCATTTATAATATACTAGCTTTTGCCCACGGCTTCGCCCATATTAAATAGTTTTCCTGTATAAAAGTCACTTTGTATACAAACTATCACGCACAGAAGAATTATATACATAGTTATCTACTATATTATGCATGTCTATTTATAGGCACGCGTCGCCGGCCCCCCAGCCGGTACCGCCGCAAACCACTATATCCCTGCATTTGAAATCTGTAATTTATTCGAAAATATTTACTTAAATTACATGTTTTAAAGGACTATATTAATCTTTATGAAATGCAAAATGTATTTAAGGTACTTAATTGGATAACGATTAATGCTGTATCGCTTAAAAGCGCTTCGTAAATAAGCCATTATTTCTCGTAAAAAGTAAAGAATAAAAAAATGGTTATTGTGGGTTATCCCTAAGAGATAGAGACATATCATCGCAGATATTTTTGTAGAAAGGTCTACAGTACGTTTACGGTGTACAGCACTGCAGTACATTATTTTGATCTACCTCGTAGGGTTTAGTCAACGATTGCAATGTAAACGCAAAAAATGTGATCATTTACGACATCACATTAGAAACCTCTAAAATTATCAGTGTTTCGCTAGTATAATATGCATGTATTATGCATATAAATCTTCCTCTTGAATTACTCTATCTAGCAAAACTGCGTCAAAATCCGTTGCGTAGTTTAAAGTTCTAAGCATACATACATACATGTCCCTACATAGGGACATAGGAACAGACAGTGGGAAGCGACTTTGTTTTATAATATGTTAAGATTAAGAAGTATGGTTGACATAAACTAATGTTGTTAGACACTGTTACTGAATTTCCATCATATTGATATCGCATCAAGACACTGAAAGAAGCTCATCAAACAATACTAGATTGTTACCGTTAGTGAGACCTTTTTCTACCCATTTGGGCATGTCTTTAGTGTTTATCCATATATTTGCACATACTAAAGTCTGCAAACATTTTAACTCACACGAGAGGAGTATATCGGCTGTTCTCATGGCCCGCCGTATCAGACTCGGCGTCGTGGCGCCGGCGACGTCAAGTCGTCGCGGTGTCGGTGACTCAGCTGTCATCTGTAGTGACGTCAAGTCGCAGGGCATATTAAAACCACACACTATACACCTAAATCTATACTAATATTATAAAGCTGAAGAGTTTGTTTGTTTGTTTGAACGCGCTAATCTCAGGGACTACTGGTTCGAATTGAAAAATTCTTTTTGTGTTGAATAGACCATTTATCGAGGAAGGCTTTAGGCTATATAACATCACGATGCAACTATTAGGAGCGAAGAAATAATGGAAAATGTGAAAAAAAACGGGGAAAATTATTCATCCTTGAGGGCTTCCATTGCATGCGCTGCGAAAACGGTTCAAGATACCAAAAATATATGTATGAAAGAATTATTCCTCTTAAAATGATCTAAAAAAATGTTCGCAACAGTATGTGTCTATCTTTTAAGACTAACTCACTAGAACCGTTTTTATGGTAATCAAATTTGGTCGAAATTAATGCATTATTTGTTAAGAGTTGTATCAACGTCATAATATTAATCTTTATCCAAATAAATGTGTTGGATAAAGTGATTCAACGGGAAGGTTTTTATGTACTTTTAGCCCGGAGCAACTTATTAACGCGGGCGAAGCCGTGGGCAAAAGCTAGTGTATTTATATAAATACGTTAAATTGATTTGTCTACTGTTTTGAATAACAGGCTTTTTGAGCTTTTACACATACATGACGGGGAAGAAATGTTTATTTTTATTAAGTTAACAGATTATTTTGATCTCTGGGGTACTCTAAAAATCGGAGAAGACCTCTCGCTGCCGGCCGTGGTCGCTTCCATGGTCGGCGGCCGGGAGGCCTGGCAGGCGGTGGCCCACTTCTGCGAGGTGGTCCTCTCGCGGAAGGAGAGTGCCGAGAGGGATCGCCAGCCCAGTGGTGATCCCTCCCGCCGCCAGACGAGACGTAGGAGGCCTCGGGTGGACGACTGACCGACGTCTCCCGCCCTGTGGATTGGGGGCGTTTGGAGAATTCCACCACGGTATCCCCTGCCTGTCGTAAAAGGCGACTAATAGGGGCCACCGGGGGTCACGGGTGGGCGGAAGGGGCCGTCCACCTATTAGTCTAGCCAACTTTTGTGACCCTCGTGATGGACGGCAGCGTGGCAGTTAGGCTTCACGCTGCTGTTGACGCCGAGGGCGTCCTTCGGTGTGCGGGGGCTTCTGAGCCCCCCCCAACAACAGGAGACGGACCGCAATAGCGGTACGCGCAGGGGCGGTTGCGGACGACAACTTAGACGTGAGTCGGAGGAAGCCCGCAGCCGTTCCTAATGCGCCGAAGATGGCCACCGCGGAGTTTTGATTGGTATGCCGTGCGGTGTGCATAGGTTAGGGACTCGGCCCGGCGGTCGCCCGATGTTTTCCATCTCTCCGGGCGGCTCAACGTTGGGTTGTAAGGCACGGTGAACCCAACATAACCGCTCAGTCGTTCCCCTTGAACACTAGGCGGTACTAATAATTCACTTTCTCCGCGTAAAAAAAAAGGGTACTCTAAAATGCTACGTCAAATTTTCGCTATAAATAGGTACTGACGACCGATGTCTCTTTGGTCTTTGTGAGCTGCCGGACTGTACGAAGCTCTGGAAACAATTTTGGAACATCCTGTAATAAAAATTGAAGGAACGAGATGAAAGATGGATTTTTACTCTTACGTTAAAGAAGACGACGGTCTATGATCTAGTGGATCTCTGTGCTGTCAACGACACTGACGTTACATTAAAAAAGAATAGCTCGTGGTCTACTCCTCTGTGATATACGTACTCGTAGGGTCCGAAGACCATACATTTCACTTTCATAGGCTGACAGAGCACAATTTAGGTTTAATTTAATCTAGAAATGGGTACTGGCTGAGGTGAAATACGCTAGTTCAGAATGCATTAATAAAATGAAGTTGTAATCCTTAATAGTCTCAAAACTGTACTAGTATTCGCAAACCGAAATAGACTCGAAACTCAACCAGCCGTACGTCCTGAGGCCATCGTACCGTGGCGAGTTTTCTCTATGTGTATCTATAAAGTACAAACATACATAGCATTACGCCTTTTTCCCTTTTCTGGGATAGGCAGAGGTGTAATACACCCACATTTTGCTAGCTATGTTTGGTCCCACATTTTCATTTCGGGCTGATTCTGAGAAGAATAACCATCCTGCCTGACCAGACGATTATTTTACCAGACTATATTGGTAAATGGAACACTTATTGTTACATATTAAAACATCGTGAGCAAACCTGTATACCTGAAAAGTTCTCTATAAGAATTTGGTAGGTATGTGAAGTCTGCCAACCCACACTAGGCCAGCGTGGCGGACCAAGGCCTAAACCCTCTCAATAGTAGAGGAAGCCAGTGCCCAGCAGTCCGCTCTGTGGATTGGGGGCGTTTGGAGAATTCCACCACGGTATCCCCTGCCTGTCGTAAAAGGCGACTAATAGGGGCCTCCGGGGGTCACGGGTGGGCGGGACGTGCCGCCCACCCATTAGTCTAGCCAACTTCTGTGACCCCCGTGATGGACATGTCCGAGGCACGCTGCCTCGGAAACCAAAAGGTGGACACGGTACGGTGTTTCGGGGGCTTCTGAGCCCCCGTAACAGGAAAAGGACCGCAACAGCGGTACGTGCAGGGGCGGTTGCGGACGACAACTTAGACGTGAGTCGGAGGAAGCCCGCAGCCGTCCCTAATGCGCCGAAGATGGCCGTTTTAAAAAAAAAAGTGCCCAGCAGTGAAACAATATACCATATGCTGATATTATTCGCAACTATTGCTAACAATAATTGTGGAGTGCAATAAATTAAACTGATTCGAACGCCCAACGCGATAGTCGTAGCTCGCTCGCGATACAACTACGAGGTGGCTTATAAAGTGGTTTACAGAATATCTACTGCCCTACCAGTATTAAACGTACAATAAAATCAGCTTAATTCATACAAGACTGCAATGCAGCTCCAAATGCGGCCACCTGTACGCAGGTGCGGGCAAAAGTAAAATTAACCAAATCCCTGGAATCCGCAATGTAGTGCCTTCGCGGAATTCTTAATTTCATTACTCTCGTGGTCAACGAGATATTAGTTCTTATCTGAAAACATTTAAAATAAATTCAATTCACGTTACAAAAGTGTTAAGTGTTATAATTTGAAATAGATTACATACCTACATACTCCCTCTTTTTATCTCCGAAGGAGTAGGCTGTGGCGTAACTAGTGCACCCACTTTTCACCGTGCATATGCCGTCCCATGATGTGATAGAGGCGAACCTATGATTATTACTTTCATAATAACTTTATATTTATATAAATACTTTCGTGTAATTTCAAAATATAATACAATTTCTTATACGCTTATTATGTAAGACTTGATTTATCTTTGCGCCAGACTTCATCCAAATCCATTCTCTGTTTATAGATTAAGATCCCAGAGCGGTAAGACATAACTTATTTTATGAAAGATTAAACTTAAGGCTCTCAGTAGTGTCTCATGTATTTTGAATACCTACGTACTTTGTGGGGAACATTGTACATTACAATTTGTCTGACTGATTAAATATAGCTTTATACTAGTTGACATAACAACATATTTAAAAATCAGAAGCAACAAAGCATCTGATAAAAGTTCTGGACCATGGAAAGTGTCTGATACTCTTGGTAGTACTTCGGAGTAATATTCTACACAATATATATTGTTAGGATAAATGTTTTGCAACGGTATTTTTAACGGTATTTGTAGCATGCTAATAAGTTGTAGAAACCAGTCGAGACGTCGAGGTCGTGGTGGGAGTGACAGTTGGGTGTACAAAAAGGGTGCCGTGCCGCCATTTGGATTCATTCGTGCTCAGACGCTCATTGGAGCTCAGTCTCATCAATATAAAAATCATCCATCCTAATATAAGTTAAGTAACTCTTATTATTAGTTACCTTTCTCATTTGGTACCTGCCCAAGGGTCACAGGGCGAACCTCACAAAGTACGTAGGTATTCAAAATACATGAGACGTTACTGAGAGCCTAAGGTTTAATCTTTCAGAAAATAAGTTATATCTTATCGCTCTGGGATCTTAGAATATTAATTATAATGCCTCATTTAGACTATTGGCAAATAATTCGTGCACACTGACTGCATCGGTGACGTAGTTGTATTACGGCACGGGTGCAATGCAGAGGTCTCGGGTTCGATCCCCGGGTCGGGCAAAGTGATATTAGAATTTTCTATTCACTTTCAGCCCGGAGTCTGGAATTTGTGCCCGATATGGCGATAGGCTCGCCCCCTATCACATAATGGGACGGAATAATGGTGAAAAGTGGGTGCACTAGTTGCGCCTCTGCCTATCCCTTCGGAGATAACAGGCGTGAGTGTTTGTGTGTGTGTGTGTGTATGTGTATATATATAATTCGTGCACAAATACATGACTATAAACTATAAGTAACGAATACACCCAAATACGGTGTATACACACTGGTATTCGTGATTTTAGTCTGTACTCAGCAAGTAATTAAATCAAGGATAAGAAACAACCAAACATCTCGACATCTCCATGTGTAAAACAAACTAGCAACTAGGATTACAAAGACCCGTGTGCGTTAAATATACAGTAATACCAAACAGTATGTAAGAATCCGAAGCATCCATTAGTAAAAGCGCAAAAAGATGCGTGGTGCGACGCGGGCCGTCGCGTCGGACGTACATAGACATCCGCTAACGAAGGCCCGCTGCGGCTTCAACTAGTGAGAACGGTATTACGACGTGAAATAATTATATTATTCAGGCTTATTGAGTTTACGTAGACCATAATTGTGTCAACTGGCAATAGGTAATCAGCTGTTTTCACTTAACTCATGTTCGATGGAGTAAATTTTCTGTGCCGGTGCAATGAAAATAAAGGGATAGTTATATACATTAATTAACATGACGTTTGCCCTTTTCAAGGGTAGGCAGAAGTGTTTTCACACATTTCGACAGCCAAATTAGGTCCCATGAAATACCTACGGAGATGAATGAATTGTTCTTAATCGGACGTAATTCCAAACTCCATGACTGAATAGAAAATATTTATTTATTTATTTATTTATTTATTATTTATTAATTTATATATACCTACCGTATTTAAGACACTATTAAACAATACCTGAATTCATTAAGCAAAGTCACAGTACTAGCAACTCTCCGTCTAACAAATACGCAGTGCGGCGACGCATAGCGCGCATACCGGCGTGTGTGCCCACACTGGCCCACGATCCGGACCGCTGCCCACTGTGTCTCGGCGGGATTTATTTTATTAGCCTCACACTGTTAGTCTAAAAAACAAAGTTTAACCCCGGATTTAGTCATGTAATCTATAAATGTACATATACATAATATGTAATACGTAAAACAGCTTTTTTTATAGCATCGAATAATGAGACGTGCATGCCGTTCGCCTGATGGTAAGCGGATACTACCACCCATAAACAGTAGAAACACTATCCAGCACTTTGAGTTACACAGTACTGTGTGGCATTCCACTGCGCTCGTCATCTTGAGACATAAGACGTTAATTCTCATTATGTCCTGTAGTTACACTGGCTACAATTTCCTTCAAACCGAAACACAACAGTGCATGCACACTGCTGCTTGGCGGTAGAAATAGACATTGTGGTGGTACCCACCTAGACGGACCCTACGACCCATATGAGAGTTCTACCACCAGTTCAGTTATTTATTTCAAATTTAATACAACTTTCAGCATTCTAAATCTAGTTGGAATATAAGATTTTATCACTAATTTTGCACACTTGAATGATCTAACCCAGAATAGTATTTAAATAAAAAATATATAAGTGCAGCATATTTATTCGGGTATAATGTTGCGAAGGTTTTTTAAAACCAGTTCAGTAATCTTGAAAATTATCCTTAGTAGGATAATATTGGGCATTCTAGACCACCTGTCGCTCGGCGAAACAAGTTCGCCATCGCTCCGGACGGCGGTCTAGAATGCCCAATATGGAATGATCGATTCAAAATATGAATTCACACCACAATTTTATACTCTGATAAGTTCGCCACCGCTCCGGACGGTGGTCTAGACTGCCCAATATGGAATGATCGATAGATCGTAATGCTCTGCCGTTTGCAATGCGTTCAAGCCGAATATTATATTAATGAAACATATACACACAAATAATTATTGTTGCTTTGACCGTATATATGACCAGACGCCTGTAAATTATGAAATTTGTTAAACAACCACATCCGCTTATTGTGGATCCAATTCGTGTTGAACCTCAAGGCGAAATTCACCGACACGGCAAACTTTTACCAAATACTATAAGATGTATTATTTGTGGTCCGTCTAACTGTGGAAAAACAAATTTAGTAATAGGCCTACTTTTACATAAAGACGGATTAAAGTATCGTAATGTTTATCTATACTCAAAAACTCTAAATCAACCGAAGTATTTGTTTTTAGAAAAAGTGTATGACATGGTTCCTGACGTAACATTTGCCAAGTTCAAGCACAACGAAGAAGTATTGTGTCCTCAAGAAGCTTGCAGTGATTCGATAATTATATTTGATGATGTGGCTTGTGAAAATCAAAATAATATGAGGGATTATTTTGCAATGGGGCGACATAAAAATATAGATTGCTTTTATTTGAATCAAACATATAGTAAAGTACCTAAACAACTTGTTAGGGATAATGCAAATCTCATTATTCTTTTTAAACAAGATGATATTAATATGCGACATGTCTATGATGAACATGTTAACACAGACATGAAATGGCATGAATTTCGAGAAATGTGTTCACAAATATGGATAGAACCATATAGTTATTTGGTTATAAATAAAGATTGTCGAAAAAACGAAGGATGTTATCGAAATAAATTTGACAGTTTCGTAGTTTTCGATTAAGAATTTCTATAAATATCGTCATTCTTACAATACATTTTTATTCTATTTGAAACATTGACAGAAGAACGAAGTACTTCATAAATGGATCAATCATTCAAACGACAAATTATCAACGCGGCTGAAGTCGTAAGGAAGAAAGTTCGTAAAATGAGAAATATTGAAGTAGACAATGAAAAGGCCTTGCAAACCGTATTTAAACCATTAATTACCCCTTTGAATCAAATAGCATCTAAAAATGACCGTGATTTCAAAGAAGAACCTTATTTAAAGTATGACTACAATGAACGTCAAGATACTAATTTACCTGAAGATGAGAATACTAAAATCAAAAATTATTGGGATAATATTAAGGTTCAATCGGACTTTAATGATAATGATCACATTGAAAATGAAAAAGGAGAGACTGAAGTTTCTGATGATGATGATTTAGAAAATAGTGGTGATTCGTATAGAACATTAGATTCGAACCCTGGTATAAATCAAAATACAGCATCATGGTCACTATCACCGGAAATGTACGAAGATGTTACTTTCGGGATCAGAATAGATAAAGGAAAATTAATGTTAGGTACGTCTAACGTAATGGCTAACAATAAAACCATCAATGTTGGTGAAACGTCGTATAAAAATACACCAGGTTTAAGAGAACTCTTGTTAAAAAAAGATCCTGATTTAAAGTTAGTAACGGAAGTAGACAAGCAGAATTATAAACAAATGCTGTTAGAAACCAATGCTCATAGACGAGACTTTGATCCTAAAAAGCCTATAAAGAGTAATAAAGGTAAAAAGTATATGTATATAATTAAACCGCTATTTAAACTAACCGAGGATATAAGTTGTAAACAAATACCAAAAGGTAAGGGTTTGCCAATTTTAAAGAAGTGGAATAAGTTTGTTGATTATGTTTATTGGGATGATCCTAATGAATTAGTTGATAGGTTGAAGTTATTAATTGCGTCTCGAGATGCTGGGAATACAGGTGTAGACAATGAAATTTTGTCAATTATAGAAGAACTACGCGAAAATGGAATCATAAATCAATAAATACTTCGATCTTCAGCAATTCGATTCATTTTAAATTTAACTTAAAACAACATTGGACATGATGAATGTTGATAAGTTCGGTCATCACATCCACAAAAGGATGCGATTGTCCGATATTTTTGATATAGCTGACAAAACAATTACCAAATCAATAAATGGAGAATTTGATTTACAACATAATCGTATTTGTGGTGTGATTGATCCTACGGAAGCTGATCATGTCTCAAATAAGCAGTACGTTGATAGCAAAATTCAAAATTTGTGTAATAAAAGTTACGTGCAAACATTAATAGATAAATCTAAGCAAGAAATTATGAGCGAGGTACAAAATTCTATAGAGCATTTAAAAGAAAATATATTTTCATTTATCAATCAGAATAATTCAAACTCTTCAACTAAAAAGACCAGTAAAGCCATTCAAAATGATAAAACAACAAGTCGTCAATGAATTGCATCGATCGGCTCGTAAGAATTTTATTCGTCGCTCTGTCATCCTTAAAGGCATAGATGACTTATGGCAAGCAGATCTAATTGATTTAAAAAATATAAAAAAATACAACAATGGGTTTAGTTATATATTAGTTATAATCGATTGTTTTACTAAGTATTCTTGGACAGTCCCTTTAAAGACAAAAACAAAAATAGAAGTATCACACGCTTTTGAAAAAGTACTGAAACAAAGCGGTCGCACCCCAGTAAATTTACAAACTGATTTAGGCACTGAATTTTACAATGAAACGTTTTCAAAATTAATTAAATCACTTAATATAAATCATTATTCCTCGTTTTCAACAAAAAAAGCATCAATAGTTGAACGATTAATAAAAACTTTAAAAACTAAACTTTTTAAATTATTCAACATAAATGGCAGCTATAAATGGATAGGAGAGTCATTGGATAGTATTGTAGCAGACTACAATAATACAAAACATAGAACGACTGGTCACAAACCGAATGAAGTGGATTTTAATAATGAACAAAAAATAAGACAACTTATTTTAAAGTCACGAAAACCGTTGGGATTTAAACGGAATAAGTTTAGTATAGGTGACCCTGTTCGTATAAGTAAGTATAAAAACTGTTTTCGAAAGGGTTACACTCCTAACTGGTCAACAGAAATTTTTAATATTGTTAAAGTAAACGACACAAATCCCGTTACATATAATATCGAAGATCGACGCAAACAACGGATTTTAGGATCTTTTTATGAACAAGAAATTCAGAAAACAAGCCACCCCGATGTTTACTTAATTGAAAAGGTTATAAAGAAGAAAGGTAATAAGTTATTTGTAAAATGGTTGGGTCTACAAGACAGTGAAAACAGTTGGATTGATAAGTCTAAAGTTGTTAACTGATGAGATATTATATATTAACCTTTTTTCTTCATGACAACAGTACATTCTATTACAAACAATGAACGGAGGAGGACTGGTAAATAGTTTGATAAACAATTTACCGATTGAACTACACTTACCTGGTTATAACTATTGCGGTCCTGGAACAAAACTTGAAAGGCGCTTGTTGCGCGGCGATAAAGGCATAAATAAGTTGGATGAGGCTTGTAAAGAACACGACATTGCATATTCAACATTCTCAGATTTACCCAATCGACATAAAGCAGATTTACAGTTGATGAATATGGCTAAACGGCGTTTAAATGCTCAAGATGCGGGAAAAGGAGAAAAACTAGCTTCTTGGATTGTTAACAAAGTCATGAAGGCGAAACTGAAAACCGGGTCAGGATTGAAATCATTCGGGTCCTTAGTTTCTAAAATTCGCACACATATTAAGAAGTCCAAGCCTAGTAAAACAAATTTAATAAAGTATGCCTATATGGCAGCGAAAAAATTATATCCATTAAATTCAAATCATAGGATTTGTTTGCCAAGAGTTATACCCTTACCAAAAACTGGTGGAGTTTTGCCTTTAATACCTATATTTGCTGGGTTGTCTGCGTTAGGTTCATTAGCCGGTGGTGCGGCTGGAATTGCAAAAACTGTTAATGATTACAAAAATGCTCAAAAAAATTTAAGAGAATCTGAACGCCATAATAAGGTTATGGAATCCATAGCAATCGGTAAAGGTTTGTATATCAAGCCTTACAAGAATGGTAAAGGATTGTTTGTAAAGCGATCAAAAAACTAAATATGAGGTTACCTAATCATGCTCTAAGTAATATCGAAATCATGCGTTACGCACAAAATATACCATATTTTCGAGGAGTATTTATGAAGGACCAATTACCTAAGAAATCGAAACCCATCGAATGTGGTATTGTAAATTTGGATAACTCTGTCAACGAAGGAACTCATTGGGTAGCCTATGTTAAAATAGATAAATACTGTGAATATTTTGACAGCTTTGGTGATTTAAAACCACCGACAGAATTAATACATTATTTTAAACATTGTAATATTTATTATAACTATGTAAGGTATCAAACATATAATTCTGTAAACTGTGGTCAATTATGTTTGAATTTTTTGTTTAAATTTTGGAATAAAAGTATAAAATAAATTAACTTGTTTTATTGCCAGCAATCGCAAGATGTCTTTCACGCTGTCTATAACAGGCACCTCGTCAATACTTTCCACATATTATTCACCAAATTTGCATCTTGAAGGAGAATATGAATGTGCATTATTACATTTGTCTACATTTAATTCGATTCCGAATATTGATGAAAAAAATAATAAATTGTATTATGGTGATTACAACGATTTTATTGAAATACCTGAAGGTGCATATGAACTTCAAGATATCAACGATTACATTAAATCAAAAATAAAAAATACAAGATTTCAGCTACAGTGCAATAACAATACATTAAAGACGAATATATATTGCACGAAAAAGATAAATTTTATAAAAGAAGGTTCTATTGGGAGATTATTAGGATTCGATAAAAAAGTTCTTGAAGCTAATATATTACACGTGTCACAGTTTCCAGTCGACATTTTATCAACGACCGTGGTGAGGGTTGAATGTGATATTATTAGCGGATCTTATGTGAATGGTAGACCTAGTCATATTATTCACGAATTTGCTCCTAACGTGCCTCCAGGATACAGAATTATTGAAATTCCGAAGAATATAATATACTTTCCGGTCAATCAAAATATTATTAATAGTGTTAATATAAGGTTATTAGATATTAACAACAATTTGCTTAATCTACGTGGCGAAGAAGTACAGTTATATTTACACCTAAAAAGAAAATGATTGATTACTACCCACTACATAAATATAGCAGTGCACATACCAAAAACGTTAGTAAGGCACGAACCATCTCCAAAGCTGCATTGCGTTCTAATAAGAGACAAAAACTAAGCGAAGAAAATCTAAATTTTCTTAAAACAATAGGTTTATTAAAATGAATATTCTAGATCTTTTAACTACTCCATTATACGATAATACCATCGAAGGTATTGAATTTCATTCGTATAAACCCTACGTCAATAGTTTTAATAGAAATGATGAAATTCGTATACCTATCAATCAAAAAGATTTGTATGTCCTACCATCAGCAAGCACTTTGCATTTAGAAGGATTTGTGAATGTTACGAAAAGAGATACCAAAGAAAAAACAAAGGTAGAATTTACAAACAATCCGTTGATGTACCTTTTTCAAGATATCAGGTATGAATTGAATGGAGTAGAGATAGATAAAATAAAAAATGCGGGTGTAACTACTACCATCAAATCATTGATATCTATGAACGAAAGTGAATCTAAAACATCCCAAGCCTGGAGATGGGACATACATGGTACGAAAAGTGAGAATGGTTTTTTTTCAGTATCAATACCTCTAAGTAACATCTTAGGATTTGGTGAAGATTACAAAAAAGTTATCATAAATTGCAAACACGAACTGATTTTGCTAAGAAGTAATACAGACTTGAATGCTTTGAAACTAAATAGTGGAGAAGTCATACAAAGTGTTGAAATTAATAAAATTGTATGGAGGATGCCACATGTGAAAGTGTCGGACAAAGAAAAATTGAACTTCATAAAGATTTTAGAAAAAGACCGAGCACTTCAATTAATTTTTAGAAACTGGGATTTATATGAATATCCGTTATTACCTAAAACTACAAAGCATACATGGTCTATTAAAACCTCATCGCAAATCGAAAAACCACGATACGTTGTTATAGGACTGCAAACCAACAGGAAGAACAAATCTGAGGCTGACATGTCTAGATTTGATCACTGTAACCTACGTGAAGTAAAAGTTTACTTAAATTCAACTTATTATCCATACGAAAATCTAAATACTGATTTTATAAACAATCAATATGCTTTATTATATGAACAGTACGCTCGATTTCAACAGTCTTATTACGGACGTAGACCAGAGCCTTTGTTGAGTGCTAAAGAATTTAAAGACATTGCTCCGTTATGTGTGATAGATTGTTCTCGGCAAATAGATAATCTTATATCAGGTCCAGTAGTTGACGTGAGAGTAGAGTTGGAGAGTATTGTTGAAATACCTGATCAAACTTCTGCTTACTGCCTTATATTGAATGACTGTATAATTGAGTATAAACCACTAAGCAGTACTGTAAGAAAAATATCATGAATTCTAATACTATAATATTGGACGTTCAAGGATTTAAAGACATACATAACAATTTTATATTAAAGGAATTATCTTTTGCAACTCGTGATTACACGCAAACGTTTTTAATAAAACCACCATATCTTTTTAAATACTTATCAGATGAAGAAAAGAGTCAGGTTATATGGTTGGAAAAAAACAGAGGCATTTACTGGAACGAAGGATATATAGACTTTAGAGAATTTCAACGTGTAATCGTTCCATATTTAGAAAATCAAGAAATCATTGTAAAAGGATTGGAGAAGGTGAAATGGGTACAAGATCTTTGTGTAAATTGTAAAGTATCAGACCTCGGTGAAGAAAAGTGTCCTAATTTTACAGTGTTACACAAAAAATATTGTGATGAAAAAACAAATCTAAATTGTACTCAACATTTCAAGCATTGCGCCTTAAAAAATGTATTATGTATTAAGAAATATCTGAATTGGTAATAAAATGTAAAATTATTTTAAGTTTCATTAAATAAAAATCATTATATCATAAGAATATTTTATTACACAATCCGTAATAATATCTGATACATCTAAATAGACAATTTACAAGTTCATGTTTAAAAAAAAATATTAATTTCACTAAGTAATTATTTTCAAACAGAGTTTCTTAAAAATCACTATCTATTAAGGACTTTGAAATTTTTTTGACCAATGATTCCGTATCGTCCATGACGCTATCAATAGCGCCTTTAACAATGTATTGAGCATTTAAAATTACATTTTCACCATCACTATCACCGACACTGGTTTGAGTGCTGTTGTTACAGAGGTCTACAACGGCAATTTTTATTAATTTGATGCCGCGTCGCTGTAATCTACTCATTACAAAAGACTTGTTGGCTTTCTGTTTCGTTATATTATTATGTGCTGCCTTTTCCCGACGTCGTTTAGATTTCTTTTCATTCGTGTGTTGATTGTAAGATTCGGGCTCGTTGCGTAGCAACTCGGAGAGTCCTTCGAAGGGATCTTGCGCATACTGGCTAAATATAATCTCTGTGTCAGGAATCTGTAACAAAACAAATTAATTAATTACTAAAGGTTAACAATCTATCATATATAATCAAATAAGTAATGGTAGTTTTTAATACGAAGTTAATCAAATATAATTTAAAATTATACGTACCGACGACATGCTGATGATGTTATGATGCCTTTACAAAGTAGTTCAAGTACCTATAAGGACCAGTAACATGTGACAAATGACCAAAAATTATATATCACCTCGAAACAAACAACGACCTTATACATGTTAGAACACGTTTACTATAAAACGTTAAATAAGCATATTATTTTATTATTAGAAACAAACAATACGTCTTGTATTAAATGCTTATTTATCATTTTGTAGTACATTGAACTAGATCTAAGTAAAAAGTATGATTGCGTGTGTGTATGTACGTGGAGCTGGATAGAAGACAATCTAAAGTATCATAATATTGTATATCAGCTAAAGTACCTTCCTATAGTGTGATGATCGAATTATGTTTATTATGATCCATACTAATAGTATTGCTGCTATAGTAAATCTGTCTGTTTGTCGGGTTCGTAAATAAAACAAGCTATTACAATTCAACACATATTTATTTATATTTTTCCAAAACAATTAAAAATAAATAATAAGCTCTTAAATGTACTTAATACTACAATAAATAATACAATTGCAATTTTATAAGATGTTTATAAGTTAATAGCTACATAGTTTTTAAATATCATTCTTTAAAAATTTGCGCATGACCCCAGGCTCGCGTAGATATTTTGTTTGCAGATATTGCTCGTTTATCGTCATTGCTAGACAATGCAATTTTGTTAACACTTTGTGTAAATATTTCGTGCTTAATTGATTTAAACATAATATTTGTGCTACGAATGACTCCACCCTCAAATAATATTTTTTCATAATCTGAGATACTTAATCCTCTTACCACGCATGATTTTACTCCCTTTGCTTTTTTAATGATATCATTGGGAGTTTTTATAGAATAAAGTTTGGATCTCAAACCAACGAAATCCGTTATATAATTTCCTCCCATTTCATCTTTGAAGAGACCTGGAACTTTTTTATTTATTAATGGTAACTTATATACATTAACATCATCATAGTTACTTGTGTCAAAATATTGCAAAAACTGGTATTTTAAGTCACGATAAAAGTCATTTGTATATATTTCATACACAAGAGAATCAGTATCTGTATAACATAGTTTCACTCTATCTCCGTAAAATTTCTTTACAATATTGTAATGAAAGTTATACATATGTGACTTAGAAAGTTCTAATACCGTAAATCCTATATAAATGGGCTTGTCTAAAATAACTTGATCGGGTTTCATTTGTATAGCCACCAAATTATCAGATAAAATCGAAGCACTATGGAAATAGGGGTTGGCTATGAGCCTCTCAGCGGATATTGATTTTTTAGTGAGATTATTTTTATCGCTCCATTGATTAACTAAATGAACAGTTACTCTTTTTTCAGTATTTTCTAAAGTTTTCCCAAAAACACTGTTATTTAACAACTTAAAAAAGTCTTGCTCAAAACTACTTTTTGCCTTTTGTCTTAACAGAGTGTTCAATTCTATATATTTTTTTAAATATGGACACTGTTTAAAAGTTATAGCTTTGTGAATTTTACGTAATATTAAACCATGCTCTATGCATTTATTACATAAATTAGCAATAAGTTTATTTGTTTTACCTCCTGGAGGCACACATTTTTCTGGACAAAATGGTAAATCGTTATGATATTCGTGCAAATGTTCGGGATACAAAAGATCAACTTCTAATATAAAGCCCCATTCGGCGTTGTCCTCAATATTTTCTACGTGTAGATTAGCTAATTCACTTTCATTGAGAAATCTAAAACTAGAATACGGTAAATACTGGCACATACTAAAACCATAAAGATTATTACAATCGAGATATGCTATGAAACATGAAGGGTTTGACGCATTATATTCAGGCATGTACATGTGATTGGCTTTTGCATGCCGATGAGAACACATGCACAAACCTCCTCTTATACCTTTTTGAATCATTCTTACGATTGCCAAGTCCGACAAGAGTTCCAAATGAACGCCTGTTTTAAGCAACATAGCGTCAAAAGATAAACTAGGAGCGGTGATGTAAAAGGCAGGATCCAGTTTGTAATGTTGTTTACATGTTTTTCGAAAATTTTGGAATATGTCTGTCAATAAAAGTACATCCGTTTTCAAGTACAGGTCCGTGTATTCGCCTAAATTTTTTATATTAAATTCGTTCCAAACAGTTTTGGCGTGATTATAATCATCGTCGCTTATATTTACGCCGTTCAATGAATTATAAAAATCGCATTTTGGTGGTAACGATTTATTTTCATATCGTTTCCAATCAGTCATATAGTCATATGGATAAATACCTTTCCGTGTCAACAAATTGAATTTTCTTTTATCAGAAAAGTGCGATTTTAGATTAACAAAATCTTCGGTATGCATTGTTTTGGCAAGTTTGTCTAAACTCGTTCCTAAAAAGTTGAAAGAATCTAAGAATCTTATTTGTATGTACTCATTATCAGTAATATGAATAAATTTAGAAAATGATGTATATTTTTCTTTGGTCTTAGGTATAATTTTTATTTGCCCAGGAATTTCAGCCAATTTTTTTATAAATAAATGACAATCATAACCTGATAAATTATGAAAAAATACAGGAATAAATTTTGGAACTTTATGTTGTAGATTACAATGTCGATGAGCCGCGCCACGATATCGGCCTGTAATATGACAGTGATCTCTTACTTTATCGCACCATAACAAGTTTTCACATATGTGACACTGGACGGCATTGAAAAAATCAAAGTCATCTTTTTCTGTGAATATCATAGGTTCATTTTTAGACAGAATTCTGTATATTACTTTAACATCATCTATCAAATATTCAACAAATTTCAAAACACAGTCTTTACCGCGATAACTTCTATAACCTTCAAATGAACCCTCGAAAGATGATACTATATTATAGGCGAACGCCGCCGGCACGTGGCGTTGTGAGTATGACGTGTTAGCGGTGGTGTTCGATTCAGCGGCACCAATTGGTTCAAGCAACGTCTCACAATCCGCATATATCACAAATGGAATATTTTGTTTTCTATCATAATTCTTGAATTTTAAAAATGATCCTTTTTCTGGCAAAACTGTAACTATCCCTCCACACAAATGTGTATCAATTTGACTGAGAGCCGAAAAAAATAACAAGCACGTTTCACAGAAATATAATTTGCCATGATGTTTGGTGATTTGATTTCTAACGAGACGTGGCAAGTCCTTGATAAGGCAATAGTGGGAATTTGCATTATTTTCTAGAAACAACAAGTGGATGCTTTTAGATTTATTGTTATTCGTAGATTTATACAAGGGACCTATGATTGTCTTATTATTTTTCAACCCATACACGAAAATATTCAGAAAGGGATTATTTTTCTCAAAAATCACTATATCAGAAAAAGTTATAGGAAATGACAAATCATCAATGTTTAAAATGTTCTGAAAGTGAGGATAAGACGAAACTCGGTCAGAATGTCGGGTTGCAGGGCACAAGGCTGCCACAACACACCACAAAAAGCAATACTTGTCTTTGTTTCGAATATTCAAACAAGCTTTTTTATTTTTTATGAATTTTGGTAAATCTATAAATCCGCTGCCGCCAAGAGGCTGATATTTATTAATGTTTATTTCTAAATGTGAATTATTCAAAAAGGTCCAACCGCTATCTCTCTCCTGAAATTCTTCTATTTTTTTTAACAGCAATGTTATCGCAGATTTATAAATTGAATCGAACTCGTAATTAACATGAACTATATAATTTTTTGTACAAAATGATTTAATTTCACTTTGATCACTTTTATATAAAAGAAAAACAGAAAAGAGTTCAAAATTAATTTTAACAGATGTGTGTATGTAAAGTGATCGATCTATTAATTTTTTTACTTGATCACAAATACTACTCAGAAACATCTCTGGGAAATTATTTACTTGCTCGTCGGTTGCAGTTATCCTATAACTTACAATACGTCCTTTAAACGAAGTATTGATAATTGAAACATTGTCGTAAAATGGGGTTGCGCTATTGTTTTTATGTGCATTGCTCCGTGAATGACCCAACCATCGACGATTATCTACGTACACTTTGCAAACCGAACAGTATGGCATTATTAATATTACAGTATCTATCTAATTATAATTTACAATGCTTTATACTATTTTAAATTACAGAAGCACCAATCGTGCTTATAAACTACAACAAAAATAATTGTTCAATACTTACAAAATATATAGTAAGTATAAAAAACACTTGTACAAATTTCAAGTCGGATTTTAAATTGAATGAAGTGGCTTATCCAACACCATAAGGCCAATGCCTGTGTCCTGTTGAAACTCAGTTGTCGGTTGTGCTTCTCGTTCTTATTCACGAAAGTATCTTGTTTTTAAAACATTTCTGAAAGAGTAATGCACAATGTTAGTTGAATATTAAACGTATTTTTAACATACAATCAACAATACCAAAGATTTTTATGTTTATAAAAAATATTTATAGTTACCTGAATTCTGCCGTTTTTCTATTTTAGTTCATATTTCTATATTCTGTAGCTCAATATAAAACTGTATTGATATATCAATTTGTATGTGATATACCGATTATTTGTTATAAAAATATATTTAACATTTTTTTATAAATGCTGCTATGTTACTTCAACATTTTTTTGGCAATGAACTTTGAAAAAGTAAAAACAGCTTTTATAGTAATTTTGAATTCAATATTAAAATAATAATTAATCATAAGAGTCATATTATGGTTACTGTTCATACGATCTTCTTCCATTAGAAGGATATACTCAAATATCAGGTAAATAACATGGTTCATATCGCGCTATGTCCGCTCAACCTATATATTAATTTCCAGTCAGCAAAACCACATTTGCGTCAATTCAAATAAGGATGGTACATACGTATCACGGGCATGTATTCAAATTTAAGTTATTTTATTACAATATTTATTCAAATGAAATATTTCTTACATTAATGACAATTTGTTATAATGACAATTTTATAATATTATACACAAAGGTATTGTGAATAATATTGTTATTTATTACGATAAAAATTAAAAAAGGAAATAAATTATGGTCAATATCATAATATAAAGAAATTACTTGTAACAGTTTGAAGTTATTAATATGGTATTTGAAATAATCTGTATAACATAATTTATGGATAATTAAATATTTACAATGAAATGTAGTATGTGTACCACCAGCCTTAAGCATTTTTGCTGCATGGACGTTCAATGTTACGCAAACTCTGAATGCGCATTTTACACGAGTGTAATACGTACACGGAAAAAAGTAACGTAAAATACATTATATCATAGCACATGCAACATTTTTAATGTTGCAAATTATCTTTCGTTTTTCGATTATAAACAACTGGGTTTTGATGGAAGCGACATAACAAAATCAACTCTACAAGACGGGAAGTACTCTTGAAGAAGTAATCAGCGAATAACCGAACCTGCTGCCAAGCTGCTGACACCGTGCCTGCTGCCACCGACTCACCAAACTTATTGTACAGGTATATTCAACCAGCTGTTCCAAACGGAAAAATGTGAGTATAAATTATTTTGAAATCACTCTCACGTACTGACTTATTGAATTTGTATATAAATATGTTGTTTTAAAATTGACAACATTTTCAGGTCTGAATCTGGATGCGAGTACTATCAACCAGCTCCAGCTTCTGAACAAAAGAAGAAATCGAACCGCTGCCTATCGGCGGACAACATCGGGAAGCGCAAGCCAGCCTCAACGGCGAATTCAACACGAACGAGGTAAGAAATTAAAATATTTTCGTAGTAAGAATGTTTTCTGTGTTTCTGCAATATATTTTGAGATGTGTGTGCAGTGTCCAACTACCGCGTGTATCTCTCGAGGTAATAGGCATTGTTTTAAAACATAGTTTTTGTTTAAAACAGTACTGATACGGTTGGTAGATATAATGTATTCCTATCAATTTAAAAACGTTTAGGAGAAACTTCAGTGATATGTTGAAAATTAACATTTAGGATTTTTATATTGTTTCAGTAAAAAAACAAAGAATACTGTTGATATATTTGGTATAAGTCGCAACTACGCAACGGAGACAGAGCAAACTGAAAGTATTAGTCGGCTCTCGTCATATTTTGTGAACCGAGTGGCCAACGGCAGCGAGCGGCGAACAGCGAGCACCAGCGGTGAATACTACATCGACTGCAAGGTGTACAAGTCGAGCGACGCGCACGACACCGAACCATTGGACATGTGGAAGAAGGCGCTCATCCGTATCAAGTTCCAAACCGACACCGATTCCCCTAAGTGGCGAAAATTACAAGAGTTCGTGCGTTTGTCTGATTTATTGTTCGAAGAACCACCCAAAATATATAATACCTAATGCTAAATAAAAAATAAATAATTCGAAAACGTCACAGTTATTTTACTGAACCAAAGCTTTCACATTCATAAAAAAATAATACACTTAACATTTCATGTAAGTTGCAGTCATAATTTTATGAATTCGTACAACACACATTACAAACCTTTATTCTACCTTCGACATTCATTGATTGCCTGTTGTCAGAGTATAAAACTGTGCTGTGAATTCATGTTTTGAGTCGATCATTCCATATTGAACATCCTAGACCACCGTCCGGAGCGATGGCAAACTTATCAGAGTATAAAATTGTGGTGTGAATTCATATTTTGAATCGATCATTCCATATTGGGCATTCTAGACCACCGTCCGGAGCGATGGCGAACTTGTTTCGCCGAGCGACAGGTGGTCTAGAATGCCCAATATTATCCTACTATCCTTCTACTATTTAACCCAGTTTATAAACTATAATACCTTTTTATTTTTTTAAATGTAAATAACAATCCAACAGATACGTCTAGAAACCTTAAGGTGAGGCCTATGTTCAGCACTAGACTTTCAGAGGTTGAAAAAGAAATAACAATAAACATACACCAAAATCAAATCACCAAACAATTTCCCCACCCCTTAGCTTGAACTACACTTATCATATTTATTGCAGTCACCTTGTCGCGTCCGGACAAATAATACAACATTAAAGTTTCCAAACAGTGTCTCAAAACATTTACAAACAAATAATTTGCACAATTTGTCCTTAAGTGTAGATAAAAATCTTGAAAGAGGCATTACAAGTCGTCCGAGAGACTGACAAATATGGACGTCACCCTGGGATCATCGGATTTATCTCGCTAAACTTTCTGATCGTCGATTGGATTTACGAGGTCTTTGCATATTTATAACTTCAACTTTTAGCCTCATTTTTTACTTTACGTTTTTCTCCCCTTTTGATTTAGGCAGAGTTGTATCATGTCCTCATTTGGCTAGCTATTCCAAGTCACATGTAATAAGTGTCAATTCTTATCAAAATTTGACTAAACTAAGTTCAAAATCGAACAAAAGGCCTCATTTTAACACCAAACTATGTTCGACCACAACCAATCATAGCTCAAATTATCTGTTATCCTTCCCATTGCTATGAACCGAAACTTCAATACCATTAATAAAGGGGTAATTTTGAATAATACGCTTGTAAATGAACAATGGCGGGTCAACCGAGCGCCTCTTTATTTATGAGATGGCATTATTGATGAGCCACAGCACCTATAAATCAAGGTTAGACGTAGTAATGCGTAGAAATGACTAGTATGAATATTGAATTCACAAGATATTGCTATATTATGGAGCTGTCTCTATTAACTCTCTTATTAATAATACAGAACAGTACTAAGTACTAATAAACCGTACAATACAGTGTTATTATTTTCTCGTAGATCAAATATTCAAGAATACAATAAGGCTAAATCGTATCCTCAGATTTTAGGTCAGCTGAAATGACTTTCAAACCTGAATACAATAGTACATGGCGGCAGAAAAATGTTTTTTTGGGATGATATTTTTATAACTATCTTTTGCTTGCGACTTCGCCCGCGTTATTCAGTTTTCCGTAATAAAAAATCCGATATAAATTTTCCCGAGATAAAAAGTAACATTTGTCCCGGATTTCAAACTATCTCAACACAAAGTTTATTGCAATCGTTTCTGTGGTTCCAAAGATTACTTTTTACAAACCATCTCACAAACTTCACCTCTTTAAAATATTAGTTAATAAAATCAGTTATAACACCGAATAAATGAACTTAAAATAAGCCAAATTTCATGTACCTATAGACGAAGTTCTACTATAAGTTTCACACAATCGGATTTCACCGCTATCCTTGCGTCTGGGGACAGTAGAGTCATACATAATAACTGGCTCTACGTAGGAACAGGAACTTTAAACTAACTCTCAAGAAAGAGGTCCTCGATGGTGCAATGTAATTTATTCTTATTATTGCGAGGATAATAGAGATTATTTATTATTTCTATCTCGGCTTTGTGTTTCTGTATAATATCTTAGTCTTTACCTCTGCTAACTTTGTGCCAAAAAATATTCATAATTAAGATGAGATGAGTTGTTGCACCAAAAATCTGGGTTTTATTATTTGCTCACTTTTGTGGTTTGGTGCGAATATGGAATATGTGTATGCTTTTGTGTATGTGTGTGTGTTTCTCATTGTTTTTATAGCTGTAATGTTGCCGCTCCGACAATTTTTCTATAGTAGTAGTAGTTGCATTAGGGCGTGTAAAGTTAAAATGTTATCCTTTTTTTTACTTCTAGTAAAGTAACTCAATATAAAGTGTTACTTTTTAAAGAAGAGTATGTAGCTTCATTTCGTAATGCAATGTAAAAAGGACCCAGGACAGTAGAATACTGGAATAAGCAATCAATATTACATAATATTATTTTATGTTTTTGAGAAACTCCACCACGCCAGTCCGCTTAATTCCGATTGCTCACGAGAGCCACTTTGCAGTTACCATATAAAAACTTTTTTTTGTTATCAAAAACATTTCTAAAATTTTCTAAGGTACCTTAGTTTCAAACACAGAACACAAAACTGAAATACACTCGAGAACAATTCGAACCCGCACCTGTTCGGTCTCACGGCGTATTCACATCTTTAATTCATGCCGTACAACGTACAATGTACCATTATTTACGAAATAAATCATACATTATATTTTGTAAACCTTTTTTTAATTATTTTTTCCACCAACTGGCAATCGAGCATGTAACTGGAGGTAAAATTATCTCCACTGCCTATGAATATCGACATTTTTAAAAGAATTGTGAATGTACTGCCGGTTTTAAAGTAAGGGAAATGGCGATATTTTTCGACAGTCAAGCAACAAGGCGAGTTACTTGCCCATCTTATTTTGTAGTATTATAGACTCTAGTTAATGCTTTCGGATGAATACACACGGAGCCAATTGGCATACATAATGTAACTAAATTTAGATGATCAACATCTAATTAGCTGTCACGTAAATTAATTGCAATCAGAGTATTAATATCATACTACTGAGGTTAGTCTTGTAATATTCGAACGGATATTTTTTTTATACAATGGTAGAATTTTTCTCTAATTCATGAATGGGAAGCTTAATTGTGGTAGAAATGCTGTTCCACAGAAATCTGAGATGGAGTGACAACCTACGAAATTGTGATGTGTGATGTGTGAAAGGTTTTTTATATTTAATCAACGTCCGTTCCATTGTCAGTAAATTCTTTCCTATCAAACAGACATTGTGTTCATCATTCTAAAACTTTTTAGAATTGCGGAAGCTAATTTGCAATGAAGATCACTAAACATCAAGTGAAGCACTGGTTCGTTCACTGGCTTGTGAATTGCGGAGGCTTATTAGTAATGGAGATCACTAAACTTCAACTGAATCACTGGTTCGTTTACTGGCCTATGTTAATATGTTTCCATACCGGACTTGGTAACTTGTAGTCCAAATATAACGTCAATTACTTGTTAAACACAATGAACTCTACCAAAACGACTAAAGCCCCAAATCACCACCATCACAATCGACCTACAACGCAACTAATTTCTAAACAAGCAACACAATGCACTCTAATGTTAGTTATTTGTTTCCGATACGCGGACAATACGCCAAATGACTGTCAAAGTCCCGCATTAGGCATTGTGACAGTCACAATATGTGTACTATGTGATGCTAGATTATCAGCTTGAATGTGCTATGATTGTAGTAAGGTTAGTACAGTCGGCCATATAAGTAACTGATCAAATTATTTTTTTCAAATCTAATACGCGTTAAATTTAGTTTTTGTTTGTAGTGAACTAAATACGAAGAGAGAAAAAAATGGTAAGCATACAAAAGTGTTTAGGTGGAATTAAGTTTTAAATTTGTTGGGCTACTTATGTGGCTGATTGTACACGACTCTGTAATTATTAGATGTTGAGAGAGGTGTTGTAAGACTTAACGCCTTTGCCTCTGCCTTGTTTCAGGATGATCAGAGAAATGTAGTGTCACGCAGTGCTTTTCTATTATAAATGTTGTTTTGGTGGTCTTGCTTCTATTAATTAGCACTTGCCAGTAATTTCCCTCACTTTCTAGTAGTCATACGAGAAGCTAGCTCATAATTATTATCGGTCATATAAAAAAAAATATGATAAAATCGATATTGACTATTCGCTACCGCCATTTTGAATCTTATTATTTTTCACGTTTTTCTTTCTTTTTTTTTATAGCATCGAATGACGAGACGAGCATGCCGTTCGCCTGATGGTAAGCGATACGACCACCCATAAACAGTAGAAATACCATCCAGAACCTTGAGTTACAAAGTTCTGTGCGGCATTCCACTGCGCTCGTCATCCTGAGACATAAGATGTTAAGTCTCATTATGTCCTGTAGTTACACTGGCTACAATGCCATTTAAACCGAAACACAACAGTGCATGCACACTGCTGCTTGGCGGTAGAAATAAACATTGCGATGGGTACCCACCCAGACGGACTCTTACATATGAGAGTCCTACCACCAGTGAACGAAGTGAAGTGCGTTACCTAGACGTTATCTTTTAATTATTAATTCATTCGTTTAAATGTAAATCACAACTTTGCATTATTCGCCTTTGTTCCTTAAACTCACAACTTCCTAGAACAAGTACAATTCATGTCTAGCCCGTATCTATATTTGGCAGAGTATTACAAAGCGAGCGCAAACCGTCACAGATTACGAGTGTTGTATCCTCTCTGTTGTTGGCATACTAAACACCTTATCTCTTTGGCAATACTATGAACTCTTACTGTACTGAATTTGGACTAGATTTTCCGCTGTGATTGTTTATAATGTTAATTTTGTGTATTTTGAGAAGGTTGCGAATTACGGATAACAAAATTATGCTGAGTGGATGAACTTATGAGATAATTAAAGAGTTGAAGCGAAGCAACATCCTTTAATACATATTGACATTAGTCAGTACATTCTACTGTCAGATACTGGCTACTTTTAGTATGTTTTGTTCATTTTGCAACTCGAAATAGACTGCCAATGCATACATCTTACTTCTTATATTATAAATGCGAAATTTGTGAAAATGTTCGTATGTTTGTCACGAGTACATCATGACCTGGATTAACATATAGACTATGATTATTAAATAGATGGCGCGAGTGACGTGAAGTGTTTTAGGGACTTTTGTAGCGGGAAAAGCTATTCACGCGGGTGAAGCCGCGAGCAACACATAGTGAAACATAAATTATATAATTAAAACATTTCATGCATTATTTAGTGCGATGGTCAGGCATTACAACATCACCGCTTCCAGAAATTTGAAAAGCCAACTTAATCGAAGTATCATTGATCGTTGTTTGAACTTAGGAAATATGAACCCTACCAATAATAAAAATAAAATAAAAAAGAAACTTGAAGTAATTTGTAGAACGTTCTTAAATGACCCAATAAGCTAAACGAATCAACGTAGTTAAGAGCAGTAATTTAACTAATGCTCGGCCGAGTTCTGCTCGCTCTGTTATATTGCGTTACTGCTGCATCGACTATGCTGAATGAACGGGTTGCTATAGCAAGATATTTCTCCCAAAATATGATATTTTTGGCAATCTTTGATTATACAACTGTCTACTTGATGATTATTGTACAAATCTACATGTGTATATATGCTGATTTTAAAAAAGAAGCCGATAACTTTGATAAAAAAATATGGATGAAGAACAATTTTACAATAATAGAACAGCAATAAGAGCCTAAAATTTGTTGTCAACCATAATGAATTGGGAACTTTGCTGTGTCAACAGTTCATGTTACCGAAGAAGATCTTACATCATTTATTTTTTAATGAGACGCGTCTCACCAGAATGAGACCAGAAGACCAGCTATTGACTAATATATACCATCAGTATCCATTCGCATACCGAATATATAGTCTACCAGAACTTTAGAAACTTTAGGGACTAGCTGGCAACACTGGCCCGCTAAATAGAGTCAAGCGTAATTTGGAACACGGTTCTACTGAGATTTGATTGAGGGATGGGAATTGTTCCATTGCTTCGAAAGTAATTTCTATATTAATTCTATTAGAAGTTAACTTCGACCGACTCAAACGTTATTTAGATTACCTAATTCAAACCGGTTCAGTTTAAACTTTAGTGCTAAACTTAGCGTCATTGATTTACTCCAACTGGTATGGTTATATGATGAAGTATTGATTTGTAGATTCTCTTTACTGATATAATAATATCTAACTATAATTAACTTGGTCAGTCAACGAGCAATGTGGTTTACTTGATAAAATTTAAACATGCTTAAAATTACACAGGCCTAAAATTAGAAGAAAACATGGATGGGATGAATTTACATCCAAAAAAATAAGCAATACTGGGACGTTAGGAATGGAGATTTTATTAATAATGATTGCAACATAATGACCGAGAAAAAATATGCCTATATTTAATCCTGGCCAGCATAAACTATTTTCTTTAAAATAACAATATGAACATGAAATTTGCCAAAATTTGCTCAAAGCCTCAAATGAACAACCAATCACACCTGTGTCACATAAACTACGCAAACCTTTTGTTAGCTCCATTGACTTAAGGACTTACCCAAAAGTGACGTCACAATACATACAATCACAATTAATCGGCCAAACAAGCAACTAACATAAGCCGAGTTCACACATAGCTCACAGTATTAGCGTACGATGTCGTCGTGAGTCGTGTGTACCAGCATTGGGGTGATGTCACACGAATAACTATTAAAGTTGAAATGAGAACTATTAATTTAAATGTAGTGTTCGTAGTTTAGTTTCTTAGATTTGAGAAGCAAATGGAAGCATTAAGTTTTTCCGATCGTAAGATTTTTTTTTGTAATCTTTAAAGCAACTTCATTGTTAGAGAATGTAAGATCTGAATACTCACTTAATTTTAACTGAAAGTTCTTTGTCAAATGAACTTCATGCTATTTACGGACATGTCACATACTATCAGACGAAAGACCCACGATTCTAGTTATTTAAAAACAAAAAAGTCATTAATTTATACGGTTATTGTCTTATGAAACAAACTTCAGCTGAAACTCTTCACTTACAACCTAATCTAATATCGTCAACTCAATGGCAGTATTATGACACTCCTATCTTTCTGAATGCAACTCGCTCATAATGTGACATCCACCTTACTATCACAGGGCGTACATTCTGATTAATGTGCCACGGGGCAGATGCTGTGGGGCGATGATTTAGATAAACTATTACCGATGTCTGTTCTGTACATGAGTAGAGGGGGGACAGTTGTGACTAAATTCACAACTACCCCCCTCTCTCCTCGTGTACCACCTACACTGTCCTTATTAATGCCTAACAATTTTTATGCGTCATGACAGATTCATGTATAAATTCTGCATGTAAATTTGGATATTAGGTCTCTTCTCACTCAGGTAAGTGAATTATGGATGCGGAGTAAACAACTTGCTAGAATAGGTCGCCGTGTCGGTGCACTATCGAATAAAATTAATTTAAGCTTCCATTCATTACTAGCAGCGGCGTTAAAGAAAAATACCGTATATAAACTCCGTATAAATAGCAACTAGCATCAGATTTAAATATTTTACACGATTAGTAAATAAAATATCACACTCCATTTTGCGTAGAGTATTAGATCAGATTCCATAAAGTAGATTCAAAACTATTTACATGAAAAATTTCTTGCCGTACCTACGTGCGTACTATCGGTAAAAGACGATTTTCGTAAAAAACAGTAACCCCACGAAGACAGCATACTAAATAAAGACTCACACATTCGCCTTCATAGCGTAAAATAAGAACGAACGGATGCGAACATTTCGCCATAATTTCGCATTCATCGCAAAAAATAATGTACTAAGACGTGTGCGGGTGGGAGGAAGGTTAGGGGGGCATGTGGGGTTAAGAGATGAATTTCTCGTCGTTTCGTGAATTACACGGCCCAACACGCGGCGTGACGGGCCGCGGTATTGTGTTAGTATATGGGTAAATTACAGATTAACCTGATTAACTATTTTTTGTTCATTAAAATAAAATTACTGTCATCTCTTTTAAGAGATTCAAATAGGGAACTTGAAATTGGACAGCCGAGGGTGGGGTCGAATTAGCTCAATTGGCACCGGCACGGTACGCTGGAGGTCGTGGGTTCAAATCCCGCCTTCGACTGTTTTTTTTTTCAAGTTTCCATAAAAATATAAAAACATAAAATTACTTACCTTTTTTTGATAAATTTATTTAATTTTACTGCCGACATTTATTACATAACTTTATTGGAAAATGTCAACACAAAACGTTAAGCAGTTTTATTTCAATGTCGAATATTCGCGCAAGCACAAAAAATCATCATGACTTTTGTTCCTTAAGGAGATTGACAAGTACATTGTCTTGTCGTCATTTCAGACATCAATAAACTAAAGGCAATCTTTTCCTTAAAAAAATCTATCAGTTAATTATAATTTTCATATCAGTGATGCCATTATAAATATAATAATAATATAAATAATAATACCAGCCCTGTATTATAAACTGCTCACTGCTGAGCACGGGCCTCCTCTACTGAGAGGGTTTTAGTCCTTAGTCTACCACGCTGGCCTAGTGCGGATTGGTAGACTTCACACACCCTCGAGATTCTTATGGAGAATTCTCAGGTATATAGATTTCCTCACGATGTTTTCCTTCACCGTTAAAGCGAACGATAATTGATAAACAGTACACACATAACTTCGAAAAGTCAGAGGTGTGTGCCGTGGGTTTCGAACCTCGGAACATTGTCTCGGCAGACCGTTCTATTCCCAACTAGGCTATAGCCACTATAAATGGATACTATTAATTTGCCTAATTGAGACGTACTACGGCCAGTACTTGATCAAGCCATTATAGTGAATAGATCATTTCATATTTACTGTAAATAGCTTGGTGCTTATAATATATAAAGATAGAGAAAATGTTAAAAACTACTTTATTACAAACACACGACTCATCATTTATAATATAAGATAAAACAAACGGATAATAAAAAAGTTTAAATTACATTTCTTCAGACAAATTATTACTTTCGCAGATCCTTGAAAAATTACCTCTAAACCCAATGATATATAAATAAAAAGCCTGTTTCTTTAAACATCCTTGTCTATACCACTCATCGATACTTCCGCTACATCTGCACGTTTCTCGTGTACTATAATGCGTAAGGTCAGACGAGAGCGCGCAGTGCGGGTACTTTATAAATCGCGATTATTACAACCGGCTCACATCTGCGTGCGCACAAATTACACGTCTGTGGGACAGCCCTTATGGCGGATTACATCTTAAGTTACGTTTTTCGTAGAGCCATTGTGTAGCGTTTCAAAAATGCATTTATATATTAGCTACTTCATACTTTTATTTTAAAAATAATATGATGTAAGAAACACGGTTATAGAGACTGGATTCTTTTTGGGTAGGGCAAATTAGTCATATTCTATCTAAATACCTCATGTACAAGAATCGCGTTTTTGTTTGGGTTTGTCTATTACTGCCGCTCATGAATCCGCAAGCAATGACCATATAAAAAAAAATAATCATTGAGCCCACTATCTCATCACAAATTATATGCAGATTTTCAACTAAACCATACTCCTTTAATATAAACACATGCTCTATACATAAAACCAGACGCTACGCCAAACTTAAAATACTATAAATTTTAAAGTATAAAACATCAAGAAACTAGATCTAGTGCTTAGATAAAAATGCAGCGTGCATGGCTGATAGTGTCACGTTATGGACCGTGAAACGAGCTGCGGGACAAACTGTACACTCGCGGCCCTGTTAACCACCCACTCACATAGTTATGCATCACACTGCAATTTGTGGACCAGTTTCATATTCTATTTATAGAAACTTGAGTTACGTCATGAATATTTTTTATTATTTTAGATTTAGCTAGTTTTAGCGAGTCATTTATATGATTTTTTCTCCGGAATTTCCTCACAATTATCTTTTATTTATGTTTGGCATATGCAACTCTGGTAAAGACCTTCTTTTGAATTTGAGAAGTTTAGAACCATAACCATTATTCTATTTCATAATATTTTATAATCTGTGACTGTTTTATTTTAAAACAATATAATTTGCTATTCATAAAATAAATCGATCCAAGACAAAAATATTTATAATAAATCGCTTTTTAAAAGTCTATCGTGGCCTCCATTGTAGCCGTTCCGTTTATATTCTGCTTGGCATATTGAAGAGGAAACAATCGACCGTGGAATACACGCTAAACTCACAAAATGATGTTATTTTCGATAGGCTCGCCACCTATCACATCACGGTACGGAATATGCACGGTGAAAAGTGGGTGCACTAGTTGCACCACTGCCTACCCCTTCGAGGATAACAGGTGTGAGTGTGTGTGTGTATGTGATGTTTTAGAGAATGTTTTAAATTCATACATAAGCTTCACGCCTTGTCTCGAAAGTTTTGACAGAAAAGCAAGTAAAGTTTTAATCTTATTTTCATTTCATATGAAGTCACTATATTAGATACAAAATCCAAGTTCGGACAGTCATCATCATTATCAGCCAAATGAAGCCTACTGCTGAATAAAGGCCTCCCCTAAAGATTTCTAGATGGACATGTCAAAGCGACCTCCATCCAGGGCGCTTTTGACGTCCACCTTGCATGTGGACGACCAACATTTTGCTAATATTCAGTAACTGACTACTATGATATGAAGATGTAAAATCATACGGCTTATCGGCAGAAATAGACATGTATGATATCAGTCGTATTATCAAATACTAAACACCACCACAACTTGTAATATAATTTTAACCCCTCTAAACATTGGAAGTAACTTAATAAGTAAGAAGCTTGTTTGTTAAATAGCAATATTCAAATGCACGTAATCACTACAACTTGAATCCAGTAACGGTACCTGTTAGAGGATAAACACGTTGTAATGGCAAAATTTACCCCTAAAATGTCAGGGGCGGCTTACACCCCTAATCCGGTGCTCCTAACAAGAGGTTAAATGATGAAAATTAACCGTACGCCGTGGATTTCACTGATTAAATATTTTACAATTGTACCTGGTAGTTAATTTTGTGACTATTTTGAATTTATATGAAGTCGGTTAAAATAGTAAATTGTATTATTATTGTATTGCATATATATTTTGTACTAATTGACACAGCGAAAAGGTATTAAATCTACAATAAAAAATAGGATTTTTAATTAGGCATAGGCTTCCTCTAGTGTTGAGAGGGTTTAAGCTTACGTACATTCCACTGGCCTAATGCGGGTTGACCGACATAACCTATGTACTTTCAAAATTTGAACGCACCTTTTTGATATACTTTAATTAAATTCATTAATAACTAACACTCAAAAATATACACGAAACGTCCAACAATCAGTGCGTCAGGTTTTGAACCAGCTTCCGATTTACATAATCGCCATCCCAAAACAAAACAATTCAATCATTTTAATGATGAAAAGCCCTCAACTGATATTAATTTCGCGTAACGAATGAGACCGCGACGTCATTACTGGCGCGTGGTTGACGCGTGCCGCTCGCCGCCGCGACGTGTACAATTATACAAATCTGCGGATATATATCTTTGGGGTTTTAACTATGGCGTCAATTAACGACTGGTTTAGACAAGGCTTTACATTCAATCGCGAGAAAAGCAAAGGATTGCATATGCTTCTAAACAATATCTTTAGACATAGAAGTATATTGATGTAGAAATCTTAACTTTCTTTTTTGTGCCAACTAATGATAAAAACCATGGCAGAGTAGCCACAAGTAGCTATCATTATGGATAGGTAGTTTGGTGAATCTATTTTCGATCAACAAATACGAATTCGAAATGCGGATAACTCTTAGTACTTATTGCTGCTTTATTTCATTTCATGATTTATTTTAAACTAGCTTTTGTCTGCGGCTCCACCCGCTTTAAAAAGTTTTTCCGGGATAAAAGTCCCGCTTTATATTTTCCCGGGATAAAAAGTAGCTTATGTGTTAATCCAGGGAATGATCTACCCGTGTGCCAAATTTCATCGAAATCCGTTCAGTAGTTTTTGCGTGAAAGAGGAACAAACATCCTTACATCCAAACATCCATACATTCTTACAAACTTTCGCCTTTATAATATTATAGTAGGATTAATAAGATGATGATTTTCACTAAAATATCTTAATTAGATTTGTCCGTTACTTTATTCACTCACAAGTCCTCGTTCGGGAATTTAGTTCCCTATTAGTGAATTTCCAAAGTCGGTCCAAATATTACAGCGTACAAACAAAAAACAGATTTATTTATACTAGAATAAAACCCATCTATCCTAAAACATTACCTCAAGAATATCCGCGAAAAATAGGTCCAAGGCTAACATTTTATTTTATGAAAAGAAAAAACAAAAAGAAGGAATTAAACGAACCGTGCCAAACTCATCACAAGGCATAAAGAAATAAATTAAATAATGAAGAATCCACCTTAAGGTGCCCCTGTCGGCTGCCCATCGCAGGGATGCCACGGTGTTTTATTTTTAAAATTTCCTTCATTGATGTGCCGAGATCTTTTGAGCAGTTGTATTGTTGTATCTGCAGTATATTTCATTGTTTTATATTATGTTTCACTTTAATTACACAAGCAGTGGAGCATATGAAGGCTCTTAAATTTTGTTACCTATAATTAATTCTACGTGTGGTGCCGGGTCTTTGCAGGAACTGGCTCGTTCCTTACGGAGATACCGTCCCGGGTTTGTGTCAAGTTTTCCGTCTTTAAGCACTTATTATGAGCAGATGAAGTTGCGGTGCTGTCTATTACCTCAGTCGCCTCTTACGACTCCTCAGTAAGAAGAGGGGGGCTATTCTACTCTGCGGGCACACACCATGGCTGTTTAAATCATCTATAAAATAGATGTATTAGGCCAATTATGATGAATTAATTCTAATTTTTTTTTGTATATTTTACTTGATTGAAGCAAATCCTACTAATATTATAAATGCGAAAGTTTGTAAGAATGTATGGATGTATGGATTTTTGTTACTCTTTCACGCAAAAACTACTAAGCAGATTTTGATGAAATTTGGCACACGGATAGATCATGTCCTGGATTCACACATAGACGACTTTTTATTCCAGGAAAATATAAAGCGGGCTTTTATCTCGGAAAAACGTATTCACGCGGGCGGAGCCGCGGGCAAAAGCTAGTGTTATATAATTTTTTAAGGATATGTCCATCAAGCTGCCATACTCCCAGTACTCAATAGAACGTCGAAATATAAACGAACGTAACGAAGGTAGTAGAAACCCAAATAAAAACTTTTTTCTTCACAATTTCTATGCTTTAAAATCTTTGTATAACATTTAAGTCAGTACAATCAAACATCTGACACCAAAACTTTCTCCCTCAAAGTTTGCGTTTGAGATAGTGACAAAGAAACAAATTTTCCACTCGACGTAACAACGTAGATGTAGATTGCACTTGTCGGTTTGTTTACACTACGTGCAACCTCAAAAGGGGGCGTTGATAATCGAGGGGACATCACTCTGGCGAATTGTCAAACAAAAATTTGTACAAACGCTCTTTTAAACAATATTTGACCATTTTAAGTGCGAGGATTATGATAAGCATTGTATTTTGAGCTATAGAATATGTTTTCAATATTTGTACTTTGAATTGGTTTCCTACCTTAGATAGGGTTGCCTTCTACCAATCGCTTTTTGAAATCGGTCGATAAGTCTATGAAACGTGAAGGGGCTTAATTCTGGACACCATAAAACATCTATAATTTTTTATTTCATCCATAAACTGCTTACGATCGAAGGCAGTCGTCAGTATAAAAATACATCAGCATGAAAACAAACTCATGGGCCATCAAAATACTATAATAATATTTTGAATCCTACTAATATTATAAAGGCGAAAGTTTGTAAGAATGTCTGGATGAATGGATGTATGGATGTATAGATGTTTGTTCCTCTTTCACGCAATAACTACTTAACAGATTTCGATGAAATTTGGCACACGGGTAGATCGTGTCCTGGATTAACACATAGGCTACTTTTTATCCCGGGAAAACATAAAGCGGGACTTTTATCCCGGAAAACCTTTTTAACGCGGGCGGAGCCGCGGGCAAAAGCTAGTCTACTATATTTCAAGCCTCTTCGTTCCATTCTCACCAAACATTCTCTAAAACGGCGCGCCTTTATCCGTCGCACGCTCTCCCCAGAGAAAATTTACATTGCATTACATACAAGACACTGCCACCCCAGAGGAAATGTCGCCGTGGCTTAAAGCATTTGCTTTTGACAACACATCAACTGTTGCCTGCAGCCATTCTTGTTTATAGTGGGTTTTAAGAGGGCTTTTATACTTTACAATCGAGTTAGTGGGTAGGCAGTTTATTTTTCTTTTAACAATGTTTCATTGCTTGCTCATGCTGTAATATTATTAGATTGCTTCCTTGAGTAGTACTGTCACTAAACGAGAGTTTAAATATAGTTTGGTGTAAATACTTTGATCACACATTAGTTTACACAGTAGACTTAAAAAAAAGCGTAGGTATCAGAGCACTGACCAAACCATAGACATTACGTTTCCAAAGTTAATTAATATTGGTTATAGTTTATAGACGATCTTAAAAAAAGAGCGTATTCTCACCTAAAAGGCTGGCAACGCATCTCTTTGCCCCCTGGTATTGCAGATGTTCATGGGCGGCGGTGATCACTTACCATCAGGTGAACTGTATGCTCGTTTGCCCCTATATCATACCAAAAAGATATATCATGCGCATTTTTTATATTATGACTACAACAAGTAGCATGAATTAATAGCTTAGTGTTTTACTTTGATACAAATGAATGCCAGACGAGCAAGCCACTCGTCCGATGGCAAGCGTCTCGATCACTGCAAAGTGTAGCAACACAGACTACCAAACTTTGAACTACGAAACAGATAATTTTGATTGCAGCTAGACCATAACCGTATCAAGTCACCTTCATATTTATTTGTTTCGAGCCAGACTTTACATTTCTCTATCGATAAACTGTTACAAATTCTATTGCCTTATTTAAATATCGAATTCAAGATCCATTTTAAAATAGGTTATTTTCAACTCATTCAAATGATATAAAATATGTATCTACGTACCTTGAAAATCATTCGTATTCAATGTTTAATAATTTATTTACATTGCCATTAAAATACAAATAAATGGACTTGAGAATGAACGAATGATTGAATGAACGAACTTTCCTTGGCTAATTGTATTGTTTACGTGAACGGAGTGAGTCATCCATCTTCATTTGGCAGATCAACGTTCGGCTGCCGAGGGTATCTCGTTGGGGGAGTGTAATCATGAGATGCTGAAGAGAAGAAAATAAAATAATAGTAGATATTCAGGTTAAATGCTTTTTCATGGTTACTTACGAGGAATTTCAATGTTTTTATGTTTTTTTTATATTTTGATTAATTCGGTCTGAGTAGTATATTAAACCAGAAATCAATTATAGTGTATTCCAAATATATTAAATCATTAGCTAACAAGGGATATTGCTTTAATTGGTGCTGAATTATAGCGATCTTAATTAAGATATGCCAATTGCCTCAACTAAGTTAGGAGATGAGCCATGATAGCAAATTTTGCACTTAATGAAGTACAGGTCAAATAATTTCAAGAAGCCAAGAAGTGATCCTGTGGCTCGTCTTTTTTTTAATCTTTTTTATTTCCAAATCATAACATTTTTAATAATGATTGGATGTTATTAAGAAACGTAAAAACTACTATTAATTTGGATCATTGAAACACAAACAGATACAATTCTTGATTGGCAATAATATTCTTTTTCAGAGAAGATGTACATTGTACAACAAAACTCTTTTAAATAGTTAAAGGTAATCTAAATGGAGAGTAACATTCCATTTAATCTAGTACGATCTTTATAAATTATACCATAAATTATACCAAATTTTTCCAAAGATATCATTCTCGTTTCTAATTCCCTCAAAGGGTTTTGAAAGCCGTAGCGTCATGGTAGCTAATTTGTTGGCAACATTCCCCTGGGCGGACGCATTAAAACTTCGCTAAACTTTCATTTTTGATTGGTCTAATATTATAATTTCATCCTCTGCTTTGGATGTTAATTTAATTATTTCGGCTTTCATTTTCAAATGGTTTGAACTGGAAATTATCTTCTTTATCTTACATAATGTTAATGAAATTTTGTGTGGACGGCAACGCCTCCGCTGTGCTCATGGCATTGGCGTCGTCCATGGATGACGGTGACCACTTACCATCAGGTGGGCCGTTAGGTCGTTTGCCTCGAAAGCAATAAAAAAAACGTTTTTATGTTAGAAGTGAGTAGTTGGATCTCTACCTTTCACATACCTCACATGGCTAATGTACCCACAGTAGTAAAGTTGGCTGCTGTTACTAATAGGTACCTCATGATACTAAATAGTACTAAGTATAATACGCCAAATACATATTTAGGCACATAATAGCATTCATGCCAAACATTACCAACTTTTATTAAAAAATACACTCTACTACAAAATCATTCTGTTTCTACATAAAACAAAAAAATCAAAAAATAAATAATTAATTTTGACAATACTAAAATCCCGGGCCTTTCGAAGAAGACAAATACCCAGACAGCAGGGGATGTCGACGCAGTCTAATCAAATAATTAGTCAATATTGACTCACTCTAATTAGGGGGTCGGTTCGTAAAATAATAATGCAGTTTGTGTTTTACAGTCGGTAAGGGGTATGCTTTAGGTACCATTGATTCAGGTATATTTGCTTAAAAAACCTGCATTGCTGTATTTGTCAGGCAGGGCAAACAATGATTTTAGTAGCATATAGGACAATTAACGAGATAGCGGATCACCTCACCCTAAATAGATATCTCTGCCGTCCTAAAACACTCATAATACCAGAAGACTCATAGATGTACCATAGATGGATGCTCAAAGGGATGTTATATGAGCTCGTTCCGTGATGAGCCACTGTATATCCAATATTACTGATATAAATTTGACTGTCTCAGTGGCGTAATTGTATGGCCTACGCGGTACAATCACTCCTCTGAAGTCCCGGGTTCGAATATCGGGTCGGGATATTCTGCTCCGTATCAGCCCTGAGTCTAAATTTGGTGTCTGATATGGCTCGCCTCTTATCACATCATGGGACGGAACACATATGTCAAAAGTGGGTAGTTACACTTCCACCTCCTGCTTCGGAAATAAAGGCGTGACGTGAGTGTGTGTGTGTGTGTGTGTTCTGTGTATAATTTTGGCTGTCGTCGAATAGCTATTGGGAATAAATAAAAAATCGTATTGGGAATGGAATAAACTAGATTAGTATAAGGAAAAGTTAAGACCTACTAATATTATAAAGGCGAAAGTTTGTAAGAATGTATGGATGTCTGGATGTTTGTTCCTCTTTCACGCAAAAACTACTGAACGGATTTCAATGAAATTTGGCACACGGGTAGATTATGTTCTGGATTAACACATAGGCTACTTTTATCCCGGAACAATATAAAGCGGGACTTTTATCTCGGGAAAACTCATTTACGCGGGCGGAGCCGCGGGCAAAAGCTAGTAACATCATACTAATATTATAAAGCTGAAGAGTGTGTTTGTTCGCTTTATTATTTGTTTAGTTGAACGCGCTAATCTCAGAAACTACTGAGCTGATTTTGAAAATTCTTTCATTAATAGGAAGCTATAGGCTACTTTTTATCTCGGGAAAATATCTTTATCCCGGAAAAACTTCTTCGGGCGGGCGGAGACGCGAGTATCACCTAGTCTTTAATATATTCTTACTATCGTGTTTCTATGCATTTTAAGAAGACTCACCCTCAGAATAAACATCATCTCTTACAGCCCAAATAACACTTATTATATGCATCGAAGGTCGATATAAAACCGTGACCCCGGCTCGTAATCGCACGGAACCTTGTGAAGTTATTCGCACCTGACTGGAATATTCTCTGTAAGCATGTACATAAGGATTTTTTTGCTAAAGATTTTTTGTTTTTAGTAGCAGATGATTACTCATATGTGCAATTTTTTATTTTGTTTTCGTTGAATGTGTAATGATACATTGGTATATGAAAGCGGAGGTTACATGGTGGCATAGTTGTACGACTGCAATGCTCAAGTCTCGGGTTCGATCCACGTGTCGGAGAAAAGTGATATTGAGTTTTTCTATTCAGTATCAGCTCGGAGAGCGGAATTTGTGCCCGATATGGCGATAGGCTCGCCCCCTATCACATCATGGGACGGAATAACGGCGAAAAGTGGGTGCACTAGTTGCGCCTCTGCCTACTCCTTCGGGGATAAAAGGCGTGACTGTGTGAGGTTACCTGGTATTTTAGCCCTATACCGGGTGGAAGGGAAACGCTCTCGGAAACGAATATAGGTGATAGTATTGGTGATTCCTGACGTGATGGCACTAAAAAAATCGCGATCGCATTGTTACAATTTTCGTAGGATTTTCTCAAATTTCTGTACAGCTTCACGTATAGATAGATAAATCAAACTATTATTCTGAAAAACATAGTAAAAAAGGTCAATATTTCAAAAAAATCGTAATGAAACACGTACATCAGCTGACGGGTTAACGACCGCGTGGCCGCCGCGCTGCCTTGTCGGCGTTTGCTTTTTCATCTTTTAAAATTGAACATCACACACTGTTTAACAGCAGCAATAGCTAATTTATTACGCAATCAGTTTCTAGAGACCTACCATCTAACCAGATAAATCTTGACAAATTATAAAACAAATTCCCAACTACATCTGTCTGTCTCAATGTGATAAACTGAAAAACAACTGGAGAGATTTCGATATGGAGATATTACGTGACCCTAGTCAAGTAAAGTCCTAGGCTAATTATAATTCCGGGAAAACATAAATAATAAACCATATTATTATTATTTTTCCGTTATCCCTTATGTCCATCCCATGGTTGTCTGTAAGAGATTGCCTTGTGCGATAAGACCGCCATTTGTACTTTTTTATTTTTTTGTTTTGTGCTTTATATCTCTGGTGTACAAGAAAGTTTATAATAAATAAATAAATAGCGGGACTTTTTTCAGTGAACAACGCCGCGACCTAAAGCTAGTCTACATTTTGTTCAAAACAACAGTAAATTAAAACATACTGCGGTCGCTGAAATTCGATACGCTTTTATGAAAGTGTCAATAGTTATTTTTGGCTCGGATGGCGGTTGGCCGCCGAATTATTACGCGCCTAACGCTGTCCACCGCAGAAGCCACACGCGCTGCAATATAACCTATTGTGAATTTATCGAAATTGGGCAATGTGGTAGTATTGTGTGGCAGCTAATCACTTTGTCAGCTGTTGTGGTTCTTAATTTTGATTGACTATGTGTTAATTATTTTATCATGTGGTTTTATGAATCAGAGGCTGTGGGTTTTTTTTTGGAGAGAGGCAAATGTTTGTGTGATTCATATTAAATATTCGCGAAAATTTCCCTTGCTTTTTAAGCTCCATTGAATTGCTGTAGATGTCGGTGATGCAAATACAATTGCTCTGGTACTTTACTTTTATAATCATGTTAAGTTATATAAACTGGCCATGACTGATGAGGATAACTACTGGCTTGTTTACCTAGATTTAGCATCAATACAAAATTAAAAAATTATTTAAGCAATAATATATTGTCATATTACGACATTAATAAGATAAACATTATTTTAAATTCTGTACCAAAAATTACACCTATTTTTAATAGCAGTCTTTAACATAAAAAATTCAAGCAATAATCTATCTTGTCTACGCGCGGTCTTCCCGCCGGTTTTCTGGCCTCCGTATCGGCCTTAAAGCTGTTTTTCCAGCTGCTTCGTGAGCTTCTTATTGCAACAAACTGTTTAGCTAACAGCTTCCAACGCTCAAATGATAATCTAGAATCAATTGTATCTTTTATTTTGCTTTGGATTTAATTTTATTGAGGGGATTTGTGGTTTATTACTTTTCCTTCGCGATGGATGAGAAAGGTAAAGTAAACCAACGGTCGCACTATATTTATTTACTCCTTAGGGACGTATTAATAATCTCACTTTTGAGTAAGAAGGAACTTAAGAAGATATTCAATGTATTGAACTATTTATTATTGAATACAGAACCTCCTTTTTGAAATCGGTTTAAAAGGCCAAGTACCCTGTACCTTGAATTCCCGACCAACCGAAGATTGATGAAGTTGGAGGAAACCATAGTTAGTAATAATGTATCGATAGTACATGGTGTAACAACTTCATGGAGGAAATGAAATAAGTGTGCCAGAATCGAGCAAAAAGGCAATCCATAGTCTCTGCCTACCCCTCTGTAGTGGCTATACTATGTTTATATTTAATTTCACATATCATACATTCCGTACACACCAGACGTCAAAGCTTACTTTTCGTGAGTCTCAGAGTAGCATAAAGGGCCGCGGGCGTAACTTAGCATAAGGAGGGTTCATTACTCTGTCCCCCATAGCACTGTTACTGCGACATAACGTTTGAGGAAGCAATTCCATTGTGTACATAAGATGTTTTATCTAGAGCGGGGAGCGTTCATAAATTTGTTATAGGTGTAAGGTCGAGGGTGAACGGGTTTGCGCGCCATTGTATCGCGGATATACAGCAGCTATGGCGGTCAGTTGCAAATACATATCCATACAACAGAAATACGAAATGGCATCGTTACTTTCATACTGAGAAAATAAGTCAGGAAGTCCTTCTGATATGAGGTATTTATGTAAAAACAGCAAAGATGAACAGACAATAAAAAATCCTCTAATGAAATAACAAGCCTATTTATGTTGGCAATCGAGTGTCCGCATTTACAAATCCAAACTGCTTTCAAATTCCGACACTAAATCATTAACGAAATTAATTAATGACCTCTCATCCGGGCCCTTTTATTTGGCCCAAACAAGCCCACTCGACCCGCGGGTACGGTACAATCAGAATGTGGGTAATGCATTCGTAACGACCTATGTATGCTCACACTTGTGCTTGAGAGGGTAGATAGAGGTGTTACTACACGCCAAACGGGCGGTCGTATCGCTTCCCATCAGGTGAGCGGCATGCTCGTCTCATTATTTAACAACAATAAAAAAGAACATACGGCTATAAACCAAGAATAATTAGGTCATAGCTTTTTTATTGACATGACGAGCATGCCGCCTGCCTAATGGTAAACGACACGACTGCCCATAAACAGTAGCATCACCATATTGAACTTTTGATTACAAAATACTGCATCGCGCTCCCCTGGGCTCGTCATCCTGAGACATTAGATCTTAAGTCTCACAATGCCTGGTAATTACACACACACACACACACTCAGGCCTTTTATCCCCGAAGGGGTAGGCAGAGGCGCAATTAATGCACCCACTTTTTGGCGTGCGTATTCCGTCCCATGATGTGTTAGGGAGCGAGCCTATCGCCATGTCGGGCACGAATTCTAGACTAAATAGAATAACCCAATATAACTTTCCCCGACCTGGGGATCGAACCCGAGACCTCAGCATTGCAGTCTCGTACCGTAATACTCCAACCGAGGCAGTCATTACGCTGGCTACAATGTCCTTCAAACCGGACCACAACATTGCATGCATACTGGTGCTTGGCGGTAGAAATAGATATTGCCTTGTTAGCTATATCTCTTTCACACTTTTTGCGTGCATGCACTTGATAGCTTGCTAGGAACGTACAGTCCATTGTCTTATAATCTACTAGCCATCCGCCTCAGCTTCGCACTTATACTTAGCTACTCAGAGCAAATATGCCTACATTGTTTTCTGCCGTACAAACATTGATGTATTGGGTTTTTAATACATCAATGCGTACAAAACATTAATAAAATAATTTATACACACAAACTTCCTTCAAGAATCACTCCGTCCATTAGTGAAAATTATATGAAAATCTGTTAAGCAATTTTTTAGTTTATCGCGTTCAGATAGACACACGGAAGCAACCGGGGGACTTTGTTTTATAATATGGAAGGATAGTTGGAACTAAGGATTTTTTGAATTTTTATATAGCTTATTATTTTAGTTGAAGTAATTGATTGATATTGATACAGTTCATTAGGAAGTGATATATTTGTGACGTTTGGTATTTATCTAACCCACTAACCAGGAATCAAACCTGAACCTCAGTCCAAACTCACATGTACCACATAAATCAAATCTGACCCGCGGCTACAATCAACATGCATACGTAAAGCCTCCTCAAATATTAATGAGATTTCTTGCACTTTAATATTTAGGGGCTCACGATCCGCCACTGCTTTATCGTGGGGTGCGTTGAATTGTCGATTAGATGTGTTTTTGAATATTGTTTATGACAGACGGTGTATGATTTTGTTTTTTGTAATACCAACACTGGTGATTTTTTTTATTCGGGCACGGCAAAGTGACTGCACCTTACCTGATGGTAAGCGAGATGCCGACCAGATAGAGTATCGAATCCAGATGGTTATCTCATGCCATTCGACACAATCATGCCGGCCTACTGAGCTGCTTCTTCACGCTACGGCGGAAGGACCCAGTATTATAGTATAAGTAGTTGAAATAATATATAAGTAGTTAATATTATATAAGTAGTTGAAATATAATGGGCTAAGAGACATCGCGTGGTAGTTTACTGGTGATACGTCTCTTGTTTGCGAGAAGCCACGCCGTCTCAGTAGGTTCCATCGTACCACTGTTGTGTTCCAGTTTGAAGGACATTTTAGCCAATATAATTACTGACATGACGTAACATTAAATAAACAATGTGTAAGATTACATAAATATTTTACTGGTGTCAGGTTTCTCGTACGCGAGGCGCCGTCTGAGAAGGTACTACTGCATTTCCTATTTCTTCTGCCAAGCAGCAATATGTAAGCACTGTTGTATTCCAGCTTGAAGGACAATGACACCAGCGTAAGTACTGGGCATTATGAGACTTGAAAATTTAATGGATCTGGGTGAGGAGTGCAGTGGAATGCCATGCAATACTTTGTATTTGTAATGAAAAGTTCTGTATGGTGTTGCTACCTTACAATAATCCTACTTCCTACTAATATTATAAAGGCGAAAGTTTGTAAGAATGTATGGATGTCTGGATGTTTGTTCCTCTTTCACGCAAAAACTACTTATCGGATTTCAATGAAATTTGGCACACAGGTAGATCATGTCCTGGATTAACACATACGCTACATTTTATCCCGGGAAAATATAAAGCAGGACTTTTATACTGCAAAAACTATTAACGCGGGCGGAGCCGCGGGCAAAAGCTAGTAACACATATTCTATGGTTGCTACTATTACTATGGGCGATCGTATCGCTTACCATCATGCAAGCGGCATGCTCGTCTAGTCATTCAGAAGCAATAAAAAAGGTCCACAGAGTTCTGAAACCTTGAAGAACTAAAGGTTACAACGCCAGAAGAAACCGAAAATATGAATAATTTTTTCGTGTATGCGGTCCTTGTTAGAAGTTATTCAATGACGCACCTTACGTAGTACGTACCAATGTCGTGTCATATTTGTAGATCTAATTTCTCATTAAAGGTACACTTTTTAGACATTCTTTTTTTCACTATCATGTGGTAAAAACTTTGTAAATCTGTTTAAACATACACCAATGGAGTCTAGTAATGACCAACCGTTAAATTCGAGTGTATCGACTCTACTCCGATTAATTTATCTAGTCAACGGTAGCATTAAAGAAAAATGTACTCTACCTGGCTAGAGAGTTAATGGCTTTTCCAACTACCCACTTAGTTATACCCAATCTAATAGTTCACTTGACGGGGATAAAGAGGAGTGAACCGTAAATTTATAACGTAAAAGACTTTGCCATTGGTAGGTAAGTTTACATTCAAGGTAAGTAAGGCAAAATTTTAGATTGTATCGGGAATTTTGCATTTTTCTTATAGATTATGGAAAATGTTAGTTTCAAAATGTTTTAATTTCATTGATGTTCTGTTGGAGTTAGATTAGCTTTAACTGTTGGCTTGATTATCAGGTCAAGCAATTAGAAATGTGTATTCTGGATAAAAGGTGCTTTTGACAGGTCCGTCTGAAAATTTTTAGGGGAGGCCTATGTTCAGCAGTGGACGTCAAGTGGCTCGCGATGATGAAGACTTTATATAAATAAATTACACCAGATGTTAATTCGTAAGATGGAAATAGAATTAACGAACTATGTGACAACATTCAACATCATTTGTGCCTCCGTATTCGTTTTGAAAATTATTGGTGATTTTAAAAATTTAATTTACGCAGCTTCTTACTGTAAAGGTTAATACATTAAAAATGAATTCTAGAATCTGACATTTGTTTCAGCTCGCACTAAAATTGCCTGACGTGGGGATTGTTCTAACTATATCATAGGTAATCGGGATGGTATTAAGTCTAAATATTGTATACTCAAAGTTAGAGTTAAACTACCGAGATCAAGCCCACCTTAGGTTTTAGGTATCCTTTGTGCCGACTCGAGGGGATTTGTGTGCACCCACTTGACGGCGAGTCGTGAAGACGCTGTACGGTACAAGGCATAAGAGATGTTCTGTAATTATTTATACTAAGTTTTTTTTTTGCAGTTGAATAACGAGACGAGCTTTGTGCTCACCACATGACAAGCCTTACGACCACCCGCAAACAGTTGTAATAACATACAGAACTTTAAATTACAAAGTACTTCGGCCACTCCAGTGTGCTCAGTACTCTGACACAAAAGATGTTATGTCTCATAATACCCAGTAATTATACAATGTAGCTACAGTAATACAGCTACAATGTAAAAAACACTCCTATTTCATCTGCACCACGTTAAAATAATTTTATATTTTTAGCAAAGTAATGTATGTTGGTGTATGTAATATATTTATTTGTTCCCCCATAATATTAAAATAATTAATGCTACTGCGGCGAATAAGGTTTTTTTTTCAATACGACTCATTTGGCATGTCACACGGTATTGAAATATCTGAAAAAAAAACATTATACGACAAATTGATATTATTTTTTGAGTCAAAAAGTTATAGTTATCCATCATCTGGCCACAAAAAATTTAAATGCTGTGCAAGTTAATTGCACAGCATTTAAAACTATTAATTTTGGAGCTATTTACATCGATGTTAATGATCATGGGAATGACTTAACTGTTTTAAAGATACCGTTTTTTTCTCCCTCTTAGAGTTTGAAACTTGACCCTCTCTGCCTAGGACACAAGAGGAGTAGTTTTACCACTCCCAGGGAAGTCGTGGAGCATGTACAAGTGGAGGGTAGCGGGTTTGACTCCTTGCCTGTAACTTTACAACATTGACACTTCACCATAAATAGGGAAAATTATTCTGACGTAACTTTATTTACTTTAGTCATATTAGAATGTTTTTTTATGAGTACAGCAAAGTAACTGCGTGGGTTTCATAGTAGTTATAACTACCCGCGATAGCCTAGTTGGGAGTGGAACGGACTGCCGAGACGAATGTCCGCACTCCGCAGGTTCAAAACCCAAGAGCACACACCCCTGACTTTTCTAAAAAAATATGTGTGTATTCTTTGTGAATTATCGCTCGCTTTAACCGTGAAGGAAACATCACGAGGAAACTTGCATACCTGAGAAATTCTCAAAATTTCGAAGGTTTGTGAAGTCTGCCAACCCGCACTAGGCCAGCGTAGTGGACTAAGGCGTTAACCCTCTCAGTAGTAGAGGAGGCCCATGCCCAGCAGTGGGCAGTATATAATAGTATAGTCCAAATGTATTTTTGATCTTCAAGACAAGTTGCTGAAGGACCGCTAGGTGTATGTCAATAAATAAAATATGAAGTCAAGATTTTTTTTTTTGCTAAGGTGATCCCTATACACACGCCTTTTATTGCCAAGGGGGTAGGTAGAGGCGCAACTTGTGTACCACTTTTTCACAGTTTTTACCTTTTTAATATTCATAATTACCTTGATAAGGCCGAAAAAGATAAAATGTCTACTTAAATATTTAGATTTGCCACACAAGGTTACTGGCATGTGGGATATGGACTCCACAATTATTGTTCTAATTCTCGTTGCTGCTCATGGGTTGATACCAAAGAGTCTCAACCAACACATCCAGAGGCTCTCAATTAAAAATTAGTTCAAGAGCCAGCTACAACACACATTATGAAAAGATTCCTCACTTTGAATTTCTGACCACCGGTGGCTTGGGTCTTGAGCCTCGCCATCGGGTGGTGATTCATTTTTTTTATATTTGTAAATCTATTAATGTTTTATTTTAAGTAAATATAGAAATGTAAAAAAGGAATACTCGAAATAAAGTGAATAATTAAATAACTATGATGACATTATTTATTACTCACACAGCAACGTTAAATATTTTTCTAATTTCTTCTCAAAGAAGTCTTCACAAAGTAGATTTTCTAGAACCCACCCTAAGCCATACCGTCACCGGATCTAACCGGCTACGTGTGCTCCTCAGCCTCAGCACCACTCACGGGATAATCTGCATCTCCAAACAACTGTGTTATTATTAAATTTCTTGGTAGAAGGAGTTTAAATTTTTTATGTGCTTAAAAATTGTGTGGCTACATTGTGTCTGACGTATGTACGTTATCTATAGTCCAGTTAATATCGACTTAGAAAACGTGACGTCAACGCGTGTGTGTGAAATACAATAAATGACGATGCTTAAACGGTTTTTACATGTTTCTATACCATACCATACCAGCCTTATATTATATTATACTGCCCACTGCTGAGCACGGGCCTCCTCTACAACTGAGAAGGTTAAGGGCCTTAAGTCCACTATGACCAGTCCTGGTCTAGTGCGGGTTGGTAGACTTCACATACCTTTGAAATTCAGAGACCTTTTTAGGTGTATAGGTTTCCTCACGATGTTTTCCTTCACCGTTAAAACAAGCGATAATTCGCAAAGGTTTTGACCCAATGGCACACACCTCTGATTTTTCTAAAAAAATGTGTGTATTCTTTGTGAATTATCGCTTCCATGTTTCTAACCAAACACAATAAGCAGATGATTTAATCAGATCTCATCCGAGATGTAAAGTCATATCCGCCCTCAGAACATTGAAGGACCCAACGCCAGTCAATACCAAAACAATTTATTCCATTTATTTCCCTCAAGAATAATTCAAATGTCCCAAATAGATTTGGAACGAGGCCTCTCTAAATTTGATTATAATATAGACGGTGTCTCGATAATTTAAGTAGAAAAAAAAACGGATTGGCACGAAATTGGAATAACAAGATAGGAACAAGAAATAATTCCCATTGTCAGGGGACTCGAAACTTATTGAGGGAAACCAATTTGTACCAGAAAAATCCGTTTTTCCGGTATGTTCTAGAAAGAACCTCTCGTTCGTAGGCGGCGAGATAAAAGAACGCTGTTTTTAAAGACATATTAAAGGAGCCTGTTGAGTATAGGTTTTCTTGAAGTGGTGTTTTATTTTTCACGTGCTTTAGACTGTAGTCCTCTATGGATTTTTTATTTAAATAACATAGATAAAGTTCGTTGTTGCTTTTAATTCGGATGAGACATTCTGAGTCTACTATATGAAGGCCCGTATTCAGCGCTTGCGGATAATCTCTATTCGTCACATAAGTGTATAAGCCAGCCAAATACAAAAGTCACACTCTAATTTATGCTCATAATCTAAAATGAGTACGTACTATCTACATTAACTGTCTAATACGGTGACTGTCAAGTAAATTTTACTTGATACCTCTGAAACTAGCTCTTAGTCACAATCTAAATTACAATCTATTATAATATAATTAATAACAAATCATTTTATTATTTTTCCGTTTTATAAATGATGTAGTATTGTTTACTTTTTATTTAGAACCTTTAACCTTGCTTTCTTCTTCTAAAACTTATAATACTTAGAAACTCCACAAAATTTTGCTATATTGTTTTTTTCAAAAGAATTTTATCATTTCGGCATTCAAATGCAGTTTAAATGTGACGTAAGCTATTAAATAAAAATGCTAAAATCTAGATATTAAAATTCAAATAAAAATAAAAGTAAAATGTTAAATAATACAAAACTAACTTTGCAATATGAAATGAACATCCTGGAAATACAGTTGGAACATAAACACAAGTTTAAATGAATACCGTTCCCCTTTGAACGTATCCAATGGAATAAAAGTAAACTTCTAAATTTCCAATAGGGTTTCCGATAAATTATAAAATATACACCAGATGTCTTTTATTCAAATGCATACGGCCCCGCGCCCCGTACCCCTAGCTGGCGACGTTCTAACACACAACATAAGGAAAACAGATGGTATAGATATTTTGTTACAAGCTAAGATTCATTTATAAGGTCTGTCATATCATCCTAGAATTCGGCATCGATTTTTTTATTTCCGCCACCAATCAGCATTGTGGATGATCTGTTGTGTTCTGTTACTCCATCTACACTCATAGCCAGCCTAATCATTGATCTTTATGATAATATTTAACATCAGATAATGTCTTAAGATGGCGAGCGTAGTGCATTGTTACATAGTATTTTGAAATACAACATTTAATTTGTGTTGCTTCTGTTTATAGGTGGTTTTGGCGAATTCACTCAGACGTAAAGGCTGCTCGGTTCGTCATCAAATTGTTTTAACAAAAATACATCTGCTACTAATTGCAACTTATAAAAAACTGTTACATTAGAGCTATTTAAATAATAAATCAAAACGTTTTCAAAAAAGTGTTTTTTTTTTCTCTTTATTTCAGAGCTAAATCATCATTTGATTATGTCGCTCTGGTAGATAAAAATTAACAATATCTAACTTCTACACAATTTTACTAAATTAACAATCAAAAATTACTTTATTATTCTAATTAAAAAAAAAAGTGTTTAAAACAAAAAAAACGTATGTGCCTTCTGTTCCCTCCTCGTTTGTTACTCGCAAACTATCGCCGCGCTAGGGTCGCCGACTTAACTTTATGCAGATTTAAACGCCTGCGTTTTATGGCCTGGATTCCCCACCTCCCCCAGTCTTATGGCTCATTATTCACACTTTTTTCTAGACTTTAATATTTTATTTCATCATTAGATTCAGGGGTTTGGAATTTCTTGGATGGAAATGGGCTTGCATTTAATGAGACAACGGGTTACTAGGTTATCGCCTTTGGTCTAGTAGTTAAGGTGAAGTTCCGAGTTCATAATTATTCTAAAATTGTTATTTGCTATATAATTCAGAAAAACTATACGAGATTTACATCTATCCGTGCTATTTAGATATGCTAGTTCCTTGCCGTTTGGGTGAGTAAGTTTTCCTTTGCTTACCATTGTAAATTAAATTGTATCTATTATGTTATTCATTGATAGTATTTGTTGTTACATGATGAAAAAAAAGAAAATTGAAGTACCATGTAATTGTTGGAAAAAATATACATATATCATTTTGACAGATCGTGTTGCTGAGGGAGTATCTTGCGCCGCTTCTTCGTCACAGCGATAACACGTCCCGAAGCGATGGTAGATTCATGACGATTCAAAAGATCTTGTGAAAGACTATTTGAATAAAGAACATTTTGAGTTCAGTTTGAAAAAAGATTTGCGGTCGTCTTATAATAAATACGGTAAGCTTTTACTGATGTTTCATATTCTTCCTATGGGCGATGACTTTTTTTCTTTTTGTAGAAGTCTTGCACAACACTCTATATTTAGGTAATTTTATGGTCCGAACACCCCCAATGTATAAGCGCGTTGCCTACCCAAACGTCAGAAAATGTCGAGGAACTTATAACACTTCCAGCAAGTCCCACAGCACTAGAAAACCAAATAGACGAACTGGGAAAACATAAAGACTAGATTCAAGTGTAATGCGACCTTTGAGCCGAGACAAACGCTATTTATGAGCCAAATTTGCTCTGAATACGCGAACAGTTGGAACAAGCTGAATATATTTCCACGCGAATGAACTATGAAGATGTAGTTGTACTATACTTGGAATTATAATAGACTAGCTTTTGCCCGCGGCTCCGCCCGCGTTAAAAAGTTTTTCCGGGATTAAAGTCCCGCTTTATGTTTTCCCGGGATAAAAAATAGCCTATGTGTTAATCCAGGACATGATCTACCCGTGTGCCAAATTTCATCGAAATCCGTTCAGTAGTTTTTGCGTGAAAGAGGAACAAACATCCATACATCCATACATTCTTACAAACTTTCGCCTTTATAATATTAGTAGGATGTGTGGGAAGAAGTATTCCAGATGAACTGAGAAGTAAATTTGTCCCATTTTATAAATTTTTTTTTTCTTATCCTGGGACCTGAAGATATTAAGGATAACCATAGACAATCGCGTGCTATGATCTTCGTCAGAACAGTCCTGGCCTTTTATTCGATATATACAGATTGCGGAAACCGAAGAGTCCTTGTTTTTCTTCTTCTTTGTCGTATTCTTCATTACTGAAGGTCGTGCCCGCTTTGGTAAGTCTTGGTGTTGGCGGTGACGAGCCGGTTCCACTCCACTCTGTCCTGTGCCTGTCGCAGAGCCTCCGTGACTGGGACTCCCATGACTTCACTGATAGTGTCAGACCATCGGGTAGGTGCTCGGCCTCTAGGTCTTCTGCTATCAACACTACCCACCACAACCAGCTTATCCAGGTTGTCTGTTTTTAATCCAGACAACCTTGTTTTTAATCCTTCCTTAATTCACATTCGTGTACTCTATAGCCAACATTCATGTTTCTTTTAGCATTATTTATAGACGTGCAGGTCAGCTAACATCGGGAGGCCGGTGAGGGAGCACAGAAGGCCGAACTACGTATAAAATAGCGGGACCTCGCCCTTATCGAACACCTAATTGGAAACAAAAACCTAATTGAAAACACAGGATTATCGTAAAATATACTTACGTCTATGAAATAAAAAAAAAGTCAGGAGACCCACTTAGTCGTGTTCTGGCTTGTAAAATAAAGATTACTTCCATATTCATATATTCTGGAATAAAATATTCGACTAGACAAAATTGAGTTATCAATAAATGTGCTATGCAACATTACACAATCGAATATGTTGCCAACCCCAGTGCCGTCTTATAATGTATACTCAATCTTACCCCCTCGGCACAGATAGACATTAAACAGATTTCTCGCTCATAAAACCCCGTAATTTGAATTCCTAAGACTGGAGGGACAGGGGACGTTTGGGTCTCTAATAACGATGTATGTTGAAATGTTGCTAGAATTTTGTTTGCCAAAATTTTGTATGAAATATTTATTTTTAATATTAGCTGCATTATTTAGAAAAAAAAATAATATATTTTGTATGAAAACTTATATGTCGACGAGGATTTCACAGGAGCCAATAAAACGTAGCGCACACTTTGCAATGGTCATAATTGACTTTTATTTCTTTAACTCGTGACTCGTTTATCACTCATCACTTTGTCAGGACCAGCATAATAACCACTAAGTTACCATAGCGACTATTGACAACTAGTTGAACACTGAACGACGACCAAACTAATACTGTGCTCCTCAACTGGCGAGCGCCTTATTTATACTCACAACTGTCACCCCACTAATACTTTAACATCGAGACCTGTGTTGCAAGACTACTATTTCAAAATTACCCGACGCTCCGACACGGCCGTCCTGACAATGTGATCGTCCTCGATCACGCGTTTCTTTACAAATAGACAGCACCCCCAAAGCGCCCTTCCGCCATCACCTCCTAGTGTCATAGCCATAGAGAAGAAGTGATGGTAACAAACTCTATTGACACAGCTGTCAAATAGTTACTTAACTGAATACAATTCAAACAATTCTTATTTAGACGGTATACTATCGATCACCAGGCGAAATCTTCAATTGAAACAGGCATGGCATTTGTGCTACAACTAGCTATTGCTAACAATACACTATTGTGTTCATTCTTATAAAAATAAAGGAACAGCAACATCTTTTAGCTTGGCCTTTCCTGACCTTAGTGAGTAATTTTTAAAAGGTATCGTCACTTCAATTTCAATATCACAAATACAATTTAAATTCTATATCACAATTTCAATTTCATATTTTCAATGCCAATATCATAATTCTAATTTCATTCTTTCAATTTCGACATCACAATTTTAATTTCATACTTTCAATTTCAATTCGACTGTTTTAGTTTTACAATTTTAATTTCATACTTTCAATTCGACTATTTTAGTTTTACAGTTTCATAATTTCAATTACAATCAGTCAGTATAAAAGTATAGTCATCGCTTCACAAGCGGCATCACTTAACCAGCGGCATCGCTTCACCAGCGGCATCGCTTTACCAGCGGCATCGCTTCACCAGCGGCATCACTTCACCAGCGGCATCGCTTCACCAGCGGCATCGCTTAACCAGCGGCATCATTTTTACCAGCGATCATCGCTTAGCCAGCGGTCATCGCTTTACCAGCGATCATCGCTTAGCCAGCGGTCATCGCTTTACCAGCGGTCATCGCTTTACCAGCGGTATACTGAAAAAACTTGTCGTGTAGACATTTTCCTAATTATTTCGCACTTTGATCAATCTTTCGAACAGCAAAAAGGTCGTAATTGTGGAAATAATCAAAGTAGTTCCAATATTACTTGAATGATCACTAAACACACTATATCATGACAACCAGGGCTCCCTCCATCTGGCGTCTGACAACGGCTCAAGACAACCTTAATCCGGTGTCCGATAGTTAACCAACATTAGAATACCCCGATATACTTCGTCAGACTTCAAACTATCAATTAAACGTTAACAAAAGGAAGACGTGCTGTTCGGTAGATGTTACAACCTCCCGCAAACAAATGGGTCGAAAAATACTTGGATACGGATTACTCATAAACAGAGCTTTTAGTAGTCGTGTCTTCCTCGATTACATTAGGCAATGCGTTAATTATAAGTACTCTGTTCAACAGCTTACTCTCTCTACTTTGTTCTATCATTGATAGTCTCAGATAAGATTTAACCTTTTGGCACTTTCGCTAACCATCATGGAAACACTATAAACCTTGACACACACGTCAGAATGAAACTACTGACCAGGGTGCAAGGAACTTGTTTGCGAACCTGCAAACTTACAAAACAACTGTTTGCGATCTGTCAAAGGTTTTCCATAGGGACTCCTTAATGGGGCTCTCTATGGCGAATACATTGGGTACATCCTGTATGGATGTTCAGTTCTTGTATTTCCAAAGGCTTCTGGGTCAACCTGCATCAATTAATGCAGTACTTGGTCACTATCGCCACAGAATACTGAATAGTACTACGTACTATTGCGCATAAGCCTCTCAGGACAAACTCCACCGAGAGTTCTACTACTAGTGCCTCCCGCAGGGCACAAACCACACGGGGACACGCTTTACATCGGGGGTCCAGTACGCCTACATAGAGGTTCCCATACTCGTGTTTCCTGCAGTGAAAATATCATACTGCAGCACGCTTTTACTAAATATCGTGGCGATTATAGCTTTGGCTAGCACATAGCAGCCTCATCGACTTTGCCTCGAGAGCAAGAAACTTTCTTATGGAGCTACTTACTCACGAAGAGCCACCATTAAATGGACAGCCTAAAACGCCCATTGACTAACTGTAGAGGCATTCCCACAGAAGCTGCTTAATAGTTACACGGCACATCGCCCTCCAACCGGGACAGTTATGTCTTACCCGATATGACTAGCATTGTTTTAAAAACTCCTGATATGCATTGTAAAATGCATCTATCAGGCCAACGCCTGCTTCCATCTACCAGGTCAATACCTGATTGTATCTACCAAGCCAACGCCTGATTGTATCTACCAGGCTAACGCCTGATATCCACGGCGTTCTGCCTTGCCTGAAGCAAACTGTTCCGTGTCGGCCCGCACAGCCTGGAGCCATGATGGGCACATACTACACAGATCTCTTGGCAAGCAAGAAAACTAAAACAGCTACAAACCGTTCGGCCTAACCGTTCTGACCTTTGATCAAGACTTATGACAAACTTCCTGAACAGCATTCTCATTGCTATAACAAGCAAATCCACCTACGAAGTAGATTGGACATCATCTCAAGTCCATGAACCAGTCAAGTTACCAAATGGTAAAACGAGTTCGCAATATTTGCGAAGGGTATGGAGCAATAATAGAAACCAGCACCCTCAAGCAAGGCTTATGGATAATACGATACTAAATATCCTGGATCACTGTCGTAAACGGCGGATCCGCCAAGGGATTCCACAAAGGCTCTTCAGGAAACACGCTTTACAAGAGTACAGACTTTCTAACGCTGATTACATTGAATACTTCCTGTACGAATCTTCAGCTCTTGCAATCAAAATATCACGATAGCATCATACTGTTCAGCTCATTCTAGCCTTAGTTTGAGTCTCACCTCAACCTTAGACCAACAGCTTAGTTAGCATTCTCAAAATTACCAAGAAATAAAAGAAACCAGATCGCTCACACAAGGGTAATGGGCAAGAATACCAGATTCTTTCTACTGGTACACTCACGGATGTCCAGTCCTTCTGTCCTGTAACTAGCACCACCACGGTACCTGTCACTCCGATTGCATAACAAACGGAATGCCTTCAGGAAAGTTTCAGCATTAGTTGCCCAATCATGGTAAATTTACACACCATTGCCATCTTGATTCTCTATTGCAAACCTCGGACTCTGTTGTCTGTGACAACATCCTCATATCCAAAATCCCATGTCCATATTACACATAGCCACGACTTTAAGTCGGGAGTAAATTCTTATCCCGGTATTCCTTGATGCAATTTCACTCTTTTTTAAAATGAGTTCCAGGTACGCAAATATCTCCATAGAACTTATTATATTCCACATATCGTAGATATGGAGTGGACATAATTCATATCTGTGGGCATTGATTACTTACCCCAATTCTGATGTCGACGAGGATTTCACAGGAGCCAATAAAACGTAGCGCACACTTTGCAATGGTCATAATTGACTTTTATTTCTTTAACTCGTGACTCGTTTATCACTCATCACTTTGTCAGGACCAGCATAATAACCACTAAGTTACCATAGCGACTATTGACAACTAGTTGAACACTGAACGACGACCAAACTAATACTGTGCTCCTCAACTGGCGAGCGCCTTATTTATACTCACAACTGTCACCCCCACTAATACTTTAACATCGAGACCTGTGTTGCAAGACTACTATTTCAAAATTACCCGACGCTCCGACATATATAATATCATGTTAATATTTTGTAGTGTACAAAGTCAGTATAAGTCCAATGCAATGCAATCAGCCCTGTATTCTATACTGCCCACTGCTGAGCACGGGCCTCCTCTACTACTGAGAGGGTTAAGGTTTTAGTCCACCACGCTGGCCTAGTGCGGGTTCGCAAACTTCACATACTCTCGAAATTCTTAGGGAAAATTCTCAGGTATGTAGGTTTTCTCACGATGTTTTCCTTCACCGTTAATATGCAGTATAAGTAATGTCATATACCTAAATCATCAGATATCATGCATAGCTATAAAATCATATGCCTATATTAACTTAAAAGCAGTTATTGTAAATTTCAAAGTCCATCCATTATTGAATATTATTTCACAAAATAAATATGAATTCGGGTCTCTGTCGTTAAAACAAATTCTGTGCAATTGAAAAGGGCTCTAACTGTTAAAATGTTTTTCACAAATGAAGTAACTGTATAAGAGGTATATAAAAACACTGTAAGACACAGAGACTATATTGATATTAAAAGTACTGTAGTTTACACATTTGCGAGAAGTAATTTTCAAAAATCTTACAGATGAATCCGCGGCGCGCTCACTAGCAACTCACAGAGGATAAGCAGAGGGGACAATAACAGTGCGGGATGGTAAAATTTATGACGTCATCAAAGGCGACGTACCGAGAGTAATATTATATGAGCTTATGATCACAACGAATAGCTCTACAGAGCGGGCGGAATTTACTTAAAGTGATTTTCAATGTTCTGGAATATTTTTTTTATTTTAAATAATTTATGGAGCTCGAATGAGATACACTGCGTATCAGAAATAGAAAATACTGTGATGTGCCTGTTATGACAGAAAAAAATCAGATTTATACTATAGTCTGAAAATCTGGGAATAGGTACAATGGATAGCGACCACCAGTGGGTTTTAAATCTTGTTGGTTTAAAAAAAAAAATATGTAGCTTTCCAGAATCAACCTGTGTATATTCCTCTTGTTCTACGAGGTTTTTTTTTTCTTACGGGCACGTAAAAGTGAACCCATTGACCTGATGCTTGATTCATTTCATAATCATTTATTAATCAAAGCACTTATGACAAGTCATGAAAAGGTAGAGACAATAACAAACGTTTTTTTTTATGGCATCGAATGACGAGACGAGCATGCCGTTCACCTGATGGAAAGCGATACCACCACCCATAAACAGTAAAAGCACCATCCAACACCTTAAGTTACAAAGTGCTGTGTCGCATTCACTGCGCTCGTCATCCTGAGACATAAGTTGTTAAGTCTCATTATGTCCTGTACTTACACTGGCTACAATGCCTTTCAAAGCGAAACATAACAGTGCAGGCACACTGCTGCTTGGCGGTAGAAATAGACATTGCGGTAGTACCCACCCAAACGGACTCTTACATATGAGAGACCTACCACCTACCAGTAAAAACAAGGTACATATACCAATCAAGTACCTACATTAAACTACAAACAACCAGCACGGGCTGATAGGTACAGAGGACATGGACATTGGGGACGGGAATAGAGCTAGAGAAGGAGAAGTGGAGCTGGTATAAAAGAAAGGGAAGGAGTATCTTTACATTACGAGGAACGCCACGGTCCTCGCCTGCGAGGATAAAAAGGTCCTAGTCTAGCTATCCTGCCTATATTAGGCTGATTCAGATATGACTTTTACGTTGGTCACTATAGCAGGTATTATACCTTGTGTATGGTCGTCGCTGTCCAGGCGGATAGAAAATGTATTATATCCCACCAGCAAACAAATATCCTACTCCCGACAAAATACTCAAAATAATCTTACTTGTGGTAGGACTCTCATATGTAAGAGTCCGTCTGGGTGGGTACCACCGCAATGTCTATTTCTACCGCCAAGCAGCAGTGTGCATGCACTGTTGTGTTTCGGTTTGAAGGCCATTGTAACCAGTGTAACTACAGGACGTAATGAGACTTAACATCTTATGTTTCAGGATGACGAGCGCAGTGGAATGCCACACAGTAGGTACTTTGTAACTTAAGGTGCTGGATGGTGTTTGCATTGTTTATTGGTGGTCGTATTGCTTACCATCAGGCGAACGGCATGCTCGTCTCGTCATTCGATGCAATAAAAAAAAATCACAATTTACCCGAGCAAATCACGGAATACAAATAAGATATAGCGTTTTCTTTGAGCTTCCCCTAGATGCAGTATACAGGGTGCAAGCGTGCACACGGACTTTTTAATTTGTTGATGTTATTTATTGCCCCGCGCCGTGGGACGTCTCGGAGTTGTGTTACTGCAATCGCTAGTGGCGTCCCGTGGCTCTACTTGGATTGTCACTTGCCTTGTCTTGGATAAAATGGCTAACTTTAGCTGATACTTCCTTAGCCTTAGCCTTAGCCTTACTTAGCCTTGGCTAATAAACCAGGGGTCCTACGTACTAAAAGAATTGACCTTTATACATGGTCATTTTTACATTGCGTTACTAAATGAAATCACATATTCGTCTAACTCTGCTAACATCGTAATTAAATTATCAATGAATAACGAATACTTTCGCCGAAAATCCCAGTTGTAGTATTACAATTTTTTATCGTGTGTGCGTAAGTGTATTTCTGACTTAAAGCGTAATGTTGCTGCTGCGACGAATTCTCCTAGCAGTCATAGGGCGTGTAAACTTAAAGTTTAATTTTATTGATATTTATTTTGTTCGAAACTTACACTTTTTTATTTTACATCTATGGTTAAAATAACTTAATGAAAAGTGTTATTCTTGACGAGATAAGTATGTGGTTTCATTTATTAACGCAATGTCAAAATGACCCTGTATAATATCATTTTATTCAAGGATAAAAAGCTTCTGTTCCATGTGATAGAAGTAAAATTTCATCCATTTAGCGGTGTTTAGTTAACTTTTAACTAATATCCAAACATATTCATACACATACACACAGTCACGCCTTTTATCACCGAAGGGGTAGGCAGATGCGCAACTAGTGCACCCACTTTTCGCTGTGCGTATTGAGCCCCATGATGTGTTAGGGGGCGAGCTTATCCCCATATCGGGCATAAATTCCAGACTTCAGGCTGATACTGAATTGAAAAAATCCAATATCACTTTGCCCCACCCGGGAATCGAACCCAAGACCTCAGCATTGCAGTCATACCGTAATACAACTACGCCACCGAGGCAGCCACAAAGGAATTGAAATTACTATGATTGTGATATAATTATCGTTCTACATCAAAAATAGATAATTACTCAAGGAACATCTCTGGACACTGAACCAGTTATTTAGTTGATAATTTATGTCCGCAATAAATTACCCGTAAATGATATGATAATGGTACTATAACATTTTTACCCGGCAGTTCACGTTCCGACATCGTAATTAAACGCCGTTAAGTTTCCCAAAATGGGTAATATTTCATCAAAAATCAGAAATGCGACGTTGCTTTGGGGCAGTGCTTATGCGTGGTGAAAGTTGTAAGACAACGCGGATGAAAAGAATCTAAGAAAATATTTATTATTGTGCGTATTTATAGTCGCCCCCTATCACATCATGGGCCGGAATAACGGCGAAAAGTGGGTACACTAGTTGCGTCTCTGACTATCCTTTTGGTGATAAAAGACGTAAGTGTGTATGTGTATGTGTGTGTGTGTGTGTGTGTGTTTTAAATATTCCTCTGATGATAAAATTACCAAATTTCATAAGAAATTGAACATAAAATTTAATCAAATTTTATCTAATTTGGTACGAAAATAAACAACAAATATTAGTTTTGCTTCAACATTCGATAAAAAACCCACCTTCGGCATCTGATGCTAGCTTCAAAGCATATCAAAAGCCAATGAAATTATAAAGATAAGATAAGATAAGACAAAGTAAAAATGATTGCAACACGACACGACTCACAAGTTGTTTCGCTAACATATTTAAAGCCTGCGTTCAGCAGTAGACTGCCTTTCGCTGTTATTAACAAAACTATAGACGCTTTTCAAATTAATCAAAATAAGGATATCCTTATTATGATTAATGAACGGGTTCAAGCCTTAGTCCACCACGTTGGCCTAAGGGCTGCTGAAATATGTGCAAAAAGCGAAATTCTGAATATACAAACCTCTTATAACATGGTCCAAACGAGCAGCCCGCAACCCCTACCTTGCTATCTACCCTCAATCTAACTCGTGCTTAACACGAAAGAATTAATGCCACCAGGACGAGGAATAAAGTGGTAACCGGAACACCTTCACGCGTTAATTCTTTGCTAGGTAACGTATATATGCGTAGAACTACTTTAGGATTAGATAAACTATCGATCAAACGGTTGAGAAGAACCCAGGGGATGAAAAGAAATTTGGATCAAAATTTTTACAAGATGAAATAAAATAATCTGATAATACCAGCTCTGTAATATATTACTGTCTCACTGCTGGGCAGGGGTCGCCCCTCCTACTGAGAGAGGTTAGGCCTTAGTCCGCCACACTGGCCTAATGTCGGTTGGCAGACTTCACATACCTTCAAAGTTCTAATTGGTAGAAATAGAATTTTGAAGGTATGACGCATGTAAGCTTCCTCACAATGTTTTCTTTCGCTGTTAGAGCAAACGATAATTGAAAAATAACTACATATAAAAAATATATATTAAGAGCAGTCCAAATATTCATTTTTGTCATCAAAGGGTTTTAGACAAAATATTTTCCCGTAGACGTTACAGTGAACTCATTAGCTTTAGAGAGTCTTTCACATTCCATACTTATACCCTTAACTTATATCTCTATGTGTGTATTACTAACTACTGTAACTCAGGTTCAGTACAGTAATTTCCTTGTCGGGATAAAACACTAAACTAACAATTGCGTGCTCATAAAACTCACTTAAAGTTAACTACAATAACTGTCGTGTAACCATTCTGAGCCGTTTTATCAGCACATTACGCTGACGGTTCGTTAACATTCACAAAGGCAGGTTGACTAGTGTTTAGGAAGGGGAAATAGTTCTTTACTGCATAACGATCAGTTTAAAATTATGTGTGAAAGTAAAAGATTGAGGGTCTGTATCACAACTTTGTCGATAGCCTAGTTGGGAGTGGAACGGACTGCCTCTATTTTGACTTTTCTAGAGCTATGTTTGGATTAATTGTAAATTATCTTTTGCTTTAAATAAATCACGGTGAGAAAACCTAGATACCTGAGAAGTTCTCTATAATAATTTCGAAATTATGTGATGTCTGCCAACCTCCATTAGGCCAGTGTGCTCGTTCTGGCGTGTTCATTTTGAGGTCCCAGAGTTCCACCAAGGTGCTGATGGAGAGCAACATGAGGTTTTTAGCCGGTAGAAATCCGGCATACCCTGCTTACCACCAGTAGGCGGGAATCCAAGAGGATTTTCCCCATGAAAAAAAAAAAAAAAAACGCCAGTGTGGTCGACTAAGGCCTAAACCATCTCAGTAGTAGAGAAGTCCCGTGCTCAGCAGTGGGCAGTACATTATACATGGCTAGTATGGTCTGGAAAAACTCGTTTTCCTGATAGTTTTTAAGGGTACTCCTTGAATAAAATTTTAACGTCTTCAACTTATTATAATTTTCAGTAAGGGTTTTCTTTAACACACATTTGACTTTTCACGTGAATACTTTATAAGAATTTTTCAAAACTTGACATAAAGTTCTTTAGAAACGAATTTCTTAATTTTCAAATAAAACTGATGTTGCGGAAATTTTACGATAAAAATAAATTTTAATTAAAACTTTCAAACGAAGGAGAAAACCTAATCAAAACTAAAATTCTCTGAATTACTACGATATAATTTATAGAACAAGTTTTTTTTTATTACTCCTAGACTATAATTACTCAACTAGACGTAATTATAAGTGCAGTTGTCTAAATATAGTCGATTAACAAGAGACGCTGCGTCCCTCGACAGTTGCGAGAATTATTAAGGCCTAATACTGGAATTAAGCCTGTTAATCTAGGAACGTGACTCCTAGGAACAATCCGATATCACTATAAAATAGTTACGTTTGCTATTATGTAGCTGTATAGAGCCCACTCCTGCCAGTACACTCTTACAAGACTAGATCATCTACTTAGAACACAATACCAGAGACTACATTTACTTTTTTATACATTTTTCTGAGTTATTTTTTTCTAAGGATCGAAATTTACTTGAAACCTATTATTAAATTTTACACCAGCCCTAAACGTCTCTACAACAAAATTCAAATAGCTATCTTGAACTGGAATGAGACAGCATACTTCTAAGAGCTCTCAGTAAGGTACTCGACACTTGGTGGAGGCTTTTAATAATTTTACTGTATAAACAGTGTGCTGGCCCGTCTGTTTGTATGCTCTACTTTGGTAGAGCTCTGATGCAACATTCATAGGATGTTTATTAAGGAGAGTTGAAGTATAAAACTTCGTTGTTGACATAGAGTTCATGAGAGATAGAGTAAAGCGATGTTGGTAGAGATATAATTAACTTATGTTTTAATAGTCTAATGAAGTAAACGACTCTACATCCTAAAAGAGGCAGTAAATTCATATACTGCTTAATGAGCTTTTTTTCTGGTAGACTTGCCTGAAAAGGTATGTCTTGAAGGATCCGAATACAGTATGGAATCAAAATAAGCTCTGCACACAGCTCACTCATTGCGCCTCTACCTGCCTTTTTTGAGGTAGAAACATGAGCTTATATTCGAATACGTGTACTTATGTGAATTACCTTTTTTATACAACTATATGCACACGAAGCTGCTGTCAACGGCGCCGTTGAATAAAAATCTGGAATATTTTCCTTGAAAGATTTTCCACTTACCTGCAGCGGGTGAAAGTTTCGTGACTACGCCCCATCTCGATTTCCACTGAAACAAAAAATAAGTATTTTATTACATTGAAATTTTACTTGAGATAAACATTTTTCTGGTATTTTTCTTTTATATGAAAATTCTTTTGCATTTGTTAAAGTTGTATTAATGGTAACAATAGCATACTAACCTGTTAAATTTGAGAGTTTTTGGGTTCGATCCCCGGGTTTTTTTTACAGATACATTAAAAATAACTGGGGCCAGAATCTGTTAAAAACCTCGAAAGCATTTGTCAAACATACTATGATGGAAATAAGTATGACCAATAGGACATGTAATAGTTTAGCCGACATTCTTGTTTCAACACTGAGTTGTAAGATCAATGACACCAACGTATCCGCCGAGTCATTTCTGAGGTTGAAAGTAGTAGTTATTGCAAAAACCAAAGCCTTACGATAGTTTTATTTTTGCCAACACTCCCGAGTTTTGAGTGCGACAGACTATTTAGTATCAAATTACCATAAAGTTCGTAATCGTTTATATAAGGTTTAATTTTATTTGCGTGTTCCATTGGCATTCAGTGCCCGCTCAAAGTGCAATTTACAGAGGTTTGCGTGTCATCTGCAGAATACACTGTGCACACTTTGCACTGGTTGGTGGAGCAAGTTGGGAGATGAAAGAGGTCACTAGATTATTTTTTAAATAGCAATTATAGTGTAAGGGTATCGTCCTTATAAAGAACTATGTTCTGCTCGTGGCTTTGCCCGCGTGGAAAATCTTTCCCGCTTCAAAAGTCCCATAAACACAGTACGACGGCATCTACTTATAAATGAGATTATAAATATCCATTATTTCCCTTGGGAACCAATTACTGGGATATAAGCCCATGTGTTAATCCAGGGCAAGATCTACTCATGTGCCAAATTTCATCTAATTTCGTTCAGTTATTTCTGTGTCTACCTCCACTCTAACTTTCTCATTTATAATATTAGCAAGATAATAAATATGTCAGTATCAGCCACATGAAGTCAACTACTGGACATATGCCTCCCCTAAAACTTTTAAGAGGAACTTTTTTTTTTTGTTAATGGCCCTACTGTCAGTAGCCTGACATGAGTCTGTTTTTCTGGCCACACCGGTCTTTAGGGTGAACGCAGAAGGCGCTCGCAACCCTTTGAATTAAGTGACCATGCTGACGGCTGCACTAACGGGTTACGAACCTCGGCTCAGGACGACCACTGAGAGAGGATGAGACATTAACGATTAGAGAAAGATTGGTTTTTAGTCCTAATCCTATTAGATTGTGTTGTCATCGGCACGCGGGCCGAAACTGCTAGGAGTGTCTGGGGGGCGACGGGGAACGCAGCGAGGTCCTCGACGGTGAGGACGGAACTGCGGTCTTGTGGAGTGTTTCAAGAACTCGTTCTTACGGCGGATGGCCAGAGTGATTTCGTCCTCTGGATCGGTTAATACGGAACGCGGCCGTCTCCATTTGGCGCGGTTGAATGGAGCATTCAGAGGGACTGATAGGTGGTAGGTCTAGTAGCGGCCTGCATCCAGAGCGTTCCTGCGACCTTTATCAAGTCAAGATAAATTATCCGGAAAAACTAACATTGCATCCATACTCTGAGATTGTAGGAGTTTATGTACAGTGGATATCACTTAAAAATATCATGGAACCCACTAGTTAGTGTTCCGACTTCAATCAATTAGCATGTGTCCGTGGACTGTTGAACGCAGACCTCCCCAAGTGAGCGCCAACCATCCCGGTCTTGAGCAGCCCGTATCCATCCGCTACCCGCCGCCTTTTTCAACTTGCTCCGACTAATGCAATATAAAATGTATAAGTATAAATAATTCTATACAATATAGTCAATTGTATCACATTTTCGTATATAAAACATGACATTTAATGAAACAAAATAAAGAAAGTTGAAACTTTTCAATATTTCTGATAATACCTGGACATATACCAGGTTTTATTCCTATAGTAAAAATAATTAAATTACAGACTAATTAAATTTCTATATTTTGCATAATTCACTCACATATCCTAATACGATCCCCTTCAAACCAATGTCCCAATAAAAAATCCACGGCTGACGTTCATACCGCGTACTGGACGCCAAAGCCTGTACAAATACCATCGGACAGGCGTGCCGGCTATAAAACCTAGTACTTTACTGAGCAACACGGTCACGCTGCCTAGCCTAGACATGGCTTGTCGGAGAGCCTTTTCGTTCCTTGTTTGAAGACGTGACATGAATCGGTGAGAGTGAGGAAATTGTTGGTCATAATGCTTTATTATATATCGAAGCGACATACTTTTAGTATGCTGCTCAAACAATTTTGGTAAATTTCTATGATTATGGAATTATATACTTGGTTAAGTGTGTTAGAAGAATCCCCACTGTCCCTAACTAGGAATCAAATCATGGGCCTTCTAATCTCAGATTATCGCCGCCACTAGCACAATTTAGTAATTATAACGGACGAATATAATCGCAACGAAATGCGGAGGCCCTAATTGCGACGCTATTTCCTTTCGGGTTTAAAACCTATATATGCACAAATTGATTAATTTGCTACCATTTTACAAAAATTCAATGTACTTCAAAGTTCCCATTTAAAGAAAATTCCCATAAATAACCGTGTTCCATTAGAAAGTTTCCGTACTATAGAGGGATATAAACGGGCGGGTACCGGCCTGTTATATTTAGTACCCATAAAATAGTTTATTGCATATCGTTTATTACAGGTATGAAATTACAACGACCATTATTACAGGCCATTTTATATTAAAGGTGGTGAAATGCTTTGGAATTAGAACATGTGTCCGATATAATAGGGTGCGTATCACGCCATGGGACGGAAACTTGACTAATGTTAGTACATTGGGTACGCTTCCGCCTACCCCCTCTGTGACAAAGCTTGTGTAGATATACAAAACGTATTATTTATTCATTCACTCAAGATAAGTAGAAAAACACATTATAGTCCGTCCAACAATTTATTTAACTTTTGACAGATGGGTTTCTAATCAATTGGGGATGTACTAATGCGTTACCGATTCGATTTCTTGTAGCAATCGATTTAATTTATGAAGAAGTTTTGATCGATTAAACACATTGAAATGTTATTTTTGCTTAACATTTTCTATTGTTTTATCAACATCCCTAAGTGTTTAAATGTGTATATTTCTGTTTATGAATTTATTCCGTAGGAATTCTATATCCTATATGGCTTTAGTCAATACATAACTTTAATAGTTTATTTTATTGGTTATCATATTACTTAGGCATATATATAAAAATGAAACATTTAATTTACACTGCCACATTTTATTTTTCAATGAAAAAGTTATGAATTATATACACAATCAGTCGGCTTAACGAACATCAATCGATAGTTAAAATAGGAGCTGAATAGCAAGTCGCTTCACTAGAAAAAATGGCGTCCATAAAGTAGTCAATTATTTTGTTTACCATTCCTTATCAATAATTATAAAATTTCATAGGCGTGAATATGTCAAAAGTTAAATAAATAGTTGGACGGAAAGTAATTAAAGTAATTACTGTACAGTCACCAGCATAAGTAGCTGAAAAAATTCAAAATTTCAAATTGCCTACATACTTTTGTGTTCTTACTAATCTTTTTTTCTCTTCACAAAAATAAAATAATAGAGATTTGCTTTACTTCAAACGAAGAAACTCTTTTTTCAGTTTAACTTAACGCGTATATAGGCGATTTGAAATTTTTATTTTGTACAGATATTTATGGTGCTGACTGTACAAGCACGTTGTGTTTTCTACTTCAAAAATAATAAAGCATTTTTAGACAAAATAATACACACACTCACTCACGGCCTTTATCCCCGAAGGGGTAGGCAGAGACGCAGTTAGTGCACTCACATTTCGCCGTGCGTAATCCGTCTCATGATGTGATAGGGGACGAGCGGCGAGCTTATCGCAATATCGCAAAAAAAATCTAATAAAGTGGACCAAAATACATCCTGTTTATGTAGGTATGTATAGCTCAATAAAAGTCCTTGTTGGTGTATTTTTTAACAATGTCAATATTCCAACTTCGCAATAATCGTCTACGCCATCAAAAAGCTATTTCCAACACTCAAACACAACATCTATATAGACTCAACTTACAAAACTATTATAATACGACTTATGAAGTGCACTCGATAAATTACCCCAGGATAATTCCATCACAAAATGTTCATCTGATTTTATCTGTATACGTGAGCAGTAGAGTTCGAAATCGTTTGTTAACAAGTTACCCCTTCCATTTGAGTGTAAAACAAGAAATCAATTCATAGAGTAAGCGGTCGGTAGTGACGAATCGTTTTGAACGTGTTTTGTTGGTCTAGTATTGTTAATAGTTAAACTGAGTACTGTTTTATGTAATACCGGTGAAATAATGTTTTTTTCTGGCAAAAAATCTAGATTAGAGTTTCTCTCTCTTTGTTTTTTTTTACGGCATCGAATGACGAGACGAGCATACCGCTCGCCTGATGGTAAGCGATACGACCACCCATAAACAGTAGAAACACCATCCAGCACCTTGAGTTACAAAGTACCATATGGCATTCCCGCCAACCCGCATTAGGCCAGCGTGGTGGACTAAGGCCTGAATCCTCTCAGTAATAGAGGAGGCCCGTGCTCAGCAGTGGGTAGTATATAATACAGGGCTGATTGTATTGCATAGCATATGGCATTCCACTGCGCTCGTCATCCTGAAACATAAGATGTTAAGTCTCATTATGTCCTGTAGTTACACTGGCTACAATGTCCATTAAACCGCAGCACAACAGTGCATGCACACTACTGCTTGGCGGTGGAAATAAACATTGCGGTGGTACCCACCCAGACGGACTTTTACATATGAGAATCGTACCACCAGTAATTTCCCTCCGGGGGTCACGGGTGGACGGAAGTGGCCGTCCACCTATGAGACTAGGCAACTTTTGTGACCCCCATGATGGACGGCAGCGTGGCGGTTAGGCCTCACGCTGCCTTTGACGCCGAGGGCGTCCTTCGGTGTGCGGGGGCTTCTGAGACCCCCCCCCCCACAACAGGAGATGGTCCGCAATAGCGGTACGCGCAGGGGCGGTTGTGGATGACAACTTAGACGTGAGTCGGAGGAAGCCCGCAGCCGTCCCTAATGCGCCGAAGATGGCCACCGCGGAGTTTGTTACACATGAATTTTGTATCAATGGTACATTATCTTAGAAAAAGCTATGTGAAGTGGCCCATGGTTGCATTTCTTTTTTATTAATTACCGAATTTTCGAGATACAGCATCTGTTCTTGCCGTATAGAAAGCTAACGAATCTAATTCTTTTTTAGCATTTAGGATGTAGCTTTAGGGATATTTTAAATCACCAGACTAATCATTATTAATTTAACCACTTTACACAAAGAAAAACCCAGGAAAAAATAAACTCGCAGTCATCATTATCTTAATTTTCAAGCTATTAACTACAAACAACCCCAAAAATAATAAAAAACGATTCCAAAACTCATTACATTAAAAATCAAAACCATCTGCTGAAGACGTCAAACACTAAAAACGGTCATCATTAATCATTCCAAAAAACCGTACCATTGAAATGTCAAAAAAGAAAGGTTTTGAAATGTTTGTAAAGATTCCGGAGAGCTGGTCTGCGAGTGACACCTTTAGAGATAAGCCGCGCTGTACCGGGGACAGTGCGGAGAGAATAGTATGATACTCGTATATTTTATTAGAAACCTAGCTTTTACTCGCAGCTTACCTGGGTTAAAGGTTTCCGAAAATGTAATCTCATAAAAAGTAGCCTACATCCTTCCCATCTCAAGCTATCTCCATACTCTAGGAGGGGGCGGCGGCGAGTTAAGACGAATACCACGAAAATGGATTCAAGCAATATATTTTGACGCGTACGAATACGTATGAATAATCATGCTACGTAGGGAATATAACGTGCTGGGGCTACCGGCACAGGGTGAGGACCGGGTTCTGTTCGCTGTTTTCAATACCTTGACAAGCCGCCATCGATGATTGTATTCTCTTTACAGAGGAATGAAGCAACGAGGGTGCCGAGGGAATCGTCTGCCCTTGTTATATTATGGTATACAATGTACAAGTACTGTCTGGCCTACTTATGCAAACCTCGGCGAATCTTGATATCATGCTGTACAATTAATGCAGCGCCATCTATTGGCGTCTAGGATAAAAGTCTGCATTAAGGAATTATTCCGTACTTGGTGTTACAACACTAAATTTCATCTAAATCAATTCGGTAGTTTTTGAGTTTATCACGTCCAGACAGTTCACTCTACAAGACCGCTGTACCGTCCTCGCCGTCGAGGACCTCGTCGCGTTCCCCATAACCCTGCCCTCTCTTAGCAGTTCCGGCCCGCGTGCCGAAGACTACGATCAACACAACAAATAGGATTAAGTTTAAAAACCATCTTCCCCAAACGCTGATGTCTTATCCTCTCAGTGGCCGCCCTGAGCCGAGGTCGTGACCCATTAGTGGATCGCCCTCAGCGTGGTCGCTTAAATTTAAGGGTTGCGAGCGCCTTCTGCACTCACCCAAAAGACCGGTGTTCTTTCATAAGCCGACCCTCGTCAGGCTAGAAAGAGTATAGTCAGGGAAAAAAAAAAAAAAAACGTCCAGACAGACACGGCAGGAGACTTAATAGTCCTAAATATTTAATAGCGTTCAAAACTATGAACTCATTTTCAATATTGAGGTGGTTATCGCAAGAATGGCTTACCATTTCTCAACAATTTTTTTTTCAAAAAGCGTGATATCTGTGTTTGTGTTTTCCGGTGTTATGAAAAATTGTTAAGACTAAACGCAAAATATTTTTTACGTGACATCAAAATTTATGATGATATGAATAATAAACAAAGCGTAAGCTATTAAGGAAATACGCTACCAAGAACGAGCACTGATGAAAATATTCCTCGACGACGTGATATTAGACAAAAGTTTTTTTAAGTATTTAGCGTAACAAAGTGACGTCACTGTTCACTCTCCATCATTGAGCAAGCGGTGTGAATGCGCAATGTTCACAAAGGGAACCGGTCAACCCGCACATCCACAAAGCGATAATGGCTTTTTTGTTGTTCACGCTTACTCCTTCCAACACTTTATTATCTAGAAACACGTAATGTGGAAACATGGATAAGATTCAAAACAATTGGCCTTCATTGCAAAAAGATTGTCAGAAAGTTGATTATTGCGCAGCTGACGTTAAAGCCAAATTGTAGAGTATTTTGCACTGCCCCGGTGGCGTAGTTGTATTACGGTACGACTGCAATGCTGAGGTCTCGGGTTCGATTCGGGTCAGGCAAAGTGATATTGGAATTTTCTATTCAGTATCAGCTCGGAGTCTGAAATTTGTGTTCGATATGGCGATAGGCTCGCCCCCTATCACATCATGGAACGGAATACGCACGCTGAAAAGTGGGTGTACTAGTTATGCCTCTGCCTACCCCTTCGGGGATAAAAGGCGTGAATATGTGTATGTAGATTATTTTAGAGCAGATCACGTTCACTGTCGATTTTACATATTATATTCAGCCTTATATCGTCAAAGGCTTAGGCAGGCAGATCTGCACCCACATAGCTCATTTTCTTTCCAAGGTGTGATAGAGGGTGCATCCATCACTATATCGGGCACAAATTCCAAGCCATGGCAAGGCAGGTGTGTTATCTCAGAAATTCGCAGTTCCATGCTCAAACACGTAGCAATTATACCAATGCAATTACGCGATAGTCTATATCGTTTTCATAGCATAATTTGCCTTTCTTGATGATTCTTTGTGATAGAATGGAAATACTTCAGCCGAACGGTAACACCCCGGTTCAGCTGGAAAAACTGCGTCACGACTAACCTTCTATTTCAGTCAACCCTTATAAGAAATTACTTCTAACTTCAGATATCCGACGATGTTTTCGAAGGCCATATTTCTTTTAGTTTTTGTGCGGGAAAGTTACCATAGCAATTATATAGAAAAACGTTAGGCGCCCGCGTCGAGAGATTTATGTGGGCACATTTACATCGCAGATAACTTAGATGGAATACGGATCGTGCTTAAAAAGTAATTATCGGATATTTTATAAACGTGATAAAACCAATTTCATATGTAAGGTCTGTACGTCCTACCGCACTGTCTATTTCTGCCGCCAAGCATTGGTGTGGTCGAATTTAATGGATCACGGCTAGCGTAATAGTTAACAATCAAAATAAATATTAAATTAACGCGAAATAATGCATAGCCTTATTTCTTATGAGTAGGTGACGCGGCAAAAACCTTATCTATACTGGTATCATAAAGAGGAAAGATTTGCATTTTTGTATGTTTGTAACGAATAAACTCAAAACTACTGGACCTATTTAAAATTCATTTCACCAATATAAAGCTACATTATCAGCGATTAACATAGACTACTTTTCATCTCGGGGAAATATAAAGTGCGACTTTTAACCCGGAAAAACTATTTGACTCGGCTGGAACCGCGAGCAAATGTCTAGTTATCTCATATTTATGTAGGTCTCTCGTATATCCTTTTTTATGACTCACATTCCGAAAGTCCTAAGCCTGCTAAAGTACAGTAATACCCCAACGAAGCACCCCAACATTTAAAGAGGAAAAAATTCTAGTCAATAGTTGGTCCTCGCACTAGGATAATCCTCTTTTAATCCTCTGAGCCCTCCGGCCCTCCGATGCCTTATTTATTGAAAACCTCCTTAGACGTCCTCCGTAATCCTTCGCTAACAATACTCTTGAATTGAATTAATGTGGGTTGTTTTAAGCGCATTCCAGCATTACGTATGTAGGAAACTTTCACGTCTTATGAAGCTTAAAAGCTCTAAGGGTTGAAATCCTATAGTGCTTTTGTACTTATTCTAACGTATTAACATTATAATCAAAGGTCCGTTTGTATATCCTTCTCACAATTGCCACTGCAACTTGTCTCAGCTAAGAATTATCAATGACAGTATTTCATGAATGAATTTGAATATGTTTCTGAAAATATATTTTTTCCTGTATCAGTAAGATATTTCAAATAGCTATCACGTATTCGAGACCAATTTATTGTGTAAACTCTTGAAATCACATTGCGATAAGTTTTTCGTTTGTGACCAGTCGAAACCTACTTATATTTTTTCACCAATAAAATCTCTGTTACCCAAAGTAAAGCCGTTTAATCGAACTTCATCTATTACAGAGACATGCGTCATACAAAACTCTCACAACTCGCTCCAATAAACGCTTGAAAACAATAAAAAGGGATAAAGCCCACAAAAACGCCTTTCGTTCGGTACCCACATAAATCCCACGGAACTATGTGCCAAACGGTCCTAGTAGTGCTGATAAGTCGCCGAATCCCACCACACAGCGACAATCCGACACAGATAGTCTGCTATCCTACTTCTCTTTAAATCGTGGTATTGGTGTCTTGAGTGGAAGAATAGTTTATTCTATTTTTGAATAATGAGGTAATAAGAATAGTATTTTTTTTATTGCATTGAATGACGAGACGAGCATGCCGTTCGCCTGATGGTAAGCGATACGACCACCCATAAACAGTACCAACACCATTCAGCACCTTTAATTACTAAGTACTGCGTGGCATTCCACTGCGCTCGTCATCCTGAGACACAAGATGTTAAGTCTCATTATGTCCAGTAGTTGCATTAGCTACAATGTTCTTCAAACCGAAACACATCAGTGCATGCACACTGCTGCTTGGCGGTAGGAATAGACATTGCGGTGGTACCCACCCAGACGGACTCTTACATATTATTATGAGATACCTACCACCTAGTATTATAATAATATTATTATGAATTATATTCGATCATACGTGAACTTCAAATTATTTATTGTTATTTAAAAATGCTAGCATACTTAATAGTCATCTATACTGTATGTATTATAAAGCTGAAAAGTTTTTTTTGTATATTTGGCTGAACGCGCTAATCTTAGGAACTACTGAACCGATTTTAAAAATAAATTCACTAATAGGAAGCTACATTACTCCTGAGTGCTATAGGGCATTTTTTATTTATTTATTTAGGTACACTAACAGCGTAACATATTACATTTTATCATGACAGGTTGTATTATGAAACAATTACAGTTACAAATATGTACGCCTATTATAAGTGTACACAACTTTGACCACACTATGTGTTAACTAGAAGCTAATACCTACTATAAATTAAGTTAGAATAAATTAATAACAGAAATATTATATAAACACAAACAAAAATAAGCTGCGATTAATCAAAATTTAACATTAAAACTAAATTAAAAAAAGAACTCAAACTGACAAGGAATTTACTTGTTATAAAGTTGTGTGAATTACGTAGACACCATAGCGAGACATAAAAAGTAATAATATGTAATTTAGAAAAAGTGTTTCAGCATCCTATTTCTAAACGTATTTATAGAATCATTGAAGATATCTAACTCAGGTATCTTAGCATTAAAGTTGTTGTAAGTATTGCACATTCTGGCTATCGGGTGATGAAGTCCGAGGTTGGTTCTGTGCCGTGAAATACTAAACAAATTTGTTTTATCCCTGGAAAATATTTTTAACCCGGAAAAGCTTTTTCACGCGGGCAGAACCGCGAGCATCACTTAGTATTTCACATAATTTCACTACGTCATATGTTGTATCTTATTCTTTCTACTTTTACTTGATGATTAAAAAATATGCTACAAGGTATTAAAATAAACATTGTCTATATTGTATCGTACATAATACCTACATAGGTGTTCTTAAAATAAATCTACTTATTCGTCGATCCTTTTGCCGCCCAGTAATACGTTGGAAACAAATCCCTAATTCAGAAACAGTAGTCCCCAATTCAGATTAGCAAGCCATGCGATTTATTTCTCTACGTAAAAAGGATAAGCCATTGACGAAATAAATTGGTTCGGCCGTAATAATACAGCTATTAGAGGATATAAGTACAATGTATAGGTATGACATGTTTTTCACACACACACATGTTATCCCCAAGGGTAGGCAGAGACGCAACTATTACAAACACTTTTTGGCATGTCTATTCCGTCCCATGGTGTAATAGGAGGTAAGCCTAACTTCATATCGGGCACAAATTCCAGTTTTCGGGATGATACTGAATACAAAACCGAATCTCACTGCCCGACCCGGGATTCGAACCCAAGACCTTATCGCGGTCCTCATATCGTAATACAACTACGCTACATGATAAATTAATACGATTAATGAAAAAAACTTGGTGACATACAAAACGACATCTATGTATGATATATTTTTTGCATCTGACTGGTAAACGCAACAACATATACGTACGTTTTACGGTATATATTTATACACGACTTTCCATTAAGTTCAAAGTAGAGCAGTCACTTTGCATTGGTAGAATCATCGCATAGATTTATTTATTGTTCTTTATCTCCACAGGATTAATTAGACTTTCTGTAGCACGTGATACTATGTCACAAACAATCTTACAAAATAAAACGTGTGTTCACGTTCAAGTATCTGCCGAATTTACTACAGAAGGTCGCACCGGTGGGCGCTGATAACTTACGTTCTCGCCTCTAGACGTTTAGCCGTCGATACCTACTGTCACCTCTTACACAGCATCCCCACTGTGATTTGTTTTTAGCTAATTTATCTCGCCTAGATGAATCAGCGGCAGTTTTTTTCTTCTATATGTTAAAGAATAACTATTAGTTACAAATACAATGACTCTTTTCATTTTAAAGCCATCAATGAATTGGCACGTTAATAATAAAAGTTATACGTTACGTCAGACCGGGCTCGAACCGAAGACTTTTGTATCGGCAGTCTACTCTATCCCCCGCTATTATTATACATACATACATATACACTCACGCCTGTTATCCCCGAAGGGGTAGGCAGAGGTGCAACTAGTGCACCCACTTTTCGCCGACATTCCATCCCATGATGTGATAGGGGGCGAGCCTATCGCCATATCGGGCACAAATTCCAGACTGATACTGAATAGAAAAACTCAATATCACTTTGCCCGACCCGGGGATCGAACCCGAGACCTCAGCTTTGCAGTCGTACTGTAATACAACTACGCCACCGAGGCAGTCCACTCAAGTCCCCGCTATTATTATCTTATTGTTATACATCCCTACAAAAGACATACTATAAATGAACCACATACGTATATACACGTCTAGATCTTACCCCAAAATCAAATCATCTCGCAAAATAAAAGCCAAACGTAACTCCTCCAATTCCTCTAAAAGTCCTTCAAAGAGACATTTCTTGACAAATTTGGGGAAAATCCTTTGGATTTTTTTCGTAATTTTCGCCACAATCGTTAAATTAGAGCGTTCGGACGGACGGATTCGAATCTCGATACTGTTAGATAATAGCTTTATACAGCAATAAACAAGCGAAGATAAGTGCGGGAGGCTGCGTGTGTAATCTTAGCGAGCAATACCACTGAAGTGACCGCATGGGGAATTATATAGAGTTGTTTATCTACTTTACCTATATACTTTCGTTTATACACTTTATTAACTTTACCACTTCTAGGGATGTAGTAAGTTGTTATAGTTTTTTTTAGATATTTAAAGAATCTTCCAAAATATTAATTGATAGCAAAAATATATGTATCAAAAATGTTTGTGTTGGGTGCAGTGATATTAATACAGAGCATTAATATTTACTCAACAATTAACTGCTTGTCAAAGTAATTAACTTTTTTTTTGGCATCGAATGACGAGGAGAGCATGCCGTTCACCTGATGGTAAGCGATACGACCACCTATAAACAGTAGAAATACCATCCAGCACCTTGAGTTACAAAGTACTGTATGGCATTCCACTGCGTTCGTCATCCTGAGACATAAGATGTTAAGTCTCACTATGTCCTGTAGTTACATTGGCTGCAATGCCCTTCAAACCGAAACACAACAGTGCATGCACACTGCTGCTTGGCGGTAGAAATAAACATTGCGGTGACCCCACTCAGGCGGACTCTTACATATGAGAGTCCTACCACCAGTAAAGTAATTAACTTAATGATAATAATACTTGGGTACACTTAAAGCAGTGATTCCGCAGAACGCGGCAGACGGCAGACGGCCCTACTATGCAGTAAGTATTAAATTGTATGAGACCGATTCCGCACACGACGGCAAATAACGCCCGGCAGGTGACGTTCTACCGCGCGTCATTTGCCGTCGTGTGCGGAATCACAGCGTAACCGACATCGCTATGAAGCAAAAAATATAATTATAGTAAATCTGCCACTTTTGTACCTCATATACTTCCTCAGTCAAAGAGATTAATTGTTATTTATAAGCACTCTGCTTATAAATAACAATTAATCTAACTAAAAAAGGGAAGTAAAATAAAATTATTATAATAGTACATTAAAGCTAGAAGCAAATAAAAAGTACGCAAATACAATATTTTGCTTTGATGTTGACTTGTATCCGTAAAACACCGAACTAGACTTATTCAAACTTTTAATGATTCCAAGAAAGAAAGCACTAAGTATTTTTTAACTTACTAACAACTCTATATAATTCCCGATGCGTACCGGTGAGATCTGAAGAAACCTTAAGACCCTTTTCGGGGTGAAAGACGAACGAGTCCAATAAATTGGAGGGCGACTACATCCGCGAGGGCCGCACGTACCGCTAAATTGCACTCTTCGGCAGATAAGTGCCGCGAATAGTTTGATTTTACTTTTGTTTGGGACTTTAATGCACTGCTAAGAATTCGGTTCTGATTTGCTCTTGGGTATCAAAAGTATTTTTATTTGTAGTAAATAAAATATAGTTTGTATAAAAACAATTATAAATCACCAAAATATTGTGTCTGGATAGCTATGACATTATAAAAACCTGCGGGCTCATTCCAATCCTATTTCAGGATCATCCCATCTCCAATAAGGCAAGCCGATATTATCTCGCGTAGTTTTTCATCAATAATATGTTTAGAACACATTGAGACAAGTTCAAAGTAACTACTTAGCCATTCAAGGAACACAGAAAATAATATTTTTTTTCAACTAAAAAAGGGTACAAAATATAAATTATATAACGTGAAAATAAAACGCAACTTTTTTCATCTCAAATTATTGGCGACCAAAATCCATATCAATACAATCTAAATATCTACACAACTAAAAACTATAACAAACAAAGAAATAACACGCTTCCAACATTTTTCCTTTGAGTACGTACTTACGGTTGTTACTTTTATTTTTCCAAAGTTATAACGAAGGACGGACAGACCCTCGTTACACAAACAAATTAATCAGTAGTTTTGGAAGCTTAGGGCATGTCACATAGTCACATAGTATTTGTAATAATCACAATGTAGTCTTTGTTTTTATGAGGCTATTCAGCACCGCGGAATAATTCTTCTAGGGCTTTTTTATCAATGGAAGGAATGGACAAATATCTATTTTTTCCTAATAAAATTTATGCCATTAAAGCATTGATACGTAGAAAAACCCTATTAAAGGCTTGTTTATAACTTTTGAGCAAATGTAACGCATAACGCATACTCACGCCTTTTATCCCCAAAGGGGTAGGCAACTAATGCACCCACTTTTCGCCGTGCGTAGTCCATTCCATGATGTGATAGAGGGCGAGCCTATCATCATCTCGGGCACAATTCCAGACTCCGGGTTGATACTGAATAGAAAAATCCAATATCACTTTGCCCGACCCGGGGATCGAATCCGAGACCTCAGCATTGCCGTCGTACCGTAATATAACAACGCCACCGAGGCAGTAAATGTTACTCGTCACATAAATGTACAAGCCGACCAAATATTTGTATTAAACTTAAAGAGCCTGACTTTTGAATCACACTCTAATCTACACTGCTAAATAAAAGTTAATAAAATGATAAGCTTTATTTACATTAGCTGTCACGATAACTGCGAAACAAAATTTGTAAATCTTGTGAAACAAGCCTAAGGTGAATACAAATGCATCACATACACGTTAGTTGTCAGCAAAGGGGTAAGTAACTACTGCAACCACTAATGTAGTCCATTTTCAATTCCATGATACGGTAGAGCCGAAATCATCACTATGACGACTATGGACCAACACAACATATCGGACAACTCGATATTTTGACAGGTCCGTCTGGAAATCTTTAGGGGAGGCATATGTTCAGCAGTGGACGTCATATGGCTGATGATGATGATATTTTAGTATAAAAAACTATTATTATTAAACTATTATTATTATACGCCTCTTCCTAGGAATCGAACCAAGACTGTACACAAACCATAACCCCTAAACCAATGATACTCAAAACCGTTATATACCATCTTCCCTACATGATTGAGCCGGCACATATGAGTCCCTGATGCGGGAGGAGTCGGTCTGTCAGCGCGGTGAGTAATGCGCGAGAGGCACGGCCCTCCGCGTGTCTTGTGATTCTCTTAATGTTACTACGTTTAGTTTGGGGAGTTCAGATTTAGTGTTGACTTCAATGAGTTTTATTGGAAGCAAGTCATTGCTTTGATTGTGCCATGACTATAATATAGGAGCAGTGCCATCAAGAATTAAATTACAAAACACCCCATGAGGCTGCACCGCGCTCAAATGTGTCAGTTCGTGCATCAAACAGAAACAACAAATATTTATGCATTAAAAAAGAAATAAATAAATAAGCAATGAAATATTACCTACCTAGTAACTTAGAGACGACTATATGTTTTTAAATTATCAAAGTCTATAAATTTTGGATTCCGCTTGAGTGATACATGTCCAATTAATATTTAAACTTATAATGGTAACATAGAAAAAACTATTCGTCCTTTATAATCTGACATATCAAAAGGAAACCTTATTCCAATAATCAGTTAGCATGAAATTAGCATCCATGTTCATCACAAAGAGGACCAATTTCCCGTCCACTCACAGCGCTCGCCGTCAGAAACACAAAAATTCATTCGTATGTAATTTCACGAGGTCGCCGGGTCATTGTTACACGCCTCTGTTTTTGTGAATGAATTTTCCGGGAAAACCTGGTACACGGTTTTCTTTAATTAGGTAAGTAGGTTTCGTTAATGGTACTTTTGTTTTTCAGATGAAATCTAATTCTAGTGGCAGTGTATTGAGAATGTTTTATGAGGTAACCGTTGAGGTTTTTTTATTGAGAGCTTGGCATCGCGTCTTTACTATACTTAGAGTAAAGTAAAAAAAAAATCAACCGAGAGATGAAAGTATTCCTGGACGTTCGTATAATTATACTGACCTGCTATTCGCTTCTTAAAGCTCCGCTTGAAGATTCCCATGTGTCATACTAATCTCAGGATTGTAATTCATGTCCACTCCTCGCAATGTTGTACTTTACCATCTTAACTTTGAAATACTCCGGAAAGTCAGATATTTGCCTAAACATCACACCCAAGCACCTAAATACACTCACTTCACTATCGATTTAAAATCGATCATAATCAATAAGTAACGAAAATAAATTGGTCTCACTAATCCAATGAGCGTTTGGTATAAAAACCAGCTATACATAAATGCGACCCCCAAACCGCTTCATCCCCTATGAAAACAAACAAAAGTTAAGCTACATACGGGCTTAACCTCAAAGGGGATTGCATTGATAAATTTACTTACAAATTACAATATTGATAGCTCTTTTTTTTAAATCGATTGAGCAGTGTTTCAAACTGTTTGTAAAAAGATTTTTTATAAAGTACTAGGTTTTGCTCGTGGCTTCGCCCCTTTGTCAATATTACTAGTTGGTAGGTAATAACACAATATCAGACTTGAAATATGTATTCGATAGCCTAAGATGACATGGACCGGTCTGTCGAGACAAATGTTTACAGGTTCAAAACCCAAGGCACAATCTGACTTTTCGAAATAACGTGTGTATTGTTGTTGAAGGAAAACAGCGTAAACAAAACTATGTACCTGAGATGTGTCCGTAAGAATTTCGAGAGTATGTGAGGTCTGCCAATCCGCACTAGGCGAGCGTGGTGGACTAAGGCCTAAAACCGTCTCAGTACAGGATGCTCGTTCTCAGCAGTACGTAGGATATAATACAAGGAAGTTTCAAGACTGTTCTCATAATGATATATACAGACAAATATCTTGACCAAACATTCACCCCTCAGAATCGAACCCGAATAAAATAAAACAGCGGGCGGTAATCCGGTAAGCCGCAGCGCTCTGTACTTTGTTGATAACATTCTTACATGATAGTAAGTAGTTATATAAATAGGGGAGTATGTAATATGCCTCGCAGCTTCAGTGGCGTAGTTGTATTGCTTACGCGGTACTATACCACGCTGAAGTCTCGGGTTATAATTCCGGGCCGGAGAAAGTGACAGTTTTCTGCTCAATATCAGCCCAGAGTTTTGAATTGTGCTAGATAAATGACAATGAGCTTGCCCCCTATTATCTGTATATGTACATCCCGTTGAATTATATGCGTGCTACGGGGCGAAGGAAGCATCGTCTTCTCACATGCCCACCTGCATGGAGTTTAAGTTTTAACGCGTACTAGCAGTAGCCCGAACGCGAAGGCAATTACGTTGATAAACTCATTTTTAGAGTGTGGATTGGATGCCGACATATTTGCTGATGGAGTTCATACTATTAGTGAAAATGTATACTTGTTCCTAAGTAATATGAATTATAGTGAATCAACTGTACCTACAATAATTAAATGTTCTTGCTGTATTATCTATAACTATCATATTATAAGCGTTTTGGTGTACTGTTCACTGTAAGCTTATATTGGATTTTTAATAAATAAATATGATGGCTAACATAGCCGGACTGCCTCGGTGGCGTAGTTGTATTGCGATACGACTGCAATACTGAGGTCTCGGGTTCAATCCCCGGGTCGGGCACAGTGGTATTGGATTTCCCTATTCAGTATCAGCCCGAAGTCTGGAATTTGTATCCGATATGGGGATAGGCTCGCCCCCTATCACATCAAGGGACGGAATACGCACGGCGAAAAGTGGGTGCACTAGTTGCGCCTCTGCCTACACCATCGGGGAGATAAGTCGTGACTGTGTGTGTATATAACATAGCCGGCGAAACGTAGATGTGTTACACGTCTGCCGACCTCTAGATATTGAAAAAGACATGATTTTATGTATGAAGTAACTAAATTTGCCCAGTATTGAGGGTTAAAGTATATTGATGAAGTATATAATCATGATATTCGATTGTAAAGTCATACATATATTGGACAATATGAACTCGTCATTTTTACAAAAAAAAAAACTTTAAATTCATAAAATATAACCCAGCTAATAGTGAAATAAACTGCAACTATATATAAGCTAGAATCCATCTCACATCACGCGTCGTTATCATGTTCTAGTTCCCAACCCTGACTTTTAACATGTGTCATTGCTAATTGTCGATCGCTAAAATATGAGGAATCCTGCATACTTGATAATACCAAAATATTTTACTGTGCTTTTCCAAACATGGAAATATGCGACCATATATTAATACAATCCCAAATATAATTAATTCCACAAACAAATAGGTTTCTGTAAAAAAATCTATTACCGCTGCGATCATTACATTTAATTACGTTTTCTCATGTCGGGCTGTACGTGGGCGCGTAATCAATCTTAACCCCCCCACTCCTCCCCTATAGTCTCTCCGCCTACCAGAGGGCGCAAAAACAACTAATAACCAGCGAGAAAATCTAACGAGACGAGAAATCTAACTGCAGGGAAATCTTTTGTGAGAGCGATAAATATAATTGAAATTGCGTCATTATACCTTATTTAAGGCGTAGGATAGGAATTCAATATAGCATCTTAAACAGATGATGCCTTGTGGCAAACGTGTGGTTCAAACAGTCTTTGGTCTATGAGCAAACTAGGTAATAAGTCATTCAAATATAAGAGACCACCTGTATATACCAGGAGTTTGTTTATATGTGCCGTTAAGCACTTGTTAGAGAACCTTATTTAGTATTTATTGGGCATTATTTGACTTTCTCGGTAGCAGCGCATAACGTCCCCCTTCAGTAATTTTATTAAAAAAATCTTGCCAGCTACTATGAACAGTTGAGATTCTTGCCAAAAGACGAAACATGTGTTTCTCTCCTTATACAGTCATATAAAAATCTTTAATTTTTTTATCAAATCAAATGTAGACCCTGCTTTCAACTTGGTAGGCAGTCTCTTACTGCTTCTTAAACTTATCAAAAACGCGCGTTTATATAGGTGTACTCTCTATGCATTTACATTTGTATGTAAAAATACACAGTGAACGAAATCGTCAGCAGTTTAAATCAGTTGCAAGGGGTTTAATATTTCTTAATGCATTAAGCTATTCAAGCTCTATCTAAATGGCTCGAAGACATCGCGAACCTTAGTGGCTGAAACACAGATCACGCTGATGCGAGTGACTTCGCGCTATCGGTGCTTTCATATCTTGCTGGGCAACACTTTCTGTAGGCTTCACTTCACTTACCACCAGAAGCAGTGCCACTTTGCACAGCTATCGATAAATATCGGCCAGGCACAAGATGCTTGACTATTCAATCAACACGTCGACATCGGAAAAATTGGCGATTTTCTTTAAATGAGCGACTTAAGACTCGGCCCCGCTATTGTAGAATTCAAACGCGATCAAACTAGCGTGTTCATAAAGGATACTCAACGTGTTAAAGTAAGACACACTCGCGTCCGCTTTGTGTGTAGTCGAGCCCTAACACATTACCCAAATAGAACGTCACGGGTTGACAAATGTACCTCAAGACGTTTCGAGTAGATTTCACGGTGCTGTTGGGTCCTTAAGGAGATTGCATTGATAAGGTTAACGTTAAAGGATTCTTGAACTAACATCTTCTCAGTCTATTGCAAGTCTGAAGGTTTCAGTTGCTTATTGGAAATAAGTTGTTGTGCCTTTGCATGCTTTTAAGGGCTTTTAATGAATTGAAATGGATTGCAAGTTTTTTTTTAATGTAAAGTAGCCTTTATTTCAGTTGAAGACTTGAACATGGCCCGCTTGTCAAATTACACTCAAATCTATTCAGCTATTTACACATAATAATCCAAAGAATGTAAACATATTTTTCATAAATTATTGTTTGAATATTAGTCAGATTACAAGCTAGTAGCTTTACAAAATAGTAAGACAAGATAAACTGCATCTCCAACCAGCATTTGAATTACGAAATGGTAATTACAGTATCTGATACTGAGATGTGCTTATCATCTTGACACAATATGTTAATTCATTGAAATAGATGTACATCGGAACAGTATATACGGGCAAAGAATAACTGGGAGTAGCTATTCCGTCATGCCATACTGTGTTATGTGATTATCTGCATGTTCTTTTTAGTTTTTACAATCTATACTTGGTATTAGCCTAGTTGGGAGTGGAACAGACTGCTGAGACGAATGTCCGCAGGTTCAAAACCCAAAGGCACACACCTCTGACTTTTCTAATAACTTGTGTGTGTATTCTTTGTGAATTATCGCTTGCTTTAACGGTGAAGGAAAACATCGTGAGGAAACCTGCATAGCTGAGAAGTTCTCTGAATTTCGAAGGTATGTGAAGTCTGCCAACCCGCACTAGGCCAGTGTGGTGGACTAAGGCCTTAACCCTTTCAGTTGAAGAGGAGACCCGTGCTCAGCAGTGGGCGGTGTGTAATACGGGGCTGGTATAGTATACTTGACATTTAGTTACATAAATCTATCCAAAATTATTCAAATAGTTAAGATGGCTGTATTTGATTTTGAACACAATTTTTTACGTAACACTATCTGTGAATTCAAAAGGCATAAAAATGCGGTAGAAACTCATATTTCAAATACAGTAACCAGCGGGATAAGATTTTGAAATTCTGTGCAAGATTGGCATACATTTTTATAAAAACATAATAATATAAAGAAATGACGTCACCCATTTTAACAACTTCTACCTTGTTCCAGAAGCCTGTAGTTTAATATCTAGATATAGTTTTATTTCCTACAGCGGCCTTATAATGGTGTCTCAACGTGTCATTAGCATTTCCTACAATGGGACCGTCCCAGTCATTAGGGATGGGAGCGCTTTATCGAATCGATTTCGGGAATTGTTATTGGTGGAAACTCGTTTCGCGATATTGTTATAGCTGTTTGAGGGGCATTGACGCGTGATGATATACTATTGTTTTTTTTTACTGGACTGTGAAAAAAGGGGCGGCTTTAATGTCTATTATCTGGACTCAAATGGTTACTTTCTCTTTGTCATTTTTCAATCATATAGTAGAGATTGTTTAGCTTAGATATTACTTGGTGTCTAATTAAAGTCAATTCGTGCTTAGGAAGCTAGTTCCAAATTGTTTAGAAATATCTTTACAGTGTTGCCCGACCTGGGAGACGAACATTTGATATCTCGAGCTATAGCCCATATTGTACGTTGTCACTATGAAATAAAGCAAGAAAATTATAATAAACGTAAGTAAGCATAATATCAAATCCGCTACAGTGGCTTGACCCGATTCAGTTTTCGGGAGAATCATTGAAAATATAATACAACCAACTAACACAATTCGTTCTTTAATCATATTTACAGATTATGGATATGTCAGCTTACCACTTTGGAGACAGTCGTAAGGAAAAATAATGATATTAAACAAAGGTTTTATCGATAAACTACACAACCCTACCCGTGTTCCCTGGCCGCGCGTTCGTAATTGCGCGTCCAAATTTGGAGGGAAAATACATAAATTAGACCTTGTATTAATACCCGATGGCTTCGATGTACTGAAATTTTAATACCACAGCCGATATTAGTTTTGGTTTGAGGTTGTTTCTTCTCAAATTCAAATTCAAATAATTTATTATGTAATTAGGCCCCTAGGAGCACTTTTAGACGTCATTTTAACTATGTTTTTTTTTTAACTATAAGATTCTACCAGTGCTTCGGAAAAGCCCACTGACCTGAGAAAAAGCACCAAGAAACTCAGCGTAGGTCTTTTATTATCATCTTGTTTTTTTTAATATATGTATTTTACAAATTGCAAGTAAGAAACAATATAAATTCAAATTATGGACCATGTGTGAATGCGAGCAACCTAATCCCAAGCATTTGTATCTTCCAAATAATCATTAACAATATGCATAGGAAGTTTTATTTTATTTTATTTTTTTATTTTATTTTCATTTATTTGGAAAACTTACAGCTAGTACGTACAATATTAATATATAAAAAAAAAAAGAAGGCCATTTACAAGTTTCCACAAGTAGGATACTAATATACGTCACTAATATGATTATTTAAACGAGTTAATTTATTAAAATGCCTTGCTTATCTTTTAGAAAACTCAAATATTCTATAAACTAAAAAACCTGTCGCCCAGCAGCCGCTTAACATGCTTAGCAGTTGTGTTAAATAAATCCAAATCAACATCGGTATCATTACAATTAAAACCTGCAACTACGTCGTTGAAATATCTGCTTGCCCTTAAAATGTATGCATTCTGCCTGTAGTTCGTCCTCACCGATTGCACATATAAGAGACTAGGTTTACGAAATAAAGCTGTAGTTGTGCGTAAGCCAATCATTTCTAAAAGTTCCGGACAGTCAACAGTCCCGTTCGCCACATTCACTAGATAGCATAAGTCTGCTATATCCCTACGTTCTTTAAGCGGTAAGAAATGGAATTTCTTACACCTCTCATTATAATTGGTAAGATAAATTTTCGCTCTAAACTGTAAATGCCTTAAAAAAGGTTCCTGGATTCTCTCAATCCTAGAAATGTAGCTGATGTAACGCGGATTCCATACTTGTGAGGCATACTCCAAATGACTTCTAACAAACGCACAGTAAAGTATTTTAAAGGTTTTAATGTTGGTAAATTCGGATGACATTCTAAGTACAAAGCCCAGGGCTCGCGAAGCCTTTTTAATGATGTTGTCCACATGTTGATCAAATAGTAGCTTCTTATCAAAAGTCACGCCTAGGTCGCGAATAGAGTTCACCCTAGATAAACTTATATTGTTGATGGTATAGCCAAAATTAATTACATTTAATTGACGCGTGTAGGAGGATACATAGCACTTGGAAACATTCAGACTCAATTTATTATTAATACAGTAAGTTTGAAATCTGTCTAGATCACTTTGCAAACATAGTGCATCATCCATGTTACGGATAACGTGGAGAATCTTCATATCATCCGCGTAAAGAAGTATTTTAGAGTATTTGAAACATATGTGGACATCATTGATAAATATGAGGAAAAGAAGAGGACCTAACAAAGACCCTTGAGGTACTCCCGAAGGAATACTCATGGGAGATGAAGTATATCCATTAAGAACTACAGTCTGGCATCTATTGCGAACGTATGAAGAGAACCAACGATACAAATTTCCTCTAATTCCAATGAGTTTCAGTTTATTTAGCAATATCGAGTGATCAATTCTATCGAAACACTTGGTAAAATCCGTATAAATTATGTCAACTTGGGCGAATTCCGACATATGGTGTGAAATAAACTCACTGCAAAGAAGCAAATTAGAAGTGGTAGATTTGCCCTTAATAAAACCATGTTGAAAGAGGTTGAGGTCATGCTTGATAGCAGAACAGAGTTGTGTATAAATTACTTTTTCAAAAATTTTTGCAAAAAGACACAGTTTAGAGATAGGTCTATAATTTTCAATTTTGTTTTTGGGTCCTTTTTTGTGGATTGGAGTGATGTATGCATGCTTCCAAATACCTGGCACTATGCCTTCCGTTATGGATCGACGATATAGAATAGACAGAGGCAGGGTCAAACTTCTTGCACATTTTACAATGAAAACTGGGGGGATCCCATCAGGCCCAGCGGACTTATTAAGATTCAGGGTTTTAAGTTGTTTGTAGACTTCATTATTTAAAATTTCCACATTACTTATGTCGGCAATATGTGATTCAGGCGTGTCAATAAGTGTGTCTGTAACGGTGGTGGTGTCACTGAGAAAGGTGGAGTGAAAATATTCCCCAAACATGTTAACGATCTCTTCGCCATGGTCTGAGGAAATATCGCCGTAATGGAACACTGAAGGGTAAGAATGCGCTTGGCTTTTAGTCTTAACGTAGGACCAAAAAGCACGTGGATTCGTTTTGATGTTATTTTCAATATTTTCTATATATGAGGTATAGCACTCCGTTTCCAATACTTTCGCCCGATCTCTTAAAATTGAAAAAGAATCGTAATCACTTTTATTCCGATAAACTTTAAATTTACGGTGAAATTTATACTTTTCTTTTAACATTCTAATTAAAGGTTTACTGTACCATATCGGATATTTATTGGAGGGTATTACCGTCTTCAATGGGATATATAAATTACGTAATTCACATAGACTACTGTACATAAAAGAAACCGCATCTTCAAAGGATTTATTATATAATTCCGCGTTCCAATCGATAGCATCAAGACCAGAACAGATCGATTCGTAATCACCATTGTGATAAATAAATTTTTTATATGATAGTGGTTTTAATGTATGGAACCTAACAAAATGTGCCTCACAGACGATTGATTTATGTTGGGGATCTTCTTTTACAAGCGGAAAATCACAACATTTGATTGAGATATCGTGATTTGAGAATACGAAGTCCAAAACACGGTTGTTAATATTGGAGAAACAATTATATTGAAATAAGTTACAAGTATTTAATTCATCGAATACCTCACACTGATGCGAGCCCAATATATTACTCGGGGAAAAGGATATGCCATCACTACTGGGAGACCATAAAATATTAGGCATATTAAAGTCACCCATGATTATAAATTTGTCTAGAGGATTTTGTAAAATGATGTTAGTTAAGTTCTTAACAAAATTTATACGTTGAACATCAATTGAATTACAGAGATTTTGGTTACATATGTATACTGTACAGATGTGAATCTTATAACTACGATTACCTACTTCTTTTCGGTTGCGCAGCATAATTGTAACCCATAGATCTTCCGCTGATGATAACCACTTCATTGGGCTCTCTGCCGCGAGTTCACGACGAACTGCTATGAGAACACCACCCCCCTTATTTTGCTTCCTATCCAAATAGTTCCTATCAGATCTCCACACCAAAAATCGATCATCAAACAATTCACTATCCACAATAGTATCGTTTAACCATGTCTCTGTTAGGCATACAACATCATAAGCACTTAAACACATATTTCTGTAAAAATCTGTGGTTTTAGTTCGCAAGCCGCGAACGTTTTGGTAATAAATACTAATCATTTTTAACAGGCTGAATAAAATTAGGCGAGCAAATAGGCATAAATAAAAGCATATTTAAGTTATGGCAAGATTTGTAACGACACGTATTAGTATCTTCAAATCGTAAGTAGGCGATAAAACTCATTAAAACAATAAATGAATAGTAGCGAGCGGTCGGCCGAGTGGCCAGTGCGGGTAGAAATAAAAGTGACACATAAAAAACAGAGCGACGAATGAACAGGGCAGAGATATCAAACATTAGGAAGCGGGCGTAAGCATAAGGCACATATTTATCAATTATAATTATTATAAGTTTTATGAATATACATTTAAAGAAAGTTATATTTTTTTTAAATCTGATTCCGAGCGAATAACTATGACTGGAGACGTTGCATTTTTCCGAACACGAATTTTGCAGCCTGTTACCCATGTGAACATAAACCCCTGTTCCTTCGCACGTGCCTTAGCCTTGTTCAAAAGTATTTTATTCTCCACCGTTAAGTGCTCGTTCACGAAGATCTTGGCATCTCCCTTTAGTCCTAAATCACCAGCAGAGATATTACACTTCTTCGCTGTGGCAACAAATTCATCCTTGATATACCGGCTATGAATGGCCATAATTATCGTCTTGTTCTTGTTATCATTCCTCATCGGCACTCTGGCAATATAATTTATTTGCTCTTTTGGTATTGAGTATTTGATATGTGATCCTATCTTAGCCACCACATCAAAGAGGTTTTCAGAGCTTGATACCGGGACACCTTTAATTTCAATATTGTTAAGCCTAGATCTCTGTTCATTCTCACGAAGTTGATTTTCCAGGCATAGAACACGACAATGAAGATTTTCAACATCGTTTTTCGTCTTTTGAAGAGCTTGTATGTCCTTTTCCATTTCAATTATTTTGTCAGAAAGCGATGCCATCCTGTGATCTACGAAGTCGATAGAAGATTTGATCTCAGCCAGTTCAGGTTTAATTGTTTTGAGTTCAGCCAGTTGTGCTTTAATGGTTTTAACACTTTCATCAAGGGTAGGAAGGATAGCGACCTGTAGAGAAAGTTGTCTTAGCTCGCCAAGCACAGCTTCCATGTCGATTGCTGAAGGAGATTTAGCGCACAGTGTAGCAGGTAACTGAACCAGAGGAGCTGAAGATTTTTTACACGAAGGGCACTTCCATGTAGCTTTCCTGTTGTCACCCAGCCGGCGATATCCAGTTTCGGTTATTCCAGCGCAGGTAAAATCGAAACTACCCAAGCAAGTAGTACACTGCACTCCATCTCTAGATTCAGCATCACAGCTTTTACATTTAAACATCGCGTTATACTGAATAAGTTATAAAGCGGAAAAAACACAGAAAGAAAAAATGTTTAGGACCGCTGATCGTACGATAATACAGCTTGAGGTATAGTGACGCGTGCGCACGGTTCGTTGTCGGCGAACTGACTGAAGTTTATTGAAGAAGCGTACGCATTGCCCAACAAAGGAATTGCTTATTTTATGGAGACGAGTAGCATGTCCTACAAGTTTATTTTTATTCCTAGTGTTTTTATTGTGAATATCGCATATTCGGTCAAAATTTGCAATATTTATTTGAACATACATAAGATTTACAATCTCTATCTTCTGTTAAGGAAACAATAAATTTATAGAATCTCGTTGTATCTAATATGAAACGTCAACGGATAAAATACAGGTCTGCCTGCCTAAGGTCTTGTCCCTACGCTACCTAAGATAGTTGATGAAATGTGCGTGTGTACCTCTGAAAAGAAAAAGTTTTTGGATCGTACTTCTATTGCGATAAATTGACAGTGTCTGCGCTGTGCCTAAATGTTCTCTTGACCTTTTAATATGTCTAAAGTGACTCACTTATTCACCACTAACTTCAACTCCTAAAGTTCCAAATTAATAAACTAAGACTTAACAAGTTCAAGTTGCGAAAACTTAGGTCTATTTAGGTAAAAAACTCCAATTAAGTTAGGTCAGCACTTTAGTAAAAGTTTCACGTGATACCTCAGGAGTGGAGAAAACTTGAGAGTCTGTTAAGGTGTCAACTTGATGACCATCAACTGTGCTATAGCACTTTTACAGAGTTATGGCACTAGGAGGGATTTTATTATAGACTTTTGTGGCGTCAAACAACAAATTGTGACAAGTTTTCGGGACGTGTCACACTGACTTAATATTAAATTGAGGACATTGTGATGAATTATATCAAACTCCTTAGGATGCACAAGGTGTTTTTAAATGAGCTGACAGTGCACCGTAATTTCTATTCATGCGAGAACTGTTTTCTATAAATGCATATACTCGCTGTATATTTACTACAAGTATCAAAAATGGACATCCTCAGCTCTTTAATAAAAACTTCGAGTATACACACATAAACACATTTTTTATACCCCAAGGGATAGATAGAAGCGCAACTCTCGCACCCACTTTTCGCCGTGCATATTCTGTACCGTGTGATAGGCGGCGAGCCTATCGCCATATGAGGAATTCCAGACTCCGAGTTGGTATTGAGTAGAAAAAGCCAGTATCACTATTCCTGACCCGGTGATCGAACCAGTGTCTTCAGCACTGCAGTCGTATCGTGAAACAACTACGCCACCGAGACTTTTATCGAGCATATAGACATTAGATTAAATCAAATTAGTTATGTTCTAGTACTATATACACTGTGTTAGAAGACAGAAATAAGAATATGAAATATTTATCGTAATATCGGTACTATAACCGATACCCGCAATCGATATCTGCCTTCTAGCATATTTTTCAATAGAACTCACGCTACAGACAGAGCGGCTCGTTCTGAAGACCGGCGTTCCGGGGTCGACTGGCTCAGCAGTCAGGAACAACGTTTCTCATTAATTCATTGCATTGTAATATTATCTGCGTGATGTATGTTGACATAAAAGTCGCAGGAACACGCTGGATGCAGGCTGCTTTCGACAGATGTATCTAGAAATCTTTAGGGAAGGTATATGTTCAGCAGATGACTTCATATGGATGATGATGATGATGTTCCACTACCAAGCAAGACCCTCCTCAGCTACTGATTGGTAAAGAACAGATGTGTTTGTGTGGACATAATATAACATCACGAATGGAGCTTGACTGGGTAACTGTAGCTTTCAGAAACCTGAAGTGACAGCTAGCTTGCTGTTTCTCATGGTGAGTGAGATTTACCTTCACTTCACCACTTTTTAATTCCCATACATTGAAGTCCAAGATCACTTACTTATGACTCTTAAAATATTTTACGTAAGCCAATATATTATGCTATAAAAAGCAATCCATAACAAACATACACCAAATATAAATTCTGTATAAATCAATCTGCAGACAATGGGGGAGCACGCACGATCAAACATTACTGCTTGTTAGTTAATGAGCCGTGCTACACGCGCGGTCGGAGGTTCATATTTATGGCCGCATCCATCATAACACGTGTGAGCTGTTGCTCGATGTTTTATTGTTTCAATGGAAGATTGTAGCTCTTTAATGAACTAGAACACTCACTGAGAGCAAAATGATGTTATGGCTTTCTCGACAAGTAACTAGTGCTACAATTGTCCCATGACATGATACACGAGCTCAGTACTAATTTCAGACTCTGTTCTGATGCTGAATAGAAAACCCAATATCACTTTGCCCGACACGGAATTCGAACTGAGAGCTCAGTGCGGTAATCGTACCGCAATTCAAATAAGCCGCCGAGGCAATCATTTACTTGAAACAAATATACACTCCTTTCCTTCACGTTATGTGCTTGGTCATTAGCTTTCTTGGCGTGGAAATGGAAGCGATAATGTTCTTAAAAGCGTAGAGCGAAGTAATTAGATATGTGATTATGAAATACCACATTTTACCTGGCCTACACACTAAGTAGTTTATACTTACTTACACAGTCAAGTTACATTTTATAAGGAACAATTTACTTTTTTGGTGTAATTTTCCAACCATGGGATAAAATTTATTCATCTACACTAATATTATAAAGAGGAATGATTTGTTTGTTTGTTTGTAAAGGATAAACTCAAAAACTACTGGACCGATTAAAAAAAGTCTTTCTATAATAGGAAGATACATTAGTCTTGAGTGGTATAAGATACTTTTATTGTAGAATATGAATAATATACTACAGCTGATGTTTCTCATCAGCTGTATACATGAAGTGTAATACTTTTTAGACATTTATTTTCAGTTAGGTTATAACATAACTGAAAGCAAATTTAAAAAGCTAAAGCTTATAATATTATGATTTTACAGAGATTAGCTTACCAAATTAACTCCTCATAATATTAATGTATATTAGATTTTAAGTTTATTAAAAATAAACTCGTTTTTGACCCAAATGGTTACATTAATGAATCGTTAACTTTAATGGACATTAATAACATAATGTTTCCATAATCAAGGCATTTTATCGCAACAGCCTTCTAAAACATAAAAATTATTGGCACGTTGTTCTACGTCTAGTTAATGTGTTATATAAAGCTAAATTCATATCATAAATGTCAAGGCCAGCGTGGTGGACTAAGACCTAACCTCTCTTAGTAGTAGAGGAGGCCTGTGCTCAGCAATGGACAAAATAATACAAGGCTGATTGCATTGCATTAAGGTCGTTAAAAATTGGATATTTTACCAATGGATTGTTAAACAGGCTTCAAGTAAATATTATTTGTCAGTTATCGTACTGCTCATGCACGCAGTACTCTTTAATACCATTTATTTGTAAGAGTGTGAATTTTGTATTTGGTCGTTGTACGGGCTAACGCCCTACATTTTATTTAGTCAGCATTTTGTGTACCGCGCGTGTCATTAGCAATTTATGTAATTAGTACGCAATCAATTGTCACCCGCGTCGCGTGTACTCAAGCTAGCAATTTATATTGAATTATCATATTTTAGTTATCATAGTTCATCCTCAACTTTCTTGGATACTAATAAATATATAGTATAAAAACAAGCTAATATATTTTACTAAACTTTACAGTCGTCTTATACATTTATGTGACGAGTAGCATTTATCAGCAAGAGTTAAAATTAGCCCTTAACCATGCCATGAAGGATAGGATATATAATATAAGGATACATTGAATACAATAGTGATAACTTAATCTGTACATATAATAAAGCAGTAGAACCGGTGTGATAAATGTAATAAAAAAGAAATGGGGCGACTAAAGAAGACTAACGGAAAACGAATCAGCGATTTTATAATTCTTTCTGTCTGTTTTTCTGTTAGTTTGTTACTGCACATCTCCGAAACTACTAAACGGATTTCGATGAAATTTGATATGAAGATAGTATGAGCCTCTAAAAACGACATAGGCTACTTTTTATCGCGGCAAATATAAAGCGGGACTTATCCCGGTAAATCTTTTTTACGCGGGCGGAGCCGGGAGCAAAATCACGTATTAAGTATAATTAGAAAAAAAAGAACGTTAGAAATATAATTGTGTATTATGAAAGTATAATTATTGGTATTAGAAAATTATAAATCCATTAATTGTTATAAACTTTATCTAGTTTTTCATAGAGTGCTCAATAGTCTAGTATATATAAAGCCTTGTAAAATATTCGTTCGTTCTCCGATATCTAATTTCTGCTTCAATTTCTATACAATAGATGGTCAATAGCGGAGCACAAAAGCTATAATAAACGTTAATCTTGAACAGCACCGCGCTAGGTCTGTGCCATTCAATTATTCATCTTCTAATACTAGCCCGACGGAAATTGGATATGTTCATGTATACTTATGAATGATTTGATATATCTCCAACTGCTTGTTCAAGTTGAATACCTTACTACTTACTTATATCGGTGGCGTAGTTGTATTACAGTACGACTGCAAAGCTGAGGTCTCGGGTTCGATCCCCGGGTCGGGCAAAGTGATATTGAGTTTTTCTATTCAGTATCAGTCCGGAGTCTAGAATTTGTGCCCGATATGGCGATAGGCTCGCCCCCTATCAAATCATGGGACGGAATGTCGGCGAAAAGTGGGTGCACTAGTTGCGCCTCTGCCTACCCCTTCGGGGATAACAGGCGTGAGTGTATATGTATGTATGTATATGTACTTATATTATACTTATACAAATGTTTGTGGAAACGTTTTGGAATTGGTTAGATGTAAACGATGAATTTTTTTAAAAAAAGATGACATAGATAAACCAAATGATTAACATAATTATATAGCGCATTTGTTATAACTTTCTGTTTAGTATCTGGGGTTTGGAGTTTGTGCCTGATATAGACCCCTATCACGTCATGGAACAGAATACAAACGGCGAAAATGGGTGCTGTGGATGCACCTCTGTTTATCGTTTCGGGGATAAAGACGTGATGTGTTTATTTTGTTATCTCAGAAAGAATAACGTAGGACTTATATCCCAGATATGATCTCTTACCCAGGCAAACACAAACAGCACCTGCTACATGTATTAATACTACACTACAATCAATACCTTGCATTTCCCAACTGAAACACACTATAATGATGTACTTTTATCCATTAATTACCTCGAAATACCACTTCAATTTAATTGCATTTCTGAATCTAATGTAGGTGCCACGTTTTCTTGAAACAAGCTTTCCTCGCGGCGCCATTTGCGCTTAGGTTCTATTAAATAAATTTAATCAAAAGAAATGACAGTCGTTGTTAACTTTATACTAATAAAATAATTTTCAGGCACGATTATGTGGTTTCTAATATCTATCTGTACTATAATAAAGCAGTAGATCCCGGTGTGTCCGTACATTGAAAGAAATGTGATAAAAAAAGGGTTGACCAACGAAGAGTAATGGAACACAAATCATGCGATTTTTTTAATTCTTTTCTGTCTGGCTGTTTGTTTGTTACTGTAGATCTTCAGAATTACTGAACGGATTTCAATGAAATATGGCACACGAGTAAATCATGTTCTGAGTTAATACATAAGCTACTTTTCCCGGGAAAACATAAAGCGCAACTTTAATCCCGGAAAAACTTTTCACGCGGTTGGAGTCGTGAGGAAAAGCTACTTACAAATATTTGTGATCTTCACGAACAACAACACAAACAAATTTATAAGTTTAACCCCTTCGTAACGTTTTCTTCAAATATTAGCCATTAGTCCGTTAATTGTCGGCGGGTTATGAAACATTAATTCCAAAACAACGGCTGTATTGCCTCATAATTACCCACTTCCGTGTTTACGTACTTCTAATACTAATATTAGGTTTTTTCACACAGTGAAGTCTTTTTTATGTAATCATAATTACAGCAATTCGTTTGTCACTTCACTTACTTTTTAGCAACAGTTTTCTCTTTTTGTTCATTTCTAAATCTAAATAGATTAGTGGAAGTGAAACAACTTTACTATAATATGATTTTTTTGTTTTGGTAAAAAGAAATTTACCACCAACTTTGTGCTATTTTGTATTTATTGTTGCCAACCCGCACTAGGCCAGTGTGATGGACTGAGGCCTATCCTCTCTTAGCAGTGGGCAGTATATTATAATACAGGGATGGTGTGGTATGTATTGTAAGTTACAGCTTGTTTTAAAAATGAGAGGATACATCGTGAGTTTATTCAGACTGATTTCGGCATAACTTTCAAGCATGTTGCACAAATGATTTAGCTTAGTTTTTTTTACTGAGTGCATGCCTGATGACATTCTGGGAGAGTTTCTTTACCTATAGATTGTCTAATGTTTTTCCAGATGTAAAAAAAAAACGGCCAAGTACAAGTCGGACTCGCGCACCGAGGGTTCCATAAAATTTACAGTTTCCGCAATTTTTCCTTTATCTGTGCTATAAGACGTTGCTTCTTGCCAAATTTCAAGATTCTGAGTTCAAGGGAAGTACCCCGTGGGTTTTGATTCCCTTTCCCCTTTGATTCCCTTTCCCCAAGTTTCGAAAATTTGCGGCATAAACGGCTGTATCTTTTGATTGCGTTGGCTTAGAAGTTTGAACTTTTCACAGCTCCAAGGGACCGTAGACGTATTTGATATAAATTTCTACTTAATACCTCCACGCGTTCCTAAGAAAAAGGGTCTTGATAGATGGACGGACAACAAAGTGATCCATTCCGTTTCCGTTTTTTTTCCTTTCGAAGTACGGAACCCCAAAAATGGGAATATCACAAACTTTGCTACATGATCCCACAGGCGATTTATCCTGCCGGGTCTGCTGAGAACAAAGGTAATCGACGAGCGAGCATTCCTTTAAAATTTAATAACGCCATTCAACCAGCTCCAATAGCACCAGTTTTAATTCATTGTTTCTTTTCATTTACGTTATATTTTCTATTTATAATGAGGTAAAACTTTGGCAATTTAAGAGTGGGTTTCTCGTATTTAAGTTCGTCTACAAAACAAAACACTGTACCATATTACTGTTTTGTCCTTTTCTAGGAATTAATAGGGTCCGTTGTCGTTTGACGTTGAAGCTTAGTGGAACACAATAATATTCAACGTCTCAATGTCTAGACTATAATGAAATACCATTCAGCATTTTTTAATTTCCAAGCAGATAAACTATTTTTAAAGTAAATGATGACAGCAAAACTTGTATAGCTTATTTATGGTTCTTTTTAACGACATACTATCTAAAATATTGCTGTTCGTGACTTCTTCAAATTAATAACCTTTGAGTATTTCAAAATATATACACTTACAACTATGTTTATTTAATATCAAGAGTACCAGAACAACTGCCTCAGTGGCGTAGTTGTACTACGCTACGACTGCAATGCTGAGGTTACGGGTTCGATCCCCGGGTCGGGCAAAGTGATATTGGATTTTTCTATTCAGTGTCAGCCCGGAGTTTGAAATTTGTGCCCGATATGGCGATAAGCTCGCCCTCTATCATGTCATGTGACAGAATGCGTACGGCGAAAAGTCGGTGCAATATTTGCGCCACTGCCTACTCCTTCGTGGATAAAAGGCATGAGTATGCGTAACAGAACAATATTGTCACGCTATCCTCAATGAATTGTAACCTCCTGGAACCGATTGCATGATACCTGGTAGGAGTTATCGATGCCCTGCGGTCGCGTAGCAGTAATCGAATCACCACGCGCCGCTGGACTGCAATTAGCTGCCGAGCCAGGGATATCGGAGCCTACGGCCTCGGAGACCGGCTTGATTTTAGGGCAGATTAGCGGAAACTACTTATCCATTGCCATACATCTGTCCAAGAAAGAAGTAGGTATTTCTGATATGTTTTGCATGTGAGGGTCCCAAAGATGTAGTAAGTTCCTATTACTTACTCATTGTGTAATATTGTAAAATATTGACTTTTAATGATGAGTGTTATGCGAGATTTCCAGAGCGGTAGAACCTATTGCTTCTTCTATATGTGTTATTGGTTGCTTTGACAATTCTTGCTAAAAAGCAGCTGCAGTGCTAGCAGTGTTTTGTTTTTGTTTTTATGGATGTATAGCCAGTATGTGGGACGAATGTTATTCTATATCATAAAGTTGTATGCTAGTTTGAAGCTCTAGACAAAGTATTTGGTGTTGATGGGCAGGCGCTAACTGTCAAGCGAGCGACTTTCTCGTATCGACAACTTTTGTAGAGGACATTATCCTGAGAAAATCTTCATCGTATACCCAAACAAATATCTAATCTTATAGTGAAACTGAGGACCTCCAGCACTACAATATAGCATTAAAACCACTAGATAAAGTAATAAAAGTCATTACTTAACCAGCAAAGGAGTTGATGTATTCAGCCCAGACACTAACGTTAGCATAGATCACATTTCACTGGAGTGAACTAAGCCGTTGAATCGTGAGCTGTTTGGACAAGTGGCTAGAAATTTCCACGGTGTGGATATGTGATTCCTCTCGGATTGCTGATATATTATCAGATTGAGATATGAAACTGCATTTAACAAGTACTACTGGTAAGAGGTATGTATATGTTGGAGCGGCGGGTACTTTGAAATAATAATCGTGCAAAAACCAGTCGAGATGAAATTGGCAGTCTCTTATGAGCCTTTCAACTGTGCGGAGCTCCGGAAATAAGTTTGGAGCATTCAGAAATAAAAGATGAAGAACAAGTTGGAGTTTTACTCTCACATCATGGGTTATGATGATGAGGTGGAACCCTGAGACGTCGGCAGAGTTGACGTCACCTCTTTTTAAAGAGTTCTAGACCTTCTTCTCTATCATATATGAAATAGCGTGGGTAACTACCCATCTTTGTCTATTTATGCAGTTAAGATGTAGTGTGCAAGCATGGTTTTATCTCAGTTTGTTGAACATTAGAAGTATTTTCATTAATGGGTTTTATGAGATTAGCACCAGCTATAGTCTCAGGACTCTTTAGTTGGCGAACGCATGGTTCCATTCAGACTTTTGTAATTCTACAGTCTCAGAAATCGTTAGCAGAGTTTGCTCGTCTCATTGATCACCTAAAGAAATCGTTATTCGACACCATTATGTGAGTTCCATTTAGAAATCTTTAGAGTCATTCAACACTGGATGATGATCGTTCACCAAACCCAACTATCCGCATTGTGTATCAATTTCGATTACAGCATGTAAAACAGTGATCGAATAAAGGACGTCGCCGGCCAATTTGCGCGCGTGCTGTGTCGCTCAGATTGCAATCTGGGCAAACAACGGCGCGGATTAATCGTTTAGAACATTCATATAGGAATTTCGGACGTGATTATACGTTATGTGATTGTTAATGGAATTTCACATTGGATGTAGGCCTATGCATAATCACAGGAGAATGTGTTGATTTGTTTGTGTAGACATCTTGGTATCTTAAGCGAAACTCCAATTGGCAAGGAGTAAGATGTTTTGAATAACCTACTAATGTTACAATTGTAAAAGTTTGCTTTAAAAATTTAAGAGGGACACCGTGAAGAAATTTTAATAAAATTTGACACACGACAGCCCAAACCCAAAATTGAGAAAAAGAATTGATCCAGAACAAATAGTTTATGGAACTTTCCGGGAAGGATTTTACAGGCAAACGTATTCACGAGCAAAATCTAATATTGAATCATCCAAAGCATATAAGTATCAAACAAACAACAGAATGTTGCCATGTTCGATCTCAAACCACGTTCTCCCAATGTTAGAAGTTATGTGTGTATTCATTGTTAATAAACGCTCGATTAAGGTTCAACGTAAGAAATTTCATTTAAATTGTTTGCTGTTTAATATCTTTCGTGTATACTCAGCACTCAAGCATGAATTAAAAGAGATGATGTCTTAAGGAATTTTTATACAGCTTAGGTTGGCTTAAAAGTAGGCAAGTATTTACCTCATGATAAGTAATTTCCTTTGACCATACACAACACCAAAAGAATAATATTAAATGAGCCATCAACCTTAAAAGAAAGGGACAGCATTTAATAAAGAGTAGAGGATGTATCACCAACTTCAACCTTTGAAAGGCCACTGCTTAAAATAAGTCTCCCCTAAAGAATTCCAGCCAAACCTGTTAGAAGCAGTCTGCATCCTCACCTCCGTCGTATTTTTTATACGCATTGATGAGTCCTGGCCAGTCGTCACAATTATGTCGCCCTGTCTGTTACTGGACCTTTGGCACGCGGTTCCGCGCGAGTGAAAAAGTTATTCGAGATATAAGTCCCGCTTTAGACTTTCCTGGGATAAAAAATTGCCTATAACATTCAAGAGTAATATAGTTTCCTATTGAAGAAAAAATATCAAAATCAGTTCAGTAGTTCCAGGGTTTAACCGATACAAAGAAACTCACAAAACTTTTCCTCTTTGTAATATTAGTACCTACAGATTTACAATAGAGCCAGTTTGACATCATGTATGGCGACTTGGGGAGGCCTGTGTTCAGGTGTGGACTTCCAAATGCTGAAGAGAAGTAGAGATGATACAAGATGTAAAACTACATCTTGTGGAGAGTGCTATCCAGGCAGATACTGACGTCGTACCAGCAGCAAACAGCCGTATCCAGTGATTATCTAATCGTTGTAGGTACAGTAAATAAACAGACGCCCATTATGCCGAACGTCTGGCTGTAATTAGCCGGTTCGAAAATTTCGTGTCAGAATCGACGAGTGCACTGCTAATTTCACAACTATTTCCAACTTTAACAATGCGGTTTTGTGTTTTTGAACGCAATTTTACGGAATATGTTTAACTTTGTTCGTGGAGTTATTAAGGAGTGCATTTTGTTCGAAATTTACTCAACAACGTACTAAATAAATAAGTATTTAATTAATTGTATTTTCTGTACGGATCGTGGGTTGGAAAATCTTTGACCTTCAATTCTCAGGTTAGGCAACGTATTGTGTAAGTTTAATTATTCGTTTAACCCAAGATTAAACACGGATTTGAAGAACATTGTAGCCAGTTCAATTTCTTGGCTTAATGATAAAACATCTTATGTTGTAACTTAGATATCCCGCAATACTTAAAATGAAGGCTGGTGCCTAATGAAGCTACAATGCCATTCCGGGGGAAAAATTACCCCACATAAACCCCTAAGCTCCCTACGAATCAAATTTCTAGCTACTTGTAACATAAGCCCAAAGCGTTGATGTCTGTTCCCAATGCAATTTGCTCAAAGGAGTGTTTAGCTCACACGCATTCCGATGACCCTCATCAAAGCCCTAGCCTGTATGTAGCCAGAGAATCTAGGCATTAAGTGTAGTGTTAACCTGATTCTGTACCTATAATATATGAATAGACGTGTAAACAAATATTACGTATACAATTGAATTACCTAATATTAAAAATAACAATTATATACTATGGACTGCCGCGGTGGTGTAGTTGTATTGCGTGAGCGGTACTACACCGATCCAGGTTCGAATCCCGGGTCGGGAAAAGTGATATTCGTTTTTTGCTCAGTGTCAGGCCGGAGCATGAAATGTATGCCCATACAGCTCGCCCCAACAGCATATCGGCATGGGAAAAACATGGCGAAAAGTAGGTCCCATGGTTGCACCACTGCCTATCCCTTCGGTGATAAAAAGCATGTGTTTGTGTGTACCTAAAAGGTTGTGTATTTCTTGTCCTGAAAAAGTATGATTATGGTAACAGGATAGGTGTTTACGCGGACGGAGTCGCAGAATACACCTAGTTATAACATAATTATTTTATTATTATTACTTTACTGCCTCGGTGGCGTAGTGGTATTACAGTAGGACTGCAAAGCTGAGGTCTCGGGTTCGATCCCCGGGTCGGGCAAAGTGATATGGAGTTTTTCTATTCAGTATCGGCTCGGAGTCTGGAATTTGTGCCCGATATGGCGATAGGCTCGCCCCCTAACACATCATGGGACGGAATGACGGCGAAAAGTGGGTGCACTAGTTGCGCCTCTGCCTACCCCTTAGGGGATAACAGGCGTGAGTGTATATGTATATTACTTTAGAGAATCGAACCTAGGCACTCAAGTTTTACAACCGCTTTTTCCCAACGATGCTAATGTTATAATTCACATCAAAACCAGAATACGCAACAATACTGTCAGATAAAGTGGTTCTGAGCGTTTGACGCCATTAAGCCTGCCACTGTACCCGTCACAACACTTCTCCAACTACCCTAAAACAACGACGCAAGGCCATAAACCTACACTCTATAATAAACTTTATGCAATCGCTAAAGGGTTGAAAATCGAATAAGGCGACTAGTTGATGTCTGATCGAGTTGCGTTCAACTAGCATCTGTGATTAAGAGTTTATGACGCGTGATCGATTGTGAACTCTATTGTGTAGGTGATAGGGGAGGTAATCGATACGTTCCAATTGATTTATGTTGAAAAGGGTGCCAGTGGGAGAGTGCACAAAGAGTGACAATATTGTATGCTAGTTCGCTACGGTAAGCTAATTATTTTATATCGTATCTTCAAGCTTTATTCAATAAACAGTGCCGTTGGAAATATAGACTTTGAAGCGATTCATTCTTCAAAGTCTCTTGTCTCACTCCAATAGCTTTACGTCTGCCTCTTCTGTCCTGATGTTTTTATTTTTGTTACAGGGAAATTTCAGTCCCGAGAACGTGTCTTAGATAAGCCCCACATAAAGTTTGGCTTGCTGTCACTCGGTTAAAAAGGTGTTAAATAAGCAATATGTGAGATTAAATAAGTATTTTACTGGTGGTGTGTTTTGGCGACAGCCAAGTTGGGAATAGAATGGACTGTCGAGACGAATGTCCGCAGATTCAAAACCCAAGGGCACACACTTCTGACTTTTCTAAAAATGTATGTGTGTATTTGTGAATTATCGCTCGCTTTGACGGTGAAGGATCGTGAGGAAACCTACATACCTGAGAAATTCTCTGAATTTCGAAGGTATGTGAAGTCTGCCAACCCGCACTAGGCCAGTGTGGTGGACTAAGGCCTTAACGCTCTCAGTTGTAAAGGAGGCCCGTGCTCAGCAGTGGGCAGTATATTATACAGGGCTGGTATGGTGTGGTATGTTTCTCGTATGCGAGTCGCCGGGTAAGTACTACTGCAATGTCTATTTCTAACGCCAAACAGCAGTATGTATGCATTGTTGTGTGTTCCGGTTTGAAGAACAATGTCGCCAGCGTAATTACTGGGCATTATGAGACTTAACATCTAATGTCTCAGAGTGACCAGCGCAGTCGAGTGCCACGCAGTACTTTGTAATTAAAAGTTCTGTATGGTGTTGCTACTGTTTATGCGCGGTCGTATCGCCTACCATCAGGCGAGCTGCATGTTTATATCGTGATTCAGCAGCAATATAACAAAATTTCCAGAGCCTTGAGTTCAATCAATATATCCGAGTAAGAGGAGCCAAAATTAAGTACTTACAAAAAAGATAAGTTCTCGCAATGAAATCGCAAAAAACAGTGAGAGTCCAAATGCCGCCCATTTTTCGTTCGTTGCTCTTGTTTTAGGCAAAAAACAGTCCCGGTTTGAAGGTAAATTGCGATTTTGTCTCACTGTGGGGAATCCATTTTGTTTCGGATTACAAAAAGGGGTGCGTGGATATGTTTGAGTTTAATTAATGTCTACGTTCTGTACTTTAAGTAGTGGTCATGATAAATTCGGAGAGCAAAACCAACTTATATGCCTGATAAATGAGACAAAAAAATAATGTATATTTGCGAGCGTAGGTCTGGGTAATACCGTTTTGTCTATTCCTACTTATTGAAGTGTTGCTTAAAATAATACGATAAAATGTGCTGTAATAAATTCAATAAATTTTAGACTAACCACTGTATTGATTCAATATGAAAATGAACCAATCAGTAAAAACGTTTTTGTTGGCTTGCTTACAAATTACGTATTAATTAATTGGTTTAAGTATGGAGTCGTTCTATTTTTCTTACATACTTTAAATTTGAATAAAAGTTTCACAGAGGAAAGTAGACTTTCTCACTTTCAAACTTTGCTACCCCATAAAGAATTAATAGATAACTTCATTACTGCGTCTAAAAAAGACAAACCGATACATTTTCGTTTCCATATAAAATCAAACATGGAAAATTTTATTGGAATTAAAATCAAAAGCCACACACCAACCATTTGTTCCATTGTCACTAGAACATAAATAAAGCAATAACGTACCCTCACGGCAAACAAGCCATAACTTGCCACCCTTAAGCACCATCCGGAATCAAACCCACACCCCGGGCGCTGGTAATTCACTTATACACCCCCGTGTAGTCTACGAAATTCGCGAGCCAAGCATTGTAATATTGTGTTCCAAATTAAATATTCTTATTGCAGCTCTGAGATTTTTTATTTGTTTTATATAATGCCTGATTCCTATCTGCTATAAAAAAAAATGAAATCCTCCTAGCTGGTTTTTCGGCCACGGCGGCCAATCTCAACGGAGATCAGCCAGGTACGCAGGAGATATTATAGTGCACAAGTGTGTGCGCAATACACAGGTGCACTCGCTATTCCTTCACTCTCATAGTCCGGTGAGACGGCAATCCGACATGACCGGAGAGAGGTCAGGCGCAGGACCAACGGCTTTACGTGCTTCTATCTGCTATAAATAATAGTGGTAGAGAAATAGTAGGTATTTTCTTCTTCCTTTGGATGTCCTGTCAGAACTGGCCTGCATCCAGCGGCTTACTCGAGCTTTACAAGGTCGTCTGTCCACCTTATAGGAGCACGTCCCACGCTGCAACTTACATAAGCTTGCTAATCCGCTGGGCTATGTCGGCGAATTTCGTTCTTCTACAGATCTAGTACATACCTATACATTATACTAGCCCTGTGTTTAATTACTCACTCACTGATGGCCATGAGACTTCTCTACTAGTGAGAGAGTTTAGGCCTTAATTCAATACTCTAATAAATTAAATGTTTTTTATGGGCACAGCAACATGATCTCACCAGACCTGATGGTAATGGAGTAGGGTCAAGATCTTGTAAACCAACGAAAGATGACTATCCCTCGCCAGTCAACATAATGATACCAACCTGTTTTACTTCCAAGGAGAAATATAAATAAATTCCCGGCCATTTTTTAAATTAATAACGAGACGAGTAAGATGTTTGCACGATGATATTAGCATCACTGTTCATTAACAGTAGCATACACTCAATTGCAAAGCATTTGCACTGCACTGCGCTATTTAAGCTGAGCCATCACACGTTAAGACTCATAATTATCATCCCTAAAATGCTATCAAATCTGTAAACGTTTGTAGTTTTTGCACACTCTCTGGCTGCATGAAGATTGCGGTTGCATCCAGCTGACCACCACCTGGTTATGGTGTCACAATGTGCGATAGATGATGTCACTTTAATTTATCAGGAAAAAACATCACACACAGAGTTTAACACATCGTGAAATCGAAATTCGTATTCGTAAAAAATACTCGCAACAAAAACGAAACAGAAAAATATTCTAACCCAATAACAGTAGTCATTTGTCGACAAATTTCAGTGACGTCACAATAGCTATAATCGAATCAGCCGATTATCAAATTACTTTTGTGTACATTGCGGTCTTTGTGGGCTCTTTATTGAATGAATATCTAAAAGGGTGAGCATTACTACTGCACCCTTTGATGCGTGTCACTTAAATCAAATTATTCCGTGCATTTTTAAACTTAATGCAATTTTAGACTTTGTACATGAAATGATTGGGGATAAGTTTCATTATAGGGTTAGGTCTCCCTCTGTTGTGAAAAAGGGCTTCGACAAACTACAAATCCCTATAATTTAGGTTACATCGACGTCACATTGTTTTGGTAAGAGAGTAGGGCTGAGTACCTTCAGGTTTTGATTTTCATGCCCAAGTCGCGGAACCAAAAATTTTGATATTTTTTTTTAACTCTATGAGAAGATCAGCTCATGTTTCAAAAGGTTTATATTCAGTCGCTAAAATTTTGAGAGCCACAGCAAAAATTGTTGCAGGACGCAAAAGGCTTTCGTCGATTGAAATAATATTTGGAATAAGTAAGTATTATATCTTGTCATTTTGCTTATCTAGAATATTAAAAATCCAAATTCCATTGAATTCACTATCTCCACTCACAAGTATGTAAACAAGAGAAAAATAAGGTGAAGATGTTCTACAAAGAGTTACGAAGACGTCTCAGTAACCGTCTGTTTGTAAAATTTAAACCGCCGTCCACATTAAGTACAGTTAAAACTTGGTTCTCGGCAGCTTTGTGCGCGCGCCGCCGTCTGCTATTCTTCTCAAGATAATTGGGATACTGCGTAACAATTTCATCCGGGGTTTTACTGACAAACTTCGCTCATTGCTTTGTTTAACTATTTAACTGAAGGTGCTAACGGATATCAGTGTGAAATGTTTTTGGAGTTAAAATTAATTTGGCGTTAATTGATTGAAAGCATGGCGAAGTCAACCGTTCTCTTACGTTACGTTATTATGTGCTACTAATTTCACAATAATTATGTAATGCTTTAGTCCATTTGTTTAAGCAGCGATAGCTTAGTTGGGAGTGGAAAGGACTACCAATACAAATGTACGCAGGTTCAAACCTCTGACTTTTCTAAAGCTATGTACGTTTATTTATTCAAAATTATCGCTTGCTTTAACAATAACGACAAACATTGGGACGAAACCTACAAAGCTGAGAAGTTCTCTGTAAGTATTTCGAAGGTATGTGAAGTCTGCAACCCGCTCTAGGCCGGCGTGGTAGGCTAAGGCTTAAACCCTCTCAGTAGTAAAGGAGGCCCGTGCTCAGCAGTTTTGGTCATAAGTAAAAAACTAATTTATTTTTGGACTTGTTCTAATTTGAATATCATTTTAATTAATATTCTCCTGTATTTTGTTTTTTTTTTATTTTCCATATTCGAGTCAAGATCATTTCGGTTCAAGAGGTTTGAAGAGCCGGTTGTTAAAAATGTTTCATTAAAATTGGCAAGAAATAAAGCTCTTCGAATTCATTTAACTTAATCTTCTTTACTAAAAAAGCTTCCTTTGAGATTGGGTCAGTAGTTAATTTGTGTAATCTCGCTTTTAATTATTCTGGAATAAATATCACATACAATTCCAACATTTTTAGAGCCTAATTACATTCTAGTTCCATTGTTATGAGATCTAAGATTATTCGTAGATACTAATTACTACCGCAGCATAATTTCTAGCATAGATTTTGGACAACACGTGAAACTTTATTTGAGTATTACTACAAATAACGTTAATATAAAATAAAATACTGAAACACGATTTAAAATGTAGATAAATTTTGTTCCAATTCATCAAATTTACCCCACAGTTATCGTTCGTGGAACTACAAAAAGTTTATATTTGACTGGCGCACATTGGGTGCGTGATATTTTTTGCCGGACAAAATATAAGGCATTAAATCATGGGACGAGCTCGGTGGCGTACCAACAAAAGGTTTACGGTCTGTAATTAGTTTTTGCGACCCTCAGTCATAACTCACGTTCAACCGCATCCGTTATAAATTAACAATTAAAAATTTTATACGTTTTTTATTGTTTTTTTGTTTGATTACTGGAATGATGATGAATTTCATGTGAAACTTACTAAAACTTCAACTTTACCGCAATCTTTGAGATTATGAACTTAGGAATTCCTCAAACAGAGCTTGCGGGTTACTATATATTTGTTCTTTGCGGGAATATAACCCACATTATTACTTTAAATTTAAATAGTATATTTCTCACAAAATGATTATTATATAAATAATGCATTTGCATAACGAACTCACTTTTTAAGAACTCGTAACAAAAACCTTAGGCGTTTATGTACGTGCTTACTTGCATTATCGTGTGCGAAATGATCTTACAAACATTTTCTTTCTTAACTTTCCCTCCTTCTAAAACCAAGAACGCAATACTTACAAAATTTTTACATCATATATAAGAACCTGTTTTTCCTTCCATTAGCCGATTCTAGATGTTTTTTAGTAGTGTTAAAATGTAAAGCACGTACGCACGCGTTGCGGTGTCTGTGTCTGACGGTCTACTAACCGCAATGTGCTAGATACGTGTGCTACGTACGTGCTTGGCTACAAAAAGTTATAAATGCGTATTACTATACTGAATATCTTGTATTTTGTAACTTCCGTACGTACATTTTTATTGAACATAATATGTGGGCGTAAAATTATGCTTCACTATTTATGTAATATATAATTTTATACAATCACATATTAGTGCTTACAGTGAGTTTAAATATAATTTTCACATATTTTTTTTAAAGTAACCTATACCGTTTATAATGTGCTGTTGTATATCGTATGAATTAAAACTACAGCATTTATACCTTACTATCTTTCTCTCCCTTTTTAGTGCCTATATTTGTAAAACTGCTGCTGTAAACTATATCATAAATCATTCCAAATTCGATCTACAAATTTTTCAAGTAAACGTATTAATAATTGCGCCATAAAAATAATTTTATTGACCTCTTAAACTTAAATTAAAGCTACAACGACTCGTGACTGAACATATTAAAGTTTTATTCAATGTGGTAGAACAAGTTAAAAGCTTCGTTTGACCACGTCCCTGTGCTCGGCACACTGTTCACTCAATTTATTGTTAAAGAATTAATGTAATTGCTTTTAAAATTCTCTAGTGCACAGTGTGTCAATTTTTATTCCGGAAAATTTATTAGTGAGAATAAAGTGGTATAAGAAGCTTGTGGCTTCAGTAGCTCGTCTAATGACAATGGCCTCGACTATCAGTAGACAATTGCAAGTATGAAACTCCGGGTATGAGCTGCACTCGTCATACTAAGGCCATGACTAAAGTTACAGTGTCATTACCAGTACTAGCTACAAGTTCCTTCAAATTGGAACGCAACACTCACAACAGGCCCATTGTAGGCCATAGAAATAAGAAACACTGCTTACCTAATCTACTCAGATGGAATATCGCTTTCGATACATACATTACACCCACTAAGGAAGTATTGGCTACTTGCAGAAGGAAATCTTTAAAACTACACAACTCCCAAAAATACTTACACTAATAGAAAACTACATCCAACGTTAACGATAATCTATTTTTGTTTAAATCCAGTATCTAATTGATGGTCATGACCACTTGAGGCCGTAGTTGTATAGTCAGCAGCATAAATATCTGTACAAAATCAAAATTTCAAGTCGCCTATACACGCGTTAAGTTAAACTGAATAAAAATTCTTCGTATGAAGTAAAGCAAATCTCTATTGTTTTATTTTTGTGAAGAGAAAAAAAGATTAGTAAGAACACAAAAGTATGCAGGTAATGTGAAATTTTGAATTTGTTCAGCTTCTTATACTGGTGAGTGTACCTGGTGGGAAGTGGGGAGGGTTCCAGATAGAGTGTCGGCTGACGAGCGATGATTATCCTTCATCAGTCAATAAAATATATTATACTAGCTTTTGCCCGCGGCTCCGCCCGCATTAAAAAGTTTTTCCGGGATAATAGTCCCGGTTTATATTTTCCCGGGATAAACGGGATAAAAAGTACCCTATGTGTTAATCCAGGACATGATCTACCCGTGTGCCAAATTTCATCGAAATCCGTTCAGTAGTTTTTGCGTGTAAGAGGAACAAACATCCTTACATCCATACATCCATACATCCAAACATCCAAACATCCAAACATCCATACATTCTTACAAACTTTCGCCTTTATAATATTAATAGGATTTATATTTTTTTGTGTATTTATTTCTGTTATTGGTCATTCATTGTAATAGTTATATTTATTATTATTATGATTTATATTGAATAACCTAAATTATTATCTATTCACTAGACTGCCCTCTCTATCTCCTTTTCTTATATCCATCCCATGGTTGTCTGGAAGATATTGCCTAGAGCGATAAGACCGCCATTTGTACTTTTACTTTTTGTGTTATTCTTTCTTTAAATTGTGATATCTTGTGCAAAAAACAGTGAATAAATAAATAAATAAATGAAAATAAATAAGTAAAATTATGCCGGCCTGTTTGACGGCTGGCTGCCTCGCTGGCGTAGTTGTGTTACGGTACGAGAGCAGTGCTGAGGACTCGGGATCCCCAGCTTGGGCAAAGTGATATTGGGGTTTTCTACTCAGTATTAGCCTGTAATCTGAAATTTTTGCCCGATATCGAGATGTGCTCATGCCTTATCACATCATGGGACGGAATGACGGCGAAAAGTGGGTGCACTAGTTGCGCCTCTGCCTACCCCTTCGGGGTTAACAGGTGTGAGTGTGTGTGTGTGTGTGTGAGTTTGCCCGATATGGCGATAAGCTCGCGCCTTATCACGTCATGGGACGGAATACGCACGGCGAAAAGTGAATGCAGTTACACCTCTACCTAAAAGGCGTGAGTGTACATGTGTGACTCCAGTAATTTTATTTCAAGTTGTGGTAGGTTTCTCATATGTAAAAGTCCGTCTGGGTGGGTACCACCGCAATGTCTATTTCTACCGCTAAGCAGCAGTTTGCATGCACTATTGTGTTTCGGTTTGAAGGACATTGTAGCCAGTGTAACTACTGGGCATAATGAGACTTAACATCTTATGTCTCAGGATGACGAGCGCAGTGGAATGCCACACAGTATTTTGTAACTCAACGTGCTGTATGGTGTTGCTACTGTTTATGGGTAGTCGTAGAGCTTACCATCAGGCGTACGGCATGCTCGTCTCGTCAATGGCATAAAAAAGGGCTCGCCCCCGATCACATCATGGGACGGAATTCGTACGCCGAAAAATGAATTTTGAATCTGACTGAATCCACTCCTAAAAACTCCTACATCAATTACTCTTTTACATGCTCTTTGTCCCTTCACTCCATTTGTTCCAGCGTCAAGTTTTCAACACAAACTTCCAGCATCAATAAATATCCTGTTTAAATTAACATCTGTTTGGAGGCCGCAGCACTCCTGTTATTTTCAATTAAGTGTAAAACTTGTTGCCTCCAAGGGTTGCCTACTTTAAAAGTACCCTTTTGTTTAGCTCCGTGGAAAATCAAAGCGTTACGTCATATGTGGATGTGGATGTATGCAGTTTGGGCCTTGTAATATTCAGATTCTTGTAAATACTTATTTTTACTATAGAGTGATGAGCATTAATTTTAACTAATTGTAATGATTTGGTCATAATAGATTTCTAACGGTTTATATTGCCCAGCGGTAATATTACATGGATACGTTGCATCACGCCTTTTTCTCTTTACTGCGTAGACTGCCTCGGTGGCGTAGTTGTATTACAGTACGACTGCAAAGCTTGAGGTCTCGGGTTCGATCCCCGGGCCGGGCAAAGTGATATTGAGTTTTTCTATTCAGTATCAGCCCGGAGTCTGGAATTTGTGCCCGATATGGCGATAGGCTCGCCCCCTATCACATCATGGGACGGAATAATTGCGAAAAGTGGGTGCACTAGTTGCGCCTATGTATGCTTAGAAAATCCAAGTTCACTTTGCCCGACCCGGGAATCGAACCCAAGACCTCAGCACTGCAGTTGTATAGTAATACAACTACGCAACCGAGGCAATCATATACATAATATATTATTATGTCGTGTAAATATTACACACACACACACACGCCTGTTATCCCCAAAGGGGTAGGCAGAGGCGCAACTAGTGCACCCACTTTTCGCCATTATTCCGTCCCATGATGTGATAGGGGGCGAGCCTATCGCCATATCGGGCACAAATTCCAGACTCCGGGCTGATACTGAATAGAAAAACTCAATGTCACTTTGCCCGACCCGGGGATCGAACCCGAGACCTCAAGCTTTGCAGTCGTACTGTAATACAACTACGCCACCGAGGCAGTCTTATGTCTATATTATTATGCATATATTATGTCTTGTAAATATTACAAGACATAATCCTACTAATATTATAAAGGCGAAAGTTTGTAAGAATGTATGGATGTTTGGATGTTTGGATGTATGGATGTAAGGATGTTTGTTCCTCTTTCACGCAAAAACTACTGAACGGATTTCGATCAAATTTGGCACACGGGTAGATCATGTCCTGGATTAACACATAGGCTACTTTTTATCCTGGGAAAATATAAACCGGGACTTTTATCCCGGAAAAACTTTTTAATGCGGGCGGAGCCGCGGGCAAAAGCTAGTATATGCATATAGTAACAATATTTGGCAGTAAATCAACTGGCTAGAAATTTATTCTCATTTGAAAATCAGTACCTATTGATCATTTCGTAATTACAATTAAAATTTACTTCATTAATTCATACTTATTAAAATATCCATGAAATGCGTTAATTTTATATTGTAATCTGCACAATGTAAGCCGTTTCCAATTTTGTCAACTTACAGAAGCAATTAAGCCGCGTGGGAAAGTGCATGGATTAAAAATTTTGACACTTGATGTCTATTAATTCAACATCGTCCATTAACGTTAATACTGCACAGCGAGATTGTGCAGGTTGGCTCGAACGTCTATTCACGTTTTAGTTTTAGATGTATATATGTATAAACCGTAGTTTATTGCAACCGTATCATGATATAGGTCTTAGGTTTAGTCGTGAGGTACTGTTCGTTTCATAGCTCGGCTAACAAAAAAATATGTTTTTTTTTTTATTATACCTGAGTTACTCGAGTTCGGGACTTGGTGTTCTTCTGTCAAAACCTTCATCGTCCTAGTTAGGTAGAGCAGTAGCTCTCGGACTATTTTCCATTTCCATATTCATGTTTGTTAGAAAGAATACCTAGTCATGGAATTCTGTAACATCTCAATGTGAAACTCACTTCTGAATCCACAGTGAGATCTACAAGAGGAACTTCCGTGAAGCGTACTCCATTCACTTACTCATAAGTTAGATCTTACGAATACTTTACTAATCGGTATTCTGTGAACGAAGATTTCGATTGACACACTGGCATTATGTTATACTCTCACCTGAGATGTCCAAGTCACCTTGTTTTTACAGAATAGAGTAGATTCCTATGTTCTATTTTGTATATCGATGTATTATCTCCTGTCGTTGTATTTTTGGAAAGTTAATCCGTCTTCTCCTCTTCCTTTTACTTCCACTTCCAGAACCACATTAATAGCAAATCCGGTTTACTAAATCTTAGATAAACTTAACACCCATTGTGTCCTAGGAAAATTACACAATTGAGTTTTTGATCCAAAAATGTCATGCGTGCATAGCCGGGAGTAAAATATAGTAATAAAATAATCTATACGTGAATCATGAATTGCGATTAATTGATGGTATTCGTCAGATATCATAAATAACATAGTTATAACGTTATTAGATACTACCGAATTATCTTTATGATAATTAATATCTTCGAACCTATTAGAACCTTGGCAGGAAATTGATATCGGTGAGCGGAAACGATTACTGTGTATTGTGGGACAATTAGTTTTGTCCAATACTATTAAGATTAAGATGGCAGCGTACTTGAAACATACAGTTTGAGATTTTGTGTTCACAGTTCTGTTAAAAATGTTTTACACACACACTCACACACACAATTTATACCTTTATCGTCGAAGAGTAGCGGGAGGTGCAATTAGGGCACTCACGAGCCTATCGTCATATCAGGAAAAAATGTTTTACTATTTCGAAGATTTACCGTTGGCGTCATTATCAAAATTAATAACTCCAAAACACATGTTTACTACGATGTTTATACCGCGCGTGCTGGCATGCGAAGCCACAAATTAATGGTTAAAACCATCTCGGCCCGAACCAATAGGTTCGCCAAATCTTTTATTTGCCGCACCATCGGGCTTTGGAATAGTTTACCAGCGCGCGTGTTCCATCCTTCCTATAATCCAGGGTCCTTCCGCCGTAGCGTGAAGAAGCAGCTCAGTAGGCCGGCATGATTGTATCGAATGGTATGAGATAACCATCTGCTGTCATTCGATACTCTATCTGTTCGGCATCTCGCTTACCATCAGGTGAGGTGCAGTCACTTTGCCGTGCCCGAATAAAAAAGAAACCCGACTGCGAAAGAAGGAGGGTTATGTTTTTTGACTGTATGTATGTGTGTTTTTATGTATGTAAGTACTATATATGTATATTTCTTTGGCACGCCCTAGAGTCTAAACGGCTTGTCGTGTTTTTATAGATAATTTTATAACGCAATTGGTACCTACAATACTCATTAATACAATTCTTTATATTCCGTCACAAAAAATGTTACAAATAAAGTAAGAAGAATATGAAATAAATGACAAACTATAATAAGTAGTTATTTATTGCTCTTGCAAAATGTACTTCAACTGGCTGTATGAATTTTGACAATTAGGTCGATGGCATGTAAGTAGACTGGAATTAGATTTAGGTACTCGGTATTCGCCCACATTATGTGGCAGACATATCAATAGTGTGGGTGTACTAGTTCGGCTGTATGTCTTTAATAAAAAAACATACTTGAGGATAATTTTATAGGTCAGCTATACCTTGCGACTTTACTTACGTATAACTTCTTCGTTGAAGTAAATTTTCCGTCGTGACCAGAATACAGGTTCATTTTAATCTAGGATATACTCTATTTATGAAAAATTGCATGCAACTCTATTCAATTTTAAGCAAATATCCATACGTCTTCACAAACGTTACCATTTATAGTATTAAGATAAAATACTAGACCGCGGCTCCACCCGCGTGAAGAAGTTTTTCCGGGATAAATAGTACCCTATGTTACTCGCTCGCTAGGTGTTTCTCTACGTGACCGAATCAGAAATGAGGAGATCCGTAGAAGAACGAAAGACACTGACATAGCCCAACGGATTAGCAAGCTGAAGTGGCAGTGAGCAGGCCACATAGTTCGAAAAACTTACAGCAGATGGGGCAAAAAAGTTCTCGAGTGGAGACCACGTACTGGCAAGCGCAGCGTCGGCCATCCACCTATGTGGACAGACGACTTGATAAAGGTCGCAGGAACGCGCTGGATGCAGACCGCTTTTGACAGGTCCATCTGGAAATCTTTAGGAGGCCTATGTTCAGCAGTGGACGTCATGTGGCTGATGATGATGATGTTACTCGCTGATAATGTAGCTTTATATTGGTGACATTTTTATAAATCGTTTCAGTATTTTTTTCAGTTTATACGTAACAAACAAACAAAAAATAAAATATTTCCTCTTTATAGTACTATTCATAGTATAGACAGTATAGATAACGAGACCAAATACAAAAACAAGCCGAATAAATGGTTAACAAAAGAATGCATTCAGAAATAGCTGCCTTATACGTTAACACGCAGATAATTAAGTTAACTGACTTGAAACAGGCCTTTAGACTATACGATACTTACCATTTGTACAGTGTAGGCACTAACAAACCAGGTTACTCAGAGTAAGCTAATCTGCCTCACTGGACACCACTAAAGATGGTTCAAAATACCGCCCACACCATAAATTGTCATGTGCTTAGACAGCGAGCGTCGCAGACCACCCGACGACGTCACGGCGCGATAATTAGATTGTTGCTTGTACCAAGCCATTTGTGGGCCGAGCTTAATTTATTTTATTAACTTTAGGCTTGTTTCTCGCTGAATGTATTACGAAACTTCACGAGAAATTTCTCGAAACTTTTTGGAAGAATTGTAATTTTGGCAAGTTAATTTGCGTGACGCTTGGTTCAAGGTTAGGCGATATTGTGAGGAGCAAGTTTCTAGTGTTGAAGGGTCCATAACTTGATTCTACGAGTTCACTTTTGCAGATTTTTTACACAAGTACTCTGAATTATCATAATGGATGTTTGTATGTTTGTTAGAAGTGAACGCAGAAACAACTAAACGGAATTCGATGAAATTTTAGCACACGAATTGATCATTTATTGACGTAAATAAACGACAAAAATTTACTATTGTCTTTTACGATGTACCGAATTATTATTTTATTAAAGTTATCCGTACAGTATCTTTCATGTTAACCATCCATGATCATTAAATGACTAACGGAAAGACAGCTACATTATTAACATTGCATTAAAAGAACGGAAAGACGGAGAACCAGCTGTTTCATTCTTTTTTGATATTTATAATATAGTTTAAAGTCTTAAATTATTAACATGATGGACCGGACATAAGTACCTACATGTCTGGTCTATAAAAGTTTCATCAAATCCTCAAATAATATCAAATGTCAGCCTTTAACTGATTTATCTTTAGTCAAACCTGGGACTACCTAAACTTTTTATGAGTAGTATTTATAATATATTTTGTTGGTTGGTTTAACACAACGACTTTATATATGTCAGTAGGGGAAAATAGAACATTAATCTATAGACGAAATTATTTTAAGAAAATATAGCAACATGAAAAAATATTATGAGACAGTTCTTCGTATTCAAAACAACATTAACGAAATTTGTAATGAAATATGATTAAGTGTCATCACAAATTAAATGGCAGGTGTTGGTTTCCAAGTGGAAAGCGTTCCCTTGTACTTATGTATATTTAATGAATCCTTCAAGATTACAGAAAAACCCACTCCGAGACATATCCTGTGGGAACATCTACAATGCGCGTTTCATTCATACATTATTAATGAATGTTGTTCAATTGTTTTTCAAATATATTTCATTATGTGTTTGTTGTTTAATTTGAAGTCGTGTTCGAATTTTGAATTGCCTTGTCCTAGTATTTTCGACGTTGCGTGGGTTAGTTTTATTTACATACACTCGTATCTGAGTTCTGCTTATAATAAATTCTTGTAGTTTGAGGCCATAATAGTAGCTAGCACAGCTGCTATTTACCGGATTTATATATTTCTTATGACTACAAAAAACGAAGTCCCGAACAAACTCTAGACTAGAGACTAGAATTCTAGACTAGAGTTTGTTCGAGACTTTCTTTTTGTGAAATACCCTTGACTTTATAATAATATCACTATTACTTATCAGATTTAATCACCTATATTATTTTAATCGGAGAAAAGAATACGAATTAAATTCTATAAGTGTATACATTAAATAACTTTAATAAAGTTCAAACATCAACAGTAAGTATTGTTTATCAATTATCCTTCGCTTTAACGGCGAAGGAAAACATCCTGAGGAAACCTGCATACCTAAGAAGTTCTTTATAAGAATTTAGAAGGTATGTGAAGTCTGCCAACCCGCACTAGGCCAGCGTGGTGGACTAAGGCCTAACCTCTCTCGGTGTTAGAGGAGGCCCGTCCCCAGCAGTGGGCAATATAATACAGGGCTGATTGCATTGCATTATGGGAACTCCTGTGATTACTTTTATATTATACTTGAATAACATATAAACTAGCTTTTGCGCGCTGCTTCACCAGCGTGAAATAATTTTTACCGGGATAAAAGACCCGATATATAATTCCCAGGATAAAAAATAGCATTTCCTTCCCAAGGTCTCAACTCTCTCATCAACGTCTCAAACATCTCCATGCCAAATTTCATCGGAATCCGTTCGGTAGTTTTTGAGTGTATCGCGTTCAGACAGACAGATGTGATGGTCGACTTTGTCTTATATGTTAGGATATAAAAAAATATTTTTCATGTAACAGGCTGTTACTAGTAAAATGGTTATTTATGTTATTATTAAATTGATGCAGATTTTACTGTTACTAATTGCAAAACCTGCACCAATATAGCAATTCATTTTGTGGCCTGCGAATATACCATAATATTACATTTTATTGTATGATTATACCACTATATAAATAGAATTACCAAGTAGATACAATAAAGATGTCTGTAAATCAACAGATATCATTGTAAATTTCATACCAACGAAATTAAATTATATTTTATTGGTCCTAGTGACGGCAATCAATCGAAAGGACTTACGGGATTTAGTGTAATGGTGTTAAAGAAACAGTTGTTTACTGGTGGTAGTACTCTCATATGTGAGAGTCCGTCTGGGTGGGTACCACCGCAATGTCTGTTTCTATCGCCACGCAGCAGTGTGCATGCACTGTTGTGTTTCGGTTTGAAGGGCATTGTACCCAGTGTAACTACAGGACATGCAATGCAATGCAATATGAGACTTATTTATCAAAATTAAACATCGTCTTACGAGTTGCGTTTTTGCCACATTCTAACCCTACGTGTTTCTTCAAAATCTGTGTAGGTACTACTTTGTGTATATAATATGTTACAGTGTGCCGCTGGCTTAGGTACATAGTATGCAGTGCTTTCTGTCTTGGGTGATATTGTTGAAAAAGTTTGGTTTCATGCGGGCTTTATCTGCTCGTCCTTGTAAATAATCGAATGGTAAAAATGATTATACGCTGTGGGATCAGTATAATCATAAACTCAATTGTAAGCTTTTTCCTTGTCCAAAGTACCGTGGAAAGAGATAACTTGGGGTAGAATGCGAATGCTTAATCCCTTACCCGTTTATTGCAATGCCTTGTCGAACGGGATCCGACGAGATTTTGAGGGATCGAAATCCTCTTTGTCTCGAAATCAGTTTCGGTGGCGGATTTTTGAATAAATCTTATTGTGTTGAGGAAATTATGAAGGCCATGTTGGATATAAATTACCAGGGTGACACTTGCGGCATATTTTCCGCAATAAAAATATTTTCCCGGGATAAAAAGTAGCCTATAGCGCTCATGAGTAATGTAGCTTCCTATTAGCGAAAGAATTTTCAAAATCGGTTCTGTAGTTCCTGAGATTAGCACGCTCAACCAAACAAACTCTTCAGCTTTATTATATTAGTATAGATAAAGACACTTGTATATTTGTATACGAGTTTTAAATGATCTGGAGGAAATGGGAAATTTTAAATAAATAATTTTGGAGAAGCAACTTACGCATCCGTACATATTACAAAAAACAGTCCCCGGCTGTGTTTGTCTGTCTGAACGCAACTTACTCAAAAACTACTGAATGGACTTCGTTGAAATTTGTTGTGGAGGTATTTTGAAACCCTGGGAAGGACATTTTATATCAGAAAAACTCGGCCGAAGCCGCCAACAAAAGATAGTTATAAAATTTGAATTTCGATTGGTGAAGTTCTCGGTACATTGCATCGCCCAGGAGACCATTTAAATAATCAATTTTAAGAATATATTGCCCGGATTGGTTTACGTTAGCGCGACGAGGTAGTAAATTAGCGGCTTACATAGAGTTAGTCTGATTTAAAGTGTTAATCCATGAGCTTACAACGCATGTAAAACACAACACTATGCTCCAGTTAAAACCAATAAGCCGATACCAAAACAAAGTAAAAAACCAGTTGAACCGACGCGAGAAATTCCAAAGTTGAAACTTCAACATCGGAGTTGGAATAATCAGAGTTGGAAATACTTTTTCAATTAGATAGATATTCAGCAGTATTATAGAGAAGAAATAACGAGATTGAGACGCAAAAACGGACGTGTCCCACCCGCTTTGAGAGCTTTCAGACTCCATGACGATACGGTTTTCCTAGAGGCTTTTGTTTAATTTTGGAGCTATCATTTTAAAGAAATTTAATAGATGTTCGGTATTTAATTGGCTATTTATGTTTATATTAGTTAAATATGTAAAATTATACATATAAGATATATTATCTACGTGGTCTCAGTAACTAAAATGTAGGTTCAATCAGATTTTGCGCGCATTTTTTGAACTATGTATTCCTATACGATGATTTTTGAGACCAAATTTCAAGTTGTCAATAGCTCGAGAATTCGAGAATCATCAACACAGGTTTATTGTTCATATCATCCTTCTTATTAATAATTAATAGTGATAGTGACAAACTGTTTTTTTTTTAATAATACTAAAATAATCATTATTTTATTTCAATTCCATATCACTTGTCCGAAAATAAAGAAAGAAAGAAAGAAATGCGTTTATTGCGATGCCTCACACTAAAGATAGCTTACAAGTAGAAATTATACCTAAAGATAGTCATTTAAAATTTATACATAAAATAAAACACTAGGACACTAATAGTTTAACAGGTATAACAAGCAATGCGTATCGAACCCATTGAACAGCTGTGTGAGTCTGCAAAGGGTCCCATCTCAGCTTAAAATGCTGCAACATAAATTTATTCTGTATAATATGAGGCTACCTTACTTTACGTTAGGCAAATAACGTAGTGCTATATAATTCAAACTTCTTTTTTTAATGCTGCTGAATGACAAGACGAACCATCGCTTGATGGCGGGCGATATGGCCGCCCATGAACAGGACCAACACCAGACAGAACTTTAGATAACAAAGTATTGCGTGGCACGCCACTGCGCTCGTCACCATTTGGTAAATTAGATGTTAAGTCCCATAATGTCCAGTAATACCGCTGCCAGGCGCCAGCAATGACCTTTAAACCAGAACACAACAGTGCATGCACACTGCTGCTTGGCGGTAGAAATATACATTGTGGATGTACCTACCCAGACGGCCCCTCGCATAGGAGAAATCTACCACCAGTGCGTACGAGATACCTTCTATAAGTTTGCGTGGACTTGCTACCGCTTATGTCTAGTCTTATCACTTACCATCAGGCGAACACCATGCTCATCTCGCCATACATTTACACAAAGAAGCGGAATGAATAACTGCCTAACATTCTACACCCTCAGATATACAAGGATACTTCATCACATTCCATCTATTTGAAGCCAAACAGGAGTTCGACAATGGATAAAGCTAATCCGTCTCAGACGTCAGCTGAGAAAAACTCGTCGGTTGCAGTTGCAGTGTTCGGATTTTGTTGCTCGCCAATCTATCTCGGTGGACGCGCTGAAATAAAGCGATATTTTTACTTTGAGCACAAGTATTCTTCAGTAAGTGGTGATAAATTGCTAGAATGGTTGATTACACTTCAATTATTTGTTATTTTTAACTATCATGATATTCTGTTGATATTAATACGAAAGACTGTTTATATTAACCTTGAATGTTTGTTAAGTCCTTATGAAATTTTGCAAAATCTCTAACCAAATCCAATCACCTAGATAGTTACCATCTTGATCCACATTTCTAGTACAATATTACCTTTAAATCTTACTTCCATCAACACCTCAATAATCCCTCCTTTTAATAGGCATTTCCATCTTTCCTCCCATAATTTCACGGTATAATAACCCCCTGTCGTAAATCTTTAGGCAAAATACAAAATTAATCCGTGATTATATTCCCAGTCTGCTATTATTCTGGTGCCACACAGATGTAGGATTTCATTACTTTCTTCATACGGGGAAAAATCGACGCTGTCAACGAATGTGACGGGTGGTTTTTGGCAAATTAGCGGAGTTATATATCTTTGAAATATGATGGTTGTGCTGACACGCAGATCTAAGGTAGATACACTCATCGCAGTACACTTTTTTTTTTCGCGTGGAAAAAAACAGATTGTTTTATCTTTCTTGTCTAATGTCCGTAATCATAAGTATTTTGGGACGATGTTGGCCATCAGTGAGATACTTCTAATAACGTATTAGCGTTATTATAATTTATGCAAATATTTTTTTTTAATAAATGTGTAAGTAATTAAGTTAAAGGATATGTCCAAAAAACGGGCTTAAAATTCCAACCAAGATACTGTTTTAATGTCCTCCAATATTAAGATTTATGTACTTTTATTTTGCTTTAAAATTACACTTAAAATGATAGTTCTTATTTTTAAAATAGTTATGAACAGTGGAGTCTAAAAATATATTTAATGGATCCAAGATCCAAATTATTGACCCTTTGGATATTAATCCATCGAGTTAGAGCCTGGTTAAATGTTGAGGCTCAGCACCCATACAAAAATCGGACATCTCCTTTGTCACCGCAATTATGTGTCTTCCTGGATCTTTAGTGAAGTACGAAACGGTTAGACTATAGCATTCCTTTCTATTTCTCACATATTGATTTTATTAAAAAGAAGTTGGTAATCTTTTTTAAACCCAATACACAGTTCCCTGCTCCAACGCATTATAATTAATTATAAATCGTCAGCTCAAACGTCTTGTGCTAAGTATTACGTTACTCCCAATGTTCGACAACACAAATTCAATGAACAGCTATAACAGCCAGTTGATTTATGCAAACCAAGTTACGCGTTAATACCGGCTATCATTGCCCTATTAGGAGATAAAGTGATTTATGGCGTTTGGTCCGGATTGGCCACTGCCCACATCCATTATTGGGTTTGTGTACGATGTACGACGTGTCTCGTTAAGGGGTAGACACAAGCAACGTGGTTATGTATGTTTCTTGAAAATATGAATGTCTCCTAGACTCCTATAGATTAACAAGGGTTTGAGATCGAGACTTATTAAACATTCGGTCGATTTGTGTGATTTTTCGAGTGATTTTTTCTTTAACTTTTCCGTAAACATAGTAAACTGGTTTGGTGTTTTTATTGTAGTAATCCAAACCTACTATTGTTTCAATAATATTTTTTTTCTTTCTTACGTGCGCTTCACAAACTAGGAGCAATATTTTATAGTTTATCAATAATTCCTAGTTGAAAAAAGTTAAACTGCAGCTGCAACTTTTGCTATATCTTAAATATTTTAACCGTCTTAAGACTTATAATAAATTATACTAGTTAGACGTAATATCATTACTCAGCATTATGTGACGTCTGATATGTCACAAGTAACGAACCCATTACAGCATGATGGTGTTACTATTGTATAGAATTCACATACTCTCACAATATCTTTGACAAACTTTTTACTATAGTCAGAGAAAGAAAAAAAACAACTAGGACTCTCTTCTTAGTCATTACTTTTGTTAGGGACTGAAAATCTAACGGAAAAGGGAATAGTACGAAAGATGATCCACGCAAGACCTACTCACTCTCCTGCTTTGAAATGTACTCCAATGAATACAGATCAAAACGTTAAAATGGATTCACTAAACGGTAGAAATTCGCAAAACAGTTTTCCAACTAACTATACACTTTTTTATATAAATTTTCAAATATTTAGCACTTCGCGTAAAATAAACCATCGTTCAAAGCGAGTGCATAAAAGAGCCACTTCTAATTCAAACATGCTGAAACTGGGCATGGCCGGTCGGTAGTCGGAAATTTCATTGCTGACTGAATAATCCATTACCGTTTGGATCACGTAAAACATTTGTACAATTTAGAATGTTTACTTTTTCACCTCCAATGATCTATCTCGGCTGACGGACTACCCTCGTCAGACTATGTAACTTTTCTAGAAAAAATACCGAATTTCTGTTCTATCTAACATTAATATTGACGGTTGTGTTACTGAGAGTTTATCTTTAGCTGCTTATTATACCGAGAAAACAACGATGCTATCTTGAACGTTCAAAGGATTTTATATTAAGGTATTTTTCTTATTTTATTTTATGCCACTCCGATGTAGATTCCTCCAAATCTATTTCAAAGATGTTTGCAAAAAAGATTCTGTTAATAGCTACGGTCTTCCTGACATGAATTCCTCTGGAGAGAATTTTATATGAAGCTATTAACTTAAAATATTTTTGACCATCATCTCTCTGGGCCTAAAGCCGAAGGTCCTCTGGTTCCAACACATAGCCATGCAGAATTATATAAAACATAACCATGTTAGATAATGCGAATATATAGCATTCGGTGCCAAATCGGATTAGACTGGTCCGTATGGCGGTAGGCAACACACTCGGGGCCGTGGATTTCCCGCTACTACAGCCACTGAATAAACACACACACGCATTTTATCCTCCAAGGGGTAGGCAGAGGTGCAACTAGTACACCCACTTTTCACAGTGCGTATTCCGTCCCTTGGTGTGTTAGGGGGCGAGCCTATCGCCATATCGGGCCATTTCAGCCTCCGACTTGATACTGGGTAGAAAAACCTAATACCACTTTGCCCCACCTGGGGATCGATCCCGAGACCTCAGTATTACAGTCGTACCGTAATACAGCTACGCCATCGAGGCAGTCAATGAAGTTCATGGAAATTTGATTGGGTTTGATACAATTAGATTTAAGGTCTCGCCACTACTTTACTGCCATTTTGGTTTCTAACGTCTGATTTGAATTCATGGTGTTAGTCATATCATTGATATAATGATTCTAAACAAGCTATCGATTATTCAATTGCAACTGGAATGTTGGAACCAACGTCAATCATAATGATTATAATGTAAAACTAAGAAAGAGGAGGCCGATGGCTGGCACATGCGTCATACTCGTGAACGGGTGCTGCTTGTGTGGACTGGTCTGCTCTGTTTGATGGTTGACTTTATTTATTTTTTACTTAAAATTAAACATGTAGGTGGTTGTTTCACTTAGGTACTCTCCGTTAATTTTAGCACTTAATATCCATCTTTAAAATTAAAGTAATATTGTGATTTGTAAATTGTAAAATATAGATTTAAAAAAAAATGACAGAAGACCTACGCTGAGTTTCTTGGTGCTTTTACTCAGGTCAGTGGGCTTTTCCGAAGCACTGGTAAAATCTTTAAGTAAAACAACATTGTGAAAAATGACGTGTAAAAGTACCCTTAGGGGCCTAATTACTGAATAAATGATTTGAATTTGAATTTGAAAGAAAAAACATATATTTAAGTGTTAATAACTGTTTTTAAATTTAACTCTCATCTGTCTACTATCCAGTTCCAGAAACAAAATATCAAAGAAGCCTTTCGTGTCATTAAACGATTTTAAAACGGTTAATATTTTCGGAGAGGCCATCAAAGGAACGTTTAAAAAGAAATTCTAAATTCAAACCGAACCAAAAGAATCACAGATCATAATTTTAAATTAAGAACGCGCAATCATGCGAAAATAATCCTCAACCGATTTTCAATTAACAAAAGCGAAAAAACTTGCCGATATCGCTTAGTTGACCAGAAAAAAAAATTAAATTCACGCATCGCCACACTGGAACATCGATAGCTTCGTTATGTGTCTGTCAGCAAATTTTCGCGCAAACAAGATCGTCCAATTAAAATAGCCGGACTTTTTCAATTCTGAAAGGCTGGTGGCAGCCGGGTCAGCGGAAAGCCTGAACAAAGTTTTAGCTCTTTGAAAAAACGTTTAAAAGGGCTCCTTTGGGATGCTGTGCGAGTGATGGAAGGTGAGCGAGAATGGATTATATAAAGATGGAATTGACACCCACACATGAAGTCTATTGTGAACTTAGTATAAAGCATTGAACGAAAAACCGTAGAACACTTTAATATTTTGTTCAGGTACTAAACCCAAAATTTTGCGTTAGCATTCTGCAAATTAGATGCTTTATAACTATTATCGCAGTTATTTCCTATATGAAAGTACCTATGTTTGATAGCATTGCTAAAAATTGCTTTTGGTCTCTATAAGCGGAAACACAAATAAAAATCCTATAGCATTGTGAATGATCAGAGAGATTGGAAATCAAGAATGAAAAGATGCTTAAATTTATAAAAAAAGAATACACATAGAACACAGTATTTTTAAATATAAAAAGCTTAATATCTAAGAACATCTCAAACCTCAAACTATACCCCACACGACAACTGTTAATTCTCCTTGATTTAAAAACCTACCGCAGGCCCTTTTAAGTATTACGAATAATTAAGTAAAACAGTCTCATTGGTCTACTGCTAGGGCATATTTTTTAAAGCAACTGGGGTTCCGGATTTATTTGTCAAACAGGCAGCAATTTGGTTAGATTTCGACCTCAAAATAGATCTATGCTTTCAGTATTGAAAATCCTGCTCGATGGAGCTCATCATTGTCGCATAGGACTAATATTTCCTTGGCGCTGTTTGCACGAACTGCAAACAAGCATCAGTGTTTATGTCACTTCGAGTATTTTGCGTCAAATGAGCCGATTTTCCATTTAACTCTACAATATTTTCCAGCAATTTGTGAATAATTTTTGAAATCAACTCGATCGTGCCATGAGTGTATGAAAATGGAATTTCCTCTTTATCCTGTGGACTTCAAGTAATTTCCTCTTGTTTGTATTTTGTTTTTCTCACAATCAGTTTGAAATAAATCTAAAGGATTGAAACGATACAGTTCCGAATTTCGATTTGATGTTAATTGTCGCCAAAGTAACAGTGCAGGATTATGAGACTCTAGATTTAATGTCATATAGTGTAAGGAACGTAGTAAAATGGTAACTTTTCAATTTATATGGTGTTGCTACCGTTACTAGAAATGATGACACCATCCGGCGACAAGTGTTTGTAATAAACCAGTATCGCATCTTGTTGTGTTTTGGTTTGAAGGACATTGTAGCAAATATAACTACTGGGCATAATGAGACTTACATCTTATGACCTTCACCTTTCTCTATCTCAGTACAAAAAAAATATTGTAACTAAATTTAATTGTATTTGAACAATTTTAGTTGTTGGTTTCTGGGTGTGGGTTCGCACTTATACCGCACCGCGCCACCGTTGTCTTTGTTTTTGTTTACATGATACTGAAATCTGTGGAAACTGTTGTGGATAATGTGTTGTTTAATCGTTTCTTATTTATAAGTGTTATGTTTTTCTGTAGTTTCCCAAATAAAATAAAATAAAATAAAATAAAAATAAAATGTCTCAGGACGATGAGCGCAGTGGAATGCCACACAGTACTTTGTAAGTCAAAGTGCTGGATGGTGTTGCAGGCGAATGGCATGCTCGTCTCGTCATTCGATGCAATAAAAAAATAATAAACATTTGATATAAAAAGGCGGGGATCTGTACTACGTTATTATTGTTTTCATTGCCAGTGAAAGTAAGTAAACAATAAACCCTTATATTTCAATAAATTATGAATAATGAACTGATGAATTCACGAACATGGCAAGTACGACAAAAAATATTAATTAATTTAGTATAGAGCAACGTGAAGTTTTAAGTCACATGGGAAACAGTAACGAGACCTTTTTGCGACGAACTTCTTTATATTTTATTATATTGCATTTTATTTTTATACATTAATCACATGTTATTGCCTCAGCTAGTATACCTACTGCCAGACGGCACAGTGACTGCAAGTTTTCTTATTGAATTTTTATAATAATTTCTTTTTGTAATTGAATGACGAGGCGAACATGCCATTCGCCTGATGGTAAGCAATACGACCGCCCATAAACAGTAGAAACACCATACAGCACGTTGAGTTTTAAAGTATTGTGTGGCATTCCACTGCGCTCGTCATCCTGAGACATAAGATGTTAAGTCTCATTATGTCCAGTAGCTACACTGGCTACAATGTCCTTCAAACCGAAACACAACATTGCATGCACACTGCTGTTTAGCGGTAGAAATAGACATTGCGGTGGTACCAACCCAGACGGACTCTTACATATAAGAGACCTACCACCAGTAAAGATATATGCAACAATTTTTATAGCGAATTCGTAAAATTTTGCCAACAAACCGGCATAAAAAGAAAAAACTTTAAATTATTATGTTTATTTTTTAAGTCTTTGTGGATTTTATAAGTTTTACATACATATATACATATACACTCAAGAGCCCGAAGCGGTTGAAGAGCCCGAAGCTATTGAAGAGCCCGAGGTTACCGAAATTGATCCAGTTGTTGCTCATCCTGACGAACTCAACTAATGTCATGATTTACCCAAACAAGCCTTCAAACCTTCAACACAGCTAAACCAAACCTGATATTAATGATACTTTTTTTATAAATAACCTGCATTCGTTATGTAGTCTTTTATTTTAAAGCGATGTGGTTAAATCATCTATTTATAACGTTTAAAGGGAGTCCTTTAAACTACGTGGATGACAGGCAGGCGGCCCATCGTTAATACAAGTTTCAACTTACTGGAACATGCAAAAATGGTGTATCCCTGATATGGAAGTGGGATGTGCAGTGCTGGTAGAAAAAAATTTACTATAGTAAAAAGTTGGCAAATTAGCGAGCTACGTATTGGTTTCGTATTTCGTGGCATTAAAACAATTTAATCTATATAATGACAACATTAAGATCCAATTCCTTTTCGACATGACATAACACAATCTGAAGGACTCATAGCGAACCACAAAAACGATCGAGACAGAACATTTTGGGACGTTCATTTCCAAAACTCGTAAGTCAAATCTCAATTTGATGAAACCATTACAGATAAGGTTTGAGGCACAATGAAGAAATTCAGTATGAATGCTTTTCATTCATCAAGTAACAAAGCGAATCATATTTGTACCAATGAATATTCAATGTTGCAATACAAAGGAAATAGGTAGAGAGATGTGCGCTTTATGATAAAACATTTTTTATATTGATATAAGTAGTAAAGCGAAGCTATAGGCATATTTTACTGAAAAATAACTACGCCACTGAGGCAGCCATCATTTTTTATTAAGGATGCAGCAGAACGACTTCACTGCATCTGGTTTAAATTAACCTCAATAAAAATGTGAACCGGCAAGAGATGAAAGTATCCCTTGACGGTCTCATATTATATGTCATTCCTTTGTATTTAGCTAGATCATGAGTGGGCCTGATTAACCTCGGCGGTACTACTATTTCGTAAGAAACTAACCTGAAGTGACTACTTGTTGTATTTAATGTGGTGAGTTTTTTGTAGGCTCAAATCAATTCCGCCCTGTGGTTTGGGGGCGTTTGAAGAATTCCACCACGGTATCCCCTGCCTGTCGTAGGAGGCGACTAATAGGGACTAGGGGGGTCGGGTCGGTCGGCACGGGTACTGTCCGCCGCGATATAGTTTGTGTCCCCCCCCCCCCCCCGCCATATAGTTGTCGGGCTGCATTAAGCACCGCACAGGGGGAAACACGTCAGTCAGAGGAAGCCCGCAGCCATCCCTAATGCGCCGAAGAGGAAAGAAAAAAAAAAAGGTCAAATCAATTCACCTGATTTTTATTTATTTCATTTAAACCGGCAGCACACACATGATTCTCTATTATTATAGGTTTTACTTTCATTATTAAAGTTCAATCATAAGCCGAAGGCTTTATCCCCGAAGGGTTGGGCAGAGACATACCGAACGCACCCACTTTTTGCCAAGCTTATAGTTGTCCCATAGTGTAAGGATACCTTCACCATGTCGATATATTACCAAACATGCCTTTACAAAACTGCGTCACTCACTGCGTCCCTCGCCGATATCATTTGCTTTGCAACGAACTCAGAGGGAGAGGGTCATTCGAATCCGTTATTAAATTTGGAGACAATCAGGAGGACCGTGGGCCGGAGTGCGGCGAGCAATCCTCTACTCTGGCCCATTAACAATGGCGTCGTGTCATCCAATCGGAACGTAATGATTTCTTTTTTCGGGGAACAATTGAAAATTAAGGGTGTCTTCGTTGTTCGGTTTATTTTACTATGGGAAGATATAAATTGTACGTATTTTGTGTTAAGACATAGGTAAAAGAGAGACGTTTGGAGAATACTTATGTACTTCCAACTGTTTTCTCTACTTCAGCTAGCAAATAGTAGCCAGCGGGCTTTGTGAGACAAGGCAATATATCAAGACGAGTGATAATCTGTGCACGAAGCACAGACAGACAAACACACAATAAGAATTTGGTTCTGCAACCTTGATGCTTATTAAGTGATTGGTGACCTCGGCTGGGTGGGTGCTATCGGATATAGAATCTGTGTCTGATAAAGAGGTTCCGAATTTTGCGGTATTTAAGTCACATAAACTTAACACATAAAATATATTTTATATATACACACACACACGCACACACACACACACACACACACACGCCATTTATCCCCGAAGGGGTAGGCAGAGGCGCAACTAGTGCACCCAAATTTGGCTGTCCGTCCCATGATGTGTTAGGGGGCGAGCCTATCGCCATATTGGTGACAAATTCCAGACTCGGTGCAGATATTAAATTTAAAATCCAATATCCACTTTGCCTGACACCGGAAACCGACCCAAGACCTCAGCATTGCAGTCATGCCGTAATACAACGCCACTGAGGCAACATATTTTACGTAGTAAGTTTATTAGGTATCCATGCGAACAAGACAGTAAATAAGCTAAGCGATGATGCTAGATGATGCTGAGATGATGATGAACCTATAACATCAACAGGAAATGATATTATAGACAGTTCAGGCTGAGGGTCAATAGATAGATTGCATTCAGTTAAAAACAGATACAGTTTTACTGATATATTTGGTTTCTTATGTTTACGCTAGTGTAAAACATTGACAAAACTATTTTGGTGTTGAAATGAAATGAAATGAAATAAATTTATTCGAACCCATAAAATGTTGTACATTATTTAGATTCAATCAATATTAACTCTACCACCAGTTCGGAAAGCAGTTCTCACTAGAGAAGAACGGGCAAGAAACTCTAGTGTTGCTCTTTTCAAAACCAGTTCAAGGTATAAAATACAATTAATAAAAAAAAATAACATGATATAGATATATTTGTTATTTTTGTTTAGAGCAGTTCATATATATACTCGCAAAAAAGGTTATAAATTTTAAAATCCTATACGAGTGCATAACCCTCTCAGGAATCATGTAATAATTTGCCCTGAAATTCTTCAAGATGTGGTTATTAATCTAAGTTCAATATATACCCCTAATACTTAGATGTAGTAAGTGAAAAGGGCAGACCAGTCCACACAAGCAGCACCCGTTCACGAGTATAACGCTGTTGGACCAACACCTCGATCCGCTCCGTGACCACAAAGATCTGCAAAGTCTATGAAACGTCCGGAAAAAATATAATTCAAAATCGCGATAAAATTCTCAAAATAGTTTTGTTTCAATTATATAGATAATTGAGTATGGAAATATGAAAAAAGACACTGGATTCCGATAAGCGTTTTAGCACCAGAAAGTTACTTATATACAAAATTCTTTATGGTCAGGCTCGTGGGAAATATTGATAAAAGTTCATATAAATAGGTTGTCTAACTCGGGTGCGTGACTTGTTATCGTAATGTGATGCTCGTGAATAGAGTGGGGACCTAAAGAAGTCCTGAGTTGGACGCGCAGGGCCACGAACTGTTGCCCGGCTGGCTCTCCTCTAAAACCGCCACTGCGCAGTAGGATACAGAGTGCCCAGTTTGTTCGTCTACGAATTGGTTTCATGGTTGATATGGCTTTATATTTATAGGAGGTGTATATATTTTGTAAGGATCCTCACAGGCTGTGCCTTAAGTGAGGATCACTAGATATGTTATTGTGACGTCATTTATGTCCTGTAAAATTTGTCATTACCTTGAGATTTTGCTGTAAATAAACTATTATTATAATACAAGACGAGCCCATAGCTCGCCTGATGATGACCGCCATAACAACATTATTTAAAATTGCGGGCTTTTCTAATATTCGTCCCGAATTCAATTAAAGTTAAACTCAGGTAGACCGGTTTAAAACTCAGCCAACACCGATATTATAATAATATAATTTAAAAGTATGTCACATCGACCTCACTTCGGTGCGGGATGAGGTAGAAGTTCACAACGGGTTTATATAAACAAAAGCGTACACAAAACGTGCTAACGAAATCAAACCGTGCCAACTTCATGAACAAAGGGCCCCAAACTTGTTTATCTCGTAACATAATTGAAATTAATCCATACGTGTTTGGTAGCATTATTTTGTGTTTAATTTTGTGCGGTTCAAACTAGTAAAACCTAGGATTTATTGGAATAGTAGCAATAGCCTTGCTAGGACCGGACTGCGGAGACGAAGCTCCGCAGATTCTTAAAAATCAAGGGCACGCACCTCTGACTTTTCTAAAGTTATGTACGTATTCCTTGTAAATTATCGCTGTATTTAACGGTAAAGAAAGAAACCGTCCTGGTTTTAAAGGACATTTTAGCCAGTATAATTACTGAGCACGATAGTCTGTGGGCTTATAATGTGGCAAAAAAACGCAACTCCGCGGCTCCTTTTCGTTTTATTGGGATTGGTTAGAGACTAACACTTGACTAAAGTATTATTCTCTCGATCAATCACAAACATCAAAATTAAACGACATCGTCTTACCAGTTGCGTTTTTATCACTTTCTAAGCCAATTGAACACCTAATGTCAGTTTGACGCACGTAGTTCAATGCTAAGCAAAGATGTTTAATTAATACTTCTGGATGTTATTGCTACTGTTTATGGACACTTACTGTCAGGCGAGTTGGCTTGCCTATCCCGTACATAAAACACCCTCATATTTTACACCTGCAAAGATTATATGATGCAAAGTAACAAATGCTTACTTTAGTTAAAACATCAAATAACAAAACGGGATATGAAATCTACATAAAAAGATATTATTTAGTCTCTTACACCTTTAATAACTTAGTAGAGCCACGTTTTATACATATTTGTCTACTGAGTGGGCTAGTTCCAAGCACTAACGCTGTTTCACAGAAAACATATCATAAACGGAAGTTTATTAGTGCTTATAGTATGATTGAGATATCCTGTCCCCCAAAATTTCCTAATCCCTTTCATGAAAGGCCAGCATTTCTCCTAGTATTGTCAATGATAAGCAAGGGAGATCACCATTTGCTTATTTTCCCGTCTAAAACTGTCAAAAGAAACAAACACACATCACGTTTTATCCCAAAAGGAGCAGACACAAGTGTAACTGCGGCACCCACTTTTAGCCGTTTGTGTTCCGTCTCATGATCTGATAGGGGGTGAGGCTATCGCCATATCGCGCACAAATTACAGACCCCAAGCTAATACTGCGATATACGATACTAGAAAACTGAATAGTACTATGGTAATATTTAGTTTTCTTTGCTAATACTAAGCAGAAAGAAACCCGAGAACTCTGAGCGGACCATGCACGGAACACAACTACAGCACCGAGGCAGAATAAACAAAATCTATCGCAAATAAATTGCATTAAACAAAACTAATATTTTCCCCTCCCTTCGATTAGGATCTCAAACTGACCACTCCATCATACATGAGGTAAACATTGGTCAGTACAGAATAATAATATCGGTATCTGGTTACTATCTAATGTCTCCCGGATTATATTCGAGTAATGGATATTGTATATCACGTTTTTTGTTCCACTATTGTTTGCTAAGTTTATCTCGCCGCATTATCCACATAATTTTTCCCGGGATCTTTATTATTATATGATGTTGCTAATGAAAATCGGTTTAGACGTTACTAAACTGAAAGGGAGACAAATTTTGAACTCTGTATTGCTTCACTGGTGGTAGGTGGTATTATTCTGGGGAAAGCCATGTGAATCTCGGGTATGCGGGGATCCGTCTGGGTAGGTACCATTACAACGTCTATTTTTACCGGTAAGCTGCTGCTGTACACTGTTGTGTTCTAGTTTGAAGGACATTGTAGCCAGCGTAGTTATTAAGCATTACGAGACTTAACATATGTCTCAGAGTGATGAGCGCAGTGTGTGTGCCACAAAGTTCTTTGTAATTCAAAGCTCTTTATGGTGTTGATACTGTTTATGGGCGGTCGTATTGGTTGCCTTCAGGCAACCAGCGTGATGGTTACACCATTTAACTGCAATAAAAAAGGTTGATTAAAGAACTAGAACAGTTTATGTTGTCGTTGCAAACCTCACTCTCCTACAAGTTGAATATGGAGCTGAAAACTTTTGTTATTCGATCGTTACTCTAGATCATTTAAGGCTACTATTGTACGCAAATTTCTCCCACGCAAACATATGACATCAAAGTTTTTGTTGTTATACTAATATACTAGAAGTTATTGTACTATTTCTTTTCATATTTCGATATGTTATTAAAAATATACTGGTTTTACTAACGTTTTCTCGTATATGAGACTCTCTCTAGTAAGGTCAGCATTAATGATAATACCAACCTTGTATTATTTGCTGCCCACTTCTGAGCACGGGCCTCCTCTACTATTAAGAAGGTTTAGACCTTAGTCTACCACGCTGGCCCATTGCGGGTTGGCAGACTTCACATACTTTTGTAATTCTTAAAGAGAATTCTCAGGTGTGTAGGTTTGCTCATTATGTTTACCTTCACCTTTAACAGTTTGCCAGCGTACGTGTTCCCTCCTTCCTACGACTTAGGGTCCTTCAAGCAGAGCGTGAAGAAGCAATTAAGCAGGCCGGCATAACTGTGCCGACCGACCAGGGATGTTTATCTCTTGCCGGTCGACATTACTTCTTGGGCTTCACTTCATTTACCATCAGATGCAGTGAAGCCACTTTGTCGAGCCTTTGATAAAAAAACATACAATGCAATGGAGCGGCACGCTGTGCTTCATAATTCTACGTTTTGGATTGTGTTGCTAATGCTGAAAGTAAGCAGAGCGGGGTCCAGATAAAACATCGAGTAACGACAGGTTGCCCCTCGCCAGTTTCAAACCGGGTGATGTCATCCGGTTGTGTTCTAATTTACACAGGCTAATCCCGGAATGCGATACACATGTGCAACTATGCCGGGTTTTACCGGATTTGTTTTCCGGGCGAATACATATATAAGTTTTTTTTTATTGCATTGAATGACGAGACGAGCATGCCGTTCGCTTGGTGGTAAGCGATACGAACACCCAAAAGACAGTAGCAACACCATTCAGCACCTTGCCTTACAAAGTTTTGTGTGGCAATCCACTGCGCTCGCCATCCTGAGACATACGATGTTAAGTCTCATTATGCCCAGTAGTTACACTGGGTACAATGTCCTTCAAAACGAAACACAATAGGGCATGCACACTGCTGCTTGGCAGTAGAAATAGACATTGCAGTGGTACCCACCCAGACGGACTCTCACATATGAGAGACCTACCACCAGTAAAGTACCAGTACCAATACTACCATTTTAAATTAAGGCCTTGAAACCCTTGTTACTTCAATACTTACTTTTTACCTATTAAAACGAATTTACAAGTCATAGTGGCGGATTTATTGCCAGTGTTTGCAGCATTTCCACCCTAAACACAATCAGAATAGATAACGGTTTTATTTGGACGTGTCAGTAAGTGGACGTCGGGTCTCGATGAAGATCTATGACCGAGCGTGGCAAATAAATTGCGATGCCTATTGATTCGATGCTAATGTATCGCCTAATTGTTCTCCGGCACGCTAATCTCAAACACGGTCAGGGTTTTCGGTGATTTAAGGCTTTGTAGCTATACTTTAGGTATATTCTGTTAATGTAGGTATATTCAGGGAAAAAATAGAAACTAAAATTTCATTTCTAACATATATTTTACCAAAAAATACCATAAATACGATCATCGATCAGTTTGAAAAAAGAAACCCTTTCTACTTCTTTTACTGGTTCATATCGGACTCAAATGTTAGATCAGCACTAAAATATTTGCGAGTTGCAGAATGAAGCTGAGTTAGCTTTTACAACCGATCACCTGCGCGTTTTTCCGGAATTAGATCCTCACAAAAGGCTCAACCCCACATAGAAAAATCTACCTTTACCGACCTAAGAATCGAACATCTTATCCTATTAATCCTATTATCCTATTAATATTATAAAGGCAAAAGTTTGTAAGAATGTATGGATGTTTGGATGTTTGGATGTATGAATGTTTGTTCCTCTTTCACGCAATAACTACTGAACGGATTTCGATGAAATTTGGCACACGGGTACATCATGTCCTGGATTAACACATAGGCTACTTTTTATCCCGGGAAGACATAAAGCGGGACTTTTATCCCGGAAAAACGTTTTAACGCGGGCGGAGCCGCGGGCAAAAGCTAGTTGCCACATATTTCTCTACCACGATAACAGATGACAAACAAAATACCCCTAAACTCCTCACACGACAGAGCAACACACCTCAATTTTCTGATACGAGAGTGCTTACTGACGTCATCTATACAATTTTCCATACATAAGCATGTTTGTATAGAAAACACAGCGGGCGAGAACTCAGCCAATTCGCTTTGTCGCCGAGTGCATTGTCAATATTGACGTTTGCCCTTCTTGGCGCGTGGTGGGGTGTGAGGGACAGAAGAGGGCGATAAAATCTGGAAGGGAGACTTTTTAGCAGAAGCAGAAGTTATTCGATAGAAAATAGACCAACTAATGTAGAAAAGGCTGTAAGCCTTAATATAAGCTTGGCTTGCTTCGCTAAGGTACCTGGACCGTAATGCGCTTGAGAAGGTTACGGTGTTTTTTTTTTGTTATGCCTTTACCGACAACTGAGACTGGGTTGTAAGAATGGTGAACATATACGACTCAGTCGCCCTTGAGGTTAGACAGTAGTTGTAAATGTTATTGCACTTTCTTCGCGAGAACACAATGGGGCGGTTCATTGATGGTACATGAGCACAACCATCCTAAAATACTCACATTATAATCTATACTAATATTATAAAGCTGAAGAGTTTGTTTGTTTGTTTGTTTGTTTGAACGCGTTAATCTCTGAACTACTGAACCGATTTTGAAAATTCACTAATAGGAAGCTACATAACTCCTGAGTGCTATAGGGTACTTTTTATCCCGGGAAAATATTTTTGTCCCGGAAAAACTTTTTCACGCGGGCGAAGCCGCGAGCACTACTAGTAGAATAATAAGGGGTAACCTTAATATCAATTAGGGGGAAAAGATTTACTTAAAAGGCCCCCAACAATTTTGCGGGACATTCGGAAATGTACAGTATAATTGCCTTTTTTATTTATAGGCACTCGTGGCGATCATCAGAGGAACTATATGCTCATATCATTATATTAAATAACAGTTTATTTTATAATTGAAAACCTGTAACAATTCTTTATTCGTTTCAAGTAGAATTGTTCAAACTGAAATCAACTTTTGTTCATAATCCGCTTCATCTCCTAAATCGGGTCGCAGAAAACGTTCTAAAGCCATTGGAATTCCGAAGCATCTTCGTTAAAGACCTATTTAAAGTTAAAATTGCCAAAAAGTTTGTTGGGTGCCTGAATCGGACGTCGCTTGGACGCATTGTGCTGAATTTATAACAAGTTTACAAATTAATACGATCTTTTGCGGTACATTTACATATTACAAGATAAACAGCTGCGAAAAGATGTATTTTTACTTGAAACATGATGAAAAACTAGCGTGGATGATATATTAATTGCCTGAATACTAAAGTTTGATAGTTTTACGTGTAACAGGCTTAAGTGTATTTTTTTTATAGTAAAAATAATTCAATAGTTTCACAAAACTTTAAATTAGGAAATCCTGAATCAAAAACCGAAAAGCGTATCACTTTGCGAGCATATGCGTTCCAGGTTCTTCTTACAACTTGGGGTCTACAAACGGAGCGTGAAGAAGTAAATAAGCTGGCCGGCATAACTATTCCGACCGTCCGAGTGCTTCACACTTACCATCTGACAAAGCCACTTTGCCGTGAAATCGATAAAAAAACATAACATCTCATTGCTTTTATATGCTCAAACTCTCCTCTAATAAAACTACGCAATAGCATTGTTTCATTCCCAATGTTTATTACAGTTGTATAAAACACCTGATCTCTGTAATTCCCCTCGTGGTTCCATTCCGATGTCGTATCCTTAAAGGGTTGCTTAAACCACTGTCAATAAAGTCGCGACAATTTAATTTATTTGAAGACCTTAGAATAAAGTGCGATTTGTACTGCGTTTTAAAATTATAGGTATTATGGTATTTGTATAATTAACAAAATAATAGAACAATTCACGACAACAAAATAAATTAAAAAGTAATACACACACACACTCACGCCTATCATCACCGAAGGGGTAGACAGAGGCGCAACTAGTGCACCCACTTTTCGCCGTGCGTATTCCGTCCCGTGATGTGATAGAAGGCGAACCTATCGCTATATCGGGCACAAATTTCAGACTCCAGGCTGATTTTGAATAGATAAACTCAATATCATCGCCCAACGCGGGGATCGAACCCGAAACCTTAGCATTGCAGTGGCACCGTAATATAACTGCGCCACCGAGATGGTCTTTAAAAAGCAAAATAATATTACCTAAAAACTGTAATTAAAGTGAAAAAATTAATTCAGTAAAGTTCCTTCCAGGAAAAAAAGATCCACATCCTTTATTTTGATGAAAAAAAGTCCCATGCAAAACCAAAAATGTGAATACAGAGAGGTAATTCCAACCCTCTCAGCAGGGCCATGGAACCATTTATTCAGTCCCTCAGAGTGCCGCGCCTCTCCGCACACCTGCCGCAATCAGCCCCGTGTCACCGCTGACGCAGGTCGCCCTCCACTCAAAAATATCATTTGTTTTTTTTAGTTGTGTGGTCATCAATCAGTCGGCTTAACTCACAATGTTTAAGTATATATCGTCCGCAAGTTAACTTACTATCTACTGATAGCGGTTATTTGGTAGGATATTTCGCAATGTAACTGTTTTATTTCGACGAGTATTTAGTGAGAGGTCATGCAATAGGCCTTCAGGCTGAATGAAAAAAAACTCAGATACCTTATACTAGATTGAAAAGTTACCCATAGATATTTGTTTTCAGTAACATAAATTCACCAAAATAGACTTAGCAACCTATTATCAAAGCATACTTTTGTATTGAATGTTTTTTTTTAATTCTGCAGAAAACCATCCTGGGGAAACCTAAATACCTGACTATTCTGCGTAAAACTTGCAAAAGGAGGTATGTGAAGATTATTACGACTGATGCCTTAACCATCTCAGTGATAAAAGAGGACCATGCCTGACAGTGATATAATATATATAGTGCCATTATTATCATACATATATACATATACACTCACGCCTTTTATCCCCGAAGGGGTAGGCAGAGGCGCAACTAGTGCACCCACTTTTCGCCATTATTCCGTCCCATGATGTGATAGGGGGCGAGCCTATCGCCATATTGGGCACAAATTCCAGACTCCGAGCTGATACTGAATAAAAAAACTCAATATCACTTTGCCCGACACGGGAATCGAACCCGAGACTTCAGCATTGCAGTCGTACCATAGTACAACTACGCCACCGAGGCAGTCGGTATTATCATAATAAAATTTTAGCCACCACCATCAAAACGGAGTTCGTTAATGGCATATTACGTTGGCTGGGGCATCGGTCAAAGCGCAGTCGCGTGCCGGCCTGCCATTAGCAAAGAAAGCAGCACTTATGGTAACACGCCGATTCCACGGATTAGATAGCTTTGTTCTATTACACGGCCAATGAAATTATTATGTTAATGTAATGTTTAATGATTAAATGCGTTAAGCATTATTAATGTGGGAACTGATTTGTATTTTTTTATGCCATGGAATGACGAGACAAGCATGCCGTTCGCCTGATCGTAAGTGATACGACCACCCATAAACAGTAGCAACACCATTCAGCACCTTGAGTTACAAAGTACTGTGTGACATTCCACTGCGCTCCTCGTCCTGAGACATAAGATGTTAAGTCTCATTATGTCCTGTAGTTACACTGGCTACAATGTCCTTCAAACCGAAACATAACAGTGCATGCACACTGCGGCTTGGCGGTAGAAATAAACATTGCGGTGGTACTCACCCAGATGGACTCTTACATATGATAGACCTACCACCAGTTCAATGAATGCTCTTAAAATATAAAACTGGATTTTTCACGGTTTCGTCCGCGTTAAAAACGGTTTCCTGAAAGAAAAGCTCCATTGTGTCTCTCCGAATTTCATCAAATTCCGTTCAACCGTTTCTGCGTTTACTTCAAACAAACATCCCAACATTTGTGTAACATTATAATATATTTTCTGAGAAGAAAATAATAAGATTGCGGTAATAAGGACTAAAGACATAATTGAGCACGGGCTCAAACCTACCTTTTCCAAAATACAATATCAAATAGTCCGTATGCAATTTTCGTCCCTACCAGGTGAAAAACCACTGCAAACCAAAAAATAATTCAACTTTATATTCGCCTAGTATATATGTATATTTGGAGTCGATGCCTAATTTACATACAAATTTACATACATACGGATCTAATACAGAACCTCCTTTTTGAAGTCGGTTAAAAACAGCATTCCCATGAAAAACATTCATATTTATGGATACAAAACGCAAAGATAACATTGTATATTTTTCTCGCTATCCAAGTATAACAAAATACTGGTTTATCTTTCGACCTGAGTGCGCTACGGGTGTTCATTGTCGCGTGAACTACGATACAGGGTGTGATGATTTACTATTCTTTTGCTTTGGGCAACTAGACGGTCGAAATGGTAGGCTTTTGGAGAATACATTGACCAAACTCTGCATTCGAGAACAAAGTATGTCGGTCGCCCTTTCAGTATTATAGTTTTCAGGATGATTGGCTATGAAGGTAAGAAGTCAAACCACCCTCTGTAGTATTCTATTTCAGTCTGATAACTAGGGTCATATTGTTTTCAAAGCGCTCCAAAAGCGGAAAACAACAAATATTTATACCACTTACCAAAATAAACTCAACAATTTTGCAAGTACCAAGAGGTCCTGAACAAATCCGTCGCTATAAACCCTCACTGCTAGTAATCGGTAAATATTTGCATCTCGACGCTATCTCCCAGTATTGGAGGAGCTTAGCCCTCTTAAGCCCTCCTAAATCCTCTTGACTTAACATCATTTGCTTAAACTTCCATTTGGGACACAATTGAAGGCGTTTTTTGAGGAGGCTTTATTTTAAATGTAGTAAATTGTTTCAATGGTTTAGGCGCAGCTTATTGAGTAGGTTCATGATTCAATTCCTAGGTCAGGCTGTTAAATATTTGAGAATTATGAATAAGAAAGAAAGAAAATAAATTTATTGTCATAGAATTTTTATTTACAAAAACCTGTACGTCAGGTTTTTTTTTTATTTAGAGCCCATGTGATCGGTCCCATGGACATTTCATTTCAAGTAGTGTATTTGTCAAAATACAATAAGGTAGTATTTAGTTTGTAGCAATCAATTAACAATAAATATAGGTAAATTATTTAAATCAATTCCTTTGGCGTAGTCAGAAACCTACGAATCACCAAACCCCCATCAATACACGCGGTGTCCACCATGGGTCATGACATCTCCTGTCAATCAAGCTGAAATTGTTTTTCTAGCTACGCACAAGGTTCTAGTACAAAAATTAAAAAAACAAATATCAGCTGTCAAATTACGAAATACTGAGGGATGATTCTTAACGTTTCTGAAGAAATACAAAAGACCTGCATGACCAACACTCAAACTTAATCCTGCACATCGAAAATAGCACCCGATAGTCCTAACCGTTTAAAACGATGGTAATACGTGACGCCATTACATCACCAAGCAGCCTTATTAGAAAGTTGGATGAGATTTTTCAACGTCACCATCGGCTTTGAATGCTAATTTGGTGAGAGTTTGGCGCTTTTTTGCCGGGATTCGGGCGGAAGGTCGGGGAATTTTGTTGAGATCGTTTAATGAGTTGCTTGATTTATGTTCTACAGGTTGTGGTAGGTTTGGTTGATATTGTAGCAACTAAACATGTAGGTACTTAATCGTGTACCCTGGTGTACGGGGGCATCTAGAAAATTTCACCACGTCGTTCCCCGCCTGCTGTAAGAGATGACTAAATGGGGCTTAGGAAGACTCGCGGGGCTAAAAATTGGGGGCTGCCCACTCCAATTAAAGTGACTCCGAGCTGGATGACAATATCGTCGATCGGGTGGAGATCTCTCGTGAAAGGCAACCTTCAGAGTTCAGAGCATCTTAGCCCCCTTATGAAAGAGGAATTTGCTGGGAAGGAATTTTCAGTCTTGGTGACCTGTCAGACATTGTATGACATTGTCAAAAAGCGGTTTCATCAGTTTACGTGACATAGTTCTACCGTCGAAGGTCCATTAGTCCTATTGTTAATCTCACTACTGAAAATTCCATCTAAAACACACTTCAAAGAACTATTGAATTTATATTCCTATCACGTATCCAGGTTGCGTGAATTCACATATATCTTTTACTGTCCCTCTTTTCCTCAGAAGGTAGTGACAAATTGCAGACCTTTTCATGTTGACCTTGAATGTTTGTCACCGCTTTGTTTTCCTTAGCTTAGTCTCTCCTGTCTGGAAAAGGGAAGATTTATAGTGTCAAATTGGAAGGTGAATTTTAATTCTTAGGACTTCTTGTTTAATTTTGACATCAACAAAACTTTGGTACGTTTTAATGAATAAACTTAAAGGGTTTTACTATACAAGTGACAAAAAGAGCGTTGATGTGGTACTCCGTCTATTTCTGTCGTAAATCAGAAGTGTTTTTTATATGTTGTATTCGCATTTGAAATATAAATGGAAATTATTCTCGTCCACTTATCGTCTCCAGATGACGAGCGCAGTTAATTCTACATAAGTTGTACTCGATGCAACTACGAGCAGAGGTACTGCTCTTATGCATAAAAATGAAATTCAGTAATAAAAAGATTACTTTTCCATTACCGTTAAGTTCAAGAAAGTTCCAAACCCATAACTCCCTTAAAGTGATTGTAAAACGCAAATTAGATTTCCAAAACGCGTACAATTATCCGAAATGAGACGTTTCGGGTCGAAAAGTGCAGCCGTCAGCCTCCGCAGGGTTAGGCGCTAACGAACCGAGGGCCAAAGGGACCGAGCCAACCAGCTGCAATAAGAGGATTGCGCACCCTCCACGAGGGTTGGAATGCAGGAGCGGTCGGGATGGACGAAACACTGAAAATAATAGACAACAAAAATTATAAAATGGCGTTCTTGGTTTAAATATTACGGCTTTCTTCAAGTGTTATGCATTTTTTTAACATTCGAATTGTTTAGTCTAAAGAAAGTTTGACGAATCACGCGCAGCATAATATGCGTATTTAGTTTCAATATTCAGATAGTACTTACAGTTAAGGAGATACGACACTATGATCTCCAATTTAAAGCACGATCTCGCAAAACAGTCAAATATTACTGAAATAAGGTGTAAAAAATACGGACAGTAAGTACGAAAACTACGCTATTTAAAACAATATCCCGCTATCTCCTATCCCTTAATAAATTAGGAAATTGCATTAAATTATAAGTGAACGAGAAATCACGTTTTGTTTCCCGCTTTCTGTCGGATATAACGGTATCAGCCCCTATTCTTAATGAGTGCCAAATTTAAAAGCTCCCATAACGTCTCTTGTTTAGAGAAGGGATAAGATAGAGCTGTTGTGTTGAATTATTTTCAACCTTAAATTTATTTATTTGACGTTCGTATTTGACTTATCTGTATGTCAGCGCTATGCCGAACTTTAAATCGGTCATAAACCGTGTCATCAAAATATTAACTAACTTCGTTATTACTTATACTGTGACTGAGTATTTTATTTTATTTTTATTTTTTATTTAATAGGAAAACAAACAGTACAATTATACATATAAAAATTAATGTAGTAAAACTAGTACATTGACCAGTAAAGTTTCCACAAATAAATGTTAGAAAAAACCGCAATGATACACGCAAGGGCAAAATTAGGTAAATAAAAAGTAACAATGCACAAAAAAAAATTATTACAAAAATAAATAAATAATTACATGTATACTTCATGTAAACGCATTCTGACGCAGGTGAAGAAGCACAGCGCAACACTGATTTTGAACTACATAATATAATGTGAGCGACACAACGATGATGATGATAAAAACGTTATTCTAGCGAACGTCGAACAAACTCCTGATCAATACAAGTTTTTCCACCGTTGAGAAAATCAACGTAGATCAACATTAGTTAATGGGCTACTAAGTGTATTTTAATCGCTTAGCCCTAGTACGATAAAAAAATCAAATGTATGAAATCTGTGTTAGGGTGTGCTACGTCACCTACATCATACGCTTAAGTCAAACAATAAACATCAGAAACCTAACCCGGCGGCGCACGTCACTCGAACGTGCACTTCAATGCTAATCAAGTTGTGTTTCATTCAATTAGATATTAAGGGGTTGCTAGCTTTAGTTCAGAGGATTTAAATTTGTGATACATAATACACCACACTTTTGGTGAAGTCAGCATATTATCATAGACTGTATAGGTGACAGGACTGTATATCATGACATATTTTTTTTTAAATGGTAACCTCAGTGACAACAGCGGCATGCAACGTGATAGGGGTAAAAAAATGAAATGTGTAAGTAGTCAGTTATAATACAGGCAGTTGTTAGGTCTCTCATATGTAAGAGTCCGTCTGGATGGGTACTACCGCAATGTCTATTTCTACCGTGAAGCAGCAGTGTGCATGCACTGTTGTGTTCCGGTTTGAAGGATGTTGAGCGCAGTGGAATGCGAAACAGTATTTTTAGAACTCAAGGTGCCCAACAATGTTGCTACTGTTTATGGGTCGTCGTATCATCAATCATCAGACGAACGGCAAGCTCGTCTCGTCATTCAATGCCATAAAAAAATATGCATTCATTAGTAATTACTATGACCGCTAACATAATTCCGAAACTAGGCTGAAAAATTAGATTGCATCTAGTTCAACATTTTCAGATAATACATGTTAAGTCTCATATCGACAACATGTATACTGACTACAAGGAACTACGAAAGGAAACAGTACTTATATGCTACTTAAGAAATCAACAACGTAATACCTACAGTTGATTTAGATATTTTTTTCTTATTTTTCTTTTTATAATTCTTTTGGGGTGCGGTTTTAAGTACTTGGACTGTATTCGCACTAAAGGTTTTTATAAATTCATGGGCTGCTCTCTCTAAAGTGTCCGTGCGGCACTCTGGGTGGACACTGAAAACCAGTGCTGTGTGTTGGCTCTCGTCATTATACAGCGTATGCTGAGATGTCTACCTAGTTGCCACGGTATGGGTGCGCGTGGTAAAAGGTATACTTGATAGGGTTTTTTTTTTTGTTTTATTGTATGTACCTATTAGTTACATGTTCTCTCATCTGTGGCAATAAATGTTTCTTTCTTTCTTTCAATTGGATTTTAGCATACGAACAACCAACTCATAACCTTATAATATCAAATAACCAAACATTCTAAAAGCTCGACCTTCCGGTTTAGTTTTCACTGAAGCCAGTGTACGTCAGTGTAGAATAAAGCTGCCACACGCAACACTATAGCCCGGCGGAAAGTTTTTCATCAAAGTTGTGAAAGCTCGAAAGCTCGCCCGTCTTATAAGCGAAGTTACCTACGTGATTAAACGTTCCTAGGTAACCGCCGCTCTAATAAAATTACTTTTAAGACTGTAGCTTTACGACTTTTTTGTGGGTATGGGCAGAGTATAATGCTCTATATGTAGAGCTACACTTTGACAGTTATGTAGAATGACTCTGAAGTTTTCCTGTTAACGTAGAGTATGATTAAAGTAGTAGAGAGACGGATTTGCTCCCTCTTTAGTGTCCCGTAGTGAGCGCAGTATACTAATGAAATTGGCGTCTGTCACAGTCTTCTGTTACTTTTGCACATAAATTATTGTAATTTTGTGACATTCCTAGCAAATACCAGAATGCGAATACTTATTATTAATTTTTTCACATTAACAGCGGGTCGTCCATTAATCACGTGAAGGGGTTCGGTAAAAATTACGAAACATCACAAATGGGAGGAGGAGGGGGAGTTTGGTGATATATCATATTGTGTAGTCCGTTTTTCGTTGAACACGCTATTCAAATTAAATCAGATTATATATTACCTGTATTTGAAGATAATACTGTAAAATTTTTAAGTAAGCTACTTTGCACTATAAAAATATACATGATTTTGGTTTGGAAGGGGTTATCTTAAACCTTACCGCGTATCACTAAGGGGCGGGGGAGTTTAATAAACGCTAAAAAAACTTCTCGTGATTAATGGACGAACGCCATCGTCTTAAAACTAAATAAATGTTTCGATTGCAATGAGGTTAACAGTTTTAATATCGTTATTGTTATTACGGTGAAATTTGCTGGAATATCAAAATTTTATAGTAAAAAACATCAACGGCATCATCAGAAGACGTACTTGCTTGTTATCTAACTATACAAACCTCAATTTAAAATATAAACTAAAGTTTCATCAACCGTGTTTCACGCACAGTGGAAGCGTTATACAATATCAGACAACTGCGCAAGCATGGTGGCCCATAACTTTGTATTAGGGCTGACACAACTTGCTCCACGGCTCTATTGTATGTGTTTTCATAGGTTTCATTACAGGACTAGAATCGATACGTTAACTAGTGAGGTCTTTATATGGTATTGAGATTACATTTGATCGGGTGGTACAAACTGTTTTACAGGCAGTCCAAATATGTTGACGGAAGAGCGACTTTTTACTGCTTTGCTATGGTTAAAATCGAGATGAAGTAGTATATTTTGCAAGTTACAAAATAGATAATAATACTCTTTCCTACGACTTAGGGTCCTTCAAACAGAGCGTGAAGAAGCGATTAAGCAGGCCGGCATAACTGTGCCGACCGACCAGGGATGTTTATCTCTTGCCGGTCGACATTATTTTTTGGGCTTCACTTCATTTACCATCAGATGCAGTGAAGCCACTTTATTGAGCCTTCGATAAAAAAAGACATATTTAATAAAATATTTAGAGTCTATCCGTTAGGAGGTTAAATACCAATTTCACACTAAAGTCATTCTAATATAGGGGCATTGGTTAGAGTGGGAGTTTTGTATTTTATCGGCTTATACATTAATGTGACAAATAGCGTTTATCAGCAAACCGTTAAATCAGCCCTAAACATTATGCACACAGTTAATCAAACAAAATTGTTCTTTAAAGTCTATAAACAAGAAAATTAAAACGAATCGCTCGTGCGTTTGACATTTCAAGAAAGTGAAAATTAGGTTATTGGGAAAAATTCTCCGCTGCACGAAACTTTTCCGATTGATTTTTTTGTTTCCTTCGCACGCCGTGTTCGTTATACAATTACGTTGAATTTATTTCTCTGCCAAAGTATTATAAAATGGCTACAAACAGCTGGTAAAAATATGGGATAGAAATACTGAAGGAACGTACTATATATCACGAAATTACTTTACCACTAATTTGATATTATTTTTCTCTTCTCAGCATCGACGTGAAGTCTGGAATTTATTTCCAATATGGTAATAGGTTACTTCCCTATTCCATGAATGGACAAAATAAACACGGCGATAAGTGTTCACACTAGTTGAGCCTCTGCATACCCCTCCGAAGATAAACGGTGTGTGTGTGTGTGTGTGTGTGTGTGTGTGTGTGTGTGTGTGTGTGTGTGTGTGTGTGTGTGTGTGTGTGTGTGTGTGTGTGTGTGTGTGTGTGTGTGTGTGTGTGTGTGTGTGTGTGTGTGTGTGTGTGTGTGTGTGTGTGTGTGTGTGTGTCCACTAAATAGCCTTTTTGGCTCAGTGGTTTCGTAAAGAACGAGTCTTAGATTTTAACGCAACTTGGTAAGGTGAAGGTCCTGATATTACTTTTAATATGTAGGTGATATTTTATCTTAACATAGTATAAAATAAAGTCGTTTCCTGTCTGTCCCTATGTCCCTATGTATGCTCAGATCTTTAAAACTACGCAACTGATTTTGATGCGGTTTTAATAGACAGAGTGATTCAAGAGGAAGGTTTATATTATGTATAAGCTAAATATATCGACCCACCAAACACAAGCATTCTTTAATTACTTTAAGGGTGGACCTCATAGATTTTTTTTTAAGATTGAGTGAAAAAATAAACTTATAATACATGCATAATATAGTACTTAGATAAACACTGATAATTTAGAGGTTTCTAATGTGATGTCGTAAATAAACACATTTTTTTATCTTACATTGCAAACGCTGGCTATATACCCTACGAGATATATCAAAATAATGTACTACAATATTGTAGACCTTAAAAAGATTTACAAAAAGTCTACGATGATATATGTCTATCTCTTAGGGATAACCCACAATAACCATTTTTTATCCTTTGCTTTTTACGAGAAATAATGGCTTAGTTACGAAGCGGTTCTAAGCAATACAGCATTATTCCTTATCCAATTAAGTACCTTGAATACATTGTGCATTTAATATAGATCAATTTGGCCTTTTACAGAATGTAATTTAAATAAATATTTTCGAGGATATTACAGATTTCAAATGCAGCGACATAGCGGTTGCGGCGGTACCGGCCCGGTGGCCGGCGGCGCGTTCCTATAAATAGGGTGTCGAAGGCCGCGCTTCACCCTACAGCACTTCGTTTCTGTGGGTGTTCAGGTGCGTTCGAAAATGGTCCAGATTAACATTTCGGTCCAGGAAATGCATAGTTTGTATATTAAGTGACATTTATACAGGAAAAACCCTTTAATGCGGCCGAAGCCGCGGGCAAAAGCTAGTATTATGATATAATCTTTTCCTATGCTAAGCCATGAAACCAAGCTTTGAAGCGTTCGTGACTGACGCTGATGATTAGACGTTTGGAATAAAATGCCAAATCAAAGAAACTAAAATGCCCAATAAACTAACATGCTTCAGTTAATACTATAATTTCACTCATAAATATGTCGGGTAATTCCTTTTTGTTAATCTCATTGAGGCTGTCTGAATATATTACGTCGGGTAAGATAAAATAATGAGCTTACAAAAAACTAGTCGGTATGTCGAACTCGTAGTGGGAGCGACAGTTGGGTGCCTAATCATTTGAAGCGACTAGTTCGGTGCAGTTCACTACTAAGTGGTAACTATGGTGATTTTCATATCGGTCAGTAAAGCGGTTGCTATGTTAATTCGAGTTGTTACTAGGTGAGTCGATTATAATTAAGAAGTTTGGTTAAGTGATTGTCTCATGCAATGCAGTGTGTTATAATACGCAATAATTGACAAACGAACAATAAACAGTGAGTTGAAGAGATAATTCTTTTGTGACTTATGTGTGCCCACGTATACCTATATCGGCCGCCACTGTTCTACGACAAATATATTGAAGATCTTCTCCTTACACTCCTATTATAATCCGAATGGTTCATTACACTACACGATTTTCCGATACGATTCAAACTGTATCGTTCGATGGTAATTTTCTTTTTGTATTTATTTTAGCTCTGGACAAATATTATGTCAATTGTATGTTTTATATGATAATGTATTCTAATAGTAAGATGATTTACTGCTTTCATGTCTCAACGAGCACATCGTATTTCCCATCGGGTTCCGCGAGTTCAATACCCATACTGAGACAACTTTTTAACAAGAATATTGTTTGTTATATTTGTTTCCGGCGTAGATATTGTGAGGAGGCCCGTATAATTCTGATAGTCACACGACACAATATTATGTATTATTAGAAACAAGCGGTATTCTTTGTAATAAAAAAGATCTACTTCTTAATTTACAGACATACTTCTACGAAGATATCACAAACCGACTGACCGATACGAAACTCAATGATCAACTAAATCGATGTGTATTTTATTTTTGTCTTGATCCAAATGCTGTTAGCCTGACGCGAATCGGCTTATACAACTTCACCGGACTTTTTGGTGAACGCTTTAGGCGCTCTAACCTTTATATTTAAGCGACCACGCTGAGGACACCCCTAAGTGGGGTACGAACATCGGCTCAGGGTGGTCGCTGAGAGGACAGAAAGACATCATCGGTTAGTTTAGCGCTCGATGCTCTTATAGCAAACATTATAGGTCACGTCACAAATACCCTTGTTCCAACCCAATTCTTGTTCTAACAGTATTTTAATATCTTCATAGATAGTCATAGCTCTGTGGGTGCATTTATTTTAATTGCACACTTTTCAAAATATAATTACACATTTAACCTTAAGAAACGCAATTTTTTTAACTGTTTCAAGACATAGTTGCTCGAAATATAACTGTAAACGACGTTATTATTCAACCCTTAACGTCAACTACCCTTCTCAGGTTACTAATGGCTCTGAAACGATAGTCTTCTTGACACGCTCATTATTCACACTATAAACTGTAATTAAATGGTGTATGAGGGTAGTTAAAAATGAACAACCTTGTTGTGCTGTATGCTTTTATTTTTTACACTTTGTGCTATGGTAATGCTGAATGTCAAGTTTTTAAAGGTGAAGTTGAGAATGCGTGTTTATTCATTTTTTATGCTCAAGGACTATATATCAATCAAGACAAACTAATTAGTTTTCCTATTATAGTCTAAGTAATATTCTGCCGTACTAAGCGCAAAAACGGTATGTCAAGGAACGTAGTTTTGAGAAAATTGAAGTTTTGTAAATATAGTTTTCTTTTCACTCTATGTGATTTGAGGTAAAACTAAGATGGTGACCATTTTCTTATTTTTTTATATATATTTTATATAATGTACTAGATGTTTGGCTTTATTGTTCATTGGATGTGCATTTTATAAGCTATCTGATGCCATACAAATCAAATTTACGATATTAGCACGGTGGTATTATAAACACGAATTTTAGTGATTTATTTATTGATGATCAAATGTTTATAATATGTTTGATAGAAGTAACCGCAGTAACTGTTGAAGGAATTTGACCTGATTTTGGCACAGTCATAGACCAGGTCCTATTTTATATATGAGCCAATTTTTAACTGGGAATTTTTGAAGTAGATAGCACTAGCGTCCTACAAATTGCGTTGTGGATCATTACAGTAATTTAGGATTTTTTGTAGCACCACCCACGCGGGCGAAGCCGCAAGCAACAACTAGAATCCAATATTTCCAAAAGTATACACAGAAAAAACTTTAAATTAGGTACCCCCAAATCCCTCATTTACAAAAGCTCGTTATGAGGTGTTACAAATAAATTTGGAAACAATAGAAAATTAACGAAACGTGAAAATGAAAGTTGGCAACAAAAAAGGTTTACCTGGACGGATTCACAAAAGTCGTAGTATGAAGTTGCACCACGGCACAGTGGGCGAGCGGGTGTCTCAGTAATCAGCGACTCGGCCAAACAATAGCCTGTCGGCGACGGATTAAAAGTTTAGCTGGTATAAGTTATGAGATACCGCAGTTTATTAACGAGTAAGTCTGATTGCCTGCCTACAGGTAAGCTACCTTTTAACCGACTTTCAAAAAAGAGTTTCATAACTTGTGTGTTTGTATCTTTGTAGAGCTATTTACAAGTCAGTAATTTATTTCCAACGCACGTAAATACACAAACATCCAAAAGGATTCATAGATTATTTCGCAGTGTTGAAATAATATATGGATATTATTTTTTCCCCGGAAATCTCAGCTTACAAAACGTGATATCAAGCGTTATCGGTTACCTTAGTACATTTTCCTCCATACTAGTAAAAACATAAACATAAATGGACAAAGTGGAGAAATTTATACAGATTGACGCATATAAAAAATCTGTAATACATTTTTTATAAGAGTACGTAAACGAGTATATAAATCACCGACTGCCGTGGGCATCCATAATACTATACCTAAAACTACATAATTAGGAACTATTTTTTTAATGCGAATCCGCTGTCACTTCTAACTCGGTGTCTTTCGGACAAAACCATGGCATGTAAAGTTTGAAATTTTCACCACTCCTCCCAGAGGGTTTATGTAAACCACTGCGTATTGTATAAGGTTATATCGACCGAATCTTCTTGAGGTGGCAAATATTTGTTCTCAAAAATATACGAGTCTACAAATATTATTTTTACAAATAACAGGCAGTGACTGACTACAGTGGTGAATAATTTATGGTTTGGATTAAGATTTATTAAGAAAATACCTACTATGAATGTTTTGAAATTCAAAATAGGTATATTCTAATATGATACAACCCTGCGGTATATTCTCTAATGGCAGAATAAAACTCGTACGTGGAAACACAGCATGATATGATCTGATCCATTTGTTTTATGACACAGACACAAACGATTTTATCCTTGAAGAGGTAGACGAGTGTAACGAGCACCCACTTTTCGCCAGTTATGTTCCGTCCTATGATGTCATAGGCGGTAAGCCTATCGTCATTTGGAAAAGAGCAAGTGATTCACTTAATGTTAAATGACCTGATAAATCATTGTGAATGCATTGCCATCCTAAAAGGAAATTAAGAATGAAAGAGAAAGGTACACAACGCAAAGACAAGCTGTCCCTCCATGTTAATTCTCATTTGCCTGCCTTTAAATACAAATCGCTCCCCGCTCCCACCAAAGCCAGTGTCGATCGTTCATCACCTAATGCATCTATTAAACAGACACAAAACTTCCAATGGAGACCAAAACAAAGACAGTCAAAGAAATCATTGACGGACGGCGGGCGGGCTGACAATGGGGCGCCGATTTTCTTAATTAAAAATGTCTCACTATTGGCACAATGCTAAGGGTTCCGAGTGAAACGGTGCGCAGTAAATAGGCCTCTTTGTATGCAACGACGTTATTTTGGATGTTCTGGGGTAGGTCGAGTATATTTTTCTGGGATAAAAGTAAAAAACAAATAAATAAGTGGAGAGTTGTCTAAATCATGAGTGTTCCAAGTAGATTATAATGGTATGAGTCTCACAGAAAAGCCACATAAAGTGACAGCTTTCTTACGCTTCGTAAGTAATTGTTATTTGAGGATTCCCACTTTATCATTTTATAGATACCACTACAATATGACTTCACTGTGCCTGGAGATAGGCTCGCCCCCTATCACATCATGGGACGGAATAACGGCGAAAAGTGGGTGCACTAGTTGCGCCTCTGACTACCCCTTCGGGGATAACAGGCGTGAGTATATATGTATGCACCTGGAGAATAAAGGGAAGCACAAGGAAAATGAAACAATTATCTCAAAACGCGCCCAACTTTCAGTCATATATTAACAACTAACTATTACTTATATATAGCATCTATTTCAGAAACATCAAGACTCAAAATCATCAAACAATAATCGCACCGATAGCCATTTTTTGCCAACAGCCAAAACTTCTATAGCTTGAAAAACTTGTTATATCGGTAAAAATCGGTAAGTTGAGCCCCTCTTCAATAAGGAGGGCGGAACTCGAGAAATGTGACGCCGCATTGAATTTGATTAATGATAAGCCTGATAAGGGAACTGTTTGTATGAATGACCATGCACATTCAGCCCTCGACTTAGATTTTTTATATTCACCAAGTTTTACGACCGTGGTTTTTTTTTAAATAAGTAAATAATTACCTTTGAATAAGTTTTCAGTGACTGTAGGTTGTATTCAATCAATTTCGAAGAAATATTTGGTTACTATTTGGTTATATGAGACAAAACAAAAACAAGTAAGCAATTTATCTTACTTCCTACTAATTTTATACAAGGGAAAATTGAGAAAATGTTAAACGTTTCTTAGAAGCAAACGCAGAAACCGAACAACAGATTTAGATGTAATTTGGCACATGGATAGACCATATCCTGTACTAAGACATAATATTGTGCTACTTCTTATCCCGGTAATTTGCTCCCATGGGATATAATGCATATTTTTATGTTAGTTCTTTAAGTACATGACGCTGATGTCGTACTATGTTAAAGGTACATTAAAGCGTGAAAAGCTTTTCATGTGGCCGCGAGCAACACTTGGTACTTTATAATCTTACAAACCATAATTTTATCGTATCCTAATCTTATCGCTACATCGTATCTGATGTTCTAAAGGGCACAGTGTTTTGTGTTTATGTTTTTTAATTAAAATGTGCCCGTTGTTCCCACTAACGCTAGGGCCTGTTACAGCCCGCTAGTCCCGTGGGTGTCTGTGTGCATTGTAAGAAAACTTTTATTTTAATATTAAAAATATACTCTTTGGCTTTCCGACCCTCTAATTGTGTAGTACTGTGGTAGCAGTAAATATTTCGATACCTCCCACGTAAGTTGTTGTATGCCACAAAAATGCCGTTTAGCGTTTTTACCGAAAACTATCCTAATATGCATTATTCCATGCATTCAAAGTGAAAAAATAACAAAAACACGATTTTTTCAAGGATTTTCCAGACGTATTTTGTTGTAACTTTTGAACGAGAACGGACTAAAATGGTGTATCGACCTTTGCAATGGTTTACGTGGGGTCTGAGACGCGAAGAATCACGCGCTCGCGTATCGTATTGGTCACATACAACAGACCACGCCGGACTTTCAACCGGCCGCACGCGGAAGGAAGGAAGCGGTTAAGTTCTCTCAAAATTAACTCACGTATTTGAATTACTCAAAATATATTACAACAATGAAACGTACAACTATAACAAGAGGGCGTAGACTATTTGATTTGGCCAATAATGCGAGTATACAAAATAGAAACTTCGAGACACCCATTCAAAATAATAATTTTTCATTAGATGAAATAGAACTAAACAGTTTTCGTGATTCCAGCCTCCGAAATATCACAGATATGTTTTGTTTTGTAATATTTTATTGAGATTTAACAGGTTAATGTTACTTTTTGGTGGTGATGCCAATCTAAAATGTTGTACAGATTAGTTACAATATTATACGTCGTAGAGCATTCTTTAAAAATATTGTAAGTAATGCATACAACATTTTACGTTTACATTCAAATTAAAATATTGTAGTATGTGATAAATACAACACTTTACTTCGGGAGTGGTTATTCTAAACTTTGTTGTATAGTAAAATGCTATATTATACGTTGCTATTACTCTTTTTTTTCTCAAATTCAATGTTGTATGTTAAAAATCTAATCTAAAATTGGGTCTTAAAAGTAATACACAAAATGATTTCTTCTGACTGACTGACGCAGTGAGCGATCTATGAACGAAGAGCCTAAACGGCTGGTCCAGGAGACGTGAAATTTGGTGGTTTTATCCTTATACCCCTTAAGCATTCGATTAAATTAATTAAAATTACTGTTTCAAAGTCTCCATTCATATTCACCTCCATTTATTTTATTACCAAGAAGTTTCATTTTTTTATGGCATTGAATGACGAAACGAGCATGCCGTTTTCCTGATGGCAAGCGATACGGCCGCCTATGAACACCATACAGCACCTTGAGTTACAAAGCACTGTGACATTCCACTGCGCCCGGCATCCTGAGACATAAGATGTTAAGTCTCATTATGTTCAGTAGTTACACTGGCTACAATGTCCTTCAAACGGAAACACAACAGTACATGCACTCTGCTGCTTGGCGATAGAAATATACATCGCAGTGGTACCCACCCAGACGAACTCTCACATATGAGAGACCTACCACCAGTATTAAGTAATTAATCGGAAATGAATGAGTTAGCAAATATAATAGATGGAGACGTCTTTGACAATAACTTCGGACTGGCAATAGATACTGATACTGCAAATCTTGTTGATAATAATTGTGCTGGTCAGAACCACAATCGCATAGTGTTTTAGATTTATGTGTATATTGTTCATAAACTTAACATTACAACATTACATACCTTTCTCGAAGAAGGCTATACCAAACAGAGGGTGACAGCGCTCATGCTTTAATAGAACCTTCATCTAAAAATAAACGTATTATACGCCTTTGGAATGGTCTAGCTTAGTTAGATGGGCTAAACAGGATATAATACCATAAAACTTCATAGAAATGAAGCATACCATTTTCTTTAAACTATAAAGAGCTTTTGAATGGGCGTAATTGGTCAAAAAGTGGCGATGTTAAATGTAACAAAACAAAAGAATTGCAGGTATGTGGAGAAGACTCTTTTACAATTTAATTTCGGTACGATTTCGCATACACTAATACTATGAAGATTGCCATTAATAAAAATACCCGATACCGCCAAAACAATTGTATGGATGAGCTATGACCTCTCTATTCTAACCAACACCAATTAACAAAGGCAAAATATGTAGACTTATTGAGTCTCTGTCACAGTGGAATCATTCCAGCTACATATCAAGACTTTTCAAGTGTCTATCTTTTCTTGCTGGCTCTCATAATGATGATATAGTACATAAATTAGTCTTTTCTTCTTGTACATATTTAGATTTCTTGTAATTATTTACCTTCGTTTTCATTACAGATTCTCATGAAAATAATATTAGTTTTCATTGATTTAAGTTGTTAGCTCCAGACCGTGATGGTTGGCGTTCATTTGGGGAGGCCAATGTTCAGCAGTGGATGGCGACAGGCTAATTGGTTCATTAATATAAGGCTCAAATTAAAACAATAATTAGGTTTATCTGATTAAAAATAACTCAACTATTTTAATTATGATTTGGACAATTCTCGACTGCTCTGCTAAACTCGACTTCCTCGGTGGCGTAGTTTTATTACGGTACGGCCGCTGAAGTTTCGGGTTCAATCCCCGGGTCGGGCAGTGATTTTGGGTTTTTCTAATTAGTATCAGCCCGGAGTCTGGTATTAGGGCCCGATATGGCGATAGGCTCGCCCATAAGGAGAATCATGCGGACATCGCACATCATGGAACGGAATACGCACGGCGAAAGGTGGGTGCATTAGTTGCACATCTCCCTACCCCTTCGGGGATAAAAGGCGCCAGGATGTGTGAGTGTGATTTTTTTTAACTTCGAATAAAATCATGTATAGTTACAATGACAATAATAATTACAAACGGTTACCTAATTTGTTGTTATCCTGATTTTAAGTTGATCTCTTAGAAATAAGTAACTAATACTTTTTTTTAATAATTCCATAGTGTTGATTTTTTTATTCTATTTTAATAAGAATTTGTGATGTTTTTAAAATATCGTGGAGATTGAGTTATGTTTTCTTTTTTATTATGTTTCTAAGTAACCTTTACTATGATTGTTTTATTTTCATTTTTTGTTATTACCTAGCAATAGAAGACATTACCTGTTACCTTAATGTATGTAATGTATACCTAAAGGTACATTATTTAATTTTTTCAAAGAAGTTTAATATCTAGTATGTGTTATTTCTATTAAAAAATCAAAAAAATTATCCTTTATAATATTTCTTTCTTATTTTTTAACCTACAATTTGTTCACATATATACACCCTTAATTTTTAACCGATGTATATTAATATTGCCACATACGGTGGAAAGAGACTTATATTTTTCAGTGTATATTGTTGTAACTATTACATACAACAATTATAGGCACCTAAAGTCCGCGGTATAATGTTGTAATTATGAGATACAACATCTGGCGTAGTCTGTACTCCGCAGTAAAATGTTGTAAGAACGATATCTCAGAGAATATACACATTTTTTTAATTATCTTTCAACATAGTCAATAATACTATAACTTACATACGTATACCAAATTTCAGAAAGATAAAATGATAAATGAATTTTTTAGTCCTATTTGAATCTTTAAAATGCTCTACTGTAAAATTGTGATCTTGGGGATACAACAACTTACGTGGGAGGTATCGATTTAACTGTAGCTTTTTCAAACAGGTTCGTTCTACAAGTTTTCTTTGAAATGAAAGTCCCCAGTGCTCCAAAAAGGAGCATATATTTGATCATGTTATCGTTTTCAAGTGAGATTTCATCTCAATAAAATATTAAGTCTAGGGATAGCCATTGACGCTATTTGGACTGTATGTATGTTATTATTGCCGATGTTGCCAATTCCTTAGAGAAAAAATCCGACAATGCTATTTTGGCATACATCAGAATCTACTGGCATGAAAGTTTTCCGAACACAAACGTAAACAAACTAAAATCAAATATGTCTTACTGAGACAGTACTCAAATCTTTCTATTAGCGAAACAATTTTTAAAATCGGTTCAATAGTCTCCGAAATACCTTCCTCCAAACATTAGTAAACTACCTTCACGGACAAAGCTCTGTTGACATCTTAAAAATATTTTCCTTCAAGTTGCAGTTCGTTAAAAGCTCCCAACATTTTCACAATTACTACACCCGGCTTTGTCCCTACAGATCAATGTATAAACTGGGAACAATAAAAGCGCGCGGCGTAGCAGCGATAGCGCGAAATTGGAAAATTCCCGAAGTGTCCGCCCTATTGATTTCACTGCGACAATGGTACTTGGTAGAGCACTAATCTTTTCATTAAAAAGCGATTATTCTCTGCACGGGCGGTTGCACTAATAGGAATAAAGTGGATTTCCCTCTGAGCTTTATATTTAAAGAGATAGGGTTCAGAATAGTCGGATCTAAGGTAGCACCCGTGCAATATGCCACGCAGGGCGCAGCGACGCGACGACATTTCAATTTGAATTCTTGTTGCGCGAAATCTGCCGATGTTATTAAAAATAATCTTTAGTTTTTCAATTTGTTATTGTAATTAAATTTTGTATTGAGTTATAAAAACTATTTGGAATTTCTCGTGTTTAAAACGTTAAAGAAATAGTCAAATAGTATTCACTATTTACGGAGCTTACGGTATCATCCTGTTAAGATATTATGATAGCATATTGGGCATAACGTAATTCCAAGCTATTCGTATTAAACTCTATTTTTATGAGTATTTATTTTTTTGAGTATAAGTTGCAGTTCTTAACTTCGAGAGAGAGTACTACAACAAAGCCCAGCACAAGACTTGCAAAAAATATTGAGGCAGAAATCAAACCCGCTGTATCTATTTTCAAATGTGCATCCTCTGTCTATATTTGTGTATAAGGTTAACAAAAAAATAATACAAAATAAGTCAAAAGAGTATGGAAATAGTTTTTGACACATTATATATCTACATCGATATATATACGCGTATCTAACTTATATAATCATTACAACTTTTGTGTAACATAATAACATTGAACACATCTCAAGAAATAAATCCACAAACTCCACATAGAAACTAGGAGCTCTATTATCCGAAAAATACTTCACACACCGCTCTCCCCCCACCCCCTCCCCCTCTTGGAATAGTGCGATAACAATCAGTAGTCAGTGTCGCCGCAAATTGACAAATAATTGCCGACGCATGGCAATAAAGCGGTAGACCAGCAGCCCGGCTCTTATGATGCTGAGTTAATAGATATAGATGACGTATGCCTTAGGTATCGGGTTTATAATAAGTGCTTGCTGTTTCATTTGTGTAAAAATATAGTAAATAGATTGCCTCGGTGGCGTAGTTGTATTACGGTACGATTGCAATGCTGAGGTCTCGGGTTCCATCCCCGGGTCGGGCAAAGTGACATTGGATTTTTTTATTCAGTTCAGAAGCAGTCAGCCCGGAATCTGGAATTTGTGCCCGATATGGCGATAGGTTCACCGCTATCACATCAGGGGACGGAATGACGGCGAAAAGTGGGTGCACTAGTTGCACTCTGCCTACCCCTTCGGGGATAACAGGCGTGAGTGTGTGTGTGTGTGTTACTAAAACAATTTTCAGAAGCGGGTGGTTTCGAAAATGATCTTCGTTTAAACTCGCAAAGGTCATAGAACGCTTCAGACTATTTGTCACAACCCTTATACGAAATAGCTTTTATTAAATAAATAAATGGTAGATAGTTTTCCTAGTAAAGCTACATTTTCTCGGAAATTGAATATTACACGAGCACAGCGCGTACAATAGCAATCCCATACCAAAATATACAACAACTATTCCACAAATAATCCATTTGTAGAGGAAGTTGGCTCATTGTGTCCACCGATTGGGAACCACTCGAGGACCTCTTGAGTCTCGTGAAAGCCCTCAGATGCCGCGGCGTCGAAATACATCCACTCCACGACTAGATGTATGGACAAATACTAGACTAATGATATATTTAAATGTATAGTTATGTTTGTTTTAGTAAATATGTTTTGTACGTTTTGAGTATCGGCCATAACATTATTTGCAGTAAACTACTTTGCTGCATAAAAAAATATGAAAAAGTAATCAGAATTGAGGTAAAAATTACTTGATTAAGTTGGTTAATAAGTGTAGCGAATGGACGCAGGCTGCTCAAGACCCGGATGGTTGGCGCTCACTTAGCCTACGTTCAGCAATGGTTGACGATAGGCTTATTAATTGAACCAAAATTATATGACCCTACTATGCGCTCGTCTAGTTTAGACGTTAACTTTGAAACAGCAAGAAAAACCTTCTTCTCATGCTGTCTATAAAATTGCCTGACTGAATTGACTGACTGCCTCGGTGGCGTAGTTGTATTATGGTGCGACTGCAATGCTGAGTTCTCGGGTTCGATCCCCGGGTCGAGCAAAGTGATATTGAGTTTGTCTATTCAGTATCAGCTCGGAGTCTGGAATTTGTGCCCGATATGACGATAGGCTCGCCCCCTATCACATCATGGGACGGAATAACAGCGAAAAGTGGGTGCACTAGTTGCGCATATGCCTACGCCTTCGGGGATAAAAGGCATGAGTGTGTGTGTGTGTGTGTCTATAAAATTCTACCTACATTCTAAAATTCACCTGCTAAAAGACTTCTTCAGAAATAATAATTTCTCATTATCACTCGAAAATATTTTACCCAGCAATTATATAGGAAGTACATTATATTTGTCGGTAAATATAATCATGGTCAAAATCATACTAACTACAATCACATCAAACCAAGTGTATCAATTAATTTGACGTTCAAATAAACATGCCCAAATACCATATGGGAGGCGTGCGCTTTGATATTCCACAGACCACTGCAAATACATTCTAGTTTAGGTCAGTTCATATGCAACGGGAATTCACGCCGGATTCGAGAATGTTTATTTTTCAGGAATAGAAAAATGTGTGGTAATAACAATCTAGGTATGGTCAAAGGTAAAAGTGTTATTGAAACCTAAAAGCGTGGTTAAAAATTATCGCGAAATTAATATAAAAATACGATTTTTGTGTGAACTACTTTTTTTAAGTCTGTTAAAATGTTAATAAAAGATTCATTATAACTTGGTGGGAGTATGAATGCGCCGGCCGGATTGATTGTTTTCTCATCGTATTAAAACGAAATAATAAAAGGAAGTAGAGAAATACGTATGCCACCAGATAATCTGATAAAATAACCTATTATTTTCCTATTATCTTCAAGTTAACTAAAAAATCCGTCACCGATTTTTAATTTAATCCTATTTAACGTCGTCACGTCCCCGTCCCGTTCACGTGAGTTATATAACGACCTCGACAACCAATTTTATAGAAACCCCAAACATGTATAATTGTTGGCATCACATAAATTAAAATAAGGGCGCCTGGCTACAGGGGGTGTCAAATTATGCTGGATTATTTTGGTGATTTATATCCTTGGCGCCATATGGTTCGCTACTTAGAGTTGGAGTTCGATTCTTAAGATGAGGTATAAAAAATCTATGACTTATTATGTCGTTGATTATAAAACACACGCACCATTTGTTTTGTACCGAAAAGCCAACTTGTAAAAGCTATTTATGATCGAAAATTTAGAAGGAAAGGACCACCAGGACGAAGCCTGTAGGGCGCTGTAGGTCCCCATTAATGCATCACTTCATAAGACAGCAGACCGAAACCGGTGGAGAGACCCAGTCATCAAAATAATTGAGAGTCACGATCCTCAATAATGAGAAGCAACTGGACGGAGAGATAATGACATTCCGATCACATTACAACGGTATTTTTTCTGTAAGTAAACTATAATTGAACAAGAAATACTTTAAATGCTTAACCTTTCTAATGTAAATAATTTTGGTGTTTTCATTTGCATGCCGTTATATAAAACGTTAGTTCGAACGAGTTCCGTTCCGCGATTCACTGGTATACAGTTGTATAGGCCGGCATAATTCTGGAAGAACTCGAGTGGCGCAACATAATATGCACACTAAAAATGCTTAAGGCATTGCAAACGTTGTCAAATTGTTCAGAAATACTCAACTATTAAGAAACTTGCAATGTAGCAATTGATTCTATGATTAATACTAATTTTGTCGCATAAGAATTAAAATTACAATATTTTCTGACATTGCATTCAATTTCGACATTCATTTTCCCTCATGCCATTTGAACACATAATAATACAAAAAATGATCTCCCCAGTACAACAAAGAAAAACTCAACAAATTTCCTTCAGCATTTTCTCTGAGAATTTTCTTACAGCCATTACTGAATTTCCACTTCTGGACCATTTTAAGGATCTAGGCCGGCAAGTTAAATCTTACCTAATTACAAAGGATCTAATGGTATTAGGTACTCTGTGTTTCCTTCGATAAAATTCCTAATGTTTCTAAGAAATAGACTCTTATTCTTACCTCAGTACGTACTCGGAATTTTAAAGCGATGGAGAAACATATTGGTCTGGCAATTGTTAGAATTGCTAGAAATCGTTTTATAGTGTTAAACGAACTTAATTTATTAATAGAATATCGTATGAATACTAATAAAATATTCACAAACATTTTAAATATTATTAAGACTAGCTAAAAATTTCGTAAATATTATCATTATTAATGTAGGAAGTCATAAAAAATTTGTACCAGCTCAACATCACCCTAAATTGCTTGCGACAAAAATGGACAACACAGTGATGCCTACCTACCAAGAAGGACTTTCCCATATCATCCAGAAAAGGTTAAATTGCGAATTGCTTGTTATAATTGGTTAATCAACATGCAAGTTAACTACTTTGTATTGTAATGGACAGTTATCGATAGCTGCCTCCTTGGTTTTAGTAGCTGGTCTCCGAAAGTGGTCTAAAAGATGAGAAATAGCGGGTATAATAATTGCACCGCAAGAAAATTAATATATTTCTGTAGAAAGTTCTAATCCGGTGCTTTAGTTTAAGGCCTGGGTGTGTTTGTATTTACATTAGGTACTTTTAAATCAATATAAAAACATACACACAGTCTGGTACTTGTGGCCATATCGGACACAACACATTTTTTACGAAAATTGGTTTTTACCAATAGCACGCATGTAGGTACGGCAATAATTTCTTCAAATAAATAGTTTTAAATCTAATCTATGGAATCTAACCTAATACTCTATGCAATGCAATGCCCGATAGGCTCACCCCCTATCACATCTTGGGACGGATTAGGCACGGCGAAAGTGGGTGCAATAGTTGCACCACTGCCGACCCCTTCGGGGATAAAAGGCGTGAGTGTGTGTGTGTACTTTTAAAACAAAAAAAAAATATTAGTTCGAAGCATGTGCCTGTTGAGTTTCAACGTAATCGCAGTAGAACGTCATGCATTGTTATAATTGTAAGTTATGGATGCTATCATTTATGTGCAGTCTTACCATCAAACAAGCTAACTCATCGCATCCCGCAGACACATTCAAAAACAGTCGCCCGCAATTTTCAAACTCTCTTACTACGAAACTAAAGATCCCACATGGTGGTGGGTTATCTCTCGTCTTTCTTCTCCACTTCGTTCTGTCCATGACGTCTTCGGGAATATTATCCCTCAGCAAATCTACCCGCAATCTTCCAACACTTCTACCAAATCCGAACTATTAAATTACGACACCGAACTCAGTCTAAGTCAGTTCAGTCTAAGTTAGTTACCAGGCTCTGTTAATCCAGCTGCCGTTACCGATGGTCACTGATCTACCTTTCAGCTGGAAATTATATGCATTCAACTACCCGCTAACTTCTGTATGTAAATAATACCCACGGTTTTAACAATGCTGTTATATCTGCTGACTTTTTAAACTAATCAGCTCCACATGAAATACGATCATTCTTAATAGTTCGTTCGGATACCATACTTTTGTTTATTTCGCTATATCGCCATGATTAAGGGGTCTTGTTTCAACGGTGGTTAAGTTAAGGCTCTAATCACACTGTCGAATTACAAGCGAATTCACTGAGAGGCGAAGGCGCTGTACGCTCATCTAATAAAATAGGACTGTTAACTTTATTTATTTACTAGCTTTTGCCCACGGCTTCGCCCGCGTTAATAAGTTTTTCCGGGCTAAAAGTACATAAAAACCTTCCCGTTGAATCACTCTATCCAACACATTTATTTGGATAAAGATTAATATTATGACGTTGATACCACTCTTAACAAATAATGCATTAATTTCGACCAAATTTGATTACCATACAAATGGTTCTAGTGAGTTAATCTTAAAAGATAGACATATACTGTCGCGGACATTTTTTTAGATCATTTCAAGAGGAATAATTCTTTCATACGTATATTTTTGGTATCTTGAACCATTTTCGCAGCGCACGCAATGGAAGCCCTCAAGGATGAAAAATTTTCCCCGTTTCTTTCACATTTTCCATTATTTCTTCGCTCCTAATAGTTGCATCGTGATGTTACATAGCCTAAAGCCTTTCTCGATAAATGTTCTATTCAACACAAAAAGATTTTTTCAATTCGATCCAGTAGTTCCTGAGATAAGTGCGTTCAAACAAACAAACAAACAAACAAACTCTTCAGCTTTATAATATTAGTATAGATTTATTTATTTGTTACTTTTTATACGACAATGTATAAAGGCAGACTTAATGCCGAAGACATTATCTACCAGTCAACCTGAGGGTGAGGCAGAGATAAACAATATACCTATCTTTACCTGCCAACGGCTGAAATAACAGCCTCTTATTCCACTATCTTTAAAAGTTATTATTATTATGCATTCTACATCTGTAACCCAATCACTTATCATGTGCAGTGGAGACTTTGTTATGCACATAAAAATAATCTATAAGAAAAGGGCCTGTTTCTAGGTTTCAAGTAAATTTGACAGTTATCCCATTAAATGTAGATGATACTCACTTTTATCATTTATTTAAGAACAAAGATTAGACTGTGACTTTTGTGTGTTTTATACATTTACTAGTATTGTCCGCGGTTCCACCGGCGTTTTCTGGAACAAAAAGTAGCCTATAGCATTTCAGAGTAATGTAGCTTTCTTTCAGTAAAATAATTTTCAGAAGTTCCTGGGATTAGCGCGTTCAACCAAACAAATTCTTCAGCTTTATAATATTAAAAAATATTTATATATTAGTATAGACGTGACGACTAGCACACAAGTGTGAAATCTGTTTGAAATTGTGCCCAAAATGTACACAATCTACCCAAAATAAAGCCTTATTGTACGTACTGTAATAAGAAACAGTTACCCAAAAGCAGTACACAAGGCGCAAGAGATCTTTGACTGTAGCACAATGGGTTCATTAGTACAATAGTCTCAGGAACGAGGGCGTCAAACCTTGATGATGATTAGTTTCCGCTCTGATTATACCAGAACTGGTGTCGGGATAGTGCGAAACGGGCACGGTATTAATTTGGATTATCCTCGTAATAATTTGCGGCATAATAATCATTTTTAGTCATAATAAAGATGATTAGTGTTTTTGGATTACGTAATTTGATTACATGCCGATGTCACCACATGCTGATAAAGTTGCTGACAGCGTATTCGAAACTAATCTCCCATATAAATTACAACTCATGCTTTCACAGTTCTTGAATAGAAATATCTGGCAGAAAAATTCACTAGTAATATGTAAAATTTATTTGTAAGATAGCGTTATATGTCAGTTTGTTATCTGGAACATTATCAGGAACCGCCTAAACTGGCCCTTAATATTCTATCTATGTTGAGGCTCGTAAAGTTAACGTCATCACCAATGATCACAATAGATAAATACTATGATCAAACTTAACTTTCAGTGCAAAAGGTTGTTACTGTGTTAATTTGGGCTGCATTAACGGCATTACACGTTATTATACTGTGACTAGAATAGTAACATCAGTCAAAGGTAGTGAACCATAAATATCAGTTTCATACTAAAATAAATATGAGCAGCGCCTTTGATATAAAGGCATGAAATTCTGGGAATACTCAGAACTGTCCAAAAACAGTTGGTTTAAACTAAACACATTGTCTTTGATGAATTTCTTCACAATTGTAAGGCGACGTAGTGTATGAAGAATGAATTATTTCAACAAAATATTCACACAAAAATTCATTTGGTGTGCTCGGCGTAAAAATATAAATTGTCATTGAATATAACTGTGGCAAAGGATTAAAAAGTTCACATAAATGAGTGTGCAGAGAATTGTACACACATTCATCGCATTGTAGAGAGCCGTGCTTATCAGACGAGCGGGTAAAAAAACGCTACGTTTGAGTACAATTACACTCATATTAAATTGATGCTAAATACGCCACGTTCACATATAAATTAATTCTCAATACGCTGTAGAAGCATTATAATATTATAATAATCATACATTATTATGATTTATGCAACGTTTTCATTGCTTAATATTTTTAAGTGGTCCGTATGATGTGATTAATACGATAGTTCAATAGTTGATAGCATATTACGTACGGTATCGATGAGACAGCCACTTACCTGAAACAATAAAGTAGCATTTACAAACAAATGAATAAGTAATAATATGTTCCAGTATTTATCATACACATAGGGCAATTAATATGATACTTGGTGTGGTTTTTTATTCCTAATATGGTTCCTTGGAACTGATTTTTTTTTAGTTCATGCGATATTTACTTATTAGAAATTACTAGTTTTTAAACTGTAGCATATAATCATAATTTATAAAAAGAGCACACAATCATTTGAAACTTAAATAAGGTATGTTAATCACACAATTGAGTTTAATGCATGTATTTAGTTTCTTATGCGCTTATTATCTAGTTCTTATTTACTCTCTATTCTTATATGTGGTTTAGTATCTACCTATAATATACTAAGTCATAAAAGAAAATGTTAGCCTAAACCTGAGAGTAAAGCAGTTAATCCCCACTCAAACATAGTTTCGCTTCATTATTATTTTGACTGACTGCTTACTCCCTTTAACTGAAACTAGGCCATCGTATTTTTTCCTGATTTAAAAATCGATCCGGTACATTTAAATTCCCAGTATCACATACGCTGCCTCAAAATCAACTAGGTATTAAAATTATAAAGGGAAGTTAAACGCAGCCAAATTAAAAAAAAAGCGCTCCAAAAACCCGCCCGTTTACCTCGGCAGGATGCGGGCGCGCTTCCGAGCACACTCGCGGCATCCCTCGTTTGTTTTACCACTCGTAATTAAACCGGCTGAGTGACGGGGATTGTCGCCTCGACGCGGAGAAAAATCATAAACACACGCCTCTGGAAACGTCTACTGTGCTGATGAACTAATCTGTACGCGGGAATTATCTAGGTATAAAGTTGGCTTTTTGTTTTTTTTATGGGAATTGTTATTGATCCTTGCGTTAGGAATGCCTTAGTAAAACATCGTTTGGCTAAGTTTTGACTAGCAAACTCTCCCAGTAATGTAGTGTAAAAACTTCAAATATGATTATACAGTGGATATTTCTATATAATTCCATGCACATGCTACTCGCCGCAAATCTTGCAATGTCTCACGGCATTACACGGTAAAAATCGCTTGTGCAAAATTACTTCTGCATGTTTTGTGGCTAATTTAAACCTCACTATTCAGAAAGAGATCGCGGTTGAATTCCTGCCATATGTCAATGTGGTATCAAATATTGTGGCATTAAAAATTTGTTTCTGATGATGGTCAGCGATACGATCACCCATAAACAGTAGCAACACCATCCAGCAACTTGGTCACAAAGTACTGTATGGCATTCCACTGCGCTTGTCATCTTGAGACATAAGGTGGTAAGTCTCATTATGTCCAGTAGTTACACTGGATACAATGTCCTTCAAACCAAAACACAACAGTGCATGCGCTAGAAATAGAGATTGCGGTGGTACCCACCCAGTCGGACTCTTATATATGTGAGACCTACCACCAGTAAAAATCAAACGTTTACATCACAAACGCTATCACAAATTACGAACAAAGTACGTATACAGAAGAAAATATAGCAATAAATTATGTACAATCTTCAAAGACTTGAAATTCGATTCGTATTCAAAGAAATTCACTTCAAAATTTGGCAGATATCACAAAGAATCAGATTTTGATGCAGACAAAGGCAAATTTCATGCTCCATTAACTTTAACCGTTTGATTTTTCAACCAACTTTTTGTTAAATCTATGAACGAAAATATTGTGGAAAGAGAGCATCTGAGAGTTTTCTATGTAGTTTTTGAGTACAACGTCTACATACAAGCAAGAGAAAAACGTGTAGCCTAACCTCTCCCAGAACTTTATATAAAGTTTCACCTGGAAATGTACAGTATTCATTATTCCAATAAATAAGATTTTATATATTTTTCATAATTACACTATCTCAAAAGGTCCTACAAAGGAAAACACAACAATACTTATAATACTGCACGGCAGCAAAATTAAACAATGTGTTAGACCGACTCTAGCATACAAATACCTACACCCTAATATAAGGATTTTACATTTCTTGGAAAATACAGCAATTATACAAAAAGTTGAGAGTAACAGCTGCACAGATGTAGCTAATCTGCCGGTCCCATAAACCGCGCGGCGTTATGTTAAATAGGTAAATTTAATTATGAAACTTTTCGCAGACGTATGGTAGCAATGAATCAAGTACACGACTCGAGAACTGTGACGAATTCTCGTAAACTTTTCACACCATTACCTCGGCTGTTTTGTAACGTTTGTGAAGGTTTAAGGTGTTAAACTTTTTGCCGACAAGGACGCACGAAATTTATTTGTCCAGCTGCTATGATACGTAACAGTCTTCACTTTTTACGACTTCAATAAAGTGTAAAAACCTAAGTAAATTATGTTCCTTACAAAAAATGACATACTTTATAAGTAAATCTATAGGCTCTTAGCACGAAGGAATTACCTCCCACGTCACTCCTTAATTAAGGACGCGACCAAAAAGCCAGCGCTCGTCCGTCAAAAGCGACGATTTGACGCAAAATCCGATTACCAGCACTTGACGGTGACACCGGCGTGACGTCACTGCTTGCTCATTATGAACCGGGTTTAAGACGAGAATTAATTCGGTTTTTATCGCTAATTTTGAAACCTGAGGAGTTTTGAATCTAGGGGGCTTTTGAAACTGCATGAGTTTTCTGAGGTTTACGATGAGGATATATTTTTAAAGAAGGCTTTTGAAAACAATGTTTTAGCGCTCAAAATTTGTCTCGTCTGTCGTTTATAATATGTGTAATAATACCCTGTATTAAATACTGCCCACAGTTAAGCACGGGCCTCCTCCACTACTGAGAGGGGTTAGGCCTTAGTCCACCAGGCTGGCCTAGTGCGGGTTGGCAGACTTTGCATAACATCGAAACTCTTATGGAGAATTCCAACTAGGCTATCGTCTACTGCGTCCTCTGTCGTTTGCTTGGTTGTAAACACTACGACTACATACACAGTAGGAAGGTCATCTATAACTTTAAATTACGAAGCTCAACATGCTACGGAATTGGGTCCATCATTCTGACACATTATAACTCTCATAATGACCAGTAATTACACCAGCTAAAATGGAACCTCATAATGTTGCCATGTTACTATTTGACGTCAGAAATAAACAAAGCAGAGGTACGTGTACGAACTCATTTATAAGTCCGCCCAGCTATCACAAAACGTCGAAAAATTCCCTCTAAAATCTAAAATTCTATCAAGAATACAGTGTATGCATTTTCTTCAGGATCATCTCTAAATTCAACAGAAGCCACGAGAAATATAACCTTATCAAATCTAACAGAATATTTTCGGTACAAAAATGAAGTTATAAATTTCGTTCATTCATCAAATTTTATTACGTTTGGGTTTCTGTTGAACCTGTTGTGACGGTGTCCAGAATAATAACACAATTATGGTAATTTACAATTGAACCGCAACTTATGCAAATGTTTAAATTATTTTAACCTTTACCTTGGTTTTGTCCTCGTTTAGCCTTATTCGAAACCTAGATTCCAATTGATATAATATAAAGTAATCTTATTAGTTAATAAACTAAGTTAAGTAGGTACCTTAGTTTTTGGTTGTAAAGTCTGTCCGCCTTGATGCTCAGGGAGTATAAAGCTTTCTATTAGTTAAACAATGCTCAGAATCAGTTCAGTAGTTTCTAAGATTATCCCCTATATCTGAGTGTACTGATGTTAAATTACATTACTGATTGGTTTGTAAATTTATTTGTGCCCCTAGCTACATTCCTAAGGAATTAAATGTAACATACAAAACCCATGGCTAACCGAAATGTGATACTATTAGCATTTTAATTAGCAATACTATTAGCACTCAATTTACAAAAAAATATTTAATCACACACTGTAGGTACACTCAAACCAACCAACAAAATAAAAACGTAACTCATACTCAATCAATTCAATTACTCGACCAAAAAAAAGAAACAAAACGTAATTCGAAAACAAAAAAAAATGCGGATTGACTTAATTTAATTAACACCAGCAATTTCTACAGAGTGTTTCGAAAACGATGCGATTTCAAATAGCCGCTGTAATTACAACTGGCAGCTTAATTAAGTGACAATGACTTCGATAATTGTTTTTCAGTGCTGCAAAGGTCGTTGCGGCTTTACTATGCAGGCGGAATATACAAGATATATGGTAAAAATTTTTTGTGATGTAGGCAAAAAATATAGAGAATTTGCAGATGGACGTCCTACGCTGCGCTTACTACGTGGTCTCCACTCGAGATTTTTTTGCCCCATCTACCGTCTATTTCTATTAACTATGTGCCTTTCCCACTGCCACTGACTTTCAACTGTCGTTCTTCTACGGATATCTTCATTTCTGATTTGATCGCACAGAGAAACACCGATTATACTTTTTTTATAATCTATACTAATATTATAAAGCTGAAGAGTTTGTTTGTTTGTTTGTTTGTTTGAACGCGCTAATCTCAGGAACTACTGGTTCGAATTGAAAAATTCTTTTTGTGTTGAATAGACCATTTATCGAAGAAGGCTTTAGGCTATATAACATCACGATGCAACTATTAGGAGCGAAGAAATAATGGAAAATGTGAAGAAAACGGGGAAAATTATTCATCCTTGAGGGCTTCCATTGCGTGCGCTGCGAAAACGGTTCAAGATACCAAAAATATATGTATGACAGAATTATTCCTCTTGAAATGATCTAAAAAAATGTCCGCGACAGTATATGTCTATCTTTTAAGATTAACTCACTAGAACCGTTATTATGGTAATCAAATTTGGTCGAAATTAATGCATTATTTGTTAAGAGCTGTATCAACATCATAGTCATAGAGTGATTCAACGGGAAGGTTTTTATGTACTTTTAGCCCGGAAACTAATTAACACGGGCGAAGCCGTGGGCAGAAGCTAGTAATATTATATAAAGTATAATAATGATTGGTTCATTTTTAAGTCGGTTGAATAATTACGGAGATACAGCTTGATCTCTGTGTAGTATACGCTGCGGTATATTAGGAAGGTCACTTAAAATGGACACATCCGACACATTTGACACACAAATTCGGCGGCAAACGTTAGCCATAAATAACAAAACACGTCGGGCGGATATTAATTATGAAAAACAAAAACCATTCAAAATTTATCGCGCACTTTACCAAAAATCCAAAAATATTGAATCTCATTAAACACGTGTAGCGGGGCGCATTTCGCTCGGATATTCCCCGCGCAATATGCGGATATGCGGATATTAGCGCCATATTGTCGACGGAGCAACGGAGGGACCCGGCCATCATTCAACCATCACGTTGGTAATTAGCTTTCGGATAAATCCTATTCAACATTTTCTCGTATAAAGAAGGGGATTCTAACTGACCCGTGAGGGATAAAATGTTATGAACGTTTATTTCAAACACACGTGATTTAGTTGAATCAAGTTTGTAAGGGGCCTTTCATGAAAAAGTTTGTTGCTTTATCAAAATTTAAAGGAAAGAAGGTTTATTATACGACTACCTTATTTATATTAGCAGCGTGTATATTGCTCACGTAAAGTATTTTCTACTTTTTGTCTCGGTTAAATGAAATTACTGGCACAGTGGCGTAGTTGTATTGCGTATGCGTTACGAGGTACTGAGGTCCTGGGTTCGAATCTCGGGCCGAGCCAAAAACATTGACACTGGGTTTTTACGTCTTAATTACTCAGTCGTAGCTCAGAGTTAGAAGATAAGCGGTGTGATACACCTGTGCCTCGGAAAGCCCGTAACGCCGTTGTTCCTATGCCTGATCTCTCTCCGGTCAAACAAATCAACACAAACGGCAAAACAGCTTCAAACTACATTGCTCCTATTTGAATTTCTTCTCAACCCTAGATAAATTAAAAAAATAAATATCTGTATTAGTTAAAGATGTTTCTTTTTTATAAATGATTGTAGGCTCACGTAGTCTTGAGGAATTTTAGTAGAACTTGCAGTATTAAGCGTAAGGTTTTTGTACCGTATGGATTCGGTGAAATATTGATACAATATTTGTATATCTTTTACAAACTCAATTATGATTACAACACCCCCTCTTAAAGTCTCAACCAAATAAGAACTATTTCATTAGATTGACATAAACAAAAATTAAAATGAAATTCAAATGTCGAATGTCAAATCATAACGGCCATTCGGTAACGTACACAGTCGTAATTTCCATCAAACAATACGAGCGACGAGCCGTGTGCCGGCATAAAACATCGCTTGAGGTCGCCCACTCTTTGTTGCAATTGTCATTTCGGACCTCCGCGCCAGCTTTTATATTCAGCACATTCTATTGTCACGTTATACCTAACAACATCGGCGGATATAGGACTTTATATCCGCAACGTAGAGTATAATGTTGCGTGGCGGATAAATCCTTTAAAACCTCCCAACAATATGTAGAAAAGCAATGAAAATGAAGTGGTCCTGACCGTTTGATGCATTGGTGGTTTCGCAAAGGATTTCCCTGTATTGTGGGTGTTATTAATTTTTCGTTTTGATGTAGGTCGCGTTGACGCGTCAACGGCTATTGTTCGTTTACATCAACAATATGAAGATATCTCATTGTTGGTGGATATAAAATGTTTATTTACGACAACTTTATTCAAATTTAGTCATCGTAAAATGTTTATTTATCTAAATAATATTTTTGGAATTAAATGAGTAGTGTTAAAAATTACTTTGTATTCATGAATTTAAAGAGATTTTATAAATGCTTATTTATGGCCTATGAGTTCGAGGCTAGGAATATAGGTCTAATTTAGGCCTTTCCATCAACAATTAGTACATGTCCAACAGTTTCAATTTTTATTAAAAATATAATATTATGTGTCCTCTCTTAAGAACTCAGGATGTTAACTCATCACCATTATCATCATCATCAGCCACATGACGTCCACTGCTGAACCTAGGCTTCCCATCATTAGGAATCATTAGGGGAGGCCAGTCCATCTGGAGATGGACCTGTCAAAAGCGGCCTGCATCCAGCGTGTTCCTGCGACCTTTATCAAGTCGTCTGTCCACCTTACAGGTCAGGCCTCCACTCGAGAACTTTTTGCCCCATCTGCCGTCAGTTCTTCGAACTATGTGCCCTGCCCACTGCCACTTCAGCTTGCGAATCCGCTGGGCTATGTCAGTGACTTTCGTTCTTCTACGGATCTCCTCATTTCTGATTCGATTGCGTAGATAAACACCTAGCATAGCCCTATTCATAGCTCGCTGAGTGACCGAGAGCCGTCTTAGGCGGCCCATAGTTATGTTAACTCAAGCAATCATAATTGTAATAAACTAGCTTTTGCTAGCGGCACCGCCTGCGTAAATAAGTTTTTCCTGATGGGTTATAGGAAACAAACGCGTAACTCATAAGATGTAACAGGATTTATTTTATTCACAAGACACAGACACATTACTGGAAGGCCATTTTCCTAAGAGAGAGAGAGACAGAGACAACCAAAATGTCAATATCAAATGACACATGTCATTCCAAAACGTCATACAGATAAATAATTTTTTTTTTTTTGTTAATTTATTCATGTCTATGGATACAAAGTCCTTCAGACGCATACTTGTTTCTTTTTTAATTATCCTCAGTACTTACTAACTACTATGTCAAAGTAAAGCAGTGGTTACCTTACCAAGACTTTATCGAGGAGTTTTGGCGGCAACAAAAAAGCACTTGATTAGCACAGTTATTTCAATTCACTTCATTTGAGCCCTTTAATAGAACTATATTGGATAATATACCACCATAATTATGCAACATAACACTAAGTATCACCAAAATAATGAATTAAAACAAGAGCACCTCATGACACTACCAAGTTCCCGCCAAAACTCCACAGATAAATAATATTAGACTGTGTTTACATCGTTCAGACTAAATCTAACATTTCCGGGATTTAAGTCCCTCTTTATATTTTCCCGGGATAAAAGTAGTCTATGTTACTCGCTTATAATGTAGCTTTATATTGGTGAAAGTATTTTTAAAATCTGTGCAGAAATTTTTGAATTTTTCCGTTACAAACATACAAAACTTTGCTCTTTGTAATATGAAGTGTAGATATCAATAAATACACAATACTGTAAAGTCTGTGGTGTTCGCCTCCAATCGAATCAACCTTGAGGCAACGGTAGTTTACTGAAAAAAATCCAGGGAAAATAACTGAAAATTACATACCAGATTTAATGGCGGGCAATTTGAATATATCAAGCGGGTTATTTTGGTATATTCGCCGAAATAACACATGGTGTGCATAATTCATAGTAAAACGTTATGGATTACCGGTACTCGTGTTACACTACACGCGATGTTTAACTGTCGGTTTACGGAGTTAACTGCTGAACTTACTATAAGCGACTTTGTAGACTAACAAGGATTACAACTTGTCTATAGTTGAATGAAAAATTGCTGAAAAATATTCAACGCGAAGATTTCTTTTACCTGCGTTAATTCCACTCTAAAGTGAGGTCAATGCAACACACTTTTCGAACATCAAGACAAGTAAATCTGAAACGTAACTCGATGCAGGAATCAAATCTGTAGCCCCTATAGTCTCACTGCCTCTTGCGCGATCGAAACTGTCAATAAACTTTTATTTTCCTTTGAGGTTCTTCAAATAAATGACTTTTTGATACACGTATTCCACTATATTTCTCCGATGTTTAAATTAAAGATTCCGTGGAGCTGAGACCGATTCTTTCATATAAATGTTAATGTACGGGGGTGAGACCGCTCTGCCAATCACAATGGGGTTTGAATCCGCGCGGACGTCTTGTGGAATTTTTATAGGCTGTTTTATCAGATGGGAGATAGAGTTTTTAGAATGTTAGTGTGCGATCTTATTTGTCAAGTCTCGTTTTTTTATTCAAAAATTTCGTGTGAAATTCATATAAAATAAGAGGTAACACTAGATTCTATTGTTCTTAACGTTTTATAGCTTTCTGTTTTAGTTTAGTACCAACTTACGTATAAAAATATATAGTCCGTGAATTAAAAAAAAAAAACTATGTTTTTTCTCATTGACACGATTCACTCGATTTTATTTTGTACTAGCTTTTGCCCACGGCTTCGCCCGCGTTAATAAGTTTTTCCGGGCTAAAAGTGTATACATAAAAACCTTCCCGTTGAATCACTCTATCCAACACATTTATTTGTATAAAGATTAATATTATGACGTTGATACAACTCTTAACAAATAATGTATTAATTTCGACCAAATTTGATTACCATAAAAACGGTTCTAGAGAGTTTATTTTAAAAGATAGACATATACTGTCGCGGACTTTTTTTTAGACCATTTCAAGAGGAATAATTCTTTCATACATATATTTTTGGTATCTTGAACCGTTTTCGCAGCGCACGCAATGAAAGCCCTCAAGGATGAATAATTTTCCCCGCATTTATCACATTTTCCATTATTTCTTCGCTCCTAATAGTTGCATCGTGATGTTATATAGCCTTCCTCGATAAATGGTCTATTCAACACAAAAAGAATTTTTCAATTCGCACCAGTAGTTCCTGAGATTAGCGCGTTCAAACAAACAAACAAACAAACAAACTAACTCTTCAGCTTTATAATATTAGTATAGATTACGATAGTATTGTCGATTTTTGAACAAAGATTTAGACAAATCTAAATGAGTATTCATTCCTATGTCCTGAAGAAAAGCGACCTAACACATAGCTCTACACAAAATATGTAACATCAGGGTCCAGTATTTTAATCATCAAGCAACCCCATCGAAGGGGAGAAAATTCCAATAACAACCCCTAGCTGCCGTCGGAAATTATTTCCTCGGAAATTAGAGGTTTTTAATTCTAATAATAGTCTTTGATGATGGAATTGTTGATGATGAACCATTGTGATGTACCGGAGCGGAATAAATATTACATAACTAGCTTTTGCCCACGGCTTCGCCCGCGTTAATAAGTTTTTCCGGGCTAAAAGTACATACATAAAAACCTTCCCGTTGAATCACTCTATCCAACACATTTATTTGTATAAAGATTAATATTATGACGTTGATACAACTCTTAACAAATAATGCATTAATTTCGACCAAATTTGATTACCATAAAAACGGTTCTAGAGAGTTAATTTTAAAAGATAGACATATACTGTCGCGGACTTTTTTTTACATCATTTCAAGAGGAATAATTCTTTCATACATATATTTTTGGTATCTTGAACGGTTTTCGCAGCGCACGCAATGAAAGCCCTCAAGGATGAATAATTTTCCCCGCATTTTTCACATTTTCCATTATTTCTTCGCTCCTAATAGTTGCATCGTGATGTTATATAGCCTATAGCCTTCCTCGATAAATGGTCTATTCAACACAAAAAGAATTTTTCAATTCGCACCAGTAGTTCGTGAGATTAGCGCGTTCAAACAAACAAACAAACAAACAAACTCTTCAGCTTTATAATATTAGTATAGATTATAGATTATGAGACAACTAAATGGCCTCGACTTTGCATGACAATATCTAGCAATCTACATATAGGCATCGTGGGTGTTTATTGAATACATGTTATTGAAATTTTCATTATCATCTAAGAACTGGTAATTTAAATAAATATTAGCGCTAAAACTTATAACAAGATTTGCGAGAGACATCTGGATACCGTAGTTAAAAAAATGTGTAAGCCAATTTTTAGTAATAGAGAGACACAGTGTACCTTCTTACAAAAAAAATGGACCGGAAAAGAAACCAACGTAAAGTAAGAGCTTGCTGCATTTCCGTGTATTCTGAGTGATGTACCGAAGGCACGAATACCCCAGTTTCCTCAGAACTTATTCCATTCTTTCAAGGATGGTGGCGCATGCTTGATTCTTCTGACATTCTGAGGAGTTAAGGGCAGTAGAGACCCTTTAACATCAGTAACGCATTTGATCGATTGCCGGCTGAAGCTACGCGAAAAAAAATCTAATGTAACTGTGTTTGTGTGTTTCAAAAATGAACATGAATTAATTATAACACAGCATTAGATTAATTTTAAATAACATTTACCCACCACTAGAATTCAAAACCAAATGAAATTACCTATTTTCATAAACAATTTCTTCCTAACCACATTCCAAGCTACAATGGTATTTACATACAAATCAAATGAGACAAGGCTTACATAAATCATGGCGTATTAAAACAAATCTACGTGGCAAATGTAAAATGGATTATAATCCTTCGAACGAAGGTTTAAATTTAACTAGGTTTTGTTTTCATTACGAATGAAATACAGTGATACGCGGTACTAAATGAATTATTTATACTAAAGAAATTAACGTATCATGTGCTCTGAAGTTAGAAATGTATACGTAACATAGATGTGGCAATAAGTATATTTTATGAGACGAGCAGACTAGAATGTGATCATTTAATGGAAGCGTGAACAACCATTATAATATCTAGGTGGGAAATCTTTATAAAAAACAATTTGTTTCTTCAAGACTTCACTAGTCGTACTAACAAGTGTGTCATATGATACGCTCACCATTATAAAAACTTAGTATATCACAAGTATTTACTTGAAGGAAAAGAATAACAAAGCAGCGAGAGAACCTATAAGCCTCAAAAATCTCACTCAACAACACACGAACTGTCACTTCACGTCCGTTCTGCGGGACACTGTTACTACGGCCTGTCGATTCTGACAATCCTACGTTAATCTCTTACTGTGTTAATAGTAATCGTTGTATACTTCTGTAATAATTATTAATTGTATTATCTCACCGTGGTGAATGATATTTACCGTCAGAGGAAGCGAGACAACGTTATACTTTGACGTATATAATAGCGTTTGTTAGTAAGGCCCTTACAGACTTTTTAAACGCATCAGTGGGGTTAAAAGTGACAAAAAATACGATACGACTTCGTTTCTTTTTATTGGGATTGGTTGAGAGACTAACGCTTGACTGAAGTATTAGTCTCTCGATCAATCACAAACATCAAAATTAAACGACATCTTCTTACGAGTTGCATTTTTTTCCACATTTTAAGCCCACAGCAAATATTTTCGTACATGAATGTAGAGTGGCGCTAAGCTTCTCACAGGCGCGTCTCTAAATTGCAATGTACTGTCTCCCTCCGCAAGCGGCCGCAGACGAAACGACGGATTTGCAGACTCGTTACAAACTTTGGCCAAATGAGACAACAATAAAGCTTTAGTGAAACAAAAGAGTGGAAAATGCTAGCTGCCACTATCCTACTGTGAGTATTTTTGAGGTTAATTTAAATTAAATGTAGAAATCGATGAATGGAATTGCATGTTTGTTCGTTGATAGACTATATCCTAGACTAAAATAAAGAGTTTTGCTCATATAAAGTCAAACATATACTAATAACACAAAATAAGTAAATAAGTTCTCCTATAAACTATATTTATAAAATAAAAAAAATATGATGAAGGCAAGCTAAATTTAGAAAATATTTCCACATGTACGGAGAGTAGCTTGCGTAATAGTTATGATGACAGTAGCTAAACGTGAAACAAAGGGGCAGCGTTTAATCCATCGCAGCGACTCACTGCCAATAACGAAGGCCTATGCTTAGCGAGCGGATAAATCTGAGCGTGTGGTGTCAGGCGCGGACTGAGGGACATATAGGAAAATAGTAAATGATATTTTGTTCAGGATGTCACAAAAGCCAATGTTAGACATAAATGTTTCATGATTAATATGTTAGTCAGTAATAAATCAATGGATCGACAAAGAGGTTTTTAAAGATTTTATAAATGTAATATGTCCAAAGAATATTTAAATTAAATAAAAGTTAAAAAAAATAAATAAAAACAAGCTTTTATTTAAATGCTCTAAAAAGAAAGAATATATAACCTTTAAATTGAATCTAATATGTAGACGTAAAAGCTTGTCGCGAGATTTACTTTTTTTTATGGCATTGAATGACAAGACGAGCATGCCATTCACTTGATCGTAAGCGATACGACCACCCATAAACAATAGAAACACCATCCAGCACCTTGAGTTACAAAGTACTGTGTGGCATTCCACTGTGCTCGTCATCCTAAGACATAAGATGTTAAGTCTCAATATGTACAATTGTTACACTGGCTACAATGTCCTTCAAACCGAAACGCAACAATACATATACACTGCTGCTTGGCGGTAGAAATAGACATTGCGGTGATACCCACCCAGAAGGCCTCTTACATATGAGAATCCTACCACCAGTAAATAGTAGTAGTAGCTTCAAAATTGACTTTCAAGATTCCACCAGGACAAACATTCACTGGTGGTAGGACTCTCATATGTAAGAGTCCTTCTGCGTGGGTACCACCGCAATGTCTATTTCTACCGCCAAGCAGCAGTATGCTTGCACTGTTATGTTTCGGTTTGAAGGACATTGTAGCCAGTGTATCTACTGGACATAATGAGACTTAACATCTTATGTCTCAGGATGACGAGCGCGGTGGAGTGCCACACAGTGCCTACGTTGCAAATCAAGGTGCTGGATGGTCCTGCTAATATTTATGGGTGGTAGTATCGCTTACCATCACGCGAACGGCATGCTCGTCTCGTCATTCAACGCAAGAAAAAAACTCATACTTACATACACACATACATTGCAAGTTCAATAAAAGCTTGTAAAAACCGCGATAAACTTCATAAAATTGTTTTGTTGCAATGTGATAAATCTGTAAAATATTAGCCAGAAAAAAAACACATTGTTTTAAAATGAAAAAATGTTGATAATTATTGTTAGCAAATATTATTAGAAGAAGAAGTAGAATTGTATTTTAAGAAGAATGCTTCTTACAAATTTTATAAGCCAGTATTTTCTTTAAAAAATTTAGTAGCAACTTTACAATTATTATGGATACCTTTATCTCTCTTTAGTGTTACAAGAATCTTCTTTACGTGCCTCTCCATTACTAAAGGTTAGCATCCAGTTCGTCGAACCTATCTTTGCCCATGACTATTTCAGGAATACATCAGTTAATTTATCACAATAATCGTTCGGGAAACCATACTATTTTCCTCCTCTTCTTAACATACATTTTGAATAGCCTTAGCTTCACAATTTCCCAAACCAAACGCCTACAACCCCCATTAATCCCCAACTCCCACCCAGTCTGATCCCCAGTGACCCAGTGAAAAGTGAAACGTGCGTGAAATAGAACGCAACGGCCCTCCACAAGATGGCGACTTGATGTATGGACGGGCGGACGCCTACGACGTTGATGAAGCGACTCTACCATGGTTTAAACTGATTTTGTATAATATAGGTTTAAACTGACAGCGTGTGGTCTCGTCTCTGGATCTAATAGTACTCGGCAATAAATATTATGAATTTAAGTAGCAAATAGGCAATAGCCTAGTTGGGAACGAAACGGTCTGCCGAGACACTGTCCGGAGGCTCAAAACCCAAGCCACACACCTCTGACTTTCGAAGTTACGTGTGTTTATCAATTATCGTTCGTTTTAACGGTGAAGCAAAACATCGTGGGGGAACCCACATATCTGAGAGTTCTCCATAAGAATTTCGAGGGTATGTGAAGTCCGCCAACCCGCACTACGCCAGCGTGGCGGACTAAGGCCTAGCTACTCTCAGTAGTAGAGGAGACCCGTTCTCAGCATTGGGCAGTATGTAATACAGTAATTTTTATTGTAATAATTGCTAACAGATGTCGCTGGTCATCTCCTTTAAGATAATTAAATAGGGATCTTGAAATTGGACAATCGAGGGTAGGGTCGAGGTAGCTCAATTAGAAGAGCACCGGCACGGTACGCCGGAGGTCGTGGGTTCAAGTCCCGCCTTCGACTGTTTCTTTTTCAAGATTCCATAAAAATATAAAATCATTATTCAGGGACTACATGGCCATTAACATGTATAAAAAATTATAATATAAGATAATACAGTAATTATATTTTTCTGTAACTACTAGCGGCCCCGACAGACGTTGCCCTGCCCTAAAAAATAAATAAAATCCTAGAAGCCGAGTACAGCCACCACCTACCGGATCCAGTTGTGAAACTAAACCATTCTCAAATCCACCTGAAGACACACAAATAAAAACGGTCCAGCCCTCTAGGAGCCCCGTGATGGACGGCAGCGTGTCTCACGCTGCCTCGGACACCAAAAGGTGGGCATGGTACGGTGTTTCGGGGGCTTCTGAGCCCCCGCAACAGGAAAAGGACCGCAACAGCGGTACGCGCAGGGGCGGTTGCGGACGACAACTTAGACGTGAGTCGGAGGAAGCCCGCAGCCGTCCCTAATGAGCCGAAGATGGCCATACAAAAAAAAAAAGCCCTCTAGGAGGAGTTCAGTGACATACACACGCACAGAACAAAAGATAGATAAAGATGCATAATATTTACTGCCGAATACTGTAAGCTTTTCCTATATGTAAGGTTATCCTCCATTTCGCGACAATCAACATGTAAGTCTTCAATTTAGATACCTTCTAGTAATTTAGATACCTTGTGCTCCGAATAAAACGATGCATTACAATACATTTTAATGGTTTTTACAACATTTTTATATCTCAAAATGTGAACAGTGGAAAGCTTTGTAATCCAAAGTTCTGAGTGTTAGTCCTGCTTAAAAAAATCGTGGCGCGGTCTGGCTCCCCCAACATTCTCTCTTCCAAACTATCCCAGCTATAATATTTTTGTCACAGTTGCTCAAAAAAAACAAATTATTATAAAGTATTCAAATCAAATCACAAATTGTTAAATAGGTTTACAAATACATTGACGGGATTAGTAATTATAATCAGATGTAGGATTTTCTCGCAATGACGCTATTTGGCTACCAGACATCTGTCGAAATAAAATGAAAAAATCATTTAGAAACCTGTTTTCCTCAGCATTTAGTTACATAAATGCCGCGAATATCAGCCCTTAGTGCACGACAATCAATGTTTAATGAGGCGCGCGCGTCATATTATGTTCCAAACTCCAATTACACAGTTCATGTGTCCAACCTCGATATATATGATATATATTAGACAAAAATCCTACTAATATTATAAAGGCGAAAGTTTGTAAGAATGTATGGATGTTTGGATGTATGGATGTAAGGATGTTTGTTCCTCTTTCACGCAAAAACTACTGAACGGATTTCGATGAAATTTGGCACACGGGTAGATCATGTCCTGGATTAACACATAGGCTACTTTTTATCCCGGGAAAATATAAACCGGGACTTTTATCCCGGAAAAACTTTTTAATGCGGGCGGAGCCGCGGGCAAAAGCTAGTATATTATATGCTTACTGAGAGTTACACTGATGTTCCAAACACGCCGCGTGTTCATGCATGTTTAAAACCCGCGCCTCCCTGGGGATCTCACGTCACCCGCCAATTTGCTGACTTATAACCCTACGTACGGACATTGTGATAGTATGAAACTGTATGTAAAGGATTTGTGACCCTAAATCTTTGATTTAAAAATAAACCGACTTCAAAACTACTGCTAACCAAAAAATAATTCAACTTTATATTCGCTTAGTATATACGTATATTTGGAGCCGATGCCTAATTTAAATTGCCAGCTAAACCAAGGAAATACAAGATCAAATATACGAAAACATTGTTCAATTTAAATTAGGCACCGACTCCAAATATACGTATATACTAAGCGAATATAAAGTTGAATTATTTTTTGGTTTGCAGTGGTTTTGAAGTCGGTTTATTTTTTGTTAAAAAGTTTTTATTCATTGCTTTTTTGTTGGTTAATTTTAGAATGGTGTAAACAATAGATCATAGGTATACGATTGCAGCATTCGCAAGTCATCTGCTGTTAGTCATTGAAGAGTTCCATTGTGTATCTCCAAAGATCTTCATCAGATCTTCATAAATTATATACTAAAACCTTCTTTGAGAAATATACATTTGAATATCGAAAACCACGTCCAAATCGGATCAGTAGTTTTTGAGAATTTCGCGGCCATACAAATTTACATACATACATACATACGAACATACATACATACATACAAACATACATACATACATACGGATTGAATACAGAACCTCCTTTTTGAAGTCGGTTAAAATGGACTTTACGATAACACTTTTTATGCAATACAATGACACGCGCAAGCTGGTTTTCTGGTGGTAAATGCTTTATTAATACGTGAAGAAAAAAACACACATCGAGCGTACGGAGGAGTGTGAGGTTTGGCATAAAGAAAAATCATATAGCGGAGTACAGAAAAATAAAATTTATAAATTGCTGTCAAATTTCGGGCGATTATTGGTAATAAAAATTAATAATCGTATTTCTAATAAAAAATTATAAGGTAGAGAATAAATTTGCGGTTCCATCTGTTACGTGAACTACGGGATTTCTATGGCCGATGGTCGTTGTTAATACATACACACTTACGCCTTTTATCCCCGAAGGCGAAGGCAGAGGCGCAAGTTCATCCACTTTTCACCGTGCGTATTCCGTCCTATGATGTGATAGGGAACGAGCACATTGCCATATCGGGCACAAATTCAAGACTCCGGGCTGATGCTGAATAGAAAAACCTAACATCACTACATTCGTTGTTCTGGTGCAAAAAGTTGCGAACATATTTGCAGTCTTATACACACTTGTGTGACTAAGGTGACTATTTTCAGATGGACTTATTTCTAATCACAAATAGTTTTTGAATATTTCCAACCCGAGTACAGTGAGTAAGGTATGAAATACGCAATTATTTGTGCCGGCAGTTACAATGCATACGTTATGTGCACAACACAGGTTTACGAGCCGACAAATTACATTCCAACTCGTAATATTGGTTTGTGAAGTAGTTGTATTGTGAATCGTTTTAACTATTTACTTTACTACGAGATACTGCCTCGGTGGCGTACTTGTATTATGGTACAACTGTAACGCTGAGGTCAGCCCGCCCGTCTGCAATTTGTCCCCATATGGGGTCCTGTCACAGTATCTGACAGAATACACATGACGAAAAGAGGGTGCACTAGTTGCGTCTGTACTGATCCTGGCTTACAGGAGTTATAGTGGCGTCTGTGAGGGAGGGATGGTCTAGTTGCGTCTCTACCTACCCCCTCGGAGAGAAAATTCATGTGTTATGTGTGTGTATGTGTGTGTTTGTGTACGTGTGTGTATATAAATGATCATCTGAATTTGAATTTAGAACTATATCGCACACACAACCCTCCCAATAATCATCAACATTTTTCGTCCAACATTCCAATATCAAATTAGGTGATGGCCATTGGTTATTGGCCCCATGATTTATTGGCCTAAGGACCCAAAACATGGCCGACGACATCCCAAATTACGCGCATTTATACTGTCCCTTCTAATGTATGCGATTACTCACGGCAGACGGTGAGTTTGTCTGTTCTGTGGACAATGTAGGAGGTAATGGGGGATTCCCCTTAAATGTTGGATAAATGACCGTGAGCTATGTCGATTCCCTGGGAGGTTTCAGTTAATGAAAAATGAGGAAACAAATTGGGTTGGCAAGACAGTTCAAAATACAGGTATAACTTCAAGTACATGTGACGTTAAAATTTATCTCTTGTCTAAGATTATCTCCACCCGCCTTCTAATGTATACACTTTCCTCGAACTAAAATGTAACCATAATATATCTACCCATTTCATTGATTTATTAGGTTTTTTTAATACATCAATGACCTATTTAATTATTTTTATAACAACGGACTTTTCACATAAATCCTCTTTTACGACCTATTAATTCTGCTTTCCTAATCAAGACCTAATTATGTACGCCATACTATACATAGAGTTCTCGTGGAATTAGAATAAAATAGACATAATGATTTCTTATGTTTACGCGAATGTTAGACATTTAAATAAAACTATTTTACGGATTTTGTCGCGGTTTTTTAATTTATATTTTCTCCCGACGTTTCGAAAGCTTTTCAGCACTTCGTGGTCACGGGGCGGACTAAGGTGTCGGTGGTCCGAAAAGTTAATGCTACAAACCTACCTTCAATTTATAATTATACAATATTAACGTGTTAGTACATTGTTTGCGGTCCGGTCTACGCAGTAAGAGCTCACAATGTCTTGAGGTCTGGAAGCAGGTCTTTTGGAGCCCGATTTAATTAGATGTATTAACGGGTCCCAGGCTTGTGCAAGTTTCCAACCATCTTCTTTATTGAAATTGGGATATTTTGAAGGTATAATATTGTTAATTTAAAAATATTAACCACTCGTAACTAGCTTCAGTCTGGTCGTAAAGATTGGAAATACATTTATAATAAGTACTCACACTACTTGATTTAATTTTATTTTGGTGGGTTCACTAATTTTCGCCTTTACCACAGATAAATAAAAAGTCATTTAAAATTTAAACCATAATGTAGGATATAAGAGTATAATTTAGCGGCAATCGTGAGTCCGAAATTTTCCGGGAAACGCTTGCGCCTGTTTCTTTGATGTGTGCTAAGGAGGTGACACTTGTCGATATTTATACATTTTATACAATGTAATTAGATGGGTACCTTGTTAACAACATCCAGTTCTTAGAATTCCAAAATGATGCAAACCACTGGGTTATCTTATAATATTAGACGTCAAGGATAATCAAAATGTTTCCTTCACCAATAAGTATCATAAAGTATTCTTTTATCTAATGAACTTTTCTTTCTTTATTGCGTTAAATATTTTTTTATGTTAAACTGACAAAACCACTTAGGTTAACCACTAACAAGAATATTGGTAATGCCATGATCAATATCGAATACATTAAGTATGCCACATTTCTACATACTTATATAACTTATGTAAACAAGGTTAATAAAATGCTTCAGTGGAATATATTTTCCAATACACCACACCACGAAACGTTTTTTTACTCGCTACGTGCTTCACTACCGAATGAATTTTTAACCAATACTGAACAACCACGCCGGTAAATATGAGATAAACTCATATTCAAAACTGGTAAACGCAATTGAGTTGTGATTATCGTTTCATTGATATTTTTCTGCCACATGAAGTTGGTGATGTACAAAAATCAGGTACGGAGCAGTAATTATGCTATGCTTAAACAAAAGTGTACTACAAATGTGAACGCTTGAAAAGGTGTTTACATATTTGGATTTTTTATATGAAATATGAGTAAGTTAAAGGAACTTGCATATTAAAACACGGATACACAAAGTCCTAGATCAATATTAGATTATAGGATCCTTTGTACTCTCAGAAAGGAGTTACAATTAAATCTCCGAAATAAATTATGTACGAAAAACCTCGACAAAGCCCATCGACACACCCCATCCCTACGCAAACGCGTTGGAAAGCCCTTAGCCCAGTTGCGGCGGCCCTCGTCGCGTCTCCTGATACTTTTATTCCTGCAGGTATAAGTCCTTAGAGGCCTGAGGACACTACCGCCGTGAGCTTGTTACACTTGTTCCACTTTTAACACTATCGATCTCTCTGGTTGAGGTGTAATGAGGAATTAATTTTTATGTAGGTGTCGTATGCAAGATTTTGTTGGTACTACGCATTGTCTATTGCTGCCTCTAAGCAGTATACTAACACTATTATATAGTGATCCGAGTATTAAGTATAAGACAAATCGGTAAGATGTAGATATTGTCAGAGTTTATTTTTAATGAAATGGCGCCTTGACAAATATAGGTGCATCTAGTTGGTGGTCCATTCTCCAATTGTTTTTCATCACATGAAAGAAATAAATCTCTTCCTAGCCGATTTCGGCCACGGCGACCAATCTCGACAGGAAGCAGCCAGCTATGCAGGAAATATTATAGTGCACATTTGTGTGCGCAATACATATGTGCAGGAGAGATCAGGTGAAGGTCCAACGGCATTACGTGCTTTCCGAGGCACGGGGGTATCATACCGCCAACTTCCTGACTCCGAGCTGTGACTGAGTAATTTTTAATATAGAAATACCCAATCACAATATTTTTGGCTCGACCCAGGATTCTAACCCAGAACCACACCGCGCAAATCGTACTCGTAACTCAATACAACTACACTACTGAGCTAGTGTTCATCACATGACTTAATCAAGGTCGAGCCCATCACCATACCAGGCACAAGTTCCAGATTCCAGGCTGATATTGAACAGAAAACCCAAATTTAATTTTCTTTACCCGAGATTCGAACCTACGATGCTATAGCCTTAGTGTTTGACAATTATCTCATCTGATGTAAAGTGACAATGTCTTCATTAAACGTCTGTCTAAAAGCCACCATTACATTAAACTTAATGGAGCTAATGCATATCTCACGAGATCCGAGCAAACAATACACGTAGAGACAGCTTAGCATATCACTGACTAAATCCGAGAACGTCTAACAGAATAAGCATGTGGATCTTAGATTAATTGGTACAGATGATACACGCCAAGTAGGACGAAGATTGTCGCTTGGTGTTTATAAAATTGCTGAAGAATAAGATTTGATTAAAATAAAATACTGTTTTTACACTGGCACTTTCACACACACATACACATACACTCACGCCTGTTATCCCCGAAGGGGTAGGCAGAGGCGCAACTAGTGCACCCACTTTTCGCCGTTATTCCATCCCATGATGTGATAGGGGCGAGCCTATCGCCATATCGGGCACAAATTCCAGACTCCGAGCTGAATAGAAAAACTCAATATCACTTTGCCCGACCCGGGAATCGAACCCGAGACCTCAGCATTGTAGTCGTGCCTTATACAACTACGCCACCGAGGCACTTTCTTGTTGTGTATACCCACTATAACCAGAATCTAAATAAAATATAATAATGATAGTGGGTTATTATTCTTTAGTTTTTCCTAACGGTTATTCATTTAAAATGTGTTACCATCTTAAATGTGAATTATTCATAATCTTGTAATTGCTATTAAACCAAACATAATTATCGGGTAATTTCCAACTAGACAAATAAAATTCTTACTACTCACCCTCTTGTTGTCTCGAAACTTCAACCAGCCACTGATGACACTATTATCCACTTCACAACCCTCCTCCTCTTCCTCCATCTTCCTGGAGGGCAGAGGGGACCCTCCAGGACTATCCAGGACCTCCCGCCTCCTCATCACCGGAGTGCACTGATGGGACAGTCTACCCTCGTTAACAGCATCACTTTTCCTTCCCAGGACGGGAGTGGCATGAGCAGACACTCCTCCCAGAAGACCACGTCTGGTGAGAAAAGGGCTTCCTTCCCACTGCCGCTTTGGACTCTTGCATTCAGCATGGACGCAGAGGGCGTCGAAGTTCGCAAGTTCCACTGACACTCTGGTCTGCAGTCCGCTGGGGTGAGTGGTGAGGATTGTCTGCTTGGCGATGCTGCAGCCATGCCGGTGGAGCTCCTCGCGCCTCTCCATGTTGCTGCTTATTGGAGAGACAGCTGGAGGGTCCACGCCATTTGCTAAGAATGCATCTGGAACAATTACAAAAATCATTGGGTAATATGGTTTTTTTTTTCGCGGCATACCAAACAATAGAGAAGATAAGAAGAAGGGAGAGAGATCGTCGAGTAAATGAGGTACGCTACAAGTTTTATTATATCAACAATTATAAATTATTAGATCATATAATTAAAGTCATCTTGTACGTAGAAGAGTTTTAATTCTATGCTATTTATGTGCCATAATTTATAGATAAAACAGTTAACGGAAGCGTAACACATAATGATAAATATATTATCCTAATATTGGGCACTCGCAACGGCTTCAGAGTTTCCTTTACATTCATAAAAAAAAAACACGACCAAAAATATTAATAAAACAAGCCTTCAAAACTTCGATAGAATTTCATCATCGTCATAAATAACTTTAAGAATTACTATCCGAAGTATGCATGGCAGCCGAACCCGATGCCGGTCGAAAAAACGACGAGAAATTTATAACGTTATCTTAGTTCGAACGGTCCGTAAGTTCGTGCCAAAAAACTTTTTCGGCGGAGGGAAATCTAATCACCATAGATTATCGCAGAGTGCCGATGGGGCTGAATGGAAGCTCCAAATTTAAAGCGAACAATGACAGCATGCGCTTTTTTTTAAGTGGATTGTCTTGGAAAACCGTGGGGTAGTGCGAAACGATGCAATCATAGGGTTTTTGGACTTTGTTGTAACCATAGTGAGGCACCAAAATGGCTGAAAAAAATCTAAGTATTGTGTCCATGGACATTTTATAAAATAAACTATTGAAAAGTATAAAACAAAAAAAGCTCAATGTTTACAGGTGATTTTAATTTGGATAACTATTAGTGACTGCTTTTTACACTATGCCAGTTAACTCTCTAATAGTATTGGGTCTGTTTGATTAAATTTTAAGTTGTTTAAGCAGGCATACAAGCGGCGATAGCCTAGTTAGAATTGAGAGTGGGAGCCAAAACCCAAAGGAACACACCTCTGACTTTTCTAAAAAAAATATGCGTGTATTCTTTGTGAATTATCGCTCGCTGTAACGGTGAAGGAAAAACATCGTGAGGAAACCTGCATACCCGAGAAGTTCTCTGAATTTTGAAGGTACGTGAAGTCTGCTGGAACCCGCACTAGGTCGGCGTGGTGTACTAAGACCTAAACCCTCTCAGTCACAGATGAGGCCCGTGCTCAGCAGTGGGCAATATATTATACAGGGCTGGTATGGTATGGTATGGCAAGCAGGCATAACTCTAGCTGGAATTATAGAACACTACGTTGTAAAAATAAGAATCGCATTAAAACAATTATACAAACTATTTAACAAGCATTGGAATACTGCATCGAACTTAGCATTATCAGTTACACAAATGAGTTGAGTTGTTTCTTCCACATAAACAAGTAATCTCATGATACACCACAACTGAGCCAAAAGTATTACCAGTTTGAATCACAAAGTACAAGACTTGCACTGTGCTCGTAACCGAGACATCAGTGTTTTAGAAGGCCCGAAAATTGAATTTAATCCTTGACCCTTAAAATTTAAAGGCCATTGCAGCACAATTAAAGATGTTGAGAGTTCATTAGGCTCTGAAAGGGGTCTTAAATTGACGTCCTGATGCCTCAAAGACTTTTATTGTTACATTAAGAGGCCATAGATTTCGGAGGTTGGCATTACTTAATCCCTCTAATATTGGGGTGTAATGTTATTTTCAACAGAGAATTGGCCCCTTAATGAAGTTAAGGGTTGTTAGTATGGGGTGGTTTAAATTTTACGACGAGCTCATTTATTATTTGCATTAAGTGGATTTTCTGAATATGCAGTTATGAGACGTGAGTTGGGTTAAATATGAACCATTAGTCTTACTGTTAGTAGCTTAGAATGTATATGACTCTTAATTTATTGGTAGAAAGGTGCTATCTTACTTAAATTAAAAATTTGCTTAATGGCATCATGCTATGTAACAGCGGTGTGAGGCCGCTGATGCTTTGACAAAGACGTTTTACGAGGATTTTATCGAAATTTTGGGAATGGAATCCTAACAATGGGTGTTTGCTTATAATTATTGGGTGCATTATTAAATAATTACTAAAATTTAAGACATGCCCACAAAAATATATTTTTCAGAATAGTTTGCGAATAAGCAAGAAAATATGTAGTCGCTAGATATTTTTTAAGTACATTCCATCTACCAATTTTAAGTACATAACCGGCCGAATTCCTTAGCTCACCACACTCAAATCGAAGTTCTGAGGTCAGAACTGACTAAAGTCAAAAACCACGCACCAAATCCTGTCTGCCAAGTTGACTTCAACTTGATAAGTTAAATCGATCTTCTCAATAATTCAAGAGTCGGACGTTTACCGAAGGCTGCATGATTAGTGTCATTACATGTAATCACAGTTAAAAGCGTACGAGAGGGGGTGTTGAGTTTGTAGTTGTCTTTGTTTTAAAGGGGATTAGTAAGAAAGCAAACATTAATTGCCACGTTTTTTTTAAATGACGTGTAATTTCCTCGCTTGATGCGCCATAATTGCTTATATATAGTAGCTTCGTGTAGAACTTTGAATTACAAAGAACTTTATGAAAGCTGCGGCTGTCTCTCTGTGTCATTAATATGAAGAATATACGAGGATATTGTATTCCAAATAAGCATACATTTTTTTGTGCTTTGGTGGCATTTCCGCGATGCCAGCCACATCGTATCTTATACGTCTATTTTCAAAAGACCTTTTTTGAAGGTCCCTTAAAAATCTGACTGCCTTGACTGCGGAGTTGTATTTCGTGCGTGGTACAACTTCCACTCCGAGGTTTCAGGTTCGAATCCCGGATGGAATTCCGTTTCACTATCAGCGCAGGCGTTTTGTGCCCGATATGGTAATAGACTCGCCCCCTATCTTATCCTGGCATGGAATATACATGGCGAAAGGGGGGTGCACTAGTTTCACCTCCGCCTACCCTTTCGTGGATAAAAGGTATGCTGGTGTGTGTGTTAAATATGTACATATAATTAGAGCAAACAACACTTGATTCAATATTGATAGAACATTCACTCTCTGCAGCCTCCATTTAGACTTGCAATTGATACACGCAAACAAACTGGGAGTAAACGAGTGACTCGCAGCGCTGGTATCCGATAGCCCCGGTTTTAATGACCGGCCGACTCGTGACGGTTTAATAAACTTGCTGTTACTTGAACAACAGAGTGTGGATTTTTGATGGTTACTATTGTGGGATTGGAGATGCGCTGATGTCACGCAAAAGATCAATGGTACGATATTTTGTTGAGTCTACGTGTGAGTGGAATGAGGGCAGATGGTTGAAGGTTGTGAGATTTAGCAAAAATAGAATAAATAATATTGTTAATAATTATGGCTATGTGTAATGTGACTGATATGAGAAAAGTTTTTTTTTTTTTTTGTAGAATTATAAGAACTTAAAATGTGTGTAAATAGCGTTTCAGTCTATTTTAAGCTCATCAATAAGGTAGTTTCCTATATTTGATTTTGTAAATTATTTTATATGTACCTAATAGAAAATAATTCGAAAACAAATTCTTCTGTGAAATCTTCTGAATCGTCAAAATTGATTGAAAAATAAAGCATTATTAACTATAAGGCGTTGTTCATATTTGAAATATTGTTGTGAGCAAAAATGGTGACGTGGAGGGGATATCCCACTATCTCTTTGGCCCACACGCAGCGTTATGGCCGGCGACTCTCGGTGACGTCGCAGTGTAATATTCCTGTTATTTGACAACTACCCCTCTCACCAAATTTCAAAGCATTATAACTTACTTATTATTCCCCAATTTATAAAATTATTTGTCCATTACATTTTGGATGACATACATTTAAGATAAATATATTTAAAAAAAGTAGTCATCTAAGGTCAATGTGGCGAAGACCGGCATACTTTATTTTAAAAAACTTCAACAAATGATTTTGATCATTTCGGTAATGATTTTAACGAATTTTAATATTTGGATTGACAAAACATTTAGTTGACTATTAGATAAAAGTATCAAAAACACGTAGATATGGTGGGGAAATGAAAACAAAAATCAATTGCTAAAATGGTAATTTAGACGGATTTCTCCATCATGTTGGCTAAGACCGTCAAAGGTGCAAAGATCTGTAAATATACTGTTTACAATGATATGGACATTGTGTATGTGTGTATCATTCATCGACGATTCAGTGTATGCTGTCAAATTTTATTAAAAGGCTGTGAGCGCCATTGAAATGCAAAAAGAACCGTCGGTCGGGTAAGTTCGGCATACTACGTCATTCAGGGGTAAAATACATTTTTAACCGACTTCAAAAAAGAGGAGGTTTTTAATTCAACAGATTTTTTGTATATTTAAAAAAAATATTTTTTGCTGGATTCAGTGTAGCTTCAAAATTCTTATGATAATAGGAATATTGATAATTTACCTTTAACTTAAATTAAACTGAACTAATAAAAAAAATTGGTTAGGTGGGAAATGTTCACAATTTCTGAAATTGGCAAAGATCGGCATATGCCGATCTTTAAACTCGAAAGCCTAGCCGGACTTCGCCACTGCTGCATATTTAGTTCCTATTGTATTCAACTGTTGCAGCTTTGTGAAAAATGTGTTTTATTGTAAACTGGTTACATGATCGCATAAAGTAATTTATAATCAATAACCTTGCCTTAATAGTTTGGAGTAAACAGTACAAAAATAACTTTCTCACGACATTTTTCGCAACATGGTGCCATCAAAATGCGAGTAGAAATACTAACAAAATTTCAAATGTAATTTTTTTTCTTTCTATTATAAACAATGCCATCTGTGTAAATTTATAAGAGGTACAGAAGATTTACGAATTCGTATATAACGCTGCCATCTTTGTAGCCATTCAGAATTTGTTGTAATTCTTACTATATGGTCTTACCCGACAGACGGTCTTAGCCCCCTTGACCTTACTCTATTTTGTTAAGTCACCAATTCCAGAAACCAACTTAGAGTAACAGCATCTCTGCTCCATTTTATTATTACCAGCGGCCCATATTCTCAAAGTTGGTTCTCTAAATATTACCAAAACAACCAACATGTTTATAAATTTTTGGTATTTCTCAGTCGTGTTCATCGATTATATCCACCCGGTCATCTCTACTTCAACCAAAACTTAGACAAAAATAATTAGGTCAGCAAGACCGCAGTACATCTTAAAAACAATGTGTATTCACGGCGCGGGTCTAACGAATCTTATAGCCAATAAGTACGCCCAATCAAACGGAAACAGATAATTGAAAAGATAAGGGTGGAATTATGCGGTCCTCATTCACTGACCGAAGGTCGAACATTGCGGTGAGATTGGGGTTGGCAGGATTAGAAGGTAATTAATATCAGTTTGCGGAATAGATTTTTTGTATAAATACTGTATGTATGGGAATAATTCTTGGGTAATGATTTATCGTCATCATAAGAATTAGCTTGCTGAAGTGGCAGTGGGCTGGCCATATCTCACGAAGAACCGATAACCGCTGGGGTAAACGTGTTCTTGAGTGGAGACCGCGACTGGGCAAACGTAGTGTGGACGCCCTCCGGCCAGGTGGGATGACGATCTGCGAAAGACTGCAGGCAGATGCTGGATGCGGCAAGCTGAAGACAGGGCGCTATGGCGCTCATTAGGGGAGGCCTATGTCCAGCAGTGGACTGATAAAGGCTGATGATGATGATGATGATGATAAGCAATATGAAGTACATCGCTAAACTTCCTACATAAGCCACCCTTATAGATTTCTAGATGGAGCTGTCAAAAGCGACCTGCAGGCAGCGTGTTCCTTCGACCTTTCAAGTTCAAGTTGTCTGTACAGCTTGCAGATGAAGTCCAACAATGTGCTTGCTGAAACGTGGTCTCTGTGTAATGATTGCTGGTTCAGAAACTAGACCTGGGTTCATTTAAATTTCCAACTACGTTTTTTTGATCTTGATATTAAGTTACTACACTTGATATGATGGCAAATATAGTGTCCAAATATTGACCCCTTTAATTAGTTGTCAACATTATGGTTAAGAATCTTATCTACTTGTTTACCTTGTAAAATTATATTATGAATATCATGTCATTGAAAATTAAATTCTACGCAAATATTAAGTTTCGCGCAAACGGGAATCTCTCTGAGTAAGTACCTCTATGTCTATTTATCGAATGCAACATGACAAGAAAAATTGCACTTAGCAAAAAAGTGCCTATCAATTTTTAAATTGAAAATTATGGGTATTGTTTACACTATTCGTAGGCAGATGCAATACTTACCCAATTAGTTGCCCACAAAACCCTGAGAATGGGAATTATTTCGCCTTGAGAACGCAGTAATGTAACCCTGCTAACACTTCTCAGATCGATATCGTAAGAATAATTTATAATTCCGGTTCTAGAGCACGTACGGAATGATGGCTTGATCCAGCGTACCATGCAGTGGCCCATAAAACGGCTGCAAGCTTCGTAAATGTTGCACGGCCTAACGCATGTGTTTTCAAACGTCGCTCCTTGTAGATCGATACTACGTAAGGGTTAACTGTTTACATTCCGGTAGTATTCTGGTGTTGGATAGAACCGAAATATAAAATTCCGGTTTGAGTAATGTAGTTTGTGCTTGGGGATTTATTTGTGCTGCGAATCTGATGGTTATCAGGTTTTTCAGTAAACCGGAATGTAATGAATATTTTTCGGTTCAACATCTTATGCCTTTGCTAGCTTACTTATTAAGTCCGACATAATAATGATAACTTATACAGTCAGCCTCATAAATAGCTGAACAAATTCAAAATTTCAAATCACTTCCACGCGTTAACTTTAATTGAAACATTTTTTTTCTTTGTGGGAAGTAAAGTTAAAAGCCTTTATTTTATTTTTGTGAAAAGAAAAGAAAAATTGGTAAGAACATAATATAAGCGTGCACGCGATTTGAAGTTTTGAATTTGTTCATCTACTTATGTGGCTGCCTGTACACTAAGTATCTTCGATCAATGTTTTACTTGAACTGCACTACATAAATCAGATATATTTATTAATCTCATATTACATATTTTCCGGTTTTGACAACCCTAACGGGATCGTCTGGTGCTTAACTATGTGCGGTTGCTTGTTTGTTAGTATGAAAGTGTTTTGTGGGGATATTAAGGTGGGTGATCGAATATTCGGGAACGAAATGACATTATACATTCTATATTATAACAAACTAGCTTTTGCCCGCGGCTCCGCCCGCTTTAAAAGTTTTTCCGGGATAAAAGTCCCAGTTTATATTTTCCCGAGATAAAAAGTAGCCTATGTGTTAATCCAGGACATGATCTACCCGTGTGCCAAATTTCATCGAAATCCGTTCAGTAGTTTTTGCGTGAAAGAGGAACAAACATCCTTACATCCATACATCCAAACATCCAAACATCTAAACATCCAAACATCCATACATTCTTACAAACTTTCGCCTTTATAATATTAGTAGGATTTTACTGCAATTGACGCTGCATTGAAAACGAAACAACAATCGCAACACTGAAACAGCGAGCGGTTACGGCTGAGCGCGCGTGGGGTTCGATGCCCGCACGTCTCCATCCTAAACCAATAGTGATTGTGTTAGGTTCATTTGACGCTGATAAACATTGCTTTGTCGAAACATTTTGATTAATTAGTCGATTGTTAGCTGTTTCACAACTTCTGGTTTCGCTACTCGTCACATTAAGTATAAAGCTGTGATTTCGCAGGACGCGGCAGACGGCAGACGGCATGTGCCGCGACGGCAGACGGCACTACTATGCAGTATTAAATTTTATGAGACCGATTCCGCACACGACGGCAAGTGACATCCTGTGGAATCACAGCTAAAGCCGAACAAATACAAAAAGCATGTATAATCTATCCTACTAAATATATGGTAATAAAATGAGTTCTACATAAGCTGTTTAGTGCGATAACTGTCAAATAAAATGTACTTGAAACTTGTGCAATAGGGTAAGTATAATTTGTTATACCGTTAGGTTTGTAACCTCGAAGTTAGGCAGAGATGCATCTAATAGTGTAGTGTCGTAAGTCTCTCGTACACCAACATATAGGTGTGTAATGTGTCATCCAGCAGGGATGGCTCATTTATTTTCTAGTTTAAAGACATTATAGCCAGATTAAATTTCTGCGCAATATGAAACATAATGCTAAGTTAACGACCGCAGCCGGTAACTCAAGTATGTGCTTAGAATGGAAAAGTCATTCCAAATGAAAACAATTCGTCGTCGATGTTTCTGTTACATAATATAACAGAAGGCGACTTAATAGACACTTAAATAAAACGAAACTCAACCCTTTACAACTTATAATACAGTCAAAAGTCTGTCGTTAAAAACTGAACTACATCCCAAGTTAGGCGTTAAGTTTCGGTTTAACCGCGGCTCCTTCACTGCGGTTTAATAAACTGCTCCTGTTCTTGTGCTTGTAACCGCTGTTTCAAATCGTTTATAGTAAAATGGGAAGAGTCATAGTTCTCGATATGAGCAGAATTACACGTATACACTCACGCCTTTTGTCCTCGAGGGGGTAGGCAGAGGCGCAACTAGTGCACCCTCTTTTTGCTGTGCGTATTCTGTCCCATGATGTGATAGGGGGCGAGCCTATCGTCAAATCGGGCACAAATTCCATGAGAATAGATGTTAGTCATATAGTTCCCGATATACTCGCATAGCGGCGACTGAAGCGGCGATAACTTAGTTGGGCACTCCCAACCTGCAACCTCCCAACCTCCGTCCAGTTAGACGGACTGCCGAGGCGAATGTCCGCAGGTTCAAAACTCAAGGGCACGCACCTGTGACTTTTCTAAAGTTATACTGTGCGTATTCTTTGTGAATTATCGCTAGCTTTAACGGTGAAGGAAACATCATGAAGAAACCTGCATACCTGAGAAGTTCTCTATAAGAATTTCGAAGGTGTGTGAAGTCTGCCAACCCGCACTAGGACAGCATGGTGGACTAAGGCCTTAAACTTCTCAGTTGTAGGGGAGCCCGTGCTCAGCAGTGGGAAGTATATAATACAGGTCTGGTATAGTATGGTATGTTTCTTTCGAACGTATTTAATTATTTATAATGATCTTTACTACAAAATTAACACGTCTATGGTACAGAATAATATTATTCCACTTGAATCATTTATAATGAAATCGCTAGTTCCGCACTATGTTTAATGAAAATATTAAAATGAGCCGGCGATCATCTCCGGCCGATTTGTATGCATAACGACGGGTTTGACACTCGATAGCGCGCCGTGTCCCAAGCCAGGAGACTAGCGATTAGTTACCAGCTTATGGGATAAAGTTCTCTCGGGATAAAAAGTAGCGTATAGTACTCGGAGTTAGTGTGTACTGGTGGTAGGTCTCTCGCATGTGAAGGCCGTCTGGATGAGTACCACTCTTATTTAAATTGCTACCGCCAAACAGCAGTGTGCATGTTCTGTTACGTTTTGAAAGACATTATAGCCAGCGTGATTACTGGGTATTATGTCGCTTGACATCTTGTCTTATGGTGACGAGCGCAGTGAAGTCCAGTACTTTGTAATTCAAAGTTCTGTATGGTGTTGCTACTTATGGGCGGTCTTATTGCTTACTATAAAGCGAGTGATATGCTCGTCTCGTCATTTAATGCAATAAAAAAATAAAAGTAAATAATAACACAAACATTTGTCCCAATAAAACAAACTTTTGCTCTAATTGGAGTTGGCGCCGACAAGTCCTTAGACTCCTTAAGCTAATGGGATAAGACGTTATATCCCAGATAAAAAGCCACAAATATTCATGATTTGTTACTTTGTTTTAGTTACTAGACATAGTCTGACCTATTTCGATAAAGGTCAAACTTCAGACATCGTCTGGTCCCATAAAAATCTAGAACTTGACATCTCCACTAAAATGCCTTGTAATTTTTTGTCCAATTCTTACTTCAATAGCTTTTGCTTACAGCGCCGCGTCCATAAAGATTTTTTCCCTTAATAATGTTCCTATGGTAACAACTGCCTCGGTGGCGTAGTTGTACCTATTGGGTGCGAGTACGAATACCGCGGCGAGGTCTTGGGTTTGAATCTTGGGACGGGCAAAGTGATATTAGGTTATTCTGCTCAATATCGGCCCCTAGTCTGGAATTATGCCCGATATAGTGATAGGCTTGCACCCTATCACATCATGACCCGGAACTCATGGCGAAAATTGGGTGTCCTGGATGCACCTCTGCCTACCCCTTCAAGGATAAAGTCATGATGTGCATTTGTTTTATACACGACAAATCTTGTTTGTAAAGTACGATATACATTACGTCTAGAATCTAAATCGATGAAACATTTTGTAGGTGATTGGCTCACAAACGTACAAACATCTTCGCATTTAATAGCAGGATGAAATACTGTTGAAATATGGTAAACAATAGTCTAGACATTTATTTTCTTGCCATTTCGAAGTCTTGCCAACTCCTTTGCTAATCAAACGTAGTCAGACGTAACGCAGACGGTCTAAGCTTCTTATCTTTGAGAACCAAAAACTGCCTGCTGTCATTATGATATTTCTTTTGAGAAGTTTTAATAAATATAAAACTGCTTTTTATTTTCGTTACAAATCTCTTTCGAACATTCAGTATATATGTATGGGATTACTTTCACTTTTCAGGGTAGATAAATTAATACGTGTAATAACCTACATTAGATCAGATAGAATAAATGTAAAGGGCAATCCTATTGCCATTAAGCAAGAAAAAAGCCATATTGCGTATAAATACTGAGAAGATTAACCCGATATTAATTTATACAACCTGTAAGTCGAACCTGAAAACTCAGACAACATTGTACCGTACAATACTTTCAATATTATACTGTTAGAATTCATTTATTTGTAACGGTATTTGTAACGTACTGACCAGTTACTAAAACCAAATGTCAAATGAATCGTGGAAGTGGTAGTTGGGTGTATAAAAAGGGTGCCATATCGATGCTCACTCTCAAATGGAGACGGCCGCGTTCCGTATTAACCGATCCAGAGGACGAAATCACTCTGGCCATCCGCCGTAAGAACGAGTTCTTAAAACTCCAACACTCCACAAGACCGCAGTTCCGTCCTCGCCGTCGAGGACCTCGCCGCGCTCCCCGTCGCCCCCCCGACCCCCCTAACAGTTCCGGTCCGCGTGCCGACGAAATAAACGAATAGGATTAGGCTAAACACCAATCTTCCCCACTAATCGTTGATGTCTCATCCTCTCCCAGTGGCCGTCCTGACCTCGGCTTCGTAACCCGTTTTTATTTAAATCCAAATCGCTTCAGTTTCTAACAATACATTGTATTATACATTATACATTTGAATGTTTGTGAGATTGATTGGATATCTGTTAGAATTAAACGTAGACTTCTGAGCGAATTTGGATGCAAGACACACCGATGGAATATCCTGCGTATATTATAGGCTATCTCAGCAAACGGAACAGTTGGAATTTGTCTCTTTATAGGCGTTTCACGCAGACGGAACCGGGACCAATAGCTAGTGAGATATAAACAAACATACATAGCTAGCATTGTAATAAAACAACGCGGAACGCTCAGTGTTTATGCGAATTATTACCCAACCTACGGCCTTAGCGTTGAACAAAAAATTTATCCTGCGTTTTGTTCTGTGTATATGAAACTATTATAAGTAAAATATTATGTTGATTATTGTATTGATCCCATATCTCGATTCAATCTCATAATATGTAAGAGTCCGTCTGGGTGGGTATCACCGCAATGTCTATTTCTACCGCCAAGCAGCAGTGTGCATGCACTGTTGTGTTTCGGTTTGAAGGACATAGTAGCGAGTGTAACTACAGGACATAATGAGACTTAACATCTTATGTCTCAGGATGACGAGCGCAGTGGAATTCTACACAGTACTTTATAACTCAAGGTGCTGGATGGTGTTGCTTCTGTTTATGGGTGGTCTTATCGCTTACCATCAGGCGAACGCGAGGCTCGTCTCGTCATTCAATGTCATAAAAAAAAATTGTCTTCATTTTTTTACAGTGACACGGCAAAGTTTCCTTGATGGTAAGTAAAGAGAAGCCCAAAAACATGTCAACGGGCAAGAAATAAACATCCCCGGACGGTCGGCACAGTTATGCTGGCCTTCTTAATTGCTTCTTCACTCCGCTTGAAGGACTCCATGTGGTAGGAAGGGAACATGTATGCAAGCAAACAGTTCCACAACTTCATTCAAACAACAGTTGTACAACAAAGTAACAGTAGCTCAATACGGATACAAGCTGATTACTCTGCCACTAACACAGTATTATTCTAATGACGAAAGCTCCCAACTTGCACCACGTCATAGTAATAAAATGTAACTCTAATCAAAATATAGTTAGCACCAAATAGGAAAGCAGAACCTTCAGGTACTAGACGACGCTTGCATTATTTATGAGCGCTCTATAGATCATCAAGATTCGCTCGAGACAACGCCACGAGACTGCTCTTATACAATTTCATTTCAGGAAAAAAATCCTGTCGTGGACAATTTATCAGGTGAGATTTGGCAATCAGAAGTATTGATAGGTATTCACCATTTAAATGACAATATTGTGAGGAATCCAGAGAATTCACTATAAAATTTTGCAGGGTACGTGAAGTCTGCCCGCACTGGGCCAGTGTGGTGGTCGAAGGCCTAAACCCTCTCAGTAGTAGAGGAGGCCCGTGCTCAGCAGTGAGCAGTATATAATACAGGGCTGGCATTATTAATCAATAAACACCATTGTCTTGTATTCTTCGAGTCAGATGCGATATCGGTATTACAACATTTTTACGCTTTAAAAAGGGTTTGTTTTTGTTTAAAAGACGAGCTTCCAAGCGAATAGTATCAGAAAATTTACCCAAAGTATAGCCGAGCTAGTAATCGAACCCAGAAAATCCCCTCAAACACTATAACAAATTCACACACACACATTTACGCCTATTATCCCCGAAGGGGTAGACAGAGGCGCAACTAGTGCACCCACTTTTCGCCCTGCGCATTCCGTCCAATGATATCGCCATATCGGGCAGAAATTCCAGACTCCGGGCTGATACTGAATAGAAAAACCCAACATCACTTTGCCCGACCCGGGGATTGAACCCAAGACCTCAGCATTGCAGTCGTACCGCTAATGACGCGGTTAAGCGTTAACGCTAACATTTTTATAAATAGTGACGAGTTGAGCCTTGTGGATATAACCAAATTCTTGGGTATCACATTGGACTCTAAACTTCAGTGGGGTCCGCATATATCTGTACTAGCTAAAAAGCTGAGCGCTGCAGTTTTTGCAGTGAGCAGAATACACCAATTGACTGACATTGAAACAGCTAGATTGGTCTATTTTGCTTACTTTCATAGTTTGATGAGTTTTGTTGAGTAGGATTTTGCTGTGGGTTGGTGCTGCTGACATTAATACTATATTTGTTCTTCAAAAACGAGCTATAAGATCTATTTACTCTCTAAGCTCTAGATGTTCTCTAAGAGAAAAAATCAAAGAAACAAATATAATGACAGTAGCATCACAATTTATATTCGCTAATTAAATGTACGAACATAAGAATATAGAAAACTTTCCGAAAGTTTGTGATATCCATGGCTTAAATACTAGAAGCAAAAATAGCCTAGTTAATCACAAAACCAGGCTCACAAAAATCAGCAAATCTTTTAAGGGTTACTGTATACACTTTTATAATAAAGTTCCTACTGAAATTAAGTGTTTAAACATTAGCAAATTCCAAACAGTTATTAAGCTAAAGTTATGTAAGCTAAGCTTATTACAAGATTTCAGAATACATAGAGGATAAAAATGCCTGGGATTAAATATTTTCGTGTAATTTCTTTGGAATCATGTCTTTCATTTCAACAAAATTTCTTTTATTTTAATTTGTGAGCGGCTTCGGCATGACACTCCTTAACTGTCTGTGCCTGCGGCGGCGTCGTGGGCCTGGTCGGCCACTTCTCTGCAACATGGTTGAGGAGCCCGATGGCTGGCACATGCGTCATACTCGTGAACGGGTGCTGCTTGTGTGGACTGGTCTGCCCTTTTCGCTTACTACATCTAAGTATTAAGGGTATATATTGAACTTAGATTAATAACGACATCTTGAAGAATTTCAGACCAAATTATTACATGATTCTTGATAGGGTTATGCACTCATATAGGATTTTAAAATTTATTACCTTTTTTGCGAGTACATAAATGAACTGCTCTAAACAAAAATAACAAATATGAATGAATGAATGAAATCCTCCTAGCCAGTTTCGGCCACGGCGGCCAATCTCAACGGAGATCAGTCAGGTAAGCAGGAGATATTATAGTGCACAAGTGTGTGCGCAATACACAGAATGAGACGGCAATCCGACATGACCGGAGAGAGATCAGGCGCAGGACCAACGGCTTTACGTGCTTTCCGAGGCACGGGGGTATCACACCGTACGTACGCAATACCACTACGCCACCGAGGCAGTCAATCAAATATATCTATATCATGTTATTATTTTTTTATTATTAATTGTATTTTATACCTTGAACTGATTTTGAAAAGAGCAACACTAGAGTTTCTTGCCCGTTCTTCTCTAGTGAAAACTGCTTTCCGAACTGGTGGTAGAGTTAATATTGACTGAATCTAAATAATGTATAACATTTTATGGGTTCGAATATTTATTTCATTTCATATTTCATTTCATGACCATAATACAACTACGCCATCGAGGCAGTCAAGTCAGTATAATAAATTCAAAATGTAGAAAACCTTGACACTCTGAACTCTTACATCTCTCATACACAAACTTAAATATATTTGCCCTTCATTTACGAATCCAACACATCCAGGAACGTTTACGTAAAAAAATAATCGAAACACACTTTCAATTAACTGTAACGTAATGGATTATCATCTCGATGGTCGCCATTCGGCCGGAAGCGGATGTAATAAGTCCGCCCGGCGGACCGGAAACTATTACAGCTAACCCTCCCCGCGACTTTGTCACCGCACGGTCTATGGGACCGGATTTGCCGTACAGGGCTTGTGAGACCAATCTTATTTTTAAGGTTATTAAGTTTTGATGTAACGACGAAGAAAAACATCGTAAGGCGAGAACGTAAGGCGAGAGGTTTGTAAAATGAAATTTATGTCTACTATTTTGCATGGCCAGCGAAGGAAAAGTATTACCAATAGATTTTGCCTGCGGCTCCGCCCGCGTTAAAAAGTTATTCCGGGATAAAAGTCCCGTTTTTTATTTTCCCGGGATAAAATGTAGCCTATATGTTAATCCAGGACATGATCTACCCGTGTGCCAAATTTCATCGACATCCGTCTCGTAGATTTTGCATGAAAGAATAACAAACATCCATACATTTAGACATCCATACATACTTACAAACTTTCGCGTTTATAATATTAGTAGGATTATTACATTATTAAAAGCATTGAACAATGTTGACTGCCCCGGTGGCGTAGTTGAATTGGGTGTGCAGTACGACCACCCCTCTAAGGTCCTTGAATGCTGGGTGGGCAAATGATATTGAGCTTTTCTGCCTAGTATCAGCCTGGAGTCTAGAATTTGTACCAACATGGGGATATGCTCGCCCTTCCTCGTATCAAGACGAAAGACACTTCGCAAAGATTGGGTGTATGGGTTCCATATCTGCCTACCCCATTGTGGGTAAAGGTGCGATACGTGTTCTGTTTATATATAAACACACTCACGCCTGTTATCCCCGAAGGGGTAGGCAGAGGCGCAACTAGTGCACCCACTTTTCGCCGACATTCCGTCCCATGATGTGATAGAGGGCGAGCCTATCGCCATATCGGGCACAAATTCCAGACTCCGGGCTGATCCTGAATAGAAAAACTCAATATCACTTTGCCCGACCCGGGGATCGAATCCGAGACCTCAGCTTTGCAGTCGTACTGTAATACCACTACGCCACAGAGGCAGTCGGGGCATCTCTATCAACATATACCTAATCTAATCTCAGGGTGACCAGTGCAGTAGAGTGCCACGCAGCACTTTGTAATTGAGAGCTTTGTATGATGCTGCTAATATCTATGCGTCGTATCACTTCCAACCAGACGAGCGCTACATGCGTCTCATCATTCAATTGCAAGAATAAAACAGTTTTACCATCTCATTGACTAACCAATGGGTAGCATCTAATAGAGGTTTCTTAATAATAACTGAACCTATTTCCCGATCACACACGTAAGTGAAAACCATCTGATTAACAGCGGCGCATAAATTGTGCCGCTAAAATGAATAATGGGGGTCATCGGGTGGGACCCTCGTCACTGGCGAATTGAGGCCTTGGGCTTTCTTTTTCGTTGCCTATCAGTACAGAAAGTGGTTTTTCTTGCTATGACAAAAAGGGCAGTATAATTGTGTCAATGAGCGACGGATAATCTCTCGTCGTTCTAAACTCTACCTGGACTTCACTTTTTTTTTTTTTTTTTTTTAAAAGGCCATCTTCGGCGCATTAGGGACGGCTGCGGGCTTCCTCCGACTCACGTCTAAGTTGTCGTCCGCAACCGCCCCTGCACGTACCGCTGTTGCGGTCCTTTTCCTGTTGCGGGGGCTCAGAAGCCCCCGAAACACCGTACCGTGTCCGCCTTTTAGTGTCCGAGGCAGCGTGAGACACGCTGCCTCGGACATGTCCATCACGGGGGTCACAGAAGTTGGCTAGACTAATGGGTGGGCGGCACGTCCCGCCCACCCGTGACCCCCGGAACCTGGACTTCACTGCGCTTACCATCAGTGTTACAGCTGCCCATAAACAGGAGCAACACAAAGCTATACAACACTATATAACACTTGTCAACCTAAGGTATATTATGGTGTTAAGTCTCATAATGACTATTTATTATACTAGTTATGAGAGGATTTAGGTTCGATTTCCATCGATAATGCATTGTCAATTTATTTCTAATACGATGTATCTTTCTTCTCTAGAGGAGGAAGGCGACACGGTCGATATAAAATATGTGAAAATTAGAATCCGAGGCCTCGGAGAGCAAGTCTTACAACTACACCACCGAGGCAGACTTGCACATATATTTATTTGTATTATGAGGCTCAAATAATACCTAATTGTGTAAATTTTATTTAGAGATATGGTTTCTGAAAATCACCTACAGGAGTGTTGACAATGGCGTATGAATACCTATACATATTTTTTTATTTACTTAGGATTGTTCAAATTTAGAAGTTTCTGGTATAATAACTGAGTATTTTTAGGTTCACGTGTGGAAATATATTGAGACCGATGATACCATAAAAAATCTATATATCAATGATTGAGACATTAACATATTTTTCGTGTATTTTTGTATACTAGTCGTCGTCCAGTGGTGGAAATTCGATAGTCGAACTTTTTTAAAATATTAACTGGGTAATGTGACTTCACTGTACCTGATGTTAAGCGAAGTGAAGTCCAAAAAAATGACGACCGTCAAGGGACAAAATTATCCCCTAACGGTCACCACAGTTATGCCGGCCTGCTAATTGCTTCTTCACGCTCCGCTTGAAGGACCCCATGTTGTAAGACAGAGGGAATTAATTGAATTTAATATTTTGTAGCACATGTTATTTATTATGTATAAATTTTATTATCCTGCACTCCTTCACTATCCATGAACACAATGTGCTTAAAAAGCCATTCAAACTTTTTCTTCGCCGAATGAAGATGGGTGTAATGTCAAAAATGATGGGCATACACAACAAAAACGTATGTATGTAACAAAAACATCCCAAAAAATTTAATTATACTGCGTGGCACCTCGTCAGTCGTCATTCTGGGACTTTAGGATATTATATCTCCCCTAGTACGCTGGCTAGAATGTCTTACAAATTAGAACACAACATATATTGGCAGCAGAAACATATATCCATAGTACTCGAATGACTCTAGCATAGAGTACCACCAACCCTACATACAATATATCCAGTTCTGCCAATATATTAAGAAACATGACCCTTATATACACAAATATAAACACAATTACTGAAAGGGGAAAAACACAGGCGTTCAGGGAGTCGGTCTAATCGATATTAATAATATGGGCGACCGAAATATTTGGTCCGCCTCCTTGGAATTATGAGTACGCATTCCTAATATGGACCTCTGAACGAGTACAGTATCGTGTAGGAACGGGGTAATGGAAAAATGGGAAAACAGTTTAGGAATGCCATAGTGGAATTTATTTGTTTTTTTTTTAATAATAAGATATGGCTTGATAGAAAGCTATCAACAATACGTATAAAACAAAAAACTGCACAAGTGCGTTTGTAATTGTAAATTCTCTGTTTTTGTTGTTCAACTACATATTTCCGGTTCAGGTTGTTCCCTTTACATGTGCTGTAAGACCTTGCTTCTTGCCTCAATTCATGATTCTAGGTCAACGGGAAGTACCGTACAAATTTTGATTTCCTTATGAAATCGCAAAATATGCATATGACATAAATCGACGGTTCCGTAGAACAAAGTCGTATATGCAAAATGTTAGCTTTTCAGTAGAGCGCTTTGAAAGTCGTTAGTCTATATTCATGTGCGAATTAGTGCTATTTTCACACATTAAGTTCAAAGTTGTTACTGAACCCTATAGAATATAATGTTTTGTTCACTATAACTTGTGATTTTCACAATTAACTTAGAATTTCAAAGCGCTCTACTGAAAAGCTTCATTTTGCATATACGACTTTGTTCTACGGAACCGTCGAAATAGTCAATCTATTTATTGCGTTGACTTATAAGTTTCATTTTTTCACAGCTGAAAGAAACTGTTAACTCGAGTATTTCATATTTTCAACCTGACACCTGTATATGTTCTTGAGAAAAACTGTCTTGTCAGAAAGACGGACCGACGGACAAACGGACAACAAAGTGACCCTATAAGAGTTCCTTTTCTCTTTTGAGGTATGGAACCGTAAAAACACAAATGAAATATTTTTTTAAATTATCTTCAATCACAGTACTTTTTTTATATTTGTTACAAACCGATACTACATAGAAGAAGCCACAGGCAAAAACTAGTAAAAAAATAAATAAGAAAAAACTCTATTGTCCTGTACAGCATAATTACATAACATGAAAGCCTTTCAAACGGTTCAAACACATTTTCCAATAGTTTAGTACACTCGAAAGTAATAAAATAATCAAAGTGAATTGCTTATAGTCATTTAGTAACGTGAGGCGGGTCACGCACGGTCCCAAGTTCGATTACCGGCTCGATTAGCTGCACGCGTATTCATGTATCGATTTGTTATGGCTTTGTAGGTATGTAGGTTTAGTTTGCATTTTGAAAATGAATATTAGGTAAATTTTTTAGAGACAAGGATATCGGAGGATAATGTATTTTATTTTAGATGGAAAGATACCACACACATATTACGCTTTTATCTCTGAAGGGGTAGATAGATGTGCAACGGGAATCAAGGGTTTTCATCTGTTTATGCAACAATATAACAAGAAAAATAAATCATTCAGAATATAATGGTAAACTCAATGTTTGACTATTAACAATATAATAATACCACCCAAACCTTCAAACTGTAAAGTACTATACTTTGCAACTTTCGAAGGTGTAACACCATACAGCGGAAGCTGGTGAGAGGAGGTCACGACCCTCAGAACTGAGGAAAACGATACAAGGAGGAGGGTACTTTGTAACACATATTTATAAGGGACCTAAGGATTGACCTCGGAACCCCATGATAATATGCAGGTGAATAATATTTCCATTAAGCATGAAGCAATTTATAATTTTCGATACAGAAAAAAGTGCCCTGAATTTTAAAATATGTAGATAGCTTCACCATACATATTTATTTATTTATTTAATATGACACACCAACAGCACATACATTACTACATTCTAAGAATACATTATCCATAATGGTAATTAATCTAATGCATATGCCTATTATAGGTATGTACAGTATTTGCTGAAAATATGCATACACACCAAACATTACTCTCCTACATATCACATTATGGGACGTAAATAAGCTTAAAAAACAAAAGTGGACTAGTTGGTTGCGCTCCTGCCTACCCTTTAATGAAAGAAGATGCAAGCATATGTGTGTTGAGTGGATACAGCAATCACAACAGACAACAAACTGTTTATTTTCGTAACTATTGACACACTGTTTTATACAATTTGCACATTGTTTTAAAATTCTGAAAGCCGTTTAAAAAAACAAATGCTTCTAAATTCTGATCCAACGTCCAATATTTGTGAAACGAAATCCAATAATCACAAACTCTGCATGTTTCGTCAATGATGTTTGATTAATCATTAATTGATAATTTAATTCATAATATATACATACATACATACATAAACTCACGCCTTTCTCCCATTGGGGTAGGCAGAGAGTATGGAGCGCCAAGTGCTACGATCCAAGCATACCTCTTTCGCTTCTTCCACAGTCATCAGTTTCTTTATAATATATGGGTATCATAATAATTACTTTCGCTACTTATCTTTAGACAAAGACAGACATCACATAGACTGGAGAGTATGGCTTCGGTATCGGGTGACGAGGTTCCCTTCTCCGTTTGGTAACAAGCCCTTGGTTGGATAATATCCTATTAATATTAGGTACTTCAACGGTGTTTTGCTGTGGTAGAGTTACAAAATGATACCTGGTTATTATGTAATATAAGCTCACACCTTTATCTACGAAAGGGTAGGCAGAGGTAGAGCAATTTTGCCAAATTAATTTTATTCTAGTATTTGATAGCTAGCGAGCCAATTGCTATATTACGTACAAATTCAATGTGCGTTATGCAAAATTATTGATTAGATAAATAAAAACAATTATAATTTTTGTTATAGTCATCAAATCATAAAAAATATTATTGTGAGCTTTGACATGAGAGAGAAGATGCATCATGCTGGGATTTTAGTAAATAGACCAGTTTAAACCAATATGAACGGCAGAAAACTATAAATGGGTTCCCATGTGTTAAAAAATAAAAATAAAACACAAAAATTAATATTCAAATGGGACCCTCAAAATAACAATCTCATTTCTAAACGAGCTTTGTCAAATCTTTAGACGCTTGATAGTTTGACGACTCGTAATAAGTTTAGTAGAGTCTATGTAATAAAAACGCCTACATGACAAACTGACTCATACAGTAAGGATGTATTGGGAACAGACGTCTTGACCTTATTAAGTTTGGAGACATGTAGAGCTGACACTTGAAGTTGTTATTGTGGGGACAAGTTCTAAGACCCTTGTCATTGGTTTCGTGGCAGTTTATTTGAGACACAAAATCTATATTAGAGCTTATTTTGGTCAGAAATAATGGAGAGCCATTATCGTTATACCATATCAGCCCTGTAATACTGCCCACTGCTGAGCACGGGCCTCCTCTACAACTGAGAGGGTTCAGGCCTTAGTCCACCACGCTGGCCTAGTGCGGGTTGGCAGACTTCACATACTTTCGAAATTCAGAGAACTTCTCAGGTATGCAGGTTTCCTCACGATGTTTTCCTTCACCGTTAAAGCGAGCGATAATTCACAAAGAATACAGACATAATTTTTTAGAAAAATCAGAGGTGTGTGCCCTTGGGTTTCGAACCTGCGGACATTGAAACGGCAGTCCGTTCCACTCCCAACTAGGCTGTCGCCGCTGTGTATTATCGTTATATTTAACCCGAATGTTTGCCGGAGAAAGTCACTTTTTTATTGCGATTGTCTGACCTACTACATTATTTAATCTATTTATAATATTAATATCAGCTCTGTATTATATACTGTCCACTGCTGAGCACGGGCGTCCTCTACAACTGATAGGGTTTACGCGCAAATCCACCACGCTGGCCTAGTGGCGCGTTGGTAAACTTGGTGGTACGTTCAAAAATATTTTTTGGAGAATTTTCAGGTACGTAGGTTATCTCACGATGTATTGCTTTACTGTTAAAGCGAACGATAGTTGGTAAAAAATACACACATAACTTTGAAAAGTCAGAGGTGTGTACCTTGGGTTTTAAACCTGCGTACATCCGAGAGACTGTGTCTACATTAGGTAATCGGGCACATTATAATCTATGCTTGGCGGTTAAACTTCTATACACACACATACACGACGTCACGCCTCTATCTCATAAGGGTAGGTAGAGACTATGGATTGCCACTTTACTCGATTCTGGCATACTTTTTTCGCTTTAAACTTATATACCTGAAATATACGACAGAGTCAATAAAATGGTAAATATAACAGTTTAATTTGCTGACTAGAAATCACATCCCAAATAAAGCCTCCACAAAGTGTATCCAATTACTCGAAGCCTTTACCAACAAAATATTTTTATGATACGCCAAAGCTGCCTAAATAATTCAACGCGTAAACTAACCGTGTTAAATTAAATGGAAGTGCATTTTGCAGATAGGCTCGTTGGGGTCGTGGTATTTAAGTCTTGACACTATTTGTGTCCATTCAATACTTAGGTTAAGAAATTATAAGAGATACGTTCTGTATTAGAAACTATTACTAAGTAATAAAATTACCTTCTATCGCAAAGAATGATTACAAGTTCAATAGTGACTGCCACGGGGCATAGTTTTATTAGCATACGACTGAAGAGCTGCAGTTACGAGTTTGACTCCCGGGTCGGGCAGAGTGATATTAGTTTATTCTGTGAAATATCAGCCTGCAGTCTGTATTTGTGCCCGATATGGCGATAGGCTCTCCCCCTATCACATCATGGGACGGAATTCACAAGGAGCAAAGTGGATGCAATAGTTGCACCTCTGACTACCCCTTCGAGGATAGGGACGTGATGTGTGTTAATTTTATTTGTATAATATCAACGCGTAATGGTTGGGTCGTACTACAGTTATAGCTCCACATTTATTTTATTTTATTGGATCGCCAGTTGATCCTAAAACTAAGTACATAAATACAAATACACTTAAATCATGCTATCCAGTTACAGGCAACCACATCTAACGCTAGGTATCTAACGCTTTAGACTTAATTTAGTTACAAAGAGCAAAAAAAAATGTATACATCAAAAATTCCAATACAGCAGACAAAAACAACAAAACAATAGCACGAGAGGAGCCAACCACCATGAGTACTTAACACTGTACAAAACAAATAGTAAACTAAATGCTATAGAACATACTTAATTTTATCTAGAGTTATAAAGCTGACAAAATTTATTTTTAAAACACAATAGATTATCACTAAATAAATCTAGGTTTGCAGATATAGACACTTCATTGTATAGTCTAGTGATTCTAATTAATGGCGAGTTCAGACCAAGGTTGGTTCTGTGATTACGTACATTAAACAGTTTGTAGACATGTGAGCGTGGCAATCTGCTTGGAACCGATATATTTATACGTTCCAAAAGTTCGGAACAGTCTAGCGTATTGGTAAAAAGTTTGTGGATGAATAATAAATCTAGCAGCTTTCGTCTGTCAATTAGTGATAAGAGCTTGAAATACTTAAGACGAGAGCTGTATGACTTCAAGGAATGATGTAAATTTAAACTATATGCGAGATGACCGAGGAACCTTTTTTGTATTCGTTTGATTTTATTTCTATGAACCTCATAAAAAGGAGACCAAACTTGCGAGCAATACTCCAATATACTACGAACTAACGAGCTATATAAAAGAACTCTTGTTTTAGGACGTTTAAGTGTTATGGTGTTTCTAATAATGAAACCAAACATTTTGGATGCACTATTTAGCATTTTATCCAAATGCGCATTGAAGGTCAATTTGGAATCCATAATCACTCCCAAGTCGCGTATGCATTCAACATGTTTTATATTACTGCCATTTGCAGTGTACGCAGTTCGTAAGTTAATTTTTTTTCTGCTAAAGGTTATGAAATTGCATTTCTCTGCGTTTAGAAGCATATTATTATGCTCGCACCACTTAACTAGTCTATCGATATCCTCTTGAACTAGCTTGCAGTCATCTAAAGATCTAATTGGTTTCATGAATTTAAGGTCATCAGTAAATAAATAAGCTGTAGTATGATGGAAACATTCCGTAACAGAATTTATAATTAACAGAAACAACAGAGGTCCCAAGTGCGAGCCCTGTGGTACGCCTGAAGTCACTAAAAACTCAGCAGATTGTGCACCATACACCACTACGTAAGATCTGCGATTAGTGAGATATGATTCAAGCCATTTTAACATAGGTTTCCCTACACACTCATCAGCAAGCCTTAGCAACAGTATTGCATGGTCAACCTTGTCAAAGGCCTTGCTGAAGTCGGTATAGATGGTGTCAACTTGAATGCCTTGATCCATATAACTAGATATAGTATCTAAGAAAGCTATGTATCTATGAAAGCTAATGGATACAGACCCAATATTTGGTGATTGTTTTGAGCACATATAGAAATTAATAATAGGAAGAAGCATTTTGTCAGTTCATTTTCATTCATGCTACTTGTCCCTAAATTGAAACAAAACAATAATTGCAAATACATGCAAATACTTATAAAAATACTTCCAACTTTGTGCTCAGCTAGTCTGTTAAAAAACTTGATCAATAAATAATTAAAAATATGTTTCTCAACAGGTTGAAAGACATAAAAGTAATCTGAAAATACATTGTGCTTTCGATAGGTTGAGAAAGCCAGCTTCAGGTACAATAAAGTCAATACGTAATACAATTCAACAAGAAATCATAACAAGTGAAAGACACATATTTGTAGTTATACTTTCGACATTGAGACAAAACTAAATAGACGCAAGGTTTTTATAAATTAAAGTACCAATACCAAATTTTGAATATTTTCGGTATTCTTGGCATGAATAATTTATCATTTTTAATTAGTTACAATGAAAACGTTATCTGTAGTGCAAAATAGTCATAAACAAATACATATTTTACTAATCTCTATTGTATTCCGTATTGAAATCTCTGAATTAAAGCTTTATTCGAAAACAATGTATTCTTCATTTACATTATTTTTCCCTCTTTAAAAATAGTATACTTCCTGAACTTACATAAAATTGCTTGCGCAAAAATGATTCAGTAACAAGTGCAATATGGATTTCACTTGTTCATGAAATAGCTTTAGTATAAACCATAACATAATAACTGTGTTTATTGTCCAAACTACATGCTTTATTATTATCAGTTATGAAACTTAAGCTCTAACATAATTCAACAAAACAGTATATACGACTCATTAAATACAATTGAAGCTGTAATTAGAGGTTTGAAAACGCTCTATCTTTTACCTTTTTGATCCTGAAGGTCCCTTAACCTTCCGGGCCTCAACTTTAAGCTCTGTTTGGAGATATTGCTACAAGTTAGATATATTTTATAAACAAATCAAAGTTACATTTTTCTGCAAACTCCTTAGAGGTAAAAGTAAATTCGTAAACTAAATAAAATGTTCTATCATTAAACACTATTTTTAAGTTTAGAACAACATACAATTATAATATTTAAAAAAAAATAACTTCGCAGTTTCTATTAAATTCCGTCCAAGTGTCCATTTTAGTCAATCAATTAATTAACCATCAAAATTAGTAATTGCTTACAAACAACTTACCAAACAAAATGATAACCAATCAATCACACACACATCACAATCCATTCAATTCTAAACACACACAAACTTCACGCACTCAAAGTTGACTCAAGTTAAAAAACCACTCGCGATACGAATACGAGCGAACACAATAACAACCCTCACACGTCCGTCCGTCACGGCCGCGCGACGTAAACTGACTGTGATGGTAACATCACTGGCGGTTTTCCGGCAGAGCGGGACAACGATAACCGGGAGTGTAAACTTGGTTAATAAGAGAAAGGGATGGAATAAGGATGCCGTGATGCGCTGCGGCGGTCATTGCCACACTTCGATGCAACCAAGGGCTGTAAAGTTAACCCCTTGAGCGAATGACTCTTGGATCCACCTGAACTGCACACGCAATGTCTTATGTGTTCAAACTTAAGAACTGCATATTGTCCTCTATTATGGTTGGTGACAATTGCAACTATTGTATTGATGACAATAACATATTTAAATACATTAGTTATTCGGAATACAAACACTAATCGCTGAGGTTATATATTTGATGGAGAGTCAATTGCCATATCGAGTACAAATTCATGGAAAACTTGAATGGGGTTTTAAATGAAAAAACGCGCCTTTTTTATTACCCGACAAAAATTTACAACAAAATCTCATTAGTTTTTTTTACTGCAAGGAAAAAGTAAATTACTAGACTAATGAAAACTTCTTTCATCACAGAGACTTTTTACCGCACTTAAAACTCTAGAAACCAATCTATAGTGGGCGCATTCTTAGTAGAGCTTATGCAAAGCTTCAATAATGAATTTTTAATACTGCTAATTTTAGGAAAACCTATTAGTTATAACATGAGTTTGACAAGTAATTGATAATTTATATGACACACACAAGTCATTTATCCCCGAAGGGGTAGGCAGAGGCGTAACTAACGCACTCACTTTTCGCCCTGCGTATTCAGGGCTATGTTGTAGTAAGAGGCGAGCCTATCGCTATATCGGGCACAAATTCTAAACCCTGGACTAATTGATAATTTCTGAACAAACAAAGTAATTCTATTAATTTATAAATTCCGTATAAGTACTTACTTTGGCAAAGAATAAGCGAAGATTCACGAAAAGAAAATACGCGGCGTAAACAAAAAATAGCTTTTGTCAAATAAATTTTCTGATGTGTCAATATCTCTGAATATAAAAGAAATAAATTAAGTGAATAGATATTTTTGTCCGTTTTATCCGTTTAATGAATATGAAGTAATTATATCCGTTCTTTAATGTATTTACTACCTAAAACTTAAGCACAAATCAGGAGCTCAAATTTTTAGCAAATGTGTACACAGTTCGTATAGCGTGTGCATCCTAGTTGCCAGCTGGCGACAAGTCAGCTCGAAACTCAAGTTATCGTAGCTTGAAATTCTTTAATAAATAGTGGATATAATACTGAATCCTGAATAACCAGCTTATAAACCACGAGCCGTGTCCTTACGGTAAGATCTTTACAAAAAATAGAATTGTGGCTTCATTTTATCTGTCTATCCTCTGAAGTACAGACCATTACTTCAGATAAGACTAATAATTATCTAATAGTATTCTCGAGGGATGAAATAAATAAACCCACTGAAGGGTCGTTACGCTACGCATTCCGTAGCGTGAGTGCTACGAGCTCCGATGCTACGGAGCTACGCGCTACGAAGGAGTTCTTTGAAATCGCTCGGAGCTGTTAAATTTTTCAGTCGATTACGTTGCTTTCATTTGTATGACGGGATCTATAGCTCGGTAGTTAACGAGATTGATGAGTGCTGGGGTGTTGAGGTTCGAACGTTGTTGAAAAATTACGTGAATTATTCTGCCATTTTCTGCAACTGACGAGGGTAATTTGAATAAATAACTTGCTAACTTTTGTTTACGTTATAAAAAAACATTCATGTAAATATACACACACGCACATATTTTTTCCCCGAAGGAATAGGCAGGAGCGCAACTAGTGCAACCACTCTTCACTCTGCGTATTCCGTCCGATGTTTTGATAGGGGGCGAGCTAATCGCCATATCGGGCACAAATTCCACACTCCGGACTGATACTGAATAGAAAAACTCAATATCATTTTTCCTGACCCGGGTATCGAACCCAAGGCCTCGGCATTGTAGTCGGACCGTAATATAACTACGCCACCAAGGCAGTCGACCGAGAGTTGATGTATTTACATCAACATATATTTGTATGTACATATCACACGGTAAGAAATATTCATAGTTTACTAGGTGTCGATCGCGGCTTCGCCCGCGTGAAAAGCCTTACCCTTTACAAATGTCCCTAATACATTGGAAGACGCCAGCGCCATCTATTTCAAGAATCAGGTTATAAATTTCCTTTACTCCACATAAGAGCATAATACCGAGATAAAAGTTATCCATACGCTAATTCAGGACATGGTCTACCCGTGTGCCAAATTTCAGTAGTTTCTGTGTTTAATTGTAACACCCGATAAATATTTAAACATTTTTACAAACAGTCGCATTTATAATATTAGTAAGAAAGAAGATTTGGTACTGGAAATGTGTACGTATCCTAATGACTACTAAAAAAAATACATTTAATCAAATACCTACTCACGTATTTAATCTACGGCTTATGCTTAAACTACTTGAAGACTATTATTACGAATGACTTATTTCGCTAATACTGTTGAACAATACCTGAAATTGCAGCTCACTGACATCACCGCAGAAAGCCCAAGTGGTTGCGATATCGGCTTACGAAATAACAATATACTTGAACCAATTGTTAGATTTAATAATTAGTGTATTTCTGTTATTATAATTTTATATTTTAAGTACAAACCGTTGGACAACACTAAGCCCTACGGCCTTATTCATTAACGGTTTATAAACCTATTTCAGTTATCGAATATTTTGTCTTCGTCGAACGAATTATGCATTGAGTTTGAAGGAAGAAGACAAAACATTCTATAACTAAAGTTTATGTACAGTTAATAATAAGGCCTTTAAAGTATAATTTTAATCCAAACTCACAGTCTCTAATTCCCGAGAAGGTACAGGCAGTGATAGAACTTTGCTACTCAGGATTCATTGGGTTTATTTTCGTCATGTTACGTTTATACGCCTGCCTCGATGGCGGAGTGTATTGGTATTGCGTACTCGATAGGATTTGTGATCCGAGGTCTCGAGTTGCAATCCCAGGTCAGGCAAAGTGATATTGGGTTTCTTTTCAGAACGAGCCCGGAGTCTGTAATTTATGCCCGATATGGTGATAGGCTGGACTCCTACTACATCATGGAATGGAACACTCACAGTGAAAATTGTGTGTCTTAATAAAATATAAGTACAAACTTCTGTTTTCCCTCTCGGGGATAAAGGAGTGATATGTGTGTGTTTTTATTCCGTTTATGTAATAGGAGACAAGACTAGTACCCATATTTCAATCGCAACTTATTATTGAACACATAAATTCACACTTATTTTAGTTTGTCTACTAAAATGGACCTAAAAACTTGCAATACAGTTCAAATACTTAACAAAAATAATGACACGATAATATCATTAAACAGATAAATCGTCTAATGACGTTCTCAAATACAGCAGCACAAGAGATCGCCGCCGTATAAGCACAATTTGAGAAGGGCTCGTGAGGACAGCGGAAGCTCTTTTGATCGGCCATCCGTGCACACTGGACGTGTAGTGACGTCGCTGCTGTGGACGTTTTTTAAATAGTGGTCAACTCGAGTGACCAGACGTAAATGGTTTGTACCACAGAAAGGAAGAACGGGAAAATAATTTAATGCTCTTAATATTTATAATTTATATTTTATTTCATAGTAAAATAATAACTATGATATAAATAAAATACTGCTTTCTCGCACAAGAACTGCTGTAGTCTTATGTATTAAAATAATATGAATTAACAATAATTGTAAGACGAAAGATAAAACACGTCACGCCGTTGTCGACGTCAAACAGTTACATTACTTTTCACACTCCACGTGAAGTCATATTTCATTTTAAATTCAAATATGCAAAACACATCCAATATATATGAACCTACCAAAATACATTTTAGCCAAAAACAAACGCCAAAAAAACATAAACACCCATCCCAACACTAGCAGACGAGACCCTATTAGCGAAGGCACCAATCCCCACCATTATCCCACGCGTGGAGCCTGCGTGTTTGACACAACATTGAGCACGTTAATGCAGGCGGTATTTCTGCTTACTGATTGATGCAATTTAAAGGTTATAGTGGACGATAGCCTAGTTGGGAATGGAACGGTCTGCCGAGACAATGTCTGGAGGTTCGAAACCCAAGGCACACACCTCTGACTTTTCGAAGTTACGTGTGTATTGTTTATCAATTATTGTTCGCTTTAACGGTGAAGGAAAACATCGTGAGGAAACCTGCATACCTGAGAAGTTCCTTATAAGAATTTCCAAGGTATGTGAAGTCTACCAACCCGCACTAGGCCAGCGTGGTGGACTAAGGCCTAAACCCCCTCAGTAGAGGAGGCCCGTGCTCAGCAGTGGGCAGTATAATAATACAGGGCTGGTATGGTATGGTAAAGGTTATGAGCTTTGGATATAGCCGGGGTAAAATTAAAAAGGGTACGATACTTTCATATATATAGTAAACAGTCGAATGATTTTTACGCGTGTGCATCACGTAAAAATTACTGATATGATTTCAAGGTTGGTTTTACTTTTGTGTTAAGCTAAACTTACTGACTGACTGCTTCGGTGGCGTAGTTGTATTATGGTAAAACTGCAATACTGAGGTCTTGGGTTCGATCTCCGAGTCAGGTAAATTAATGTTGGGTTTTTCTATTCAGTATAAAGCCGGATTTAGGATTTTATGCCCAATATGGCGATAGGCTCGCCCCATATTACATCATACACGGAGAAAAGTGGGTCACTAGTTGCGCCAAATATGTTAAGGCTTAATAATTAAGCGAATATAAAGTTAAATTAGTAATTAAGGTTAAATAAAACCTGTTAATTATTTTTTGCTTTTCAGTTTTTTGGCGGTTTCATTTATTTATTAAAAAGTTTTTTGTCCCGGAAAAGTGTATAGTGGGACTTTTATATAGGAAAATCTATTTCGTGCGGGCGAAGCCGCGGCCAAAAGCTAGCAATAGTATAAGCATAGTTACAATAATATCTTTTTTGACCACTAAAACTTCCTACCAAGGGTAATTTGTAAATAAGTCCTGCGACTGATTGTGGCGACAACATTGTTGTTTGTATAAAACTACATATTTTAACCGCTTCAAAAAAAGGAGGTTCTGTATTCGATGCGTATATATGTATGTAAATTTGTATGGAGGCGAGTTTCTCAAAAACTACTGATCCGATTTGGATGTAGTTTTCGATGTTCAAATGTATTTTTTTCAGGGAAGGTTTTATTGATGCATTTGATACACTTAGTTTTTAATATAATTGTTATTTACCTAAATTTGTACCTTCATATGTAAGTTCATGTATGTATTGGGTTTTTTAATACATCATTGTGTAAGTTCAACATATATTCAACTGGCATACGACCGACTTGGGGCGGTTGCGGACGACAACTTAGACGTGAGTCGGAGGAAGCCCGCAGCCGTCCCTAATGCGCCGAAGATGGCTATTGAAAAAAAAAAAACGACCGACTTAGTGCCCGTATATCATCTGGGTCCCTCACTGAAAATTAGTGCTGCAGTTTTGGTTCGGCAGTACTGCAACGTAGAGCTGAATGAGGGTTCCCATTATTGGCACAATATTATAATGTATTCGTGTTTACATTTTATTATGCAATCTTAAATAAAAAATTAAATATTTTTGTTTCTTTCTTCTTTCTTTAGTAACCTAACTTTTGTAATCCACTACTCAGTGTTATTGAATTACGATTTCAATTTATTCGGTTTCATATATATTGTATAAAAATATACTACATTTATACCGAAAATAACCACAGATAAACTATCCTATAAAAACTCAAAGAAAATTATTAATCCTTTCCTACAAAAACAAAACTTTTACAATCTACTCATAAAACGCTCAAACTTTAGTCTGACAACAGCCGTCCGAACTTACCGCTACTCTTTCAAATAAAGCTTAAGAAAGTTTCTATACGATTTTAAAAAGGGGGAGAGGGGGGAGGCATCTGTTTGTGGTGGGCCGTCAGTCGCACGCGTGACTTGTGGACTATATTGTAATTTATTTAAATGGGGAAATTAGGCATTCTCGGTGCGTAGAGCTGACGCGAGAGAATGGTAGAGACGGTATTGTGAGGTTGAACATTTTCATTCCATTTTAACTTATATTATAAGTGGGTGAAAGTAATATTATTCTGCATAACTGCAAAAAGAGCCACACCACATAAACAAATATATTATAGAAGGTTATGTGTTTTGCGTAAACATAGCTTTTTGAGCTCTGGATATTCGTTGTTTTAGTCTTGGACTAAACGTCGCTAATGAGTGTTTTTAAAATATAAATTTTGTCATCTCCTTCCTTGCGTTACATATTTCCTGAGTCGAAAAAAAACAGTTAAATACTGATATAAATTTATTGTTAACTTTCTCACAGGAATAAGCAAATTTCGCCTTTTCAAATCAAGATGCCATGCTGCAGCTCTCCATGCGATGACATATCATCGGTGTCGGGACCAAGAGTTAACTGAAACGAGATCCGTGAGTCGAACTGTGTTCTCGTTTTACTACTAGTTACATTGCAATCATTATTGCCAATTGGCTTGAATGTTTGTATTTTTTATTGCATTTAATGATGAGACGAGCATGACGTTTGCCCGATGGTAAGCAATACGACCACCCATAAACAGTATAAACACCATCCAGCGCCTTGAGTTACTAAGTGCTGTGTGGCATTCCACTGCGCTCGTCATTCTGAGATATAAGATGTTAAGTCTCATTATGTCCAGTAGTGACATTGGCTATAATGTCCTTCAAACCGAAATACAACAGTGCATGCACACTGCTGCTTGGCGGTAGAAATAGACATTGCGGTGGTACACACCCAGACGGACTCTTACATATGAGAGACTTACCACCAGTAAATTGTTTGTATGTAAATCTGTCGTAATTGCAATTATTATAGGCTTATAGTGTTTTTTGTTCTTAAATCTATATTATTCTGTGATAGGGGTGGAGGTATGCTGTAAATGATTTAGTGAATAAACCAGCATTTTTTTTATAATCTGCTTAGTTGCTTACGAGAGAGAAAGCGCTACGACTTTTTTGTGAAGTAATAACGGCAACTTAAAGTTAAAAACAACTGAAAGGTGAGGCACGATGCTTGTTACTATGAGTCATTATATTAAACGAGATCAAATATCCTATAAAAGGTACTTAGCAAACAGCTTGGCGGTAAAAGTAAACAATATCACCTCCTGAAAATTGGTAAACATATGAGTTTATATATTTTATTTTGATTAATATTTTATACAGATTCATTCAAGCCTAACTGATATAGTAGCATACTCTCGCCTTAACCCAAACGCCTCCGCCCTCCATCCACCTGCTCAGGTCGTAAACGCTTGTCGCCTTCTCGTTAATGTAAACTTAGTACCTTAGAAACTGCTTATTGCCTATTGCCTGGGGAATAAGTAATTCATGCTTACGTATATTCAGCAAATATTAAATTGCCGGTAACCATTGATGTAAGAATTTTTAATACATCAATGCCGGTAACAACAAAAACTTTTAGGGAATTTTGATTCACAAAAATAAATTAATTATGCCGTCTTCAAATCAATGTCCAGAATAGCGATTTATGAAAATATTTACCGTTAATGAGTTTCCTTCTTTATGCAATACTTACATACCTACTTCTTACAAGACACAATATGCAACACGTCATATACCACGGTATCCCCTGCCTGTCGTAAAAGGCGACTAATAGGGGCCTCCGGGGGTCACGGGTGGGCGGGAGGTGCCGCCCACCTATTAGTCTAGCCAACTTCTGTGACCCCCGTGATAGACGGCAGCGTCCCTCGGAAAAGGACCGCAACAGCGGTACGCGCAGGGGCGGTTGTGGACGACAACTTAGACGTGAGTCGGAGGAAGCCCGCAAACGTCCCTAATGCGCCGAAGATGGCCATAAGAAAAAAAGAAAAAAATATACGTTGGCCCATTCTCAGTTAACGTTATTATTTGTATTTTAACTAATCATAGCTTTTGCACTTTTTTCATACGTCAAATATTTTAAAACTGAGATAAAATACTGATTAAGTTATTAATTTAATCAGTCACGTGGTCAGTTCAAGCAAAAACCGCAAACTTTTCGACAATTACAATGTCATTCACCTACATTACGACAAGCCTATAAAATTCTCCTTAACACAGAAAAACAAATAGATGCTGAAACCGTCCCCGCTCGACCAAATGAAGAGATCGCGTGACACGCGCCCATTGCTCAATGGAGGGTCTTGTATACAGGACGTGGCTTGGAATCCTGTACTGTAATGGTGGGCATAAAACCTGTGTTGGACGGGCTTGGTGGTTCAGTGTTGATTTATTTTTGTTGTTACAGGAATCGGTTCTGAATTGCCAGTTGTATATTACTGATCATTGTGGATTGAGAGCTGTCTCAAGACCATGTGTGGTGTAGTGACATGTAATATTACAATTTAGATATTTTTATTAGTTATTTGTATACCACATTGTGCTCGCACTCGTGGCGATATAAAATAACAAAAGCAGTGTTACATACCTGCAAATACTTCGGATTAGGGTCTTAAATTTACAAACAATTCTATAAACATGACATCACCCTGTATAACCGCGCCCAAGCTAAATTGCAGGAGGTACGCGAGCCGATGACGTGCGACGGTTAAAAACGAATTATAAAGGAGCACCCTGTAGCCGGCCGTTTGTCATGCGCGTGCTCGAAGACACAGGGTGCTGTTCATTAACGGGATCCATGGGAATTTGATTTATAGTTGCGATTACGATCAATCATATGATAAGTGGATTATCAGATGTGTTCTGACGTAAGGATGTATGGCTCATTGGTCTTGTGAGATCTGGGTTTTAGATATCGATTTCCAGGTTGAATAAAAAATGTATGTTATTCGATCCAAACAATAATAATATGCAGAGTTGATACTCGATAGAAATTTTAGAATTCGGACAACTATTTTGATACTTTCGTGTGATAGAACTGCATATATCCCTCTCCGTTCCTAAAATTCCTTTTTAATTCCTAGAAGGTAAACATCACAATCTATAGGCTATAGCGGCGATAGCCTAGTTGGGAGTGGAACGGACTGCCATTTCAATGTCCGCAGGTTCGAAACCCAAGGGCACACACCTCTGACTTTTCTAAAAAATTATGTGTGTATTCTTTGTGAATTATCGCTCGCTTTAACGGTGAAGGAAAACATCGTGAGGAAACCTGCATACCTGAGAAGTTCTCTGAATTTCGAAGGTATGTGAAGTCTGCCAACCCGCACTAGGCCAGCGTGGTGGACTAAGGCCTGAACCCTTTCAGCTGGAGAGGAGGCCCGTGCTCAGCAGTGGGCAGTATTACAGGGCTGATATGGTATGGTATGGTATGGTAAACATCACAATCAGGTTTCCTTTGATATCGTTTGAGAATATAGTAATTACACAATCAGGAAACCCTTCCTCATTTACTGACCTTCTAAAATCATTTCTGACCCTCCTAAACATTTAACTTTATCTAACATAACTACAGAACTAACCTACAGTTACATTTACATTTAAATTTTAAACATTATGCCTAACTGGGCGTAGGTTCCATAAAGCGTATAAACTTTTTAAAATCAAAGCACTGCTAACTGGCCCAATTTTGTGAACTACCTACCTCGCATCTTTTTCATTTGCGCAAACTAAAAAGTACATGTTTGGGGAGGTTGGTTTTAAATTATAAACTGTACTGCAGGCAGTCTGCTTCTACAGTTTTATTAACAGACTGTATATAGTATCAGCTATTTAGTTTCTTGTGTTATGTTACAAAATGTAAGGGCTATTCAAAACATTCCCATGACACATTAGCGTATTAGGTTTTTAGACGACGATGCATGTTATTGTAAATGGCATGACGAGTAACATGCTCATATGCGATGCGCTGCACAGCGCTCAGCATCCTGAGACATGAAATATTGACTCATAATTCTCAGTAACTAAACACACTGGACACAATATCCTTTTATAAATAACACACTCACTACTGCTCGACGGCTTAACCCGTCAAGCCCCGCTTGTATCTATAGATGTATGGGAAAACCCTATATATATGGACGCCGGCGTCCGTCGCGGGGCTTGACGAGTCAATAGACATTACAGTGGTACCTATCAAGATGAATGCACATGTAGTTGTTAGCGACCTACGTTATGGTTTACGACGGTGACCACCTACCATCAAGAGACTAATAACCTACAATAAAACTTGATGCAGTCTGTCTCCTAAACTACAATGTTATCCAGATGTTATTCCAGCTGTATTGTTTTTATTTTTTTAACACAGCTAAATTGCCCTATCGGCTCGTATCAGCTAAGTCATATTTAATTATAACTTAAATTGTTTTTGGGTGTTCATTACCTTGTATGTGAGTTGACCTAATTTGACATGCTGCTGGTAAAAATTTCAAGTCTGTTTATACATTGATTTACGTACAGGGTACTTAGACTATGAACTGTTAGTGGTTATATTCCTAGGGCAATAAAATGAAATGATTTTCTTTGCTTGACTTTTCCGAAGCTGAACTTTGTGTCTGATCTGACTATACAATTTCGTATTTTCCAGATTTTTCCTTGGATTTTGTTTCTTATCTGGCGAGAGCATCTGCTCTACATCCTGAGACGGCAATAAGCTCGGCAAAATGGGAGCACTAGTTGCGTCTCTGCCTACCACTGCGTTAATAACGACTTGCGCTGATACTTGCTCAGCAATATCGCCAAACAAGTTGTGCGCTATGTTTAAATATCATTTATTTTAATGGCATCAATAAGCTGTACCTAAACTGTTATAAAATAAAAAAGCTAAAACCCATTTGGTCAGTAAATCTCAATACAATCGAATCCCGAGGCAGGCGGGCGGCCAACGAAGATGTGTTACTGCTGGATTGGTTATAGTAATATAAATAAATGCTTTTTTACGTGGAGAAAGTGACTTATTACTACCGCCCAGCGTTCAAGGGGAACGACTGAGCGGTTATGTTGGGTTCACCGTGCCTTACGACCCGACGTTGAGCCGCCCGGAGAGATGGAAAACGTCGGGCGACCGCCGGGGCCGAGTCCCTAACCTATATACAACGCACGGCATACCAACCAAAACTCCGCGGTGGCCATTTTCGGCGCATTAGGGACGGCTGCGAGCTTCCTCCGACTCACGTCTAAGTTGTCGTCCGCAACCGCCCCTGCGCGTACCGCTATTGCGGTCCGTCTCCTGTTGTTGGGGGGGGGGCTCCCAGAAGCCCCCGCGCACCGAATGACGCCCTCGGCGTCAACGGCAGCGTGTGAAGCCTAACCGCCACGCTGCCGTCCATTACGGGGGTCACAAAAATTGGCTAGACTAATAGGTGGACAGGCCCTTCCGCCCACCCGCGACCCCCGGTGGCCCCTATTAGTCGCCTTTTACGACGCCCCCAATCCACAGGGCGGATGCTTATATGAGATTATTTAGTTTATAACTTAGAAAATCTAAAGGGGCCTTTTTTATAACAGAATCTGCAATTGCCTCATCTAATAGTAACTCATCACAATTGGTCTTAAACACCAACACAGCCAGAGGAGTCGTGCCATGTTTCCCAACTTTAAAGAAGAATGGGAATATAGAAGGATGAAAAATATTATAAATGCAGTTTTAAACTCGAATATATTATTTTCAAACCAAGCTCCAATCCATTTGTGCACGACTCCGCGATATACCCCGGTCGAAGCTCAACCAACGTTGAAATTCTTACACTACCGCGAATGGCCAATGCGCTGCTTTACACTCCATTAACTATAAAAATGGACTTTAAACACGCTACATAGGGTACTAAGTCGCTCGCCAACATTTATAGTGGTTGGAAATTTTACGAAGTCAATCATAAGAATCGATTTAGGTGTCGATAGTAGATGCAACAATTGCATATATTGTTTCGATTAAACTGCTTTCATGTTTTATTTAACGGCGGGTTTTATCGTTGATATATCAGTCGATTAGTTTTATTACTAACTTAGTAAACCAGTAAACAAAGTTGTAGCCTCCTGGGTTCGGCGTGGAAGAACACTTTGTAAGTATTTTTCCCTGCGTTTGACACAAATCAGTACTTTGGATTATAAAACCCAAGTAATCTTGTAACTTTGCTTGACAGACTGGTGGTTTACTGGTGGTAGGTCTCTCATATGTAAGAGACCGTCTGGGTGGGTACCAGCACAATGTCTATTTCTACCGCCAAGCAGCAGTGTGCATGCACTGTTGTGATTCGGTTTTAAGGACATTGTAGCCAGTGTACTGTAGAGACTTAACATCTTATGTGTCAGGATGACGAGCGCAGTGGAATGCCACACAATACTTTGTAACTGAAAGTGATCGATGGTGTTGCTACTGTTTATGGGTGTTCGTATCACTTACCATCAGGCAAATGGCATGATCGTCTCGTCATTCAATGCAAAAAAAACCACATGTTTTTAGAAATGGTACTAGATACAATTTCCTCTTCAAATAACACGACACTCTCTATGAAATATATCCAACGAAATTATAATTAAAAGACACGTTTCATGTTTACTATATAAAAATAAATGGCACATACAAATCACACTTATCTAGGCGCCTTAAACTACCTTCAACACCCCATAACACTCCCGAATACAAGAATTTAATAACAGCCAATAGTGACAGCGCGGAGGGCTCCCCGCCGCGCCTCCCCCTCGCTCCGCACGTCACTCAACATTCGTCACGCGAGGAGAACGCACGTCAAAACCGCTCCGATTACACTACAGCTGCGAAGCAGCGTTGTTGGGTTTTTAAGGTTTATTATTCGGGTTTGATTGTTCAATTTTAATTGTATGTTAGGTTGGGTATTTTTTTTAATATAATGTTATCAATGTTGGTTTCATGATAAAACTATAGCCGATACCGTCTATTCTTAAAAACGGTACCCTTAAACCTGTAAGGAAATTTCCGGAAACGTGTAAAACTATGAAATCGGTGTAAAAAAAAACAAATACGTAATGTACACTACCTGCATTACGCCAGGACAGTTAAAGGAACTGCGTACTTCACTTGAAGAGATCTGCATCCTGCAGTGATACAGTTTAACAAGATATTATTATTTTAATTCTATTTCCTGTATTTTAGCTCACGTAAAATGTTAATAGACATGACTCTGAAAATGCTCACGAGAAGTATATGTTTAATAAGTAAATTTTACCCCTTTCCCACTAATAAACTGTCTCCATTCAAGAATCATATTATATTGCCCTTTCGAAGAAAGCTAAACACTTTCATATTTATCATTTACCGATCGAATCATAAAGACTAAACCAATCTCAAACTAACTTTGCATAATTTCAAGTACAAATTTTCAATAACCATAACAAAATCGATATTAAAGTTAAACAAACTCAACCGGTCCCTCAAAAGGGAAGCTTGATTATACGGATCTTTTGCGGGCAATTTCCTAATTGAAAATCTTCAGAATTCACTTTTGAGACGTTAAAATTTCATCATTTCTATTTATATTCATTTCGCTTTGAAATATAAGTTTCGGGACGTTATGTTCGTTCCAAGACTTTTCTCGAGTAAACATTGAATATTTTAAAACATTATTATTTGGAGTGTTGCCAGGAGGTAGTATTGGGAATTTCCGCGTTGTTTCTGCTTTTGATACTAACGTGCAGTCACGGCTTTATAGCGGGGTAAGGAGAGCTGAATGCGTTGACATTACACTGTAGGGCGATACTAGTAATAATTTTATTCCATGTATTTATGTTATTATATTATACAATACAACAGTCTTATTTTTTTAAAAATGACTTTATTTTCAAAGCGAAAATATTATGCTATCACGTCGCAAAATACGCTATGAAAGCCATTTAAAGGCCCTGTATGATATTTTGTCCACTGTTCGGCATGGATCTCTTCTATTACCGAAAGGCCTTAGTCCACCATTCTTAGCGTATAATAGATGATTTCTATATTCGCGTCTCCTTTAGTACAGGTGAGTGTACCTCAAATTATTGTATTGTACAGACTCAATATATTCCATTATTATGTACAAAATTCTATATATTCACATTAAACATGTTATAAAAAATATTCTTTAGTATGTATTAGATTAAATTAAAGAGATCCAGTTTTTTATTTAAACGCGCTAATCTTCAAACTACAGCTCCAATTTTGAAAATTCTTTCAGTAAGAAAACTATATTTGATCTCAGTCACCGACGTATATATATATATTCGTACTAGTTTTTGCCCGCGGCTTCGCCCGCATGAAAATAAAAGTCCCGTTTTACATTTACTCTGGATAAAAAGTAGTCTAAAACCTTCCCATTGACTCAAACTATCTCTATACAAAATTTCATTGAAATGGGTACAAACTTTGCCACCCTTTTTTACCACTTTAGGGATTGACGCATACTCACGCCTTCTATACCCGTAGGGGTAGGCAGAGGCGCAACTAATGAACCCACTTTTCGCCGTGCGTATTCGTCCCATGGTGTGATAGGAGGCGAACCCATTAACCCTTTAGGAGTTGAATTACGCAAAATCCCGCCTTAGTGAGCACCTACGTCCTAAAAGGAACCCCATGCAAAATTTGAGACTTCTACCACTCATAGTTTCTGACTTGTTTGACTGCCTCGGTGGCGTAGTTGTATTGCGTATGCATTACGAGTACGATTTGCGCGCTGAGGTCCTGGGTTCGAATCCCGGGTCGAGCCAAAAATATTGTGACTGGGTTTTTCCATCTTTAAAATTACTCAGTCGCAGCTCGGAGTCAGGAAGTTGGCGGTGTGATACCCCCGTGCCTCGGAAAGCACGTAAAGCCGTTGGTCCTGCGCCTGATCTCTCTCCGGTCATGTCGGATTGCCGTCTCATCGGACTATGAGAGTGAAGGAATAGCAAGTGCACCTGTGTATTGCGCACACACTTGTGCACTATAATATCTCCTGCGTACCTGGCTGATCTCGGTTGAGATTGGCCGCCGTGGCCGAAACTGGCTAGGAGGATTTCATTTCATTTCAGTTTCTGAGACTTTGCGATTAGCGAGTGACCTTTCTCTTTTATATAAAATGCATAAAAAAATATCTTTACAACTGATTGATGAGAAACATTCTATGTCGGAAAGATAATGATCAACAAACGGTATAAAGTTGACCTACATTCACCGTATTTCCATGCTGAAGCTACGCTGGAGCGACGCGAGGGCGACAAATCGTCGCATCTGTCACCCGCCACCTCAAACGCCTAAATAACCACCGATAAAAAATCACATGCAACGCAAAAGTAGCAACGGTTCTGTGACGATCGGAACGTACGGAGAATACAGTCAGCCACATAAGAAACTGAACAAATTCAAAATTTCATATAATTTCCAACGCGTGAAAGTTTAATTGAAAAATTTTATTTTCTTTGTGGGAAGTAAAGTTAATCGCCTTTATTTTATTTTTGTGAAGAGAATACAAAAAATGGTAAGAACACGAAAGTTTAGACGCGATTTGAAATTTTGCAACTGTGCAGCTACTGATGAGGCTGTATGTCGTGCATTTAATGCCGTACAAAAAATAACTGGTAATTTCAAAGTTACGTGTATTCATTCTATCACTTGGACGTCGAAAAAAACATCTCTCATCATTTTCCTTAAGAATAAATTTACACCTACAGTCTAAATTATCTTAAGATAGGCAGAAGAGCAAGTACCAAGAAGATAAAATAATCATATTTTAAATTAACAATCTACCGATTTGGGCCGGAAATTAAAATGAGGGAAGACTTCCAATCTGTGCTAATCTCACCATTTAAACCATAGCATAAAGGCTACCTACCTTATAGTCTAATTTATCAAACATGTTTAACAAGTACACACGGTAAACATGTACAAAGAACCCTATAAAACATAATAATATACAAGCTTGTTTTTACCGCATCAGGCGACTACAAGTCCAAGAATATACTAATCTCTTTAACCTCTTTTTTCATGCTTAATGTATATGGAAGTAATCTGATTTACCAATTGATACGGAAGAACGAGATCATGGAAATGTATCAAACAATGCGTGCGCGGGGTGCGAGGTGCGGAGTGCGGGGTGCTTACCGTTTCAAAATGGAAACAAACGAAACAATCCTTTCAAGTCGCATCATATTATATACGCCGGTGGCAGATTTCGCACAATTCAATAAATAATCGGGCGCGTGATATGTGTGGTGTAAGTCAGGGACTTGTTTTCTTTTATACAATCAAGTGGACAGGGGAATTGGCTCGGTTTTTCGTAAACCCAACATATAAACAATAGCAACAGGACTCATTCTATTGAAAGTATAATAATTTACGTTGTGACATAAATACTGTGTTATGATACTAACAATATCCTTCATTTCAGAACTCAAGATCAGACGCTTGGTAAGCGATTTTAACATTCCAATGGTAACCACCCAAATAAACTTACGCATACAAGAAATTTACCTCCGAGGCTCCGTGAAGATTTTTAACAAAATCGCATCTAGTCTCATCAATGAGCTGTATAAAAAAGAAAATTCTAGAATGCTGCAAAATAATAAAAAGTATCTAGGAATGTAGACACAATCATACAAGATGCCATACTCTTTATTTTCTGGACAATAGTATAACGTTTCTAGCCCGCTATCTGTCATGACGTGAACTCCCAAAACTTTTCTATATAAATGTGTAGCGCGTGTCGGACCTGTATTCAATATCCGTCTGTCTGTCCGTCCGAGGATCGGCGCCAACTGCAAACGACGTACGGGCGTTTGATTATTTTTCAAATACATAGCAATTTACCTGTACCCGAAAAGTACATGCCATCCTTAAATCCTTCAGCATCAATATCTACATACCTGAGAATACTATATAAGATATGTGAAGTCTGCCAACCCGCACTAGGCCAGCGTGGTGAATTAAGGCCTAACTTTTTCATCCATTCGTTTCTATGCGGATATCGAACGGTATCTCTTTTCTATGTCCGTTTTCTCGCTGAGTTTTCATTCCTTCCAGTACAGTACCTACGTTTTCATTAAAGAATCTGGTATCATTCCTATTATTTATCATAAGGCTTACTCCAGGCCAAGAGTCCTACATAATTATAAAAAAAACACGCATGACGTTATTATACGTCAGAATAAAAAGTCTAAAATATATTTTAATACGCATACCCGATGATTCAAATACGCGCACTCTAATAACACTATTCCCCAATGTTTCACTGTAATTATTGAAGAAACAATAATTACAGTGAAATGCAGGATTTATGTGGTTAGTACCTAAATTATTTTGATAGCAAAAACCTATAAAGAATGTTTTCCTGAATGAGGACTCGTGGTGTCGGAATTTACTTCTAATCAGAGAAAAGAATTAACATTTGCGATTGGTTGCGTGGTCTGTCAAGGCCCGCAACGGACACCGGTGTCCATATACATAGGGTTTTCTCATACATCTATATATATATAAGCGGGCCTTGAAGGGTTAAACTGTTTCTGTAGGTTTTTCAGGTCCAGAAACATTAGTGATTGGATTTTGTTTATTTGCAAATAGCTATTTTACTACAAAAACTTCTTAAATTGCTCAATAATGTAAGGCCCCATCACATCATAGACGAGACGACTGCACAAATTGAACCTCTGCCTACCCACCACCACCCCTTCATGATAAAAAGATGACGAATAAAGTATTCCCCTTATGACACGACAAACTGACAGCCGTACAACTGAAACATAATTATGCACCCCGCGCTGGATGCAATTTTAAACATCGTGGCTTCTTCAGGGGCAAAAGAATATCTGAGTAGGGCCTGTTGGCGTAGTTTGGAAAATTATACGTTAGGCTATTGGTTTTTAAATTGACTTTTAATCAGTTTGTGATCAACTATCTGATTACATATTGGAGTTTGTGTTATAGTTATTTATAAGACGAATGGGCAGATTCGATGAAAAAATTGTTTTATTTTGCTGTTGTCTTATAGAACAGATTGTGAATAAGTGACCTCTACTTGTCATAAACATCTACAATTCCAGCAGACACATGTATGACGTGCAAAGAATAGAATAGATATAACAAAAGAGGCGGGAATCGTTGGGTCTGCCGATATGCCGCGTTTATCATTGAAAAGCAAGAGCAATCTGACGCAGAACATCGGTTTTCTGTGAGACACATGTTCTAGATAAACAAGACTTCAATTTGACTCTACCTATTTACTGCCAACTACATTGGTGGCGTGGTTGTATTGCGATATATCTATCGCACTAAGGTCTCCGGTTGGGATCCTGGGTCGAGAAAAGTGACATCGGGTTTATCTGTTCAGTATTAGCCCGGAGACATGGACACTGAGATATGGCGATAGACTCACCTTCTATCACACCAAGGGACGGAATTTGCACGACGAAAAGTGAGTGCATTAACTGCCCCTCTGTCTGCCCCTGGGGGGTAAAAGGCGTAAATGATTGTGTATGTTTGTGCCTATAACTTTAAAATAACACATTCATTTCAATCTAAAACAAACTCAAACGGGTCCATAATATCTTTCTTATTTGTAAATATATGAATAAATTCTCATCTCTAAATTAATTTATAAGCACACAACGTCTCCTAACGTTTTTGTTGTAACGAGTTTACCTCTCAGTAAATAATTCTCTTTATCATAAACAATTGACGTAAACAGACGGAAGAAATGACGGCGCGTCACGGTTTAAATATTCATTGTGTGTGTACTGCTGATAGTTTAGTTGGAGTGGAAAGGACAAGATTGAAGCTAGTTCAATACAAACGTCTCTCTCTGTACGTCTGAACAAATGTTTTTAGTCACATATAATAAGACCAAATACAAAGGCCACCGCTGATAACTTAGTTGAAGTGGAAAGGACTAGATAGAAGCAGCTTCGATCTTAAATGCTACTCGCCATAAAAGACGACAAAAATTTTAAAAATTGCTGAAAGCTTAGAATGGAAAGGACTAGATTAAAGCAGGTTTGATACAACCACTTATTTCAGAATCTGTGAGGCCGTGATCTACTCCTCATAGGAGATAACCTGAGAGTAAGTATATACCTATAGAGCGCGCGTATGCAAGTGGGAACAATAGGCACGGGTGGGAACATCGTCCTGCGCCGGCCGCAAGCGTTTGTAGTCACTCGAGTAGGAACGGTGTGAGCACACGCGAGTGAGATCTATGCGAATATTTGATTATTAATACTGCAAAATGGTTAAATGTTCTGTGGAATCTTGTAAAAACGACACTCGGAAACACACTTAACAGAATTCTAATATCACGTTTCACAGGCAAGCCATATTTCAGTATATTTTTAGGTAGAATTGAAATATCGCGTCGCAGTATGAAACACGCTCGGGAGGCGAACACTTGTACCCCCCGCACTGCCCCGCCTCCCGCTTTTTCGATAGTGATGTTACGCGTCGATACCAGAATCGATGTAATATTTTCATATTATAGCATACGTATTTATTACTATCGAAGGCGATGCTTAATATAATGTAGCTTAGGTAACTGTTTTTGTCTGTGTGTAATTTTTAAGCCAATTAATAATTGCGTTTTTGTTTAAGAAATGAAAGAAATAATTACTGTTCCTAAAAATTTACTGATTACGATAATATTTTTAAGCTATTACATAGCTTCTATCGCGGGTCTTGACAGTGTAAGTTAGCAATCATTAAGATATATTTCTTTGACATTTTTTTTACATTGGTAATAAATATTTCAAAAACTAGACGTGACTATTTTAGGCTTGGGGAGACTAGCTAAGAAATCCATAGTGCGATGCTCGGTTTATATCCATTGGTTCAATTATAATGGATATCCATTAATATTATTGGTTCTTAATGCTTGTAAAAACTGCTCTTTAGGTATCGTGTTTATAAATCTTTCCACATGGCACTACACCAATTCGCAGCATAGCTTTTATCTATATTAACGCAATACGCTTAAAATTACTCACAAGGTCATATTTTGTAGAACCACAATTTTTTAACAACAATATGTACCGCGCCGCCGGACCTGTACTTATCGATAACTGTTGCGTTGGTGCTGCTCGCGTGCCCATCCTTAGCAGTCGCCAACATTTCTATATAAGTAGCTATAGTTCACCTTCCTACGCTGGGTAGTGGATATTATTAGCGCTCTATAGTTATATACTTACTCTGAGGAGATAACCAAATAAAAAAGTCACGCTATCTATTATGCTCTTAATAAAATTCATGGTAATAAAATTAGAACTATTTACGTTGTCTATTAGGGTTAATTTTTACTCATTCTGTCATACTAGTCTTAAGGGACTTACATCATAATTTACATGTATCAATGTAGTTAATTATATCAGCATGGGCTATGGACCTAGGATATGCTACACTGAATTATCAGTGGAGAAGAATATCGTATGGAAGCGTGTAATTATATATACGCCTATAGCGTTGTGGTCTAGTAATTAAGCTGTTTAATTAAAGGATGCTTGATTTAATTCCCTCATCAGACAACTTAAAAAAATATAAGGATTTTTCGAATACCATAAACAAAATATGACAATTTCAAAGGCCCTTGTTTTCTATTCCAACCTGAATGGTTATTCATTGTCTTGCAAACTCTAGATAATTTAAATTCGTGAAAGATGTCTGAATGAATGAGTCATTGTGGGGTGTTATTGCAGGGTAGATAATAATCCAAGCGCAAATGTCTGGAAGTAACAAGGAAATTTATTCCGCACAAATAATAAGGATTATGAGTTAGTAAACAACACGTCAATATCACCTTCCTTAATCCACCTTTTAGTGCAACTGATGTAATGTCACTCGCCTCATTGTCAGCAACTACGTACCATTTTGCTGGTGGTAGGGTATATCTTGTATTCGTCCGGGTAGCAACTACCGTACACAAGGTGTCAACCCCCTCCATAGTCGTCCACGTAAGTGTGTCGCGTTCTGGGATCAGCCTGTGTATATGCGGTTCACAGGCCGGCATAATTGTGACGACTAACAAGGGATAATCATCTGTCGTCAGTTGACACTCTATCTGGATCTCACTTCTCTTATCATCAGGTGAGGTCACATTGTCGAACTAGTACAAAAAAATATACTAATGGAAACACCAGTCAGGACTTTGATTTTTAAAGTTCTGCGGAACACAGCATTGGCCATGAGGCATCATCATCAGCCCCATGACGTCACTGCTGAACATAGACCTTCCCTAGAGATTTCCAGAGGGACGTGTCAAAAGCCTGTACCCATCGCGTTCCTGCGACCTTTATCGTAAGGCATAAGAAGGTTTAATATAACTGCAAAAGGGATAACAATTGCTTGCCCACAGCGGTAGAAATAAAGTGTGGTGGTAGTTGGTACCCACAGAAACGGACGTATGCAGATGGAAAACCTAACTGCTTATAAAAGGACAACAATATCCCTTCATCATCATCAGCCTTTATCAGTTCACTGCTGGACATAGGCCTCCCCTAATGAGCGCCATAGCGCCCTGTCTCCAGCTTGCCGCATCCAGCATCTGCCTGCAGTCTTTCGCAGATCGTCATCCCACCTGGCCGGAGGGCGTCCTACACTACGTTTGCCCAGTCGCGGTCTCCACTCAAGAACACGTTTACCCCATCGGTTGTCGGTTCTTCGCGAGATATGGCCAGCCCACTGCCACTTCAGCTTGCTAATTCTTTGAGCTATGTCGACAACTTTGGTTCTCTGTCGGATGTATTCGTACAATATCCCTTGCCCCAGCAATATCAGTGTTAGTTGGCCGCCTACCAGACGTGCCTTTCTCCCCTCCCTGCCCTTACTTATATTGCACCTAATATCAGACCAAAAATAAATACATACATACAGCACGCCTTTACATCCCCGAAGTGGTAGGCATATGCCCAACTAGTGTATGCTCTTTTCCCCGTGGGTATTCCGTCCCAGGATGTGATAAGGGGCGAGCCTATCGCCATATCGGGCAAAGATTCCAAACTCCGGGGTGATACTGAATAGGGAACCCAATATCACATTGCTCGAGCCGGGAATCGAACCCAACACCTCAGAATTGCAGTTGTACCATAATACAACTACACCACCGAGGCAGTCATAGGAAATGACCTAATAAATAAATCGAATCTTAAATCAATCCTCACAAAACCAATGAGTTATATATCAAATTCTGCAATAAACGACTTTTCCAAATCCGAAATGAAATAGAGCTGTCTGGTTTGGCTTTCATCTATCTACAGCCAATGTTTTTTGACCGTTCCGACCTCAGTGTTCAGAGGTCCGCTATTCCGCGCTGTCACAGAACCGATTGCCTGCAATAACACGGACGTGAGAATATAGGAGCTCATTTGTCGTTGGATAGGGCAAATATTTTTTTTTACCCTGGTAAAATGCATTCTCTGATCGCAATAGATCTGCCGCTTTCTTATGCTATGTTAAGTTAGTATAAGATACATAAACGTAAAATTTCTAATAAACTAATTGTGTGCCTAGTGGAATTGAAACGCCTTGAGCTGTCATTCCGGAGAACGCCGCATACGGCAGACGGCAACAGCATGTGCCGTGATGGCAGGCGACACTACTGTGCACTATTAAATTGTATGAGACCGATTCCGCACACGACGCCAAATGACGCCCGGTAGAACGTAACCTGCCGCCCGTCATTTGCCGTCGTGTGCGGAATCGGCCTCATACAAATGAATACTGCACAGTAATGCCGTCTGCCGTCTGCCGCGTCCTGCAGAATCACAGCTTTAGGGGTTACCCAAAAATAATTTCTTTGCTCTGACCTAATCTACATAACCTGTGCTCAAACTCTTATAGAAACACAGGTTTAAACTATTCCTGCCGTTCCGTAATAATGCATTAGAACAGTTTTACCTCCTGCGGCATTGTTTCGCAGCTCGGTCACAATGCAGCGGCTCACCGTGCGGGCGTCGCGCTTATCCGTGTGACAGGAGGTAGCCCGAACCGCGATACCCGACACGGTTCCGTAGGTACCTATTGGACCATTCCTTAAACTTACAAATACCTACGGAACCGTAGTCCTTACACCTGTACGGATTCAGTTTGTTTATTTGTCTTGATGCAGCACTGCCACTGGAGGACTTGACCTCATGGCCCCCTATAATCTAAGCATAAGACGCAATCGTATTTACGAGTTCTTTCTGAAATTTTGTGTCGTGTGCTTAATACAACTTTTGATATCGTCTGCCCAACGTATAAGTAGGCATGATAAAATATACACACATACATATTATAAACATCAACTGACGATACTTTACTTATAAACACAGTTGTTTTGAGGACACAATTGACGCCTTGCAATTTTATCACAACAGTAAATTAGCCTCTGGCTGTTACAATGAACCTCAGTGAGCTTCCAAAGGATCTCTAAAAGCACAAAAAGTTCGCTGCCACAGAGCTGACTGAAATATGACGTCACATGATTCCAATGGCCATATGAAATGACAAATTGAATAAACGCGTGCCATCTCCACAGTTCATGCCCGGAAGCGTGACTGACCGCGTGTCTGTGAGACCGCAATGCGGATACAGAAATGCCTAAAAAATAACGTCGCATTCATATCCTTTATTCCCGAAGAGATAAGTAGAAACACAGATTTAGTCCCTAGTCTGAAATGAACATAAATTTTCTGGATTTTTTTTTCCAATGAATTGACAACGGATTATTTATTCACACAACTAATTTTGTGTTTAACATCGGGATGTCCGAGGGTTCCGCTATTTAATTAGTAACTCGCCCCCCTCAATCTTATAGTGTTGTCGCATTGAACAACTCACGTAGACTAAAATCTAATATAGTGGGTCGACAAGTTCATTCCGCCTTCCGGTATCAATCAGGGCACATCCAGTAAGGCAAACCGCCATTATGCTGAAGAACGAAAAATCCTTTAGTCAACTTTATATTTGGACTACTGTGTATTTACTGTCTATTTAGTCTCTTTGCCGTGTAAAAAGAACGTTGGGTTTATCCTCATTTATTAAGCCACAACTAAAAGCTATCTAGATAGCCTAGGGCTAATTGCTATCACATTTATTCTAATTATCGCTTCAGCCACTTGGCGACTTGCCCGGTGACGATACAGCGACTTGGCCAAGTATTGCTGGAAAAAACGCTTTTATAGTAATTATTTCTTTTTGTTTTTAAACCAGGTCAAATACGTTTTAAATGTACGGTAGAGTAACTTGAACTTTAGTGCCGGAGGCTGATAGCTGCTAGCCCGGGTGAAAGCTATAGCTACGCCCGTGTATATTGTACTAGGTGATGCTTGTGGCTCCACCCGCGTGTAAAGTTTTTCCAGGATATGAAATATTTTCCCGGGATAAAAAGTAGCCTATAGCACTCAGGAGTAATGTAGCTTCCCATTAGTGAAAGAATTTTCAAGATCGGTTCAGTAGTTCCTGAGATTAGCGCGTTCAAACAAACAAACTCTTCAGCTTTATAATATTACTAGCTTTTGCCTACGGCTTCGCCCGTGTTATTAAGTTTTTCCGGGCTAAAAGTACATAAAAACCTTCCCGTTGAATCACTCTATGACTATGACGTTGATACAACTCTTAACAAATAATGCATTAATTTCGACCAAATTTGATTACCATAAAAACGGTTCTAGTGAGTTAATCTTAAAAGATAGACATATACTATCGTAGACATTTTTTTAGATCATTTCAAGAGGAATAATTCTTTCATACATATATTTTTGGTATCTTGAACCGTTTTCGCAGTGCACGCAATGGAAGCCCTCAAGGATGAATATTTTTCCCCGTTTTCTTTCACATTTTCCATTATTTCTTCGCTCCTAATTGTTGCATCGTGATGTTATATAGCCTATAGCCTTCCTCGATAAATGGGCTATTCAACACAAAAAGAATTTTTCAATTCGAACCAGTAGTTCCTTAGATTAGCGCGTTTAAACAAACAAACAAACTCTTCAGCTTTATAATATTAGTACAGATTAGTATAGACTAGTAATGCTCGCGGCTCCGCCCGCGTGAAAAATTTTCCCAAGATAAAAAGTAGCTTATAGCACTCAGGAGTTATATAGCTTCCTATTAGTGAAAGAATTTTCAAAATCGGTTCAGTAGTTCCTGAGATTAGCGTGGTCAAACAAACTCTTCAGCTTTATAATATTGGTATAGATTCATTCGGATAACAACCACCAACCACCACAAGGTGTTAAAATGCGCCATAGCGGCCCACGTAAGTGACACGCGTTCCGGTATCAGCCTGGATAATCATCTCTCGTCAGTCGGCACTGTATCTGGATACCACCACTTACCATCAGGGGCGGGGTGGTCACATTATCGAACCACAACACACACTCACTCACGCCTTTTATCCCCGAAGGGGTAGGCAGAGGCGCAACTAGTGCACCCACTTTTCGCCGTTATTCCGTCCCATGATGTGATTAGGAGCGAGCCTATCGCCATATCGGGCACAAATTCCAGACTCCGAGCTGATACCGAATAGAAAAGCTCAATATCACTATGCCCCACCCGGGGATCGAACCCGATCCCCGGGCCTAAAGTTCTAACCAAGACAGTTTATATATATTTGGAAATAACTCCTAAAAACTAGCCTTTTACAATAAATCATTTAATTTTAAAGAACTTCGATTTTTTGATTTACTTAATTTTAATATGAACGTTTTTTTAAAAGTTAGTTAGAGGGGTGGAGAGGTCTAAAAATATTTTTTTAATGGATCCAAGATTCAAATTTGGTCCTTTGATATCCCTAAAGTTTGAGCCTGGTTAGATTTTGAGGCCCAAGACCCTTACAAAAAACGGACTTTCTATTGCTCAAACTGGCTACTGACCTAAACCCACAAACTCGAAGACTAAATACGCTTATCTGCGATAATTTAAAACACAACCAAAAGTAATAAAATTCCAAAACAATGTCTAAATTTATTCCAAATCCAATATTTAAGGTAAAACATTTCGTAAAATGTAGAGTGTCTCGGGGGACAAGTAATTTTTCATATTTCCCAGTATTAATAATTGCGAGATCATATAATAAAGCAGGTAGATTTTAACGCAGATTACGCGTAATAACAGCGTAATAAATATCCCGAAGCCACTCCGGGCTTGCCCTCGAGTTAGTGCCCGAAACGGAGAGGTGACCCAAGGACTATACGATCAGCGGGGTTAAAGATACAAAAAATTAAACCTAATTTTTTTGAACATAATAATTTGCAAAGGAATCAAAAATGGATTGCGAAGAAATGACCGGCTATGAATGATCAACAACAATTAAATTCAAAATCTCTCGGAACAGGAGGCAAGAGAACATAAAGCATATAACCATGAACTGTAATTACCATCTAACTGGTTAAAATCTTCAATAATAATTACATCTACCATAGAAGTCATTATCGGAGGTCACACACACGTCATTTTCTTGCACATTTCGGAAACAGTTCCTTTTGAAATATTTAAGTTTTATTCCACTCCATTCAGAAATTAAACTAAAAAAGGAGCACCAGTTTCGATATTCACGTACACCCCCGCTACAGCTTACTTCTAGCATCGCCGGTTAACCTCCTCAGGCCGGGCCAACACGATAATTTACCTCGTAATTAGCACTCTTCGTATTCTAACAAAAATGTCCGTATTATTCCCACTGTTCGAGTAATCTTTTTTTATTTATTGTAAACCGACCACTTTGTCTAAATGAGGATCTCTTGACCCGTTTAATTTTGCTAATTTTGTTTCGTGCTATTTACTAGTGATTTAATGGCCTGCCTAAAATTGTGGTAGAATAAAATTTCGACATTGAAATGAAACTAATATAACGAATTTTATCTCTGTTTTTTTTTGTTTATTTTCCCCCAATGCAACGTTTCGAAAGTCCGCCCCGTGACTCCGCCGTCCGCCCTGTGACCACGAAGTGCTGCAAAGCCTTCGAAACAATGTCTAACATTCCCGTAAACGTAAGGAATCATCATAAAATTTCGAGACGAAGAAGGTCCTACAACACTCAAACGTCGTTATAGATAATTGCTTCCACAATGACCCGCGCTACATATTTTTGACTGGGAATTTCGCGGGTTAAGAGGACTTTGATTATTCATCAATCATCGCAGTGTGGGTGTGCACTCACAGGTATTTAGTGTATATTTACAGAACTAAATACAAACAAAAGGTTGCAAATTAGTGGGCGCGTCATCATGGATGCCATTACTTATATTGGCCCTTCGCCTGATATTGACTACTGATATTCGCTTACGCACAAATTATATTAAGATCCACAATAGCATTATTAACTTCAAGTATTATGCGGTAAGCTTTCAGTCATTAGTATAAAATATTTGTCATCACACACACAGTGGTAGGAATTTATTTTCACCCAATAGATTATATTAATTTGGACTACGCACACTAGCTAACTTCGAAAATTTTCACTGTGTGCATTGCATAATTATTGTGGTCAGTTTACTGTACAAGAATAAAAAGAAACATGATGATACACACTCAAAATTGCGAAAATGTTGAAACTCAATTTGCCCATACAAAGAAAGAAGCGCTTATAAATACACTTTTAAATTATGTATGGGACGAAGCATCACCTGATACAGTTTGTTTTCAAAGTATAAATTATTTTAATGAACGTCGAGAACCTGGAATACTTCGCGGTTGTGTTGCTTACATTAAACTATTTTTAAACAACTGAGAGGCGATATTGGTTTTATACAGCGAGTCACTGTCAGTAACCGCCTTTAGCTAGGTGCTATTATGTGTAAAGGTGCTAGTATGCCTGTAAAGTAATACGCATACATAGCATTACGTCTTTTTCCTTTATTCAGGGGAAGGCAGAGGTGTGAGACACCTATATTACGCCAGCTACGTTAGGCTTTGAGTTAAATGCTCTAGGATGTTAGGTCCCATGTGATAGATGTAATAGATAGTATTATTGTATCACATCATGGGACGGAATTCGTATAAGTAGACATCAGACCAAGCTCTTATTTCACGATTTTTAATAAATGTTACTCAAAATATATAATGAATGACAAAGAAATAAAAAATCAATGCACTCGTCACGAGATTGTCATCACATGCTAACCATTTTTTTTTATACGTTAACTGGAGGTTAAACTTTAATTGATAAATATTAAATAGATTAATTAATATAGTGTGAATGTAAAATATGCATGTTGCTTTATTGTATGTCAAAGTTTTAAGTAGAGACGAACAAAGAACAACATCTTAAAACGAACAATAAAACAATAATATCTTAAAATAAAGTTCAACTGTTGCAAGGAAATAAGCATCCGTTGTAAACTCGTTTATCACGTGTTATCTTACTTCTTACTATAATATACTTAATAAAATGATGCTACATTGCATATTATCTCGACGATAATGCAATTTAAAATCTACCACCAATGCATTTGATTCAAAATTATAAGATACTGTCTACTGAAACAAATAAAAAAATATAAACCACAGAACTAAATAGGTAAATAATTTATTAATTTAAATACAATTTACTTACATAAAGCAGATCAACCACAATTTTAAAGTCCAAACACTTAGAAACTAGTTTTGCCGAAGATAAAGTTGCCTGGTGCGTTCACGTCCTCAGTAGAAAAGTACTCGTTGAAGAGTGCCTGGAACTCTGCCCAGGAGACGGAGGCCTTGCCCGATGCCATCTTCTTGAAAGCAGCAATAGCCTCGCTCTTGTCCAGTCCAAAAGAGGCATAGACAGAGGAGAACTCCTCACTGTCGATGGAACCATCATTGCTAGCGTCTTCCAGTTGGAAGATGAACTTGCAGTAAACGTTCTGCCAGTCAGCAGGACTGCTGGAGTAGCTGTCCCACAGCGCAATCCACTCGTCCTTCGACACTTGCCCGTCGTTGTCGGTATCAGCTTTGCTCAATCCTTCCCACACTTTGTTGAGGGCGTCTTCTACTTCTTTGTATTTAGCATCACCGGCCTTCCAGCCCCTCAGCTGAGATATTCTTGAAACTGCCAGCTCGAAGTCCTTCTTATCAATGGTACCACTTCCATTGGTGTCGAAGAATGCGGTAAAGACGTGGAGGAGCTTCTTCTTTCTGAAGTCGGAGACCATGGTTGCTGTTTCAAATTTAACTGATGGCATGTCGGCGGGCTAGTTAGTTTATATAGTTAGCAATGTTGATAGTGGTTATCAGTGATTTTCTCAGACACCACGGTAAATAATGACGCAAGTGTGATATCAAACTTCGACGACTGCATTGCAGATTTGTGCTAGATGGGTGTAATTTTTACCATCGTCTGCATCGACCACGCAAACAGTACGCGTTTAATGATTCATACATATATTACTAGCTTTTTACGCAGCTACCCTCGTGTCAAAGACCTTTCTGGGATAAAATTGTAATTGTGCTCTTTAACATATCTATGTTAAAATAAATCTATCTAATACAAATAAATGTGTGTAAAACTTCATTCAAAACCTTGCAAATAACAAACTGTTGCATTAATTTTAATATTATTTCAAGACCACAAGTAAACAACAAGTAGGCTAATTGTCAACTGTTTTTATAACTAGTCTAGCAATTATTTGCTTGGCCCTACAATACCGTCATTCTCTATACTAGTTAGAAGGTCTCCCGTTCATCACAGCATTGTGTATTTCTGTAGTCTAGCAGCAGACAGAGTTCATCTGGTTCGGTACTAACCTAACCAGATGAACTCTTCCATTCGATAGCGCCACCACTAGTATCTAACAATATTTCCGGACGTACAACAAATCCCCTATCTTTTTCAGTTTCCAAATTCCAACTGTGCAGTTGGCACATAGATTCGCAATATCTTGTCGATCCTAATGTAGATGTTTGTAGATGATGTATGTGATCCATGAGTACTTTTGGTCTATCTTAATGGCTAAGGATCCATATATAACACAACTCATGTCAGTAGTGTCATATTGTAAATACAAAAACTGGACAAGTGTGAGTTGGACTCGCGTACCGAGGGTTCCGAACAAACTTATAGATAAGGTATGTAAGTATATAACTTTAATAGTTCATCAAAATTATTTAAGAAGTTAATCAAATTTAACCCTTCAAGGCCCGCTTATATATATAGATGTATGAGAAAACCTACTTATATGGACACCGGTGTCCGTCGCAGGCCTTGACAGACTACAAAGATTATATTTTCACTTTTTTATTATCAAAGTACATATTTACAGTTTTCAGACTTTTCCCTTTGCATGTACTGCAAGATATTGCTTGTTGCAAAATTTCATGACTCTAGGTCAACGGGAAGTACCCATATAGGTTTTGATACCCTTGCGAAATCGCGAAATATGCGACATAAACTGTCATATCTTTTGATCGCGTTGACTTACAACTTTGTTTTTTTTTTGCAGGTAAAAGAGTCCGTAGACATGAGCATTTGATATGAATTTGAACTTGATACCTTTACGCGTGCCTAAGAAAAACGGCCTAGACAGACCGACAGACAGACGGACAACAAAGTAACCCTATAAGTGTTCCTTTTTCCTTTTGAGGTACGGAACCCTAAAAACTTAACACTTGACTGACAACGCGGCAACGCACTGCGTAAACCGGAAGCTATTTTAGAAACAATGTGTTTTGTACACATTTTTGGGATGAACGTTTTAAGAGCGTTTTCGATATTTCACAAAGTACAAATGACGCAATCTTGCACCACTGTGTATCTATTTCAAATAAGTGTTTGATTATTTTTATCATAAAATCTTATTACTAGAATATAATCAGCGTGCCCATTTTAGTATTTAGATAGCACCTATTAATATAATATTATAAAATGTCTTTTCGTTTAGCTCTTTACTAAAAGTGATGTAGTGGAGTAGAATTCATAAATTTTTTTATCATTTTTATCCGACTGCAAAAAGAGGAGTGTTATGTTTTTCAAGTGTATGTATGTAAGTATGTATGTATAATTCTTTGTCACGCCCTAGCGCCTAAACGGCTTGTCATATTTTTATGTAGTAGTGTCAATAGATTCTTCTTAGTCGTGAGAGTGCCACTGAGTACATCAAAATAAAAAAAAAACAAAGTAAAGGAATTGTGGCGGGAAAAAGTATCTTAAAAAAATGTATTCAAAATACATCGAGTATGATATCAAAATAAAGAATTTTGAACGGTGGTTACGAATATATAGATATATAACTTGTATGTTTTATTCTAGTTTAGAATAGGATATGCTAATAAATCACATCACACTTCACACTAATAATATAAATGCGAAGTTAGTGTTAGTTTGTTACCCCTTCACGGTAAAACGGCTTGACGGGTTTGGCTGAAATTGGGCACACAGGTAGTTTATAATCTGAATTAACACATAAGATACTTTTTATCCTGGTATTCCCACAGGAACGAGTAAAACAGAATTAAACCTATTTCCAACCTCAAAAAAGATAGAATTAAAAAAAAAAAAAAACAAGCAAAACCCCGACTGCGTCAATATCTGCCAGCATTATTAAATTCATTGTAGAACTGAAACAAAAAAAGAATTTGAATATTATATTTTGGTTTTGAATAATCTTAGTCGACAGTGTTCACAAACGCAGTCGGAGGCATCTGCTCACTCCGAGACTTCGTTGCTCTACCTATATCACCACCAAATTATGAGAAGTGAACGCGTTATGCCTCCGACAGCGTTTATGAATACTGTCAACTAAGATTATTCGAAACCAAAATAATATATTCAAATTAAAATCTCGCGTCCATCTTGTCAGTTCTTTCATAATTCTTTTTAATAGTGTAAGTAAATCGTGATGGTAGCCATCAACCAATAAGAAGCGAGTTGTTCGTCTTATTTGATCCTAAGTCTATGGTATCAAGTGCTACGGCAACAAGTAGTGTGTTCACTTGATAATGTGATAGTTACAACATATTTGCTTGTATATTGTTATCTCCATATACAAACATACACGCACTTAATTCAACAAACAGAAATATTGTTATATTGATACGTGACTTGTTACAAGCATTTCAAGAATTATACGCCGATAAACAAACCAGCGGTGTCATGGTGTTAGGTGCTGTCTGTCATAAACAACCACAATTATCAAGAATTAACATTAAAAGGAGAGATATTAGAACTTAGAAAAACGGGATTTGTCTAGTACCAAAAAACAAACCAAATAATATTTATTATTTGGAAAACAAACTCAAGATTTTGTCGGCTGTACAGCCTGTAATAAGCATTCCAGTAAAAATATATTTAACCGAGACAATTTTTTTACTTGTGATAATGAATAAAACGTTTTGTGTAAAATTATTAGAAAATTTAATTAACCTGGATTCAAAACAACTTTACACGTATCTACATTTCAAGGTGTCTTCCTAGACGTCTCACATAGTTTATAACCCTGATACCAATGATGGCAGTATTCAATATACACAGTACACAGTAGTGGGGCTAGGACCCTCCCCTGTATCAGCGTGACAGATAGGAGACATCTGTCACGCTCGTCCGCACGCCTATCTCATACATAGACACAACAACTAGTAGATGTGACTCAAATCAAATCAATTAGTTAGTAATTAGGGCGATGTCTGGCGTAATTGTTTTTAATTATTCTTTTTTACATATAGAATACTAGCTTTTGCCCGCGGCTCCGCCCGCTTTAAAAAGTTTTTCCGGGATAAAAGTCCCGCTTTATATTTTCCCGGGATAAAAAGTAGCCTATGTGTTAATCCAGGACATGATCTACCCGTGTGCCAAATTTCATCGAAATCCGTTTAGTAGTTTTTGCGTGAAAGAGGAACAAACATCCTTACATCCAAACATCCAAACATCCTAACATCCAAACATCCAAACATCCATACATTCTTACAAACTTTCGCCTTTATAATATTAGTAGGATTACAAAATTTAATAACTGCTTTATTTTTCAATAGATTTTGATGCTGATTTCACAGAAGAAATTCTTTTTCGTATTATTTTCTGTAACATCCTACTAATATTATAAAGGCGAAAGTTTGTAAGAATGTCTGGATGTTTGGATATATGGATGTATGGATGTTTGTTACTCTTTCACGCAAAAACTACTAAACGGATTTCGATGAAATTTGGCACATGGGTAGATCATGTCCTGGATTAACACATAGGCTACTTTTTATCCCGGGAAAACATATAACGGGACTTTTATCCCGGAAAAACTTTTTAAAGCGGGCGGAGCCGCGGGAAAAGCTAGTATAAACTAATGTACAAATCAAACATGAGAAACTATCATATTGCTTTTTCAGAAGTGAATACATTGACTTTCACCGAATGAAAAAACTTAAAAAAATTGCGTAACTTTGACTCGAACCCAGAACAACGTAATGATTTTTTTTAAATAAACCTATTCTTTCACACAGCTAATCTGACTAGATGACGTTTCAGATATCTATGATCTAGACCTGACCTTGTGTTAGAGATCGTCAGGTAGCCTAATCTGTAAACTTGGGGATTAATTTTAAACAAAATTTCCTATAACACATTGCCATAGTTAATCATCACTAAGCCATGGATTATAGTATTATAAAGTGCATGGTAATTATAATGAGGTGACATAAAACGCACGGTTCCCTATGGAATTACATAAATGTATATGTAATAATATTGTTACGCATCTTAGCTTTAAGCCTAAATATCAATGTGCACAATAATCATTACGCATAATTGTTTTAGCATAAAATAAAAAAAAAACATAAATACAAAAAGCACAACCATCAGAACGACTAACGTCAAATAGCATAAATATCAAAAGTCATAAAAATAATTAAGCATCATTCATGTTTGTGGAAACGTCTTAAAGTCGGTTCTGGCACTCGCCGGCCGCTACCGCGGCACGCTCGCTTCGCTCGCTCGGCGTGTGCGGTGGTTTATGAGCACCTAACACGCTCGTCGCTTCGCTCCTCGCTAACCTACTGTACACTTCAAGTGTACGCTGGTCGCTATCCGAGCGCATACAAATATGCTAACATCAACTGACAGCTTGCTTTTACATTCGGGTTTTGTCAGGGGAACATTGTCAAATCATTCCTCTGCGGGTAAAATAATTCTTAAATATAATTATTCAGAAATTGAGGACATTTTCGAAGTATTACTCCACCGTATAACGAGAAAAGTGTAGCGAATGATATAAATCATAATTATCTTAAAGCTGTAATTATATTGGTACATATTGTTGCACCTGTGTGTGCAAAATTAAATTAATAATAATTTTTCTAGGATATATAACGATGTTTAGTGCCTCTCTCTAAAGCCCTATCTATTGCTTCATAGTTCGGCACTAATGTTATAATACAAGGCCGGTAATGGCGGACAGGACGCTCGCTCGCTTCCCAAATCGACCGTGATCATAGATTTTTTACTTCCAAACCACTTGGGGAGATGATAACCTGATACAGTGCTATTGATATCATCTGAGATATTATGGAGATGGGATTGAACCCGTGACCTATTATTTCTCAGCCCGCTGAATTCACTAGACCACGATTGGGCGAAATGGTTCGTGATAAATATTACTTAATGTTTGGAGATATCAACACTCTCTATTTCTTTCACTAATCAACAGTGTACTATAATTATGGAACTGGTGACTACAAACATTGACCTACGAAAAAAACTAAAACTAGTGATATTTCTAGGCACTATAAAAATTACAGTGACGTAATTTAACTTGCTAAACCAAACAACAGTTGATTGGTTGATACACCTTGCGTCTGCGCCGCGCCTAAAAAATAAACATCCACAATTACCCCTAACAACTGTAGCTAATTATTATCAAACCTTTTTGTAACAGTACAAAATGCGTTTTTATCACTAGGATTTATTTTGATAGTATTATCTATTTACGTGCGTCATTACGGGAGACTTCGTATCTCTGATAACGTATAATAATTATTCATCACTACATAGTATAAAACAAAGTCGCTTCCCGCTGTCTGTCCCTATGTATGCTTAGATCTTTAAAATTACGCAACGGATTTCGATGCGGTTTTTTTTAATAGATAGAGTGATTCAAGAGGAAGGTTTTTATGTACTTTTATCCCGGAAAACTTATAAACGCGGGCGAAGCTGCGGGCAAAAGCTAGTATCGTATAAAAATAATCTGTTTAATGCAATAACCAAATAAATATCATTATTGCATCACAAGATTATTGAGTATTACGCGTGTCCGACGGCGTAGAATAGTACCTTTTTACATATACATATATACATATACACTCACGCCTGTTATCCCCGAAGGGGTAGGCAGAGGCGCAACTTTTGCACCCACTTTTCGCCGTCATTCCGTCCCATGATGTGATAGGGGGCGAGCCTATCGCCATATCGGGCACAAATTCCAGACTCCGAGCTGATACTGAATACAAAAACTCAATATCACTTTGCCCGACCCGGGAATCGAACCCGAGACCTCAGCATTGCAGTCGTACCATAGTACAACTACGCTACCGAGGCAGTCAGCACCTTTTTTGTACGAGGAAAATAGGCGAGAGGGGCTTCTTGTTGTAACTGAACAGTGTCCTTCATAAAACTACTAGATTTCAGAAGAATCCTGAGTTCGTTACCGGCTTTTAAGGCAGGTATAAATTGAGATACGCAGCAACGTTTCAAGCCAAGCAATAAAAAAAAACGAGTGGACGCTGCCTGGCGTAGTTTCACACGTGCATTTGGAGCGACTTTGACGCCTCTATAACTTTACTTCTTCACGGTAAAACGACTTAATGGGTTTGGCTGAAATTTGGCATATAGATAGTTTACAAAAAAAAGGAAACTAAAAAGATGGAAACTAAAAAAAAAACAAAACCTCGACTGCGTCAATATCTGCCATCTTTATTAAATTCATCGAAGAGCTGAAAAGATAGAAACAAGATTTTAATTTGAATATTTTATTTTGGTTTTGAATAATCTTAGTTGACAGTGTCCACAAACGCAGTCGGAGGCATCTGCTCACTTCGAGATTTTATTGCTCTACTTATATCACCTTCCAAATTATGAGAAGTGAGCGTGTTATGCTACGCATACGACCACCCATAAACAGTAGAAACACCATCCAGCACCTTAACTTACAAGGTACTGTGGCATTCCACTGCGCTCGCCATCCTGGCACACAGATGTTTAAGTCTCATTATGTCTTGTAGTTACACTGGCTACAATGCCCTTCAAACTGAAACACAACAGTGCATGCACACTCCTGCTTGGCGGTAGAAATAGACATTACTATGGTACCCACCCAGACGGACTCTTGGATATGAGAGTCCTACCACTATTAAAAATTTGAAGCTCAAGATTTGACTTGGCTAGTCTTCACATACAATTTTTCTTATATTTGGCTAATAAACTTACCTTCTGTTGTTACTGTTTTTATATTGTAAGGTCAACATATCGTACTCTTCTAAAAATGTTGTTTTCTGATAAAACTAATCAAGACAAGTCTTGAGCTTAAAATACTAAGTTATCTGCTTTGTGTAAATAATTCGACGGTTCAAATTTGAGAAGTTATATTTTTAAATGTCATACAATGTCGTTGCAGAAAAAGAAAGAAATATTAGCTAGTCTAGCCGTAACACACTGTCCGTAACAGCTAGCCACGGACGTTGTGTGGTCTGCCGCATCTTCGAGCTTCACTTCGGCTAACCGTATCCTCACGGTCATATTACAGGCCTCCACAATGGTCAGTGCTTCTACGAATGTGCCCGCAGTTCGCTGCAACGACGGCGTGGAGGGAATGCGACAATATTCAACCGGTGCGGTGGACGACAGGTCGTATGTTAGTTCGTTCATATTATGCGGTTTTCATGTAAAATAGGACATATACGCAATAGCGCACAGAATTACGCCCAGTACGTTATAGATGTATTGGGTAAAACCTACTTAAAGTGTTGTGTGAACTGCGATTCAAACCTAAGATCCGCCAGCAATATGTAGGATAGAACTAACGACCTCCATCTCGGCAGTCCGATCCGCTCACCACTAGACTATCACTACTTCGGGTAGATGGGATAGCGATAAGATATAAGTTTTAAATGAAACCATTCTATTTTATTTACAGTTTATTTATCAAAAACTTATCAATTAGGTAGATATAAATTAAAGCAGACAATAAGATTACATAATGAATAGCGTACTATTTAGAGTACCTACAGATAACGTCTATCTATTGTTAACAGAATTGCAATTCATAAATTATCAGGTAAACCATGCATGATGATTTCTTGAGGATATTTCTGGTTCTTATGCATTGATGTATGAAATTATTGACCTTTATTTGGCATGATACCTCGGAGCTGTGCCTTGTTGTACTTTGCAGTTCGGTCCCGGCGTTAGTACTATTTATCGGGAAGCACTGTTAGTCAGGCAAACGTCCGGATCCCATCATTGAGTTAACACATCGAAAATATTCTTAAAAATTATTCGAAATATTATCAATGGCTGTGCTTGTGCAGACCACACAAGTAACATCCGAAAATGAAATTACCGGGAGCCTCCTCGTTTTCAGTGATGAAATATTCCTTCCACAGTTGCTGGAATTCGGGCCACGTGATGGTCTCCTTACCTGCTGCCATCTTCTTAAAAGCGTCAATACTTTCCTTTTTGTCGAGGCCGAAAGACGCATGGACAGACGAAAACTCTTCGCAGTCAATGGAGCCGTCATTGCTAGAGTCTTCGAGCTGGAAGATGCAGAGGCAGAGCAGGTCCTGCCATTCCTTGCTGCTTTCGGGGTTCTTTGCAAAGTCGTCCCAGATTTCGATCCATTCGTCCTGGGTCACTTTACCATTGTTGTCCTTGTCGGCATGGGCTTGAAGACCGTTCCAGATTGCGAGCAAATTCTCCTCGAGAAGGCTGTAGGTGGTGTCTCCTTGTTTCCAGCCTCTCAAGGTAGCGATGGTGCTTGCAGCGACTTGGAAATCGTTCTTGTCCACATAGCCGTTCCTGTCGACGTCAAAGAAAGCGTTGAAGATGTGGAGGAGCTTCTTCCTTCTAAAGTCTGACACCATTTTTGCGTATCTACTGATTGTAGTAAACGAAAGAGCTATCCGACCATTTATATAGATTCAGCCTTACTTGGTTATCAAGTTGTATTTAATCAGTTTTCGCGCAATTATCGTTTATCTTGTTTTCAAATTGGCTTGAAGTTATCAACAAGCGATGTGGTATTACGAACAATCTATGTGCTTTTAGATTAATTTCGTTATTATTATAATTCAGAAAATTTTAGTTACATCAAATTGTGAGAAAGCGTTAAATGGCATGACTTTCCTAGGAGTATCTGTTTCTTGAAAACACGAAAATAATTCAAACGACTGTATAAATGATAATAATTGAATGCTATTACATTAAAATCCAAAAACATCAAGCTTACTTCATACTCAATCGTATAATAAAATGGTTCAATAACATTGCGATTATTTTACATCCCGGAAATATCGGAGTTGAGTAAAGAGTTGATGTATTAATCAACCGTGGAAGCAAAGCAATACATCAGGGAGACAACTTTAAACAAAAGCGGAGATACATTGCTAGATGCCCTCCGACTATAGATTGTTCCTACACGCATGAAATGTTTACAATATCTACAGTGTTTTTCTTTGTGTAATCGGAAATACCTATACATATAATATGTATAGTAGAACATAAATGAATTCTGTATCAGCCCGGAGTCTGGAATTTGTGCCCGATACGGCGATAGGCTCGGCCCCTGTCACATCATGGGACAGAACACGCCCGAAAACTAAAGCATAAGGCGTCATAAGGCCATAATATTACACTAAAACCCCACAATACTAACAGTATTATAGGCGTATTGTAATGTTGCCTAAGGCAACATTACAATACGCCTATAAGGATATCTGTATCTTATCTTATATCCATAAATAAAGGCTATATTAAAATATACAGCAAAAGCACAAGTTATCAGGTGGAAATATTTATGACTTGCTCGTGCATCGCTTGTATCGTTATTTCGTTTTAATAGCAGGTGTATTACGAGAAGGTAATTCTGGGTAGATGTCAAATGATTCCTGTCGCTAGTGACAGCGTACTGATGTGTTACGATTAGAACATCGAAGCCAGATTAATGACTGGGTCATTATACTTGTAATTGTTTTGTAATTCAAAGCTGAGATGTGTTACGTCTACAGAGATGCGGTATGTGGTACTAGATACATGATCCTGAATTTCGATGTCAAGCTGTCACAATGGGGCTTATATTTCGGAGATTCTTTATTGCAGGTGAGGCCGCAAGCAAAACATGTTTCCTAAGAAATTGACTTACTCCATCTTACTTACTTTTAAATAATTTGAAGTGTCCAAACTATGTATGGGAATAGTTGACTTGTAAAATTTATTCCTCTTGTTTGGACTGACTTAACATCCACGATTTGCGTAAACTGTTGATAAACGAACATCATACATACATATTACTAAAATTATTACTGGTAGTAATAATTTTAATAATAATAATTAATCTCAACGCCTACAACAGACGTGGCCTGAGTGTGGTGGAGTGATTGGCGTCCATTTTATCAAGGCAGCAATCTATGCTTAAACCCCCCGGTGTCTTTAACATCGTGTAAAAAAACTGAGTCAATTATTAAAAAAAAAAAGGTTATTATTATATCAGTCCAGTTTAGGGTTGCCAATCGTCCTATTTTCCCAGGACATAGTCTGGTTTTTGTAATGTCGTCGGATGCAGCGTCCTATGCTTTTTCAAGCGGTCTGATATGATTATTTAGGTTAGATTTTCATTTAATTTAACCTATTTTCACTACATATTTATCTAACTATTGCTACTCTATTACTGTGTCCTGACACAGTAATAAAATAGCAGTAGTTAAATAAAAAAACAGGTTTTTAAACTGAATTTTCCAGGATTTAAAAATTTATGATCCTAGTTTTTGAAAGTTATTGGAATCCCAGTCTAGAGAGGAGGACCTCAACCCTTTATCTATTTCATTCACCAAGCAACAGTTAACTATAATCTATAGAACTTTTGACTACAAATATTGAGCTCCAGAAAATACTAAAACTGGTGTTATTTCTAGGCATGAAGTCCTAGATTAGGTACTGAAAACCGACAGTGATCTAATTTAAACTACTAAACCAAACAACAGTTGATTGGTTGCTTCACCTTGCGCGGCGCCTAAAAAAATTAATATCCACAATTACCTCCAACAACTGGAGCTAATTATTATCTAGACCATTTTGCAACAGTGCAAAATGCATTTTTATCACTAGGATTTATTTTGATAGTATTATCTATAAATAACGTGCGTCATTACGGAAGACTACGGGAGACTTTGTATCGCTGATAACTTATAGTAATTCATATGGTACCTAAGAAAATAATCTGTTTAATGGAATAACTAAATAGCAATAAATATCATTGTTGCATCACAAGATTATCAAGTCGTAGAGTGTCCGATGGCGTGGAATAGCACCTTTTATGTAAGAGGGTAAATGAGTAAGAGGGGCTTCTTATGGTAACTGAACATTGGCGTTCAAATACATTCACGATTTCAGAATTCTCAATGAGATGCCGACTTTTAAGGTATAAATATGTCCTTTCTTGAATGGATACAACTAAATGTTTATAAATACAGTAAGCATATTATATTATAACTAGCTTTTGCCCGCGGCTCCGCCCACGTGTAAAAGGTTTTCGGGGATGAAAGACCCGCTTTATATTTTTTCTGGGACAATAATAGCCTACGTTACTCGCTGATTAGTAGCTTAATATTGTTAAAACATTTTTTTTTATCTATCCAGTGGTTTTTGAGTTTATTCGTTACAAACATAAAAAAAATATAAATGTTTCCTCTGTAAGTATAATATTTTCCTAATCATGAATTAAGTCCCGTTCCCGCGGGAAGATACAAAGTAGCTTAAGAGGCAAGGGAAAATTGATAATGAGTATTTTCTAATAAAACCTACTATTAAAACTACAGAAATTTCATAAAAAAATTCCACCAGTCCGTAGGTATTGATTATAATATATGATCAGTGTGTAATGTAATTCTCCTAGCCAGTTTCGGCCACGGCGGCCAATCTCAACGGAGATCAGCCAGGTACGCAGGAGATATTATAGTGCACAAGTTTGTGCACAATACATAGGTGGACTCGCTATTCCTTCACTCTCATAGTCCGGTGAGACGGTAATCCGACATGACCGGAGAGAGATCAGGCGCAGGACCAACGACTTTACGTGTTTTCCAAGGCATGGGGGTATCACACCGCCAACGTCCTGACTCCGAGCTGCGACTGAGTAATGTTTAAGATGAAAAAACTCATCATAATGTTTTTGGCTCGACCCGGGATTCGAACCCAGGACCTCAGGTATTCGTACTCGTAACGCGTACGCAATACAACTACGCCACCGAGGCAGGCGATAATATGATCAGTATCTTGTTACTATATCCAAGTCTTTTTTTTTTATGGCATCGAATGACGAGACGAGCATGCCGTTCGCCTGATGGTAAGCGATACGACCACCCATGAACAGTAGAAACACCATCCAACACCTTGAGTTACAAAGTGCTGTGTGGCATTCCACTGCGCTCGTCATCCTGAGACATAAGATGCTAAGTCTCATGATATCCTGTTGTTTAACTGGCTACAATGCCCTTCAAACCGAAACACAACAGTGCTTGCACACTGCTGCTTGGTGGTAGAAATAGACATTGCGGTGGTACCCAGCCAGACGGACTCTTACATATGAGAGACCTACCACCAGTACGGCTGGCCGTGACTCGCTGTCCGTAGCAACTATGGCTAGCTGTTGATGTTATGAGGTCTGCCGCACCGTCGAGCTTTACTTCGGCTGACCGTATCGTCTCGTTCATATTACAGACCACCATAATGGTCAGTTTTTTTTTTGTTTTAGTATGGCCATCTTCGGCTCATTAGGGACGGCTGCGGGCTTCCTCCGACTCACGTCTAAGTTGTCGTCCGCAACCGCCCCTGCGCGTACCGCTTTTTTGCGGTCCTTTTGCTGTTGCGGGGGCTCAGAAGCCCCCGAAACACCGTACCGTGTCCACCTTTTGGTGTCCGAGGCAGCGTGAGACACGCTGCCTCGGACATGTCCATCACGGGGGTCACAGAAGTTGGCTAGACTAATGGGTGGGCGGCACCTCCCGTCCACCCGTGACCCCCGGAGGCCCCTATTAGTCGCGTTTTACGACAGGCAGGGGATACCGTGGTGGAATTCTGCAAACGCCCCCAATCCACAGGGCGGGAGACGTCGGTCAGTCGTCCACCCGACGCCTCCTACGTCTCGTCTGGCGGCGGGAGGGATCACCACTGCACCATAATGGTCAGTGCTTCTACGAATGTACCCGCAGTTCGCTGCAATGACGGCGTGGAGGGAATGCGACAATATTCAACCGGTGCGGTGGACGCCAAGCCGCATGTTAGTTCGTTCATATTATGCGGTTTCATATAAAAAAAGGACGTACGCGCTATTGTGCGCAGAATTACGCCCAGTACGTTATAGATGTTTTGGGTAAAACCTACTTAAAATGTTGTGTGAACTGCGATTCAAACCTAAGACCCGCCAGCAATATGTGGGATAGAACTTATGACCTCCATCTCGGCAGTCCGATCCGCTCACCACTAGACTATCGCTACTTCGGGTAAATGGGATAGCGATAGGATATAAGTTTCAAAATGAAACCATTCGTTTTTATTTACAGTTTATTTATCAAAAACTTATCAATTAGATTTATAATTAAAACAGACAACAAAATTACATAATGAATAGTGTACTATTTAGAGTCCAGATAACGTCGATCTATTGTTAACAAAATTGCAACTCTGTTCAATATATTCACCATTCACCATCTAACTAGTGGCCTATAAAAACTTTTTTCTTTCTTTCAATTCACAAATTATCAGGTAAACCATGCATGATGATTTCTTGGGGATATTTCTGGTTCTATTGGATTGATATGTGAAATTATTGAGCTTTATTTGGCATAATGCCTCAGAGCTGTGCCTTGTAGTACTTTGTAGTTCAGTCCCGGCGTTGGTACTGTTTATCGGGAACACTGTTAAGCTGCGTATCCATTATTCGCTGCTGGCACGCGTGCCATGAACACACGCGCCAAGAGTGGAACGCGCTCCAAATATTTTGAATAATATCACGACCGTCTCAACTGGCGCGCGCGCCACAACTGAGCAGTAAGCTTCCTTTGATGCGCGGTAAAAAACTAACTCTAGATGGAACGGGCCGCTCTAGTTCGAGCGTTCCAACAAACACATTGGCGCGCCTTTCTCCTCTTGGAGCGTGAAGTCGATACGCGGCTTTAGTCAGCCAAACGTCCTGATCCTATAATTGAGTTAAACACATCGAGAATATTCTTATAAATCATTCTAAATATTATAAATGGCTGTGCTTGTGCAGACCTCACATATAACACCCGAAAATGAAAGTACCGGGAGCTTTCTTGTCTTCGGAGATGAAATATTCCTTCCACAGTTGCTGGAATTCGGGCCACGTGATGCTCTTCTTACCTGCCGCCATGTTCTTGAAGGAGGCATCGGTTTCCTCTTTATTGAGACCGAAAGACTCATACACAGATGAGAATTCTTCGCAGTCAATGGAGCCGTCATTGCTAGAGTCTTCAATCTGGAAGATGCAGAGGCAGAGGAGGTCCTGCCATTCCTTGCTGCTTTCAGGGTTCTTTGCAAAGTCGTCCCAGAGCTCGATCCATTCGTCCTGGGTCACTTTACCATCGTTGTCCTTGTCGGCATCGGCCTGAAGACCGTTCCAGATTGCGAGCACATTCTCCTCGAGAAGGCTGTAGGTGATGTCTCCTGGTTTCCAGCCTCTCAAAGTAGCGATGGTGCTTGCAGCGACTTGGAAATTGTTCTTGTCCACATAGCCATTCCTGCCGACGTCAAAGAAAGCGTTAAAGATGTGGAGGAGCTTCTTCCTTCTAAAGTCTGACACCATTTTTTGCGTATCTACTGATTGTAGCAAACGAAAGAGCTGTCCTACCATTTATATAGATTCAGCCTTGCTTGGTTATCAAATGGTATTTAATCAGTTTTCGTGCAATTATCGTTTATCTTGTTTTCAAATTGGCTTGAAGTTATCAACAAGCAATGTAGTATTACGAAAAATAATAATAATAATAATAATAATAATAATAATAATAAGCCCCCTAAATCCAACCACACGTCCAAATCGAACATCTGATTACGTGGGGGGCGGGCAACGCAAAAACAATGTACTGGTGCGGCTAACGTGGCTCTGGGAACCCATTAATATGGAGACCCGATCTAAAAGAAAATTGAGAGGACCGCTGCCCGGGGGCGATCGCCGGGGCGCACCTGGAGCTGACGCTGGGTGCTCCAGTATACGATCCGTCAGCGGTGAGGAGCTGAGCAGGCGGGCTCCCACCGGGGATTCACAACCCGAAAATGTTACAGCCGATAGTAGGAGTAGTAGCCCCCATGAACCGTTTAGCCCGAGCACTGCATCTTATAATCCGTCGGTGCAATCTTCGCCAACTTCTTCGGAGCATAAAGATACACCAACACCAGTCTTGGATGTTTCACAGGAGGCATTCGCCATTCAACCTGTGACCACCAAAGCCGGAAAACCCAGAGTGCGCATGAGTTGGACTAGTGATATAAATATATTCATCATGCGCACATATTACCAAGTTACAAAGTTAGAAACGGATAAGACTATGTATGGTAAAAAAATATTTGACCAATTCCAATTAAAGTATCCTCAGATAAACGTCTCTGCCCAGCGTATTGCTGACCAAAGAAGAGTTATCATTAGAAATAAACTCTTATCAGACAACTGTTTAAAGAACATCAAAAAAGAAGTCTCGGAACTGTTGAGTAGAGAAGAAGAGCACACAAATACACGGACACTCTCTCCTTTACAGTCAGTCCCCACTAACGAAACAACTACAACACAAAGAAATCGTCTTATTGAGTCTCTGTCTAACTACCGTGCGACATTCATGTCTTTGAGGTTATGTTGTGAGATAATTAAATAAATTTAAAAATTTAAGTGCTATTAAGTGTTACTTCTACTGGATTAGTTTATTGAGTGTTGTATATGTGTATATAAGTTTAATATATTAAAAGACAAAACTATATATTCATCGTTTTTTGTTTTGTATGGTGGTAAGTTTTGTTTGTGTCTCGTCGAGTGTATTGTCGTGTGTTTGTCACCTTCTGTTAATTGTTTTGTGCTAATTGTGCTTAAAGGATGGAGTTTGATATAACTGATCGTAGACCAGAACCCGACCCTCCACCGGATAGTGATAGAAATTTTGTACTGGCTGCACATAATGTGACTATTGGGAACATAAGTAACCAGAATGTTTTCACACCTTCCCCGTCCCCTTCTCCCTCCACAGCATCATATGTAGCCTCATATATTACTTCAGCAGCCCCTAGTATACCTTATACTAGTTCAAAAAAATTAAACACTATAAAAATAATTACAAAAAACAGTCCAATTTCAAAGAAAAAAATTGTATCTAATAATTCATCATCTCAGTTACAAAAGGCTTTATCAAATTCCAATTTGAATATAGATACAGTAATTATAAATCCAGATAAATCTTCTAATGCTTCATCTTTAGGTTCTTCCAATATGGAAACTTCCCCATCTCAGACGGTTGGCCGGGGTCATCCGCTCACAAGGTCACTATACGCCAGTGGTGACTGTGGGCCATTTATCGTATATGTGGAGCTAGCTGAGGCCTCTCCAACTAATGGGTCCACCTTACACCCGATCAAATTTGGAGCTTTCCTTTATAAAAATAAACTGTCTTGTATTTTGCAGGATGGAATTAAAAAAATTGGTCGCAATAGACTTTCTATATCTTTTAAATCTGCAAAGGATGCCAACAATTTTATAGATAATCCTATCTTTCCCCAAAATAAATATAAAGTTTATATCCCCTCTCATAACATATCCCGCATTGGATTAGTAAGAGGAATACCGGTTGAGTGGACACATGACGAAATAGTTGAATTAGTTCAACTTCCACCAGAATCAGGTAAGATAATCAAAACTCGTAGGCTTAGTAGAAAAATTTCTTCTCCTGAGGGTCCTAGTTGGCTACCAACCCAGACTGTTGTGTTTACGTTTGACGGTCAAGTGCTGCCCAAAGAAATTTATTGCTGCTACACACTGTTACATGTCGAACAATATGTCTACCCAACAATTCAATGCTACAATTGCTGTAGGTTTGGGCATACTCGTGCACAGTGCAGGTCTAAACCCAGGTGTTACAAATGCACAGAAAATCATGCTGGGGAATCTTGCACGGTGGAAGAGTCTGATGCTGTTTGCGTTTTTTGTGTAGGACATCATTTTTCCACCAATAAAATTTGCTTGGAGCATAGTAGACAAGCAAATATTAAAAAATTTATGTCTTCTCACAACGTTTCTTATCAAGAAGCAATGTCCAAGTTTCCTGTGATTCATAAGTCTTACGCGAATGTATTGTCATCCTCACCAAATCCACCCCCTCCTAAAGTTACTTCCTATTCCATATCTGACAGTCAATCTTTTCCTACTAAGTCCTATCGTAAAACTGTTTTTCTTAAACCCTCTTCAAGACCTTCTTTTCCTAAATCATACGATCAAATGGCACACCGAGAATTGTTAAAATCTTATGAAATCCCCACACCTAGTAATGGCTGTGCTCTTGTTAATAATCAAGAAAATCCTAACCCATCAAATGAACATGTATCGAAGGAAGTTTTATCGTCTGATTCAATTCAAAATTTAATATCCTCTTTAATTAAAGTAATTACTGACTCTAATATACCGAACCACGTAGCGTGTAATATTATTCAGACCATAACTCTATCAATCTTTAATCTTTTAAAAAATGGATCAAATTCTTCAGTGGAATTGTAGAAGTTTAAATAAAAATAAAACCGACCTCTATTTTCTTTTAAATAAACACAAACCTTTTATTTGCGCTATTTCCGAAACGTGGTTAAAACCACATTCTACTTATAGGATTCCTGGGTATACACTTCTCCGGGATGATAGAAGTGATGGGTGGGGCGGTGCAGCCCTTTTTATAAAAAATAACCTTAGTTTTAATCAACATTCTGTTGTAAATAATAGCAACCTTATTCAATTTGTATCTCTACGCTTTAATAACATTTCTTTTATCTCAGTCTATATTTCACGACGGGATAATTCGGTTGTCCCCATATTACGTAGCTTTTTGTCCTCTATTCCCCCTCCTATTATTTTAATGGGAGATTTTAATTGCCACAACCAGATCTGGGGAGCTCCCAATAATGACTCTTTTGGTATAAAACTTTTAGATATTTTGGACGAATTTGATTTATGTGTACTAAATGATGGATCCCCTACTCGCCGCACTCCTCCCAACATTCAACCTAGTTTTGTTGACATCTCTTTTTGTTCTCCCTGTTTAGCCAGCTTATTATCGTGGTCTTGTCTTCCTTTCTCTCATGGTTCAGACCATTTTCCTATCCTAATTTCATTTCCTTCTCAAAATATTAATGTTCCTATCCTTCCTCCACTTTTACCTTTTATTATTGATCCCACTAAATGGGGTCTTTATGCTGCTCTACTTGAAGAGAAAATTGATCTACTTCCTGTACCTAACCTAATTAACATTAAAGAGTGTTGTGAGGGAATAAAAGACTCCATACTTACGTCTGCAGAGACTATATTCAATAAAAAGAATATTGTCTTAGGCAGAATTCCTTCCCCCCCCTGGTGGGACTCAGATTGTACTAAAGCTATTAAAAGGCGATACGAGGCAGAGTCAATCTGTACGACTGACATCAACCTTGATTCTTTTCTAAACTATCGTAATGTGTGTGCCGCTACAAAGAGAACTTTAAACAACAAAAAACGACAAGGCTGGCGTTCATTTTGCTCATCTCTATCGCCTGACACCCCCTCGTCTCTGGTTTGGAAAAGAATTAAGCATTACAGATTGTCTCGTAAAGTTCATACTCCGTCTTACTACTCAACAAACTGGGTAGATGATTTTTTAGACCGGTTAGCTCCCCCTTCAGTTCCTAATTTGTCCCAAATCCCCTATTTATATTCATACCAGGCTAATTCTTCTACTTTAGATTCGCCTTTTACGTTTCTCGAGTTAAAATCAGTACTGAGTCATATCAAGGACTCCTCCCCTGGACCTGATGGTATACCCTATTCCTTTCTCTCAAAGTCCAAGGATAGTTTTCTAAATTATTTCTTAAAATTAATAAATCTGATTATTGATAGTGGTGTTATTCCTGAGAACTGGAAACACCAATTAATTATTCCTATTCCAAAACCAGGGAAGGACCCTAGTTTTTCTGAATCTTATCGCCCTATTGCTCTTTCATCTACCATTCCAAAAATAGTGGAACACCTAATAAAAAATAGATTGGAATGGTTCCTGGAGCACCATTCTCTACTAGCTAATACTCAATATGGTTTCAGGAGAGGCCGTAGTATTTCTGATAATCATGCTATTTTCACCACTGATATTCATCTGTCATTCAGTCAAAACAAGTCAGTGGTGGCTGGCTTCCTGGATGTCTCAGCGGCATATGATAATGTTAATCTTTGGGTCCTTAGGAACAAATTAGTTCAGCTAAGGTTTCCTAACAAGATAACAGATTTTATTTTTAACCTTTTATCAGGTAGGACTATATCACTGAGGTATCCGGGAGTTCAGCTTGCCACTAGAACAGTATGGAAGGGTTTACCCCAAGGTTCTGTACTCAGCCCTCTGCTGTATGATGTTTACACTGCCGATATGGATCATAACATACCGGATGTGTGTAATGTCTTACAGTATGCTGATGACCTACTTATTTACTCTGCTAGTTATTCTATCAGCTTAGCAAGGGATAATATTGAAAGTGGTATGACTGTTCTATCCTCTTGGCTTAGTGACAACTATTTGGACCTATCAGCCTCTAAGAGTGTAGTGGTTGTCTTCTCTCGAAAACGCCAGATCCCCTATATAAATATTCAGTGCAATGGGACTCCAATTCCTGTAAGGAAAGAGGTAAAATTTTTAGGTAAAATATTTGACAGTAGAATGAATGGTGTAGCCCACATAGACCATATTGTTAAAAAGTGTGAGAGCAGTATAAATATTATGAGATGTTTAAGAGGAGTCTGGTGGGGAGCTCATCCATACTCTCTTAGATTAATATACAATGCAATTGTAAGGAGTCACTTGGATTTTGCCTCCCATTTACTGTCTCCTTGCAATAAAACAGCATTAAGGAAGTTAGAGTTGACTCAAAATAAAGCTCTAAGGATAGTTGTTGGCGCTATGAAAAGCTCACCAACTAATGCCTTACAGGTTGAGTGTTCTGATCCCCCTCTTAATCTTAGGCGACAATATCTCTCTGACAGATATATTTATAAAATTTGTCATTATTCCTATCATCCTCTTTTTTCCAAACTTAGAATATTAAATTCATATATTGCTTCTAAACCATACTGGTCCCACAAAATTTTACCTTGTTTAATTGTAAGTCTCAGGAGGCTAGAGAGTATACACTGTCCTATTAAAAAATACCAAATTCATCCAGCTTTTGCAGTTCAGTATAGCTCAAAAATTACACTACCTTTAGTTGAGTTATCACTTAAAATTACTAAACAATCCTCTGATGCTGAAACTAAATTGAATGAAATTATAAAAAGACGCTGGCCTTTGGCTGATATTTTCTTTACGGATGCATCTAAATTAAGCAAACAAGGTTCTGTTGGTGTTGCTTTTTTACATATGAATTCTAATTTATCTTTCTCATATAAACTACCACATTATTCTTCAGTTTTTTCAGGTGAATGTTTAGCTATTCGGGAATGTATCAAATACATTAAACAGAACAATATTGCTTGTTCTGTTATCTTTTCAGACTCAAAAAGTTGTGTCCAGGCTCTCATCAGTAATCCATTTGCCAAAAACTGTGTTCACCCTATTTCTTTGGAAATAATAGATTTAATTAAATTGTGTAATGAGCAACATCTTCAAGTTACAGTGGCTTGGATCCCAAGCCATATAGGTATAATTGGTAATGAGCAGGTTGATCAATTAGCTAAACACGCTATTGATCACGGTAAAGAAGACTACTTTTCAGTTTATGCTTGTGATCTGATTGCCCTGGCCAAACATGATCTGGAAATGGCTTGGAATACATCTTGGAGGAACTCTAGTTCCCAAAAAGGGGGATGGTTATACAATATACAATCGCACATTACTTTTAGACCATGGTTCTCCAAATTGCGCCTCAGTAAACATATTTCGGCCACAATTTCTCGGTTGAGGATTGGTCATTGCTCTTCACCCGTTCACTTATGTAAATTACATGTTAGAGACTCTTCTTTATGTGAGTGTGGCCTTGACGAAGGATCCGTGACCCATATACTATTTAAGTGCCCTCGTTTCTCATCTCCTTCTCTCTTTGACATTTTGGTAGATCGGGGGGCCCCTCTCCCTGTTAATGTTTCATCTCTCCTTAGCCTAGGTAACAAACCATCTTTGAAAGCACTTGTTTCATTCTTAACAATATATACTATAAAATTATAACTGAAATTAACCTTATGTGTTTGCATGCATTATATAATGTCCTTCGTATTAGTAACACCTTTATTTGTTAACTACCGTAATGTCTATAAATTATTTTGATCATTGGTTATCTGTCTTAAATTTTCTGAACTAAAAAAAAATGTTTTCTTTACTGAAAGAGTAAAATTGGTACACATGAATGCGTCACAATCACTTGACAGCTGACAGTTGACTTGACACTGGCAGTAATATTCCTCAATTTAGAGGAACCAGTTGCCATTTATAAAAAAAAAAAAAAAAAAAAAAAAAAAATCGTCTTATTCAAAGTTCACCTCTCAATCTACCATCAAATGACACAATATCACCTACTCAAACTTTTGAAGCATCAACCCAAACCTCAGTAGTACATACTTTAAATAGAACACAAAGTCAATCTTCACGCGTACTACCTACTGAAAATACAGACGAGTCGTTACAAAATCTCGTTCATCAATTAGAAACTGCACTAACTTTATATACAGGTACTGACCCCACAACTCGTCCAAAATTACCTAGATTAAAAGAAAATAAAAAGCTGTACAAATTTGTTGACATATTTAACAAAGAAATATTAGGTAAATTCTATTCTATAGATTCAGACATTGTAGAAATACATACGCTTATTTATTGCAGCGCATTAGTAATATGTGAAAATTTAGGATATAAAATTAAATCAGAATACGCAGATAATACAAGAAGAAACCGACATAAATCAGACACACCAGCGTGGCAAACTAGAATAGAAAATGACATAAAATCACTAAGAGCAGATATAGGAAGGTTAACGCAGTACATAAACAATAATAGATCAAATAAATTACTAAAGAAAGTCGAAAAAATATTTAACACAACTAAAATTCACTCCTCTCATGAAAAAAATAACACTCGGCCGGAAGAATATCTAGATACACTAAAACAGAAGCTGGCTTTAAAAACACAAAGATTAACGAGATATAAAAAAGCATTACAACGAAAATTAGATAACAGACAGTTTGCTAATAACGAAAAAGGATTTTATAGGTCATTACGTGGGGAAAAGACTAACCAAAACTTCAAATTGCCTAAGCCAGAAGAACTGCAACACTTTTGGAGTGAACTCTGGAAGAAACAAAAAGAACATAATGATAGTTCAAACTGGATAAGGGAGGAAGAAGATAGATGGTCTCATATAAACGAAATGGAATTCACAGATATTACAGGAGAAGACATTGAAATAATTACTAAAAGAACTAAAAACTGGAAGGCTGCTGGACTTGATGGTGTCCACAACTTCTGGTATAAGAAATTTTCAACACTACATGATACCCTTGCAAGAATCGTTACAGATTTACTAAAAGGAATAGAAGAGATGCCAAAATTTATCACAAAAGGAATAACATACATGCTCCCGAAAAGTAGTGACACTGCCAATCCCTCTCAATATCGACCCATTACATGTTTACCTACTCTTTACAAAATTATTACCTCTTGTATTTCAATTAAAATAAACAACCACGTAGTTCAGAACAATATCCTTGCTGAAGAACAAAAAGGGTGTAGGCAACATCATAAAGGATGTAAAGAACAGCTTATAATTGATTCAACAGTACTTAAACATGCTCAAGCTCACAATAGAAATATCCACATATCATATATTGATTACAAGAAGGCTTTTGACAGTGTACCTCACTCCTGGCTTACACGCATTTTGCATATTTATAAAATAAACCCCACTATTATAACCTTCCTGGGGAATGCCATGACTAATTGGAAGACTAGGTTGATTTTGTCAAATAATTCTCAATCTATCACCACTGATGAAGTCACAATTGAGAATGGCATTTTTCAAGGAGATTCCCTCAGTCCTTTATGGTTTTGCTTGGCCTTAAATCCACTATCTCATATACTCAATAGCGAAAATTGCGGTTATAAATTATCACCAAATACTAATATAAGTCATCTGATGTATATGGATGACATAAAATTATTTTCTAAATCTAAGAATGATTTACAGACACTCATTCAAAAGACTACACAATTTAGCAAAGATATTAACATGTCATTTGGACTAGAAAAATGTAAAACACTTCACATACATAAAGGCAAAATAGTACAGGCTGATGGTAATATTGATAGTTATACTGAAGAAAATAATTTCACCCTTATGGAGACGAATGAAACATATAAATATTTAGGCATCCACCAATCGAATACAATAAATCACACTTTAATAAAAAAGAAACTAACTGAAGAATACATACGTAGACTTAATTTAATTTGTAAAAGACCTCTATTTTCTAAAAACCTTTTTAAAGCGATAAACACCTATGCGATACCAATGCTAACATACTCTTTTGGGGTGATCAAATGGTCTCGCACTGACATCAATCAGTTAGAAATTAAAACTAGAACAACGCTCACGAAATATAATAATTTACACCCAAAATCAGCAATTGAGAGGATGACAGTAAGAAGGTCAAAAGGAGGTAGGGGACTCATAGATTTAAAAGTATTATGGGAAGGTCAGGTAAATAACCTACGAAAGTTTTTTTACAATAAATCTGGAAATAGTAATATTCACTTAGGTGCTATAGAATCTGATAAAAACTTTACGCCGTTGAACTTAAATAACAGGAACATCCAAAATAGTTTAGTAAACAATCCCGAATTGGAGAAATTAAATACTTGGCGCAAGAAAGAGTTGCATGGTAGACACCTCCACGACCTCGAACAGGCTCACAATGACCCGGAAGCCTCAAATAAGTGGTTAAAGCTAGGTTCTTTATTCCCAGAAACGGAAGGGTTCATTATCGCGATTCAAGACCAAGTAATTAATACCAAAAACTATAGAAAGTATATAACTAAAGACCCAAATACACAGAATGACAAATGTAGGAAGTGTCACCGTCACCCTGAAACTATCCAGCACATAACAGGCGCCTGTCCGACCCTAACACAAACTGATTACACCCACCGACACAATCAAGTAGTTCATATTATACACCAAAAACTCGCAATTAAACACAAGTTAATAACTGATAAACTTATGCCATACTATCAATACACACCAAAACCGGTGCTGGAGAGTACCAGCTACAGGATGTACTTTGATCGCGCTATATTAACAGACAAAACTATACATAACAACAGACCCGACATCACACTCATAGATAAAGTTAATAAAGAAATATATATAATAGACATAGCAATACCGAATACTCATAACATACAAAAAACTATTACAGAAAAAATACATAAATATACTGAACTGAAAGAAGAAGTCCATAGAATCTGGAAAATGAACAGAGTTTACATCGTGCCGTTGGTGCTCTCTAGCACCGGCGTCATACCAAAATACTTGTTACACTCTCTTAAAGTAATAGACCTACCAGAAAACACCTACATCACAATGCAGAAAGCTGCAATATTAAATACGTGTCGTATAGTTAGGAAATTCTTACAGGAAGATTCCGCCACTCAAACGTTACCAGAACATACAGCACACTTGGCTTAGGCCCGTGGGTTGTATTGAATCACCGAAGTATCTTCAATACTTCGAGAATGTTTAAATAAACAAAATAATAATAATAATAATAATAATTTATTCCACCAATATACATTATAATGTTACACTAAAAATACATTTACATTAATTTCATTTTTCGCAATAAAAATTATCTACTGATACCTATGCTAGGAGAACCTGTGTTATAGGTATCAGTGAAACCTCCAGCAAAAACTATAATTTTATAGTATCATGATAACTGCAACATATAAAATCGGTAAAATTTTTAATCTAAAGCAATACTAAACTGGACGTATGTAAGCTGTTGTGAATGTATGAGGATGTGAGTCAAAAATAACTTTATGTTGGTCTAGATGTAAATTTGTGAGTGTGGGTGCATGTGTATGTGTGTGTGTGTATGTGTGTGAGTGTGTGCCTGTATAATATATGTGTGTATGCGCATTCAATCCTTTCCATTAACTACCCTACATTTACACTACCAAGAAGAGCCTCGGTTTGGCAATAAGACAGGGATAAAAGCCATTTGTTAATAGTAAATTTACAGGTTCTTTTAGTCATATCAAAAATTTTAAGACTGGAGTTGATTTTATTATATAATCTGGCACCTAAAACCAAATAATGCCTGTCGGTAAATTTTGTTCGAGTTCGTACTACAGTGAATATACTAAACTTACGCCTACCGCCTGGTTCTTCGTGTGGTCTTCCTAAGTGTTTGCGGAGAACAGTTTGTAGCACAAATAGTTGTCGCACAGAGAGAACTTGACATTCTGCGTAAAGTTTGGCGGTTGGATATCCAAAGGGTTTGCTAGTCATGACCTTAAGGACAGCTCTTTGAGCGACCTCGAGTTGCATCAGAGAGGACTTTGGAGATCCACCCCAGACAGGGATGCAGTATGCAAGTAAAGATTGGCACAGCGCAAAGTAAATCATTTTGATTGTGTAAGAATCTGCGGAGTGACGAAGTTTTTTGAATAAAAATATGAGTCTTCTAACCTTCGCGGTGAGTGTACATATATATTCATGCCAGCATAAACACTGATCAATTTGTATGCCGAGATATTTTACACAGCATACTCTAACTAAGCCTGGGCAGCCGCAATTGCTGGTACAAGATAGATCACAGGAATGAGCTGTTATATTAAAAGTAGTAGGTGGGAGAAAATTAGATTTAATAGAAAAGGGGATAAATTGAGTTTTTGCTACATTTAAAGTGAGATCATTTCTAGATAGCCACCCCAAAATTGAGTTGAGAGCAGTTTCGGCAAGTTCTTTTGTGTGGGACCAGCTCTCTCCATCTATCATGAGTGCGGTGTCATCTGCATAGGTATATATTTTGCAGTTTGGAAGTTGGATATCACAAAGATCATTGATAAAAATTAGAAATAGTGTGGGCCCTAAAACACTCCCCTGGGGGACACCACAGGTAATACTCTCCTCACTGCTCAAATAATTATCAATTTTCACTATTTGTGATCTGTTTTTCAGGTAGTCAGAGAAAATTTTTAATGGCAGTCCTCTAATTCCAATTTTATCCATTTTATTTATAAGTTTGGTAACAGAGACAGTGTCAAAGGCTTTAGCAAGATCCAGGAAGAGTCCCAAGCATTTACGCTTCTTGTCTAGGGTTCTAACAACATGATCAGTAAGAGACAGAACTGCATCCTCCGTAGACAGTCCAGGACGAAAACCATATTGGTTTTGTGATAAAATACTATTTGCTGATAAGTATTTTTGTAACCTAGAATTTAGGATTTTCTCTAGTATTTTTGATAGAACGGGAAGAACTGATATAGGTCTGTAGTTATTAACACTGCCTCTGTCACCCGACTTGAATACAGGGTGGACTACTGCCTTTTTAAACATAGTGGGGAATACACCCGTGGTAATTGCCAAATTGCAGATGTGTGTTATTAAGGGAACAAGCGTGAGCCGAGCAAGTTTAATTGCTTTGACAGGAATACCATCCCAGCCAGTCGCACAATCGACCTTTAAAGTCTTTATTATATTATCCACCTCAGCGAGGTCAGTTTCAAATAGAACCATAGAGTCACGCTGCAGGCAAACAGGTGAGATGGAAGAGTTGTAATGTGGATTTGCTGGGCGACAGATTATTGCATTCTCGGATAGTTTTTTACCAATATTAGCAAAGAAGCCATTCACTCTATTTACTGAGTCTAGAGGATCGACAGGATTAATGAGCTCAATAGGGGGGAGAGGTTTAGGTTTTATAGAAGTAATGTTATTAATTAAGTTCCAAATTGCTTTTGGATTATGTTTAGATTTTTCGAACTCTGATTTTTCGTAGGCATTTTTAAGTTTGCGAAGAAGGAAATTACAATAATTACGATATCTCTTATATGTATTTTGTAGCGTCAGGTTGTCTGGATTCATTTTGTGTTTTTTGTGCAGTCGATTACGGTGTCGGATACATCGAATCATACCTGGCGTAATCCAGGGTTTCAGATTCCGTGTTTTATTTGATATTTTACATTTGCAGGTGTTAGCCTTGATAATTGATGACAAGGAGGACACTAGTAAATTTGCTGCCAGGTTTGCATCCGAAGCATTCATCACATCAGACCAATCCTTGTTAGTTATTTCTGTTGCGACCTGGTCGTAGTTAATCTTTGTGAGTGTATTTGGTGGTTTTAGTTTCGGTCTATTTTTATCTATGAATAAAAGAAGTGGCTCATGGTCAGTTATGTAGGATTCCAAAATTAAAGTAGTGGTAGGGAAATTAGTTTTCAGTAATATATGATCCAGACAGTTGGTAAGACGTGTTGGGTGCGTGTGTGCTGGTAAGAGACCATGCATTGCAGCAATGGTAAGATATTCCCCAGAGTGAGGGTCGTTGTTGCCTGGTTTTATATCAATGTTAAAGTCTCCTATAACAATAGTCGTGCGAAAACAAGAGAGAGTAGAAAGGACAAGGTTAAAACTATTGAAGAAATTGTCAAGATTTTTGTAAGAGGGGGAACGATATATGGCAACGATAGAAGTGGTATCACCAATCTTACAAATTAGGCAATTACCGTCGCTAAACGGAGGTTCAGTGATGGAACAAGCAATGTTAGATTTAACGTATAGGACGACACCGTCATTTTGATTCTTATGATTTTTAGTAAAATAGGAGGTATATCCGTCCAACATAGGCAATCTATCTACTTTACTTAACCAGCACTCAGACAGAACTAAGACATCACATTGAGAACCAATTTCGGATAGTAACACTACCATTTCATCAAAATTCTTATTTATACTGCGAATATTCATATGGAAAACTTTTAAACCTTTATAATTGTTTTTAATGAAAGCGCTCTACTGACAAGCTTCATTTTGCATATACGACTTTGTTCTACGGAGCCGTCGATATTATAATAACAAACTGAATTATGACATCAATGTTAAATCGATCTATCACGGAAACTTTTCAACCCATTCGGATTTTGCACAAAATAATTACACCAATTTGCCAAACAGTAATAAATAATATGTTCGAGCATTGCTGGCCAATTTTTGTGGATGCAGAACCTAGTGTGTCTGTTCATTGATAGAAAAGTAATAAAAGGATAGGAGGTGACTAAAGAAGATTAGGTTATAAACACATATTATCAGCGATCTGTTTCATTCTCTGTTCTCTTTCTGTACACACATCCGAAACTACTAAACAGATTTTCATGCAGTTTCTACAGGTGGACAGATTATAATAGTGAGCAGAATATAGATATCAGTAAAAAGTGTAACAATGGAAATATCAAGTAAGGTATGTGAAGTCTGCTAACACTCAATACACCAGCGCAGCACGGCCAAGCGTAGCGAACTAAGTCCTTAACCGTCTCAGTAGTACAGAAAGGACAAACCCAGCACTGGGGGTCAATGAACACCTAAAGGCAAAAATATTACGCTAAGACATTACAATACTTACCTATGTTAGTAGTGGACTTGTAAATTTTATTCCTCTTGTTAACATCTACAATTTGCCTAAACTATCAATAAACGAACATCCTACCATTATAACTCTTAATTAATTAATCTTATTATACTAGTGACAAGTATAATAAGATTACTTAATCTCAAAGCCTACAACAGACGTGACCTAGGTGTGGTGGAGTGTGATTGGCCACCATCTAATCAAAGGCACGTAATCTATACACCCCCAGAATCTTTAATATCGTGTAAAAACACTGAGTCAATTATAAAAAAATGATTATTAGTATATTGGTCCAGTTTAGAATTGCCAATCATCCTGTTTTCCCAGGACATGGTCTGGTTTTTGTAGTGTCGTCGGATGCAGCGTCCTGTGCTTTTCAAGTGTCCTGATATGGTTATTTATGTTAAAATTTCATTTTATTTTCATTACATATTAATCTAACTATTGCGACTCTATTACTGCGTCCTGTTTTTAAACTGAATTTTCCTGGATTTTATTTAAAATTTATAATCCTAGTTTTTGAAAGTTGTTGGAAGCCTAGTCCAATTCCATTCTTCGGCTGTGTATCTAAGGGCTGAGATAGATATTGAAATAGGAAATTAAATATTGTGTATAGAAAAGAATCGCAAGTACATTACTACTAATATACACAGCGAAAAGTGAGTGCAAAAGTTGCGGTTCTGCCTACACCTTTGTGTGTGTGTGTGTGTATGTGTGTGTATATTTGTGTGTGTGTGTGTGTGTGTGTGTGTGTGTGTGTGCGTATGTGTGTATGTGTGTGAGAGAGGATTTCAGTATAATTCTGACTTCTTTACTTATTTTTATAGAGGGACACAGTAACGATAATATGGGAAGGTGCCGGATATATTTCGTACCCGTCTGTACATTGCGTCTCTATAGAAAACTGTTTACCTACATATCGTAAAAAATGGTAGCTTGTTTTCATAGGAAGAATTTAGGGGTCAGCTTGTGTACGATTAACTAAATTGCGCGATATATTTTAAATGGCTAATCGATTAATAACCCTACATCATCATCATAAAAAAATATAATAAAAATAAACTAAGTATAAGGTAACTAGTAATTGCTGGGTACTAATCATTAAAAATTTTCGACATGTCATATTTACAAAATATTTTTATTGTATATAAAAGTAACTTCATGGTTTTCCTTCTAGTAATATTGTGGTTACAAAATTCCTCATAGTCGCAGTCACCGAATCTATCGGCCGCGACTGTAATGGTTTTTCGATGGTTGCGCGAGATAGCGGATAGAATTTATGCGGATATTCAAATATGTGCCCGCGGCAGATTATACACTAAATCAAACCTTAGCTAATGAGTTTAGGTTCTATTGTTGCTCTTTCGCTGTTTGTAACTAGCGACCCGTCCCAGCTTCCCCTCAGTAGCAGAACATATTTATATGCTTTCATTTTTTCTTCCGTAGTAGGTACCTATTTGTTTTACGCTTCATTTTCCGGGATAAAAGTTTCGCTATATATTTTTCCGGGATAAAAAGTAGTCTATGTCCTTCGGAGGGCCTCAAACTATCTCCATACCAAATAATTCGCTGCTCCGCCGTAGCGAAAATGGATGAATGATAAAAGTCCACGTTAATATTTTCCGGCAAAAAGTAGCCTAGGTCCTACCCTGAGTCTCAAACTATCTCCATACTTATTTGCTCGCGGTTCCACTTGAGTGAAACTATTTTCCTGGATAAAAGTCCCGGTTTATATTTTTCTGGGATAAAAAGTAGCCTATTCTTCCCAGAATTTCAAACTATCTCCATACCAAATTTTATCGAAGTTAGTTCAATGGCTTGACCGTGACGGTTCCGCACGCGCGAAATAGTTTTCCGGGATAAAAGTCCCGCTCTGTATTTTTCCGGGATAAAAAAGCCTAAATCCGGCCCTGATTTCCAAACTATATCCATATCCACTTTCATTGAAATCCGTTTGGTAGTCTTTGACTTTAATTGATTATAATTTTTAAGGTAATAATATGTAAGAAAATCCCTAATTCTATATTGTGATTCATGTCTATGTTTGCGGGAGAAGTTTATTTTTCCTAATAGAAAGGCAAAATCAAAGCCTTACAGCCTATCACGAACGTTACGTGTAATTCTTAAAAAGGTTAAAAAGATCTCATACCTCATAAATAATACCCATAGGTCCATGAGATACTTTTTCATGCAAAAAAATCGGTGGATAAAAATGTTGGTACCTACTAGGTATTCACCTCTTTTATTTATAAAATAACTAGCTATTGCCCGCGGCTCCGCCCGCATTTAAAAAGTTTTTCCGGGATAAAAGTCCCAGTTTATATTTTCCCGAGATAAAAAGTAGCCTATGTGTTAATCCAGGATATGATCTACCCGTGTGCTAAATTTCATCGAAATCCGTTTAGTAGTTTTTGCGTGAAAGAGGAACAAACATCCAGACATCCATACATTCTTACAAACTTTTGCCTTTATAATATTAGTAGGATTATTAATAATATAAAAATATTTATATCGTTTCATCCAAATTATATGTCAAATTCGCTTTATAAACTTGAGACGCCATATTCAACACAGTCTAGCCGTAAAAGCTACACCAAGTCATTAATTACAATAGCCGTTGTTTTTATGTGTTCGTGCCTGTCCGCCAGTAACGAGCCAATAATTGCACTTTTATTACTGCGCCGTAAATTATTTCGCATCAGTATTGCTCGTAATGGCGAGTTGTTTATGGGGTATATTGAACTAAAAGACTGAAGGAATTCAGGGGCTGTGCAATTTACAGTGACCAAGACCATTGGTGTTTTTGTAACACCTAGCGTTAAGAATACTCAGGCATAGGAAACAACAAGTACGGTCTCTGGCATAAGTTCTATCACATATTTTTGGATTGTGGTTTCGATCTAAGTAGGTATAGATTCTCCATTATTTATGACCATATTTATTACGTAAAATAACTGCACAAAACAAGCAAATAAAAACATATTTAACCAATCTTCTACAGAATAACATAAACAGTAAACCAAGAGTGAATGGAAATTTCATATGAAACTCTTACAATAGACATACAAATGTGTGCGAGTGGCCGCGAGTAGGTACCTGCCGATAGGAACGTACGGTAAACTTACCGCTTCTTTCATTTCGTGTTTGTGTTCACAATGATTTAGTGTCGTCTGGAAAAGCCTATTAATATTAGCTGGTTGACTGCCTTGCTTTTTTTGTACTCAACAGCAAAGACAAGATTCATAGTATACAGTAATAGTGTAGAGTAATGAGTATAGACAAAATTAGTTACTTCTCTACTTCATTGGTTGACTGATTAGAAACCTACTTAATCTAAAGCTAAAGAATTTTTCCTTTTTTAGTTTGAACGCGCTATTTCCTGAAACTAGTGGACCGATTCTGAAAATTCTTTAATTAATAGGAATATACGGTATATCCGAGTGCTACAGGCTACTTTAATTCCAGATACGGACTTTCACGAAAATGTCATTTATAGTATAATAAATATAATAATAATAATACCAGCCCCGTATTATAATACTGTCCCACTGCTGGGCACGGGCCTCCTCTATTACTGAGAGGGTTTAGGCCTTAGTCCACCCCGCAGGCCTAGTGCGGGTTAGTAGATTTCACATACCTTCGAAATTCTTATAAAGAACTTCTTAGGTATGCATGTTTCCCCACGATGTTGCGAACGATAATTGATAAACAATACACACATAACTTCGAAAAGTCAGAGCCTTGGGTTTTGAACCTCCGGACATTGTCTCGGCAGACCGTTCCATTCCCAACTAGGCTATCGTCCGCTCCATTTATAGTATTTGAGTTGCAAAGGTTTGTCTCATACTTAATTATACATTCCTATAGATTCAAAAACATATACTTCCTCGTATAGGCGAGTAAAAAGCTATTTCTTCATAACAAAGTTACCAGCATTTTCTGAACAAACCACACAAAACTGCAACGTACGTGCTTTACGACGCTCGCAATCTTGTCGTGAACGTGTTAAAATCAATTGTCGCGGCATCGGCAAGCGTGTCGCATCTTGCACGCTAGCTCCGTGATTTTGTATTATTTTTAATCCGCCACACAATGGTCTGGAGGCACGCCGCGACCCGACCGCGATGCACACGGCTAATCTGAGAATATGGGTATTGGCTCCAATGTCTTACGATAAGGGTTTACAGAAGTAACAATGACGTGTCAAGTCATACGCTAGATGGTCGTGCAACATTCGCTCTTACGAAATACCAATAGAAAGAGTTATTGAGCTCTTCATAGTGTTGTGTCATGAACAAAAGATTACTAAGGTGAACTAATAAAAACTACTAAAGATCAAAACCACATTAAACCGTCAGGCTCATGATCCTAGCTCTATAAGTCTCGCGTCATAACTATGAGGAACTAAACGGGTATGGTCTTTCAATCACACTAACATTCTCAGGACGGGAATCGAACTCCACCCCTTGTTACACAGCTGGCGAAATCCAAAATAACTTACCTGAAAATACAAAATCCCTGGCATTTTGAGTCTAGTTATACAGACCGACTGTAATAAATTCTGCAATAAGTATAATTTTAAACTCTAATATTCAAGGTGACAACCAAAAAGGTCCTCATGTAAGGTATACAAATGTCACGCATTCAATTTTCAGAAAGATGACCTCATTTTTGCAGATGCCGTCCCCTAGGCTGCTGGCGCCATTAGGCCATGGTCTATAAGGCCTATGGACAACCCTGGTCTTAATAACTGAATAAGCTAATAAGTACCTAGGTAATATAATCTGGGCGTGCAATGGAGACGGGTTCTGTTTCGCGCCCGATCCCCACGTCTTGTTCGCGATGCATCTGAGCGGAACAATGCATATCCCATCGACGTGTATCGCCGCTTTACATCCCGCACCTTGTTCTATTACAATACTAGCTCACATTATGCCTGCCTTGGGAGACGGAGAATGGAGCAGGTTGTGCATTAAAATAAATATGAAGTAAGCTAAAGTTAATATCTTTATATTACGTAGGTGGTTTTTGTATTCAACTAAATAAGAGATGAATTCCGATAGTATCAGGCGCTTTATTTATTATCTGTCTAAAAGCAATAACCCCCGAACCTTGAACTATAAAGAAAGCTCTCGAAAATATGGGAGTTGAAATAAAAACTAGTGAGAAAGAAATAAGTAGGTACAAAAGGTACGCATAGACATACCAATAAAAGAGCATACTTTTGTGCTAATAATAATAATGATTATCGGCACCATTATTCGCAACTGTTTTTTATGAATGTGGATGTTTTATATTAATTTTAGTCCTAAAGTCTAAGCTAAATTCCATCTCCCATAGGTAATGTCTGCATAATTATGATAACTGTCAAATAATGGTTGTACATTTTACAACCATACTTCAATAAAAAAAACTTTAATGTAATGCTTACGTACGCGATACCCTCTGCCTGAAAAAATCCTCCCCACAAGGTGTTTAAAATATAAACGCGCTATTATCGGCATTTCAAGGCGTGCGCTTTCAAGCGATAATTGCTGGAAACAACCGCGAGTCGCAAATGCTGACGTCTGGAGCATTTGCGTGAGTGCTGCAGCGGCTGGATTGTAATCGCAGCTATTTAAAGTAAATATAACTAAACTCTTGAGTGTGTAGGTATTTTCGCTGCATTAACACAGTATATACCTACGTCATAGAAGTAACAACTAACAAATGAATGCTACGTTCTGAAATTCAACCTTTTTTTATTCATAAAAGTGTGCAAGCTAATACATAAGTACCTACATAGCATTATGTCTTTTTCAGGGAGTACCTCTTCCTGCCCCAGAAATGTGGGTGAGTTAAAACTTAGAACACACCCACATTTCGCCAACTCTGTTAGGTCCCACGTAATAGGAGCGGGCATATTGCCATATAACAGGCATATTTCTAGACTTCAGGCTGATATGGAGTAGAAAAACCCATAGTCTCTGCCCGACCCGGGATTCGAACCCGAGACCTCAACGCGACAGTTGTACCGCGCACGCTAATGAGTAAATAATATCGAATCAGACTTAAAAGTTAAACGTCGATCGTCATCCTTTAAAGTGGGCACATACGATGCGATTTGGTACAGCCGAACCATTAAAATGGTATGCCATCGAACCATATCGCATCGTGTGGGGCACGGTTCGATGGACATTATTATTATTATTGTTGGTACGGCTGGTTCGATGGCTTGTCCATCAAACTTGGTTGCATACAACTGGACGTCGCATGGTACGGTTCGATCGTGTGGCGTGAAGACTGTACCGCGTGACAAATTGGTCGCATGATACCAAATCCCATCGTATCTGGATACTATTACGAATAACAATTATTGGGAAGGGTGTGTAAAACACACACACACATGGACACACACGTAAGGACGCCCGCGGCGTCAGTTGCAGTACTAACCACCCGTACATACACCTGTATGGCACCTGCCACAATGTATTATTATGAAATCATATTAAGTACTAAAGACGCTACGATAGCCCCTACTGCGCGACTGTGACCCCTCGAAGATGCCTCTTACGAAAGGTAGGGGATGCCGTGGAGGGATTCTCAAAATACCCCACAGGTTCGGACCTGGCAAGTCACTCAATAATAACCACACTCCTAATCTTTTCCGTAGTAATATAATGCTCTTTGTGGTACCTACTGCCTACACCGAATATGTCCCTGTTTAGGGAAGGCAAAAGTAGCGTAGCGTGGGTTTACGCTTGGGGCCGACCGAAAATTTACCGCATCCTATTTCAGTGACCTAAGTCGGTGCGAGGCTCCGGGCGAGAGCAAAAAGTCCCCGAAAAAAAAAACTGTAACGTAACCCGCTCACGCCCCTTTTAGCTACGCCACTGGAAGTCAGACTAGTTTTTCTTCTCACAGTTGAGGAACCATATACCAATGCGATTTACTAGTGTGTAGTGTAGTCAGCAGCGTAAATATCTGTACAAAATCAGAATTTCAAATCGGCTAAGTTAAACTGAATAAATTTTTCTTCGTATGAAGTAAACCAAATCTCTTTTATTTTATTTTTGTGAAGAAAAAAAACAGTTTAGGAAGAACACAAAAGTATGTAGGCAATTTGAAATTTCGAATTTGTACATCTACTTATGCTGGTAACTGTACTTTTCCATTCAGAATCTATACTAATATTATAAAGCTGAAGAGTTTGTTTGTTTGAACGCGCTAATCTCAGGAACTACTGAACCGATTTTGAAAATTCTTTCAATAATAGGAAGCTACATAACTCCTGAGTGCTATAGGCTACTTTTTATCCCGGGAAAATATTTTTGTCCCGAAAAAACTTTTTCACGCGGGCGGAGCCGCGAGCACTACTAGTATACAAATAATATGCATCAAATAAAACTGCTTAGTAATTTCTATAAAATATATTTTATTTAATTTATTATACATTATTTATGCAAGTATTACAATATTATCTATAATATATTAACTTTCGAGGGATCCTACCATAGCTATTACAATAGCGTCCGCAAAAAAATGAAGTGTAGCGTTGACAGAAAAATTTAACTCCTTTTTATTTTTTTATTTTTTTCTCTTTGGAAATGTAATAACATGATTAAAAAAGAAAGTAAAATTTAAATAAAAGTACTTTATCATAAAGTTACTGTACTTTAAAATAATAAATGCCTCGATATGCGTAGTCTGTATTATATTTGATATACATAAGCTTACTGCTGTATCTTTGAAGAGTAGGCGTAGACGACTCGACAAGTTCTCTTCCGACTCTTGATATAGGAGTCATTCAATTTAGTAATATCTAAAATGCACTACTAGTAAGGTCAACATAAAAAAATACATGAATTTCACCAACAATTTTAGTTAATATATTAATAATTTTATTTCATTAATTACATATCATTTAACATGCATTTTTGTTACTAAAATCTAAGTTGATTGAAGTACATATAATATCATATTAAATTTTGAATATTTTGTTCAGCCTTTTTTTCTGACTGCCCATCCAGTAATTTTCCCTATGGTGATGAGGCGACAGTTATAGTTTCTTTATCAAATTTGATGTGGTTTACATTAATTCTTTTTATAAAAGATTGTATTTCCATGCAAACTTGGAGTAGATAATTTTATAAATGTATAAAAGTTATTCTAGTATATAAGCCCGTAATTAACAATCCATAAAGACTTTATTTTAATTGCATTAAGGTTTATTATGCAACTTTATTACATTCCTAAACTTATTGATATAATATTCGTTTCGGGTATGAGTGAAGGACATAAAAGTTTCCAAATTTCTAAATTTATCCATTACAACAAACATTTTTTACAACAAACATTTTAAAGCCCAAAATCATTCAAACATTTATTTGTCTACACACACAAAAACAACAAAAAAATAAAATAAAAAAAAACACAGTTAACAATATTATTTGTTGCAATATGTGTGGTAGAAGGCTTACCAGCTCAATATACGCTGTTGAAGCAGCACGTAAAGCCGTTGGTCCTGCGCCTGATGTCTCTCCGGTCATGTCGGATTGCCGTCTCACCGGACTATGAGAGTGAAGGAATAGCGAGTGCACCTGTGTATTGCGCACACACTTGTGCACTATAATATCTCCTGCGTACCTGGCTCATCTCCGTTGAGATTGGCCGCCGTGGCCGAAACTGGCTAGGAGGATTTCATTCATACGCTGTTGAACAGCACTGAATCGAGTGTTTATTTACCGCTGTTCACAATAAACATTCCCAATCGTTTTTATCGATCCATGGCTAAAATAGACCAATGAGAACAAAGCTTTTTTGACATGATTACAAATTACTTATTTTTTATTTGTTTTATTCTTGTGCTCAGATCGAAGATTAAGTTTGGGATTGTTTATTGAAAATGGCGGTTATTGTATAAGTTTTTTTTGTATGTAAAAAAGCTATACAAAAGGGTATTTTGAATCGTAAAGTCCGTTATTACTGGGTATTACATGCATAGTGTTTAAGGGTGACATATACTGTCATTTTTTTTTTGTAAATTTAAATAGCGTTGCTAGTGATTATAATTAGGCGTAGGCAAACAACTTGTTCGTCTGGTTATTGAATATAAAACAACGATTTTTAATTGAGAGTAAAATAATATGGAAGACTGTAGACTTCATCAAGTGCAATTTAGATCATGGGGGATTAAAACCAAGTTATAAAATATTGAAAAATTATTATCTTATTGTTTATTGTAGAGATTACAATTGAATGTACTATCGTGGTACGTAAATTTTTTAATATAACATTATTAAGAATGGTTATATATTTATCGATATTTTAAAGACATATCTGTACAAAATGGATATAGTCGCCTATATGTGCTGTGAAAATTAACTCTTAACATTTGTATTTTAGAGTTTAAACTACGTACATCTTAACATAGTATAAAACAAAGTCGCTTTCCGGCGTCTGTCCTTTGTATGCTTAGGTCTTTAAAACTAAGCAACGGATTTTGATGCGGTTTTTTTAATAAATAGAGTGATTCAACAGGAAGGTTTTTATGTACTTTTAGCCCGGAAAAACTTACTAACGCGGGCGGAGCCGTGGGCAAAAGCTAGTTGTAAATAAGTTATGCGATCTGATAACTTTACACAATGCATTTTTGGTTTGGAAAGGTTTAAAATTAAGTATTAGAAAACTATTTTTGACGTATTTGTGATTTTTTTTATAAAACGAATCGATAAAAAAAACTTTTTTTTTCTTTTACAGTCCACGGCTACACTTCAGTAAGTATATAGTAGTAGTTGCGGTTGCGGTTGCGGTTGCGGTTGCTTGGTGTCCGCCGGTGCGAACATCATCGCTGCAGCTGAGCGGCGAGCTGCAGCAGCGCCTTGAGCCCCGGCAGGAACGCCGCGGCGGCCGCGAAGTCCGTGCCCGAGGCGAGCGCCGCCACCGTCTGCGTCGCCGCCGGCAGCGAGCCCGCTTGTATCAGCGAAGAGCAACTGTGCAGCGCCGCCAGTGTGGCTTCCGATAACTGCATTATGAATACATCGAGTATACGTAGCGAAACATATATCAGAATAAAGCAATTTCTGTTGAAATACTGTCATACATTTCGCTAAGCTGGATAGTGACTTTATTAAAAAAAAATCGTATTCCAGACAAACCGTGTAAGACAGTCTATAATTCTGAAGACATCAACAGACGCAACTCATCTCAGTGGCCGAAATTATATTATTTTGAATACACTGCTCCATCGTCAAGTCTCACTATAGAGTAACTTACTTAAACTCACCAAATTACTTGCTTAAAAAATAAAACCATACACTTACCCTGTACTCCCTCAACAGATCGTAAAGTGTTTCCAGCCTCTTCTGCACATCCTCTAATTTCCTCTTCATTTGCTACGAAAAATAAACGAATATATTAATAGTCTCTTTCATTAGGCTTTTTATTAAACCTTAATAAAAATCTTAAATAGTCTAGTGAAGTCCGAAAAAGATAGCTAATAAGATATTTCGTTGTAATAAATAAAATAAATTGGTCCTTCGAGCCGGATGTTTGTAAAAATGCTATTTAAAGTATTACATATTAAACGACATTCTTCACAAATATTTAAATTTATGATCAGCAAAGGAATTAAACTAAACAATATTACAAAAAACATGCATATATCTACCGCATTAACTGCCTTGCTGGCGCAGTCTGCCCGCAGCGAGTCGAACACCTGCTGCAGCACGAGGTGCTCCTCCGGTAGCGGCGGCTTCTGCACCGGCACCGGCTCCGGAGGCGGGGGCGCCTCCGTCTGACGGCATCAAAATTACAATTAGTAACCCAAACAAAACTATATTGTATCCCTTTTCATTCGGACTACAAAACCGCTGATATATTGAACCTACAGGTTAATTGAAGTTGGCACGAGTTTTCCATCGAAAAATATGCACGAGGGTTGCCAGCGAAAATTTTACTCGGTACAGCATTAAACTCATCACCTATCATGGACTAGAAAAAATATAATGCAATTGAAATAAAACTATTTTACGGATTTTATCGCGGTTTTTTAATTTATATTTGCAATATTAGGATGTTACCAGAAACAGCCAGGAGTAGTTTTCAGAATTGACACTTACGAGCAATGGTATGGAACTGCTATACTACTATTCTCACAAATGCATACCAGCATGCGAAGATTCATTCTTCAAATAAATAAATTCAAAGTACTATATCTTTCGTAATTAAAACTCACATGCTGTTGATACGCGGGCTGCATCGCAGGTGGGTACTGTTGATACTGCTGCTCCTGGTACTGCGGGCCGGGGTACTGTCCGGGGTACTGCTGCCCGGGGTACTGTTGCGGCGGGTACTGCCCCGGGTACTGCGCAGGCGCAGGCGCAAGTGGCACGTGTTGCGGAGGCTCCACGCCGAACAGCGGGTGCGTGATCGGTGCTTGAGAGTTGGGTGCTTCTTGTTTAGGCTGCAATTACTCAATTATATTAATGACTGTTTTCTAAATAAAATAGGATTTTTTAACATACAAATGTATGAGACGAGCAAACTCGTCAAATGTTAAGCCATGCGCTCGTCATACTAAGACATGAAATGATACGTCATAATAGGATGTCATTCAGATCGGAGAAATAGTTACGGTGAGTTACCAAACCATCCAGGTTCTATATAAGTACAAATTTGAAATGGCTCAATGCGTCGCTTATAGTGGTCACTCCTGCATGACGATTTTAAAGGATAAAAGGTTTCGAGTTTTTGCATGAACACACTACACACATGGATCTGACCCTTGTCTTCTTTTCCAAAAAGTTAGTACATCAGTATACAACAAAAATCAAACAAGAAGGGCAAACAAAAGAATGAAACAACTGTTTTAATACATCAAACTATGAACACAATAAATGGACTATGTGAAGAGTGCCTCCTATAAATAATAATTTTCAAACTTATTTACTTTACGAAATTCACTCAACACTTCATAAAGCCAAGTTTGTGTTTAAAAAAAATTACAATAAACTCGATAAACTGCACATCACTACCACACTCGTCACACTAAAATATCGATAAAAACTATCGTCAAGTCGAGCACGTCGACCGGATACCTCACTCGACTGCCGCCTGTGGCGAATCATATTGGACCACTTGCGGGTACCCGCGTGCAGGGCCGACATGTCCTCGGTACCTAGGTACTGGATCTGGATATTCAATTCGCAATTTTGAGTACTTATGTAGCTTTATGACTTCACAAAAATATTTAATGAATACATAAACTATATAAATAAATAGATTTAGAAAGTATATAATAATGTAACGTTAAACGTATTATCTCTACAAAGGATATGCCCTCTACTAAAAGTAAAATGAAAAAAAAAATGTGTTACCCTTGGCTTAGACGTAACCATCGGTGGGTCGTTCCATCCAGCAGGGGCCGGCTTCGAGTGTAGCAGGGCTTCAGCCGCCTGCTGGGCCCCGTAGTAACCCCCATTCACTGCAGGATTCATCGGTGCAGGATTTAATGGATTCATTGGATTTAACGGTGCCGGATTTAACGGATTCATTGGATTTAACGGTGCCGGATTTAACGGATTCATTGGATTTAACGGGGTGGGATTCGGGTTCATAGAATTGACTGGGTTGATCGGTGCGAAAGTATTGGGAACACCTGGAACACTCGCACTGCTGTACTGGTCGGGTAAGGGGCTGTTGTAGCCACCGTACGGTTGGGTCTGGTTGTTGAACCCGTATTGGTTGTACATAGGCGCCGCTGCCACTGAAGGATCGACTTTGTATTTGGAACGGCTGGGCAGACCACCTAGAATAGAGAAAAATTAGATTTTTGTATTCTTATCACTTTTCATTTATATTTCTTATGTCTAAGGACTTTTTAATCTCAAAAGATATTTAGTATAATCACATTGCAAAATAGAGGGACGACAAGTTTAAGGCTATCTGCATCATTAGTCAGACTTACCATGAGGGCCAACGCTGGCCGGCCTTGCTGGCTGCTGTGGCGGTTGAGGTAGCTGCGGTTGCAGTGGCTGTAGCGATTGTGTTGGTGGCGGTTGCGGTTGCTGTTGGTGCGGTTGGTATTGACGCTGCTGATATGGCACGCCCGGCACTGAGCCTTGCTGCCACGGTGGCTGTTCGAATGGGGCTGCTGGAGAAATCCCAGTAGTATTATTTTGTCTAGCTTATACTAGTAACGAAATTCATAACAACTAAATTCAAAGGCACATTATTGTATAAATAATGTGCCTTTGAATTTAATGCATAAATACTGTCGTTACTTATACCTGACTGCCCTAGAAGGGGGTATGTTTCATGTCTTACCTGGCGTGTTGAAGGGATTGGTGTCGTTGTGGAGATGTCCGCGCTTCTGCGAGTGCGAGCTGACGGTCCGCGTGCGGCTCGGGAACGGCTGCTGCGGCTGATGTTGGGAGGAGGGAGATTGTATTATTGCACAGATTTAGTTTCTCAATTATTTAATGACAACGAACTTAGGGGTAAAATAGATATTTAAGTCCAGTTGTTTTTCGATGAATATGGAGTTCGACCGATGATAGAATTAGTCCCCAATTTTTTTTTCTATAATAGTGAACTACCGGTAGAGACTATCCCGCCCTCACACCCGCCACTGCAACTCCTGTAAGCCAGGATCAGCAGTGGCACGCATTTTATGACACCGAGCGGTGAAGCTCGGCGAGTCTCAGGGAACACTAATAAATATGTCTGTAACCCGCAACGAAATTAATCAAAAAGAAAGATAGGGAGGAGTTGGAAATATTAATTGTCCACTTCCCTCCATAGCAAAGCGGCAGACAAAAATAATGAACTACGGAGGTATTCTAACCTCAAGTTTAGAGACGTTTACAACTAGAAAAGCCAGCTGTAAAGCACCACGGACAAAATTCAATGAAAGGGTCCTATCATATGAGCTGTCAAATTTGATTCCAATAATAGGTATGGCAAAAACGCCGGAAAGCACGGAAATTCCGTCTAGTCTCCACAAGGTCCATGTAGTATACAACCCCAGATGTTACTTGCATACTATCCAGCATGATGTTTGTTGCGCTCATCATGCCAAAGACCACACTCCCAAAGTACGTGATGTGCAGACTGTTCATACACGTAACCAGGTGTAGAGCATGGGCACACAGGAGAGTCAACCAACCTAAATGAAAATAGTTTGCCCTTAAAATTACCGTGGCCGGTAAGAAATTGCGATACACAATGATCAATTTCTAGCCAAGTTTTATTTAGGCGATCGCGAACGCATGGAAAGTATTTATATAAATGACGCCCTTTCGAGGATACGTCCCATCTATATTGCCATTCGTTTAAAAGCTCACTGTGTACATCAGTGTGCGGTTTAAATAATCTGTTGGTTCTTAAGAGCTCACGTGACGTAAGAAACCGTTTGTCCATATCCTCTCTGGTGGAGTAATACATAGCGGCACGACGCTGTACCTCCAAATCGACTGGGAGTACGCCCGCAAGGACAGGCAAAGCTTCCGTACTAACAGTTCTATACGCCTTACACAAGAATATCAACGCCAGACGTTGACTCTGGAGCAGTTTTCTGCGCACAGCACCGATAGTAGCCCTATCGGCCCATACAGGTGATCCGTATGTAATACATGCTAAGTAAGTCGCTCCATAAATGACTTTGAGTGTAGTGAAAGATAGTCCCCACGTAGAAGTCGATATTCTTGTCAAAGCGTAAAAGTTCCTTTTTGATTTTTCTCCAACGTTTCTTATGTGTTCCACAAAAGAAAAATTTCTCTCTAAGATTAACCCTAAATAACAAACCGATTCTTTTCTCTTGACAGTGACGTTATTAAATTTAATTCGTGGCGTTGATTTTAATATTCCTTTTAAAAGCAATTGAAACGTTTTCTGCGGTGCAAAGGTAAGGCGGTTTCTTACACCCCATTCAGATATTAATTGTAAAGACGTCTCCGCCAAGCTTTCTAGCCCCGATCTACTATTTGACTCTATGAGTAATAGTCCGTCATCCGCATATCCGGTCAAAGTGCACCCCACAGGTAAAGGAATCGAAAGAAAATCATGAACTACCGGTAGTCGAAATACAAGAGTTGGATGCGTAATGACTAACCTGTTGTACTGTCTGTTTGATGGCGAGGGCTCCCTCGAGCCTGTCCCGTAGCGGGTGGTTGGGCAGGTCCGCTAGTGCCAGCAGGGCGCTCTGCAGGCAGCCTTGCGCCGCGAGTCGACTTGCGTATTCACACACCGCCGGGTCACCGCCTTCAGACTGTTATCAGAGTATTTTTAATTAATTTTATAGTTAGAGCAAATAAATAAATACTTTCTCTTCAAAACCCGTTACATTCACATTAAATATATCCAAATGATAATGTATGTTTTTTATTCTTATCAGAAATATGGAGGAGATATTCGGGTACGGTGATAGTAGAAAAAGTTTGTGGTACCTCAGTACAAAAAATTACAGAGCAACTCATGAATTGTGTCGCTCGTTTGTTACTGTAAAACTTTAGCTTTAATTGACTGGGGATATATATGTTTCGTTTGTTGTGGTTTAATGTGCAGCGTGTGTACCATCAGCGCCCGTCCCCGGAGCGCGGCGGCTCTCCGCAGCAGCAGCGCCAGGGCGGCTCGCTCCCCGCGACCCCTCCCCCCCCTCGCCGCACGCGTGGGGCTGGCCCCACACACGTAGCACAGCGTCGCAGCCGCCGACAACGCCGGGTCCGATTCTCGGGACAGCTTGTCACCCAGCATCTCTGCACAAATGTAACATCTTATGTTGTCTTCATATTAAAGCAGAAATAAACTAGATATGCCCACAGTTCATGAACTATAGGAGATATGAGCTCATTATAATGTATGAGATACAAATCCAAACGCCAAGCTAATACTGAACAAGCACCTCTTAGGTTTATAAAAATCAACGAACCACAGTAATGTTCGAGCGTCTCCCCATCACAGTGCGTGAGCAGGGTGGCCAGGGTGTCCTTCCAGCAGGACGGCGCCGCGCCCTGCACCAGCTGGTCCCAGCGCGACTGCAGCAGGCTACCAGCCAGCAGCGACACCGGGTCACCACTCGTGGCGTTCAGGTGATACTTTTGTACTTTGTACACCAGCTCTTGGCTTCCTGCAAAAATAAGGCATTTTAAGCAAACAATAATTATCAGTTTTACCAGTTATTATGAGCGTTGTTTTGTTGAGGGTGATTTAAATGTCAATAATGAAAATTGCTGCTTACAAGAGGGGTTTGATAGGTTCGCCCCCTATCACATCCTGGGACGGAATACGCACGGCGAAAAGTGGGTGCACTAATTGCGCACCTGCCTACCCCTTCAGGATAAAAGGCATGAGTATGCGTACAACAGGGATTTAATATGTATAGAAATAGCAGACGATTCACATGCGCTTGCGCATATAAGTTACCAATGGGACAGTCTCTTCATAATCTTAATTCTGTTAACCTTTATAAGGCTGTAAAAATTAACTGCCATTGAACCTTGGAGCCATCATTCTCCATACGGATTTTTTTTTTCATGTTAAGAGCGTATACGCTGTATGGCTCAAAAACACTACTCTTTGAATCAGTTAAAACCCATCAAAACATTATTTAAAAAGCATATTAATTAGTAATCATTTTAGAAAATGTTGTCGTCCAACAAGAAAGTTAAGAAAATTTTTAGATTTATAGAGTATTTGTGAATTCTATAATGATTACTGAACAGAGGTTTCCTTATTTTCGCTTCGAGCGTCAATTTAGAAGCTCAAAATATCTCAAATCACTAAACAAAATAATAATAAAAAAGTATCGTCCAACTAAAAAGATCCTTAGGAAACAAGTTACTTAGGAAAAATATAATTTTATGTTTAATTCATGAGAAATAAAAATTCAAACAATGCGAAATTATTCAGAAATGTTGGTCAAGAAAATGATTTTTTTTACCAATATATCCTACTTAATTTAATGTAATTTTGGATTACTATAATAGAAGAACATCTCCTTAAAAACTAACATCAAAAAATTTCAACAAAATTACTTCCATTATTTTTTATAAATATTTTAAAACCACTATAAAACTCAACGCGCATATCGTTTCAAATTAGTCCGCCGCGAGGCTTTCTAGAGAGAGGACATGTCGCTCGTCGCTCCGGTCTGGCCACAGTTGACCTTTGCCGTGCGTAGTAAAAATAGTCACGTCTGTATTGCGATCGGCACATCTTAGTACTTGGGTATATATTTTTTATTTTATTGATGGTGACAATAACTTTTTAGTACTATAAGTTATTGTGTTAATACTATAAGTTATGTTTCAGACACCATGGGAAATAAAGCAAAGCCATTTCTATAGTCCGGTCAAATTAGACAAAAAATAAGAGTAATCAGTAAGATTGTTTAAAATATGATTAGAAATAAAATTTGAAAGTTTCCCATCTTTCCCCTGTATGGATTTTTTTTATTCAAGGTCAAAGATCCTTAGAATGAGTTTTTCGCGATTTTCAACAAAACTGTAAGTTTTATCATAAAAATACTTCATACAAAAATAGTAGATCATAAAATGATCTACAAAAAATGTGCCAATACTTTTTTTCTACGAGCCGCCGTTTTTGAGATATAATGATTCGAAAAGTTGTAATCGTCATAATATGCATGAGTACGCCACGTATATACATCTCTATAGTTGTAATATATGTTAAAATATAGAGCAATTCAATTTGACAAATGCAACTATTGTTGTTGGTGAAGATGTAGACTTACTCGCTTGACTCACTGCTCGAATTCCAACTGAAAAAACTATTTTCTTCTCAAAACTAGGAAAAGCTCAACATCAACCAGAAATATATCAAAAAGTTTATCTACTTTTGCAAAGTATCATGTACTATTTTTACACGCAATAATTGGCTGTGATACGACATCTGCATTTTACAGGAGGGGTAAAATGACAGTTTTCAAAATGTTTGAAAAACAAAATTTAGTTCAATTTGCTGAAGTTTTTAAATATAGTAATTCAACTCGACAAGAAATTATCACTAACTGCATTCGCTTTCTTCTTTCTATGTACGGAGCTCCTAAAAAACTACCTGCTTAGATAAGTATAGATATGCATTTTTTTTTCGCGGGGAAAAAAACGCGTTATCGCTACCACCACTGGGGGGTGAGTGGGTCGGTTATGTTGGTTTCACACAGTATTACAGCCCAATGCCGACACTCGGGAGTATAGCATCATCCGAGCGAGTATTGGACCGAGTCCTTAACACTATGTACACCCTACACTAGCATACCAACCAAAACCCGCGGTGGCCTTCTTCGGCGCATACGAGACGGCCCCAGGGTAGACATGGGCGCCGCCTAGGAAAAAGCCGGCGGCGGCGTGCTTGTAATTTTTGGTCGGCGGCGGCGTAACGCCGGCGGCGTGGATTTTTTTAATGAATATTGAATATATGTATAGGTCACATATAAATTCCTCAGTTACATGTTCGTAGGTAGTTGGAAGCACTAGCAAATTAACTTATCGGTATAAAAATCCCTTCAGGACCCATGCTCCCTCCACCCTGTGGATTGGGGGCGTTAGGAAAAATTCCACCACGGTATCCCCTACCTGTCGTAAAAGACTATTAGTCAATAGAGGCCACCGAGGGTGCCAGGCGGACGGCAGGGGGCTGTCCGTCTTTAGTTTTGTGTTTTTTTAGCACATTGTTGCAAACCCTGTGATGGACGGCAGCGTGGCAGGTAGGCCTCACGTTGCCGTTGACGCAGAGGGCGCCCTTCGGTGCGCGGGAGCGTCTGAGCCCAACACAACAGCAGACGGGCCGCACTAGGCGGCACCGCGCAGGGGCGGTTGCGGACAACAACTTAGACACTTCCGTCAGAGGAAGCCCGCGGCTGTCCGTAATGCGCCGAAGATGGCCACAGCGGAGTTTTGGTTTGTATGCCGTGCGTTGTACATACGTTGGGCGGTCACCTAATGGTTTCATCTCTCCGGGCGGCTTATCGTCGGGTCGTAAGGCACGGTGAACCCAGCATAACCGCTCAGTCGCCCCCCTTGAAGGATGGGGGGTAGTAAGAAGTCACTTTCTCCGCGAAAAATAATAACAAAAAAAGACAAATGCTCCATGGCACTCGCGAGTCTTTATCTTGTTTCGCGGAGCAGGTGAAATGACCATTAATGCCCTTTGGTGCCACCATCCCGTTATCAAAAATTACTGCGCGGTTATATCATTATCACCGCTTTTACGACTTAGCGTTACGCCACTTATAGAGATGGAAGCATCGGGCGATATACCAAGCTGGACCAAGTCTTTTAGTCTATGAAAACTAGTAGTGACGGTGTTAGGCTTCGGCGATCGCCGACGTCCTCGCGCTTAAGGGGCCTTACAAAAAAAATATTTAATATTACTTTTTGATAGTGGCGGCCTTAGCCAACGCAGGGCTCCGGGGCAGATGTTTGCACGTGGCCTTTTTCTTTGTGCCCTTTGTGGCTAGGCCGGGCGAGAGAAAAGTGAAAAGTAAAAGGGGCCTCACAAAGCTGATGTCGCCGACGTCCACGTTTGGTCTAGCGCCGCCATTGTAAACTACTACGGCATACTAAATGTATACCAAAGCACTTTGTTGCGTTAGGGACGGCTTCATGATCTCACGGTCATGTGCGCCTAATCATTTTATCCGCAAATCTTCATCGAAAGGACGGTTAATATTCAGTTCTCCACCTCATGCCTCAAATTTCTCTAGTTCTGGTGGGAGGAGTCCGACCGTTCGTGTTCCCGCACCATCTCTTTTCATAAGAGGTCTACCTTCGTACTCGTAGGCCATCAAAAATTAAGATCTCTTGCTGTGGTCTTGGTTAGTAACACAGCGACAGCGAGAGGCCTCCTCCATTAAACGGCACGAAATCGCTATGCTCTCAATTAAGGTTAGCTAAAACTCCGATAAATGTTAGGTTATATATTGGACCGTATATTGCAACCTCAAAGGCCGAGTGGACGGTTATTCGGGAGACCCAAAATCGCCCGATAGCTCCTATTAGTCGGATTTTATAACAGACCGGGGATGATGTAGTGGACTTCCCTAAATGCCCCCAATTCACAGGTCAGGACCAGGACTAATCTCTAACGTCTCTGATGGCAGAGGGATTGGCCCGCTATCGATCTCTCGTAGCACTCTCTTTCTGATGGAGGACTACTCCGAAAAACTTAGCCACTGCAATCTAGAATCTCCGCCTGTTGATCATGGATCAGTAAAAACGATCACATGCACCTGACCGTAAGACACCGTCGTTGGGCAGTTATCACAATGAAAAGACATGACCTACGATCTGCCACAGATACTCTCCGGAACAATGTTCTCCGATGAGTACATTTATCAGTTGATAGTTGGACCATAGTTGCTTCACGCCTTGGTGAAATCAGGGTGGACTACTAAAACATTTGGGCACCGAGGACGGGGTCTCCAGCCTGAGACCACATCCTCCATGGCAACTCCGCCGAAAGGTGCCTGCTTGGCCTCTATTTAGGAGCCGGACGCTGCTCGTGCGTGGAAGCTTCCTCCAACCAGTGGAAAGTGGCTGTAGGGCTTTGGGATCCAGATCCTAGGCCGGTATCTAACCAACAAGTAAGTCACGTACAAGATTGTGTAGTACGCCCTTATTATCTGCTGCGGATTCCACTGGAGAGCATTGCAGAGAGATTCGGAGGTCCAAGGTTTCGGCCGAAAAGGTACTGCTGTAAAAGATCATGGACCACATAACTCCGTGGCATAAAGTTTAGTTAGCAATGCCAGGATCTTTTAGGTTAGACAGCTTGAAAGAGCGCAGCCACGTATGGGCGCGTGAGCACAGAGGCCGTAGCCAAGATGCCTTTTACAATCGTTAACGCTAATAGTAGTTTTTCTGTTATTAACTTTAAAAACCCAGGTCGGCCAATAACTATGAATATTTTTTTTTAAGAAAAATTATTTTTTTATTCCAAATCCACGCCGGCGCGGCGCCTATGTCTATATCGAACTAAATATGACATTTGAGACCCAATCATTCATAAAATTTGACAATAAAAATTAAAAGTATTCACAAAATCCACGCCGTCCAAGTAAGGCGGCGGCGGCGGCGGCGCGCGGGTCCTGCCCGGCGGCGTAACGCCGGCGCGGCGCCCATGTCTACCCCAGGGTATCTTGTTGCACTAAGATAGTTGCACGGGACCGTCCCTGCGCGATGCCGTTGCGGCCCTTCTCTAAACAAGGGGGCTAAGATGCCCCCACACTCTAAAAGACCCCTTTGGCGTCTACGACAACGCATTGTGGTCCACCTCGCTTAAATTGGACTGAGCAGCCCCCCGCTGCTCATCCCGCGACTCTCTTGAAGCCCCATTTAGTCGCCTCTTACGACAGGCAGGGAATACCGTGGCGGAACTCTCTAAATGCCTCCAAACCACTGGGCACGAGGCACCGGTTAGTCGTCCACCCGGCGCCTCCTACGTCTCCTCTAGCTGCGGGCGGGATTGTTCTGCTCACGATCCCGCCCGGCGCTCTCCTTCCGCGAGATGACGTACTCGCAGAAGGAGACCATCGCTCACCAAGACCTCCAGCCGCCAACCATGGCAGATACCACGTCCGGCAGCAAGAGATCTCCTCCGACGACTGCTCTAAGAGCGCTGCGTTGTAGATCCCAGACTGGGCACTCCTTGAGAGTGTGTTGGACCGTGTCTTCGCGGCCGTTGCCACAGTGGTGGCACACGGCGGACTCTTCTTTTCCGATCCGACACAGGAACGAGCCAAAACACACGTGGCCCGTCAGTACCTGTGTCAGACGGAATGTCGGCGCGCCATGGCGCCTGTCAAGCCACCTTAAGAAGACAGGTCGCACTGCCGTGACGGTCCTCAAGCCCGCATTTGGGCTCTCCAGCCTGGTATGCCACTCCTCCAGGGCGGCGCTGCGGATAGAGGCCAATTGGGCCTTGACCTCCCTGGGGGCCAGTCTCTGCTCGAGAGAGTATAAATATGCATGTTTCGTTAAAAATACCAAAAGTAAAACAAGTACAATTAGCTTGTCTTCCTCCAACCTCAGTTGCTGCTTATCAACATCTTATTCGGGTATATTACCAAGTTCAAGTGTGGCTTGGTTATCAGCTAGACCCTACAGACTGGGGTTGGAAGTTGGTCAACAATTCATTACAACTAGTCCAAATTTTTCTTCCACCTGCGCCGGAAAAACTGCTGAACACATTTTTTTGCAACTACAAAAAGGAGTGCAGTGCTAAATGTGGTTGCAAAAAAGTCTGACTGTTTTGTTCTCTGGCATGTACACATTGTCAAGGCTGGTCATGTTCTAATATTGAATCACTAGCAGTGGAGGATCCGTTTGATTCAAAGACGTGATTTACCCGTAGGCCAAATTTCATCGAAATCCGTTCATTAGTTTTTGGGTGAAAGAGTAACAAATGTCCATTCATCCATACACACATTCTTACAAACCTTCGCGTTTATAATATTAGTAGGACTAGTAGGAAGAACACCTTTGTTTAAATTTGGTCGTACTAAATTGTAACGTCTACGGAGTTCCAGTGCCAGTCTTTCGGCTTCATCATCAGGCCCACTTCACTAAATGGTAAGTACTTTATATATACATATACACTCACGCCAGTTATCCCCGAAGAGGTAGGCAGAGGCGCAACTAATGCGCCCACTTTTCGCCATTATTCCGTCCCATGATGTGATAGGGGGCGAGCCTATCGCCATATCAGGCACAAATTCCAGACTCCGAGCTGATACTGAATAGAAAAACTCAATATCACTTTGCCCGACCCGAGGATCGAACCCGAGACCTCAGCTTTGTAGTCGTACTGTAATACAACTATGCCACCGAGGCAGTCCGGTAAGTACTTTCTGAATGCAAATACTTCACTTTTGCGTAAAAGTAACAAAGTTTGTAAAATTGCCCTTAACATGTGTTATGTATAAATTTTAATAAAACAAGATGATACGTATAAATTGTTTCATTTACAAATAAAAAAAAATCTTCATTTATCATACCGGGTGGAAGGGAAACGCTCTCGGAAACGAATACAGATGATAGTATTGGTGATTCCTGACGTGATGGCACTAAAAAAATCGCGATCGCATTGTTACAATTTTAGTAGGATTTTCTCAAATTTCTGTACAGCTGTATGAATTTTCATGTATGAATAGATAAATCAAACTATTATTCTGAAAAACATAGTAAAAAAGGTCAATATTTCAAAAAAATGGTAATGAAACACGTACATCAGCTGACGGGTTAATGACCGCGGGCCGGTGCCGGCGCAGCGCGGCGGCCGCCTAGTTTTTTGTACGCTTTACATTGCGCGCGCATGAATTACGGAAATACTAAAATCGTAAGTATTATCACTTAGCTTTGCAAATGAATATAGTTTTTCGTTAATGTTATGGTTCTTCTCTCTTACCGTTCCGGTATAGAGAGCGTTTCCCTTCCACCCGGTATATCGAAAAATCATAAGTTACATTCTAATTAAATATTAAAACCGAAGCATCAAATTGGTTGGTCTGAATATAAATATAGCCGACGCGCCATCTCTACGCACACAACTACGCGCGCTTCTGTGTGAGTGAAATTTGCGAAGAATTACCTATAGTCGACGTTCCGCGCAGCACGTAAACGCTCTTAACCATTAAATATCGCTATAAGTTAGTAAATATATTTTTTTTTCATCGTCTTACCGAGTGACGCGATGATCATCCCGTCGGACACTCGTCCCGCGTCCAGACACAACTCCACCGCCTCCTCGAGGTTGCCGCACACCAGCGCGCGACAGATCAGGGTCGTTATATCTGAATACAATGATAACAACAACTTCGTACCAATATAAAATATATCTATGTGAATTATCACAACTTATTAATTAATGAAACTTCTATTAGTCTATAGTTGCCTTGAAGCCGTCTCAAGACGTGTTAAAGACAGTTTTATGTCTCGAGACGACTTGACAAGTACTGACTTGCGAGGACCAATACAATTTCCTTATAGTCAATATCATCATCATCATCATAATGATAGTCAATATACTGATTAAATAATATGAAATTTAGACCCACCTTCACCGTTGGGTATCACCACGTTGTTGGCTGACGAAGTGATTTCGATGTTCGCTAGCTTCCTCTCGATCAGTGTGTGCGCGTCCTGCAAAGATAAATACCTGTAAAGGTATGATCCCTGAAGAAGCCTTAAAGAATTCTTACTAAAATACAAAACAAATAAAACGAGATGCTAAAGCACCTTATACAACATAAAAATAAAGGAGACGGGCGAAACTTCATTGAACCTTGGGCTCGGTGTTACAGATATAATTTATGTATTGTTTTATAGGTATAACAGAACCATTTCCAAAAAAGAAAGGACAATTTATCTGTACAATGGGAGTAAAGAAATAATCGCAAATTGTTACCTTTGCTCCATTATAATACAATCTAGTATTTTTAAATGGGACACATAAAAATAGAAGAAGAATATTGATGCATGTACGGCCAAGCTCAATTTCACCCGTCTCCTTTACCCAACCAACAAATTTAAAATTTGATTATTTGCTTTTTTTATTACTTTTGAATATTTTTCATATAAGCGTCTTGTTCTTCTTCTTTTAGGTTATGGCTCCACCGTTGCAGCGGTGATTTTACCAATGTCTTTATGTAGATAGAGTTACACGGAAGTCAAAAAGCATAACTTCAGATTTGACTATTTCCCATATAAGCGTCGCTACAAGATGTTTACAAAAAAGTTTCGGACAAATGACAGCTGTCACAGTGACAGCGCCATGTGTCAAACTCACCGACAGGTCCGTGCTGGTGTCTGTGGACAGCTCCGCTTCCGTCTCCGTGGACTCGCCCTGCGTCGTGAGGCCCAAGCGAGGCGTTAGTGACAGAAACGTGGCGCGTGTAGTGAGTTAGTGACAGGTTAGTAAACAAAACGGCTGTATAGTAAGAAACCAACTGATAGATATTGAAGTATAGAAAAGTAAGATGTTACATAGAAAAAATACTACAAACACTCAATATAAACGGTCTGAGAACCACAAACCCAACACTTCTTATATCCGTAATCCCAAAAAATACTATGAGGACACACAGTGCGCCCGTACGCATAGTGTTGGCAATTTCATAGTTTTCTTTGGCTCTTTTTACTCATACTCACGCCTTTTATCCCCGAAGGGGTAGGTAGAAGTGCAACTAATGCACCCACTTTTCGCAGTGCATATTCCATTCCATGATATGATAACGGGCGAGCATAGCGCCATATCGGACACAAATTCCAGACTCCGGGCTGATACTGAATAGAAAAATCCAATATCACTGCCCGACCTGGGGAACGAACCCGAGTCCTCAGCATTACAGCCGTACCGTAATACAACTACGCCACCGAGGCAGTCGCTAAATTCGTTGAAATTAAGTTGTATCTAAATATAAGCTAATCACAGCGCACCTAACCTACACACTGCAACGGTTGTCATGTCGAATGCACTGAGAAACAGAGTTATTATCATATTGCTCCATCCTTAGCTAAGTTACGTTTGTGAATAAGGACCTCAGCACACTGTATGATACAGCCTACACACAAGCTTTATGACTACAGGATGTTCAATAATCTAAATAATTCAATGGTCAAGTAAATAATATAAAAACTTGCGCAATAATTGGCACATATGTTTTATATTGATAGAAGCACACTCTATTTGCCTACGGCATAAATGGCTACCATAATTGTCTCACAGGAAACAATACAGTTACAGATTACGGTTGAATTCTTATGGTGAATACGATTGGCAGATGCTCAAAATATTTGGAAAGATTATTATATCATTAACTTGACCACATTCAAAAAATTCACACTGATATTGAAATAGACTATGTACAAAGCATAGCATCTCACCATGTGGTATTACCACCCCACCACCACAGCTACCACAAGTATATTATAGCCTGGCTATCCCACTTTCCTAGTACATGTTAACACAAGATTAAAATTATGGTAAGATTGAAGGCTGGCACGAATATTTCTACTAATCTATCGGCTTAAGTCTTTCCTTACCCTGCTGAGAGCCGCGAGGTCTGGCTGCTGTCCATCGCCTGCGTTAACTACTGCACTCTTGAACTTCGATGGGATTTCGTCTTGTTTGAATCCTGTAACAATATATCTTAGTCGAAGAGATTTTTTTATACGGCGCATGAGTCCTACGAAGTTTTTTTTTTAAATGGGCACACCAATGTGCCCTCTGCACCTCATGGTTGGCTGAGAGAAGTCCAGATAGAGTGTCGATGGACGAGCGATGATGCTCACTCGCCAGTCACTTCAATCAAGTCAGCGACCGCGACGATTACGTGTAACACTATCTTGGGTTGAACACTTTGTGTACAATAGTTGCTAATCGCTATCCGGGCTGATACAAGCATCCTACCAACAGTAAATATTACTTTCAATAAAATCGCTAAATTCAAATTTTAAAGTACTAGTATAGATGGTAATATCTCACCCAACAAATTGAGCACCTCAGTGCGGAATGTGGGCAAGAAATTGGCTCTCAGGAAGAACCACACGTATCGCTCGTTTTGATCCATCGCCGCGTCACCTTTTTGCCGACAGTATCTGCAAGCATACCGCTGTTTAATAGAGTTTGACGTAAACTAGTTGTTAAGTAGTAAAGTAATAAAAGTAGTACAAAAAATACCCTAGTCGGTAGACTCCTTCAATCCAAGGAGGTATAACACAAATCAAAATATGATTGGTTTTGCATCATGATAATCCGGTGCGAAGGACCAAAATTTGTCTACACAAGTTTACTCACTCGGCTAGTTTCTCTGTGGAGCCTGGTTCTTGACTAATACTTGACCCCAACACAGAGTCTAATTCGGCCGCTTGCTCTACTATCTCTGGCTCGCTTACCACCTAGAATACAAGATAAAATGTTTTCGAATGAATAAAAGCGGCGTAACTAATTTCGATGCGATGTTCACTCTTTTTGTAAACAAAACTCTAAAAAATAAAATTCAACGCAGCTATATTCATTTTATAGCTCGATATAAATATTTACCTGGCTAATATAGACAAGTTTCTGCGGACCGGCTTCTGGCGGACACTTCTCGAATGTCACCAATTTGCCACCAAACTGCAAAGAATAAATTATAAGGATTCTATGGATGGATAGAATGAATATATAGTAACAAGGAAGCCTGTTTGCCGCGGCAGTAAATTTTCTACATTGACTTGATCACGCTCAAACACTAGTTTAATGTCGAGTTCATCAATTACTTATCACCACGAATTATCAATTACCACAATACGACCCAAACAAAAATTGTGGGACACGAGGATATTTATCAAGCCCACTATTGTTTTACAGTTACTTATCGATTCTAGATATAATAACAGATACTAAAACACCCTGTATACTCACTGCAAACTTGGCGGCTGAGGGTCGTTTGAGCCAGGCAGGCGGGCGGGGCGGGTGGTGGTGCGGTGCGAGGGCGGCGGGGGCGGCGGGGGCGCGCGCCACGGCAGGCAGCTGGCTGAACGACGCCGCGCCGCCGAACGACTCCACTATGCTGCTCGTCGCCGCTGGACTCTGACGGAAATATAGAAGTTTTAATCACCGAAAAGTAAATTATATATTCAAGTTCAAATAATTTATCCAGCAACTAACGGCCCGCACAGGTAGCAAAGCATAATATTTATACATTTAATTTTCTGTCGTACAAAATACTTATGAATTACACATAAACCTTCCTCTTGAATCACTGCGTCCATTGGTGAATAACCTTTGAAGCAATAGCCTAGGTGCTTCTCAAGGTTTCAAATTATCATACTAACAAATTTCACCGAAATCGATTGAGAGTGACGACTACAAACGTGAGAAAAAAAACTGGGATAAAAGTCCCGGTTGATATTTTTCCAGGATAAGCAGTAGCCTATGCCCTACCCTGGGTCTCGAACTATCTTCATACTTATCTCTTTGCGGTTCCATCCGCAAGAAAATATTTTCCGGGGTTTAAGTCCCGGTTTATTTTTCCCGGGATAAGAAGTATCCTAGATCCTTCCCAGAGCCTTAAACTATGTCCCTTCCACATTTCATCGAAATCTGTTCAGTGGTTTGGCCGTGACGGCTCCACTCAAAAAATCCGGGATAATATTCCCGGTTTATGTTTTTCCGGGATAAAAGTAGTCTATGTATTTCCCTCGGTCTCAAACTATTTCCGTACTTATTTGTTTGCGCTACCAACCGCAAGAAAATTTTCCGGGATAAAATTCCCGGTTTATGTTTTAATCAAAAGTGCGGTGAGTACTCGTGTGTGTTGGTAGCAAAAAATTAATAGTCTGTAATTTAAAACGACTTGTGTTCGTTGGTATACTCGGCAGTGTGCTTGAAAGTTGTGACAAGACAAGACTATAAAACGAATGAAGTACAACACTTGCTTAGATGATCATTTTTTCTTTGTGAAAAGCACACAAAATGTCCCATATTTATTAATAACGTATTTTATACTCTCTGTGAACGATAGCCTAGTTGGGAATGGAACGGTCTGCCGAGACAATGTCTGGAGGTTCAAAACCCAAGGCAGAAACCTCTGACTTTTCGAAGTTACGTGCGTATGGTTTATCAATTATCGTTCGCTTTAACGGTGAAGGAAAACATCGTGAGGAAACCTGCATACCTAAGAAGTTCTTTATAAGAATTTCGAAGGTATGTGAAGTCTACCAACCCGCACTAGGCCAGCGTGGTGGACTAAGGCCTAAACCCTTTCAGTAATAGAGGAGGCCCGTGCCCAGCAATGAGACAGTATATAATACAGGGCTGGTATTATTATTATACTCTCTGTAGCTCTATTTAGCCTTTCAGTGATACATGGTCAGTATGCGTAAATGCGTAAACATAGTACTACTACATTATAAGTTCATGTAATACATATAACTAAACTGACAACATCAGGCCTCGCGCCGCCCAGCAGGCAGTGCACGGCGACGTGCTGGTCGAACGACGCCGCCGACAGCAGGTTCGGATCCCGCGGGCACCACGACACGTCGAACACCCACTGCTGCTGCTGCTGCTCGCTGATCTCTGACAAAATCTCACCACCCTGGAAAAACAACATGCTGTATAGTATACAGGCTGTCTAAAAAGTTATATATAATTTATTAATACAGACATTTACCTCCTTCCCAGTAAATGTTATAAGAGGAAATCTTTTTCGGCGCTCTAGATATGGCTAGTCGTACAGTGGAATGACCATAGACGACATAAACGACACTATTATAATTTCAATGTATTCATTGTCATTATTTCTTAAATTTAAGTTGAAAAATAAGTGTTGGTGTAAATTTCTTCTACTATTGCTTGGCACAGCTAGGTAGCAAAAAAACTAGTTGAAGTTTTAACTAACGTTTATAGTATGACTTCTATTGCTGATTCTATGCTAGTGCTGATTCAGTAAAAAAAACTCACCGGTTTAGTATTATTAGGGTTCCAACACAGCACTCTGCCATCCTTCCCACCGGAGAGCAACATGTCAGGGTCCTGCCTGCACCACGACACCGCCATCACGCCTTTATGATGACCTTCCAGCGTGGCCAGGGGTGACGCTGCCAACCTAGAAATTGTAGTGTTAGCCCAATGGTAAGTCTATACAAGAGGCCATCTGAGTAGATTCATCGCTTTTTTTTTATTGCATTGAACGAGTCGAGCATGCCGTTCGCCTGATGTTAAGCTATACGACGAACCATAAAGAGTAGTAAATGCATCCAGCATTTGGAGTTACAAGTTACAAAGTACCGTGTGGCATTCCACTGCACTTGTCATTTTGAAACATAAGATGTTAAGTCCTTCTAACCGAAACACAACAGTGCAAGTACACTGATGCTTGATGGCAGAAATATACATCGCGGTGGTACCCACCCAGACGGACTCTTACATATGAGAGACCTACCATCAGTAATCGCTTTATCTATTTTTGCTACTGCACAGGTAATTTGCAAGATAGCCTTACACAAACTAGCAACCTTATTTTTTTCTTATATGTTGACATGATATACAGATGTAATGAATTCATGTAAGGAGACAATTTAACCAGGGCGTTGGTCCATTTAAAATCATTATTGTGACTATACAGGTTCGTCTATTATACATTACTAGCGGCCCGCTCGGCTTCGCTCAGGTAGCAAAGCATATTACATGATGAAATTAATTTTTTATCATACAAAATATTTATGTAATATACACATAAACCTTCCTCTTGAATCACTCCATCCATTGGTGAAGTTTTCCGAGATAAGAATTAGTCTAGGTCCTTCCCAGGTCTTAGGGTCCTTAGGGTCTTAAGCTATGTCCCTTCCAAATTTCATAACAATCAGTTCAGTGGCGTGACAGTGACGGGTCCACTCGTAAGAAAAAAAATCCGAGATAAAATTACCGGTTTATGTTCTTCCGCGATAAAGTAGCTTATGTCTTCTTCTGGATCTCAAACTATCGTCATACTTATTTTCTTGCGGTTCTACTCGCAGAAAAAGATTTTCCGGATTAAAAGTCTCGGTTTATTTTTTCCCAGAATAAGATATAGCCTAGGTCCGTCCCAGGATTTTGACTCGTCAAGCCCTGCGATGGATGCGGCCATCAATTAGCACATTACATACATACATACATATACACTCACGCCTATTATCCCCGAAGGGGTAAGCAGAGGCGCAACTAATGCACCCACTTTTCGCCATTATTCCGTCCCATGATGTGATAGGGGGCGAGCCTATCGCCATATCGGGCACAAATTCCAGACTCCGAGCTGATACTGAATAGAAAAACTCAATATCACTTAGCCCGACCCGGGGATCGAACCCGAGACCTCAGCATTGCAGTCATACCGTAATACAACTACGCCACTGAGGCAGTCTATTAGCATATCCTAGTATATAGGGTTTCCGCATACATCTATATATAAGCGGGGTTTGACGGGTTAAACTATCTCCCTACCACATTTCATCGAAATCAGTTCAGTGATTAGGCCGTGATGGCCCCACTAGCGAGAAATAAAAACCGGTATAAAATTTCCGGGATATGTTCTTCCGGGATAAAAGTAGCCTATGTCCTCCTCAGGATCTCAAACTATCTCCATACTTTCTCATTTATAGACACGCGCCGCCGGCCCCCCGGGCCGGTACCGCCGCGACCGCTATGTCCCTGCATTTTAAATCTGTAATATCTTCGAAAATATTTATTTAAATTGGATGTTGTAAAGGGCCATATTGATCTATATTAAATGCACAATGTATTTATGGTACTTAATTGGATAAGGATTAATGCTGTATTGTTTAAAATCGCTTCGTAAATAAGCCATTATTTCTCGTCAAAAGTAAAGGATAAAAAATGGTTATTGTGGGTTATCCCTAAGAGATAAACATATACCATCGCGGACTTTTTTGTAGACCTTTTAAAGGTGTACAAAAGTGTAGTACATTATTTTGATCTATCTCGTAGAGTTTAGCCAGCGTCTGCAATGTAAGCGCAAAAAAATGTGTTTATCTACGACATCACATTAGAAACCTATTAAATTATCAATGTTCCTCTACTATATTATGCATGTATTATACATATAAACCTTCCTCTCGAATCACTCTATCTATTAAAAAAACTCATCAAAATCCGTTGCGTAGTTTTAAAGATTTAAGCATACATAGGGACATGAGGACATAGGGACAGACAGCGGGAAGCGACTTTGTTTTATACTATGTAGTGATACTGAGCATCAATTGTACCCTATAGATGTAGTATAGAAAATGTGGTCACCTCAAGTCCCAGAGTTGTATGAGAGGCACCTGGTCGTCCTCCGAGGCGATGCAGAGCTGCGTCGCGACTGACGGGTGCCACGCCAGCGCGCGCCACCGCGTGCGGGACTGCGAGTCACTGGGGAGGCACCGGTGATCATCAGTTATGTACAGTCATACATATATACATACATATACACTCACGCCTGTTATCCCCGAAGGGGTAGGCAGAGGCGCAAATAGTGTACCCACTTTTCGCCGTTATTCCGTCCCATGATGTGATAGGGGGCGAGCCTATCGCCATATCGGGCACAAATTCCAGACTCCGAGCTGATACTGAATATAAAAACTCAATATAACTTTGCCCGACCCGGGGATCGAACCCGAGACCTCCGCTTTGCAGTCGTACTATAATACAACTACGCCACCGAGGCAGTCACCACCATAAATATCTGTACCAATTCAAAATTTCAAATTGCCTACGTACTTTTGGTGTTCTTACTGTCTTTTTTTCTCTTCACAAAAATAAAATAAAAGAGATTTGCTTTACTTTATACGAAAAATTTAATTTTCAGTTAAACTTAACGTATATATGGGCGATTTGTAATTTTGATTTTGTACAGATATTTATGCTGCTAACTGTACTGTATTTTATATTATGATTTTTTATACATGTGAATGGCCATGTAGTGCCTGGTTAATGATTTTTATATTTTTATAGAATCCTGAAAAAGAAACAGTCGAAAGCGGGACTCGAACCCACGACCTCCGGCGAACCGTGCCGTTGCTCTTTCCAATTGAGCTATTTCGACCTCGCTTTCGATTGCCAAATTCTAAATTGTACTGTATGTTTTTTGTATTAAAATTCGGTGTAGCAACTGTTTGTGAACCTATTAAAAAAAAGAAAAATTAGCAATTATTCAAATATAACATGAGCTGCTCAGTCCTCACTTTATCCTCAAAGGTGAAGAGTACCAATGAACATGTCCATAGCGGAATTTATTTCAGTCTAAATAAATAAAATATTTAATTGCCAAATTAGGAATTGAGCTCAGAAACTCAAGGTTTACCACAAGGCCCATCAGTGAATAAAAACTTAATATCAAATACCTTAACTTCATAATAGGCTCATTCTTCCTCAAATCCCACACGACGCATCTCGTCGCAAATGTGGAGCCCAATATGTGTTGTACCTGCAACAAAAACATTTCAGCTAAAGGCATTAAGCATCTACATATGCAATGCAATCAGCCCTGTATTATATACTGCCCACTGCTGAGCACGGGCCTCCTCTGCTACTGAGAGGGGTTAGGCCTTAGTCTACCACCCTGGCCTATCGGGGTTGGCAGACTTCACACACCCTCGAATTTTTTATGGAGAATTCTCAGGTATGTAGGTTTCCTCACGATGTTTTCCTTCACCGTTAAAAGGAACGATAATTAATTATCAATACACAAGTAACTTCGAAAAGTCAGAGGTTTGGTTTTGAACCTCCAGACATTGCCTTGGCAGACCGTTCCATTCCCAACTAGGCTATTGTCCCTGTATCAACATATGGTCACCTATAATTTCCATTCACAGACTTGTAATTCGAAGTTACAATATCAGATAATAATATACTAGTACTTGCTACTCAACCCCATTCAAGACATTTTCCAGGAGAAACTACAAGGGGCCACTAATTAATATTTCCAAACTAGGAATAATTGAATTATAATAATAATACTGTTCAGTTGATTCGGAAATTAAAGGAGAGTATGTACTTAAAATTGAATTACTAGGGCCGAATGGATCGGATGACTGGGTGGGATGGAATGCACCAATTCTTGAAATGGACCATTTCTTATTATAAAATAACAACATTTGCACATTAAAATGCAAAATGTATTTTTACTTATTATAAACATTAGTCACTCTATTACAAAATACTCTCATTCTCAATCTGCAGACTGACCTGTTGGTTCCAAGCGAGACCCTGCACGTGGTCGTAGGGCTGGTTCTTGGTTCCGGGCGCCATCGGCTGGCTTGTGTTATTGAGGTCCCAGATGAAGATTTCGCTGTCAGAGGCGCCAGACGCGAGCAGGTTCTTCTGGTACGGGTTAATGTCCAGCGCTGATACGTGTCCTGGAAAATTAAAACAGCATCAGCCTTATCCTAAAGCTGCACTAAGGCTTCCACGATTTTTAATGAGGTTTGGACTCTCGACTATAATCATACTATGCTGCGTTTGCATACATTGTGACAAGTCACCAATAATTTGTCTGTTGGATGGTTCATGGCAGAATAAATAACAGGAAATGCAATAGTAATTAATCCAAAATAGTTTTTTGTAGACAGAGGCATTTCATTTAAGATCTTTTGTTATGGTTGGAATGTCTTAGTGCATGGAATGTCTTAGTGGTACATGTCTTAGTTAAACAAGAAATGAAAATGTGAAGCTCATGCCTTAGTAATTTATTATTATCTTAGAGTATGTATAACTACGTATAGAGCGCGTGTATGCAAGTGGGAACAATAGGCACGGATGGGAACATCGTCCTGCGCCGGCCGCAAGCGCTTGTAGTCACTCGAGTAGGAACGGTGTGAGCACACGCGAGTGAGATCTATGCGAATATTTGATTATCAATACTGCAAAATGGTTAAATGTTCTATGGAATCTTGTAAAAACAATAACCGGAAACACACTAAACAGAATTCTTACATCACATTTCACAGCCAAGCCATATTTCTGTATATTTTTAGGTACAATTGAAATCACGCGTCGCGGTATGAAAGGTGCGCGGGAGGCGAACACTTGTACTACCCGCACTGCCCCGCGTCCTGCTTTGATTGCCGGACTTCGATAGGGATGTTACGCGTCGACACCAGAATCGATGTAATATTTTCATATTATAGCATACGTATTTATTACTATCGAAGGTGACGCTTATTATAATGTAGCTTAGGTAACTGTTTTTGTCTGTGTGTAATTATTAAGCCAATTAATAAGTGTGTATTTGTTTATGAAATAAAATAAATAATCACTGTTCCTAAACATTGTCCGATTACGATAACTTTTTTTCGCGTCTTTTCAAAAGACAAAATGTTTTTTGATAGAATAAACACGCCTTTAAGAGGTTATGCGCAAGTTGCAAATAACTATGTGTATACCGGGTGGAAGGGAAACGCTCTCGGAAATGAATACAGGTGATAGTTCTGGTGATTCCTGACGTGATGGCACTAAAAATCATTCCACATGCCACTACACTAATTCGCAGTTTTTATCTATATTAACGCAACACGCTGAAAAGTACCCACAAGGTCTTATTTTGTAAAACCACATTTTTAACAACAATATGTACCGCGCTGCCGCGCGGTCGGACCTTTACATATCGATAACTGTTGCGTTGGTACTGCTCGCGTGTTCATCCCTAGCAGTCGCCAACATTTCTATATAAGTAACTATAGTTCACCTGCCTACGCTGGGTAGTGGGCGCACGGTGCGATATTAGCGGTTTATAGGTACTTATACATACTCTAAGATTATTATACTTTATTTTACTTTTGACAAAGGAATGTCTATGAAATTCTTAAATTATTAAGAAGCCATAATAAATACGAAACAAGTTAATATTTCATGAAATCTGTTATAATTTATCTTCAATAGTGAAAAGACTCGTTTTTCACCTCCACTATTAATTATTACCGATCAATTTACAGTTCACAGTTTATTTACATTGTTGAGTGCTTTAAACATTGTTTATTTTAATACATAAAATATACATTTAACACCTGAGTATGTTTATAAAACAATACGAAATGTTGAAGAAAAATAATATATCAATGTGTTTAATAAACCAAAACTTCTTCATAAATTAAATTGATTGAATTAGAAATCGTATCGGGTACACAATAGGACATCACCAATTGATTAGCACTCGAGCTCTCAAAAGTAAAATAAAAGATGGGACGAAGTATTCATACAAATAAACTATCTATAAGACATTGTTATTGATCTTGATAGGAAATAGACAAATCTGAAGTAATGCTTTTTGACTTTTGAATAACACTAATTACATGAAAACATTGGCAAAATCACCACTGTAATGGTGGAGCCATAACCTAAAAGAAGAAGTATCCATAAGACATATAGTCATGTAAATATGTTACATTCTCTCCTATGTATAATATAAATACTTTTGGTAAACACAGGCATAAAAGTTGACTTATAATAAAACTGTAACCTAATTAAACAATGGACGAACTGATAACATACACATTATCATTGGATAGTAGAGAACATCATTCAGTATGTTATTTCATACTAGGTAACAAACAGCCACTAATCAGTGTCATTTTTCATGTGTATAGCAATAATTACATACTGACCAAATAAAATTATAATAGTTATTGTTCATGGTTACATATTTGTTAAAAGTAAAGTCAGAAACGGCTGAATAGGTTTTGATGAAAATTCGTACACAAATAGGCCATATCCTGGATAAATATATTGTATGTAAACATAGAATAGCATATAGAATACAGTGGCATATTTATTCATCAAAAGATCACTCAAACAAGCAGTGCCCTGCGTGACACATCATGATGTCTACTACTATTATTTACCATTGTGTTTTGTGCTGCTGCCGAGCAAACAATCGCTGGCATTGTTGAGCAGTTTGTCTGCACTGTAGAACTGTAGCAGTCCTCCGTCACATCCACCCACAATCACTTCCACTCCAGACCATACCAGCTTTTGAAACCTAAAAATTGATATCATTAATCCTACTGCTTAATAACAATGTGCCAGTCTAAAACCAATGAGATGTTAAAAATGCACATCCTGCATGCAGTGCACCATGAAATACAATTGATAAACTCTCAAACCTTTTAAGCTTAATAGAATCACTGATTTTTAGAATTATTTACTGTGTCTGTTTTTCTGTTCGTTTGTTAGCACACATCTCCGAAAGTACTAAACGGATTTTAATGTAATTTGGTGTAGAGATAGTTTGAGGCCTCGGAAAGGGCATAGCCTTTTTATCCTGCAAAAACTCTCATCACGCTGGCAAAGCCACGAGCAGAAGCTAGTGCTTAATAAAACTCCAATTCTTGAGACTGAGACAATCACAATAATTATTGAGGTAGTTGCAGGGAGATGTACTGGTACCAATTAAAATGACACTATCCCGATATTGTATTGTAATACATCCATTCTATTTTTATTTTTATTTTATTTTATGTTTATTTATGTTTTAAATAAACATAGAATATTTATTCAAAGAAATGAAACCCAATTTGGCTACAATTTATATAAGTTTCATCTTATTATATTGCTATTTGACCTTTCTTTGAATGAATGTACTGCAATATGCTAATTGGGGAACATTTTACATAGAATGTTTAAAGTGACTAATGTTAATTAGTCAAATACCCGGTAACTAAGGACAGTACTTCATAGGCTTCCACAAAACTAACTCCACTCACTGATCTTTTTCAGTACAAATAGATTAGTTTGGTCAATAATTGTCAATTGCTTTAAAAATGTCTGTAGTTATAGTGACTATTTGTAATAATAATTATTATTAATTTAATGTATCTTGACATATCATAAGTGCAACTGTTTTCACCCATGTGATGAATAAAGTATTTTATTTCATTTTATTTTAAAAATACTATTTAAAATTTGCTATGCAATTTTACTTTTCTCTTCACCCTCTAATATATTTTATGGATGTCTGTTTTATTTGTAAAAACATATCATAAAATATTCTCTTGAATGCAATTATGAAGCCCGTGGCTCCTCCTGCATTACAAAGTATTTCTGGAATGAAATTCCTGCTTTATATTTTCCTGGAATAAACAGTAGCCTATATATTAATCAGGACATGATCTACATGTGTGCCAAATTTCATCAAAATTCGTTCAGTAGTTTTTGCATGAAAGAGTAAGAAACATCCATATATCCATACATCCATACTTAACTTTTGCATTTAAAATATTAGTAGGATTATATAAACATTCCACTACAATATGAATATCATAACTCGAAATTTTAACCATCGGTGATTGGTGGCGAAAAGAATAACCTACTTGACCCATTTTTATCCCCACCATAGCAACTAGCATAAACAATTAAAATGAATAAGAAATACTCACTTATGTTGAGTTTGTAGCGAAGATTTCAACTCCAAATCGAATCCAGGGTCTTCCAAATTCAAACTGTACAGTTCCAAATGCGAGCTGGAACTAAACGACGCGTCGACTTGCTGTGCCGCCGAGCCGGCCGCCAGCGTTATGGGATAGTGCTCCGCCGGCGACCAGCACACATTCACCGTCCTCTTCAACTCTTTTATCCTCATCTTCACGACACTATCTCACTAAAACAACACACTAAATCACTGAAAAACTTGATATATTCCCAAAATTATGTCACAATTTTGGAACGCTTCCCACTAATTATATTCCTGTTTCTGTAACAATAGGACTTGTGTAAGAGGTAAAGAAAGAATTGAAATTGTATTTTATACACAAACTAGCAGTATTTCAATAAAAGAATATAAAATTTACCATAAAAACACCAACTTGGCAGTTCCAACGTGGCTGACGTAAATATATCGGTTTGACAGCTGTGGGTGCGTTCCAAACCTCGCATATTTAAGCGACACGTCATTTAATTTAAACAAATAATATGATGTATTCATTTTTTGTAGTTTTCTACCAATAAGATGCAATAAAATATACTGGTATTACATTATTACTTGTATATACTGGTGCTTTTTGGACAAAAATTTTAGACATAACTCCTTTTATCGCCACCACAAAGCAAAACAATAGGGTAGTTGACATAGTTAACAAATAAATAAGTGTTGTATTGAACATTATAGAATTTAAGGTCCTAATTAAGAATATTTGACTTAAATTACAAATAAAAATTATTAAATATTTTATTTTGCTAAATTAAAATAAGAGTTTTTGAATCTGTGCATCATTTACACGAAACGCCTTAGCGACCAAGACCAGAGTGCGTGACGTCACAGTGTAATAAACAAAATGTCTTTCGTACAAAGATTTTACGCGGTTCATTGGAAGCTCTCAGGTTTCAGGATTATTTGTTTGATTACTTCGTGTCCATAGTGCAGTTTACCAAGTAAACATGGATATTGTGTTTATTAAAGCCGACAGTTGATAGTTGCCATGAATAGATTCATTTATGATCGCAAATTTCTTTGCCTCAAATCCGGACGTTTGTTCTGCAGAATTCAGGAACGTGAAAACTTAATAGTAAGTACAAAACTATCCTTTTCTGATATTTTGTTCAATTCATAATAGATTACAGTTTGATTTATGTACTTACCTTTATTTTTTTGCAGTAAAATAACCTTTCTATGTGATGTTTTTTTTTTTAGTTTATAATATATAAATTAATACACATAAGATCGCTTCTACGAAGAGTTGCTCGTATTGTGGTTATTTATGAAGCTTTATTTCTATTTTTACAGATCGTCAAGACAGTCGTATGGTGATGATGCCATTAGGTAAGTCCAATTGAAGCGTGACGCGACTTTGTGCACTATTCAATGTAAGATATGCCCTGAGTACAAAGTCCGTCTGCCACCATATTCTGTCGGCTTGATAGTGGAAGAAAAAGAGGGCATAGCTATAAGTGTCCAGTGCCATGATTGCCCTGGTTCACTAAGAGGATGTAAACACGCAGTAGCTTTTCTTATGTAGGCACTTCGGAGAGGAACCACCATGTACATCTATTGAATGCTATTGGAAGAAGTTATAGTAAGTTAGCAAAAGTAGGAAGCACTTTGAAATTTACAGTGGTTAGAGAAATGAAAAGAAATTCTTCTACAACGCATGAAGACTTTGGTGATGTCTTAAATGAATTTTTGGTGCAAGGCAAAAGAAGGAATTTATGTTCTACACAAATCCTTAAACATCAATCTGACTATAAAGTGCCCGACATACTTCTGTTTTCCATGCATTGTTTAAGCATTAAAGTATAACAAAGAAAGTGACTGTGAAACACTTTTACCCAAAATTGCTATGTTTTTTCTAGAGAGAAAAGAAAATATACATTTTGTGGAAAGTCTGACTAAGCACAACATAAAATTCACGCATGGCACGAGTTAAGGTATTATTTATTTTTAATATATAATTTCCTTTTAAAAATTGATTTGTCCTTTATTCATGCCGCAATAATTGAACTAATTAATATAATTTAAAACACTGTTCTAGAGTTGCATTTCCCAACTTGGGGCTCTGGACTTATCTAAAGTCTGCTGATTTCAAAGTTAAAGCTAGATGAATGTTGAGAGTGTGCCTAAAAAAAGGCATTTTAATTTTATTTAAAGAGGTCTGTGATAATCATCTTTGCTCATTTAGCGGTTTGCACCTAAGAAAGGGTGGGAAATGCTGTCTTAATGTAACACATACTGGAATAATATGTGTCCATGTGAGATGCAATCTCAAAATGTAAATCAGTCTTGTATGTGTTTTGTCATTCATGTGTTGGCAACCCATTTTACAGGGCATCCTAGTGGGGCATATACATACATATGTGTGGCCACCAGTCAGTTTTATATTTAAAGAAACTTATAATTTTCTTTTCAGGTGTGCCAGAATAACAACATCAAGAACATCAAAGCATCATTCGATACAAAACAACTGATGGATCCTTGGTTGTTTCTAATAAAAATTATCGCTTTTTTATTTCCCCTTTCCCGCCAGCCCGAACTGGCTTTTTTGTTTATTTCTCCTCATTGATTTTACTCCCATTAAAAATATTGGTCGTTATATAAGTGACCTTTGCTATTAATAATAATTATTATTGTAATCAATTTGATGTATCTTGACTTATCATTAATTTGAGCAACTATGTTTGCCTAGGTGATGAATAAAGTATTTTATTTTTATGAATTTATTTACTTTATTAACTAAAATAGGAAAATAAAACACTTTTATCAAAATTTTGTTTTTATTTCTCAAATGTTTTTAATGAAGGAGTCTTGTAAATTAATTAAGGCACATGCAATAATAATGCAATCATCCAAGAACTTAATTAAATTAGTATTGACAATTGAATGAGGTTTTAGCATTGAGAACTCCCTTAGACGTCGGATGACTCTTTCAATGTGTATCCGTAAACTTGCTATCTCCTTAGTTTTTCACGCTTCAACTTTGGTTAAATTGGACTGAGCTGATACACTTGGGGGTTTCACTAAAATACATCCCTTTTGTAATAACAGTTGCTCAATATGCTTGAATCCTCTATCAGTACAATCACAACAGGTTCTAAATTATCAAGAAATTAGCAGTTTTCAACAAACATACATAGCTGATCCTGCAATCATAACCAAAAGAAATGTAGTTTAATAATACCATTAAGTGCGCTATTAATAAGGTATTTTATTGTATGGGCTTTTTTATAATTACACCATGTTAGAGCCTGGTTGACAGATTTTAATAGCTTTTGAATTTCAATTTCCGGGCAGTCTACTGTGTAATTAGTGTTTCTGTATTTATGCCTAAAATCAACAGGCAATTTCTATTCTATGGCAGTTTCTTTAATAAAACAATGTAAAGCTACAATACAAAACAATGTTGCAATACTTGGCACATTCTTCTAAAAGATTTTGCAAGCATAAGAAACTGACATACCAAACTCATCAGCAACTTCAATAAATTTTGTGTCCAATCTTATTTTTTTTTAGGTATAAGAATATATTTTGAACAGGAATACTCATGGGTTTTTTTATAATGTGCAGTAAAAATACATTATATATATTTAACATAAATTGGAGACGTTGCAACAGATGAAAACTGTATTGCTGTAGATGTTGCTTTGTGTTCACTGAAACTGCTAAGCTGTAAGTTTTTGCTTCTATATTTCGGTTTAAAATTTACTTGGATTATTCTTTCTGATACTGGACACACTTGGGTTGATTTATTTTGGTTCATTTCAATGAGATCTGACTTTTCATCGATTACTTGTAAATCTGAAAGCAAAATTGTTTATATTTTAATGAAACTGTAATATTATTATATCTCATCTGACAAAAACTTGAGATATATGCACACCGGGTTTTACTAAAAGTTTTAAGGGTGGAGGCAAGACTTAAGTATTCAGAAATACTTGTTCAACTTTTATGTTAAGTTGATTAAAGTACTACCAACATGAATGATTAATTTAGCAAAATACTTCACAATTTTCATAAATGTTTACTATGAAAATCTAATTTTGATTTTTCTAACTGGATACATAGTAATGCATATGACTATAGCTACAAAATACAGGAAACCAAACATTACACAAATGCATTGGGACAGTAAATGTGAGGGGTTATAATAGGACAGCTTTAGGTATAGATTTACCTCCAGTCCCTATGTTGTGATTCTATGTTACTAGTGGATGGTGTATCCACAGTTTCTGTCTGTACAAGTAATTCTTGTATTAATGCACGCTGGTATTTACTGCCACTCACCGAGGTATACTTTTGGCTGTTCTCTTTAAACGATCAGGTTGACATTCAAATATAGAAAGTAAACAGGAGGGTTTCATTCGTATTGTCGAGATAGAACCCTTAATATTGTATTCCGTGTAATATTCCATGTCCTTGGGCAGCTGTAATATAGACAAATCAGCGTTAAACAGGAAATGAGGAATGAGTGCGTTTAAACACAATGTTTTGCAAACAACTTTGCTTTAACCTCAAAATGTTACTAGAGTACGTGCCTTTAAAGGAGCTACGGTTTTACTGAACGATCAAGATTTATAGATATTTTAAAGTAGTACTACTCGCATCAAAATGATCCTCGCAAAAATAAATTGAAGATTTGGATGATGCACTGGTCGGATCACGTCGTGCTAACTGCACTGTACCCGCCACTTTACAGTTTACACGAAGATTTCGCGATTGTGGCACATGGATAAATAATTTATAAGGGCTTTTGATACTTGTATTTTGACACAAAGGAACGGCACATATTCTATAGCACTTTGGAGCCATTTTTTAAAGGATCTTTAATAAAAAAGGAATCTCCACGTACTGTTTACATTTAAGACTATTGCACTGTGACGTCACGCCTTTGATTAGTCACGTGATTAAGCGTTTTAGCGGGGAATACGAAACGCATTTATTGAAACTGTCTTTTGGTTATTAAAATGGCTCTAAATATAAGAAAAACAATTATCAAGCGTATTTTTAGTGAGTTTAGAACATTTTGTAGTACTTTTCGAAAATCTGTCAAATACCCTATTAATTGGATAATATTGTTATGTTATAAATGTTTTGTTAATAGTGGTTTTAAACCATCATGTCATGATGAGTTAATAATAAAGGTCGTTCAATGGCCACTAAAATTAGAAAAACTATTTAATGCAAACATGTTTATTTGTCCCCATGACAACACAAACACTAGTTTATTGTGTTTGTCGCTTACACAGAACAGAGATAGAGATAGAACTATAATGTGGGCGTAACCTTTCACCCTCTAATTAGCAAGGCAGCACTAACTCCCGTTTGAGCGGTCTCAGTCGTCATTGCGCATTGTCAAAGCTTTAATAACTAGAAAAAATAGTTAAAAATATTAAAATGCCCTATTGTGCTATTCTGGAATGCAGAAATCATAGCTATAGCAAAAATGTGTCCCACAAAGGTATTTCACACCGTCGGTAAGTAATATTTTCTGGTTTATTGCTTATTTAACTGAAAAACGTATATTGATTTTCTATGTCAAATATGGCACAAAAATTACAATTTAAAGTGTTTCTTATTTCTTTCATCATAAGGTTAATTTTCGGAAACGAAAATCAGTTGTTCTAGAATGATTTGTCACCAATTCACAGTGTCACCGCTACTCAATTAGTGCATGCATGGTCGATAAAATGTTATCGATAATTATCAATTTTTCACTAAACCGCTATGTTGTAGCATAAAAACTTTCAAACCCCATACTCTAATTATTTTCGTAAAACATGAACGGATTGAAGGCTGTATGATTATGTACCTTGGCCTACAAGTCGTGTGTTGTAAAACAAGTGCGAGTAGTGTTGTCAGTTTTCCAGCTGCTTGTTTTGTTTGTATACAATAATAAATGCTACATACGTATTAAAAACTATGATTGCGTGTGCAGTATTTGTAATAATATTACTTTGATTTAAAACGTACATTTGAGAATTGTGAGTGGTCTGGTTCTAATTTTGGTTATATCAATTTCAGTTCATCTCTGGTTGGGATTGCAACCCTACCGGTGAACGACATCTCTTCGACCTCTTGAGCGGCAGCACCAACCGTGTGAGCACGTAATTTCGTCGCTGGCTCGTATGTGCCCATAAATTACGAAGGCTTGGCCAAGGGCCCCGCGGAGTGTTCGCCATGATCAGCTGTACCTGTACTCTAGTGCACGATGAACATATCAGGAATCCTTCGCGGAAGTTGACAGGAGAATACTCGCCGGCCTGCCGATTTTGCGGGTTCTCTATTCATTCCCGGGAGTTTTACCTCAGGCACAATTATCATTCACTTTGTCTATCGCGGGTAGAGTTAAAACTGCCTGCATCACTAGAGAGTAGGATATCTTCCCCAGCTGCATAAAGCCTCAGCGATTCCTGACTCTGCATTATAGGATCGACGACACACTCTTATAGGTATTTTTCGAAATTAAACAACAAAAGTATTTAAATTACGAAAAAAGTATGTAACAAAACCGGGTTCCGGCTAATAAGGTAAGGTGGGAGAACTTACCTTATTAGCCGGAACCCGGTTTTGTTGTATTTCTGTCTTGAGCTAAGTTTAGCCGATAAGTAAATAAATATAATATCAACTTCAAAGGTGTGTATTGTTTTATTTAACCCACTGTTATAGTAGCAGATACATATTATATAGCTAACGATGTTATACAGAAAAATATAAAAAGTATAACTGAATACAAGTTTAACCTTTGATCATCCTCACACTTCCTGAGGTGAAGCACGTGCTGACTGCTGGCTTGCGAAACCATTGCTTAGTGTATTCTTCTATCTCAACCCGTAACAAAAGGTTAAGAACTTCGTAATTGTGCTATTAAACTGGAACAAACTTCAATGTCTTTTGTCCGGCCTACTAGGCCGGCATAATTGTGCCAACCGTTAAAAAATATTTTCTTCCCTTACCGGTTGACAGTGGACGATAGCCTAGTTGGGAATGGAACAGTCTACCGAGACAATGTCCGGAGGTTCGAAACCCAAGGCCTCTGACTTTTCAAAGTTACGTGTGTATTATTTATCAATTATCGTTCACTTTAACGGTGAAGGAAAACATCGTGAGGAAACCTGTTAACCTGAGAATCCTCCATAAGAATTTCGAGGGTGTGTGAAGTCTGCCAACCCGCACTAGGCTAGCGTGGTGGACTAAGGCCTTAAACCCTCTCAAGAGTAGAGGAGGCCCGTGCTCAGCAGTCAGCATTATATAATACAGGGCTGGTATTATTACCGGTTGACATTTTCCTTAAACTTTACTCTATTTAACTCCGGCAGTGAAATTACTATAATATGTATAAATACTCATTATAATTTATTGCAAACTAGCTATACTGTAATACTGTGTAGGTAATACATTATGTAATTTAACATACATGTTTGCAGTATTGAAATTTTAAATTAAGAATTTAAAATCTATACTAAAAATAAATTTTAATTTACTGAGTGAAAATTTTGTTCAAGATATTTTCAACATCTTTTCCGGCGCTTATCAAAATAATATTATATATTTTTGTAATAAGTCAATTTCATTAATTAATGTTATTTATAATTTTTAGCCATAAAATAAAAAACATCGATAGGTTTACAAAAAGGTATCATATGGGTGCAACACTATTAACGCATGCTTAGCGTACTTGGTGTCAATCAAAAACTTTTCTTAAATCGACAGCCATAGAGATCTTATGAATGCCATCACCATTATATGCCATCTAGCGTGGAGTAGTGGAATGAAATCGAATTAAAATCAAAATTCAGGCTGAAGGAATAATATCGTATGAATTTATGTGAATTTTTAAAATATGAAGTTTATGGAATGGCATTAAGGTTAAATTTAATGCAAATGATTTTGTATTATACGTTTTATGTTTATTGCTGATTTTGGCCAATCATAATGAAAAGTTGATAGTATGTGAATATACGCATGTGTGAGTTTGGCGACACTGGTTTTCTTAGTAAATTGATGCTAAACTCTATCCATTCTATCTTTAATCCATGGTCGCTTATAATTGCATTTCACTTAATTTTAAAATGCTTAGTTTCGTTCGTTTTAAAATGTAGAAGTCAGGGGAGGATTAAGTAATAAAAATACTGGCACAAATGTTCTTAGATTTCTTCTGTCATAATTAAAAAATATCATACGATGACAGATTATTCAATCAAAGAATTTAAGGCAGAAAACACAAACGCATAAAATACGAAGATAAATAATAATACCTAGGTATAATATAATTGATTTAAAACGAGTAAGATCTTGCAAAAAATATTTTCTGAAATATTTTTATTATAAGAATTAAAATCATTGTTAAATAGGTACACTCAGGACCTAATTCATCATGCCCATTGTGATGAGCAAGGATGAATGGGCGCGCATCACCAGATGGGCTGACACAAGCCGGGAGGACCCAGAGGTGGTGCGCCGGCGCGAATATGTCAGATATCTAGACGCCACCAGCAAGGAAATGACTAAACATTGGCCTAACTCCTTGGAGGTGCATGGTTAATTATCTAAGTATTTAGAATGGCCATTACATTCATATTAAAAGCGAATTCTTTTATAATGCTGTTTTTCGTCTAGCTGTAAAGTAAGATAAGTACTTAAGTACTTAATACCTGTAATGCTATACCTAAGTACCTATTCGAGCCCCGGTCAGGCAATATTCCGTTTTAGTTTTTGTTAGGATAGGTTGGTACCAAGGGCGGATCCAGCTTTGGCGCCAGGGGGGGGTCACATAGTCGTGGTCAAGTCACAAGAAGTTATAATTTAATTTTGAAAAGTAAAAAGTAGGTATTCTATATATACTATAGTATATATAGAATATTATAAAGCTGAAGAGTTTGTTTGTTTGTTTGAACGCGCTAATCTCAGGAACTACTAGTTCGAATTGAAAAATTATTTTTGTGTTGAATAGACCATTTATCGAGGAAGGCTTTAGGCTATATAACATCACGATGCAACTATTAGGAGTGAATAAATAATGGAAAATGTGAAAAAACGGGGAAAATTATTCATCCTTGAGGGCTTCCATTGCGTGCGCTGTGAAAACGGTTCAAGATACCAAAAATATATGTATCAAAGAATTATTCCTCTTAAAATGATCTAAAAAAAATGTCCCAGACAGTATATGTCTATCTTTTAAGATTAACTCACTAGAACCATTTTTATGGTAATCAAATTTGGTCGAAATTAATGCATTATTTGTTAAGAGTTGTATCAACGTCATAATATTAATCTTTATCCAAATAAATGTGTTGCATAGAGTGATTCAACGGGAAGGGTTTTATGTACTTTTAGCCCGGAAAAACTTATTAACGCGGGCGAAGCCGTGGGTAAAATTACAAATATTTATCGTGTTTTCCATACATTATAAGAAATAGTATCATACTTATTTAACATATTTGATTTAAAATTGTAAAAATATACTGAAATAAATAATAACATCTTGACTCTTATATCAACGCGACGCTTTTATAGTGTTGTTTTTTTTTTTTAATATTTTTTTTTTTTTTTAAATGCCATCTTTGGCGCATTAGGGACGGCTGCGGGCTTCCTCCGACTCACGTCTAAGTTGTCGTCCGCAACCGCCCCTGCACGTACCGCTATTGCGGTCCTTTTCCTGTTGCGGGGGCTCAGAAGCCCCCGAAACACCGTACCGTGTCCGCCTTTTGGTGTACGAGGCAGCGTGAGACACGCTGCCTCGGACATGTCCATCACGGGGGTCACAAGAGTTGGCTAGACTAATGGGTGGGCGGCACGTCCCGCCCACCCGTGACCCCCGGAGGCCCCTATTAGTCGCCTTTTACGACAGGCAGGGGATACCGTGGTGGAATTCTCCAAACGCCCCCAATCCACAGGGCGGGAGACGTCGGTCAGTCGTCCACCCGACGCCTCCTACGTCTCGTCTGGCGGCGGGAGGGATCACCACTGCGCTGGCGATCCCTCTCGGCACTCTCCTTCCGCGAGAGGACCGCCTCGCAGAAGTGGGCCACCGCCTGCCAGGCCTCCCGGCCGCCGACCATGGAAGCGACCACGGCCGGCAGCGAGAGGTCTTCTCCGACGACTGTTCTGAGAGCGCTGCGCTCCTCATCCCAGCCTGGACAACACTCCAACGTATGTTGGGCCGTGTCCATTGGGCAGTTGTCACAATAGTGACACACGGCCGACTCCTCTACACCTACCACCCGAAACAGGAACTCACCGAAGCAGCCATGCCCGGTGAGCACCTGTGTCAGGCGGTATGTTGCCGCTCCGTGGCGCCTGTCCAGCCATTCGGCAAAGACAGGACGCACTGCCTCTACGACCCTGTGCCCCCACGACGGGGCCTCCAGCCTGAGACGCCACTCCTCCACGGCGGCTCGCCGTAAGGCGGCCCTCTTGGCCTCCACCTCCTTCAGGGCCGGACGCTCCCCGCGACTGAACGCCTCCTCCCGCCAATGGAATACATCGGCAAGGGATTTGGCGTCCAGGTCCCAGGGCAGAAATCCGGCCAATAGGCAAGCCGCCTCGAAAGAGACCGTGCGGTACGCCCTGACCGCCCGCTGCGCTAAAGCTCTCTGCGGGGCGCGCAGAAGGGCGACGCAGGGGCGGCCCAGGGAGTCAGCCCAAACGGGGCTGCCATAAAGGGCTATGGACCGCACGACTCCGTGATACAGCCTCCGGCAAGGGAAGCCAGGACCTTCCAGGTTGGGCAGCAGGCGGGAAAGAGCGCCCGCTGCCCGGGACAATTTCGTCCTCAACTCCTTAAAGTGGGTGCGGAATCGCCATCGGCTATCTAGGACTAAACCTAGATACCTCATGCTAGAGCCGATGGGGATCCGCACCCCCCCAACGACGATGCCGGCACCGGCCGGTGGCCCTCTCCGAGGTCCGTGAAAACATACGGCCTCGGTTTTCTCGAGGGCCACCTTCAACCCTAAACGTTGGATTCTCCGAACTACTTGGCCGGTGCCCGCCGCCGCCAGAGTTGCGGCGTCCCGGAAGGTCCCAGCAGTCGCTGTGACTAACGTATCGTCGGCGTAACAAGTCACGCCGACGCCCCGGAGATTGGAACCACGGAGCACCCAGTCGTATCCGATGTTCCACAGGAGAGGGCCCAAAACCGAGCCCTGTGGAACACCGCACGACATCGCTCTTCGGTGCCACCCATCGGCGCCCGGATACACCACGTGCCTGTCAGACAGGTACGCGTGCACCAGACGCCGGAGATAGGGCGGCACCACGTGGTACCGCAGTGCCTCGTGGATGCAGGGCCAGGGCAGCGAGTTGAATGCGTTAGAAATATCTAACGATACCGCTATCACTACACTGCCTCTGGCCACTGCATCCTCCGCCTGTGCCTTCACCCGCAGAATCGCGTGGACAGTGGAACGTCCCCTCCTAAATCCAAACTGCTCGTCGGCCAGATTTGGTCCGACCCTTTCAAGGTGCTCGACGAGGCGGGTATGAATGATGCGCTCGAAGAGATTTGCCACCTCGTCGAGCAACACGATGGGCCGGTAGGCCGACGGCGACTCTGCGGGTCGTCCTCCCTTCTTCAGCAGGACGAGCTTCCCGGTTTTCCAACGCACCGGGAAGACGCCCTGCTCCAGGCAGGCGGTGAATAAGCTGCGGAGCCTCGGGCCCAGGTACTCGAGGGCTAGCACCCAGGCTTTCCCGGGGATGCCATCGAGCCCTGGGGCCGTGTTTTTGCTCCGCAGCCGAAGCACTGCCGCCCGCATTTCAGCGGGCGAAACCTCCGGGATATCCCTTGCCGGATTCTCACTCGACGATGACGCCACATCCGGTGGCGCCATCGGTGGAGGAGTGAACTCCAAGGTGGCCGGGAACAAGGCCGCGACGACGTTGGCCAGTAATCCTGGCCGGAGACTCTGCGACAGCGGGGGCGCCGCTGGGCGAAGCTTCTTCATCACCATACGGTAAGGGCGCCCCCACGGGTTCCTGTCGAGAGTCCCCACGAACGCCTTACGTGCCGCGACCTTGGCCCCATGAATGGCCACCCGCAGCGCTCTCTTTGCCTCTTTGTAGAGGCCATAGAGCCGCCGCTCCTGGTCTGCGTGATTCTCCTCTCTGAGCCGGCGACGACGATGCCTGGCGTATCGGCGGCGCGCAGCAACGCACGACGCGCGCAACTGCGATAGCTCCGCCGACCACCAGTACACCTGTCGCACCGGCGAACGGCGGAGAGCTCGGGGCATGGCGGCGTCGCAGACATCCGACATTGCCACCCCGAACCACTCCGCCTCCTGCTCAACCCGTACCGGCCCGTCCGGCACGGGGAGCCACGACATGACCAGAGCGGCCAGCACTAGGGCCTCCCCATCGAGGCGACGAAGCGCCCACCGCGGGCCGTCCTGATTTGGGGCACTCGGCACACCACCGGACTGGACACTCGGGGACGCGGAGACGCCGAACCTGACGTAACGATGGTCCGACAACGTCTCCACGCCCACGAGGACTCTCCAGTCCCGGACACGGCGTGCGACGGCGGCACTCGCAAACGACAGGTCTATAATGGACCCGCCGTTGTGCCGCACGCACGTGTCCACCGACCCCCTGTTCAGGACGACCAGGCCGACAGAGATCGCCCATTCCTCCAGGACCCGACCACGACCGTTCGTCGCCGGCGAACCCCAAGCCACGGACTTGGCGTTGAAGTCGCCGGCGACGACCGCCGGGTGAGGTTGGCCTTGTTCCACCAAGGCCCCCAGCCGAACGAGGAAAGACTCAAATTCGGCGAGGGGTCTGTTGGGAGAAAAGTACACTCCTACTATCCAAATGTCTCCCAACAGAACCGCCACGCATCCCCTGTCCTTCGCTACTTTTTCGAAGGGTGGGGAGCCAGCGGCGCCCCGGCTAATGATGGCCACCAAGCCGTCAAGGTCCCCAGCCCAGTTATCCCGGGGGGGGACAAAGTACGGCTCAGCGACCACGGCCACTTGCACCGACCACTGCGCCAGGCTTTGGGACAACAGGTCCTGGGCACTGGCACAGTGGTTGATGTTCGCCTGGAGGAAATTTAATTCCATTATTGGGCGATCTCTACCACGTCCATCGCGGCCCCTTGCGGTGGGCTCGCTGCCTGCGGCTGGGTCGAGGCCCCAGCGGCAGCAGCACTTCGTATCCCGTCGCGACGCCTATCGCGACGGGAGGGGGCGGGACACGCCTTCCCACCCACCGGATGTTTGGCGGGCCTCCCTGCGGCCGCGCAGACTGCGCAGTTCGGCGCGGCCTCGCATTCACGGGCTTTGTGGCCCGGTTTACCGCAGCGATAGCACAAATCGCTGCGGTCCGGTCCTCCGACGCAGGTGCTCTGCGTGTGACCGTGCTCAAGGCAACGGAAACAGCGCATCGGGCGCGCCCCGAGCACGGTCACCCGGGCCACTGTCCACCCCACCATCATGCGGCCCGCCTTTATTTTCTGTGCCACTTTGGTTGGCACCTTGGCCCAAACTGCGCTCAGGCCGGAGCGGTCAGGCCGGATCTGTCCGACCTTGACGGCGTCGACTGCGCACTCGCCAGCAACGCTGAGTGCCGCTGCGACCGTCTCGGAAGTGGCTGCCGGATCCAACTCCGACAGCCGCAGCTCAGTGCACTTGGTGGGCCGGGAGATTTTGACATCTTCCGACTCTTCAAAGCATTCCCTCAGCCTTGCGGCGAGGGAGTCCGCCCTCCGCTCCGACTCAGCCCCGGGCACCTCATATAACATGGCACCCGTGGCTGCCACCTTGGGCCTCAGCCTGTCAATACCGAGGCCGGCGAGGTCCACGCGGTGCTGAGCGTCCGTCAGCACCTTCGCGTAGGTGAGCCCCTTGGCCACCGCCGCCGGCGTCAGCGACAGCACTATGGCCGCCGAGCGTGGCTGACGTATTTGGACAATTAACTCTATATGAAAATAATAAATCTTCTATGAATTGTGACCATTCTTTTATGACCAAGTCAAATTTATGGGCTTTTGGGTTGGTTCCCGTTTGCGTAAGTAGGTCCATTAATGTTTTTGAAGGATTTTGGTGCAGGTTAAAAATTGCAATTGTTATTAACAAAATAAGATGAAAAAAAATGATATTTCGTTTTTTGTTAATAACTCGTAAAATATTAACATTTAAGCAATTTTGAAAAAAGTTCGTTAAAGAGGAGGAAATTTCCAATACAAAAGTCCTTACTCCCGGAATTCTATCTCCATTATTTATAATTTTAATTAGACGTTGAAAATAGGGCTCCGCGCGGCAATTACGGCATGCGCGCGCTGCCACTAAAGAGAGCTTAGCAATAAAAATAATTTATTTATAACATAAAATGTGATTTTAAAATTTTTTTAAAATTCTAGTACCTTCTTAACACTTGAAAGAATCGAGCCCTGAAGAAAAAAAAGTTTAATAACCATTTTTCAAAAAGTTATTCAATTGTTAACTAACCAATTTTTTCCCAATCTCCATTGGCATAAACAATGTGATGAAAGGTATAAATAATTGGCCTATTAATTTTAAACTTCGTGGAGCCCTTTTGATACATGTACTCTATAAGATCCTGCGGTAAATTTTCATTAAAGTTTATTAATTAATTAATTATGATTTTTTATAACTATTGAAAAAGTACAAAATTTATAAAATTAAGTAGTTTTAAAAAATCATAATTAATTAATTAATAAACTTTAATGAAAATTTACCGCAGGATCTTATAAAGTACATGTATCAAAAGGGCTCCACGAAGTTTAAAATTAATAGGCCAATTATTTATACCTTTCATCACATTGTTTATGCCAATGGAGATTGGGAAAAAATCGGTTAGTTAACAATTGAATAACTTTTTGAAAAATGGTGATTAAACTTTTTTTCTTCAGGGCTCGATTCTTTCAAGTGTTAAGAAGATACTAGAATTTTTACAAATTTTTAAAATCACATTTTACGTTATAAATAAATTATTTTTATTGCTGAACTCTCTTTAGCGGCAGCGCGCGCATGCCGTAATTGCCGCGCGGAGCCCTATTTTCAACGTCTAATTAAAATTATAAATAATGGAGATAGAATTCCGGGAGTTAGAACTTTTTTATTGGAAATTTCCTCTTCTTTAACGAGCTTTTTTCAAAATAGCTTAAATGTTAATGTTTTTCGAGTTATTAACAAAAAACGAAATATCATTTTTTTTTTCATCTTATTTTGTTAATAACAATTGCAATTTTTAACCTGCACCAAAATCCTTCAAAAACGTTTTTCTTGAGGTGATTACGAATCGAATGAGCCATCGCTCATATTTTTAGGACCTTTATCTCTATTTTTCACGTTTTTCAACTTGTTTACTAGAGTATATAAGGAGTATTGATATCTTACCGATACTTCGAAGCAAATCAATGCCAAAATAACTTTCTTCGCCTTTTTAACCCCATTAGGGATCAACCCCATCAATTGTATTAAAAAAGTTTATGCTAAATTTGAATTAGATTGGACCAAGGAATCGCGTTGCCCCATACAAACTTTGCCCCCTTTTTCATCCCCTTAAGGGTAGAATATCGGAAAATCCTTTCTTATCAGAAGCCTACGTCATACAAGGAACACACCCTCCAAGTTTCAGGTCTCTACGTTCAGCGGCTTAGGCTGTGCGTTGATCCGTCAGTCAGGACTTAGACTTTTATATGAATAAATTAATTAAATATTTAAAGTACTTAAATAAAATCTATATTGTGGCAAAAAATATATAAAAACATAATGTTTAATAATTTTAATTAGTGGTCCACCTAGGTTCTGGACTCAGCCCAGGGGGGGGTCATGACCCCCATGACCCCCCCCCTGGATCCGCCCTTGGTTGGTACTTAATATTGCATGCAATTTCCTTCTTTGAACAATCTCTTTCGGGCACATAGCCAAACAAAAATTTTACGTGTAAAAACATAAATCAGCCAAATTCTGAGTCACAAATGCTAATATTTTCATTATTACAAAGGTTTACCTATTTATGATCGATAAAAGAAACAACGGCAAAAATAAAACAATTCCTTTCGTGTTGTGTCATATTATTTCAGAACGTAAACAAACGAAACGAGGAGCTGCGCCGCGAGAGGATCGCCGAGGCCGAGAAGGCGAACACCAGGTTCTACAAACGCTACGTGAAACAGCAAAAGGAGCAACAACAGCGACTGATGCACAGCGCCAGGGACATGGTATTTAAGAACAAGGACGCTCCTAAAATGTTACTCAGGTAGGCAATATTCGCTTCTTTTTGAAGATAAAGAAAGAGTTAGGGAGTTGCAACTGATGCACACTGCAGTGTGGGTATGGTATGAACAAGCAAACATCTAAAATATTGCTGAGGCATTGTTAGGCATCCAACCAAAACCTAATGTTTTTGTAGGAATAGAAATGTACCCACTACTATCATAATAGTACCTAATTCTTAATTCTGCCATGGCATTAGAATAGAATGGATACTCGTAACTGAAATAAACTAATAAACTGAAGAAAAATATCGCATAATTGACTTTACTCAATGGTGTAAGTAGTTTATTTAAATCCTAATTAACAACGACTGTATCTAATCTAGTAAACATCCCGCAGTGCCGTTATAGAAACAGTGATCCAGAAAGAGCGCATGGAACAGCTGAAATTCCTGGAAGAGCAGAGGCGTCTGCAAGCAGAACGAAAGAGAAGAGACGACGACGACATAATTCAGAAAGCAAATGAATGGAACCAACTGATGGCGGATCGGAAGAAGAAACGATTTCAAGTCAACAAGGAACATCAGAAGGAGATAGTTGATCAGTGAGCTCAGATAATTTGGTTTATATAATGGTAGATTTTGTTTTTTGAACCAACCTAGATGTTAACAGAGATGTCAATGCGTTCTTCACAATAAATAGCTATGAAGAGTGAACCTATAGTAATTATGACCAGTAAAATATGGGTACAATTTAAGTTAAAGTATCTATTGACAGAGCCAACGAGATCGCGGAGCGTAACAGGATGGAGTACGAGACGGAACTGAACCTGCAAAAGATCGACAACATCAAGGCCAACGAACAGATGGATGCTATTAAAGAGTTTGAAACTTATTTTGTGAGCACTTCTAACTGTATATTGAATTGCAAAAGTATAGGTACAAATATAAAATTTAGGTGTACATTTACTTAAAACAATTCATTCTCTGCGTTTTGATCGGGTAGTACCTATGTCCATTCGTTATACATTAAAATATGATTACTAAAATGTATCAATTTCTCTTAATACTGTAGAAAGCAGCAGAAAAAAACCGTATCTGGTCCGATATGGAGATGTCAAAGCAGGAAAACGAGCAACGACGTCAGGAACAACAGGCCCGGGACCGCATGGACGACCGGCTGATGGACGTACTGCTCAGGTCTAAGGCCAGGATCGACAGGAGACGGAAGCAGACCGAGATCGACGTAAGTTCTTCTTATTATTATATTCTTAACGTAAGTATCTTGCTGAATACCTACGTAGCCGAAAAAACCTCATGCTCTATTTTCTTCGATGGTTTTAACTGCTTTCTCTATGTGTGGTTTTAACATCCCCCAAAATACCTAGGTATATAATGAAACGTACTTAAATACAAAACTTTGTTTTTTTTTTTTCAAAATGTCTAATGGCTCATTTCAATAAACGATCTCAATGTAAATCGTCGACTCGATGTTGTTTATAAACCAATCAAAATAGGTAATTTGTAATCATTAAAAAAAAAAACCCTGGGCTGGTCCATTGTCTCGAGCAATCGCTAAAAGCATTTGAGATGTTTTATTGAAAGCAGTGGAAAGATATTCGACATCCTTCTCTATGTATGCAAAAAAGCAAGGTTTATCTTCTATATACTCACAGCTAAAGAACGAAAAACTGCGCGTACTAGAGAAGATCAGTCAGAAGCTGGAGTCAGGTGACGCAGCCCGCGAGGAGAATGAACAGGCCATACTGCAGAAAGCTATCGAAGAGAAGGAAGCCATGTGAGTGGTATACAATAGAATGCCTAATTGCATTAAGTATGTACACATGTACTTACTTGTTGCATGGTGTCGCGCTCGTCGCCCTAATATATTAAATTATAAAGTCTCTTAATGCCTAGTTATGCTGATCACGAACTATAAAATATGTCTCCTAAACTGTTGGTTCATAAATATTCTGTAACTAAGGAAGGATTGGGGATTTGGCAGGAAGGATTGGTCAACATTGTTAGACATAATGCAGCCCAAATTTAATATGTAGCAGATGGAAATTAGTCGTCTAAATATGCTGCCCTACTTAGGCTTGTCATAACACCGATGACATCACACTAAAATAGATACCTACCTACTATTTAACATTTTTTCCAACATGTGGATTGCTTACGTCATCCTATGTGTAAGTTTAAATGAACTGGACCAAGTAAAATTTTGTGGATATCGTGGATTTCTGCATAGATACGTAAAATCTTACAGCCCCAGATGTTAGGTCTTTCACTACATCGATTTCTTGACCATGAAGAATACAAATAACATTTGCGTTAAAGTTCGCTGGAAACTCATAAAGATTTATTGAGGGTGCTCCCGATATTATCGTGGGCAATCTTCAATACTTTGTTTCTGGAAAAAAGCTATTTTCACAGCCTAATGACCATCCTTCGTTGCCACGTAATAATTGCGGGAATTCGATAGCGAAGTGTTATTTGATTTTGCCGCAGTAACGAGGCGCGCAGACAGGCCGACATCAACAAGCAGGAAGCGTTCAAGCAGCAGCGCGTCGCGGACCGGAAGCAGTTCCTGCGGGATGAGGAGCAGCGGCTCAAGGACTTCAACACCATGCGCCAGTGGGAGATCATGAACAGGTGAGAAATACGGCCATAGAGGAGAGTATGATTACGGCCCAAATCTCTGAATGTCTGATTTTTTCAGTTGATAGTAATTTGAAAAACGTAGTTTTCGACTTCTGCATGTTAAGGAGCCTTTAGATCGTTTTGGTTTCACAGTTTAAACAGAATTCTATTTTGTTGTAGGTTCAAGAATGCAGAGATTTACGATGAGTTCAAGGAGAAACTTCGACTGGACAAGGAAAAGAAGATAAACGAGTACAGAGAAGATATACTCAAACTATGGGTAAGGAACAAAATTGAAAGGTAGTTTACTATGATCGATTTTAAAAAATATTCTATATCTATTTATTTATTTTAAAAAGTTCGAATTAGAAGCCATTTTGTGAAACCAGCAATAAAATGAATTAAAAAGGAAATAATCTCATTCTTAATTAACGATAGGTTTGTGAATATTTTTGGATGTTTGTATTATATTTTGGATGAAGTAAATGCAGAAACAGGATTCAGATAAAAATCGGTACACGTGTTGACCATGTTCTGGATTAACACATGGCTACTTTTTATCCAGGTAATTTTAAATTTGCTCCCAAGGAAAATAATTGTCATTTTTCATGTAAACTTTTAAACAGACGGCGCTGGTGTTTTCACGTGGGCGATGCCGCAAACAACACCTAGTCAATAATAAAGGTTTTGTCTAGTAGGTAACCTAAGGAATTCTATTAATTTTATTGATTTATCACCAAAATTAAAAGATATATAAACTGTTGTTGATACAGAAAGAGCGTACGGACCGCGAGGCGCAGGAGCTTGCTGAGTCGCGGTACTTCTACGGACAGCTCGCTGAACAGAAGCTTCGAGACGCCGACAACAAGTTACTTACACACGCCAACAAGTTGCTGGAAGAGGCTGCCCAACATGGCCGCCCGGATTTCACGCTGCATAAGGCTATCGATGTGAGATTAGCTTTTAGTATTGTACAAAAACTAGATATTCCTTATCATCATGAGCCACAGGCAGTCCGCCGCTGAACAGACCTTCAATAAAAAAATCCAGTTAACCAATCAGAACAGCCCTGTATCCAGCGAGTTCTTGCGACCTTTATCAGGTCTTCGGACTTCCTTGTAACAAAATTGAATTTAGCAGCTGGATTTATTACAAGCGAAATAAAAAAGAGCATCAAATCTACCGACTTGAAACTCCAGCATTATAAATCCAACCAGATCTAGATCTCATGAACCCAGTTCACTTAAGGTTCACAACCATTTTCACCCTATCCTCTAGTATTACAGCTGTATTAACTACAACATAGAACTCTTTTTAAGAGCAAAGCTGGGCTGTTTGTATGTGTGTTCTCTAACAATGTGATGTTTTGTTCTCCAGCGGTACTGCAAGCTGTACCGGCTGTACCCTCTGCCGCCGCTGCCGGCCTCGCTGCGGGAACACAACCCGCACTTCGCGCCGTGGGACGGCTCCGCGCCGGACCCGGGGTACGAGGAGCCGCCTCCGCCCCGTCAGGAGACCAAGAGGGACGGCATGCAGGACGAGAATGTATGCCGAATGATGTAGATTGTAGGACATACACTCTTGTATAAGTCTGATTGGCAAAAAGAAATATGAAGGTATAAAGAAACACACGAATCTAATAATTCCAAAAGTACCGTGGGATTATAGTTCAGCCAATATTTCATAGTTATCTATACTAATATTATAAAGCTGAAGAGTTTGTTTGTTTGAACGCGCTAATCTCAGGAACTACTGAACCGATTTTCTCCGAAATTCTTTCACTAATATGAAGCTACATAACTCCTGAGTGCTATAGGCTACTTTTTATCCCGGGAAAATATTTTTGCCCCGGAAAAACTTTTTCACGCGGGCGGAGCCGCGAGCACTACTAGTTTGAGATAATATGAATTCATACTTGACTCCTTTTGCTAAGAATACTTTCTTGTGATAGATCATAGAGGTATAACATCAAAAATTGATCTACTATCATACCTGTATTAGCCCACTGCATCGAAGCCAGAGCCAAAGAAACGAGCTAAGGAGAGCAAGCCAGAAGAGAATGTGGGGGAGTACAAACGCACCGGACCTGCGAACGGGTTGCAGCGCCGCGACGCACGGGTACTGGACTACTACAACTAGCTACATTTATATCTACCTACAAACAACTACCTATATTAAAAATATCTACTTGTTTGTTCTGCCAAATTCTAGTAAGGCTGATCCTTTTAAACATTTTTGAAGAACAATTTTAATTATTCACTTTTTTCACAAAGCATAATATAGTGTTTAGTATACAAAAAAGGGTGCTGAGAAGTTATAATCATACCTGTGATTGTTTTTTTAAATATTGCAGGATTATAATAAAGTGTAACAGTTTCTCAAGAGTGAAATAAAGTTGGTGAATCAGAATAGTTTGAGCATTACACTTACATAAGTTATTTTGTTGGGATCGACTTGCAGATATCGATCAAGAGGCAATTTGCAAATAGTGTCGTTCTGGCATAATTTATTTATAACAAGGGATAGTATAAGGTTACAATAGGACTATATTATTTTTCCAGACGGACATGTTCGCCTTACCACCGATCGTGGCCATCCCGTGCAGGACGGAGCAGTGTCGCTGCGACCTCATACACAAATGAAACTGCGCTTTACAAAATATTTCTTTTTAATCATTTATTTGTCAACTTTAGAAATTTTGTCTATTACAGAGAGCGTTTACATGGCACTTGCATGTGTGTGACTAGAAAATGGTGGTTTTATGTCAAAATGTTTGTGTAATAAAGCTCAACGGGTTTCAACTTACATACAATTTTTAATTTACATCTAGCACTTAACTAATTTCTTTGGTCGTTGTGAGTGTAGATACGTACGATCCCGAGGGATTTACATTCAGAAGTCCTAAAACCACATACATTACTCTTTTACTTCATAATCAACAAAATATACATCGAATTTTCAAAGCAATGAACACGTACCTTTGATAACATGGTGCAACTAACTATTGTGCGATTTTGTGCTCTACCGCTCTGTATATAGCGACTGGAATATGTTAACACAGCATACATAATACTATCCGTTTGCTTTGGCTTTATACGGTGTTTATTGTCTATGGTTCGTTGGAATAGACAACCCGCTGTCGTAGAGGTGGGAAAGGCACATAAGGAGACATAAAATATCATTAACATTTTTTATTTTTATGATGTAAAATGTATCATTGTCTTCTAATTAATTTATAATAGCGGCTATAGTTAGTGTTAAAGAAACTAGAGGCGAACTATCTAACCGCAATCGCCTTTATAAATGACGGTGTTATAGCCTCTTAGTTGAAATTTAACAGGAAATATTTGGTAATTGTTATGTAAAACATTCTCTAATCTAAAGTTTTAATAGACGACAGCGAGTTGCTTACAAAAATTAAGAAACTTATAAAAATATTCATTTTCATTTTCACAAGACAAGTAACAAACGGTACGACATACGCCGAATTTATTCATAAAAAAAAACATTTTATTCATCTGGATAGTGAAAAAATAAATTTAAGTTAAAACAAAAAAAAAATATGGCAACTGTGATGTTTTTTTTTCGTAATTTAAATAATTTCGATGCATCTCATCAATTTACGGAACGTTCGAATGTATCGGTCGAGAGTCGAGACTAGTCGTGATGTCGGTTACTCTTAACAATGTGCGTGAAATGGAACGTGATTTGACGACGTCAGATAATCTTACGTGGAACTATTTGTATATGAAATATGTAATTCGTTACAGTCAGACTCTAGACGTTGAATAACAGGCGATCGGTTTCGGGAAACACATCTGTGGGGCTAGGGTGTGAAAAAAAAACACGATGCGTCTCCGCTTCGTTTTATTGTGATTGGTTGAGAGACTGACGTGTCGGTCTCTCGATCAATTACAAACATCAAAATACCGATACGTCAGTCACTCAACCAATCACAATAAAACGAAGCGGAGACGCATCGTATTTTTTTTCACGTCCTAGCCCCACTGATGTAGTTTGTCGTTCAATATGGTCAAGTCAGTAGAGACCACAGTCGTGAGTCGTAATCACTTCCACATTATCAATTTAATAAATATTATAATCGCCCCTTGCATACAACAGTAGTGCTATAAAAACAAACACACTTCGGTTTTTCACAAAAATAGCATTACTTTTCATATTTATGTCAGTAAATTAACTTAATCAATTCATGTTTTAAAAATTATCGAAATCCATCTTATACGGGCCATTATGCATTTAAAATCTTAACATTGAGGAACGTTTCTGCTAAATTCTATTTGCATTTCTTTATGAATTAAATGCATTTTAAGCTATCTATACTGTTTAGTTGTTTAGCATTACATGACAAACGCATCCAATAAAAATTGTGTTTCTATGGCTAAGTAAAACCTAATGATGTTGGCAGACCCAATCGTAATGTAGGTACCGCGCTTCCCCAAACCTCAAGTAGTTGACACAATTCATTTGAAGTAAAATATTAAGCATTAGTTGTCTAGGAGCTATATAGTCGCTGGTTACAGTACACTTAACCAAGCTGAACAATTAACATTTAGAAGTGTAATAACAACCTATATCTTAAATGGCAAGTTTAAATTTGTACTCGGTATACATATACAAAAAATGTTTCTGATATTCTGATGTCATATTACGTTCCGTTCCACGCATACCAGACTTACGCTAACTTGTACTTTCGTCAATTAACATATAAAAAAAGTAAATCTAATCTAATATTATGCTAAACATGGCATGAATTTGCGCTGGCATTTCCTACGCCTGAGATACCCTAATATTTACAACTAATCTTTACAAATGACCAATTTCACATATTTATGTTATAGAAAAATACATTTTCGTTTATCAAACATTAAATACATAATTTCTAATATATTACTATTTTTTATGTTTAAAATCCTTTTCATACATTTCTCAGAGGTGGTTTAATTTAAAGCGAATTCTGAATCAAAATTTATATCTAAATAACCTAAAACTAATCGTTCGAATGCTTCGTCATAACAATTTAATGTCAATAAATCTAAATATATACAAAAGTGGGTGTCTACTAGAAAATACATAACACAATCATTGACACCTACTTTATTGAGCGTACATGCGACTACATTTAAATTTGTTTCTTAAAACATAATATTTAAGATTTTATAACAAAAAAATTACATCAATAGAGAGAACGTTGTTATTGTACCACATAAAAAAACAAAAAGCTCGGCAATCGCATAGCCATTTATCAATACGAAATGTCAATAGTAAATTGATAATAAAACAAAAAACAATCCATAGCTCGATAAAATAAAACATAATATAGCCGTATGTATCCACTCAATAAACTGCCCGAGTAAATTCTGAATTAGCGAAAAATAAAACAATCATAAAAAAACTGATTTCCAATCAAAAGTAGGCAAATTATAATTTGAGATATATTGTAAAAAAAAAGCTTCAAAGCTCAAGTCCATAAAAATTCAGAACTAACTCGTTATTACAAAAATTTACAACTATCAAAACAATAGGCGGAGTTATAAAACGAATACGAACGTGGAATTGTACATCTCCGACTTAAATAAAAAAACTTTTATATACTTCTAACGAATAAATTAAGTAACACCAGAATACAATCCGTTTGGCACTAGTCTAATACTTGAGATAAACTTTATTACGGAAATGCATCGACATAAAACAAATGCAGGTAGCGGTGTTTCCATACAAAAACATATAACACTGAATGACTTGAGCAAGATCTAAGGCGTTTCATAAGGCCACTTTGCTGATTTATAATAGTAAAAAAATACATTTATATTCCATTCTTTGCAACTTGCCCATAAAATATTTTTTCACGAAACATGTATTGCATATGTAGTAACAAAGTATTGTTAAACTTTCTTCCTTTATGCACTTGTCCATATTACATATCCAGTTCGTTAATGGACAAGTGATTGTTTACAAGTATAAATTTTTGCTGATTCAAATCAATAAAATTAAATCTTAAGAACCTCCTTTTTTGAATTCGGTTAAAAATAGTAATCTTGCATGAAAACACTACCACGAAACTTCATCACGATACAGTGTGTACCAGTGTAGTCCTCGTACTCCACATGTGAAGGTGTGGGGCGGCGCGTGTGTGGTGAGGCCTCAGGGCACGTGTCGCTCGTGTGTGGCGCGTGTGGCACGCTGGAGGCACCTCCCCACCAGCTCCAGCTTGGTGAGGTACGCGCCCGCCGCCGACCCACGGGGGGAACTGTGGCTGGATGATATACACAACTTGTTCAGACCAACCAAAATACAAAATTTTTTTCACGTGATATTTGGACAACATTGATATTATATCCTACAAATTATTTACACTTATGTACTAACCTCAGTATGAATGGATCGTCTCTCGGTGAGCTGGGATACGGCGACTGTCGCATAAAGTCCACTGTAAACAAACATGACAGTCAAGAGGTAAAAATTTAGACTATTTATATGCTGACGCTATATGTTTTTAAGGTTTTCTATGTAAGCAATAATGTATCGTTAATTTAAATGTTTTCATGGTTTCTAAATTTGTTCTTGTTTTGTGCCCGTACTAGATAGTAAAAGCTCAAAACTCAAAATATTTGTGCCGTACAGATAACTTGTGGGTTTAATTTTTTTCGGGTTGGTAAACACTTACAGTTTAGTGTCCACGTCCACGTGTGAGTGTTTAGTAAACACTCACACGTGGACGATAGCCCAGTTGGGGATGGAACGGTTTGCCGAGACCTTAGAGTAAGTATAAGTACCTATAGAGCGCTAATATCGCACCGTGCGCCCACTACCCAGCGTAGGCAGGTGAACTATAGCTACTTATATAGAAATGTTGGCGACTGCTAGGGATGGACACGCGAGCAGCACCAACGCAACAGTTATCGATAAGTACAGGTCCGGCGGCGCGGTACATATTGTTGTTAAAAAATTGTGGTTCTACAAAATATGGCCTTGTGAGTAATTTTAAGCGTATTGCGTTAATATAGATAAAAGCTATGCTGCGAATTAGTGTAGTGCCATGTGGAATGATTTATAAACACGGTACCTCAAGAACAGTTTTTACAAGCAATAAGAACCAAGAATATTAATGGATATCCATTATAATTGAACCAATGGATATAAACCGAGCATCGCACCATGGATTTCTTAGCTAGTCTCCCCAAGCCTAAAATAGTCACGTCTAGTTTTTGAAATATTTATTACCAATGTTAAAAAAATGACAAAAAAAACCTTAATGATTGCTAACTTATACTGTCAAGGCCCACGATATAAGCTATGCAATAGCTTAAAAATATCATCCTAATCGGTCAATTTTTAGGAACAGTAATTATTTCTTTCATTTCATAAACAAAAACGCAATTATTAATTGGCTTAAAAATTACACACAGACAAAAACAGTTACCTAAGCTACATTATATTAAGTATCGCCTTCGATAGTAATAAATACGTATGCTATAATATGAAAATATTACATCGATTCTGGTATCGACGCGTAACATCACTATCGAAAAAGCGGGATGCGGGGCAGTGTGGGGAGTACAAGTGTTCGCCTCTCGAGCACCTTTCATACCGCGACGCGTGATTTCAATTTTACCGAAAAATATACTGAAATATGGCTTGCCTGTGAAACGTGATATTAGAATTCTGTTTAGTGTGTTTCCGAGAGTCGTTTTTACAAGATTCCACAGAACATTTAACCATTTTGCAGTATTAATAATCAAATATTCGCATAGATCTCACTCGCGTGTGCTCACACCGTTCCTACTCGAGTGACTACAAGCGCTTGCGGCCGGCGCAGGACGATGTTCCCACCCGTGCCTATTGTTCCCACTTGCATACACGCCCTCTATAGGTAGTTATACTTACTCTAAGGCCGAGACAATGTCTGGAGGTTCAAAACCTAAGGCGCACCTCTGACTTTTCGAAGTTATGTGTATATTGTTTATTTATTTATTTATTTAGATCCACTAGCGATAGTTCACAAAAATATTACAATCAAAATAAAATATGATATAAAACTAAGGACTATAAGTAACATCATTATAAGTGGATACAGCATTACATTCATTTGGATATAAAAATAATAATAATAATATAAATCAGATTAAAATAAACAAAAATATGATGTCAAATAAAATTCTAAATTAAATCATAATAATACAATCATCAATTATCGTTCGCTTTAACGGTAAAGGAAAACATCGTGAGGAAACCTACATACCTGGGAATTCTCGATAAGAATTTCGAGGGTATGTGAAGTCTGCCAATCCGCACTAGGTCAGTGTGGTAGACTATGGCCTAAAACCCTTTCAATAGTAGAGGAGGCCCGTGCTCAGCGGTGGGCAGTATATAATACAGGGTTGGTATTATTATTATATACACACTCACAGTGCGGTGATCCGGGCGTGCTCATGGCGAAGTCCTTGCGCAGTGATTGTCGCGGCACGGTACTTATGTTCACTTTAGTCGGGGTTTGTACTCCTTGTCCTAGGCTTTGGTTACTGCTGTTGATGAATTTTATTATTTTATTTTATAGCTCAGAAATAATAGTATATTATAATATTTGAGATAATGAGTGATAATAGTTTGATATCATGCGTACGGAAGGGAAATTGGGGGGGGGGGGGGGGGTTATGGAGGGGGGGGGACAACAAAGTGAAAATAGAAAAGAAAGAAAGAAAAGAAAACATATTTATTAGCCACAGCTTATGGCGACGTACAAATGACATGTACAAAATGTATGTAACAAAAGAAATAAAAATTTAAAGTAAAGTTTGCACGTCGCGTCGTGGCTGTGGCAAGTAGGTGACCACTCAGCATAATGCTGTACTGCGGTGTGAGCCACAGCACAACGCTGATTTGTAAAGATAAATAAAGATGGGTAATAAGGTCCCCGCCCGTACGTGTGGTCCTCGTGCCGCAGCAGCGCCCGTGCGGAGAGCGCGCGCACGCGGCCGCGGCGCCGCACCAGGAACCGCGCGCGCAGCGCCGCCATCACCGCGCGCACCACGCATCTGCCAACACAACACACACCACGCTGTATACACTCACCACCATAAGTAACTCAACAAATTAGAAACTTCAAATTGCCTACATACTTTTGTGTTCTTTTTAACCTTTTTTTCTTTTCACAAAAATAAAAGAGAATTAATTTACTTCAAACGAAGAAAAAATGTTTTAGTTAAACTTTACACGTATATAGGTGATATGAAATTTGCTTCCTATACTGCTGACTGTAGCTACTTACCTACCCTGCATAATACACAAGTCTGCACGACATTCATCATATTGAAATACCATAACACTGTCTATAATACCTATCAACCTTACACCAAATAATCTATCTATACATATTATAATAAAGCCGTAAAATCGGTGAGTCCGTACATTTAAAGTAATGTCATAAAAAAAAGGGTAAAGAAGAGTAATAAAACAATAGTTTCGTAATTCTTTTCTATCCGTCTATTTTTCTGTTTGTTTGTTTATGACTGCACATCTCCAAAATTACTAACAGGTTTTGATGAAATTTAGCACACAGATAAATCGAGTCCTGGATTAACACATACGTTACTTTTTATGCCAACAAAATAAAAAGGAGCACATTTATCTCGAAAAAAATTTTTCACGAAGGCAAAGCCACGAGCAAAAGCTAGTACATAATATACAAACTAATTATAATTAATCTATACTAACTAGTAAAGAGAACTCACCTAAACCGATTCTTGCCCCGACTCCTCGGCGGTGCAGTAGACGAGGGTAGACACAGGTTCTTCTCGAGCTGCGTGTACCCCTCCAGCACGCGCTGCAGGTACCGCTTCTGCCATACTAGCGCCTTGCGGTAACTCTCCAACCGCAGGCATCGGCCGTGCAAGTAGCGGATCTAGTTAAAAATAATTTAGTTATTACTTCTTGCATACCTATGATTTATATTATAAAAATACAAAATGCATATTAATTTAGGCTACAAATTAATTTATTAAAACTGAAAACATAAAACACACGCAGGATAAATTAAATTATAACACCGTAAGGTTTTGACAAATATTTTCCCCTAGTACATTCTAGTAAGATTATGTCGCACAAGAATACTGTAGGTTTCCATAATTATTAATGTATGAAACTAATTCATTGGAAACTAAAATTTAATTTATAAACATTCAAAAACTAATAAAAAAAACACAAATAAAACTCCTTGAAACCCTGACCTACATTCACAAATTAATTCCTAAAAAACAAAATCAAAATTCGAACACATGTGACGTTCGTGTGAAAACGTCACGTCACGTCACCGCGACAGCACGTCGCACACTGCGCGCAACATAAAACCACAAACAGCACCACAACTCACAAGGCCGTATCATGAGAGCGTAGACCAAGGGGCAGGAAACATGGAGTCGATTAAGAACGACGCGGTCAAATTGCCAGATATGATGTGAGTGAAAAATCTACGACTTGTGTCACTTACTCGTAACGTGGTTGAGAAAGTTGATGGTACAAGTGTCATACTTGAGACCGTGAGGCCTGGTTTACCCAATTTAGTTAACTTATTTACTCGCTTCAAACCCGATTTCATCTTTTACATTTCTGCTTAACCGCAGTAATAGCTGTATAAAGCCCACCAAACTTGACTATCCCATACAACAATAAAATAATGTTACTGATGTTTCTGTACACTGATATAATTTTATATTGGCTTGTGCTGTGTCCTATCTTTGTTCGTAATAATTTGCAGCATGTGCGGTGACCACCCGTCGTTCACAAAGACGGAGCTCAACGCGAAGGAGTCCAAGATGGAAGTCAACAAAGGCAAGGAAAAGACTACCATGTCCCGCACGCGGATCTCTCCTACGGTATACACTGTTCCGAAATAAGGTTATTAGTACTGTGCTCAAGGCTATTAGAGGCCCAGGTGTATTACTCAAAGAAAATTGTAGACCTGGATTTCTGTTACGTGAGTTTTATGGCCGACTAGCTTTTGCCCAAGGCTTCGCCCGCGTTAATAAGTTTTTCCGGGCTAACAGTACATACATAAAAACCTTCCCGTTGCATCATTCTATCCAACACATTTATTTGGATAAAGATTAATATTATGACGTTGATACAACTCTTAACAAATAATGCATTAATTTCGACCAAATTTGATTACCATAAAAACGGTTCTAGAGAGTTAATCTTAAAAGATAGACACATACTGTCGCGGACTTTTTTTTAGATTATTTCAAGAGGAATAATTCTTTCATACATATATTTTTGGTATCTTGAACCGTTTTCGCAGCGCACGCAATGGAAGCCCTCAAGGATGAATAATTTTCCCCGCATTTTTCACATTTTCCATTATTTCTTGGCTCCTAATAGTTGCATCGTGATGTTATATAGCCTATAGCCTTCCTCGATAAATGGTCTATTCAACACAAAAAGAATTTTTCAATTCGAACCAGTAGTTCCTGAGATTAGCGCGTTCAAACAAACTAACAAACAAACAAACAAACTCTTCAGCTTTATAATATTAGTATAGATTTGGTTATGAGACGTCTGTATCTTTCTATTCAAACGATAGATGAGTTACAGTTTATCATTGTATGGAAGAATCTTGACTCGTCAAGCCCCGCGACGGACGCTGCGTCCATATATATAGGGTTTCCCCATACGTCTATATGTATAAGCGGGGCTTGACAGGTTAAAAGATCACTAATAATTTAGTTTTTATCATATTCCTATTGTCGTCTGAACATTAAAATATAAGCCCGTATTGTACGTCAGTCGTCCCGCACCGGCACGGAGACGGGTGAGACCCGCGGCGGTGGTGGTGGTGGTGGTGTTGGTGGTACGTCAGAGCACGCACTGCGCATGCTGCAGGCGCGCCGGCGCGTGCGCTCGCTCGAGGTGGTGCACAGACCTGACGTCAACATCGCCACGGGGAACAGGACGCTTGTGCAAGGTACTATCAACCTAACTTTTATCTGCATAATTTTCCATACTGTAGTGAACTTACGATAATTACAGGTAAAAATACCTCATATTATTGACACCAACCATACCACCAGACATTTAGGACCCGTTTTTGCACCCGTGGTTATCATTTGTCCGGGTCTTATTAAGCTGGACGCGCTCGCAGCGCACTCGGAGCTCTGCGAGCGTCCAGTTTGATAACACCGAGGATTACCCTAACCAAGGTTGAAAAATCTGAGCTTAATGTGCGATCAGAACCTGATTCCCATGACACACATTATTTCAAAAGTTTATAATAACACGTAACACACTTCAATGTGTTAGTATTTGAAATCGGCATTCGGTATACCATTCCACGCTAATTTCACGAAGATAACGTAGCACGGCCGTGTCAAGAGTTTACATTGTCAAAGAGGAAGACCCCAGAGTTCTAGTGTGGCTTTTTAATAAACTTATTAAACTGTATTTATACTCGTTTGGGTGTCACAATTTATATGTATACAGACCCTAAAATCCTCATAATTGATCATTCAACGTTACAAACACGATGGGACAATTAGAATAAGTGTTATTTGCAGCAGCGTTAGGCACATTCCGGTGGCCCCCGTACCTGCTGGCGGTGTGGGTGGTGGTGTTGGTGCTCACGCACGTGCTGCACTGCCTCGTCGGGCTGCTCGAGCAAGCTTTACCAAGCCTTAGGTATGTTAGTCACATAATAATCGAATACATGGAAACGAGGAGTGAAAAGTAGTTAGGTTGTAGGAGATATATGTACTGTATGTTCTCTGCTAGCTAACAAAAAAATTCGCACAACTAACCCACATTGGACAAATATGATAGGTTATAATAATTCATTTTCATGATTATTTTTTCTAGAAAATTCTGCCAATACTTCCGAACGTGGGCGGAAGATTCTTGGAAAACGGAAACTGATTTCAACCACCGCCTGTACCCGATGGGCCTGGCCTGTCTTAGCGGGCTACTCTACACACTCTACTTCGGACTCTATGCTCTGTACTGCATCACCGTGTGGGCCATAGAGCCACTCTGCTCCGAGATGGAAGACAAACACAGTTCTAGCATCATGGAGGAACCAAAAATAACCAACTACGTCGAGGAGGTCCACAGCAAAATAAATACCAGTATCAAACAGTAATCGCGGGACTGATACTTTTACTTTTATTTATACAAATATTTTGATATCGAATTTATATTTACCATTTTACAAGGAATAAACCATTTATAGAAAATATTTATTGAGTTTTTGTTAGATAGAAAACTACCAAAATTGTGTGCTGATTAGGTAAAGAGCTTGGAAAATTTGTGAATGCCATAGCATATTGGTAATCATTCGTATATCATCATCATAATCATGATGATTCAACCTTGAATTGTTAAAGCTATGCACTTCGGGGTTATCTCCGAGGTGCTATATGTTAGTAATCTTACCGCTTGCTCCTTCTCATCCGTGGTCTTGGACTGCTGCAGCTCGGCTTCAAGTCTCTCCACCTTGGCGGTGAGCTGCTGCTTCTCGCTCCTGAGGGTGTGCAGCTCGGGGCTGGCGGTGTCCGCGAGGCATCGCTTCAGCGTCGCTATCTCACGCGCCAGTTCTGATTTGTGGGTTTGGATTTCAGTCTAGAAAATGACCAAGAATAATTAGACATCAGTAATTTAGTTAATATTCAATGAAGAAGGGAGATGGTCCCTGCGTAACCATCTAGAATGCCAAAAGTGGGTACAAATTTAAATACTTAGGGAATCTTTGGACTTCCATCATTTCTATTGCCTGAATGATGTACAATGATAAGCTCGCCGACCCGTTCTATAAATGTCAACGCGGCCTGACCGTACTAGTCGTGAAATCTACTCACCAGTGCGTCGTTAATGGGTTTCTGCCGGGCAGTAGAGGTGAGTTTCTTCTCAAGCTCGACGATGGTGCCGCTCTGCGTGCTCAGCAGCTCCTTGGCTCGCACCAACTCCACACTCGTGTCGTGTTTTTGTCTGCACAAGTTAGATACATAACAATTAATAATACAACTACGCCACCGAGGCAGACAGAAGTTAAATAGACGAAACATATTAAGTAGTACCCATGAAAAAAAAATGTTTTACCTTTTGTTAGAATGCAAATCATCCCCCCTGTGTGTGGTTTAAATTTAATACAGACATACAAAAACACCTTGTAGAAATTATTTTGTCACTAAACGCCATTTAATAATTCTTTAATGGTCCATGGAGATTTTTTTTACAAAATAGAAAATCCTAATCAAGTTTTATATACTTTACAAATCAGTATATTATCAAGTCCATTGTACTAATAGAAGTACAACTCATGAGCACACCGCTAATGGGTTGGTTTGACGTATAAGCGCCGATGCAAAGTTTCACGCGATTGGTTCCTCAGTCGATGGTCGGCTACTATAACTAATTCATGTAATTTATACGGCAGTTTGCCGCTTTGTTCTACTATGGTCCGTTGAGTGTACCTCTTGATCTCAGCGAGTTCATTCCGTAGCGCGTTGCATGTGTCGGCGCGTGCGTCCAGCTCCCGCTGTGCGTGCAGCTTGTTGTGGTCCAGCATGGCCTGCATGTCCTGGCAGCGGCTCCGCTCCACCTCCAGCTTCGACTTCAGGAGTGTCACCTCGCCCTTCAGACGCTCCATGTTTTCTATCTGCTCACAGAAATTATATGGACTGAGGAAACCGGACCAATGTTAAAAATTTTATTCATATTATGAATTATACAAAATCTTACAACAGGTATGACATTTTAATAAGTGAGTTTTGGGGTAAAATTGTCGACAGTGAGCTACAATATGCAATTTAAAGGGGTTTTGGGCCATTTCGAAACAAAGTCACCTTCCAGCCTTCAAGAATTTGCCATGCCATACCTCGGCGGAATGCGAGTCAGTCCGATGTCCTGCACTAGCGAGCTGGTGCTCTAGCGCGGCGACCCTGGCGCGGAGACGCTGCGCTTGCTGCTGCAGCTCCACCTCCGACTGCATAGCACTCTCCAGCCGACGCTTCAGGATCTGGATCATATTCGAGTCCTGGTTCTGGATAAACAACACGCTTAATGGATACTGACGACTATCGGTGACTTAAAACATCAGGCAATCGAAAGGGCAATTAGCAAGTGATGCCCACAGTCTATGAACTTAAAACATTAAGTTCCTATGAGTAAAGTAGACACGGATATAGTTAGAATTAAAGGGCTTGGTAAACCGAACTATTAGACGGAATATATCGATCAGTCAGTGGTGAAAAGTGCAAGACATTTGTTTACTCGCTAAAAGCATTGTTATAATTTTCCGTTGCATATAATATTGAATAGGGGCGGTTGCAGACGACAACTTAGACGTGAGTCGGAGGAAGCCCGCAGCCGTCCCTAATGCGCCGAAGATGGCCACCGCGGAGTTGTGATTGGGATGCCGTGCGGTGTACATAGGTTAGGGACTCGGCCCGGCGGTCGCCCGACGTTTTCCATCTCTCCGGGCGGCTCAACGTCGGGTCGTAAGGCACGGTGAACCCAACATAACCGCTCAGTCGTTCCCCTTGAACACTGGGCGGTAGTAATAAGTCACTTTCTGCGCGTCAACAAAAAAAAAACAAAAATATAATATTGAATACAGCGCCGTCTATACCGCATCGGTACCTGCAGCGTGTCGGCGGTGTCCTTGTGCGCGTGCAGCAGGAGCCGCAGCCGGCCCGCGTTGTCGCGCTCGGCCTCGTACCGCAGGCGGTTGGTCTGGCTCTCAGTCGACAACTTCTCACGGACCCTGACCATTTACAAATCTCAAATAGATACCTAAAGACCCTTTTATCCTCACAACTCTTAGAGCATAAATGTATAGGAAGAGTTACTTATGCATTCACGATTCGATTAAATTGTTCTCCCTTTATATTATTATCACAGGGAACAAATTTATAGTTATTCTAGTCATAAAAAAACACTAATTTAAATTAACTTTCTTACCCTGCCCCCAATAATAGAGAAACTCTCGACCAATTGCCAATACAATTCTAGAAGTTTACAGAAAATATATTCTAAAACCCATTGGTCAAAAATAAAAGTGAATTACCACAAATTTCTCGAAACATAAATTATCTTTATAACAAACTCAGTTATAAACATTTTAGTGCGTGCATTTCTTTGCTCGCAGGCTTTTACCATCGAAAACAAACGTTATGACTCACGACATGATTCAATACGTCAATGATGTTCCAACTTTTTTTGTGTACATCATAAATCTCGTTTATGGGTTCTTATTGCGTCAGATACGTAAATTTTACACATGTGTGCTATAGCCGCGATTGAGAGAAGCGTATTTATCATCTCTTCTAACTATCTACTTAGCTACGACGTATCAGGATTGAAAAATGTGGGTCTGAGTTCAAATCCCAAGCAGTGAACTTTCGATGGGTGAATGTGCCCAATAATTGTTCTATGAGGCTTGACGTCAGGTTAGCATCAAACAATATGTTAGCTCACCTATTCAGTTCAGTTATAAGAGCATCTTTGTCCTTCAGTCTCGATTCCAAGTTGTCAACTTGCATCAGCAGTTTTTCATTTTCACTCTTGAGCCTGATGATCCTGTCCGATGATGTTGAGTGTATGGAACTGGACGACCTTGAGGACGATTTAAATTAGTACATTTAAAGTAACGACTATGGATTTACTTGAGAGAATTTACTTACTTGGATGTGTTTAATGCAAGAGGTGGTATGTCTTCATGTTCATCGCTACTCGCTGATAATATCTGTAATAACCATTGAAAGTTAATATATAAACTACTCAGCACATAGTGCGCTGTACAATAGTAATAGCAGATGTAATATACTGTATTGAGTTTGTTTTGTTTTCGATGAAAAATGGCGGTGTGATGACCAAGCGAAAGTTTGTAAAGATGTTTGGACGTTTGGATGTTTCGAATTTGGATCTTTGTTAAGCTGTGATTCTACAGGATGCGGCAGACGGCAACGGCAGATGGCAACAGCATGTGCCGCGACAAGTGACGTCCTGCCGGGCGTTATTTGCCGTCGTGTGCGGAATGGGTCTCATACAATTTAATACTGCATAGTAGTGCCGTCTACTAACTAGTATAAACGATCGCAGTTACTTATTGCTTATTGTTAAATAATTAATTACATAGAAAAAAGTAAAAAAAAACACAACAAAAAAAACGATATTGAAAATTATGTTGGCAATAAAGGCTTAATAATAATAATAATAAAGTAGTGCCGTCTGCCGTCTTTCGTCTGCCGCGTCCTGCGGAATCACAGCTTTAGATGTAAATGCAGAAATAGCTGAACGAATTTGGATGAAATTTGGCACACAATAGATCATAACTTGGATTAACACATAGGCTTATTTTTATCTCGATTATTTGCTGTGTGAATAGATGTCGCTGTCGTCGTACAGGTGGCACTATTCATCGTTACAGTGTTTTATGTACTTTTGTAGCAGTAAAGTTTTTGAACGTGCGCGAAGCCGCGAGCCAAACCTAGTTAAGAATAGTTTAGTCGCATTAGTGCTCGAAGGGTAAGGATGGTGTGGCGACCTGGTCGACGAGCGTGTCGTCGAGCTGGTGTGAGTAGTGCAGCTGGTCCCGCACCGCACGCTCCAGCTCGGCGGTGGGCGAGCGGGACCGCGCCACACTCGGACCACACTGCTGCTGCCCCTGTCCACGCTCACACACCTCCAGTCTGAACACAACACACAACACGACCCACGTACAAACATATTCACTAATATTCTATTTAAACATTTCATTATGCTATTATTTTTTACCAATTACGATGAAGCAAAGCAACATATTTTATATTGACATGTCTTTACAGTCAGTAGCCTGACGCGAGTCAGCTTTTCTGATCACACCGGACTTTCGGGAGAACGCTTTAGGCGCTCCAACACTTTACATTGAAAGGACCACGCTGAGGACACCCCCTAAGCTGGGTTCGAGCCTCGGCTCAGAGCGGTCGTTAAAAGATGATTAAGACATCAGCGATTTAGGGATTTTACGGGGTAATACGCCAATCTATCCATTGCTTTCATCGGCACGCGGGCCGGGACTACTAAGAGGGTCGGAACACCGGGGGAAAGCAACATAGTTATTTTACCATTCTATGTATAGTCTATTATAAAGTCGCTCCTGCTAAACATCAATTCATCTTTATTGTGCGATGACTGTAGTATATTTTTTGATTTGTCAGCATTTACTTAAACATACGTACCTCTCAACAAGCTCCTTCAAGTCCTGCAGTTCGTTTTCCAAATCTTCGCACCTCTCCGACTTCTGTCTCAGCTTAGCCCTCAGTTCCGACACGTTGCACTCCTCTCTCAATCTATCGACAGTGCTTATGATAGCGTGGTGCAACTAGTAGCAGTGTATTTACATAATTGTGTTTTCAAAATAAAAATTAACTAAGTACATGTACGGTGTAGTGCGCCAAATTATAATATAGAATATACCATCAAAAACTAACAATAACTCGATAAAATGCCCTCAAATATTATCTTCTGCAATGGAGTAATTTTCCTAAACTGACCTGAAATAAGTCACAAGCACAACTTGTTCCAAATTTATTCCTTGAGGTTACATCCAAGCTTCCTTTTTGATAATGTGCTCAATATTACTGGTGACTTGATATTATTGCTTACCTAGCCGTCACGAACTCGAGCTGCTCTTCTAACTTCTGCTTCTCTTCCTTCAGTTCGTGTATCTCCCTCTGCATGCCGTCCATCTGCTTCCTGAGATCCAAGTTAATAGACTCCTTGTCCGCAGACTGCTTCGTCGCCTGGCTCATCGTATTCTTCAGTTCCGTCACGTCCAGTTTCGCTTTTGCTAGTTCGAATGCCTAAAATTGTACATTATTCGGATATAGTATTCCATAAATGTTTAAGGACAGAGACACATTAAGATAGATAATATCTGGGTGTACGGCAGTGCCCCCGCCAAGTCGAGCAAAAAAGCGGCATTTTTAAAATAAAAGATTTTTAATATTGATATGGTTACTATAAGATGACGCTAAGTAAGCTTGTTACGTAATAACTTAAGACAAAGGTCCCTTAAGTAGGTAATGAATAAATTAACCTACTTGGTATTACATAGATCTCACAACTTTTTACGGTAGAAGAGGTGAGTTACGAGACGTGGTTTTTTTACAAGTTTTGTTTTTGATGGCTAATACCTCTTCATTATCAACATAGCATAAAGGTTAGAAATAATCAATAACTTTTGTTTTAAAGTAACGGTTTAATGTTGGATGCATACGAATTAGGAACATCTATTTTTACCTTATCGTTCAATTCTTTCTTGTTAAAGTCTAGTTCGTGTTGCAGCAGCGAAATCTGTTTCCTAATTTTTACTAGTTGTTTTTTATCACTGCTCGCCTGCCGGTCCACTTTCTTCTCGTCTCCACTCTTCCGCGGCGAGGGGCTTCTTGATGCCATCTTCAACTGTTCTTTCAACGTCGCTATCTCTTCGTGGAAAGCGTTTATGTCTTCATTTAGTATCTCTATCTCTGTCTCTTTATCCTTAAGTTGATCAGTCAGAAGTTTCAGTTCTTGTATTTTCAAATTCATTTCTTCGTTCAATGAATTAACTCTTTCCAATTCGCTTTCACTATTTTGTAATTTGAGTGAAGCGTTTTCTTGCTCTTTCTCAAGCTTCGTCAATTGAAGTTTTAATTCCTTGTTGTCTGTATTCAGTCTATCATTTTCTTCATTAAGTCTTGATACGTCACGTTTAACTGATTCAACAGTAGTTTGTAGATGGAACACCTCGTTACTTTTGTCTTGCAAGGCTTTATTAAGATTGTTAATTTCCTCAGTTTTATCGTGCAGACATCGTTGCAGATCATCTAGTCTATCTAGATGCTGATTGAGGCTATCAATCTGTTGATTCTTCTCCGATACAAGGTTCTCCAATTTTTGTAATTCAACTATTTTTTCTCTCAATTGGTGGTTTTCAGTTTCAAACTTCTCTAACGCAGCATTTTTGCTTTGCAATTCATCTATTTTCACCTCTAATTCCGCGATTCTGTTGGTCAAATTACGTTTTTCTTTAGCCAACTCCAAGATCATATTTTCTCGTCTCAAAATGTCTTCTTTGAGCAAATGTAGGTTCTTGGAACCTTCGGTAACTTCATTTGTGAGCTCTGAAACGCGTTTCTCTAGCAGCTTCTTGTTTGATACAAAATTCTCAAGCTGATTCTCGTAAAACTGTTTGTCACTTTCCATTGTCGCCATAGTGTTTTCCAATAACCCTTTTAATTCTTCCACTTCTTCCTTCAAGGCCGGAAACTCACACAACTGCTCCTCAGCATTTTTAAGATCAGATTTACAAGTCTCCAACTCACTTCTTGACTTTTTAATCTCATGTTTCAACTGTGACAGTATATCTGGGAAGTTTTCTTGTTTTATATCCAACGTTATTCCCAATTCTCTCAAAGAAGTGAATTCTTCTTTATCACTTGTTGCTTCTAGCGAGAAATTAATTTTCTTCGGTTCGACACTTATATTTTTCGTGTCATCTACATCCCTATTTGGGTACATTGAGCAATTATCAGTTATTTTTTGAGCAGTTGCGTGCACGTCTCCTGAACCAGCTGCGGCTCCGAACAAGGTCACTTCATTTACGTTTCTCTTGTACGGTTTTTCTGTCTCTTTATTTTGAGTAGACGTGAGATGGGCTGGTAACGAATCGGCTCTTGGAGTGTAACTGGGCAATTCAAAATGATCTGTACATTCGATATTTAACGAACTCATGTTAGGTCTTTGCATTTCTGGGGGCAATGTTCTATTTAATGTTTTATCTCTGAGCTCAGTGGGATAAGGCGCATCTGTTAAACTAACATTATGAGCTTTAATTTCAGCTCGCCTCATTTGCAAGTCTTGTTCGTCGAACTCTGATATAGAAACAATGTCGCTGAGAGTGCGAGCAGATGTTTTTCCTTCCACGACGACGTTCTCGTCGTTATGGTTGTCTTCGTCGAGTTTTAGCGCTGTAATAGAGACGTTTATGAATCATATTGCAACATGAAGACGAATAGCCGACGTTAACCTAGATATGCGCAAGGAAGTTGGATGAAATCCAAAACGCTTGTTTAGTTAGCAGCAGTCTAGACCAGTCTCGAAGTCAAATCAGAGAAAACATTCACAAAAATAAACATTAATAGTTAAACGGAAACAAAAAACATTTGTTCTGAATGAAACGCTATTTAAATGAAACGTAAACAATTAAAACAAAAATACTCAGAAGATTAATTCAATAATTCAGATTTAAGTTCCCCGATCTATAACACAAATACGAGCGGAGCTCGGATCAACACTCTAACTAAAACAAATACAATCTATTCCCGCTAATGTGTTCGTTAATATTCTAAATCTATTTCTTGACCTATTTAATAACGTTTCCCAATCGGTTAGTAATAATACGCGTAAAATTTGTGAAACCAGGGGCCATGAGTTCAAACCCGCAAGGAATTAAGTGTTTGAGCAATCTGTTAATATTGATTCGGTTTTGGAATTTTTAGGATTGAATGACCGAGACACTTAAATCACAGGACCTGTAATTAGTGTGATGTCAGTATTATATGTCTGTTGAAACTTACCCAACAACTCTTGAAGTTGTTCCTCCTTCTCAGCTAGCTCTCGTTGATGATCCCTGATGCTGGTCTGAAGGTCTTCTTTATCCTTCTCTAAACTCCTGGCGAGGGATTCTAGCTGGGCGATTCGGGTCTGAGCCAATGATAGCTCTCGTTCTAGTATCATTACTTTGTCTTTGGGATTGCCTATGAAAAATCAAACAATTTAGAGCTCTGTGGTAAATGAATACCGTAAAGCGTTAACGAGTATTCTAAATTAAAAGATACGTGTCAATAATATCGATCAGTAAATCGTTCAGCATTAAACTCCGAAGAGTGTGTTTTGTATCGCGTTGTTTACGTACATGAGTTGCCGTACAGCGAGTGATGCTGCTCCTGCAAGCGGTCTCGCTCGTCCACGTGCTGCTTCAGCCGGGTCAGCTGCTTGTCCTTCGAGTCTAGCTCCTCTTTCAACCTTTGTACCTACAGAATAACATTGAAAATTATTTACTTCAGGAAGGAAGGAAGGTGATGTAGTGTTTTATTTTATTCCCCGAGTCTCTCCCGAGACTCATATTTATGCGATGTGACCAACGATATAAGGTGTACTCGACGTGCGGCACGTCTGTCAAATAGAATATTAACAGCCTAGAATAGAGGTAACAAGATAGGGAGTGCCGTTTAGAAGTTTTATCCCTAGAGGTCAAAAACCCCTTTTTCTTAATTTTTATACATTTGCAGAAGTAACCGAAACACGCCTGATTCCTCTAACACTATGGTCATCATGGCCGATTTTAATTACAACTAATGGGCCAGTTCGGTTCGTTTCTAGACCTATGATAAAGTTTACCGTGTTGTGTACATACCTCAGCTAGCGCATCATGCAGCTGCACGGTGAGCTGGCTGGTGGCCTGGTGCGAGAGCGCCTCTGCATCGTTCCGCTGCTGCTGCAGGCGCGCCGACAGCGAGGAGATCTTCAGCGCCTGCTCCGACATGCGCGCCTGCAGCACGTCGCGCTCCGCACGCACCTCCTACACCGAGCCACGAGTTAGCACCGGGGCCACGGCACAATACACATGCTTACGGTCTATGAAGTACGCATTGTGATTAACCGGCACTTTCAGTAAACGACTCCAAGCACTTCTATCAAACTCTCGCAAAAATAGTCCAATCAGAATAAGTTTTTTGTCATGCTTACAAATGACTTATTTCGATTGGTTCATTGGGATTGGATCGAAGATTAATGTTGGATCGTTTATTGAAAATGGCCGTAAGTGAAATCGGATTGGTGGTGCCATAGCCACTCGTCGCACCCAGGTTGTTAGTATTGTAATGCACAATGTATATATGTCATAGTAATTACCTATTATACATTATGATACACAAGATATTCACGTGGACATATTAAAGCTCCCGTTTTATAGTCCTCAGTAATTTACTACTGAATTAAGCGAATGGAAACAAATTGTTACTAAGTGCTCAACAAGTTAAAGTAACTTGTGCACGAGTTTAAACGACACACAATGCAGGTTCCAGAGATCATACCGGGGGTCCGTGCCACAATATACAAGTGCTTGATCGCTATTGTCATTATACACAAGTGGAATTTGCGCTCTATATTTATAGTCATTCGTTCGCCGCTTCACACACGTGAAATAATTTACCCGAAACAACCATTAGGTTTAAAAAATATTTTATGTAAGTATTCGACTAATTATAATTTATTGAACTCCAGGGTATAAAGATTTCCATTCGTAGGTAGCTAATATAAATAAACAATAATATTTCACATTTTAGTAGAACCAAAAATTACTCAGTACCTAATCATTTATGACCAAATGGCAAACTTCCTTGTAACGATGATAATATTTCTTGCACACACAAAATGCCACAAAATCTATCATGAAAATTTACACATAGAACTCTTCAAGATTGCAAAACCTATCCATCACCCCATTTGTTTCGGAAGCCAGCTGGTGCGTACCAACTCATTTCACCTGCGTACGCGCATGACCTAACCGTCCATCAAGCCAGGAGTGACAACAAAGTTCACGCCGCGCCCGGTTAGTCACCGGCACTTAAATACCGCGACCCCATTCGCGAGGAAACAGTTCCGCTCGTATCACCGCATTATCATTATACACATCTACTGGTGGTAGGACTCTCACATGTAAGAGTCCATCTAGGTGGGTACCACCGCAATGTCTATTTCTACCGCCAAGCAGTAGTGTGCATGCACTGTTGTGTTTCGGTTTGAAGGACATTGTAGCCAGTGTAACTACTGAACATAATGAGACCTAACATCTTATGTCTCAGGATGACGAGCGCAGTGGAATGCCACACAGTACTTTGTAACTCAAGATGCTGTATGGTGTTGCTACTGTTTATGGGCGGTCGTATCGCTTACCATCAGGCGGACGGCATGCTCGTCTCGTCATTTTCATATAATACATTGCTTTGATAAAATGAGTACTTTTAAAAATGGGTACGTAATAGGCTTAATTAAATCATCGGTTACCCTATACTTTATTTTATACACAAACTCACACCTTTTATCCACAAAAAGGTAGGCAGAGGCGCAACTAATGCACCCAGTTTTCGTCGTGCTTATTCCGTCCCATGATGTTATATGATGCGAGTCTATGACCAGATCGGTCACAAATTCCGGTCTGTTACTGAATAGAAAAATCAAATGCCACTGCCCGACCCGGAGATCGAACTCGAAACCTTAGCATTGCAGCCGTACCGTAATATAACTACTCCACCGAGGCAGTCACTACTTAGGTTTATGTCAAAATGTTTTCATTAATTTTTAAGAGATAATGTCAGCGTTCTTTCGTATATTTCGTTGTGTACTTTGCAAAAAGAAACCCACGGTCTTGTGTTTCAGCCAGTCTATGCGTTCACGCTTATCCCTCATTACAATTCGTTACTAGTACAAAGTTTACTATGCCACGCGATAGCACATCATCGTGCTAATAAAACCTTTGTTTACAGTGGTGTTTAGAAGTCGTTAACTATTTCCGTCGCGCCCCACTTTCTTAACTATCATGCTAATTAATAACGATTCTCATGAAGGTGTAACGAATAAACCAAACATCGACTTGATCGGTGACTAATATCTGTTAAATAAAATCTTCCCTGAAAAAATTACTTTTAAACAACGAAAACCCATCCCAATCAAATCTGTAGTTTTTGAGTAAATCGCGGACATAAAAACTCACATAATACTGGTAGAATACAGAACCTCCTTTTTTGAATTGGTCAAAAATTACTTAGTTTGTCTTCAACACCTATTTACTTAATATCACAATGTTTACGGTGGAGTGACGATTTGCGAAAGATCGCTGGCAGGAACTGGATGCGACAGGCCGAAGACCGGGTAAAATGGCGCGTATTGGAGGAGGCCTGTGTCCAGCAGTGGCCTAAACTATAGGCTGATGATGATGACAATGTTTTACCTCATAGAGTTCTAATTAGATTAATCGTTAACTGCAACTTCATAGCAACAATATCATAATCGACGGGGAAAAAAAAGTATACCTACTTGTAATTGATATAATTGCAATTGGAGCTGAACTGAAGTCATGCAATGATATCATCAGACCTCTGTTGTGTTATGTAAACTAGACTAAATTCTCTTATTTGACTGTGAACGAGGCAATGCGAGCACACCATATACATAGTAACCTCGACAGGGTGGCGCGGCATATCGATGGTGTTATATGATGATGATGATGATAGATATTCTTACCATCACGTATCAATTTAAAAAGAAACCTATAACAATTTACGTACACAGCTTATATTTTCTATGAAATTCTTGAGACGAGCAAATCTTTTGACGGTAACAGTACCTAACGAACCGCCCAAAACAAAGATTCACAATAGCATATCATCGCGCTGCGCATAACAGAGATGCTAACTCCTATAATGCCTAGTTAGACAGACTACAACCAAGCTGATACATAACAGTTCTTACACATTTAGCGGCTGAAACATGTATAGTACCCACCTAGGCAGACTTTCAAATACGAGAGATCTATTACCTAGCACTGCGTTTAGGAAATACTACTAAACACTCAGGTCATCGCCCCAACTGACCGCATTGCACTACGATGCCTAAAACATAAACTTCTCTATCACATTTAATCTTATTAATCACTTTGCAGTAGGTATAAGTAAATGTTAATATTTAATGAAAACAAAATTTGTGCCAATATCAACTGTTAGCATTTAAAATATATGCTTCATGTTTTGTCTTTATTTTTAACGCTTGCCAAATTCAAACTGGCAACAATTCTAACAAAAATTAGTAAGTCGTTTAGTTTTTACACCAATTATTTAATAACAACTAAGGGCTATTTTTATTTTCGCGGGCTAGCGCGGGAAAATAAGTGCGCCTCCTTTTATATTGATAATAAAGAAATTGTCGCATTTATCCTTTAGGCGACTTTTTATACCAATAAACAGTGGTTTTAGTTAGTTAGTTTCAAGCACGATTTTGACTGAAAACAACTACAAATTTGAGTCTCCGTACAAAAAAAATCTGAAACAGACGTTGGAACTTGGTGGATAGATTGAATTTAAAGAAAGATATGAAAAATCTGGCTCGTTTAGCCAATTTGTGTTGAAATAGTCTTTCTGATGACGTATTCTAAATTAACAGATCAGGTTATTTTTTTAAAAATCACGATGAAAAGTTGACTGAAAAAGTCGAAATTTTGTATACGGCCTTTTAATTGTTTAGAAACATTATTGTGACTCTAAATAGGCCGTCAAAATATAAGCGCTAAATCAATTATATCCCGAAATTATCGCTATAAATGGTGATTACACCTGTAACCACGAATAAAGCGATAAATTATGGAGATTAGAGGTTCACACATTGTAAGAATCGGTTTAAACTAGATTTATACGTTCTGGCGCACGACTATTGATGTGTAGAAGTCAAATACACTCAATTCGTTCAATTGATATGTCACGTGTGATGAACACGTAGAGTTTAATAAAACATCAATTCCCGTGATATAATCATCAATAACAATCGACGTGATGAGTTATAAATTAGCCGCCTCTACCAACACTTCAGTTGATTGCATCGGTTTCAATCGTCTAAAAGCAAGAGCATTTATTAATTTTTTGGAACACATCATTGATGTATTAAAAAACCCTGTAATACATCAATGGAACACATACATAAATGTTTTCGTTACTTACAAATAGGTAGTTTCAATATGACAATTTTAACCAAATTTAAAGTAAATTACATTACAAGTACATTTTGTTTCGCACTCCCAACAAAACCAAAGTTAGAAATAAAGCATGACGTGATGAAATGCAGGTGACAAGAATATTTTTACAATATTTCTAACTCCATACCAGAGTTAGGAAGCATCAGAAATTTTAAGTTATTTTTTTTATCTTTGAAAGCCAAGACATTGTACAAGGCTCAGCTTCGATAAATACCTATTTATTTGCTTGTGATACAACTTCTGAATGTCTAAGCGAGAAACCAGCTCTTGGTCTGTGAATATTTATTGGATGAGTCCCTTGCAGATTTTCAGACCTATGCAATGTAAGGCCACACTCTATAGTCCTTTATCTCCATGCCATTTGTCAAACATCATATCTTTTAGACTACATTATAAGGAAAAAAGAGCGAGGCGAGCGTTTGGCGCAGTTGGCACGCTCGGCTCTACTAATGGACATCAATTGAACTTGTTTTGTTTAACACGGGCGTGTTTAAACAGACACATTGTTTGATCTGTATACATATTTTTATCGTTTTGACATGATTTTAAAGTTCTAAAAACAATGAAAAAATAGTATCACAATGTGACTGTATAATATAATCAAAATTATTTTCAGTAGTCCAGATATTACATTAAAAAGAAAATCTTATTTTTACAATGTAAGTGTCGGTTAAAAAATATTCTATGAGATAAAGACTATCCTTCTACCTGACATCACGCTACTTTCGAGTCGACGGAACATGAATTTTCACGAATTTCAACGATTTGGATTGGTTTCACGCATGGCTATCTTCCTGACTTTAACTCACCCTTGAGGATACGGTAGGAGCAAACTGATTTCTTAAGAAATTGTAGTAAAGAACCTTAAGGTCAACAATGACAACTCTTAAAAACCGGCCAAGTGCGAGTCGGACACGCGCACCGAGGGTTCCGTAAAATTTACGGTTTACGCATTTTTCCTTTATCTAGACGTTGGTACCAAATTTCAAGATTCTGAGTTCACGGGAAAAAAATTGCGGCATAAACGGGTGTATCTTTTGATTGCGTTGGCTTAGAAGTTTGATTTTTTCACAGCTCGAAGGGACAGTAGACTTGAGTATTTGATGTAAACTTCAGCTTAATACCTCCACGCGTTTCTGAGAAAAAGGTTCTTGACAGACGGGCGGACGGACAACAAAGTGATCCCTATAAGGTTTCCGTTTTTTTCTTTCGAGGTAGGGAACCCTAAAAAGCCAGATTTTTTGTTCACAGGTCATAATTTCTAGCGTACGAAGCAAGGTTTTAAAATTGTATTTTTGTTTTTTCTTGTGCAGCATCTTTACACTTGTTTATATTTAGACGCTACGAGGTGAGCAAAGAAATAATACACAATTCGTGTATGAATGTATCACGACAATGTATGAACGACATGAAATTCTACGTTCTTAAACATCTTTAAATAAACCGTTTAAAAATAAATACACTCAAGCCGACGATAAAAACTCATCCCAACAATTAAAAAAGTACTCAACTCAAAGTACACAAACGACTCACCGTCAAATCTGGCAGCCCCATACCAACGTACTTTCTTAAGTATTTCAATAAAAACATCACATCACACAGGGCACACTCGGGATAGGGTCACTACAACTACATGGTGATGGAGGTCTAGCGATGTGACGATATGACGATGTAGCGATATAGCGATACGCGGACAGAGACCTTGCGGCAACAGAACACGCTGTGGAGCATCGGGACCGACTGAAGCTGAACGACAGACGCGTTGTTCGACGCGCGGGTGAATGAAATATGGACGCGGTTGTATTTTTCTTTGACAGTGAATTATGTTATATGTTATTCGATATAAATAAAAATCATTTTATTTTATTGCTGAACTTGAAATAATGTAACTTGAAGTGACATTAGTTGTTTTATTTCTGATTTAGAAAAGATAATAAAACAACTAAAAATAATTAAAAGCAGCATGTCAATAATGTTGAAAAATGAATATTTTCCCGTTTTGAAATATCCCACTGCTGGGCACCATACTACTTTACTAATACGATAATTATGTACGCCACACCGCTGTTATGTTGAAAAAATAAGAAAAACTAAACGTTTATCTCAAACAAATAACCTTGATCGCATTGACGTACAAATTCCCCAAGTAGCGTTAGCAATTTCCCGTGAAATCATATACAGGAATGTGTATGGACGCCAACAAATATTATAAACGTCATGTTATCATTTATATAGATCCCACTCATTCAACAATTCATGGGAAAGATTTGGCATGAGGAAATCTTTACAAGTAGGCTTAAAGCTCACTTTGAATTATTTTGGTTATTTACCGAAAGAATAGTAAATCTATATAAGTACATACCCTCAAAAAAGTCTGAAGAATTACAAACGTTATGATATTTAGGTCTGCCAAAAGCCTTATAACAGTAAATCTTGAAAGTTCTCCGTAAGCGTTTCGAAGGTCTGTGAAAACCCACCCGCATGAGGTGTTCATTTTGACCGAAAGCACCTAATTATTTTAAATCATAGAGATCCGTGTCTATCATTATAAACATTTAATTTTACACCTATCTCCCACAAACTGTGTTAAAATATTGGTAAGATACAAACAAAACAAACATCATAAACACATTAATCAAGATACCACATCCACGCCATGCGACATCTGCGCACGCGCATCTAAATATACCCGTGCGCCGGGTCCCGCGCATGCGACAGGGTTGTCTATCCACGCCACGCCGCCACGCGTAGTGTTTATCTTCCTGCTTGTGTAACACGCTGCTAAATGGGTTACTATTGTGACCAGCAATACATGTTTGTGATTGTTTTGTATTTAATTCGTAGTGGTGTGGTTTTTGTTTTGTTTCGCTATGAGAACACCAGATTTATGCTATGATTACAATGGTAATCGCAAAAATCTGTCTATGTATATTTCTAAGTTAAATCAAGAATGTGTAGTCATTTAAAAAATACAAATTATAGACGATTTGGATAAAAATGACTCTTAAAGTGCAATAATTAGTAAATAGGAACAATATGATAAAGTACGGGCGCGATATTAAATAAAATCTAACCGAGGATACTATCAAAATCTTATGCAAGACACCACAGTATCAAAAGACATCCCTAAACAACATTTTTGAACATAATAAAAATCTAAATTTCCCTACAAGTGCCAACCCTACAGTTAATTTCAATAAGTGCTCATAATATAAATTGGAGAGCAGTGAGAGTTCACTTGGGGTTTTGGGGTCAGCGCAAATTACCGCGATGGCAATGATGGGCGGTGAGGTCGAGCGCTCATGAGTGAGGCCCGTGACATCCGCGACACCGGCGGATGGCACAAACTTAATGTTATTACGCCTAATTTTGCGCTGGTTACATTCATCACTTTACTTATGTCTTACATTTTAAGTAAATTCAGAGGATACTATTTTTATTACGATAATGAGCAGATATTATAATTCAAAATTTCCTTAACTGAAAATTTAATCGTAAGCGTTTGATCTTCTTTCAAAAAGAAATTTAGGACCTTGGTTTAATATCATAAATTCATGGGCGGTAGTGATCAATAACCATTTGTCCACTTGATTATGAAATACAAGTTTATGTCATGCGTATCTTTTCAAAAAAAAATTGTATTTACTTCTTAGTTTATTTTTAATCGTATTTTTCAATGAATTGTTTCAATTTCTGTGAGTTTAATCGAGATGTTTCTCATTAGCATTTGGATCTGACATTAATGATAGTGAATCACTAACCCCTTCTGCGTAAAAGCACTCACCAAAATCTTTCGATTAGAAAACACCATGTGTTTTACCTCGCCCACTGACACGTCAAATTACTGAATCATGGCTATGTCGGTAACTGAGTTACACTTCCTACCATGGTTGGAAAGGTGATCTCAGTGCGTGAGACAGACTTATTTAAATCGACCCTCAAAGCTGGTCCCTGTCCACCCCCGAGTTACGTGATGCCGACATCAAGATTTTATTATGCGGGCACGGCGACGTGAACTCATTTCACATTATGTTCAGTAGAGAATGTTCCAGATGGTGTCGACTGACAAGAGATGAGTACCCCTCACCAGTCAACACAAGTATGACGGTCTATTGGAAGTCGGATATACAAAAAACCCGAAAAACATTTATTTTGCTTTTATGAAAAAAAAACTCTAACCTACCTACAATACATTTTGAAACATTATCGAATCTAAAACTATAACCACAATCATTTTTTATAATCTTTGGATCACAGTTCACAAAATGACTAGGTACGCTCATGAGAAAAGGTACCCCATCAACCTGCTCATTACCATCCCTCATTACTCTCTATGTTACCATCACTTAACACAGTTCCCTAAAGTGTACGCTAGCTGTGTGTTAAACACAATGTGATGAGAACATGCGATATAAACAAGTGCCGCGGCGACTGAGGACTTGTATCAACGGTTGTTTAAATTGTAAGCGTTTAGGATATTATCCGGAAGGGAATGATTACAGAACTGAAGTTCAATGATTTTTATGTAAGGTCACACCTTTTTTCTTCAAGTTTTAAGGCAGAGACGCAACTAGTAAACCCCAATTTACTAAGCTCTAATTTTGATGTGATGGAAATGAGAAAAAGTTATCGGCATATCACAGACAAAATCTGAAATACTCACGTAAGTTTCAAATAAAAACTTACCACATTTGTTAAAATGGAATCTGTAACCTCACAATTCAAAGCCCAAGTACGCTACCCCTAGACATGTGAGACGATATAAAGTTAATCCTATCACTAATACCAACATCGCATAATTTAAAAATATTTCCTTACCACCAACGATCAAAACCACAATATTTACCCATGTTTTGCAAGCATCAAACCCGCTCTAACGAGAGCAGACAGGCTATAAATTAATAACTGTAGATATGCCATTTAACTCCGTCTTGCCGTAATGTATTTTTACAAACATACATCATAAACAACTTTGTATTATATAAACATCGTGATTTAGATGAAAGTTGTTTGCTAGTTCATCTGTTATGCAACAACGGGGCAAAAAATCTACATTTATATACAGATTTTTTACTATCCAGAGAAAGATTGTTCCATATTCAAGAACCAGACATGGTTACTCCTTGAATGTTATATCATACACCAAAAGCTTGTTTTATAGTTTTTAACATCATAGTTCATAGATTTCAAGATCTTTGGCGATGCTAGAACTAGAAGTCCATGAAAATGTTATGCAGGACTTTGTAATTCGAAGACGATTTTGATGTTATAAATAGGCGGGTGTAACTACCATCAGAGGAGAAACTTGCTCATCTCATCAGTAACATAAATCAGTCAAACATATGATTGCTGACCGAGTCCAGTTTAGTCCTATTTAAGAGTGATGTCTATAATTTTAAATGACCGTAAGTTCCTAAATTACATCGGACTTAAACGCACCATCCGTTGGATCAAGTATAACCAAAGACCTATCCCACATGATCCAGATTGACCTCAATTTGGCATAATTTACATTAAAGATTTCGGCTTTAAGAGAATTTTAACTAAATCGAGCTGGGTAGGATACTTAGGTGATCATTTGCTCAAGTTGAATTCTCAGAGAAACAGTGATTGAAGTAAGTCTACTTCTTTCCAAAATTGTTGCCTCAATCTACGTCAATAAAGCTGATACAATTAGAAATTACAGTATGTACATAGATACAATCCTAAATATACATCAATAAGCTTTCTCACCGCAACAGCGCGAAATAATAGACATTATCGCTCGGTGCACCGTTACATTATATGACGTCATAGCTAATCTAGATTTCAATATAAATTATCTAAATGCAGACTAGATGGTCATGCTTTTTAAGATAATTATTATCAAAATGATATAATCCTTCTACCTATATTATCTGTCAATAAAATATTTATAAAATTGACACCATTCACCCCACGTGTCTTTTTTTTACAATATTTTTTTTCTTATTTACACTATTCTTAATTCAAGTATACTAAAGTTTATTTTCTACTTTTTAGTTGGATTTTCTATAAAGCGTGTTTTTTAGTTTTTTTTCTATTGTTTATTTTTTAGTTTTGTTCTACTATTGTCCAGCACGTTACTAAAAAATAAACGAAAGCGCCATCTTGTGACAAACACTAACTACATTCCACTTCAATAATCATCAGTAGTAGGGGGTCACTTTGCCAAGCCAGTATAAAAAAATGCAACATTACAACGACACAAGTATGATATCACCTCGTCTAGGTTTCGACATAAATAATCGTCACGTCGACGATTAAGCTATTTGCGTAGCGATATATCGCTAGCGGTCTCGCTACGTGACAATGAAAATGTAGGCGTCGCGTACAAATATACAATGAATAAGCTTTGGCGAAACACTCGTATTTTATATTCTCGATGTTTTTAATGTTTTGTTTCGATGATTAGTTACGTAACGGGTGGGTAAAGTCATTGCTACTTTCACATTCTGGAAAGCTAGTCCATAATGTTATGTTATGTTCCAGAATAGTTAGCACCCACAGCACCAAAAATGTTATGTAGCCGCGTAGGTAGATTAAAATATTTCTTTTTGTTAGTCCGGCCACCTGGTCTAGTATGGCTCCCAAAAACGTTTTGGCCGGTATTTTTATAATTTTAAAGAGTCAGACAAGCCAGCTCGCTAGATAAAGTGAAATACGCAAAATAATTCATTCAAATGAACCAGCAGAGACAAGTTCAATACATCGTGAGAACAAAGTTCTGTTATATTGGTCAGTTGTGCAAGCGGCGACGTCGCCGCGTCGAAATAGAGCCCTGGAGCCGCGCCAGCCATCAATGAACCGACGCCAAGGTCCCGCACGCGGAAACATGATATACTTACACGCGAATATTGGACGATATCCGGAATCTGGACACTATTAAGATAAAAAATCTGGATGTCGTAGACATTTTTTATAATTGAAAGATGAGAAGAGAAATTCTATTGGCTGGCTGTAGGCTGCTGGCTGGTGTGTGGAAGTATCGCGCCTGATAATCTGTTGCTCATAATTTTATCCCTCATGTTTAGATGTCACACAAAATTCATTCATTCAAAATTCTAATTACTACTTTGTGTTCGTACTCCTGCGATATTAGCTTTTAAGTTTCATTGATAATGATTTAGATTTTGCTATCACTTAGATAAAATAGATTTAATGGTGATACCTATTCAAATCTACTCTCAGAACTGAGTCATATCTTAGTGATGTCTATTTATTAAATTGTATCATGATGTAACCTAATAAATAAGTACAAGTTGACCGAAGCGCGGAGTAAGGTGTCTTGTCCAAAAGCCTCGCTACTTTCAGGGCATGTATTACTCTCTTCCCTAACCACTATAGAAGCACGTATGGACTAACCTGTGCGAGGTCCTTGAGGCTGTTCCGCTGCATCTCGAGGTCTGCGAGCCGCTTGAGGAGAGCATCCTCGGCGCGGCCGTGGCTCCCGAGCGCCTCCCACACCACGCGCAGCTCCGTCCCACACACGCGGGGGGTCACGCTCTCCTCAGACTTCGACTGAACCACTATAGAAGCACGTATGGACTAACCTGTGCGAGGTCCTTGAGGCTGTTCCGCTGCATCTCGAGGTCTGCGAGCCGCTTGAGGAGAGCATCCTCGGCGCGGCCGTGGCTCCCGAGCGCCTCCCACACCACGCGCAGCTCCGTCCCACACACGCGGGGGGTCACGCTCTCCTCAGACTTCGACTGAACCACTATAGAAGCACGTATGGACTAACCTGTGCGAGGTCCTTGAGGCTGTTCCGCTGCATCTCGAGGTCTGCGAGCCGCTTGAGGAGAGCATCCTCGGCGCGGCCGTGGCTCCCGAGCGCCTCCCACACCACGCGCAGCTCCGTCCCACACACGCGGGGGGTCACGCTCTCCTCAGACTTCGACTGAACCACTATAGAAGCACGTATGGACTAACCTGTGCGAGGTCCTTGAGGCTGTTCCGCTGCATCTCGAGGTCTGCGAGCCGCTTGAGGAGAGCATCCTCGGCGCGGCCGTGGCTCCCGAGCGCCTCCCACACCACGCGCAGCTCCGTCCCACACACGCGGGGGGTCACGCTCTCCTCAGACTTCGACTGAACCACTATAGAAGCACGTATGGACTAACCTGTGCGAGGTCCTTGAGGCTGTTCCGCTGCATCTCGAGGTCTGCGAGCCGCTTGAGGAGAGCATCCTCGGCGCGGCCGTGGCTCCCGAGCGCCTCCCACACCACGCGCAGCTCCGTCCCACACACGCGGGGGGTCACGCTCTCCTCAGACTTCGACTGAACCACTATAGAAGCACGTATGGACTAACCTGTGCGAGGTCCTTGAGGCTGTTCCGCTGCATCTCGAGGTCTGCGAGCCGCTTGAGGAGAGCATCCTCGGCGCGGCCGTGGCTCCCGAGCGCCTCCCACACCACGCGCAGCTCCGTCCCACACACGCGGGGGGTCACGCTCTCCTCAGACTTCGACTGAACCACTATAGAAGCACGTATGGACTAACCTGTGCGAGGTCCTTGAGGCTGTTCCGCTGCATCTCGAGGTCTGCGAGCCGCTTGAGGAGAGCATCCTCGGCGCGGCCGTGGCTCCCGAGCGCCTCCCACACCACGCGCAGCTCCGTCCCACACACGCGGGGGGTCACGCTCTCCTCAGACTTCGACTGAACCAAAAGTTTTCTTTATAAGTCGTCTATACTACATGGTAGTGGTGAACTCTCGTGAAAAATATATTTCAGTTTTAAAACTTAAAAAGCGATGGAAGATCAATGGAGTTTAAAACAAACTGCAGGTACGAAGATAAAAATCCAAAGCCTGGACCTTACTTCTTTCATTAATTGATAAGACAATGTAAAATACAAGGCTATAATGCTATCAAAGTATTGTAACCACCTCGAGGCGCATGTTCTTCTGGTCGCGGATGGAGACGTCCTCGCTGGGCTCACTACAGCTGGTGGAGCAGATCTCGTGCAAGTGTTCCAGCTTGCGCGTGCGTCGGTGCATCGCCTCTTCTAACCAATGACACTGTCATGGAAAAAAAAATTGTATCCTCATTGGTTTAGTACTATAGAACAGTTCTAGGTTTTCTGCGGAAGAGTCTTTGATAAAGCATTCAAAAGCTATTCAAAATAACCTGAAGAAATAAAAACATTTCCACGAACACCTTGAACGAATCATAAACCTCCTTCAGATTTAAACTAGATTTCACTAACCTGTTCCTTAATCCTCTGCAACAGGTCAGTGTACTTTTCCTCCTCAAGGCCACACTTGGAGCATACCACCTCGCTCTGATCCGCCTTCTCATTTCTCAGAGACTCCAACTCACTCAGCAGCCCCCGCATTCTTCCATCTCTCTCGTCTATTGTGCTTTTCATTTCTTCCAATTCTTCTAAAATCTCTTTCTCTCGTGATGCCTTCTGCTCCAACTGCCCTTCCAAGTTCGCTATGATGTCTCTGAGCAGGACTATTTTCTCTTCGTTTGCCTTTAGTTCGTCGTCTGTTTGGACTTTACGTGTTTCGAGTTCGTTGATGATTTGATTCATTTCCCTTGTTTGAGCTTCGAGTTGTTCCACCTGGTTGTGGATGGAACATACATTTTGTGGAGTTTTGTACTGTTATACACTTTACAATATTACATTTAAAGTGAAGCTAATAATTTAAATAAATATATAATTTTTAGGTATAATTTATCCAAATTTCGAGGAAGAATACATTTCAACTGATGAAAATATATTTTAAGGTCTGTCTGAAGTTAATCATTGTGTGCTTTCTTTCACACTTGCAGTAATTTTAAGACATCTGTAACTAATTTCTTGACCCATGAAGATTTCTTTTTTTTTTCAATTATTGGATTATTTTTCAATTTCCATAAAAACTAAATCCACTCTCCTAGGATATTACTTTAGAGTTACTATTTAAACAATGAAATGTACGTTTCACTAGGGCTATTGGCTACTCTAATTATTACCACAACCAAAAACTGTTAGAAATCATATTATATGTCCATCTATTCTATTAACGTTTGTACTACAGACTAGTTAGTGTTCACTACACAAACCAAAGTGATTAATAAACAAAACTGAAGGAAGAAATTAGCAGGAATAGATTAATTGAAACAAGCTAATAAAATTACTAGTAATAATAAATCTAGCAACACCAACAGTAGTAAATATAGTACATTAAATCTAATAGTGGTAGTAAATAACGATACTTACGGCTAATTTAAAAGTATACCAATGGCTAACTTCGGATCAATGACAATTACAAACCAATCAGAATAAGTTATTTTTATCGCAGTTGAATGACGAGATGAGCGTGCTGCTTGGTTGATGGTAAGCGATACGACCATAAACAGTACTAACTCCATACAGCACTTTTAATTAGGTACTACATGGCACTCCACTACGCTAACGATAAGTTAATCTGAAGTCTCAAAATGCCCAGTAATTAAGTTTGTTTGTCTTTCAAACTCGGATACGACAATGCATCTAAGCACGTCAAACTTTATTCTGATAGGTTAAATTTCACAATCGATCCTAATCGTTTATCGAAACCGACCGTTAGTAGTACGTAGAACCGTATTGCTAGTGAATAGTGATGTTATCGCTAGTGCTAGCTAGAGTTAGTGTTAGTGTTGATGAGTGCGCAGGACACTTACATGTGCATCGTGCTCGAGACAGTTACACTTGGCAAGCCGCAGGCAGTGCATCTACACACCACACACCCACACCGACAACACAATGGATTAGTCACACGGTTATGAAGGTAAAACAACTTTGAAAGCATCGTTTTATAGCACAAATTCTACGATTTTGTATCGATATTTTTTGAGCTTTCAAAATTGTGTTTTTGTTAAACATTAATACAGAAAATGAAAACATTAAGTAAAAATTATTACGTATCTAAAAATCGTAAATTATTGTCAAAATGTACAGGTATGAACAAAATAAGAATAGATCGACTTTAAATCGATAAAACTATCAATATGATAACGAATAAAATCGATAAAAATATTGAATTATTAGTATAAAATATTAGTGGTAAAATTTATTAATGCTTTGTTAGAAATATAAGCCTTAAACCGGGTTTCTCAGCTGTAGTTAGGGTAATCATCGGTGTTATTAAGCTGGACGTGCTGACAAAAAGATAACTACAGTTGAAAAAACGGGGCCTTAGAAATCAATAGGGTAGTTAACAAAAGTGAGATAAAAATGTAATCGTTCAAGAGTGAGTGAAAAGCATTCCGCCACCGCTAACTACAACGGACCTCGTTGAGTATGCGTGCGTTGTTCTGCAGACGGGCGGCGAGACGAGTATTCTCGTCGCGCAGGTCAGCGAGCGTGCGCGCGTACTCGTCGCGCTCGGCCTCGCGCTCGCCGGCTTGCTCCTCCACGAACTGCCGCGTGGAGCGGAGCTGACGGTTCGCTGCTTCCAGCTGGGTTAGGTGATGGGTCAATATGAAGCTGCTGATACGTTACTTGGTTCATACATTTTGTCGACGTCTTTATTGATTACACAGCGCGAGCATCTTAATTAGTTCTTAATTCAAGAAAACAATAATATTCGTAACAATTCTTGGGATTTGCGAATAACTGGTCAGTTCGAGAGCGCAGCAAACATTACGAGTACTTCAAATCCCAAGTACCTCAATTCGTTGCCTACCAGCTTGCACTGTGTTGTTGATCATATAAATGGCATTCTTGTCGAATGTGCGTTGGTTAATTTTTTACCAACTTACGTAGATTGATTTCATGATGGAATGTTATCAGGTAACGAATTTATGAGCATGCCTTTGAATTTAATTATATATGCATGGAGTTTATTAAGAAAATTAACCTGTTTTAAAAATCTATAATCATATTTAAAGTTTTTTCTATGTTGTCTAATTCTAGTCTACTGTTCTATAGCAAAAAATTGTTAGCATTTTTATTTACCTAAAAAAAATATGAAGTTGAAGTATAAAAATAACGATAGTACTTTTTAAAATTTTCAATTTAGCTGAAGATACATTGTTTATGTTTGTATCTTATTCTTCAGACATGACATCAAGCACTGCTCCTATTCATTCGGCATTAGACAACTATTATAGAGATGTACAATGACCGATACTACAACGTCCACATAAGCCATGCATATCCGCAGCCGACACTGCGATGTGAGAACGGTTACCTTGTCGCAGCATATCTTATGTACGGGCGACTCTGTCATCCGTTTAACCTGCGGGCGCGTGCGTGTGTGCGTGCGCGTGCGTCAACGTAAACAATACTTCACGTTATACATACAATATAATCATAAAGTAAACCAAATATTAAGTCCCTTATACTATAATTAATTCCTGCGTGGTGGACTAAGGTCTAACCCCTCACAGTAGCAGAGGAGGCCCGTGCTCAACAGTAGGCAGTATATAATACAGGGCTGATTGCATTCCATTGCATATTACAATTATTAAGTTAGTAAGGAGACAGGGGCAAAATTTGGAAGCATAAATGTTGTATAGTTTAAGTAGGAATAACATCGTATGCCTTCTTTTGCTTCGTGAAACTTCGTATTTATATGAACTAAATATGTTTGTGCCATTCTTTGTGCTTTGTAACATGATTTAGATTTATTAGTAATGAACTTTTCATAGCGACCCCGCATACGCGGTGATTTTGTTACTTATATTGTGACGCCTAGTTGGTGTCTAACTTAAGTAGACTCTTAAAAGTGACTATGAGTTGTATGTAATTTATATTATGAACAATTATTATGATTCAAATGACAACCTTAGATTCCATTGATATATGTATTAATTTAATCCGATAACCATTGTATAAATAGTTTAGTTAGTGAGTTATTACGATACATGCATGATGGTGACTGATGATAGGCTGTTATATAATATGGCGTTTTGATCCGTACCATCGATATCAATATTTGGGCGTATTTTTTGGTGAATTGTCGAAGATCTATGGTAGTGTATATTTATGAGTTGTATGTAGTGTGTTAGTACGTGTAGTGTGTAGTGTGTATTGTGTAGTATGTATTGTGTAGTGTGTATTGTGTAGCGTGTATTGTGTAGCGTGTATTGTGTAGCGTGTATTGTGTAGTGTGTATTGTGTAGTGTGTATTGTGTAGTGTGTATTGTGTAGTGTGTATTGTGTAGTGTGTATTGTGTAGTGTGCATTGTGTAGTGTGCATTGTGTAGTTTGTATTGTGTAGTGTGTATTGTGTAGTGTGCATTGTGTAGTGTGCATCGTGTAGTTTGTATTGTGTAGTGTGTATTGTGTAGTGTGTATTGTGTACCTGTTGGTGCAGGTCGTCCCGGTCCCGCAGCAGCGCGTCGAGTTCGGTGGCGTGCGCGGCGCTGTCGAGGCTGCGCGGGGAGTCGCTGCGGGAACGACGCACAGGATGCACCTGTCCGCCAGTGCCGTACCTAAGGGGAGCCACATCTCTACAGGTACACTCACCAGCATAACTCGCCGAACAAATTCAAAATTTCAAATTGCCTACATACTTGTGTGCTTACTAATATTTTTTTCTCTTCAAAAAAATAAAGTAAAAGAGATTTGCTTTACTTCATAAAAAGATTTTTTTTTTCAGTTTAACTTAACGCGTATATAGGCGATTTGAAATTTTGATTTTGTACAGATATTTATGCTGCTGACTGTACGCCCAATAACTAATTATATTTTTTTTTTTTAGTAATGAATTATGAAATAAGAGCTTATAAACGCGTGATATTCTTTCAAATTGCACTATAATAGCCAGTAGGTGTGACCATAATAATTTTGTAGAAATAATGAATTTGTCGCCACTATTCTATGCGTCATTTTTACTCACCCCTCCGCTATAACGTCGGCGCTGGTCATCAGCTGAGCAATTTTAATCATAGCAGCCTCTAGATCGGATCGTAGAAGATTCTCGCGCTGCAAGCACTCTGCCATAGCTTCCTCCATGCTCTGTAAAAATTATAAAACAATAACATCATAACCTTTATAAATTTCATTGGTAGTCTCCCTGGCGTAGATAATACTACTGGCCCAGTAAAGCATATAATCATAAGAAAAATTAGATAACAGTGTCCTTAGTTGTCCAATTACTAAATGAATAATTTAAATTTACGTGTGATATATTTCTCAGCGAGGTAGATAAATCCTCGCGACCTCTCTTTTTTTATGATACAGTGGACAAACGAGCCTACGGTTCACTTGGTAAGTGATCACCGCCGCCCATGAACATCTGCAATGCCAGGGGGTACAGAGATGCATTGCCGGCCTTTTTGTCTTAACATAGCTTATCACCTATTTTGCCAAGAAGTAACAAATGTTGAGGAGTGTTCGATGTTGTGCCCATATCCATAGTACTATTTACCTTCCGATGCAGTTCGCAATTGTCGCAGCTCTTCTTGTCGTCCAGGTCCTGCACCATCTCGGTGACGGACACGCTCGACTCCAGCATCTTTTGCTCCGACTTGCCTTCTAGAAAAGAAAATAGTATGGAGTTAAGTCATGCGACTGTAGTCTTCATTATCCAACAACCTTAACGAGTCATAGAACAAGTATGTTTAGTTTAGTATTGATTCAAGTAGGCGTAAAAAAAATGATATTTTATACAAAATTCGCGGTTTTGTTCAACGGAAGTTTACAAGAAAATTATTGCCATTATAATATCAGAGATTTTTGGGATTCTATACAGTTAAAAACTGACCGTAGCAAACGCAAAGTCAAAGTTTAAGCTACGTAATTTTCAAACTATAAATTTATCAGTGGATTTAAGACAGGTGTGTGTAAGATATTGAGTTAGTTTTGTTTAGTATACTGACTCTCGGCGAGCTTGGCAGAGAGGTCGAGTAGCGAGTGTGCCTCGTGCCGCAGGCGTCGCAGCGAGTGCTCCAGCTCGCGCTTGATGTCCGCGCTCAGGTCCCGCTGCTGCTGCAGGAAACCCACGATGCACTCCTGCCACCACACACAACACGCAACACAATACACAAAATGAATACACAAAATGAAAATACATTATACCTGAACTTCGTCTAACCAGATGCTACTAGTATTCATTTATTACCCAGGAATAAAAATTCCAGCAAGATTCATGCTAATAATTGATTTTGTAGCTCATAGACCTATCTTTGCAATTAGACATCGTACGTTACTCACTCTTTTGAATAAAGAAATTTGTGTGTACTAACAATGTAACAAAGTAACTTTGTCAATAAAGTGAACAACTAATCCAAGCTAGTCATCACCTCATCCAGATCAGTGAGTATAGCGTGTAGGTCCGGCGCGAAGTGCACGTGTCGTCCGCCGCGCGACACCGCGCTCGCGTTCAGTTCCCCGGACAGGAGAGGCGTCGACGGACGGAACTCCTCCTCCAGGACACTTCTGGAAATAACATATGAGAATTAGGTTATGAATAGAGTTAACGGGCATAAAAAAAGAATCTTATTCTTAAATCCTAGATATAGAAAGCCTAAATTCTTAATAGTATTTTAGTGCATTATAAAAACTTGCCTGTGTTCGTCCCGAACAAATAATCCATGAATTAGTGATAACTAATTTTAAATTCATTCGCCGACAAAGTTTTCAAAATGTGATTATAAATTTTAACCAGAAAAATTACTTTTAAACGGGAATGTCAGATCCCAGTAATTCTAGAAAAAAAAATTTTTAACCGACTTCAAAAAGGAGGTTCTGTATTCTATCCATATGTATGTATGTTTGTATATATGTGTGTTTGTATGTATGCTTGTATGTATGTAAATTCGTATGGCTGCGAGTTTCTCAAAAACTACTGATCCGATTTGGATGTGGTTTTCGACATTCAAATGTATATTTTTCAGGGAAGATTTTAGTATATAATTTATGAAGATCTTCGGAGATACAACATGGAACTCTTCAATAACTAACAGCAGATGACTCGCGAATGCTGCAATATTTGGAGTCGGTGCCTAATTTAAATTGAACAATATTTTCGTATATTTGTTGGTGTATTGCCTTAGCTTAGCTGGCAATTTAATTTAGGCATCGACTCCAAATATGCGTATATACTAAGCGAATACAAATTTTAATTATTTTTTGATTTGTAATGATTTTGAAGTCGGTTTATTGTTTGTTAAAAAGTTTTTATTTATTGCTTTTTTGTTAGTTAATTAAGGTCATTAACACAAACCGACACCGCATCTAATAGCACAAAGGTGACGAATTTAGCTCAAGATCGAGTGGGACAGTTGGCGGGAAAATAGTCAAAAATGAAAAGGGCATAGGTGCTGGCCCTGAGCCAACCGTAAAGCAAATGGCCGGTGAACCACCCAGGAGGCGGCGCGAATAAAAAGATTTTTCAGATTTAATTAGGACCGGCAGATTTGTTTCGCATCGAGCAAGCACCATGGTATAGTGGGTAAACTGACACTCCACATATATTTAAGTTTGTAGCCGTTTTTTTTGTTGTGTATAATGATATAGACAGGAATGCGATGACAGACAAAATCGATAACTATACAGTACATCCATTATTTTTTTAAATAAAATAAATAAAAGCTTTATAGAATTAAGTTGTGATAAACTAAATAAATGTATCAGTAAATATTCATCTTTTCGAATTGACAGGAGTGGCAGAGTGTGCGAGTGCCGTTTATAGGTTTACCTGTGACATTTCCGCTTTGAGAACACGCGAGCGGGTTATCGAGTGACTACGCATTACAAGTAGAAGCTTTAAACTGCTCATTTGAGTATTTTTCATAACTTAAGTCACTAGTCAGTCGCTGAAAGCCGGAGTAGTTGGCACATCATCGTGCGTGAAAAGTTAATTCCCTGATGACGACTCCCAGCATTGGGAAATCCTCGCGAGGAGGACGAAGTCACCAGTGACATAACAGACAAATTTCTCGAGTGCTCAATGCTCGTAAACTAACACCAAAACTGAATTACAAAGTCATTTGCACGCACTGCACTGCAAATGACAAGGACATGTATCGAAAATCTTACAAGATACCTTCACTCTTCAGGTATCCGTATACATATTATTTTCCTTTAAATATTTCTAAAGGATCGTACTATCTTTACAATTAACTCAATACTGAGTACTTACTCGTCGGCATCTCCAGGCAGCAGCCTCCCCAGCAGATGTGTGAGTACGGTGCGGTTGAGCTCGTCCTCTGCGCAGGCGCAGTACGCGACCAGCTGGCCCACCACGCGGTGCAGGCTCACAGCTACACGCTTCAAGTCGTCTCTGGAAAATCCATCAAATATTTTAATGACAGCCTTGGGTCAGCGTAATGAAGTGTAATGTCATTAGAAACAATTTCAAAGTGATTATAGTGGTTATCTCTTTTGACTATTGCAAGAATAGTCCTGCTAGGATATTGAAGTGAACCTTATCTGACAGAAAACGGATATGACGTTCTCCTATTGCGGTAAATACATATTACGGCACACATCTGAGAAAGCCAGGGTCTAAAATTTGCTACCTCACTCAATATTTCCTTTCTTTTAAATTTAATAACACTCTCCCGAGCTTCACATATTATATACGTGTGTTTATGGGTAACGATTAACCACTAAAATGTCTTGCTAGCTCATTTGCCGTTATAAAAAACCATTTCATAAGGTAGTCCTAGCCCTCAATGCGTACCTCTCTCGGGTGACCTCCTCAAGATGCCTGTTCTGGTCGAAGCTGTGGTTGCGTCGCTGCTTCCACTTGTCCTCGCACGCGGACACCTCGTCGCGCAGGCTAGACACCTATAAACAACACACAACGATCAATAAACAACCACTGTTATATAAGCGCGTTAGGGAGAGCCAGTAAAAAACAAAACTAATAATTCATACACATACTTCTGACCAAACAATAATCCAGTATCTTATATAATAGGTGTTAACTGTGAAGATTTTTCGGCCCTCGAAACAGAGACCCATTTGAACCCATTCGCATTTGTCTCAGTGCGGGAATCGAACCCTTTTTTTATCGCGGGGAAAAACGCGTTATCGCTACCACCACTGGGAGGAGTGAGTGGAACGGTTGTGTTGGCTTCACACAGTCTTAGAGCCCAATGTCGACACTCGGAAGTATAGCTTCATCCGAACGAGCATTGGACCGAGTCCCTAACACTATGTACACCCTACACCGTCATACCAACCAAAACCCGCGGTGGCCTTCTTCGGCGCTTACGAGACGGCCTCGGGGTATCTTGTTGCACTAAGATAGCTGCACGGAACCGCCCCTGCGCGATGCCGTATTGCAGCCCCTCTTTAAATGAGGAGACTGAGAAGCCTCCGAACTCAAAAGAACGCTTTTGCGTCTACGACTGCAGGAGACCGACCACCCGCATTGTCGTCCACCTCGTAGTCGCTTACATTTGGGTAGTTGAGCGAGCAGACCCCCACTGCTCGCCCCGCGACTCTCGCTTACCCCATTTAGTCGCCTCTTACGACGGGCAGGGGACGCCGTGGCGAAATTCTTTAGATGCCCCCAGACCACAGGGCACGCGGGAATCGAACCCTGACGTCTCGTTATACATTATGCGGTACGAAGTCAGTTAATGCGTTAAATAACTCACACATCAAATGTATTGTTACAAGTGCATCATTTTAGCGAGTTGAATTCACTGTTACAAATACTAATAACGAACAATGACATTATGTACTACACCAGATTTAGAAAAGGAAAAAAGCCAATAGTCTACACACTTCCCATTACAGTAATTGGTATAATTGACAAGTCATAAACGCATAATGTAAAATAAGTTTCTTTTCTTTTTCTAAATATGGTATAAGTTGCAAATATAACTTACCATAAACTTCCTCAACACCACCATCTTGCCGTCACATCATAGACACTATTGCCCTAATGCTAAGGTTCAAAGTACGGTCTACACATTTAAATCACTTGCTTGTATCATCTTTATGTTAATATTGAAGAAGTTATATCAAGCTACATAATATCGAATATTTTATTGTCATACACTGTATCCAGCTCAGTTTAAATACTATGTCGTCCCACTGAATGTGCTAGGCGGTAAACCACAAGCTCAAGTATTAAATATCTAATGCCAGTTCACTTGGCGTATTCATCCAATAATTATATTATTATTTATACTTTTTCCCACCCAATATCGAAATTGTTTAGTTTATATACAAAGTTGATATTGGTTTGGCTAATTAACATAAATATTAGTAGGTATTATTGAATACACTAAATGAAATTTTGGCAAAGATGTTGCAGGATTCAGATTTACAAATAACTTTCCTATACTAAGACTTTTAACATCATACCAAAAAATTTACAAAGGTACTTCCTTTAAACCACGTAAGTACCTAAAACATGGAATTTAACCTGCAACAAACTCCAAAACATCCTTTTGAAGTGCGAGAGAAATGTGTAAAATATTTCCTGAACTAACTTCCACATCCGGGAAGCTTCGTCACTTCCTCTAATAATTAATTGATGAACAGCGTAGTCGTGTACGCAAATATGAAACATATCTCTACTGAAGCAAGACTGTATTCTCGTTGGGCTTGACTGGGAAACGTGAGGTTATGAATTTTATTTGCAGATCGAGAAACTGAAACATATGATTAAGTTCCGAAATTCGATAAAGCTCAAGGATAGTTGTCTAAGATCGGAGTTAACGCCTGATAAGTGATTTGCTGGTCCTATACCTATTGTATCTAGGGACAAAGGGACTCATGGAACCATGGTTTACTTATTGTGCTGCCTGACCTGTGTTTATAGTAACACAAACATGAGCCTAAGAGGTTATCATATGCTTGTATCAGACTCCTCGATAAGTCAGCGTAGTTCTAATTTGTTTCTCTAACTTGTCAACTGTGACCGAAAATATAAAACCATAAAAAAAAAGAATACAACCACTGAACTCTAACCAAATCGTACCATTCACCATTCCGAGTCATGAACAAATACATACTAACCATATTTTCCACTACAGACCTTTTGAACAATATCCTTACACTCGCGAACAATCAGTTTTATATACAACACAGTACGTTTAATAACATTAACAAGAATCGAACAGTGCCGCGTGCGATATAAAACTACCCTCATAAAAACAAATCCAGCTGCATCAGTACAAATATAGAAAAATGTGGGTAAACAGTGGACGAGCTGAGAGTTGTGTGGTACTGTTATATTTTTTTTGTATCACCGCGGATGAATGTTATTATACACTAGCGGTGTGTAGTCTAGCGAGATTGACGTCGCTGGTTAGAATCTTAACATCGCAATTCGGATTTGTCGAAGTTAAATACGTGTGATTGCAAATTAAATATTGGTTAAGATTTAGCGTCTTGTAACAGGAGTTTGAGGTCAAAACTGGCACTAATTGGGTTAGTTTTTGTTTTCACTTATAACAAAACCATTTTCGAGCAGAGAGCATTACTTTTTTTTTGATGCTTATATGATATTAATATTATTTTAATTGATTAAAATACGTAAATAAAGACGTGAACAACTGAAAAAGTCATGTTTGGTTGTCAAAACTCGTTATTTGTAAATTTCTACTTTTAGAAAGGCAAAGGTATTCAGTACCATACAGCCTCAAAATGGTTTTTATGACAATTAAGTAGTTGCTATTAGTAAAATCATGCTCGCTGATTATAAGTTCGACATTCTCGAACTTCGCTGGAGTACTGTTTTCGTAAAAATTGAATCACAAATTTTTACCTCTAAATATACGCAAAATAATAATTGTAAGCGTAATTTTTTTTTCTGGTGCTCGCCGTTTTTTTTTCTGGCTGGTGTACACGGTTCTAACATAACCTAACCCACTTTATGATTTCTGTCACATGAATTATCTATTTTTGTATATTTATTGTCATAACAACCATTTCTAAGCTGTGCGGTACAGAATACCTTTGCCTTTCTAAAAGTAGAAATTTACGAATAACGAGTTTTGACAACCGAACATGACTTTTTCAGTTGTTCACGTATTTATTTACGTATTTTAATCATATAAACATAATATTAGTATGATATAAGTATCCAAAAAAAAGTAACTCTCTCTGCTCGAAAATGGTTTTGTTATAAGTGAAAACAAAAACTAACCCAATTAGTGCCAGTTTTGACCTCAAACTCCTGTTACAAGACGCTAAATCGCAGCCTAAATATTTATACTTACATATTATAGTTGCAGAAAGAAATTTCAATTCCTAAGATTTCCATAGGACTTTTAGAGTTACGGATATCTTCTAAACTATGACAATATGCGTTATTATAATTGTTACACTTGACCATGAAGTTAGTAATGATGAGCTGTATCGTAGTTTGTTCGGTGAAAAAAGTGTGAGAAGGGAAACAAATAGCCCTACTAGGAAAACGAATCTGAACTCGCAGTATGAAACCACGGAGTTAAGAGTTCTGTGTATGAAACCATTAAATAAAATACTTTATTCATCACGTAGGCGAACATAGTTGCACTTATGATAAGTCAAGATACACTAAGTTAATAATAATTATTATTACAAAAAGTCACTTATACAAATACAAACATTTTTTAAAGGGAGCAAATCAATGAAATATAACTAAAGAAGCTAAGCTCGGGCTGGCAGGAAAGAGGAGATAAAAAAGATGAATAATTTTTATTGATCAAATAATGGGAGGAACGTGTCGCGATCCTCACCGGTGAGGACAATAAGACCCTAACTTAGCTAACCTACCATACTCCGTCACATCACATATCCTATATCAAGCCACATTTTTTATACAAGCGCCAAAACAACAAACGTACTAACTTTACCTCTCATTTAGTAACTAATATAAAAGAAACTTAGCCCGGTTTTTATTATATTGACCCCAGCGCGAGACCACGTGCGCCCCAGATGCAGAGTACACAAGGGTTGTCAGAATTCGAGCAGGCCCGTAGACAGTGGAGGTCCTACAGGCGGTTTGTCACCCATCAATCATTTTGTAATCTTATAGTAGCTAACCTATTTACGAAGATATTAACAAAGGTTTTCGTTTCTTAAATAAGAGCAAACGAGCAGATTTATTTGATGACCGCAAATAATCGCCACCACTGACGTCTGTATCGAAGAACCAAACCAAAGAATCATCGTTGATCATTCGGTTGAAGATCTGTTGGAGAAATCCAGGCTTGAGGAATAGGCTGATGCCATAAAGTTCACAACAGTAACTTAATAAAGGTAAATCAAGCATACTAAGAAAACCTAAATAACATAATTAGAATCTAATCACATTCTTCCTAGTTACGCCGCCCTAAAACTTTCTTTAGGATCCTGACACTTCTCCTGGATCCGGGACGGGCACGATCCAGATTGGCCGACAAGGCGAGGCGCAGTCTCGTCGATAATGAAGGACAATGCACTCGGATGTTTATGTGCTTGATGCATTGTAACACAGTAATTAAATGCTATTGTTTTGTTAAAGCTCTGTTCGGGGGTTCAATATAGGGATTCTTTGGGGTGCGTTTTATTTTTAGCCTAGACACACAAAGACTACATGGTGCTAAGTTAGCTATGATCAAAAAAGTATTGGAGTCAAGGCACACTGAGCGAATCATGTCTCAAATTAATGAGAAACGTGGGAGATTTTACTATACCTAAACCATAGCCCCCAAAACCGAAGAATCTTATCTTTAATACATTAAAGTTTTTCCTTATAAAATAAAGCAAAATAAAAGCTAAAAATAGCTAGTAGTAATCGAATAATCAGTAAGTAACATAAAAAGTTCAGACAATAACCATTTATGGATAATGACATTAAAAATAATGAAACAAACGGAACCACAGAGATTTCAAACAATACCTCAGCACAAAGCAATTAAAACTATAATTTGTACAGTCCATGGTTCAAAATAACCACAACGAAATCAAAAGAAACATCTGTCCGCACTACCAAGTTCAATGTCTCATTAAAATTGAAAAACCAAACATCGAGTGGTGAATGAATGGTAGAGTCAAGGGTCCCTGCGGATGAAAGGGAATGTTTGGACGGTGGTTACTGATTGTTATTGAATTTAAACTATGAATTCTTTTATACGACTTTAAAGGGAGCTATTTAATTGTTGCATGATGGTTACATTCATATGAAAAGGTTTTGGTTACGGGACATTATTCGTTAAGCACGTTAATCAAATAATACTGCCTTGATGGCGATAGGCTCGGTACGTACTACATCATGGGACGAGATACTCAACCAGAGCTCTAGCTCTTGCCTGTTGTTGTCTACTACAAAAACGCATCGGATCTGTGCGGTGGTTGATAGGCCAGATACCCTAACGGATATCCTGAGGAGGCCTTACCGTACACAGCAAGAGCTTTAGCAGTACATAAAGAAAAGTTAAATAATTTGAGAACTTTAAAATATACTCAAAACAATCATTAAAGTAGTTGTTACTAAGCACAATATCGGATATCGAAACCAAATACCATATAAGTTTAAGTACTGTGTAGTAAGTGATAAAAATAAGTCTCTTTAAAATTACAGATAATGTTCAATTAATGTAATTGACTCGTTACAACCATCAAGTGTTATTTATTGTGGTATTACTAGACGTAATAACACTTGATGGTTATATTATTATTATATTATAACCATCAAGTGTTATTACGTCTAGTAATACCACAATGAATTAAAACAATCTGCAACGTGTTACAAAAAAAAGTTCTCAGACACTTTTCATTTAGGTCAATAGGCCATCCGAACTAAGGCAGTCTATAGGAATAAATATTTATATTAAGAACTCTGGTAGATCTAGACAGATAAATATGTAACTAGGATAGGAATATTTATTTAGAAAACAAAAGCACACGTGGCAGCCAAGTAATATAAAGAGAAGCGTATTGCGATTTTGAAGATAAAACTCGGTAAATAAGGACTATGGTAACAATGAACTAAATGCTCTTAAAAGGAATCTATACGTAATGTGGGGTAGTGAAGAGTAATAAACTCTAGAGCCTTCTTTATATAGACATTCATAGTAGGTTCATTCATTTCATTCCTATCTTTTAGTAAGGTAGAAACAATAAATATGTCAAATTAATTATTTGAAAAGGAGGTAGATGTTTAAATATCTCGTACTGGCCATTGAATAAATTATATCATCAAACGAGAGACCTGCTCGTCTCATTAGTTATGTAAAACACCAAATTCGTAGGGGAGAAGCTGCGACCAACCTCCATGTGATTTACAAGTGACGCAGGTGACGTATTAAATGGCACATAAACGAACATTATTGTAGTTTTACTAGGGGAACACGCGAAGTACACATCAGGGCAGTTTGTATACACAATCAACTGAGACTGAGCTGCGGTTTTTTGCCTGTGGGAATAGGTTAGTGTGGGATTTTTTTATAGAGTGAATTTAGATAATGGAGGCAGTGTCGAATGAATATAATGGAAATTATTACAAGCATTGGTTATGAGTAGGAGGGGGCTATAGTAATTTCGTCGTTCGAGAAGAATTATAAAACAACCCAACAATTACATACTTAATCAATTATCACATATTCACAAAACCTGCCTTCGTTTCGACATACATCAAAACTTTGAACATTATAAATCTTAATCTGGCTGATATTGTTTAATTAAAATGCCCTATGTATTAATACGGCCTTGGCCGATTTCGCTGATGCATTTTGGTATATTCTTGAATATGGCCGTCGATTGTCTCCCACAGAGTTTATTTTTGTTAATAACACATTGTTAAAGATTCGCATTATTTTTAACTAATATGTGGAGCATTTTAGTTAAAACAATATTAGCCCTTATAATGTACAAAGTTTTGACTGCTGTATGTCCAGGCGGGCTGTACGAATTATGAGAATGTAAGTAAATATGTCGTAGGCGAGTTTATCCGAATACTACTTGATAGCTTTCCGCTTTCTGTATTTTGTATGGCATTCTAGACAAACGTAATGATTATGTGAGAGATACAGATTACTTTGTTCAAAGTCGTGTTGCTTTATGCATAGGTGTGTTTGCTATCAAGCGAAGGAATCGCTCGTCTGCTTCACTTGCATTAAAATTATTACGGGTTTAAACAGAAAGAGATACAAATCTATTAATGCGAAGTAGGAATGATTTTGTGTATCACTGCACGTGTCTCGATTACATTAGCCTGGTGATCATACGTTTCTAGTTTTGCATGCGGAAATGCTATTTAGAGACGCATTGCGTGGGCGTCGCTAGGGCGAGTGACGGATTCACAAACTCGAATAAATCTAGGCAAATGAATCGCTCTTAAACTCCATAACATTTTCGTCTTGAGGTGTGTAGTCTCCCGTGATTATGAAATAATGATACCCAGAAATTACCTTATTTAAAGCAGAAGATCGATAAAAAACAACAAAAGGATATAAAAAAACCTCAGGCTACAACACCACCCAAATTAAACATTCCATCAACGTGTACAAAATTATCCAAACCCAAGCCAATTCTTTTCGTATGATAAAAGTCAATGTTACTGAAGATGTTAGGATATAGAGGCTGTTTGTTATCATGAAAACCGCAACCCGTATTCGGATGAAATTTAGAATTACCATGAACCATGTCCCGGATCAACAGGTATGCTACTATTTAGCTCTGAAAATTTACTGCCAGTAGAACTTGTACCCCAGGGAAAGACACGACGCAGGCGAAGCTGTGGTCAAAAACAATTCTGCCATATTTTAAATACTAAAAAATTTTCCAACTGTAACAACACTGCCCACTTACTTCAATAACTATGAAAGCTACGCACAAATAGGTCACGACGCTGGTATGAATATTTTTAGAAACCAAGCCGACTTGTACATTATTATTGTTTGGAAGGAGCTAAGGAAAAGTATCGAACGTGCGAAGGGAAAATTCTATTTATAATTACGTTCTAAGCTGAGTTGTTTCAATAGCGATAATAGAAACTACTAACAACGGTAGAGTAAGTCTGAGTAGTAAGAGTAAAAATTTAAGTTAATACTTCAGTTTTGTAATGTAATGCACTAAGGATAACAGTTGAATGTTGACAAATAACAATTACTATGAATGAAATGAGTTTAAATTAAACTATGACAATCTGTTTTTGTAAATTTCTTCACTACCTTTGTAATTCTTGTAATGAAAAGACAATTGACTAAGTTTTTAGTTTCTGATAAGAAAAACCCAACTTTAAAATACGTTTCATGTAAAAAAATGTAGTACAGTGTAAACGTCCCATCATTTCAAAAACATCCGAATTTCATAAAGTTTTTAAAATGGTATAAACTTTGGACTTGAAACACATAGTCAAAAAGATATTGCTAGAAATCGGTGTAAGGAGCTTGTTTTTCGACCATTTATTTTGGTCCGATTTTTTAAAAAAACCTGGGGTTTTTAAGAATAATAACCAAATAAGTTGAAGATAATGAGCTGTAGACTCAGCCGCTTACGTATAAAACCATTAGTTACGGTACACCTTGTATATTACACCCTTGATTGCGGTAAATTAACACATTATCTCTGAAGACGAAATTCACATATGAAACTACGTATTGACCACAGAGCCTACTCCTGACTAGGCTGTCGTTGAAGTCAGATGAGTGATGGTACATAAACTTACTTTTATACGAAAGCCGAGCGATCAATTATCATTTGTGATAACTTTTAGTTTCGCCAGATTTCTCGAACTTTCTTAGAAAGATGTACGACTCCATATATCGCTCAAGAATAAATGATCTATGCATATTAACTGGAGAAACTTGTAATCAATCTCGATGTTGGCTTAACTAGTCAATAAAGCTTTATTAACAACCGGGAACATTCTAGTTTCGATTACCAGGCAATGGTAGCTCTAGTGAGTTTACGATTCGACAACTCCAGACATGAGCTATTGCAAAATGGAAATTATGGAGGACATAGGCACCTATAACAATGGGACAGACATAACAGCGCAAACTGTAGGCAACCAGGCCTAACACGTCATATAATGACAACTACAAAAACCAAAAAGTATCATTTCTTTTTCTGGTACTTCAGAGACTGTACTGCCTGATGGTAGCGCAATGCCGCTCAGATAGAGTATAATGGCACCAGACGGTTACCACGAGATATCATTAGACACTATCATCACTTCCAACAGTCTCAGAAAGCTTTACTTTTTTGTGACATAAACAAGCGTGTCATTGTCGATCATGGTTTGCAAAAGCCGCAGTGGAGTAGGTAGATATAATAATCTCTTGTTATAAATCTATCTAAGCATTTTGGCAAACCATGAGCCTATACATACATAGTAAGCAATGACATTCTTTCCCCTATTTTCGTCTACGAAGCTCTACGCCACGCGCCATTATACAAAATCGGACGCAACTATCGGGACATGTGTGTGACCCACATCTAAACGAAATGGGGTGATGTGATATCCACCACACAGTACTCTAGTTAGAGACCGATGACATTACTTATCGTCCTAGCCTTTATCAGTTTACCGATAGACATTATAGCTTGTAAGTTAAATCGTGGGAAATTATATAGTCTACGTTCAGATGAGTCCAGAATAAAAGATTTGTGTTAATTTCTAAAGTTTTAGAATTACTATGGAATTTCTTTGAAAATAATCTTCTAATGTGGGCATTGTTAATCAATTATTTATTTATTTATTTGACACTTTGTACAATGGTATAGTACAGGCGGACTTAATGCCTAAAGGCATTTTCTCCCAGTCGACCTAATTATCTTTCATTTGAACGGTGAAGTAAAACATCGTATGGAAACCTACATACCTAAAAATTCTCCATAAGGAAGCATATGAATTACGCCAACACGCACTACGACGGTCCCATAGAACAAAGTCGTATGTGTAAAATGTTAGCTTTTCATTAGAGCGCTTTGAAAGTCTAAATTAATTGTAAAAATCACAAGTTATACATGAAGGAAACATTATCTATTACGGTTCAGTGACTACTTTGAACCTAATGTATGAAAATAGCACTAATTCGCACATGAATACAAACTTACGACTTTCAAAGCGCTCTACTGAAAAGCTAACATTTTGCATATACGACTTTGTTCTATGGGACCGTCGACTAGATCAATATGGTGTACTACGGCCTAGACCATCTCAGTAGTCTCACCAGTGGGCAGTATAGGTATAGTACAGGGCTGGTATAAGAGAATCTATTCGGTGTACGTTGTACTTATTTGAATAGCGATCATACACACAGGGAAAAAACTATTATAAGAAATACTTCTAGCAATCGTCGAGAACCGTAACGCCTTTCTATGGATGACTCGTCTAACGTATTAAAATAAAACTATAAAATGAAGTTCTCTCTTTGTTTTGTTAAGGTAAGACAATCGACTACTATGTAAATGTCCTTGTTTAATTCAGCCCATACCAGCAAGGTCGCGGACGGAAAGCACACAAACAATTTATTCACGATAGATAAGTATATGACTACTGATTAAACGAAGGAGTACTGAAACGACTATCTGAAATATTCGTACCTACAATGTAAAGTACAGTCAGCATGATAAATCTGGTAAGTGTGAAAACTGCTATCATTGCATCTACTACGATACTACAATGTAGAGTACCTGGGAACAGCAAATGTAAGAAATCGACAAGTGCAAATACGACTAGACTTATTCAATGTCAATGCTCGTATGATGTATAATTAGCAAATGAAGCAAATGGTTGCGACCTGAAACTGTTACTTTTCTATGTAACTGCGATGCTAGCCTACAATGTGAAGTACAGTCAACAAAAACGACAAAATTAAAATGTGATAAAACAGCTATCGCTTACGACAGTGTTTCTATAATGTTTATGATTATAAATTATAATGTAGCGAACAGTCAGCATATCATGCTGATAAATTCATGAATGATAAATTAATTACAATTAATATGTGCTGCAAAGTCTATCCTTATATTTTTGATCCTACAAAATCCTACTAATATTATAAAGGCGAAAGTTTGTAAGAATGTATGGATGTTTGGATGTATGGATGTAAGGATGTTTGTTCCTCTTTCACACAAAAACTACTGAACGGATTTCGATGAAATTTGGCACACGGGTAGATCATGTCCTGGATTAACACATAGGCTACTTTTTATCCCGGGAAAATATAAACCGGGACTTTTATCCCGGAAAAACTTTTTAATGCGGGCGGAGCCGCGGGCAAAAGCTAGTAATGTATAATTACAATTGAACTTAGACTGTACTGCAGTTACTTTCAAATGCTGTCTTTATATTAGTATCTTATACAGTATCTTTATATAAGTGGACATTACATTTTCATTTTGTATTTATTTTGGTATAATATTTATAAATACTAATAAATACATAAAATTTATTTACAATGTGATCCTAATGTAAAGATAGCAAATAAAAAAATCCTTACAATACAACGACTGTGTAGATTTTTTTAAGACATTCTTTAATTTAATGTATAGTCAGCTAATAAATAAATACTACCTACTACTTTAATCATCCATTATTCATTTCTTTCCATTAAATTCTACTATCATTGAGGTTTTTGCTTGTAAAACTTCATGTTATCATGTGACTCAATAATTCTAAATTCTAATCGATTTGTAAAACCCCTAATTCTTACAACACTAATAAAGTGTGTCAAGTTAAAAGAAATCCATCATTCATTATCATTAATTGTTGGAGAATAAATCCTGAATCCTGAAAATTTTATAATACAAATCAACGCGTTTCAAAATAGCTTAAATCGATGTAAAATATTCGTAAAAAAAATTATATTATTTAAATTACACTTCTCGAATTACATTAGAGTAGGAAATGACACATAGTTTAACACAATTGGCAACACAAATAACACATGACACTTTAAACGTCTAACGAGAAACGGTCACTTTTCAAACTTGGAATACAACGGTTTGTTTTGGATAACTCTCTATGGTGCGCAGGCGCAACCGTCGCGGGCGCCGTTCGACGTTGCACTGCCCGCCGCGTGTTTACGAGCCCGTTTTGTTTTGTTTCGAGATAGATTTAACATCCCGCTTGATGGACGTACTTTCTCTGCAGCGTTTAATGTGCATTTCGTTAGTTTCAGGAGAAAAGCTCGTGTTTTAGTAATACTTTGATGGACGCGTCTGGCTTTAATTGATGTATAACTTTTTACGTGTTGTGTATAAATCTAATCTTACATAATATTTATCATGTTTAACACAGTTTTAATGACCTCTCCTGAACGATAATTGTCTTGTTTCTATGCATCTACTAGTACTACCAGCCCTGTATTATATACTGCCCACTGCTGAACACGGGCCTCCTCTACTACTGAGAGGGTTTGGACTTTAGTCCACCACGCTGGCCTAGTGCGGGTTGGCAGACTTCATACACCTTCGAATTTCTTATAGAGAACTTCTCAAGTATACAGGTTTCCTCACGATGTTTTCCTTCAAGCTTCACAAAGAATACAGAGAGTATAAATTTAGAAAAGTCAGAGGTTCGTGCCTTAGGGTTTGAACCTGCGGACATTCGTCTCGGCAGCCCATCCCATTCCCAACTAGACTATCGCCGTTTGTAGTATGTATAAACAGACAATATTTTTAATTAACTGAGTAGTTATAACCTCCTAGTAATTTATCCTATTAAGTATGAGCACAAAAACAACAAATCTTACATTTAAAACACTTTGTGAAAAATAACTATAATTGAACTCCAATGTATTTTTTAACTTTGAATTCTCTGTGAAACCAATTGCAATTTCATACGCTAAACGATAGTCAAATCGGCATGTCACGTATCCACGTGCCAGCCATACGAGACGTCCGATTTGAACTCAATTTCCAGTACACCTTTTCCGTCATAATTCCTGTTAGTCTACAAGTATGTATCTTTTTATGGGGCTTTATTGAGCAATACATTCGTTTTTGAGTTACTTTATAATCATTTACCGAATTATATTTTCTCGGAGCCACACTAAAGTCTATACATAAAGATCTGAACCATTTGGTAATATGTAAAGATAACTAAAAACCCAAACACTTAGATAAGCAGGCGTCAAGGCCACACGAGACTCGTAAAAGATCACAAAGGATACATCAAGCTGCTATACTGATAAGAAAAAAGTGAGATCATCTAATATAATAATTTGTACTCGATAGGAGACTACTGAAAACCCGCCATTACGCTTAAGGGCTCGTTGGTCGCTCCGATATGTCATGATTTGGGATTAGCCATCATCGATCAGTATATCTGACTTACATAATCTTGGCAATTCGACGGCCGCAGTCTATCGTTGGTAAACAATAAAGAACAGAACAAAATAAGTACTATATACTCTGAGTGCTGACATAAATAAAAAAAAAACTAAAAAAACACGCCTTATAGAAAATCCAACTAAAAATAGAAAATAAATTTTAATAAATTTTAATGCTGAATAGTCTAAATAAAAAAATAAATGTATTTTATTGTAAAAAAAAAAAGCGTAGGGTGCATGGTGTCAGTAGTTATAAATATTTTATTGACAGATAATATGAGTAGATCATCCTGATCATTTTAATAAAATCTTAAATAAAACACCCCATGCTTTTTTTTCAATAAAATATTTTTTTGCTTATGTACACTATCCTTAATTAAAATTTATTAAAATTCTGGATATTTTATAAAGCCGGTTTTATGATTTTTTTTAAAACGATTACTTATTTTTAAATTTTTAGTTCTGTTCTACTATAGTCCACCAGATGTCACTAAAAATAAATAAACTACTATTTATTAATTTTTTAGTTTGATTTTCTATAAAAGCTTGTTTTTTAGTTTAAAATATTGAATTGTCATCGGTCCTTGATAAGTATGCCAAATTTCTATTTAAACCGACGTTTTGAAGCGGATCAAAATCGTGTTCAAAGTTTCCGTTACATACATACGTATAATAAAAGCGTGTTAAAAATGTATTCTTGCGTAAATTTTACATGTTAAAAATGTAATTTGTTAGTAAACAACAATTTATAATTTGTACTCTGTGCAATTCATTTACTATGCAGGCATATGAATATTATTGTTGAAACAATCAATCATCGAACAAAGACCTTTGTTAAAGCGACACACATGGGAGATGACAGACAAGGCATTTTTTCCTGAGGCCAATAACATGTCATCTTTGATCTTCATGACAGTATGAAAACAAAGTTAAATATTCAAAAGTAATATGGGATATTCCAGATTTGAAAACCAGGTGATACCTGCAAGAGGTGTACAATCCTCGGCAGTATATGTTTACTCAAGGAACTATAGAAATAGAATCGGTAAGATGGTGACAAAAGGCCTCATAGGTGTGAGTTCACACGTCACATGGGGAAATTTATTCCCCTTTAGTTTATAAGATGAAGTTTGCATTCATATAGAATCACACAACATGTAATAATAATACCAGCCCTGCATTATATACTGCCCACTGCTGAGCACGGGCCTCCTCTACTACTGAGTTGGCAGACTTAACATAACTTTAAAAATCTTAAGCTAAAACAGCATTTTACATCTTTAATCTGTGACCGTTCGCGCCAATTTCCTGCGACACGGTGCGTTAGCATATTAACCGAATCTCCGGAACATATTCCGGGAAATGGAGTAAAAAATCATAACCCATGTGCGGAGACAGGATGCCACCGCTCTATATCGGGATACCCTTCAGTCTGATGACGTGAGAATCAAAATAATATCGGTGTCTCGCGACATGAAAAATATTAAGGTTGTCTATTTTCGTGCTATTATTTGTTAATGGACTGTCTGTAAATCGTTAGGTGGGATGAGAAACACATACGAAAATAAAGCATTACTTCTGTCGAATCTATTAAAATCACAGTGTTAATTCTAGTTTAAAATTACAAAGATTCAACCCGCGTCTTCAAAGCCTTTCGTCTTAATCAGGAAGGTAGTAAATATTTTAAACTAAATAGCACTCTATCTGTGAATCCGTTCATCTCTTCCGGCAAAATTAATTTCGATGCAACTTCATTAACTAAAACGAATGTCTGGCACAACTAGTAGAAAAACACGAATTTAACACATTCCTCTCCCTGACAGAACTCGACGGAAACACCACAAATCCATTTGTAACAATACGCGGTTCACTCCACACAATTCTGCAACCCGCTAACTAACCGTTACATTTTAACTTCTCATTAGCATTATTTCACAGTAAACCACCGACGTCCCTAATTACACGCGTTCCCGAAACGCGGAAGAACGTACTGCACCGTTTTAAACTAAAGGAATGTGTAAACAGAGTAAAACTGAACTTTACGACCCATAAATGTTATAATTGTAACGTGCATTTTATATAAATATTAGTTCTGCTTTCCTTTTATGTACAATTCAAGGAATAGAGTTCTTTCAGTGTAGCATGTAACTTGGAACATGTTGCCAGGCATTTCTTCTTGTGATGCTCTTATAAATAAACCAAGATGAGCAAGACGATAGCTTGTTTGTAAGTGCCATGACTCTATACACAGATTAATATGTAGTCATTCGGCTTGCTTTACTTCATGAAAATTATAGAAATCTAGATTTTACTAGACATCTGAACAAGTTTATAGAATACTAAACATTACTATAAACCTTATCGACTTTCCCAAAAAAAAACTCTGAATTCGACACAATAACTGATTAATAACATAAATTGAGACTGAGTTGAAATTGGCTTTATACATCGCGTAATCCAAAGCGCTATTCACAACCCACTCACATATGACAGCTACTTTTCAATACCACAAACTAGTTTATGCCAAGTTCCCAAACGTCACGCCAATATAAAATATTTAGTAGGTCGCGAACACTTCAGAAGCTTTCGATATTTGAGTTTATACAACGTGTACACACTGTTTAACGCTTTTATTGCATTAGTGTATAGCACTACACACTACGCTTGTTTTTATAGCGTAAATTGAAGTATCCGGTGGTTATTGCATTGCGCAAGGAGGTAGAAAAGTTTGACGCGGGCTTATAACCCTGGCACCGGGTAGTATGAAAGATTGAAAAACGAACTTAAAGTCAGTAGTATACAGTTAATTATCATTTTACTGTGTGTGTCAGCAGTCAGACGTTGGAAATTGATTCGAAATTATAATTTCTAATCAATGTGTATAAAATGGAACTTTACGATCGTTTCTCTAGACGCTCTAGACTAGTCTAGACAATGTAGTAGCAGGGCGAAAAGTTTGCGTCAAACTTTAACTTTGTGTATAATATTATTACAATGAATTACCATTGCAAAGCTGAGGTCTCGGGTTCGATCCCTGGGTCGAGCAAAGTGATATTGAGTTTTTCAATTCAGTATCAGCCCGGAGTCTGGATTTTGTGCCCGATATGGCGATAGGCTCGCCCCCTATCACATCATGGGACGGAATAACGGCGAAGAGTGGGTGCACTAGTTGCGCCTCTGCCTACCCCTTCGGGGATAACAGGCGTGTGTGTGTATATGTAATTCATTATTTGGGGCGGATGAGTGCATATTTTTTGTTCGACGTAATTTGGCAAATTCGCATTAACCTATTTAGAATATTATTAAAGAAGACACCAATACACTTTGCAAGCGGCGGATGAACCTTTGCCTACCTTTTCAAGGGGCGTGAACTTATAATGTAAATAAACATGTGCACCGTTCAAGTGATGCGAGCCGAGCTTATTGTTTGTATTGGGGTCAACGCATGAGTTTTTGCGTTGGAGATATCACGCATAATGCCGGTGTACAGCTGTTTATTTTCTGTGTAAGTATCGTGCGAGTGGTTACACGTTTCGTAATAGTTATGATCAATTATATTGAGATCTGTTTTTCATATTGGCCAGCGTTGCGGCTAACACCAGCAAGCGAATTGATAGTCATTTAGTTAACTATAAAATAATACATCATTGAGGCACCTGTCTGTAATATTGATAAAATGGATTTTATGTCTATTCCTTACAGTCCGTCAAAATCCAGAACTGAAACATGTTTTAAAATGTTATGTCAATCTGTCGATTGAATGGATTTTGATGAGACTTTTAATAGCTGGTAGAGGACTTTTCAGAAACCAATCTTGACTATAAATTATATCTGTCTCTTACACGATTATTGTTACTACCATAACTGGATAGCATACATGTAGTATAATAAATTGTTTCGCTTGAAAATTGTCTCTAGTTTTAAAGACCATGCTTCGATCACAATATGGCATTCTTATCATATTCTAAAAGCACGCAACACTAACACTACTGACAATAAGCACTTAAAAGCACTGAACACCCCACCCACTTCCTAAACATTAAAGACCGTTCACAACACTTTATGCGCGTGCGCAGAAATGCGGTTACGTTCCTAACGCCTGATAAATTTGAACTCAGTTACATTATATGAATAGCAACAGAAAATATTCTTGAAGCATATTTGAATTTCAGAACTGCAAAACACTTACATGATCGAGAACCGTTTAAAATAGAAAATGCTGAAATGGGGGATGCAAAAATGCATCGAGGAAGTTGAGTGAGAAAATATAAAATATCCAGCAATCATTTACATGGTGATAACATCAAATTAATATACAACATAATGTAAGCTACGTCTTTATCTTTGCTTATTATAACAATATTTTCGCGATAGTCACAACAAACAATATCCATGAAAAATAGGAAGTCTGAGAACCAAAAGATGTCGGTTAAATTCCCGCGTTGAAATGTGTGACACCAAACATGTTGTTATACCCATAAGTAACACTTTCGACACAGTAGGACACTATATTTAGAAATAATGAGGGACATACAAGGGAGGCGCTACGTCATAGTGAGAGAAATTGACAGTTGACATATTGGTGGGTACACGCGGTACACATTTGAGCCTAAAGCCACCTTTAATTTAATAGTAAAATTGATACTAGTGAATTCACTGATAATGTCAATCTGTGGTCATCTCACTGTACCCATATCGATATATAATGAAGTCAAAATATTATTTATCCTTATAAGGTGATCACCAAGGCACCAGCGGCGGGCAGAACCACAACCAAAAGCATAGCATATAGCACTTCCTAGAACATAATGCAACACTCCAAGCGAGGGGAGTGGACCAATTGAGTCTGGCGGGTGAGTGACCCTACGGTTCTAATTTTAATAGTTCACATTTATTCGGTGCCCGCACTGCGCCGCCGCGAACCGACTAATTAAATTTCACATAAAATTTAGACGAGGTGACCAGTATATGAATTAAGTTCATACATAATGATGACATACGGGTCCCATAGCTCAAATGTTAGGTCAAGATGACCTTTATGGGATCCGTAAAATACGATTAGTCCAGAAGTTGACAGAGATATGACAGTTTCCAAGATTATAATAAATGGATAGAGTTGAGGAAAGTAAATGCAAACGTAACCAATGTAACAAACTTCGGGGAACAAACAAAATGATGTCACGTTAAGGTAGTATTGCCTAAAATGTTAAACATGATGAATCAATTGCTCACTTTCATGGATTTTCGTGAGTAAATACCAGTACAGTCGGTGATAGACTGTATACTTGACAGTAAGCGCCTAGTCTACAAACAATATTCCTACTTAGAACTCTAAATCAATCTAATCTTCAAGACAGGATAAAGATAAAATATACGAGCAACGTACACAACGCAATACACGAGTAATAGACCCTCTAAAACCTAAAATAAAATAAAAACCTATAAGGAACAATGAATCAAATTATAAGTGAAATTGCATTCGAAAATGTGACACTTGGGTCTAATTTCACCAATTTATTATTTAACGAGCGTTAGTCAATCGGACATTAAAATAAACGCAAATGTTAATATATCGCACGTCCTATGAAAGAACGCCTAGTTAATGAAGATAATCAGCCGTTAGGGCATTGTGGGACACTCTAAAACCTTAAGTTAACACGCTGCTAAAGTAACTAACAGAGCATGATAAAATTAGGCTTTACTTTATAGATTTCGTACTACGCATCAAGTTCATTTTGAAATTACAGTGAATAGCAATAAAAGGAGCAACAGCGCCATCCCCCGCACAGCTCACGCGATGGGAATCCAAGGGTGGTGTATTTATACGCGCCGGCGACCACTTCTTTGCCTTTTAGCATCGTCTACATCACTGAGTGAAATATTTACTACATTCATTACAATGCACTGACTAACGACTTTTGTGTTATTTGAGTGGAGTGTGTGAATCACGCGCGAGGTATTATAGAAAAAAGGCGCAGGCAAAACAGCTTTTCGGTTTTATTGGGATGGTCAAAAATCTTTGCAATTGGTAATTCTACTTGAACTACCTTGGTGGCGTAGTTGTATTACGGTAAGACTGCAATGCTGAGGTCTCGAGTTCGATCCCCAGGTCGGATAAAGAATTATTGAATTTTTATATTCAACATCAGCCTATTACGTACATTATGGGACGGAATACGCACGGCGACAAGTGGGTGTCTGTGTGTGGTAAAATTTTGTTTTAAATAACATCCCAAAAATCCTACATTCTATGCTATATTAAAATTAATATCACCCACTTATGAGATATGTGTTGACGACAGAAAGACTTGTCCTAATCTCCGAGTCCTACATCCCTTTGATACAACCAACAGGCCCATTAATAACCGTCCATTCCTAGCATTCCTCTAAAATCCCAGGGGCTATTGTTTTTGGGCGTATTGTGTAAGCCGGCACACATTCCCGCGCTGACACTACGCCGTCAATCAAACTAACCATGATTTCATGTAGCATTAACAGAACGTTATACTTTGACATTTTATACACTAAATGACGAGATGAGCAAGACGTTTGCTTGATGATAAACGCGACGACAACCCATCAACAGCAAAACCACTTACTTTAAATTACAAAGTACTCCGTGGTATTACACTGCACTCGTCGTTTTCAGTCATTAGATCTCAAATCTCACAATTCCCAAAGTCCTTCAAAATTAAACATAGCAGACTTTTCACGAAGTTACTTAGCGGCAAAAATATTCTAGCAAATCTATTGTCAACAACTCATCTGCGACGTTCATAAAAAAAATCTCTATACTTTAAATAGCAATGATTTTACCCTCACCAAAACCGCGTAAACATAATCGATATTTATAAAGCCAGTGTTTTGGCGCGAGTCGCGAGGGGACGGGAGGAAGACGAGGGGAGAATGTTAGTGGGTCAAAGGAGACGCATCCGGCCATCGCTGATAGATACGACGGAGACCAAGGGCTCTTGCGTCATCGCACCTATTGTTAGGGTCCAACGGAAGACATTCGCTATTAGACATTCGCTATTTATTTAAAGTTAATATAGCTCAGTTTGTACGCGCACTATATCAATAAAACTGGTTCAGATATAACTATATTTTCACATTGTCAATGAAGCGTGAATTAAAAAAAAAATATGTTGGAAATCGAAAATAAATATTTTACAAATCAGCGTTTTGAAAATACACGAAATGAAATCAAAGCTAGTTTCACAGCTTCACTATAGAATTGAGATCATTTCTACATCTGCGACGAGACACATGTTCAAGTTACTTTTTTATTACATCAGCAATAACAACCAATATCAACCTTAGGTTACGTAGCATAATAGTGAATTTACAATATCTCACTGACCTCTCTCTCGTCCCTCGACTTGCAGTCGCCCTGGATGCGGTCCCGCAGCGCCACCAGCTCCAGCGGCCAGCTCGACACCTCCGCATCAGGGTCCGACAGCAAAACCTGCAAGAAAATGTGATGGTTACCTCAAGAATGCAAAATTACTGTCTATAATATTATTGTCAGGGATAGAATCAGAGTGAATATTCGGCGTTGCAAATATCAAATGTAAGGGATAAGGAACCAAAAAATTTAATTTTATATTTCACAACTTCTTCATTTCTTTTGATCTTATAATGTTGAAATTAACCTATTATAACGGATTTTATCGCGGTTTTTTATTTTGTTTTTCTCCCGACGTTTCGAAGGCTTTTCAGCACTTCGTGGTCACGGGGCGGAATGTACTAGCTTTTCGGGCTTCGCCCGCATTAAAGAGTTTTTCCTGTATAAAAGTCACTTTATATACAAACTATACATTTCTGATCAATACCCGTTATAATTGCAAGTACCACGCGATAATAAACTAATACATATCGAGAGATCTTGACGCCTTTCCGTCCAGTATAAGTAGATCCCCAACTCTTGTGAGAAAGGCACTCGCAGTCACAATAGAGCATAATAATATAAACTATTTCTTTGCTATATTATGCATCACTACATAATATTATAAAACAAAGTCGCTTCCCGCTGTCTGTCCCTATGTCCTCATGTCCCTATGTATGCTTAAATCTTTAAAACTACGCAACGGATTTTAATGCGGTTTTTTTTAATAGATAGAGTGATTCGAGAGGAAGGTTTATATGTATAATACATGCATAATATAGTAGAGGAACATTGATAATTCAAAAGGTTTCTAATGTGATGTCGTAAACACATTTTTTTGCGTTTACATTACAGACGCTGGCTAAACTCTACGAGATAGATCAAAATAATGTACTACACTTTTGTACACCTAAAAAAGGTCTACAAAAAAGTCCGCGATGGTATATGTCTATCTCTTAGGGATAACCCACAATAACCATTTTTTATCCTTTACTTTTGACGAGAAATATGGATGGCGAGGACGAGGACGACCAAGGAAGAGGTGGACGGATTGTGTAAGAGATGATATGAAAGAAAAGGGCGTGAATGACTTGATGACGAAAGACAGAAGAGAATGGAAGAGAAAAACATGTTGCGCCGACCCCAAGTAATTTGGGACCAGGGCAGGAAGATGATGATGACTTTTGACGAGAAATAATGGCTTATTTACGAAGCGATTTTAAGCAATACAGCATTAATCCTTATCCAATTAAGTACCATAAATACATTGTGCATTTAATACCTATAGATCAATATGGCCCTTTACAACATGTAATTTAAATAAATATTTTCGAAGATATTACAGATTTAAAATGCAGGGACATAGCGGTCGCGGCGGTACCGGCCGGGGCGCCGGTGGCGCGTGTCTATAAATGAGAAAGTACGGAGATAGTTTGAGATCCTGAGGAGGACATAGGCTACTTTTATCCCGGAAGAACATAACCCGGGAATTTTATACCGGTTTTTATTTCTCGCGAGTGGGGCCGTCACTGTCACGCCATTGAACTGATTGCGATGAAATTTGGAAGGGACATAGCTTAAGACCCTGGGAAGGACCTAGACTAATTCTTATCCCGGTAAAACTTCACCAATGGATGGAGTGATTCAAGAGGAAGGCTTATGTGTATATTACATAAATATTTTGTATGACAAAAAACTAATTTCAGCATGTAATATGCTTTGCTACCTGAGCGATGCCAGGGCGGGCCGCTAGTGTATAATATAGCAGAGAAATAGTTAGCATACATATAAACCTTCCTCTTGAATCACTCTATCTATTAAAAAAAACTACATCAAAATTCGTTGCGTAGTTTTAAAGATTTAGGTACACATAGGGACAGACAGACAGCGGGAAGTGACTTAGTTTTATACTGTGTTAAGATTTCCATGATATGCGCAACATCAGTAAACACCTCGTGAGCTTTAAATCTCACCCACTATCAGTGGAACGTAATTTCTAAACTGACCCTTGACTTGTGAAACTGAGATAGTGTTGCCATGACGCAGGCGCAATGGGACAGTTATAGAATGTGACTAATGTTGTTAGAGAATTTTGTTTAAGACTTATCAGACAAAAAGCGAAATCATTAATACACTTCGCATAGTTTTACATCAAATAACATAAAAAATATACAAGTAAGTGATATCCAAGACTCTAGCATGCGAAAACCCGCCTGATGTAGTAACACTGTCGCCAAGCACCAGCATGCAGTCTTTTGAAGGACATAATCATGTATAGTAACTAAAAAATCCTCGGAGTTACATTGTAATCCTAATCTCTAGAGTTATGAGTTTTTTCATTTGTTTGAAGACTTACTCATAAACACACACGATAATAAAAAAAAAAGACGTGTGGCATTTGGAGACTGCCGCGGTAAAGCTATTGCATAGCATTTTTTATCAACTTTTGTAATTATAATTATTTATTTATTTATTTATTTTTTTTTTCTATTGTCAAAATTTCACTCATGCCCTAACGCCGAAACTCTAAGCAGGCAATTCTAATATTTATAACCTCTTTGAACAGATATAAAATAAAACTTTTTAAAAATTCAAACTTAGAATCACGTTTGACATTTCGATACGTTTCACTGACTGGAACAATTTTTAAATACACGGTAATTTCGACCTTTTATCGTTTAACATTCAGCTCATATCCTCTTACATATTATTGTATTCTTACAAGACTGCGATATTAAATTTACTTATGGAATCTTACACTCTACATTGTTGTGATAGAGTTGAAAATAAATTACAAGACTGCGATATTAAATTTACTTATGGAATTTTACACTCTACATGGTGGTGATAGAGTTGAAATGGAGTGAGGGGTGTCAGGTTATTTTTTCGTTACGGAATTTCTGGATTCGGTCTCCACGCTCAAGACCCGCGATAGAAGCTATGCAATAGCTTAAAAATATATTTATTGCCGATAAATCGGTATCACTTTTGTTCAGTGACGTCATTAGCGCCTGGTCCTAGGGGTATATTAATACCGCTGATTTATTAAAATCAATCTCAAGTTTGAGTTACATCTCAAGTAGACATAATTCAATACATTATGTATACTTGAGATGTAACTCAAACTTGAGATTGATTTATTAATACCGCCACTAGAAATTTTCTGATAGATAAACCTAGACAAACGGCCAGGGCCCAGAATGGTCTTCAGTATAAATTTTCCCACATTACATAAACATCTAGACAGTCAAAAGTATTTTTGCTGATCTTAAAAGGAGAGAAAGAAGGTAGGTTTAGCTTTCATATTATAGGAGAAAGAATGAAATCTGTCACAAAAAGAATTTTGCTAACAGTAACCCTTTAAATAAGCAATCATCCAAAACTTTTAATTATAAAACATTGAGATAGTATAGTACTACGCTGTGCTGTCACCCTGAGACATAATTATCATAATCCCCATCAAAGCCAAAGTCAAAACTGCAACACGACAGTCACATTACATAAATAATATTACAATACTCACTATAACGTCACCCATATTAAATTCCTGTTCGAAATACATCACAATTCACTTCACTTGTATCATGGAAACAACACAATTGACTGAGGAAAACTGGCACATTTGACCCACGACTGATAATGCATTGATAGAGTAAACAGTCGTTAGTGGTGGGGAGGGTTGAAAATATTGTTTACATTTTTATAATTACTTAACGAAGGGTTAATGAGCTTTCGAGACTTACAATGTAATTGTTTAATTAAAAAATATTAGTTACTTAATGTTTGTTTTAATTGTGTTTATGTTAACACTCGTATAATGAAAACACATAATTTTAATATTACAAATTGGAAAAACTGACATTGTATACACATTAAGCAACATGCAGGTAGTCAAATATAGTCGCCTCGGTTTGAACGAAGTACCCCAGCTTACAACTTTAGACTAGAGTCTAAACGAACATAACCTATTCAAATCAATATTACCTATTCATAGTCAACAAATAGATTAACCGAAAGAAGCAATAAAGACGACTGAATACCCAAAAATTAGGTCAACAGCGCGAAAAATGTCCCCGCTGGCAACCATCCAACACTCCCGCGACAGTTTGCAAATGGCGCTGACCTGCCGCGGATAACCGGCACACGAGGTGAGCAGACAGTCTGGGGGCATCGGTAACACTACGCATGGGCGGGTACTTCTAGAAGGGCTGAAATCTACCAACCTAGACTAGGCCAGTGTGTTTGATTAAATCCTTTAAGCAGTAGAGACCCATGCACACCAGTGAGACTGTCTTTGCTAGTACTTTTATCCGCTAAGATAATGACCACACTTCACAAAATATTAAAAGCGGCAACATGGCCTACGTAAGTGTGTAGTTTTCTGGGAGTAGTCGTGTATATTCGGTCTTGAACAGGCCGGAATAATTGTCTACTGGCGAGAGATCTCTATGCATAATCTGGACACCATTCAACTTACCATCCAGTGCTATAGATTCACATTATCGTGCCCGCATAAAAAAATGAGTCTACTTTAGTCTTTCAAGTCTAGAATCCGACCTAAGCCTGCGTAGCGGACGAAGACCTAAACCTTCTTAGTAGTAAATCCCGTCTATAAAAACTAGAGGCAACGTACGAGTATAGAATCTGTACTACAGATGAGAACGCGTTCGCGGGGTGAGCGGTACAAAACACGCAAGTTTGAAGGGCATTGAAGCCAGTTTGGAGATAACATTCAATGTCACAGGATGACGAATGTAATTCAGTGCCACCTTTGTAATACAATGTCCTTGATGGTGTAGCTCAGTAGCTAGTTTCAGGGCTGTCCACTCACCATTAAACAAGCGACTTTTCTCGTCACTCACTTTTATAAATAAAAACATAAGTACACTTTAGAATTTTAGAAAAATATGTCCTATGACAACTTACTAATATTATAAATATTATATGCGAAACTTTGTGAAAATGTTTGTGTGTTTGTAGATTTGAATGTTTGTTAGAAGTAAACGCAGAAACAACTAAAAAGATTTGAATGAAATTTGGCACATAGGTAGGTCGTGTTCTGGAGTAACATGTAGGGATTTACATAATATGCTTTTTATTTGTAATGGATAATGGAAATAACGGATACTTTTAATCTGATTCTTTAAATAGATGGCGCTGGCATCGTACTGTGTTTTAGGGATTTTTGTAACGGGAAAGACTTTTCACGCAAGCGAAGCCGCAAGCAACACCTAGTTCAATATAAACCTGATGCGTAGAAATATAATCAATTCACGTCAAACTAACAGCTGGTCGTACTACACACTACTTTTAGCACGAATAATTGTAAAATGTCCAAATTTAACATTGAAGTGGCACTGAGTGATTTATCTAAGAAGATGACAGCGCTGACGACTAAAATTACCTTGCAGTCATCGCTGATCGAGGCGCAAAATAAGAAAATTGAAGATCAAAAACAGCTGATCGAAAATCATAATGTGCTGATTATTGAGCAGAAGCGGGTAATTGAAGATTTGTTAATTAAAATTAACGCGTTAGCTGCACCGCCGTGTACTCCGGAGAAAGAGTCCGATTCAGCGGTTGGTGTATTGGTGGCGCCGTGTGCGACTGAGACCGCTATAGACAAGGCGGTTACGACGGTATCGGCTCGCAGTCGCCGAGCTATGGAACGAGCCAAGACTAAGGGCGAGTCTACATCGCATCAACGGGAGCGTTTGGATTTAATAAATGCTTCAAATTCAAATCGCGTAGATGGACATTTTCAACCTTCGACCTCTGAGGGCACTGCCAAGGTAAAGGTGTCTCAAACTAGAGAAGTCCGTAAAGGAGGCAATACGGTGATTGCATCGATTCAAGCGATCGAAAAAAAAAAGTTTCTACATATCTGGTCGCTTCATCCTGACACTCTAGCTGAGACAATAGAGAAACATGTGGAGGATACTTGTGGTACTAGGGACATAAAGGTAGAAAAACTTATCCCTAAAACCAAGAGAGATTATTCGTCTTTTATGATTGGAGTTCCTGAGTCACTTTTTGGAAAAATCAATAATATAGATTGTTGGCCAGTAAATACTCGCTTTAATGAATGGCGGTGGTTTCGAGCCAACAAAAACAATAAATCGGCGACTCATGAAGGAAACCTCTGAAAGACCAATTATGTGTTACTACCAGAATGTCCGCGGATTACGTACAAAGACATCAACGTTTTATACTAATCTTTTAAATTCTTCCTATGAACTTTTTGGTATAACGGAAACAGGATTGAATAAATCGATACAAGACGGTGAACTTTTTCCACCACACTACAAAATATTGCGATGTGATCGAAGTGATGGCCGCAAACAAGGAGGAGTTCTTCTGGCTGCATCTTCGCGATTCGAGTTAAAAAGGATTACGATTAATGTGGATACGGCCTTATTGGAGATTGTTTGTGCTACCGTGCATATCGGAAAAAAATTTCTGTTTTTTTGTTGTGTTGTTTATATTCCGCCGAAATGTGACAATAGTCAGTATATGAAATTATTTAATTTATTGGAAAATATGTGTCCTAAATATGATAAAGTGGTAGTGATCGGCGATTTTAATATGCCTTCTACGACGGTAGAAATACAAAATTATTACGAATATGTGACTTCGGTTTGTGGATTTCGGCAGGTAAATGAAATTCCTAACTGTAATAATCGTATTTTAGACCTAGTATTAACAACTTTATTACCATGTGAGTTAGTAGTGTTGCCTTCGGATGAACCTGTTGTTGAAATTGACAAGCAGCATCCTCCTCTTTGTCTAAAAACTATAATGACGGTTACGGGGAACGTCCCATCTTCCGACAATATCAATGATCGTAATTGTTTAGATAACTATTTAGATTACAGTGTAATAAATTCAAAAACAAAGTGGAACTTTACAAAGTGTAATTTTTTAAATTTATACAGTTTGTTGCACTCAATAGATTGGAGTCCATTATATAGGATTAAAAATGCCGAAATGGCAATTTCTTATTTTTATAATAGGATAAATGAAGTTGTTAATATGTGTACTCCTAAACATAAACGTAATATCAAAGGTTGCAACGCAAAGTACATTTACCCAAATTGGTACACTTCGGAACTGATTTCAGATATAAAACGGAAATGGCGTTATCACAAATTATTTAAATTGACAGGCTCTAAAACTGACTATGAACAGTTTTCGCGATATCGGGCTATAGTTAAAAATAAAATTGTTTCTTGTTACGAAGCATATCAGTTTAAAATTCAATTACAGGTTAGAGAGAATCCTAAATTATTTTGGAAATATGTTAATAGTAAACGCACAAAGCATAATAGAACTCGGATTACAATAGAAGGACAAGATGTCAGCGAGAAAGAGTGTGCTGAGCACTTCGCGAGATATTTTCATACTATATATAGTAAAAATCGGCCTATGTTAGACACTTACACGGCGCAATCCGTTGCTGGGGAAGCGGTGAAAGGTGTGCCGGGTTCAGCTAGAGTTCACATAGGTCAGGTGACACTAAGGGACGTGCGAGCCGCGCTAGCTCGTCTCAGACCCAAAAAATCTATTGGCCCAGACGGTATTCCGCCATTCATTGTAAGAGATTGTAGTACAGTATTTGAATTGCCTCTTCTGTATATTTTCAATGTGTTTCTGATGAATGATTGCTATCCAGACGTGTGGAAAATTAGTCGGGTAGTACCAGTTCCGAAAGGTGGAATTAGATCTGAAGTTAGTAATCATCGCCCAGTAGCAGTATTGTCTGCGTTCGCGAAGGTGTTTGAGATGGTTATTCACAAGTGTATTTATGCACAAACTTGTTCGCAACTTTCCAATGCCCAACATGGTTTCAGGCCAGGTCGTAGTACCAGTAGTAACATGCTGTCCTTTATGAGTCATTTGGTGCCAAACATTGATGCAGGAGGACAAGTTGACACTGCTTACTTTGATTTTCAAAAAGCTTTTGACACCGTTGATAATGACATTCTATTATGTAAGTTCGCCATGTTAGGCTTTACGCCGAAGCTATTGAAATTCTTTACTAGCTACCTTCGCGATCGTAAACAGTATGTTGAGTACGCAGGTGTTGATTCGAAACTGTACCATACATATTCTGGAGTCAGTCAGGGTAGCAATCTTGGGCCTTTAATTTTCATTTTGTTTATTAACGATCTTCCTGCAGTTGTAGAGGACGCGGAATGCTTGTTGTTTGCCGATGACCTCAAATTGTTTTTATCGGTGAATGACGTCTCAGACTGTCTGAAACTGCAAAGAGATATTGATCGGGTGGTGCAGTGGAGTAAAGAGAATCGACTGTTTTTTAACGTTAATAAATGTTGTGTTATGAGTTACAGTCGGTCGCGCGCTCCTCTGCACTTCACTTACGATATTGAAGCTACACCAGTCCCACACAGTGTTACACAGTTTAGAGATTTAGGTATAGAAATGGTGCCAGAACTGAACTTTCGTAAACATATTGTGGAGATCTGTAAAAAAGCTTTTAGTAATCTCGGTTTCGTTATTAGACAGTGTAGTGATTTTAAAAATATTACTGTAATTAAAATTTTGTTTAATGCTCTCGTACGTAGTTGCCTTGAAACGAACTCCATAATTTGGAGTCCTAACGAAAGTAAATATGTTCTCTTGGTAGAGAAAATTCAAAATAAATTTACACGTTTTTTATATTTGAAACAGTTTGGAGTCTACCCCTACTATCCACTTATGTATCCGAGCTTATTTGTAATGGGTATGGTTGGATTTAGTAGGCTGGAGGTAAGAAGAGAAGTCTCTCTAATTAAATATCTGTGGAAGGTTCTTCGTGGGTGGATCCACCAACCTGATATACTAGCAGCACTTAAACTGTGTGTACCCAATGGTTACGTCTTTTCCCGTCACCGTCCGCCGTTGTTCCTCCTGCCTACCGGTAGGACTAACCTATCTCACTACGCTCCCTTAACACGGGCTATTCAATTTCTAAACTTTATTTCACAGGACATTGATATATTTCATTGTAGCCTACCGAAGTTCATTGAAGCAGCATATAAATGTGTAGAACAAAGATAAAAAATGTAATTTACTAATATTAAGGAGATGCTTATATCATGTATTACTTATAGCATCGTATTGGTTGTAAACTGTAATTGATGTTATAATTTAGTGTAATAAATAAATAAATAAATAAATAAATAAAATAATTCTGTATTCACTATTTGCATTTTGCATATGATTGTTTTTAAATTACAGTGCTGATATTCTGCAGCGAGGGTCATGTCTATTCGACCCCAACAAGAGATAGTGTTAAGTCACCGCTAGCACGTCGCGTCGTTTGAGGGACGTCATTCCCGCGCCCTCGACATTCATGTCAAAATCTATATATATAAAAGAAAGTGGTGTTAGTTACACCACTTATAACTCAAGAATGGCTGAACGGATTTACCTGAAAATTGGTGGAGAGGTAGCTTAGAACCAGGAGACGGACATAGGATACTTTTTATCCCGGGAAAATATAAACCGGGACTTTTATCCCGGATAATTGTTTTCTGCCAGTGGAACCGCAAGAAAACAAGTATAGAGATATTTCGAGATCCAGTTGAGGACATAATTACTCTTATCCCGGAAAAAGATAAACCGGGAATTATATCCCGGATTTTAATTTCTCGCGAGTGGAGCCGCCACGACTAAACCACTGAACCGATAGCGATGCAATTTGGCAGGGAGATAGTTTTAAACCCTGGGAAGAATCTAGGCTACTTCATATCCCGGGAAAATATAAACCGGGACATTAATCTCGGAAAATAGTTTTTTGCCAGTGGAACCGTATGAAAATAAGTATGGAGATAGTTTGTGATCCAAAGGAAATCAATCTCAAGTTTGAGTTACATCTCAAGTAGACATAATGTATGAACAGTTCAATACATTATGTCTACTTGAGATGTTACTCAAACTTGAGATTGAACTATTAATACCGCCCATAGGCTACTATTATCCCGGAAAACAGACACCGGGAATTTTATTCGGGATTTTTTTCCAGAAAAAAATATGGTTAGGTATTATTTACGGGGGGGTGGGGGTGTTTAGGGATTTTAAAATTTCGTTAAATAAGGACTCATTTGGTGGCAGGGAGGTTTTTTGCAAGAAAATTACGCGGAAAATTTGAAAATTTAAGAATACTTAACCGCCATATTAAACGTGTATGTCACTGAATTCCTCCTAAGCGGCTGGACCGATTTTAATGATTTTTTTGTGTCCTCAGGTAGGCTGAGAATAGTTTCGATTAACAATTAGATCCGGTAGGTGGCGCTGTACTCGGGTTCTAGGATTTCATTTCCTTTTTTGGGCAGGACAACGTCTGTCGGGGCCGCTAGTAGATAAATATTTTTCAGTATGATTGAATAAAATGCGCAGAGAACCCAATTTTTTGCACTATAAAGAAAATTATCTGTCTGTTCTATTACACTATAAGCCAGTCTGACTTGTACTTCATCAGTTTAGGAATTTAACTAAATGTAAACAAGAAATGACATATGATTCCTGGATAGTCAACATTTTCTTACGAAAGTATAATTTACGAAGACTGTTGTGTCAATGAAACTACGGCGTACAAAAAACACTTAAAATTATTTAATTCACTTTAGAATCAAAACAAATAACTAACAACAACTATCAGAAACATAACAAAAAATATGATTAATTAACAAATTTCTACAATTCGGAAGTGTATCGATAATTGGTGACTAGTTAACCGATTAAATTGAATGGCGGTCATTTTTAATGGCATGCTACGTGACAGTCGTACTTACTCTTAAATTTTGTAGGGTTATCGAAAATTATCGGTTATTACAATCCATCGGAAAAATGTTTAGCGTGCCTGTCGTATTAGCTCTTTTACAGTTGACAGGTCTTATATAAAAGTGATGTAGTTGTTAGTCTTATGTGTAATTTATGATAATTAATTGTGTTCGCGCTTATTAATGAATAACTATAACTTTATAACAACATATAATATATTTAATAAACGGGAATAAGAGTGCTAAGTGTTGTGTAGGTTATTGAACTTGGCTTGACACGCTGCCACGTGTCTAGATGAAGTTTATTTTGGAATGAAGTGTTTCGTAAAGAGAAATGGACAGGTAAAGTACCTTTTTTATGGTTTGTTTACATTTAGTTACAGATCCAAACCGATGGAGTATAGTAATAATTAATTTTGGATTATTATTGTCTATCTCTATGTTCAGTTGTATTATAAATATATGTAATGCCCATAAAAAACGTTGCCAGTATTTACTACCACAGAAGAAATGGCCATCGACCACCTACAATGAACAAATAATAACAGAGAACACACATTCACGCCTTTCATTCCCGGCTAGGCAGAGGCGCAACTAGTGCACCCACTGTTCGCCTAGAGTATTCCGCATAATGTGACGGGGCGAACCTATCCCCATATAGGACGCAAATTTCAAACTACGGGCTAATACTGGGAAGGAACTCCTAACACCACTATCCGATCCGGGATTCGAACCGGAGCACTCAAAGCGTAAGTCGTACTGCCCACGCAATACCATTTACACCACCAGGCAGTCAGATAAATTTTCTGAAACGACATTGACTCTGCGCGGGTGCAAGTTGTCAGAGGATGACTGTACTGTGTACAACATCGCAAAATTAGCGCGAATGAGTAATTTTTATAAATGTTTTGATTTATTTATAGTCAGTGGAGGTGACGTATTTAATTCGGCGATGACTATTCGTTGAGATTAAAATTTTTTGGATAGTAAGAGGTGTATTATCGTGTACACATGTATGTATATTAACAAATGTTTGCCTATTTAATAGTCACTTATACGAAATTTCATTATTATTTGCATAATAACAAGCTCGCGTCTGTTTCCCTTACTAAAATAAAAAAAAAAAATGTCATCATCACCTTTGACACAATGACGGTAATGACATTATGGCGGGTACACAAATCATTTATTAATCAGCAATAAAACGTTATTAATAAAATTAGTAAATAACAAATCAATCGCAAACCGTTATGAATGATCATTCAAAACAGATTCCAAACTTACGTTACACACAATCTGTGGATTTCGATCCGGCATTGTACGTAATATTGCACCCACTGCCTTTGTTAATAAAGTGTATGTTTCCTTAAACACGCGTATAAAGTCATCATTAAAAATGCTTGTATTTACATCACTAAACAATAAACAAAACTGTGATGACATCTACAATAATAATAATTAATGATGACAACATTAATTATGTGTTTTGTTGACAAACAACGCAATTTATTTCTCACATAAGTCACATTGTCTATGATATGTACCAAAAATCCACTTTAAAAACACACCGGTAATAATCAAAATGTGCTTTTTATAGCATAAAGCAACGAGCAAATTGGTCCACACCACCAATCAATCTATCCATGAACCAATCACTCCACCATCACTAAACCTAATCAATCATCTCTTAGGCCCTCAAATTCAATGTATCAAAGAGAGTCATAAATTATTTAAGTTCATAACTTAGCACATCTTAAGATACTACAGCTTATGTTTAAGAATCGAAGTTCATTACAAACACCAATAGTTACATTGTAAAACGCACATCTATAACACTAAAATTCATTAATGAATATGAAATTGAGAAGCATTTAGATTCCACACCACGTGTCTCCAAAACCTTGTAGTCTCGGTGACAAAGCGAGTGAAACTGTGGAAATTCCCTGCACCTAGCATCGGTGGCACCGCGTCACCGCAGACAGTACGAGATGGCTTGCCGCCAACTATCAATGAGTTTTACGGTCATTCAGTTGGTTTGATTCCCGGGTCGAATCGTTTTGGAACGAAGTTCCTTATTGCGCGTTGTGAAAAGGGGCTAGACGGAAAAAAATCTCACGAAAAGTTGAACGATACTTTTATACTTGGCCTGTGAAACCAGCCAGTAACAATAAAAGAACTGGCCGTAAAAGTGACATTCGAAATTTAAAAGAAAAAAGACAATTTAAATGCTTTTTAGAGTAGTTTTTTTTTTTCGTTAGTTGTAAGTTAATTTTAATATCAATGCTTGCTTGGGTGATGATCATGATTCGATGACATATCTATTGTGTAGGTAGAAGTAAATGTTTTCATTGATGTGGTAACGTTTTAATGAAATATACAATTATTATTATAACTTAAAAGAAATAAAATTTTATTACAATATCTTCACTAATTAATCGAAAAGAACTTCGTTCCATCCGGGTGTCCCTTGACACCTCTCATTTTATACAACCGAATGAGAAAAATGTTTAACGTGGGATACAACCGCCACTGCCTACTACTAGCAAGTACTTTTGCTCCGGTGTGAAGGACATTGTAGCCGTTTTAATAACTAAGCAACAGGAGACTTACCATATTTCTCAGGAAGACATATTGCATTGCCTCACACATTTTAGGCTATAAGGCAAGCTATAGCTACTATTTTTGGATAGTCATGGCGCTTAACGTAAAATGTCATGGTCGTATCATCAATCAGTCGTAAAAAAAAAATCTCGTGTATTCGTAACAAGCATGAAACATACCCGTGTGCATAACTCTCTCATAAATTGTGATAGATAAGATAGTGACTGATTTAGGTGCAAAGCTCTCGTGTTATTTAATGCCTCGTAAAATCTTTATGTCTGCCTTATTGTCTACTTCTTTTTACGTCGGCTGGGTAAAGATACATTTTTATTGCGAGGAGTAATTTGATTTACAACTACCTACTATTAAAAGTAGAGCTTTTTAGAAAACATCATTTGAAATATTGTCGCATCACCATCGAGCACCAATAAACAAAGTATTTTTAAGAGATTTTATTTGTTGGATAATAAGGTATATTGGGTATTATTAAAGTAAAGTGCAGTCCTCTAACGGTAGCGTAATTGAGCTGTGAACCAAGGCTTTGCGTTAGTTTTCTAGGTCGTTACAATTTAAGAGGTAGCTGCCTTAAAAAATGACGTTAACCGACGGTCCTAAGCCAATTCACTTTGCTACAAGCGTAATAAAACTTAAAATGATAAATCGATACGTGAAACATCATTATAATAAAGAATACCCAAGCAAAAACTGCAGTCAGCAATATTGTAGGATACACTCGAAGCTGTTGGCTCTCAAAACGATAACATTAAAATCGATCGACGCGTCGGAAAGTTACCGACAGGAAAAGACGTTATAAAATCGTTTATTACATTCTGAGAATCATGTATTTACGCATTTTCGTTTGCGATTGCATATGGAAATTGATGAAACTTGTAACGATAAAACGGATGCACAAATCTTGACTGTGGACAGTACAATATGTCTATACAAAGATATCTAAAAAAGAAAAATACAACGTCAACAAATCATAATTATCACCTTTTCCTATCGTATTTGGTGTGTGAACAGTAACGTATTCATCAGTTTAAAGAAGTGTTATTATAGCGAAACTTCTAAGTTATCGTTAATCCTAAATGCGCATGCGCACTTACTCGCCGTATACTGCCTAGACTGCGTACGCAAACACGCAACCATTACAACTTCAGAAAGCAGATTAGCAACACCAACTATTCTTTATAATGTAATACTTTTTTACTTTACGATATAGTGTCCCTACCCATGAAAAAAAGGCGTGTATGCATATATGTACATAGCATTATGTACGTAGCCATGGTGCCCACACCGGTAACCGACCCCCGTACCTGCAACTGTTCCTCGAGCTGCGCGACGACGTCCCGCCGGGCGCGCTCCCGCTCCTCCTCCAGCCGTTGTTCTAGCTGCGCCTCCATCTTCTATCGGCGTTAGTGACACACGGGTTAGTCGCATACCATGCAAGCAGGAGATAGAAATGTTATTACAGATCGTGGGATAGATTTCACGTGAGTTTTAACGTTTACAAACGCGTTTCAGATTAAAAACCATTTTACTGACTATTTAATTATTACGACTTTATTAATTATTATGACTGGCTCGGTGGCGTAGTTGTATTATGATACGATTGCAATGCTGAGGTCTCGGGTTCGATCCCCGGGTCGGGCAAAATGATATTGAGTTTTTCTATTCATTATCAGCTCGGAGTCTGGAATTTGTGCCCGATATGGCGATAGGCTTGCCCCCTATCACATCATGGGACGGAATACCGGCGAAAAGTGGGTGCCCTAGTTGCGCCTCTGACTAGCCCTTCGGGGATAACAGGCGTGAGTATGTATATATATGAATTATTACGACTTTTAAATGTATTTTTTTTGTAAATTATTGGCTACATTTACATGGTATACCTCTGCCTCTCTTTAAAAACGGTAGGCGTGATAATATTTTAGATTTAGTCGCTAACGTGATCTAAAGGAACGATTACTACCTATAAACAGTAGAACTACCGAAAAATTTTAAATCTACATTGAGCGTTAGAGACCCACTTAGTACGAACAAATGTTGGTAAACACATGAGCCATTTATATTAGTTTTTAATTCCAATCAAATTCGCATAGTAAACGCTAAAAACTCACAATAGAGACGATACCGTGATATATACAGGTTGTGCAAAGAAAGTGATGGGATGCCTAGATATCTTTGATTTTAAATACCTTGTTTGAAAAACTAATGAACGGAGTTTACAAGTTGGGTTTATATTTTTTTTATCATACTTTGTTATTACATTAATCTAACAGGAAAAATATTTTCATTAACGTTATAATATGTACATTTTTACGCTTTAACTAATAACATACACACAATACATTTATGATTAACTTAAAAAAATATGATACAGGGTATCAAAGAGCAAATTATACAGAATGTCCTAACAATGAAGTAATATTTGAGAGAAATACATTTCATGAAATATATGTATAATGATTTGAACCTACACCAGTGACGAGAAAGGAAGTACCTCAAGCCGTAAGCTTGCGATATGTGACCTGATCTCTATCCCCTGCATGCGATTAATTGACACAAATATAAACAAAACATTAGTTTATTGGGCCTTATTCTGCAGACAATATATTGAACAAACATTTAATCAACTACCAATGTCAATGAAATAATTTTATAGACGATTTTTGGACATCACTTGTATCTACCTTCTTTAGTATACTCATACTTAATATTTAACACATTGATGTCTGCAGAATTAGGCCTAGCATATAAAAACGTATATGTATATCGTAAGATTCCGTTGAATACTTCACATGAAAAGGCAACAATATTCACAGGTGACAGTGATCACTTTCCATAAAGTGAACGAATTTAGCATGAACTTTCGCTACAGAAAGCGTGTTGCATGCCACATGTTGCGCAACATTCACTGCTCATGGATACAGACTACAGACATCGAACATTAAGCCAGTCGATTGTAACAACGGTAAAGCAAAATCTAAACGCCTCATATTTTACATAAAATCCTATATTTCCATAAAAAAATGGATTGTATACAAACACCAAATGTCACATTTGAATGTTATTAAAATAAAAAAGGCAACAAAAGGTTAACTAGCGAATATAATGGGGCTTGAACACGATTAATTTATCTCCTCGGTAAGAATGAATAATCTCATTTTATTACACTTAATAAAAAAAAATCTAAAATAAACTTACTCTTGTAATTAAATTAATTGCAACAAACCCCTACCGAATACAAATTGACTAACCTTTTCCAATTCCAAATCGATATCTTGTTGGTACAACGACACATTCGCTTCAGTATTCTCCGTGGTTTGCATATGCGCTTTCAGCTGGGTAATCTGAACCAAAATAACATCGTACACTACATCAGGTATCTGCCTGACTACCGAGAATCATACACAAGGCTTAATACGCACCATAATGGCCCACGTAAGTGTGTCGCATTTTAGGATCACCCTGTGTATCGGACAGGCCGGCATAATTGTGTCGACTGACAAGATGTAAGGTTTATGTGGATGACTCCATTTACCATCAGATGCAGCTGACTTACTTTGCCATGACCTTATACCGGGTGGAAGGGAAACGCTCTCTATACCGGAACGGTAAGAGAGAAGAACCATACATTAACGAAAAACTGTATTCATTTGCAAAGCTAAGCGATAATACTTACGATTTTAGTATTTCCGTAATTCATGCGCGCGCAATGTAACGCGTACAAAAAACTGGGTAGGGTACAAACTACAAAGCAAACGCCGACAAGGCAGCGCGGCGGCCACGCGGTCGTTAACCCATCAGCTGATGTACGTGTTTCATTACGATTTTTTTTTAATATTGACCTTTTTTACTATGTTTTTCAGAATAATAGTTTGATTTATCTATCCATACGTGAAGCTGTACAGAAATTTGAGAAAATCCTACTAAAATTGTAACAATGCGATCGCGATTTTTTTAGTGCCATCACTTCAGGAATCGCCAATACTATCACCTGTATTCGTTTCCGAGAGCGTTTCCCTTCCACCCGGTATAAAGAACATAAGTTATACAGCAAGTAAGTATTTTTTTTTCCTTAGAAGATAGCACATTCGGACTATACTATACTTCCATCAGGGTTAATAGAATCACTGCTTTTCCCGCATAAAAATAACGATCATATAACGTAAGGACAGCAATATGAAATCGCTTTACTCGATATCACGTTCGGACTACACTGGTTAAATTCATTGCAGCATTGCGAAGATAATAAAATCTTGTGATTCTGATAGGTTATAATTATAACAATACCTGGTCCTCGAGTGACGCTATGGCCTCTCTCTGCCTGGCCTGCAGCTCGTTGACGTAGGCGACATGCTCGGCCTTCATCTCATCTAGCTGCTGCTCGTATTTCTTGCTTATTTGCCGTGCTGCTTGCTCCATTGGCGTTGACTAAACACAATACTTCTATTAGTAAAATTCGTGCTATTTATTCATTTGTTTTTCTTACTTTGACATAAGTCAACGTAATTACAATGGACTTAACAGAAAAAAATAGGAGCACTTTTGAACATGTTCTCGGTAAATGTAGTTTTTTTAACAGCGCGTATCACAAGATGTATGGTGGAAATATCCAGTGTGCTATTGAAATGTACCACCCAATAACACAACTTCATTTTCCCGACGGTGCTTACCGCAGCTTTGGTGGAAACACAATTTTCAAACCATTTGAAAGCTTCGCTACACATCCCCGCACTTTTTGGCGGAAACGCACCTTAATAAACGAAATTATTAGATCACTTAAGACCATCCAAACACGTACCTCAAGAGACAGTGAAGGCAGTTCAGCACTCCTGGTCCTCCGCCTAAAGTAGTCTCCGGCGGCATCAGCAGCACCGTCCAGGGACGACGCGGACCCTAACGGAGACTGGCATTTACCGCGCCAAACCTCCTCCGAGTAACTGTAATGCACAAGAATTACAAATACACCTGATTCGATCAAACTATGAATCAGAGGACGTAACACAGCGTAAGCAATAAGAAACAATAATTTTATAACAAAAAAAATAAAGGCCCTGTAAAACCGGCATAATTAAAATAACACACATTAAAAGTATTATTAAAATATAATAAAAAAAATATTTCATATTTTCACACACCTATCAATATCCCAGACATCTTGTTTTTATTTCGATTTTACAATATTATGTCCAAACAGTGTTTTTGATAAGACTTCCAGAGACATTGAACATCACAGGTAATTTGGCATGGACGTGACCTAGCGACAGCGACTATATAACCCCTAGACTCCTAATAACAGACGATCGGCTTCGGGCAACACATCTGACAAATAGATCCAATGTAGCTGACCGTTCAAAATCTTCAAGTCAGTTGCGACCACAACTGTGAGCTGTAAATACTTCCGTGTTTGCGAATAAATAACTATTGTAATGGCCCCGTGCACAATAAAGTGGTGTGGTATAAATAGCCATAATTCAAATTTTCAGAAAAATGGCATTACATTTCACAGGTAAGTCAATAACGACACATAATTACATTTTATTTAAAATTTTACGGAGTTCATCTTAGACTGGCCATTTGGGTGTTTACGCGCCATCTTGTTGTATTTGCATCTCTTTCCGACGAAAGTACTTTTTACATTTTCTATTTCGTTTTGTTTTTTAACATGAAAAGTAAGTGATACACCAAAAGGATTTGTCGATAGGTCTATCGATAAAATTAGAAATAAGAGAAACTATCGCCCGAATACTCAACTAATCAATTTATCTGAGGCCTATTTAATTTTAACAGGCTTCTTATTCTAAATGGTTAGTTCATTAGTAATAGTTAATTCATTTTAAAAATGATTAGGATATATTTTTGACTAGCGGTATCAGAAATATTATTAGGATAATTTTTTATTTTGTTTGTTGATTATAACAATTATTTTGTGTTATTCCTACAAGTCAGCTCTAATATTCTTGTTAATGTCGATGAGACTTACTAAGCGCCATCTGTCATTTGATAACATAAATAGTTTCGTTAAAATGTTAATATGTTTAATAAATAATAATAATCCTATTTATATTATAAAGGCGAAAGTTTGTAAGAATGTATGGATGTTTGGATGTATGAATGTATGGATGTTTGTTCCTCTTTCACGCAAAAACTACTGAACGGGTTTCGATGAAATTTGGCACACGGGTACATCATGTCCTGGATTAACATATAGGCTACTTTTTATCCCGGGAAAACATAAAGCGGGAGTTTTATCCCGGAAAACCTTTTTAATGCGTGTGGAGCCGCGGGGAAAAGCTAGTATTACTATAAAACTTTATTACATAAAAGTAATATCGATAAAAAAATCGTGTTTTCATTTAACTCGTCCCATCCCTATGCCTATGTTTCCAAGGTTATATCATGCGATAAGGTGTTGGAAGAACCAATCATAATGCAGTACCCCGCTTCCTCAAACCTCAGGTAGTTGACGGAATTAATTTGAAGAGAAATATTGAACATTAGGAGTCTAGGGGTTATATAGTCGCTGCCTAGCGATAACTAACGACGTACCACCAATTACATTACTTATGCAAATACAAACAAACTCAGTAAATATTAGTGTACTACTTTGTCTGTATTATGTCTTATATTTACCCTTTGTGCGAGATAATAATTACAAAATTTAGGACCTCTAATGTTGTGCTTTTTCGCCAATATCTAATCCTTAGTGCATCTAACACACGACCACATTTTAACAATAGTATATGACTTGAATTGATGACTTACCGTCTCTTCCGCCTGAGCAGCATGAAAAAATATTGTCATGAGTTATCTGTCTCTACGGATTTTTACCAGGTACCTCTACTACGTTAATCAAGAATTCAGTTAACTATACTAACCTCCGCTCCATATCCGAGCATTTCTTCTCAAAGTAAGTCCTTAAGTTTTCCATCTCCTTCTCATGTTTGACGCTCAGCTCCTCCCGCAGCGCTTCTATGTCAGCATTGCCTGACTTCACTGACGCGAGCAGCTCTCTCAACCGCCTCGTCTCCACGGTAAACGCCTGCTTGTCCTGCTGCATCTGCGTCTCCAACTCCTTGATATCCGTGTCAGACTCAATCCTCATTTTCCCAATCTCGTCGCACAATACTTGAATCAAACTTTCTCTCAATTTATTCCTCAAGTTTTCTTCAATACACTCCTCAAATGTGTCAATAATCTTCGTAATTTTACTCTCAAAACCAGTTTGGAAATCGTCCGACGTATCAGAAGATTTCAAGTCAGATTTTGAATAGTTCACAGTGATCTCTTCTCTGTCCATGTCTTTCTCACTATTTGAGGTCTGGACTGATGACTCCCCACTCATCAAAGCTGAATAGAACTTGGTATCATCTTTAACCATGCTCTGGTATTTGACGAAGTCTGAGAGCTGCGCTTTAATGGTATCATGGTCGGTGTGGGATATTTCACCCACCACATGTTGGAGGTGCTGTACCTCGTTGCTAAGGTGGTGGTTTTCATGCCTGAGGTCATCCCTCTCGCGTACTGAGCGCTGTAAGGAGACGGTGAGTTCCTCTATTAGTTGGTCGCGTTGCGTGATAGCATCTTCCAAGTGCACAAGCTGAAAGAGAAGCGTATGACATGAACAGCAGCCATAAGCACAGTAACATGACAACACACAGACACAGGAACAGATGTTTTAGGCAAGGACTTTTATTATAATTATTCACAATAATTTTCATGCAACATGGAACTATATTACAATTGATCACAATGTAGAATTTGATTTTCATGATAAAATTAAAGATATTATTCTCATAAAGATACTATTGTGGATAAAATAACTTATTTATAAAACAAAATTCCATTTATTCACTCTGTTTCAGTTACAGTAGTTTTACCCGAGCCAGATAACTTTAAAAATAATGTTTAGTGTTGATTTTGTAACAGAAATAGTAATGCTTCACAAGAATAAATAAATGCTCAGCAGTATTTGTATTATAAAAAATATTTGTATTTTTTTTTTTTTAAATCTACGTTACAACATCCCTGTGGCTGCATACAAAAATTGCAAGTGTAATTTTTTTTAAAGAACCTCTGCATAACGCTTTATAATTACAACAGGCAAATTTTGTATTGCATGCTAAAATACCATATCTAATGTGAAAGAAACAAATTCCTATTTAATGTGGTAAAACCACAAAAAAGGCAATGTGCATGGCTTACATATAAAACACTTCATTTTAAATTGCAAGCTAGTACAACTCTTGAATATCTGATTTTGCAATGCTGAAAGTGGAACAAAACATCTATACCATGTTTTAAATTACCTAATCACTCATTCTTTATCCTTCTGAGAAAAACAAAATCAATAAATCAAGCTTCAGCTCACGCAAAAGTTTTGTGAAGGTATTACATAATTTTCTTAAAAGCATGAATTTGATGAATTTCTATTAGAAATGAACTCTGTCAAAATATTAGTTTTTTACTAATATTTTAAAATACATCAGAACCAACAAATGTCTTACTTCATATAGAATGTGTGTCTAGGTCAGAGTATGAAAACAAACAAAATATTTATAGCTCAGAACTAACATACATAAATAGTAACTACGAATGCAAAAAGGATTACAATAAAAATGTTTTATTCAAATCACTCACAATTTACATGCAAATAAAAAGTATCAAAAAATGAAAGTGCATAAAAACATGCAACAAAGAACCAAAACACCAAAAGCAACATGCATTTATAACCAGTACACAATATACTATCACATAACTACCTTCCCCTGATACTCTTCACATATAGTTTTGTAGTCTGTGGTCAGGGTGCTAAAAGACGCCTCCTCAACTGGAATTGATTTTGGCGGTAGAGACTCCTTGCCCTCACTCTCTTTCTCTTTCAACTCATCATCTACAGTAATTTCTTCTATTAATAAGTCACTTTGCTCTATCTTATCGCTGGATATACTCTTGTCAGGTGTTACATCTAATGATTTATCTGGGGATGGCTCTTGAACATCATTGTCAAAGACCTCCTCTACCTTAACAGTGTCCCCAGCTCCAACTAGGAATGGTGATAATAAGTTTGGGAACACTGGTAATGGGTCTACATTTGCATCGATAACTTCGCTCCCTTCTGGTGGAGGTCCAAAAATTATTTTTGCTGTGGGAAATGGAAATTTTGGCACACTTTGGCCTCTAATGTCAAGTTTTATTATTTCTTCAGATCCTGTGCTTTTATCTGGAGATTTTTCATTGTCTGATTTATTTGCTGCCTCTTTAGCATAAGAGTTGTCAGATTTATTTAATGAGTCTAGATAATGGTCACTCCTTGGAGATTCTTCTGGCTTTTCAATGTCTAGTTTATCCTGAGTATTGTCATATGTTACTTCTCTATCTGATGATAATGCCAAATTAACTGGACTTTCCTCGCTTATTAAATGCACATCAGCATTCATGTCCAGAGGCCAAGATGTACTAAGCTTACTTGGGTTTTGTGTGTTCTGGTTTTCACTAAGCGATGAATGTGGAAGTGGCAAGTTTAGGGAACTATTTCTAGATACTTGCTCATGCTCATTATCAACAGTGAGAAGTCCCTGGACTTTATTGCTCTCCGAATCAGTGGAATATTCACACTTGGAGGGAACATCCTCAGATATAGACTCAGTTTTGCTGTCGTCATCGTGGGTAGTCGATAATTCTTGTGGCGCATTTTGTCCTGTGTCAATATTTTGATCCGCTTCGACGACTCCTACAGTGGGTATCTGTTGAGAATGCACGACATCCGGAAGAACGTTCTAAAAATAAATAAAAATTATAAATAAACTCCATAAAATTTTGTCGGTGTAAGGCGGAAGAGCGACCATGTATGCCCACGGAATTATTGAATGAAATTTTTCACTTTTCGCGGATTATTTAACTACAATAATAAAGTTTACCTCCCTGATTCTGGTGAACGATTGCAGCAGTGCATTTGAATACTATTTTTAACGTAGTCACGATTAAAAATACCTCGGTCCCGTGGTTTGTTTTTGTTCCATAATTATTAGATTAACTAAACACGTACCTTAATATCCTCTGTTTGCGATGAATAATTGTCGGGATCATCCATAATTTAACATTCTCGAGATTTAATCAATTGAATATTCCATTAAAAAACCACCAAATCCGTTGTCAAGACGACGTTTCGACATTCAAACAAAATACAAACGCCATTAGTTTTTTCACGTTCCGTTACCCCTTAAATAGCGCGTGATTTGACATAGTGGATTTAACACTTTAATAATTTTACTGAAATATAAAACTAATATTATTATATCAATTGAAAAAAATATACATAATTATTGCACTTAAAGAAATAACTTTAATTTAATTAAGAAACCTGAAAGAATTGCGTAAAAAGTAACGATAAGAACAAGTAAAAACACTCAGAGAACGTTAACGTTTTTTTTAAATCAGTCGGAAGCTGTTTCCAGGTGAAACAGAACATTATTTTCTTACACTTCAATATTAGTATGAAAGTATGGATTACATACTTTCATACTAATATTATAAATGCGAAAGTAACTCTGTCTGTCTGTCTGTTAAGCTTTCACGCCAAAACTACTGAACCGATTTAAATGAAATTTGGTACACAGATAGTGTAGAGCCTGAGAAAGGACATAGGCTACTTTTTATCCCGGGAAAATATAATGCGGGACTTTTATCCCAGACTAGCTTTTGCCCACGGCTTCGCCCGCGTTAATAAGTTTTTCCAGGCTAAAAGTACATACATAAAAACCTTCCCGTTGAATCACTCTATCCAACACATTTATTTGGATAAAGATTAATATTATGACGTTGATACAACTCTTAACAAATAATGCATTAATTTCGACCAAATTTGATTACCGTAAAAACGGTTCTAGAGAGTTTATTTTAAAAGATAGACACATACTGTCGCGGACTTTTTTTTAGATCATTTCAAGAGGAATAATTCTTTCATACATATATTTTTGGTATCTTGAACCGTTTTCGCAGCGCACGCAATGGAAGCCCTCAAGGATGAATAATTTTCCCCGCATTTTTCACATTTTCCATTATTTCTTCGCTCCTAATAGTTGCATCGTGATGTTATATAGCCTATAGCCTTCCTCGATAAATGGTCTATTCAACACAAAAAGAATTTTTCAATTCGCACCAGTAGTTCCTGAGATTAGCGCGTTCAAACAAACAAACAAACAAACAAACAAACAAACTCTTCAGCTTTATAATATTAGTATAGATTTTATGTTCTCGCGAGTGGAGCCGCCACAGCCAAACCACAGAACCGATTTCGATGATATTTGGTAGGAAGATATTTTAAGAGCCTGGGAAGGACCTAAGGTACTTCTTATCCCGGGAAAATATTAACCGGGACTTTAATCCCGGAAAATAGTTTTCTGCGAGTGGAACTACAAGAAAAGAGGTATAGAGATAGTTCAAGATCCAGAAAAGGACTTAGGCTACGTTCATCCCGGAGAAACATTACCCGGGAATTTTATCGCGGATTTTATGTTCTCGCGAGTGGAGCAGCCACAGCCAAACCACTGAACAGATTTCGATGCAATTTGGTAGGGAGATAGTTTAAGACCCTGGGAATGACCTAGGGTACTTCTTATCCCAGGAAAATATAAACCGGAACTTTAATCCCAGAAAATAGTTTTCTGCGAGTGGAACCACAAGAAAATAAGTATAGAGATGGTTTGAGATCCACAGGACATAGGCTACTTTTATCCGGGAAAAATACAACGGGAATTTTATCCCGCATTTTATTTTCTCGCAGTTGGAGCCGTAACGACCAAACCAAAGAATCTATTTCAATAAAATTTTGTAAGGAGATAGTTTAAGACCCTGAGAAGGACTTAGGCTACTTCTTCCGCCGGAAAATATTAAACGGGAATTTTATCTCGAATTTTATTTTCTCGCGAGTGGAGCCGTCACACCCAAACCAATGAACGTATTGCGATGCAATTTGGTAGGGAAATTGTTTAGGGCCTTGGGAAGGACCTAGGCAAACATCTTATCCCGGAAAAAAAATCGGGACTTTTAACTCGTAAAATATTTTCTTGCGGGAGGAACCGCAAATAAATAAGTATGGAAATAGTTTAAGACCCAGGGAAGGACATCTGCTTATTCCGGTAAAATATAAACCAGGAATTTTAACCCGGTTTTTTTTATCGCGTTTTTTTATATTTTTATTTTTAAGAATATGTCCTTACATCACTCTTATTATAAAACAAAGTCACCTATGGCATCTGTTTCTCTCTTGAACGCGATAAACTCAAACACTACCGAACGGATTTTTATTCGTTTTCACCAATGGTCGGTGTGATTCAAAAGAAAGGAAATGTGTATCCTACTCATATTATAAATGCGAAAGTTTGTAAGAATGTATGTTACTCTTTCGTGAAATTTGGCACAAGGGTAGATCATGTCCTAGATTAACACATAGGCTACTTTTTATCCCGGGAAAATATAAAGCAGGACTTTTATCCCGAAAAAATTTTTTAACGCGGGCGGAGCCGCGGGCAAAAGCTAGTGTTTACATACATCAAAGAGCATTATAAAACTACGGAAAGTTAACATTCTCTTTGCGAAAAAAAATTGTATTGTATTGTATTGTACAATTGTATATAAAGAATTCTCTCTCTTCGCCTATGTGTAGTACTAGACTAGTAATTAACTAATTATGTTATCAGTAGCAAACTGCCTGCCTCGATGGCATAGTTGTATTCCGATTTACGGTAGGTACGACTGTAATACTGAGGTCTAGTGTTCGATTCCTGGTCGGGCAAAGTGATGTTATTTTTTTATTCAGTATCAGTCCGGAGTTTTGAATTATTTGTACCCGATATAGCGATAGGCTCGTCCCCTATCCAGTACGCACAATACAGGATATCCCTTCGGGGATAAAAGGGGTTAGTGTGTGCTTTTATTTTATTAACCGACTTCAAAAAAGGAGGCGGTTTCAATTCGACGGTATGTTTTTTTTGGGTGTATGTTACGCGGTTACTCCGCCCATTCTGGACCGATATTCAAAATTCTATTTTTGTTCGAAAGGAGATACTTCTGAAGTGGTCTCATAGTCACCAAGTCAGGATCTGATGATTAGATCCTGGAGAAATCGAGGGCAACCCTCAAATTTTATGGGCCCACACATCTTTTTTTTTTCGCAAATCTTATGAAGTAATTTATTCTTTAGTGTTTTCGCCTTTTACGTTTTCAGGGGTAGGCAGAGGTGTAACATGCCAGCGCGATAGTCGTACCGTGTGCGCTATACAACTACGCCATCGAGGCGGTATATTTCTTACTAACACAAAAAAACAACAAATAAAAAGTATTATTGTTATTATTTAAACAATTTTGGAGTCAGTGCCTATTTAAAATTAAACATTGTTTTCGCATATTTATTAATGTGTCTATCTAGCTAAGCTAGTAATTTTAATTAGGCACTGACTCCAAAATTGGTGACCAGTAGGTATATACCTAAGTAATGCTACCGTATATTTATTTACTATTAAATTATTTTTGGTTTTTAGTTTTTCAGTCGTTTTTGAAGGCGGTTTAATTTTTTATTAAAAATGTTTTATTTAACAAAAATTATGACTTACTCTTAGGTATTTTTTATACTGGTGGTAGGTCTCGCATATGTAAGTCCGTCTGGGTGAACAACACTGCAATGTCAATTTCTACCGTCAAGCAGCAATGTGCATGCACTGTTGTGTTTTGGTTTGAAGGACATTGTAGCCAGTGTAACTACTGGACATAATGAGACTTAACATCTTATGTCTCAGGATGACGAGCGCAGTGGAATGCCACACAGTAGGTACTTTGAAACTCAAGGTGCTGGATGGTGTATGCTACTGTTTGTGGGTGGTGTATCGCTTACCATCAGGCCAACATCATACTCGTCTCGTCATTCAATGCCATAAAAAAAGGAATTAGATTCCAGGCACTATCAATAACAATAAAACACAGTTATATCTGATATTATATCATTTTATTACTATTTACACATAGTTTAGGAAAAGCCGTTTTATACTGTACATTTTATATTAAAAAGTTGCAACAACTTAATTTCGAATAAGGCCAATGTACCGTAGAAAAAATACACACTTTATGTATTGCTTTGCACATTATTGTTAATTATAATAATATTTTAGTTATTATACTTTTTACGCAAATAATGTTTAAATTCAGATGTGTAACAAATAAATAATCGACATTTAACCAAAAGTTAAAAATACCTTACTTTGCATTGTCATTATGAAGCAGTATGTTACGCCTGCAAGTACTTAGTAAGTAAGTAATGTATAAGATTCTTAAGATGGATTACGGTTTTTACTTTCCTTGATACATTATATTTGATAACGCCGTCTACGCAAGAGCAGGCTAAGGCCGAGTTGTTTCATCCGTAGTCAGGTAAATCTAACACAGGCTAATAACATTTAATTGAATAACGAGTTGGTGGAGTTACGTCCATCGTAAATTTTTTCATATCGTCGGGGATAGTTCAATACCGCGTAACTGGCATTGGTACATACAGCGTAAGTAACAAATAAAAAAACTAAAAAACACGCTTTATAAAAAATCCAACTAAAAATAGAAAATGATTTTTAATAAACTTGAATTGAGAATAGTGTAAATAAGAAAAACATGTATTTTATTGTAAAAAGCGTGGGGTGCATGGTGACAATAGTTATAAATATTTTATTGATAGATAATGTAAGTATAATTTTGTTAATATATTAAAAAGCACTCCACGCTTTTTTTTACAATAAAATACATGTTTTTCTTATTTACACTATTCTCAATTCAGTAGTGTTGGGTAGGACATACAAGAGGCGGTACATTTGGCCTGTACATGACGTCAAAATGTACAAGCGGCTCAACATTTTTTGTTGTACTACTTCAAATTTCATGTCGCGGTAGTCGCAAAGTCGTGTTACTCACAATCTATCTCAGTAAAACTATAAGACGGGGATAGAGAGGGAGCAAAAGGCATGTTACAAATTACAATAGTACGTTATTCTACTATGAAAATATGCTATATTTGTAGTCGTTACTTCAAACGTATCGCCGAGCTTCATTACGCCTCGCATCATTTGAAGTGGGACAATGTACTGGCTAAGTGCAAAAAAGAGGCTACTCTTACAAACTCTTTTTTAGGTCGTGTCCTACCCAACACTACAATTCAGGTTTATTAAAATTTATTTTCCATTTTTTAGTTGGATCTTCTATAAAGTGTGTTTTTTAGTTTTTTATACTATTATTTATTTTTCATTTTTGAGTTCACTAAAAATACAAGTAGGATTGTCTTCACAATATGATGAATAGCGTGAAATAAAGTGTTCAAAATGGGCGAACTTATAGTTTCGCTTGCAAACCATAGCGCGATCTAATTCTATGCTGGCGCCATCTATTGAGGCACAAGGAAAACGTTGTTAGAAGTATTATTTATTCAATTGGAATATTTTAGCTCGAACGAATATAATGATAAAAAAATGTGCGACGTTAGTTTCGTTTGCTTGTAAACCGTAGCGCGATCTAATTCTATACTGGCGCCATCTATTGAAGCATAAGGAAAACTAAAGTATTATTTATGTAGTTGGATTTCTATAAAAACGATTTTTCGATTTAGATTATTGTATTGCCATCGGTTCTTGATAAGTTCGGCAAATTTCGATTTAATCCAACGTTTTGAAGTGGGTCAAAACCATGTTAAAAGAGCAAGTTACTTACATACATACATACATACGTCTGAAGCTAAATAAAAGCGTGTTAAAAATCGTGTTAAAAATGTATAACATTATTAATCATTACTTTAGTGTTGAAGTCTCAATTTTAATTAAACTTTTTCGTCACTTACGCGGTATTTACCAGTGTTTCATATGCGCTTTTGCACTATCCCGGAGGTTATGTGCAAAATTAGTCTTCATATAACATATTATAACTTTGTGTAGATGATGACCTGATTACCGTTAAATAAGCATTACATTGTGGACAAATTTAAAATAACATACGATAAAACAAATCTTCGCATAGGCCATTCTTGCTTACGCGGCTCCAATCGTGAGTTCAAACATAATATTTTCCTATGTCATGTAAATAATAAAGCTTAATATTGTTATTGGAAGCATTAATCAACGTGTTTATTAGCTAGCCAAAATGTAAATTAAATTATGAAGGAGCAATATTACATATAAACATTCAAGAAGTTAATATTATTGTTAATAATTCACTTTAATTTGTTCTATCAGTCTACACAAAAATAAAAAGGAACCATTGAACATACAACACAACGAGTAACGTTACTTGTTGCATTACATGTTGCAAAACTTTTAATATAATTTAAATTAAATTTTAAACTGAGCAAGAAACATTCTTTACACAATGTAAAAAAAAAAATATATTCTAAAACTTTTGAACGCTGCAATAAAATATTGTTACTATCATTTTGCATCTCTCTTCTATTGTTTAAATTACAGAAATCTATGTCCAAACAACGAATTCTTAACATTCTACCCGAACTTACATTATATTATATCATTAGTATAAGACTGACTCAGGCTTCATTTAAATCTACATCCAGGCTTAAAACACTAACGTTTATTGTAGCAAGCTCTTATGGCAATGCTTCGGACGCATTAATTTTGTAATCAATCAACCATCTATACTGTGTATTGTTATTGATATACGGGACTTCATAGCAAGATAGTACGTCACATGGTATTCAGTAGTCCCGGTTTATGAAGTTATAAGATATTTTTGGTATAGCATAATCGACATAATTAAAAGAGGACAAAATTGGGTTAGTTCTACGTCATTATATGTAATACCACCCACACTATACCCTCCGTTACCCGGTATCGGCCTCAATCCTCAGAATACAAATGAATGCGTCCGATAGCATTGATTTCCACCAAGCTCGCACCAATCTCCATTAGGCATCATAACATTTTAACTTTGAAATAGATAACATGTTGAAATATTAAACAATAATCGCCTATTATAAGCATATCGGTGCGCTATCACATCTAGTCGTATCTTATCTCTCTCTAACTGCTACAATAGTCAAAAATATTCTCGTGTTAAAACGCACTACATTAGCACATCTACATAAGCCCTGTAAAGTACAGTTCACTTGAAAGCGTCTATAAATTCATTATTTTAACACGTGCTGTTGTAGTTCAGTGCACATTTCTCATAGAGGTATGCAACGTTACTCGCAACATAACCACGAACATTTAGCACTAGTTTTAAGGAATATTGTTAGATTCAATGAGTTATTATGTGCTTCATTTAATTGTTTACTATGATTATGTACACATCGCACCTTTAGGACGAAAACGACACAATTAAAAAAATAGAAAATTGAGTTGTCATTTTTAAATGACTAAAAACTTGTCCCTTATTTATAAAAATATAATAAAAAAGGGACCGATATAACAGCTTTGTCCTTTTCCTGCTTGAATATGGCTGTATTTAAACTATTATTGTATTGCGAACTTCGTTTTAAGAAATTTTATGACGTAAACTCAATTTTCTGTCTTTTTTAATTGTGTCGTTTTCATCCTTAAGGTGCGACATGTTGGGGGTTATGTTATAAGTCTCGTTACAACCGTCTGAATGGGGCTTAATAGGTTCATAATTACTTCTTAAATTTTCCTTATCATTAACCATAATAATTTATTCTTATAAAAAAATAAATATATCAATATTAAAATTATATTGTTAGTCACTTGGAGGACTAGTAAACATTCTGTTACAAATAATTATTCATTTATGCATATTTTTACAGGTGGTAGGTCTCTCATAATATGTAAGAGTCCGTCTGGGTGGGTACCACCGCAATGTCTATTTCTACCTCCAAGCAGCAGTGTGCATGCACTGTTGTGTTTCGGTTTGAAGGACATTGTAGCCAGTTAAACTACTGGACATAATGAGACTTAACATCAAATGTCTCATGACGAGCGCAGTGGAATGCCATTCAGTACTTTGTAACTCAAGGTGCTGGATGGTATTGCTACTGTTTATGAGCGGTCATATCGCTCACCATCAGGCGAACGGCATGCTCGTCTCGTCATTTAATGCAATAAAAAAAATATAACTCTCGTCGTAAGTGCGAAATATAGAACATTTCTTGGCACGCAATATATAAAATAAATTTTCGAATCATTAAAATTATAGTATAGTTAAAATAAGTCGTCTTAAACGTTGTTCCTATTGGCATCAGCCGCACGAACTGGAGTAATCAAGCCCTCGATTAAATCGTCATACAAGGTATTAATCACACCATCATTATGGATCACATTAAGGATACTCAATAACGGTTCAGAATTTGGATCGCGAGTTCGTACAATCAATGACATTTGGTTCACATGAAAATTATCAACGGGGTAGTTGACAACTTTATCGTTTACAACTACTCTATTAGTACTGCGGACTATGTTTCAAGTCATCTTATAAAAGTTTATAAATTGTAAAAGCTTAGATATAGTTTAAAAGGTGTTTCTTACAAAAACGGAAGAATTTAAGGTGCCGCAAACGCAAGCAAATAATAACTGTTACTGAGGATCAATGATGTTCTAAGGTTATTATGTATTTACGAACTAATGATAAAGTGTAGGATGACAGTAGTCCAATTATTATAATAAACTATTGTAACAATCTCAGCGTACAATATACTTGAAAAATATTGAAACGTTTCTCATTTGGGTGGAGCCAACATTGCTCATCTAAATGAGAAACATTCTGTATTTTAGAACGACAAATACAATAGTCAAAATACTGTTATAATTATTAGAAGACATTGGAACAAGTTGAATGAGCAAGATCTTAATATGTGTAAATAAAAACGAACTTTCCAACTAAAATGATAGTATTCGTGTATGTTTGTATAATAAATACAATATATGTATGTATATATCATAAATATATATCTCCATTTGAATTTATTGATAGTTTAACTATACTGTAAGCATGGCAGACCATCTCACTATACAGAGTGTCACAAAATATCAATGGCTTATAATTAAAAAGTTTTAGAATTAAACCATAACGTAATTAACAGGTAATAAACATCGCTTTTAAGGATATTACAAGCCAAAATCCAAAATACATCACACAGGCATTTAAATAACTCGGTAAATTATTTTCAATACTATGATACGCCTTTATTGTCACACCCCATATCATTAAGAAACGAGATGAATTACCTCATTTACTCATGAAATTTTCCAGATACGTGCTCGACACGACCATATAGTTCTAGCGATGAATAATAAAACCGTAACGTATTATTTTCGTAACAATCACACCAAAATTATAAGTATGAATAAGGTGGCATGTCTTCAGCTAAATGGCGTAGACTACTTACCAAAACAATTGCACAAAAATTTACGCGCTCTTTGTAAATTTTTTGGTACCATATTTATAACTCCATTTGGCTTCCTCACTACGCTTTGACTGAGCTGCACCCTTAGTTTATTGAAGAGGGTAGTTTCATATCAGAATTTTACAAAAACGGAACACTCTGTTGCAACAGCATTGAAATTGAAAATAAAGTATTAACTGTTTTTTTTTCACTGTGGTCACAGTGGCTGACCGATTGCGATCTAAATAATAAACTCGATCGATGTCTTTCGATCAAAAGCGGAAATGGATCATTGAGTGTAAGTTTAATCAACACCCCATACTCATTTTGTTATTTTTTCTATAGATCTGCAAATAGCGATCGGCGGAGCGAATCGGCCGTTTACCGTACGTTATGGACGTGTTATTTAGAAATAGCCCTATAGACCAGATTTCAAATTATATATTTTTGACAGATTTTTATAATTATTATTTCGATTAGATTCATAAAGAAACTATCCTATTGAGTTACTATGACCCAATATTATACTCATTATTAATTTAGTTATTTTATATACAGTATAATTATTCTTGAATTGACTCCTCAAGCCCCGCGACGGACACCGGTGTCCATAGGTATATACATAGGGTTTTCTCATACATCTATATATATAAGAGGGCCTTGAAGGGTAGCTTACAGCATGAATGATCGAGACAGATCTAGTAAATACTACTATCCCACAGAAAACTGATATGGAGAAACTGGTCTAACCGCTCCTTCCTTCCAATACAGTATTCTTATGTAAATCCTCAGTAATGCACTCACGACCTCTCATTTGAATGTTCATTGGGGATGGTAAGAGCGCACAATCAGTTGACTCTAGCCTACATTCTCCTATAGAAAAATATTAAACAACTTTCCTAAATATTCTATAGTTCACGAGAATATCTTGTCTCCAAGATAAATATAAAAATAGACACATGAATTTTGTTACCAAAGTTAATGCTAGTGTGATTGTTTGAATATCGTAATATCCTTTACATAAGTAACTGTTTGTCTTCTAAATCACCACAATTACAGTTATAAGGTTATAATAGATATAATTATAGAAATAACGACATAAACTATTATAGAAATAAACCAATCAGAAATAAATGGTCTCTTTACGTAGAGAACTGTTCGAGTATTCGTATCCGAATATCATTCGTTACGCCGAATGCTCGCACACGCACCCGATATTTTGAATTATTCATGACACAGATAAGTTTATAATTTGAATCATTTCGGATATACAAATGTTTTCAATACTATATCGTAATAAAAGCTATATAATCTAAACGAATATGATATTTTGAAAAACGGTAAATGACAGTGCCACGAACACAACAAGTTACATTTAAAAACACTGCATATTATTGCGATGTAAAAACGTGACTAAATGGCTTCCTTATAATTTAAACACAATGAAATTACTTATATCTCCTAACCTAATGACGAAAAAATTAAATATTTAAAATACATCTCAGCCACTGTATAAAAATCAAGCGTTGGGTAAATACAATCAATTTGGGCTTCAAACCGAATCTGACAAACCATTTTGAACCATTCCACGCAGACAATAAAGTCCACGGCACACGCCGCATAACCAGTACACAATTTAGTAAAAATTGGAACACTTTGACATAACAACCTTTGTAAATCTCATGTTAATAACACTCCGCCAGCTTCTTACAGCCATATTGAGGAACTCGACATCAGTGGCCTCACATCAATTAGTACACTGTGAAAATTGTTAATTCTGTGCGTTTTTCATGGCATTGTGTTGTCAATATTCAGGATTATATAACAGGCTTGGTATTTGTTTTAAGCTAATAAATGATGAAATGTAAAAAGTAAGGCAGACTGTTTCTTGACCTAATTTTGAGTGATATAATGGCAAAAGAATATAAATAACGAATCAGACGCTCATATATAAACAATATCAATGGCCTTCAGAACTTGAGGTTAGATATAAAACAATACTTCAGCTGGTTGGTACAATAGACACTGTTTATCCTAATTAAATTCATACATTGACATTGAATACTCATGACATCTGTACTTATGGAATTTGGGTTTATATGTAAAAGCGTGATACTATTCTCTTCATTTAATTATAATTAGTTATTAAACCTATATTCTCACCATAATATAGTCTTTATTGAATCCAGCACTGCTTTACAGACAATTACAATGTAAAAAAAAACTTGTGTGAATTAATAATAATATCAATATTTTAGATTATGGACTGAAAACCTAAGAGCAATAATAAAGATTTGATCTATGAGACTGCAGAGTTTACGCGCTGAATATTGACAACACTAAAAGAAACCTGATCCAATCAGCTGGCATTAAGCATTCTGTATCAGCTTGAAGCCGCGAATGTTATGTACATGCGAGTAAGAGTGTGGCAGTCAGGTGCCCTTCTCCCGTTTGTCATCGTCTTCGTCTTCATCTTCCTCCTGGGCCAGCAATTGTCGCGCCAGTTGTAGCGCCTGGAAATATCACAACATCTAAGTAGATTGTTTTGACATGCCTATTAGCTGAATAAAGTTCTAACGAGGGAGTTAGGACTTTTTTGTTGTAAAATTGCCTATGAGGCATGGCACGTCGTAAATTGATTAAGGTATGAGTCTGCAAATTCAATATAATTATCTGTGAGTTAGCATCAGTCCAGCAAAGCACTCATAACATTTGTTTACTGTATGAGTTGAGATTCGAGCATTAATAAATGGTGTCACAAGTTGAGACTGGCTTAATAGTTAATTGTATTAATACTTTACAAATACTACACCTGTTTACTACCTTGTTATGATAAGATATTAAGAGCTTTGTAGCAAACACTGCAGTTAGTAAATGCATAAATGGTCTATTGTGTTGGTACTGTAGCGTCAACAATGTAAGTTGATTATGCCTAATTCTTTGTAACATGGACAGTGGACACCATGGGCCATTTGATAAAAACATATAACTACTTAGGAATAATAAGCAATTATTACACCAGGACCACATTTTTTTGTTTAAATGAAACCTTATCACATATTTACTAATTGCAATTTCTGTGTACATCAATTAAGATTAGATATTAACTCATAACATATCCCATAGAGGCTTTCCATAATTTTCTACGTCAACATGATTATACATACATACACACTTAAGCCCTTTATCCCCAAAGGGGTAGACAGATGAGTAAGTAGTGCTATGTTAACAATTTAATTTTATATGCTTTTATATTGAAAGTAAAGAAATTGTCACATTTATCCTCTAGGCGATTTTTATGCCAATAAACAGTAATTGTCATTAGTTAGTTTTAGTAGTTAGTAACTTTCAAGCACGATTTTGATTGAAAATGGCAACAAATTTGAGTCACCATAAAACAAAATTTCTGAAACACACATTGGAACTTGGTCGATAGAGTTGTGACACATTAGTGTTGAAATAGTCTTTCCTTTCCGATGATGTATTTATTATAAATTAAACAGATCAGTGGGCTTAGAATGTGAAAAAAGCACGATGAGTCTCTGCTTCATTTTATTGTGATTGGTTGAGAGACTGACATATCTGTATTTGATGTTTGTGATTGATCGAGAGACCGATACGTCAGTCTTGCAACCAATCACTATAAAATAAAGCAGAGACGCATCATGATTTTTCTTTCACATTCTAAGCCCCCAGTTTATTTAAAAAAAAGTCACGATGAACGTCGACTGAAATAGTCGAAATTTTAGATGTGGCCTCTTAACAAATGTTTGCCAATTTGGACACTCCTCAAAAGTACTTTGCTTATTTCAACTGAACTATGTGAATACTCAATTTTACACTTCGTGGTTATATTTTATAATTAACTACAATGTATGTGTCTTTATGTACATAACATTTATTGGCTGAGTTACCAATAAGTTAGTATTTAAGCAGTTGTAATATTAATTATAAGGGTTTACTATTTTACTTGATAATATAAAGGAACACATAAAAATTCAATATAAAGATCTTTTATTATGATGCCTGGCCTAACACCACAACAAAAATCAAAAGTTAGTTCACACTTCAACGTCATTTTTTCATTATTAAATTAAACACTTAATAATTATAATGAACATGATCCTTTCAGAGAACATAATTGTTTCAATTGTAAACTTACAATTACACCAATTCACCATACAGACACCATCTTGAGGAAAATGATTCACGATCCCGCACCCATATATAACCTCATTAACATTCACACTGTCAAATTATGAAGTTTGAATGCCTGTTACATTAATAAAAATCATAACTGTAATATACTATTGTATGTATTTTAAAAGTAAGAATAATAAAAATGAAATAATATGTGACATGCATCTGCAAAGCTTCAAATGAGCAATATAAATACCATAATTATTTTGAAATGTTGACTAACATGGCTAATTGTATAAAAGGTTAACAATATTTATCAATTTCACACAAGGATCAAGGTCATCTTATATTGCTACAATACAAATGAGTTATGAAATGTACTACAAAAAGCAGTATATATAATATCGTCGAGCTAAATGTGGGATGTAAGACGCAACCCGCACCAGTCGTCACAAGTGACCTAAACGGGCAATCCCGCACCCACCTGGAACTCGTTGTAGTGCATTTTCCGCTTCTTCTCGAACTCGACCCGCCGCCTACGCACCTCCTCGGGCTCCTCCATCTCCTCGTCGCTCTCCACGTCCACACACTTGGGCGGCTTGTTCATACTCGCCGCGAGCTTCGCCGCTAACAAGTTTGCGTCCAACTCGTCATTTGGCTCCAAATTTCCGTCCGCCGCTTCCGAGAACGGTGTTTTGGGCTCTTCCACTTTCATATGCCCATAATCCTTGTTGGGCGGGTGGAATGTCTCCATAATATTCATCTCATCAAACCTCTGTTCCTTCGGCCGTTTACTCGTCGACGGGTTTCCATCGGAACCGTCGATGCTCCGCGACGTCTTCAATATGCCCTTGGAGGGCTTCTTTTGTAAATTCTGTGCCATTGTGTTTTTTTCAAAACGACATTTTATATTATATAGATTGGAATTACGACAAGATTAGGTTTTATTTTATTTTTCACCGGATGACAGACGAACAAGTTCTACCAAAATTTGACAGATGACAGCCGCCGTTAGCGAAATTTTTATATTGGTGTGGCAGAAACTTAAAATTACCATAGAATAATGACTAAAGCAAAATTTACCAAATAAATTCTACCAATTTTCACATATTTTTTAGTCCATTTAGTCCATTGAGCCCGTCTTTCATACATTTTTATCCTCAGTCCTAGCTCCTAACTACTATGTCGAAGTAAAGCAGTGGCTACCTTACCAAGACTTTATCGAGGAGTTTTGGCGGCAACAAAGAAAACACTTGATTAGCACAGTTATTTCAATTCACTTCATTTGAGCACTTTAATAGAACTATATTGGATAATATACCACCATAATTATGCAACATAACACTAAGTATCACCAAAATAATGAATTAAAACAAGAGCACCTCATGACACTACCAAGTTCCCGCCAAAACTCCCGCTTCAGTCTTTATTCTATCAGTGCTGCCAGATTAGGCGACTTTTAGCCATTTAGGCTATCTTGAAGAGTGTCGGGGCGACCAAAATTGCGAATGGCGACTGGACGCCGTTTAGGCTACGCGAATGGTGATTAGTCGCCAATTTAGGCTACTTCGGAAAGTTCGTGTTTTATGCATTGTTTTTGTCGAATTTGGGGATATTTAAGATCCCCCTTACACACAATTATTGAAAACTGGGGACCTTTTTTTTTTTGCTCTCCGCGGTCCCACACATGTGGGCGACTTTAGGCTACTTCGAATTTTCTCGACTTTAGGCGACTTCAACCGTCAAACATCTGGCAACACTGTATTCTATGATTTTTTCCCGGAGTTTTGGCGGGAACTTGGTAGTGTCATGAGGTGCTCTTGTTTTAATTCATTATTTTGGTGATACTTAGTGTTATGTTGCATAATTATGGTGGTATATTATCCAATATAGTTCTATTAAAGGGCTCAAATGAAGTGAATTGAAATAACTGTGCTAATCAAGTGCTTTTTTGTTGCCGCCAAAACTCCTCGATAAAGTCTTGGTAAGGTAACCACTGCTTTACTTTGACATAGTAGTTAGTAAGTACCATGGATTAAAGATAGAATGGATAGAGTTTAGCATCAATTTACTAAGAAAACCAGTGTCGCCAAACTCACACATGCGTATATTCACATACTATCAACTTTTCATTATGATTGGCCAAAATCAGCAATAAACATAAAACGTATAATACAAAATCATTTGCATTAAATTTAACCTTAATGCCATTCCATAAACTTCATATTTTAAAAATTCACATAAATTCATACGATATTATTCCTTCAGCCTGAATTTTGATTTTAATTCGATTTCATTCCACTACTCCACGCTAGATGGCATATAATGGTGATGGCATTCATAAGATCTCTATGGCTGTCGATTTAAGAAAAGTTTTTGATTGACACCAAGTACGCTAAGCATGCGTTAATAGTGTTGCACCCATATGATACCTTTTTGTAAACCTATCGATGTTTTTTATTTTATGGCTAAAAATTATAAATAACATTAATTAATGAAATTGACTTATTACAAAAATATATAATATTATTTTGATAAGCGCCGGAAAAGATGTTGAAAATATCTTGAACAAAATTTTCACTCAGTAAATTAAAATTTATTTTTAGTATAGATTTTAAATTCTTAATTTAAAATTTCAATACTGCAAACATGTATGTTAAATTACATAATGTATTACCTACACAGTATTACAGTATAGCTAGTTTGCAATAAATTATAATGAGTATTTATACATATTATAGTAATTTCACTGCCGGAGTTAAATAGAGTAAAGTTTAAGGAAAATGTCAACCGGTAATAATACCAGCCCTGTATTATATAATGCTCACTGCTGAGCACGGGCCTCCTCTACTCTTGAGAGGGTTTAAGGCCTTAGTCCACCACGCTAGCCTAGTGCGGGTTGGCAGACTTCACACACCCTCGAAATTCTTATGGAGGATTCTCAGGTTAACAGGTTTCCTCACGATGTTTTCCTTCACCGTTAAAGTGAACGATAATTGATAAATAATACACACGTAACTTTGAAAAGTCAGAGGCCTTGGGTTTCGAACCTCCGGACATTGTCTCGGTAGACTGTTCCATTCCCAACTAGGCTATCGCCCACTGTCAACCGGTAAGGGAAGAAAATATTTTTTAACGGTTGGCACAATTATGCCGGCCTAGTAGGCCGGACAAAAGACATTGAAGTTTGTTCCAGTTTAATAGCACAATTACGAAGTTCTTAACCTTTTGTTACGGGTTGAGATAGAAGAATACACTAAGCAATGGTTTCGCAAGCCAGCAGTCAGCACGTGCTTCACCTCAGGAAGTGTGAGGATGATCAAAGGTTAAACTTGTATTCAGTTATACTTTTTATATTTTTCTGTATAACATCGTTAGCTATATAATATGTATCTGCTACTATAACAGTGGGTTAAATAAAACAATACACACCTTTGAAGTTGATATTATATTTATTTACTTATCGGCTAAACTTAGCTCAAGACAGAAATACAACAAAACCGGGTTCCGGCTAATAAGGTAAGTTCTCCCACCTTACCTTATTAGCCGGAACCCGGTTTTGTTACATACTTTTTTCGTAATTTAAATACTTTTGTTGTTTAATTTCGAAAAATACCTATAAGAGTGTGTCGTCGATCCTATAATGCAGAGTCAGGAATCGCTGAGGCTTTATGCAGCTGGGGAAGATATCCTACTCTCTGGTGATGCAGGCAGTTTTAACTCTACCCGCGATAGACAAAGTGAATGATAATTGTGCCTGAGGTAAAACTCCCGGGAATGAATAGAGAACCCGCAAAATCGGCAGGCCGGCGAGTATTCTCCTGTCAACTTCCGCGAAGGATTCCTGATATGTTCATCGTGCACTAGAGTACAGGTACAGCTGATCATGGCGAACACTCCGCGGGGCCCTTGGCCAAGCCTTCGTAATTTATGGGCACATACGAGCCAGCGACGAAATTACGTGCTCACACGCTTGGTGCTGCCGCTCAAGAGGTCGAAGAGATGTCGTTCACCGGTAGGGTTGCAATCCCAACCAGAGATGAACTGAAATTGATATAACCAAAATTAGAACCAGACCACTCACAATTCTCAAATGTACGTTTTAAATCAAAGTAATATTATTACAAATACTGCACACGCAATCATAGTTTTTAATACGTATGTAGCATTTATTATTGTATACAAAAAAAACAAGCAGCTGGAAAACTGACAACACTACTCGCACTTGTTTTACAACACACGACTTGTAGGCCAAGGTACACAACCATACAGCCTTCAATCCGTTCATGTTTTACGAAAATAATTAGAGTATGGGGTTTGAAAGTTTTTATGCTACAACATAGCGGTTTAGTGAAAAATTGATAATTATCGATAACATTTTATCGACCATGCATGCACTAATTGAGTAGCGGTGACACTGTGAATTGGTGACAAATCATTCTAGAACAACAGATTTTCGTTTCCGAAAATTAACCTTATGATGAAAGAAATAAGAAACACTTTAAATTGTAATTTTTGTGCCATATTTGACATAGAAAATCAATATACGTTTTTCAGTTAAATAAGCAATAAACCAGAAAATATTACTTACCGACGGTGTGAAATACCTCTGTGGGACACATTTTTGCTATAGCTATGATTTCTGCATTCCAGAATAGCACAATAGGGCATTTTAATATTTTTAACTATTTTTTCTAGTTATTAAAGCTTTGACAATGCGCAATGACGACTGAGACCGCTCAAACGGGAGTTAGTGCTGCCTTGCTAATTAGAGGGTGAAAGGTTACGCCCACATTATAGTTCTATCTCTATCTCTGTTCTGTGGTAAGTACTGAGGATAATTAAAAAAGAAACAAGTATGCGTCTGAAGGACTTTGTATCCATGGACATGAATAAATTAACAAAAAAAAAAAATGATTTTTTCCCTAAGTCTATGGGCGACAGTAAAACAAGATAAAATTAAACAGAACAAAGAAAAGTTTATTAAAAGATCATTTGTGGATGTTGTCAATGAAAAATCATTCCCTTCACTAGGTGGCAGGAAAAAAAGTCCTAATGAACTATTTATATCACTTTTAGACTCTGATCACTTTTTGAAAGTACTAGTTGATTCAGTTATAAAAATTATTACCATGAGCAAAGCAAATGAAACTAGCATCTGTAGTAAAACTATCAAAGAATTTCTCATCCAAAACATACAAGATCAAAAAATCTCCTCTTAAATCTTTTTCCCTCTTTTATGGATTATATAAATATTGTACAATGGAATGCCCAGAGTTTAATGAGTAATCGACTTATTTTTTCACATTTTCTTTATGAGAAAAGCATTCATATTGCCATTATATGCGAGACCTGGTTGAAGTCACATCATCATATTAGTTTTAAAAATTATGAGATGGTGAGATTAGACAGTGGCAACGATCATAACGGCGTTGCTATTTTAGTACACAAAAGCCTTAATTTTAAGAAATTAGATACTTTTAGCGATAATTCCATTCAAAATAGCGCAATTCGTTTGTATTACGGTAACAATAAGGAACTGACCATAGTATCTCTTTACAGTCCCAAACTATGTTCTCCATCTTTCTCTAAACATAAATTGAACAACCTAATTCAAAGTCTACCTGAGCCCTTGCTTATTGCTGGAGACTTTAATGCCTTGCACCATAGCTGGGGTTGCATGACTTCTGATACTCGTGGATCTGAAATATTAGAATGTATAGATGATAATTTGTTAGTTATTCTGAATGATGGTCAAATGACAACAGTAGGTTCCCATAAATGGCGAAAAAATGCACTTGATCTTACAATAGTTTCTCCTGATCTTGCAGTTTCCTGCGATTGGTCTGTGCACGATGACCCTCTAGGAAGCTATCACTTACCTGTAATAACAAAAGTTTTTGTTAGAAATGTTTCTGGTAACAAACAAACTTTATTACCCGATAGTAAGCAATATCCTCAACAACACAATTATCGTAAAATTAATTGGGATACGTTTAGAACCATTTCAGATAGTTTCCTGCATAATTTTCATTATAACAAAGAAAATCCTTTAAAATCATATGAAGAATTAATGAGTCTCTTGGATACAGCTATTCAGTTATCTATGTCAATTGGACTTCGTCCTAATTCTCAAAGTCACTCCAGCACTTATTTTAATAAAAATAGAAGACCTCTACCTTGGTGGAATGCCAGGTGTGCTTCTGCTGTTGAACAGGCCAAAAATGCATATGTAAACTTTAGACGTAATTCAACTGAATCTAATTATTTACATTTCAAAAAGTTGCAAGCTATTAAAAAGTTGACCTTGAAGCAAGAAAGACAAAAAAGTTGGGAAAATCTTTGTGAAAGCTTTAATAGAACTACTCCTTTATCTAGAATATGGTACTACATGAAAATTTTTAAAAACGTAAATACAAGCTATAACTCCTTTAAGAGATTAGATTGGATTTTTGATTTTATTAGAAAATACACACCTTCCACTGTTGAGGCTGAATTAAATTTAAATAATAACTTCATTACTGCTTCGAGTTCTGATTATCTTACAAATTCATTTACTTTTGCAGAATTAAATTCAGCCATTTCCTCTAGACGTGATACAGCCTTTGGCCTCGACGGAATTCCATATAAAGTACTTAAACATTTATCAAATACTTCAAAGCATGTTTTGTTAAATATTTATAATCTATTGTGGAATAATTCAATCATTCCTTCAAGTTGGAAAACAGATTGTTTAGTACCAATTTTAAAGCCCAATAAAGAGAAAGAACTTGCTGATTCTTATAGGCCAATAGCTTTAACTTCATGCATAGGAAAAATATTTGAACAGTTGTTAAAACAAAGAATAGAATTTTTTGTAGAAAGCAATCATATTTTACCATCAAACCAGTTTGGATTCCGCAAAGGTCGTTCTTGTCGTGAAAGTATTTCTCATTTACATTTTGATGTTTTCAATGCATTCAAGAACAATGAAGTTCTAATAGGTATTTTCTTTGACATAGTTGGAGCATTTAATAATGTCAATCATCACATATTAGCTTCTGAATTATTGACCATTGGTATTCCTGAAAAAATTGTGAAATGGATTTTTAACTTTTTACATGGTAGAGTAGTGTACGTCAAATTTCAAAATCAACTTATTGGACCTAGAGTGTCTTTCAAAGGTGTGTGTCAAGGAGGAATTTTAAGCCCTTTAATATTCATATTGTATATTTATAAACTTAATTTAATATTAGGTTCAGACGTTAGAAATTTACAATTTGCTGATGATCTTGTTATTTATACATCAGGGTCTAATGTAAATGTTATTGTTAATACTCTTAATGCAGCTTTGACGAATCTTCACATTTACTTTAAATATCTGAATCTTGATATTAATATTGACAAAACCAAAATGGTGGTATTTAACAAAACTCGTCCATTTAAAATTAAATTATTTTATGATCAAAGAGAAATTCCACAAGTGTCTGAAGTAAAATTTTTAGGGGTAATTTTGACTAATAATCTTTCATGGAAAAAATATGTTGATTATATTATCGGAAGGGCAGGTAAGGCATTCAATATCTTAAAATCACTTGCAAGAACGTCTTGGGGTGCTGACCCAAAAATTTTGCTCATGTTGTATAAATCACTTGTCCGTAGTCACTTTGAATATGGTTTTTTGTGTTTCGCATCTAATGACAAACTTGTTCAGAAATTGGATGTTTTGCAAAATAAAAATCTGAGATTAATTACTGGTGCTATGAGGACGACCCCTCTAAATTCATTGCAAGTAGAGTGCAATACTCCTCCTTTGTCATATAGATTTAAGTATCTAAAATATTGTTTTCTTCTCAAATTATTTTCTATGGCTAATAATTTATTATTGAGAAAATATAAACATTTTGATAGTCAATGTTCCTTTGTTTCAACCACTAATGTACCTTATGCACTTCATGATTTTTCATTTATGATTCAACTTGATCAAAAATATAAAATTCATAGACCTGTGAACTGGGCTTGCTATACTGACAGTTTTGAAAGCAAATTTACTTCTATAGAGATAAATATAAATAACAATATGAAGCATAAAGAAGAGGTAAACAATGTTTTGGCTGAATATAATGAATATAGAAAAATATTTACTGATGGTTCCAAGTCGAGAAACGTATCGATGGCTTTCTATATTCCTTATCTGCTTTTAGGATTTGGTCGCAAACTCTCGTGTGAGTTGAGTATCTTTTCCGCTGAGGCTTTGGCAATATTATTTGCATTGCAATATATTGGTCAAGCAAATGATCAACGTTGGCTTGTTATTACGGACAGTATGAGTGTTTTATGTGCCTTACAGTGTAATAATTTAGACTGTAAAATTAATTACATTATATACAACATCAAGAGTCGTTGGTTACAATTGAAGAATCAAGGCAAAGAAGTACAATTCCTTTGGACACCCGCGCACGTGGGAGTAATCGGAAACGAGCAAGTTGATTTTTTAGCCAAGTCAATTGTTGACAGTGACAGCGGCGACAGTGTGAAAGCTGTTGATGAAGTTGCCATACCATTCTCGGACTTAAAGCTACTCATAAGAGAGTCTATTCTTAATGAATGGAAAGAATATTGGTTGACTACAACAAAGTTAAAGGTGCCTATTACGCAGCAATCAATATTGATGTGGGAAAGTGTCCTTGGTTTTGTAGATCCAAATTCAACATGCAACGAAAATTTTATACTATATTAAATAGACTTCGATTTAGCCCATCTTAACAGAATGCGCATTATTTCGTCCCCCATATGCACAGATTGCGATCAGAATGTTGAACAAACAATGAATCACATAATATTTGAATGCTCTGCTTTCAACATACAAAGAATTATACTTATTGATAAATTAATTAACACCTACGGCAAATCTGAGCTTGTCCCGCGCTCTATGCAAGAAATACTTAAAAGACAAGAGACATACAAAGCTATTTATGAATATATATGCCATACGGTAATGGATATTTAGGGAAAAATAAAGATATAATAGATGACTAATGACTTGACTTCGCTCAAAACTAAAAATGAAGAAAACATAATGAAGACTTGGCTTTGGCCTAAATATAAGACTACAAATATGGAAATAATATAATGAAGACTTGGCTTAGGCCTAAATATAACACTAAAAATATGGAAATAATACAATGAAGACTTGGCTTAGGCCTAAATATAAGACTACAAATATGGAAATAATATTATGAAGACTTGGCTTAGGCCTTAATGCACGGAATTTCAAATATGAATATTACTTATGACGAGGCTGTATGGGCTTGAGCCCTTTGCCTTCCCAAAACAAAGGGAAAATTAAAAAAAAAAAAAAAAAAAAAAAAAGTCTATGGGCGACGACGAAACGAAATATATCAAAAGTCAAAACAACAAAATTTTAGAAAATAGACATAAATTTGCCTTCAAATTCTTTGAAGATTAGCCTAACTTTACGTTAACTATCACGATGGTGGAAGAATCCAATATGAATTCTAACAAAGCTAAGGTTCGTAATTCTGCTAGATCAGTGGCACTTTTTACCAATTTTTATGATAAGAATCACACTTTATATGAATCACATATCGCTCCGGTGCTTGTCTAACTGCTCAATTCATATTCCAGACGAAAACGACTCGTCCGAAGGCGGTATACTTGTGGACAGAAGCCGATGTGCAGAAATGGCTTCGACGACACTGCAGCGACTACTATAGCCTTTACTGGGAGAGGTTTCACGAAGTGAGTATCTACTAACGAATGCAGAAGGTATTAGTCGCAATGAAGGGCGTAATAATTTATTTTTTTACTATGCTTTGGTAATTTTACGAAGAGCTCTGACAGGTGACAGGAGCATCTGGTGACAATATCTAAATCTTTTCAGCCCATTGATACTTGGCATGGACGTAAAATATTCATATTAAATGGATGAAAAATAACATTTAATTTATTGATCATGTATTGTTGTGTATCTGAATGCTCTAATACATAAAAATAAGCAAATCAAATAGTGTGGAATTCTATTATGTTCCCAAAAATAAGTGTGTCCCTGAGTACCAACCTGCAGTAGGCCAGAGAGGTGGACTAAAGCCTAAACCCTCTCAGTTGTAGAAGAGGCCCATACTCAGCAGTGGGCAATATATAATACAGGGCTGATTGCATTGCACTTACATTCCATGGTCATGTGAAAATTTACAAAAATTATAAAAGCTGTATAAAATATACATAATTATGAGCACCAAAAGCATTTAGAAATATCTCATTATGTAATTTATAAAAATAAAGAAGTTTTGAAGATAATATTCGATACAAACAAATCTGTAATTAAGGGAACATAACCTAATTTTGCTTTAATAAGATCAAAATAACTAGCTCCCATCTAAAAAAAGCTTATTCTGGCCATGCTAGGTATCAACAATGTTCATCCGGAACCCACATTTTATTATTTTTGTCACAATAAAAAAATAATAAAAATAAAATATAGCTTAGAAAAGTTTCTTTTTATCCACATGTGGCTATTGTGTTGATTTTTTGCTGTGCCCTATAGTTCATGCACATTCCCCATAGGGACATAATTAGGTGGGCCCTACAATATTGTTATAACTGGTTTTCACTGTGAAAACTGTCTGACTCTGTGGACAAAAGTCTGAGATAGTGGTCTCTTATTGAGCTGATGTTGAGTATGGAAAAAATAAATCATGTTATGTTGCTGTTTACATATGCACACTCACACAATTTATCATAAGGAGTTAGTAGAGGCTCAATGCATGCACTCACTTTTTAAATTTTGATAAGAAAAAAATATGTTTATTTTTTCATTCCAGCATGACATAACTGGTCGAGCACTAGTCCGTATAAACGACAACACTCTCCTCAGAATGGGCATCACAAACAGGGAGCACAGAGATGCTATATGGAGAGAGATCCTCAAACTACGGCTCAAAGCGGACATAGTAGAAATCAGGGACTTGGAACGAAGGCACAACTACTTTAACTACGACTTGTGACAAAGGGAAGAAGACGCGGCGAGTTTCACCAGTGTTGTGACAGTAGATAGACAATATCCCTTGTGCAAGTATCTCAGCAACTATATTTACTTAAAGTGCAGTGTTATTATGGGGTTGTACCGTGCCTTATTGGGTATATTCAGACTATTTGAAGTTTTAAATAGATGATAATTACTAAAAGAATTGTCTTTACAGTCTGTATCAGCTACAGGAAGACGGTAAACTTCCAGAGACTAAGATGCGTAAATGTTACTGCATGTATATACTCAGGTAGTGAGGTGCTGTTAGGTAACTGATTTCAATACAGTATAATTGAAAAATTCATTTAATTTGTTTGTGAAAGTTATGGACTTCTATGTAAAAGTATGTCTATGGTGTAAAGTATGATGTGATAATAATTTCACTATTTACAGTAAACAGTTCATAATCAGAATTAATTCCTGTTGATATTCTTGTACTGTAATGTATTATAAAACCTTAATTATATTTTGATATTGTATGTAAATGAACGAAATATCTCCATATTTCTTTGTGTGGAATAATTAGACAGCCTATCTAATCTATATCTATACTAATATTATAAAGCTGAAGAGTTTGTTTGTTTGTTTGTTTGTTTGTTTGTTTGAACGCGCTAATCTCAGGAACTACTGGTTCGATTTGAAAAATTCTTTTTGTGTTGAATAGACCATTTATCGAGGAAGGCTATAGGCTATATAACATCACGATGCAACTATTAGGAGCGAAGAAATAATTGAAAATGTGAAAAAAGCGGGGAAAATTATTCATCCTTGAGGGCTTCCATTGCGTGCGCTGCGAAAACGGTTCAAGATACCAAAAATATATATATGAAAGAATTATTCCTCTTGAAATGATCTAAAAAAAAGTCCGCGACAGTATATGTCTATCTTTTAAGATTAACTCACTAGAACCGTTTTTATGGTAATCAAATTTGGTCGAAGTTAATGCATTATTTGTTAAGAGTTGTAGCAACGTCATAGTTATAGAGTGATTCAACGGGAAGGTTTTTATGTACTTTTAGCCCGGAAAAACTTATTAACACGGGCGAAGCCGTGGGCAAAAGCTAGTTAATATTATAAAGCTGAAGGGTTGTTTGGTTGAATGTGCTAATCTCAGGAACTAACGAATTGATAATGACTTCTTATATTTACGCGAATGTTACGACATTGAAATAAAACTATTTTGCGGTTTTTTCGCGGTTTTTCAATAACAAAATTTTTTTTTTAAATTTTGTATATTAAAAAAATGAAGGTAAATAAGTATTGTAAACATTAACTTTTCGGACCAGACCACCAACACCTCAGTCCGCCTCGTTACCACAAAGTGCAGCAAAGCCTTCGAAACGTCGCGAGAAAATATAAATTAAAAAACCGCTATAAAATCCGCAAAATAGTTTTATTTCAATACTGAACTGATTTTGAAAATTACTTCACTAATAGGAAGCTACTTTACTCTTGAGTGCTTTAGGCTACTTTTTATCCCGGAAAAACTTTTTCACGCGAGCATAGCCGCGAGCAATACTAGTAATTAATAAAATCATTTTTATATGTGTATCATCTCACCCGAATATAGACCGAATAGCTTAGTGAGTTACACTATAACTTTAGAGGTTTTGGATTGCATACCTGGGTAAAGGAATTAAAATGTATGTAAGTTTATGAACACTAACTGTGTTAGTTGCCCCTAAGTATTCGTCCTCTATATCATGGGACAATAATTAGCTCAGAGAATTGTCGATTAACATGGTATGGTTTATCTTGTCAGAGCATGAGCTTATTTATTATGTTTCTGAAATTAGTATGGAATGTTTATTTAGATAGCTAAAAACGTAATATCTGTTTGTATTTTTATACTCGTCGTGTGTTAATAAACATATAAATTGGTAAGTATTGTGAATATGTTAAAATTGAAAGGTATTTAGTGATAAGTATTTTTATTTATAAAACCTTGCGCTGATCTTCGGTAAAGTAATTTAAATTCCTAAAGCATAACTATATTAATATTGTTATGTAATTGAGTTACTAGGCGAAGATAGCTCCAGTGAATTATGCAACTTACCCCAAAGCATTTAAGGGTAGGCTATCATGGGCCTTGTTCAATTGTTTAAGATTTCCAGTCATGGATGACGTTGATTTGTAGTCTCGGGTTTATTAATCTGGTATTTTCTCCAAAACCAACAATTTTCTCATCAACAGGCATATTCCACAATCATAGAGTTTTTTTTGATAAAAATTGTCAGTTCTGTAGAGTTCCTTACCCTTCTCCTTTGCTACAAAAACTGTAAAATGTATAGTGTGACGCTTCTTAAACTGCTCTTGCGTATCTATCTATGTAAACTAAACTGTCATTTCAATTGTTGACGTCCTAATACGTCTGCCTCAGTTCTATCGTAAAATTCGTTAATGTTACCGTGAAACAGACACGAATCCAGAATAGGGCATGTATGATTCGTTTTACATTGGGTACCTACATTTTTTTTGTTCTAGGATTAAAAAACAATCAGTGGGGCTAGGATCTGAAAAAAAAAACACGATGCGTCTCCGCTTCGTCTTATTATGATTGGTTGAGAGACTGACGTTTCGGTCACTCGATCAATCACAAACGTCAAAATACCAAAAATTGTTTTTTTTTTCACATTCTAAGCCCCCAGATGTTCTTACGTCCACTTACGTCTACAGAATTAAGAGGAGCGTGTGGTCATGTGCCCCGGATTCGTGACTGCCGTGAAAGTAATTATTCAAAAATTATGTGTAAATATAATGAAAATAATACTTTAATGTTTGATAGAACAGCTTTAAATAAGTACTGTCTGAAATTAGTTATAAAACTGTATAGATATTATATTGTTGTCATTGAAGAGATATGCGAATAATTCTGTACAATAATGAAGATATTTTATATGTTTCCTTTGTTTTATTTCGTTGCGGGAGCGAATTCACTATGATTTATAAATGCGAAAGTACATTGTAAACTACTGAGCTAATAGATATTGAATCGATATGTTATTTTCCTAAGTCTCAGTTAATTAAAAATGTGCTACTGACTTCATTTTTCAATTATTTAATTCAGTAAAATATCGTCTCGCTGTCACATTAGTACTCGGTACATTGTAAGTATTTAATAAACTTTGAAAATCATTACAACATCGCGAAGCACCCTTTAGTTATTCTAAACGGTCATATATAAATAAATCCTATACATTGATCTCATTGTCGTGCCAGAAAAGTGTTGGTGCGAGGTAGAAACTTCGAGCGTTATTTACAGATGGAAAAAAATTTGTCATTACCTTCAGCCACTTGAAGTCCCCTGCTGTCGCTGCTGAACATAGACCTCGCTCAAAGATTTTAGACGGACCTGTCAAAAGAGGCCTGTTCCCAATATGTTCCTGCCATCTTTATTACGTCGTCTGTCCATTATTGGTCTAAATTTTATTAATTACTTTAAGCTTATTTTGAATATCATAAGTTACATACCGTAAAACCTTACAAGATTGCCCATCCGATCTGAATTTGCCCAGGAAGGTGCCTGTCATAAATATGTAAATAACTGGTAACATTTTAAGATTTGTTTTATTATTTAATTTGTGTAAGAAATTTGATTATGTCTCTGGCAACATTCACTAAGTGATTGTTGGTAATGTGAGTTCAGTTGGCTGTCAGGCTTTGTCGAACATGGTCGTTGAATTTGCGGGCCAAAAGCGGTGTGAAAAACTTTTTCTATAAATCGGTTTGCAATTACAGCAGGTAAGTATTTTTTTTACGGCTATTGGTTTGTAGCAAATTAGGAAGAAAGAGCGAACTCAGTACGCTAAATCTCTCATAAATTGGATAAAATGATGGTGGGCAATGTCAAATCAGTTTTTCTGTAACCATTTTTACGACTTTGCCCACCGAAGTTATATCGCTATGGTTGTCACCTCCATGAGAACTGACATAAATAGATAGTACCTAGAGTGCGTTTTACTTTATTAAACTGAAATGGCGGGAATTGTCTTCATAATGTCCACCATCTTGTCAGAGAGGGGTGAAAATTTACGCCATCGGTAATTAAAAATTAAACGCATTATAAAACAAATTGTACCAGAACGAATGAGTATTAAACAACGTTTTACATTCAATTCGTTATTTATATTACTTGAGGTAATAATAATTTTAATACTCCTTTTTTTGCGTAGAAAAATGTGAATGAGGTAGTTTTTTTATTTATTTCAGAATGAATAATACTAAAAATGCGAGAAAAAAAAAGAGTATTGGGATCCAGACCATATCCGTTCAGTAGTTTTTGCGTGAAAGAGGTACAAACATCCATACATCCAGACATCCATACATACTTACAAATTTTGGCCTTTATAATATTAGCAAGACTAGCCTTTGCCCGCGGCTCCGCCCGCGTGAATAAGTTTTTCCGGGATAAAAGTCCCGCTTTATATATTCCCAGGATAAAAAGTAGCCTATGTGTTAATCCAGGACATGATCTACCCGTGTGCCAAATTTCAACGAAATCCGTTCAGTAGTTTTTGCGTGAAAGAGTAACAAACATCCATACATCCAGACATCTAGACATCCATACATCGATACATACTTACAAACTTTCGCCTTTATAATATTAGTAAGATAAGATAGTAAGATTGGTAGGATTTTATGATTAATATTAAAGACTGAAATACGTTATTGCAATGTACCTGCTTAGTTCCTATTGATTAACAATAAAAAGTGACAACCCTAGCTCATCCTGTTATTTGTATGAAAAATTACAAAATATTTGTTGGGACTTTGCCCACTAAATTTTGACAGGTTAAATGAACGTTTAAAAGTTTAATTCTAAGGACGCATCATAAATTGATTATTTTTCTATAATAGTCCCTAAACATTAAGAACATAAGGTAGAAAATACCGACGTTATGAAAATTTCTGCAAAATGGGCAAACTTGTAAAAAGTGCTACACATTTGGCCCGCCGTCTAGATTGAGGTGTTTATCATATAATTATACAGTCTTTGGACATTATTATACATTCTGCACAAAGAACAGTACATTTATCAGTAGTGTAACACAATAACAAATTAAAACTAATATTATTATTTTAAATATTTCAAATTGAATTAGAAAACGCAAGCAATCTGGGCAAAGTCATGAGGTTTTACGGTACATATACACTCACGCCTGTAATCCCCGAAGGGGTAGGCAGAGGCGCAACTAGTGCACCCACTTTTCACCGACATTCCGTCCCATGATGTGATAGGGGGCGAGCCTATCGCCATATCGGGCACAAATTCCAGACTCCGGACTGATACTGAATAGAAAAACTCAATATCACTTTGCCCTACCCGGGAATCGAACCCGAGACCTCAGCTTTGCAGTCGTACTGTAATACAACTACGCCACCGAGGCAAAAGTTAATATCTCCATTTATTATATGATGATATAAAACTGGGTTGGCATAATGGAATTCCAGTCCCGTGAGTGGCAGAGGGGGCAAAATGCCCCCGGCCCCTCCGACCGGACAGACTGCGAGCTCAGATATAACATAAAAAAGTTATGACTGTTATGTTATGGTGTATACGTGACTTATTTGTTGAATGTCATGGGCCGTGACAATTTTTACTGGGGCCCCATCCAATGAATTTGCCACGGGCCCCTGATGATATAGTTACGCCACTGGTGTGTCGATATGTTTATGTCTACGCCTTCTTGAAAGTAGAGTAGGTAAATAGAAAAGGAAGCATTTTAACTTTTATAACATCTTAATTTATAAAAAATAAGAGTGCGTATACGTAACTGGAATGAAATGAAATCATTTATTCGAATCCATAAAATGTTAAACATTACTTAGATTCAGTAAATTTTTACTCTACCACCAGTTCGGAAAGCAGTTTCCACCAGAGAAGAACGGGCAAGAAACTCTAGGGTTGCTCTTTTCAAAATCAGTTCAAAGCTAAGTTCAAAGGTATAAATTACGTACAGTGCATAATACAAATATACATAGGTATACAGATTTTTATTTTGTGTACCTAGAGCAGTAAGTAATCCGTAGTACAAATTTTAATACTTAATACCAAATTGGGATTAGGCATTACGAGACAAATTGTGTAAAATTAAACACAAAAAAGATTAGGTAAATTACGTAATGGGGTGAATGTACCTATGTTTTAACTGCCTCGGTGGCGTAGTTGTATTACTGTACCACTGCAATGCTGAAGTCTTGGGTTCGATCCCTGGGTCGGGCAAAGTGATATTAGATTTTTCTGTTGAGTATCAGCCCGGAGTCTGGAATTTTGCCCGATATGGCGATAGGCTCGCCCCTATCACATCATGGGAAGCATACGCACGGCGAAACTGGGAACAATTAGCTACGCCTCTGCCTACCCCTTGGGGGATAAAAGGCGTGAGTGCATGTATATTGGTATGTTTTAATTAAAATAAATCTTTATCTTGTAACTCGCGCCACACGAGACCCACGGTAATACCGGGTTAGTTGCGCGCACCAGACGTTCAGAAATAGCAATTTTAATGACTCTTTTGTTTATTATCCGCGCGTCCCCGCGAGACAACGTTATTAACACCGCCACTAGGTACCAAATACACGGCGACTTCTAAAATGCAACGATAAATTTTAAATTAAATTCTTTGCAACATGTGAGAAAGGACGCATTTTCTAGATGCTGGTAAATAACCCTGCACCTGTGGTGGCTGTGTATATTCAAATGACAATCCATAATAACAAACTTTTACAGGCGGCAGAAAATTGCTTAAAACACTGCCTAAGGCCCTTTTTAGTGCATACCAGGGACCGTGTGGCGGGAGGCTATGTGCTCATATTTTTTATCGCATTGAATGACGTCACGAGCATGCTGTTCGCCTGATGGTAAGCGATATGACCACCCATAAACAGTAGCAACACCATCCGGCACCTTGAGTTACAAAATACTGTTTGGCAGCATTCCACTGCGCTCGTTATCCTGAGACATAATTATTGTTAAGTCTCATTATGTCCAGTAGTTACACTGGCTACAATGTCCTTCAAACCAAAACACAACAGTGCATGCGCACTGCTACTTGGCGGTAGAAATAGGCATTGCGTTGGTACCTACCCAGACGGACTCTCACATATGAGAGACCTACCAGGCTACCACCAGTAAGCAGTCGTGCCGTAGGATCCGGAACTGACCTTGCATATTGCGTCTTTTTGTTTTAAATAAATCTATAATATAATATAGCAGAAAAAATTGTTTGGTTGAACACGCTAATCTCAGGAACAACCGAACCGATTTTGAAAATTCTTTCAAATTCAAATCATTTATTCAGTAATTAGGCCCCTGAGGGCACATTTACACGTCATTTTTAACAATGTTGTTTTAGTATGACGCATGTGCCAGCCATCGGCCTCCTTCCTAATAGGAAGCTACGTTACTCCTGAGTGCTATAGGCTTTTTATCCCGGGAAAACTTTTTCGCGCGGGAGGAGCTGCGAGCATCACCCAGTCTTAACGTATAATTAGCTAATGATTTATGAACTAACAGTTATATACAGAAATTTTAATAAAAATGTGTTATTGTATCTTTCCATTATTTTACAGGAGTGGCAGCATCTGTCTTCTTCACCCGCCTAAGCTAAGTCCATCTTAATATTAGCGCTTCATTCTGCGAAAACTGAAGTACGGAATCACCTAACAACTCACCATATGATGATAAATAAACTAACACTTAGCGGACCAATTTGCGATTTCCTGTTTTATAAAAAAATGTTTCGCGGAATATTTGAGCCGCATGACGTCTTCGGTAGCATGTGTGTAAAGGAGACTTGACATGAGTTGATATCGTCGTGCGGTTAAAGCTGCACAGCTATTGTAAACTACAGCAGATCATAAAGCAGCAAACAAGCAGTAAGTGATCATCAATGGTAATGAACTCATATTAGTAGGAAATCGAGGATGTCATTATCTAAAGAGGAAGCATGGAGAACAGGCAATTAATTGCACGAGACCAACAGCAAAACTTGCAATGCTAGGGACACAGACAAACCGCTGCCTACCATAGGGACAATACTCTTTTTAAGCCTCGTTTGAAGAAGGACAGGTCATAGCGCTCAGGAAACACCAACATAAGTAGTTCATTCCAGAACTTACACATACATGTTAAAAAAGAACGCTGGAACCGTACCGTTCGGGAACGGTACGACTCCAGGTGGGAGGAACGAACTCTACTGCGGTGACGAGTGGTGCTATGGTAGAAAGGTGACGATGGAACCATCTTAAACAATTCCTCAGAGCACTCCCCGTGGAACAACCGATAAAACACACAGAGAGCTGAGAGACCCAAAGTCTCTCCGCCCACTCAACTTATGGATGTCGAGAAGCCTGAGCTCCCGTCTAACAGCACGCTGATTGATTTTGATTTCAGACAGGAGACTCTCGCACTGCGGGATATTCGGCGGTGTGGCTCCTCCATCATCCAAATTCGAGTTCGAGGAAAAGAATTGAGCCAAACGATCGGCCTTCTCCTTTGTATTACGGGCCAAGCTGTTATCGTGTTTACGCAGTGGTGGGAGACTGGACTGATAAAAGTTGCCCTCCACAGCCTTGGCGAGTGACCAAAAAGCACGGCTCATGTCGGTTTTATGATACACTGGTTCTTACCATTTCAATCGATCCCATTTTCCGTTCTTGTTGTAGACAAATAAGTCGACGCAGTTGCGTGACTCCGAAATGATTTGTAACCGCACAGCGAATCTCCCCCTATGTAAATTCCTCCTAAGCTCGTTTTGAAACTTGCTCATGTGAATAAAGTTACTCAATAGATCATTAGGGATATAAATATATTTTAATAGAGATCGGGAGCGCCTTGTTTGCGCTGAATTTATATACGCGCTAATTTTATAAATTTGTTATGCTCCGCTACGAGTACTATCTAGTACCTACCTACCCATCTATATTTACCCAGTAGTTTTTGCATTTAACTCTGCAAGAGGTATCTTTCGGTGTTAACACCTTGATTCGTTGCTTTTGTATCAGGTATTTACTTTGTATTAATAATATAATTACACATTTTTATTTAATTACCCAAACGCTCAGTACCGGAGAATAAGTGTGGTTATAAAGGTGTCTCAGTAAGAGTGCACTTTTTCATTTTAAAATAAAAACAAGTTTTTATGTCTTGTGATATTTTTATTGTATTGTAATGAAGACATGTTCCGATTAAGTATGGAATATAATATCCGGCAAATGGTCCCCACGGCTTCGATGACAGGCCATTATTCTTTCCATGAAATTTTCCATGACTTTTGCACAGAGATGTGGCTGTATCTCGCCGATAACGCATTGGATTTCCGATTTGAGTTCAGGAATTGTTTCGGGTTTATTCGCGTAAACCCCAGATTTCATAAAACTCCCAAGAAAAAAATCGCATGGCGTTAAATCGCACGATCTTGGTGGTCAGTTGACATCAGAATTTCGTGAGATAATGTGTTCTGGAAATCGTTGCTGCAAAAAGTCGATTGTTTCATGCGCGGTGTGGCAGGTTGCGCCGTCCTGCTGAAACCACATATTGTCCAGATTCCTTAGACTAACACTCTACCCATACAGAGAATTTTCGAAAAGCTAGTACGCAGGTACATACTTGTTCATGACGTAAATTTCTCCCAGAACTAACAGTAAAACCTTAAAATTCACTGTTCACAACCAACGAAAAATTTGTTTACAACTTAATATTTTCCACCAGCTTTTGTTGCTGACTGTATAAACCAAGTGAGTAATTATTGTGTTGAACAGAGATAAGCAACATTGGCTTTCGAATTTAAAATAGAGTCGTACAAGTATTTTATTTTTAAACTCATCATCTCGTGCGAGTGATTGTTTTTTAATTGGTTGTGTTTTAAAAGATATTTTTTGGGCTTGTGTGTTGGTTAGTAAACATTATAATTTATAGCTCGTGTAATTACTGGGAATCAACATCAAATGAAGCTTAACATCTAATGTCTCAAGGTGACGAGCACAATGCATTGCCACAAAGTTTTTTTGTTATTTAAGGTTCGGATGGTGCTGTTAATGAGCACCGTGACGCTGGCTCTTTACGCCATCCAGTAGTTAATATATATAAAAAATCTAAGCTAAATCAAAGGTGTTTCAGGGAAAATTATCAACATAATATTTGACTTGACAGTATTGGCATACCTACGGATTTATTCTATGGATTCACTGCCTTTTTTTTCCCTCTTCGGCGCATTAGGGACGGCTGCGGGCTTCCTCTGACTCAAGTGTCTAAGTTGTCGTCCGCAACCGCCCCTGCGCGCAAAAGTCCTGCACCACGCGTGGCTCCTGTAGGTTAGGCTGTTTCTAGGGTAGGCAAAAAATTTTTTAGGGTGGGTATTGCCTACCCTTGTCTCTCCCGGTAGCTACGCCAACGCTTGACAGTTATTATAAGAAAAACGCTATTGGCGAAATCACTGATAAACGGTGGAAGCCACAAAAGGAAAAGAAGAAGAAGTAACAAGTTTTCTGTTACTTATCATCTTCAAAAGATTAAATATAATTGTCATATTATTATAGCATTGGTTATTAATTGCAGCAGTAAGCGAGACTTCATTAAATGCTGGTGTGTTTGCCAACATCAGCAGTTGTCCAGCTGGCCCGCCTGCCGCCCGGCCGCCAGACGGCAGACCGGCCCGCTCCAAGGCCCCGCACTAAATCAACGTCCGACAATCACGATATTATGAACTTGAATATAATCATTTTGAATTATTTTCTACTAATTAATGAGATGGCATTTCGTATTACAGTGCGTACTTCAAGTTGATAGCGTAGAAATTTTTATGAAGAACTGTTAGAAAATAATTCACCGTTTTAAATCGAGCGATGATTAACATAGAGTGCATACCTACAAGAGATACCTACGTAACCTATGTGTCTATTTCTTTTGTTTTGCTCAAGAAAGTACCTACCTACATCTACCACAACCTTTGTCTACAAACCTAGGTACCTATGATTAGGCAGTTATGGTACTACCTACCACTCGGAGCAAAACCATATAAAGCCTTCAACGGTATACTAGCCTTTTGGTTAGTATGCCGTTACTGCCCCGATTTTTTAATTTTTTAATTGCCTCAAATGACGAGACGAGCATGCCGTTCACCTGATGGTAAGCGATACGACCACCCATAAACAGTAGAAACACTATCCAGCACCTTGAGTTACAAAATACTGTATGGCATTCCACTGCGCTCGTCATCCTGAGACATAAGATGTTAAGTCTCATTATGTCCTGTAGGTACACTGGCTACAAAGTCCTTCAAACCGAAACACAACAGTGCATGCACACTGCTGCTTGGCGGTAGAAATAGACATCGCGGTGGTACCCACCCAGACGGACTCTTATATATGAGAGACCTACCACCAGAAAGAAATTAATGAATTAGAACACAAATCATAAAATGTATCAGAGATGTGAATGAAAATATTCTGTAATCCAAAAATAAGTCCGAGTAAATGTGTCATTTGGTGAGCAACGCTGGATAAATATTATGAATGAATACAGTCGACTGTGAATGGTTATAACGCAATTTTTGAGATGAGGGGTTTATAAAAGACCAGTACTCAGCTCTCGACAGACTTCAATCGCTTTATGCTACGTAGCAGACCCGTATGACATGAGATTTGATAAACTGTCTTACCCCGGTGAACCAATGAATAATTCAAGACTTTGTCATCATTCAAGGAAAAACTACGTGGTCATAATTATCAGCCATGAAGTCCACTGAACTGAACACATAGGCCTCCAGGTTCAATCCAGATTTCCAGCTCCGTGGTATCTAGAGATGATACGAATTCCTCGGATTGCTACCAAAACCGTTACTGCTGCATATTGCAATGACGCAAACACGCCCCAGGCTCAGAGGTGACAGTGGACCCGCTACGATTAAATAAACAAAGACAACCTCCTTAGCTTCATCTTCTTTGTCGGTATCACTCTTGACAGAGTGGTCGTGGTCACTACTTCAGGTGTTGGTAAGCTTCACAACGCGGCGCCACTCTTCTCTGATGGCCGCTTTAGCTTTATATTAGTGTGCATATCAGTAAGCTTGCGACCACATAATATTCTTATAATAAAGCCATTACCTCGTCCGATATAACTATTTATGGTCCACTTTTGTAACAAAGTATTTGAAATTATTTATTTTGTAATGATTCAATGTCGGTTAAAATAGAAATTTCAATAAAATACGTTTATTAATTTAAAATGAAACTTTTTATTGCTGTAGGCTTATACGTGCCATATTGAACAAACTGTATTTTTTACATGGAAAGACGCTGTCTGCGGTAAAAATGTGCGAATAATTTATATCGAACATCGATTATTACATTGTTATATTGGCTATTTATTGGTCAATGATGGAAATGGGAAACTATTCAAACCATTTTTTATGTGTTGGTAATTTTCTATAATAATGAGTGCTAAGTTCCTTGTGGGTTTTCCATTTAGGTACCGAGATTCAGGCAGCGTGAGCTTTAGTACTTATGAATAGTGGATTGTACAGTTTTATTGGTAAACTAGCATTTGCTCGCGACTCTGACCATGTAAATAACTTTTTCCGGTATAAGAATCCCGCTATATATTTTCCCGGGATAAAATGTAGCCTATTCCAGACTATAATCTAACTCTGTGAGTCATCCAAATCCGTTCCGCCACCCTAACGTGATTGGGTTACCAACATCTATCCAAACTTTTGCATTTATAATATTAGTATCTCATTATCGTGTAGAATATCATACACGTTAGCGGGTCAAAATACATTCATAGTGTTAGTTGAGGGAATCGAACCACAGTCCAAGTTTCTCAGACTATTCTCCCGCTGGGTGCTTTAGATCATTTGCGAGTTATAATTAGTGCTACAAGCAAATACTATTGTCACTAACTAAAATAGGAAGTAGCCGGGACTCCCGGCTTATGCGTAACGAAACAAATTAACGTTCAAAGAAAGAACCACATCCAGATTTATGTTGATTCATTAGGAAATTAAAAATAAGACGTTATACTGATTTGAAATACGAACAACTTTTTCACACATCTAATAGGTCCCTTCCCTGTAGGGTGGCCGAAGCCGCCTCCCGTGCTCCGAGCTCGTAGTCCGTAGCCCGTAGACCCGCAGTGAGTCCGCCACCGCAGCTCAGTGGACACGCGCCCGCGTTCCTATCCGCCGGTTACTTCGCATTGTCACGCGATTGTGTCGTGTTGTGATTGTTTTTTGAATGATAAAAGTGAGGTTTGTATTTATGAATATTATTTCAATTAAGTAACCGAGCATAAAGACAAGTGAATGGTTGAAAACTGGCCAGTTCCTAGTTTTCACTTATATGCCTCTTAAACATGCAATAAAGAAATATGTTTACGATTCATTAGTCATTATAAGTTAACTAAATTATTTTGTTAAGATCTTAATTAATAAAAATATAAAAAAGAATTACACATGATATTTGAAAAAAAAAATTATCTTTATAACTCCTTCTTTAAAATAATTGAAACGAACGCAACTGACATTCAAAATAATTAAATAGTATAATTCGATTAAACCAGCCAAAATTAGCGAAACTAATTACTAAAACAATTTAAAAAAATATTGCCTAATAGTATCGTCTCTTACCATCAATCAAAATCAACAAAACAAATTTGAATTATAATTTGTCGCGTTCTAATAGTAAGTGCAAATAAAAAGTATTCTATTTCATATAGCACGAGAATTACCTATGCCACATTACAGTAAGTGCCTGACTGGGTAATAAACACGTTGCCGAACACACCTTAGGCATCCCTAGGTCGACTTAAGTGCAGAAACACAAACAAGATTATAATCTTTAACACCTTATCGTAGACTGCCTCGGTGGCGTAGTGGTATTGCGTACGCATTACGAGTACGATTTGCGCGCTGAGGTCCTGGGTTCGAATCCCGGGTCGAGCCAAAAAAATTGTGACTGGGTTTTTCCATCTTAAAATTTACTCAGTCGCAGCTCGGAGTCAGGAAGTTGGCGGTGTGATACCCCCGTGCCTCGGAAAGCACGTAAAGCCGTTGGTCCTGCGCCTGATCTCTCTCCGGTCATGTCGGATTGCCGTCTCACCGGACTATGAGAGTGAAGGAATAGCGAGTGCACCTGTGTATTGCGCACACACTTGTGCACTATAATATCTCCTGCGTACCTGGCTGATCTCCGTTGAGATTGGCCGCCGTGGCCGAAACTGGCTAGGAGGATTTTCAAGTTATATTTATTTTAATGGTTTTATTAAACCACTTATTCGCCGTAGTCCTGTAATAACAAATTCAAATATCGATCCGTGCGTATCCGTGGTTTCTCTTAGATTTATTAATAAAGTAATATGTTAAAGGCTTGTATCATAGTATTAAAGTGTAACTATAAAATTATCTTCCTTATTTTCAAACACAAGACAAAAAGATAAAGTAAATATATTGAGTTAAATAAATCATAACGAGTACATCTGCTCGTCAATACATTGAGATGCACTGTTTGTTATTAGAATCTTGTTTCGCGGGAATTTTATTACGAAACTAGCTTTTGCCCACGGCTTCGCCCGCGTTAATAAGTTTTTCCGGGCTAAAAGTACATACATAAAAACCTTCCCGTTGCATCACTCTATCCAACACATTTATTTGGATAAAGATTAATATTATGACGTTGATACAACTCTTAACAAATAATGCATTAATTTCGACCAAACTTGATTACCATAAAAACGGTTCTAGAGAGTTAATCTTAAAAGATAGACATATACTGTCGCGGACTTTTTTTTAGATCATTTCAAGAGGAATAATTCTTTCATACATATATTTTTGGTATCTTGAACCGTTTTCGCAGCGCACGCAATGGAAGCCCTCAAGGATGAATAATTTTCCCCGCATTTTTCACATTTTCCATTATTTCTTCGCTCCTAATAGTTGCATCGTGATGTTATATAGCCTATAGCCTTCCTCGATAAATGGTCTATTCAACACAAAAATAATTTTTCAATTCGAACCAGTAGTTCCTGAGATTAGCGCGTTCAAACAAACAAACAAACAAACAAACAAACAAACAAACAAACAAACAAACAAACAAACTCTTCAGCTTTATAATATTAGTATAGATTATTTGATCTGGACGGTATACGAACCTCCAGTAAATCTACGTTAAGTACGATATATCTTTTGCGTTAATTGTAAAAATACGCAGCTTGAATGTATTTTTCCCGCCGTTGTGATAAAACTGATTTAAATAAAGCTTTGATTTTTAGTAATTTTCGATTCAACAAACTAACATACACTTAACACTTAAATAAACTTAGTAGTTACTTATCATTACTTACTAACATGCCAATATTGAGATATTAAAAATCATTATTCTGATAATATGCATCCTGGATTTGATGACTCAATATCCTAGGCCTAGCCCGACGTTCAAATGATCCAAGTACTGAAGAATACAATTTCAAGACAATTTCTCGATCGACTTAATGCTATCACCATGGTGGAACGGCTGGATAGCCAGCCTATCCAGCCGTTCCACCAAGCTCGAAGCCGCATTATGACTACAATATGGTTGATACAATATTCTATGCATGTCGAAAAACGCTATTCAATATCGCCTTCATAAGTGATCAGGAGACAGGTCAAGTCAGTCATGAACTCATTCCCTGATATGTATATTATAATAATTCGACGCGTCTCTACCACTTGAAATAGTTAATATCTTGTGCATATAGTGTTGTTCATTTTATGGGTACGTTTTTTCCTAACAAAAGTTTATATGAGTTCTTCGTGGCAACCATAAGGTGTCACGGAGTCACTGTCAACTTGTTGTCGAGAAACTATACATTAAGAAACTGACAAGCCTCAACAACTTTCAATTGCGTGACGTCGTACTATTTTAGTAAGGCAGAAACACTTAAAAATAACGAGTTATTGAAAAAGTGTTTATTTATGTTTGTAGAAGTTTGGTAAAAACACCTATGCTATATAAAATAAGCCTATCGCAGATTCTACGGAAATGATTATAGCTGTCTGCCTCCCATAACTCTTGGAGAACACGTGGCGCGTATGACACGGATGCTACGTAAATCTCGAAAGTCAACAAATAAAGGCAACAGACTCTTTTCCGACGATCGATGGTCTGTTTGTTTTGCATGGCCTATAACGCTTGTACTCGATCAATATTGTAAAAGGCCTGCGAATCAGAATAGTTGGGATGGGAAGGTTATCGTTCTTTATACTCGATGGAAATTCTCGGGAGAGCAAGTTCCATGTTCATATACAATGCTTAAATAATTAGATAGTAATGCGGTCTGCGACAACTTTATTGCAACTGCAATTAGCGAAAATTCCGTTTTGAATATTATTGTAAAATAAAAGCCACGTTTTAGACAATGTTCTCTATATAATGAATGGTCTAATTTTTGGCCTGAAGATCCGGCATTAGTATGGTACATTATATGATAAGGCAGGCTGCTGGACGTACAATAACAAATTATATAAACAAACCATTAAACTTCACACACACACACACATCACAACTTTATCCTCGAAGGGGTAGGCAGAGGTACAGGGCGCCCACTTTTTGCTATGTGTGTTCCGTTCCATGATGTGATAGGAAGCGAGCCCATCGTCATATTGGAAATAAATTCCAGACCCCGAGCTGAGACAAAAGAACACGCCACCTAAGCAGTAAAGGTTCACATCGTTCTTTCATTCCTAATTCATTAGGTATAAGGGTTTATAGGCGGTTATCACTTTCCATCAGCTGAAAGTCAAATGCTGTAAAAAAGTGTACTATGATCACAGACACACATTCGCGCATTTTTTTTATCCCCGAAGGGGTAGGCAGAGGCGCAACTAGCGCACCCACTTTACGCCGTGCGTATTCTGTCTCATAATATGTTATAGGGGGCGAGCATATCGACAATCAGGTACAAATTCCAGACTCCAGGCTGATACTGAATAGAAAAAACCCAATATCACTTTGCCCGATCTGGGGATCGAACCCGAAACCTCAGCATTGCAGTCGTACCGTAATACAACTACGCCACTGAGGCAGTCGTTATGATCATAATATAAATATTAATGATTTATTTATAACACATTTTAAAATCATGAAAATATAAAGTCCAAGTTATTAGTGTTAATAGGATCAGACATCAGAAGTTTGTTTAAAATGAAGCACAATTAACGAGGAGATGCTAAAATTGTCGTCGTCGCAAAAACTCCCGTCTTTGATGATATTTTTATTTTCATACGCCAATGTCACGTGTGCCATATTTTGGTTAATTATAATTTATGATTATAATAATAATATTTAATGATTTGATTCTATGTCGTATAAGAAAAAAAAACACAATATATTAAATCGGTTTTTCACGTTAACAACTCTTTCATGTCAGAAATAAGCAAAAGTATTGCAAAGGTCTGCATATATACACTCACGCCTGTTATCCCCGAAGGGGTAGGCAGAGGCGCAACTAGTGCGCCCACTTTTCGCCGTCATTCCGTCCCATGATGTGATAGGGGGCGAGCCTATCGCCATATCGGGCACAAATTCCAGACTCCGGGCTGATACTGAATAGAAAAAGTCAATATCACTTTGCCCGATCCGGGGATCGAACCCGAGACCTCAGCTTTGCAGTCGTACTGTAATACAACTACGCCACCGAGGCAAAGGTCTGAAACTCCCATAATACAAATTCGACGATGTCTTTCGGTGATACAGCCTACGTTACGTATATTTAGTTTGTAGACTCACAACACTTTAACTGCTAGCTGCAGGGCAAACAATTTGTGCCCAAGCCAATATCCGAGACGTGATATTACATCCAGTTAGACCCGCTAAACCCGTCTTCTTTATTTTTTTTTGTTAATGGCCCTACTGCCAGTAGCTTGACGCGAGTCGGCTTTTCTGGCCACATCGGTCTTTAGGGTGAACGCAGAAAGCGCTCGCAACCCTTTGATTTAAGTGATCAAGCTGAGGGCAACCCACTAACGGGTTACGAACCTCGGCTCAGGACGGCCACTGAGAGAGGATGAGACATCAACGATTAAGGAACCCGTCTTCATCACAACATAGTATGAAACAAAGTCGCTTCCTGCTGTCCGTCTGTCTCTATGTAGGTATGCTTAGATCTTTAAAACTATGCAACGGATTTTGATGCGGTTTTTTAATAGATGAGTGATGCAAGAAAAATGTTTATATTATTATGTACTTTTATATCGAAAAAACTTATTAATTCAGGCGGAGCCACGGGCAAAAGCTAATCTAAATTATAAATTACAAACAAATTATTCATGACCCATTAACACCGTATGAATAATCCCATGTCTCAGCATCGTTTGTCATCCATAAATCGAAAGTCATAAGTAAAAATAGAAGTTTAATTTTGACACACGCGGGTAAAATGAAAAAGCACGGTTCATAAATATAATGTAATATTAACGAGAACCGACGTTTATCTTCATAATGTTTCCGCGAAAGAATAATGTTTATCTATTCACATCAAATTGTGTCAAAAGAGTTAAACAAACTCGTTTTTGTTTGACGCGGCCCACGTGAGCCAGATGGCGAATGTCCTGGACGATATGGTACCGATCGCGTTTTATTTGCTTATTCGCGCTATTCAGTGCGCGAAGTCCTATTAGTCGAGATTCTATATTAATCTAGTAGTGGAATGCTGTCTTGTCTCAAAATACCATGCAGTTAGAACAACCTTTCTAAGGAGCAACCATGTCAATATAGCGTTACTCAGTTTTTCCAGAACATACCAGAGTTACTTATTGCGTCGTAGCTACCTGATGATAATCGGCAATCCTCGATTTGTTTCAATGTTAGTAATCCTAAATAGATACAAAAATAGAGTACAGTCAATAATGGAGTCCGCGTCGCGTCGCGTCTTCTCCTTGATCTAACGGCAATGCGCACATTGTTTATGGAGCGGGATATTCTGGGTTCTAAACTCAAGTTCGGCAACACTTGCATGAGTTTTTATAACACTATTTGCCAAGACAATTTTTTTACTGCAGTTAAATGACGAGACGAGCTTGGCGTTCGCCTGATGGAAACCGATACGACCGCCCATAAACAGTAGCAACGCCGCACGTATGACGTAAATTTAGATTACAAAGAATTGCGTGGCACTCCACTATGCTCATCACGCAGTAATTACCTACGCTGGCTACATGTCCTTCAAACTGAAACGCAAGAGTACATACACACTGCTACATGGCGGTAGAAAAATACATTGCGGTGGGACCTAAACAGAATATGGCCCCTCGCATACGAGAGACCTAGCACCAGTAATCAGATCCCGGTTAGTTTAGCGTCAGACGGATGTCAAACCTAAATTGAATTCTCTGTACATATACCTATGCAGAATCTGGAAACGAAATCACTTATGAACATAACCCAAGTCAGCGGTATTTGGGCAGTAAAAAATCATTAAAGAGAGAAACCAATGAGAATTGTTAGCCTAATCGATGATATCTATCTATGTATGTATGCTCCCAGTAAGGTCCATGCCCCATTAGGTGGGTACCCTCAGGCCTCGGCATAGTCGCTTAAATGTAAGGGTTGGAGAGTCTTCCCCCGAAAGACCGGTGAAACTAAAAAAGACTGACTCTCCTCAGGATATCAACAGTTGCGCGCACAGAAAATACCTATGTTTCACTAGGTGTTGGTCGCGGCTTTGCCCGCGTGAAACAAAACAAAAACTAACAAAGAGTGGCATAGCAACTCTTTGTTGTAAATTACGCCGATGATAAAGGTCAGTCGGCGAACCACAGCGCTGAGAATTGTTTTGGACGCTTGCGACGTCGCGACCGGATGGCGTACGACAAAAACAATCTACCTACCTCTATCTGATATATTATGAAGAATCAATAGGTTTGTCTCTTTTTTTTATGGCATCGAATGACGAGACGAGCATGCCGTTCGCCTGATGGTAAGCGATACCAACCATAAACAGTAGAAATACCATCCAGAACCTTGAGTTACAAAGTACTGTGTGGCATTCCACTGCGACATAAGATCATTCTGAGACATAAGATGTTAAGTTTCATTATGTTCAGTAGTTACACTGGCTACAATGCCCTTCAAACCGAAACACAACAGTGCATGCACACTGCTGCTTGGTGGTAGAAAAAACATTGCGGTGGTACCCACCCAGACGGACTCTTACATAGGAGAGTCCTACCACCGGTATGTGTCTTGTTGTTCTGTCTTGGTTTATTGATGTTTAATTACATTACAAATATCGGTTGTATTTTCATGCTTTGTCTTATTATCTACTACTACATTTATGTAGAGTCAAATCTGGCTTATTATTTACTAACCTTTATTATAAAGAGGAAATAATGATAGAAAACAGTGTAGCAGATATAATTCTTAGAATTAAATCATGAATGACAAACACTGCGAGAATTTAAAGGCGATATAACAACATAATAAACGGGATCCTTAGGTCAAACGTGGAAGACAAAATGTCTTCGTAGAGACCCACTCCTCAGAGAATTTCAGGTCTTATATCACAACCCAATTGGTGCACAAACTGAAGTTTAACAACTTGCTACTACTGGGCCTTCTCTACTAGAAGAGCTAAGCCCTCTTCTAGTAGAGAAGGCCCGGTGAAACAATGTTATTTTACCCTGGGCGGTCTCTTCCATAAGGTTTTAGTAACACTTATACAAATAGTATTTTATCAAAAGTGTCACAGTTTTATTATGTGGGAATTATTTTGTTGTACATTTTATGATAGTGATTCAATAGATCTGATATGCGAACGTGACGCCTGGACAAACCCGCTGACAATAGCTAGTTAATAGCGAGTAGTCGACACTGGAGCTATGGCGTAAAACATGTGTTCAATCCCGGGAAGCCACTATTGGCACACGCCGCCGACAATCACAAAACATATTGTGCAGCTCAGTTTAAACGTGATTGCGAAAACCACAGCGACACATTTTGTATGAAGCGCACGTCATGCCGACTTGGTTACTGTATATAATGTATTTAAGGAAATAGATTTCGGTCCTACTTTTTAACCGACTTAAAAATAAATAGATAACTTTGTTAGAACTCCTCTATTACACCAATCTAATGAATTACAAAATGAGCATATAATGAACATTTACTTTTATTCCCACCTGAACATAATTTAGCGGAAATTGTAGTCTATTCTACTAAGAAAATGGTTGATTAATATTAAAAATTACGATCCAAAAGTTTGTTAGCACACAAATAAACATTCCCCGAATTAAAATCCTCCGTACCGCTATAAATTTAAACTCAATTAATAAAATTTGCGCGCCGCCCACGCGCTGCATTCTCCTCGCATCACAAACCGAGATGAAGCGCGGCCCAATTTTTTTCACTAAAACACCCGGCGCACAATTAAATTCATACGTTAATGGATTCTGGGAAATCAAACAATATAACTCTACTACTTTGAAAGTATCGCCAATGTCTTTTTATACTACTGTGCACGTGCTACTCGAATGATGGTAACGGTATAAATGGGTCCAAAACAGGAGTTACGAACCACACAGAACCATGAATTATAAGCAGAAGTATTACATGTGCATTGAGCATGTACTGCGTTTATGGCGTATTTAAGACCAACCATATTTTTCAACAACCACTACTTTGAGTATCAGAAACCATGACGAAAAGATAGAGTCGCCACAAATGAGGATAAACATTTTTCGCTTGTATTTTGCTATTTACTAAAAAGGCTGCCGTCTTTCTAGTGTATAGGAAAACAATAACAACTATTGCTGCCTCGGTGGCGTAGTTGTATTACGATACGACTGCAGTGAGGTCTCGGGTTGGATCCCCGGATCGGATCAACTGGTATTGGGTTTTTATAGCTTTTCTATTCAGTATCAAGCCGGAGTCTGGAATTTGTATCTGATATTACGATAGGCTCGCCCCCTATCACATCATGGGACGGACTGCCTCGGTGGCGTAGTGGTATTGCGTACGCATTACGAGTACGATTTGCGCGCTGAGGTCCTGGGTTCGAATCCCGGGTCGAGCCAAAAAAATTGTGACTGGGTTTTTCCATCTTAAAATTTACTCAGTCGCAGCTCGGAGTCAGGAAGTTGGCGGTGTGATACCCCCGTGCCTCGGAAAGCACGTAAAGCCGTTGGTCCTGCGCCTGATCTCTCTCCGGTCATGTCGGATTGCCGTCTCACCGGACTATGAGAGTGAAGGAATAGCGAGTGCACCTGTGTATTGCGCACACACTTGTGCACTATAATATCTCCTGCGTACCTGGCTGATCTCCGTTGAGATTGGCCGCCGTGGCCGAAACTGGCTAGGAGGATTCATGGGACGGTGTACACACGGCGAAATGTCAGTGCACTAGTTGCGCCTCTGCCTACTTTTCGGAGATAAAACGCATGAGTGTGTCTGTATGTATGAGACAGACAAATAGTGCCTCTATACTAGCCAACATTACACCCAGCTGTAGTAGAGAGGGGAGGGGGAGCTACGTATCAAATAGCGGCAACTCGCCTCCCCATACATTGCAATCATACTCACAATGTGAAAAAAAACACAATTGTGAAACCAAAGACAAAAAAACCCAGCTGATAACTACTAACCAGAGCTACTAGCATCCCAATCGCAGGATTCCCCCTGATACCTATTGAAACTAGAATAGAAACAATAACATAAAAATAACAACTAATGTCATGAACTGCTAAGAATGTAGCAACCGCGTTAGTTCACGCAGTCACACAATAGACTCGGATTAGTGGTCGACAGCTGCGAACAGTCATTATCTTTGATCTATTGAAACCTTTGTTACTTGTTTGTTACAGATTTCGCTGAACGTCATGAACAAAAAATCACATAAGAAGAAGGTATGTTTGAGTTTTTGTGTTTTCGTCTTTGCCAAATCATTGTATTTGATAGTGGAGTGCAATGAGATAGAAACGGATAGAATGTTATAACTTATATAACTTGTCTCGTAGTCTGTCTTGCGTCTCGCATCATCAATTGCGTGAGAGAGTAAATGAGCCATTTTGCCATTTCATAGTGCTGCGTTAATCAACAATTTATTTTACATAACGATTTCAGCAGACCCAGTATAAACCCAATTTGATTGTAGTCTCATTGTCATTTGTTGGAAGATAACTGTGACTGCATTTAATTATATTTAACACTAGACTTCTGCTAGCGGCTAGGCCCGCGCGAAAAAGTTTTTCCGAGATAAAATATTTTCCCGTGATAAAAAGTAGCCTACAGCACTCAGGAGTAATGTAGCTTCCTATTAGTGAATTTTCAAAATCGGTCCAGTAGCTTTTGAGTTTATCCGTTACAAACAAACAATCAAATCTTACCTCTTTATAATATTAGTAGTATAGATTAATAATTATACAGTTAGTCGTAGTGCAAGCCATGCCCATAGTCAACCGTTACTTGAAGTCCGTGTTTATTTAACCTTTATCATAACATGCAATTTGTCCTCCACCCGCGAGTGGATGTACTCACATTCGTCCGAGCCAACAATGGCACGCCAGTAACTGGCGGCATGTTGGCAGCCCGGTAGCGTGAAATTCTGACACTTGGCAGGATCGGCGCCCGCGAACCACGTACCCTAATAACTCGTCATTATCATTGTTACATTTAACTGCTATCGTTTCTTTAGTCTTATAGTAGCACTCCAGGCCTGGTAACTGTCCATTCTTTATTCACACACAAAAACCACATTTGAGATGACCAGAATTTAACTTTTGGTGATATTATAGCGACAGTCTCAACATACCATGAGTAACAAAAAGACTTTAAGAGAAGTGGATGTTATCTAACGTAACTCCAAGTTCTGTGTTGTTTTTAGGCAATCGTATCGATTACCAAGGCGACAGGCGAGAGGCTACCTCGACTAATCACTTCATTCTGTAGAAAACTAACGTCATCACCATCAGCCACATAATGTCCTGTGCTGAACATAGATCTCTAAAGAAAAAATAAAATTAAACTAAATTCTAAGTAGCCTTATTCCCATGTAAAGACAACAGTGTATCACACGTGCCGCACACTCGTGTCGACATCGCAACCTTCAAAACTCTTTCCATTAATAACTATTATATCAACGTATGGATAACTTTGCCAAATTCCCGTATTTCCCTAGGACAGTTTTATTTTTAGCAAATTTGCGATGTCCATCTGGGTTAGTGATTATATTTAATATAACACAAATTTAAAAGGAGCAAGTTGTCCGTATAAGAATTTTCTATATAAAGCAATCATAGAGCCGTGCAAAAATGGGCCGTATCGACTTAGTACCACTGTGTCACAGAAAACCAACCTGATGCTATTTGGATTCGTATTGATGTCAATATACGATCTCAAACCTCAATCTAAACATTTGATCCGATCCTGAGAACAGACCAATCAAAATAAGAGATTCATTGTAATTATGTCCAAAAAGCTCTAATCCGATTGGTCCATTTTTGGGATCGATCGCAAAAACCAGTATTAGAATAACTTTGTTCAGGTTAATTGAATATTTTGTACGCGACTGTGTTACTGTGCGTTGACGTATGCATTGTTTATTAATTATAGTTCACTTTAACGGCGAAAGAAAACATCGTGAGGAAACCTACATACCTGAGAATTTTCCCTAAGAATTTCGAGGGTAAGTGAAGTCTGCCAATCAGCACTTTGGCCAGCGTGGTGGACTTAGGCGTACACCCTCTCAGTAGTAGAGGAGGCCCGTGCTCAGCAATAGGCAGTATATTATATAGGACTGATTGCATCCCATTGCATAAGCGACTCTACAAATTTCAAAACGTGATTACAACAAATGAAGATTATCTTATTCTTTCTTTCTTTCTTATTTTGCTTGTGAATGGCTGAACTTGTCGAACTACATAAGTAATACATAATATTTAATTTTAAAAGACGAACCTAGCAAAATCTCGTGCCGTATCTAATATGAATGAACTCTCGCATTTGTTTCAGAGGTTTACCTGACAAAAAACTGGCACAATAATTTCCAAGAACAAAATAAAAAAAACCTGTTGAAATATTTTACGAACAATACTGTTACTATGTAATATATTTTTGGAAATGTACCAATGTTTTGTAAATGGTAATTATCAATATTTTCTTGCTAGTTTTTCCCACTTTTTTCAATGATAACACGTTCCTAGCGGTGGTAGTTGACCCTACTCTACTCCAATTTGGGGTACTTACAATACAACATATTGCTTTTACCGTGTTGCTGAACCGATTTGGTTTAGATTATTTATTCGGTCGTCAGACTAACTTCAAAAGCCTTTTATTTATATCCGGAAAACAAATAATAATGATCGACTTAAAATACTTCATTTGCCTGAACAGTAAAGTTTTCGCAAACAAGCAAATTCGGGTCAGCAGCGGAAAACACTGACCTTTACATTTAAATATATTTTTCTCAACGAAAGACCTTGGGTCCATTGAGTGAAAGAAAATAGAATGAAGCCCATGCTTTTTATTTGATAAGAAATCCGAGCCATCGCCACAATGTCACGAATCATGAGCGCATTGCTGTCTTTTAAGGATTAAATATTTATGGGAACTATTTGGGCTTCCTACGTTATCACTTTGCACGCATAAAACGAACCTGAAAATTGCCACTTCAGTTGGTTTTTCTAGGATTGTTATTGTAATCAAATGGCAAGTTCATGCTGGAAAAACTCACCTCCGCCCCTATTCATTATTCCACGTGTTATCTTCTAAAGCCTGTCTTATATATAACAGGATATTGGTCCAAGGACAACGGTAAGACCCAGTGCGGTAAACAAATGTATATTACACTGTAACTATGCCAAAATTTTAACCACCGTCTCCTAGAAACAGTAAAATTAAATTACAAATCCACTTCAAAGATGTTTAAACCATAAATATATAAGAATGAGGAAAACAGCTGTGCCATTTGCAACAAAGAAAATTTGGTTTGTAGCAACAAATTATGAATGTTATGAGCAAGTATAACGCATGCACAGTTCAAAGAAAAACCGTAAAGCAAACCTTTTGACGTCGCGTCAGAGTTGGCAGGCTTCGAGTACGGGGAAAATAGGACATGGGATGTCTCCTTTATATCGTCCATCTGAATAAAAATAAAGACTTTTTCACTTTGAAAAAAAAAAATCTGTCTGAAGAACATGAAGTTAGTGGGGATCACAATCAGGAGATTGACCTGCTCCACTCGATCAATTACAAAAGTGGTATTGAAGAACCTGTACAATATCATTTCAGGTCCTATAAACATTTTTGTTCAATCATACTGCCAATCCATGTTTCGTCCTTTCTCATTATTTACGGAAGGAACAGGTGATCGATAGTGATCAGTGAATTAGTATGGGGTTAACGTTTCCCAAATAATTGTTACAATGTTACAACAGCTTGGTGCAATTAGCCCTTGAGATGTTAAGATAACAAGAGCGTCTATTTCTAGTTGGCAGCGTTATTTGGCAATGCGGCCGGCTCGCAAACATTGCATATTTCCATCAGAATAGTTATTTACGTAACTGCAATTATATCCCGCAATATTTGGCTGTTCGGGCCATAATTAATATGAACAAATTCATAATGATTTAACACATAAATGTAACAAGCTGACGTATTTATCTCTAAAAGTAAATGTAAATGTGCAAATGCTTTATACCTAATCAGTTATTCATAATAGTAACTGTAGGCATATGGTCCCCGCCCCGTGGATTGGGGGCGTTTGGAGAATTCCACCACGGTATCCCCTGCCTGGCGTAAAAGGCGACTAATAGGGGCCTCCGGGGGTCACGGGTGGGCGGGAGGTGCCGCCCACCTATTAGTCTAGCCAACTTTTGTGACCCCCGTGATGGACGGCAGCGTGTCTCACGCTGCCTCGGACACCAAGGGCGTCCTTCGGTGTACGGGGACTTCTGAGCCCCCGCAACAACAGGAGAAGAACCGCAACAGCGGTACGCGCAGGGGCGGTTGCGGACGACAACTTAGACGTGAGTCGGAGGAAGCCCGCAGCCGTCCTTAATACGCCGAAGATGGCCATGATAAAAAAAAAAAAAGGCATATGGTCCGCCCTCCACGTCCGGAATCCGAGTCGACTGCAATTGTACCACTCTTTTTTTATATAATATTGAATAATGAGACGAGCATGTCGTTCGCCTGATGGTAAGCGATACGACTCCCTATAAACAGTAGCAACACCATCCAGCACCTTGAGTTATAAAGTACTCCACTGCGCTCGTCATCCTTAGACATAAGATGTTATGTCTTGTTACGACCAGTATTTACACTGGCTAAAGTGCCCCTCTAACTGAAACACAACAGTGCATGCACACTGCTGCTTGGCGGTAGAATGTCACAAAAAAATCAACGTGAATTGACCGTTAACTGTCGCGTTTCGAGTTATGAGTCTGTAAATAATATCTCTCCTTATATGGGTTCCTCTCCAATAAGGCCAGAAACGCAAGATTGTGATTCTTACAGGATTGTCAGATAATCCACCGGAGATAACTAATTAGCAGCAGTTGATACAATTATTCGTCTCTCGCCCTCTTCTATACTAAAACTCTAGTTCTTTCATTTCTTTTCCTTATTTTTATTATATAAAGACGTAATTGTTTGCACCGCATTATTTTCTAGTTTAAAATAATCCATAAACATAATTAAGTGTAGGATGTTAGTCTTGTTAGAGTTAAAATAGGAGCTTCTCGGAAAAATAGCGTATTACGCGCAATATCTTTTTTCGACGAATCAATTATACCCAGTAGCTATTTTATACATGCGATACCCTTCTTTAATAACCGTGATGAAATATTAATTGCAGTTAATAAAGTTTATTGCTAGGGATCTTGTTACTCATTAAATATTTCTTAATGTCTGCCGTGTCTATAATTTATATAGAATTGACTACGCAGTAGCTAAAATTGGTCGCTGTCTCTTCGCTATTGAAATTCATTACTCCTGTAATGAAAGGGAATATGACTATGGAATAATCAATAGAAAGGTTTGTGTTTACAACAAAATGACTAAACCAAACAGGAGAACTGTCTGCCAGTAATCCAGAGCCGCACTATAATACTACGACGTATATCAGCCTAAGCTTCATAAAATTCATTCGATATAAGACTGAATTATTTTACACTAACGGCAATTCAAATCGGAGCACTATAATGGCGGCAGCGAGGTGGTATGTATCCATACTCAATGCTGACTCCTCTATACGAGACACTGCACGAGACAAGGTTATTAGTGCGTGAACATTGCCACAATACTTCAATAGACCTGAAGAGGAAGAGGATAAAGTAGATAAATCACACGGATCGTTTAATGACCCATTTGTTTTAAAAGCATGAAAAACTTACAGGCAATATTTATGAAGAAATAAAAACATATGAAGTAGCTTCTTCACTAGCAAACTTATGAATTGTTTGTCATCCTGCCTCCACGTAGGGTTGAGTGCGCGGTTTTTTGATAACGAGTAAAATTTCTGGTCATTATAACAAAATTTAAGAACAGGATAATGAGAGTCAGTCAGAGCATAATATAAAATTCTCTGATGGTGCTACTTTTAATGGCTAGTCATAGGTTACTATCATTATCGTTTAATTCTGTAATAACTGCTCCGATACTTTTATTCCTGACGCGGTCCTGTCCCGACACGGACACTACCCGGCTACGTCTCTAAAAGTTTTATTGATGGCCCGCAGCGACAACGTGACGTCAAGTCATGTAGGACACGCCAACGTGGGAACATTGCCAGCAATATATGTCATAGTACGGTAGCCGTCTGCATGCAGTCTCTCTGTCGGTTTGTTTAATTTGCTCTATTCTTATAAACGTTTCATTTATCTAATAGTTTATTAGATATAGTTTAATATCAAGCTTCTGTTGCCAAAAGTTAGATTACCTGATGTGGTGGTGTGGTAACTAAGGACCATGAGCCTACCCAGTCCGAGGTGTTGTTTCTGTGGCCGTAATTAAGACGCAATTGGAAATTCGAAATCGGGTCGAACTTCTGGCGATGATACGTTCTACGTAATGCAACATCTGACAATTCGACAAAACATATGGTAAGTTACATACATTCGATCGAGACGGGTTATTCATTATGCACGCAAAACAGACTCTATGTAACTCTACCATTCACAAATCATACATCTATCATTCACCTGCCTATCAGCATAATCGTGGAATATTTAGATTGTGTTGCTGTTTCTACGAAATGCAATATAATCAGCCGGTGTATAACCAATATAAAGAACCAGTACAATTCTAGTGACAAAATGTCGGGCATTATGTCTTCCATCAGGAACAGTGTATTAAGTAGCGCCAGGAAAAAAAACAGCTGCTTAAGCGGTCATTCTCGGGCTAGTTATTAAACACTGTAAGAGTGTTACTAGGCCCAATCTCATTATATTCTATTTGCAATTGATAAGCCAACTCAAATGCTAATAAGATCAAGCGACGCCACCCCTAGGGTTGCCAACAAAGACTTAAACACCACTATACATCATTTCGATACGCAGTTAATACTGTTAATTTTCAAAATAAATTATGCATATTAACGGTATTGATTCATGCATTTACAAGTAATGATGAATATGTTTTATATAAATAAGAGGTTAGGTAAATTGTTATTATACTGCCACGATACTCAAGCCGTAAAGTAAAGTGCGGTATGATTCTTAGAACGAAAGTTGAATGTAATGTAAAGATGAAACCTTTTAACTGATTTCTGAAGTAGGTAAAAAACTAGCCTTGTACAATAAATCGTTTTATTTTAAAGACCTCCGATTTCGAGATATTTTATGTAATTTTATTTTGCTTAAAAACTACACTTAATATGAATGTTTTTAAAAAAGTTAGTTATAAATGGAGGGGTCTAAAAATATCTTTTCAATGGATCTTAGATCCATATTTTGCCCTTTTCATATCCCTAAAGTTGGAGCCTGGTTAGATTTTGAGGCCCAGCACTCATACAAAAAGCGGACATTTCCTATAATTAACAGAAAGAAATCAAGCGTGACAACCCTACATAACACCCCGCGTCAATCGCCAAGTAGCAGTAATGACGTTTCATCGATGCATCGAATCGCCCGCCAAATATCAACACAGGCAATTAATATCAAAGGGTTAAGATACTTGGCCGATGGTCTGACCACATAAATCGAATAGTAATTAAATAATGAGTAATTATAACGCAAATTAGTACAACATAGTTTAATTGCCGGAAACCATACGTGCAAACATATTTAGCAAAATTATTCGGGGTTATCAATTAGGACTTGAAATATTTTGGACAGTACTTTTTATGTATTCTGTTACACGACGGTTTTAACTGTTGTAGAGCCACGATCTAGATAATATGTTGTTTACGGCATGAATAGGCCAGCTCAAAGGAAGTATCAGTCTCACAGAAGAATACTGCCCTCAACTTCTAAAGTTTTTTAGTGTTGCCGACATCCTCTTTATTACCTCATGATAAACCTCCACCCACGTTCAAAAATTGCTTTACTTCAAACGTATTTAATGCCATCATTATGTGATGTAACTTTATCTTGCTGAAAGTTATTAAAAAATAATTGAACTGTAGTTATTTACATGACGTCCGCTCCTAGTTTTATTGTATAATTTAACACATCACAAAAGATTTACGTTCCTTCGCAGTTTAACGTCATCATTGTAATAAATCAATTTGAGAATATTATGCCAACGTTAGCATTTTTTTAAATATGCCCGGGAAATTAATTGCCCCTGTGATGGGTTAGTCGTCTCTACTAAGCGAGTGATTGAATTATTATACTTGTCAATTTCTGTGGCTAAGTCCTGATGTTATACATTTGAAAAGAAATTATGGCTAATTTTATAAGTTATTACTGATCATTAAGATATCTACAATTGTATGCGTAAGTGACGAGTTTTGTATTAGAGTTGAGTATAGTTCTATGAATTTTATGAATAAAATGAAAGATTGCAAGGGCCTCGGGTTCGATTCCCGGGTCGGGCAAAGCTCCGTTGCTGCCGTGCCGTTCATCTGATGGTAAGCGATACGACCACCCATATACAGTAGAAATACCATCCAGAACATTGAGGTACAAAGTACTGAGTGGCATTCCACTGCACTCGTCATACTCTGACATGAGATGATAAGTCTCATTATGTCCTGTAGTTACACTGGCTACAATGTCCTTCAAACCGAAACACAACAGTGCATGCACATTGCTGCTTGGCGGTAGAAATAGACATTGCGGTGGTACCCACCCAGACGGATCCTTACATATGAGAATCCTACCACCAGTGAAAACTTCATACTGCAAATTGATGTGCATTGAATTAACTTATGAACTTCATAGATCGTTCATGGATCAGCGTAATTCGTACTACCAACTAAGCAAACGATTTGATTGTCTCAACGTGTTTGAAGACTCTGATATCCATTGCCGCAACAGAATCGCAATCAAAATTCAAATGAAAGTGAACAACGAAATCAAAATAGCAATCAAGGTTACGTCCAAAGAAAACTGCCATTGAAAATAAACAATGGGGAGGGTGGGGGGTACTTACTGCAGCTGCCGTCGAGTTGAAAACGTTCCAACGGCACAATACGGTTTACAGGTTATTTTAAAATATTTAAACCAAGTTATATGCCAACAATAATACGCGGCGTCGACATTAAATCGGTCAACGTATTGTAAACTCACGAAGTTAGGGTGCTCGACTTTTTGATAAATGATTATTACTTTACATAATCTTGACCCTTACTGAGAAAAGTTTGTCATGAGGAAGTTTTTTAGAAATATAATCATGCAAATATTTTAAGATCCAGCATCTTTTGCAAAAAGGTTTGAATTCATATTTTATCAGATAACGGCTGCCTGGTGTCAACCTCTTCACGAGAACCCAATCCTAAACACACCGTATTAAAAAAAAGCAACAGTAAGTATTGTCCGACTTAATCTTGATGATATATATGTACTATAATACAGTTCAAATATAGTTACAAATAACAAGAGACGTTACGTCTTTTAAAGGTCTTTAGAATTACAGCTGCCGGTCTTGCTATCTATAAACCTAGTGGTTCCAGAAACCCACATAGATACAGGAACTACCCTGCCGCTATGGCGGATGTTTCATCGTGTCTTCTACAATTGCTATGCAGTCAGTTACAAAATACATCCTTAAGAGATCGCAATGTTTGTTAAATACATAATACTTGTAATGGCTTTATAAGCGTTAGGCGTTTAGTTGATAGCACGGTTTATTCCAAACTGACTCGTTACTATGACTTATTTACAATCTGCCGCCGATACAACAATATAGACAGCATATTGTTACATACTCTACAAAACTGTTCCAATTTTACGTTAAATTTCAACATATGCAACTATTTTTTATATATTAACAAACGGTGAATTTATTTCGGATCAAAGCTTAAGGCAGAATTTCGATAGACAGGTAATTTTTACTCGTTAAAAAAAACAAACACAATATCATTAAAAAAACAAAATATACGCAAGCAGGTATTCATTGTGTAATGATTTCTTGATTGAAATGTTTACAATTGTGAAGATATGGACGTATCCAGCGTTGGGCTGTGGGGGATAGGACTCACGATGAGTACGATAAATTCTTTTCATTCGTCTATTTTTATCGGCATTAAGTAAAAATCAGTGTCTATTGAAAAACTGGCTTAAGATGTATGGCATATAAAATATTTTAAAACAATGCATAAAACTCTTAATATAATGTTCAAAATTTGTAATATTGAGTCTGTATAAAATTAAACATGTTATAGCTGTATTGACTAAAATTACAACTCAAATTCAAATCGTTTTAACTATCAATCTACATCTGTACATTTTACATTAAGTACCTAATAAATTATAACACAGTAATTATTCAATCAATCTAGTTGGTCACATATTGAGCTTAATATGATTCATAATCCAGTTCTTAGTACCGCAATAATAAATAAAATATTAACCTTAATTAGATTTTTTGTATTTTCAATTTGATTATGGTCATAGCAATTCACTTTTTAAAGTTAAGCACCCCATAGAATTCTCTCAAGTCCGTGCTCCAGGTGAGTACGGCGTTCAGTACCACTATTAACCTGTTTCAGTTCCGCCGTCGCTCTTGATCGTTGCCAGATTACTATATTTGACAGAATTAATGCCTTACATCTACCTGGAGTAAATAGTAGGGAGGTGGAAAGGTAATTACTTTTATCGATAAATATTTAATTTTGCAAAGTCTTCGTAACGTTTGATTAGATTTGCCACCTCTAAAAAAACGTATTATCATGGCACGTGGGGTCATAGCCAAGATGTCTTTCTACAATAATTATCATTAAAAGAAAAGAAAAGAAAATAAAAAAATGGGTATAATATATCCATTTCATTTCATTATGGTACTATAACATAGTTCCAGTTTATTCGGGTTTTTTCCCCACACTTATTGTCGAGATATAAGAAGGAATAGTATCAGCGAGCAAGATTTTTCGTTTCCTTTGTCAATCTAATTTTAACCGACACACTTCGTCGTCGGGTGTGTGAACGAAAATCTATCTCTCCATTTCGGTTTCTATCGGCTATAGCATTTGATATTACATTCTATATTTATAATCTGACTGCCTCGGTGGCGTAGTGGTATTACAGTACGACTGCAAAGCTGAGGTCTCGGGATCGATCCCCGGGTCGGGCAAAGTGATATTGAGTTTTTCTATTCAGTATCAGCCCGGAGTCTGGAATTTGTGCCCGATATGGCGATAGGCTCGCCCCCTATCACATCATGGGACGGAATGTTGGTGAAAAGTGGGTGCACTAGTTGCGCCTCTGCCTACCCCTTTGGGGATAATAGGCGTGAGTGTGTGTGTGTGTTAAAGATTATACCTAAACGTGTTAAGACTAAACTATAGAACTAATAAACAACTGAATCTTATTTATACGAATAAAAACATCGTGCAGCTGGCGATGAAGCACATGTAAAACGTAAGACCAAGAAATTTCTGTGATCCTCAAAATACATATTCCGGCTCGCAGTAATATGGCACTGAAAGTCTCTCGTGATTTATCATAATGTGACATAGCTTTAATAAGTACACCTAATTACCCTTTTAGTATATTTTGTCCAAATAAACCAACATTATCATCAAATGTAGGTATACATAGAGGTATGACAAGAAGAGTGTCAATTATAGAGACTCACGAGGAAAAACGACTCTCTCTTGTAGAGGCTTCTGTTCTTGAGGTTTTAGAAGATTAAAATTACCACACATACACAACACACACGCAAACACCACACACGCACACACACACACGCACGCACGCACACATACACACACGCCTTTTATCCCCGACTGCGCAGATGCACAACTAGTGCCACCCACAGTCCATTCGTGCGTATTCCATCCCATGATGTGATAGGGAGCGAACCTATCGCCATATGGGGTACAAATTCCAGACTCCAGGCTGATATTGAATATAAAAATCCAATACCACATCGCTCGACCCGGGGATCGAACCCGAGTCCTCAGTTATGGAGTCGTACCGTAATACAATTACACTACGAAGCAGTCATTAAAATTGCGCGACCTGGCAATTACTCTCACTTATAGAGTTTTTCACTTATTTACTTCACACACACTCAAGCTTGACTGTATGCACTTGTGTAGTATGTTCTGCCAAATCTCGTCCCACTCGACCGCTTTATCGACACCGCGTTAGTCGATAAAACGGACATCACTATCCGCCGTACATCTTGCTGTTTACGTTTTATGATTACAAACTGTTTACAATAAAGATATTGCACAAGTATGGTACTCACTACCGATATCCTCGGATTTACCTGTAACGAAAGAGTAATGGGTACTGGACCTCATTTATACAAGGTTGATTAAACAGTGAGGCTTTATTTCTAGCTACATATGTAATGTACCATATACAAGCTCTACACCAAATTTCAGTTCAATAGGAGGAATAGTTTAGCCACAGTATAGATTTTTCGTGATTGCAAAACTACATCGGGATGTATATCTGCCCTAACAGCTGACCGAGAGTCTAAACATAGTTATCTAAGGTCATGTAAGGTGCGTGACCTTAAATATCAACAAAATTAGGAGACGTTGCCCCTCTATCAGCCAATAATCACGTCAAAGTGAGTCTTAATTTTAGTATAATAAGAACGAAAACACAATAACATTACATCATAACTTTGTAACATAAACAAAGAAGCGATTAATACATAGACCTGGGTCATTCCAATCTTCAAAAATTCAAAGAACTGTTTTAGTTTTTTTAGTGTGTCGCCGTAATTGCTCCGGGACATGCGACGCCTTGCGAAAGCGCCTGAGCCGCTTCCTAGGTACAATGTTATTATTGCTTACGCGCCATTTTGAGAATATCCAAATATTGCTTTTTGTTTATGTAATAGGACACTAATGTAAATGTATTAAAAAGTGATAGTGTTTATTTATTTCTTTGTGTGATACGAGCACCGATCTTTTGTATGTTTGTGTTTGGTTTCTGTAACTTTGTGACAGCGAAAATTTTTAAATTTGTACTTGAGACCCACCCGCTTATGCGCCGAGCTACCTATCTATTTGTATTTGCCGGTCGGCTCATCGGCGACATGAAAAACAACAGAATGCGACGTTGCCGTTTTGTCACGCAGATGACCGCAGGTTAGTGTAAATATTTATAAATGGTGTTTGCGTATTAAATTGATAGAACTTGTTAGAAAAAAGTGATTTTCTATTTTTATCTTTATCGAGTTTTGACCGTTTCTAATTATTTCCGAGCTGATATCGAGTACTCTGTCCATTTTAGTGCCCCTGGATCATAGCAACCTTGTATATTTTTTTTGACTGCCTCGGTGGCGTAGTGGTATTGCGTACGCATTACGAGTACGATTTGCGCGCTGAGGTCCTGGGTTCGAATCCCGGGTCGAACCAAAAAAAATTGTGACTGGGTTTTTCCATCTTAAAATTTACTCAGTCGCAGCTCGGAGTCAGGAAGTTGGCGGTGTGATACCCCCGTGCCTCGGAAAGCACGTAAAGCCGTTGGTCCTGCGCCTGATCTCTCTCCGGTCATGTCGGATTGCCGTCTCACCGGACTATGAGAGTGAAGGAATAGCGAGTGCACCTGTGTATTGCGCACACACTTGTGCACTATAATATCTCCTGCGTACCTGGCTGATCTCCGTTGAGATTGGCCGCCGTGGCCGAAACTGGCTAGGAGGATTTCATTTTTTTTAGTAGTGGGTTAAGGGCGTTTACACTAGGTAACAAGGAATATAAGTTCATATGTGTATCGAAGGTAGGGAGACGCGTAAATACACACCCACGCACGTGCACAGTTTTCTCTATTGGCACACGTATACTTTGTATCAAGGACATTCAAGACAACGTATCATAATTGGACGATGACATTAACGTCAAATGTGTAGACATTTGATGTTAATGTCCCAGCCCAGTAGCTAGCCCAATTTTGAGATTAGCGATATATTGGCCAAAAGCTCTCAGTCGTGTTGCTGCGGTATTAACAATTTTAAATCTGACGAGGGATCTATAAATCACTACAAAATCTTACTATATTATAAAATCGTTAGTTTGTGAAAACGTTTGGATACTTGTATGTTTGAACGGATTAGGACGAAATTTGGCACATTGCTATAGACTTCTTTTGATTACGATAATTTCCTACAGGAGGATTTATGTATTTGATTTTTTGAACAGATGGCGCTGGCGTAGTTCGCCGTGGATAGCTCCGGCGATTGGGTCTTTCTTAGCGGGAAAGACCTTTTATGTGAGCGAAATCGCGAGCAAAAGCTAGTAATAAAGAAATAAACAACTTTAAGACAGTGTGTAATACCGTCGGTATAATTTAATTTATATAAACCGGACACACAAACAAACCCGTATAATATATTCCTAGAAATAAAATCCAACAGCGATAATCATAAAATTTGACGAGTGTGTATGAAATTTTATTGAATGTTATAGTCTTTGATGTATAAACGTTGTATAGTTGCTTGCATGTTATGCCAAGAATCCACCCCAGATACCATCGGGAACTCGGGATAGTGATGAAATCAGATAATACGTGATACGAAAGAGTGTGTCAGTGTGTGTACAACATACAAGAGATAACTTGGAGAAATGATAAGTTATCGACTGGTATAAGTTATCTTCGGTAGTTATGATTGATAATGTTCTAGTTTTGATTCACTGGCCACAGTTTATGTACCTATATCTACACAATACGCGTAGTTTTATATGGCACTAGTCTTCTCTAGTCTCAAAAAATAAGCTGCGCTAGTCATCCTAAGGAAAGAAAGAAAGGCATATGTATGTTGACAGATGTCACATATTATGTTCAAACTTATCTTCGAAATCTTTGAGTGAAGTTAATTACCTAAAGATGTTGTCGCCTATGGAACTACTATATCAAAATGCTGTATGTTTTAGAAGTACGTAACGAACGAAAATAACTAGTAATTGGCGTTTAGTTGATATACTAGCTAGCTAGTAAGCTTTGTTCATATGTATCAGATAATCTTCGAGATTGCTATCACCTTGATTATGTATGCGGATTGTACTATTTCTGCTATTACTAGAGCATAAAATGGGAAGTTTATTCGTAATTCCGATGCTGATCCTCAAAAGCTACGTGTTAAAATTACTAAAATCTATTAGTATGTGGCATATTCATAGATTTGTGTTCTTGTAATAAACTTCATATTTTATATGTATCGAACTATATTGTGAGATCGGTTTCATAACAAATTGCACATTATACGTCATCATGGGATTGGCACAGTTATTATTATTCTGATTTCATAACACTTGTATATTTATAGTTCACCTCATTAGTGTAGTAGTAAACATTAGGCTGATATATTTCAAGAAGGGTTTCCTGAATTTTTGTTACCAGTTCACACTGCAATTAGTGCACGACGACTTGTACGATGACAGTCTTACGAATGTTCTTGGTATTGAATGTCATCACTGAAATAGTAAGTAAGTTAGGCTCTTGGTAATCAGAGGATCTTTTAGCTGCATTTCTGCTATTCTTCTGGGGATTCGTGGAGCTAAATCAAATGAATTCGGCACAACCATAGCGACGTTCGATGGATACGACGTTTTTCGTTATTTCTTTTCTTTTGTTCATATTTGAACTACATAAATGATCAGATTCCAGGATAAAAAAAACCATCCGGTGTGAACCGACCTTAACCTGCTTGATTTCAGGGTCGGACGATTGGCATAGTTATGAAATGGTTTTTTTAGCGTTCATCCGCGCGGTCAAGTCAAGTGGCGAACAAAAATATCGTAGACTACGCCTACCGGTTTGGACCATTCATACCCAGGAAATCCACTTGGCTTGGTTCATTCATAAAATCTGTCTCACATGCTACGGTGCATTTGTGTAAGCATTACAGTGCGTGTTCATAAACATTGGTTTTATTTAGTGTCACTTAGTTCTGAAATACTTACCAGAAAATATTTCTAGTCAGTAATTCTAATCTGCTTTGTTTCTAAATCTCGTTTAAGAAGAAAGTGGGAGCAGTGATTAGTTAAATAGTGATTGATGACGTTTATAACTGGATTCTAAGTGGTTTGAGCCCCTGTGTCATATTTTTTTAAGATTCAATGAAGCATTTATGTTCTTTGTTTTTGAAGCAAAAGAAGAGAGGGAAAGGCGATGGTCGGAATAAGGAGAACATTATCGAGGCTGAAGTTGAGGTGGAGATCCAGCCGCCGATCGAGAAGCTGTGCTATGAGATTCGACAATCAGACGTTATGGGCAGGTAACGATTGATGTCGTAGAAGTCAAATTACATTTAGTAGTACTTAATATTTTCGGGGTTGATATGCTACGTTTTTGAGAATGTAAATAGTAGTGGGAGAATATGTGAAAAAAAGTCTGGATGAAATGTTGGTTTATTCCTTAGTGTTACTAATTACACAATAATAATATGCTTTGATAACACTACAACCTATAAAGCCATGTTCATAATAATATGCTATGCCTGTATCCCATAAAGGGTAGGTTGATTATAACTAGATGACCCATGTTCGCTGAGATTACTTCCGGACCATGATTTAAGGAGCGACCCCGATACAATATTAGGATCAATTTTTTCTGAAACTAGTCTTTTCCAATCACAAATACAGATACATTATGCCTGACATATTTTTATGTACTGAAAAAAGTAAACTATGATAGTTCTACAGGAGGGAACCGCTACGTTTATACGCTAGTAAAGTAATTAAGATTGTTTGTGTTCACGCATCACGGTAGACTGAAATCAAACGTATTTTACTACGGTTTCCGACGGCTTTGTTTTCAAATGCCACGACTTTAATTACGTGCAAAACAACTACAAGAAGATGCTACGAGGAATGGAGAGTAGTTAAATTATAACCAGCATTGAGAATGTGTTGATTTATCAAGGTGGAGCAGTGTAATTTTGGCAATCTTCATGAGACGACAACTCTCATCGACATTATATTTGGACTGCACTCTACTCGTTTATGATCAGGGCAAGTGCGGACAGTATAACAATATTTTATTTGGATTTCTAGGTTACTTCAAGGACTAGTCGAATTACGCAGATTTATTACTATACATCTGCGTAATTAGCTACAATGTTTTAATTTAGATTTACTGATTTGTGCCTCAGTAGTCACTTTTTTAATCTGTAATTTTTCATCAGATATGTGGTGGCGAGCCGCGACATCCACGCCGGTGAGGTGATCATCGAAGAGCCGGCCATCGCGGTGGGGCCATGCACGGGCTGCGGGCTCATCTGCCTCGGCTGCTACCGGGAGTTGGATGATGCGAGCTTGTTCAAGTGAGAACTTGCGATTTTTGTAAATTTAAACCTTGTTAGAATCGCGTCCTGAATCATACTTCTTAGAAAATTGCGCCTAATAAAAGTTTTGGTAACATATTTCGTACAGTCAATAAAGTTTCTGGAGAGCCAACCTAGAGATTTGCTGCCTTATACAAGCGGCGGTCATCACTTAGATAAGGCTACTGTGACTCCATTATTTTTTCTATCGTACACTATGGCTTGATCATTCGCTTCGTAGAATAACTCAACATCAAAGGTATCTCTATTGATGGTATTTATCATCGTACATATTTCAGATGTCGAGGTTGTAAATGGCCTATGTGCAGTGGCTCGTGTCCTGGACAGGGGAAATACACTGGCCATTCCACGTACGAGTGCGATACCTTGAAGAACATACCTCCAGACTACACCGACCTCGAGAACTTGAAGGATTCCTATCAGGCATTGATGCCTTTGAGGTGAGTTGGAATTTATGTTAGTATTTAGTTTCACGACTCGCGTACCGACTCGATGGTAGCTATATTAAGTATGATTAATGAAATAGCTCATAGTAGCAATTGTTACAGCGATCTGGACATTTTTTTTTAATCTTAGGATCTAGAATCTAAGTATATGTAGATATTTAATTCATTTTTTACTTTTGGTTATCCAAAAAAAACTTGCAAGCAGGGATTTAAACCCCAGTAAATCAGAAATCAGAATGGTACCAGATCTAAAGGACCTCATTAAAAGAGAAGAAATCATTTATCTAGCTCTAGAAGAAAAGCCTATTTAAATTGAACCTCTTGAAATCGACTCAAAATGATAACTATTTTACTTGCAGATGTCTCCTCCTTAAAAAGGCCGACCCTGAGAAATGGACAGCGCTGTCAGCCATGGAGGCGCACAACGAGATGCGACGCGCCAGGGGCGACATCTGGCCGATGAACGACAAAAACGTCGTGCAGCGGATCAACAAGTGGGGCTTAGACTACGACACAGAGGAGATACATACCGTGTGCGGTATACTGGAGGTATAAACCATAACGTTGCAATATAACACACATAAAATATCTCCCGTAAAGGGAACGTTGTAACTCATTAACGTAGTGGAAAGATTTTCTTTAAGAGTACTTATGGTAGCGTCATCTATATTTTTTATAAGCAAACTATGTTTGCTGAAGATGTGCGTGAGAGGGCGCTAAGGATATGATTTGTTCGAACTACATATAATAGAACAAATATTCAGTTATTTGTGCCAACACCAATGGCCTACACAGATTTTTACATAATTCTGATTTGAAGGACAATGCCTGTATAATTACTAGTACAATTAATATTTATACCCCAGGTGCAATAGCACTGTTGAACATGTAGAACTTTACATATTTGTAATTGATACTTTTGAATGGCTTTGCATAGGAACGACGTACTCATCACGTCATTTATTTCTAAAAAAATCAGGTTGATTTAATTTCGCATGTACCCTAGGTGAACGCTTTCGAGGTGGGAGGCAGCGGGGCTAACGCTCGAGCTCTGTACGACCGCGCGTACCTTCTCGCACACGACTGCACTCCCTCGACGACCCACACAGATGCAGAGAGAGTGCCAGGAAGACCTCTCACGATACGAGCCTCCATACCGCACAAAGCTGGCGATCTCATATCCTTATGCTACGCTTATACCTTACAGGTAGAGTTTTGTAGTCTTAACGTACATAATGCAAATGTTTCTTTGTGAACCTGCAAAGTAACTAATTACATATATTAAAACTAGTGGTATAAAAACTATAGACCTAAGAATTCGTTAAAACTAATGTAAAAATAGTGCATTAGTCGTGATATAATGTCAAAATAAAAAGCAAGTCGCTAGAGTAGACCATTATGGCAAATTTAAACACGATGCGTACGATTGTGGGTATTACATAATATATTAGGTACTACCTCACGCACAGTACTACTCCTCAGGGCACCCTGAAACGGCGGGAGCATATAAAGCACAGCAAGTTCTTCGAATGTGCGTGCCGGCGCTGCGCCGACCCCACCGAGCTGGGCACGTACACCAGCGCGTTCCGCTGCCCGCGCTGCGGTGGCCGCGTGCTGTCCACTGCTCCGCTAGACGCTGATGCGCCCTGGAGCTGTGGAGATAACGGCTGCCAGTACACCATGCCAGCTGCCGCTGTCCAGCTGCTGCTTAGGAAGTGAGTACTACATGTACTCCATCCATATACACGACTAGGTTCTTCATCTGATTGGAGGTGTCACAAGTACCCGTAAATAATAGCAACAACCAGCAACATGAGTTACCAATGACTCTTTAAAACCAAACTGTGCTGATTATCCTGAGGTTTGAAGTGTCAAAATGCTCAGTAGCTGCTCTACGTCTTTCATAAGGATCACATTAAGTCTTGCACACTGTGGCGGTAGTAATAAACAAAGTATTGCTATTAAGATATAATCTCGCCTACGAGATAAACATACTGAATTCAAACATATTCACTTGTAAAATATCTTTCTGCCATTCATACTCCGAAAGTACATGTTATACAGATTATGATTGAGAACTAAGATTCCTTTGTCCTTTCCCAAGGTTAACAGACGAGTTTGAGCTGATAGACGCTAATGACGTACCCGGTTTCGAAAGCTTCTTGCACAAGTACAGGAACGTGATCCACAACACGCACTACCTCAGTCTGTCTGCCAAGCACTCCCTCAGCCAGCTGTACGGGAAGGTGGCAAACTACATGATCCATCAGATGCCGAACCTGGAGCTGAACCGCAAGATCGAGATCTGCCGGGATCTGATGAAAGTGTTCGATGTTATTGAGCCGGGGTATTCGAGGTTACGAGGTGAGTATTTATACAGACAATATTTATGGTCCTTAAGAAAGGACGATGTTGGATATTTTTCTGTTGGCCTAAGAATCTGAAATTCTCTCAATAGCGATAGCCTTATCATTAACATCATCAGCCCGTTGCAGTTTACTGCTGGACATAAGCCTCTCCCAAGAGACACCTCAGAGCCCGATCTGCTGCTTTATTCATCCAGCCGCTGCCGGCCCTCTTGTGCAAGTCGTCCCGCCATCTGGCCAGAGGGCGACACATACTACGTTTGCCAAGACGCGGTCTCCACTCCAGAACACGCCAGCCCATTGCCAATTCAACCTAGCTTCGATAGCCCCATGTCTATATAAAATTATCCTGAAATTGTAAAAAATCGGTGAACTGATCCACATTAGTTGCATCCATTTTTAATACTTAGATATAAGCTTGCTGCATAAACTCTCCTATTTTTACAAAGTTTTTTTTTATTGTATTCATTGACGAAACAAGCATGCCGTTCGCCTGATAGTAAGCGATACGACCACCGTTAAACAGTAGTTCCTGAGATAAGCGCGCTCAAACAAACAAACAAACTCTTCAGCTTTATAATATTAGTATAGATAAAAATTCGGCTGTTTTTATGAATTCTCTTATCATTAATCCTTGTTCATCTTTTCACAGGTGTTACTTTATATGAACTTCACGCACCGCTGATGATATTAACAACGAGGGACTATGAAAAGAAAGCTATTTCCAAGGAAAGTCTCAGGAATCGCCTCAAAGAGGTAAGGTCCATCCTCAGAGGTCTATCAAATGACAATATCTTATAAATAAGATGTGGTTGATTTCGATAGCCATAGATGGTGCGATAGAGAATACAGAAAGTGGATTTCTCGTAATAAAGAGTGAGATGTTATATAATACCCTCTTTCAGATTTACCTAATTCAGATCCAAAATAAAGACGTGTCTTGTATGATTTTTTTATCCATGATAATATATCATGGATAAAAAAAACTACTTACGATGAATTGTAATCAATCTTACAATACTTAGACTAGGAAGCAGTATTTGTGAATGACCTAAATATTTATCTCTATGTAGAGATAAATCTTATTCGGTTTCGCAACCGCTAAAACTGTAAATTTTGTTCATTTCAGATTGTGAAATACCTCACGGAATCGGCACTAATTTTGGGCTTTGAACCATCGCAGTCCTCTGAGGGTCTGATGGCTTCAGCAGCTCGGGAGGCGCTCAAGAAGATCAAAACTTGGGAACAAATCATAGGAAAGATATCATGATATCCATCATACATATAAAAACTGAGAGTTCGGGAATGATGAAATGTTATGCATGATAAACAAATTAATTTATTTTATTTATTTTCGTATAGACTTATGAGATAAAACATATTATTATTTACTCAATAATATTTTTAATATAAAACTAAATAAACTGGTCATAAAATAATAAAAGTGCCTTATTCTTACACAGATCTGAGTAAATTTTTATATTGCTTTGCAATTTCACATTCAAAATTATTTATTTAGTTTATTTTAATATCTTAATATTTAACTCATCAATGTATACGATAACAATCCAATTTACATAATAAATTTACATTCATTATACACTGCCTCTATATTTTAACGTATAATTTATATCTGAAATATTTATTTTATCTACTGAATGATATATTTTGTTATTAACTAAAATATTCACTAATAAATCTACTGTTACATTTATTTATTTTTGTTAGGTGTTTATTGGAAAATATGTTTCTTTTGTGAAATTCTTTTATGTATTCATTCCTTCTGCTAAAAGACATTTGTTACGGCGTGACAAACTATGTGTTTATTGTGTAGATATAAGATATACTAATATAATTGTATGTTGAAATTATGAGATTGTTTATTTTCCCTCATTATCTCCTACATTCTTATAAAAGAGAATTACTTTCTATCATACAGTCAATAACAAGAAAGAATATTTTTTTTTTATTGTTGGATGATTACCTAAACGTAGTCCCATACCAGGAATTCTGCCCAAAAATTCGGTACAAATCTACCAATCAAACATCAGTTATACAAATATCTGCTTTGCCGTGTACAAAAGTGTCAAGAAATAACAGTAATTGTCAATTGAGCATCTTCGGCTTTTGATAGTAAATTAAATCCTTCCTAGGTAGATACTAAATTTACTAAAAAAGAAGACATACGTCACCACTTCAAAGTGGAACTAAATGTTTTTGACGATATTGTTGTATGATCATTTTTGCTTTACCAAATCCGTGGATCTAGTCCTAAAGTAGGATAAGTTGTACCGCTGCTTATGCCGGCTGAGACAGAGGCGTGAGCTTATGCTGATACTATACTTAGAAGAAACTGTATAAAAAGTAATTTTAATAAATCAATTGCTAGGAACATATAAGACATAATATGAAGTACATGTCAATATTTAAAGTTATAAATGCGTATGTTATATAGAAAAAGGAATCTGGTAGAAATACAAGATGATCGGGTGTCAAATAGCTGGTTTATTTATAAATCGGTTGCGCATGCGCAGCCCGCCCAAGTCCGCCCGGCGCATGCCGCTCTTGTTGTTACTGAAGACGTTTAATTAGATTCTTCATTAAATACGTAATAGATTAATGTTATCATTGTGAATTGCGTTAAAATTATTTTAAACAGTTTTGGTTAATTAAGAAGGGGGTGAGTTTAAATTTAAGTTCATTGGAAACGAGTGTTTCTAAATTATGTAAATATAACCTTTTTTATTTTTTCTTCAAATGTCCAATACTAAAATATTAAGATGCCATAAGTGCTCATACATTTACTTCTTAACATATTACTGTCTAATTAATTGCCAAGAAAATACTTCTAATGTCCGCTATCTATAAACGAGAGACAGTTCATTTAGGTTAGGATCACAATATAGTCTAAATAATTTATTTTATTAAGCGAGAGCTTTTAACCAACGATTTATGTACATTCTGGACACTGCACAACTGTGGTATAAACACAACGCACCATACCTACTGTTTTTCTCTAAGCTATGCTCAGTTCCGTTAGATCATTCATATTCCGTCCAGAAATTTCACGTAGCGTCGTTATTGCTGCGTTTTTATTTTTTCATTTAGCCTAAAAAACGAAACAAACACCTAAGTAAAAAAAAATACGTTTCGTATTATAGTAGTGATTCAATGCAATGCATGCAAATGCAGCCCTGTATTATATACTGCCCACTACTGAGCACGGGTCTCCGCTACTACTAAGAGGGGTTAGGCCATAGTCCACCACGCTGGCCTAGTGCGGGTTGACAGACTTCACATACTTTCGAAATTCTTATGAAGAATTCTCAGGTTTTTAGGTTCCCTCGCGATATTTTTCTTCACCGTTGTTACATTATATCTAATATAAAGTATACCTACATTTTTTCAAAATTTATTCCATTTTGCTTGCAATAACAAAATGCAGTGAATGCGGGTAACCATCGTCGCTGGGAGACGACACAAAAACTTTTCGTCTATTACTGTGCGTTACTCGTAATGCAAAATCAACTGGTACTTTTTGTACCTTGACAATTCGTATGTAAAAACCGGACATTTAATCACAATAATGGCTGTGACATTGTTAATAGCAAATATGCATAGTGCAGCAAGTGCATTATTTGCATTCAACGTTTTATCAGGCACGGCGCAGCGTCGCGGTGCGGCGGCTGAACAGCAGGCGCACTATAACGCGGCCATGAATTACGATATAAGTTATATTACAGTATAGAACGGCCTATTATCGTTTTATGTTTACCCTTTGCCAATACGGGCGTAGTTGTTCTTAGGAAATGTTCCCCAATAATGATGATCGCCTGTATATACTTATATTCCCTCCTAGATAATGGTGGAACAGGGAGCTTGCGCAGTATGCCTGTCGCCAGCCATTCAGAAATGCTCGGGCTGTCAAATAGTGCATTACTGCTCGAAAGATCATCAGAAGCAGGACTGGAAGTTGCATAAGTTCCAGTGCACTCCAGTGAGAGTGAAGGAGGATGATAAGTTGGGAAGGTATCTAGAGGCATCCCGTCAGATCAGATCAGGGGATGTGTTGTTGAAGGAAAAGCCTTTGATCATTGGACCCACACAGGTATGTTTTAGCAATATAAGGTTTACTATGTTTGGTTGTGAAATTTGTTTTTATGGATATGTACTCAGTGTGTAAGCATTAGCTTTCTACCATATTGTTTATATGTAAATATGTAAAGTCATTTGTCGATTATGGATAACCATTAATGAGGGGTCTATTGATAACCACTGGAGCTTTTCATGATAGAAATTTGATATCACTATATCTATCCTGATACCGAATTTCTGACTTCAAATCGGCAGTTGTGCTGCGCACAGTAATAAATAAATCCACGCTACTAAAGTGTGCCATTGAGAAAAATATTCCAAAATGATCACTTGCTTTACTAAACATAAATAATCTTAGTGTATGTACACCAAGACTAATAGACTAGACTAGGTGTACTCAACCTGCGACCCGCCGGGCTTTGTCATGCGGCCTGCCGATTTATAGTAAGTGACCCATCAGTCTTCAAAAAATTCACTAAAACTAAAGAAACTGTTCCCAAGATCACTTAGGCTTTATGCTAAACCTATAAGAATAAAAAACTCGCGTTAAATGTAAATACTTTTGAATAACATAAATAAAACGTTAAGTTTTGTTTTTAGACACTTAAATGGGTGAATGAATTTAGATTGCGGCCTGAGGCACCATAGATAAAACGTATTGTGTCTTCCAGGTTACGCCCCCTGTTTGCCTAGGCTGCAACGCGCTATTAGAAGAAGGCAAGACGGTGACGTGCGAGAAATGCGGCTGGCCTTTCTGTTCCCAAGAGTGCACCAAGAACGAACTGCACAAGCCTGAGTGCCATTACACTCAGCAGAGAGGAGAAAAGGTAAGAAACTATGCAGGATCAAAAACTTACTATTTTCTTAGTCATACTATTTTAAGCTTTGGTTCTTTTATTATGCTGCTAAGAAAGAGTTTCTTTTTTGTTTTAAACATTGGCTTAAAGCAACTGACGAGACTTCACATATCTTAGAAAGCCTTATGAAAAAACTGTTGCTCGTGACTTCACTTGCGTGAAATGTCTTTTCCGCTACAAAAGTACTTAAAACATTGCAGGGATTCGTACCGCCACTTGTGCAAAGATACTATCACCCACATCAACTCATTGTAACAAGTATTCGCAGTTATAATGTTAGTGAGATTACCAATTAGTATTTATAAACTAGAGTGGACGATAGCCTAGTTGGGAATGGAACGGTCTGCCGAGACAATGTCCGAAGGTTCGAAACCCAAGGCACACACCTCTGACTTTTCGAGGTTAAGTGTGTATTGTTTATCAATTATCGTTCGCTTTAACGGTGAAGGAAAACATCGTGAGGAAACCTACATACCTGAGAATTCTTCATGAGAATTTCGAGGGTATGTGAAGTCTGCCAATCCACACTAGGCCAGCGTGGTAGACTAAGGCCTAAAACCCTTCCAGTAGTAGAGGAGGCCGGTGCTCAGGAGTGGGCAGTATATAATACAGGGCTGGTATTATTATTATATTATTATATTATTATATTTATAAACTTGGTATCATCGCCTGATGTAATTAATAAAACATGTTTGCATCAATCAATTCTCAATCTATCAAACTTACATATATATATACACTCACGCCTTTTATCCCCGAAGGGATAGGCAGAGGCGCAACTAGTGTACCCACTGTTCGCCATTATTCCGTCCCATGATGTGATAGGGGGCGAGTCTATCGTCACATCGGGCACAAATTCCAGACTCCGAGCTGATACTGAATAGAAAACCCAATATCACTTTGCCCGACCCGGGGATCCAACCCGAGACCTCAACATTGCAGTCGTATCATATTACAACTACACCACCGAGGCAGTCTATCAAACTTGACATCAAAAACTACCATTAACGTCTATCTTTTAAATTTCAGGTACACATCACCAACTTTGGTATCCCCCATCCAAACTACCAGTGCATCACAACTCTGCGCTGCCTGTACCAACGAGACCATGACGAGAAGCTGTGGGCGAAACTACAGGCGCTCCAGTCACACTGCGAGGATCGAAAGGGCACAGAAAAATGGAATTATGACAGGAAGATGATAGCAGAGTTTATCTGGAAGTTCTTCAAGCTAGATGGAACGTTTAACGAGGATGAAATTATGAAATGCTGCGGCATTTTACAGGCATGTCTTTATTTATATTCTTTGTGCGAGTTGGGTGATTGTATAATATGATGTTTAGAGTCGAGCTAGTCCATCAACAGTAGTATCTTCGAATAGCAATAGGCAATACAGCGGTCGTGGCTCTCATAATTTATATTCAGATATCCATAATACCATGCATCCAGACGAAATAGTCGTAAAACCTATCACTTAGACTTATGTATTTCCAGATCAACGGTCATGAAGTGCCTCTGATGGAGCCAGAGTATTTGGCAGTATTCGACCGCATCTCGATGGTGGAACATAACTGCAAAGCCAACTGTAACAAAAGCTTCACCTCGGAAGGCGAAATTGTATGTACTACCTTTGGACACCTAATGTCTATCCCTCCATCCAAATCTCTTATTTATTTATTTATTTAAACTTCATACAAAACATGTAAAGGTGGACTTAATGCCGAAGGCATTCTCTACCAGTCAACCTGGAATGGTACAGAGACAAAAACAAACACTGTAGGTGCACGAAACTAATTTTGATCATAGTGTCAATTCAATTAAAATAATATTAGGTAAACACTATGCCAATAAATACAGTAATACATTTTCGATAATACCTATAAAAATAAAAAAATATATGTAGGTACCATACTATATATAAATAATACAATTATATACCTAAATATTATGTGTCTATAATAAATATATAAAACTCATAATTGAAAATCTTATCTGTGGCCGAACTCTGTCCTCGAAACACCAACATCTGATCTCCTACTTCTGAAATATGACCTCTAACCTCATACCTCCGACCTCTATCGCCTGGCCACTGACTTCTATATCTATGTTGTTTGTCCAACTAAATCTGATATCTGACTTAAGAACTCAGACTTTTGATCTCCGACCTCTGACCTCTGTTCAGTCTTCTATCTTCTATTCTTAACGCCTATAAAACAGTACATTTTTATTATTAATTAATTTCAGATCCTCTGTGCCGTGCAAGACATCCCGGCGTCTGCTCACATCACCGTCTGCTATACGGACCCACTGTTCGGCACGGAGGGCCGTCGCCATCACCTCGCAGACTCTAAGTTCTTCGAGTGTTCCTGCGAACGGTGCAGTGACGTCACCGAGTTTGGCACTATGTACAGTGCTGTTAAGTGCAAGAAGAAGTAAGGAATTCTTTTGGTAGATAGGTCATTATAGTATACTATAGTATATCACCGATTTCTCAGTAGAAAATCTCTTAATATGGCTCTTGCGATTTAAGGCAATGAAAAGTTGTTTTAAGTATAACGCGAAATAATGCTTAGGTACACCAAAATCAAAACCGATATTATAATATTTACGACTTATTTTAACACACACCTCTACAATACAATGATTATTATTTTGATATAAAATTCAGAAGGTATATATTTGACATTTTATGGAGCCCAAAAGAACGATCAGTAGGTAATTGTAACACATATTTCTTGATTGCAGAGGTTGCAAAGGCTATCTCTTGCCGGAAACCTTCATAGTCCCGATCCTGCACAAAACAACGAACCCCGACCCGAAGACCAGGAACCTGGACAACAAGTTTTGGAATTGTAGCAGTTGTAAAGACTCAGTATCAGATGCCATCATACAACAGCTATTGCAGGATATAGGGAGGGAGCTCAGTGCAATGCCGAAGGAAGACGCTGATGCTTGCGAGAGGTAAGCTCCTTCTATTTATCCTTATACCACCATAATGTAGGGTACGCACAAACAATTTACAAGCATGTTGCAAAGACGATTTGGCTTACTTTACAGCCATTTGCCTAACGTTAATCCCTTTTGGGGAAGAAGTAAACATTCTGCTGATACATCAAAATTTATTTATTGGAGCAGTTCTAATAATTATAGCCTATTTAAATAATAATTAATGCATTTTTTCGGTATTACAGTAAGTGAAAATTACAGCCTATGAACACAATAAAAAAATATGGATTTGTCTGGATTGTATGGGAGAAATTGAGATTTACAAAGGGGAAAGTGAATCACGCATGAGTATTTTATTCATGATTTTATCTATCTCTCACACACTGAACACAGTGTTTAGTGTTTACATTCTCCTTATCAGTCACGTGGTTAACTGCCAAAAATAGACTCTTTACATCGACAATTCGACATAAAGTATAAATGAACTCTTTTATCACAGTAAGACTACTTTCTGTCCACGGTTCTACTATAGAGTATCAGCGACCTCGAGCAGCAAGACAATTGGCTCTCCCATAGTACAAGAAATGGTGGTAGGATACATCTTGTATCAACCCAGATAGCGATCATAGTACACGTAAGTGTCGCGTTCCGAGATCATCCTGTGTATATCTGGTTCAAACAGTCCGGCTTAATTATGTCGACTGACGAGGTATAATCATTGCTCATCAGTGGGCACTATCTGGACTTCTCTCTGCTTACCATCAGATGCAGTGGGGACATTCTGCCCTGCCCGTACAAAAAAAAAACACGTGTACGAATTTCACAATATTCAACCCTAAGGGAAAGTAATGGGTGCCTAAGATTTCACTGTTTGAATTCTAATTATAGTTAAATCGACTTGAGATTCTACCCAAATACTTACATACATAGACAATTGAAAGGATATGGATATTTCATGTGGAAGAAACTGCAAGCCAATGTTGTTATTATACTTATAGAAAGAAATTTGTCTAAACCTTACTCTCCGAAATCTTCCCAGGTTCATAGAACACTGCAGCGGCTACCTCCACCCCTCCCACTACTACATGACGGATGTGAGCATCGCGCTGGCCCAGCTGATAGGCCAACAGCAGGAGGATGGCCTGACCACGGTCTCGGACGACAGGCTGCTGCTCAAGACCCAGCTGTGCAGGAAGATCGCTGATCTGCTAGAGGTGTTGGCGCCAGGTATTAAAAAATGCTACATTTGATTTCAATCTTAATATTACGCTTGAAATGAATATTGCACTCACCCCAAATTAGAATAGCAAGACGAAGCTATAGTAATGAGTATCCATATTATTTGAAACATCCTGACCTTGTACATTGAACATCAAACTAAACGCAGAATGTATACAACATAAGCCTACCCAATAAAAAAAGATGTAGGTACAAAGACTTTAATAGATTAGTCTTTGTTGATATGCGATGTTCTTAGAATTTTCCTGTGTAACCAATATATACTTGTAAAGTGAATGGCAAGATTTTTCTGTTGCAGATCAGTAGAACTTTCTATCTTCAGTTTTACATGCATTATCATTATTAGATGATACTTATATCCCGTATGTGAGATTTCGCCTGGGGAGATACCGAATTATGTCTCGTTCTATTTTTGTTTGTTGACTAACAGCGATGCGTAGCTGCCTAAACCTACGGATTCCTTTTAACACGGTTTTATTAGCTTCATACGTATGTATGTAATGGTAAACGGAAATTTTGAACATGATTTTGACCCCCTTCAAAACGTCGAATTAAATCGAAATTTGGCATACTTAGTTTTGCTCCATACCATACCATACCAGCCCTGTGCTATATACTGCTCACTGCTGAGCATGGGCCTCCTCTACCACTGAGAGGGTTAAGGCCTTAGTCCACCACGCTGGACTAGTGCAGGTTGGCAGACTTCACATACCTTCGAAATCATAGAACTCAGGTATGCATGTTTCCTCACGATGTTTTCCTTCATCGTTAAAGCGAGCGATAATTCACAAAGAACACACACATTTTTTTTTAAAGTCAGAGTTTTGTGCTCTTTGGTTTTGAACCTGCGGACGTTCGTCTCGGCAGTCCCCACTCCCAACTAGGCTACTACCGCTTTTTTTGCTGCTATCCAGAATTTTCTCAAATAGTTTGGGTAATGACAAAAAATACATTGCAGCTGAGACACGCCTTCGCGGCACAATACTGTTCGAGCTTCACGCAGCTATAGCAGAGAGCGGCAGAAGAAGATCCCTGACTGAAGGTCCCATGGCGATGTTAGGATACGTCACTGTAAGTAATGCAGTCAACAGTTTTATTTCCCATTTACTTTCTCTTTTTTATACGTTTAAGTTTTAGCCTTTTGAGCTAGTTTTGGGAGGTATACTATAGTGAAATGAACATGGTCCTGAAAAATAACCTCACGTTAGGCAATGTTTTATGACTTATGCCATTAAAATACTCGAACTGTGCTAGAATGCCAATGCCTGTCATAACTGTATATATATTATGGAGTAATTCATTTGATAAAATGTACCCTTCTTCCAGCAATTCTCTAACACTTTGACTTTTCCGGTTTTGTTTTTACAATCGTCAATTTTTTTTTATTGCATCGAATGACGAGATGAGCATGCCGTTCGCCTGATGGTAAGCGATACGACCACCCATGAGCAACACCATCCAGCCCTTTGACTTACAAAGTACTGTGTGGCATTCCATTGCGCTCGTCATCCTGAGACATAAGATGTTAAGTCTCATTACGTCCAGTTACACTCGCTACAATGTACTTCATACCGAAACACAATAGTGCATACACGCTGCTGCTTGGCGGTAGAAATAGATATTGCGGTAGTACTCACCCATGCGGACCCTTACATATAAGAAATCTACCACCAGTACAGTTTGTAAAGACTTTAACGACATCTGGAGATTGTAGAATAGATTGTAATTAACCATCTCAATAGAGCGGGACACACAGACACACAATTTGCATGTAGGTTATTTATAGGTGCCATCCGAAGTCCAAACAAAGCGAGTACGTGTCCGAGTAAAGTAGAGCGCCGCTCGCTCCAGTTACTGCCCTGCCGAAATACTGACACTGATTTCATGTAAACGATTGTAAATATGCAGTGCTTGTGGCCGTCGATTAAATTTTTCAATAAGTTTAACTTGTTTTATAAGGAATCGAGCAGCTCACTCGAGGGTAAATGACACTGTTGTCCTCAAATTAGCATGCCACAGATAAATAGACCATAATATTTATATTGGGTAGAAAATATATAATTTAACTAAAAATCTTGATGAAGTATTCTCTCTATTAGATTAGACCTGGTCCGATTTTTGCGGCAAATTGTACGTAACATTCTTACGGAGCTTTGGGCAATTCACGTACCGGGTGAATTCCTGTGAAACTTGGAAACCAGCATAAAAGTTAGCTGTTCGTTAAAGGTATAAAAACTATATTGCGTTGTTTACACCGGTATAATTATCTAGTTTCACGGATTTCCACACTATTACTTTGCAAAATTCTGACAGCATAAATATTAAAATTACGTTCGAAAACAGAGAAATCCATGTGAAAGTTGGTAAAAGTTTTTCTTAGCAAAATTAAAACTGAGAAATATTTATAAAAACGTGTAAATTGGTGTGAGCTTATTCATCCTGGCGTTTTAAAATTACTACACTGGTTCTATAGGTACAATATAGTTCATATACTTTTTCAATTAACGAGAGACGCTAATCTTAGTCTGAAACAGAATTATATTTGAAACAAGTTTAACGGAAAGCATTTATATATAAAATTAATCTGTGAGCGGCTTGGGTATGCTGTCTGTGCCTGCGGCGACGTCGTGATCCGGGTCGGCTCTTTTCCTGTAATATGGTCGAGGAGACTAATGGCTGGCATAGGTATATGTCATACTCGTGAACGGGTGCTGCTTGTGTGGACTGGTCTGCCTTTTTCGCTTACTTTATCTATGGATTAGGGGTTATTATGCCGTCTGTATCATGGTGAATGCTCTGAGGAGTTGTTTAATTTGATCCCCCCCTCTCCTTTCCTTAGCAGAACCACGCGTACGGCCGCGCGCGAAGCCACAGCTTGAAGGTGAAAACCATTACGACCCGAACCAATAGCTTCTATAATTCCTTCTTCTGTCGCACCATCAGGATGTGGAATAGTTTGCCGGCGCACGTGTTCCCTCCTTCCTACAATCCTGGGTCCTTCCGCCGTAGCGTGAAGAAGCAGCTGGTTAGGCCGCCATGATTGTGTCGAATGGCATGGGATAATCGTCCAATGCCATTCGATTCTCTATTTGGACTGCACCGTGCTTACCATCAGGCGCAGTGCAGTCACTATGTCGAGCTCCTACATAAAAAAAAAAACGTACACGTGCGTAGTCTGTCCCATAATGTGATAGGGGGCGAGCCTATCGCCATTTTGGGCACAAATTCCATACTTTGGGCAATACAGCAGTAGCCAGGAAAACCCAATATCACTTTGCCCAATCCGGGGATCGAACCCGAGACATCAGCACCACAGTTGTACCGTAATAGTACCACTACGCTACGGAGGCAGTCATGTTTGTATGCTTGAGATGTATGCTCAGATATTGCTGAATGGATATGGATAACATTTGGCCGACGCGACATAGAAACCAATACCTGAATATCAATTTTATGCTTTTTATCCCAAAAATATAAATAGTAAAATAACATAGTGTGTTAATTTCGCGCTATGACTCAGCCACAATAAAATTTTAGTACAACATTTTAAACTCATAAAACTCACTTCTTGCTGTAGGAATCGAAGAAGGTCCTCCTGGAGTCTGCTGTACTGCTGCGCCACGAACCGCCGGAGCTACCCGAGGGTCGGCTCTCGCAGCAGGCCAAGATCAACCTCATGCATATGGAAGACCTCATCAGAAACATGTCAAATGCGTTACCGTCGCCTCTGTAATAATAAAGAGTGTTTTTGGAGCTTGTGATTTTTGAATAATTGTGTTACTATTGCTATTTGATTTAGAGTGACTTGTGCTTACAATGTAGCGAAAGAACATGACACGACTCCGTTTCGGTTTATTGGGATTGGTTGAGATACTAACACGTGACTGAAGTATTGTTCTCTCGATCAATCTCAAACATAGAAATTAAACGACATGGACGTACGATTTGCGTTTTTTGCCACATTGCACATTGCACATTGTCTCACGCAAAAACAACGCAACCTGACAGCTTGCTGCTAGCTACGTTACGTGTGCAAAAGAGTGGGAAACAGAGATTCTCTACCCTCCCTAAACCCCATTCTTTTTCTTTGGCCAGCGGTAAGTTAAAGATTAGAAATTACGAATATTAATGGTAGGTGGATGTCAGTTATCGTCTGAACTTAAGACCTGATGCATACAAATATATGTCAGTAGGATAACACACGCGAGCCGCGTTTTCTTCTTTCATAGGTCTTCGCTTCGGAATCTGATACACTTATTGCTCGTGACAAGTCTTCTGCTTTTATTAACTAGCTTTTGATCATAGTTTCGCCCGCGTGAAACGTTTTCCGGGATATAGTAGCCTATGAATTTCCCAGGGTCTCAAACTATCTCCATACGAGATTACATCGAAACCTGTAGGATTGTTTTTAAGTTGATCGCGTTCAGACAGACAAACGCGGCAGGGGATTTTGTTTTATTATATCTATATTAGGAAGACAACTCGAGAAGTCCGACACTACATTTACATGCGTAAGTCCAGTTGTGAGTGAAAGATTTCGACCTGCTTTCACTTATTTCACATTATCTTATCGTTTTACACTGGAACATGTCATTGTAACGGTGGGCGATTGCGTTCATTAAAAACACTACTCTCGAGTTTTGTTTATTAGCAGTTAATACTTCCCCCTTTGCAAATTAATGTTTTAATCAATGTACAATAACCTCACAAAAAATTTGAATATCAAAAACTCAGCATCCTGATTTATTTCATCATCATCAACTGCCACGTGAAGAAAAATAGCTTCCCTGTCACAAGCTCATAAACTGTGGTCCCGTGTTCAATTCCGACGGAATATTAGAGTGGCATAAATGCTAAAAGAGCACTACGGCTAATGGTACTTCTATTTAGGAGTTCTGTAACGTACATCATACCAGACTGCCTCGGTATCGTAGTTGTGTTATAGTATGACTGCAATGCTGAGGTCTCGAGTTCGATCGCCGGGCCGGGCAAAGTGATATTCTACCCACTATTAGCCCGGAGTCTGGAATTTGTGCCTGATATGGCGGCAGAGTTACCCCCCATCACATCATGGGACGTAGGACACACGGCGAAAAGTGGGTGCACTAGATGCGTCTCTGCCTATCCCTTTGCGGATAAAACGCATGAGTTTTTTTATTGCGTTGAATGACGAGTGTATGTATGTATGTACGTCATACATGCAAACTGTACTCAATTAAAGTTTCAATATAATAGGGTAGTCTACTACATTTTTTTAAAAATACATTTATCAAAAAATAATGCCATCCAAAATCTGACGGAATCTTTTTTCAAATTTCTCTCGTGGTAAGTCTTTCATGTGTAAGAATCATCCATCCGCCAAGCAGCAGTGCAATAATAAGTATGTTATAAACGGTTTTTTAATACTTCAATGGTTATAAAGCTTCGAAATTTGGTGAAGGAGTAGCTGTCAAATAACTGTAATATTAGACTATGACGTCACCGAGGGTCACCGACCATAACACTGCCTGCGCGTAAAAGAGATAGCGTCATATACCCACCATGCCCCCACTTTTGCTCACAACAATATTTCAAACATGAATAACTGCTTTATTTCAATTTTGATGCTGATTTCACAGAAAAAATCTTTTTCGCATTATTTTCTGTTATATATAATGTACAAAATAGAACATAGAAAAATACCCTCAATATAGGTTTAGTTTTTTTGATGTCTCACGTTGACTGGCAGTGTAATTCCCTGTTTCGTCTGCTTATCATCTGGCGATGCTGCGCACATCTTGTGATTTAAAATCCCAAGTCATCTCAATAAACCATCTAGCTTAGTAGATAAATTAATCTTTAGTATGCAAAATGCCGTTTGTACATTCATAACTGTCTATTTCCGCCACCAAGCAGCAGTGTTCCAAGCCCTGTTGCATTTCGATTTAAAAGACATTGTGGCCAGATTAATTAGTGAACATATTGATATTTAAAATTCTCAATAGTATTGTAGCTTTCCATAAGCATTTGCCACCATTAAGTTTGATCAAACGACCTGTTAGGATCATTGTTGAATTAGTCAGTTTAAGCTAACCATATCAAAATGAATTAAGTCATAATCTGTGGCCACAGCCAACGAAACAGGAAACATGTTTTATCAATGAATATAACCAGTTTAGGAACTCCTTATAACAGCGTCAGAGCATTAAAATATCAAATGAGAACACTTATTGGATTATATTTTAGTATATGTAACATATTAAAATAATTATAACTTCCTTCTCTGATCTAAGTACCTATACAGATTCATAAAAAAAAATGTTTGCGTGTAATTTCATAATGAAAGCTTTTCCTTAAGCTCACATGGTTATTTTTGCATAATTAATAGGCACACGCAGTCACGTGTGAACGCTAGTATGCAATTAATGTAACCGCCAATTTTTATCTTCAATTTCCTTTATAAAGTTGTAATGTAAAGTACCTCAGTAATTAAATTTTGAATGCTTATTTTGCCGGCGTTCTTTGAAGATAAATGAACAAATTAAAAAAATGTGCAGCGCTGGGCCTAAATCTGCAGTCGTCGTTCCAGAAGCGTGATACATCACCGTTTTAATAATAAAATAAAAGTACCTACCTCCGATTACAAAACATATGCGTTTTTATAACTTTTATTGTATACATCATTTTACTTTTGTAAACCTAAAACGATCTAGTTAATAAATGCCTGGTGGAAAGTGAGTATAATATGGTTCAAAAGTTGGCTATAAACAGCCATTGCACTTTTATTGTTGCCAGAAAACCACTAAAAACTACGAAACAGTAAGCCATACCTACATGAATGTCCATCGATTGACTGCGAAGCTAGCCACTTTGGCAAAAATTTCTGGCAGCACACGGTCCCCATCAAGGTTCTATCACCAGAAGTTCTATCCCATAATGAAAAATAGTATAGAGTAGTAATAGAGTACCGAATAACCTTCGTTATTTGTAAATTTTGTTAATTAGGTGCCAAAATTTAGTGTAATAAAATACATTTTTCATAATAGATTTTAATATGCATTATCAAAATATTCCATTACCATAATATAAGCTTTGGATATAAAGTATGAGAAATCTGGTAAATTACAGAAAGTAGTGTGTATACCTACTATTAAACGTTATCTAATCATTAGTAACTGAGATATGAGGGTAGCGATTATGGAAACTATATCACAACATTATGTAACTGGATGGCGTAGTTGTATTGTACCAGATGTATGACTGCCGCGCTGAGGTCTCGGGTTCAAATCCCGGGTCGGACAAAATTGTATTGGTTGTTGCTCCTCAGTATGAGCCAGGAGTCTAGAATATGGCGATAGGCTCGCGCCCTACCACATCATGGGATCGAATACTCTAGCCGAAAAGAGGCTACACTAGTAGGGCTTTACCCCTTCCGGAATAAAATAGTAAGTGTGTGTTCTCTGCTGTTGTATATTCCTTCTAGTCGGTGGCCGTCGTTTCTAAGTTAGTAAATAGGTTTCTGACTATCATGCTATACCAGCCCTGTGTTATATACTGCCCAATGCCTACTGCTGAGCAGGGCTCTCATGCGGGGTTTCTGACATCGCATTTTTTCAAAATCTGTGAATGCAGATCTTAATGTCTTTATAAATGACTAGTATCGCTCGCGGCTCCGCCCGCGTGAACAAGTTTTTCCGGGATAAAAATATTTTCCCGGGATAAAAAGTAGTCTATAGCACTCAGCAGTAATGTAGCTGCCTATTAGTGAAAGAATTTTCAAAATCGGTTCAGTAGTTCCTGAGACTAGCGCGTTCAAACAAACAAACTCTTCAGCTTTATAATATTAGTATAGATGGGCACTCTCGGAAGAAACGTTTCTCGTAAGAAATACATACATAGTATCTATACGCTGTATCTATAGCGATTATGGTAGCTGATCTTACTGGCCGGTCTCAAAAATCCAACTTGTATATCATAGGTATATTAATATTATGTTTTTCTAGAATTCCATGAATCGTACCGATATTTTAATCTTTCTAATATTATAAATGCGAAAGTTTGTGAAAATGATTGGATGTTTGTATGGATTAAACGCAGAAACAACTAAACGAATTTGGATGAAATTTGGCACACGGATATATTATGATCTGGAATAACACATAGGCTTCTTTTTACCCCGGTGATTCGGTCCCATGGGAAATTTTGTATATTTTACATTTGATTCTTTAAGTAGATAGCGCTGGCGTCGTACTGTGTTTTAGGAACTTTTGTAGCAGGAAAGGCTATTCACGCGAGCAAAGCCACGTGTAACACCTAGGATATCAATAAATTGTATAAATGTGAAGATATTTGCACGTTTGTTAATTACCAAGACTAAAACATAAAAATAATATACGTTATTTTATCTCAACAGGACTTGGAATCGTGTAAAGCAGCTAAGCGGGAGTTATTGTGAAGTAAAGCGAGTCTATAAAAAAATATTCATTAATAATATTGTTGAGTGAATGGAACAAGCGGGACAACATCTAGATATTTAAACAATAATAATATAACGTACCATCGGCACAAAACACAAACGTAGAGAGGTAATCAGGATCCCGTAGGGGCCCATGAACCCCTCGAGTATCTTTTACTATCCCGCCCTCACACCCGCCACTGCAACTCCTGTAAGCCAGGATCAGCAGTGGCACGCATTTTATGACACCGAGCGGTGAAGCTCGGCGAGTATCAGGGAACACTAATATGTCTGTAACCCGCAACGAAATTAATCAAAAGAAAGAAAGGGAGGAGTTGGAAATATTAATTGTCCACTTCCCTCCATAGCAAAGCGGTAGACAAAAATAATGAACTAAGGAGGTATTTTAACCTCAAGTTTAGAGACGTTTACAACTAGAAAAGCCAGTTGTAAAGCACCACGGATAAAAATTCAATGAAAGGGTCCTATTATATGAGCTGTCAAATTTGATTCCAATAATAGGTATGGCAAAAACGCCAGAAAGCACGGAAATTTCGCCTAGTCTCTACAAGGTCCATGTAGTATACAACCCCAGATGTTACTTGCATACTATCCAGCATGATCTTGCGCTCGTCATGCCAAAGACCACACTCCCAAAGTACGTGATGTGCAGACTGTTCATACACGTAACCAGGTGTAGAGCACGGGCACACAGGAGAGTCAACCAGCCTAAATGAAAATAGTTTGCCCTTAAAACTACCGTGACCGGTAAGAAATTGCGATACACAATGATCTATTTCTAGCCAAGTAGTAAAAGTATAACGGTTGCGAAGGAAAATTTTTACAGCTAGAAAACGGTAGTTTAATCCTTCGCTATACAAAAACGTTTCTTCCTCCTTGTTTGATCCCATCGCATAATCGGTATTTCTAGTGTTGGTAGTGTTTACAGACTCACTGAACGTACTACCCGAAGGACAGCTTCTGCGTAGGGTTATCCTACCAATATTATGTTTGGATGTATGGATTGTAACTCTTTCACGCAAAAATTACTGAACGGATTTCGATGAAATTTGGCACACGGTTAGATCATGTCCTGGATTAACACATAGGCTACTTTTTATGCCGGGATATTATATATATATTATTATATTTATAAAGCGGGACTTTTATCCCGGAAAAACTTTTTAAAGTGGGCGGAGCCGCGGGCAAAAGCTAGTTCATTCATATAAAGACTTCTTGTTCAATGTTGCAACGCTTTTTCAAACTACAGAATGATAATAATTTTTTATCTTCTATTGTCCCACTAATATGTATATCACAAATGACATTCCTTTATTTTTTTCTAACTATCTTCACTATAATTTGTGCCCTACACAACTTTCAAGAACCAGCTCTACTCGTGACACACTACCCACTGTTGATTTACCGACTATCATGGCATTTATGGCGCCCAAGTTCAAACACCACGATTTTGCGTCATTCGTTCATTTATGTCTAGGAATTTCTATTACATAATATTATGATAGGCAGTGATATGTACCTATGGTTTTTTTATACTTCAATGATGATAGGTTGGTTAGTTATTCAGAGAAACCATTATATTAAAAACTAGAATTCACTCTTTATAACATTAGTATAGACTAGCTATAGCTAGCACCTACACCCGCTTGATAGAGATTTTCCGGGATAAAAGTCCCGCTATATATTTTTCCGGGACAAAAAGTGTATGTAGCCTATATCCTTCCAATGGTCTCAAACTATTTCCATATACCATATTTTCCGATCGGTAGTTTTTGAGTTCGACCTATCATGACGTACGCATCGCCCGTATTCGCCCATTTACCGCCTGCTCGTTTTCAGCGTATGCAGGTCTTACAAAATAAAATGCTCAGATATGCTCTTGGTGCCCCGTGGTACGTTCGCAACCGCAACCTCCACGTGGACACCAACATGCCGACCATCAGGCACTTTATGCATATGGCCAGCAGACGCTACTTCGATCGGGCGGTAAACCACCCAAACACGCTTATCCGTAAAGCGTCTATATATACTCCATTTGATCGCGCCAAATGGAGACGACCGCGTTCAGTACTGACAGATCCAGAGGACGAAATCACTCTGGCCATTCGCGAAAAGTTCGAGCATCAAAAGCTCTTAAACTCCACAAGACCGCTGTACCGTCCTCGCCGTCGAGGACCTCGTCGCGTTCCCCGTCACCCTGACCTCTCTTAGCAGTTCCGGCCCGCGTGCCGAAGACTACGAACACATGAATAGGATTAGGTTAAAAACCATGTTTCCCCAAACGCTGATGTCTTATCCTCTCAGTAGCCGCTCTGAGCCGAGGTTCGTGACCCGTTAGTGGGTCGCCCTCAGCGTGGTCGCTTAATTTTAAGGGTTGCGAGCGCCTTCTGCACTCACCCAAAAGACTGGTGTTCTTTCATAAGCCGACCCTCGTCAGGCTAGAAAGAGTAATGTCAGAGACAAAAAAAAAAAGTAGTTTTTGAGTTTGACGCGTTCAAACAGACACTGCTGTTGATTTGTCTATATCGATCTATATCTTCTATACTATAATAAAACACTAGAACCGATCTGTCTGTACATTGAAAGAAGTGAGTTAAAAAAAGAAAGAGGGTGGCTAACGAAGAGTAATGGAAAACTATTCACAGATTTATATCATTATTTTCTGTCTGTCTGTCTGTTTTTCTGTTTGTTAATGCACATCTCCGAAACTAGTGAACGGACCTCTATTAAATTTGGTGTGGAGATAGGTTGAGACTCTTGAAAGGACATAGGTTTTTAGGTTTACTTTTATCTGGGGAAAAAATATACCGGTAATTTTATCCCGGAAAAACTATTTCAAGCGGGTGGAAACACGAACAAAAACTAGTTTTATAATATATGGTGAAGAATAGCAACATCATACCTTCTCTTCCATTTAGGGATACTTGTAAGTTGTAACAAACATTCCATTATACCTAAACGTCTTCATAGACTGCCGCAGTAGGTAGTTAGATTGAGAATATAACTCATTGTGGAGAGACAGATAAACATATTTTAAAGCATAATATAGGCTCTACAGTCATCCCTCGAAAGGACGTTAAAAGGAGCAGGGCGGTGGGCAAAAGTTAGTGTTATGTAACATAAGTAAATACAAAGCACTGACGTAAACCCAAACCAGATCTTCTACATAAATTTAAACACACCCAAACACAAATAATTCCGAATTAGGCAATCAATAGCGGATCTTACACCCGGATCTCGATTAGTGCAAGGTAAAACCCATATTATGGTAAAGAAATGGCTTCTGCTTATGCCAAAACTTTCTCTTTTAAAACTTGTATTGCGTTATTAATGTCGTTATTAACATTAGACTTGCATGTGCTGAACAGGAAAATCACATGTGTTAATACCAAAATTCTTAGAGTTGAGCAATAAAGCAACACTAAGACCTGAACCGCCATTATTTTCGTCGTGTGATGTAAATATAGAGATACGACAGCCACTAGGTCCATTGTTGTATTCACTAGGAAATACTTTAGCCTCATATCTCCCGAAACAAATAATAACGGCTTACAAATTTAACTCGAACATACCTTTAAATATGCCACCACTCCCACTCATCTCACTGTCAACTCATAGACCGCTGCGCTATAAAGCCTGCATTGCTAAGATATCAAACAATAAAACAAATGCAGGATCTCAAATCATAAAAATCAACCCATTCATTCTCCTGCCAAAACATAACCTTCCCGATCTTTCCATTGCGCAAAGGCAAAGTTATTTCAGAGCATCGCCAACAGCCACCAGTGCCTCTAATTAGGATATTGTCGTGATTTCACGTTATCTTACGTTATCACTCTCAGATAATAGGTGAGCGGATGACGACGTGCGTTGCTTAAACGTCGGGTCACGTCTCAGTTCAACATAAAAAGTCAACGGGCCAGGATCGAAGGCATCCTTCTTTGACAAGAAAGTTGCTCAAACATTACCATGTGTGTGGTTTAAGTGGTTATTAAAAATATGATTTGTGGAATAACAATGAGTGACGTCAATAAAATGGCGCATGTTTGTAGTATTTATTTGTAGGAAATAATTTTTGTTCGTCTGCGCCGGAACACCTTGGGTCTCTGAAGGTTTGTGTATTTTGTTAATTTGTTTAACGTGTTGCAATTTATTTTCTATCAACTATAGTGCGTTTGGTATGAAAATTGTTTTTACTAATATAATTATTCTTTATGTTTATGACACTGCAAGAGGAATAATTTACGATAATATTATAAGAAAATTGACAAAATTTTAACGAAGCTGTAATGTTTTATTTACATTAGCATTTAACACAATTGCCTCTAATGTTTTACAAATAAAATGCTTCTTGGTCACTTCTTGATATATAGGCTATTCTTCTTCTTGTTCTTCTTCTTCTTCTTGATATATAGGCTTTAATATATTTTGATTACTTCATCTTGGCAAAAAATTGTAACACATTGACAATTTCCTCAGTATTATGGTTCTTCGCTTTATCATCATGAGAACTGTATTTCATTTCTATTTTTTCTTTAGAATGTAAACAAAAATATTTTACTCGGAATTTCAAGCATTTGTTTTAATTTACAATCAGACAAGACGTATTAGTTTTGAATTGAATAACAAAGATTACTGTTTATTTCAATTGAATAAGAACCTTGAATTAGAAAACTAACTAGAAAGTAGAAACCCAAAGCATTGAAGTTTTACAAGAATACGCAATGTATCTTAATTGTTTCAATCAGTCCTGTCTTATATACTGCCCACTGCTGAGCACGGACTTCCTCTACTACTGAAAGGGTTTTGAGGCCTTAGCCCAGCACGCTGGTCTAGTGCGGGTTGGCAGACTTCACATACCCTCGAAATTCTTATGGAGAATTCTCAGATATGTAGGTTTCCTTACGATATTTTCCTTCACCGTTAAAGCAAAAGATAATTGATTAACAATACACACGTAAATTCGAAAAGTCAGAGGTGTGTGCCTTGGGTTTTGAACCTCCGGACATGGTCTCGGTAGACCGTTCCATTCCCAACTAGGCTATGGTCCACTCATTCCCAACTAGGCTACCGTCCACTCCACTAACTCTCATCTAACTAAATTAAAAATAAATAATTCCTTTACGTCCTCTGTCCTCATTTAAGTCCTCTGCTATATACTTCCACAATCGATTGTGTCTTCGAAGCTTCCTTTAATTTTAGTTAACTATAGCTGTCCGGGGTCGACTCATGGACAGGACTTTACCACAAACTGAGCTAACGACAAAGTTTCTTCTCAACTGGCTATTTGACAGTCACTTACTATGTCACTTACTAATTTTCTACTCCTGTGAAATTTTCTACTTTGTGAAAATGCTTGTATGTTTGTATGTTTGTTAGAACTAAACGCAGAAACAACAAAACGCATTTGAATGAAAATGGCACACGGGTAGACCATATGCTGGTTTAACACATAGGCTACTTCTTCTTCCAGTAATTTGCTCCCATCGCAAATAATGGAATGTTTTAATCAGATTTTTTTACTAGATGGCGCTGATGTCGTTAGTGTTTAAGGTACTTTTATACTTTTGTAGCGGGAAAGGCTTTTAACGCGGGAGCAGGCGCGAGCAACACCTACTGAAATATAATATAATAGCTTTTGCCCGCGGCTCCGCCCGCATCAAAAAGTTTTTCCGGGATAAAAGTCCCGCTTTATGTTTTTCCGGGATAAAAAGTAGCCTATGCGTTAATTCAGGACATGATGTACCCGTGCGCCAAATTTCATCGAAATCCGTTCAGCAGTTTTTGCGTGAAAGAGGAACAAACATCCATACATCCAAACATCCATACATTCTTACAAGCTTTCGCCTTTATAATATTAGTAGGATATTGTGTACCCAACTAACATTCTAGCGTTAAAAAATAGCTATAAGAACTGCATATTGGCTGTAGTCAAATCTTAAAGTGTTAACGCATTGCTGTATAATTAATTGAGTAATAGCAAGCATGCTAGTTATAGCATGAATACCCACACTTATACCCACGAAAGAGGCCCACAGGTAAGGGCTATATAAAGCCTTAACAATGAAGATATAATGGTGTTACTGTGTCTGCAGAAGAGAATTATAAAAGCTTTAGTTACTACTTTGACCGGTAGTACAGTTATACAGTCCGATCATCTAACACCATAGGTGACAAAACAGATTCGAATAGAGCAAAGAACGTTACGATGGCGTTAGTTACAAATTATTTGCAGCTTAAAACCTTACTTAACTTATTAAAAAGGGATAGTTGATACCTTTAGTTATTAAAGCTTGTATAATGGTGTCAGATAATTTTGTCAACGCTTATTTTAAACTTTATGAACCAACTGAAGGTACTGTTTTTCGTGTCTGATAAGACCAAAAAATCATATGAAAATTATTACCTATCCACATCAATACTGTAGATCATGACATTAATGGCCTTTACATATACGTGATCAATTTCAAATTAATTTCAAGTCTTTTGTGTTTATAAAGTTAATAATTACTGCCCTTGCAAATTTACTGTAAGAGTATAGCATGTTTCTCACCTAAATTTAAACGCGCCTACGATTTATTATCAATTTTAATGACAAGTGATTAAAATTAATAAAGGTGCCTACTATTAACTTAATATATTAATTATGCTTGATTCTTAAGTATTGATTACTGTCATTCGTGAAATACATTAAGAAATAGAGAAAATATAGTATTTTGCTGATAAACTTTAAATAACCTAGTGATTTTAAGGTTGTGTTATTGAAACTAATGGCGTACGCTTATTTTAAAATTAAAATCTTGTCTTAAACCATTAGTCGCGCTCATTGATCTACAACGGTAGTCAAGAGTATTGTGCAGTTTTAGTTGATATAACAGTATAACAACACACTCAGCTTTAGACATTTCTCGAACCTGCACTTACAGTCAATATACAACTCTTAAATAATCATGACAGTTAATGAACATCGTTAGACAGCTTAAGCATTAAAGACATGTTAAAGTTATAACATATAAAGTGTACTGGATGCCATTACCACTACTGTAACTCTTAAGGATTTTACATCTTTCATTAAAGATGTAATACAGCCGTTGGTCCTACGTTAATATTTTAACTCACCTTCTACCTCTTTTACCGAGTAATGAAACCGTTAAAAGTCCATAATAGCACTAAAGGTCATAAAACTACCTGTAACTAACACCAAAATGTTAGTTGGATATGGTGGCTTATACGCAAAGAATTATTATACATTGTTTTTGTTATATTAGTTATATATTCAACAATTAATAAACCATGATTGAGGCACGTTTGACGCCACATTTTTTCATTTTAAGTCAGTTTCATTCGATTGTTAAGAATCGGGTCGCGGATTGGAAAAAGTAATACTTAGTTTAACGCTGAGTATTATGCAGGAGACGGATTTTTACTTGATATGGCGATAGGCGATATAGACAATACCTACGCACGGCGATAATATGGGTGCACTAGTTACGCCTCTGCCTCCCCTTCGGGGATAAAAGATGTGAGTTTGTGTGTATGTACTTTTGTACGGATGTATAATTTCTAAAATACTTTTCCGAAAACTATCAAGTACCTAATCTGTACAACAAACTGTCATCACCATAAACGTAGTCCGAAATCAGTTATTGCCATCGTGTTCCGTCGCTAACATGCCGTGTCAACAGAAAAACGATGCTAATAAACACGTATCTGTTATTTACACCATCCAAAACTTATCCAAAATTCAAACATTTCCAATATAAATCTAAACAGATTGAGTTTAAGGCTACTTGTTTTTATTGTGTCAATTCGTAAGGCCGGTGTGGTGGATAGCCTTAACCCTGCCTATAACACAGAGGCCTGAACCCAGCAGTGGGACGGTATAATATAATAATGAAACTTAACATCTAATGTCTCAGGATGACGAGCGCAGTGGAATGCGACACAGTACTTTGTAAATAAAGTTCTGGATGGTATTTCTACTGTTTATGGGAGGTCGTATCGCTTACCATCAGGCGAACGAATCAAACGGCATGCTCGTCTCGTCATTCAATGTTATAAAAACAAAAATAAAAAAAAATACAGGTCTGGGATTATTAGTATTTATTTTTATTGCGACTTCTGTACTTTGAATTCCTGTTTTGCTAAACAACACGACAGTTGCCGTGCACCAGGCACGACTTTCAACCTTCTAAAAACTACAATACGTTGGATACATTCGAAGCTGACAGTAGCAAGTCTTTTTTTCTTTTGAACTACGTTCAGAACCGATACTTGAATCGGTCCACAAAAATACAAGCCCGCGCAATCTCACACAAGCCAAGCTAAACGCCTTATACTTATGTATTTGTTGTGATTTGGTAAGGCCTGGCAAAGGTGTGGCTCCAGCATAATTCTTGAGAGTGATACAAGTAGGTCCTCAATGTTGTTCCTTGTAATGAATACCTACTTAATAAAACTTTCCAGCTTGTGACTATTATGTGTGACTAGCTTGTGACTGTTGTATGTTTATGTACACAGTGCAAGCTTGGGGCGGTATCAAACCAGCTTATAGCTTTTGCCCAACAAATATTCAACAATTGACCGTTTTAGCAAGAACTAAGTAACATGTTTAAAAGTTAAAAGTAGTGCTAATCGTTGCAATGCTTGTACGTCAATAGTTTTCACAAATTTTCGTTTACCAAAATATAATGTTGATTTTTTCTTTTATTCAATGCACTTCGGGAAATTCGCTGTGTCAATATTAGCTTGATAATCAGTTTCTCATATGTAATCCGTTTGAGCAGGCACCATGTTCTAGTTGAAAACGATTGCAGTAATCTCGTCGCATGCCAAACTCATATTTCACGTATGTAGTCATACGAAGTAAGCGTCTTGGATTTGGATTTGACTTGGAGATGACTGCTGGGTATTATTTATTACGATATAAAAATAGCCGATAGCCTAATAAAGCGGCGATAACTTAGTTGCGAGTGGAACGGACTGCCGAGACGAATATCTGCAGGTTTAAAACCCAAACATGTAACTTTTAAAAAAAATTATGTGTGTATTCTTGTGTGTGAATTATCGCTCGCTCTAACGGTGAAGGAAAACATCGCGAGGAAAAAATTCATACTTGGCAGCAGGACTAGAGACGTAGTACCGAGGACTTGCACTGATGGAAGATCTGTCATATGATAGTGTCCATCTGGGTGGGTACCACCGAAATGTCTATTTCTATCGGCAAGCAGCAGTATGCATGCACTGTTGTGTTTCGGTTTGAAGGAAATTGTAGCCAGTGTAACTACTGGACATAGTGAGACTTAACATCTCATGCCTCAGGATGACGAGCGCAGTGGAATGCCACACAGTACTTTGTAACTCAAGGTGCTGTATTGTATAGTAATAACCTGTTTATGGGCGGTCAAATTCCATACAGTACTTTGTAAGTGAAGGTGCTCGATGGTGTTACTACCGTTTATGGGCGGTCGTATCGCTTACCATCAGGCGAACGGCATGCTCGTCTCGTCATTCAATGTAATAAAAAAATAACACTTTCGCTTACGAAGACCTTCCATTCTTTTCCATACAAATGGAGCAAAAACTATCACGCGTAGTTTACACTGACACGTCTTCATGATTTATGCGGTACCACCTTATCAGTTTACTTTAGCTTCGTCGGGATTAATTCTGTTTTGATCTCTGATATCGTGTTTGCGTATTACATTTACTTGGCTGTGTTGTTAGTTTGTTTATGAACAGTACTCTCACGCGAATGGTTTGCTCATCCTATTATTCAGATATATCTAATGACATATAAATATATGACGCTTTTTTACGTTCCTGGCATTCCATAAACTAACTACTGCGTTTCTGGCCTTGATGGCGATCCTTTAACCCCCATTGGAACAATATTTTGGGTTAAAGCCAAAATACAGGCTAAAACCAATGCAATACCAAAAATCATGGTCCACCGAGCTTATTACCAACAGGTGAAAAAATTCTTGTTAAATTGAAATCCCAGACATATGAATGTTCCTAAATAATATAGTGATCGACTTACATACAGACTGTCCTAGCCATAGAACCTGACAATTCCCAGTCCAATTACGCTACTAGATCAATAAGGAGTCGTCAGATAGAATCAATAATTTGTTAGATCAAGCAACCTTCAATGCGTAGGCCTCTATAGAGGCTCCGATCGTGTTAGTTCATTACCCGTACTATCGCTAATATTCACCTTTTATAAACTGAATACATTTTTTTTTCGCGGGGAAAAACGCATTATCGCTACCACCACTGGGGGAGGGGGGGGGGGGGGGTGAGTGGAACGGTTATGTTGGTTTCGCACAGTCTTACAGCCCAATGTCGACACTCGGGAGTATAGCATCATCCGAGCAAGCATTGGACCGAGTCCCTAATACTATGTACCTACACCCTACACCGGCATACCAACCAAATCCCGCGGTGGCCTTCTTCGGCGCATACGAGGCGGCCCCGGGGTATCTTGTTGCACTAAGATAGCTGCACGGGACCGTCCCTGCGCAATGCCGTTACGGCCCCTCTCTATAGAAGGGGGCTAAATGCCCCCACACTCTAAAGGACGCCTCTGGCGTCTACGACAGCGGGAGACCGACCACCCGCACTGTCAACCACCTCGGAGTCGCTTAAATTGGACTGAGCAGCCCCCCGCTGCTGGCCCCGCGACTCTCTCGAAGCCCCCCTTTAGTAGCCTCTTACGACAGGCAGGGGATGCCGTGGTGGAACTCTCTATATGCCCCCGGACCACAGGGCACAAACTGAACACATGACTTCTTCATTCGCTTTCCCAAAATCCACAGTAGAATGTGGTGTCCGTTTGTAATTTTTTGCGCATCAAGATATACTGAACATTTAATGCAGATTTCTATGTTCAACCAGAAAAGTGTATACTCAACCACCTTAAGTTTCTAAATAAGGGGGCGTCCATAAATTGCGTGAGGTGTTTTTTTTAATTTTCTGTCCCCCCCCCCCCCTGGTGAGATGTCGTGAGATTTTCTTCAACCCCCTCCCCCATCCCTCAATCTCACGTGAGATGTTTCAAAATTCGGGTTTCTTACGTAAACGCGTTGGATTGTTATTGTAAAAATAAAAAATAAATTGCTTCGTGCTTTTTTTACCACTAGTTAATACTAGTAATCAATATTGTTGAGAGTTTAATTATAAGCGTAATAAAAATTTAACAATCGAATACTTAAATCGTAGCTACTGCGATTAAAAAAAGAATATCTATTCTAATTCAGCCCAAGGAGAATCATGCGCGGCCTCAAGAGAGACTACTGAAACCAACATGTTCATATGATTTTCAGTAAAATCATCTGCTTCTTCAACTTCGTTCTGATCTAGACACTCTAGGCGCTTGCGCACAGTAACTCATTACCTCGTCTTGTGACAATCCGTGTGGGTCGCACTTTGCGGACCATACGCGCTTGCTTAGCTGGTGCAATGTGGGTTGTCCTTTTTTTTTTGTCCCTGACATTACTCTTTCTAGCCTGACGAGGGTGGGCTTATGAAAGAACACCGGTCTTTTGGGGGAGTGCAGAAGGCGCTCGCAACCCTTAAAATTTAAGCGACCACGCTGAGGGCGACCCACTAACGAGTCACGAACCTCGGCTCAGGACGGCCACTGAGAGGATAAGACATCAACGTTTGGGGAAGATGGTTTTAACCTAATCCTATTCATGTAATGGGCTGATCGACATAATAATAATTTATAGCCTTTTTTTTTTGTTTCAATCAGAAAAAAAATTACGTAATATTTGCTGGGACCCCCTCCCTCTCCCCAATGTAAGATAAGATGAGATTTGACTCAACCCCCTCCTCCCCTTAAACATTTCACGTATTTTATGAACGCCCCCTAAGTTGCTTGGGCGTTGTCTGTCAGCATCATGCAACTTACAACTTAAGAGTTATTTGCTGTTTCCTTTGTACGTCTCCGAAACGATCGCACGAGCTTGGTAAAATAATAAAAATGGGCATTTTTACCTGAAAAAGTGTACTAGCACCAAATTGGGTGTTTGTATGTACGTTAAGCGAAACTGTAATAAAAGAAAACAATAAATTAAATGGGTTGATAAAAAACAGTAGCGAATAAGACGATTAGCATGACTACTTACCTACTGCTTAAAACATTTTCATAATCGAATGAAATCCTCCTAGCCAGTTTTGGCCACGGCGGCCAATCTCAACAGAGATCAGCCAGGTACGCAGGAGATATTATAGTGCACAAGTGTGTGCGCAATACACCGGTGCACTCGCTATTCCTTCACTCTCATAGTCCGGTGAGACGGCAATCCGACATGACCGGAGAGAGATCAGGCGTAGGACCAACGGCTTTACGTGCTTTCCGAGGCACGGGGGTATCACACCGCCAACTTCCTGACTCCGAGCTGCGACTAAGTAATTTTTTTAAGATGGAAAAACCCAGTCACAAAGTTTTTTGGCCCAACCCGGGATTTGAACCCAGGACCTCAGCGCGCAAATCGTACTCGTAACGCGTACGCAATACAACTACGCCACCGAGGCAGTAAAATTTTCATAATCACTCTGGTATTTTTTTTTATTTTTTTTTATTGCTTCGAATGACGAGACGAGCATGCCGTTCGCCTGATGGTAAGCGATACCACAACCCATAAATCATGCAAACACCATCGAGCACCTTAAGTAACAAACTACTGTGTGGCATTCCATTCTGCTAGCTTTCACAATGTAATAAAAAAAAATACCACACAATTCAACATCAATTCATACTCAAATCGCATTCTTATTTTGCTATTTGGTTGATTTCGTTGTACATGGCTATTGAGTGATATAGGATTTTTAAAACATTGTGACTCAATATATTCTCTAAGAGATGAAAGCGAGAACTTAAGTCACTACAACTAACTGATAAGGCCATTGAAGTAGATCATATAATTACATCTGTTTTCTTTGTTTTTCAGCTTACGCTAAGATATGCTGTTGATCCGATATCTGTGGTTATTATTATGCTACGCACAATATGCCCGGAGCAACCTGATTGACTTCTACGAGCAGCTCAATAACGAGTTCTTCTACCCTCAAGAGAAGACGGAAGAGCTGCCTGTCGAACTGGGGCCTGACCGGGAATCTGGTTGTCTCTGCAGAGCTAGCGAAAACATAAGAATAATCGTCTGTTTCGGGAATTATGGCTGCAGAAAATTTCCTAAGGTGCATGTGTTTTTATTAACTAGCAGAAGCCATATATCCAAGCTATATTATGCCTTATATATTTTTAGTAAGTGCCGAAACTGCCCGTGAAAAATGATAACGTTGTTTAAAACTTGGATATCTACAAAAATGCTCAGTATAGATACGTCTCGTAATGCACACCCAGTACCCACTCATGGTGCTGAATAGTGTTACTACTGTTTATGGGTGGTCGTATCGCTTACCAATAGGCGAATAGCATACTCGTCTCGTCATTCGATGAAAAGAGAAGAAGCAATTTCTTGGGCTCAATGGCCATAGTCCATACGATATATTTTGTGTATAGGCCTATTAGATACTGATCTATAAACGGAAATATTGCCTTGCTTCACACTTTCCTTGATGTCGACTGCACGCTCATGCATCCGCATAAAAATATGGTTCGTAACTTATTTTTTATTAATTTCAGGTCACTGTACACAGTGAAATTTTAAAAGTACGAACTACAGTAATAGAGGAGATAGTCAGAGGGGACCTGGACAATTTCTCATACCTTCAAGTACTGGAAATCGAAGCCAATCATCAGCTTAGATACATTGAACCAGGAGTGTTCCGCAATTTAACAAACTTGCGTCAACTGTCTATATCTTACAACACACTACTTCATGCAATAAGCGACAAAACATTCGAAGGTCTCGTGAATCTCCATAATTTAACCCTAGTTAATAATGGTTTCTATAATATTATGCAACTCACACCAGCATTTCACACAAGTATACTACCCTCGCTAAGAGCTTTGGATATATCCGAAAATATTTTCGAAAACATACCCGAAGACGCATTTTACCCCTTAAGAGGGACAAATCTGGTGAAACTAGATATATGTTTATGTAGACTAGACTTCATACATAAAAACAGTTTTCTCCCTTTGAAAAGTCTAAAAGAATTACATATAGGTGATAATGATTTAAATGCTACAATGATAGGCAATTTTCTTCTAAAAATGGAAGATAACGGAATTAATCTCATACACCTGGATCTATCGGGAATGGGTTTCAGGAAGCAGCCGCCAAGAAATCTCATGAATATAATTGCAACAACGAAAATAAGAAGATTAATATTAGCTCAAAATCAGTTCGAGTACATAACTGATGATGCATTCCCTCGCATGGTAAATATAGAGCTGCTGGATTTAAGGAAGGTCCTAGTTATTGACATAGGACCACAGGCGTTCAATCCATATAAGTTTCCGAATCTCAAAATATTGTTGTTAAGCGGCAACAATCTGCCTGGAATCCATAAAACTCCATTGTCGGACCAACTGCTTCTTCTTGACTTGTCGGATAATAAAGGTAGTCCAGCCAACCCACTGTATTTCGATATAGATAGAGACACGTTCTTGCAAAGCAAAGAATTGAGAATTCTAAATTTATCGTATAATAGAATAAAAGCTATATTTGACTACACATTTAGAGGCTTGGAAAACCTACAAATATTAAGATTGGAGAACGGCACTTTATACCATATAGGAGACGGGAGTTTTGAATCTTTGAAGCGTCTCCAATTGTTGAACCTAGCCAATAATCCGTTAGAAGCTAACAAAAATCTTACAAGCAAGATGTTTGAAGGGCTCAATGAATTGAAAATTTTGATATTACAAAACTGTGGCATAAAACGTTTCTACGACGATGACAATATATTTGAAATGATGCCCAACCTCACACATTTAATACTCAGAAATAATCAAATGTATTACGTCACTGCTGAAATCTTGAAACCGCTAAAGCTGCTACAAGTCCTTGACCTGAGTGAAAATCTTCTGATATCGTGGTGGAAGCCATTATTCTTAGCCTCCGGCGTGAAACCAATCAAATTGTATTTAACGAATAACAAAATATCACATTTTTCTATGAGTATGATTTACGATATAAGCTATTTGCTAGAGAACCGAGGCAATCAGTCTGTGGAAATAAATTTTATGGACAATATATTTATTTGTGACTGCAGTGCTATGTACCAAACGCATCGCTGGTTACAAACAAATGGTACAGCGCTTCTTAGGAATTTTTTTTATAATTCGAACTTCCAATGCAGTAGTCCCGACATCTGGGAAGACAAAAGAGTCGCAGATTATCTGTTATCAATAAAGACATTGCATTGTTTGATGTATGAGAAGATTACTAGCGTAATGGTCCTAGTCTGGACGGCTCCTTCGATAGTAACAATCGCTCTAGTTATTTTAATACTGACCATAACGTATAAATATAGGATGTATATTCGGTACTGGTTGTTTCTAGCGAAGATAGCGTTGGGAAGAAATTTCAAGAAGAGTGCACCAAAACCAGAAACAAAGTCGTACAAGTACGACGCGTTCGTTTCGTACTGCAACGACGACAGAGAATTCGTAATAGATATGATAAATCAACTGGAAAGTCAACCGCCGTACTTGAAGCTTTGTGTGTACGAAAGAGACTTCGAAATTGGATCTTTTATATCAGAATCTGTCATGAACAGTATAAATGATAGTAAATATGTAATTTTAATTATAAGTAATAGTTTTGCTAAGTCCCAGTGGTGCAGATGGGAGACGCAGCTTGCAGAATATCATAGAATATTCTTAGAAGATGGAACGTCGTACGATCCTTTAGTTTTAGTAAGAATAGATGAAATACAAAGTAAATATTTAACTATGACATTAAAATATTTGTTAAAGACGAAAATATATCATTTGTGGGACGAAAGTAATCAAGAAGAATTTTGGAAAAAGCTCAGAAATGTTTTGAATAAACAAGTGTAAATCGTATTTCGATTAAATGATGTTTTGTTACTTAAAAACTAGTTTACTTTAGGTTTATTTCAATCATGATATAGAAGTTATCCATCATTAGAATAAATTTTAAAAAATCATTATTGTTTTTATGGAATAATTGTTTGACTTCTCTCTTTAATCAAGTTATAATTTATTTGATGGATACCTTTTTTGGATAATTGAGACCTCAGCCCTTAATTAATCATAAATGGAAGCAAAATAATGTGTCATCCCTCACCAAGGGTTTAAATCCTTACGATTGAATGCTAAAATCGTTACCAAGTAAGATATTCATAACAAAAAGCACTTTCAAGTTACAGTTATCTTGAATATCCTTTACAAAGTACACGAGAGAAACAGATGTCTGCAGTGAAGTAATTGAAATTCACAACCGCAAGCTGTCATAACAAGCTTGCGACACAATGGACGAGCTTCTGACACCGACGTTTCAAATGGCTTCGAATGACACCAGCTTGCATGCAGGTCCAGTTTGAACATAAGCGGGAATCGATTAAGCTTCCTTTTAAGGCACATATATTTTGCAGCAGGCGGCCAATGGCATCACTTTATGATAAACTTTTAGTACGTTACCGATTTATTATAAAAACTAGCTTTTGCCCGCGGCTCCGGCCGCGTGAATGTGTTTTCCCGGGGTAAAAGTCCCGCTTTATATTGTCCCTGGATAAAAAGTAGCCTATGTGTTAATCCAGAACATGATCTACCCGTGTGCCAAATTTCATCGAAATCCGTTCAGTAGTTTTTTGTGTGAAAGAGTAACCAACATCCATACATATAATAAAGGTACATTAATAGCAGATGAAATATGGAATATATCTTCAACTCCATTTTTGTGCTTGCGTGATATACATTAATAGGATTAGCTCTTAAGCTTTCAATATTACAGGACAAAAAGTGTGTAATGGTTACTGGCCAGTGCATAATAAAATATGAAATCCTCCTAGCCAGTTTCGGCCACGGCGGCCAATCTCAACGGAGATCAGCCAGGTACGCAGGAGATATTATAGTGCACAAGTGTGTGCGCAATACACAGGTGCACTCGCTATTCCTTCACTCTCATAGTCCGGTGAGACGGCAATCCGACATGACCGGAGAGAGATTAGGCGCAGGACCAACGGCTTTACGTGCTTTCCGAGGCACGGGGGTATCACACCGCCAACTTCCTGACTCTGAGCTGCGACTGAGTAAATTTTAAGATGGAAAAACCCAGTCACAATTTTTTTGGCTCGACCCGGGATTCGAACCCAGGACCTCAGCGCGCAAATCGTACTCGTAATGCGTACGCAATACCACTACGCCACCGAGGCAGTCACAATAAAATATAAGCTATTGAAAAAGATACAATAATCAGCCATGACTATCATATTTTATTTGCAAGAAATAATTTTAATTCGGCTTCGTAAAGCCTTGTCTCAGTCACTCACATCACTTGTGCTAAGTTTTATCACTAACTTGCCGAATCTCTTTCTAAAGCTCCAATAATATTTTCTGTCGAGAATTGTACCGCACGTCAACATTCAGTGAATGGCACCATTTCATTTAAGCCACTACATTCGCCTGTGCACAACGCTAACCACTATCAAGAACAAAAAATATCATTCCACAAAAATGATACACTTTTATTACCCTTTTTATTACACGTATAAGGCGTATGAAAGCAGCGGTACGTTCGAAAGTATATATTGAGAAAGTTCTTCAAAGTAATCATCAGGCTCCCGATCGGGTTTCACCAATACCACTTTCTACAAGTTGAGGAAAATCTACGACGGCGTCAGGACGGCGAACAACGCGCCATCATACTGTCACTAATTACTTATTTTCACGTGTATTTAGTGTTAGGTCTCTCGTATGCAAAAATCGAGGTAATCACTAGCTGTCCATTTGTACCGACGTGCCGCAATGGCTAAACACTGTTCTCTTCTCTCTGAAGGAAACACACCAGGAATCTCCTATTACTAGTAAAATTTATAGGCTATCACAAAACATAACAGACAGTTGCTTGTTTATTCACACACATACACACACATCGCGCCTTTATCCTCCACAGAGTAGGCAGAAGTCCCATCAGGGCACCCACTTTTCCTCAAGTGTAGGTATTCCGTCCCACGATGTACCAAGGAGCAAACCTATCCCTATATAGAGCACAAGTTCCAAACTACGCTCTAATACTGAGCAGAAAAATGCAATATCACTGCCCGACCCGGTTTTCGAACCCTGGACCTCAGAGCGGTGTCGTATAGCATACGGCACACAATAACTACGCTACCTAGGCAGTTTATTCGTTCGTTCCTCTCATGCTAATATGCGCGTCTTCATATTGTCACATTAAACGCGCCGTGTACTGCTTAATTACAGGCTCATCCCACGCAGACTTTCTACTAGGCAGATATTACAGTACACATTAGCATGTCCTCAATATGTCTAGATTCAAGATAATGCAAGACGTCTGCCCGTGCCCACAGTATTTGCTTTAACCTCTTACGCTAGTGGCCGACTGATAAATTTATTTGCCGACCAATCTGTTCGACAGTCTCTAAATATTGTCTATAGGTATAGAATGTCTCTTGTCCTTGTTATTTGTATTGAAGTAACATCTTGTTTTGTCAACGGTAATTTTTTTGTTGCACATAATTTCTAAATCTATTTGCATCGTGTTTTTAAAATTACGTCTAACGGAAGCGTAAGAATCATTTTCTCTTAGATATAATATTTGTCCTATCCCAGCTGCAATATCTCGCCCAAAAGTAAAGCCAAACCTGCAAAACACCTTTTCCCGTATGGGAGATGTGGAGCCTATTTCTTGAAAATTTTATTGAAAAATCAAATTATTAGCAGAACTGTGAACCAAACCCAGGACCTTCCTTGTTATCCCGGCTCTATAATGCTCTTATCGCTGCGCCTAGCCATACACAATATCAACATCACTTAGAATTTAAAATTAAGAATACTGAGCAGCCTTAAGAGTAGCATTCACTACCCTCATCTTTGAAATTTAACTCGCATACTACATTCGTATACGCTGTAGAAATAGACAAAGTATTGGTATTCTCACATACCTACAACATTTGAGTTAAGTAATCAGAAGTCAGCATTAGCTAGTAACTAGTTATTAGGCACCGACTCCAAAATAGGTTAGTAATAAACAGCGACTATATAACCCCTAGACTCCTAATAACAGACGATCGGCTTCGGGCAACACATCTGACAAATAGATCCAATGTAGCTGACCGTTCAAAATCTTCAAGTCAGTTGCGACCACAACTGTGAGCTGTAAATACTTCCGCGTTTGCGAATAAATAACTATTGTAATGGCCCCGTACACAATAAAATGGTGTGGTATAAATAGCCATAATTCAAATTTTCAGAAAAATGGCATTACATTTCACAGGTAAGTCAATAACGACACATAATCACTTTTTATTTAAAATTTTACGGAGTTCATCTTAGACTGGCCATTTGGGTGTTTACGCGCCATCTTGTTATATTTACATCTCTTTCCGACGAAAGTACTTTTTACATTTTCTATTTCGTTTTGTTTTTTAACATGAAAAGTAAGTGATACACCAAAAGGATTTGCCGATAGTTCTATCGATAAAATTAAAAATAAGAGAAACTATCGCCCGAATACTCAACTAATCAATTTATCTGAGGCCTATTTAATTTTAACAGACTTCTTATTTTAAATGGTTAGTTCATTAGTAATAGTTAATTCATTTTAAAAATGATTAGGATATATTTTTGGCTAGCGGTATCAGAAATGTTATTAGGATCATTTTTTATTTTGTTTGTTGATTATAACGATTATTTTGAGTTATTCTTTGTGTTATTCCTACAAGTCAGCTCTAATATTCTTGTTAATGTCGATGAGACTTACTATGCGCCATCTGTCATTTGATAACATAAATAGTTTCGTTAAGATGTTAATATGTTTAATAAATAATAATAATATTACTATAAAACTTTATTACATAAAAGTAATATCGATAAAAAATCGTGTTTTCATTTAACTCGTCCCATCCCTATGCCTATTTTGCCAAGGTTATATAATGCGATAAGGTGTTGGAAGAACCAATCATAATGCAGTACCCCGCTTCCTCAAACCTCAGGTAGTTGACAGAATTAATTTGAAAAGAAATATTGAACATTAGGAGTCTAGGGGTTATACAGGGTCATTTTGTAACCGAATACATAAATTTAACTGCGATAAAATCAATTTGAAAGAAACACCATGCAGTTAATTAATTTAACCATAAGTGTAAAATAAAGAAGTACATTTTTCAAACAAAATAAATAACAAAAAAGGTCTTTTAATTTTAGACATCCTATTGCCACTACTAGTAAACGAGAAATCGTCGGAGCGTCAACATCGCACTGAGGTTGTGTGTTTCATTGATAATATGCTCACGCACACGCGAACAAGAGATGCACACACGGAGCGCAACGATAAGCTGTCACATCGCGCCATCGTAACCAAGAAGCTTTATTCCAAACCGAAAAGATGAGGTCGCTATTATTACCAATGCGTCTGTGTCAGGTCACATAGGTCAATCTAAACAACAGTCACTTACTAGATTCTGTCAGAGCCAGTTATGTCTCCTTCAGAAGACTGAAATCATTGTGGCATCTTCGGTAATGGTCACAGTCCGTACACCGTACGTAGCTTATCAAAAAGCCTCACAACCCTAAGATTCTATCTAACCTAAGAACTATCACACGATACATCAGCAAGAATCGCACGCTCAAGCCGTCAAATTCGTCGATCGATTTCGTGAAACCGACTGTGATGCTACCGTTATGATACGAGTGTCAGCGAGGTTCTGGAAAATTGGAATTTTGAACATTTACTCAGTAATCCCTAAAAGTACAAAAGACATTTCAACGACCTTCTCGGAAACATTAACACTTTATTCACGAGCTTTGTAAATATCAATCATAGTTTACCACAACAGAAACTTAAAAATTAACACAATAGAATAATAATTACAATTAGAGAACATTTGATCGTGTGCGCATAAAAGCCGAAACTAAAAACCTACACATGGCTCGCGTCTCCCGAAGCGATGTCAAAGGCAAGGTCACTCGGATCGATACAAAACGATATAATAATAAAATTACAATAGTTACGAGTAAGTACATAGGGCGCATCGGCCTAACATTCGGTACATAAATCAACATACGCCACGTCGTGTTGCTGCCGGTCGAGTGGCCGCTAGCAAAACGACAAGTGCCGAGTACTGTGGCCGAGTGGCGACTGGCGGGCGACGCGCGCGCCGTCCCCCGCTTTCCCGCGGCGCATGCGCCTGAAGGAGCCAGTGCGGGGCCATAGGCATGAAGTTCACGAATCCCGGACCGGGAATCTCGATGTATTTCGACACGTTACATATTTTGATAAATATCACTTGTACTTATTTATTGCTATTACCTGGAATTGTCGTAATTTACTAGTAGGGTAAAAACGTTTAATTTTTACCACTTCATAGAATACACGCAAACTTTTTTCAAGAATAAGTAACATTTACGTACGTATTGGAAGCTTTATTATTTGACTAAAGCTTCCAATAGTGAGTAATGACTGAACTTAATTTAAGATAACCAGGATATTCAATTGACTAATGACCAAAATTATTGTAAGTAGGTAAAACATAGGTACTTAGAAGGATTTTTATGCACTTGGTCGAGTCACTTTATAAGTGGTTAGTAAATAACGCCAGTTTTAGGTATTATTACTCGGGCAGGAACTATTAAAAATTGCGATTGTCAAATGTCCGGGATTCTTGCCGTATTTGTCCGGCGTCGGCAATTTAGGTAATGGCAGCCCTATACAAAGAACATGCCGAAAAGTGCGCCGTGCGCCCGCTGCCGCGCGCGATCGTTGGCCCCGCCAGCTGATGTTCGTGTTACACGTGTTCCCACAGGGATACCAAGCTTTGGTACTATTACCTTATTCTGCAATATCTTGCAATTTTAGTTTTACATTGTTCTATGCTATTTAAACCGTACCACAATGCATATTGAAATTAAATGATGTTAGAGCTCTGGTATGCTTTATTGCTTAAAGTAATGTTATTTTTACAATACAAAGATATTGCTGCGTATTCGTTTAAGTAGACTTTTCATTAGCATAATTACCCTAGTTATTTTATTATTTAATACACTTATTTAAGTGTGTTAGAAATCCATGTGATAAATAAACTAATATCCGATTCTTTGAAAAGCTGTGTCATTTTAGCAAACTTGTCGGTTAAAATGTTTATACTGGCAACACAGCGTGTTTGAGTGCGTGTTTGTAATGAATGGCGTGCGAAAGAGACATAAAATGTTGGTATCTGCACGTTAGTTTCAATGTGTTAGTAACAAGATCAACGACTCTGACGCGATACAAAATGTGGCTAGAGATTAGAAGGTACAGAAGGCATAACAAGGCGTTTGGTAGTATAAAGTATTTACGTAAACCTATTTTAGGCATGACGTCCAGAAATATTGATGTTAAAATTAAAATGAACGTTGAAATATCATATGGAATCTAAAAAATATGATATCAATAGATTAAAATCCTGTAACTTTTTTAATAACCCGACTGCGAGTTGTTTAGTACCTACCTATTTCGGTAGGTAAACTTATTTATAAACGAAAACAAAGTTTATTATTAAAGAATTAATACTTTTCTTTACAGCATAACACTTAAAAAATAATTAGTTCCTTTTTATACAATAACATGACAATTTTTTTATTTCATGTTGATATTTATAACGTATTAGTTAGGGAGTAGGGACTGCTCTAGTAGCAATTTAATTATTTTATTTCAAATTCCACGTCTCAAGCGGTACTGCTGCAGCTATGTGAGTGAATGTATTGCAAGTGAATTTGTGAGTTGCCCTTCTTAATCCTATAGGTTTTGTAATAACATCGTCAGCTGTGACGTGATTCACTGAATACAGTCAAGCGCGCTAAAACACAGCGTGATCAAAAAACTATAAAACTATAATCGGGATTATTGGCGAAAGTATGCGTTACCCATGAATAATATTTTGCACGAAGTTAGCAGAGGTCACGCTGAATATGTGGTTTCATTTAGTAACGCAATGTTGAAATGACACTGTATAGTCGCTGGTAATAAATAAGTTATGCTATCGTATATTTATTTATGTATTTATATAGCCATTGAAATTAGTCACGGAATATAGGTAATGTGTAAGTATTTTTTTGGTTTTTAGTTTTTTTAGTCGTTTTTGAAGGCAGCTAATTTTTTGTTAAAAATGTTTAGAATTTTTGCTTTTTGTGTTAGTAAGAAATATACCTCGATGGCGTAGTTGTAGTGCGCACGCGGTACGACCTGGGTACGACTATCGTGCTGACGTGTTAGGCCTCTGCCTACACCCTGAAAACGTAAAAGGCGTGATGTTATTTTTATGTTTGTGCAAGAACAAGACCGAACACTTGGACGACCAATCTATGGGACCAATCTGGAATCATGTTCTTTGTGATAAAAGAAGAATTTTCCAAATCAGTCAATAAATGACGGAGTTCTGAGGTCACAAACATAACAAAGAAAAATTAAAAATACACGTCGTTGAGAACCTCCTTCTTTTTTGAAGTCGGTTAAAAATAGCAAATATTTATTCAACCTAACAGTATACACTGAATATTACACATGTTCAAAATACAAAATAAAATATATAGGCCCAAATCTAAATTCCTTGGTCATTAAAACATAAATTAAAAGAGCTGGCCCCGAAATCTCACGCAATGATATCGTATTCGTATTGCGCGCGGTTGAATTTGAATATGCTGGTGCGCGGAATCGTAATGACGACCTCGAGGAGCCGAGACTGCACTGTGGCTTCATCTATACCTTGAGCTTAAAACGCAGTGAGCACTGAACATAATGCAATAAGTCTACTTTTCTAAAGTATCAGTTAAAGGCCAGTGTAACTACAGGACATAATGAGACTTAACATCTTATGTCTCAGGATGACGAGCGCAGTGGAATGCCACACAGTACTTTGTAACTCAAGGTGCTGGATAGTGTTTCTACTGTTTATGGGTGGTCGTATCGCTTACCATCAGGTGAACGGCATGCTCGTCTCGTCATTCGATGCAATAAAAAAAAATTACTTTCCACATAAATAAATACATTAACCATCGGTTATACATATCCAATATGACTGTATGTTTGTGATAGAGACGTGCTGTAGTTTTCTAGACTATCTCGTCTGAGATAATTACTACCATCAACAGAAAAAAGATTATGAAAAGAAAAATTTACTGTTGAGTTTTCTATGGCTAGTAAGATTTCCAGGGACGTATAAATTATTTTCAAAAACTCTAAATATACCAGGAAGAAAAAACGGTGTACGAGATTGGTGGCACGCTACTGAAGAAAGTCGAGAAAATCCGAGATATGGGTGTTAAAATTGATAAGAAATTAAATTTTACGTCACATATTCACAAAATCGTAACTAAAGCTGCCCAAATGCTCGGTTTTTTAAGAAGGAATACCGTAGGCTTTAAAAACCTCGAAGCCAAAGTCCTTCTTTACAACACACTTGTGCGCAGCAATCTCGAGTACGCTAGTGTTGTCTGGTCTCCTTTTTACGCTGCCCATTCGCAACGGATTGAGAGCATACAAAGAGCGTTCACTCGGCATCTCGCATTCTCTTGCAGCGGCTTTTCCCATAGAAACCCTTACAACCAACGATTAGATAAATTTAAAATGATAACTCTTCGCGATCGAAGACGGATTTCAGATTTGTGTTTTCTTTATAAACTAATAAATAGTCAGGTACGAAACAGTCATCTTTTGGAAAAAGTTTCTCTATCCGTACCTCACTCTTACCCTAGGCACAAAATCAAGAACATTTTTCGTACTCCTTTCGCCAAAACTAATTTAGGTCTCCAATCACCTTTGCACCGGCTCCTCGATCAGTACAATTCAGTCCTATGCCGCGATTCAGAAATTGACATATTTTCCAATTCCTTACAGCTCTTCAAAAAAATTTGTTAAATAAGTACAAATGGAACTAAAAGAGGTTTTATTATTCATTAGAATATTTTTTAATTGTCCCATTGATCTGTTTTAGTGCTTAATTACTTGGTTTTAGATGATATCTCTTTTTGTTTTGTTATTATTAATATAATTCTGTAATACATTTATATACAATATGTTACTTGCAAATGTTATGCGCTCCATAAGTGTCATGTACATCAGATCTTTTTCCCATATGTAAGTTAGTTTATAAGATATTGTTAATATACATGAAGTGTATGTGCTTATAATAAATAAATAAATTCTACTCCACTTTATAAATAATTGCAACGCAATAATAGAAAACTTAGTAATTAATTTCCAACTCATTTGGATACACTGTACTTACATACTACAAAAATTACAGTGCTAAGAAACAGTGCAAACCTATCAAGATGCATTCCACAATCTCGCCGATGTACATTAAAACAAAGCGAACATCAAGTGCGCGTAATTAACACAATTAGGCGTGGCTTTCGATTTTAACAGGCAGCTCGTTCTGCACCGGGCGCCATTGTTTTGGCGCGGGAGAAAACACCATCTTCATTGAAGATATCGTCGGTGTATAACGGTGCTGCACGCGCAACATTGCCCTCCCACTATGACTTACCTGATACACCCAGGTTAGACAAGGACGGAAGCCGACGGCCGGCAACCGATTACTCGACTGACCTACTCAAACGAACACACTCTTTCTTGCCACCGAATGAAACCTAATTTATATCTCATATGAATTTGCAATAACGTAACGTGAAATAACAGAAATGATGATTGATGATCGGGCGGAACAGATCGTTTACGGTCCATGATGATGACTAAATTGCTTCGGGTCGTTGTTAGATTGTTTATTGATTGTGATTAAGTGAAACATCGTTTGATGTAGTGCTATGATTTGTTCCTCTTTACGACTTAAACATGGCATTAAACGTCTTATGATTTAACAAACACAACAGTCGCATAGTACTGACTCTACAATAAGTTTATCATGGAGCATCAGGAACTACCAGACGTTCGAATATTGTTTTGAGAACTTTAAATGTTATCTTGAAAGCCTGCAATTTCACTTATCTTGTATTACACTAAGAAAGTAGTGTAGTTTGCTAGATTTGGCCAGAGTACTCTCTTTACTAATTTCTAAGAAAAGTTGTTCCACAACATATTACATTATCGGTTTCGTCTCCAATCATTAAAATATTGTATAGACAAATACTACACCTATTTCACTATGACTAGAGTATCAATCACGGCTATAATCGATATGGATTCCAAGTGAAAGCTCTTAAAAATCGCAGACAAATTTCAATTTATATTGTAAAAAGAAATATTATACTTAGTTAATCCACATGGAAATTCATTAAAAGTAATATATTCAAAGATAAAAAATCGTAAAATATTGAGTCATAGTATCGAAATGAACGACAAAAAATACATCAAAATACATAACAGCCATCATGAAGGTGTTACAGAATCCCGAGCGAGCATGCTAATCTCGTTGGAAGCGTGCGACAGAACGGCGTGCTGAGGCGCGTGAAAACAGACCGCAGCGGTAACTTTTCCTTTAGGGTCTGCGTCCACCAGATCACCCAGTCCTTGACACTGACACCAGCAGTCGTGCCGCAGCCGTGGCGAGTGACGGTCGCCACCACGATGCCCCATCACGCGTACACAGTGAAAGCTCGTTAAACCACGAAATGCTCTACGCAATTGCCTTTATTTTTGTGGTGAGTGTGGTGTTTATTGTGATTTTCTATGTTAATGGTGTTATAATCTGAGGACTAAGGTATTGTATTAGATCTAGATTGTATTAGATTAACTTTAGTTTCCGATCTTATGACGCGAAAAGAGGTTCGTGTGTCAGTAGGTCATGTAGTCTGCACTTGTATTAACGTCTAGTATAAGTCGAGAGCGTCGCGACTTCAAGAGCCTGAGGGGACAACTAATTAGTTAGTTTTACTGGAGGTAGGTCTCTCATATGTAAGAGTCCGTCTGGGTGGGTACCACCGCAATGTCTATTTCTACCGCCAAGCAGCAGTGTGCATGCACTGTTGTGTTTCAGTTTGAATAACATTGTAGCCAGCATAACTACTGGACATAATGAGACTTAACATCTTATGTCTCAGTATGACAAGTGCAGTGGAATGCTACACAATACTTTGTAAGTTAAGGTGCTGGATGGTGTTGCTATTGTTAATGGGTGGTCGTATTGCTAACCATCAGGCGAACGCCATGTTCTTCTCGTCATTCAAAGCAATAAAAAAAGTCATGGTTTGGAAGGGTCCACTGCACCCTAAGCCTCACTTATATTGAGTAAAACTAAACGTACTGATCGGAAAATTAAATATCTCCCACTAAAAAAAAACATACAATGTTTTCATCACCTCAACATACCGAACCTAGTAAAAAAATTAGAAGCATTAAATAAAATCATTACGCAATTTATCCAGATTTCTATTGCTCTATACAAATTATTATGTGATTTACACTTGTTATTTCGAAATATAAATACTTTCTTAATCATGTGTTGACTGCCTCGGTGGCGTAGTATTATTGCGTACGCGTTAAGAGTACGATTTGCGCGCTGAGGGCCTGGGTTCGAATACCGGGTCACGCCCAAAAACATTATGGCTGGGTGTTTCCATCTTAAAAGTTACTCAGTCAGCCTCGGAAAGCACGTAAAGATTGCCGTCTCACCGGACTATGAGAGTGAAGGATAGCGAGGGCCCTGTGTATTGCGCACACACTTGTGCACTATTGTATCTCCTGCGTACCTGGCTGATCTCCATTGAGTATGGCCGTCGTTGCCGAAACTGGCTAGGAGGATTGCGTTTTTACGTTATTTTTAAGTTTCCGAAACCCATACACCTGCTGTTGTTTGTTATTTTTGGGCTAAACTTCGAAACTACCGAGGCTATTTTAAAAGAACTTTTGCAAACTGTAGAGACCTTTGAAGGGAATAAATTACTTTTGTTTCTCGTTATACATAGAGTGAGTCTTTCTGAACGCTGAAGTTAAAACTTTAACTGTTATAAATACGCCAAATTACAATCTTCTCAGTACCTCAGATCCAATAGTTACTGGTGGTAGGTCTCCCATATGTAAGAAACCGTCTAGGTCGTACCACCGCAATGTCTATTTCTAACGCCAAGCAGCAGTAGTGTGCATGCATTGTTGTGTTTCGGTTTGAAGGACATTGTAGCTAGTATACCTATTGGACATAATGGGACTTAACATCTTATGTCTCAGGATGACGAGCGCAATAGAATGCCTCACAGTATTTTGTAAGTCAAGGTACTGGGTGGTTTTGCTAGTGTTTGTTGTTGGTCGTATCGCTTACCTTCAAGAGAACAGCATGCTCGTCATAAAATGCAATAAAAAATATACCTGTTCGCTATTACCACTCCATTCGACCGCGCCAAATGGAGACGGCTGCCGTATTAACCGATCCAGAGGACGAAATCACTCTGGCCATCCGCTGTAAGAACGAGTTCTTGAAACTCCAACACTCCACAAAACCGCAGTTCCGTCCTCGCCGTCGAGGACCTCGTCGCGTTCCCCGTCGCCGCCCCGACCCCTCTAGCAGTTCCGGCCCGCGTGCTGATGACAACACAATTTAATAGGATTAGGTCTAAAAAGCAATCTTTCCCTAATCGTTGATGTCTCATCCTCTCTCAGTGGCCGTCCTGAGCCGAGGTTCGTAACCCGTTAGTGGGTTGCCCTCAGCATACTCACTTAATTCAAACGGTTGCGAGCGCCTTCTGCGTTCACCCTAAAGACCGGTGTGACCAGAAAAGCCGACTCGCGTCAGACTAATGGCAGTAGCGCCATTAACAAAAAAAATATAGGTTTTTCCTGAAAATTGAGAATTAGCATATTTTTATATCCCTACAGAGTTTTATGGCAGACCTATGTTTAGCAGTGGAACTCCACTCGGAAGTCCAAATGCTGATAATAACGATGATGGTGGTATATGAAAATTAAAAAGTGCAACGACTGCCAACAGATAGTACTACCACCAGAATTTCGAGTTACAAAGTGCTGCCTGTTGTTCTAACTTCTACTACTCTTTTTTTTATTGCATTGAATGACGAAACGAGCATGCCGTTTGCCTGATGGTAAGCGATAAGACCACCCATAAACAGCAGAAACACCATCCAGCACCTTGAGTTTTTTTTATAGCATTGAACACAAAAATCAAATAAATATGTAAAATAAAAAAAAATATCTAAATCAATATCTCAGGCATACACAACAGTAGAGTAATAGAAATAGCTATTATTTTGCGTCCTTGCTACAACTACGTACAGCATTCGTTAGGAGAATAGTTTACAAATATAGAAGAAAAATGATCATTGAGTTAAATTATATAGTTAAACCAATTTAATATTCTAGTAACGAGGTTAAATAATTAACATTGTCATTATTTTAACTTAGATACAATCGTTTAAATTAAACTACTACAACGCATTTTATCACGGTTTTTATTTTATTTTTCTCCCGACGTTTCGAAGGCTTTGTAGCATTTCGTGGTCACAGGGCGGACTTCTAAACGTCGAAATGAAAAATAAAATAAAATAAAATGCGAAAAATAAAATAAAAAACCGCGACAAAATCCGTTGTAGTAGTTTAATTTCAATGTCTAACATTCGCGTAAACATAAGGAATCATTAGATACAATCGATTGGTGGAACGAATAATAGCAGGGATGGATATACCATGGGCCTCGGAAGAGGCCACCTTCGGAGGCCTATATCGTAGTGGAGGGGGTGCGAATTCCCATCGGCTCCACAATGAAATATCTGGGTCTGGTGTTACAGAGCCGGTGGGACTTCCGCGCCCACTTTGAGATGTTGTCGCCGAAATTACTGCGGGCAGCAGGCGCGCTTGGACGCCTGCTGCCCGCTGCCTGGACTGCCTCGGTGGCGTAGTGGTATTGCGTACGCATTACGAGTACGATTTGCGCGCTGAGGTCCTGGGTTCGAATCCCAGGTCGAGCTAAAAAAATTGTGACTGGGTTTTTCCATCTTAAAATTTACTTAGTCGCAGCTCGGAGTCAGGAAGTTGGCGGTGTGATACCCCCGTGCCTCGGAAAGCACGTAAAGCCGTTGGTCCTGCGCCTGATCTCTCTCCGGTCATGTCGGATTGCCGTCTCACCGGACTATGAGAGTGAAGGAATAGCGAGTGCACCTGTGTATTGCGCACACACTTGTGCACTATAATATCTCCTGCGTACCTGGCTGATCTCCGTTGAGATTGGCCGCCGTGGCCGAAACTGGCTAGGAGGATTTCATTTCATTTCACGGTTGTCCTGTTTGGGCCAAGTCCCTGAATGCTCGATGCGCCACTCTACTGCGCAAGCCGCAGCGTTTAGTGGCGCAGCGACTCATAAGGGGCTACCGCACGATCTCCCATGAGGCGGCCTGCGTCTTGGCCGGTATTTTGCCATGGGAATTGGATGCCAAATACCTCTCATCAGTATTTTTCTGGCGAGAGGAGGCCTCCCGTCTCGGGCGAAGACCGGCTCCGAGGGAGGTCACAGCCCAATTGGCCTCCATCCGCAGAGCCGCCGTAGAGGAGTGGCATACCAGACTGGAGAGCCCGAGTGCGGGCTTGAGGACTGTTGCGGCAGTGCGACCTGTCTTCTCAAGATGGCTTGACAGGCGCCACGGCGCGCCGACATTCCGTCTGACACAGATGCTGTCGGGCCATGGGTGTTTTGGTTCGTTTCTGTGTCGGATCGGAAAAGAGGAGTCCGCCGTGTGCCACCATTGTGGCAACGACCGCGAGGACACGGTCCAACACACTCTCGAGGAGTGCCCAGCCTGGGACCTTCAACGCAGCGCTCTTAGAGCAATCGTCGGAGGAGACCTCTCGCTGCCGGCCGTGGTGTGCGCCATGGTCGGCGGCTGGAGGTCATGGCGAGCGATATCCTCCTTCTGCGAGTGCGTCATCTCGCGGAAGGAGAGTGCCGAGCGGGATCGTGAGCAGAACGATCCCGCCCGCAGCCAGAGGAGAAGACGGAGGCGCCGGGTGGACGATTGACCGGTGCCTCATGCCCTGTGGTCCGGGGGCATCTAGAGAATTCCGCCACGGCATCCCCTGCCTGTCGTAAGAGGCGACTAAATGGGGCTTGGAGAAAGTCACGGGGTGAGCAGTGGGGGGCTGCTCGCTCCAATTTTAGTGACTTCAAGGTGGACGACAATGCGGGTGGTTGGTCTCCCGCTGTCGTAGACGCCATAGGCGTCCTTTAGAGTTCGGGGGCATCTGAGCCCCCCCTGATTAGAGAGGGGCCGCAATGCGGCATTACGCAGGGGCGGTCCCGTGCAGCTATCTTAGTGCAACAAGATACCCCGGGGCCGTCCCATACGCGCCGAAGAAGGCCACCGCGGGTTTTGGTTGGTATGCCAGTGTAGGGTGTACATAGCGTTAGGGACTCGGTCCAATGCTCGCTCGGATGAACACATTGGGCCGTAAGACTGTGTGAAACCAACATAACCGTTCCACTCACCCCCCGGTGGTGGTAGCGATAACGCGTTTTCCCCGCGAAAAAAAAAAAAAGGGATGGATATACCATACCATACCAACCCTGTATTATAATATACTGCCCACTGCTGAGCACGGGCCTGCTCTACAACTGAGAAGGTTTAGGCCTTAGTCCACCACGCTGGCCTAGTGCGGGTTGGCAGACTTCACGCACCTTTGAAATTATTATAGAAAACGTCTCAAATATGCAGGTTTCCTCACGATGTTTTCTTTCACCGTTCCAGCGAGCGATAAATCTGTAGAAAGAATACACATACATTTTTAGAAAAGTCAGAGGTGCGTGCCCTTGGGTTTTGAACCTGCGGACATTCGTCTCAGCAGTCTGTTCCACTCCCAACTAGGCTATCGCCGCTTATGGGATGGATATAGACTACTTTTATCTCGGTAAAGTAAACAGTGGGACTAATAATTACCCAAAGAAAGTAACGTACATCACGCCGGCGGAACCATGAACAACGCTGAATAAATTATACCTCTATACATTGACGTCTTCCAATAAATTCAAAATCATTGTCAAACGTAGGCCTTAAAATAAAAAAAATATATTGTTTCCGGAATAGCAGCGACGCAACCAGCTGAACCATGTAATGGAACAATAGGCTTATATGTCCGGGTTATACGGACAGGTCCGGAATTGCTTCCGTGGTAGACCGCCTCTAAACGGTATGACGCAATAGGCACATTATAGTCCTTTGTCACTCTATTGGAAAGAAAGTAAAAAATAATTAGATAGGTTATTGAAGAGTAATCATATTATATTGCTCCAATTACAAGATTCATTCAATTGAATGACATGGCACATGAATATCTGCCCTTTGGTTCTGTGGCAGGGCATGCAAGCTATGGATTGGTGGAGTTGCCTTTGGGCTTTATTATATTGGAAGATTATAGTAGGATTTCTACTTTCACGGGTCCGATGCCTCTGAGGGTTGAAGTCAGGCAAGCTACCAGTCGTAAAAACCAAGCCAAATCGTTTCAGTGGCATGCGTAAAGTAAAAGTTTATCGCGCCTTACATCGCAATGAGTGGAGTTAAGGACGGCGAGGATCTCAGTTCTGGAATCAAATTCGATATTCTTCGATATATGGACAGTTCCACTCACTGTACCTGCGGACGTCAAGGCGTTGAGCATCAAGAGGTAATCGAATAATCAGGATGGAAAGTAACGTAGGTCCAGGACCGCGTTTTTACTAAATAGCGATGACCACATGTGTAATTAGTTTACCTATTAAAAGGAATGTGTGGAAACGTTCTTAATTACTTTACTTATATGATAAAATTCTTCACTCAGTGGTAATTTAAAGTAAATAAACCTTTTTTCTTTGGCAAAATCGGCATAGATGAAATCTACGTTACGTTTTGTTTGGTAGATAAGCAGTAGTACAAAAACGCTACATAATATTCTGATTTCAAGGATACTGTAATAATTGCGTAGGTACTATGAACCTTATCTTATTACTATTAATCCCAGACTGACGAGTAGGTATTGCTGTGCCACACAATGCTTCATCACTATTCACTAGTTCGAGATGCTGACTATGGGAAGCCATGGCTCGCTCATCAAACGATTTATTTCTTGAAATTGAGAAGATCTATACGTCTATGCCAAATCCAGGGCACGCGCCTGTACATCTGTGGCGCGTGGGAAGCGGGACGCAGCCTCGCCCATTTCAATGGAACTGCATTTCTTTACTGCGTTAACTTCTATGGAATTCTATCTTAGCCGATAGATCGGTTGAATCCCTAAGGCACACACAGAAATTGCATTTTTGATTACCGAAAAACACTACACTGTCTACTACAAGTTTCAAAGAAGTGCATCTACTATCACGCGATAAATTCAATGGTTTATGCGATAGAGGGAGTAAACCGTTCGCCGGATGATAAGGGTCACAACTGTCCATAAGCAGTAGGTATAGCACCCGAAATTTAAATTACGCAACCTTTGGTGGCTCTGCTTTGCACTCATCCTGAGACATCAGATGTCAAGTTCCACAATCCCCAGTGACTATACAATGTCATTCAAACGTGGAGCATAAGGTAACCTGCCTTTGATGCACCTGTCACTTTTATCTCTGACACTGCACCATCTTAATGCTGACTGGTAGAAAATGTAGGTATTTAATTTCTCTTGAAAGTGGAAACTGTTATTACTAACAAACCACATTACTGACCGTAAACAAGTTTAATTGGACCGCAGTGTTATTTTAAATGAAACATATAATGAAACTAATGAACAACTTACTTCAAATTAGCAGTGTTTATGAAATAGCGATCCATATTAATTAGGAACAATGTACGAGAATTATTCATCACATTATTTTGATTTGAGCTTGGTGGTACGAAAAGGCTTAGCATCTGGAAGTCAGTAGGAACGACGACGGGAACTTGAAAGGGTTTATGTATGTACGGATTTGCTTAGGGGTACTATTTGAATTTTAAACACACATAAAATACTTTTATGATTAATCTCTCAAATAGTGTAAAATGTGTCCCTCAAGATTTAATTTATGATGTGAGATTTTTTATGATTCTCAGGCCAGGTATAATGGGTGATGTTTTGGATCGTAAAAACAACAGCATTAAAGTTAGGATTTGCACAAGCCTAATATTGTGAAACACACCCCCTATTATATCATGCGAAGGATAAATTCAGCGAAACAAGGATGCATTAGCATTTCTGACTAAATCTAAAGCCCAAAGACTTTATGAACAGCAAATCCATTAAACTTGAGAAAAATCCCAAATACATAATATTTCACGCATCAACACTAAACTCGAAAACTGTATGACATAACACAAAAATCACGACTTGCAGCCGTCTGATTCAATAGACCTAGTTGTCGCTGGCGAAAGTTGCCCGCCAAACGTGATTTCACCCGCCACACCGACACTTGAGTAACCCCGTTTCTCACTATGCATTGGAGTCTGATTTTAGTACTTACCTTCATTAGGATGACTTACCATTAAAATTTCAAAATGTGTTCTTATTGTGCCAATCTTTTGTAGGAGATGAACGAAAAGAACGTATTCATGGAATCCGAAATGTTAATTTACGAACATTATATAAAAGTTTAGCGCCCGGGCCATAGGCGGTTTTTCTTCGTAAAAGTTTGCCGGGCCCAATCCAATTGATTATCACACAAGAAAAATACGTCGTAAATCAATAGCCCCGCTATTGCCTTTCAAATGGTTTGGAGATTGCTAAGAGCTTTACCTTTGCCAAGCCCCGTAACTCCTTATCAAAAAGAAAAAATCACACACACACACACACACACACACACACACACACACACACACACACACACACACACATACACACACACATACACACACACACACACACACACACACACACACACACACACACACACACAAACGCACACACATACACACACACACAAATGCACACACACAATCTCACCTTTTATCCCCGAAGGGGTAGGGAGAGACGCAACTAGTGCACCAACTTTTCGCCATGCGTATTCCGTCCCGTGATGTGATAGGGGGAGAGCTTATCGCCATATGGGGCACAAATTTCAGACTCGGGCCTGATACTAAATAGAAAAATCCCAATAACACTTTGCCCGACCCAGGGATCGAACCGAGACCTCAGCCTTGCAGTTGTAGCCTAATACAACGATGCCACTGAGGCAGTCTCTAAAAACCCTCTAGAATTATTAAGCAATGTTTATCATTTACCATCAGATAACCAGGCTCGTCTAAGTTTCTTCTATAATAATAAATGCTACACGACTCATGCAAATCTACACTAATAATATTGTAAAGAGGAATGATTTGTATTTTTGTATGTTCGTAACACATAAACTCTAAAACTACTGGAGCAATTTTAAAAAGTCTTTCACCAACATAGAGTTACATTCTCAGCGAGTAGCAGAGGCAATTTTTTAACCCGGGAAAACGTGAAACGGGACTTCAACCCAGAAAAACTTTTTCACGCGGGCGGAGCCGCGAGCAAACGTCGAGTAAGATCTAATTACGTAGATATTTATAGGCTTTTATAAAAAGGTAAGCTCTACCAACATTGCATCTCCTGATAATGAATGCAGACACGTGAGAGAATACCATAATCTGCACCTATACGATAGAGTTCAAACAAGTCGATACATGTTGCCTAATTAGACACTAATTAGAGGACTTTTCTCAAGGTTCACTGACATATGTTTGCATGACGTCACCGATCTGTAATTATGAATTTTAATGGTTTCGTGAGGTACCTATGAAATTTTTTATAGGGAGCAAACTCAATGAACAATAAATAAAGAAGCCAAGCTCGGGTTGGAAGGAAAGAGGAGATAAAACGCGCTGCAATCCTATATCCTACTAATGTTATAAAGGCGAAAGTTTGTAAGAATGTATGGATGTTTGGATGTTTGGATGTATGGATGTTTGTTACTCTTTCACGCAAAAACTACTGAACGGATTTCGATGAAATTTGGCACACGGGTAGATCATGTCCTGGATTAACACATAGGCTACTTTTTATCCCGGGAAAATATAAAACGGGACTTTTATCCCGGAAAAACTCATTCACGCGGGCGGAGCCGCAGGCAAAAGCTAGTATAAAATATATCAAAGGCAATACTATGCGAAGGTTCGAAATCTTAATGGTTTCTAGACTTCAATAGTAGTTGCATCACCCAAAGCTTATTATAAAGCACTGCAGAATATCGCGATTATCACCTTTTTTCCGCGGAGAAATCGCTTTAAGATCCCGCGTCAGTCCGAGGAACCGAGGCGGGTAAGTCGGGGTTTCCGACATGCAATGCAAGCCGGCGTACCGACTAAAAACTCCGCGGTAGTCTTCCTCAACGCATTGACGGCGACTCCGGAGTACCATAAAGCATTACCTAAGATCGCTACCGGAACAGCCTCTGCGATAAACTGCGTACACAGCCCATCGGTAAATGGGACGCAATTGGCATCCACGAACAGGGGTGAGGTCTGCACACCATTCCATACCAATTCAGGGTCACTTTTGGCCAACATACAGCCCCGAGTGTATGTACAATGACCCTGATGGACCCCATTAGTCGCCTTTAACGACAGGCAGGGTTTACCATGGTGGTATTCTATCACGCCCCCATTCCACACGGCCAGGGCGCCGCGCCTCCTTCTGTTTAGCGGGCGGCGGGCGGGATCCGTTTGCTCACGTTCCCGCTCAGCGCTCTCCTTCTGCAACATGACACGCACGCAGAAGGAGACCATCGCACGCCATGATCTCTTACTGTCAACCATGGCCGCAACCAAAGTCGGCAGCGAGAGATCTCTCCCGACCGCTGAACTGAGAGCCCTGCGTTATTCATCCCAGTCATCGAGATTATCACCATGATGCTGTAGATTAGCCTTATAATACCCAGTAATTATACCTCCTGGCTACATTGGAATACAATAATTGCAACACGTGACTGAAATAAATACAATATTAGTTAGTAGATAGTATACCCGGAAGGGGTTCCGTATTTGAGGTTCTGTGAGATTAGTTTGCTAGTGGTATGTCTCTAGAAGGTGAGGGTCCATCTGGATTGGTACCACCACAATATCTATTTCTACCGCCAAGAATACCTACTGTCATTTTGTCTGTTTTGAAGCATTTTATAGAGCAGTGTAATTCTTAACATCTTATACATCAGGATATATTTATTTACTAAAATGGTATGCCAACAACATACATAGAATGTTATAAGTTCTGGGTGGTGGTGGTATTGTTCAAATCTCTTGGCTCCTTCCATTAGGTAATCGATTAACTTTTCATTCATGTAACATGTTCATGCGGCTAGATCATAGTAGGGACCACCGACGTGAAATCCTTTTTGTAATTGAAGTCAAATAAATACAAGTACATTCGCATTGATAATAATACAATGTCTACCTTCCAAACATCTTCCCACCTGACATAGAGTTACGTTGGCGCTTATATCACGAGACGTCCAGAGTCCAAACACGTCGCGATGGGCTGACAGCTGACGTCACGCGCCCAAATAACAGTATTCACTTTCACTCGCTGCATATTCATACACCATAAGAGTTTCTTATGCTAGGACGTTACGATGATTAGAATATTTTGTCTACTGTTTAATGTAGAGTCTAAGCCTGTATCCTCGATCTGGTGGGTGGAGACACAATATTCCTATCACGTGTTCTTAATGTGATAGAAAACATGCTTTCACACTATCAGATGCAAATTCGAATTAGTGTGGGATATACTCACACACAGTAATTGATAATTCTACTAGGAATGCTACTCCCTAACCCTGCAATTAGATCAAGGAAGCAATAGCCTATTAGACCTATAAAATAAAATAAAAATAATCGGATGTTTATCGGAAGGTGTTATGCAAGAAGTATCTACAATTCACACAGACATCTACAATTGCAGTCACATCTGCAGGTGCCCTAGATACTGTTTCCTTATTATTGTGCTGGCGGCACTCCAGCGATACACGCCGCTAATCGGAAATCGTTTGTGAAAGTTTATTTACTTGCACGCTAATGTGTTTATGCAATGGCGAAGATGGAAAGGATTTGTATTTGCGAGCTTAGTTTTGGCGTCTGTCCAGTGTCATTTATTTATTTGTTTGAACAACAAAACAGATAATAATCAAGTACATTGGGAAATACATGAACATAAGGTATTATTCTAGATTGCAATCCTAACTACGTTGACACATTATTGATACTATTTAGGTCTAAACAGTTAAGCACTTAGCAGCAGGTGCGTGAATATAAAGAAGAAGAAAAATTAAGAAACTATAATGACTAATGTAAGACCAACGATATGGGAGTTGTATCTGATTTTGGTGCTGTGAATATGTTTGACTGAGCGTCGGAAAGTGCTATATTTTCGAGTGTGTATGTCATTGCCGTGATTGTTTGAGAAATTTTATGTTCGTTCAAAAAAAATTGTGTGTATGTTCTGATTCAAAAATGTATATTTTGCAGATATTTTCATGTGATTAACGTCCAATGATTTATGTGCTGAAGCGTCTTGAATATAATAAGTGCTAAAGATTCGGTTAAAAAACACCAACAAATATATAAAACCATCAGGTTCAATTCCCAACTGAAGGGCTAGTCTTCATACGAGAAAATATACACCACTAGACCAAGCGGCGATTACGAAAATATAGTTTTAATGGACAGAAAGACAAGTAGTAAACAAACACACAAATATTGTAACGGTACCAACGTGCCCACACGTCGATCCTTGGGCAGATAACGTTATATTGAGACTACAACGCGTCGGTGACGTTTTCGAATTTTGGCTGTATGACGTCCCTTCGTCATTTCGTTTCCTGTCAGCTTCAGCAGTTAATGGGTGTAAAACCTAATACTACTAACAGACGATTAGATTTGGTATCGTCGTACCAATTCGTCACGCGGTACAGTCTTCACGCCACACGATCGAACCGTACCATGCGATGTCCAGTTGTATCCAACCAAGTTTGATGGACAAGCCATCGAACCAGCTGTACCAACAATAATAATAATAATGTCCACCGAACCGTGCCCCACACGATGCGATATGGTTCGATGGCATACCATTTTAATGGTTCGGCTGTACCAAATCGCATCGTATGTGCCCACTTTAACAATATGTACTATGTGGCATTCCACTGCGCTCGTCATCCTGAGACGTAAGATATTAAGTCTCATTATGTAATTATATACTGGCTATAATGTCCTTCAAACCAAAACACAACACTGCATGCACACTGCTGCTTGACGGTAGAAATAGACATTGCTGTGGTACCTACTACCTACTACCTACCCACCCAGACCGACTCTTACCTATGAGAGACCTACCACCAGTAAAACGCTTCCTTTAAAAAAAACCATAAGGAGCAGTCATAAACATATAACCCAAGGTTATATGACTATAGTTGATATAATCACAGCTATCCATTATAAATAATATCAACTAGCCCGCTAAGAAAATTAGTACTTTATGATTTGACTCTCACTGTTTTTACCACCAAGCACCAGTTTGAATCTGCAGAAGATATTTCGAATCAGTTTCAGGAGTTACCCCCCTGTATATAGATACTCTTTATAGTTGTAAAATAATGCGCACCGTGGATTATCTCTATCATTGTAATTAAAAAGTCCTAACCTAGAATCCCAATACGCATTTGCAAAGGAGATAAAATATTTTGATTACATTTAGTATTTTCTTCTTTTAATAGCAATATGGTAAAACAAAATCAGGTTTGCATTATTCATAAGTTTATCCACTGCATATCCTGTTATAAATGTAATAAACTATTGACGTTACGTCACAGCCATAAGGATGTTTTGCAATCTGGCAGCCAATCGACGAACGTGCCTTCCGTAAAGAGAATGTAGAAAGTCCATCGCAAAAGTGAAAACAAGGATCGCAGATTCACCATATACCATCTGCATTTTGGCACGGCCTAATTGTCCGGTGGTCATCTAGCTATGACCACTTTCTTTTATGGTGGGCTGTAATTGGTGAAAGTTTTGCAGATACACATGCAGTACAGTGATTGGTATGCCTTATTTGTGACAAAAAATCGTATCTGGTTCATTTTATTCTTATTGATCCTGCCTTAGTGGCGTAGTTGTATTACGGTACGACTGCAATGTTGAGGTCTCGGGTACGATCCGCCCGGAGCAGGCAACGTGGTATTGGGTTATTCTATTTAGTATCAGCCCGGAGTCTGGAATTTGTGTCCGATATGGCGATAGGCTCGCCCACTATCTCATCATGGGACAGAATACCCACGGCGAATAGTGGGTAAGCGAAAATATAAGTGACTATTAGTAATAATAATTATTATAAATTGAATGTATCTTGCCTTATCGTAAGTATAACTATGTTCGCCAACGTGATGAATAAAGATTATTTTTTAAATATCATAAAATAACCAGGAACGCAAGTCTACGGAAATCAGTATAACATAGTACACGGGTAACCTACGGGCAAATATGTTCATTAAAAAAGTCACAACAAGTTTGTACAACCACTTGGAAATTGAACCTTGAACCTCACTGCTTTCATACTTCGTAAGCTGACACTAGATTATGGCCATAAGTTGAAGAAACTAGATAAAACAAACAAAAAGCAAACACGATTTGTCTTCAATTTTTTAAATAAAAAGATTGCAACTTCCATGTTATCTATGGTAATAAAAAACGGCCATTAGACAAATTGACAGATTATTCAAAGAGTTGAACGTTTTACTTTCGTTAATGACCGCTGCCGGCCAGGTGTCTGCCAGTTAATTACATGACCATTTTGACCTGAATTCAACTTGGACCATTAGGTGACCCGAAATTATGTATTTAGCTAGGTACTTATCAAATCAACTACTGTTTATCGAATTGTAGTTTTTTATATGTTCTAAAATTAAGCGTTACTTTTTTCTTGTTATTTATTTTGAAACGTTCTGTTAATTATTATCAAATAGACCGGGTTTTTGCAACTGTGATTATCTTTTTGTCAGGATGTTATTAAGTTGGACGCGCTCGCAGCACCTGGAGCACCCGAAGCTCTGCGAGCGCATCCAGCTTAATAAGACCCTGACAAAAGATAACTACAGTTGAATAAAACAGGACCTTAATGTTATTGGTTCTTAGTGTCTGTTGGACAAAAGAAATAACGCCTACCCTTCTACTACTCCAGATGGAGAGCAACATTTCTCACAAATCTTTAAGGTCTTCCTGCGTGCTGTAGATAAACACATAAAATAAAATTTAATACAATATGTGCGTGCAAAACACATATAATTATCCCAACTGTCTAGTCACTTGTAGGAGTGTAAAGATGTTAAAACATCATTGGTCCCAGAATTTAATACCCTAGATTTGTAAGCTTTTCAAAGAACACATATACGTACAGAACCTATAGTACGAATCCAAATTCATTCACTACTTCTATAAGCGCAGTTCTACACCCAGTACTTGATGGTAATTACATATGATACATGATAATCAAATTTTATAGCCATTAAATGAAGCCACGCGCGCTACTATCTGCGTACAATTAAAAACAACACATATACATACATATTAATAATTAACATGCAAATATACCTACTGCCTACACATTTCCCGACGACTTAAGATATATCATACATTCCATTTTAGAAAACAACGTCTCAGAAGTATTGCGTAAAATATTAAATAAGTAGTGATTTTCTTGGTCAGTGACTAAATAAATATAAAATTTCTGTGTATACATATGGTAATATGCATTTCTTTTAAAATTTGCAATGGTTAATCCTTCGTTTCGGTAACTATTTTTTAAATTATGGTGCCGAATATTGTGAAAAATCTTAATGTTGATCATGCATTCAGAGCTGGCTATGTTTAAACCAAAAGTAAACGATATGAAGTAAGCATACAATAGAAATAAAATATATTATGAAGATGACTATATTTTAGATCCCCGAAGCCACTGGACCTTCCCACTATTAAAACCTCAACATAATTATAGCTAAACACTGCAATATTAAATGAATATCATTATTTCCCACAAGTAGACGACGTGGACATGCAGCGAAGCCGTGGGATTCGACTACACATCGGCGTGCGCGCGCCCCAATCGCGTGAACCGCGCGCGCGCCGTGCCTAGCCCGCCGTGTGACCTCACCAAGCAAAACTACTGCGTCACACCCGGGGAGGGATACCCTTGGAATGCTATTAGGAGATTCGTCAGAGAAAATCAGGTGAGAGCTTGTAAAAAATATTGATATGAAAAAAAATTATGAAACGAGCAGAAAACTGCCTTGAAGACCCTTAAACTAAATTCTTTGAATGTTTTGCATAAATGATTTAATCAATCAAGAAGTACTTTACAATTTTTGTAATTAGATTGTCGCTACATAATGAAAATAAGTTATTTGCTCTTGCTGTATGATGAAGCATTTATGAATTTTCTGAGTCGTAATCATTTTGTACTATCAATTCCAGGGACTTATGAGAAGAATGTATGGAGAAGAGCGTCACATATCAATATTAAAGTCTGAACTAGAGAACTACATAGAAGACGATGACGACGAAGAAGATGACAGAACTGCTGAAATCGCCGAAGACATAATCAAAACTAAATTGATGTACACTAAAATAAGCCACGGACGTGCCATGAAAGACCGCCCGCACTTCAGGCCCATACAGAACGAAAAGAATAAGAAGATTGATAGTGATACCTTAAAGGTGCGACCTCTGGAGCCCGTGAGAAACGAAACTAAAGTGAACAGCAATAGTGATAACGGAACAGAAGTAAGCAACGAGACTGTAAATGATGACAACGGCATATCTTACAAGACGAAACTAGAAAGTATTGCCAACATCGAAATTAATCATCTAGATCCAGATGTAATCACCTTAGAAGCCGTTATAAAACAAAGTATAGAAACGAATAGCATTTACCCTAAATCAAATGGTAAAGTAGAAGCTATTGACGATAAAAATAATACTAAATCAGATAAAAATGTAACAGAAAGTATGGACAATATCAATACCACTGAAACAACTATAAGTGACTTCGATGACATTACAACAGAATCCAGCAAAGAAGGATGGAAGCCAATGGGTGTTGATACGTCAACATTACCTCCAACGCTACTATTCTCGGAACACGAGAAGATTAAAATTGATAGAATAGACACCAAGGTAAATGACAAAAAAGAAGAATTCCATCCAAAGCCACTGCAACACCAAGACACAACGAGGCCATCCGTAATCAAACTGCGCGGAGCGTAAGTTGATTATCATCATGTGTATACGTTTATACATTATTATGACTATTATAATATATTTATTTACTTAAATACTTATAACTATATGAATATTATTATGACAAAACAGTCGTGATTCATTTTGCCTACTTCGTATTTAATGTTCTAAAATATTAAAAATGGTCTGCTCAAAGAAAATCCCTCTCTATATTAAGCACAATGGCCCGTCAAGTAATCGTGATACGGCTATTTATAGTTATTATTGGAACCAAAAATCCTGATTACTCGACATGAAGATCACCTGTTTTTAATGGAAAGCCCCCCAATATAAGACTAATAATAACACATTAAAATAAATAATCCAAAATATTAGTTGCATAAATAACTTATCTACTTTTCAGAAACGCGTGTGAGACGAAGGAGTCCCTGGAGGCGCCATTCTGGGCGAACAGCACGAGGGGCGAGGTCCTAGCGCTGCTCAACTTGTACCCCTATGAGCAGTACATACATCTGGAGACGTGCGTGCATGAGCGCAAACAAATGTACTGTAGGGAGGGATGCAGGTAATTTATATAACTTTAAATTAATTAGACGTAACAAATCTTCTGTCTAGTGGTAAGTGACTACTTATAATCATAAACTGTAGTAATGTTACTTAAGTCGTAATTAAAGCTTTTTCAAATAATAAAGCTCAATCAAGGGCAGTGATATTTGCTAGTAATTCCAGGGCTATACATGCTTATAAGTAATGCCCATTACACAGTTACAATGGCAACAGTATCCTCCATAACGGCAGGTATCTACATGAGAAGTTTACACGACAGCTTGGCGACTTATCACCAACGATTTTCTGTTCATAATGTGTAGAGATCAATTCATCATTTCAGATGTGAGCAGCAGTACCGTCTTCACCGGCTCCTGGCTTATGACCCTCATAACGCTTGTCGCGGCATATTTGCCGACTGGTTCAGATTCCCTGCTTGCTGCGTGTGCAAGTGCTACGACGTACCGGTAGAGTTCCGCGCCAGGTCACCCAGAATCCTGCACCCGCAATACGATGAGGAGATCAAGAGGGTCATCTATGAGGACGTGGCCAGGGACTGGTACTCCATGTCCGTGGATGATGACGATTTGCTATGAGGTAAGGCATAACAATAACTACAGTTTCTGACACCTAAACATTTCCCCTGCACTAATGAACTTCACTCAGCGTTTTGGCTCGCGCAATAATCTTACTAAGGAATCTCTATAGTGAATAGTCTATTGTATCCTTATGCTTTTTTGCCTTCAACACGTGAAATAGTCCCTCATACAATATAATATCATGATCAAGTAATAATATTTTGTTTTACTCAAAAACCTATATTTTTACTAAAGTTATCCAATGGTTTTTTCAGAAGCTGTGGACAAAGAAAATATAACATCCATAGAAGAAAATATTATTTAAATTCCCACCTGTAATGACTTTACATCTTGACGGTGACAACATATTATACAATTATGCGACAAAATACTTCGAAATTAAGGGTACCACGTTTCTTTTTTAATTTTAAGTTGTTTAGAGAGATAATCAAACAGCGTTTATGAATGAAGTCATCTGTCCCCTAACGCTGTATAGAATATGGCACAATATTGACATAAAACATGGCCACAAACCATCCTCTCGACATACCTATTCAGTAGAATTTGTTAGCTTGACGACAACAATTTTGTAGAGACGAGTCGGTGGCATGCGCAAGTATGTATTGGATATTGTATATTTAAATATTGATATTCTTTGAAAATTACTGGTATTATAGTAGTCCATCTATACTAATATTATAAAGCTGAAGAGTTTGTTTGTTTGTTTGTTTGAACGCGCTAATCTCAGGAACTACTGGTTCGAATTGAAAAATTATTTTTGTGTTGAATAGACCATTTATCGAGGAAGACTTTAGGTTATATAACACCACGATGCAACTATTTGGAGCGAAGAAATAATGGAAAATGTGAAAAAAACGGGGAAAATTATTCATCCTTGAGGGTTTCCATTGCGTGCGCTGCGAAAACGGTTCAAGATACCAAAAATATATGTATGAAAGAATTGTTCCTTTTGAAATGATCTAAAAAAATGTCCAGGACAGTATATGTCTATCTCTTAAGATTAACTCACTAGAACCGTTTTTATGGTAATCAAATTTGGTCGAAATTAATGCATTATTTGTTAAGAGTTGTATCAACGTCATAATAATAATCTTTATCCAAATAAATGTGTTGGATAGAGTAATTCAACGGGAAGGTTTTTATGTACTTTTAGCCCGGAAAAACTTATTAACGCGGGCGAAGCCGTGGGCAAAAGCTAGTACTAAATAAGGCTCGCTACGATCGAAGTGAAATTGAATTTGCTATTCAAGGATCAATTAATTACTCTTACATTGATGATAGAGTTTAAAAGAGTATACTCGAGATATTGGTTTAGCTGACAGGTTGGCACTTTTCTCAGTTTTATAACCTACAAAAAGAATAACAGAACGTGGGTTGTTCTACAGGTACCTACGTAGCGCGCAACAATCTCTGAGAATAATTATGTATATATTATATGCGCCTATGTAATATCACGACCGCAGAGTGATCATGAGCATAAAACAGCTAGTAACGGAAAATAGCACAATATGGGTTATATGAATTAAGATTTGATAAGAACCTACAGATTTGTTGACAGTATTATGGATTAAAATTGTATGATGCAAAACTACTTTACAAGAATTACACATAACATCACGCCTATTCCCTTTTCAGGTGTAGACAGAGGGGTTATTACACTTGTACGATCACTCAAGATACCTACGTGTTGTTATTGTCAATCTAATACTTTATTATAGTGCCCATACCTAACATTAATTTATTATATCACTTGTGACCTGCATAGTCCACTGTAGGAACAATAATTAGTTTATTTATTTTAAAATTAATTATAACATGCATTCTATTAGTAAATCATAAAATGTACATATATAAATGGATTCGTGTATATTATAGTTTGTTTAGATATGAAAAATTTAATTTAAGGCTAGTGAAAATCGTGTAAAAATGTTTTATCCTATTTAACAAACTAATCTGTGTACTGTTGATATATTATTGTTCTTTACATTATATTATTAATAAAGTTATTTTTTACATTATTACAGGAGTTGTTTTATTTTACTGATTTGACTGCAATGCTGAGGTCTCGGGTTGGATCCCTGGGTCGGGCAGTGAATAGGGTTTTAAATTCAGTATCAGCCCAGAATCTGGATTTTGTGCCTGATATGGCGATAGGCTCACCCCCTTTCATCGGATGGAATATGCACGGTGAAAAGTAACACACACTTAGGTAGGCAGATGCGCAACACTAGTCGCGCATCTGCCTACCCCAGCGCGTATTAAGGCGTGAGTGTGCATGTATGTGTGTGTAAACCACAGATCAGAGGAAGAGGTTTAAGCCGCCAACGCCCGCGGCGGACGCCAGCGTTGCAACTACAGACTACTATAGATGCTACGCATATTGCAACTAGATCATTCAATGAAGAACGAAGTGCGGAACAGCGGAGACAAATAAACTAGAAGCGGATTGCGAAATGAAGAGCGCACGCATTGAGTTAAAAAAACCTCAATGAGCGCACGCCATAGATTTTAATTATCTTACTCTTAGGGATGTGGAAATAATAATCAAGTTCCAATTAAGTTTATCGATTTTCTTAGTTGTAATAATTGAATATTAATAATTAATCAGTGGACGATAGCCTAGTTGGGAATGAAAGGGTCTGCCGAGACAATGTCCGCAGGTTCAAAGCACATACCTCTGACTTTTCGAAGTGACATGTGTATTGTTTGTCAATTAATTCTCTTATGGAATTCTCCATAAGAATTTCGAAGGTCTGTGAAGTCTACCGACCCACACTGGGCCAGCGTAGTGGACTACGGTTTAACCCTTCTCAGTTGTAGAGGAGGTCCCTGCTTAGCAGTGGGCACTATATAATACAGGCCTGATTGCATTGCATTGCAATAAATCGATTGTATAAATACACATTTTCAATATATTTTTGCAAACGGCGCCATTTGTCTGACCTATGAAAAACTCGAAGTAAGTTCACTAAAGTGAACAAGTTGATTATAAGACGGGACCTTCGGTATGTATTTATGTAAAACAGTTTCCTAGCTTTTCAACAGTTTTATTTCTTTCAAGATCTGTGATCTTGTTTGATATTTTTTTCCCTGGCACACATACCTACACAAATACCACAGAAAAAATGTCTATATAATAAAAAGTTTGTTGATTGGCAGCTCTATTTCTTGTGTAAATTAGACACCATTTCTATCATATTTGCAATTGTCCTGTGTTAATTTTGGTGTTATTTGCAAATATTTTTCTTATATTCTTGTGATTTATAATAATCATTGGTGTTATAACTGATTTATTATTTTTAATTTTTAAAGCTTAAAAATAAATTGTTTTGTATTTTAGTTTTGAAACCAGAACGTTGTCGTTTTAATTATACTTGTCATTTTATTTGATTATTATTCAGATAAACTGTATATATCAATCTCTTAGTTACATTAAACCTACTAATATTATAAAAGTGTAAGTTTGTAAGAATGTATGGATGTTTGTTTCTCTTTCACGCAAAAACTGATGAACGGATTTCTATGAAATTTAGCACACGGGTAGATCTTGTCCTGGATTAACACATAAGCTACTTCTTATCCCGGGAAAATATAAACCGGGACTTTTATCCCGGAAAAACTTTTTAATGTGGGCGGAGCCGTGGGCAAAAGCTAGTATATAATAAAGAACAGCATGCAGATTTTTATAATAGAAAAAATCTATAAAAAAAAAGTAAATTTCCTAAATCGATTAATACTGTGAAAAAAGAATCGATATTTTTCATTTAATATCACATCCCTACTTTGTCTGCAAGGCAACTGTCAATTTTTTTTAACTTGTTCCAATAACTCTATTTGATACGTTAATCAGTATATTCGTGTGTTCTCTCTCACACACATGCAACTCATTCTACTTTAACATTGCCTTCCTTACTTAAACGATATCAGCTGAGGTATATGGAACGAACGTTTCGAATGACGGTTGCGCAAAGAATCAGAGTGACCAGGTTTAGCAGAATTCTGCGATTTTAGCAGAATTATGTCCCCTATTTTGGTTGTGTCGTAGAATTAAAAACTTTGCTGTTTTTGGCGAAATCTTGACAGAAAATTAGAAGAATTGGATATTTACATAACAGACTTTTATGGGGTGGACGACCTTTAAAGTATACTATACTAGCTTTTGCCCGCGGCTCCGCCCGCGTTAAAAAGTTTTTCCGGGATAAAAGTCCCGCTTTATGTTTTCCCGGGATAAAAAGTAGCCTATGTGTTAATCCAGGACATGATCACCCGTGTGCCAAATTTCATCAAAATCCGTTCAGTAGTTTTTGCGTGAAAGAGGAACAAACATCCATACATCCAAACATCCATACATTCTTACAAACTTTCGCCTTTATAATATTAGTAGGATAAATATAGTCGAAACCAACAAAAAAAGTCACTGAAAATATGGGGTGGGAAAGTATCATAGTAATATTAAGTTGTACATTTATTTCTTAACGAACAACCACGAGCACCAATTTATGAAAAGTTTGAATTGAAAATTATTTTACGCATTTTGTACCCGCCAAACATCCCCCCCCTCTCCCGTCCTACGCTACGCTAGCGTGGTATTTCGGGGATTAAACACTCACGCAGGGAATCAACACCTTTTTCGCGGCAGCCCTGGGTATAGAATAATTTTGGCATATTGCCGAGTTTAGGCGACTTCAACCGTCAAACATCTGGCAACACTGGTGAATTGTCATTTGTCAAGGGGGTTTTGGCGGGAATGTGGAAGTGTCATGAGGTGCTCTTGTTTTAATTCATTATTTTGGTGATACTTAGTGTTATATTGCATAATTATGGTGGTATATTATCCAATATAGTTCTATTAAAGTGCTCAAATGAAGTGAATTGAAATAACTGTGCCAATCAAGTGTTTTTTCGTTGCCGCCAAAACTCCTTGATAAAGTCTTGGTAAGGTAGCCACTGCTTTACTTTGACATAGTAGTTAGTACTGAGGATAAAAAAAAAGAAACAAGTATGCGTCTGAAGGACTTTGTATCCATGGACATGAATAAATTAACAAAAAAAAAAAAAAAAGTCATTTGTCAAAAAACAACGACGCCGATCATAAAACAACTGGTGCGCATGAATAAGTATAAGGTGGGCGCTATTTTCGACAGTGCAACACTTGCAAATGCTGCATTATCAAATAAAAAATTTCTAGACATGAATAAGCTTAAAGCCAGTATACCGGCTGCCGCTACCGAGACTACAGGTGTTATACACCATGTTCCGATTGACCTATCAAATGAACAAATTTATACTGCATTAACAACAACAAAAAACATTATTTCTATACGTAGAATCATGAGGAGAATAAAAAATGTTGACAGCACCTTTAACTTACAACCCACTAAAACTATATGTATTACATTTTCCTGCCAAACTTTACCCGACAGTGTTGATCTTAATAGTTGGCGATTTGAGATCGCACCATACATACCTCCAGTCAAACAGTGTTTGCGCTGTCTCCGGTATGGCCATTTAGCTAAATTTTGCAAGAACTCAGAAAAATGTTCAATCTGTACTGGCAGCCACAATTTTAAGAATTGCACTATTGCTCCAACTAATGCTTGTTGTATTCATTGCAAAGGAAACCATATTGCTATTTCATCAGAGTGCCCAGTAAAACAAGATAAAATTAAACAGAACAAAGACAAGTTTATTAAAAGATCATTTGTGGATGTTGTCAATGAAAAATCATTCCCTTCACTAGGTGGCAGGAAAAAAAGTCCTAATGAACTATTTATATCACTTTTAGACTCTGATCACTTTTTGAAAGTACTAGTTGATTCAGTTATTAAAATTATTACCATGAGCAAAGCAAATGAAACTAGCATCTGTAGTAAAACTATCAAAGAATTTCTCATCCAAAACATACAAGATCAAAAAATCTCCTCTTAAATCTTTTTCCCTCTTTTATGGATTATATAAATATTGTACAATGGAATGCCCAGAGTTTAATGAGTAATCGACTTATTTTTTCACATTTTCTTTATGAGAAAAGCATTCATATTGCCATTATATGCGAGACCTGGTTGAAGTCACATCATCATATTAGTTTTAAAAATTATGAGATGGTGAGATTAGACAGTGGCAACGATCATAACGGCGTTGCTATTTTAGTACACAAAAGCCTTAATTTTAAGAAATTAGATACTTTTAGCGATAATTCCATTCAAAATAGCGCAATTCGTTTGTATTACGGTAACAATAAGGAACTGACCATAGTATCTCTTTACAGTCCCAAACTATGTTCTCCATCTTTCTCTAAACATAAATTGAACAACCTAATTCAAAGTCTACCTGAGCCCTTGCTTATTGCTGGAGACTTTAATGCCTTGCACCATAGCTGGGGTTGCATGACTTCTGATACTCGTGGATCTGAAATATTAGAATGTATAGATGATAATTTGTTAGTTATTCTGAATGATGGTCAAATGACAACAGTAGGTTCCCATAAATGGCGACAAAATGCACTTGATCTTACAATAGTTTCTCCTGATCTTGCAGTTTCCTGCGATTGGTCTGTGCACGATGACCCTCTAGGAAGCTATCACTTACCTGTAATAACAAAAGTTTTTGTTAGAAATGTTTCTGGTAACAAACAAACTTTATTACCCGATAGTAAGCAATATCCTCAACAACACAATTATCGTAAAATTAATTGGGATACGTTTAGAACCATTTCAGATAGTTTCCTGCATAATTTTCATTATAACAAAGAAAATCCTTTAAAATCATATGAAGAATTAATGAGTCTCTTGGATACAGCTATTCAGTTATCTATGTCAATTGGACTTCGTCCTAATTCTCAAAGTCACTCCAGCACTTATTTTAATAAAAATAGAAGACCTCTACCTTGGTGGAATGCCAGGTGTGCTTCTGCTGTTGAACAGGCCAAAAATGCATATGTAAACTTTAGACGTAATTCAACTGAATCTAATTATTTACATTTTAAAAAGTTGCAAGCTATTAAAAAGTTGACCTTGAAGCAAGAAAGACAAAAAAGTTGGGAAAATCTTTGTGAAAGCTTTAATAGAACTACTCCTTTATCTAGAATATGGTACTACATGAAAATTTTTAAAAACGTAAATACAAGCTATAACTCCTGTAAGAGATTAGATTGGATTTTTGATTTTATTAGAAAATACACACCTTCCACTGTTGAGGCTGAATTAAATTTAAATAATAACTTCATTACTGCTTCGAGTTCTGATTATCTTACAAATTCATTTACTTTTGCAGAATTAAATTCAGCCATTTCCTCTAGACGTGATACAGCCTTTGGCCTCGACGGAATTCCATATAAAGTACTTAAACATTTATCAAATACTTCAAAGCATGTTTTGTTAAATATTTATAATCTATTGTGGAATAATTCAATCATTCCTTCAAGTTGGAAAACAGATTGTTTAGTACCAATTTTAAAGCCCAATAAAGAGAAAGAACTTGCTGATTCTTATAGGCCAATAGCTTTAACTTCATGCATGGGAAAAATATTTGAACAGTTGTTAAAACAAAGAATAGAATTTTTTGTAGAAAGCAATCATATTTTACCATCAAACCAGTTTGGATTCCGCAAAGGTCGTTCTTGTCGTGAAAGTATTTCTCATTTACATTTTGATGTTTTCAATGCATTCAAGAACAATGAAGTTCTAATAGGTATTTTCTTTGACATAGTTGGAGCATTTAATAATGTCAATCATCACATATTAGCTTCTGAATTATTGACCATTGGTATTCCTGAAAAAATTGTGAAATGGATTTTTAACTTTTTACATGGTAGAGTAGTGTACGTCAAATTTCAAAATCAACTTATTGGACCTAGAGTGTCTTTCAAAGGTGTGTGTCAAGGAGGAATTTTAAGCCCTTTAATATTCATATTGTATATTTATAAACTTAATTTAATATTAGGTTCAGACGTTAGAAATTTACAATTTGCTGATGATCTTGTTATTTATACATCAGGGTCTAATGTAAATGTTATTGTTAATACTCTTAATGCAGCTTTGACGAATCTTCACATTTACTTTAAATATCTGAATCTTGATATTAATATTGACAAAACCAAAATGGTGGTATTTAACAAAACTCGTCCATTTAAAATTAAATTATTTTATGATCAAAGAGAAATTCCACAAGTGTCTGAAGTAAAATTTTTAGGGGTAATTTTGACTAATAATCTTTCATGGAAAAAATATGTTGATTATATTATCGGAAGAGCAGTTAAGGCATTCAATATCTTAAAATCACTTGCAAGAACGTCTTGGGGTGCTGACCCAAAAATTTTGCTCATGTTGTATAAATCACTTGTCCGTAGTCACTTTGAATATGGTTTTTTGTGTTTCGCATCTAATGACAAACTTGTTCAGAAATTGGATGTTTTGCAAAATAAAAATCTGAGATTAATTACTGGTGCTATGAGGACGACCCCTATAAATTCATTGCAAGTAGAGTGCAATACTCCTCCTTTGTCATATAGATTTAAGTATCTAAAATATTGTTTTCTTCTCAAATTATTTTCTATGGCTAATAATTTATTATTGAGAAAATATAAACATTTTGATAGTCAATGTTCCTTTGTTTCAACCACTAATGTACCTTATGCACTTCATGATTTTTCATTTATGATTCAACTTGATCAAAAATATAAAATTCATAGACCTGACAACTGGGCTTGCTATACTGACAGTTTTGAAAGCAAATTTACTTCTATAGAGATAAATATAAATAACAATATGAAGCATAAAGAAGAGGTAAACAATGTTTTGGCTGAATATAATGAATATAGAAAAATATTTACTGATGGTTCCAAGTCGAGAAACGTATCGATGGCGTTCTATATTCCTCATCTGCGTTTAGGATTTGGTCGCAAACTCTCGTGTGAGTTGAGTATCTTTTCCGCTGAGGCTTTGGCAATATTATTTGCATTGCAATATATTGGTCAAGCAAATGATCAACGTTGGCTTGTTATTACGGACAGTATGAGTGTTTTATGTGCCTTACAGAGTAATAATTTAGACTGTAAAATTAATTACATTATATACAACATCAAGAGTCGTTGGTTACAATTGAAGAATCAAGGCAAAGAAGTACAATTCCTTTGGACACCCGCGCACGTGGGAGTAATCGGAAACGAGCAAGTTGATTTTTTAGCCAAGTCAATTGTTGACAGTGACAGCGGCGACAGTGTGAAAGCTGTTGATGAAGTTGCCATACCATTCTCGGACTTAAAGCTACTCATAAGAGAGTCTATTCTTAATGAATGGAAAGAATATTGGTTGACTACAACAAAGATTAAAGGTGCCTATTACGCAGCAATCAATATTAATGTGGGAAAGTGTCCTTGGTTTTGTAGATCCAAATTCAACATGCAACGAAAATTTTATACTATATTAAATAGACTTCGATTTGGACATGGTCGTTTTAAAGCCCATCTTAACAGAATGCGCATTATTTCGTCCCCCATATGCACAGATTGCGATCAGAATGTTGAACAAACAATGAATCACATAATATTTGAATGCTCTGCTTTCAACATACAAAGAATTATACTTATTGATAAATTAATTAACACCTACGGCAAATCTGAGCTTGTCCCGCGCTCTATGCAAGAAATACTTAAAAGACAAGAGACATACAAAGCTATTTATGAATATATATGCCATACGGTAATGGATATTTAGGGAAAAATAAAGATATAATAGATGACTAATGACTTGACTTCGCTCAAAACTAAAAATGAAGAAAACATAATGAAGACTTGGCTTTGGCCTAAATATAAGACTACAAATATGGAAATAATATAATGAAGACTTGGCTTAGGCCTAAATATAACACTAAAAATATGGAAATAATACAATGAAGACTTGGCTTAGGCCTAAATATAAGACTACAAATATGGAAATAATATTATGAAGACTTGGCTTAGGCCTTAATGCACGGAATTTCAAATATGAATATTACTTATGACGAGGCTGTATGGGCTTGAGCCCTTTGCCTTCCCAGAACAAAGGGAAAATTAAAAAAAAAAAAAAAAAAAAAAAACAACGACGCCGAGATTGTTGACAACATATAGAAGCTATTGGCGAAATCACCGATAGATAATTGGTGGAAGCCATAATTTAAAAGAAGAAAGAAAAGATATAGAAGCTAAATCCAGAGCTTAATCTTTGAAATTTGTAATAGCGAACTACGTACACGTGTGTAAATAATCCTTTATGTTACAATTAGTGTTCTAAGGAATTTGATTAAAATGTCCGGGCGAGGTAAAAAGGCAGGCGGGAGGAAAAAAGCGAATGGATATAAAATGCCAGCACCCATTCCCGTCGGGGAAGTGATTAACGACACTTTAATGAACAAGAAATGGAAAATAGGGCCTTCCATCGGAGTCGGAGGCTTCGGCGAGATATATTCGGCTTCAGCGGGTAGCCCTAAGAAGGGCGCTAATAACTATCCATACGTAGTTAAAATCGTAAGTGGCAGCATATTTTCATACTATTTTAGTTAATAGATAACTTATAGTCTTGTTTTCTTTTTACCTTGATGGTACTTAGCCAAGACAAGGCAGATAACATGTGTAATTTGCATTTCTGTACACATTTGAACATCGAATAATTATTATGTGTAAAAAAGAAGTAAATATTCCAAAAAGTATTTAAATTAACTCTTGTTGAGGTTTAAAATAAACTGTACGAGCCGTTGGATTAAATTTAATTGCATTATGGTACTAGGTTTTAACAACTAAAATATAATAAGCTATAGTAAGTTTTTCATCTTCAGAGCCAGTTGCAAGCTGAAGTTTAGTAAAAGATTATCCACTGCTGAACATAGGCCTCACCAAGTGAGCGCTAACCATCCCAGTCTTGGGCAGCTCGCATCTTTTCTTTCAGCCTTTCTCAAGATCATCACATCTTAATTTTCCTCATACATTTTGATTAATGTGCTTTTTTAAATATTTTATGAATACCTAATTATTTTAATTATCACTGTCTTTATGAGTAATTAAAATATGAGTCCACATTCTCTGTGAGATTATGTTTTCATTTTATTAATATGTGTGACTGCCTCGGTGGCGTAGTTGTATTATGGTACAACTGCAATGCTGGGGTCTCGGGTTCGATTCCCGGGTCGGGCAAAGTGATATTGAGTTTTTCTATTCAGTATCAGCTCAGAGTCTGGAATTTGTGCCCGATATTGCGATAGGCTCGCCCCCTATCACATCATGGGACGGAATAACGGCAAAGAGTGAGTGCACTAGTTGCGCCTCTGCCTACCCCTTCGGGGATAACAGGCGTGAGTGTATATATGTGTAATATATTTTGTATCTTAATGGACTACCTAACTACTTGAGGGAATGCAAAATATTTAATTTTTTATTTTATCTTGGTACAGTATCTTGTACATGTTGAATTGAATTGGTTATTAGTAAGAATGAAAATAATACTAGCCCTGTAATGTTGTATACTGTCGCACTACTTAACATGGGACTAGTACCAAGAAGGTTTAGGCCTTAGTCCATCAAGCTTGTCTAGAGTTGAGTGATAGAGTCGAAATACTTTCAAAATTCTTATGCAGAATTCTTAGGGACGTATATTTCCTCAAAATTTTTTCTTCACCAATAAAGTGAACAACAAACCCATAACTTCGAAAATCAGAGATTTGTGCCTTGAGTTTTGAACAAGTGGACCTTTATTGCAGCAGTCCATTCCAATTTGGATATAATTAAGACTATTATTAAACATAAACATAAGTATTTTTTTTAATATAGAACTATTACTTCACAGGAGCCGCATGAGAATGGGCCATTATTTGTAGAAAAACATTTCTACATCAAAAATGCCAATAAGGAAGACAGTGAGTTTTTTTCAATGATTTTTTGCTTGTTAGAGAATGTTGATAATTTTTTCATATTATGTTTAACATAATTAATCCATTAAGATATACTTATGTATACAGTATTTAGTATTACTCTTCTACAAAATGTACGGGAAAAATGTGTGTGCGTTTTTTTTTATTGCATTGAATGACGAGACAGACATGCCGTTCGCCTGATGGTAAGCGATACGACCACCCATAAACAGTAGCAACACCATTCAGCACCTTGAGTTACAGAGTACTGTGTGGCATTCCACTGCGCTTGTTATCCTGAGACATAAGATGTTAAGTCTCAATATGTCCAGTAGTTACACTGGCTACAATGCCCTTCAAACCAAAACACAACTGTGTGTGCACACTGCTGCTTGGCAGTAGAAATAAACATTGCGGTGAGACCCACCCAGACGGACTCTTAAATTTGAGAGACCTACCACCAGTATGGCTTTGTACTGATAAGATATTACATGTAATAGGCATAGTAAAATTATTTGTAAGCAGAAATATTCTAATGCATAGTGCAGCCAATTCCATGATGAAGTTAGCAAGCCATACTCTTCTCCCAGATCACTTTAGACGTCATAAAATCTTTGAAAGTTCATTCTTAGTCCCTTGCTTTAAAATAATAGAAAATACTCATGAGCTAATATGACAAAATGTCTGGTTTTCTTTACAAAAGCATATAGGTTATGCATTTGCCTTGCATTAGGCAGCACAGACAAAATGTCTAATCCCTACCTCTAAATGAGGCCTATAACCGAAAATGAGACAATTTAATATGAAACTGATATTATTATCATGCCTTGGTAAAACTAAATCTATACCTATGATATCAAAATCTCTAAAAAAAAATTATTTGATTAACAGTTTCGAAATTCATGGCAAGCAAGAAGCTTTCAAGTCTGGGCATGCCCACATACTTTGGTAACGGTTCACACGATTTCCAAGGGGAGAAGTACAGATATCTAGTGTTGGAGAGGTACGGTAAAGACGTGTGGACGTTGTTCAAAGAGTGCAACAGATCATTCCCTCCAGTCGCTGTTTTCCAGTTAGGATTGCAAATGGTGAGTTTATATTTTGTTTATTTTGTCTTTTATAGATAGTTTTGTAAAAGTTCAACTCATTTCGATACTTTGCATTCAAACAGATAATAGGCAATCCAGTTTAAAGGAGAATGCCCATCTGTGTATGGGAGTCCGTCCTGCATAATTTAATTTTGTATGATAGTGAAAATTATACACAAAATAGAATGAATAATGTAGGTCCCAATAAAACAACAATCATTCTATTTTATTGTGGGGTTTTCTTACAATTTCATGTTTTCATTTTTATTTTGAGGTTACCTATGAAAGAAGTTAGCTATTCCTAGCGCTTGGCAAATTGTTAATTTTAATATATCGATGATCGACGAACATGAAAATTAAAACCGAAAACATCGCTATTGTTATATTTTTCTGGTGATACCTAATATAATATTTTATTAGCATAATGTTATGCCAAATATCTGACATGACCATATGTTATGCAATAGCAAAATAATAAATTATCTATATCTTTTCCATATAATATAATATAGACAATTCTGTATATTACTCTTTTATTTAAGTAATTCCATGATTACCGACAACCGTAATAAAAAAAATAGTTTCACCGCAAGTGATATTATGTGATAATCAATTAATATCGATGTTTTATCTATATTGATTACTTACCCTAGTAATGCCGCTGTCAACAACATTCATGTGTTTTAGGACATTAAAAATGGCGGAAATAGAATCAAATATCGTCTAAACTAATTGAAAAATAATATCCAGAAAAGGATTTCTATCAAACACATATAAGTAATTTCTAATTATTATGAATACCGTACAGAATTTATCCTATTCTCTAAGTTAATAATATTTTTAACGGGAATGGCGATGTCAATAAAAATGTGCGGATACAGAATTAAATATGTCTTGTTTTATTGAAAAATAAACCCCGAAAAGGTTTTCTTTCAAATAAATAAAAGTTATTTCTAAAAACATTTCGTTAATTATGATTCATTTCACAACGCCATACAATACTGCCTTTAAAGAGTGGGCCCAGATTTGGGCATTCTCCTTTGGTCCATTAGAAAAATTACAATGAATCAAAAACTTTAATGACTTAAAAAGTAAGCCTTATTTATATGGAGCAATATTCTTGTATAAAAAGCGGCGATAGCCTAGTTGGGAGTTGATCGGACTGCCGCGCCGGGATGAATGTTTGCAGGTTCAAAACGCAAGGGCACACCTCTGACTTTGCTAACAAATTGATGTATTCCATTGTGAATTATCGCTCGCTTTATCGGTGAAGGAAAACATCGTGAGGAAACCTGCATACCTGCGAAGTTCTCCGAATTTCGAAGGTATGTGAAGTCTGCCGCACTAGGCCAGCGTGGTGGACTAAGGCCTTAACCCTCTCAGTTGTAGAGGAGGCGCGTGCTCATATGGTATGGTAATATTCTTGTCGCACACATGCTATTTTTGAACGGACATAAAAAGGGTTGCCCCATCCGAAGATATATGTGTGTGTATGTGTCCAGGCAATTCTCATTTGCGTTGACAGATCTTAAAAAATATTTTGTGTCTAAAAAGTATATAATAATCATTATACGATTATTGCTCGCGCATTTATACTAAATAATACGGTAGTTTCCTATGTTCTATTTTGCACATTATTTTATATGTACTTAAAATAATACAAATAAGAAATTCTTCTGTGAAATCAGCATCAAAATTGGTTGAAAAATAAAGCAGTTGTTCACATTTGAAATATTGTCGTGAGTAAAAGTGGGTGCATGGTGGGAATATCGCGCTATCTCTGTCGCACGCAAGCGGCGTTATAGCATCCACATGCGATGTGATTTGGTATCATGCGACCAATTCGTCACGCGGTACAGTCTTCACGCCACACGATCGAACCGTACCATGCGATGTCCAGTTGTATCCAACCAAGTTTGATGGACAAGCCATCGAACCAGCCGTACCAACAATAATAATAATAATGTCCATAGAACCGTGCCCCACACGATGCGATATGGTTCGATGGCATACCGTTTTAATGGTTCGGCTGTACCAAATCGCATCGTATGTGCCCACTTTTATAGCCGGTGACTCCCAGTGACGTCACAGTCTGATATTACTGTTATTTGGCAATTACCTGTTCTACCAAATTTCAAAACTTTATAACTTACTTATTATTCCGCCAACTTTGAAAATTCTTTTTCGCGTATCATTTTAGATGGCATACATTTTTGATAAACGTTTTAAAAAGTAAAGTAGTCAACAAACCTAATGTTTTCCATATGAGGCTGATCTGTGAGCATTTTTATTTAAATAAAATTGAATAGTTATATCTATACCACTGCGTGTTATTTGCGCTTTCATGTTCATCTTTCAATTCGTCGTGCATTGTATGGTGTGCCATAAGACACAGCTTATCAGACATCTCACGTGCCTTAGTTAGTCGTCGAGATGGACGCGGAACTGAAAGCTACCAAAGCTTGGTAACCCAAAATTCAATGTTGGGTGCAAGGAAATAAACGAGAGTAAAAGAGAATCTGGATGAAAGATTATTTAAAAAAAAAGAATCACACACTGCACCATATTGAAAGATGTAGATATAAACAATAACATCATTTAAAAACTGCCTCGGTGGCGTAGTTGTATTATTTTACGATTGCAATGCTGAGGTCTCGGGTTCGATCCCCGGGTAGGGCAAAGTGATATAATTGAGTTTTTCGATTCAGTATCAGCTCGGAGTCTGGAATTTGTGCCCGACATGGCGATAGGCTCGCCCCCTATCACATCATGGGACGGAATAATGGCGAAAAGTGGATGCACTAGTTGCGCCTCTGCCTACCCCTTCGGGGATAAAAGGCGTGCGTGTATATGTATGTATCATTTAAAAAAGAATCACACGAATGTCTAAAGCCTTCAAGCTTTTGAAAATAGTGCAGCCAAAAATTACGAAACAAAACATTCACTATCTAGATGCGATACTGGATAAAATAAAATTTGTAATTATAAATAGATTTTTGGCTGTGTGAGACTAATTTATTTCCCTGACGCATCTGTATAAAGCCTCAAAGCAAACCTACAAGAAATCTGTTACTTTTTAGTAATAGTAGTAGTTGAAAGCGAGCCCAGTGTGCCTTAGGGGCATGCGCTGTTGAAGTAGTTTAAGCGCTTACGCTATTGCATGCTTTAAACAAAGACGCGGGATGAACAGGAAAGAGCACTGACGTAGACATAGATATTGAGTGAATTGAAATTTTAATAAATTCTTCGGATGTGGCTTTAAGGTAATAACATGATCATTTAAATCTTTAGGAACAATTCATCGTTTTGAGAGCTAAAACAACTCGCATATTTTTTTGAATAAGGTATTTATTCATAAATAATGTGTATTAAAATCCTCCAATATGCGAAAAGTTGACACAAATAATCCTTGTAGCAGAGACAATAAAGAAAATTTCACTTGGCGCCAAGTAGCACGTGTACGCATATTGATATTAAAATAAATATGCGTACAATTTAATTATTCACGCTTTTGAATTGAAATACACATAACAATGCAACTGTTTAAACATGATATATCAGTATTTAATGGGGAAAATCTTTATTTACCATCCAATAAAACTCCATTTAAACAATAGTTTCAAGTTTTAATGGTAATGTTAACTTTAATACATGTACACATTTTCGAAAATGTAATAAAAAAAAGCATGACTTTTTTTACATACAGCTTGTTTTGAATGTAACGAATCTTAATTTTACAAATTAACGATTAAATAATAGAGTTCGTATTGCATGAATTAACCCGTCAAACGCCGCTTATATATATATATGTATGGGGAAACCCTATTTTATATGGACGCCGAAGTCCGTCGCGGGGCTTGACGAGTCAATATCAGAATCATACTTTAAAAATCTAACAGACTATCATTTTATACTTACGATACGATTTTTCAGTGCAATTTCGAATCGTCCCGATTTATCGTAGCATGCTTACCAACTTCACGCACTACATATCCATGATTCCAGTTAGACGTGCTCGAATACATACACAGCCGTGAGTATGTACACGCGGACATCAAGGGCGCGAACATCCTCATGGGCCTGAAGAAAGGAACTGAGAACCAGGCATACCTCGTAGACTTCGGGCTAGCTTCCCGCGTGAACGACAAGGAGTTCAAGCCGGACCCCAAGTGTGCGCACAACGGGACCATCGAGTACACCAGCCGAGATGCGCATTTGGGAGGTCAGTGACGTGTTTAGTTATAAAATGAACATCAATTTATTTATTTTTTATCCTGGTATAGTAAAGCGACTATATTGGACTTGGTAAATATAATATCCAAATGTGCCTTGTTGGCAACTGGAAGTATTTCGGCCTGGCTTTCAAATCTATACCAACTCACTCCAGAAAAAGACTTATCGAAATGACAGAAAGAGTTCGTTCTTGAACACCTACATCTAATATCTCGTCCGTTACCGCTATTGCAATTTTAATTTATTTCATTGTTAAATCTCCATTTTCACATGTGCAATATATATTATGGTGTATTATCTAGTTATTAAATCGATAATTTTAAAATCTTAGTGCCAACAATGCGAGGTGATCTGGAAATCCTGGGGTACAACATGCTGCAGTGGATCGTCGGGGAGCTGTCCTGGGAGAAGTCGCTGAAGGAGCCGAAGACAGTTCAGAGCATGAAGGAGAACTTCATGAAGAACGTCAAAACCAACATTAATAAACAGTACACCAATGTACCCAGTGAGTAAAACTTGATATATCGTCTGTATCAAATAATTATCTTCCATTAGAAGTTAGTTTAATTTCGGGTGTCCATGTAGAGTAGTAAAAAGATAATCTTGTTCTAAGTTGTCTGTAAATGTTAGAATATGTCTATTTATTCGGATTTTTCGGTAATATCTAAAACATTCCATTACTCCCTGGCTGTCATATTAATTTTGGTCAATAGCTCGATCTAACACTTCATGTATTTACCAAACATAAAACATAACATACATAACCTATAAAATACGAACATGAAATAAAATTTCTATTTTCCAAAATTCCAGATGCTCTAATCCAATTCTTTGAATACATTAACACATTAAAACCAAAAGATGTACCAGACTATACGAAATGTCAACTAATTTTTGAAAGCTATCTCAAAACCGAGGGCAAGACGCGAAACAGTAAAATAGAATTCACACAAAGTAAAAAAACGAAACCAATTAAGAGTACAGACGACGAAATTGAGCCAAAGAATTCGCCAAAGAAAGTGGAAGTTAAGAGACGCGGCAGACGAGTTAAAGCCAAGAGTCCTGAGAGGGACAACTGCGAGAATGAGCAACCTGCCGACATAGCAGAAATAGTCAAAACTAAGAAACGAAAGTCATCAGAACCGGTCGTAGTTGTTAATGTTAAAAAAACTAAAATGACCCCCAAAGCAACACCACCGGTTAAGAAAAATCACGCGAATATAGCGACACAGACGTCCGTTGAGAAACGCAAGCGGTCGCCGCGGCAGGTGTCCTTTGACCTTTCCAACAAGGACACAAGTCAAGAGGTTAACTCCAGTGGGGACATTTTCGACGATTCGTTTGTGATTGAGGAAACGAAAGTGAAAAAGCGTAGACAACTTTTAAAGACTCAGGAAGTGACAGTTAAGAGAGTTGTTAGAAAGAAGACAACTGCGAGGAAAAAGCCTTTGAAAGATACGCCGGCGACAGTCAACGGTAAATCGCCTAAGTAGACACGTTTTTCAAACTGCTCAATGTTTTTCTTATCGTGGGATAAAGTTTACATATTTTATTTTTGTAAACTCTATGATGAATCTAAGCTATGGAAATTTGGAACTCGATATTGATTGAATGTTATGTACGCTTCCGTCCCACGATACGAAAAATAACATTATCTGTAGGTGTTTTGTAAACGCGAACTAAACGACAAAATTCTAGTGTAGTTGTTTTTACTCTGTACAAAAGTTAGGTGTAGAGGAATTTCCAACGCTTTTTTTCTGTCACTTTTGTTAATCATGTTTAACACTCATGTACCTTAGCCGGTGCCATTTATGTTAAGTTCCGAGCATAAAATATTTATACAAGGTGTTCCAAAAGATTAAATTTTTTATCTAATCTTATAATTATGCAGCATATTAAAAATACATTGGTTGTAATTTGAGAGCTGGCTTAGTTTTTTATTCCACATAGTTTCTTGTAGAAATCTGATCGACACTTATCTTTGGGACACCATTTGCTTTTGTTTTTGTTTTTACATCTATATGTCATACTAAATGGATTTTGGTATGAGATATCGGTGTCCTATTATACGTAGATATGACTTTAATTTGAAGCTTTGTAATCCACCGACTCAGTGCCAATTAACACTCCACAAATTTAAGCAAGTTTTATTTTTAGTTTCTTAGTCGGTTCCAATCGCGAGCTGTGGTTTTGTGTAGTGGTTAAACGACAAAAATAGTAATAAGTGATATTGTGACCCGCAGCATGGACTAATAAGAGGATAGACTAACGATCCCCATACATTGAAGCGTACTTCGCTGTTTAGTACATTGAATTCAACTAGATGGCACTAAGATCCATAAAATCATTTGAAATGGTTATTTTAATGGCGCAAATGAGAGGATGGATAAAATAAACAACTATCGGTTTATCCGATAGTTATTATTACGCCTAGATGGCGCTATAAACTGTTTAGCTCACAGACTACTACAATTATTTTGAGTATTTATGGACTGCATTGGCACTTAAATATATCATTACTTTTAGTAAAGAAAACTAGGCAGGTATTAAGTTATGTGGTGCCACGCGCCGCCGACGACACATCGTTGGCCGGTTGTTTAGCGCGTATTACAAGTTTTTTATATGGGGACACCACTTCTTTTTTGACTGAACTTTATTTTTATATTTTTGTTATATACCTAATATAATAATACATAATATATTGGGATAGTTTCAAATATCTGCTTGTAACGGTTCCAACGCTACAAAAAATGATTTTTTTTTGTATGGGGTCTCCTCCTATTTTTAAACTTTTTTTATTTTTAGTTTTTTTTGCTACGGTTACACACAATTACGTTCCGTTCGTGTAATATTACACTCGGCGCTGGCTAGCCAGTCACTTTGCTTGAACTTGGCTTGACACGCTACCGCGTGTCTAGATATCTTTTTACACCAAAAAGGATACTAGATATTTAAAAAAAAGTATGTATTGAAAAAGTGGCCGCTATTTTGGATTTCTTTGTTTTAAGGCCAATCAACCTCAAAATCGATACGTGGACATGTTTTTAGGTACAAAGGACAGATCCAAAGTTAGAATTGAAAAAGTGGCCGCCATTTTGAATTTCTTTGTTTTAAGGCCAATTGACCTCAAAATCGGTATCTGGGCATATCTTTAGTTAAAAAAGACGGATCCGATGTCAGAACTGAAATATGAGGCCGCCATTTTGAATTTAATTGTTTTAAGACCAATCGACCTCTGGGAATGGCTTTGGGCACAAAGGGCATATCCTATATTATAATTGAAAAAAGTGGCCAATATTTAGGCTTCTTTATTTTTAGGCCAATTAACGTCAAAATCGATACTTGAGCATAAGAAAAGTGGTCGCCATTTTGAACTTCATTGTTTTAAGACTGAGTGGATTTAGATAGACATTTGGGCTTGTCTTTAGCCAAATAGAATCGAGGTTGGAATTTTAAAAATTGCATTTCATGTTAATTTTTTTTGTTTAAGAGCTATTGGTTTTAAAATCAAAATACGCTGGACATGATTATAAGCTATAGTAGGTAATATGGCCACCATCAAAGCTTGTTCAATTCTCTTCAATAACGATATCACAGCGTTGCTATATCGCAAAATAAATAAATTGTCTTCGAATTTTAGAAGACGAAGTTCGAAGTCTTCGTGGCCTGTGGCAGCAAACAGGAAATAAAGGAAATGGTTCTGTGAAAGCATCAAAATTGGTAACAAAATTAGAAAGTCATTTGAAATATTGCTATAAGCATAAGTAACCGCGTAGTAGAAATGATCTTACCATATTTTCTTATCGTCCCCCATATCGTTTTGCCTTGTTAGGTGACCATTTAATTATTGTATCCCTTTTAACTTACCCCTTTTCACCAGACTTAAAAGGCTACTTAGGTTGATTACCTTATTGATTTTTAAAAGTATTTAATTTTGATGTGAAAATATATTTCAATTTTTTCTATAATGGAAGGCAATCCAAAAAATGTATGTTATAAATTCAGGGGATACAGTTTGGTGTCGCTGCTATGTAGCATCTGTTATTACACCATCTATTGGCTATTCTAATTATTCATTCTCATTTAATTTTTAAAAACTAAGCCATTAAAATAGTGTAAAATGTAGTTGAATAAAGTCAAACTATTGACATAACTTTGAAATTATTAACATAATGTGGGATGAACAGAAGTGAGCCAAGCAAGAAAGATTTTTTATTTTTATTTTCAATATCCCACACTTCTGAGAGTCAGAAGTTTGCTTGATTTTACAATAACACTGGTTTCTGCAACGGGTGGTTATAATAAATTATTAAAATGCACATGAAGAAGTGTTAACAACTCACAGTTGTGGTCTCAACTAACTTGAAAATATTGAATAGTAATTTACCATTGCTATTTCAAACAAATCTGTTTCTGGAAGTCAATCTTCTATGAAACTTCTACACTTTACAGGCTGTATGGTTGATGGAAGACTTTGAAAACAAATAATTAATCCAACATGGTGCTCATTTTTATCACAATTAAAACGAATCATTATATTGTGGTTAAAGGCATGCCCAAATATCTATTTTAAAGCTAATGGGCCCTAAAACAAGTTCAAAATAGCGGTGCCTTCTCAATTCTAACATTGGATGTGCCTTTTATAGATAAAAGCTAAAAAATTACTTGATATCGATTTTGAGGTCAATTGGGCGAAGAAATTCATAATGCCAGCCACTTTTTCGATTCTGACATTGGATCTGTCTTTTATAATCAAAGATATACCCAGCTATTGATTTTGAGGTCAATTGGCCTTAAAACAAAGAAATTCACAATGGCGGCCTCTTTTTACAATTCCGACATTGGATCCATCTTTTGTAACTAAAGATATGCGCAGATATCGATTTTGCGGTCGATTGGCCTTAAAACAAAGAAATTCAAAATGGATGCCACTTTTATCAATTCTAGCCTTGGATCCGTCTTTTGTAACAAAAGATGTACCCAGCTATCGATTTTGAGGTCAATTGGCCTTTAAACAAAGAAATTCAAAATGGCGGCCTCTTTTTACAATTCCGTCATTGGATCAATCTTTTGTAACTAAAGATATGCGCAGATATTGATTTTGCGGTCGATTGGCCTTAAAATAAAGAAATTCAAAATGGCGGCCACTTTTATCAATTAGAGCCTTGGATCCGTCTCTCGTAACCAAAGATATTCCAAGCTAACGATTTTGAGGTCAATTGGCCTTAAAACAAAGAAATTCTAAATGGCGGCCACTTCTTTCAATTCTAACAGTGGATCTGCCCTTTGAGCTTAAAAGCCTAAAAAAATACTATAACAATCATGTAAACTTAACATAACCAACTGACTTTTGTAAGCTGATGCACCGCACATGCAAAATATTTGGTAAAAAATCAACAAAATCACGTTGATCCCCGGTTGTCGCTAAACAAGTGAACCTTGATAAAATAGCTTGTGGCTCTGACATCGTCCCTGACGCGCCCCTGATTTAGGTGAAAAAGTATCTGAGCCTCCCCAATAGGTTCCGAGATATTGACCATGCGAAATTTTACCCACTGTGATATTATCTGTTTGGTTTTTGTATATTCAAATTAGAAGAAATCACGCACAGCAGAACTGGCTGTGCCCATACCTAGCGTCTCGCCCGGCACCCGCGCGCGTGGTGCGGGGCAGTGTGTGAAGCGCCTTACTGCCATCTGTTGTATGTCCATTCTAATGCTAAACTATTTTGTTTTACGGTACAATGCCACCTAACGGGACATTTTTGAAACCCGGCAGATGTTGAAGTTTCCAGGCTAATTATCAGCGCCATCTAGCAATAAGCCGGGATTTTGCACTTTTTCAGGTGAACGCTTCAATGTATGGGGATCGTCAGTCTATACTCTTATTAGTCCATGCCCGCAGGTCCATGCAACCATTTAAATGTTCAATGAAATCCAAAATATAGGTATCTCTAATCTCGTTCTATATGTATTGAAAACTAAAACCAATTCATGGTTACTCGACAGTCAACACCTAACTTGAAACAAATATTGGTTTCAGCAGTCAAAATAAGACATCTTAAATCTAAATGAGTATCAGAATTCAGAGCCATGGCACAGTTCGCGATCTGCGCCAATACCCTAGTTATTACTATAATACCTGTTATGTAAGTACTACCTTGTAATACTTAGAAATAATTCTTCCCTAGCGTATAACCTTTTATATATAAAATATATTCTTTCAAAATTTAGCCACAGAATCGTGTATTATATGGCGATAGGCGCGCCTCCTTCATGGGACGGAATATGGGCTGCAAAAAACGGGTGCACTAGTTGTGTTCCTGTCTACCCTTATGGGGATAAAGGCGAGAGTGTATGTGTATGTGTGTACAGTACAACAGTAATAGCTTTTTGATTCGGCATGTTTCGATTTTGGTCTAGTCGACGCTTCGATAAACATTCAGTTATATCGGTCAGATGCTTGGCAGTTGCCAAGACGGCAGTTGGTAAGACATGCTGGACCTGACAGCGCCCTGTGTCTCCGCCTGACCTTGCGCGGGAGTGTGTGACCATTTTAGAATCGGTAATCCATAATACCCAATACGTAATTGTGCATTTTTAATTGTTAAAAATAAACAGTCGGAACTGGCAAGATTACTTAAGATTTGATCGAGGTTGGTAAAACGAACGATGCTGACCCTGTTAAGGCATATTCGTTGCGTTAAAAGATTTCATCTTTAACAACGTGCAGTTAGTGTTGCTACGAGTATGCTCTTTGCTTACCATCAGGAGAGCCATTACAATATGTTAAAATAAAATATTCTATTTGAACAAAATAATAACTGAAATAACTATTCAAAAAAGACCGACGAATTGAGAACCTCTTCCTTTTTTTGAAGTCGGTTTAAATGTCCCCAGACGTGTGTACACAACTTCCAATTATTATGTACTATGTAATACGTGGTACGCATCTATCAAGTGGCATGATAAAAACAATTCCTTTATGACTGCAATTTTAAATGAATGAAATCATTAAATGATAATCATGTCGCGCAGGACATTTATTTGAATTAGTGGTAATTATTGTTGTTCATTTTTATAGCATAATAAAGACTTTAATCGATTACCACAAATATTTATAGATGTAATTTGTTATCTATAATGAATGCATTTGATTTCGTGGCTGAACGGGTGTCCAATTTCAGAGGGAAATAATTTCTAATAAGAATCATTAAGTCGTAAAATTATATTTACAGATTCCCTTAAAAAGAGAACTTAGAAAGTTAAAAGTCGATTTATAATGATATAACGTACTATAATATATTAAAATACAAGGTTTATTCCAATGATTTAGAAATGAATCCCATATTTCGGACACCTGTGTACGACCAAATACATTCCCTTGTACTGAATTGTTTGTAATTGTTTCGCTGCAGCTGTTGACAGCGCGTTGTTAGCGGACGGTGTGTTTAAGTTATCCATTGATTTGAAATAAACAGTATTTCCTTATTTATGCTTACTTATTTAACATCATCAGAAGAAACTGCCTGACTTCCTCGTTGGCGTAGTTGTATTACGGTACGACTGCAATGCTGAGGTCTCGGGTTTGATTCCCGGGCAAAATTATATTGGATTTTTCTAATCTGTATCATGCTCGGAGTCTGGAATGTGTGCCCGATATGGCGATATGCTCGCCCCCTATGATATCATGGAACGGAATACGCACGGCAAAAAAAGGTGCACTAGTTGCGCCTCTGTCTATCCCTCCGGAGATACAAAGCGTGGTATGTGTATCATCAGAAGAAAGAATTATGTTCACATTTAATTATGATAGGTAAAATGTCATTTAAAAACTAAAGGGTGAATGAAAGCAATAATTGCGCAAATCCAAAGCTTTTATTTCCATTCTTTTATTTACAATATAATATGAAAGTAAACAAAATGTAACGTACCAATTGTTTTTAAATTTAGATAAGGTGTCGCCGCCGGGCGCGGCGTCCCTTACAAAAGCTACATTACACTAGCGCAGTGACGTCACTAACGTACCATTGTGATATGGCGGCGCGCGTTTGACGAACGCCTTTCATCTAACCGACGGCTAACGCCCGCACTACACGCTGCGGGCCGCCAGCCACTGGGCTACATACACGACGAGAGCTCAACAGTACCAAAACCATACAGCACTATAATAGTATAACGTAACTGTATAGGCCTGCACTACGCTCGTCACGAGACATTCAATGTCGTCTCTATACCCAGTTGCACTGGCTACAATGTCCTTCAAGCCGGAACAGTGCTCGCACTGCTGCCGGCAGAAATAGACAAAGCGGTGGTTCCTACCCAGGCGGTCTCCCGCTAGATCTACCACCTAGTAAACTTGACTCAAATTATCTAATGGCAGTAACAGCGGCCAAGCTAACGTCGACTAAAACACATGAACGGTAGTAGCACCATTTGTAAAAAAATATTCTCTTTATATTGAACGCATCAAACACAACAGAATTTCTTTCACATTTTGCTATTCGGTGGTGCCGCGGCGCAAGCCCTGGCAGCATGGCGTGCCGTCTCACCACGCGGCCTCGCTCAGACCACGCTGTCAAACATATGGCATATGTCAAACCTGACACATGGTGTCCCACGGTGCCATATACAGCGTGTTGTCTGAACGAGCCGCGCGTCTCACCCATCTGTGTCCTACGCGTTACGTTACATTAACTTACATTTATAACCTTATAAAAAAACGCTATTTATGCCGTTACAGGAACATTTCATTTTATGCAAAAAATCTGTTAAACTTGCAATGGGACTAGTATAGATTTCTTAAAACTCCGTACGTCTTGTCATGACGCCGCGGTCGCGCGGAGTTTCGGTAATTTTTGTTTGTATATTTACTAAGTTATAAATACAGTAAAATAAGGCCGCATTCACACTAGCTTTCGATGTAGCGCAGTAATCTCACCAATGTAAATGAAGCCGAAAATAGCTTTTACAACGTGCTCGCGGCGTACGTACAGTGTGCGTACATTGTAAACCACGGTTTGTGACATTGCACTGTGTACAATCATTTACCTACATACATGTATCGACGTGTATTTGTTTAAAAACATTTTCCTATAAGCTGCAGTCATACTACAGACACCATCGAATAATCGAATATAATTTGTTTCTAATTATAAACATTAGACAAAATAACTGCATTATTTATAAGCACGTTGTAAAAGTTGTTTTATCCGTCTAACACGTTAATCCTTATGCTATCCATTATTCTGTACCCGTCTATGCTTACTACCTACATGTGAAAATCAACACTTCTTATACTAAGTGGAATAAAAATAATTACGCGCGCCCACGTCCGTTCTTATCTCACTCTTAGTAATAAATAATAACAACTTTAATGACCGAACAGCAAAACTATGAAATATTAAATAAAAATGCAAAATCTATTTTTTATTATTCCTTGCGCGAGTAAGTATGGTTTTAATTATCATGTCAAAAAACTCACTAATAATAGATCAGTTCCACATAATTGTATGCATAACATTATTTTTAAACCGAAACAAACACTATGACAAAAAAACGGACGTCAGCACGTGGTTACACTTAAATAACATAACGAAATAATTGCGAGGTGGCAACAACTATAATATTGGCTTATCTAGACGGATGCATGACGGGCCCTAATAAAATCATAACAATCTATTCAATGCAACGTTATTCAAAATAAAAAAAAAAAAATACCAATCATACGTTGTATGCGTTTGAATTTTTTATCAAATTATAATTTGACAACAGCAATCCAAGAATTATTCCCTTCACGTTTTACGGAAACGGTAATATAACTTAGTATTTTTTAATTACTGATATAATTTTACGTAATGTTCAATAAAATTGTAATTATATTATCAAATAAATTTAATTTCCCCACAAGCGCGCAGCCCGTTCATTAAGACCCGTCATGGCCCTTCACTCGTCGAGCGAGAATTTATTTAAAAAAAAAACAATATACAAAACGTTAACGTAAAACAGTGGCTATGCCCAATTTCACTATACTAGAAAATACCATTCAATTAACGAGTCAAAAGGCCGTACAAAATTAAAATAAACGAATCGGATATTTTACATCCAACAAATAATTCAGCAGAAATCTCTTTCACTAATTTTAGGTCTGACGAAATTGTTTAAAACCTACCATAGTAACCAAATTCTACTATTTTCTCAAAAACTTACCACTACCTCACATTCAGCTTTTGTCTGAAATAAAAATTTAATCGCTGTGATTAACTGTGAAAAGATAAAAGAAATTTCTGCTCGCTATCGATAAACAAAACAAAAAACTGCCTAATAGTTCATTTAAAATAATGAATTTAACGAAAATCCTTCGTCCAATATTACATTAAAGCTCAAAATATAAACGGCACAAAACTGGGATTAAAGTCATTAAAACTTCGTTCCATTTTTGTGATTTCATATGACAAGCCGGGGCGAAAGGGACACTAACAATAAAACAATTTCGACGCATTGATAACAAAAACATGTCACTGGTAAATGCAGCGATGGGGCAAGATACAAATTTGTGTATTGATTACAAACAACCAATGGTTATAACAAAAAAACTGCGTGTATCAACTATGCATACAAAATATCATAATAGGTAAAAACTGTTGGAACGCCTTATAAGTAGCTCTCAGCTAAACTATATAAGTTTTCACATGTATAAAACTAGCATATTTCGCCATATAAACTCGACAAGTCATTCGCCACAGTCGCCCTTGGCAATAAATATAAAGTTATAAAAATTTGGTGTTGACTCAGTCAGACATTATGCAGGTCCCGTGAACGACCACGTGCGACTTGGGCAACGTGTACGTATTGTGAAAACATTCGGTTACTGTCGTCACAACAAGTCTCGGCTTGATCATTGATATTAATGTCATTCTGTAGCCTCCTGACGTAAAATCGGTGGAATGCTGCTTCCCATTGTGCTAACACAGAGGACGCATGCCACCGTGTACGATCTGACGACCGATTTATGGCAGTTGGATGGTAAGTATACACCAAAAACAGTCGTAAGGAGGTATTAAACAATAAACAAGTCTATATTACAACATGGAAACATGTCGTACCGACTTGATATAATGGGATAGTGGTAGAAAAATTCATGAAATTGTAGTTTTGTACAATTTCTATCTTCACCAGTAGGCTATATAATGATTTCAGCACTTTTTTTTTAACAAAGTTTGATGTCAGTAACCGTATGTCGTGTACTGCTTTAAGCTGTCACCGTAAGTGGTTTTTGAACACACAAGGCGATTAGGTTAGGAGTCGGATTCTGGAACATTATTTGTTCGATTGTTAATTGAGCCAGCAAGAACCTTCTTTTACGTACATTTTAACTTGTACAATCACTGGTTTCAATAAATGTGGCCGAAGGTTATAAGACATAGCCCAAGTAAAATTAAACAATAATATTGTCGATCTCTACTTGCTGACTCATTTTACTACAAGATATACTATTTAAGGAAGCAATTATTGTAAAAAAAATCTAATATTTACGTACTAAACGATACAATCGATTTACGTAGAAAACTTCACAGGTGTTCCTATTTTTACAATACATTAATAGTAACGTATTATCTATTAATTTACAGTGCAATATAAGAGGCAAAAAAAAAATATTTAACGTAGATTTCCCAACAGATAGACAGCTAGGCTTATAAGTAGAGTAATATGTAGCTAAATTGATAATAATCCAATATCTAGTTAGGTGAGATAATGGTAGAAAAATATTACAAAATATCTAAAATTAGTTTAATGGACTTTGTTGGAAGTTTTCTACTAAAACGGAACACTACAGCAAATCGGAGCAATCGAGCCGACATCTAAACGCACTAAACATACTCTCCAATATATAATAATTTGGATTTGAACAGTTGTAAAATAACATTTCATTTTCTGAACACATTGTTTATGGAAAAATACATTTGAAACTTTAATCAGATCGTAAATTAAACCGCTGATAATCAACAAATATTAACAACATTATATGGAACAATTCATTATATGGAATAATTTCTACTATTTTATGTTTATTTTTTAACTGGTAATATTTTTATAAGTGTCAAACTCAAATGCATTTTTCCTTCAATTTGGTTCCGACAACATGACTGTTAATATAAAACACTCAAACATTTCACCAACATTCCATATATTTTGTAGATTTGTTACAGAGTGTTCGTGAAACACTGGGATTAGAGTTTATTTTATGCAATTTTAAATATTTTACTCTATTTCTTAATTAGCCTTACGCCATAATTTCTATTAATATAACTGAATATCGAATGAATTCATGCACCTTATTTACTTTTTAAGTATGCTATTCAGTGTTTTACGAACACCATGTATAGGAAACAAAAACACTGGGAATTTATTTATTTGTATAACTGTTTACAGTCACGCGCCGGACTACAACAAACAATAACTTTGTAAAAATAAATATATACAATATATTTGTGTGTGTGTAGTAAAAAATTGCACTGCACTCCAACTTGGAGCTTACCAGAACACAATAGGCAGTATTTTAGCGGGAAATTGGTGCGTGTACTACGTTAGGCCTCTCTCACAACCGTGGCATATACATTAACATATAATAGTCCGTCTGTACTCAACACCAGGACCGAACCGTCGCGCGCGAGCGTCTCACACGCGATGCACTGGTGTCCACAAACACCGACTAGTGAATTACAGCGAACTATCACTGAACCGGTCTGGAGTAATAAAAAAACGTTCAATAAAATTAATAACAAACGCACTATATTACGTGAAGCGACGTACTGTACGAGCCGACAGGCGGCGTCCACTCCGCAAACCCTAGTCCATTCACTCAACACGTCACTCGCGGTCCCATCTGGACCTACATTCCGTATTATAATTTAGTCTTTCCACCACGTCAAGTCGTCAAGTGTTAATAGGATACGGTAAATTTGGGTTTCGGCCCTTATTTACTAGAGCTATGAACCAGCTAATTTGTAGCTTTATTTTGAATGCATGCGTGCGTTCGTGGGGACGGCACGCACGCAGATGATCTATTTAAGCCACTTTTAGATGATGTAAAAAAGTGTGTTAGTTTAATAATATTTAGAAAATGTTGAAGGAACATAATTGTGTGTATGATTTAAAAGCGTCCTCTGTGTGAGCAGTAATCAGCATGTAGTGTGAGCGGCTAGGCGGTGTCCGCGTGCAGCTGCTCGCTGCGCAGGAAGTCTATCTGCGTGTAGGCGCGCGGCGTCGGCGGGCCGGGCGCGCGCCGCGGCTCCAGGTCCAGCGCCGCGTAGTGCACCGCGCCGCTCACTCCGCTCACACTCACGCCGCTCACTCCACTTACGCCGCTCACTCCACTCACTCCACTCACGTCGCCCACACTGAAGCGCGCCGGCGCGCCGCCACCCGCCACCACCACTGGAGCGCCGCTTGTGCTCTCTATTGCTGCAATATATTTTAACGAGTTAGAAAAATATGCAATAATACTATTTCTGGTGGAATCTCCAGCACACATTGAAATAGTATTAGGACCACCCATTTATCCTACTAATATTATAAACGCGAAAGTTTGTAAGAATGTCTGGATGTATGGATGTTTGTTCCTCTTTCACGCAAAAACTACTGAACGGATTTCGATGAAATTTGGCCCACAGGTAGATAATGTCCTGGAATAAGACATAGGCTACTTTTTATCCCGGGAAAATGTAAAGCGGGACTTTTATCCCGGAAAAACATTTTTAACGCGGGCGGAGCCGAGGGCTACAGCTAGATATTTTATTACATCATATGCTGTTAAATTATTTTTTGCAAGTATAGTAAATTGTGTGAACACTCGCTCTTATATATGTTTTTTATGTTTATCAGTTCCCTTACAATTCACCTAGCTTTATGATGATGATAAATATTTATTATCAAGCATATTAATCTCCTTGTTATATACTATTAAAATATACTTAGTTTCATACGCCTGCATTCCATCTCGACCCTGGCGATGGTTTTGTTAGCGAGGGGGTTGCAGGCCAGCTCCTCCCCCCGCGGCCTCGCCAGCGTCACGTACTGTGGCGAGCTGGACACGTCGCGGCGCGGCTCCGGGCTGCGCCTGCCCTCACGCGTCTCCTCTGCAATCTCGCGCACCGTCGACAGCGCGTGGTGCGGGGGATCTTCTTCTAGCTCATCAGACAACTCGTCAGGAGGGGAAGCCGGCGACTCCAACGACAATGGGAATATAGTCTGCGAGCCATGGGGGGTTTCACGCAAAGTGCCGCGTCGCCGCCTGGTCTCGTCCGGGGAGGCGGCGACGGCGGCGGCGGGTGCGGGGGGAGGTGCGCGCGCGCCCGCTATGGCGATGGGGCGCGTGGCGGCGCGGCCGTAGCTCATCTCCACGTAGCCGTCGGCGGCGGCGGTGGGGGCGGGGGCGGCGGGGGTGGCGGGGGCCGAGGGCGGCGGCTCGCCGGGACGCATCTCCACGTAGCCCGCGTTGCGCGGCGACATGTCCACGTACTCGTCTACGTTGGCCTTGGCGCGGTCCACGTAGCTCGTGGCCGGTGGGGTGCGCGATATCGATGCCTGGTGAACCATAATGAAAAATTATGATAAAAATGATCCAGATTCATCTTTAATTTTAAACTTTAAAAATGTTAAAAATGGTACTTTGGCGGCGGGCGAGTTGGTAGAGAAGTCGAGTTCCATGAGGTCCTCTGCGGAGGCGCGCGGCAGCGGGTGCCTGGCGTGCGCGGGCGGGCGGTGCCGGGCGCCGACGCTGTATGCGCGGTGGCGCGGCTCGGGGGCCCGCGGGGGGGGACGCGACCCCACGCTGTAGGCACGCGGGGGCCGCTCGCGCTCGCCTGTCCCCACCCCCGCCCCCACCACCGGCGCCAGGTGGGACGTCGCCGGCTCTAGCTGGTACTCACTGTGAGGAGACAAGCAAACTTTGAAATCGACTTACACTTACGACTCTTTAAATGTAACATCCAATGTTTCAATAACGAGCACCTACGCAGAGCTCTTTTCAATACTCTAGAATCTAGATAAGTTAGTGCAGAAATAGCACCCGTCATCAGACAAGATTTCGGCCCCACTCGCCATTCACAAAAAAATATAAGCTGTCAATGTGTTATTTTTCCCTTCCTCACCTGAACCTAGGGTCGGTAGAGGGAGTGCCGCTACACACGGAGCCACTGGACGCGTATATGAGTCCGCCGCAGGGGTCATGTCCCGGCGCCATCGGCAGGTACCCGTCCGGCACGAGGGTTTCACCCAATGTGTCATCCAACCCCAAGGAGGATGTGCGCGAGTGCTGAACTGACCCGCCTGGCCGGATTGAGATGCTGTTAACAGAGAAAAATATAAAGTAACTTCTTTTAAATTTTTCGAGTTGTTTGTTTTCCGAGATATCCTACTAATATTATAAACGCGAAAGTTTGTAGGTATGGATGTGAATGTTTGTTACTTTTTCACGGAAAAACTACTGAACGGATTACGATGACATTTGGCTGAACGGATTTCGATGACATTTGGCACACGGCAGGTCATGTCCTGGATTAACACAGGCTACTTTTATCCCGGGAAAATATAAAGCGAGACTTTTAACCCGGAAAAACTCATTCACGCGGGCGGAGCCGCGGGAAAAGCAAGTGTACCATAATTCTTCGATCTTATCCGGTGCGAAGGACCAATTGAAAGTATAGGGGAAAAAATATTAATTCCAGAATAAGAAACGAAGCCCAAATTATATTTTAACCTGTCTCGCAATTGATAACCTAGAAACACCACCAAGTGATTTTTTAATTAGTAGTAGCAAACTCACTTCATGAAATCTTTTGATATGTCACTGTTGTCCGGCTCCTCGGGTATGCGCGGCGTGCGGTACAACTCCGCCAGAGCATCCACTTCGTTTCGGGACACCTCCAGACCTACAAAAACATACGAAACCGCATTAAGAATACATCTTAAGAGCCACCTACTGGTGGTAGGTCTCTCATATGTAAGTCTGTCTGGGTGGGTATCATCGCAATGTCTGTTTCTACCACCAAGCAGTAGAGTGCATGCATTGTGCTTCGGTTTGGAGGATATTGTAGCCAGTGTTACTACTGGAGATAATGAGACTTAACATCTATGTCTCATGATGACGAGCGTAGTGGAATGCCAAACAGTACTTTGTAACTCAATGTGCTGCATGGTGTTGCTACTGTTTATGGGTGGTCGTATCGCTTACCATCAGGCGATCGGCATGCTCGTCTCGTCATTCAATGCAATAAAAAAAAACATAGTAACTCTGATGCCACGACAACCAACAAAACTAACGGATAAAAAAAAAATCTGATGATTCTTCTGTAAAACTTAAAAAAAAAAAAAATAATCACTCCCATTACCTTCCAAGTCCGTATGCCTTGGCGATGGTCTCTCCACTTCAAAAGAGGAGCACGCTCGCGATGGCATGCTGTCGCAGCGGCTGCGGTTAGTGCTCGAATCTGTAAGGTAGCAGAATTGTAATAGGAATCGTTATAATACTCTGTACAGTTTTGCACTGCAAGAAAAAAAGGTGTATTTAGAGTATAGGAATAATGAAATATTTTTTAGAAAAAAAAACTGAAAAAGTGAACACCCTATATATATATATTTTTGAAGTCTTAAGAAAAAAATACGAATAAACATATTTCATGAAGCGATACATAATATTATGATATAGAAGCTTGAAGCGTTTTAAAGTAATATCAAAATGGTAATAATAATAAAAAATACTATGTGTATCATGATTTTATGAGATTTTCATTCGAGAACACAGAAGAGACTCTCTGAAAAAGAGTTATATTAATACAAAAAAAATAAAATAAACACAAAAACAATGTACACGCAATCTGCAGTTAACAAACGATGAACCGAGCAAAATCATAAACCGTGCTTATAATACAAATTTATAAACACAACAACCACAACAATATCAAAACGAAAAACACACTGACACACATAGTTACCAGATTTGAAACAAAAACAAGAAAATATTTTCTTACTTATAACACTTTTGCTATTTTGTTTCAATGATCTGGCAACACTGCATTGATAGGGTTAGTAATGTGCGCTTCGAGTGGACACATTAATAGCATGTGCGAGGCATGCGACAAATGATGGGACGGCTCTAGACCACGTAATGTTTTGTAAAAACACAATCAGACTTGTTACAATAAAAAAAATCAATTTAAAAATCCATCTTTCATATTTATTGAATATCATTATGAAAACCAGCAAAATGCTCATCGGTATCGATTTCCAAATATTAACCAGTCCACTGCCGCTTTAAAAACGCAGCTAACTGTCCAACAACAAAAACCGTTACGTAGTCAAAACCGCGTCGAAAAATACATACTCTTCGAATGGGCCGGCGACAATTTGGACATTCTTGTGCCTGTGCTCGCGCGCCGAGACCATTGCGTTTTCTTCGGCGGCATATCGTTTCCATTGATCGCTTTGCATGAGGAATGCATCATCGCCTTCTCGACTACCAGCCGGTCTATCTCGGCCCCAGTGAGGGGCTCGGAGGAAGTCCGCCCGTGGACTATCTTCAACGGTTCTTGGAATAGCGGACATCCGGCGGGCAGCGACCCGGTGCGCGTGTGTTTACCAACGCGTACGTTTTCGGTTTTCTCTGTTAGTGGGTTATTCGGTGGTTGGTTTTCGGCTGCGAAAGACAATGACAAGCGACACGTAAAACTTATGGCACCAAGCGTCCCCCGGTGCGATGGTATGTGTGTTATATGTCAGCGTGCGCGGTGGAGTTTCTTGTTTATTTTAATGAGGAACACGATTTCATTTTATATTCTAACAAAGTCTTTTTATTCAGCTAATAAAGGTCATAAGAGACTGATTAAAATTAAATACACTGTGAATTTGTTGCACTTCAAGGGTAGAAAAGTATGGGTATATTCTTGTGCGTACTTTTGTTATTACACAATATTATTAAACAATATTTAATTGCAAGAATAAAACTCAACCGCTTACTTTGTCTCGTTACAATATTTTGTATCAAAAATATGGCAAAGCTTTATTGATATTTCTCTTATATTTTATAATTATAAATACGCGTGATCTGCGAATAATAATTCCCGCCTGAGATAAATAATTATGAATTATTATTGCCACATTTTTAACATTCGTTCATGAATGTATGTATATGTATTTATGTATGATGCACCCTATTGGACACACATTTGCGACCTAACGCCAACGCCAACACCCAACATGCAATCAAATTATATAAACACATTGCAACCAAATATTTAATCAAAATCGATGTGCACTCATTCCGCTAAATAAATTATAATATCAAAGCATAACGTTATTGTAGGTAAATAAAATAAGACCATGTATCGTTATTTCTAATTCTTTACAATATATAAAAGCTTATAAAACCAATTATCGTTCTTATTTTTTTTTTCTAATGTACATTAACCCATCCATCCTCGCTCGGTTACATTGGCCCGGGACGTCAAGCGAAAATCGACCTTATACGCACCCACATAAATGTATGTGGGTGCGTATAAGGTCGATTTTCGCTTGTTGACAGATGACGTCCAATGTATGTGGGTGCGTATAAGGTCGATTTTCGCTTGTTGACAGATGACGTCCCGGGCTTGATGAGTAAAGTATTATAAATAAATAAATTATATAAAATAATAAATAACAGTTATTTGGATCACGTTACTACCGTTATTATTGATTAGCTGATAGCGTTAATCGGTCACGGTTTTTCATACGTCCGTAAACAGGCTGAAGCGTATACGCGGTATCAACCCATTGAAAGCGGTATTTTAGCGGTATAGACAGCTGTTCGTTATTTAACATGTAATGGCCAATAGAGAAGGACACCGATAGCTGTAAGCGGAACTAGAGCTCGACTTCTGACGTCCGGACGAGTTGATGACAATCGAATAGTCACTTCGATACAAGTTCCAAACTTTTATCTGGGTTATTTTAGTACAAAAACTAACACTACTGATGTAAAATACTACGAAGTTAAAATACTTTATAAATACATTGTTAAGTAATATTTATAATAACAGATCAATTAGTCGCTACTTTTTTTACTGCTTTAGTTAGTCACATGAAATTTATTCCAAAATAAATACAAAAACACATATTTATATTATTACACTGGGGACATAGGATTTGACAGCTGTCACATTCAACACAGGTGCGTATTCGAGTGTCATCAACACCGGGGGGTCGCGTGTTGTGTGGGGGTCGTACCGTCGCGTTCGTGCGGTGCGGTGATGGGAGCGATGGCCGCGGCCGAGTCGTCCACCGACATGGTGCCCGTAGTGCACACGCACTGCCTAATGCACGCGCCCATGCAGAGACCCTTGCCCTCTGCAACGTACCACAATCTTGACCATGGGTTGACAGAGCCGAATTTGGAATAACAATTGGTGGCGGCTCTATTGTATGAGGAGATAGGAATATCCAAATTTTGGCAGTTAAAGTATAATTCGTTTTTTTTTTATCGCTACATAATGAGTAGCGTGCAGCTGGGTAGATTTAAAAAAAATTAACCCATAAAGGTCAAAGGCAGTTCATTATACTATAGTGACGAGCTAAGATCGACATTCGTCATCATAATTTAAACTCTTACAACTAGGAGCCATGGCCTTACTATAGATTTAGAATAATAAAAAAAAACTGAAGATATTCGTTACAAAATACGTAATACAGGGACATTCAGAAAATGTTGGCAAAAGATATAAATAAAACTGGATAAATAATCAATAGATTATATCAGAAATATTACATATAGATTCGTCTTCACCTGTATCGTTAGGGGGTAAACATACAAATGACATTCGAAGGAATGGAAGGAATGTGTATTTGTCAACTAAATGCTATGATTAGTCACAATACGCATATCGCAACATATAAATGCTGCATAAAATGTATTCTAATTATACAGAATGCTACAAAAATGGAATTCATTATTGACGCGTTATAAAAAGCAGAATATTTGCAAATGACCAACAAAATTCAAGTATCAAAACTTTAGTAGGTAATAGTACCACAGAATAAACTAGTGACAACGATCTTCTCTTTTTGGAAACTAAATATCACTAATTCTTAAACAATAAATTTTTATTACATAGCTTATTTTCAAGTTACAATTATAAGAATATTGATAAATCTTTCAAAGCGCAATAAACCTTTTGTGTGAAGTTTAGACTTTGAACCCGGCTATTAATAACATTTGCGCAGACTATGGACACGCCTTTACAAGTAAATATTATAAATCAGCGTTTTAACTAATCACCATTTTGTCACTTTCTTCTTTATGTCAAAATAAATAGGAGTAATGGACACTGTTTTAGGGAAATCTTTTTTTTTTTATATATATCATTGAATGACGAGACGAGCATGCCGTTCGCCTGATGGTAAGCGATACGACCACCCATAAACAGTAGCAACACCATCCAGCACCTTGAGTTACAAAGTACTGTGTGGCATTCCACTGCGCTCGTCATCCTGAGACATAAGATGTTAAGTCTCATTATGTCCTGTAGTTACACTGGCTACAATGCCCTTCAAACCGAAACACAACAGTGCATGCACACTGCTGCTTGTCGGTAGAAATAAACATTGCCGTGGTACCCACCCAGACGGACTCTTACATATGAGAGTCCTACCACCAGTAAATCAGGGGTAAAACTTATTGTTGAAAAGAACTGCGTAATATGGTCCGCATATGCCTATCTTGATAGCAAGCAACATTTTAAATATATCGTGGTATTAAAAAAGTTAAATGCTTGGATGGATTAATAAAGATGTCACCGTTAGATGTTGATATTCAAAATGTGTGACTGTACGACGAGTTTTAGCGTTCAAATAAACGAGGGTTTTAAAGGTAGGTCATGATATTAACAAGACTTCCCGTATATGGGAATCAAATAATGTTTCTTGCGGACGCCATGGGCGGAATATTTTTGGAGCCCCTTTCTCGACGAGATATTTTGAGGCCTCAACAGTATTGCCTTTTTGTTATATTGAAGTATAACTATCCTCTGTCTCATGTGGCCCGTGGACCCCACTGGTATTTGACACCCAGGCAACCACCCTAAAGCTGGTACTGATTCAGACTACTTTTCCGGAAGACTACACAGTGAGACATCTATACCTTAGAAAATTCTACGGAGGCTCACTCCAGCTTATGCCAAAGTGGGGTAGGTACACGATATCGGATAAACTCCATAAAATATCCCATATATTCGTGTTCCAATGTAAAAACTTGCACTAACCCACAAAAACATTACCTGAACGAGCGCATGTTAGTCACAACTAACTACTCCAACCAAAAAGTTTGCTAAACTACGTGACATAATACAGTGTGCCTGGTACTGAACTGTGTATGTGACGGTAACGCGCGCGTTAACGTTACCTACCGTTGGCGAGGCCGGAGCGGCCCTTGCCGGAGTCCGAGTAGGTCTGCCGTCTCGCGGGCGGCGGGTTCGATACCTCGGTGGCACTCTTCGGCATCACGATGTGGTCACGCTCGTGTTCAGTCTCTTTGTTGCAATTGCACATGGCACTGGAAAATAAACATGTTACGTAATTTTTTCGTCGCAGTGTATTTTCAGGATTAACATCGCAGGAAAACTGCGAAATTAAGAAACGGTCTTCCTAAAAAGATTCGATATACTGTCGAGACTCCGAAAATCACCAATCCTTTAAAATCTGCAACGAACGCAAAATTTCATCTTGTTTCTTATTGCCGGATAATCATTTACCATCAAGTGATCACCGGTATCTATCTATAAACACACTGTTTGCAAAATACGGAAGCGTTGGCACTATACTTAGGGGGGAAGAACGAGGAATAGGGCTTTTTGCGTTCCGATCAATCAGTGATCAAACACGATGCTTGGACTCACTGGTATATGGTGGAGTACATGCTCTGCGCGATGTTGGAGTCGTCGGTGAGCATCCACAGCTCGCCGGCGCCGGTGGACGTCTGCCGCCCCACCTCCATGTAGAAGAAACACTCCGAGTCGCCACATCTGGAAACAAACGTGCGTAGTAATTGATGTAGAAGCCTCGTCAAATGAACTAACTGCAGTTTTCAATAAACGATCTCGATTCATGACGAAAACGGACCAATTAGAATAAAGATTTTTTTGACATGCTTAGAAATGATTCTCGAGATTGGATTAATATTAAGATCATTTATTCAAAACGGCCGAAATGAATTAAATGGTAACCGTTTTATAATACTTATAATTCTTTATAGAACTTGGTCGAATAAACCGTTACTAAAGTATAAGTAAAAAAAAATGTGTCTGGCAAATTTCAAGTCTCTCCAGAGCACACTTTTTAAATTTCAATAATGTATCAATACGTGGTGATAATCGCTGATCATCAACCCACACAATAGCCGTTTTGAAAAAGAATCAATAAAAAGATCCGATCGACAAAATTTCTCCACATTTAAATCCCTTTATTTCTTCATAGATCACAAACGGTGAAGAAATAATATACCAAACAATTTTCCTTCTAGCGTCGAGTGCTAGATCGTATCGGTTAGATTTGCGGGCGCGGGTAAAACCCGGTATTTTTTTTGCTTTGCACTCTTGTCGAAGAACGGGATACGCTGACAGTATACCTCAAATACTTCCAATAAAATATGAACAGATGTGACATGAAGACCTTGGGGTTTCTAATAACCAATATAAACTCTGAGTCATTCATAGACCCGCTAAAAGTTAGTCACGTTAAAGGTCATGTTGTCGCATATGGAGTATTGCACTTGTTTTTTTACAAAAGTTCACTCGCCTGATGGTCATCACCCTGTGAGACATACTGTGAGGTAAAAACCCTAAAGTGCCGGGTATTATTTATGCTTACTATTATGAGAACGACTCAGTCTCGTTTTATATGAAAAAATCTTCCACCTGTCTTTAACCCATTTCAATATGGGGCCGGCGCAACAATTTTCGAGTAACATAGTTTAATTAATAAATTGCGGTACTTTTTATGCCGGCTCCATATTCACACCGTGAAACCCCGCGAATAATGCGAACCGCTAATGTAGATTGATTTGCGGATTCGCAGTTCGATTCGTATTCGCGGCGTTCCCTGATCAGATTTTTTGTCTCGCGACAAAGAGATGCGCGCTCGATTCGCGACACGTGATTGCGAACACTATCCACACTCGCGTCAAACACCAGAAACGCGTGAGACGCGGTATAGAGCCGCGATTGCAGTCTTAAGATCTTCGTCATCCATTTCTTTTATTCTCCATTTTATTTTTACTTATTTTTATTTTAAATTGAGGTACAATGATTATACAGAGCTTAAGAACAAAAGCGTCACAGAATCAGTCGTAGCCACATCGTCGGTTCTTGTTGAGCGCGCGAACGAAACCGTGAAGGCCTGCAAAGCTTTACGAGTGTAGAGAAAATCCTTTTTCACAACATGAAACGCGAAATCTTGACGCTAACCACGCCGTGAATTCACACTGCGGGTTGCGCGTGAGTGTAGAGCCTGTATTACGTCTGATTGCCTTCCCAACATGCCTACGCAAAGGTCATTTTATGACCAATCGCGCTATTTATTAAAGCATCAAATCTTTTATCCCCGAAAGGGCTGGCCAAGGTAGAAGCACGTGCCATATCGGGCCCAAATTCCAGACTCTACCCTGATACTGAGCACAAACTTTACTTTATTTACTTTATTTATTCTTTATTCAACACACACAGTCATTACAGGATATACCCAATTCGAACTGGCGGGACTATTACAAAATAAGATAAATATACAACTAAATACTATAACTAGGTATCTATACAAACGATAAAACAAATATACACTTAACATAAATTAAACTAAGTATAACATATAACAACGTTTTTGCGAGCTCACTCCAGTTACATGACAAAACATCTGTTTCGACATGCACCTCATTTATAGTTTTAATGGCTCGGGTGAGAGGCGTCTTGGCTAAGAGGTTGGTCTTGGCCATCGGCACCGCCAGTAGCGGCGGGCAGCGCCGCCTCCACACGTACCAATATCACTTTGCCCGGACCAGGATTCGGACCTGGGACCTTAGAGCGGTGTCGTACCGCGCATACAATACAGCTACTTAACCGAGGCAGTTAATTAATTAAAACATCCGTATACCTTCTAATATTCTTGAGGGAGTACTCGACGCGCTCAGGTATGCCGAGGTCGCTGATGACGTTGTTGTGGCTCTTGATCTTGACCAGCGTTAGAGTCTTGTCGGTGAGGCACAGGTTGTACAGACCCTGGATATTCTTCGATGCGCCCAGACCTTTCTTCTGGACGTGCACTTGCCACACGTGTTCTGGAAAATGGAAAGTTTCATTAAATGCTGTTAACCCTATACTCAGTCAAGAGGTATATTTCTTGAAATATTTACAATGTATAGAAAACATAACTAATTTTATTATGTCAAAAGCTCGTATTACTAAAGACGTAACGCCTCTAGATGATGGCGATCATAATTTAGACACAATACGCTAGACTCCTTAAAATGCTCTCAAAACAGTTAGCGTACTTAGTAGTAGCCTAGTGGTGAAATCTGACAACACAGTCATGCTTACAAGGAGGGCTTTCGCATGCGGTATACCTAACACCTAGTAAATATATCGTACGTATAATACAACCAAAACAAACCTACAGTATTGAATATTTTATCCTGTTTTTCATATCGTGTAAAAACAATTTATTGTTTTGAAAATTTAATTAATTAATTTTGTTTTTCAAACATTGTCGAGGTACGATATGAGCATGTACCTATCATACGCGACTTTCCTCCTCTATGGAACAAATAGTTTATTATATGTATAAATATGATGAACATAGTAGGTACTGATTATTTAAATTTACGTTTATCTTCATTCAGCTATCTGGAGTGTCTTCTAAAGGAAACCCACTGAAGCATTTTTTGACTAACCGTGTTGTTACCGATTGGAACAAACTTCCAGAAACTGTTATTATGGCAACTCACTGGATGCTTTTAAAAATACTGACTAAGCTAAAATATATTTAAGATATAGTTTTGGAAAAAACCGGTAGGTTCTTCAACGTTAATTATGTAAAAACCCTTTTTTTTTTGTTAATGGCCCCAGTAGCCTGACGCGAGTCGGCTTTTCTGGCCACACCGGTCTTTAGCCCAAGGGCTTCTCTCAGCCCTTTGATGTAAACACCCAAAAATAAAATGAAAGTGGCAGGGCGAGTACAATCTGGCGTAAACAATGGCAACGCATGATTCAGAAGTTCAATTGCTAAAGACCAATCATCCAACCTACATTACCTGACTATGCTACAAGTAACGACAAAACTTAGGTACATCAAACCTCTAACGTCCATTGCAGTGGAGATTTGGAGAATCATTAGCGGCGGGGTTTTGTCCGGACGATTATGCGCCAAGCAATGCGGTCTATTGCACGCCTCAAACGGTCAACTATTGACGTGTTTATTTCACTTATTTACAAAAAAACAGCAAATGTAGGTCGAGTAATTTGCACAGTCCGCGGGTACGGACTGTGGACAGCTGCAATGCGTTTGACTGCACATTAATTTGGTTTACGACCTGTTCAGTAAAGTTCAAGTAAATTTTATTCGTCTAGCGGACTCTAGCGCAAGGATACGTCATTCCCTTACATTTGTTTCTGTTCTATTAGCGTCAATACTTGTAGAAAAGCATCTTGGCTACAGGTCCTAATGTAGATAGTAAAGAAGAAAGAACGATTTTGAAAGAGATTTGGTCGTCTCAAACAAATAGATTCAGTTTTATAAAAAGAAAGCATTCCATACAACATAGTTTATTACAACAAGTTATTTTAATACATGTATGATTTAAATTACAAATGACATATTGCCCAAAAACGATCTCGTATAACAGATATGTCTTAAGACCGTATTAATAGATTCAACTCAGTTTCGCACTGAACTGAGATGTCAGCTGATGCATTGCATATTAAATAGAGCATCCGAAGATCGTATTCAATAAACACAAATTATAATCAACGTTACTTGAATCCTGAACTTGGTAGCGGTTACGTTCTTTTGTTTTTGTTTATTTCTGTGCTGAGTTTAATTTGCTGTAATATTAACAGCGTAGACTCAATTAATAACAGAGGTTGAAATAACAGAAGTTTTGCTTATTAAATAGTTCAATATTTTCAATGTTAACTTACGATACTATTGAAGGTGAAATTGGTTTATTTGTACGGCCCTTAGTTGACTTAGAATTAGCTCTTAATTTATAAATCTAAAACATAAAATGGAGTTATTATATCACCGTAGTTGCAAATGCGCTGTGTCACAAACACGTTACACCGCTTTATTATTTGTTTATCTACGAGTTGTGCACGTCATCTCAATGTTGCTGTCATAGTAGCTGTAAGTTTAGAGAAAAGTCTAGACAGAGGGTTGTTATTGTTTTGAAACTACCTTGCAGATTCCGCAAGACTGTGGGCGAAATTTACTCATCCAATACTGCACTATCACTCATTCAAAATTGAGTGTTTATTACAAAAAGCTGCCAAACAAAGTCACCTTGTATATTTCCAATTTGTACCTGTCAATGAGCTCCTACAATGATAGAGGAATCTCTGCTGGTTTTAGGACAGGAATGAGTATTTTGAAGAGACATTGGAGATTTATTTAACTTAGCAAATATATTATTACCCTTATTATAATAATTGCCAAATTTTTCATGCAAAAAAAAATATATTAAACAGACATTTAAAGAAATTCCGTGTTCTACTAATGTTTCCACGACATGTTTATAAATGTCAACGATCAATAAACATCTTGCTTTATGCGAAAAAAAAAACACTATCATTGATTTAAAGTTTAAACCTTCTTGTAGATGGTTCGTTGAGACGAGTAACTCAGAAACAAAGATACTTTTCGATTAAAAAAAACACACATCGTCTTGTTCGGGATTAGAATCTGCAACTGATATGGCGATAGACTCGTTCCTCAGTCAGCTAGCTAACACTGCAAGTACAAATCCAGATATTGCAGAATTTTTGCAATTTTTCTTCGTTAGTCTTTGGGACTTGAGTGTATCTTCAATCAGATAGTGTTTTGCCGTACAAAGTTCTAAATATAATTGCATAATGCATATTAAATAAATTAATTACATTAAAAGCATACAGTTTGGTTTGCGATAGGATAGGTAGAGGCATACCTACATTTTGTCAAATATTTTTCATTCCATAATGTGATAAACAAATTTATCGTCATATAACCGCCATAATTTCCATTCCAGAAACGCACATGCATCATCAATCTGTGTTTATTGATCCCTTTGGTCGGTTATACATCGTCAATCATGCCTGATCATAACACATTGACCAATTCAAATAGGGTCGACGACCCACAACACTGTTGTTCAATTAAACATTTGTATAAACGTTGGGCACAGATTTTAATTGTGTTACATTCGATTATTTGGATAAAGTTTGGTCAACACAAGATTTCCCCGCACGCAATGTTATAATGGCTCTTATTACTCAGTGTCTAACACTACTCGACATTACAATAATATATCAACAAAGTTTTACAAATTGGACTATTCTTAAATCTTTTTTTTTTTTGTCCCTCACTAAACTCTTGCTAGCCTGACGAGGATCGGCTTATGCAAGAACACCGGTCTTTTGGGTGAGTGCAGGAGGCGCTCGCAACTATTCTTATATCGCTTATGAATCTTTGTATAAGAAACCTACAAGGAACTTCCCACTCACGACTATACCAACTTAGTTTTTTTTACGAAGTGACCTAACTGTACTTGATAGTAAGCGGATCAGGGTCCAGATAGAATCGACTTAAGAGAGATGATTATACCTCCCTAGTCGACACATTAAATGCCGCCAGCCGCCCTATTTACACCGGATTTACTGATCCCGGTACGTGACACTTACGTGGACTACAATGGCTGGCTTTGCACCTTGTGTACGGTGGTCGCTATCCAGGCGGATACAAACACCCTACCACCAGCTCCATCCATAGGCGTCCGCGTATAAAGAAAAGTGGGGGGGGGGGGGGGGGTGAGTCGTGAAGAAGTGAGCTCTGAAATGGTTGGACTGATTTTGACGAGACTTTTACTGGCAAGTAGCTGATGTAATAAGGAGTAACTTAGGCTACGTTTTATCCCGGGAAAATATAAAGTGGGAATTTTATCCCGGAAAAATTTGGTAACGCGGTCGGAGCCGCGGGCAACAGCTGGTAAGCTATAATTTTATTGCTGTTTTCCTTTTTTGGAAAATAAATTTATTTCTTAAATTTATATTCCTAATTTCTTAAATATCAGCAAGCACAAAGAAGACATTTTATTTATTAAGTAAGTATAGGAAGTGTCCTATACTTACCTACTTAATAAATACATATATATAATCTATACTTATTTACGAGTCATTTTCCAGAATTGGAAAATTTGGGGCCACTGCCCCAAATCCTGGAAAATGACTATCTACGCCAATGACTCCACGGTTTACACAAAACTCCCTATATTATAAATATAATCAACTCCATACATAAGTAAATACAAAAGTAATGTTATTTGTAATGCCAACATTCCGAGAACATGAGTGACCATAGCCGGTGATCGACCACGATATCTGTTATTAGCGATCAGGCGTATTAAACGTTGACTAATCCAGCTGTTTACCCGTACGCCAACGCGTTACGGCAAACATTGGCTAACACAACAAACATGTAGTTTAATTACAACTATATTTATTTTATTGTCTTCTCGGCATAATAAATTAGCTGGAACGTAAGCGGAGGTGTAGGCAGAGGCGCTACTAGCTATCGATTTGCTGAGTTTTAAACCACAGGTGATAAGGAGTAAGCCTACTACCATGTAGTATTTTTTTTTTAATTTATTCAAATATTGACCACATCATAATAACAGTCTTTAAAATTGGCCCATAGCACATTAGTATCAATGAACCAATCGTCGTAACCAACATGCAAACAATCACTCAGCCCGAGCCCACCCATGCACCGTCTCATTCTTATTCAAAAACGTTCTCACAATGGGCGCACAATTGAAAAATAATTTGTTTGTTAATAAAACCTAAGACTGACAAACGGCGCCTGTATTCAGAACAAAGGTATAAATGCCGCGTGGAATCTTTCTAACACAAAGTCAATACATAATTATACTAATATTATAGATAAAGTTTTTAAATTAAGATGTAGGGGATAATCTCTGAAAATAGAGACCCGATTACCTATGAAAATTATTATAACAATAGGGAGTTACATTATCATTGTCACAGGCACTTTTTATCTGGGGGGACCTTTACAGTACTATTCAGTATTATGTGTCTTTACTTAGTGGTAACTGCGCCCGCAAACTAGTATAAAATAAAACATTCACCAAACAATCTACCAAAGAAACCAAGAAACATTTTCCCATAATATACTAAGGTCCAAGCGCGATTTATCATCCAGAATTGGCACCCTGATTGAGCGTTGACTCACTGATGTTATCGTTCGGCCATTGGTGACACCGCAGATATTACTTCGGGCAAAACAAATGACGTCGCGTGAATCAAATCCGTTACGGGGCGGTGTTCTTGTATATTCGAAGGCGCGGCGAACAAGTAGTTAACTTGGTAAGTGATTAAATGGTAATGTGATGATGGTGAGACCGTCAAGAACTTGATGTCGAAGAATGCAAGGAATAGCTGCTGGCTCGCAATACGACCTACCACACAGTAAAATGCATTATACGTCGTATTATTTTCCTCTGCCATTGCGGTGTAGTGGTGTTGCGTACGCAGTACAACTGCCGTGTTTAGATCTCGGGTTCGAACTTCGATCCCGGGTATTTACAGCTCAATAATAATAAGTTCGCCTTCTTTAACAGCTACCGAAATGTACATACTAAATACATCTCTGTCTATAAAATGGGTAGAAAACATGAAGCTATATTATATTATGTAACAATTTTCACACTTCTATTAACTTGTTGAACTTACAGGCCTCTTATTAGCTGATTTTCTTATCTCGCGAGGATTGCGAACATCCAGGGGATTCCCGTCACGACGACGTCCGGTCAGATAGCGACCACACATGGCGATAAATTGTATTTTTTCCGGTATGAAATTTCCTAGGAGCAGTCACTGTAAAGCTTGCATAATTATAGTGTTAACATATTTTGTTATGACAGGTGTGGTTGATGCGATTATGAAACGAGAGATCGCGGAGTTTCTGGTGCTCCGGAAAAACTTCTCATGTTATAAGTTTCAGTTGCGACTTGCGAATTATGGGGACCAATGAACGTAGAAGTCGATAGACATGGCGCAATACTTGCTGCTAAGTTCGAACGTTTAGAAAACAGAAGCCTACACTATTATATTTTCAAGTACGTATTGGTACTACGACTAGCTATTTTTCGTACAGTAAGTAGCATTACTGGAAGGACTTCCATAAAGGTTACAAGAGTTCTGACACTACCTCTTTTTCTTTTCCTAGCTATCGTCATCATGAATTTCTTTTCCTTTTTTTAATTTCCTTTTCATAAATTTCTACCAGTTTCGCAACTGTCTGATATTGTGGCGATTCACGGCTTACGGTGGTTGTCACTATCAGATTAGTTTTTAGTTACCTCGACTGACTTGAATGACATACTTATTTAAAAAAAAATGTCTAGACAGTTACCGTGATAAAACCAGTTAATAAGACAGACAATCGATCAAATCTAGCTTATGTACTCGAGCTGTGCGAATAAATGATATCTTTTTTTCCAAAAACTGTAACTTTAAGAAAAATTAATCTATATACTTTAGCAGTAAAGCAATAATTACAGGGAAAGTATGAAAATATTTCCTAGCTTTTTCCGCGATTTCGCTTACATGAAAGTTTCCACGGTCTATGGGTTAATTTCTGTCAAAGTTTCGCATTTATAATATTAGCACAGAATACTCAATAGTACTATGCAACATTAGTAAGATCAGTAAATTAAGGGTGTCACCAGCTTCGAGAGTAGGGTTTCACCATAGTGTCACCGACGCGACGTCAGATTTCATTGAGGCGGTGCTACGTCACTGCAATGCCTATTCAGTCCGCAATATGTTACGTGTTTCCACGTTATCTATTAGTAGGTGATCATAGTACGTTCTGTTTGTTTGCAGGATGGCACAGACCGCTTAGGGTCACTGGCACGGCCATTTACCTTGACGGTCGCGAGTACGTTTCCACGCGTTGTTTGATTCTGCTTGGGCGGTCTAGGCAAAGCATATCTATCTATTAGTATTCTAACTCGGCCGTGTCCTTGAAATAATTACCTACAGCCGCGCGGTACGCAACCACGCCATAGGGTTGCCCGTCTACAGTATTTTAATAGAATCTAAGATACTTGAATTCTTTTCCAGTTTTGAGATTGTACATACATACACACTCACGCCTTTTATCTCCGAAGGGGTAGGCAGAGGTGCAACTAGTGCACCCACTTTTCGCTGTGCGTATTCCATCCCATGATGCGATAGGGGGCGAGCTTATCGCCATTTCGGGTACAATTTCCAGACCCTGGGTTGATACTGAATAGAAAATTCCAATACCACTGTGCCCGACCCGGGGATCGAACCCGAGACCTAAGCGTTGCAGTCGTACCGTAGTACAACAACGCCACCGAGGCAGGTAGTTTTGAGATTGTAATTGTATTCGCATTAGCTTTGGTCCACCATGCTGGACTACAAATTGGTACATTTCATGTGCCTACAACAATAATATAGAATTAAGCTAATTTTGTTTACGTAGGTACGTATTTTTTCATTACTAAATCGAGCCGTTAACTTAACACTATACTCCGTCCAACCGTTTATTTTACTTTTGACATAAGCATGCCTTTGTAGTTATGTAACTACTTACTGACAAGCAATTTAATTTATTTTTTATTTTTTTTTAATCTTTATTTAAAGGGACTTCGTCAATCTTGACGATGACGCCCTATAGTGTTTACAATTATTGTACTTAAAATAATTACATTTAAACATAATTTAAATAAAATCAGCTATTGGTCTGAGTTCCTTCATGATATAATGTACATAAAGCCCTGGCACTATCCGAGAATGGAGATGCCAAGATACTGTTGCATATCCCAATGGACAAGCAATTTAATTGTAAACAAAAAAAGTTACTACCATGTGAACGCTGTTTTTTCTTTTCGATAGTGAAGCGAAGTGCTTTTAAATAGATCCGATGTTATAAAGATAATCGATTGATATTCGTTTACACTGTGTTTAATGCTTTACACAAATGGTTATTTTAAGTAATATCCTAATATTATAAAGGCGAAAGTTTGTAAGAATGTATGGATGTATGGATGCTTGTTACTCTTTCACGCAAAAACTACTGAACGGATTTCGGTGAAATTTGGAACACGGGTAGATAATGTTGTGGATTAACACATAGGCTACTTTTTATCTCGAGAAAATATAAAGCGGGACTTTTACCCCGGAAAAACCCGTTAAAGCGGGCGGAGACGCGGGCAAAAGCTAGTATAAAATATACACATTTAAACGTTTGGGTATGTTTATAAAAAATACAAATTGTTGAGCAAAAATAACATTTCAATTTGCATAATCGATCAACACTTCTTCACTAATTAAATCGATTGTTATAAGAAATCGAATCGGTAACGCATTAGGACATAACCAATTTCTTAGTACCCGATCTGTCAAAAATAAAATTGTAAATGGTTGGACGGAGTATAATTATACAATAGTAAATGTAACTATTCGAAAAATCGAAAGTGCGTGGAATGGGATTGAACCTAAGCACACAGTCTGAGCAGCTTCTACTCTCACTGTTGGATATCTCATATCACATTACGCCACGACAGTGACGGCGGCAGTTGTGACGTCACATTTTCACCCTAGCAACTAAGATAACGAACTTACCAACGTCCATATTGATGTCAATTAAATGTAGGTACGATGACGTCAGAGTACTCGTTATTATTAACCGAAAGTAATTAATTAATAATTATATGGTGCTGGGGTATTTCCTTGCATTGTATTAAAATTCTAGTAAACAAAACATGTTTATAGTTTATTTTTAGAATGTATGGGAATTTATTACGACACGATAATAATATTCCTATTGCCTAACAGTAAGTATTACTTGGAATGTTCTGCTTAAAATAAAAAAAGGAAGAATAATATACTTAAAAAAGATATTTCCTTGGGCGCTATTTTTAACATCGATTTTAAATATTATTGGAATGCAAAAATATCCTAATATAAATTCGCGTTGACAGTTAGGAAACCTTGTAAACTCAAGCATCTATAGAAACGAGTGACATAATATCAGTTTTAACTTTTACATAGATACGGCAAAGTTCCTCCACCACACCAGATGGTAAGGGAAATGATGTCCAGGTAGAGTATCAATTGTAGATTCTCCATAATCAGGCGACACAATAGGGTAGTTTCCTATGTATGATTTTGTACATTATTTTATAAATAAAAAAATAAAATAAATCATTCAGTAAAACAAGCATCAAAATTGTTTGAAATATACAGCAGTTATTCATATTTGAAAGATTGTTGTGAGCAAGTGGGGACGTTGTGGGGCAAGCTTTATAATTTACTTATTACTGCGCTAATTCTTTTCAGTTAGTTTTTGGATAGCTTACATTTTCAATAAACGTTTGTGAACTACCCCATTATTTATGAGTATAATATGGTATTATATACATACCCTATACCCACCTGTTCGAAAGACGAAACCTCTATGATTATGTGACCTCTAACCCCTATGCATAAATAAAGGAGGGCTAATGCACACAGGCCTTCGCCACGGTCGTGCCGTGTACACAAATAGAATACGTACAAATAGACGCGCGCCCTTTGCTATAAATAAACAATAACAAGTAAACAATAATGTAATGCGGTGTTGTTATTGCACAATCCTGTACATTCTGTGGCATTTTATAAATTAGAGGCAGCGGACAAACGACCTGGTCATCTGATGTTTAGTATTTGTTCAAGTTCTATTACACTAGTCGTATACTACTCGCGCTAGAAAAGTAACCTATAACATATATTGCTTTAGTAAATAAAATTTCTGAATCAGACCAGTAATTGAAGACATTAGCACACAAAACAGTAACAAAATTTTGGGGTTCAAGTAATAGTTCTAGATAAAAATCTGCCGGCAAGTAAGTACTGTATTCTGATTTGAAGGACATTATCGCCAGCGTAAAGGCGTTATGAGAATCAACGGCTTATTTCACAGGATGGACGTAGTGCAGTGGTTTCCAATTCAAAGTTGCGAGTTGCATTACTATCGCGTATGGGCGCAGTGGCGCTTAACATCAAACAAACGACTTCCTTCGTGATGATTTTACGACCAATATGGCGAAAGACTAATCGCCTGTCACATGAGATGGAAACAAACTTTGTCCCCCCATTTAGAAAGACGCAAGCATGTAACGTTGTTGCAAAACTATAAACTGAGTTAACAACAAAATTACGGGAAAAACAACAAACAAATATTAGGAGGAAAATATTACACATTAATGGTCTTACTAATAAAAAAATCGACACAGTGTATACAAGTACTATAAGCACTGTGTAACAAAAACGCAACTAATAAAACATTTTTTGACAGAAGGCCTGTATACAGGTGTAGTAAGAGATTGAAATTACTATGTACACTTACACAAGCTCTACACACGCTTGTACCCTTGTATTAAGGCCGCGTAGATTCAAAATGGCGACTATATTTGCTTCAGCTGATCGAGAGGTTGTCACTTGTAGACGATGGAGGTGGAGTTGTGCGAGATTAATTTTTATTTAGCAATGAATTATTTATATTTCGTTAATATATTTGATATGCTTGATAATGAGGACAGACAAGGAAATCAAAGAAAAATAAAATCCTACAAAAATATATTTAATCCATTTAATCTGGATGATAAGTTTTCTTTCTTAAAGGAGAACGTTTTCTTTTAGGATTAGGCGGCATCACTATCGATGCACATTCAATGCACTCCATTTTTTAAACCTTAATAAGTTAATTATTTAATCAATCGCAAATAAATTGCGGAAACGAAATACTTTCACATGTCACTCATGACTGCCTCGGTGGCGTAGTTGTATTAAGTACGACTGCAAATCTGAGGTCTCGGGTTCGATCCCCGGGTCGGGCAAAGTGATATTGAGTTTTTCTATTCAGTATCAGCTCGGAGTCTGGAATTTGTGCCCGATATGGCGATAGGCTCGCCCCCTATCACATCATGGGACGGAATAATGGCGAAAAGTGGGTGCACTAGTTGCACCTCTGCCTACCCCTTCGGGGATAACAGGCGTGAGTGTATATGTATATATATGTCACTCATTAAAAAATTAAATTAAGCTAATGTTATTGCCGGTGAGGAAGCGTTCGAAAACTATGAGTACGAATCATAACTTATAGTTAAAATTACAACCATTAGTCAAGTTTTTGTATATTTCATTAATATATATAGATATTTTACAAAAAATATATATATTTCGTATTTATTAAAGTTACTAAAATGCTAAATAAACTATGAATTTCAATTAAATTAGTAACACAAAGTTACGAGCAGAAGTTTTTGAACGTACTTCGTAAAAGGTTGCCAGCGTATTTGCCGTATACAGCGTGAGTAGTTACACAAGCTTGTCTTTGCGTTTATTAGTAGCGATGTTGTGTTAACCCTGTGTAACTCTTATACACACGTTATACCCTGTGTAACTATTCACATGTTAAACGTGTGAGTAATATTTTTTTATTAGTAAGACTATAAGGTATTTAAAAATTATGCAGACATTTCTTAATGCAACTGCACCTGGTTGTGGGTGGAAACAGTAGGTACGAGTTTACAAAGCATTGAGGCCTGCAAAACGAATTTTATGAGCACTGGTTTTTTTTTTCAGCATTAAAAAGAGCTTCAATCATATAATGAAAACGCACTAGAGCTGTAACCAAGTAATTCGACAGGGTCTGAGTTGACTCCCAAGCCAGACAAACAAATTATAACTGAGTTTTTACATAAAAAAAAAACACAGACACCTCAGTTTACACAAATTAGGGTTTCTGCCTTATCACCTTATGGGACGGAAAATAAGCTTAACGAAAGATGTCCAAGCATCTCAACTGTACAACTGCAAGCCTACACAATATGGTAAGAATTCCCGTAGTGGTAGTCACCGATAGCATTTAAAGATCATTTTCCAACCTACTAGTAATGCACATATGATAATTCTGACGGCAGTTAAAGCCATCATTCAGACATAGTTGACCTGCACTGCACTAACTAATCAAACGCCTCCATGTGGCCTTAAGCATAAAATGCAACTTGCGCACATTCACATTAAAGAACGGAAAACCTCTCTCTCTCTCTCAATGATAGTAAAGCAGCATAAAAATCACAATTAAAACGTTACGTATGTGCGTTGACAATGAACGTGACCACGAAATGACATATTTTAATGAGCCCGACAACATTCCTGACAGGCTTGGGATTTTGCGAAGGCCGTTTGAGAAATGGATGCAGGCACTAAGCGCTAGTAATATTTTTTTTTCATCACATTGAGTGACGAGATGAGCAAGCCGTTCGCCTGATGGTAAGCGATACGACCACCCATAAACAGTAGCAACACCATTCAGCACCTTGACTTACAAAGTACTGTGTGATATTCCGCTGCGCTCGTCATTCTGAGACATAAGATGTAAGTCTCATTGTCCAGTAGTTACACTGGCTACAATGTCCTTCAAACCTAAATACAACAGTGCATGCACATGCTGCTTGGCGGTAGAAACAGACATTGCGGTGGTACCCACCCAGACGGACTCTTACATATAAGAGACCTACCACCAGTAGTGGTACGGTGATTTAATCTAGATTCCTGTAAAATGGAATCAAAGATGTCTATTGCTCTTATCTAATTGACAATTTTCTGTAAAAGTTCAGCAAAATTGGAACTTTAAATACAAATTCGGACGATCCCTCTGTGTAATTACACCACCAGTTTCATTCCTGTTGGACCCATTTTACTGTAATCGATCATTATGGAAACAATCAGACAGTCTGATCGTCACCAAAAAAAAAATATTTAATTATTAACGTACTAGCTTTTGCCCGCGGCTCCGCCCCCATGAATGAGTTCTTCCGCGATAAAAGTCCCGCTTTATATTTTCCCGGGATAAAAAGTAGTCTATAATCTACCTGTGTGCCAAATTTCATAAAAGAGTAACAAACATACATCCATATATACATTCTTACAAACTTTCGATACAATACAATTTATTATTACGTATATTATAGTTATTCCTAATTTGCGAATGAATTCTTTCTTAACGTGGACTTTTATGACATTGTTAATAAAACTTAACTGTTGACTGCCTCGGTGGCGTATTACGGTATGACTGCAATGCTGAGGTCTTAGGTTCGATTCCCGGGTCGGGCAAAATAATATTGGGTTTTAATTCAGTATCAGCCCGGAGTCTGGAATTTGTGCCCGATATGGCGATAGGCTCGCCCCTATCACATCTTGGGACAGAATACGCACGGCGAAAAGTGGGTGCACTAGTTGCGCCTCTGCCTGACCCTTCGGGAATAAAAGGCGTGTGTGTGTGTGTGTGTGTGTGTGTTAATAAAATTACGCTACGAGACAAATAATGCAAATAAAAGCTACAATAGCTTACCCCTGTTAATAGCAAATAAACACGATAATCAATAAGCGCGGATGAGTGATATCGATAAGAATGCAGTAACCGGAACTGGCTAAGAAAAACAAAAATTTTAATGAGAACTCATTTAGGTGGACAGAGCGTGGGACGTTCACCCGCTTGCGTCGATCTGCTTAAGAGCTAATGAAAAACGAAAGTGTTGAACAAGGTATTGAACGTTTATCGTATTAGATACTAAATTTTGCTTAATTGAAAATGATAGACTTGGTAGTAATAAGTATTTATTATACAACAAAGTGATGAGAAGAACATAATGCATGTCTCACGTTAAGCGCCATAAGGACTTTTTTGTTTTCAACGGCACGGTAAAGTGGACTCACTTCATCTGATGGTAAGAGAAAGAGAAGTTCAAAAATATATCGACCGGACGGTCGGCACAGTTACACTAGCCTGCTTACGCTCGCCATGCTCCGCTTGAAGGACCCCAAGTTGTAAGAAGGAGGGAATATTTATACTGGCAAACTGCTTCACAACTTAATGATTTGGCAGAAATATGAATTACTGAACCTTTTCGTTCGACCTGGGATGAAAAGAGTTCACGTAGCTGTGGTTTCGCAAGTCAGCACGTGTGGTCCTGTTGAAGAAGGGAAAGGAAGGGATATGACTGCCTCGGTGGCGCAATTGTATAACGGTAAGACTGCAATGCTGAGGTCTCGGGTTCGATCCCTGGGTCAGGCAAAGTGATATTGAGTTTTTCTATTCAGTATCAGCTCTTCTTTAAAAAGAAGTCTTTAAAATTAAACTGTTTATTGCAAAAGGCTAGTTTTGAGGACTTCTATCCAAATATATATAAATTGTCTTGTTTAAATTTTCAGGCCCATTTTTGGACATGTCCTTTTATACCTGATTACGATAGTGCCGACCTAGCTGAGGGGCTGCAGAAGTTAAGCGATCCAGATTTCTAAAAAATGATTTCCTTAGCATATATTAACAAAAAAACAGGTTATTTTATTAAATATCTAAATAATTTAGCCCTTTCCATTAGTCTGCCGTGTGTCATTCTTGTCCAGAATTGGATCCTTATTAGCGACACAAACATTGTTTTCCATTTCAATATCAACGAGGTCTATTCTTCGCTGGGACTATCTTTTTTTTTAAACAATATTTCTAGCTAGGAAATGAATTTGTTCATATCTATACTAATATTATAAAGAGGAAAGATTTGTATTTTTGTATATTTGACAAGGATAAACTCAAAAACTACTGGACCGATTTCAAAAATTCTTTCAACATTAGAATGCTCCTTTATCCCTGAGTAACATAGGCTACTTTATATCCCGGAAAGTCAAACCGGTACTTTTATCCCGGGATGTTATTCTCTCGAGTGGAGCTGTCTCGGCCAAACCGATAAACCGATTTCGAGGAAATTTGGAAGGGACATGGCTTAAAATCCCGGGAAAGACCTAGGCTACTTCTTATCCCGGGGAAAAATAAATCGGGACTTTAATTCCGGAAAATATTTTCTTGCGGGTGGAACCGCAAACAAATAAGTATGGAGATAGTTTGAGACCCAGGGAAGAACACAAGCTACTGCTTATCCCGGAAAAATATAAGCCGTAACTTTTATTCCGTTCTTTTTTTCTCGCGAGTGTAGTAGTCACTCTCAACCGATTTCGATGAAATTTCGTAGGAAGATAGTTTAAGAGCCTGAGAAGGACCTAGGCTATTGTTTATCTCAGAAAAATATAAGCTGGGGCTTTTATCCCCGAACATATTTTTCCGCCAGTGCAGCCGCGACTAAATATGTATGGGGATAGTTTGAGGCCCAGGGGAGGACATAGGCTGCTTTATATCTCAGAAAAATATAAACCGGTACTTTTATACCGGAAAATATTTTCTTGCGGGTGGAATTGTGAGAGAATAAGTATGGAAATAGTTTAAGATCCAAGGAAGGACGGGCTACTTTTATCTTTATATTTTAAAGGATATGTCCTTACATCACGACATATTATAAAACAAAGTCCCCCCATCGCATCTGTTTGAACGCGATAAACTCAAAAACTATCAAACGGATTTTCATACGTTTTTCAATAATGGACGCAATGATTCAATAGGAAGGTTTATGTGTATAATTCATAAGTATTTTGTACGCGCCGAAAATTAAACGTATAATATTATGCTTTGCTACCTGGGCGAAGCCACGGCGGGTCGCTAGTTTACAAATAAATTAAAATGGTGCTTTCATAATATTGCTGCGACTAATGGTCTCTTGAACACCTGAGACTTAGCATCCAGTAAATTTCAGAGGTTATAGAAATTTAACAAGCGCAGTAGATTTTAATCTGACATCTTAATTGGCAATAGCTTAGCAAATTGTATTGCATTTGATCGTACGGCCTAGCGATCAGACATAAACCTTTATAGCAAATTAATTGGTGTTTGGAGTATTAGTAAATTGTTGCACGAGTATTCTAATTGCACGATTAATTCGCATCGCATGTTTGAACGGCCGGTATCCATTAGTTAGTAACGCCCTAAATATGCCGGCTTGCTTTTTTATCCACCTCTTTTATAAGTCAAAATTTTACCTGTCCATGGACTTCCGACTAGGGTTTCCAAAACCGATGGGAATTTTAAGAACCGGGATTTCCAATACTTTGCACTCACAGAACCGGGAATTCCCGGTTATTCGGTACTTTTGTTTTTTTCGTGTACAAACCAGTTTTAGTATACTTTTACTTCAGAAATCCCTTTTTTTATTGTATAGACAGGCAAACTGTCAATGGAGTTATCACTCTTAAGTGATTTCCATAGGTGATAAATACATAATATACCAAAATAATGGTTGTGTTGCCGGCCACAAAAGAACTAAATAGGGATATGGGAAGAGTGGATGTGTTTTAGTTTCGAGAAATCGCACAAAAGTAAAAAAAGTAATATTTTATTAAGATTATACATTCAAAAGTTTCAGTATTTTTGATGGTTTAGGTGTTTGTTGGAAATTAACACCGGAACCGATGAACAGCTTAAGATGCACATTATTTCATAATATTATTCCATTTAGTCCAGGACATATTACGTTGTGGTGCCAGATTCTGTCACAATACGTTCAGCGTCGTTCAACAAATTGTCGATTGGGGCAAAGATATTGAGGAATATTAATAAGTTCTATGGGCAATTGTACACCTTAGTTACCAAAACCGCCAACAATTCGCCCAGAGACCCGAGAGTCAAGCGGGTCCTATACTACAGTGTAGACATCCCAAACATTGTCCTCTGTGAGATTAGAATGCTACTTGGACAACTCAAAAAAAAATGGCACGTGAGAACGGAATCACTTTACAGTTTCAAAACACGGGTAGTACGTTGATACTCAAAGCATGGAACATAATACTATTCCACGGTATAGAGGCATAAAACAGGGACATATTATTTCTTCGAAACGGTTCACTGCGGCGTTAAGATTCTTTCAAGCTCTTGGATTGAAAAGTTTTGGCAGACAAATTAACACTCCCCAATTTATATATTTATGAGATAATCTTTGGCCGTGGAGTGGCGGCGACAGAATACAAACCACTCCCCCTTACTTTTCCCGAGGGGGTCGTAAGAGGCGACCGAGGGACACAAGAGCGAACTCCTGCTCTACTGGTAGTAGGATAACCTTATCCGCCCGGATAGCGACCACCGTACACACGGTGTAAAGCCTGCCATAGTGACCCACTCCCGTGGATCGCGTTCCAGGATCAGCATGTGTATATCCGGTGCTAAGGGACTTGCGACATAGCACTATGACTGGCTGTGATGGGGACTTGCCCAAGCATCGAAGGGAGGAAGCGTACCGATCCGTCGGCCAGGGAGACTCGTAGAAACGGTTGTCCCGCTGGCCGCCCGCGGTACAGTACAGGGGCCCAATCGTGTCTAACCACCACGAGAGGCTGCCCCACCATGCCGCGCATAATCTCGGATGGGTCTGTCGTGCCGGTTGGTGACCGGATGTGGGGTCCCGGCGGCTCATTCCGGGAGGGTACGGGGGCCCTTCCGTCCGACGGATCGATTTTCTTCCCCTAGAATGTTCTCGTGGCAAGGGGCCTACCACGATAGCCTTCCTGCTATGTCTCAAGTCCTTTATATTGCTTCTTCCCTCCTTCCCTTCATACCTATGGCAGCGCATTATAAGATTGCAGGTCATACAGCGGTGCACAACCCCACATCCGCGTTCACAATGGAGTTCACAAACATCCGTGGACTCCATTCAAACCTAAAAGCCGTCCACCACCATCTCGAGACGGCCCGGCCTGCCATGCTCTTCCTGACGGAGACGCAGATTTCCCGTCCTGCAGATACGGCGTACTTGCACTATCCCGGCTATTCCCTTGAAGAGAACTTCAAGTCGAAGGCTGGATTGTGTTTGTACGTCCGGTCGGATGTCTGCTGCCGCCGTATGCGCTGCTTTGAGGACCCTTCCTTTTCCGCCTTATGGGTACACGTGGACCTTGGCTCTCTGAGTCGAGTCTACGTGTGCCTCTACAGATCCCATGACGGGGATGATGAGACAACTCGGCTATTTAACTACATTAGCCAGGCGACAGACGACGCGCTGGAGCAGTTTCCAACAGCGGAACTGGTGGTTTTGGGGGACTTCAACGCGCACCATGAGTTGTGGTTGGGTTCCTCCAAGACCGACCATGCTGGAAGAACTGCTCATGCATTCGCTTTAACCCACGATTTGTCTCAACTGGTGAATCAGCCCACCAGAATCCCAGATGTGGCAAGTCACACGCCTTCATTGCTGGACCTTCTGCTGACGAATCACCCATCCGGGTACAGTGTATCAGTTTGTGCCCCCCTGGGTACCTCTGATCACTGCCTAATTAGATCTTCGGTGCCATGTGCCTCGCCCCCGCGGCTTGCAAAGGTGAGGCGCAGAATTTGGCACTATTCGTCAGCGGATTGGGATGGTATGCGGGAATATTTTGCATCCATTCCTTGGCGGCAGTGCTGCTTTGAGGGCAAAGATCCTTCTGCGAGTGCTGAAGCTATTGCCGGCGAGATCAGACTAGGAATGGAATATTACATTCCTTCCTCTGATGTCATTGGTAATGGCCGAGGACGCCCTTGGTTCAGTCGGGATTGCGCAGATGCTGTCAATTCTAAGCAAGCTGCGTATCGTGCCTGGATTAGGGGTCGCGCAATGGAGGATCCGAATCTGAATGCTCTCAAAGCAGTCTATAACCATGCCACTAAGGCCTGCAAGAAGGCCTACGCTAGAGCGGATGCCGAGCGTGTCGCCAGGATTGGACGTGCACTGGCGGACCAACCATCGAGCAGTCGCATGTACTGGAGTCTTGCCAAGGCCGTCCAATCCAATTTCTGTCGCCCATCGCTGCCACCGCTGAGATATCCAGATGGATCGCTAGCCCACGCGCCGCAGGAGAAAGCCACTTTATTGGCAAATCTCTTTGCGGCCAACTCCCGGCTTGATGATTGTGGCATGCCGCCGCCCTCGCTGCCTGACTGTGGTCATGTTATGCCCGATATTCGCATCAGGCAGTGTGATGTGCGGCGGGAGCTACAATCATTAGATACACATAAGTCTAGTGGTCCAGACGGTATCCCAGCGATAGTTCTCAAAAAGTGTGCAGCGGAGTTGTCTCCCGTGTTGACGCGCTTATACCGGTCATCGCTCCTATCCGGTACTGTGCCTCAATCTTGGCGAGAGGCTAATGTGCAGCCGATTCCGAAAAAGGGAGATCGGTCAGACCCTAACAATTACCGCCCAATCGCCGTAACTTCAGTGTTGTGCAAAGTAATGGAGCGGATCATTAACAGACAGTTGGTCCGCTACCTGGAAGATCATTCGTTGATCAGCGATCGTCAATACGGCTTTCGGTCGAAACGGTCAACGGGTGACCTTCTGGCGTACGTGCTACATTGCTGGGGTGAGGCGATGGATAAGCATGGCGAGGCTTTAGCCGTGAGTCTCGACATTGCTAAGGCGTTTGATAGGGTCTGGCATCGTGCCCTTCTCTCCAAGCTTCCGGCATATGGGCTCCCCGACAACTTGTGTAAATGGATCTCCAGCTTTCTGCATGAGCGTAGAATGCGTGTTCTCGTTAACGGACATGCTTCGCAGCTCATGTCAGTTAATGCTGGGGTCCCCCAAGGCTCGGTGCTTTCGCCCACCCTGTTTACTTTGCATATCAATGATATGCTATCCCTTGGTAGCATTCATTGCTATGCAGACGACAGCACGGTACATGGGCGATATTGCTCTGGGCCACCCAGTTGCCGGGGAGTCACCGATAGGCAGCGTGAGAATCTGGTCGTCGAGCTCAATCGGACTTTGGATCTTGTATCCGAATGGGGTATATCCAATCTGGTTGAGTTCAACGCCAAGAAAACTCAGGTGTGCGCGTTCACGTGTAAAAAATCCCCGTTTTTGCCCCTCCCTAATCTTCAGGGTACTCCACTTGCAATGCGGAATGGCCTCAATATCCTGGGTATGGATTTGCGCTGCGATCTGAATCCAAGGAATCACATCGAGAGTGTAATATCTGCAACATCCCGCAGGGTCGGAATTCTAAACAGGGTGCGGAGGTACTTCACGCCCGGTCAGCTCTATCGTTTATATAAAGCGCAAGTGCGGCCGGGTATGGAATACTGTTCGCATCTCTGGGACGGTTCCGCAAAATACCTGCTCGATGCCTTGGATGGATTGCAGCGACGGGCTATCCGCATTGTAAATGATGCAGACGTAACAAAAAGTTTGGAGCCACTGCAGCTGCGCCGCGACATCGCCTCGCTCAGTGTGTTCTACCGTCTGTATCATGGTGAGTGCTCTGAAGAATTGTTTAACCTTATCCCCTCCTCTCCTTTCCTAAACAGAACCACGCGTGCTGGCTTGCGGAACCACAGCTTAGTGGTCTGTTCCATCCCGGCTCGAACCAAAAGGTTCAGTAATTCATATTTCTGCCGCACCATTAAGCTGTGGAACAGTTTGCCAGCGTACGTGTTCCCTCCTTCCTACGACTTAGGGTCCTTCAAGCGGAGCGTGAAGAAGCAATTAAGCAGGCCGGCATAATTGTGCCGACCGACCAGGGATGTTTATCTCTTGCCGGTCGACACAACTTTTTGGGCTTCACTACATTTACCATCAGATGCAGTGAAGCCACTTTGTCGAGCCTAGGATAAAAAAAAAAAAAAAAAAAAAAAAAAAATCTTTACGGTACTGTAATAATAATTATACAATTGTAAACGAATGTGGCATTTAACGATTGTACGTAAATAATGACGTGATTACTTGACGTATTTCTAAAACGTAAGCAATTACTATGTAAATAATTATACTTTTATCTGATATTCTAATTCATTCGGACTTTAAAACCCACTCTTAAATTCCTAAATGCGGCCCTGTGTCCGGTCCTCGGTAAACAAAATTTACATAAAAGTTTTAAACAGTCTGCGTCATTCCGGTCTATATGACTAATTAGTGCCACGGTGTCTGACCTTAGGGAATAACGCAAAATGATAACAGTCTTATTTTATTTTTGTAGGTACAGTAGCAATTTGTTTTTTTAACGAATAATTGGTAGGTTTATATTTTCCGTAATATCTTAATAATATTATAAAGGCGAATGTTTGTAAGTATGTATGGATGTCTGGATGTATGGATTTTTGTTACTCTTTCACGCAAAAACTACTGAACGGATTTCGATGAAATTTGGCACACGGGTAGATCATGTCCTGGATTAACACATGGGCTACTTTTTGTCCCGGGAAAATATAAACCGGGACTTTTATCCCGGAAAAACTTTTTAATGCGGGCGGAGCCGCGGGCAAAAGCTAATACAATATACATAAACTCAAGCCTTCATCTCTAAAAAAAAGACAAGAGTGAAATTTATGCATCGTCAACCATGGAAAGCTGATTTCGACGACATAATTGGTGGTGAGCATATCGCTCCCTCGAGCTCAAATTATAATCCCTAGAACATAACGTGTAAATAATCACACAAAGTTAAATGTAGCGCTCAGGAAATCAAACTCAGAACCTCACCGGTTCAATTGCCTGCGAACATAACCATAAGACTAATGAGGTGTAATTACAAGAAAGTAATTCCACGAACTTTGGCAACGAAAATTAAAAGATGGAACCGGGCAGGCAAGACGACACAAATATACCTCCAAAATGGTCCCAGAATGACATCCGGTAAAAGTGTGGAGACTGGGACCGGCCATCAGTTCGATTGTCTGACGTCATATTATTATTTGCGTCTTATACAGGAACGAAATATCAACAAGAGGCTTACACGTAGTGGGTAAATACAGACTGATTAGATACATAGATTAGACATTAGATACGATTTTTCCAATACAAATTCACAAACAATAATATAATAAGACTACTAGGACTTTTTTTTCGACTTAGATAACGACCTATTTTGCCATGCTAAAGTATTCGTAATACATAAATATTCCTAATATGTTCTCAGTTTCACCTACACTCTTTACTCACTGTATATAGCAGCGATACTCAATATATAAATTAAATATATTTTCAATCATTAGAAAATTCATGGATGTTAATCAAATTAAGGTTTCATCATTATATCCATTTAGTACTAAAATATTGTCATTGTTGAGAAGCAATACATCCTTTTATAACTGCGTTAAAATGATGCCCTCTTAACCCTCGCCGCCTTCCTGACTACGGCCCTGGCTTAACAATTACCCACGTTTCCACTCTGTAGTTTTACGTGAGCGTACGTCAATCCAGGGTCAATAACTGATTGCCACCATGATGCCATGTCCTTCAAACTTTAAACGAAAGATACGTATAATTTTTTCTTTCACCAAACCATTTTGTTGATTATCCTACTAATATTATAAAGGCGAAAGTTTGTAAGAATGTATGGATGTTTGGATGTTTGGATGTATGGATGTAAGGATGTTTGTTCCTCTTTCACGCAAAAACTACTGAACGGATTTCGATGAAATTTGGCACACGGGTAGATCATGTCCTGGATTAACACATAGGCTACTTTTTATCCCGGGAAAATATATACCGGGACTTTTATCCCGGAAAAACTTTTTAACGCGGGCGGAGCCGCGGTCAAAGGCTAGTTTCATTATAATCATCAAATTTTTGCTGGATGTTTTCTGACAGTTTGCGCGTGGTTGCGTAATGCGTTTTACAATTTCACAATATTTACATAAACTTCATGACGCGACGGCATGGGACGGCTGTAAAGTGAGTGAGTGAGTGAGATTCGATGATTAGGTTTTTAACACCGAAAGCCTATCGCAGTACTGGGGAACTATACCAAACTTTCAAGTTATAACTATGTAATGTGCCATGCATGCCCAAGTAGGTTCGGCGTAGTTTGCCATGCCTTAATGTTATTAGAGCTTTAATGCTTACGCAGAATAATGCAATAAAAAAAAATTATAGTTTAAAAAAAAAACACGTTTTTTATTTACACTATTTCTAGTTCAAATTTATTTTCTATTTATTAGTTGGATTTTATATAAAGCGTGTTTTTTCAAATTTATTTTAACTATTATTATTTTTTTGTTCTGTTCTACTATTGTCCAACAGATGTCACTAAAAATTAAAAAGTAAATAAATGCATCACCTTGTGACAAGTACGATTTTTTACACATAAGAGTAGCCAGTTTATTTATAATTCTACTATGGTCCAACAGATGTCACTAAAAATAAATAAACTATTATTTATTAATTTTTTAGTTAGACTTTCTATAAAAGCGTGTTTTTAGTTTAAAATATTTAATTGTCATTGGTTCTTGATAAGTATGCCAAATTTCGATTTACTCCGACATTTTGAAGGGGGTCAAAATCACATTCAAATTTTTCATTACATAGATAGACACAACCATACATACGCCTGAAGCTATTAAAAGCGATTTAAAAATCCGCAGACATTTAGATGAAATTGAGATTCTTTGCCAAACACATTTTTTTTTTCAAATAAATATTGTTTTTGTTCTTGAAGAAAAGAAAATCTAGCTTCGATAACTCTAGAGTACTGGAGAAATATAAAGCGGGACTATTATCCCCGAAAAATTCATTCACGGGGTGGAGCCGCTAGCAGTTATTAAGTGTAGTTTTGTATATTATGAAACTACATGTTAGAAATAATATGACTTTATGTGTAGGTATAACTAGCAGACCCAGAAAACATTGTTTTGCTGTATAAATTCTTTTTGGAGATTAATTTTGTAGAAAAAAATTAATAAATTATTCTAAGTACAGGTTCCTTACTCCAAGCTGTTTACTGAATGAGATGGGATAACTGATCAGAGATAATTGATCAGTTACCGACATCGCTATAAAAAAATAGGGAATGATGGAAGAAGGTAAAAAATGTAAGGTTGTATATATTTTGTAATGCCACATAATAAAAAACTGTCATAAATTAAAAATAAATTTGGAGTGGGCCACCATTAGGTGGGTGGTGGTAGGGGGTTAAAAAATAGATGTTGACCGATTCCTAGACCTACCCGATAGGCATACAAAATTTCATAAAAATCAGTAGACCCATTTTCGAGGATTTCGGCAACAAACACTGCAAGACGAAAAAATTCACTAAAATTAAATCAAAGCTCTAGGTGGTTTTGCTACAGTTTGTGGGCAGCAGTGGCATTTACCATGAGGCAAACAGTTTGTTAAACACAAACAATATTCTGAGCAGAAATTTCTCATAAATTTGGAACCAACACTTTATGTGCTGCGCTAATAATAGTTATTTGCCATTTTGAAAACATGGGATTATCACATAATATACGTTGCTAATGTAATTTTATGGTGTACTTGAATATAAATAAGTGCCCTCACTAAAAAGTAGGAATGTAATTTTTTTTATATACTTGCCATTGGTGAAATCACTGATAAACGGTGGCATAAATTCAAAAGACAAAGAAGTACTGTTAGTACTCTTACACCATTCTGGTCTTCACTCTCTGGCAAGTTTCATATACCACCTTTGTTTTATTTTTATAATTATAAAATGACAGGATACTCCATTGGAATAGCAAACTTTGGCAGGCTTTCACAACATTAATAATTATACCTATGAGAATTTTTTTTATTACAAGTAATTAACATAAATAACTATCGATTATACAATTAATTCAACATAATTGTTATAAAATATGAATAGACATTGTTTATTCTCTATTTCTGTTAATTTTTATGATTAATTATTAATATATTTTTGAAGCACACACATGCAAAGAACTTGAAAAATGAAAATCCTTGAATAACATCTTAAAATTATAATTAATTACATAAAAAATCTATAATGTAAAATTATGTTTGTAAATACAACTTTGTTGTTTCAAATGACCTACCATTTTGATTATGCAAGGATAAGAACAAGATTCTGACAACGCAAATGTGAATTGATTAATAACCAAGTATTAATTAAGTCTATGACATTAACGTAAGCATAAAAACAATCGTTCATTCTAGGAAATGGTAGGAATGTCCTTAGAATGGCACAGGCTCTCTATTATTTTGATAAATTATAATGCATATATTTTTTTCTTAACCATTAAAAAGAGATTACTGCTTTTTTTATGGGTGCTGGGCCTCAATTTAACCAGGCTTACTTTATGGATATAGGGCCGGTTATATATATAGATGTATGAGAAAACCCTATGTATATGGACACCGGTGTCCGTCGCAGGCCCTGACATACTACAGGAGGAAAATATGGATCCTGGATTGATTAGATAAACATTTTAGACTACTCCATAAATTTATAACTAACTTTTTAAAAATATTTATTTTAAGTATAGTATTAAAGCAAAATGATATAACATAAATCTTAAAAATTATACAATATATTGCAAAGGCCCAGTCTTTGGGAGTACTATCCAAATAGATATAAAGTATCTAATTAGAATTTTAAGCCCATATTTGGACTCATCCTTTATATGTGCAATGTGCATCCTAAAAAACTAATTATACTAAGGGACAGTTTTACCACTTGCTGATTAAGTCCCTGATAGGCTATTTGGTACTTATGCACCCCATAAACTACAACTTTAGATTTCAGAGGTCTCAAATATAAATATCTGGCAGAAAAGTCATTAGTAATGTATGAGATTTATTAACCAACTTCCTTTGCAAGATAGCATTATGTGTATCAGATAATTATCTTGATCATTCTTAGGAACTGGTAAAACCAGCCCTAAATTTATTTTGTTATTTATTAAGAAATAAGAAACAGGCCAAGGTTGATACAACCCCAGAAAGTGGTTATCAGACTTTGAACACATTTAGAAAGATGAATGTGTGTACCCATAACTAAACCCTTTTACCTGACATGTTTGTTGATTTGTATGAGTAATTTTGCAACTCAAAATAAATGAGTAAATGGCTAAACAGTTTTTAATTTGCAGTATTTATGCAGTTTTGAATGAACTGCCAGTTATTTAACTTGTTTTGCAATTTATGAGTCAGTTGGTGTTTACATAGTGTAGGAAAATAACTTTTCCTTCCTGTATTATCTCATTGAAAATATTTTACTGAGTAGATAGTGGCTTTGGCTGTGTTTTACTGTATGTATTTGTGATAGATTTTTAAGTTATTCATGTATGGTTAGATTGAATGCATAGACTGCTTGCCTATTTACTGAATTTATATTACAATTTTACTCTTAATCTGATGGTAGTATTAACCAAGAATTCCAATACTTATTGTTGTTTTGTCATCAGTTGTAATTATTATGCTGGCCTTGAATGACTATTTCCATTTAATTATTAGTGTGTAAAATGTGAGGACTCACGGATAGGATGCAGCAGCTCCACGCTAGCGTCGTCAGCGCGGTGTTGCTTCAGGATAGCAGAGAGCCATGCATGCAGATCCTGCTCGTTGTCCGCCACAATACAGAACTGCTCTTCGCGCGTGAACAGCGCAATCACATGCTTTTGCTTCAGGTCTAGCCGCCGCATAATGTTGAAACAGCTCTTGAGCGGTAGCACCCGCCGCGGCACTGCACCCGCCTTGAACTTCTTCTCCGACTCATAATACTCGAGCCGCGCTGAACATTCCTCGGTCTCCGCGCGCAGCACGAAGAACTTCTTCTTCATAGTCTTCAGTTTCCGCAGGTGGCCCTGGCGCACGACGGCGCCCGCGCCCGCGCCCGAGCCAGACATCACTCGCGCATCCCACAACTCGACCGCACACTGCACTACCACATGCCAACGGATAACCTTGAAGTTGTTTACAACCGATGATGAAAGTCACACGAGAACGGATACGACAGAACGCGCGCTCTCACTAAATATACGCAGTATCTTCACCATAAAGTGCGTAAATACGTCGTGTAGCGAGGGAGCCGTGTGCGGAACGAATCGCTCCGCGCGCTTACATATGACAATAAATTCCGTGGGCTGCGCGCCTGTGATTCTAAACTCCACACCCGCACCCGACGATAAACTCACCCACCGAAAATCTTATCTTCACCGAATGATCAAAATACATCAACAATAAACACTATCCGAGCCGTAATTTGGTACGCTCGCTGTTACACTCGGTCATTCACAGACACTCGAGTTTAGAAAGAGATAAAATCATTCATAGTAAACGTAATCGGCACCGCACGCCCTTCCGTAGGTACCAAAGAGCATTATAATACTACGGAAAGTAGGTACGCAGGGCATGGGAGTCATGCCGTGATCATGCCTCGACACTAGACACATCAAAACATACGAATTTACATGTTATTATACGCCACCGCGTCACTACTCCGTCTCACAGATTATTAACTATGATTTACGCGCTAATGTTTGTATGTTTAATCACACGATATATAAAAAATCATGTATTTGCGCCTCGTTTTTTATTGGCTCTTCACTATTGCGTGTCATTTATTTGTACGGCGAAATAGTACTCCATCTATCTATGTATACGGGCCGTTATCGCTATAAGTTTGTCGAGCGCAATGCGGCCAATCGCATGCTAGTATTTTATTATGAAAAATAACTGGTCATATATCTTCAAATGGGTGCTTTGTGCCAACTTTTTATTAACCAATCATAGCTCACTGTTGTTGTGTTCTGGCATCGATTGTATGAATCTATATTTTATACTTCGTCTGTAGTAATCAAGAATGTTATACCCATAGGATTTTTCATTCCGTTTAACAAACTGAAGACTAAAATGTGACGTCACAGCTATCTGCTGTCTCTCTCTTTAGAGTGACAAAGGTTTATTTTCAAAACCAGGACGTAACATAATTAACTGTCCATAATAATATGATATGATATAATATGGCTTCCTCGGTGGCGTAGTTGTATTATGGTACGACTGCAATGCTGAGATCTCGGGTTCGATCCCCAGGTTAGTCGGATCGGGCAAAGTGACTATTTTCCATTCAGTATCAGCTCGGAGTCTGGAATTTGTACACGATAAGGCGATAGGCTCGCTCCCTATCACAGCGTGGAACGGAATAACGGCAAAAAGTGGGTGCACTAATTGCACCTCTGTCTACCCGGGGGATAAGAGGCGTGAGTGTGTGAGTGTGTAATAATATGATATCGCACCATAATATTTATTTTTATCTCTATAAAGTAATGCGGTTTAAATTAATTATGAAAACCAACTACAGCGGCTAGTAATAATAGTTGATATTTAAAAAATATAATTTGAGTTAGAAAGTTTATTCCAAACAAAATTGGCATATTTACATACTTTTTTGGTATGTGTAGTTCGGAACTACTAGTTCCACTTACATAAAAAAAAATACCTCACCACGCGGTGGTGAATTCAGTGGCGGCCTTGGAGGAGGGGGGCGAACCAGGCAACCGCCTGGGGCCTCGCAGTTACAGGGGCATTTTGCAGCTCCTTGGGGGCCCGTTTTATGGCACCTTACTTACAAAGCTGTTAAAAAAAATTATTTGCTTCGCACGGGGCCCCGCGTGCTTTTTTTTTGCTCGGCACACAGCCTCACATTGTATATGTTTTACTTTCCCCCGCGACTGGATATGTTCACGTTGTTTGCCGGCCTTTATAACCAAATATGGAGACTGTAAGGTTAGACAGAAAAACATTGGGATATTTAAAAATGAAAACTACAGTTATTGTTAAATTTAAATATAATAAAAAAAATAAAAAACATACTCATAAAAGTAAACAATCATACATAAAAAAATAATACACATTTAGGAAGTTAATAACCTAATTTTCAGTAAGTAATTTTGAAATATTACGAATATCTATTTTGTGTGATTTTACAATTTTTGCGAGTATTCTGCGAACTTTTTTTCTGTAATTATCCATAATAATACATATTGTGTTTTAGAGATATTCTACTATGAGTTGTGTAATCCATGGTTGCAGAATTATTTGCAATCCAACATCTAGTGTGAAATTCCATAGGTAAGTTGACTGTAAACAAAGTTGTGTAGATATTTATAGCAAAAGTAATAAACACGTGGATGTTTTACAAATTACAATACCAAATAAATTCTTGTTTGAGAGCCATGGAATCAAAAATTAACGCTACATTCTGCGGGTGAGGTTTCGTCCTTAAATTTATTTTTAATATTCTAAAACTTCTGTGAAGAAGCCAACAAAACAATTAGTTTGCTAAAGATCACCATAATGTGCTCTCTTTCGGCAAATATATCTTTGAATTTATAAAACAAAAATGTTTTCGGCGACTAAAAGTGTAATGTTAAAGCAAAAGTCTTTATGTCATCACTATATGTAATTTTTCTTTGCTTGCTACTTGGAATATACTTTTAAAAAACAATCTCAAATATTAGCAAAATTTCACTGCAAAATATTTTCAATTTCAGACTGTATAATCATGAACAACTTTAATAAGAAATAACTTGTAATTAATTTTCTTCTTTTATCTCTTCATCTTCTGCTGCAATACTTTCTTTTATTTCTTTAAACTTATTTCACTGGATGTCTTCACATTAACTGATATATTGAAATCTTTCAAGTCTTGACGTTTCAATGGTGGTTCATATTCATTTCGCTGACATGTAATGTAAAAAGTAAATATCAATCAATAATAATATATTTAAGTACCGATACATTTTAGACAGAGGCAGAGGTGCCATTTAGTACACTCAGATATCACCCAATGTACCGCCGTTATAAAATTTGGTGGGTCGCAAGCTTAATGCCCTATCCTACTAATCTTATTATATTATAAAGGCGAAAGTTTGTAAGAATGTCTGGATGTATGGATGTTTTTTTCATGCAAAAACTACTGAACGGATTTCGATGAAATATGGCACACGGGTAGATCATGTCCTGGATTAGCACATAGGCCACTTTTCATCCTAGTAAAATATAAACAGTGACTTTTATCCCGGAAAAACACATTTACGCGGGCGGAGCCGCGGGCAAAAGCTAGTAAATAATAAAGTCTAAGTGGATCATAATTATACCAGTGAAATGATAAAAAATAATATACTTACAGGATGAGTTTCTGGTAATAAATAATTATTTTTGACATCTACTGCCATATTCCCAGAAGTAGAAGACACATTATCACATTCAGAATCATAATGTTTTGTCTTTAAATGTTGACTAGTAATTCTTGCAGACATCAAATTGACCTTTTAATGGTATTTATATTTAACCACATTTTTGCTTATCTAGATCTTTAAGAAATCTGTAAAGAGAAATACAAACTCGATTTTATTTTAAATAAAAGTTTCAATAAATCAATGCTGGATACACTGAGAACTCGATTGTAACTGTTGATCCTCAGTTTTTATTTACGATGATTATTTAAAGATTAATAAGCTTTATAATATTCATTAGTAAGGCGGCTAGTATTACAAATACTCTAGCACCATTGTCAAACCGGTCCACCAAAGCTTACACCATGGTCACCCTAGCCTCTTGTTTACATACACTATTTACAATACAAAAAATCACATTTAACATTACGTTAATATGAAAAAAGTAGTCATATATAAAGCAAATCACATTAAGCGAGGTTTTTCTACAGTTCATTTATAAAATATTCACGTATTTTATTACGATTCGTATAAATATTGATAAAATTATAATATTTGCACAATATTGATTACAATGAACTTACCTGTAGAATTTCACACTAAATGATGGATACCAAATATTTCTGCAACCGTGAACTACACAATTCACATTAAAATATCACTAAAACACACTTATTATTGTAGATAATTACGGAGAAAATTTCGAAGTGAACATTTATTTGACAACTATATTGACATCGAACTTAACGTTTTATAACAGTGTTGCCGAAGTATGTATTCGCAATTACCAATTAAATGAGGAAATTTTTTAAACTAAAATGTTAATAAGGATAAAAAACCTTAAGGATATCTTATTCAACAAGAATAATTCTGAAATGAAAATAGTACTTATATCATTATATAAGATATGTTGGAAATATTTATATATACATGATTGAGACGACAATAACGGTATTGATATTTTTTTATGGGTAGGGAAATAATCCGTAGGCTTTGGCAACATAGGTTAAAGAGTGAGTGAGATAGAATACAACACAAAAGGTAATTTTTTTGTCTTCACAAAAATGTGTGTACCGCTCTCTCCATTAGATAATATTATAAACTTCTTGGTAGTAATACTTGATCCATTGAGTACATTCCCAGTAATGAACGTAATATTTATAGTACTAAAGAGGAAATGTATGTCGCACGTGTCAAATTCTGCGAAATTGCTCGAATACTCCGTTGTTTGCATTCATTCTTATTTTTAGCATACGTTAGCAAATGTAGTTTTTAAAGAATTTTAGCTTCAAAATATTTGCTAAAATTGTAGAAATGTTGCTCATATTAAAAATATATTTTTTTATGTCTGTGTTTAAAATACGAAACATTGCAAAATTTTATTTTGAGCTTGGATACACATTGCACAATTCATGGCCCAATTACATATTTACACACATAATAAAGCAGTGCAACCGGTGTCTGTACATTTAGTGAAATATGGTAGAAAAGAAAGGAGGTGAAGACGGAAAAGAATTATAAAAATCGCTGATTTGTTTTCCATTACGCTTCTTTAGTCATTCCCTATCTTTTCAGTAGTCGTATTTTCGTATTTTCGTTTACATTTCTTTAGTCGTATTTTCGTTTTTTATAATTATTGTGTGAAAAAAAGTATATAACAGAATAATGATTATTATTTTATTCTTTGTGGCGGTGAAAGTTTCTGCAACTTGTATCCGAACCAATTTTCCCCTTGCTGACAGTGCTGCCAGATTATGCGACTTTTCGCCATTTAGGCTATCTTGAAGAGTGTCGGGGCGACCAAAAATTGCGAATGGCGACCGTTTGCCGTTTAGGCTACGCGAATGGTGATTTAGGCTACCTCGGAAAGTTCGTGTTTTATACCTTGTTTTTGTCGATTTTGAGGATTTTTTTTTTTATAGTTTTGAGAGTACAAGACATGTACGTAGATCCACTTACACACAATTGTTGAAAGCTGGTGATCTTTTTTTTTGCTCCTTCACCTCTCCATATACGATGAGACGACTTTAGGCTACTTCACAATGAATTTTCGGCGACTTCAACCGTCAAACATCTGGCAACACTGATTGCTGATACTGTGGTACAATATGTCGGACGTCCGTCATTCATTCATTCATTTGCCTTGCTAAAAAAGGCATAGAAACGAGAAATGTTGGCAAATTAGCTGCTATAGTACGTGTTATCTTCCTTATTAGTGTTATTATTGCATTGTTTTACAATGATTTATATCGATCGGCGTGTCGATTGCGATTGACGATCAAGCTCAGTCGCATACAATCTGTTTACATTGTGAAATAAGTGAAGTCGTGAAACTGTGTTCATAGCGAAAGGAGATTTTTTTGTTGTCTACTTGGATAAGTTCGGGTGTTGATGGACCGTGTCGGTGTACTGTTATGCGATTTGTGTCGTCCGAACAAATTATTAGGTGCCCTGTACTGATTTAGTTATTATGTAGCCAGTTGCGATATTCCGCCTCCGTTTTATAATTTTGTAATAATCGTCGGAGCGTAGAAAACGTGTCAAGACGCGAGCCCTGTGTGTTTTGCGATTTACCTGTGATAATAACGTTGATTGTTTCTTTTGTCGACAGGTACACAAGACGTTTGTGTGGAAAATTGTTGAAGATGGACGATAGATTGTGTTAATAAGGTGATATCATTGTGGCTGCCTTCAATGAATTATATCAATCGCTCTTTATTGCTGTGTAACTATACTGAACTACGTAATGTTGTCTTTACAGGTATATTATGGCATCTGGTACATCTTCTTTGGAGAGCAATGGCAGCAATGGTAAGTATCTTCACCCTGTGATTTGACAGGGCAGGCAGTAATTTACCTAGGTATATCATTGTACGGTTCTTTCGTTCTTTGTATTGTTAATGCAGTTGATTCCAATTAATAAAACATTTTATACATACTTAATTATAAGCAATGGGTGTGTGTATATTAACAAGTTTTGTTTGCTTTAAAAGTGTTGATGAAGCAGGTTTATTTTAATAAAAGCAAAATGAAGTGGATAGTGTTGCAACTTCTAAAAGGTCAAATTAAATAGTCATTCTCTTAAATGTATCAAATATAATAAGCAACTGGAACTTTCAGATAACAAATCCCTTAACCCGACAAGCCCCGCTTATATATTATTATATAGATGTTTGGAAAAACCCTATATATATGGACACCGGTGTACGTCGCAGGGCTTGACAGACGTAGTAATAAAAATGAGATTATAGTAATATGTAATATTGTAATATGTACTATGTTTATGCAAGTTTCTCAATAGAATTTGTGGATGAAAACATGTTTTAATCAATATTTCTTCATAAGCTGCCCCGGTGGCATAGTTATATTATGGTATGACTGCAATGCTGAGGGTGCAATCTTTGGTGAGATTCCTGGGTCAGGCAAAGTGATATTGGGTTTTTTAAATGTCGGTATCAACCTGGAGTTTGTGCCCAATATGGCGATAGGCTCGCCCCCATCACATGGGATGGAATATGCATGGCGAAAAGTGGGTATACTAGTTGCATCTCTGCCTATCCCTTCGGGCATAAAAGGGATGTGTGTGTCTGCCGTAAAAGGCGACTAATAAGGGCCACCAGGGGTCGCAGGCGGGCGACAGGAGGCTGTCCGTCGTTCGTTTTTTTCCTTTTTAGCAAATTGTAGCGAACCCTGTGATGGACGGCAGCGTGACAGGTAGGACTCACGCTGCCGTTGCTGCCGAGGGCTTCCTTCGGTGCGCGGGGGCTTTTGAGCCCCCCACCACGACAGGAGACGGGCCGCATTAGGCAGCACCGCGCAGGAGCGGTTGCGTACAACAACTTAGACACTTCCGTCAAAGGAAGCCCGCAGCCGGCCCTAATGCGCCGAAGATGGCCATCGCGGAGTTTTGGTTGGTATGCCGTGCGTTGTACATAGGGCTCGGCCCGGCGGCTGCCCGATGGTTTCATCTCCCCGGTCAGCGCAACGTTGGGTTGTAAGGTACGGTGAACCTAACATAACCGCTCAGTCATCCCCTCGAAGGCTTGGTGGTATAAGTCACTTTCTCCACAACAAAAAAAAGGGATTTAACAATAAACATAACATAAATCATATAGCTATAGTCGAATCCACTTTAGGTGTTGTCATAATTATTTATCTAAATTACAAATCATGAAATTTGGATAAACGGTATTTACGCTGTCATAACAAAGTGAATGGGGTTTTTTTGGCCCGTCGTTGAGTTGGACAACACTCGTGTTCTACTTCACGGCTTTTCTTGCGAATATTTCAGTATCGTATTTTATATATTCTTTTTGTCATTGTCAAAATATTTGTTGTGTTTTGTCTCTATTAACATTTATTAAATAAAATACTAATCTATAACATATTTATTTTATTCTTCATTATTAACTATTTGTGGGGTTGACTTAAAAAAAAAATATTTATAACACAGTGATAACCTATTGTTTAGTCATTTATATAATATGGAGATTGGGGAGGACGAACCTCCAGATGGAGGCGGAAGGGCTGATCCCTCCAATCCTTCCCTTTCTTCAAATAAGGATGCCAAACGCCACATCAATTTAGAAAATGATTGTGATTCTATTCCCCCCAAAAAAATCACTTCTCCAGCTTTAAATGTTCAGGATGTTTTCACCTGCCCAGACTATGATGATCATTTTCTTTACACTGATGCAGATAAGGCTCTCTTCATAGTCATGGTATCTAGTGATGCCAACCCCCCTATACAGACCTTGAAGCTTGCCAAAATATTATTTCAAAATAACGTCTCAGGCATTTCTGAAGGTGGTGTTAAATCTGCAGGCCGCGGCAAAATTTCTGTGTCATTTGACTGCGGATTCAGCTAACAAATTCCTAAAGTCCCCGGTTATCTCCCTTCATAAACTTGCCGCCACTATTCCTAGATTCCACCTTTCTCGCACGGGTATTGTAAGGTATATCCCTAATGATTGATCTCTTGAGGAACTGGTTTCGGGCCTTCATTTCCTAAACAATTGCGGTCAGGTCCTCAAGGCTCGACGTCTCAATAAAAAGATCATGAACAATGGTATTACAGAATGGTCCCCCTCCACTACTGTAGTCCTAACTTTCAGGGGTTGAGTCCTCCCAGAGAGAGTATTTTGCTTCAACTCATCCCTTCCCATCTCCCTCTACCAACTTCCTTCAGTCCAATGCCGGCAATGCTGCACATTTGGGCATGTGACTTCACAATGTAGATCTAAAAAAACCGTCTTCATTGACCGCCGTCCTAGTCCTCCTAAGGGCAAGTATTTTGATTCCCATGCCCACTCGAACATAATCTTAACCCCTAAATCATCACTTCCCAATGGCTGCGCCCTAGCCAACGCCTCTTCAGATGAACCTTCCCCCTCTTTCTCTTCTGACTCCTCTTCTGCCAATAGGCTATCATTTTCATCCCTTTCCCCGAATGACAATCTTTTAGAACTTCTCTTATCTCTTCTCATTAATATTTCCCACAAATTTGGTGATGCCTTTTCCCCTAACGGCATTCCAATGATTCAACAACCTCTCAATCAACTTACCTCTCATAATGGGTCAAACGTTCCTACAATGGAACTGTAGAAACATTCGCCACAAAAAACTTGAAATCATTCATTTGTTAAACTGTCACAGTCCCCTCGTCTTTGCCGTCTCAGAGATTTGGTTGCGACCTGATGAACGCTTTAGGGTGACGGGTTACTGCTGTCTTAGAGACGACAGAGACGATGGGTGGGCTGGTTGTGCCCTTCTTATCAAAAAATCTTTATCTTATCCTCAAATCGACCTCCTTCCTCACAACTCTTTCCAAATTGTTGCAGCTAGAATCCTAAATATATCTTTTATATCCCTTTATATTCCACACCCTAGTGTAATCATAATAAATAATCTACGTAATGTCCTATTAGCTATCCCTCCCCCCCTATTTGTCATGGGTGATTTCAACTCTCACAATGCTCTTTGAGGTTCTCTACACAACGACGCCCACTCCTCAGCTCTTATGCAGTTATTTGACGAACTGAATGTTTATGTCCTTAATGACGGCTGTTCAACAAGACGTGTCTCACCAAGCCACAGTGTTAGTGCAGTTGACCTCACCCTTGCCTCTACTAACCTTTCTTCCTCCATATCCTGGTCTATCCTCCCCCATTCCTTCGGTAGCGATCATTTTCCTATTATTTTCCTGTGGTCAAACTCCTACTCTCCTCAGCCAGACCCTGAGCCTCTTTTAAAGTACAGACTTTGTAAGGCTGACTGATCTAATTTCAGATCAAAGCTAGACAGTTTAATCTCAACCATTCCCCACATAATTTCAAATGATAACTACCTGTCTGTATATTTGGAATTCTCGAAGGCCCTGTTATCAGTTGCTGACCGGGCAATTCCTCTCAAAAACTCGGCCCTAGCTAAAATTCCATCGCCACCATGGTGGGATTCAGTTTGCACGGAAGCGGTTCGTAGGCGAAATGCGGATGAATCTGAGTTTGCATCAAACATGACAATGGAGAACTTTTTAACATTTAAAAAATCCCAAGCTCTATCTAAGAGGATTCTGTCAAAGAAAAAGTCTCAGGGTTGGACCAATTTCTGTAATTCCTTGTCGCCCTGCTCTCCACCTTCCCTAGTACGGAAAAAATTACGCCTATTCCGTAGATCGATGAATCATTCTCCAACTCCTTCCTTAAATACCTCCGATCTTTGGGTTCATCAAATCCTTGGCAAATTAGCTCCTCCTACTGCTCCCTCTAAGGAATGCTTCCCATGCCCTCTTTCCCCTAATCCTAACAACAACCATAATGATGCCTTCTCTCTCGCCGAGTTTACTTGTGTGCTCGAACGGGTCAAGGATTCTGCTCCGGGTATTGATGGCATCCCTTACTCTTTCATCACCAAGTCCTCCTCGTCCTCTAAATCTTTCTTTCTTGACATCCTTAACCAAATATTTTTCAACGGGGTTGTTCCCGACTCCTGGAAATCGCAGATTATTCTTCCCATCTTGAAGCCAGGCAAACCTCCTTCTTTAGCCTCTTCCTATCGCCCTATCGCTCTTTTTTCAACACTTGCTAAGTTAATGGAACACCTTGTCAAAAACCGTCTAGAATGGTATTTTGAAAATAAGGGCCTCTTATCCCCTTCTCAGTTTGGTTTTAGACGTGGAATGAGCACCATGGACAATTTGTCAATTCTCACCTCCGACATCCGTCTTTCTTTCTCTAACGATGAAAATGTCATTGGAGTCTTCCTGGACATTTGTTCGGCTTACGATAATGTTCACCTTCCCATCCTCAGGGAGAAAATGCTCCAGTTGAGTATCCCGGAAAGGTTGATCAATATAGTCTGTAGCCTTTTGTTTGGTAGCTCAATTGTCCTTGGTGCTCATCATTATGGTTCTCAATCTCCAAGGGTGGTCTGGCCAGGTCTCCCTCAGGGCTCGGTCCTAAGCGCATTACTATACAACGTATATACAGCTGATCTTGACAAATCAGTCAACTGCTTTGTCAAAATTCTTCAATATGCTGATGTTGTTTTATACTCTTCGTCCAGATCTCTATGTGAGGCATCTGATAGATTAAATTCAGCTCTGTTTTATTTAGACCAATGGCTCTCTAACCACCACCTCTCTCTGTCTATTTCTAATAGCGCTGCTACCGTTTTTTCCCGTAAAGATTTATCCCCCCCTATCCATATCTGTAAATAACCAAAATATAGTCTTTAAAAACCAAGCTAAATTCCTTGGCTTCCTTGTAATTTTAGATTCCAAGTTATCTGGTACCCCTTACCTAAAATTCATAGCTAACAAGTGTGAAAAAGGTATTAATGTTCTGAGAGCGGTCTCTGGGGTACGATGGGGTTCTCACCCATATAATCAGAAATTTCTTTACAATGCAATAGTTCGCAGCCACTTTGATTATGGGTGTTTCCTTCTGGAGCCCTGCAATAAAGCGGCCTTAAGCCTTCTTGATAAAGTTCAGTCAAAATGCTCACGCTTAATAACTGGAGCCATGCAATCCTCGCCTATTAACGCCATGCAGGTCGAATGTCTGGAAGCTCCTTTGCTATTACGCAGGCAATACCTCTGTGATCGTAGTTTCTATAAATCCCTTGAAAGATCTTCCCACCCCCTCCACTCTATTCTTCCCTCTCTTTCCCAACTAGTTGAAAATTCCAGGTATTGGTCACAAATCTAGCCCAGCCCTCTCCTTGTAAATAGTTACAATAAATTTAATAACTCTTCTCTACAAATCTTCTAATCTAATATTCATTTCCTCTTTTCACTTGAATTTCAAGCTCTTATCTTCAAACCTAATATTATTCTTCATTTTGGTATTCACAAAAATGATCCAAATGCTGCCATTATTTTTCACCAAATTGTGTCTGAGGGTTGGGGGGATTGGCTGCATCTGTTCACAGATGCATCCAAGTCCTCAGACTTGGTCCCGGTTGGTGCAGCTGTTTGGATTCCTAAATATAAAATCATTCTTAGTTTTAAATGTCCCTCCCAATACTTCATTTTTTCTGTGGAGGCAGTAGCTATCCTGGAAGCTGTCCAATATTCTCTTTCTCATGGCCTCAACAAAAGTATAATTTTTTAAGACTCTCTCAGCCTGCTTCAGGATCTTCTGAATTCTCATTTTCACAAATCCCAATCCTATTTGATTCTAAAGATCAAAGACACATTGTTCAAATGTCATGTGGCTGGATTAGAGGTGGTTTTAGCTTGGATACCTAGTCATTGTGGTATCCCTGGTAATGAAATCGTTGACCATTGCGCTCATGAGGCTGTCTCAATTGGGTTGGATTTTCATAGGGTCTGTTACTCCAGCAATCAATTCTCTGAACTGAGTCATGATTTTCAGTCTTCCTGGAATAAATAGTGGCAGGTTTCGCGAACTCTTAAGGGCTCCCATTATGGTTTATTACAGCCTGATATTCTTTTAAGGCCCCGGTTTTTTAAGTACAGGCGTATTAACAAAAAGATTACTTCTGCAATAATCCGTCTGCGGTTAGGCCATGTTTGCTCACCTGTATTTTGACAGCACATTCACACAGGGAGTGATCACGAACGCGGATAACATCCACGTTCGTGATCACTCCCTGTGTGAATGTGGCCTGGACGAGGAATCGATCGATCACTTGTTCTTCAACTGTCCCAGAGTCTCCTCTACTATTTATGATGTCCTTTCTTCAGATTCCTTCCTGTAAGTGTTAATGTTTTATTGTGCTCGGTTTTTTTCTATCACACCAAATACCTCGCTAAATTTATAAAAAATTACAACCTCTACCTATGAGGGCTTTTTTTCTCTTCTCTCTTGTCTTTCCTCTCATACTATAAAGTTTTTGTTCTCTCTCTAATTTCTTCCTTTTTTTATTTATATACCTGTTCTATTTTTTAGTATAATTAAATGTTTTATAATTCCTATGTATTTTTATTTTCTAAGTATCATTTTATTCATATAATAAATATATAATGTTGATTTTCTATTATCCAAATTACTTGGTAACTTCGGGCCGAAATTTTAAAATTTAAAAAGCATAGTGTCATTTGTATCTGCTATTATTACTTGACATTGGCGAAATCACCGATAGATAATCGGTGGAAGCCATAATTTAAAAGAAGAAGAAGAAGAATTTGGATAAACAATAATTTCTCTATAGCTTATCACACAATTCTCATTATAGACAATTTAAAATATCAATTAAAAGTCTTTTTTGGTGTGTAATTATTACTGATGCAGCTTTTTGTGAAACTTTGACTGAAATTTGTTTAAATATTGTTTTTATAAATTCCATTCAAATTAAATTATATTTTGACACTGGAAATTTCAAATACTGAAAGAGTTATTTCTTCATCAACTCTAAAAAAGAGGCAAAAATACATTGCACAACTTTTTAAAATAATTTGCTATTAATATATTTTCTAGATGTACTTAGATGATAGATAGATATACTTTTAAAATTCGCAATTGTAAGTTAAATAAAATGAAGTTGTAAAGTTTGAATGCAAAAGCTGCTTCTTTCCCATTGATGCATTAAAAAATCATTTAATACATCAATATTCTACTAATCTAATTCCACTATTTTGTCAGTTATTTGACAACTAAGTCATCCAAAAACATAAATAAAGAGAAAAGAAAAAGAATTCGATTTTCGTTCATTGATTGCTTGAATACTAACTTGCCCAGAGATAAATATGCATGATACATTATTAGAACATGCATATTTTCGTGTTTTTATTTTGGGAGGGTTTTGATCTTTTATGTGGCTGTGGTAAAGTGACCCACTGCAGCTGATGGTATGCGAAATGAGGTCCAGATAGAGTGTCCAAAGAGGAATGACAATCTCTTGCGAGTCGACATTATTAGCTGGCCTGGTTTTGAAACTGGATAGTTACAGGCTGCTTCCATAATGCAACACACTTACGTGGGTCACTATGGCTGGTCTAAACCATGTGTATGGTGGTCTCTATCTCAGTGAGTTCAAATATCCTACCCAGTGAGCCTTGGTGTTTCATATTTTGTATGAGAGGGTAACGTTTATTATATAAATATTAAAATTAACCTACTTTACACTGTTTACCAGCAAACATAAAAAAAATGTTAATGTTGCTGATCATAGTTAATTGAACGTTATACAAAGCTTTATGGTTAAATGTGTTTCTTGTGACAAATAAAATGTTTCTATTTCACCAACAGAAAGCTACATTATCAGCGAGTAACATAGGCTACTTTTTTTCCGGGAAAACTTATTCACGCGGGTGGACCCAAAATCTATTAGCTTATAAACATGCAAAATTTTTGGATTGTGTAGTAGGTAGTTTGTGATATAACATCTAATGTTCGGTGCAAAATAAAATTGACAGGTTGATGATATTATGGTATGTTAATGTTCCTTCAAAAGTACCCTGAACCGGCGGGAGTGCATGAAAAGATTGATAGGTAGAGGAAGCGAAAGTAGTGTGCCAGAATCGAGCAAAGTGGCAATCCATAGTCTCTACCTACCCCTATGAGATAGAGGCGTGATACTATGTATGTATGTATATGATTAGGTTCACCTTACATACCATAAAAGAATAAAGATGATATACCAGGCAACTCATAAGAGTGATATCTAAAATCAGAAGTATATATATCTGAAGTAATATCTCAGCCTGAGTGTTAAAAGTGTGACCTCAGATTCCTAACCTAAGTATGCTACCTCAAAACTATTAAAATAAGTATACAAAATATACTCCATTTTGAGAGAATGAACTTTGAGATTACATGTCTCTGTAGGTGACACAAGACATGCTAACACTTATTTTGGTATTATCAGTTGATTGATAAATCCCAATATGACATTATCAGTTCAGTATTATGATTAAGATGTTTTTTGTACACAAATAATGTTTAAACACTAGGACAGTGTGACATACAGATACTCTGACATCATTTGTATAACATATTTAGGGAAGAAAAACAAATCAAATAATTTTTACACTTTTCAAATATCTTAATTCTGGATTTAGCATAATTAAAAAATTTCTCTCTTGTATGTGGTGTGACTGTGATTAGTGTACGATTTGTTTGTATTTAGTGTCTTTCTTACCGTGTTGCTTTTTATGTTTATTTGTGAGCATTAATTAAAATGATTGTGATTTGTGAGTTTTTAAAAAACACTTTTACAGTGAATGTGAAAGAAATTGTAATTTTTACATGCATATACACTTACGCCTTTTATCCCCGAAGGGGTAGGCAGAGGCGCAACTAGTGCGCCCAATTTTCGCCGTCATTCCGTCCCATGTTGTGATAGGGGGCGAGCCTGAATAGAAAAACTCAATATCACTTTGCACGACCCGGGGATCGAGCCCGAGACCTCAGCATTTCAGTCGTACCATAATACCACTACGCCACCAAGGCAGTCATAATTTTTAGTTTCATATTTATCTTATTGCCCTCATTAACTTATTGTTCAGGATCTTTTTTACTTATGTATTTATTATATTTTCTGTGAAATTATGTTTTTTGAAATATGAAACTAGGAGAAATAAAAAATATTTCTCAACTATTATCTTACTTTTACGAAAATTATTAAAGAGAATAAAGAGGTGTGTCAATACATTGTATGTGATTATGTTCCTGAACACAAAGCCGACGTTTAAAGGACGAAAATTGTCAAACGATACTAGACACTACACCCACGTAACTAATCCCAATTAATTCCAGAATCAATATCCCACAATTACGTAAGCGCCGAGCGTCACAACCCGTCGCAGCTGCCGACCATCCCGATACCGATAGACTACGAAGCGCTAGCGAACAACCAGTGCTATGAGAAGCAGAACTACACGGTAAAGAGCCACGGCGCGCACGTGATGAGCGGCCCCTACGAGCCGATGCAATACGACGTCATACAGAAGCAGAGCAACGAGAGTCTCAAACAGCAATGCGAGAAGGCGCTGCACGACCTGAACCAGCTGCGGCGCCAGCACACCGAGACATCGCGGAGGTGTGAACATGTTATGAAGGTGGGTTGGTTGTGATTAACATTCTTCTTTGCCTTAGTTCACTATTGCAGAATCGATTTTCTTAGACTTGCGACCAGTCGACTGCCTGACTTCAAACCTTGAGGATTCCAAATCCCATGTATATTGGATTATGATCCCATAAGAAGTGTGGTCTAGCTTGGGATTCGATTTCATAATATCTTGCTATTTATGAAATATAATATACAAATAAATCAAATTAAAGCATCTATGTTCAGGAGTTGGAGTACTTTCGCGGTCAGCATAGAGCAGCTATGAATCAACTGGAGGTGTCGGCGCAGGAGGCCAGCAGCCTCCGCGGCAAATATGGCGACCTACTCAACGATAACCAGAGGTGAGTTAGGATTACGTACACATTCTTAGACATCTTGGTTCATCAGAGGTAGATAGAGGTTGAACTGGTACTTACACTTTTCGCAGAGCTTATACTTTGTATTTGTCCATAAAAGAAGCGAAGCTGTCGCCATATTCGACACGAATCACAATGCAATATAGCTGGTTTTTCGAATTGAAATCTAAGTTTTGAGGTTTGACCTGGAAACTGAACATAAAATCAGATCATAGCTCAAGTACTGCTCGGTGAACTAAGTGAATTGACCATGTATATCTGTGTCCAGGTTGGAGCGCGAGGTCCAGCACCTGCAGCAGAGCAGCAACCCCGAGGGCAGCTCCGATGCTCTGGTGCATACGCTCAGGAAGTGTGAGTCCCTCAAGGAGGAGCTCGACTGTTTCCAGAAAAGGTATAGTAATCAGTACGAGACATGCGCAGAGATGAAGGGTTCGGGGGAGAGTGTCAGAGCTTACAGAGTGCACTTATATACAGGGTGTAACACGATAGACTTACAAATTAATACAGGTGGATGGGGACCTCAACATACATCGATTTAACCTTCATTCATGATACCCTATATTGTGTAGATTACAGAATATACAAATATTCACAAGAAAGTCTATTTTCTTATTAAACTTTGTAATAAATATTACCTTATTTGGTTTTGTGATTTTTGCACATTTTACTCGCAGATACGATGATCTGATAGAGAACCACAATGCTACTTTGGAGAAACTACAAATAGTTCAAGAGGAGAACAGCCGTCTGAAGACTCAATGCCACGAGTTGACTCAGGAGAGAAATGCTGTTGTGAGTTTATCTCTTTTAATAATTAATGTAACTTTTAAATACTATAAAAATATCTGTTGTAGTTAAAGTTAAGTATAGTGATAAATTCATTAGTACTAATTGTCGATATTATTTGCCTCGGTGGCGTAGTTTTATTATGGTACGAATGTAATGCTGAGGTCTCGGGTTCGATTCTCGGGTCGGGCAAAATGATATTGAGTTTTGGATTCAGTATCAGCTCGGAGTCTGGAATTTGTGCCCAATGTGGCGATAGGCTCGCCCCCTATCACATCATGGGATAGAATAATGGCGAAAAATGGGTGCATTAGTTGCGCTTTGTCTACCCCTTCGGGGATAAAAGGCGTGAGTGTGTGTGTATGTCTTTTTATGGCATTGAATAACGAGACGAGTATGCCGTTCGCCTGATGGTAAGCGATACAATCACCCATAAACAGTAGCAACACCATCCAGCGTCTTGAGTTACAAAGTACTGTGTGGCATTCCACTGCGCTCGTCATTCTGAGACATAAGATGTTAAGTCTCATTATGTCCAGTAGTTACACTGGCTACAATGTTCTTTAAACCGAAACACAACAATGCATGCACACTGTTGCTTGTCGGTAGAAACGGACATTGCGGTGGTACCCACCCAGGCGGACTCTTACATTCATATGAAGGTCTCAAGACCTACCACCAGTGTGTGTGTGTGTTATTGGTTTAAGAAAAACTTTATTTCTCATGAAGAATTGCATACATAATTCACTTACTGAGAAACAATATTTAAAACTAAGATTTATATCTAGAGCGCATAAAGGTAGGTACGTAAACAGAAAATGATTACAAAAATGTGGGTAAACAATTAACAAACAGTAAGAAACTCGATTGCCTAAGTGGAAGTGAATTAGTAAGACAGTGTGGTGTCCCCCCCCCCCCCTCTCCCCGTCCCCCCGCAGGTGCGCGAGCGCAACGCCCTGAAGGCGCAGGTGGCGCACGCGGTGCGGCAGTGGGAGGGCGGCGCCAGGGACCGGCAGGACATCAAGCGTCTCACCGACGAACGGAACGCCGCCATGGCGGAGTACACGCTCATCATGAGCGAGAGGTCTGTATCTTAAACAATCATAAACATAACACACTTTGTGGCTGAGTTTACAATTTATAGTTTTTGGTTAATTGTTACTGATTTTTGAATTTATTTTACTGGCCTTTGTGACAAGTATTTGTGTTATAGTTGACAAATATGGTAACTTATTAGTAATTATACGATCTTCAACCTCTCAAATTATTGATAGTAACACTCAAAAAAAGTACACTACATGCAGTAATATAAGAAGTTTGTTTTAAATCGCATTAAAATATACGATTTAAAACAAACTTTTGCATTTAAAACAAACAAAAATTAAAACAACCGCTTGGCATTGCTGACGTCCATGGGCGCCGGTAACCACTTACCATTAGGCGAGCCGTTAGCTCGTCTGCCTTCGAGGCAATAAAAAAAAACAGTTTCTGAATTAACCATTAAATGTCCAGGGACACAGTGCACAAGGAGATGGAGAAGCTGTCTGACGACCTGCAGAGCGCGCTGAAGCGAGTGGCCGCGCTCGAGGCGGCGCTGCAGGCCTCCAGGGAACAGCAGCGGGCCACCGCCTTACAGGTCTGCCATATAGAACATTGTCTATAATGCCAAGTTGTGACTAGCAAGTTCTTACAAATTAACTTGCTGATGCGTTTGCGGTAGCGAAATAATTTCACTTCCATACGCGACTTGTTCCAATTTTTGAAGTTTTCAAAGATTACTAAAATCAGCTTGCCGTAATTGCTTATGGAAGTTGACTTCTGCAAGATTTCTTGCTTATCTAAACCTCGCTTTTGAAAATGGTCAGAATAAATCTAATACAATTGAATCTCAACTTTGTGCATTTAAATTTATGGCTGGTAATAGTATCTAATAAATGTCGCACTATTTCGGGCTGTTTTTAGTCTTGGTGTTCTGACAAGTAAATGAAATGTGTAGGCGGAGAGTCTGCGTCGTGAGATCGAGTCGGCGCTGGTGGACCGCGACCGTGCCATCAAGGAGTGCACCGACCTCAAGACGCCGCAGAACCCACCCACTCTCGGGAAATCTAGGTAACTAATACACCAAAATAGTATAGGTACTGCACTGCACAACAATGCTCCCAGATTTTTTGAACCCACGCATACCAGTTTTTCTCATTCCAAAAATCGTAGGTAAAAGCTCCTTATTTGTCACATAAGTCGCTATTCCAAGATTCTTGCTTAGGCAAGTCTTGTAAGCAAGTATGACGTCACATTTGCGGACAAGTTACTTACATTGGAAACATGTTCTGGAGAGTGTGCAAATTGAATACAAGTTTTACTTGAATACAAGTGGAGACATTCAAAATTAAGTAGGAAATCATGTGTGACAGACGCAACTTACCTATGCCCGTTCAATTTGTGCGTCACTTGAATGAAAATGTACAAGTTCAAACTACCCACATGCAAGTTGTAGTTTGTATACAGGGCTGTTCAAATTGTATGCAATTTGCAACTTGCATACAAGTAACTTGCCTAATGGAATAGGGCCTTTAGGAATGTTTTTCCCGGGAACATATTCTGTCAATCAAAGATCTGCATTGACTGAAGATATTCAAGGTTTGTATATTATTAAATTTTTCCAGGCAAGACAACTCAGCGTACCACCACTTGGGGCTAGCAAGTGGCGTGGGCAATGACGGATTTCTCAACGGACAACACTCCAATGATCCATCATTGGATAAGTTGCAAGGTACGGAATTCTAATACAAAGCCTAGTTGCAGCATACCTTGATGGATTGATTTGATACATCGGAGATTTGAATCCCGTGGTTCTGGTTTTGGCTAGGGCAGGGTGATAAAAAACGTGTGATTTTTAGAGACATGCTACATTGAAGCGTAATAAATAAGGGCAAAATATTAATTATTTTTAACATCTTCAAGTAACAGACCACCACCATACCAGCCCTGTATTATATTCTGCCCACTGCTGAGCATGGGCCGCCTCTACTACTGAGAGGGTTTAGGCCTTAGTCCACCATGCTGGCCTCGTGCGTTTGTAATAAAAATCCAGCTGTGACAAAAAATCGATTCTTAGATAAAATATTCTCTCTACCAGGCTTAGTGGGTATGGTAGTGGACGCGGTGGACAAAGAGCGAGTGGACAACTTGGAGCAAGCTAACCAGGAGCTGGAGCGGCTCAGGAAGCAGGTGGAGCGGCTGCAGGCCGAGCTGGCTGACGCGCAGAGAGAGGCGGAGGTAACATACACTATTAAAAAATAAAAAATAGTCTGGTTAAATTAAAATAAGTTACTAAAATGCCGACCATAATTAAGGTCAACATCTCATGTCAAGAAGTGACCGGCGTATTGCACTTCCATAATGTAGTAGCCTAATTTTTTGTTCGCTCTGAAGTTGTCAACGATAATCGCGCATGCGCACTAGATATCTCTATAATACTGTTACCCATGCAACGTCAAGCACGTAACCATTGCAACTTCACAGTAAACTACGAAATCGACGACACCTATACTTAGAATTCAATTATTTGAGTAATATCGCTTTTATACTACCCGCTTGTTCCAGTAAAATGTACTAAAAATAATGAGCTATATGTAATTTGTTGTAGGTATCGAAGCGACGGAGAGACTGGGCTTTCTCTGAGAGAGACAAACTTCTGCAGGAGCGCGAGAGCGTCAAGGCGCTGTGCAATAGGCTCCGGAAGGTACGTCATGCATTTATTTAGTTAATACTTAAGCTCACAACTCTAAACCGCATTACGTTTGAGACTATCGATCTTAGATACAATCAACAATGACTTTTTAAATTGGTCTTTCTAAAATTGTATGCGAAATAAATTATTTTCTACTTCGGACTTAACCCTTCAAGCCCCGTTTATATATATAGATGTATGGGAAAACCTTATATATATGACACCGGTGTCCGTCGCGGGGCTTGAGGAGTCAATAATGTCGAGATTAAATTAAAGTGGACTTAGGATATATACAAAAGCTTCGACTACAAAATACATTGTTATACAGGAGCGCGATCAAATGGTGGGCGAGTTGGCGGAGGCGCGACGGCACGGCGGGAACAAGTGCGACGGCAAGGACAAGGCACGCGACGACGCGGACCTGCGACACCAGCGGGACCGAGCGCTCGGCGCCGACATGCAGGTACAGTAGCTGGCGGTTGCGGACAACTTACACGTGAGTCGGAGGAAGCAGCCGTCCCTAATGCGCCGAAGATGGCCACCGCGGAGTTTTAGTTGGTATGCCGTGCGGTGTACATAGGTTAGGGACTCGGCCCGGCGGTCGCGCGACGTTTTCCATCTCTCCGGGCGGCTTAACGTCGAGCCGTAAGACACCGCTGTCGTTCCCCTTGAACGCTGGGCGGTAGTAATAATTCACTTTCTCCGCGTAAACAAAAAAACACAAGTAGCTAAACAAATTTCAAATTGCCTAAAAACTTTTGTGTTCTTACTAATCTTATTTTTCTCTTTACAAAAACAAAATAAACGAGATTTATTTTACTTCAAACGAAGAAACAAAATGTCTCAGTTTCAATCAACGCGTATATAGGCGATTTGAAATTTTGATTTTGTACAGATACTTATACAGTTGGTATATATATCTGAAAAAAATTGCTATAAATCGAAAAATAAAAATCAAAAATATCGCTAAACAATGAAGAAACATTTACTTATAATGTAACTTCTTTTGAAGTTGGTTAAAATAAATGAGGAGTCACTAACAGGCGATTTCAATAAATCATCCTAAACTTAATCTTGGCTTCGATCTCAATGATAAAATCAGTTAAAATAAGTTTATTTTTAAGCTAAAAACCTTAGATTCAGTTTTCGCGATCGATCCAAAAACAGCGATCGTTTATTAAAAGCGGCGGTAAGTCGAGGCAGTGATAAGTTAAGACAATACAGCATGCTGGTGGTATAAAGAATATTAATAGGGAATGATTTACCAGGATTACGAATGGGAGATAGTCGATGTGGAGCTGAGTGGATTGGGCAAGGACGGCGAGCTGGGTTTCGAGTTGGCTGGCGGGCGTGATGATCCTTACTTTCCCAATGACTGCAGCATTTACGTTACTTCGGTGAAGAAAGGATCCATTGCTGATGGAAAGATCAAGTAAGTTTTCTGTATGAGAAATTGTAGGCTAGTCAGATACAATATTAAATAAATAATTAATTATAATGTGGTGTCCAATATTTTAATATAGTGTTGTAAAGCAGTCTTACGGTTCTAGATTTTTGTTTTTCTTTTTTGAATTGAAATGTTGGTATTATAATTCCGGCACGCTATGATGGCTGTTTTGACATTTGTCTACTCATCTAGTTTCGTATTCATTCATAACTACGTTGAAGGAGCTACTTGCCGTAAATTATTGCCAATAGTAACGTGTAGTAAAATTTGTGGAGTGTATAATTTTGCGACATAATTGGGGATTTGTTTAACAAAATTTTAAATATAAAAAAAGTGAAATCTAATACGGTCGTCACTTAAAGAATTGCAGGCTAGCACAACTTTTATCTACGGTAACTGGCATTTGGTTATATTTTTTCGATAATTTTATCTGATTATTGTAATCTGTCAAAACTGGTGTTATAGCGTGTCCGTACAATAGTGGTGTTCTGTGGCAGGGTGCTGGACCGCGTGTGGGAGGTGCTGGGCGGGCGCGCGTGGGGCTCGGGCGGCGCGGCGGCGGCGGCGCTGCGGGCGGGGCTGGCGCGCGAGGGGCCCGCGTCACACGCGTCTCACGCGGCCGCGTCACACGCGCTCCGGCTGCAGCGGCCGCGCGCGCGCCGGCTCGCGCACCGGCTGCGAGACGCGCGCGGGCTCGCGCTCGCACACGGTAACAACTAATAACACTTTTAACCGACTTAAAAAAAGGAGGAGGTTCTCAATTCGCGTTTGTATTTTTTTATGTAATTATGTATGTACACTGATTTCTCTGGAAATTATGAACCTTTTCCGTCATTCCTTTTTTATTTAGTAAATAAAGCTCTCAAAGTGGTCCCATTTCAATATATCTTGGTTTAGGATTCATCATTTTATGGAACAAACTTAATAGACCTGAATCATACATCATCAATCATCATCAAACCATAAATTTTTATGTTGTATTTAAATGACGTGACAAGCATGCCACTCGACTGATAGTAAGCCATACGATCGCCTATAAACAGTAGCAACACCGCACATTACTCTAAATTACAAAGTACTGCGCGGCAGTACGCTCCGCTCGTTAAGATGTTAAGTCTCATAATGCTCAGTAATTACACTGACTACAATGTTCTTCAAACCGAAACACAACAATGCTAACACACTGCTGATTGGCAGTAGAAATAGATATTGCGATGGTACCTACCCAGACGGCCCCTCGCATACGAAAGACCTACCACCAATAAACACTTTTTCTTATTACAATATTTATGGAATTCTACGGCAAAAGGGTCTCCATAAGATTCCTTCAAGTTTCCCACTTAGTATCTCAGTATCGATACAAATTATCGATATCAAACTATAGATTATGAAAAACTATATCGTAAACATTCAATTACGAAATTGATAAATATTGTTACCGATGTCTACGAATCAATCGATTGCTACACAACGAAGTTTGAAACTATCAATGAAATTTTACTTTGATGGATTTATTTTCACAATCGATACAAGAACACGAATTAAAATCGATTATTAATTTCGATTGTAAATTGCACATGATATAAAATAGTCTTGTTAACTATGAATAAAATTGTTTATCATTAGGTATCTTCGTGAGCAAAATTGCGAGTGGGAGCACTGTCGCCAAAGAGGGCAACATTATGGTCGGCGATCGAGTTGTCAGCGTGAGTATACTTATGTAATGTCACAAGACATGATATCTACCTGTCATCTCTGGCTATAATATACGAGTTTGAGCTAGAACCAAACTACAGACAATGTTTTTCTATAGTATAAATGAATCCACTTCATTGAGGTAACGATTGATACGTGGGGTCGCTTGTTTTGTTCAAATTGTTTATGAAATGGCACATTTGGACTTGTATTTCGTTTGTGAGGTTGCTGAAGCCAAACAAATCCCAATTCTTCCCATCTATAATTCTATCCCCAAATGAAAAACCTTAGCATCAAAGACCTAGATGTAGGTAGACGTCCCGTCGAGATGAATGTTATTACAACAGTTAATTCTGCTCTTATATAATAGCTACATAGATAATGTAGTAGCCATGATATACCATTTATGTATGTTTTTCTGTGTTTAGATAAACAACAGGTCGCTAGAGGGCAGCAAGAGCGTGTCAGAGGCCATGTCACTCCTGAACGAGTGTCAGTACGAGTCGGTCACTCTCACCGTGCTGCGGCCGCTGTGTCCCACGTGTGACAACCGAGAGAGGTATCAATGCTTTTTTACTTTAATAACACTGGATAGTAAAATAAAAATGTTAGTCGGATTCACTTGATTTATCACCATTTGAAAAATTCTAAATAAACATAGGAGTTATTATTAAAAACTTATCTCTATACTCTGTAGAGACTTTAAGACCTATGTATATACTCTATAGAGACTAAGATGTATGTATACACGTCTCCAGACTGATGTACGGCGCGGGGTACCCGGACAAGCCGGCGGGCGGGTGTGCCGACGAGTGCGCACAGTACCTGCCGCCCGACAACAAGGTACTCGGCGACCATGTGCGTATCACCATCTCATTACAACGGTGGTGGTAATATCTGCTTGTGATGCTGTATGCAGCTTTGATGATAGGAATAAGCTCTAATTTAGCATATATGAGTGTAATGATTCATTACACTAGTTAAAGAACAGTATCGACACGTCTTGAAGTTTGAAGTTGGTCAGAACACCCGCTGTCTGTATATTGTCGTCACCCGCTAGTCGTCGGTGGCTTTACCGTCACTCGTGACTAACTTCATGCCGGCCATGATCAAGCGGTTGTACTGTATGCTAGACATAAATGACAAATAATATTAGATTTTGACTCGTCAAGCACCGCTACAGACGCCGGCGTCCGAGTATATAGGGTTTCCCCATACATCTATATATATAAGCGGGGCTTGACAGGTTAAATTGTATTTCTATAATGTGTTTTAATTGAAAAAAAAATATTCAATCTTTAACGGTCTTGAACCGTGATACAGAAGAACTTGCTGGCTTCACACTATTGCTACGATGCCTTTAGAATTAGATCCATATTATGTTTTAAAACTAACTGAAAGTATATCTTCAGATTCACATAGACCACGGCGTGCCAGACTTCGACAGACGATACGTTTACCACGTGGCTGCCGGCAGTCAGGGGAAGATAGCGCAGGAGAGAGGTAAGCAGACAGTTAACACATTTTAAATGCACACTGGTTCCTGTTAAACCAATTAACTATGAGTAAACATTATACTAGGTTTAAGGGAATCACTTGTGAAATCAGCCAGGTGATGCTTCTTGTAATTCCTGATACCATCCCACTAAAGAAAGTGATCGATAATATTTTTGTGTATTTTTATTTTAGCATCATCTAATAATCTTCGGTCTCGGGTTCGATCCCCGGGTCGGGCAGTGATATTGGGTTTTTCTGCTCAGTATCAATATGGTAGTTTCCTATGTTCTCTTTTGTACATTATTTTATATGTAATAGAAAATAATACGAAATAGAAATTATTCTATGAGATCAGCATCATAATTGGTTGAAAAATAAAGCAGTTATTCACATTTGGAATATTTTGAGTAAAAGTGGGGGCGTGGTGCATATATCACGCTATCTCTTTCGCACGCACGCAGCGTTATGGTCGGTGACACCCGGTGACGTCACAGTCTGATATTACTATTATTTGACAATTACCATTTCTACCACATTGCGCCAATTTTGAAAATTGATTTTACGTTAGGTTTGGACGACATACATTTTTTTTTATAAATAAATAAAAAAATGTAGTCAACTAGCCTATTCGGAAGCTGAAAATGTGCCCGGTAAATGGCAGTAGGCCTGCTTCCAATTTTAAAACAAACTTAGGCTAATCTTCACATGATATCCTGTGATTATATATTATAACCAATCAATTAAAAAGAGACGAGTGTGTACCCACACAGAAGTATATAATATCCTATATTAGTTGCTATTAGCATCGCGTTAATATTATTCTTATAAGTATTAGGGAATGAAGAGTAAGCAGTCAAGAGAGTATCAAATATTTACTGGTTTGTTAAAAATTATATTGTCCTTTACAAATTCTTTACTCTCGTACGTCGTACTAACATCCCAAAGCTAAATAAACAAACATTGTGTTTTCACCACTCGAAACCGTTGATCGATTACGTGTGATTATTAGGAATGCAATCGCTTTCATTGTTTCTTGATAAGAGTTTTATATGACCCATAAGACTGTTCTAGAATGTAGAAATATGAATATAGGGGTACAAGATTTTACTTATCATTAATGACCCAAGACAAGACTAACCTACACATAGTGTTTTGTTGTATAACCGTTTTCAATAAACGATATCAATCTTCGATCCAATCCCGAGAATAAATCAATCAAAATAAGTCATTTGTAACTTTGTCATAAAACTTTGTTCTGGTTTGTCCATTTCCGCGATGGATCGATAGAATCGTCGTTCGTTTCGTCGTTCGTCGGTCGTTTAATAAAAACGGCGGCAACAGATAATTTTCTAGGTACCCTCTAATTCTGTCGTAGTGGGTTGCTGAAGTGTAAATTACACTATAGAGTCATTTAAACATGTTAATGGTTCATGGTTTATGAGTGATAGAGTGCGTAAACTATAATGATGGACATGTGTGGAGTGACAGAGGATGTTGTGATCAAAATTCAGCAGGGTATGCTAAGGTGGTTTGGGCATTTGGAGAGGATGGATGAAAGGGGACTGAGAAAGAGGATAAGGCGAGTGTGGATGGAAGGGCTAGTAGGGTCGACCGCACCGAAATTTCAAAAGTCAGATAAAATAAAATACTTTATTCATCACGTAGGCGAACATAGCTGCACTTATGATAAGTCAAGATACATTCAATTACTAATAATTATCATTACAAAAATCACTTATATAACTAAATAAATCAAGAACAACTATATGAAAAATAAATCAAGAAGCCAAGCTCGGGCTGGCAGGAAAGAGATTTTAAGAAAAAAAAAAAACTATGAATTTATTTTATTATAAAAAGTGGGAGGAACGCGTCGCGATCCTCACCGATGAGGACACTATAGGCCCTAGCCTAGCTAACCTACCAGATATCTGACGTTATGGGTAAAGCCTAGGTCAAAAGTAACCTGAACTGGCTGGGGTGTGCATGAAAAGATTGATGAAGGTGGAGGAAGCGGAAGAAGTGTGCCAGAATCGAGCAAAGTGGCAATCCATCGTCTCTGCCTACCCCTATGGGATAAAGGCGTGATACTATGTATGTATGAATGGTTCCAGTTAATCCATCGAGTGTCAAAACACACATCCTTCAATATCTATTTAGTCCAATGTTAATACTTTGTTCTCAGTACAAGTTATAATCATAATAAAGTACGTAATCGGCAAAAATAAACAAATATTTATCGTAACGACTTAGCTTGTGAATGTAATTAAGCATGCGATAATTTCTTTGCAAAAACAATATCAGTGACACATATATCCGGTACTTTATCTTTAAAAGATAGCAAACGATGGTGCTTGATGATCACCCATGAAGCGGCTGGCAGAAGACATTTTTATATCGAAAACATACGCCGAATCGAGCATAATATCTAATTTCTCATGGTGCCATTTAAAACGCTTTTTACTATGATTTTAAAAGTTACACAATCCATACACCATAACCATGCCATTGTTTGTGTACAAACATCATTTGATACAATATCGAACAATGGCTATCGACACGTAATCGACTCTATATCGATGTAGATAAGATTGCAGATGGAGCGTAGTGATAACGTAATTGAGTGGTTACAGGCACCTGGGACATGATACGCGGCAAGATCGAGGCGGTCACCGGCAGGAGCAAGTGCAAGGAAAAACAGAATAAGGTACATTTATCGTGCTATATTTGAGGAAGGAATAATTTGTATGAGAATCGTTTCTGTTATAAGGAAAGAAGGAAAATTTACAGACAAATTAATATTGGATTTCAACTTCTATTGTTATTAACAGAGATTATGAAAAGAAAGTGTTATTACTATGTAATTAGTATTTCCGTTTCTTGTTTGCATTGTATTAATAGCATCAAGCTGCGGCCTATGTCGATTTTAGATTATGTTAGAGGTCTTCAAATATTTTTCTTTGATTAGTGGTGAAGTTATAAGTTTTGTCCCTTTGACTGTCAAATAATTTTATGCGAAAAGACTGTCAAATAATTTTATAAAAGTGCAATTACATTTAAACACTGTTAATAACGTTGGAGGTGGCTCATAGGGGTAATTCACTAAAACGGACATTGGAAAGTAGACAATAGATTAAAATGTCTTAATTTTACGTCTTATGCCTGTTCTAATGTAGATATTCTGCTACGAACAAATGAAGATCTAACCTGCGGTGTACGTTTCAGGTGCCCGAGTCAGACGCTATCGCTGAGTTGGATTCTGTCATCGACAGCTATCATGGCAAAACTAGTGAGTATCGGATATTTTTAACAGGAAATTTTGTATAAATTAATAATTTTTATAATCTTATTTATACTAAATATCGTTATGAACAGCAAGATTTTGAATCGAAGGCTAATGTAATTAATATTAATTTACCTTTCCAGTAAAAGAAACCAGCAGCGTACTAAAGCGTTCGCGGAGAAAAAACAAAGACTCTCAAAATGACACCAAAAATGGTGGAACTTGGCCCAAAGCAAGGGCAAATTTTATCCTAGAGGAGAACTCAACAGGCACCATCGTGCAGCCTCGCTCGAGGAAGGAGAGACCCCCTTTATCGATACTTCTGAGTCCGCCCACGAAGCTGCCGCCCGAGCCGCAGCGGTCGAACACGAATCGGAATTCAAACCCGATACCTCTCGGACACGCTCCGCTCACCCAAGCTACCACTCCAGCAAGACATTCGGTATATAAATCCATAGAGTCGTCGCCAGCGATTGAGCATTTTCCGAAGCCAGCACCACTCGCCATCCACAACCCCTTCGCGTCCCCGAACAGCATGAACTTCGAGAAGATTCGAACGTTAGAGAAGGACAAGATGTCGATAAGTGATTACTCCGAACACGACATAACGCCGAACCGACTGAGTTTGGTGCTGAACCCGTCGGACGACTCGTTAGACTATCAGCCAGTGATACGGAACCGGACGAAAAGTCCGCACTCCTTAGACTTCATGGTCAACAAGGGACCCAGCTCTCTAGATTTTGTCACGCGCAAATCACCAAGCTCCCTGGAGCATTCGATAAAAAACCACCCCGGGAAGGACATACTCGACACGTATTATTCGACAAAAAAGTCTTCGTCGCCAAAGACAGTGAATAAGTACCCGTCGGACAGCGACAGCTTCGGCCCAGACAGTTTGAACAGTAATGCAAATTTTCCCATGACGGGGACGTTACCTTCCCAGTCTCGTCTCCAATCACAGTATTACAGAGGACCTTTCGTGAATTCGAACCCGCATACTTCAAGTCGGTACCCTCATTTGGCGAGTCCGACTAACATCCCGCAGAGTCAATCGGGCGAGAGCATTGGTACGAGCTACGACATGCACTCGTTCACATCTCACACACACAATATGTCGGATATACAGCCGGTACCGCGGATAAACCGGGCCGGCGATTACCACCATACGTACGAAGGCGGGACGTTTCCTAGAAAGAAAGAGAATCAGAGGTTTCGGATCCCTTCCAACCCAAGTGTGACGTCGAAGAACTCAGCGGGCAAGCTGAGTACGGGCTCGATCGAGAGAAGTTCCGAGAGGAACTCACCGATGCCGACATTTCATGTGGAAGTGTTGAGTCCGGGCAGGGGGGCGAAGCAGATGGCTCATAAGGGCACCAGGAACTCGATGCCCGAGTACTGCGGCTTGGGTTGGAACAAACCTTTACCTGGAGAGTTGAGACGAGTTCATATTGACAAGAGTCAGCAGCCTTTAGGAATACAGATTTACTGTCCGCCGAGCAGTGGAGGCGTGTTTGTATCCACCGTCAACGATAACTCGCTTGCGAGTCAAGTGGGCTTGCAAGTAGGAGACCAGTTGCTGGAAGTGTGTGGGATCAACATGCGATCAGCTACCTACACCCTGGCCGCGAGGGTGTTGCGACAAATCGGCAATTCGATAACAATGTTAGTGCAATACAGTCCGGAGAAGTACAAGGATGAAATTGAGGTCCCCGGGAGCTCGTCATCGGGAGAGAGTTCTCATGATGAGGAGGTTTCTTTGTCTGGTTCGCCGACGCCTAGGAATTCTCCGGGACCTCAGCAATCTCTGCGCATGGAAGCGCCTTCGACTGAAGTGTCAACGTTAAGACAGTCTCAAGCCAGTAAAGAACTGCCGAGGTTTTTGCTGATCGAGATGAGGAATTGTTCCGACTTGGGGATCAGCTTGGTTGGCGGGAACGCCGTGGGTATCTTCGTCCATAGTGTACAGATCGACTCACCGGCGTATAACGCTGGCCTGAGGACGGGGGACCAGATCTTGGAATACAACAACGTGGACCTGAGGCACGCTACAGCAGAACAGGCCGCCTTGGAGCTGGCAAAGCCGGCAGACAAGGTAAGCAGTATATCTAAAAGTTTGCAAGTTCTTACATTCAATGAAATAATTGGCTACACATTGATCTTTTCTTTTAATCTGTGGCTCCTTTTAACAATCACACCGGCTGTCATTTGTCAACTACTAATTTATGCTATTGTATCTCATGATACAACATAAATATTAAGAATAACAATTTGATCATTTATTTATCAATCCCACCAGGTAAGCGTCCTGGTCCGTCACGACCTGCAGCAGTACAACGAGATCAAGGACAAGCCCGGCGACGCGTTCTACATCCGCGCCGGGTTCGACCGCTGCGCCAAGATCACCTCCATCGGGATGGACACCATCGACGAGTATTCTCTGTGGTTCAGGAAGGATGAGGTGCTGTTCGTGGACAACACGCTGTTCAACGGCTCGCCGGGGCTGTGGCGTGCGTGGCAGCTCGACTGTAAGGGCATGAAGAGGCATTGGGGCACCATTCCTAGTAAATTCAAGTGAGTCTTTTATCCTTAACGGGGCAAGCAGATGCGTAACCCACTTTTCGCCATGTGTATTTCGTTTCATGATCTGATAAGGGGCGAGTCTATGGCCGTTGATTTAAATAATATAAAAAATATACAATTAATTTTTGTATTTGGCAATTGCCAGCTGTTTAAAGAGGGTTCTTTAATATTAAAATAAAAAATACTTTATTCATCACGTAGGCGAACATAGTTGCACTTATGATATGTCAAGATACATTCAATTAAAAATTATTATTACAAATAGTCACTTATATAACTAAAGACACATTTAAAGGGAGCAAAATCAATGAAAACTAAATATAAAGAAGCCAAGCTCGGGCTGGCAGGAAAGAGATAAAAAAAGAATATTTTTTATTAAAATTAATGGGAGGCACGCGTCGCGATCCTCACCGGTGAGGACACTACAGGCCCTAGCCTAGCTAACCTACCAGCCTTTCACTAGCTACCTAAGCGATGACTACCCGAAGAAGAAAGGCAGAAAGAAATTCCGGGCTTAATTTTTTGTCATCAATTGTCCATTGAATCTTTATATAATATTTTTTTTTTTAGTGGTGGTGGTGGTGGTGGTGGTTGTATTAGTGGCGGGTTTATTTAATTATTGTAATTTTTGAAATACTTGTTTGTGAGACATCAAATCAAAACCATCAAGCGATATTAGCTTATCAAATTCTTTTATTGGTTGAAAAAACATTTTGTTTCCCAAAACAGAGTAGAAGAGATACTGCGCCGTTCCATGGGTACGTTGGAGAGCGACGCCCAAAGACGCGCGTCAACTACGGCTCGGCGTTCGTTCTTCCGCCGCAAGAAGCACCGCGACAGCAAGGAGCTGGCGTCCTTCTCCAACACAGAGCTCGGCTGCTGGAGCGACTCCGGCACGCTGGCTGATGATGTGCCACTGCTGTCGTATCAGAGGGTCGAGAGGTTGCACTGTGAGTATCACATGATGTGACATTAGGTAGTAAACAATACAAAACACGAGCACATTTTTCATTGGTCAGTTTAATATTAGTCACTTGCTTTACGCGATTCGTTGCTCGTTGTCTTAGATATGGTTGTTGTCTTGCAACATATGCATTTCTAAAGTAGACATTTTATTTATGAATCAAAGTATTCAAAATGGACATTTGCTGTGATGATACACGGGACAATTTGTGTAATAAACTTGACAATTAATGTATGTCCATATCAACGTTTTTACGTGTAGACGTACGTACTTGCGTCCACGCGTGCGTATATAAGATAATTTTAAAGTGAAAAAATAGTCTTTAATGTATGTTAATATTATAAACAGGAAAGGCTTGATTTTTTGTTCGTTTGTTTGTAATGGATAAACTCAAAAATTATTGAACAGATTTTAAAAATTCTTTCATCAACATAAACCTACATTATCAGCGAGTAAAAATTGATACTTTTTATCCCTGGAAAACTTATTCACTGGATGGAGCCGTAGACAAAAGCTATTGTACAATAAAAATGTGTGTTCGTGTGAGTGCAGACGGCACGCAGCGTCCGGTGGTGGTGCTGGGCCCGCTGTGGGAGTGCGTGTGCGCGCGGCTGGTGTCGGACTGGCCGCACGTGTTCGGAGCCGTGCGCGCCGCCGCCGACCCGCGCGCCCGCCTCGACTGCGCGCATCTCGACTGCATCCCGCTGCAGGCCGTCAGGGACCTCGCCGACAAGGTACAAAATACTTCTCGAGCTTCCACCATCTTTATCAATCTTTTCATGCATTCCCGTTGGTTCATGGTTCTTTTGACCTGATCTGGCCGACAAGGTATAGGTCGGACAATCGAAGCTGGCCGTATGGCAATTAAAATTTTTCGCGACGCGATAACTTTGTGAGAACGTCTACCCTAAAAATTCAGAAGTAGTCTACATAATTAAAATCCGTCTCACGAAAGAAGTCTCGCAGACGCGGCGCCACAGTCATGCTATATAATGTTGCTAACCTTAAGGTGTCAGGCGTCCCGAAATCAATAAAAATTTACGGCATAATTAATTTGTAGTGATTATAAAAAAGTTAAACAAAAATGTTAACAATATTGCTGTATTCGAAAAATTTCAAAGAATCTACGTTACGCGGAATTTACGGTTACCGGGACGGGTTCACAATTTTATTTTACTCCAAACATTTTAATGCTTTGCAGCATTTCATAGTAATGGAGCAAGCTTGCAAAATCTTCGAAACATCGTATATAAAGTGGAATATTAATAATAGGGGCGAAAATCGAATAACTAGTTTTATTTCAGTATTTTATTTTAGCAGAATAGATCGGAAGATATGATAGTAAAATCGGTATATCGGGAGACTACAGACAAAATCGGTAGATCTCCCGATAAATCGGGAACTTTTGCAACACAACAAAACAACATGGCCGTTCTGTGACATTAGTCATAATTAGTTCCACATATTGCCGCGGGACTTCTTTAGTGAGACAGATTTTACAATTACTTATCATGTTCTCTATACACTTTATCAAAGAGTATCATACTTATGTAACATATTATATGTATTTGATTGTATTTGAATTAATATTGTAAAAATATACTGAAATAAAGAATATGATCTTGTGTCTTACATCAACACGACACAACGCTTTTACAATGTTGTATATTTCAGTTTATGAGCGTAGTGTTTAACGTTTTAAATCGCTTGGCAACCAAACGTAACCGATTACTGAAAAAATCGAAATTTTGGATGTAAACAAGAAAGTGAGTGTGTGTATATTAATGTACACACGTATTTTAAATAAAGTTCAATAAGTGTAACAAACCATAATATTTAAATTGTTACGCTTGTCGACAAAAGATGGCTCTGTACAGTTTCGACCTAATTACTACATGCGCGATGTCAAGATTCTTTTCGAAAAAGTGAAGCAAACCCTAATATTTAAACTGTTTACGCTTGTCGGTAATACATAGCTCTGTACAGTTTCATCTAATAACAACATCGCGATATCAAGATTCTCTTCGAAATAATGACCATAGAATACTTTAACGTTGGTAAACTTTCCCTTCGACAATAGATGACTCTGTACAGTTTCACCTAATTGCTTCACCGTGATGTCAAGATTCTTTTCGAAATAATGACCCTAGAAGACTTTGACTTTTGTAAACTTTCCTTCGACGATAGATGGCTCTGTACAGTAAACAGTTTCACTTAATTACTACATCTCGATGTCAAGACTCAAGATTCTCTTCAAAATAATGACCCTAGAAGACGGCGCCGTGACGGTCCAACATGTCAGAAAATGTGACAATTTCCGTGTGAAGATTTTTTAAAATTGAGTTCTCCCGTACGTCGATAAACAAATTACACTTCAAAAACACTGCAGATAGTTTAAAAAAAATATGTTTATTGTACATTTTACAGTTATAAATTTGAACAATCCGTTGTATATTTAAAAAAAAATTACACATTTTTTCATACTCACACAATAAAAACGAAGATCTCCAAAATGCACAATTAAACTGTTGCACTATATTTAACTTTTTATTTTCAGTACACGCTCGAAATTATTTCTTTGTACTGACTAATAACCAATTTAAACGTTATGAAAGGATAATCGTAATTTTTTTTCCGGGAAACCACAATAAATGACTAATAATATATATTGTAAGGAAAAGACTCCTGGGGGCTTAGAATTCGCATCGTGGTTTTAGTTCACATTCTAAGCCCCCTGATTACAATGTGTAAAATTTAATAATAATCTGACTCTATTTACATCCTATAATAAACTCCTTGAATAAAAAAATCGATTGCATTCAAGAATCGGTTATTTGGAGCAACCGGTTTTTTGTTTTCTTCCCTACACATAGTATTCCGTGAAGTGTCAATAAAATGTCATACCGGCCAGCTAAGATTGTCCGATCTATAATACATAAAAATGATTTGTTATAACAGATAATAGCTGATGGTAAAAAAAAAAACATTAATCTAAAATTTATTATTGCGATAGCAAGTTCGCAGAAAATATTATTACCTTTCTGCTTTGCTATTACGATGATTCTATAATCATTATATTTGCAATTTTTAGTATCTTTCTTTATTAAACCAATAGCACAGATACAAACTAATTTCATATAACCAAACTCTATACTTAAAAATCTTTTTTTATCATCATTCACAGGGCATCCACTGCATTCTAGAACTGAGCGTGACGAAAATAGAGAAGCTCCACAAACAGCAAATATACCCAATAGTGTTGTTCATAAAGTTCAAGTCGTTTAAGCAGATTAAAGAAGTGAAGGACACACGTTATCCTGCAGACAAAGTGTCGGCCAAGGCCGCCAAGGAGATGTACGAACATGGGCTTAAAGTAGAGAACGAATATAGGAATTATATTTCAGGTTAGTGTGGAAATTGGCTTAAAACAGTATTAAGATTTTGTTAATTTTTCTAAATAAATATAATACAAGAAACTTCCGAGCCAACAATGCATAGACAAAACAAACATTTGTGACGGTGCGAGGATTGATGCCAATACCTGTAAAGGTATAGCTTGTAAAGGCTCCCGCTCTGCGCCACGGTATCTAAATATCATAGAATTTATTTCTCGATTTGTATAACTCGTTATTAATCCAAATTTTCCCTGTTTGCAGCTGAAATACCGGCTGGCGTGAACATAGCGTACATGTGCACACAAATCAAGGAGGCGGTGGAAGAGGAGCAGAACAAGACCCTGTGGGTGCCATCGGTGCAGGCCTGACCCCTGCCCCCCACGCCGCCGCGACACAAGTCCGTCACCTTCTGCACGCACTGTAAGTACGACGACAAACACATCTACAGCTCCGACGTGGACGTCAGGTACTACTCCGACCCTGGACGCGAGATGGACAAGAAGCCTAAGGTCAAAAAGAAGAAGGAAATCAAGACAGACTCCACGGATAGCGACCTCAAGTATTACTCGGAGCCGGACGCGAAGAACTACTTCGAAATCGACTATGAGTTTCTCAAGGAGCTGCGTAGGATCGCCAGAAATAACTGCCCCAAATGCAGGAGAAAGCGGTCGAGGAAAGATAAAGATAAGAAAACGAAGCCCACCAGGAGTTCAAGAATGAAGGAGAACTATGTTTTCTGTAACGGCAGATATCATAGCGACAAAGAACACTGTCAGAGATGCTGTCGCATTTGCACCCGATCGACTGACACTTTGGATTCGATCGAGGATGATCAGTACTCGCTAATATCGAAGAGTTACAGTCAACCGACATCGTCACGGTCTAAGTCAACACCTTCGAAGTACAGAGAACGCAAAAACTCTATACAATCGAACAAATCGGTGTCGTTCCTCGAGTCAAGCAACGACGAGTCGATAAAGGACGAGCCAAACTACACCGCCAAGAGTTTCACGAACGATTTGAAGAAGTTTCTGTTGCGGCCGTCGAACCCGCGGCTCAGTCTGCGCGATAAGTTCATAACAAGCTTCAAACAGGAACTGGAGGCAACCAAGAAGTCGCCCAAACTCAAAGCGATCAAGGGTCTGTGGAAGTCTTACTGATTAAGGATGAGTTGGTTACAGGGGTAGAAAATTAAATTTTATACTGGCAACACTAAACGGTGTTACAATGTAAAAATCATTACAGCTTGGTAACTTCTACTCTTTGTAAACCACTGAAATGTTCTGAAGTTTCAAATTTTATTATAACCCGTTTTGTTCTTGTTCTATTTTGGTGCTTTATAGTTTGAATGTTATCTTTTTTCTGTATGAAGAAAAAAAACGTAAGTGTTCAGAATTGGTCTAAAAATACTATGTAATGTAAAAAAATAGATTTCGGTGCTAACGAGCTGAAAGTTTTACAATTTATACATTATATCATCTATATTATACATCTCCTTTTACTTCTAGTAATATATGTATATACGATTTTATGTGCAATAGTTTGTGAAAATATAAAAGCCTAACGATATCGTAGTTTTTGTAGTTGACGTTTGAAAGCGACCAGTCGCTGTCAAATGTTACATTGACAGTAATCGATTGTCTTTATTAATAAATTGTCTTTAATAATATGCAGTGATACAGGGTATTAATTGTGTTATAGAAAATTTAAGACTTTAGTATTTGGTTTCAGATGATCTTTTATAAAGCTCTTAATTGATCAGGCATTTATTTTCTTCTATATTTTATATTTGACTCTAATACAGCACTTCCCTTTTTCTTTGTGAGTATCGGGAAACGCAATAAAGTTCAGAAAATATTGATATGGAACAATTTTTATATCTACACATATTTTTACCCTGTATAACGGTAAAAAAATATAGTTAGTAGTATGGGGTGCCAATAGCCTTTATAGTAAATATATAACGTTTTGAATGTCAAACTTAATACATAAATATCAAGATATCTATAATAATTTGACATCATACCATGAAATTAATTATATATTAGAGAGTTAGAAGTAGAAATTCGTGTCTGTCAAGATTGTTTACAATTTTTGGCGTATGTAGTTTCGGGGTAATTTTGGTCCTTCGAGCAGGATAAAAGAAAATTATGAACTATAATAAAATGTCCTTTGTCATTGAAATAAGGTTGCAAGTTGTGTGTTGTAAATTAAAGGCCAGCAACATACCACCTATTCATACGGTGTTATGAATATATTTACGATAAATATGAAAACACCATCATTGCCACATTAGCCCCCCAAATATAATGAATACTACAATGTGCACAATAGGTGAACAGTCTTGACAGAGCCACATAGAGGACCCGTAGTAACGCATGCGTCCCTCGCACATCCTGATATCAACCATAGTCTCCTAGGAGTGCCGCCTTTTCGTAGATATTTTACACATATACATCGGTAGGTAAATATATAATGTGTTTTATATAGCAGTTTTATAATGCATGGTAATTTAGGGTACCTTTGTTGGAAATTTGCGAGTGTAACGCAATATTGGTTTCTGTTATTCGATGTTATTTTGTAGGAACCTCCGACATTAATCTTAAAGGTCATTATAGCTTGAACAGAAAATTAAAAGACCTCGTCACGTTGCGGTGAAAAATGGAACTAATTTCTTGTAATGAAAAAATCGAAACTGTAAAAGTTTTTATTTCCGTTTTTATTTTCTTGATCAGACTATGAAAGTATTCTGATGACTTTGTATTCCTGTTTAAACTTGATCTGTAACGTATCGGTCTCTCATAACTCAATACTCGCGAATCGCCAGTGTCAAAGGAACCAAAGAGTAGGGAAAATGTATATTCTAACTTAAACTTCGAATTGTATTCGTTTGAATGTCGCATTAGGACTATTGTACCTTTAGACATTAGTGAAGCAGGACATTACATCGAGAGATACCTAAGCTGATCTTTTATGAATGTCTGATTTATTTATTGTACCACATATGACCGTCAAACGTGGTATATAAATTCAATGGGTCTATATTATCTACCTCCCCTTAAATTAAAGGGGTTCTATGAAGCGTGATGTCGCAACTACAAAATGAGTCGATGTCGTAATTATAAATTCAACTTGTAACCGTGCTGGAGCACTTTGAAATTAGGGGAAGTATGACGATTGGTATGAAATGGCTATTTTAGGTTACAACAGCGGAAACATGTATAAAACCCTAAGTTCATAAGATCTTTTTTGTGTCGTGAACTTACTGGCGATGTTTTTCTTTGACAGACTGCGTAGATTATTCGGAAGTTTTCAAGCAAGATCACTCTAGTTGACTTGAGCGCCATGAGCTATTCAATATGACCAAGATATTTCTTTTTCCATGTCAGATAATTTAGTAATGTGACCTAAATTAGATTAGATATTTAATTGTCCCAGGGACTGCATGGATAGTTTACCCTAAAGCTATGGTCCGCTGAATAAAGTTAATGATAAAAATTGGCATATACTATAATTACTATGAGATACGAATTAGAAATGATTTTATAGTTGATAAAGTTACAGCAAAACTGGCTGAGATCTATAAAAAACTTAAATTAACTTCCAAGTAAAAAAAACTTAATATTTTATTAGATACATGCGGTTGTTTTTTTTAAATCGATAGGGTAATAATATTCATTAAATAATTCAATTTATCGATATTGAAAAGAACATCGCATGTTATAATTTTGTGTAATAAGTTCAATAAGTTGATCTCAGTCTTATTTTGATATTGGAATAGCGCAGTTAGCTCCCAGTTAAACGGTAGATACGAAATTTGAGACTGTAGTTGTAGATTTAGATATTCGAGATGAGGCCGTCTGTAGTTTGACTTAATTCTTAAAAAAGGTACTAAAAATTGAGAGAATTTTCATCGTCGTAGATACAGTGCGTTGTTTTTTTAACAACTTAGTACATAACTTGTGCGAGCACAGACTAAGGTGCCAAAATACTGTCGGTTTAGTTTATAAAACTTTTACCTGTTTTTACTTAACTTCTCTTCAAGGGGACACCTAGAAGTGAATATACAAAATATCTCAATTTTGCACCGCTTTCATGTCGAGGGATAAAAGGCTTTTTGTTTTTACCCATCGTTACCGTGTCAGCCCATATTTAATCATCAATCAATACGATATCGACAAGTGCAAAGTAAAGAGAGAGCTCCCTTAGAGTTCTTTTGGAGATAACTATTTTTACTTTGCACCGGTCGATATGATATGGTTCGCTTAAATTAAGGGATAGTGGCTAAAAACGGGCAAAATAACGTTTCGTAAGTAAATTATATGTTTGTGTATATGTATTTTATGATATGTGACGTAATACTAAAAGCTAAAATTTAATTTTATGCTATGTCTAATATTTAAAATATTATGACATGACTAAGCAAATTGGAAACTAGACTTTTTAGAATTGTTTTATTGTGTGTGCCGAGGTAGATACTTTAACGTTCTTTGTCGCAAACAATTTTAATAATATTTGCGTTAATAACGCATCCACAAACATCTTTAAGAAATAATATAGATGCAGGCCTGTATTCAGATTAAATTGTTGGGGGTCAAGTTCCCAGTAATTAACCCAATTTACATTGGAAAGATGAAGAGATTTGTTTCTCTATAATGAATACATGCCTATATTTATAAATGAACAACGGTGATAATTAAACAATATCATAATATATTTAATAAAATAGATCCTAAGGGTCCTGTCATACTGCGGAATAATTTCTAATTGTAATTTATATTTGTAAATAACTAAGGCATAGATAATTAATGAAATCGAGAGAGAGAGAGCTCTTTTATCACATATCTTTGAATATTCCTGCACATGTGAAAAGCAATATTTATAGGATTTACAATAGATTTTTCTTATTCCTTCAGTGTGACCGGACTCCTAGTCCTAAGATTTTTTTAATCTTAAGTAAATGACCTATACTTCACAATTAATATTTTTGAATTGTAGACGAATAATAAGAGAAATGAATAAAATATTAAAGGAACGTATATGGGGCTGTCGATCTAAAGCAATATACTAAAAATTTAAAATATGTTTTATTTTGTCTAATAATTGTATTCTATAGTGATATCGATGCGTTGTATTTATAATTTTTTTTGCATGGATAATTTCCAGTGAACTAAATATAAAGATGCTTAAATGTTATCCAACACACTTTCTGTGTAACCATTTTTTCTATACGTATACACAAATGCTAGATTTATTATTAGTAACAAAGTCGACAGCCTTAGTGAAAGTCGTGGACTAAGTTGAAAAAAAGTATAACGCTGCTCCCGATATTGACAAGCGATCTCATTGATATTAACGTGTGATGAGGCTTTTATTATTGATTTTTTATAAAAGATAAAATAAACAGCACATTTTTTTATTTAGGTTTAAGGCATTTTGTACAGAGATTACTGTTTCAGCGCTGCAACGCTTTGCATTTCAGTTATTTTAGCTTTTTATAGTGCTTTTTTAAATTAATTTAGTAAATTGATAGTTTAAATTTTTCTCTTGCAGTTATTGTGAGTTCTAATAAAAATAGGGTTTGTTATGTCGTTACATAAAGCGACATTTTTGACTTGATGACTCCTAGTTGTGGCCTAGTGGACGTTTAATATCGTTTGCGAAGCTAATCTTGTTCCTATTATTGTTATTAAAAGTTTGTCCATAAATCTGATATCAAAATATCTCTTTAAATTTATTTTATTCGGAGAACTATTAATTATACACAGATTATGTCAGTTTAGACCTTAGTCACAGTGATGAAAGGTTAATATTCCTTCGTATCCATCGTGTAGTTCAGATGTTTCTGTCCACCCTTTCCTACGACATAACCAGCCCAACCATAGTGAATAATAGTTACCATAATATTATCGTTTTTAAACTACATTGCACAAAAGAACAGTTCAACGTGTTTTTTTATTACTTTTTTTTTGCAAATGAAAAATTAGCTGTAGGTTAAAATGATTTTGATCTGATGTTATATTTAAGTTTTCATTTAAACCGGTTGCTGATATCTTTACTATACGACGCTGGGTGAGAGAGAGCAGGCGTGTACTCAGAAATGGGTTGGGAAGTTTTTTCCCACGTTTTTTTTACATTGTTTAGCTAAAAGTTTTTACAGATGTAACTTATTTACAAAAAAAATACCACAAAAACAGCGTCTGCACTCTTGTGTCCACATTACATGAGCTATTATCTTCATAGTATATAAAATACATAGATTGTAACAAAGAGTTTTAACATTTCAGTTATTTTGTTTTTCACGCGTGCCTTTGTTCGGCCGTTTACTAAGTTTTATTGTAGGTAAAATGTTAGGTGCATATTTTTCTTCTATTTCTGAGACACAAATAGTATATTTTAAACGGTTGATGGAGTTCTAAAATTATTGAATAATAAGTATTCAATTTTATTAGTAAAAAACTAATTTGACATCAAAATTAATGACTATGAACTCATTTTTTAATCAGTTAGAATTCTAAATAATAATTTAGTGATGGTAATATTCATTGAACATTTTATGATTTATAAATACAATGGGTTGTTATTGTGCAGTGTTAGAACTTCATCAAAATCTTTTAACCTGTTATTGTAGTTTCTGTTTGCGTCGTATGTTTTCAGAAAATTCCTTGTTATCTTCAGGCCCTTTTTCTGAAGAGATGGCTGAAGTAGGTATATTCAGATAGGTGTGTGAGGCAAAATACCTTTGTGTCACAGTATGCCGTATGGTAGAAAACTCATGGAAATTTAGTTAATTTGGTGCTCATTAGGGACCCGAGTACGCCCCATGTTTTGTAACTTGAGACTACGTTGTATTAAAATATATCTTGAATGCAATTTGTTAAAATGGAATCGTTAAGTGAAATCTATGTTAATTTTTCACAAAACATGTGGGAGCTGTATAGTACAGTCGCCAGCTATGAACTAGTATGAAGTGTGATCTTATGGTTTTGTATTTTCCAAGTATTTGAAAATTATTAGCGTAGGAAAAAGGACGTGAAGATGTGTTTTATTCTTATATAAATATAATTGTAAATTTATAATTAATATTAGATATGTTATTCGAAGGAAAACGACAATAATAAATCAGTATTTAAATTATTATTTTCCTTTCTTGTAATATTTGTTTTGGAGAATATATTTATGTGTTGATGTTTGATTATTTTTCTGTATATGTATATGATATTATATTTGTTTTAATTTTTAAGCGTCATATGTATATCTTACGGCCAAATAGGTACAGTAAGCCACCATGGAGTAACGTATCAACGAATTGTTTATAATGTATTAGAATTTCGCAAAATCACATTAAATTTTACAATTTTTCTTCACGTGTGTGTGAAATTCAATATTTTGGGTTGTTCAGGGGATATTCGTAGAAAATTAAAAGCGGTCCATACCGAGGGCTTTAAAAGTAATTCGATAGACACACGTCACGAGAACTGAAATGTTTAATTTAATGACTACAGTATAGAATGAAGCAATAAATTAATATACAAAATGATTAGATATCAGACTTTTATTTTATTTCTAAAACGTCGTCGTAAACGTTCTAAAACGTTTTATTTCTTTCTGAAACGTCGTCTGGACTTAGATATAGATCTATGGATAGCTCAGTCTGTTTCATTCCACTCATCACCAGAATTGCTTGGTGACCACCCCAAGGCTTTTGGGGCAGCCTAAGAATCATCCATTAATTACGTGATGTTATTTTGCAACTTTTTAACCCCCCCTGGTGTTGTGTGGTGTGGTGTGGTTTTAAACTACCCCCTACCCAAGATCGTATATTTTTAGTACATTAGCACCTACTGGAAAATAACTAGCTACACCAATGATCGGTGTATGAAAACATCGTGAGAAAACCTACATACCAAAACAATGGGTCATATGTCGAAAAAAACTGGTAAAATATACGAAAGTTAATGAGTCAGCAAAAGTACGCGAAATGATGGTAGATAAGTACTATTATTTTTGCAATGGGTATAAAAACTGTTGAGCTTTTTGTGTGTTGACGTCATACTGCGTGTAACGGTATGTCGATCAACTCGTTCATCAATGTAAGTTAGTGTTTAGACCAGGTCATTTTGTTTTGCCTATGATTATACATTTTAAGTCTTACTAGGAGAATCATAAGTTGCATCAGTTCAAATCCACCAATATCGGTCAGCTCATATTTATATAGCTTTGGATGGCAGCCTATTGCTAAAATAGTTGAATTCATTGTAGGTAATATTTTCTTAAAGCTATTAAATTATTTTGGTTTGTGCTTGTGTGGTGGTTGTGTTTACATTTGGATAATGCGGCTAAACTTGGAAAGCGACAGCGCAGCTGTGGTGGCGTCATCCGGCGCAACGTGTTTTGGGTCACGCCAATGAAAATTCTAGATTAAAGTGAAAACATACTTGTGAACTGAGAAATAATGATGCTTTAATTCTATTCTACTATAGCAATAGCTGCTGTCATAATTACGTTCTGCATTTTAAACATTTCTAATCAAGATTGAACGGGGTGTAGGGCCTAGAAAGCCGATCTTCATTAAGGGCAAACATGAGAAACTATGCGTAAAGTTCATTAAGTAAACATTTGCATGCGCGTTAAGCGCCGGAGAACTAACATCGATCGAGGGAACGATTATGTCTATTAAAACTGTAGTGGTTTTACAGTTTTGCGTTATTAAATTAATCATAACCTGCAGTAGAACACGACCTGCAATACCAATTAGAGAAAGTCTTCTAAAAGTACAAAAAAAAATACAAATTTCACAGACGTACAAGATACTTAAATCATTGGGTTGTTTTGTTTTATTTTCATGGCCGAGATAATGCGGCCTCGTGAAGGTAATGCGAACGCGCGTGAAATGAAACGTAATCGCCAGTTGGAGCCTCGACATCGCGCATGCGCTGCGATGAAAATGGCCGTTGATATTACGCGGGAATTAAATAAAAGTGTTTATTTACGTAATTTAAATTTACTTATATTAAGAAAATAATTAGATCTATTGACATTTCCAAACCAAAGATATTTTTAATGTTGCAATTATGTAATATGTAAAATGTGCACAAAAGCGAATTGTATAAAATATGTAGTGATTTTTTTTGTGTTTATAATTTTGTGTGATGGTAAAGTTATAAAAAGTGGTAAAACTAAACATAAAAGGAAATTTGACAGTGTACATCGTGTTTGGCATAATGATGTGGCGGATATAAAACATAAAAATTCGTCATCGTTTGGTGAAGGGAGAGGATTTTTCTTCCATGGTAGGTGATTAGATCAATAATTATTAATCTATAATTTAATTGTGTCGTTAAGCTGCTGTTCCCAGTAGGATGGCTTCACTTTTAATAAATACTAACTCCGACAGTTTGCTGACGGACATTCGAATCTAAGTGATAACAAGTTCTGTCAGTATACAGGAGACTATAGCAAGGATCACTCCTTTATCCCCGAAATGGTAGGCAGAGGTGCAACCAAGGCACCCACTTTTCGCCTTGTGTTCCGTCGCATGATGTGATATAGGAGACTATCACAATCAGACAATTTGGCGTTTTGAAATAAAAACTTATTGATAATTTCATATTTAATTCCTTGTCGAACCTATGACCACTGGTTACGAAACCCAAGTTTGCTACCACTAGACCGTTGAGACGCTTCATTCCAAAATATGAAGTGCGCAATTTTGGCCTAAGTGTGACCTAAGTAACATGGATTACGCAGATCATAATATCTGCGTAATGCTATAATGAATAATTTGTCAAAGTTGCAAATACATACTTGAATGCATAACATTACCTAATTTATTATTATTACTAGCTTTTGCCTGCAGCTTCACTCGCGTGAAAGTGTTTTTCCGGGATAAAAGTCCCGCTATATTTCTCCCGGGATAAAAAGCCTAAAACATTCCCGGTGTCTCAAACAATCTCCTATCTATATTGAGTGTATCACGAACAGAGTCGGCGCGCGCGTTTTAGTAAATAAAAATAGGTAAGTACCTACTATGTAAGAATATTTATTTTTTCTGTTTTTCATTCACGGTTTCGATTTATTTACCATTTTTATCGTATTCATCTACTTTTTAACATTAGTTCTATAGGATATTTCGTATTTTAACAATTAACATATTTGCAAAAATTTCACTTTCGCGGCATTACCCGTCGCATTACCTAGTAAAAATACTTTTTGTGTCAAATGTCTTATTTAAAAAACAAGTTCATATCTTGTTGCCGGAACCTGTTGGTACGTTCGTCTCGACTTTTGGATACCTCTTGATTCTTACTATGCTTTTCGGTGGTTAGGTAAGCGACATAGTTCGGAAAGTACATACCTTAAGCTCAAGTAGTGGAAGTCCCAGATTCGACTTTCATGCATCATTGTACGTCATGGATGATAATTTATTATTTTGTAATGCGACTATGATTTTATCTCATAACGGAGAATTGTAACAAAATAAAATCTATCTTCGTAAGCTATCATTACGTGACAAAATATTCTATTCTGTTGGACATATAAGTTTATACACTGCGATATCCTTTAAACTGGATTCATTTGCTGGAATCCCAATCTAGAGCATCATTTAATGTAAGAAAAATTTTATAAGTGCAAACTAATGTTATAAAGTCGTAAAAATCTCATTAATCTCGTCCAGTCTGCGAACTAACGCTACTCAGTGTTTTAGTAATTAGTATAGGAAATGTTACTTATTCATAGTAATAAATGCGAAGTGTTTTGTTTGTTTATCCAAACATAGCTTTGGCTCGCGGCTCCGCCTCGGTGAAAACGTTTTTCCAGGATAAAAATATTTTCCCGGGATAAGAGTAGCCTATTGCACTCAGGAGTATTGTAGCTTCCCATTAGTGAAAGAATTTTCAAAATCGGTTCTAAATTCCTGAGATTAGCGCTTTCAACCGAACAAACTCTTAAGCTTTATAATATTACTAGCTTTTGCCCGCGGCTCCGCCCGCATTAAAAAGTTTTTCCGGGATAAAAGTCCCGGTTTATATTTTCCCGGGATAAAAAGGAGCCTATGTGTTAATCCAGGATATGAGCTACCCGTGTGCCAAATTTCATCAAAATCCGTTCAGTAGTTTTTGCGTGAAAGAGTAACAAACATCCATACATCCAAACATCCAAACATCCAGACATCCATACATACTTACAAACTTTCGCCTTTATAATATTAGTAAGATTAGGTATAGGCATGATATATTATTTATGATACAGTTTATGAGCCAGAGCTTGTCAAATTAATTTTTATTCAGAAGAAACATATGGGCGTTGTTGGTGTAGATTCTGGACGGGAGTCACGCGGACGAAGCCGCGAGGAAAAGCTGTTTTAAATATTATATTTTTAATACTAAATACTTCTTAGAAATCAACGGTGAAAAGTATTGATAGCCATTTGCCAGTACAATTATAAGTAGGTATCTACTGTTGAGTGGATTTTCATATTATTATATAAATTATATCTTGTAGTCGATATGTTTGTAATTTACTTCTACAACATAGCTAAGTTAGAAGTTCGATTTCTGAGTGGGACATTTCTGGACATTCATTTCTACATTTTGGGTTAAATCACGATGCTGTGGTAATGTCCAAGAACTTTTTCTTTCTGTTATTATAATTATTACTTTATAATGAATAGTAGCGATAACCTAGTTCAGATTTGGGAATGAAACGGTTTTCCGTGGCTGAAATCCGCTGGTTCAAAACCCGAGACAGGCATATCTGACATTTCGGTGTAACGTTGTTATGTATTGCTCGGTTTTACACTTTGTAATTTAAAAAAATTCCACCCAGACTGCTTTTCGATGTTAACAGCTTTTTCAATGCCCAACTATTAGGTGTTTGTTTTGCCTATGTTAATAAGGGCCTTTGTTTTGGTTACTCCATGAACAGCATAATTAATGTAAAGAGACGACCTGGCTTTTATATCGTTTATTATAAAGGCATTTATGGTAATATTTGCTAGAATCATATTATGTGACATACCTAGTTTATCGTCCAATACCATTTCAATAACATGTGTTATGAACAAAATAAGTAAAGTAGAGTTCTTGCGCTATCTCCAGGCCAAAACAATTTAGGGAAATTCAAATAAATAATCTATTCCTACATTGAAGACTGGAAACACATATATAATCCTCTAGTATTTTGATTGTTTATGGCCGTTATTTACCAAGTAACATATTGTCAACAAGTATAAGTGTAAGTAGATGAAAACCTAAGTACTTCAAAAACGTATCACGAACAAAATGTATGATCATTAGAAACAATTACTATAGGTTTTATCTTAGAACGATTTACTGGATAACACAATGCAAAAATCCATTCAGTTTATTTAATCAACGTCAAAAAACATAATGAATTAGTTGTTATTGGAGCAATTCAATACAGAGCTGATGGTTTTGATCTTGCTTTCAAAGTAAATACATCGAAGATGATCCGTTTCGGAGCAAACAAACAAGTAAACATGTATCTGAAGTCGTTTTTGGGTACCGGTTTTGCGACATTGAAAGTAGGGCTTATGTGAACACCATATTAGTCAATTTAGCTCAAATAATCAATTGATTTTATTGGGTTGAAAGTGTAATGAATGTTTGAGAATCGTGGAAAGTTAAGATTTGTTTTGTCCACCACGCGCAATGTGCAGCGTAATTGTACGCGCACTTTCGTTTGATTATAATAATTTGTCGTTACATTGGTCAAGTCATTATTTAGTTCGAGTTGTTTGACTGTGAACTTTGTAAGTGTTCTTAAGAATCATTGGGTAATGAATACTTATTTTATCAGTTTGTGACGTGTGATACTTGTTGTCAGTATCAATATTTTTTTTGAATATTTTGAACTGTTGATTTTGTCTCGTATGAAATGCCTATTTCGACATATTGTTTGAAACATTCCACACTTAGGTACTTGATCATTAGAAGTTTTATTAGCGTCGCGTGCAACGAAGACTTTAAATGTTTTCACATCGAGGCATAGAGGAAGGCTTAATTTATTGTAGGTAGTTACATTGTCTAGGAAACCAGTCATGCTATGCCAGTGAATCAACTTAATTACGATCCAGATTGTCAGGTATCTCGAGGATCATCAGAATAGTCCACGTCTGCCTTGACAGGATGTGCCCCTGCTGACCCCAGAACGTGTCTCGAACAAGCCTCGACGACGTTTTTTTTATACCATGAGTACGATCTTTATCTTAGCGAATAAAAATTGAATACACTACACTCTGTATGAATGATTCGGACGGAGATGTTATTGTGCTGTTTTATCAATTTACAATTGTTTTTTATTCATGCACGTCGATGTGACTCCACGGCACTTAATGGTAAGTGGAGTAGGATCCTGATAATGTCGATTCGATTTGAAGATTACTCCTTTATTACTCAATAGCTTTTGCTCACGACTCCGCCCACGTGAAAGAGTTTTTCCGGGATAAAAGTCCCGCTTTACATCTTCCCGGGATAAAACGTAACCTATGTCCTTTCTCAGGCTCTAGACTATCCGTGTACCTGTAAATTACGGTGTAAATTTCATTTAAATCGGTTCAGTAGTTTTCGCCTGAAAGCGCACCAACAGAGTTACTTTCGCAGTTACAATAATATTAGCAAGGATGAGACGAAAGTTCCAAGAGATTTTTCTTATGATCATTGTTAGTTCAATACTCAGAATCCTCGTATTGAGGTTTCGAGGACCCCATTGTAATTTCACTTTATACGAAACTATACTTGAAACCGATGGGCTGTACAATAAACATGATTACAGTTATGGAGAGGACACGTGAATCCATGTCTTTTTACTTTATTGCCACGAAATGACAGTGAAAGTATGTAATTTGGGTTTTTATTAATGTCTGGAGAAATGCACCTGGCACGTTATGGCGTATAAACAAAATAATGATAAATTATCTACTGAAGAATAATGCCGAAAGTCAGCAGCGTTTGGGATTAATATCTTATCATCTGCTTTGTGAATTGTGATCGCACAGACTGTGAAAGTTTAATAGGCTAGCTGGGCTATCGTTTGTGTATTTTTGTATTCGTTCGGTAAGTCATCACGACGCATTCTGTAGCGACGGCGTATATAAGTTTTTCCTTCAATATTTCCATTGATGAGAAGTATAACTCGCGCATTGTCACAATAATGCCGGCCTATAATATCTAAAGTGGTCCTAGTTCCCGTCGCAAGAATAGAATCAATTTATCCGCACGATCTGACCCGGTCAGCGGAAGTCTATTTCCAATTCAGTCTTAGCTCTTTAGAATGTGTTATTATCAGACATTGAGGAAACCTGAACATCGAAAACCACTTCACGTTAGAATAAGTTATTTTCGATAAACAATTTGAAATCGTTTCAAGTTGTGCGGCTGCGCAGTCAATTCTCTAATAATTTATCATTAAGTCCGGTAGCGCACTTGTTCGTTTTTTTTTATTGCATTGAATGACGAGGCGAGCATGTCGTTCGTCTGATGGTAAGCGATACGACCACCCATAAACAGTAGCAACACCATTCAGCACCTTGAGTTACAAAGTGCTGTGTGGCATTCCACTGCGCCCGTCATCCTGAGTAATAAGATGTTAAGTCTTGTTATGTCCAGTAGTTACACTGGCTACAATTTCCTTCAAACTGAAACACTACAGTGTATGCACACTGCTGCTTCGCGGTAGAAATAGACATTGCGGTGGTACCCACCCAGACGGACTCTTACATATGAGAGACCTACCATCAGTAACGCGAACTATTTAAGAAAAAAAGGTACACAAATCCAAATTATATTATTAATAAACAAACAAAAAATAAAGCTTTACATTAGAACAATATTCCCAACAAAAATACTTATACTATTCACAACAGTACGTAAACAAGGAGAATGACCATATCAGAGCCTTTTGTGCGGTGGCTTAGCTGAGGAGATGACAGGTAGACGCAAAGCGGTCTCCGGCCATCGCTTCCCCCCAGATTTCCCGGCTTTATCGTACATTTACGCCTCCAGCGTTATCAAAGGAGTCTTTATAACCGCTTTTGTGTCTGATACTTGCAAAGTGTTTTGGTTTGCGTTGAGTTGAACCAAGGGAATAGTGAGTTAGAGATTGTGTTTTATGTAACCGAATGATGAGACCGAAGATTTTAAATTTATCGTTATAATAAAATGCTATCAGTCTAATGTCTCAAGGTTTGACGACTGCAGTAGTAGTCATTCTAAATTCTTGTTGGAGTTGCTATTGTTTTCGGCAGATTGGCACCAGCTTTATCTACTCGTCAAGTTGTTCATAAGAAACAGTGTTGTTTGTACATTTGCGGATCTTAACATCTTAACTATATTCATTTTAAACAATCTTGAATCGTAATTTGAGAATATCCGATATCAGAGAGGAGTTAGAGTTGAGTTGAGTTGAACTCTGTCTGTGATACTGAGCTGGAAGTTACTTCAGTTGAAAGTGAATCCCAATTGATGCGGATTCACTCAACTTAATGCTAATGTGTGTTTGGCTCAAATTACAAAATAATGTTGTAAATTTTGTTCGGGAAGCCACGAAGAGCGAAATTATGCTATAATTGCGTAGCATATTCTAATAGATATTTTATCATTGTTTTTGGTAGGAACACTTTGTTTCATGGCAAGTTTATGAACTACATACATATGTCATCTCTTGTAGGTAGATACATAAAGGTTTTAACGAATTATTGTTTTTTTTATCCGCAATTGTGATTCTTGCTATTATTTATTAATGTTCACGTTTATTCACGCGGACCTCAACTTAACTTAAAAAGTTAAACTAACTCTATAATATAGTAAAAAGAAAGTCTGGAAATCGATTGTGAAATTTTCTGTCGGAGAAAGTCTATTGTACTATAAATTATTAAGCTTTTGCTCGCGGTTTCGCCCGCATGAAATAGTTTCTCCGCGATAGAAGCCCATATCCTTCCCAGGGTTTCAAACTGTCTTCATACCAAATTTCATCGAAATCCATTCAGTAGTTTTTGAGTTCATCACGTTCCGACACATAAACATTGTTTTGTAATAATCTTTAAGGATTTATGCTGTATTTGTATAACATAAGTAGTATTCCTTTATTAATTTAGTGGACTAAAATGCGTAGGCTACAACTAAAGTAGCGTGCATGACAAACTAGATTATATAAACCAATTTCACTTTTGTTAGAACACACTTTTCTTTATTACAATGCACCGTGACAGCGAAAATGCGAGGTTACAATGCGTGAACACTTATTACGTGTTAGACCAACGGCGAAGAAAGAGGTGTTATTGCTTCCGTACAGCGGTCGATACACTGAGAGGAAAGGCGATGAGATTTGAGATGTTTGATTAATATATTTTCAGGATTTTCATGTGTTGAAAGTGTGGTTGGTCCTGAAACGAAAGCTGGTTAAACCGTTGTGGTCAGGTATGAGAGATGAGGTTTGCTTGCTTCTAGTGAACATTCAACGTATGGTTTTAGTATAAATCTATAAATATAAATGTAAGTAGCAACATCTGATATGTTATACCCACTTCTTATTATAATGCTATTTATAATACACACACACTCACGCCTTTTATCCCTGAAGAGGGAGGTCGGCAGAGGTGCAACTAATGCACCCACTTTTTGCCGTGCTATTTATAATAGCTATATTGTAATGCTTAAATTACTCAAACTCAATAAAGCGAGCGAATTACTCATCTCCTAATATTGAAAACGAATACATAGGTATCACGCCTTTAACCCCGAAGAGGTAGGCAGAGGTTTTACTATGGCAACCACTGGATGTTGTGCCTGATTTGGCACGCCCATCGCCATAACACAACTTCCAGATTCCGTACTAATACTAAACAGAAAATCCAATGAGTAGCACTTTTTCCGACCTGGGATTCGAGCCCGGGACCTCAAAGCAGTGTTGTACCGCGCACGCCATGTAACTTCAACACCGAAGCAGAAATATTTATGCCGTATTAATATTCCGTATTAATCGTATTAAAATAAGCATCAGCGGTATAGAACGTGTATAATTTTATCATACATAGAACATCATTCATAAGATTTTGACAGAGTAATTACATGGAATTACGAGAATATTAATGGCAGCACCTATGTAAAGTTTTTATGCCTTTCTGAGATAATATGCTGTCAATTTTTTTGTTAGTTTTATATGTTAACCTCAAAGAGAATCAGTAAAAGTACATATAAAAGTAAAAGGTAAAACTCTTGATATAAATCTTAAAAAAGGCTGTTAGTATCGCCTCCCCGTGGGCGTAGAGTCCAGCGACATCTGATGCATATTTTATAACGGTATCTTTACCCGATTGCAAAAAGAAAGGAGGATAATGAGAAAGGAGGATAATGAATTCTTTTTCGCACTTTACATAAGGTTGGCAGTTGACTGCCTCGGTGGCGTAGTTTTATTGCGTACGCATTACGAGTACGATTTGCGCGCTGAGGTCCTGAGTTCGAATCCCGGGTCAAGCCAATAACATTATTACTGGGTTATTCCATCTTAAAAATTACTCGGTCGCAGCTCACAGTCAAGAAGTTGGCGGTGGCATCACATCACATCACGGGGGCATCCCCTCGTGCCTCGGAAAGCACGTAAAGCCGTTGGTCCTGCGCCTGATCTCTCTCCGGTCATGTCGGATTGCCGTCTCACCGGACTATGAGAGTGAAGGAATAGCGAGTGCACCTGTGTATTGCGCACACACTTGTGCACTATAATATCTCCTGTATACCTGGCTGATCTTCGTTGAGATTGGCCGCCGCTGCCGATACTGGCTAGAAGGATTACGTTTTTTTAGGGTTGATAGTTGTTTTTATAAATTGCTTCTCTTTGTAACTATGGAATTTATATTGGGCCGACGCGACGATGCAATGCCCCAAAAATATAATAAGGGCTGTGTTCATTTAAACATAGACACAGTCCTTAGAGTCAGAACAAAGAGCAACAAGTAACAATATTTAAGGTCTCAAAGTGAGCACATAATACAAATGTACCGGGTGAAATTGAATTCATGAGCATCCTTTGAACCTAAGTCATTACTCACGATACTCTCTCTTCTTAATGATACTAAAAAAACGCAAATCAAAATTATTATTAATGCAACAAAGAAGTGTCAAAAGTTGTAAAGCCAATTGCAGTAAATAACTTATTACTGTAAAAAATTAACCAGGAAAAATAAGGACAAAACACTTAATAAGCGCCAATAAATATTCAAATAGCGCTCTGCTCCATACTATGGTGCGTCGCTGAATAAAGCAGTCTGTAAAAATTATATGGTTCTATTAACATACTTTAAAGTATAATTACATATTAATTATACTCTTTAACTGTTATTCTTAAAAACAATACTACGAACGATCTTTGCAAAACCGTATATCGCGAAATGCGGAATCGTGACAAGTGTACCACGGGGTGAGCGAGTAGGAACCTGTCTCAATAATAACGCGGTAGGAATGCCGCTCCAACCTCGTAACCGCAGATGGGACGAGCTGAGAGTAAGGCACGTGGCTTGGTGGGGGATGAGCGATGGCAGGTAATGCGACTTACATAGGATTAACTTTGCATAGCACAAGAACAGATTTTATAGTTTAGTTCACTGTCAACGATAGAGACGTTACGTTCTTCTTGTATACACTTTTGATTTCCAACCAAGAAGCTGATACGGGGTCAAATATTGTAAAATAAAAGGTTAAAACGATGGGTTATTTGATAATGGTTAAAACGGTTCACATGAATTCATTTAATTAATGAATTCATGTGAACCGTTTGTGTTTGAACCATGTGAAATGTTTACTGTATTGTATTTTCAGAAAAAAGAAAACCTTAATCTTTAATATCAATCAGCGTCCCTCCTAGATTTTAATTTAAAGTGAATGGATGTTTTTTGTTTTTTAATATTTATTTATATTCAACGCATTGTAACTTTATCATTTTCTCGTCTCTACCACCTTAGCCCAATGGCAATCAATCCTAGCAATTGCATTGAAGTGTAACGTAATAGCCCGCTGTCGCTCTCGTTGCGTGCCCGCCGCCTCAGCGCAAAGATGTCTTTGCGTTTACGAGTTTTCCTGATTATTGAGAAAGTTAATGGAATATACAGACTCGTCTGTGTTGAGGGGCTCCTGGCTTAGATAGTAACATGAGAATGGTGGATTCAAATCCTAGATTACATTTGACTTTTGGTTCTAACTCGTTTTACATCTTCGTTGGGAGTTAGGGAAGATTTAAAAAGATTATCAGAGATTCTGTTATGAAAATGTTTCCATCCATCATTTCCATCTTTCCTAGCCTACAAGAGTCGCAGTGGCACGTGTTAGGGCAAGATAGTATAGACCTGTCCCGTGCAGCTATCTTAGCGCAACAAGATACCTCGGGGCCGTCCCGTACGCGCCGAAGAAGGCCACCGCGGGTTTTTGTTGGTATGCCGGTGTAGAGTGTACATAGAGTTAGGGACTCGGTCCAATGCTCGCTAGGATGAAGCTATACTCCTGAGTGTCGACATTGGGCCGTAAGACTGTGTGAAACCAAGATAACCGTTCCACTCGCCCCCCGGTGTTGGTAGCGATAATGCGTTTTTCCCCGCGAAAAAAAGATAGTATAGAACTGGAGAATCAAGTTTGAGTACATAAGTAGGGTCATTCGGGGTAACAGCACGCAGTGGGTAAAATTTCGCATGGTCAATATCTCGGAACCTATTGAGGGGGCTCAGACACTTTTTCGGCAAAATTAGGGGTGCGTCAGGGATGATGTCAGAGCCCACAAGCAATTTTACCAAGCCTCACTTGTTTAGCGAAAAACGGCGATCAACGTGATTTTGTTGATTAGTTATCAATTATTTTGTGCTGGGAAAAGTTTATGGATAGACGGTGCATCAGTTTACAAAAGACCGTTGACTATATTAAGTTTACTCGATTATTATAGTATTTATTTTAGCTATTAATTCTGTCCTAAAAAATAACTGCATCTCAACTGACGTGTGATTGTTTAAAATATTCCCTGTTGGGTAAGAGTACGGGATTAAAAGTACGCACGCTGTTATAACTTCATTACAATGAAAAGTAACATCAAGCGTTCCTAAAATTACAGTGATAATTAAATTACAAAAATAACTAAAGTTTGTTATAAATACAGTCTAATTAATTATGTTCCTGGTGCTTACAATAGGTGTGCATTTAATGTTTATTTTTACAATATTTGTACCAAGAATAAAGAAAGTTTAAAAACATATTCCATATAATTACATGTGTACTTATACAATTTATAATTATATGTCTGTAGTTTACCTGCGTGCGAAGCTTACCCAGTATGCGAACTATTAACCGCATCTCTGCGTAGTTTTACCCACATGACGGGTCAAGAGTACGAATTTCTCCCGCTGCACTTAAACATGTATTGCAAAAAAACCGATGAAGCAATGTACAAAAACTCATTAAATAATGAAAGTAGAATAAATTTCCTTTAAATAAAGTGTTAAAACGTCTATCAGGACCCTATATATTTGAGTGTGCAGACGATAGAAAAAAAAGTGCGTACTTTTGAGCTGAATGACCCTAACCTGTTTTTAAACAAAACAAGTTACAATTAAGATTACACATTAAACAAGTTATTGTAAATAAGTTTCTTCAATATAACCTGAACAACAAGCTCACGTTCTAAATCAGGTTAAATTTATTTATTACGAGAGGTTGATTTCTTTTATAGCATAGACTACTTATTAGTCTATGATTCGTAGTACCTAATGAGTGAAAGTTAAAATTACAAGTCTTATCCCAAAGTATGCAAGAGATTGACTACAAATCACCAATACATACAAATAGGTTTCAATTTACATAAGTGTACATGCAGTATCCGCCTGGTGCGTCGACCCTAGGACACTACCATACCGGAAACTGAATCTAGGACAAAGGGACACGGTGCGACCATCTGAGATAAATACAACTTGTTTCTGATGAACAAGAACAAGGAAAACATTTAACCCGTCAAGCCCCGCTTATGTATATAGATGTCTGTGGAAACCCTATATACTCGGACGCCGGCGTTCGTCGCGGGGCTTGACGAGTCAATAATTTCAATGAGTTTCGTAAATATGTGTGAAACAGGAAGTGATATGAAGGTTTTAGAGAAGGTATAGTGAAGGACCAATGGAGAAGTCTTTTTGTGGTTGTTGGCACTAGTTTCTTCTTCTGTCCTCCGTGGCACTAGTGTTTTGGACTAAAGATATATGTGTTTAGATGTAGTGTAATCAGTAATCACTGTGCCGTACAGGTATCATAAAAATATCCAGTTTCATTATAAATTTAGATAAATTTCATTACTTATTAAATACGTGGCAAACATGTTAAAAGCGGACAAAATTCGAAATCAAGTCAATCGTATCATAGCAGTCCGAGAGTGTATAATATTAATTATTTATTAACGCTGTTTGTTAAATCGTCTTTTAACATAAGTTAAAAAATATTTACGAAAACATTGTTCATTTGATAAGTATGCATATCGTTTTAAACTCTTTATAAATCGTTATTTTACTGGAAATCTTTAGAGGAGGCCCATATTCACTCGCGGACGTCATGTGGCTGATGATGAGGATAAATCGTCACTTGGTAATGAGACTGCCTCGGTGGCGTGGTTGTATTATTGTACGACTGCAATGCTGAGGTCTCGGGTTCGATTCCCGGGTCGAGAAAAGTGATATTGAGTTTTTCTATTCAGTATTAGCTCGGAGTCTAGAATTTGTGCAAGATATGGCGATAGGCTCGCCCCCTATGACATCATGGGACGGAATAATGGTAAAAAGTGGGTGCACTAGTTGTGCCTCTGCCTACCCCTTCGGGGATAAAAGGCGTGAGTGTATATGTATGTATGGTAATGAGAACAAGCGTTTATCGTTTGTATGTACTCATGGAGTTAATAAGCACTTATTTACAACTCGGTTTTAAATTAACTTGACATAAGCTCGTAGTTTTAATTTTAAAATTCTCAATTGCATGTTCTCGTAGAAGTTGGTCCTCCATTGATGTTATAAAAAAACCCTGGACCTCGAAATATTTAAATAAACATAATAACCTTCAAAAGTAATATATGTAGCTTTCTAGTTAGTTAGCCAATTGTTGATGTAATACCTATTATAAATATACAAAATTAATTGCCAAAAACACCGCCGTGGTACTCACGGCTGTCCCTTATCTCTTATTAACATAATCCCAAGGCAGAAGTTAATGTCATTAATACATAATTATTATATCGGTGCTTTAGGACATAGTATATGACTAATTAATTATGAGGCTTGGTCAAAAAAATATTGTATGTAGTGTATGTGTTTAACAGCATTACACACGCAATAATATGTGTAACATTATTTGTATACAGTATGAATGAGACTGCTTAATCTGGATAGTACTGCAATCTGGCTAAAAAGCGGAGTCCAGTGGCAGCTTACTGTTGTGTTTCGTATGATGGTTGTGATTTCAAGAGGCCCAGAAACCCTATCTCGTTGCAAATCCTGGATAAACGAAATTTGCACACTACTGTTTGCTTATAAAAATAGACAGTGGCTAGTTTTTACTGAGATGTACTTTCGCATACGAAAATGCACCCAGATATTATGAGATGAACTAAAAATCCAGACAGCTGAAAAGTGCTAACACGGAAATACAGCGGATATAAAATATGGAACAGCCTGAACATAGTTAAGAGGCTTGCAATCTCATATCCTGCGGGTTAGCGGCGTGTCACGTTCCACTTGAGAACTTCTTGCAGTTGACAACGCGCCTGAATTTTATTTTATGTCACATTTCGGTTTCTTCGAGATGCAGTTTCTGCTGCCTAGCTTGGTGCAAACGCTGTTGCGTTTCAGTTTACGAGAGAGAGCAGGCACCCAAAAACTTAGCCAATAGGTTTCTGTAACAAATACATAGAATGAAGAGTGCTGTGCTTACCCCACTTTGAAGTGGGATAAGAACAGATAGAATTAGATGTTGCCAAGAACATCATACATTACCTCCTCAAGCTTCCATAGCCTGTACGCATATTGCTAATCAGCTAATCAGCATAATACAATTTGTGATTCTTTTTACATCCATACATAGGTACACAAACAAGTGTAAAACGTTTGCAAAATAATAGCAGTTGCTCCTTTACCAAAGACAATTGAATCTTTCCGTAGTATTATAATGCTCTTTGATTGAATCACTGTCGGCGTAGCCCGGGAGCGCTCTTATAATTGTGTAACATATTAGTTTAGTGGACAAATATTTGGGAACTAGCACAGAGTATGTAACAGTGACGTAGAAATTATCGTTATTTTTTAGTTAAATTTGGTACGCACCTATATGGACCGTTTGATGATAATCCTTGAAACTTTTATAATATTTTAAATGTCGTGAAAACAAAGACCTATGTAATAAACAAAGAAGCTATTATTTTCATTATGTACCAAGAACATTGGTCATTATAATCATGGTTGATGAAGTTCTTCTAATGTCATTCTAGATTTGGGATCGATTCTCACCCAAGTCGCGAAACAGTTTGCAAATTGTAATTATAAGAAAGAGAAAAAATATTTTAAATGTGTATTTTTGTATCCCTGTCTAACTTATTAAGGAAGTACCTAACCATTAATTAATAAATGACAGCATTAACGTTTTTCAACGAGGATTAATAAAGCAAATTCGTCGGCTCCAAAATGCAGAGGGCCCTTGATTGTGCTTCTTAAAGTGGGTGTTACGAACCGCCCGGCCCTAAACACTTCAGGAGGACTCGCAAGGAGCTTGCCGATATAATGATCGAATTTATTAAAAAAAAAACTGAATACATCATATGAATGTATTCAAATTGGTGTTTACTTCCCTATACATTATTGTTATTATGTAGATGTACACAAAAAGTTCATATAGCTACATCTCTTGTTAAATGAGTTGTTAATTGTTCTGATAATAGTAATAAATAAAAGAAGTTATAATTAACAGAATCAGACCTAGCACACAAAGCTGGTGCAATACTATGGAAGATAAGGAAGTCTTGCTATCTTACTAGTCTTACTAGTATTATAAACGCGAACGGATTTGGATGATATTTGGCACACGGGTAGGTCATGTCCTGGATTAACACATAGGGTATGTACTTTTCATTCAGGTAATTATCTCCGATGGAAAATAATGGATATTTTAATTCTAATTCTTTGAGTAGATGGCGCTGGCGTCTTACTATGTTTTAGGGTATTTGTAGCGGGAAAGACAGACTATGTTCAGCAGTGGATTGAACATATTATTATGTTCTCATATGGCTGATGAGGGATCCCTTTGGTTCGCCTACTTTTTTTAAACTATTATTTTTTCGCATAATTGACTTTGCATAATGTGTATTGGCATAATAGTACTATCGCATAGTAATATTTTGGCCTATTACTTTTTTGTCATAATAAGCTATTGGAATAATTTTAGCTCGACTAATTTGTATTAGACTAATACACATTTTGCATAACATGTATTTAGAATAAATTAGGTTAGCGAGGAGCAAAGCGACGAGCGTGTTAGGTCCATATGAACCACCGCACGAGTCGAGCGAGCGAAGTGAGCGTGCCGCGGCAGCGGCCGGCGAGTGCCAGAAGCGACTTTAAGATTAAGACGTTTGCAACTCAGACAAAACCAAACATGAATGATGCTTATTTATTTTTATGACTTTTGATATTTATGCTTTTTGACGTTAGTCGTTCTGATGGTTGTGCTTTTTGTATTTGGGTAATTCTCACCAAATTCCGAAATTATTGTCCTTAGAGCTTTAAAAAATATGTAAGAGATATATAACGGCTACCAATATTTCTTTGCAACCTAAATTACTGTAGCTAGAAGTTCCATTTATCACTTTGTATTTTATATGTGTAAATAAAAAGAACTCATCTATGTAATATCCCTAAAATCATTCCCTCACTATGTCCCAATCATCAAATTTTATTACTTTTGTATCATTAGACGAACGAAATATTGTAACAATGCTTTGCAACTTTTTCTTATCGAATAAAAATATAACAGATTAACGAAAAACGAAACACAATTTGGACTAAAAAGTTAGGAAATGGTTTAAAAAAATAATCTCTATGTGTCTCATAAAAATAAATCATTCCCTCACATTTTTCTGTCAAACAAACTGTGAACGCATTTTTAATAAAACTTGAACGCAGCCATTCGGGTTTGACAGTTCGTAGTACTGGCAATGTAACAAAATGGCGAATTTTACGTGAGCTTGTTGGAGTTTGCGCTGAAAAAACAATTAGTCTTTATTTTATTGAAATTACATTTCTGATCGTCATTCCATCACAGCCTGGAAAAACAAAAGGTAAATACTTTTGATATTTATTAATAACACAGTGAAGTAGGCCATTGAGAGTATTAAACTTATACATAAAATTTCTTTTTAAAGTGAGGTTATGTTGGGAGTTTTTTAAAATAATTCTTTGTTTCGTCATTCCCTCACCGTCATTACCTCATGTTAATTTGTAGTGAGGGAATGATGGTTTATGAGGGAATGACTTTTGACTGGGTTAGCTTGCTTAATTGATTGTTTGCTTTAGCTTACTATTAAATTTACCGCTGCTATTTTGTTATAGGTTCAAATAATGGCACGTAAAAAGAAGATGAGTCATGAAGAAGCTAAATTAAAAAAGAAAGAATATGATAGGAAGCGCAGGGAGAAAATAAAATCCAATCCTGTAAGTTTTGAATTACTTCGCGAAAAAGAAAGACTTAAATACCTAAAGAAAAAAGAAAAAGGCCAAGTGAAGCTTATATCTGACATGAGTTTTAGAGAAAGAAGGCAAAAAAGAAAAAACTGGAAGAAAAACAGTCAAACGTATAGAGAAAAAACAGCAAAAGTACGTAAAGATTTATCAAGATTTTTAGACGAGACACCACCTGCTAGCCCCGTACTTGCCATTCAAAATAATAATGAGTTAAGGGATCTGGTAGCTCTAAGGAGAAGGCAACAACTGAGAAGACGCAGAGGAATACTTTATTCGAAAATAGCTAGATTACAGGAGAGATTGAAACATGAAATAAGGAAAAAAGAGAAATTTCGTAAGAGATGTCAAAGGCAAATCAAGAATATTCAGACGTCATTGTCAGACGAAATTGAGTTCACTCAAAAGCATTTTGCTAGCTAGATGTTCTTCCATAATGCTCTTTGAAGTTACCACTGATAATATCACAGATATAGAGGGCTTAGTTAAGCAATCACCAAATGTCGCTCCATTTCGTGGAACACAACAAATTCGCCAATTTGTCTTTACAGGTGGCCTCCTAGAGTTTAGAAGCCTTTCATGTTCTGAATGCGAAGAAAAATGTAGACATTATCATATGGGTTATTACTCTTCTCCAAAACCTTCCACTAACAGAATAAAACGCAGAGAAGTACAAACACGAACTGATTTGCACGATCGCCATTCATCAAAAGATATGATTTCTACAGTTGACAACAACAGTTACAATATAGGTAACCATGTCCTTATTAAATGGGACGGAAACGTTTATCCAGGGGAAATATTATCATTTTCTGAGGAAGGTGCTTTAGTAAAGTGCATGAAAAAAGGAACCAAATCTTGGAGATGGCCAGTAATCAAGGATGAACAGTTGTATACCTGGGATGATATTCTGCACAAGATAGAACCTCCAAAATTAATCAAAAGGGGATGTTATTCCGTAAAAGAATTAGACTTTAAAAATATGTGACTGACATGAGACTATTTTAGTAACTTTAAGACTGAATAGGTTAAAAATAGAACTTTTTATTTGTTGATTTTAAATTAAGTAATTGACAATGTTTAGTTTACGTTCTTCAAGATGTTATTTGTTTTATTTGAGGCTAAATATAGTTTAAAAGGAGAAATACTTCACTGGTAGAATGCCAGTTAATTGTTTATAAGCAAAGCATTTTTATTACTTTTTTTATTATTTCTAATTTCATTGTTTAATGATTTTATTTTTAATGGATGCCTATTGACAAATAAACAACACTATTATTTATAATTATTCTTGAATGTCTTGTAACGGTCATTCCCTCACCTAAGTCATCATTCCCTCACTTATGTTTTTTTTTTAATTCTTGTAATTCTCATAAAACACGTTTATTCTAGGGACCACTATATAATTTAAACTTATAAACATCAATACTACCAAATCCACAAAAAATATGTACAAATTCATTTGAGTGTTATTTGTCAGTTTGTAGTGACCGAAATTCGGAATTTGGTGAGAATTACCCATTTATGCTTTTTTATTTTATGCTAAAACAATTATGCGTAATGATTATTATACACATTGATATTTAGGCTTAAAGCTAAGATGCGCAACAATATTATTACAAAAAAAAATATGCAATCCAATAGGGAACCGGCTGATGATGATGATAGAGTGAAATTGAGGTACCCGTTAGTTCTGGCAGTCTCATTCCTCCTTCTGTTTTTATCTCATTCAAATATGCGCTTGGCGTGACACATTTTATAAGCATATAACTGGCTTAGACGTTTCACCGATTGTCTGCTATATTCAATCTTCGCTGATGAATCCAGCCCGGATAATTCGTGTTAAAAAATCTTGCATAAAAGCCAACCCATACTCGCCTCGATGGCGAGTGGTGTTGCGTGCGCGGTACGACATCACTCTGATGTCCTGGGTTCGCCTCGGAGTTAGAAATTTGTGCCCGATGTGGGGATAGGCTCGCCCATCATCACTTCATAGGTCAGCACATGCTTGGCGAAAAGTGGGTGCCCTGGTTGCAACTAGACCTACCCCTTCGGGGATAAAAGCAAAATGTGTATTTGTTTATTGAGAATTCTAATCCAGGCCCTTTTAATCTACACACTATCTCAACTCTCATAGTTTAATTAAAAACATAAAGGATCTATATTTCCAAATATATTTTTTTGCAACTGCGTCACGTTTTCTGAGATAACGATACTATCTCCTGTCTAGAATTTTTATCACTGATTAAAAAGCCTGTGTTGTTACTGTGTAGAAATAATATGAAAGCTTCATTTTAGTTACTCCAATTACTTAAGTTTTAATTCCTCTGTGAGTTACGTTGTTTGTCTAGCTAGAATACTTTGGTGAGGTTAAAGCTGCATTATTTGTGTTATACCGAATAGAGCTTTCAGGCGAAGCTTGTAAGCACTTGCATGACGAGTTTGTAAAGGCTAAATGTGTAGACTTCATACATGACTAGGATTTAGTGCTCGTTACACAGAGTAAAATAGTATAGCGGTTTGTATCATGCGTACAGCAATACCTAAGCACAAAGTAACCGCAAAAAATAAAAGACAATTTTAAAACAATCCGGTTGAGTTTAATTTTATGAAGTTCGTAAAATTAAATCCATTACGAAGACTGAGACGGTAATTTTCGAAACTGTCTCTGATCAAATTACTTCATCGGTTAAAACGTTTCAAAGAAAAAGAGAAATCCAATTGTGCTCCGATCTGGTTAGCGTCGTTATAATAATTTCATTTGTTTAAGTGCTTTGTTAATGAAGTCAAAAAAGCGTCTTATTTTCTTTGAGGATGGCCGCCTGGAGTACATCAACGTGCATTTATTTATTATTTACTTAAATGAAAGCTTACCTCACTAATAATTGCTTTGTTCTAAATTCAGTTGCTTTGAAGGAGCCTTCACTTTAGGCTAATCCGCACAAGGCCAGCATGGCCTAAAGATTTCCAGTAGTAGTGCAGGCCAGTTCCCAGCAGTGGGATAGTACCTGAAACATCCTACTAATATTATAAAGGCGAAAGTTTGTAAGAATGTATGGATGTTTGGATGTTTGGATGTAAGGATGTTTGTTCCTCTTTCACGCAAAAACTACTCAACGGATTTCGATGAAATTTAGCACACGGGTAGATCATGTCCTGGATTAACACATAGGCTACTTTTTATCCCGGGAAAATATAAAGCGGGACTTTTATCCCGGAAAAACTTTTTAAAGCGGGCGGAGCCGCGGGCAAAAGCTAGTTTGCTCATATTATTCTTAAACTCCAGTCAGTGGTAGGTATCTTATGCTACGATAGGCACCATTGTTCGCTATATATACCTACTGCTTGGCTATTTAAAAGTACTATTGTTTCTCTTTGAATCACTTTTAGTAACATTACCTATCAAATGTAATTTAATTCCATGTACTACTTGGTAAATTTATTTGTGAAATCTGGCAGCTGTCTATAGTTTATCGACAAACGATGCGTTTACCAACACGCAAGCAAATTGCTCGTCTCGTCGGTTTGTATGTTTTAAAGTGCTCTCATTTTAACGCACGCTTGTCTTATCTAAGGCATCATTTTATTACAGAAAATGAAAACTTATATCTCATCTGCAGATTCTTTTGTAGCTATTATATTCGTTCATGGTAGGTATCATAAGTTCTGCCAGTATTATGATATAAACTACACGTTATTACAATTATAATCCAGAATATACGATATCCAGACAAGGTGGTTTATTTCATGTAAATCGAATCATGTTAGTTATGCATAGGTTCTCGAAAGCTCCATCGAATATGGATGACTTATGGTGTACTGCGCTCCAAATGTAATTTATAAAATGTTTTTGCCGGCTTTTGCGGCAGACATGCGTAATAGATTATAACTGAAGGCTTCGGTACTACGATGAAAAATACAGTTAAAAATAAATGATTATATTCTTTGTAATTTTTATATGTAATAGGTACATTTTATGTATAATATATTTTTTAATCATCTCGTCGGATTGCAATTTGAAACTTGTCTATTCGTCTCTCAGTTCTTCCACATGGTTATGGTTATGGTTATGGGCTCCTTTTCCCGCACTTAGCCCGTAAAATATCGGGCCATTGTGCGTGATATGCGTGCCAGCTATGGGACAAGCCAGCCTAACTCCGACCAGAAGCGCAGGATCTTCCTGGTATCTCCACAGGCTTCTCGGAGTGACCCCGGTGAGTCGAGGATTTCTGCCCGTTGCGCAGCTACACCTTCGCATTCCAGGATGACGTGGGCAGCTGTTTCATCGACCAACAGACATCCCCTACATAGGGGGCTGTCAGTCATACCTAAAACATATAAATGTTTGTTTAGTGGGCAATGTCCAGTAATGGTGCCTACAACTATACGTAGGGATGCCCTATCCAGAGATAGGAGACGTTTAGTGAGACGTCGATCCGGGTGTGGCACAGCTTCCCGGGATTGTCTACATGTACTGATATTTGCCCATTGATCCGCGTGTTGGTTTAGCGTTCTGTGTCGCAGCCATGTTCTCAGCTGGTTGAAGGGCAGCGGCATTATTGGGTTAGGACCCATTAATACCTGATCTGACCCTCTTTTGGCCAGCTCATCAGCTGCGTCGTTACCTAGAGAGCCACTGTGCCCCTTTATCCACTGTAGGGTAACTGAGTTTGTTTTTCCTATACCCTCCAGTGCCTGGTGGCACTCTAGTATGAGCCCTGATTGGATAATCATGCTGTCTAGGGCTCGTAATACCGCAGCGCTATCGGATACAATACGTATTTTATAGCCTGTAAGGCGCCGCTTTTCCACTGCTTTGGCAGCCTGTGTGATGGCGACACATTCGCATTGATAGATGGAACTGTATTCGCCCAAGGCCATTGATATCTTGATGTTCAATTCTGGTGAAAACACTCCTGCTCCCGATCCTGTCCTTGTCTTTGAGCCATCGGTGTATATGCGCAGTTCGTATTTATCAGACCAGTCATGTTGTTCTTCGGTCAGCTGGACAGTGTAGCTTTTGCTGAAGATGTGTTGTTTGGATACCCTGTCGGTGGGAGCAGCCATCAATGGTTGATAGTTGATGGCTTCTTCCAGGATTGCGGCGTGGGCACCATTAGCTGTACCCCAGAGCTTGAGTGTCTTCAGTCTTATTGCTGCTGAGGCAGCCTCTTGTTGGATAAATAGATCCAAGGGCACTAGCCCCAGCAGGACCTCTAAAGCTGCCGTGGGTGTGGTTTTCATGCAGCCTGTTATAGCTGTACAAGCTAGTCTCTGGAAGTGCTGCAGTTTGGTTTTTGCTGTGGTTAGTTTGGTTCTAGGCCACCACACAACAGCTCCGTAGGTGATGATCGGTCGTATCACCGCAGTGTATAGCCATCTGACAATTTTGGGGTGCACTCCCCAGGTTTTACCTAGGAGTCTCTTGCACTGCCAGAATGTGATACAGGCCTTCTCCAGTTTGTGGTCTAGATGTTTATTCCATAACAGTTTATCATCCAAGGTGACACCTAGGTATTTTACCTCTTTGGTGAGAGACAGCGTAGTACCTTGGAGTTTTGGTAGGCGAAGATTGTCTATTGCTCGCTTCTTTGTGAACAGTACGAGTTCGGTCTTTGATGGATTTACTGTCAGTCGTTGTTCTGAGCACCATCGTTCGACGATATTAAGGGCCCCTTGCATGAGATCGCATAGGACTCCTTCGAATTTTCCTTGTACAAGGATCGTTACATCGTCTGCATAGCCGACAGTATGGTAGCCTGCTTCGTTCAGCGTCCTAATGAGGTCATCCACCACTAGGTTCCATAGGAGCGGAGAAATGACTCCACCCTGTGGGCAACCCCTCGAAACAATGGCTCGGACAGTGCCATTGACTGTCACTTGCACTGCCCTTTCTCTCAGCATGCTTCCGATCCAGTTAGTTATGAACCGGTCAGCGTTATGGTTGAGCAGTGCACGGCTTATGCTATTGAATTGCGTCTTGTCAAAAGCCCCCTCAACGTCAAGGAAGGCTACAAGCGCTGATGATTGTGTTGATAGTGCATTTTCTATTGGTGTTATAACCCTGTGAAGAGCTGATTCGGTTGATTTGCCTGAAGAGTAGGCGTGTTGTTGGTTGTGCAGAGGGTAATAAGCCAGCGCATCATCTCTGAGAGCCCTGTCACACAGTCTCTCCATTACCTTTAGGAGGAAGGATGTGAGGCTAATTGGTCTATACGATTTTGGTTGCGTATAGTCACTCTTACCTGGTTTTGGTATAAATACCACTTTTACTTCTCTCCATTTATGGGGAACGTAGCAGTGTTTCAAGCATCCCTGGTAGATCCTGACCAGGTGTGGGGCTATTGTGTTTTTGCCCCACTGAAGGAGTCCAGGGAAGATGCCGTCTAGACCTGCTGCTTTATAGGTAGAGAAGGTGTTTATTGCCCATACGACTCGTTCTAACGTGATTGCCCGCTGGGCAGTTATGGTAACGTCATTGGTTGTTTCGTTACAATCCTGTTGGTTCACTTCTCCCCATGTGAAGTTTTCCGTGATGGAGCATCCTGGGAAGTGTGTGTTAAGTAACAGCTCACACATTTCTGTATCTGTTGTTGTGTAGCTGTTATCAGGTTTTTTCAGAGAGCCAAGGTTACGATCTGGGTCTTTGGATAGAACTTTTCTCACCCTGGCTGCTTGAGTGTTTGATTCAATGTTGGTACAAAAGGTTCTCCAGCATTCGCGTTTCCGTTCCCGGATGCGTTTCTTGTACACCGCTTGGGTTATCTTGTACGCATCCCAGTCTTCTGGTTGCCTTGTGTTTTTTGCTCTGTTGAACAGTTTGCGTAGTTTGCATCTCAGTTTTTCAAGTTGAGGTCCCCACCAACTACTTCGATTGGCGGTCCTCGTCGAGTGCCCCGTGAGCGGGCACGTTTTATGAAATGCGTTTATTAGCGTTTCAGTCAGTTTATTAACGTGTTTCTCTATGTCAGCTGGCCCACCATATTCTTCGGGAACATGTTTGAGGTTCGGGCTTTCTGACACTAGCTTACCAAACCTTACGCAGTCAGTTCGTCTGGGATTGCGCCAGGGTTCAGGTTTCTTAGTATCCACGTTCAGTTTATATCTTATCCATCTGTGATCAGAATTGGACAGTTCGTTAGATACTTGCCAATCGGAGATGATATCCGATACGTTCTCCGTTGACAGCGTGATGTCTATTATAGTTTGGTATCTGGAAGTCACAAAGGTAGGTTCGGACCCCCTGTTTAAAAGCCTGAGGTTAGTGGAAAATAAAAATTCAACCAAGTCATCACCTCTTTTGTTGGAAGCGCCGCACCCCCAGATGGTATGATGTGCGTTCGCATCCGCCGAGATGATTAGCTCAAGCTTCTTGTCTTCGCAGTGTTTTATAAGATTCGCAAGCTCAACCGTCGGTATGTCCGCGTCGCCCGGCAGATAGGCAGACGCTAGGATTACTTCTGGGATGCTAGGACAGCTGCTCCGGAGCCTGACCGTGGTCAGATCTCTGGAACAGAATTCACTTATTATAACTGCGTCGATTGATCTAGGCACATAAATGCAAGTGCGTGGGTTGATTACGGTTGTATCAAGTAGGATCTTACCTCCAATATTGCTCAGACCGCAGATTCTGTCCTTCCTTATCCACGGCTCCTGGATAAGGGCGATGGTCTTGTTGTTTACCTCCAGTACTCTTCGCAGGGTAGCCGCCGCGGCTTGTTTGTGCTGGAGGTTTGTCTGGATTACGTTAGTGAGGCGAGGACGAGCGAAGAGGGCTACTAACCTCCTCATCCGTTCCTAACGGAATGTCCTGGTCGGCCAGATGCGCGACAGCCTCCTCTAGGTCACCATAACTGGCGTCTCCGTCGGAGGTAGTCAGCGGGCAAACTGGTGTCCCATCCTGCCTCTGCCTTTCGGCGGAGGAGTGTTGGGTGACCATTGGTTCGCCGACCGCGCTCTGCCTTTCGGCGGAGTTTGGTTGGCTAGCCGTGGACATAGACGCAGCCATCACCGGATCCGTACCAGCGCTCACCCTCTGCTTTGCAGTGGAGGGGGCGCTAGAGGTCCCGGGTATAGGCGCCGTCTCAGCTTGGTCGGGTGGCACTTCCTGCAACCTTCCTTTGCTGCCGAAGAAGCGGATATAGGCGTTGCCCAGCTTGTAAAATAGCTTCCGTCCTCTCGCCAGTATGTTGGGTATCTCGTCGGCTGGTATGCCGAGCACCAAGAAGGTACCCGGAGGGTTCCCTTCCTGGCGCTCAATGCTGTAGAGCGACCATCTGCTGATCTGGTACCACCCGTTCTGACAGACCAGCATACGCTGTATCGTACCGATCTCCTCAGAACAGGCTGGCAACAGGACCGCGGACTTCACCCTTTTGGGGATGTCTTTTTGGCGTCTCACAACCAGCCGGGTTCCGGGGATGGGTGATTCGAGAGTGGCTACCATATCTTTTAGCCACTCAAGAGCTTTTGTGTCCACACAGTGCAACTTGAGCACTCCTTCACTGTGGAAAGGTTTTCCATGGAAGGCGGGCACGTATGGGATGTTATTTGAAGTCCTTGGAGCATCCACTATGCCTACCATGCAAGACTCCAAGGTACTTATTATGGCTTCCACCTGTGTCGGTGTCAAATCGGTGAAAGGTTCCGCCATCACTGCGACAAAGTCGTCGTTTAAAACTACCTTGTCAGCGTAGGTGGCGGCGCCCCTGGCCGATACGACACTGGTGGACGCTTTTTGTTTTTTCACCTGCGATTGTTGTGGTGATTGTGTGTCATCGGGACGGGGGCGCTTGGGTACTTTCCCTTCGCCCTGTTGAGCTGCGGGCATTACATTACCCTGGCCCCTGCCTCCGCGTCTTCGTCTTGGTTTGCGGGGTACGTTGGGTTTAACCTTCGTAGCCCCGCTGGTTTGGGCTGCATGTTCAGTGCTTGCCTCCTCCTGACCCTGGTTGCTACCAGGATGATTCGGTTGCCTTGCACTTACTACTGCGGTGGGGACCCGTTTCGGTCCTTTGGCGACACCCTGCCTTGCGGCGGGGGGTTGCCTCCTACCCTTACCTTGTTCATTTTTGTTTTTTCGTTCTTCTATGCGCTTATTTTTTTTCCGCATGTCAGAAGGTGTTTTTTTGCGATGGACCACCTGCCAGACTTGTTCACCGGCCATCCATGATATTGGAGCCGTGGCGGTCGATGTGCTAGGGCCAGGCGCTTCCAAGATGGAAGCAGCGACCGGCTCTCGTGTGTCTTGGGGCGCTTCCGTGGAAGCAGCGACCCTTTTGTTAACGTTGCAGGGCGCTTCGTTAGAAGCAGCGGCCTGCTTGTTATGTTTGTTTTTACTCTTAGCTTTCGGCATGTTGAGTGTTGAAAATAAATTCACTCCCCGTGGCGTCCCACCCTCCAGGGAGCCCGCAGTTGGGGATGCTCATTCTAGCACCAGGACCTACCACAGGGAGTATAGGACCCAGAGTCCGTGATGCAGCGAGTCCGCACGGTGCGAGGGGTGCTAGGGCTGCCGAAACCGAGATTTTGGTTCGAGCTAGCCGTAGGCCCCGCGCTCCGCCGACTGCGCACCCCATGACCCTGTAGACCTCGCCAGCAGCCCTTAAGGGGTGCCCCTACCGGTTACCCCAGGTTGGCTAGTACCTGGGGCTGCCGTTTAGAAGGAATGCCGGACCAAAGGGGGCGTGTTATCCCCGCAAGTATCAACAGCCGACTTGCGGTAGACTCAACCCCCCAGGACTCCATTATCCCCTCGTACGGCGCTCAACTACGCACGGTACAAGACGTAGGTGGGCTCAAAACCTCTCCACTACAGAGAGGGCGGTCTGACACGCCCACTGGTCATGACCTACCAGTCCTTTTTGCTGCGTGGCCGCAAGGTCGCTGGTGAAGCCTCTTCGGATAACTCCGGTGGTTGGGAGGGTACTTCGCCAACGGTGAGCCAGACCCCTTAGAGGGAGTGACTCGCCGTTGCCCAGGTATACCGGCGGTAGAGGATCGGCATTCCCATTGGACGTATCCGCAGGGACTACCCATCCTGCCGCACACGAGGAGGTGACCCAACATATACCCAGTTCTTCCACATATCTTCTTATGTAGCATCGGCTCAAACTTGTCACATGACCGGAAAATATATGGATATACGTATCCTTCCGGACAGCGACCACTGTACATGATATGTTAAACCGCCATAGGGACCCAAGTGGTTCATTTACGGGTTCAACCTGCGTATATCCGGTTTAAACAGGGGGGAATAAGTGTTCACTGGCGTGGCGTAAACACCACTCTTCATTCAACACTATCTGGATCCCATTCAATTTATCATCAGGTAGAGTGGGGTTCTACACAAATACATAATTAATAATTAGTGTAGGTTGATATTGTTCATCAGGCGAGTCGTCATCGGCATATCCCGCTCTCGTATAAAAGTTTTATGTGGCTAGAACTGCCTCCAGCGTTGTTATTGGTTTTCGGTGCAATGGGTGAAGTTATCAACTTTTTGCGCTATGCAGAGGAGTTAATCAAATATCCATATAGCAGACGAGGGTGCCGTTCAGTAATCTCTGAATAGAATCTGTACGAGATTTATGTGATTTTTTTGAGCTAACTAAACGGATTTGCAATTACATTTAAAGTGTGTGTCAACACACAGTATGGTGTTTCAACTATCCCGGTACAAAATATTCTTGAACCAGCTTTGCTTTTAGCTATAAAACAGTCTCTTATATTTCTATCAGCCCGGATTCACTGTATCTTTACTATTTTCAAATTTCTGACAAGACAATTTCAGAAACACATAGGAGTAGAAATGCAAGGCATACTTTGGCACCATCAGAATCTGGCGATAACTCATAATAAAAACGAGAGATCGATATTTTGATGTTTTGCCCGCGGCTCCGCCCTCGTTAAGAAGGTTTTCCGGGATAAAAGTCCCAATTTATATTTTCCCGGGATGAAAAGTAGCCTATGTGTTAGTCCAGGACATGATCTATCTGTACCTATCCCAAATTTCATCGAAATCCGTTCAGTAGTTTTAAAATAATTTTTTTGGGGTTGGCCACCCTTATCACTTAAGGGGATGAAAAATAGATAAGAACCTATTCTCAGACCTATCAAGTGTCAATATTAAATTTCATCAAAATCAGTTCAGCTGTTTCGGAGGAGTTTGGCAACTAACACCGCGACACGAGAATTTTATAATATACTAGCGGCCCCGACAGACGTTGTCCTGCCCTAAAAAGGTAACTAAAATGGCTATTAAAAAATAAGGGTTGATCGTAGAGGGGTGAAAATTTAGGGTTGTAGGTATTTTTGTATGCTGTATCATAAAAAAATTAAAACAAAAAATTTTGTCTGAAAAATAAAAAAAAAAATTTGGGGGTGGTCCACCCTTAACATTTGGGGGGATGAAAAATAGATGTTGGCCGATTCTCATAGATACCGGATAAGCACAAAAAATTTCATCAAAATCGGTCAAGCCGTTTCGGAGGAGTATGGCAACGAAAACTGTGACACGAGAATTTTATATATATTTATAATATATTAGATTTTTTGGCCTATTGATGTATACCTAACAGCGGAGTATAATATATATACTACATATTACAACATAAATCTAGATTGATTATGGTCCTTCAGGCGCTCAAAATTTGTTCAGGTTTCGGTGTGTAAGTACTGTGATTGTATATTGCTAAAAATAGGTATCTTTTTCTAAACAATCGTTGTGCCGTATCACGTAGCGCGCATCATGTTGGTGTATTATAATAATATTATTAGTATTCTGTGATGTATGTAATAAAGCATCTGCTAAAGTTACGCCTTTGCCAACTTGTTGAGCTCTACGTTTCGTGCAGTAAAAGTTTAATAGTTAGGTACTTCTGCTATTGGTCTTACGATACCTAAATATTATACAGAACCCAGAATCGTTCAGAAGTTAGACATTTCTCCGCTCGCTGTTTTTGTGTTTTTTTTTGCGTGTTCTAATTTCGCCGGACAGTTGCTAGGGTTGAACAACGCCATAATATTTTTCAACATTTCTATAAAAATATTGTTCTTTAGTCAAAGGTCGGAACAATCGTTTTTATTTTGCTGTGTACAAAAGTGGACGATTCATTTCCCCATAATATATTCTTTCTATTTAAATTTATTATGATTCAAAGTTATTGTGAGTACAGCTTAGATTTCTCAGACTCGCTGAGCTTCGTTGCTCGATGTCATAGCACATATACGGATATAATATAGGTAATATGAGTTTGCAAATTTAACGAAGGGGAGTTAACTTACACACACACGCACACTCACTCACGCCTGTTATCCCCGAAGGGGTAGGCAGAGGCGCAACTAGTGCACCCACTTTTCGCCGTTATTCCGTCCCATGATGTGATAGGGGGCGAGCTTATCGCCATGTCGGGCACAAATTCCAGACTCCGAGCTGATATTGAGTAGAAAAACTCAATATCACTTTGCCCGACCCGGGAATCGAACCCGATACCTGAGCATTGCAGTCGTACCATAATACAACTACACCACCGAGGCAGTCAATCTACTACTCTACTACTTTAAAAATGAGGTAGAGGACCACGCTGTAAGCAAAATGCGTAATAATTAAGTACATCTTCATATTTAGAAACAACTTTACCGGTATTATTAAAATGTGGCAACATTGTATTCTTTTGATGAATTATAAAATATGCATTTTTATTTCCCCGGAACTGCGATGCTAATACCTATCATCGTCATATCCGGAGCTCGTATGGTTATTAAATATTTTACAACACGTGCCGCCCCTAGCTTTTTGTTGTGGAACAAACAGCGAATGCGCAATTGTTCCGTGTCAGCCACTGGAAACCAAAACGAAGTATTGGCAGCCCTGACTGTAACTCCACTTTGATTGCGAGTTATTTAAATTTTGTATAGACGGTTGTCTGCAGTGGTATTAACTGAGTTATTTAGTATGAGAGGGACATTGAAATTTTTACTGAAAGTGTTATTTAATTCAAATAAGTTTCATAAATCTTCTTGAATAGATCATTTGTTTTAAATGCTCAGACAGAATATTGTTTAGTAAGTTGATTAACTCGTGTCCTAATCAAATCATGTGTATTTTTTCAATCGATGGACATTCAGCTATGGAACAGTTTACCAGGGTAAGTGTTCCCTCCTTCTTACAATTTGGGATTCTACAAGCGGAGCGTGAAGTAGCAACTAAGCAGGCCGGCATAACTATTCCGACCGTCCAGTGGAAATGTTTTTTGCCTTCTCTTCACTTACCACCAGGTTCAGTGAGGGCACATTTCCGTGCATTCGATTAAAAAAAAACTCAAATGTCCCTTCTGAGAATGTAAAATTTAAAACCTCGCTAGTTTAAAGTCATGGCGTCCTTCTTCTATGCAATAATATTCTCAATATTGACTGATAGACAACGCATGTTTAATTGGTGAGTCTATTATGAAATCTTGCACAGGAGTGTCTCAAACATCGATCAATCTGATGAGCACTGAGAAACTACTATCGAAATTATCTTCTACCTTTTGGGTGTATCCGTCGGCGTGTCATATTTAAAACAATACAATTATGTTTTATTTATGTAATAATACCACAGTAGGTAATCCTATATCAATACCACATTTAAAAAACAGAATCTAACCGATCAATAACAAAACGCAGTTAGAAAAAGAGAATCTTCCTGACACGATATTATTCAATAAGTTGATTGTATATTGAACACAGCTTGTGGTCGCGTAATTGACAGTTCGACGCATCTGGGCCGATCCAGCTGGCCAGCCCCCTTATTCTCTATGTGACACACGTTATTTTCACCGCCTGTAACAAGCACGTAACGTAACTCATCGCGTTTATCACTATGGAAATTGGCATACAAAATACAATTTAACGTGAATTACACGAAGTTAATGTAAGGCCCTCCAGCCAGGTGGGATGACGATCTGCGAAAGACTGCAGGTAGATGCTGGATGCGGCAAGCTGAAGACAGGGCGCTATGGCGCTCATTAGGGGAGGCCTATGTCCAGCAGCGGACTGATAAAGGGTGATGATGATGATGATGATGATGATGAATGTAAGGCGGCCGCGTTACACGTTAACACTGTCATAGGGAATAAGGGGGCAGGTGACATAAATAAAATTTTAACTTCTGCAACGATGGGTAATACGAGGGAAAATGAGATTCGACGAGATAAATTGGTTAATCTAGAGGATTTATTTGAAAAGTCAAATTATGAAGAATTGCTTAATGTAACTTTTGTTCTGAGAATGGTAGATTAAATTGATGAAATCTTTTTGATTAACGTTAGGCCCATACTAAATCATAGGACACATATTAGCCAATACGGATGACATGAACATCCGTCGTCTTAGAACTATTGTCTCGTACATCGCGTTCTTACAAAACAGTTCCTGACGCATTGAACGATATGTAAAGTTATCTAGGACATTTCATTTCAAAAGATGTATCTGGAGAATTCTATTTCAGTGCGCTAAGTACTTGGCCTTTCGTAAAGTTTCGAGCGAATCAGCATCATTATTTCGCGGTTTATCAACTCGGGAATAGAAGGTATGAAGATAAGTTTAATTTCCATGTCCTTATTTTTGGAGCAGCAGTTCGTTCTATTGAAATATAAAGCCTTCGTAAAAATTGGACATTGTGCTATAAGTATAACTGATGTCTAAGGATAACGAGCATTGTATAGTGATATATTCTGCTTTGTAATTTGAAGTATCGAGTAGTAGATATATATGGGTTAACATTTGCTATTTTAGGCGTCCGCTCATCTAATCACAGAGATGTTATAAATGTTGCTCTAGGTTCGAAGAAAGCCTTTTAGACGTAATTTTCGGAGGACTAACAAATTACAACCACTAAAAACCTAAAATTATAAGCCATGAGTCAGACAAGTTTTAATCATTTAGAATCTCAGCAAATACAATTTAAGGTGCTTATTTACCATGATCTGTGCTTAACCAATATTGCTACAGCGAAAAGTTAATAAATATTGACATAACACCTTTCACCGTGTCTAGATAGTCATTGTGAAAGTAAATGTGCTCTTTTTATTTTTGTTTGACAAGATGATTATCGTATGGAAGAAGCTTATCAATTTGTTTGAGTGGCACATTTCCAATTGCTATTAAGAGTTTCCCCGCGGCTCTCTTTTTTTTCATTTTGAGACCTTTAGGTATGTCTTTTTGTAATAGACTGCCAAGCGACCAACTGAATCGCAGTTGATTGATTAACATTCATTTTAGCCGAGGTACTTGACCTTTTAGAGGAAAGGAGGCTAGGAGTAAGAGTATGTCGGCCAATGACGTGTTGGTTGGTACCAGTTGCAAATAAAACACTATATTATTACCTAGTACGTTCTTATTTGGTGAAAAAAAAGTCGCCCGCCGCCTCTGTACGCGATTAACTCAGAAACTACCGAACGGACTTCGATGAAATTAGGATCTAATAGACAACTTTTTATAAAAGTAGCGGGACTATAATCCTGGTAAAACTCATTCACGCGGGCAAAGCCGTGAGCAAAAGCTAGTTTATTAAGCAATTGCTACTAGCCATCTCACTTTAGTAACAAAATCTTTCTAATACAACGCAGGGTGAAGTCTGTTTAACCGAATAGGTAGAGGTGTATTAATCAGTGTATGAGATTAGTAAAACAATTTGTGTGTTTGTTGTGTCAAACTGTTGTCCCAGTAACCACATATTTTACAAGTTTGTAGTACACAAAAAAAAACACGTCCAAAAATTCATCGTCTAAGAACTTTGCTCTACTTACCTTAAAAAAATAATAACTAAATTGACGCTTTCTAAATCCATTCTATCAAAAAGTTCGTACAGAGTCTGAGATACTAAATGTTTTTAACTTATAACAAGCCGAAACGGCTCCAAGATGTTTTTCTTATGCAAACGAGTACTTAAACAGAGCGTGAATTAAGCGTTTCTTTTAAAGATCTATTATATTTATCTTGTTTAGTATTACGCCCTAAAATAACAAGAATTTCGCAGAAGCTAAGCCAATTATACAGACGAACTAACTTTGAGGCATTAGATATACGTAACAGTCAAATTTACAAAATGGTTGAGAATTGGCGTAATATTTATGTATTCTAATGAGGTGACTGGTATAATTCTCATAATGGTGAAATGCAGACTAGTTATATTATGGTGGAAACATGAACATGAACGAGGGCATATAATTAAGGCATATAGATCTCTCGCGGTTACTGATTACTAATTGATTTAATTACGAATATCGTACAATTTAATACAGTTAATGTATTATACGATATGCTGAGTAGATATAAAGAAAAAGAACTCTTAACCACACTAATATTATAGAGAGACAAACCTTGTGATTTGACTAATAGGAAGCTACATTAATTCTAACAAAGGGGTCCTATATCAAAATTTGGTTGGGGAGCCTTCCAACGCCAGATTTATACTTTCCTTAAGTACAGGCCACTAAGTTTGTGCCCCCTCGCATTCCCCGCGTCCGGATGCCTAATACGGAGCAAAAAATCCGCTTAAGTTACGCGTAGGTAAATATGGGCTAAGAGTGACCCCTAGAGCTCGGGGGCCCCGTATCATTGATGCGGCTGATACAGCGGTAGCTACACCCTTTTTTTTTTTATATGGCCATCTTCGGCTCATTAGGGACGGCTGCGGGCTTCCTCCGACTCACGTCTAAGTTGTCGTCCGCAACCGCCCCTACGCGTACCGCGTTTTCGCCGTCCTTTTCCTCGCGTGAGACACGCTGCCTCGGACATGTCCATCACGGGGGTAGCTACACCCTTGATCTGAACTCCACTCCGTATACCACCACGTGCAGTGGGGTCATTTTGCCGTGCTCGTATAATAAAGGAGGAAATAAGCCAGAAGAACATAATATAGGTAATAGAGCATACTCTATTACCTCTGACTATCCCTTCGAGGATAAGGTATTACAGGCGTGAGCATTTTTCTGACGCCACGATATCTATACAGACCAAATCGACGGTCCTATAGAACAAAGTCGTATATGCAAAATGTTAGCTTTTCAGTAGAGCGCTTTGAAAGTCTAAATTAATTGTGAAAATCCCAAGTTATACATGAAGGAAACATTATCTATTAGGGTTCAGTAACAACTTTGAACCTAATGTGTGAAAATATCACTAATTCGCACATGAATACCAACTTACGAATTTCAAAGCGCTCTACTGAAAAGCTGACATTTTGCATATACGACTTTGTTCTATGGGACCGTCGAAATATGCAAATTTAAACATAAAACACAACCGTTATACACAACACGTCGATACATACAGTTTGTTTATCCCACGGGAGAGATTTTAAGTAGCACCGTGTTTTCAATTTATATTAAGATGAGCTTGTTTAGAGTTGAATAAAGACGCGGGGAAATCAGGTTCACTTTATTTAACAATGTAGATTCAGTTTGGATTGATGTTAGTACGTTAAACATCAACATGCAAATATGTTTTGCATCTTATGCAGGTTAATTTTTAATTAGAATGAAAGTATTTTTTATATACGGGAACGAAGTACTGACGCCACTGTATCTGATGGTGACGGATAGCGATGATTATCTCTCACCAGTCGAGACAATTATGCCGGCCTTTCTAAAACAGATATACGTACAAGGGTTGATCCCATTACGTGCCACATTTACGTGGGCCTCTATGTCGTGTTTGAACACCTTATGCGCGGTGGTCGCTATTCTGGCGGATACTAAATATATTCTACCATCAAATGGCAAAGTACTTGCTATAATTTCATGCCAACTCTCGGTGAAGTAATATGCCTTTGTCGAGACTCGTGACAGTATTCCTGACAATTGACTCACCACCTAATTACATTGTAAATCAATTAATCACTATTCCTCATAATTCTCGGATTCCATTATAGATTAGCAACGACGGTGATTTAAACTTATTATTACAGGAGGCCTCTTCGGCATCAGCAAGGTGCTGAACTTCTTCCCAGTGGGAGGGGAGCGTGAGTGCCAGCCTGTGGGATATAACATTGCTAAAGCCGGCATATGCCTGAACGCGTACGACTGCCGGCAGAGAGACGGCAGAGCTGCTGGCGACTGCGCGCAAGGACTCGGTGTTTGCTGCGTTTGTGAGTATTTGAGAACATGCACTCAATTTTTCGGCATACAGGAATTCTGACATATCACTGAGTTCCTACTCATACTTTGATTATGTTAGACCCGAAACTAATATATTATAAAATATGATCGGTATGGAATTGAACCTACTGTCACATAGCCAACTAACGCAATATTATAAAATTATTAACAAGAATGCCTCGGTGGCGTACTTATGTTACGACACGACTGCAGTGTTGAGGCCTTAGGTTCGCTCCCCGATCGGGAAAAAATGATATTGGGATTTTCTACTCAATATCAGCCCTGAGTCTGGAATTTGTGCCCGATATGGGCAATAGGCTCGTCCCTTATAACATCATGGGGCGGAATATGCACAGCAAAAAGAGGGTGCACTAGTTACGTCTCTACCTACCTCTGTTGAGATAAAAGTATGAGTGTGTGTGAGTATTGATAATATTACCTTTTAAAAAAATACTTGTTTTATAATAACTTAGCCTCTTAAAGTCCAGTCTTTCCTAACTTGAATATGAAATAACCAAAATACTAATAAACGAACAGTAAACTTTATCCTAGACAATTCAGACATAGCTCAGCCGCAAATCATTTCGTCTGCGAGTCCCACTTTCCACTTCGAAACAGCGACGCTGGAGAAAATATATTTATTATCTATTGTTGGTTCACTTCAATGGATTAGAATTGGTAGTGGTTAGCAGTTTCAATATAAATTCGGCTTGTTTGTTTGCGGTGTTGATGATATTGTTAATAAGTATCTGTGATTTGAATTTAAATACTTTTTTTAAATCCATTAATTAATGACATTAACCTAATACGCATGTCAACAGTAGGAATCACCTGTGGATTTCTTTAGGGCTAACTGGGCCCAGGCCTAGGATTTCTAAATATTAGGAACACCACAACAAAAATCAACAAATATATGAAAAAAAAATTATTACTAAAAATGCCGCAAAAAATGAACCTCAACCGCGGTAGTACCAATGCGAGGAAGTATAGAGCTTAGTAGAGGCTGGAACTACGGACCTTAGGCCGCCCGACACTACAAATTCGCTAATATGAATGTTCTCGTAAATCTTTACATTTTATTATTTGCTTATACGCCGGCAGATGTGAATAAAGTTGCTGAAGCAACTGTCTATTTTATATTATTGCAGTGTTTATCGGCAACAGGTTGACAGTGTGTAATTTTATAGAAAGTATGTACAGTATTATGTATTATATTTACTACTCCGTGTTTTCCAGACGCGCCATTTCTTGCAAAAACAGCAAAAATACTATTTGTAATAAACAATGATAAACAAACAAGAGACCGAGTTGTGAAACTTGATACTTTGTCAAAGATAAACTTTTACCTTCATATTTCTTGTTTGCCTTAGTAAGTTAGCTACTACACTAATGTTGTATTGGTTTAATAAATAAATATTATATTATATTTACTGATACTTTACATAATGTGCACATGCTTAACACCTGTATCTTAATCAAAATATTGTCTCAAAATATTCGATTTATACCGTCAAGAAGTCACCATAATTTGCAAACATGTCATCCCTGTGAAGAAGAAACTGCGCATGGAACTCTCTTATGCTCGGTTTCTAAAGTACTCTTGACGGGAGTTTATCTATTCGTTAGCGCTATTGGTTCGATAACCCATGAAATTGCGTTTCTGAACCGCGCACTGTAAGATAAACTCAGCTTAAACTTCGTTTAACTTAACTGGCTAATTTTTGCCGTTTATCTGTTCCATAACTGTTTGACGTGTCTTTTATGACAATCGAGGTCACCCAGTTAGCAAAATATGCTCTTTGCCAGTTAGATATTAGTTACAATATAGAGGAATATAATCGATACGGTCAATCACAACAGTTTCAGCAGTATGATAAACTCATAAGTCTAAATAAAATAACTTAAAACACAAATGAGTAAACGAAATGAATAAACGTAAATTCAATTTATAAATTTATTATTAAATATATTGATTTACTTTTAAAATGTTCAATAATCAATAATAAATATTTAGAATTAAGAATCTTATAATATTTAATACAAATTATGTCATATATATTTATTATTCTCTAATTTTTTTTAATTCAAAGGGTTGCGAGCGCCTTCTGTGTTCACCCTAAAGACCGATGGGGCCAGAAAAGCCGACTCGTGTCAGGCTACTGGCAGTAGGGCCATGAACAAAAAAAAATCTAAATTTTATCTTTAATTTTTGTATATCAGTTTAAATTTGATAAACTAAATATATATGAACTTTATTGACTGTGTTGACTATCCTTTTCCAGTCCTTTTATCATTTTATTGTAATTAATTATTTGCATGCAAATAAAAACTATTTTTAATGACGCCAAAGAAGTATAACTTTTCACGCGCGTACACACACTGATTTTTTAAATTCTGCAACGATGTCATTTATCAGCCTGAGACAAATAACAAATTACCACAAAATAAAATTAAAAATAATATTTAGGCGTTGGTCTATGTTAAAATAAGCTATTTTTGTAGATAAAATAATTATTACTTACGAATTATAGTACTGCCTCGGTGGCGTAGTTGTATAAGAGTACGACTGCAATGCTGAGGTCTCGGGTTCGATCCCCGGGTCGGGCAAAGTGATATTGAGTTTTTCTATTCAGTATCAGCCTGGAGTCTGGAATTTGTGCCCGATATGGCGATAGGCTCGCCCCCTATCACATCATGGGACGGAATAATGGCGAAAAGTGGGTGCACTAGTTGCCTCTGCCTACCCCTTCGGGCATAATAGGCATGAGTGTGTGTGTGTGTGTATGTGTGTGTGCGTGTGAATTATAGTAATAAAATCCATTTTAAAGTCTACTGCTAAAAAAGAGCCATCTAGTAGCAAAATAAGGAACTAGTTGTCGGTTTCATAGTTATCGAATGCTTCATTATATGTTCAGAAACACAGTGAAAGTTGACCGACGTTTATCTTAAGTTTAACTTTTATGGATCAATAGTTATTAAAAGTTTAACTGAGAGATTCAGAAATCGGGCATTAGTAATTAGATGTATGTACAACATGCTACAAAGGCTTTGACAGTTCGATTAAGTAGTATGACGCGTGTTTCAAAGGACACAAGTGAAGTAGCAAGTTTATTACATTTTTTGACACGGTTACGACAAATTGACCCATCTGAATCTTGAAAGATTGACTTGTTCGTTTGAATCTATCTACAGTTACACGTACTAATATTCCGATTACTGGACCCAAGTTCATTGAAAACAAACTCATAATCATAACGGGGACAATATTCGAAAAACAAATCATGTGGAAAATAAGTAATAAGAGTTCAGAAATAGGATTCTAGTAAAAGAATGTTCGAGAAAACTCTGCGAGGACAAACGACGTCTTCATAGCTACTGTCGCAGACTGAATTTTAAAATGGCGCGTGGTTCGAATGCGATCGCGGTTATTATGAATTCAAATCTTTACTAGCCTTCGGAATTAGGTTTGTTTATTTTAATATGAAAGCGAAGTTGACCACAGGCTTTGCTCGGGCACGCGGCGCTAGATGACAGTACATTAAAGTTTAATGGACTTCGTAAATCTTTGATTTTCGAACTCTTTTTATTAACGGGTTACAAAACTTTTTTACAGTTGCTTTTATGGTCTTGGCTATGTCTAGGATTCTATGTCCAGGTTGGTCAACTGTTTGGGTTTGTTTTTTATTTAATTTGAATAACTATTGAATTGTTCAATACAAGAAAATTATACAAAAGTTCTATCATCAAATTCTGCCTAACCCCGGTAAAGACATGGGCTTATGCTATGTTTAATCATTAGTACCTACACTACGCTAAAAGCACACAAAACATAAAATACAAAACAAATACAATACTGTTGCTCGTCATAAAAGTTATTTCTCGAGGGAGTAATTGATTACAAATATTAGCGCCAATAAAGCAGAATAGTTTATACAGCGTTTCATATTATTTCCCTTCCCATTGAGATATCGATAAACATCATTGAATGAAATGTAGGTTCCTTTAATGTTTATTTATTTATTTATGTTGGGGATTTATTTAGATCAGGTGATTTCCTATGTGGAACATCTAGTAGATTACCACCCACCATGATACCATTTACTGGTGATAGGACTCACATATATGTAAGAGTCCGTCTGGGTGGGTACCACTGCAATGTCTATTTCTACCGCCAAGCAGCAGTGTGCATGCAGTTGTGTTTCGGTTTGAAGGACATTGTAGCCAGTGTAACAACAGGACATAATGATACTTAACATCTTATGTCTCAGGATGACGAGCGCAATGGAATGCCAGACAGTACTTTGTAACTCAAGGTGCTGGATGGTATTTCTATTGTTTATGGGTGGTCGTATCGCTTACCATTAGGTGAACAGCATGCTCGTCTAGTCATTCGATGCATTAAAAAAAAATCATGAACTTTGACATGGACGACAACACTTAGTAACAGCGTATGCGGGCTATAGATTTTTCTAACGCGTATTGCCTGGAATTGAATCCTCTAGGAGGGTGGACTCAGCTAGGCGACCATGCATCTAAGTGATGACAAACTTAAATATAATTTTGCCCAACGAGTAATGTAACATTTTCTTATTTTGATTACGATCATACGTTGTCTATAGAATGCAGTCACTAGCTGTAACATCTGTTTTATTACGAGGTGTACAGTAACTAAATGCATTTGCGGCGCGACAAGCGGTGCCTGTAATACGTCCCGGGAACCATGCACTTAATGGCAGTGTATATCGTAACAGACCTCTCGCTGTCGGCCGTGGTCGCTTCCATGGTCGGCAGTCGGGAGGCCTGGCGTGCGGTGGCCCACTTCTGTGAGGTGGTCCTCTCGCAGAAGGAGAGTGCCGAGAGGGATCGGGAGCGAGAAGATCCCTCCCGCCGCCAGAGGAGACGAAGGAGGCGCCGGGTGGACGACTGACCGGCGTCTCCCGCCCTGTGGTTTGGGGGCGTTTGAAGAATTCCACCACGGTATCCCCTGCCTGTCGTAGGAGGCGACTAATAGGGACTAGGGGGGTCGGGTTGGTCGGTACGGGTACGGTCCGCCGCGAGATAGTTCGTGTGCCCCCCCCCCCCCCATAAAGTTGTCGGGCTGCATTAAGCGGCACCGCGCAGGGGCGGTTGCGGACGACAACTTAGACACTTCAGTCAGAGGAAGCCCGCAGCCGTCCCTAATGCGCCGAAGAGGAAAAAAAAAAAAAAAAAAAAAAAGTGTATATCGTAACAGCCAACAGGAATAGCTGTCTTGAGGTTTTCAGGACAGATAAAAGAGTGTATACATTATATTTTATGAATACAGTTAAATGATGAAACAAACATACCGCTCGCTTGATAAACGATACGACCGCCCATAAACAGTAGTAACACCATACAGAATTTGGTATTATAAAGCACTGCGTCAGACTCCACTGCGCTAGTCACCCTGAGACATGAGATATTTAGTTTCATAATGCCAAGAAATTACGCTGGCTACAATGTCCTTTAAACCGAAATACAACATTGCATTCATACTACTGCTTGGCAGAAATAGACATTGCGGTGGTACTTACCTGGGTACTTACCCAGATGACCCTTTGCATACTAGAGACGTATCACCAGTAAAGCCAATATTTACAAGTAGAATGTCATATATCAAATGTTTAAATATGGCAGAATAGCGATTCATATGAACATGTCATTTCTGAAGTTATAAATTAGCCTAAGTGCACATCGATTTATATCAAGCGGTTTACCAAAAAAGGAATCCTTGCTGCGAATATGTACTTGTGTAATTTTCCTCATGATTTAATACTAAAAATATACCTGAAAGACATCAAGACTTCTTTAAAAGTTGAAACAAACAAACCAAATGTCCTATTACAATGCACGTTTCATATCCTAACGCGACTCACTCCCCCCACCTACGTGAATATTATCCAGACATTATGTAAATACGTTCAGGCGTATCTAGAGTTTATGACATAGGCATACTCGTTCTATTCAAATTAAGGGTCTTGCCATATTACAACTGCATTAAAGTCGATTTTTTTCTGAAATGTCAGTAGCATGCTATGACAAAGTACATTCTTTTTACATCTAAATAATTACACGTCGTGTAATTGACACGGAAAATTTCAAAGTGGATTTTTGTTGCCGGTAGTTGCCTTTGACGTTATAATGTAATAACATCCTTAGATAATGCAGTTCAGCTTAACAAGGCCGTCTACTGCCATTGTCAAATTTACTACAGTCTGCCAAGCACCACTCTGAGCATATCCGGTTCTACATTTCAAGAATTATAATAAACCGCAACACCAAGTATATTTTTTTATTGGCTTACTAGGAAAACGACCAAGCGGTCCGCCAGATGGCTTAAGCAATGCCATGGGCACAGCCAAGCCGCTGGCTTCGTTTAAAAAAGAACAGGTCATACCGTTGCAGGGGGATACATTTTAAATATCGCGCTTCTTTTACTTCGCTTATTCTTCCCTCACGGTCTATGTTTAATCTATGTAGTAAAAATATCTAGTAGAATGATGGTGTGCGCTAGACTTTATACATTACACAATCTGCGCCGTGCTCCGTTGCCTGCTTGTCAGCACTCAGCATACGTCCAATGTAATAATGCAATGGGACAGGTCAGTCGCGGGAGACGCCACGTGCCTGCAATGTTATTGGATAGGGGAAATGGACCCGTGGCAAAGCTTGTAATATATGTCTAGATATCGTTTCCGTAATGTGGTCACGTTCTAAGCTATTAGCTAGAACGTCCGTAACCTTAAACCATGGATGTTGTACGTCTAGATTAATTTTACTTAATTCGGTCACGTGATGATAGGAGCACAACTAAAGACTATTTTAATTTTTGGCTACCAAACAGATGTTATTTTCGTATAATCTAAATAATATTTTATTTACTTTATTGTAGAAAGCTCACGGTGGATATAATTGACAGGCAAGGCTAGAATTCAGATTAAACGCATTAAGACTACATCATCAGAGTTCTAAAACTAAAATTGGTAAACGTGGTCAAACCTTTTCGTGTCTAAATAAATGCCATCCAAAAATTCTACCTACAGTACCATTGGCTACAAGCTCATTTATCTTTCATTGACATTTGAAACAGACAACTGATTAATTTAACGAGCCAATTAAGCCGTTATATCGTCTCATGTCAAAGTTCAGAATTAACTACTGCCAAGTTCAAGTGCCTTCACCCTATTTCTTCGAAAGTGATTATCGGAAAGATCAATTTGATATAGAAAGGGAGCTCGAATGACTCGAATTGAAATTAGATTGCACTACGACTAGACTATTTGCCAATGGTTAAGTTTAGTAGATTACCAATAATACCTAGATATTAGTACTTGCTAACTTAACTGAATGATGAGAGGAACGAACCGCTAAATTGCCGTCGTAATGCTTTAAACTCTCCTCGCGAATCAATTAATACGACATTTGGGCTTCTCATTGGAAGCCATCGCTGTAGCTGTATTGCAGCAGCATTAAGCTGAATGAGTAGCCCATTGTTGGCACATCAATTATTTTTTTCACATTAGTTTTTTATGTAACTGTATATAATTGTCCTAAGAATAAAACTCTTCTTTCTTTCAATTGTATATAAATCTATTTTTTTTCATCATCATCATCAGCCACATGACGTCCACTGCTGAACATAGGCCTCCTAAAGATTTCCAGATGGACCTGTCAAAAGCGGTCTGCACCAGCGTGTTCCTGCGACCTTTATCAAGTCGTCTGTCCACATAATATCTACCTTCGCAAGGCTTAATACTCCTAGTTTATCAAATAAACTGATTAAGATCGTTGCATATTTGCCACTTGCTTATTTATAGTTTTTTTTATTCAATATTAGTACCTGGACTTCTTTCTTTATTGCAGTTGAAGTATCATGTGGTGGCGCTGTTCAAAATAACCTCACGTATTTCATGTCCCCTGGTTTTCCGGAGCTGTGGAGCGGCGAGGAGGACTGCAACATCACCATTGATAAGACCTTTGCCGGCATCATGCAGCTCAGGATCGATTTCATACACTTTACTATTGTGAGTGAACGATACCTAATATGTATTAAGTTCATCTCCAGACACAATAATATTCTACTAGTATTTCAACGTGAAGATAAAACTTTATACCCTTTAGCACATTACGACCACGGTGGGCAGTGAGATTTGGCATAGTTACAGTTCATTTAGAGGAGGGCAGAAAAATAAAATTCATCTATAATATTTGTTACAAGTTAGACGGGCGAATTTTGACCACTGGACGACCACTAGTTATAATAATTTAATAGTCAATATATAGCAAGCAAGCAAGAATATAGTAAGAGTCAACTAATCATTTTCTTCCAGGGTCAACCAAACAGAACGACAGGAGAGTGTGACGAAGATGCAATGGTACTAGGCGACGGTGAAACGAAGTTCACGTTGTGCGGGCAGAACCACGGACAGCACAGTATGATATAATGATATTATGTATACAGATGAATGGCTGAGCAGCTCTATCGCATCATTAAGATAATCACCAATTCCATAAACAGTAGCAAAAATTATCAAATAAACGCTTGCGTCTTTTATTTGGCTTTATTCGACTTATTGCGACGGCGCGACACACTCTTATTATTTGAATTAAAAAATAAACTATTAGAAAGTATTTTAAACAAAGACCCAATTTACCAAATGATTGCTGCGAAGTTACTCCACTAATTAGCCTTTGCAATAATTTTTCCTTTCTCCTATTATTTTTGTCCTACTTATTCATTATTAATTAAATTATAGCATAATAATAAACTGACCACTCGTTAATAACTGCTCTACGACCCTGTCCACTCTATTAGCAATTACATAAATCGATTGAAGTGCAATTATTACGCTAAATTGGGTTCCGTCGGTATTTCATAATTACTGCTCCAATTAAGGGCTTTAAGCTATGGCATAATATACGTAACACTACTAACTGCATGGATAGTTATCGTAGTTTGCTGTAAAAGGGTAGAGTTAATTTCCTAAGTTGATTGTTTCGACTATCGAGGTGCTCTAATGTACTGATATTTGGATATCGACTTGCTATATCTTCAACTATTGTTTTTTAGAGGGAACATCGAACGTGTTGAAGATCATTAATTACCTTTTAAATATAACATTGCTGGTCATACTCTTCTCACCTCTCGAGATTATAAATAAAATAGACGATAGCACATCAAGATGATCTCATGTAGATTCATATTCCGCTTGTTACTTTAGCATGTTGCATCACGTGTAGATGAAGTTATCATTACTTTAAAATAAGACGAAATCTTTTCAGTATATTACACTTTGTCGAGTAAAAGCGAGAGACGAGAGGCAGAGGATCTACCAGGGACGAAGACCACGCACCTGTCGATGCGCATGCGCGGGCCAGACATGCCGCGCCTGTGGCTGATGCGGCTCGCACAGATGCCGCTCGCACAAGCTGCGCCTCAGGGCTGTCTGCAGTATCACACTACGGATAATGGTTAGTGAGCTCTTTATTAGTGAACACCTTATATCTGATATCATAGTACACATCATCATGATTGTCATTAGTTCTATATTGTTCATCCTTAGGCCTTATCCGCTGGTTCGCATTAGCGAAATTATAACTTGATGATAAATGTATCAAGGAACCCAGTTATCGGTTTCATGAAGGAGACTTAAGGTACATCCAAAAAGCAGCTTGTGATGTAAAGGAAGCTAGGATCATGATAATGACAAACCCATTTTTTACAAGGTTTTATTTAGGTTGCAACTTATATGTTTGTTCGTGTGGAATCTTGCAAGTCAATTTTGAAGTAGTTACCCTCAAGTCTCAACCGATTGTGTTGAAATTTTGCATGCTCGATTAGTTTGGCTGACAATGCATTGTTAGCTAAGTAACGTCATTCTGAATCCAATATGGCGGATGGCCCAACATGATAGACTAGTTATTTAGAGCATTTAAATAAAAGCTTGTTTTTAAATATATTTGTTTACTTTTATTTTACTTCTTAATGATATAGAACAAATAACAAGACATTGAATTACTTCTGTGAAGAAAAAAGAATAAGAAAATAATACCTTGCATGATAGACCAAAACACATGAATTTTTATACATCAAGTGAGGCGCGACGCCTGAACAAGCCCCAAGTTTTATCAAAGTAAAAGCATTATCACAAGTAAAATTGCAAATATTCCCAAATAACATTATAGAATCCGACTTAGTATGTAAGTCTGTCAGGCTCCTGTTCATGAGATTAGCTGGTACGCAAGTCCTGCACGCGAATATAATTAACTTTGAGATAAGTTTAAAGTAATAAAAGTTTGGCTTTGCGACGACACTGAATATTTTTACTGTTGTACGTGTTTTGTTTTTGATTAAGTAAAGTTAGCATTACTTAGGTATTAGGTAAGTAAGATGGATTGGATTTTAAATGGCTGGCGATAGAACTTTTGCCCAAGGAAAATGGTGACTTAATAATCGATCGTCGTTAACTGCTGCTTGGTAATGTCAAATTCTGGTATTTGAATCGACGCTAATCATAATATTAGGCTGTGCAGCGATGACAAGACTGAGCTCCGAAATCTACAATATAATTTATCTTAGTCAGTCTTAAGGTAGTCATAACTCATAAGTGGTGTTGCAGTATGTAGAAGACGGGAAGGGTGGTTAAAATGACTAATTACAGGAAAGCATAATTAAATTTTGTTTGACTTTCATCAATGTAATGATTTATTTTTTAGGTAGATCATTCTAAAACTCGCATCACTTGGGCCCATGGGTGTAGCTACGGTGGGGCAGGGTGGGGCTCTGACCTGATGGTACCTAATCAAACCTAAAAATTTTGTATGAAAAAATTAACCGGGATAAGACTTTGGGTATAGTTTCCTAGTTACATATTATTTTATACTGCTGTCCCACCCTGAGCCCATGGCTAGCTACGCCCATGCCTGGGCCCATTTGTACCCGATTGAATTATAAATTAGACTGTTTTATAAGACAGATATAGGCTAGGCGAAGTATTTGTCTTTACAGATAAAAGCAAACCATATTATAAATCTATTAGGACCAAATACAATAGCAAGCTCCCAATAAGAAGCGAAAGCGCGTCGTCCAGTGTAAAAAAACGTTAACTTTACTCGACCACGGAACAGCAAGGAAATACGTTAACTAGTAGATAGCATTTACTTGAACAAAGTAATACAGACTTTTAGAAACGCATAGCCTTTTACCATCTACAGGTACAATAAAAACGTTCAACTACGCTACGAACGGCCGCCACCTCTCCGACCAGGAGTACAAGTCGTGCATCCGTCGCAACGTGGGCCGCTGCGGCGTGCGCTACGTGCCGTGCGACGCGCGCTCCTTCAGGGTCGGGCCTAGTGGGGACACGCCTGACGTCATCGATCCCGCTGGTCAGTAGGCAAGAAGCTTGTAATACTAGAAGCCTTTAGTTGTTTGTTTGCAATATTGTTGGGGAATCTTTTAATCATAGAAGATGTAGAAGAGAGTGAAATTATATATCCATTATTGCACCAGTCATTAGCAACAAGCTTGTACAATACTGGAAGCCTCTAGTTATTTGTTTGCAAGACTGTTGGGGAATCATTTAAACGTAGAAGATTTAGAAGAGACGGAAATTATAATTCCACTAGCTGTTGCCTGCGGCTCCGCCCGCGTTAAAAAGTTTTTCCGGGGAAAAGTCCCGCTTTATACTTTTCCGGAATAAAACGTAGCCTAAGTTACTCCTTATTACATCAGCTACCTCCCAATAAAAGTCCCGTCAAAATTGGTCCAGCCATTTCAGAGATTAGCCGGAACAGACAGACAAAAATTGAAAAAAAAAATATTTTGGTGTATGTACCGTATATATATATATATATATTCATTGGATAAAGATTAACATTATTACGTTGATACAACTCTTAACAAATAATGGATTAATTTTGACCAAATTTGATTACCATAAAAACGGTTCTAGTGAGTTAATCTTAAAAGATAGACATATACTGTCGCGGACATTTTTTTAGATCATTTCAAGAGGAATAATTCTTTCATACATATATTTTTGGTATCTTGAACCGTTTTCACAGCGCACGCAATGGAAGCCCTCAAGGATGAATAATTTTCCCCGTTTTGTTTCACATTTTCCATTATTTCTTCGCTCCTAATCGTTGCATCGTGATGTTATATAGCCTAAAGCCTTCCTCGATAAATGGTCTATACAACACAAAAAGAATTTTTCAATTCGAACCAGTAGTTCCTGAGATTAGCGCGTTCAAACAAACAAACAAACAAACTCTTCAGCTTTATAATATTAGTATAGATTATTGCACTTACCATGAAAGGACGATAAGCGTAACGAAGAAGGACGTCGAATAAAAACGAATTAGTTTTGATTTGTAGATAGAATCACCTTTAAACAACAGTTCAGTTGACAGAGACCCAAATATTAACTTATATTCATGGCGTCAGATCCCCTCGGTCCGGGTGAGGCTGGTGGCGCCGGAACTGGCTTCTACGGACCATATGGTTCCTTTGTCCCAGGCAATGTATCTACATCAGTGGACGTGCAAAATGGTTCCAATACATTTTATAATTTATTCCCATGTATACTTACTGTTTCCTACTTCTACCTTGTCCATATCTCCTTCTTGTTCATTGATCTTAAGTATTTAAGGTGGAAAGTTTTTCACTTCTGTTTTTCTTGGGATATCAAACATTTTTGGGCTCTTCACGAGTTCTTAAAAATATAACAGTTTTACGCCATTTTACCCTTTTCAGGAGTATGTAGTATCGCACCTACGTGATTTCGTATCTCTGTTAGTTTATAATCTCACACAATTTTTTGTATTTTCAAAGTAATAACATTACACATATAGATAGTAAACTGGTGTAGGTATAAGTCCGACGAAACGTTCTTTCTTCAGTACTCTATGCCACAACTGCATCTTAACACACAAAATCAACGCTTAATGTTTTAGTTACACAACCAGAGATGACTCCAGCTTCCGACGTCCCGAGTGAAGACGACGAGATGGAAGGATCCGGAATGGACCCTCAGGTCGAGATGCCATCAGTGGCAGATGAACCCAGCATGCTGACTAGGGTGAGATATATTTGAATTTATGTGTGAGAGTAATGAAAATTAGGGGAGTAATGAATTAAAAAAGGCGTTTTAATGTTCGCTTACTTTAAGGAACTCTCGCGTAAAATTTCACTTTTTTAGAAATATTGATTTAGGTTTTGCATTATCGTATAATCAGTTGATACTAAGAATTTTCGTAAGTAATAAATACAGAAAATTTTAAATTATGGTTTCGCTACCTGAGTGAATGTAGAAATAAGTTGTAATACGATAGTTATTTTGGTTAAAGTTTTAAACTTACATACTTAGTTTATTTGAAAAGATTTATAATCTATCTATATAACAATAATGTTTTAAACCTAAGTACTTAATGTTATTAATAAAAAAAAAGGCTTCGTTTATTTTCCACATTATAATGTAATTTATAGCAAGACTCAATTTGTATTAGTGAGGAATATATCTATTTTTTTTAAACTTTCGGAATCGGTATTTTGACCAAGGAGATTTTAAGAAATAGTTTGTTGTATGTTAAAATATTTGGACATAAATAATAATGTTGATGATTGTATGGTGCATTAACAAAACCAACGCCATTCCAACTTAATGTTAATTAAATATTAACATTATACTAACTGGCATGCGAAATACTAAGCCCTGCAGATCCTTAGATAAATACACTCAAACAATAACAACTCATATATTTTAATACATAAAATAAGAGTGATTTGAATACATCAATGTTATTCAACAATTTATCATGTTATTAAATTATTATATGCGTTGCATTTAATTATAATTATATTCATTTAACATTAAAACTTTTAAATATAAAATACAACAGGGTAGTTGACTACTTTTTTTAAATACAATTATGAAAATTTTATGCTATCCAAAGTCTAATAGAAAAAGAATTTTCTAAATTGGCACAATAGTAACTATGTTATAAAGCTTTGAAATTTGGTGGAAGGGGTAGGTATCAAATAACAATACTAGGCTGTGACGTCACCAAGCGCTGTCAGCCATAACGTTGCATGCGTGCGGAAGAGATAGCGCGATATCCCTGCCACGCCCCACTTTTGCTCACAAGAGTATTTCAATATTGAATGACTGCTTTATTTTTCAATCGATTTTAATGCAGATATCTCAGAAGAATTTCTTTTTCGTATTATTTTTTGTTACATCTAAAATAATGTACAAAATCAAACATAAGAATAGGAACATCGGAATCAAACAGAGTTGCCTAAGTTTGATTTTGTACATTATTTTAGATGTAACAGAAAATAATACGAAAAATAAATTCTTCTGTGAAATCAGCATAAAAATCGATTGAAAAATAAAGCAGACATTCAATATTGAAATATTCTTGTGAGCAAAAGTGGGGCGTGGCGGGAAAATCGCGCTAACTTTTTCGCATATGTGCGTTATGGCCGACGGCGTTTGGTGACATCACAACATAGTATTGCTGTTATTTGACAGCTACCCCTTCCACCAAATTTGAAATCTTTATAACTTAGTATTGCGCCAATATGGAAAATTCTTTTTCCGTTTGATTTTGGATTGCATACATTTTTCATAATTGTATTTAAAAAACGTAGTCAACTACCCTATTAACTTATAATGCGGGGGAAACCGACGATGTTCCGTATAGCGTTGGTAACATGCGACGCGACCATTGCTTAACCGTGCTTTTAATTTATTAATACAACCGTATTGGAATTGTTCATGTCTTTTGTTAAATGTCGATGGACCAATATAGTCATTAAAACTAAAACAGCTGAGCCATGCTTCCATTTTTGATATAGAAGCAATCAAAATAATGTATAAATGTCGCTGTGGTTGAGTGGAACTTGAATGATAGTAAGCTCTCATTTGAAACATAGTGTGGTTTCCCTCTCAACTAAAAATAACAAAAAATATTTAAAGATTCATCATTATCATCCATAACCTTTAAGGCTCCATTGCTATAGGGCTCGTATACTATGCCGCCTCTACCGGTCTCGAGCTAGTCAAATATATAATGCCATTTCAAGATTATTCACCAATAATTATTATAATTTATAATTTATTTACTATTTTTAAAATAACCATCCCTGCTAAACTAACCTCACTAACCACATCCAGATCTGGAGTTATATGTGGTCTTGGTTGGGGGGGCAGAGCTGGTGGGGTCGCGGGGCGCGTTACCATGGCAACGCATGGGCCCGCTGGTCGCCGTACGCGCAGCACTATGGTGACGACTCCTTCAGATACTTCGGGTACGGGAACTTCGGGGTGGGACTCTCGGGGTACGGGAGGCAGCGGTGCCAGGACAGGATCACCATACCGTGCGAGAGCGAGTATTTTGTGTCGGTGAGTTGGATTTTTTATATATATATTTTGATAATGTGTCTCCATGAAAAATGAGAAATAGACGATGGCATAGTCGGAAAGGGAACGGTCTGCCCAGATGAATGTCTGTAGGTTCAACACCTATGATTTCCGAAGATTGTCAATTATCATTAGCTAGGAAAACATCGTGAGGAAACCTTCATCGTGAGGAAACCTTCAACCCTCGAAATTCTTATGGAGAATTTCGAGAGTATATCAATTGCCATAGACTGCTGAACATAGGCCTTCCCAAGTAAGCGCCAACTAGACATGGGCGCCGCCTAGGAAAAAGCCGGCGGCGGCGTGCTGGTAATTTTTGGTCGGCGGCGGCGTAACGCCGGCGGCGTGGATTTTTTTAATGAATATTGAATATATGTATAGGCCACATATAAATTCCTCAGTTACATGTTCGTAGGTAGTTGGAAGCACTAGCAAATTAACTTATCGGTATAAAAATCCCTTCAGGACCCATACTCCATCCACCCTGTGGTTTGGGGGCGTTTGGAAAAATTCCACCACGGTATACCTTACCTGTCGTAAAAGACTATTAGTTAATAGAGGCCACCGGGGGTCCCAGGCGGACGGCAGGGAGCTGTCCGTCTTTAGTTTTGTGTTTTTTTAGCACATTGTTGCAATCCCTGTGATGGAGGGCAGCGTGGCAGGTAGGCCTCACGTTGCCGTTGACGCAGAGGGCGCCCTTCGGTGCGCGGGAGCGTCTGAGCCCAACACAACAGCAGACGGGCCGCACTAGGCGGCACCGCGCAGGGGCGGTTGCGGACAACAACTTAGACACTTCCGTCAGAGGAAGCCCGCGGCTGTCTCTAATGCGCCGAAGATGGCCACAGCGGAGTTTTGGTTTGTATGCCGTGCGTTGTACATACGTTGGGCGGTCACCTAATGGTTTCATCTCTCCGGGCGGCTCAACGTCGGGTCGTAAGGCACGGTAAACCCAGCATAACCGCTCAGTCGCCCCCCTTGAAGGATGGGGGGTAGGTAGTAAGAAGTCACTTTCTCCGCGAAAAATAATAACAAAAAAAGACAAATGCTCCATGGCACTCGCGAGTCTTTATCTTGTTTCGCGGAGAAGGTGAAATGACCATTAATGCCCTTTGGTGCCACACCATCCTGTTATCAAAAATGACTGCGCGGTTATATCATTATCACCGCTTTTACGACCTAGCGTTACGCCACTTATAGAGATGGAAGCATCGGGCGACACACCAAGCTGGACCAAGTCTTTTAGTCTATTAAAACTAGTAGTGACGGCGTTAGGCGTCGGCGTCGGCTTTTTCTTTGTGCCCTTTGTCAACCGTGGGTTCAGCCGCCGCTAGGCCCGGGCGAGAGAAAAGTGGAAAATAAAAGGGGCCTCACAAAGCTGATGTCGCCGACGTCCACGTTTGGTCTAGCGCCGCCATTGTAAACTACTACGGCATACTAAATGTATACCAAAGCACTTTGTTGCGTCAGGCACGGCTTCATGATCTCATGGTCATATGCGCCTAATCATTTTATCCGCAAATCTCCATCGAAAGGACGGGTAATATTCAGTTCTCCACCTCATTCCTCAAATTTCTCTACTTCTGGTGGGAGGAGTCCGACCTTTCGTGTTCCCGCACCATCTCTTTTCATAAGAGGTCTACCTTCGTACTCGTAGGCCATCAAAAATTAAGATCTGGTGCTGTGGTCTTGGTTAGTAACACAGCGACAGCGAGAGGCCTCCTCCATTAAATGGCACGAAATCACTATGCTCTCAATTAAGGTTAGCTAAAACTCCGATAAATGTTTTGCAACCTCAAAGGCCGAGCGGACGGTTATTCGGGAGACCCCAAGATCGCCCGATAGCCCCTATTAGTCGGCTTTTATAACAGACCGGGGATGCTGTAGTGGACTTCCCTAAACGCCCCCAATTCACAGGTTAGGTCCAGGAGTCTCTAACGTCTCTGAGGGCAGAGGGATTGGCCCGCTATCGATCTCTCGTAGCACTCTCTTTCTGATGGGGACTACTCCGAAAAAGTTAGCCACTGCAATCTAGAATCTCTGCCTGTTGACCATGGATCAGTAAAAACGATCACATGCACCTGACCGTAAGACACCGTCGTTGGGCAGTTATCACAAGGAAAAGACATGACCTACGATCTGCCACAGATACTCTCCGGAACAATGTTCTCCGATGAGTACATTTATCAGTTGATAGTTTGAGCATAGTTGCGTCACGCCTTGGTGAAATCAGGGGGGACTACTCAAACATTTGGGCACCAAGGACGGGGTCTCTAGCCTGAGACCACATCCTCCATGGCAACTCCGCCGAAAGGTGCCCGCTTGGCCTCTATTTAGGAGCCGGGCGCTGCTCGTGCGTGGAAGGTCCCTCCAACCAGTGGAAGGTGGCCGTAGCGCTTTGGGATCCAGATCCTAGGCCGGTATCTAACCAACAAGTAAGTCACGTACAAGATCGTGTTGTACGCCCTTATTATCTGCTGCGGATTCCATTGGAGAGCATTGCCGAGAGATTTGGAGGTTCAAGGTTTCGGCCGAAAAGGTACTGCTGTAAAAGATCATGGACCACATAACTCCGGGGCATAAAGTTTAGTTAGCAATGCCAGGACCTTTTAGGTTAGACAGCTTGAAAGAGCGCAACCACGTATAGGCGCGTGAGCACAGATGCCGTAGCCAAGATGCCTTTTACAATCGTTAACGCTAATAGTCGTTTTTCTGTTATTAACATTAAAAAACCCAAGTCGGCCAATAACTATGAATAAAATTTTTGAAGAAAAATGATTTTTTTTCCAAATCCACGCCGGCGCGGCGCCTATGTCTACATCGAATTAAATATGACATTTGAGACCCAATCATTCATAAAATTTGACAATAAAAATTAAAAGTATTCACAAAATCCACGGCGTCCAAGTTAGGCGGCGGCGGCGGCGGCGCGCGGGTCCTGCCCGGCGGCGTAACGCCGGCGCGGCGCCCATGTCTAGCGCCAACCATCTCGGTGTTATCGATAGCATAGTCTAAAACCATCGTCTGATTGTCTAGTGGCATGGCTTTGGATGTAAACGGTGAGGATATGGGCTCGATACCATATCGGAAAAAATCCTGAATATTCCACTTTCAAAATCACACAAGCACACAGTAGACTCTTGGCCTACCTAAATAATATATTAAGTGCTCATGGCAATCAATAGGTTTCCTTGGAAACTGTGCGGATAAATACATTTAGAATTAAGGAGTTGTTTACGGATTCTAATCAAACTCCTTCCAGTAATCAAGTCACACTGTATGTTTTGAAACTGCAAAAGTTCTGCAAATTAGTTGAGGGCGCTTTGAGAACGAACTAACAAGTTCCATTCGAATACATTTTGGATTTGAGAAACTAAGTCGATGAGAGACAAACATTTGCACCAAACAAGAAGTTTATTCCATTTATTGAGACATTGATAGTTGTTTTTATTAAATATAAAATTATAAAAAACGCGAAATGAGAATTAAATTTTTATGTGTGGTGACGTCGCCTTGTATGTAAAAAAATGTATCTGGTGGCACTCATTACATGTTTAGCAATACGTTGCGAATCATTTGTTGCTTAGTGAAATTTGTTGAATTTTCTACAATCCCCTACTGGTGGTAGGACTCTCATATGTAAGAGTTCGTCTCGGTCGTTATGTAGGTCGACTAGGTAGCTGTACTTATTACAGTACGACTGCAAAGCTGAGGTTTCGGGTTCGATTCCCGGGTCGGAGTGATCAAAAATATCATTTGATATCAAAGTGGTATTGGGTTTTTCTATTCAATATAAACCCGGAGTCTGGAATTTGTGCCCGATATGGCGATAGGCTCGCCCCCTATCACATCATGGGACGGAATGACGGCGAAAAGTGGGTGCACTAGTTGCGCCTCTGCCTACCCTTTCGGGGATAACGGGCGTGAGTGTATGTATGTATGTATGTTTGGGTGGGTACCTCCGCAATGTCTATTTCTACAGCCGAGCAGCAGTCGGTATGCACTGTTGCGTTTCGGTTTGAAGGACATTGTAATCAGTGTACCTAATTACTGAACATAATGAGACCTAACATCTTATGTCTCAGAATGACGCGCGCAGTGGAATGCCACACAGTACTTTGTAACTCAAGGTTCTGTATGGTGTTTCTATTGTTTATGGGCGCTCGTATCGCTTACCATCAGGCGAACGGCATGCTCGTCTCGTCATTCAATGCCATAAAAAAAAGGAAATTATAAAAATTTCCAGGTATTGTACGATGTAATTACAGGCAAATCCCGTAGAAAGATACTTAATTCGGTTACTTACCCAAAACCTTCCAGTGCATGTTCCATGCTGCCATTAACCCAAGATGAAATTTAATACAACACATACACATACACTTTATCTTCAAAAGGTAGAGACAGAATTAGTGCACCCAATTTTGGTCGTATGTATTCCCATGGTTCGATAGAGAGCCAATCGCCATATCAGGCACAAATTTAAAACTGGTTTGACAAACAAAAACCCAATAACACTTTGCCCGATTTGAGCCCGAGACTTCAAAACGATAGTGGTACTGCGTCTAAAGGAGCCCCTAAAGTACAAATTGGGATTTTAGTTTGCCGAAACGCTTTGGAGACAGAGGCGGGATGTGTAAGTCTTTGTGTCAATACTCCTAATACTGGTGAGGTAACAGACGAAGGAGTGTTTACACAGCTCGGCATAGTTTGAATTGCTGCAGAGCTCGTGGATACTGCTGTATGCAAATTTGGAAATGTGATATATCTTTAAAGGCCATGAAAAAGTGAAATTTAAAAATATTTATAAAATTCCAAAAGGACGGAGTTAGGTTGTGGTCGCTTTCAAATTAGATCTGTGCTTCGGGTTTCGATGAAAGTTATTGATTGCTAGCGTCACTTTTTTTTATCAGGAAATAAAAGCATTCTAATATCTCTTGTGGATTCTATATATCTTTTCAAAATTCAAGTAAAACCTTGGTGTATTCCAATTTGTATATTTTGGATTTAACACTCACTGTATTTATGGACATTATATCTTCCTATATTTATACATAATATATGTACCTCTTTCTTCCTAGAGTCCGTACGGCCCTGGGGTCTGCGACCCTCACCACTGCGGGAACACATTTTGCCCTGGCCAGGAGCACAAGCAGTGTAGAGTGGAGACCTCCATAACGCCCTTTGCAGTGTCGGTGCATTTTGGACCTCCGACAATGAAGCGAAGTCCCGAAGAAAACATCGGAGTTTGTCTGAGATATACCCAGCTGCCTTGTGATTCTTAGTGAATAGGTTTAAATGGAACTCGAATTTAGGACCTGGTGCTATTGGGTAGTAGGTGTCTTCATTCTAGTTTAATAAAAGTTTTGAAATAACAAAACTTTTTGATGTTTTTTGACAACGTGAACTTAAAGAAGTGTATTTTTAACCCCCGACAAAAAAGAGGGGTGTTATAAGTTTAGGGTGTATATCTGTGTATCTGTATGTCTGTCTGTGGCATCGTAGCTCTCAAACGAATGGACCGATTTGGACGCGTTTTTTTTTGTTTAAAAGCTGATGTGACTGCGATGGTTCTTAGCTATAATTTATGAAGATCTGTTCAGGCGTTTGAGGATTATCAGCTCATTTCCAACTTAAAAAATCCGATTGACTTTAAGTTTGGTGTACTGAGACATTCAATATATTTGTAAACATGAGCTGATGCTGCGGCATCAAGTAGTCTGCAGGATACCCAACTCCTTAGCAACTTATAGCAGATATAGTGTGATTGGGCTCATAAGGATGGGCTCAACGAGTAGGTGATAGATAGTTAATTATCAAGGCCCCATGATGGAGAATAAAGTAATTTAAGAAGTTTGAAATAAAAATTAAATTAAAATTTAAATAACCCCCGACACAAAAAATCTCTAAAAAGTAAAATAATAATAGTGTCTTTGTCGTTTAAGCACCTAGTAATATTTTGACCCAAGCGTCCTCACGTCGGGGGACCGAACTCCGGAACAGGGAGATGAAAATACTTCTTTAGCGGTCGACGACAAAGACACTATTATTATTTTACTTTTTAGAGGTTTTTTGTGTCGGGGGTTATTTATTAATTTATGTCACTTTTACTAAGTGTCATATAGTTTTTTTGATGAGGTATTTTTGAACTCTTTAACCTTTAGATCTAAAGCTAAATCATCTAGAAAACGTCAAGGAGCATTAAATAAACAAAATCCTTATAACTTTAGAAAAAAAATATGTATGCTTAGCAGACTCGTTATGGAACTTAGCGATCATTTTCATCTACGAATATCTCGCGGCGTTTTATTTTCTAATTCTAGTTTATATTTAAAAGGAGTTGTTTACCAATATATTAAGTGTTTTTTGAACATAATGTTCATTCTAAAACCTGAATATATTTCATACGTAGACATATTTTGGGTGATTAAAACGCAAAAAACATTTATTTACAATGATATCTTTAAATACATTATTAATACCCTTTCCATATCCAATACATATCATAGCTGGCCAAGAAAATGAAATACGCCTAGTACAATAAAAGGTATTTATTTCTTGTACTGACAACGCTAACTTTAAAACTAAATAGTGGCGTCCCAAAGCAAGTTTTTATTTTTCGGGTCAGGCTATACTTTCGTTTCGGGTAGCCCATCAATGATTCTTTTGGAATTAATGTACATTTTAGTTATTCACGAGTACAGCTGCGTGAAATTCGCCGATGGACGTGGCCCCTAATAAAAATCTCAAAAGGTTTTTCTTAAAATGTTTTTTAATTTAATTTAGTGCCATCAAGTAAAACTCTGGCTACTTTGTAAATATTTATACTCTAAGTGCTTGATTATTTATTTAAATGTAATATTTCGCTGTTGTAATAAAATATGTTTTGAATTTCAAAGTGTTTTTATTCTGCCAGTGGCCTCGATGTTCGTAAGTACAGTTGGACCCAAATATTATTGTCCTATTAGAGTTTATATAAAACGCAGCCTCTTATTTTTCGGCAAATTTTGTTTCGACCTAAAATTCAAAAATCTTTTAACAGTATCAATATGAAAGAAACCACAAAGCACAAAAAGTAAATTGAAATGTCAGTGAAATATCAGAAACGAATGCAATCAATTCACCTTCCCAGTATATTACTCTGTATGTATTCACCGTTAATATTTAGAGTTTCGTGCACTGGCCGCGTCTTGAATATTAGTTTTATTAGTTCCTAGTATGATTGGGACGGTCATACGTGGCCTCCGACTATGGGCCGCCTAAGACGGCTCACGGTTACACCGAGTTATGGAAAGGGCTATGCTAGGTGTTTCTCTACGCGATTGAATCATAAATGAGATTTGTAGAAGAATGATTTGTAAGTATATATTTATTAACTGCCTCGGTGGCGTAGATGCATTACAGTACGACTGCAATGCTAAGGTATCGGGTTCGATCCTCGGATCGGGGAAAGTGTAAGTAGAAAAACCCAATATACCAGAGTGGCATTTGTGCCGATATGGCGATAGGCTCGCCCCCTATCATATCAGGTCGGAGTACCTACGCACGGCAAAAAGTGGGTGCCCTAGTCACGCCTCTATGTGTAAATGTAATGCCATAGGCGTTCTGTAAAAGTCAACCTGAGATGGTGCAGTGATTCAACCTAAGCTTTTTTTATATGGGCACGGCAAACTACCTCCTTTGAACCAGACACACACAGGCTAATCCCGGAACGTGGCACACTTATGTGGGCCATTATGGCGGGTTTCAACTCCTTATGGTCGTAGGTCGTTACCCGGGCGGATCCGAAAAATATCCTACCAACAGTAATAAGTGCGTAAACAAAACCCAATTTGTAAAAAAAAGAAATAGAAAGGCTTAAATCTATTAAAAAAACTTCACGAACAAAGCACCAATTCCACAGCGGGTAAAACAATATCGTTCAAATACAATAATATCAAACAAAACCAAAAACAAATTGGAACGACAAACGAATGCAATCGATTGGAATGCTGTTAATATTACAGAGAGCTGGATTGACGAGACGATTGAAATATTAATAGTTTAACTTTGAGTTCACAGTCCAGTTCAGAATTACCGACTGAGCTGGGGCTGTTAAGTATATATATGGACTAAGTGAGTGAATGTAGGGGGAGGGTAAACAGGGCAATAGACTGAGACCTCGTGTAATGCGTATGAAAAAGAATTAATAATCGTAAAGTCGGGCCCATGGAAGACCAGCGCCGTGACTGCTCACTGCTTGCGGCTTGTGCTGAATGGGTCCCGTTTCGCACTCACACCATGACGACTGGGACGATACACTAATACTTTTGCAATTCTTCTTTGTTTTATTATTTTTGTGTTCTTTTTTAATTATTTTTTTTTTTAATTATTTCATTGTTTTTTCTTTTACGTGTATTGGTGTATTTTTGTTTCTTTTTTTTCTTTATATTGTTTGTAATTTACTTGTGTCATGGTGTTGTGTGAATAAATGTTTTTGTATTTGTATTTGTATTTGTAATACTTTGAAAAGCCTTTTTTGGGTATGCAAGGAAACTGCAATTACAACTGCATTTTTTTGAGGCCACCGTTATAATGTAATGTACGGCGCGTGAAGAAGGTATAGTATAAAACGTCCGAAGTATATTATGTATAAGGTACAGAGAGTATAGTCCGGTCAAAATATACATTCGAGTTTGCAAGCTGGATTTTTGTATAGACTTTAAATACGTCATTACAAATATTACGTCAAAAGTTCCCAACGATCCCGCTTGTGCGTTGTTTTTTATCTGAGGTTAAAGTTCCTAACTTTTGCGTTTTTGCGTATATCTCTAAAATAGTGAGAGCTACCGGTAAATGAAATAGGGAATGTTTATAGGTCGTAGAATTATCTACAAAAATATATTAATATTTTGTTCTTACGAAGCACCGTTCTAGACTTATTGCGATTTCAAACCATAGGAAAGCCGTATTTTAAATTTTATTCACATACTTCCACACCAACTCTGAGGTAGTGCACTCGGCGCACGAACGTGGATTCCCCGGTAGGAACACTTCACAATAATGTTACGAACGAGAAAACTTAATGGGATAATATCTATCTATATATATATAAGAATGAGTAGCTGTTCGGTAGTCTCTCTAAAACTCAAAAACGGCAGGACCGATTTAAAAAAAATTGAGTGTTTTGTACGAGACAGTGCAGGGTAGGTTTATGAGCAAAAAAAAATCAGAAAAGTCCAGAAGACCAGCAGGAAATCGAAAGCTTTTTCGTCAAATTATAGACCAAATTTTAAAATTGATTTTGCGTTATGTTTCGAATACCTTCCAATTGGTAACTACTATTTAAATTTCATTGCTATGGGACCTATGGTAGTTGTCAAAAAACAGTAATATTACACTGTGACGTCACCGAGAGTCGCCAACCATAACGCTGCGTGCGTGCAAAAGAGATAGCGCGATATCCCCTCAGCGTCCTCACTTTTGCTCACAACAATATTTCAAATATGATTCTTATTTCACAGAAGAATTTCTTTTTCGTATTATTCTTTTTCTGTTCCCTATAAAATAATTTACAAAATCATACATAGGGAACTACCCTATTCTTAATAACAGAAGGCAATATGCGTTACTAATCTAACCACAGATCTAACAAATAAGTTTCCTTATACAGATACACGTACAAGCTAAGCAGAGATAGCCCGCAAAATCGCGGACTAATCGAATAGATATTGGATTTGCATACAAAAGCATAGGGCGGTCACATGACCGTCTTCCTGTAGCCTGTACTAATAACGTTGAAATGGTTTTGATTTGAATTGTGTTTAATAACTAGACTCATGGATTGCCAGTTGTTCTTCTAATATACATATCTTTTCTTAAAGATTCATCTATGATTATTATTTTTTCCAGTACTATATTGTGTGCTGATTATAATTTACCATCAGATGAGTTTCTTGATTTTTGTCGGCAATAATGTAAAAGAATTATTCACGGATTATGTGGGTTCTCTGATCATTCATCTAAGTGATCATTTCACAATATGCATCACATGGCCGTAGCCGTTGGAGAAACTTTGGCAATAAGTTAAGGACTTAAGGAGTGACATTATGCGAAGCAATAGCTACCAGTCTTTTTATCTGTACGGGATATTATACCAAAACTGCCGCCTCGAAATCAAGCTTATAAATATTACAACGAACATTATTAACATTATTGATTTTTATTTCATCCCTATCCAATTTCTAACTTATTTGAAGCCGATAGAAGTGCAATCAATCGAAAGCACGTTATGTCATGGCTCCAAACAATGGCATGTTGATGGGCGCGGGCCAGTTGATCCGGCTCATTCAAGTTGTCTGGGACGCCTGTTGGACGTGCGCTCTCGAGCTGCGAGTAAAACCTTGTTCAGTTTGTACTAACATGTGTTTCTATTGGTGTTTGTGATAGCGTCGGTTACGTATACCAACTAAAAGCTTTGACACATAAAGTGCGGTAAACAAGGGCGTAGCTGACATTCAATTCAGGGTAGGGTCAAAGCGAAAATTTCATATAGGTAATGATAAACATTTAAACACAAGAGTATGTGTAGTGTGTTGAATCTTCAACCTCCCTTTCGACGCCTGCCTACGTCCTTGGTGGTCAATCTTGAAGTAATAGACGAGTCGATGTATTTACGCGCAGTGAAAAAATTTCCTTTGAACAACGCTATAATGGCTTACCTATACACTGGCGAGAGGACTCCTTCCAACAGTCCTTTATAGGTACTTCTATGAGCCCGTAACAAGATACAAGTTTTGATTCGCATCAACAAACGGCTTGTAAACAAACTTTTGGATATCCCACAAACATTTACGCAGACAGCCTTCCACATCCTATTCAACGCCCGTTGCCTAATGTAGCTACCATCCACGTAGATATTTCATATAAAAATGTTTATTTTATAGCAACATGTGGTCTAGAACATTGGTACAATTTTGTAGGAGGTAAGTGTTCGGTAGTTCCTAACAAAAATGTAACAGCAATTAATTGTCTATGAGCTACATCAATTTGTAATCGTTAGGCATTTCATGCCTAGCAATTATTTAAATTTTTATATACGTTATACCGTTACTTGCTCTGTAGCACTCTCAGCGCTCACATCTAATTATCAAAGTTTAAACAGATCATTGTAACTGGTTTTAAAATACTTCAATATACATAAGTACTCAAAATCAGTCTATTTTATTGCACCGACTACAGTGTGTCCCCTACGAGACAGTAAGTATTTTAAAATCTCAAATCGGCGTGGATAGTTAACGTTGGGTACCTCATAGCGATTTATAAGAGCGAGCAGATAGTGCGACCTCGATGTATTTTGCCGAGCTATCGTGTGTGAGACACTTTATCTGAGATTTATGTACGGCCTGATAAGTCGCCTGTAACCTGCTTGGGACCTCGGGGACTGGAGCCTCGAAAAAGGCTTTGCTTATTTTTTAAGCCGTATTATAAATTGTAGAGACAGCGTATTTGGTCTAAGTTCTATTATAATTAATTCGGCAAGGAAGAGCATGTGATAAAAATGTTGTAGTAAATTGGAATTGAAATAATAATAAAGAAAGAGAAATAAGCTCGCCGATGCCTGCATTTAAGCTCAGTCTACATCATTGAAGAGGAAAGAACGTGTCTAAGCTTATAATATTGATGTTTACATACTATACGTAGCACACACACACACACACTCACGCCTTTTTTATTCCCGAAAGGGTAGGCAGAGGCGCAACTAGTGCACCCACTTTTCGCCGTTATTCCGTCCCATGATGTGATAGGGGGCGAGCCTATCGCCATATCGGGCACAAATTCCAGACTCCGAGCTGATACTGAATAGAAAAACTCAATATCACTTTGCCCGACCCGGGAATCGAACCCGAGACCTCAGCATTGCAGTCGTACCATAATACAACTACGCCACCAAGGCAGTCATACTATACGTATTGTATTATTTTATTACTATGTATAATGCAATGTGGTTTAATTACTTACGACTTGGTAGGACATCTCTTGACCATAACCGGAACGAGTAAAAAAAAGCTTTGTCGTAATTTTAATACAATTACCTAATCAATATTGTCGTCGTATCAAAATTACGAAATAACCATCGCCGGTTTCGTAGCCTTGTACTAAAGAAACCGTTTTTCCCTGCCAAGCAACACAGGATCAAAATTAAAATCTAAACTCAAAACCACTCTGTCGGTTAGAAGTTTCTAATTTAACTTATTTATTAATTTAGGGATGGATTACGAGAAAGTTTTAAACTTATTACTAAGTGCCTGCGGGGTGGATTTTTTTATTACAGAAGATAGTTCACTTGGAGGTCACTAATACCCGTGAATACGGCTAGTAGAAAGATGAGTAAGCTCTTGACCTCTATGGGCATTTTTATAGGGAATCATTGTTCCTTAGTCAATCTTTCAGACCTACAATATGAAATGAAATGAAATCATTTATTCAAATCAATAAAATTAGGTTCAGTCAATTTTTACTTTACCACCAGTTTGAAAAGCAGTTTCCACCAGAGAAGAACGGGCAAGAAACTCTATGGTTGCTTTTTTCAAAATCAGTTCAAAGGTATAAGTGAGGTACAGTGTATAATATAATAATAAATTCTAAACTGAATGTGGATGGTACGGCTGGAAGAGGACGCCCGAGGAGAACGTTCTTTGACCAAATAAATGATCTTCTCCGAAACGGGTTGGCCAGGCGTACCCTTAACCGACGAAAATGTATTAAGAGCATTGAATGTGGAAGAGGCGAAAGAGGTGTGCCAAGATCTTATCATGTGGCGCTCAAAAGTCTCTGCCTACCCCTAGGATAAGGGCGTGAGTGTATATATGTATGTATAAAAATAAATTAGACATAGAAAGCGAAATGGTAAGACGAGTGCACACAAGCAGCACCCATTCACAAGTATGACGCATGTGCCAGCCATCGGACTCCTCATCATGTTGCAATGAAGTGGCCGACCCGGCACATGACGACACATGCGAAATAGCATTTTAATTCTTGTGCTATACCTACTCATAATTAGCGCTATACATTTTACAATTACAATTTTTATTTGAACCTACTTTTTTAATTAGGTTTAGGTTAGTTTTTTTTTCTTAAGTGGTATAGGAAACATTTCGTCCTGGCAAAGGAATTTACGCAGGCAGAGCCACCAGCAAATCTAGTGGTACATGACATACACAAATTAATAGTAAAAATGCAACCAATGTTGACACAACTGATTCAACTAATACACTACGTACACAATGTATATCTTAATCACATATTGCTTATACATAAAGTATTGTAAAGAGTTTCGTATGTAGGCATAAATACCGCAGCTCCGAACTCTAGTCGCAAACTGTGATTGCTGTTTAATAATGCACGTGTTTTAAACAGGGTTGCCATACGAAAAAAGTTTTGAGGCTTTTAGGGGAATTTCAAAGTATATACATTCTCATCGTGATACGAATATTCGTTTGTTCTATACCAACGGCATACCAATCAAAATTCCGCGGTGGCCATCTTCGGTGCATTAGGGACGGCTGCGGGCTTCCTCTGACGGAAGTGCTTAAGTTGTCGTCCGCAACCGCTCTTGCGCGGTGCCGCCAAGTGCTGCCCGTCTCTTGTTCTCAGAAGCCCTCGCGCACTGAAAGACGCCCTCGGTGTCAACGGCAGCGTGAGGCCTACCTGCAATGCTGCCGTCCATCATAAGGATCGCAACAACATATTAAAACACAATACTAAAGACGGACAGCCCCCTGTCGCCCGCCTGCGACCTCCGGTGGCCCCTATTAGTCGCCTTTTATGACAGGCAGGAGAACGTGGTGGAATTCTCCAAACGCCCCCAATCCACAGGGCGGATCGTACCCTGGGTTGGATAAATTAATTTTCTACTCGACAGCACCTCGACGGCTGGTATTGTATTGGGTAAGAGGTTACAATGTAATAGCCTTGTGACTCTTATGTCACATTTGGACTAAACATAGCTCACGAAAAGTGAGAATATTCAATATAATATGATCACGGAATATTCAATATTTGGTAATATGTTTCTAATTAAATCTTTTGTCCTATCATCAAAGCTTCAAAGTAATATTCGCATAATATTCTGGAAATCTGAACCTGCTACACAACATCCCCGCGGTACAAGTTGCGATCCATATTTCATTATGCGCATCGAGCAGCACTCGGGGCCGGTGCCTCGCGATTTAGATAATAGCTTTTCAGTCACATTTACCCGGCGACAAAGGCAATTTTATCATTATTATTATGTACATAAGTTTGGGTTTTGAAAGATGGACAAGTTTCAAGTTCCCTGGCATCGATTTAGGTTTTATTCTATTTTGATACAACTGGATATTAAGATACGATGGATATAAGATAAGATAATTCAAGCGGTTCTGGAGGTAAGTTACGACAGTCCAGTGTCCAAGTAGTAACATTACTCAGGAATCAATTAAAGGAGAATGCCCATCTGTGTATAGGAGTCCGTCCCGCATAATTTAATTTTGTATGATATTGAAAATTACACACAAAATAGAACGAATAATGTAGGTCCCAACAAAACAACAATCATTTCATTTTATTGTGGGGTTTTCGTACAATTTCATGTTTTCATTTTTATTTTTATTCTATTATTTAAGTAATTCTATGATTACTGACGACCGTAATAAAAAAATAGTTTCACCAATATTAATATTTTGTGATAATCAATTAATATCGATGTTTTAGCTATATTGATTACTTACCCTAGTAAGCAATAATGCTCTTTGCTAGTAAGGCTAGCCTATTAAATTGCACAGTGCACTTTGAAGTTTGAATGATGGGAATGCCGCTGTCAACAACAGTCATGAGTCTAGGACATTAAAAATGGCGGAAATAGAATCTAATATCACAAATTGAAAAATAATATCCAAAAAGGATTTCTATTAAACACATATAAGTAATTTCTAATAATATTTCATGAATTATTATGAATACCTTACAGAATTTATCCAATTCTCGTAAGTGAATAATATTAACGGGAATGGCGTCGTCAATAAAAATGGCGGATACGGAATCAAAATCGTCTTGTTTTATTGGAAAATAAACCCCGAAAAGGATTTTTTTCAAATAAGTAGAAGTAATTTCTAAAAATATTTTATTAATTATGATTCATTTCACAAGACCATACACTGCCTTTAGAAGTGGGCCCAGATTTGGGCATTCTCCTTTATTTCATAATTCTGCATGGCACAGGACTGCCGTTGTTATTCAGAGACTTTCTTGGATATTAGTAGTTTTTTTTTTATTGCATAGAATGACGAGACGAGCATGCCGTTCGCCTCATGGTAAGCGATACGACCACCCATAAACAGTAGAAACACCATTCAATACCTTGAGTTACAAAGTACTGTGTGGCATTCCACTGCGCTCGTCATACTGAGACATAAGATGTTAAGTCTCATTATGTCCTCCTATAGTTACACTGAAGTGGCTACAATGGCGTTCAAACAGAAACACAGCAGTGCCACCACACTGCTGCTTGGCGGCAGAAATATACATTGCGGTGGTATCCACCCAGACGGACTCTTACATATGCGAAACTTACCACCAGTTTCATCTCAAAGCTTACTAATTGAACTTGCTTCAATTTCATAAGTTTAAATGGGATATTAAGATATTTTGGTCAAATATTAAATATAATAAAATTCTAAATAACTTCGTACGATTGGCTACATAATAAATGTCTGCATTACTCGTATTTAAAGCTAGCATGTTCATTTCTATTTATGGGTCACGGCGCGTGCCTCATGCATGTTCCCGCGGTGTCACGTGCCGACTTATCGGATGACAAACGACAGGCGGTGTACGTCGTGGAAAAACTCTAGGAATCACGGCGCGGCACGCGGTGTTTAGTGTTGCTTTCGTGTTCGGATATCGAGATGTGTTTTTCGTTTCTTTACTAATACAGATATAATTTTGTATGTGTTGAAAGCGTCAATGAAATATAACTTACATTCAGCGGCCAACTATGCTTTATCCAATGCTCCAAATGCTTTATACATTCAGTAGTCTCTAAGCTGTGCGCTCACCAACAAACAGAAAAACAGATCGACTGAAAAGAATTCTAAAAATCGTAGATTTGGGTCCAATACTGTTATTTAGTGAACGTAATAAGGAAAATAATGAAGAAATAAGGAAGTGAAAGTAATAAGGAAGAAATGTCTTGCTTATTACTTTTCTCCAAATACCTATACAGACGCATCAGGTAGCTGTTGAATAATATGTAAATTTGATGATTATTGAATTTAGTTTGATTTATATATTTATAATATTAATAGAAACATGAAACATAATTACGCTCTTCAAAAGAAATAAAGTTCTTTAACCTCATGTAGATAATTGGAAGTTTGAGAACAGATAAAATAAAATCTTACAAAGCGTTACATCAATATCGAACGCCTTCTAGGAATTCAGACCAAAGACAAAGACCTTCTAGGAACATGGTTATTCGTATAACCTTTGGCTACATTAAAGTTATTTGCATATTTCTGAGTAACAGGCGTCTTGAGAAACTATCTGAGAGTCGTAATAAGGCTTAAATTCACTTAATTTGTTCGTTCTCATAATATCTTATTTGCAATTGATAAGTGTATTGTTTTTTATTATTTCCTTTGATTTAAAACGTTTGCAAATGTTATGTAATGCCTTTATAAAAATAATGTAGAACTCTTTATTTTACTTTGAACTATTTCGCAATACTAAAACGGACAAGGAAATTCCAGAAATATTGCTTCACTTAACAAAACCGAATCTTAGGTCGCATATTTATCAAGCGCGAACTAACTTTAACTATTATTTATTGTTGCTTCATATTAAAGTGGGCAACACCACGCAGGGCGTAGATATACGACGTAGTTTGATTCATGATACAAGCGGGCGATCTATACCGATGTAAGGAGCACACCATGTTCATGTATTCACGAGGACAATATATTTTTTTTATATGGACATAGCAAAGGAACCTCACTCCATCTGATGGTAAGCGCAGCGGCGTCCGGATTATCCCTCTTCAATCGATATAATTATGCCGGTTTGTAGGAACCGGACATACACAGGCTGATACCATAGCTGATACGGCATGCGGCACACTGAAGTGGGCCTCTATGACGAGTTGTACAGTAGTCGCTGTCGGGTCAAATACAAAATCTTATTTAAAAGTAGCATGTTTTGGATTGGTGGATAGTTTACTTCGGTATTTCGTGAATTTTAATTTACCATGCGCTTGCCAGTAGAACTACGAAATACGAAACTAACAGCAAAGGCGATTCAATTTCTTGACAGTGGAATTAACTTGGTCAAAAACATTTGATAAATTGGCTGTAATTGTTTTAAAGTCATGTCAGACTGCCTGCCTCGGTGGCGTAGTGGTATTGCGTACGCATTACGAGTACGATTTGCGCGCTGAGGTCCTGGGTTCGAATCCCGGGTCGAGCCAAAAAAAATTGTGACTGGGTTTTTCCATCTTAAAATTTACTCAGTCGCAGCTCGGAGTCAGGAAGTTGGCGGTGTGATACCCCCGTGCCTCGGAAAGCACGTAAAGCCGTTGGTCCTGCGCCTGATCTCTCTCCGGTCATGTCGGATTGCCGTCTCACCGGACTATGAGAGTGAAGGAATAGCGAGTGCACCTGTGTATTGCGCACACACTTGTGCACTATAATATCTCCTGCGTACCTGGCTGATCTCCGTTGAGATTGGCCGCCGTGGCCGAAACGGGCTAGGAGGATTTCATTCAAAGTCATGTCAATAATATTAAAGTTTTCTTTGTGAGTTTATCATGATACTTCAATAAAAACAACCCTGTCAATCATAATTGAGCCGATAAGTTAATTTCTATTGTGGCCATTGTTCACACATGACCAGCGTGCTACGTAATCGTAGGTAACACTTGACAGGTAGGAACCTTTTGTTTACACGTATACCTGTACATCAGGCGTGGAAAACGTGATGCATATCTACATAATGCGTATTAATCTTAATTTCTTAATAGATTTGTCTATCATCATCAGGCACATGACGTCCACTGCTGAACATAGGCCTCCCTTAAGCTGTGATTCCACAGGACGCGGCAGACGGCAAACGGCAACGGCAGATGGCAGACGGCATGTACCGCGAGGGCAGACAACACTACTATGCAGTATTAAATTGTATGAAACCGATTTCGCACACGGCAAATGACGCGCGGCAAGTGACGTCCTGCAGGCAACAAACAGACGCGGCGGGGGACTTATTTTTAATAACATTTTTAAGCATAGGTATCTATTACATAATCTAAACGAAGCCACATGCGCAGCTAGTGCATGTAAAGTACTACAAGATTCGGGTCGCGTGTCTAACTAGAGATTTACATAATTAAGAAAGCACTATGACCAATTATACGTAGGATACTTAGCTTTCACAATTTTATTATTAATACGCCATAATCCGGTAATTCTTATTAAAAATAGGCTTTTAAGGCACGTTTTACAATATGTAATACGTAACGATAAAAACTTTTCCTATAATTTTGCTAGAGTTACATTGAAGACAGTTTTTTCTACAGTAATTTGTGACAGTCGAGGTGTAAGTTTAAAAAAAAATGTTTTCTGATAAAACTAGCCAAGTCAAATCTTGAGCTTAAATTTAAACTAAGTTATATTCTATGTGTAAATAATTCGACTATTCAAATTTAAGAAGTTATATTTTTAAATATCATACATCGCGTAGCAAAAAAACAAAGAAATATCAGTTTAAATTTATTTTAGAATGGAGTGTGTTCTTATAAATCATTTTCAGGATTATCTACAGGGCTTGGCAACCATTAAGATTTCAATTCTTTTGTCGGTGAAGTCAACCAGCACACATACTCTTAATATTAGACTTGGCTTCCACATTTCACATTTATGTTTTTGATGGGATAAAATTTACTTGAAACTAGTGACAGTCCGTAGAATGTTTAATACCTATGCTTGGTTCGTGAGTCGTGACAAATGTAGAAATGTCACGTTCATGAGATCCGATAATCAACAAATAAATATACCAATAACGTTCGGATGCAACGAGCGTGTTGGATAAAATGTCACATCAAAACCCAATGCACGTTATATTATAGAAAGAAAGAAAGAAAAATCATTTATTGTCGCAGCAGTGAGCATAGAATTAAAAAAAACACAAAGTAATTATTACTATAAAAGTAAGCACGACGTCAAACTCCATGTCCACGCCGCGACAATTAGGTGACCAACTCAGCATAATCTGTGTTATGATGTGAGTCACTGAAAACACTGAAAACACAGCACTGTTTTTCAGTGGTCACCTAAGGTCACCTATGCGCCAAACCAGCGCATAGACAAACAAAAAAAAAACAAAAGATAACTGAATGAAAACTATTATATAAGTAGTGCACCACCTGACGCGCGCCCACAGCGAGCCCATTATCGCGTTTGAATTCAAATATCAGTGAATTCATCATTTGTTATTGTTAATTGGTTTAGTGAGCGGGTTAGATACTGTTTTCAGAGGATGTCACGTCGCTCAAATCCTTTTAATGACGATTATAATTAGAACTATCAAGTTTTTATTTGATACCACTATACTACTTGGCACGTCTCTATTAATGAAATGGATTATGATGTTTCGTCATTGAAACTGGTCTGATGTTTGGCTTCCCATACTTTCGAATTGCTTATGAAGGATTCTCGAGTACACAAACTTTACAAAATTATCCAGCATTTTGATGCGTGCAGGATGATTTGAGATTTAGGTACTATTTTGGCAATCCGCTGACCTAATTACTGGACTACAGTTGTTCCTAATATTTCAAAACACATTTAATGTCACTAGTTATTATGAACACGAGCTTTATTAATATGATAAATAATATTAACTATAGATTCTTAAATAGCTTATTTAATAATACACAATAGTTTGTCAGTCTACCGTATAATTACAGTAGTGTGACAAACCCTACGACTAAAAAAATCTATTTATTCGTAACTCACAGCAACATTTTCACAAAAATATTACCAACAAAATAAACTCTAATATTGACATTTGAATACCTACCCTTTTAAATTGCAATGTCTCTTTTTGTCCATTAAGCCAGCGAAACAGCGGCTGACATGTTACCGGACCAAAGCAATCGATGCGTTTCGGCAGAAAATGAAAAAATACGACCCGAAAAGGCACTGTATTGGACCATTCCGTAATTCGCAATGCTAGTGAGAGTAATTGCAGTTTAATAAGATCAGAATATATTCGGTTGTTGTAATCGAGAGTGTTGCTATTTTTTATTGCCAGGCGTTTGCCATCAAGCTTAAACTTGCTTCATAATTCTCTTTACATATTTGCATAAAAACCCGTCTCATCGCTCTTTAAAAGAGATTCTAAATTTAAGCATTGTAAATTACATGTTACTATGCCCTTAGGGAGGCAAATTACTATAATCGATTTGGATTTGAATGCTTGATAAAGTTTTGGATTTGAAGTCTTAGAGACTGCATTTGTTGACTAGTTCGACATTGATCCTGACTTATGGATAAGAAAGTAGCTTAAATAAATTTTAAAAAAGGAGGACACTTTTTCTAGAAAGAAATATGTTTTACTTACTAGTAGAAAACAGGCTTGCTTTGTTGCTTCAGAGATGGTTTAATTACTCCACTTGAGTTTGCGATACTTACATTATCATATTGTTAGCACTTAAATATTTTTGTAAGAGTATTTGTGACATACTGGTAAGTTATGAAAATCGGTCGAGATATTGGCTTTAGTTATTATTGTGAGGAGATATCAACCTAGAACTGACTACTACTGAACTAGACTGCCTCGGTGGCGTAGTTGTATTATGGTACGACTGCAATGCTGAGGTCTCGGGTTCGATCCCCGGGTCGGGCAAAGTGATATTGAGTTTTTCTATTCAGTATCAGCTCGGAGTCTGGAATTTGTGCCCGATATGGCGATAGGCTCGCCCCCTATCACATTATGGGACGGAATAACGGCGAAAAGTGGGTGCACTAGTTGCGCCTCTGCCTACCCCTTCGGGGATAACAGGCGTGAATGTATATGTATGTATGTATCAAACTAGAAGTGGAAGTGACAGTAGGGTGTATGAAAGGTAGCTGTATCGATATGCACGCTCTTTCGGTCTCAGTCTTGGATCTGTAGTCTCAGTTGCATTTAATATCTTTATGAAAGTATTTCTGTAAAATCAGTGGTGGATATTTTATTATTTATATCGAAATCGCTTCACTTTCTAACAACACTGTAAATATCTACTAATTAAAGACAATTGCTAGCTTTACACTGACAAACCAAAACGATCCTGTCCACATTAGGTTTTACCATATTATATCTACATACAAAATACCTTTCAGTAAATTCTGGTAAAATTCGTTTACGCTCGATATCAGATGTCGCGAATAAAGAGTAACTCCGCCATTCGGCTCACGGCACACGTAAAATGGAGGCAGTAGTATAAATAGGAAATGAAAATGCAGTGCATTATGCGTTCCCAAGTCAGTACCTACGTATCGAATGCATTTCTCTTAATGTAGTAGCGGACTGCGGAACATTTTCAGCAAAATATCTCAAATCTGCATGAATTTGTATGAGTTTTATTTTCTAATGGTAAGAGACTGATCTGGTAGAAAAATTGAAGGTAAAATATTGATATGAGTTTTCACTTCGAGTTTTTTGAATTTGGAGGTACTACCCCGTCGTATATTTTTAAACCAAAATCGTTGACAATTTGTTTTATAAATATTAATATTGCTTGTATTAAGCAAATAAATTTCGTATATATGGGGGATACATAACTTAAAATATATAACATAGATACGTACTTTTATAATTTTCCATATTATTCAAACTCGTGTATATTTCAAGTATGCCACTAAATAAAATGAATACTATGCTCTAAATCATTTAAACCTAGTTTAAACCCACCTACTCAACAGAACACATTTTCCATTTGTCCCTGAGTGGGAAGCAATAACTTTGCATAAGCCGGGACATGGGTTCCATAAAAAGGGGGGTTTAAACGATAGCGCCGCACTTGGCCCACATATTCATGTCTATTATCAAGATGATATCGGAAGTGTAGGAATGGTGCAACTATGTTCACCTACGTGATGAATAAAGTATTTTTTTAATGGTTGAGGTTCAGTATTTTTGGAACGAAGTTCCTTATCGCGCGTTGTGAAAGGGAGCTAGACGGAAAAAAATCTTACGAAAAGTTGTCACGACACTTTTATACTTGCCCTGTGAAACCAGTCAGTAACAACAAAGAACTGGCCGTAAAAGCGACATTCGAAATTTAAATAAAAAAAGTCTTTGAAAAAAAATTGTCTATTTTTATTTAAATCGAGACACGCGGCAGCGTGTCAAGCCAAGCAAAAAAAAAAAAAAAAAAAACTTGTGAAAGCTGCCTAGTGTAGTTTCACCCGAACCATTTGGAGCGACTTTTGACGCCTCTATAACTCAAAATCTATTTAACGTAAATACCTGAGATTTGGTTTATGTATTAAACCTCCTCAAGTTAACAAGAATCCCAAATTTCATAAATATAGCTCAAACGGTCATTGAGATACTAACATCTAAAAATCGGTATTTTTATCACTGACTGACATATAGATCAAAAACCTAACCCACTTCCAGATGACCTAGAAAGTTGCAATTTGATGTCCAGATAGGTAATTGTATGTATACAAAGGAAAAATTTGAAAACAATACATTTTTAAGATTTGAAACATTTTCCAAGCAATCGGAAAATCTGCATACTATCTATAAATTATCTTTAGAATAATGGACTTTTAGGCGTACACGTCCATTGATGCTTTATTTTAATTTAAATACTATTTACCTTGATCCATTAATTACGTTCCCTCAGGATTAGGGCACCACTTTTGCTTGAATTTTTCTATAAATTTTCCGACTTTAGACAGAGCTGTTGTGGGATACGGCGGTAGGTTCATAAACTTCATATAGATACGTTATAGGCATCAGCAACTCGTACCCACTCTTCAGTCGTTTATATTATATATTTACTTCTGTTTCGAGCTCAAATAAAAAAATTCTGATTTTTACAATGTTTATTTACATCTTAAGACGTTTATTATTTTGACATGAGATGACATTGGACGTTCTATCCTAATACTTGCGAATCATAGAGTTTAAGTAATTATTAAATAGAGGTTTTTCTACCAAGAGGACTTCATCGCGTGCACATAGCAGAACGATGAAGCGGTTTACGGCCTTTAACCAAGAATTTTATACCCATATAATTATAAACTTCTTGCCTTTAACACATTGTTTATTTTCTTTCTAAAATAAATAACTTCATAAATATTGATAAAAGGTAACTTCTTACGTAATTGTTTTAATTACTTAACTCAATATTTTAATAAATAATATCTTTACAAAAAGTAATGATATCCCATCAAAAACATAAATGTGAAATGTGGAAGCCAAGTCTAAAATTAATTTAAGCTCAAGATTTGTCTTGGCTAGTTTTATCAGAAAACATTTTTTCGAAGAGTAGGATATGTTGACTTTACAATATAAAACAGTAACATAAAGATAAGTTTATTAGTCAAATATAAGAAAAATTGTATGTGAAGACTAGCCAAGTCAAATCTTGAGCTTAAATTAATATTAGACTTGGCTTCCACATTTCACATTTATGTTTTTGATGGGATGCTTTTTAGAGTAAGTAGGTAGTTTTTTTTTCGTTAGTTGTATGTTAATTTTAATGTCAATGCTTGCTTAGGTGATGATCGAGATTCGATGACATATCTATTGTGTAGGTAGAAATAATGTTTTCATTGATGTGGTAACGTTTTAATGAAATATATAATAATTATTAAAACTTAAAAAAAAAAAATTTATTACAATATCTTCACTAATTAATCGAAAACAACTTCGTTCCATCCGGGTGTCCCTTGACACTTCTCAAGTTTTTTTTAATGGTTTTTATGGTTATCTATTGAATTCCAAAAGCAGGTTAATCAAATCATCGTAAAATTTTGTAGAAAACGAACTACTAGACGCGTAAGTCACACACCCGGCACGTCTTATGCTCCGAGCGCTTTAAACATGCCGGCATAAGTGTATCGACTGGCGAAGGCTAATCTTTCGTCCGTCGAGTCATGCCTATTCGGACTTTACTGTACTTACCATCATGGACAGTGGCGTAACTTTGCAGTGTTTGTATAAGAAAACATTTCGTATTGGACAGTAATGCTAGGTATTGAAGGTCTCCTAACTTTTAGACTCTATGCCTACTAATATTATAAAGCTGAAGAGTTTGTTTGTTTGGTTTAACGCGCAAGTCACAGGAACTATAGAACTGATTTTGAAAATTCTTTCTCTCATAGGAAGCTACATTACTCTTGAGTGCTATAAGATACTTTTTATCCCGGGAAATTATTTTTATCCCGGAAAAACTTTTTCCCGGAAAATATTAGTAAGTTATAATTGAGCAGATCTACCGATTTTGAGATAGGAGTAATGACCTTTAACTATACCTCAGGGGAGTTCTGACACGAACTCATCTTTGTAGTAATTTTAACGTGGTTTAAGATATAGAGCAACCGACAACAACAAAAGGAAATTTTAATTACAAAGTTGCATGTTAATTAAGTAGTTGGTAGAGAGAATAGTTGCTGTTATTTATGCACAGGACTTAATGGAATATTCTATCTGCCTTTATGCAACTCCCCTGTGAGGTTGGTGTTACACATTTTTTCAAGCAGTTTTTGAGGTTAGCTTCTAGTTCTGCTAACTTTATGTCGACGCCTTCTGAGAGTTTTAAATATAAAAAAACACACACATATTATTATTACCTGGTTTGGGAATTGAAACCTATATACGTTGCTAAATCAAGCCAGAGAACTCTAATTAAATAAATAAAACGCTTCATTGACTTCAGTTGGCTCTAAAGCCGAACACGATAAAACGATGGTGTCAATAGCAGACTTAAAACCAAAAAAATCCAAGAAATAAACGCAGCATTTTCTAAAGTCATCTGCATTCGACTTGTATTGGTAGTTATTAACCATCGCCGATCTGAAAAGGCTCGTTAAATAATATTGAAATGAATCCCACATCGGTTCCACGCGTGAGCGCACACAAAATATTATAAAAAGCGATTTTCCATAGCTCTGTTTGCTGTAGGGCTGCGGGTAGAATATAAAGTAAATGGAGCCGATTAAATGCTTTTGAACGCTTTTTTAGAATAAAATATAAATGGATAATTTTATTGAGCACTTTGAGGTATAAAGAAGTAAAATTTATTGGGTCATAGTTAGACATCGGAGTACCTATAGGTTTACTTTTTTAGGCAGCTAAGAGTGTGGCTAAGAGACCAACTAGCGTTGTAGGCATATACTCGTTTTGTTTTCCGGAAATCTCACTCATCTTACGCAACAGCACGCTGTCACTTCAAAATGTCTGTAAGATGGTCACACTATTCCGGTCGTGCCGACCCATTCATGCTATTACTAAAATCAATGTATTATCTAGCGTGTGACTGTACTATTTCTTTTGGATCCTGGGAGTTTCTTAGGTTTATTTACTTAGAGTCACCTTGTGTACGGTGGTTTCTACCGGGTGGATACGAAATTAAATATTCTATCACTAGCAGTATGATATTTTACTCTTCCCGACTCTACCCTGTTTACTGAACGAGTTTACTAACCATATTACTATAGTGGTGGTAGGTCTCTCATATGTAAGAGTCCGTCTGGGTGGGTACCACCGCAATGTCTATTTCTACCGCCAAGCAGCAGTGTGCATGCACTGTTGTGTTTCTATTTGAAGGACATTGTAACCAGTGTAACTACAGGACGTAATGAGACTTAACATTTTATGTCTCAGGATGACGAGCGCAGTGGAATGCCACGCAGTACTTTGTAAGTCAAGGTGTTGGATGGTGTTGCTACTGTTTATGGGTGGTCGTATCGATTACCATCAGGCGAACCGCATGCTCCTACTGTCATTCGATGCAACAAAAAACTATATTATATTAACACTTATTACTTTGTTTCAATAAAAAGTAATCAAGAGTGCCTCAGTTGGGTCGTTGTACTGCAATACGACGGTCATGCTGAGATTTAAGGTTCGTTTACCAGGTCGGGTAATGTGATATTTGGTTTTCTGCTCAGTTACAAATCTATAATAATTGTGCTTAGTGAATGGTAATAGGTTCGCACCCTATTATATGCAACCTAACTTAGCTGGCGAAATGTGGATGTGATGCACCTTTACCTATCCCTGAATCAGAAAGATAGCGTGATGCTATGTATGTATTTATACTATTATATAACTAAACCTAACATATTAAACTTTAATTTTAACACCGCCGCCCCTACCTAAAGGATTACAGAACAAAGTATAGGACAATAGGCCATGTTGCAACGCGACGGCCTGAACAAAGGTTTTTGCTATCAATGTTTGCTTCGTCATACATCGCTGTTAATTGTGAGGTGGGTTGTATTGTATTGTATTGTGTTTGATCAGTGGTTTTGTTTGCAACATTGACAATAAATTATCTGTGGAGGGGTGACGGTGTAACTACAAAGATGTAGTAGCATAAGACTTTTGTCTTGCTTTATCTGTGGTTGTGACAAATTTGACGACAAAAAGTGGACTATAGCCTAGTTGGGAATGGAACGGTCTGCCGAGACAATGTCCGGAGGTTCAAAACCCAAGGTACACACCTCTGATTTTACAAAGTTACGTGTGTATTGTTTATCACTTATCGTTCGCTTTAACGGTGACGGAAAACTTCGTGAGGAAACCTACATACCCAAGAATTCTCCATAAGAGTTTCGAGGGTATGTGAAATCTGCCAACCCGCACTAGGCCAGCGTGGTGGACTAAGGCCTAACCGCCCTCAGTAGTAGAGGAGGCCCGTGCTCAGCAGTGGGCAGTATATAATCCAGGGCTGATTGCATTGCATATTCCTAGGGCGGTAGCCAAGCTGCCTTTCTACAATCGTCAACACCAATAGAACACAAAAAAGTATACATATCCGTGTGAAAGACTTTGTTGTTTTCATTAGCGGTAACGTTTGTAGCAAAAAAGCTTGGCTACGACCTCTGTTCTAGGATAGAAATCCACCCAATTGTGTTATAGGAATAGTTGTTATAAAAAACTAATGAGTAGCGGTCATGAATACCAACCTTTGTACCACTAGTTCCTTTCATCTCAATTTCACTGTGTTAACAAAGCATCGCCAAACATAGCCGCACAATAAAATAAAATGCAAATCTTGAGGTTGAAGTTCGCATTCGCAAACACGTCCCTTCGCATACGCAAGGCAAGGAATGTACATGACTAATTCAGTGAGGTCAGTTTGTACGTGTAAATCATTTTGGTTGGTTTAGCTGTGAATTAATCCTTGTATGACATTACAGTCCCTCGCTTACGTATTCAGGGTTCTGGGGTGGTTAGGGGATGGATTTTGGGATATGATGGGAGTCATATTTAATGCTGCCAGTGTTGTAAGCGAGAATAGACGGAGTAAGATGCTTTGACAGGATTTTGGGCTAAAGTTTTCCTATCAGTCTGTGTTTTATTATATTTACTCAAACATAAATATGTAGTACCCACTGCTTAAGTGGCAACACTTTTTGGTGCTTGCAACATCGAGCGCCTGCGACGCTCTCTCTGCCCGGAGCCACACCAAGGCTGCCATATAATTTTACTTTTTTGTAATTATTACAAAAAAAATACATTATTATTATAAATACAGTCCACTTTCAATTTACGGTTGCATTTTTGTTATACAGTCTGTCTAGAAATACTGTTTCATCTATATAGTATATGCAATGCAACGCAATCAGCCCTGTATTACATACTACCCACTGTTGAGCACGGGCCTCCTCTACTGCCGAGAGGAGTTAGGCCTTAGTCCACCACGCTGGCCTAGTGCGGTTTGGCAGACTTCACATACCCTCGAGACTCTTATGGGCAATCAAAATAAGCGAATTATAATTGATAAACAATACATACGTAACTTCGAAAAGTCAGAGGTGTGTGCCTTGGGTTTGAACCTCCGGACATTGTCTCAACAGACCGTTCCATTCCCAACTAGGCTATCATCTACTTATAATATGTGTGTGTCGTATACTATGTAGTTTATGCAAACTTATATTTTGTCTGGAGCACATTGTAGCTAATAAATAAATTAAATAAACTGGGCATCATTAGGTTTAATTTAATCAATGTCTAAAGACAAATACTATTTAGAGCTGGTACTTATGTATCTCAAAGCTTTGTGCTGTGATATGACTGACATTATATTGTTCTATAAAATAATAAATATGTTATAGTTGAAATTAAATGTTCTAGATTCGACCCTGATCAACTTACGCATGAGGATATTAGATATAAAATATTGACAGTTTAAAGCAGGAGATCTGCTTTAATATTGATGTTACCTATTTCGTGAATTCTGATGACATAGTTTTTTTAAACTACTTTAGCCTTTTCACTTCGTTATTCTATTGGTGGAGCACTTAGGTTGTTAATTGAGAGCTATTGCTTCGGCTCAGTTCGGGTAACAGAAAAATTGTACGAGATTTTCTATTTATAAAACATTCACGATTTACTCAAGATTTTTTTAAGACATCATAGAAGCGAAATCGGGAGTAAATTAATAATATTTGTGCTTTCCGTCCAGAGAACTATATTTGTTCAAATTCAAAAATGAAAAGGTAGTTTTATTTCATTGCGATAAATTATCTTCCGACTGTCCTCATGCCACTACAATTTTGACTTGTCGGAACCCACATTTTCATTTAGAGACGATTTGTCTTAGCTTTTACCACTGGTAGCTTGTTTGACGTTTTAGCCCCCTTGAGACTCGCTCAAACTGTTATAGAAATCAGGCCTGAGACGTCACAATCTAACCCATATACACTTTGAAATAAATCTATATTGCGGATTTTATCGCGGCTTTTTAAATTTCTATAAAAAACGACTATAAAATCCGCAAAATAGTTTTATTTCAATGTCTAACATTCGCGTAAATAGAAGAAGCCATATTATACACTTCAACTACAACGTAATAAATATACTTAAAAAAGTATAACATGCTCAACGATTGAGTCCATTCTGCCAATAGTCTATTAGGATCTAATCTGCTCTCTAGTCTTGTCAGTATCACCAGAACGGGCGGGAGAGGCTTAGCTCCTTACAGCCACGAATAGACAGATTGCATTACCTATCAAATAGGATTAGATGCGACATTGGAAATGTTATCTAAAGTTGCTATTTCAAAAAGCGTCGAACAGTTATTTTCGTATCCCATTTTTAAATAATGTAAATCGTTAAATGGTATTATTTTAACGTGTTATTAATTTAGTGGCACGTCCAGTTATCTAAATTGTTTTCATTGAGTCGGTTTATTTTACCAAATTGAAAGCTATTGCAATTATTTAAATTAAATTATTTAAAGGGTTTCACGGTTTTGAAGTGTGCATCACCATAATTGCTTTTAAAATACAAAGAGAGTCTGGTAACGATAATTTGTTTTCGAGAATAGAGAATACATTTTTTTATAAGTAGCTTTTGCCCGCGGCTCAGCCCGTGTAAATGAGTTTTTCCGAATAAAAGATCGCTTGATATTTTTCCGAAATAAAAAGTAGCCTATGGCCTTTCTCAGGCTCTAGACTATCTATGTACCAAATTTCATTCAAATCAGTTTAGTAGTTATGGCTTGAAAGCGCGACAGACAGAGTTCCTTGCGCATTTATGATATTAGTATGGCTTTACTACTGCTAAAGCTACTTTACTCTGGAATCATCCTACTAACATTATAAAGGCGAAAGTTTGTAAGTATGTATGGATGTATGGATGTCTGGATGTCTGGATGTCTGGATGTCTGTATGCATGGATGTTTGTTACTCTTTCACGCAAAAACTGCTGAACGGATTTCGATGAAATTTGGTACACGGGTAGATCATGTCCTGAATTAACACATAGGCTACATTTTATCCCGCGTAAATAAAAAACGGGACTTTTATCCCGGAAAAACTTTTTAACCGGGCGGAGCCGCGGGAAAAATCTAGTACATAACAATTTTTAACTTAGAGACTGACATAAGCGGATTGCAAGACAAAACTATTTTAATAAATAAGATGAACACCACATTCATGAAATTTTAATCTTTTCCAGTCTACATTTAAGCAAAGCGAATTTTATGTAAAATATTTTGGCAACGAGCTCCAATTAGCTCCACTCGAGCTGGCGACTTGCTAACAGCTTCCGTCTGTTGGGAATATAGCTGTTTAGCTCATTCACCGGGTTTAGATGAAAATGTTGGTATTCACATCTCTGTCAGCAATATTTTGGTTAATTCCTACGTGACGTAAGTCCATGCTGTTAAATAAAAGATTATGCAATGGCACGTACAGTGCCTTTTTGTGATAGAGAGCGAGTTGTCTGCCATTTCAGACAGAAATTGCAATCGCTGACAACAAGGGTTTTTAGAAGTGAATGAATATGTTTTGTTGTCCTGGAAATTGAACACAAAACACACGGAATCATAACTAAAGATTTATTTGGTATGACGTTCGGTTTTCTCTAAAGGCGTGTTCAATTAATAAGTAAATTCTAAATATAGTACACTCATTTAAATAGCACTTATTTGGCAGTACAGTTGATATTGTATTTGACCTGGCCGAATATACCTAGACATCGTAAAACAAGCACAGTCCATACATTAAAGTGACGAAACGTGTACGCCTGTGTAATCAACACACAGGCAACGCATATAGGCGTCCTACGATCACCTTTACTAAATCAACGAGCTCGTTTGTGCCCCGTATGCAAATCCAGCGGTCGGCACTATCCGATTACCCTCCGATACCTCAGCGTAAGCTTTAGATTACTTGATATGCGTGTACGTTTGAGGGTGGACGTCTTATGACGTTACGAGTATGGGCTTAAAATTTTTCGAAGAGATTTGTTGATGTTTGCTGATTGTGAACCTATTAATATTTTCTGTGTTGAGCTTTATTAGTCTTTTATCATCAAAAGTTTTTATTTCAAGAAATTATACAAAATCTATATAGCCATTAGCCACACATGCTTTGAACCTTGTCTTTTGGGGCCCGATTTAATTAGATGTTTTACCGGGTCCCAGGCTTGTGTGAGTTTCCAACCATCTTCTCTATTGAAATTGGGATGTTTTTTGATTTCAATAGCCTCGCAAATCACCTTAGGCAGGAATCGGTATTATTTCGTAAGGATTTGTGGCTTTTCGAATCTAAGGTAATAGTTGTAGCTTTTTTCCGAGTGTTCAGCTACTGCAGACTTCGTAGAGCGTCGATGTTTAACATCAGCTAATAGGTTCTTTTACACGGGAAAATATAAAATAAAAAACCGCGATAAATCCGTAAAATAGTTTTATTTATGCGTGTAAATAAGTCAGTCACGCTACCTGTCTCAGTCCGCGCAAGAGCGATGTTCCACTGACTTTTTAGGTAATGCATCCCCATTTGGGTAGCGTACGTCACCGACGCCATTAGACGTCGATGCGGGTACATCAAAGACACTTGAGCAAACGACACGCGTGATTCATGTTATTTATTTATTTCATACGAAACTGCAAATTATAATGACCCCCGAAGTCGCCAATCCCGATGTGGTTTTCCAAGGACAAGCAGATTAGATTAAATTAACGTCTGTTTAATATTAACTACTGTTAAGAAATAAATGTATTACGACAGCAAACATATTATTTGGTAGATTGGTATTATTTCACAATGACTCCCATATTAGGCTAAGTCTGTCTTATGGAAGTCGTAAGAAAACACTGACATAATCTTGTTGGTCGATATCGTACTTTAACTACAATATCATTTACATAATATTGTAGCGACTTTGCCACAATAAAAATAAAATAAAAATAATAAATAAAATCATTTATTGATCAAGTAGGCTTATAAAAAAGCACTTATGACAGGTCATGACATGAAGGTAGACACAATAACAAAGGCACATAATAAACCAATGAAGTAATTTATAGTTAAATAACGAACAACCAACATGGGCTGATAGGTACAGAGGACACGGACATTGGGGACGGGAATAGGGCTAGGGAAAGGAGAAGTGGAGCTGATAAAAGAAAGGGAAGGAGTATCTTTACATTACGAGGAAAGGAAATGCCACGGTCCTCGCCGGCGAGGATAAAAAGGTCCTAGCCTAGCTAACCTACCAGCCTTTCACTGGCTACCTAAATGATGACGACCCGAATAGGATAAATATATTAATTCTTCGACTGAGAATGCCAGCGATTGTCTTAGAGTTTTACGTGGCTATATTCTGATGTGCGTTGGTCACTTGAAACGATAACCTTAAGTACCATCAAAAGAACTCAAAATGTTTATGTCACGTAGGTAATGTAGCGTGGCGTGATGTATGTGTATGATGCCAGACACGAACACGCGTTTTAGCTGCGTTCGCCGCCATTTGCCATGTTCCGCCATTCGTTCCGGATCTGCCATTTGTGGCGTGAAACCGGCCACGTCTCGCTTCTAAATTATGTAGTGTCTTGGCAAGACGCGGTTATACTTTCCTTGAGGGTTTTTTTGTGAAATATTTTTTGCGAGTTTGAAGTGCAGGTTGTAGCGAGATGTTTGGAATTTGATTTTTCTATTTGGTGCGACCTTTATCACGTAATAGCACGGTAAAAAGCTTTTTGTGCCATGGCTTTGGTAGCTAGCCCTGTCTTGGTTTAAGCTGATGGGATTGCATGACTTAGCCTCCCTATGGCAACTATTAGAGGATAGGCCTAAATAGCTACCTTGATACTCTTCCCTAATCTGTGATCATTTCCTTTAAGGCCAACAGGCGCAACAGCAGAATTATTGCTTCTAGAATGGTGGCTTTTCATGAACCATGGAAATCTTTTGTCGAAAAGTGACCCTGTTCGATTGGTAACTTATTCAAAAAACATTATACGCCATCAGGTACAGGGTGTTTATTGGAAAATCTAATCTGAGAAAACTTTAAATTAAAATTATACATTTGAGTAGTAACAGCAAAGAATTCCAAGAACATGTGAAAAGAAACCCACATTAAAGCCAGGGTTCAAGTCATTAGAAGCGAAATGCAAATGCTACTTAACAGTCGAGTTTTATTTTTGAGTGCGAATAAAAAAGCAGCGGTTATTGTACAAAGGGCCGGACGTACATACGAGAGGTTTAGGACACGATTAGCATTTCGAGTGGCCGCCAGTTCAAACAAGCGGTCGTTATGGGGCATACTAGGTTTATCGAGATGAAGTTGATATTGAAAATGTTATAAATAATCTGAAAAGTGTGAATTAAGCTGTCTTTTGAGAAGAATATGTCTCGTGTGATAGTAAACGCCAAGATTGTTCACGTGGCTTCCAATATTTCGCATCACTAATTACGTGATCACTAATACAAATAACATGTCAAGTCCATTTATCATCTTCATCATCATCAGCTACATAATATCCACCAGTGCATACAGGCTAAAGATTTCCAGGCAGACCTCTCCAAAGTAGCCTGCATCCAGCGTGTTCTTGCGACCTTTCCGAAGTCGTTTGTCCACCTTGTCAGTCTGTGTAATGTTGTTCATTTATATTATTTAAATAAATGTTGTCCCAAAAGTCCTTACAGAATTTACCCAAGATGCTGTTATTACTTATGGTAAGTCGGCGAATGAACATGCATCAGGTTTTAGCAAGATTATCGTAATATCGTTGTGGTATCGTTTCGTTATCGTTCCAGTTACGCTGTGTATGTGGAAACGCATGGGGATATTTCCTCGGCTTTTAGCGGGAAACATTCGGTTTTACGTTTATGAAGTGTCCACCCCAGTCCTTTACGTAAGTCTGGACCTTGTTGGAGGGATTTTTTTGCATACATCAGTAGAAATTAATGAACATTTTTAAATAGGAGCTACGATAGTCATGTGGTAGATACAATATATCGGCCAGCATCCTCGATGTTCCTATGAAAGAACTCACATGGTCTCAAATCTCCTGCCTTTAGAAAGTTGATAACGCAGCAAGATTATTTTGCTTTTGCATGATCATCGGCAGTCAGGATTCACTTAATCATTTAAATTCTTTTGTGTTAGAGCTGTTACTACCATCTCGGTAGTTTTTGGTCTCTAGATTTTGTTGCAGCATATTTGCACAAAAACAATTAACAGAGGCTTACAATCCGTTCACGTTTAGCAAAAATTCGGTCTGCATTAATGAAGCACCAAACCGATGACCTACTTGATTGGTATTAAATCACTTCTTAATTACATTCCACGGCACAGCCTTTAACCCCTTGTGTGAAGTTTTTAACCTTATGAGAAGTTTGAGTAATCAAATTCTGCGGTGTAACGCACTGTGCTCGCTGCTTACCTAATATATTTAATACTAGCTATTGCCTGCGGCTCCGCCCGCGTGAATGAGTTTTTCCGGGATAAAAGTCCCATTTTATATTTTCCCGGGATAAAAAGTAGCCTATGTGTTAATCCAGGACAAATTTCATCGAAATCCGTTCAGTAGTTTTTGCGTGAAAGAGTAACAAACATCCATACATCCAAACATCCAAACATCCATACATTCTTACAAACTTTCGCCTTTATAATATTAGTAGGATTTCTTATATGTCGGAGTGACTAAAAAAGTATAAAATAGGATGCTGGTTAATTACTAGTATTTCAATATTGTATTACTGTTGACTTCAATGAATCGAGTAGTATGAAATTATGTAGAGGGGAGCGAACCTTTATAATGAGAGCGCAGACGCGCTTTAGGGCATTCGAAGTTTAGTCGGCTAGCTCAACAGAACGTTGTTATTACTCTGTATTATTGTTCAGACGCAATATATTACGTTTATATGAGAAAACCGGCTTTTAATTATTATGGAAAACTTAAATCATGACGAAGTCTAAAACATGGACATACCACCTTCGCCCATACCTCCATCATCCAACTCCGAAATATACAAGGTTATTTTGACATTGCGTTAATAAATGAAACCATATAGGGTACTTATCTCGTTGAATAACACTTTTCATAAAGTTATTTTAACCATAGATGTAAAATAAAAAAAAATAAGTTTAGAATAAAATAAATATCAATAAAATGTAACTAAGTTTACACGCCTTAATGCCACTACTACTACTACTCTAGAACGATTCGTCGCTGGAATAACATCACACTTTCAGTCAGAAAAATATTCACCCGCACGCCATATTCGCACTAAACTACAAAATTGTAAAAAAATCAGGACAGTAAAATTTAGATTTTTGGTGAAATATTCGTTTCTCATGGATGATTTTTGGCACAATGTTAGCAGCGGCAAAGACGAGTATGTGGTTTCATTTATTAACGCAATGTCAAAATGACACTGTGTATACTTTTAATTCGGATCAAAAACTGATTTTTGACAGAAATGGACAATATGGTGCTACCTATCTAGACAGTCTTTCGTCACAAGATACCTAAATACCACGCTAGATTTCAACTTCAACTGAGGGATATAATTGAGCAAACCGCGCTGAAAAAATTTTCAAGTTGTGTCGGTAATCGGAGACATCTTTAAAAATCATATGATCAAGTTAACCAGAATCCATACTTAATAGTCTAATTTGATAATGAAGGTACGTATGTAATATAATTTTCTATATACAATGAACCTTGTACATTTAGCATTCTAACAAATAATTGTTTCACAATGATCTTACGTCTAAGCGTTAATAGCTTATAAAACACATTAATACCTAATTAAACATTTATTCGGGAACCCCAAAATTATCCTTGAAGTACGCGCAAAATTAATTCAATTCCAACGTTTGAAATCCACATACGCGGAAGCTGTCTGAAATCCTTTAACCGGGATTGTTTACTTAATAATTCCAAACAAACTCTCCAAATCTGTTTATTTTAAAACCATTTTGACTGTTAAGGGCGTGGATAGCGAGTTTTGTTTCTAGCTACGAAATTTCAGGGAAAAAGAAGAGTGTGGTAGAGTATAAAAGGAATAAGAAGAGATGGAGGATGGATTTTGGAGCACACACAGTGATATAGGAGACTGATGGATAAGTTTGTGGTCAGATTTATGGTGACCGGCTTGTTGTGACTGTTTAGTAAATCTGGTGCTTATACTTTTAAACTAAAATAAACAGCGAAATTACAAGTTCAGAGTCTCACTTTATTTTCTTCAGTATGGATAATATATTATGAATTCGTTTCTATACTCTATGTTCGCAAATTCCTACAAGTAATCTGTTCAATTTGCATTGTCTGTTTATAATGTCAAATGCACTGGCATCGGCAGTTGTGGCGACAGCGCTTCAGTCGTTAAACCAGTGGAAACCATTTCCACCAGATTATGTGATTCGGTGGCGCAATCAGAGCTAGCTGTGACACAGAAGGTCACAGGTTCGACTCCGCGCGGGTAGAAAATAACTTTTGTATGATAAACGAATATTTATTGAGATGTGAATTACTGTGATTTCCTTACACATGTACAAGATTTGTATTTTATTGTGGATTGAGGATTATGTGTATTTCTCTTCACGTTAATATCAAAGTATTATATTTTATCAAAAGATATTCTATTAAAATTCATAATAACATTGTACATTTAGCGAGAATTGTTATCTAAAGGGCAGATGTTTACAATGAGTTTCTATTTGTGTTCGCTTGTTAGTATTATCCTTCTCAGAAGAGGTTCACGGCTCTCCATTATACTTTATTACAATAATGTAATAAAAAGCTATAGAATTTATGCTTTTTACCCGACTACGACGAAGTCAGGAAGGGTAATGATTTTAACAACCTTTGAATGTATGTATATTTTTTTCCTTTATATTATGATCTTGACAGTAAAACAGTATGATTGATCGAATTAGATAAAAACATGTTTGTTAAGTACAAGCACAATTAGGGTCATATTTGCAGGTTTCAAGTATTTTTTTTTTGACATTTATCGCATTAAACCGCTAATGTAGATAGTACTCGCAATTAATTTGGAAGCATATATTATACATTTTGTATTTGGTGGGCTTATACAGGTATGTGACGAGTGGCATTGATTAGGAAGTGTTGTAACTGCCTATATATTATTATAGCTCGATTAGTAGCGAGTAGTCATCAACATTTATAGAGAGCTTTACCAAATTCTGATACAGCAATCAGAATGATTAAGATTTACATTTCTTCCAGGTTGGATTCTGATTGATCTTATATTTATTATTATGTTATAATCTTTAAATCTAACAAACACCGTGTTTAAATCGTTATCTCCATTGCATCGTTGTTAAAGTATGCTGTACTGACTTACGGGAGTGACATAGTCAAATGTGACCAAACTCCCTTTAAATAATAAAGAGAAAAAAAAATAAAAAACATTTATAGAGGTACGTTCAATGAGACTCGTCGGTATCAGTATTTCGTTGGTTGGCATAATGCGATTACACTGTACTTACCGTCAATTCCAATGTAGTACTTTTGTTACGAGAGAAGAATGTAATTTACTCACAGGGCCATTTTTAAGTACAATGATTAGTCATGAATTAGGAACACACAATGTACTTAATTTTGAGAAATTGTACATTTCCCAAGACATTAGAGTGATTTTTCAGGAATTTCGCAACTTTTTGAGTAAATTGAATTTCTACAGGGTAAAGCCTTTGAGGCGTTTTGTTCTCTCAAAATAAAAAAAGGCTTTTATGGGTTTTTAAACAGAAGAGATATCGAGCTTGCTCCTGGTAGTAAATAATCGTCAACGGCGTTGAATTCCACATCACAAAATAAATAAAATATTATCGACACTCCATGTATGGGCAAATGTGTCACAATGGTACGTCCATTGACCATTAATAACCATAATATCAGATGAATTGTAGTATTGTGCCAGCCTTGAAGGAAAGGAATTATACTTCCTACCCTTAAATAGTCTGCCTGTTAAATAACAGCGTCTTGTTTGAATTAGCATCTATAAACAACGATGCCGGGCTGAGTCAATTTCACCAATGATAATGTTCAAATTAATTATGTCCGACTAGCTTCTCGTCTGGTGTTTGGTTTATGTACTTTGATAATTTAAGTTTTACGACTTGCTATAATAATAAATAATAAATAATAATTCTCCTAGCCAGTTTCGGCCACGGCGGCCAATCTCAACGGAGATCAGCCAGGTACGCAGGAGATATTATAGTGCACAAGTGTGTGCGCAATACACAGGTGCACTCGCTATTTCTTCACTCTCATAGTCCGGTGAGACGGCAATCCGACATGACCGGAGAGAGGTCAGGCGCAGGACCAACGGCTTTACGTGCTTTCCGAAGCACGGGGGTATCACACCGCCAACTTCCTGACTCCGAGCTGCGACTGAGTAAATTTTAAGATGGAAAAACCCAGTCACAATGTTTTTTTGGCTCGACCCGGGATTCGAACCCAGGACCTCAGCGCGCAAATCGTACTCGTAATGCGTACGCAATACAACTACGCCACCGAGGCAGTCTACTTGCTATAATAAGATTGGTATTATAATTGGAATGGTCGACTTGGTTAGTAACAAAGAGATTTACGCACGTATCCTGTAACTTAGAGTAGAATTTAGACTGGAACTAATTGAAACAACTTTGTCACTAAATAATTGCATTTTATATACCATTGCTAACATAATTTCCCTTAGCCATAGGAATCAAACGTACTAGTTCGTGCGAGTCTGAATATATCAAATTGTTCACCTTGTCAAACGTCATTCCGAGAACTCCTTGTATGTTAATGATCTTCTTTACCTTCTGTATCATTTTCCTCACGACGTAAATGCCTTCTTCACTGCACACATGGACCACATTCTTATGGTCTATAGCCATCCCAATGAATCTAGGACTGTTCTTCAAAAGTAAAGCAACATTTGTACCACTCTTGATCCCGTAAAGTCCAGTGCTATTAATAAAGAACAAATTATCGTTCTTATCAATAACAAATTGATGGACAATATTCGACTTAAATGCTTTCATTTCCTTAACAGTCCTATCGGAGTAGAAAAAGGCGTTCAAACTTGGAAATTTTATGAAGTAAATGTTGTTTTTTATGAACAACCACCATATATCCAAGTTAGGCACATTTAGCCTGAAGAGATTCCTTTTGATCGTGTCATATTTATATATCCCGTGGCTGCCACCGAAGTACATTTCACCTGGGCTGCTTGCTATAGCAAAAGCGTCTTTAATGCCCTGTAACACTGTTAGTTTTTTCGTGTCAATCTTCAAGAGTGCCGGCATGTATTCACCCTGTCCCGTATCGAAGCTAAAGTATAGAGTGTTTGTTGATTTATCGACGGCTAATTGGTTGGGGCTGTGACTGATGGAGAGGAGAGACTCCTTCACGTAACACTGCTTCGTCGGGTCATTAGTGGGCAGGTCACAATATTTGTTTGGGTACTTAGATTCCGCTAGTGTTAGCATTAGTAAGAAGTATATTGTTTTCATCATACTTGTATAGGCCTCGTGTTTTTTCTAATTTAAGTGTGTTTATATCTTTATCTAGTTTCTTAATTTTTATATCTAGTATTTAATTCGTAATTGAAATATTACTCTGATTCACTTCCAGCAATTATTCCACATATTTTGCTCACCCTATGAACTGTTACGTTAAACGTCGCGTCAACGTGTCGCACAAATGTCTGAACACAGACTGCAATCAATTTGTTTAAAAAATTTAATATGTTTCCCACTGATTGTTTTAATAACTGTACGGTTTCGTTATTTATCGAACGTGATGGATCAGATATCGTGACTGTTTAATTGAAACATGAGTTGTCCATTCGTAATCTATAAGCGTCGAATGTGGTTTGGGGGACTAAGAATTTTGGTTAAATATTATGCAACATTAATTAAGACATTCATTTTGCAATATTATTCAGTGGATACATGTGTATTGTTTATCAATTATCGTTCGCGGCGAAGGAAAACATAGTGAGGAAACCTATATATCTGAGAATTCTCCATAAGAATTTGGAGGGTATGAGAAGTCGGCCAATCCGCACTAGGCCAGCGTGGTGGAGTAAGACCTAACCCCTCTCAGTAGTAGAGTAGGCCCGTGCTCAGCAGTGGGCAGTATATAATACAAGGCCGATTGCATTGTATTGCATTATGCAAATGCTTTTTGTTGCAAATCATTTATACCACAATTAGGTCGTGCATTGTAAGGTTCTGAGTTTGATTCCTTGTAATCCAATGTGACTTTTCTGTTAAAAAAACACGCGTGATTTAGTTGGGATCCCCAATTATATTATGGCGAGAGCATTGTTTGCAATCTTTTCTTGGACTGGAAATAAGGTCGCGATGGAAATGACGAAACAAGATGAATAAATATAAATAACTTATACACTGTGTTTCCTTATCCTTATTTTATTCACTTACAAGACAATGATGGAGGAATAAACCGGAATCCCGTAAAATCCCCCTTAAAGCGCGAACTACACGAGCTCACTGTCAAAGAACACGTCATAAAGAGGAGGGTAGCCATAAAATTTGATGATCAAAAGGATTGGAAAAGGTTAAAGGGATCTGGGTCGCGCCGATTTCGCGCCGTTTCGAAATAATTGTTCTAATTTAATACCGGTCCTTGGCCTTTGAAATGAAGTATGATTTAAAATTTGGATTTTTTTGTTTTACCAGTTCGTTATTCTGTTTTTAGCTGGAAGTGATTTTACAGGTCAAAATAAAAAGTATTAATTTTAAGTCCTCAGTAAATTTATCCGAAATCCATTCGTGGATGTTACAAGATAAAACTTTATTCCAGTATGGGGATCGGACTATGATCTAACTTTTGTAGTATTGTTATTAACATATTCTTTGAATATATATTGACCAAACAAAACTTCCTTTAACTAGCTGAACCCACAAAAGTTAAGGATGTTGTAAACATAAAGTTCTTGTTAAACACGAGATAAAGTTTTACATATAGCCATATTAGGTACTGGCGTAGGCTTATCAGGTTACCCCGGGGCCGTCCCGTACGCGCCGAAGAAGGCCATCGCGGGTTTTGGTTGGTATGCCGGTATATAATGTTAGGGCTCGGTCCAATGTCCGCCCGGATGATGCTATACTCCCGAGTGTCGACATTAGGCCATAAGATCGGTGAAAACAACATAACCTTTAGTTGTCAGTAGTGATCCGAATCGAAGGTTCTTTCTGACGATATAAGCTCATAATGGACAATGCCCTTCCAATCCCAGCATCACCTCATTGCGAGTTAACCCAGGTTTTCCCACAGTCTATAAAGCCTGACCGACCTTTGAACACGACCTTTTTCGTACTTTCTTGTTGTACGTGATCCACTTTTCATCACTAGTTATCAATCTCTTCAAAAACGATTCGGTTTCCTTACGTCTCAATAAAGAATCGAATATGAGTACACGGTTCATTAGGTTTCTTTCAGTGAGCTCGTGTGGCACCCAAATATCGTACTTTTTTGTGTACCCAGCTTTTTCAAATGGGTCAAAACTGTTTTGTGGTTAATTTTCAGTTCTTCAGCTATGATGTAAGAACTAATACTCTGATCTTGCTCCACTTTTTTAAAAATGGCGTCCACTTTATCCGTAACAGGGCAACCAAAATAAGGTGCATCTTTGACATCAAAATTTCCGGATTGAGAACGCTTAAACCTAATTTGTGCAAATTTTACTGACACTGCATTACGTTAATAAACGTCACAATGTTTTTTCGCGGTGTGCTATACATTTTTCCTTTTTAACCCCCGACAAAATTGAGGGGAGTTATAAGTTTAGGGTGTGTATCTGTATGATATGTATGTGTCGCCCGAGGCGACGACGCGACGACGCTTGGGTCAAAATATTACTAGGTACTTAAACGACAAATACACTTTTATTATTTTACTTTTTAGATATATTTTGTGTCGGGGGTAATTAAAATTTTTAATATAATAACATTTTAAAATACTTATATCGAATTTCTTCATTAAGTTCACTAATTTTGACCGAAAGAAAAATAAGTGAAAGCAACATATTTTTAATACTTTCTTTCTAGTTTTGAAATGTAACCTTTTTTAATGTCATTAATACCAGCCAGATGTTAATAGTACAGTTAAAGAGATTTTATTGCAAGTTTATACATAATAAATGCGAAAAGACTTTTCCCGACCTATTCTATATCTTGTAGATTTTAGTGATCCTAAGTCATAATGCAAATTATATTCCTGACCACCTTACATAGAGCCTCATACAGTTTGAGTTGTTTTCATTGCTACACGAACGTTCTTCGATGTTGTAGCAAATAATTCACGTTGTAGTTTGTTATACACACAGGTGATTATTTAAACATCCATGGGAAAATGTATAGCAGATAATTAAAGCGATGTAAAATTATAACTAGTTTTTATTCGTGGTTTCACTATCCCGTGGTAAAAAAATAGCCTATGTCCTTCTTAGAACCATAAACTATCTCCATAACCAATTTCACCGAAATCTGTTTCATAGTTATCGAGTTTATCGTGTTCAAAGACACAGACGCAGAGTGGGACTTTGTTTTGGAATATGTACTTAGTGATTTCTATCATTTTTTCGTTCTTACTAAGGATCTTGTTGTCTTTTTAACTCGTTTTAACTTGCTATACTTTCGCAGCTACGTACTTAGATCCATACGCATTTTCGGGTTAGGAACTTTATTTACTTTGAGGTTAAGGTCGCTTTTATGTTCACTATTGTATCCAGTGTGGCAAATAATTAAATTAAATATAAGTAATAATTAAATTAAATATAGGTTAATTAAAATTAAAATGTAAAAAGCTCTAGCATTTTTTACGACCGCTTGAAGCCAGTTTCCTTTAAGGGTAATTAACTTTACAAATCGATTAACAATTTTAAACTAAACCATTAAAACTTTTAACAATTCACATTCGCTTTAAGTGTTTGACATCCATTTTGAACACAAATGTGGAGATGCGTCTGCTGACATCTCAAGTACAACCTCTGAGGCAAATTCACAGCGCGTCTCCTTCGGGCCGGGTGCGGGGACATGGCTGACAGTTACATAGAACAGTAATTATAGTTTCATCACGATAATTGACGCGGAATACCGCAATAAACCTTCACTTCCCTCCAATAAAGCAATTAGGAAGAAATCATAACAAAAATAGTAATAGCATAAAAAAATAATTATATGTGTTATATACTGTCCCATTTCTGGGCACGGGCCTCCTCTACTACTGAGAGGGTTTAGGCCTTAGTCCACCACGCTGGCCTGGTGCGGGTTCGTAGAGCCAAATATACGTACATACTAAGCGAATATAAAGTAGAATTACTTTTGGTTTGCAGTGGTTTTGAAGTCGTTTTATTTTTTGTTAAAAACTTTTTATTTATTGCTTTTTAGTTAGTTAATTATAGAATAGTGTTAACAATACATCATAGATATACGATTGCAGCGTTCGCGAGTCATCTGCTGTTAGTTATTGAAGAGTTCCATTGTGTATCTCCGAAGATCTTCATCAGATCTTCATAAATGATATACTAAAACCTTCCCTGAAAACTATACATTTGAACATCGAAAACCACATCCAAATCGGATCAGTAGTTTTGAGAAACGCGCAGCCATACAAATTTACATACAAACATGCAAACACAAGTACATACATACATACACACATACATACACACATACATACATACATACACACATACATACAGATCGAATACAGAACCTCCTTTTTGAAGTCGGTTAATGAAAGACATTGCGTTCGTCGAGTCACCAGAGTCATTGACTTTATATTTTGAACTGTTTTTGAAAGGAAAGAACACTCCTTGCCCCTTCTCTGGTAATAACTGCTTTCCGAGCTTGATAGACCGTAGAGTTAATATTTATAATTTTAATAATGTTTAGTATTTTATGGGTTCGAATGAAATATTTAATTTAAATAACATTACGCGTCGGTGTAAACTTTCAGAGGGTTAAGAACTTAGATTGGTTGTTTGCGACACTTGCTCAATGCGCTGGAAAGTACGTGCCGTAAATAATTTACCGGAGAATACAACACCTTTATCGATTCGCAAACATGTCAATCTTTCAAGATCGAGTGTGACTTGTATTAGGAGGTAGTAATGTTTAATAATGGTATACATGTTTTAGGCATAAACACCACTATAATAAATAATAATATATGTTAACAATACATCATAGATATACGATTGCAGCGTTCGCGAGTCATCTGCTGTTAGTTATTGAAGAGTTCCATTGTGTATCTCCGAAGATCTTCATCAGATCTTCATAAATGATATACTAAAACCTTCCCTGAAAACTATACATTTGAACATCGAAAACCACATCCAAATCGGATCAGTAGTTTTGAGAAACGCGCAGCCATACAAATTTACATACAAACATGCAAACACAAGTACATACATACATACACACACACATACATACGGATCGAATACAGAACCTCCTTTTTGAAGTCGGTTAATGAAAGACATTGCGTTCGTCGAGTCACCAGAGTCATTGACTTTATATTTTGAACTGTTTTTGAAAGGAAAGAACACTCCTTGCCCCTTCTCTGGTAATAACTGCTTTCCGAGCTTGATAGACCGTAGAGTTAATATTTATAATTTTAATAATGTTTAGTATTTTATGGGTTCGAATGAAATATTTAATTTAAATAACATTACGCGTCGGTGTAAACTTTCAGAGGGTTAAGAACTTAGATTGGTTGTTTGCGACACTTGCTCAATGCGCTGGAAAGTACGTGCCGTAAATAATTTACCGGAGAATACAACACCTTTATCGATTCGCAAACATGTCAATCTTTCAAGATCGAGTGTGACTTGTATTAGGAGGTAGTAATGTTTAGTAATGGTATACATGTTTTAGGCATAAACACCACTATCTTCGTAAGCTTAAACTCGGTAGCGCTTAAATAGTTCTTTGGATGCTCATGTAGACAACTTTCTATCAGGATTTCCACGGAATTACTCTTGTTGACTTTTCCCACCACATAAAAGCAAATACAGTGTATCTTTAAAAATTTGCCTAAATGTTAATCCAGGGTCTTGTGTATTCGTTTTCCAAATTTAATATAAATCTATTCAGCATTTTATTCGTTTTCTTCAAACAAAAATTCAAACATCTTCACAAAATTTTGCATTTATAATATTAGTCGGAAGTACGACATAGAATAATAACCCTACTTGTTTCGCAATCGGATAAAAACAAAATATACCTAGCACCTACTGAGTTGAATGCATGTGTAGTATGAAATCCTCCTCCTAGCCAGTTTCGGCCACGGCGGCCAATCTCAACGGAGATCAGCCAGGTACGCAGGAGATATTATAGTGCACAAGTGTGTGCGCAATACACAGGTGCACTCGCTATTCCTTCACTCTCATAGTCCGGTGAGACGGCAATCCGACATGACCGGAGAGAGATCAGGCGCAGGACCAACGGCTTTACGTGCTTTCCGAGGCACGGGGGTATCACACCGCCAACTTCCTGACTCCGAGCTGCGACTGAGTAAATTTTAAGATGGAAAAACCCAGTCACAATTTTTTTGGCTCGACCCGGGATTCGAACCCAGGACCTCAGCGCGCAAATCGTACTCGTAATGCGTACGCAATACCACTACGCCACCGAGGCAGTCATGTGTGTGTGTAGTATACCTACACATTCATTAATACATTGTAATAAAATAATTTATATTTTCTTTATTTATGTGCAATTATTATCGACATATCGTTACGAAATTATGGTCTATCTCATATTACCTATATTTGATAGGCTTGCCTCCTATCACATCATGGGACGCAATACACATTGTCAAAAGTGAGTGCACTAGCTGCGCCTGTGCCCGCCGGATGCGTAGACTAAATGTGTATTTGATTTTTTGTGTAACATCTTATTCCTTAAGATATTGAACGCGATGTATTCTTGTACTATTTATTAACAAAAACATTGATGTAGTTAATGTTTATAGACTAGTAGATCGTTTTCCATCAGACGAGTGAACCGCTCGTCGAGTCATTTATAAAAAAAAGTCATAGCACTCAGCCCAATTACGTTCACAAAACGGAATTTCATTTATTCAGAAAAAACTATCAGTATTCATTTTGAATGTGAGAATTTATGAAAAATTAGAGTATTTTCACCAAAAAAACCTCGTATTTCATTAAAAAATCTTCTGGTCCGTTGATACGAATACCACTTTTAAATATTTTTGCGGTGTAGTGCCGGAACTTGTTTTTGTTTAAGCCTTTTTTTACGTGGCACCGTGATATTTGTAGGCGGAATTTTAATGGAAATTTAAAACGTAGGCAATAATTGTATTTTAGCGTGGAGGGTGGAATTTTAGATATTGTTAAATAGCACTCTTGGATGTATGTTCGGTATTTTTATTTCATATGTTATGTAAAATTTTATCACAATAAAAATTTGATTATGAAGTTATATTAGCAACTATTTTATAGGCGCTGAATATATCTTGTGGTTGGTATTAGGATTTGAGTAAGTGTAAAATACAATATCAGGTGTTTTCTTCTATTCCTATATTTATTGCTTCATTGCCAAGGATTTATTTAGCACTAGATTTCGCCCGCTTCTCCGCCCGCGCTAAAAAGTTTTTCCGGGATAAAAGTCCCGCTTTTTATTTTCCCGGATAAAATGTAGTCTATGTGTGAATCCAGGACATGTGCTAAATACGCGTGTGCCAAATTTTATCGAAATCCGTTCAGTAGTTTTTGCTTGAAAGAGGAACAAACATCCATACATCCAGACATCCATACACCCATACATACTTACAAACTTTCGCTTTTATAATATTAGTAGCATTAATTTCTTGTAATCTATTCCCGAATATACTATAGAAGGATTTGAGTCAGATTCTTCGAGCAACTCAATGACAATAGACTCCCAAAGAAATCCCGGACAAGTTATTTTAAAGGATGTTACACGAAGCTTGTCCACGTAAAATCTCTAAATCATAACCTGATTTAGAATATATGCCTTTAAATGACACAATTAAAAATACACAATATAAAATTAATGAAAGTTTCTCACAATTCACAGCTCGTAAAGCTCTTCATCATGCCTCGCGAAACAAGCGTATCCATTTTACAATAATTAAAAAAGCAAAAATATTAAATAATGTTTGCGCAGGGACCTTTTAATTAGCAAAGTTGATCTCTAGAAACTTTTGTAAACAGTCGAGATCGTTTCTGTTCTCATTAAAACGAATTGGAATCTCGGCTCCCTTACAGGTGTAACAAAGGCCGACGGATATTTCTTTAATTTAAATTAAACCTCTAGTAATCCAATTTCTCAAATTGATTTCTATTGGAGAGGTGTTTTATTTTCAAGCAATTCTGAAATCTTTCGATTTTGAATGAAATTACTGTTCGCTCAGGGTCCTTGTGCTAGATTTTGTTTTATTCAGTTCTTTTTAATAAATAGCTTTCACCTGCGTTAAAGTTTGTTTATTATAAAAGTTGGTAGTAAAAGAATTTTCAGAATCAGTACAATTATTAGCATCAAATGAAACATTTAAATAAAGCCCGTGACCACGTAGTTCGGTAAAGCCTCCGAAAAGTCGACAGACGTCGCGATAAAATCTGAAAAATAGTTTTATTTCAATGTCTAACATTCGCGTAAAATAGGAAATCACGCCACTAAAGGGTAGGCAGGCATACGCTTATACGCGTCACGTTCAATATAAAAATCTTTTTTCATCGTGTGCACTTGTGAAGTAAAAAAAATTCCTTTAATTTTATTTTTGTAAAGAAAATTTGGTAAGAGCACAAAAGTGTAATGACGTTTCGAGGTTTTGAATTTGTTCAGACCAAAAAAAACAAAACCAAAACACGCAGTGGCCTTCTTTGGCGCATACGAGACGACTTCGCGGTAATTTGTTGCACTAAGATAGCTGCACGGGACCGTCTCTGCGCCATGCCATTGCGGGCCTTCTCTATACAAGGGCCTAAGGTGCCGTCACGTTCAATATAAAAATCTTTTTTCATCGTGTGCACTTGTGAAGTAAAGAAAATTCCTTTAATTTTATTTTTGTGAAGAAAATTTGGTAAGAGCACAAAAGTGTAATGACGTTTCGAGGTTTTGAATTTGTTCAGCTACTTATGTGGGTGACCAAAAAAAACAAAACCAAAACACGTAGTGGCCTTCTTCGGCGCATACGAGACGGCTTCGCGGTGATTTGTTGCACTAAGATAGCTGCACGGGACCGTCTCTGCGCCATGCCATTGCGGGCCTTCTCTATACAAGGGCCTAAGGTGCCCCCGAACTCTAAAGGACGCCTTTGGCGTCTATGACAACGGGAGACCGACCAACCGCATTATCGTCCACCTCGGAGTCGCTTAAATTGAACTGAGCAGCCCCCCGTTGCTCGACCCGAGACCCTCTCGAAACCCCATTTAGTCGACTCTTACGACAGACTGCCTCGGTGGCGTAGTTGTATTGCGTACGCATTACGAGTACGAATTGCGCGCTGAGGTCCTGGGTTCGATTCCCGGGTCGAGCCAAAAACATTGTGACTGGGTTTTTCCATCTTAAAATTTACTCAGTCGCAGCTCGGAGTCAGGAAGTTGGCGGTATGATACCCTCGTGCCTCGGAAAGCACGTAAAGCCGTTGGTCCTGCGCCTGATCTCTCTCCGGTCATGTCGGATTGCCGTCTCACCGGACTATGAAAGTGAAGGAATAGCGAGTGCACCTGTGTATTGCGCACACACTTGTGCACTATAATATCTCCTGCGTACCTGGCTGATCTCCGTTGAGATTGGCCGCCGTGGCCGAAACTGGCTAGGAGAATTATTATTATTATTATTTATTTTACGACAGGCCCACAGGGGATGCCGTGACGGAACTCTTTAAATGCCTGCGGACCACAGGGCACAACCCGAGACCTTAGCATTGCATTCGTACCGTAATACAACTACGCCACCGAGGCAATAATTTGGAGAAATCATTATAACTACCTAGAAAAATATCTAACAAAGTTTAAAAAAACATGTAAATTATCGTAGTATGGATTATAGAAAGTGGTTCCACCTAAGTAGTGTATCACTAGATAAATACGCTAACGAAAATGTAAGTTTGACACTTTTTTTAAATACGAGTTCTGATATAGAATTTTGAAGATGTATCAAGTCTATTATAATAATATAATGATCACTGCTGAGCACGGGCCTCCTCTACTACTGAGAGAGTTAACGCCTTAGTCCACGTTAGACTAGCGCGGGTTCGTAGACTTCACATACCTTCAGGTTTTTGTGAGGTTTTCCATAAATTACCTAGATTTCCCCACGATGTTTTCCATATGTGAAATATAAACGATTTATTTTTTATAATGGTGGACAAATACCGAACCTCTCATTAGTCGAGGAGAGATCAGCAACGTTTGTCTCGTTATACTTGCCTAACATTTTATTAAAAGCAAATCCTGACGAATTAATCACGGCTCTTTCATTTAAATGGAGTGAATTCTCAGTAAAATCATTAATTTGAATCCAAAGACTTCATTTGTAGGGTTGACACCAGCTGTATTAATTATCCGAGTACAAACGAGGGCCTTTTCGGTAATTTGATTAAAATCTTACATTCACAGCTTTTTTATAGGAAAGCTATTTTTATGTTGCTATTTGAATACATGTCCGGCATAGTTACCCCATTACAGCTGAAGGTAAGTGGACCAGAGAGGATTTCTCCTCTCTAGCCCAGTTATGCTGGCCTGTTTCCAATCAGACATGGACAGGCTGAGCGCAGAACGCAACACACTTAGATGGTGAGTTATAGACCTTCGTCGGGTCGCTATTTAGGCAGATGCAACCTTTCAGCAGCAAGTAGAAGTAGTCCAGGTTGGTGGTTCTTGCAGGAGTAATATCTCAGAGTGACGAGCAGAGTGCTATACCAAACACGACTTTGTAATAGTTTTGATGGTGTTGCTACTGTTCAAGGTCAGTCGTTTACTTTCAGGCGACTATATCTGCGATGAAAGAAGGGACAAGTAGCTGATTGAGCTTCCAGCAATGACTTTAAAATAACAAGAAATCAGTCTTACGGCTTTATGTCAATTGGAAATACTTGTAAGTACTGATCAGCCTCTAATTTTAAAGTATTTATGTCAAGTGAAATACATAATCTTCCATAATAAGCATAATAATATTTGTTGCTATTTAAGCAGTAACAATGATGTCCGTTAAAAACCCTCATCTGTACATCCTCTGTTCAGAAAATGTGTGTTTCCTGTAGTTAAAGTCGAGTCATGAACCGAGATGTGTATAACCTGCACCAGTTTGTAGTCTAGTTGATAGTAAACCGACGCCGTGAGGTGAGGCACGGTTACAGCATTTTATTGTTCTCACAGGCTGAACTTTATCCTCTCCACCCGCTTCGCTCCGCACAACTTTTTGTTTCCTTATAAATTTCTTTGTCTTTACATTTTCAGATTTTACTTAATGTTATAGGTCTGTTGTTTGTTGTTTGTTATAGTCTGCTTTTTTATTGATACGCCGGCCGGCTATATACTGCCTACCGCCTACCAGACGGTATCATAGTCTGCACTAAAACCGACGTGGTGACTGTAGCGTTTTATGTTAAATGTGATTGCGCAAGCATACTAATCCGATATCCCTTTATTATCGGCGTCAATTTGAGTAGAATCAAAGCACGCCGAATCGAAACGCATTTATTTTGTATGCGCGATGGTTCAGCTTGATCACGCCGCGTTTCTGAGAGACGTAGCTTCATATGAAATGTGTAGAACGTAAATTTTAAAACTCGATTCTATTTAACTTGGCGCGCCTCGTCCACCCTCGGAATTAAAGACCTAAAACGCATCATGATTGGTCTATATCCCACAAGAGGCCAGCTTCATAAAAACAACATAAGAATAAACAGCATTTTGTATCTACCGGGACGTCAAACGGAAATTCCGTCCTTTTGGTCCGTCGACGTAGTGAAGACTCTTTTACATTGTACTTAGCGCGTAAAGGGGAAAGTTGTAGCGAAACAACTGCCATTTGGACGGTTTTACGATGAACGTTAACCCGCGACACTGTTTAACAGCTGTTTTAACTTCGACACTGTTGCTGTTGTGGTTGGAATTGCGAAGGGGTGACACTTCATAGTCAAGTGATCCATGCTGAAAAAATTTTTGTATTTAGATGCAGGGTGAACGAGCTCTTTGGCGTTTACGACTGCAGGTCGGTTTCCTGCAGTCGTAAACGCCAAAGGCGTGCCTTAGTGTTCGGGGGCTTCTTAGCCCCCTCATTCAGAGAGGGGCTGCAATGCGGCATCGCGCAGGGGCGGTCCCGTGCAGCTATCTTCGTGCAACAAGATAACCCGGGACCGTCCCAATGTAAGCGCCAACGAAGGCCACCGCGGGTTTTGGTTGGTATGCCGGTGTAGGGTGTACATAGTATTAGGGACTCGGTCCAATGCTTGCTCGGATGAAGCTATACTCCCGACATTAGGCCGTAAGACTGTGTGAAACCAACATAACCGTTCCACTCACCCCCCGGTGTTGGTAGCGCTAACGTGTTTTTCCCCGCGATAAAAAAAGGGTGAACGAGCGGGTTTGACCGAATTAACAACTTACTGTTGCATTTTATGTTTAGCAAAATTTTCGAAAGCATAAACACCCCTCTTCCCCCCGAATACCTATTCCATACCGCTATGGATTAGTACCTATCGTATTTTTTTGGAGATTACTGAATATTTGAGGTGGAAGCTGTTTAATTCATCTACTAATAGTTTAACCTGTCCATTCAATGATTGGGAATTTCGAGACTAAATTCTGTCTATCCTTTTTTTTCAACACAAAAATTACATAATATTATTTTTGTGTCTTATAACTTACTAGACTTCTGCTCGCGGCCTCGCCCGCGTGAATGAGTTTTTCCGGGATAAAAGTCCCGCTTTATATTGCCCCGGGATAAATTATACATATAAACCTTCCTCTGGAATCACTCTACCTATTAAAAAAAACCGCATCAAAATCCGTTGCGTAGTTTTAAAGATCTAAGCATACATAGGGACAAAGGGACAGACAGCGGGAAGCGACTGTTTTATACTATGTAGTGATAATGATGAAGACTACGTTAAATCCTCGCTCATTGTACCAAGTCGTAACAAGTGCACTTCATGAAATGTTTTAATCAAAACTTTTATCGGAAATGCACGTTAACGTCTTGTAATAAGATTCATTTTGCAATAAACATTGCATAGTTGGTTGCATGTATATTGCAGGTAACGGTTTACAGCTTGCCGGACGTCATGTCATGATGATACAGAGCTGAGATGTAGGGATTTATGTTATTTTTGGATTATTCCATACATCGAATGGAATGGACAGTTTGGCGTAGAACGCTAAGAGTGTCATGGTGTGGTTTTGGCTTCCATTGTTGGAAAGTATTGGATTTTCTACTTAGTTTTAGCTCGAAATTTAGAACTGTAAGTAAATAGGTTCGCCTTTATGGGATATAACATAGTCGAGGAAAAGTGGATGTGATTTATTACAGAAGTATATTTCTGCCTACAACTGACAAGGAAAAAATCATAATAGTGTTTATGAAACTTTGTATAGAATAGACATTATGGAATAGTATAGTAATTTGACTTGCATCGAACGTGAACAAAAGTCATCCGCCATTATCTGGTCATTGCAACATAAAGAGTATCGTATCGCTCTTTTTTATATCTCTGTTCTTTTTATGTCTCTTGCTAATGGATGTCCAGGTTTTTATTGTAAACTAGCGGCCCGACAGACGTTGTCCTGCCCTAAAAAGGAAATAAAATCCTAGAACCCGAGCAGCCCTACCTACCGGATAGAATTGTAATCTAAACCATTCTGGAATCCACCCAAAGACACAAAAAAAATTACATTATAACGGTCCACCCGTTTAGGAGTTCAGTGACATGCACGTTTAATATGGTGGTTAAGTATTCTTAAATTTTCAAATTTTCCGCGCAATTTTCTTATATTTTTTTTTCATAAGAACTTTCTCCTTACAATACCAAACACATCAAAAAAAGAAATAATGAAATCAGTCCAGCCGATCACGCGTGATGCCGTGACCAAGGAAAATAGGGATTCATTTTTATATATATATAGATAATATTTTGTTTGAACGCGTATATCTTTGTAACTACTATTTTAATTCTCAAATTTTATTTTATCAATAGATATTCTAAAGTAATAATACCAGTCCTGTATTATATACTGCTGAGCACGGGCCTCCTCTATTACTGAGAAGGGTTAGTCCTTAGTTCACCACGCTGGCCTAATGCGGGTTGGCAGACTTCACATACCCTCGAAATTCTTATGGAGAATTCTCAGGCATGTAGGTTTACTCACGATGTTTTCCTTCACCGTTAAAGCGAACGATAATTGATAAACAATACACACATAACATCGAAAAGTCAGAGGTGTGTGCCTTGGGTTTTGAGCCTGCGGACATTGTCTCGGCAGACCGTTCCATTCCCTAGGCTATCGCCCCTTTATTATTCGACAGTGCTATAGGCTTTTCCAGAAACGGAGCAATACGCAACTATAATCGTGAACATTAGCTGGTAATTAACAGTCGCGCGAATCAAAACCACCTTGACATACGTTTTGACCACTGCCCTGTAGTCGCATTATACATCAAAACCCATGCCTCTATTTTGGACTGCCATGCTGCGGGCGAAACCTTTGAGAGTAAATGTCGCTTTGACAAAGTTTACCGTTTGTTACCTGCCGCGACCATGCACACTGTAATTAATATGAGTTTTGTTTCAACCTAGTGTGTTTCGTTAGTTAGCCGAGCTTTGACTTTGTTGTGATAGTTTAATACTGTGTTTTGATTTTTTAATTAGTGTTATAATTAATGCTGTGGTAGTTTTAACTACTTCTGAATGTCGATACGTGCATGCATGCGTAGCTATAGCATTCACATGGGGCGAGGGGGGGGGGGGCTACGATATAAAAAATTAAGTGGCGTGGGTTCTTGCCTTGCATGACACCGTATTTTAAAAGTTAAGGGGGGGTCCGGATCCCCAAAATATAAGAGATCAGTGGCGTAGCGTGGTTTATTGTAAGCTAGGGGGCGGAGAGGGGGGAGGGTCAGAACCCCTGACCCCTCCCATTATACACGCCAATGCATGTTGATCGCCTTATGGTAAGCGATACGAGTGCCCATAAACATACCTCCAACGAGTCCCTAACCTATGTACACCGCATGGCATACCAACTAAAACTCCGCGGTGGCCATCTTCGGCGCATTAGGGACGGCTGCGGGCTTCCTCCGACTCCCGTCTAAGTTGTCGTCCGCAACCGCCCTTGCTCGTACCGCTGTTGCGGTCCGTCTCCTGTTGTTGCGGGGGCTCAGAAGCCCCCGTACACCGAAGGACGCCCCTGGCATCAGAGACAGCGTGAGGCACGCGGCCGTCCATTACGGGGGTCCAAAAGCTGGCTAGACTAATAGGTGGACGGCAGTGACCCTCGGAGGCCCCTATTAGTCGGCTTTTACGACAGGCAGGGGATACCGTGGTGGAATTCTCCAAACGCCCCCAATCCACAGGGCGGGAGACGTCGGTCAGCCGTCCACCCGACGCCTCCTACGTCTCGTCTGGCGGCGGAAGGGATCACCACTGCGCTGGCGATCCCTCTCGGCACTCTCCTTCCGCGAGAGGACCACCTCGCAGAAGTGGGCCACCGCCTGCCAGGCCTCCCGGCCGCCGACCATGGAAGCGACCACGGCCGGCAATAATAATGCCTAGTAAATACGCTGGCTATAATGTCCTTCAAACGGAACAATAGTGCATGCAGACTGCTGCTTGGCGGTAGAAATTAGTGTATTTTTATTGCGCAGTACGACTAGCGTCCTGAGGTCTCGGGTTCGAATTTCGAGTCAGGTAAATTGCAAGTGGGATTTTCTTCTCAATATTAGTTATGGGACGAAATACAATTAAAAATGTATAGAGTAGTTGCGTCTCCGGCTACCACTTCGGTGATAAATGGCGTGTGTGTGTGTGTCTATAACGGAATTACAATTAGTACTCTTTACTTCTTGGTCTAGTTCAGGGCTTGATTTTGTGGGTTGTGTAATGTTATTTGCTAGGGATGGGATCCATTAACTGCGTATAGGGAGTTAAATTAGCCAGGTCGTTAAAACTAAGCCAAATAGGCTTAACTACATGCTTTTTAAAGTATTGCGATGACCCTACATTACAGCGACATAATAGCTGACGATAAACAACAACGTAGTTTAAATTAAATGAATTTTGAAAATCAGCTCTGGTTTTGTCAACTTCCCCAACTTACAAACTTCTTATATTAGTGTAGATGTACAAAGAACCACCGACACAGTTTCCCTGATAACAGCTATCCAATAACGAAACTGAGTTCCATTTACTCCTACAACAGTAACGACCTTTACGACCGAACACATTACAAGATAAATCTTCAAGCACATTTGTGGGCAATTGGTGACATATTGGTTTGCGGAGGTCTTAATTGGTTTCTGGGGTTAACCGTGAGATAGTGAAGCGGCTTTGGGGGAATTTGTCGTGAATAGAAAGGGGATATTTTGGCATTATGTATTATCTTGTAAGATTATAGTATTAGTGGCGTACTATAAAAGCACTGAGTTTGTATGGTTTTGGTATTGATGCAGAATTTAGCGGTAGTTTAGATATGCGCATACTCACGCCTTTTATCCCCGAAAGGGTAGGCAGAGGCGCAACTAGTGCACCCACTTTACACCGTGCGTATTCTGCCCCATGATGTGATAGGAGGCGAGCCTATCGCCATAGCGGGCACAAATACCAGACTCCGGACTGATACTGAACAAAAAAATCCAATATCGCTTAGCCCGACCCCGGGATCGAACCCGTGACCTCAGCATTGCATTCGTACTGTAATACAAGTACGCCACCGAGGCAGTTTAGATATAGCTAGTTGAAATATGGGTACTTTAGTAGCGCCTATCACTTAATTATATATTTATTTTACATCTCAACTGAAGTGACACACCTGTCTAAGAGAAAACCATCGTGAAGCTTGATATTAGCTTTTAAGTTTCCTGCTATCAGTGAAATTGACAGACCTAATGAATGCAGACCTGATGCAGATCTGATTGCGATATCTGGATGCCAAACGGTAACATTTTCTTAAATCCCACATCTTTGTTGGCTATCTAGTCAACATCCACGGTCCTCTGGCGTCGTGGATGGGTGTGTTCATGGTCATATTTATGTGCGTTGATTACCAGGGGAATAGCTTGTGCATTATGAACCCCTGTGATCATTAACTATCAGGGGAATAGTTCGATTGTATGCCGTCTGCTAAATTAATGATAGGATATTCGTAGTCATCGGGATAGAAACTGTACACAAGGAAAAAAACCCGTAAGTGTTACATATCTATCGCCTATAAATTGGATGCAATAACGACCTTTATGCAAGCCTTTAAAGAAATCAATAATGCTTTGGGAGCTTTCACAAATCGCACTTACCGTATGAAGCAAAAACGAACTTTTCAATTAAGAACTTAAGTAAAGAAAAGAAAATTATAAGATTAAGAATCCTTTAAAACCCAACTGGATTAAGAAAGAAAAGCTGTTAAAATTGCAGCAATTTCATCATGTACTGATAACCGGGATCAAGTGCTTGTTATTCAGAAACAAGGTGAGTCTCGAGGAAAAAGAAATACGCGACGAGGGCCGACTGTCCTATACTTTTTGTTCACTTGTTCATCAGAACTTGGGAGTCTATGGAGTCGATGATAAAAGTTATTTTTATTTGTTCATTTATTTAATGATAACCCATCACTGGCATAGTTTAAGGGACTAAGGATGTGCCAATTTATAAAACGAGGAATACATAAATTGTGTCACGCCTCTTTCTCATAGGAGTGGTCAGAATCTATGGATTGCCACTTTGTTCGATTTTGGTACTTATTAAGCTTCTTTCACTTTTTTCAATCTTTTATGGCATTGCCGCCGGTTCAGAGTACTTTTGACTTGATCTTTACAAAGAATGCCAGATATCTGACATTCGAAGGTTCAGGGTGGTCGACCCCTAACGGCTCTTCCATCCACACTCGCCTTATACAACTTTATTAATTACCCATGTCTATTACCATAGTATTCCTCATTTCATCACCCCCCAGCCGACACATGAATATAGAAACGGCAGTTGAAAAAAAAGCAAAACAAAAATATATTGGGCACTTCGTAATGTCAAGCTGTATAAAACGTATCACCAAAATTTATTCAAATAGGCCGGTTTAATTCTAGGGATCAATGAGGCACGCAACATCTCCTGAACGTTGGACTTCATTATTTTGGAAAGCACTTTAATTAACATCAGATCAAACTTCACTGCCCACAATATAAGAAATATCAGTTCATCTTCTAATTTAATTTAGAAAGATAAAGCTGTCTCTATAGATTTCTATGTAATTCGAATAAAGTTTCAAACTCCATTGAGTGTGATTGTGCTTTTTTTAAAAGTGCTTGACTTTCCTGCCGTTAAAATATATACTTGGGAATATTTTATCAGCGAATAATGCGGATTCAAAGGTTTCTATCTATTTGCACATCAAAAGAAAACTTCTGGAATAATCGGAATGGATTTAGATCTTCCTTTCAGGAAATATTATTATATATTAATGTATGTATCACTGGAAAAGTACCTACTGTACAGTTACTTTAGTTTTCTTAAAACCTGTATGATTCTCGACTCGAAAAACATCACATATTATTTTCTGGATTCACATATAGATTTTCTTGTAATCATGGTAGCATACAGACCGGGCCACACTTTTAAGTGGACAAAGGCGAATGCTGAATCTTGAGAAATATACGTGGAATTTTGTTAATGCAGTTCAATGAAGAGACGAGAATACCGCTCGCCTGATAAGCGATGGGACCGTCTGTACGCATTGCTTGTTATACCTGTTAGGCTAATAGAGTTCTATTGTTTTATTTTTTGTATACATTTTACATTAGTTTTATTAGGTATAATTTCTATTTATAAGTTATGTTTAGTGTGAGGTATTGCAATAAACGTATTTCTTTCTTTTTTTCTAACTCCAATAGAAATGAATCGTTTCGAAGAATCATGATTACATAAGTAAAGTGTCTGATCATTATTTTAATCATAGCCTGAGAACAAAAAACCGGTTTATTCATACCGTATTTTTTATCGTATTAGAAAGAATTTGCAAGTGGGTTGCGTGTTCGACAATGCGGGTGGTTGGTCTCCTGCAGTTGTAGACACAATAGCGTGCTTTAGAGTTCGGAGGCTTCTCAGCCTTTCATTTAGAGAGGGGCCGTAATTCGGCATCACGCAGCGGCGGTTCCGTGCAGCTATCTTCGTGCAACAAGATACCCCGGGGCCGCCCCGTAGGCGCTGAAGAAGGCCACCGCGGGTTTTGGTTTTGGTTGTATGCCGGTGTATGGTGTATATAATGTCAGGGATTCGGTTCAATGCTCACTCGGATGAAGCTATACTCCCGAGTGTTGACATTGGGCTGTAAGACTGTGTGAAACCAACATAACCGTTCCACTCACCCCCCAGTGGTGGTAGCCCGCGACAAAAAGAAAAAGTGGGTTGCGTGTTTGTACGTAATATTCCTTAAGTAAACTTACAATATCATCATGGAAGTGGGAGATTATCGAATATAAGAATAATACAGCATAAGAATGATAACAAACATCCATACATCCAGACATCCATACATACTTACAAACGTTCGCCTTTATAATATTAGTAGGATTAGTAGGATATATTCATTTATAATATTAGTAAGACGTAAGATGCCCGTAAAAATATAGCGACGATAGCCTATTTTGTAACGAACGGTCTACCGAGACAATGTTCACAGGTTCAAAACCTAAGGCACACACTAACTTTTCGAAGTTACGTGTGTATTGTTATCAATTATCGTTCGCTTTAACGGTGAAGGAAAACATCCTGAGGAAACCTATATACCTGAGAATTCTCTATAAGAATTTCGAAGGTATGTGAAGTCTACCAACCCGCACTAAGCCAGCGTAGTGGACTAAGGTCTAACCCCTCTCGGTAGTAGAGGAGACCCGTGCTCAGCAGTTTGCAGTATATAATACAAGGCTGATTGCATTGCATTGCAAGATGCCCGTGTGAAGCTGGGGCGAGTCGCTTGTTTATAACGCTGTTCCGAAATCTGCATTCTTCAGGATCGAACCTGCAACCATCTTAACAGTTCATCGCAGCTATCTTCACCATTTGATTTCGATCCCTTTATATTGAAGTCAAGATGGCGCGGCGCCCGTTATTCAAGTTAGTATTTTATCGTCTGTCCCGATTTATGGGGGACAGGAGCTGTTTATTGTTGGCTTCGACAGTTACTATCTTAATGGCAGTACCTCTATTACCCTGTAGTATTTTAGTATTATATCACTAGCTTTTGCTACTGACTTCGCTCGCTTAGGTCCTTTCAAAAATATATTGCAATAATCATATATTACTGATTATATAATATAGTCTAGGTTTCTATTAATGATTTTATTTTTAGATGCAATTTACTTTTTAACGATTACAAACTAAAAAACATTAAGTTTGTATATGATACCTACCTATCGACTTGATTTGGTTTCCAGTTTCACAAAATATCGGTTTTTTTTTCATATCCTGAGGTATGATTTTTTGTAACATCCTTTTTAGTGTTAATCCCCACCGTATTAGAATAGACCAAATACTTTTTTATAAGGATAAAGTACAACAACACAAGTAGCTCACTTGATGGTAACAATATTAAGAGTAATTAACATGAAAGATGCCTCACAAAAATCACTCGAGATAAATTGAATAATGTCGATAAAATAGATGATACCTACTAGAATCCATTATACAAAGTATTGATAGTTCCTCCCACCAAACAGCATCACACACTAGACACATAAGGTCAAAAATCTAGCCCTTCACAATTGCTATAAAACTTCGCACAACTCAATACAAAGCACATGTTAACATGATTTATAACTCTTAATACAGCGAGAAGGGTGCGGCTTGCATACCATTTCGCGGCCATAAATTTCTCTTACATAAACAGGAATACATGCCTATAAAACTTTTTATTCAATGATATGAGCGTATAGTGTGGCCGTAAACAATTCTAATACGAAGCAAAATAAGAATTTATAGTAAATGTTGGTTGATTTTGTAGTGCCATAGGTAAGGCTTTAGGGAATTTAGCAATAAAATAATTAATACGTGGTTAAGGAAAGACACTAAAGGAACTTTTCAAAAAACCTTGTTTCAATATGAGGAATTTGGTCCTTTGACTTATCGTGGTATATTTTTTTTTACATAAAAAACATATTTCATTATTTATTCATAACGTTTAATGGTTATACTCTCGTGTAATTTTCCATGCAAAATCATAACGTTGTTAGTTGATAGGTGTTAAGTTTTATAAAACTGAGTAGTTAAGTAAATAGGCTTCAACATCCTTTAAAGAACGCAACAGTGCGTCTACTGGTGGTAGGTCTCATATGTGAGAGTCTGTATGGGTGGGTACCACCGCAATGTCTATTTCTACAGCCAAGCAGCAGTGTGCATGCATTGTTGTATTTGGGTTTGAAGGACATTGTAGCCAGTGTAACTACAGGACATAATGAGACTTAACATCTTATGTCTCCGGATGACGAGCGCAGAGGAATGCCACACAGTATTTTGTAACTAAGGGTGCTGGATGGTGTTGCTACTGTTTATGGGTGGTCGTATCGCTTACCATCAGGTGAATGGCATGCTCGTCTCGTCATTCAGTGCCATAAAAAAAAACTTGACCGCAATAGACACAGTATTGCTACTGAAGCAAAATCCTGCTCAGAGTACCTAAGTATTTAGAATGTTAGGTTAATAATATAAACATATTCGGATTATTTTCTCTTCATTCTAACCGCTATTTACTAAGCTATATATTTCAATCTACAAAATAGAATATTTATTTGTTTATTTATTCAATACGCACAGTACTAGATATACCCAATTTGAGCTGGCGGGACTATCACAAAATATACTCGAACGTGTCCCACATTGGGCGCGGCGTAAATAATCGCTCGCTAGCATTTTCGCGCCGCGTCGCTCGTAAATCTGACCGAATGGTAACAAATGTATATAGGATTCGGGTTAGATGATAAATATTTCGATGTAATTCAGTTTTTGGGCACGGTTGTAATATCCTGCAATGGCATAAACTAGTATGAAAGTATCACTGATACCAAGTTATTGATATACCGAAATATTAATATTTAATCATTTGAAATCTACGTAATCTTGAAAATTTCAGGTGACTAATTCGCGGATTATATATATACGTATCCTCACGGCTTTAACCCCGAAGTGTTAGGCAGAGCCACAAGTGCCAGTGGCGAAGGGTGAAATTTCAAATGGGAACCCGATGCAACCCATTTTTGCGTCAGTTAACATATCGCACGGTGTTCACGGTATAAGTCAATTAAACGAAAAACTAAAACTTCGAGAGTGGGTTAATCTTAATTCCAATTCAACAATCGTTGACATACGTACTAAATTGTTAAAAGAATAACATAAGTATGAGAATTATAATCATGATACCTACTACATTTGGTTATAAATTTCTTATAACTGTCTCAGTAAATGTAACTTCTACTAACAAATATGTTATTCGTCAAACAGACCAGCAGTTGACGTGTACATACATAAATACCTAACTCATATTATCGATATTAATAATCAACGTTATTCGTAAGGTTTTACTTCGTATCGTCGTGCCCTTTAAATTCAGAAAATATCGTAATTGTTTACCTAACAAACATTTCATGTCTGAAATTAAAAACCAATCAGATTCACAAACAAATAATATACTTACGTAAAAGGAGACGATATACTAAACACAAGCAGTAATTTCCATTATAATGCACTACCATTGATGTATTTAATGCATCAATGTGCACTACATTAATTTGCAATAACAACACATAACTGTCAATAAATAAATTGAATTTGACAATTCACAGATATCGCAAATCGGTATCATAATAAATTATGACGTAAAAAGTGACACAATACATAGTCGATTAACGTGATGCTCAGGCTCGGATTCCCTTTGCCTATAATAATATCTTCGGTGCGATTCCGACAAACAGAGAGTGATAGCAAGTCATAGATGTCTTAGAAAGTGCTGCCATCTATGTACAAAAACATACTACGACATGGACCCGGTGGCCAGCGGGCTACCTCGCGCCCGTGGCTCCACAATTTCATATTGGTAACGGAAGTTTTTGGAGAAAAAAATTACTAAGCGCGCCATCTAGCGTTATTTAAACGTTGTTTTTTAACATAACTCATCGATATCCATAATTTTAACAAACAACAGGCAGATGGCCGATAGATGTCATTATTAAGTGATCATCAATGAACCTAATTAATTATAACTATTATTATTGTTCCTAGCTGAGTATTTTCTAACTTTATAATGTACTTGTCAAATGTATTGTGAAGTAGCCAAAACCTAAAAGGGAAGCCGATAGGAATCGGGTTGCATGGACGCTTCGCTACTGACAAGAGCAATAACATTTCGCTATTATTATCTGTTCCATTATCGGGCATAAATACTAATTCAGGTAAATAGGGAATTTTCAAATCGAAAAATTTGTATTAATATTCGTCCCTCATAAAAAAATTCTCAAATCCCTCGTCGCGAAAGGGTTGAATTTTTTAGGGGTGTAACCGTTTCTATTATCATATTATTCAAAGCGTGTTTTTATCTACATACAACTTTTATTGTTATTGTTCATTTGAATTGTAGCAGTTTTATGGAATACGGTATCTGAATTTAGAACAATAGTACCTACAAATGAGAATTAATTTTATTTTATATGTCGGAGTGACTAAAATACTATAAAATATTTCAATATTACATAGTGAGATTTAAAAATGAACTACTTAGTTCTAAACGGAGTGTAATACACAATGTTGCAAATTGATTTGAATTTGTAAAATAAGTTGTTGATTTGACTATTTTGAATTATGAATATCGTATTACTGTTGACTTCAATCAATCGAGTAGTATGAAATTATGTAGAGGGGAACGAACCTTTATAATGAGAGCACAGACGCGCTTCGGGGCATTCGAAGTTTAGTTGGCTAGCTCAACAGAACGTTGTTATTACTCTGTATTGTTGTTCAGACGAAATATATTACGTTTATATGAGAAAGCCGGCTTTTAATTATTATGGAAGACTCATGAAGAAGCCAAAAACATGGCCATACCACCTTCGCCCATACCTCCAACCTCCAACTCCGAAATCGGAAGCGGGATAAACAATCAATGCCCACAGAAATAGATTGCGCTCACTACATAATATGAACGCTATGTGGAATTCATACATGGTACCATGGAGATATTTGACTACCCGCAATAAACATCAAGAAAGAAATTGCGTTGAGGAATATCGGAATAAGAACTAGACTACAACATGAATAAAACTGACCACGTGTGAAACATAACCATCACATGTTAATTTTTGACGTCGTGTGCATACGGCTTCAAATGAACAAGGATCTGCGTGTGTACCGCGATCAAACGTTCCTGTTGCTGTTGGTGCTCAAGCCTTCCGGTAGAAGTGCTGCGTATGGTGTCACAATTGATGTCTTGGACAAAGTGACCGGGCAACACAACTGGCGGTTGATGCTAACTGCCCTATTGTAGAGGAAGTTCATCGTTCAGGAAGTTTGGTATCGTATGACCCATAACCCTTCTTTGAGGGTTCTGGTTCCTTTTATTTCTTGGTAACCTTTACCAATATTGAGATCTTATGACCCATAACCCTTCTTTGAGGGTTCTGGTACCTTTTATTTCTTGGTAACCTTTACCGATATTGAGATTTTATTTAACAGGGCATGTGCAGACATGGATTAACGAGCTAGTTATGTTTATTATTAATTAATACAGAGCCGTCCATAAACTTAAGGATTTGGACAAAAAAAAAACCTGTTGTAGTAGACAATGACTGTACATGGCCTTGGTTGACAAGTGATCCAGGTGCATAGTGTTTAGTCTGAAGGATTTTTGGCATTCTTTTGTAACCGGTCGCAGCACTGAACTGTTTAAAACTTTGGATTAAGAGAGAGTCATGCGCCAATTTTGAGGTTATTCTCACATTAAAATGATTATTGAATTCGTAGGCGCAGTTTAATGCAACATTTTATTAAAGGCCAGGGTAGACTGAACGGTTTGATGCTGATGTGATATTTTTGATTGCAGGAACTGAAGATCTCTTTATCTGTTAAAAGACTCAGTAAAGCGTGACTACTGAGGAGCCTCTGTGGGGTCCTTGGTAGATCTGACATTAACTGCAACGATAGAGGATGTTTGAACAAGGTGATCCATGCCGGTACCTTTGAGTACGCAGATGACAGCACGGTCGTAGAGTACTATGTATCTAACCCGCGCTCCACAGCGGTTGAGGTCCAGTTGCTCAGAGAAGCTATGGTCCAACGCCTGAACATGTCCCTTAAGGCAGTCTCCGATTGAGGCAATGCCAATCTGGTCAGGTTCATCGCAGCCAAGACAGGCTTATCCTTTTTCTGCCCAAAAAGAGGCCATTTGACCTGGCCCCTGTTTCCTTAGTGCGTCCGTGCCTATAACCGACCATCTTAATCTTGAGCTCTAAGCTCATAGTCAACGATACCCATGTTAAAGCTCGATTACAGAGCCTCGAGCATCGTCGCAAAGTTGCTGGTCTATCGGTTTTTCACTGGATACATTTCGGAGAATGTGCAACGGAATTGTACAATTTGACTCCTCCATCCCCATTCCACCACAGTGCCAGCAGAGATACGGCGAAGCGCCATTGTTACATGGTCGAAGCTCCAAGAGCTCGCACTAAGCGCTTTGCTTCCATCTTTATTGTACGAAATTCGCTACCGTATTGTCTATTTCCGCATAAATACAATTTGGGACTCTTCAAGTCCCGAGTGAATCGGTTTCTTCTGGGCAAGCGTGCTTCACCTTAGGCCGCATCATCGCTTAGCATCAGGCGGATAGCGGACAAACGTGAGCCCATTCAGAATTATGTAATGTATGCCAGAGTGGCTCTTTGGGCTGTGCAGACCGGTGCAGAACAGCGGGCTACAGGCAGCATCAAACTGCTAGGTTAGAGGGTAGTGTACAGAGCAACCACTGAGCAGCCTTAGTGGAAAAGCCTCCGCATATCACCTTTGAAAGTTTGTAGCTCCGCAAGGAGGAATCATGTACTCTAGTGAAGTTGCCAATCTGTTTTGGCACGATGTCTGAGCGTTTGGTGTCTCTTGAAGTCAAATAGTAAACTGACCAGTTGAAAAATCAAAATTTGTGTTATAGATGAACCTTCAGCCATTTTTGTAAACTTTTCAAAGAGTGTTATTAAGTTTACGTGATGATAGATTGCGTAAATAGCCGAAAAGTCAGAGCATAATCGATAAAATTGAAGCCGAAACAAGTAGTAGTGACAGTAATTAGGTTTGTATGATGATCGGGGGTGGACCATACCACGGGTTGTCATGTAACCGTAGCTCAGTAAAAATCGTTGCCTACTTTTAGTAGGGTCGAGCATGAGTACGCGGTAAGCAGGCAACTCTGGCGGGGGTCGCATAGAGCCCGGGAGAGGTTCTGCATTCCCTTGGGGGTTTGCATATGAGGGTAACTTGAGGTTACTGGGCTCTGTGTAGCCAGAGGTTACATGCAGGCCTTCATTAGTTAGATTAATTGATTTGATTAATAGGATGGCTCGATGATAATCAAGTATAAGTCTGAATTTCACGGTTGATGCATTTGATATTGAAAAGTAATTTTTGGAAACTCATTTTGATAAATTTTCTTTGATTTGATTATTTTCAGTAAATGAAAGTTGGTTTATTCAAAGTAACAATACAAATCTCAGTAAAATCTTTAAATAAATCGGAATAGAATTTATCTGGTTTGGGTCAGGAATGGCAGAGCTGTTGCTGTATTTCTTTATTTTTACAATAATTGAGGTCATTATCGGTTGTACCACAAGTGCTATGCTTGTTTCGATTGAAGAGCAGTCTTCACTGTGGCTGCTGTTGGACATTTTCTTAGAGAAGAGTTGTTTCAATTACATTCAGATTAGTAGTACTATTTGACAGCCGTGTCGCTGGAGAATTTGTTAGTATCACTTCTTGATAATTGAACAAAGTTATACTGTAGGGTAACAAGGGATATGGCCTAGTCCAGTCGTATCGTAGCTGAAGATTTTACCTACTATTGGGGATAGATGATCTAGTCAAGCATTCCGTAAATTGAAGGGATTTCATCATTGGAATGAATATCTAGACCAGTATATATTACACGCTGAAAAGGTCCTTTTGATGGACTAGGTCAGTCCATCAGTAAGATCATTTGATTTATAGCTAATTTTGGAAAATTGTCATTTGTTTACATTAAAGAAAATTGCAGCACTTAAGGGCGTTCATACAAACGGTCGAAAGTAGTTGTTTCCTACATATTTACGTAAATATATATGTTCGTTGAGTGCCTGGGTATATCTCCAAATAGATGATGGACTGCAGGGTTTGTTGTGTTGAACTGTCACTTAACAACTCAAAGTGAAAGTCGTGAGTAAAAGTGTTTGAATCGTGAGAAGGAAAAAAATGTGGATCCCATAATTTTGGATTTGGTGTCACTTACAATATAAACATTTTGGTATATTATAGGAATGAGTTATTGTTCCTTAACTAGTAAGATTTAAATTGTAATTGAATCATATTTTGCTTCTGATGTCTGAGCCAGTCTCGACATTCAGAATAGCCGTGTCGGAGTATCATTACACAGAGTATAAGTAGAGCTATAACTTTACCGTGTTTTTAAATAATTAAGAATTCTGTGTCTCCTTCGTACTGCATTGACACTCATCATTTACTGGTGGTAGGTCTCCCATATGAAAGAGTCCATCTGGGTGGGTACCACCGCAATGACTAATTCTACCGCCAAGCAGCAGTAACCATGTAGTGTTGTATTTCGATTTGAAGGACATTGTAGTCAGTGCAACTGCTGGACATAATGAGACTTAACATCTTATATCTCAGGATGGCGTGCGCAGTGGCATGCCACACAGTACTTTGTAACTCAATGTGCTGGGTGGTGTTGCTACTGTTTACGGGTGGTCGTATCGCTTACCATTAGGCGAACGGCTTGCTCATTGCTCCTGTCATCCAGAGCCAAAAAAAAAAAAAGATAAAAAATAAGAAAACTTTCGAATTGTGTTGACATTTGTCGATGACAATCGAATTGCATTCGTTGAGGACAGGGGCCTCCGAATTGCGTTTTGTGGTGGCATTCGTTGAGGACAGGGGCCTCCGAATTGCGATGTGTGGTGGCATTCGTTGAGGACAGGGGCCTCCGAATTGCGGTGTGTGTGTTGGCATTCGTCGAGGACAGGGGCCTCCGAATTGCGGTGTGTGTTGGCATTCGTCGAGGACGGGGGCCTCCGAATTGCGGTGTGTGTGTTGGCATTCGTCGAGGACAGGGGCCTCCGAATTGCGGTGTGTGTTGGCATTCGTTGCGGACAGGGGCCTCCGAATTGCGGTGTGTGGTGGCATTCGTTGAGGACAGGGGCCTCAGAATTGCGTTGTGTGGTGGCATTCGTTGAGGACAGGGGCCTCCGAATTGCGATGTGTAGTGGCATTCGTTGAGGACAGGGGCCTCCGAATTGCGACTTTTAATTTTCTGACAAAACAAGATGACAAAAAATTACCACGCTGAGTTTCTTGGTGCTTCTTCTCAGGTCAGTGGGCTTTTCCGAAGCACTGGTAGAATCTTGTAAATAAAAAAAAAACACATTGTTAAAAATGACGTGTAAAAGTGCCCCTAGGGGCCTAATTACATAATAAATGATTTGAGTTTGAGTTTTTGTACAGGTCAGAGGCGACCTGTATTGCAGAATGGCCGTGTCGGAGTGACTAAAATACTATAAAATATTTCAATATTACATAGTGAGATTTAAAAATGAACTACTTAGTTCTAAACGGAGTGTAATACACAATGTTGCAAATTGATTTGAATTTGTAAAATAAGTTGTTGATTTGACTATTTTGAATTATGAATATTGTATTACTGTTGACTTCAATCAATCGAGTAGTATGAAATTATGTAGAGGGGAACGAACCTTTATAATGAGAGCACAGACGCGCTTCGGGGCATTCGAAGTTTAGTTGGCTAGCTCAACAGAACGTTATTACTCTGTATTGTTGTTCAGACGAAATATATTACGTTTATATGAGAAAGCCGGCTTTTAATTATTATGGAAGACTCATGAAGAAGCCAAAAACATGGCCATACCACCTTCGCCCATACCTCCAACCTCCAACTCCGAAATATAAGTACTTGAGAAATAGACTATTCGACATGCAATGCAATTTAACCAGCCCTCTATTATAATATACTGCCCACTGCTGAGCACGGGCCTCCTCTACTACTGAGAGGGGTCAGGCCTTACTTAGTCCATCACGCTGGCCTAGTGTGGGTTTGCAGACTTCACATACCCTCGAAATTCTTATGGAGAATTCTCAAGCTTTGATTAGTTATATACCTAGATACTGAACTGCCTACCTAGGGACTGAATGTTACAAACACGTCGAAAAAAATAGAGGCCAAATGCTCCCCGCTAAATGAGTTCGAGTGAATTATTTTTTGTTTTTCAAGGATATAATTTTCTCTTCATTTTATTAGAAACCATGTAATAACTGGTACCATTATGCGCGCACACAAGGATACGCAGAGTGATGCAACGATAGCGTATGACAGCTGTTACGCATACTAGCCTAAGAAAAGTTGGCCTGTTAGTTTTAGTTTCATTGCAGCGCTGCACCCTATCTAGGTATATAATTGTTCAAAGTTCTTAGATATGTAGGTTTTCTCACGATGTTTTCCTTCGCCGTTAAAGCGAACTATATTTTATAAACGATACATATGTAACTTTGTAAAGTCAGAGGTGTGTGCCTTGGGTTTTGAACCTCCAGACATTGTCTCGGCAGATTGTTCCAGTCCCAACTAGGTTATCGTTCAATATTCGACAGAATGTAGAAAGTAAAAAAAACGACATTTAGACTTCGTGGACTCATGACACCGAGCCTTTTCAAGAAAACATCGTAGGCGACAATTATTTTTTTACTGGAGCATGATTTTCTTTATTAATTCCAAATTATTTATAGTATACTAGCAGCCCCGACAGACGTTGTCCTGCTCTAAAAAGGAAATAAAATCCTAGAACCCGAGCACAGCGCCATCTATCGGATCCAGTTGTTAAACTAAATTATTCTCGAAGCTACTTGAAGACACACAAAAAAAAAAAGAAATCAATCTTGCCGCTTAGGAGTTCAGTGACATACACACGCACAGAATTTATATATATATAGTAAATATATAGTTACAAAAATAAAAACCTGTAAAATACTGCAAATTAACCATATTTAAGAATTAAGAAAGAAATATCCATTCTAATAACTTTGAAATGTCGATTAGAATGTTCGCCTTGAGAACGCTCGACATATTGATTACCACGTTCCTTATTCGAAAAAAAAAATTACAATCTCTCACTAAGACACTACGTCCCATTTTCTCAATCAAAACTTTGGAGACCGTACATAAACCAGGCTCTAATCCTCAGTTATAAACGGTAATTATCGTCAATATTCACGGCAATTAACCGAGGGTCCTCACCCCGTAGTGTTAACCCCATTCATTCCATCTGTAACTTTGGAAGAAAAAACTCAACGACCAAAGTTTCATCTTTATTCTCCAAGTATTTAAGGGATGGTTTTGGTATGTTGCGAATTCAACGCGGCATTCATGGGCCAAAAGTTTTCAGATATAAAAATGTTAAATTATGTTAACAATATGTCTGTGTCTCAGTGGAGTATTAGTATTGCGTGCGCGGTACGACACTGCTCCGAGTTAGAATTACTAATTCTGGTAGTAGGTCTCTCATATGTAATGGTGATAAGTCTGTCATATGTAAGAGTCCGTCTTGGTGAGTAGTCTATTTCTACCGGCAAGGAGCAGTGTGCATGGACTGTTGTGTTTCGGTTTGAAGGAGATTGTAGCCAGTGTAACTACTGGACATAATGAGACTTAACATCTTGTCTCGCTCGCGCTCGCTTTGTAACTCAAGGTCCTGGATGGTGTTTCTACTGTTTATGGGTGGTCGTATCACTTGCCATCGGGCGAACGGCGTGCTCGTCTCGTTCAATACAATAAAATCCGAGTCGGGCAAAGTGAAATTAGGTTTTTCTGCTCAGTTTCAACCTAAAGTCTAGTATTTGGGTCCGATATGGCGATAGGCTCGCCCCTACTACATCATGGGACAAAACACATGGCGTTATAGTAGGTACCTATTTCTATCGCTTACTTCATCGTGGCAGGTATTAGGATAATGATTTCTAGGTTTTTCTAGAAACCCAGTCCCGATTACAACAGTATTAGGAAACCAGGTTCAAATGCAACTATAAACGCAGCAAACGCGATGCAGAAGGAAATTACGCTCTACATACGAATTTGATTTGACGACGCGTATCAAAAACTTCGAGTATCTACTAGATACTCAAATGTCAAAAACGTAAAATGTGAATAGGTCATTACTTTACCGTTCTCTAACCTCTGGCTATAAACAGTGGAAATACATAAATATGTGTCAAATTCAAATAATTTAGCTGGCGCAGACATAGTAGAACTAACTAAAAGTACTCTCACTCGGCCGTGCCATTGAAATAATTACCTACAGCCGGTTGGTACGTAAACACGCCATAGGGCTGCTCGTCTACGGTATTTTAATTTAATCTAACATACTTGAGTTTCTTTCTAGTTTTGAGATTGTACATACATACACACTCACGCCTTTCACCCCTGAAGGGGTAGGCGGAGGCAAAACTAGTGCAACAAATTTTCGCGTGCGTATTCCGTCACTTCCAGACTCCGGGCTGATACTGAATAGAAAAATCCAATACCACTGTGCCTGGGGATCGAACCCGAGACCTCAGCATTGCAGTCGTACTGTAATACAACTACGCCACCGAGGCAGGCAGTTTTGAGATTGTAAAAAATATTATTTAAAAAATGATTTCTTTGTGAATAAAATAAGAAGTGTTTAACTAAAATACATGTTGAGTTTTTTGATTAGTAGATTTTATAAAAAAAATAATTTTAGACTGAAAAATATTTGCGCCTTGAATGAGTACATACGAAAAGCTTTATTGTTACATTTAATACTATAAATCAATTGCATTCTGATAAAAAAATTAACTAAATATACTTTTGGGCAACATTGAGAAGAATTCAAGCAACCAAAAACAGCACAATATAGTCTATAGTTGCTTGCTGACAAATTACGTAAGTACTTGTCCTTATTTAATTCAAATATTCACAAAATGCATGCTTACTGCTTACAAAACCATCACACCGTTCGTTCGTCACTGCGGTGCACTCGCGACTGTTTGTGTACTTAATGTGTACCAAACTCGAGGCACGTAGGCGTCACTCACGTTCCGACCGTTTGTATAAAGACATTCTACTGTATATATTTATACTGTGGCGCAGATGAGGCGCGGGTTAACATACTGAGCCCGATTTTCTATGACAAGTTATTTTCCTCGCTGGTAACAAGCGCATAACGTAACTCATCGCGTTTATCACTATGGATATTGGTATACAGAATACCATTTAACGCTAATTACACGAAGTTAACGTAAGGCGGCTGCGTTACAAGTTAACACTGTCATAGAGAATAAAAGGGCTGAAGTGACGATCGTAAGAGGAACTAAGACAATTCACAGGTCGGGACACGGTGTCTACGTACTAGAGATGGCACAAATTATCGACTATCGACATTCCATTTAAACCACTTATTTTACTACACACACACACAAAAAATAATTAAAAAATCAATAAAATGGCACACACATACATCTAGCTTCCGTATAAGCTTCCCATAGTATTTTTTTAAGTTTGACGTGATGACGAAATGTGATTAAATAGTTAGCACTCGACAAAAAGACAACTACAGTTGAAAAAATCCGGTCAAAGAATCATGTTAGAAAAACACACTTGAAGTATTGTAAAACTGGAACTCGAACCTAGTACGACTCAGTCCATAGAATAAAGAGTAATTACGTCTATATACACTAGTTTTGTACGTTGCTCCGCTCACGTCAATATCTTTTCACATAAACTTTTCCGAGATAAATTTTACCTATAAGTTAATCTAGAAGTTTCTATACGTATTTCATGTTAGTCAATTATAAAATGTTTTTAATACTTACTTCAAATATCTTTACTAACTCATAAGATTTAAGTTTATCGACATTTACTCTCGTCACATCCTTATTCTATCGATAACGAGTCGCTTCGGGAGCAGATGGAAACACTTAGCGAATAATTTGTACAAGCCGGCCCCAAACCGCAGTCTTGGTCCCACTCAATACGAACTGTGGGTTCTAGATTAATGCATATCTCCTATTAATCTACAAATGGACTTAGATTAAATAATATTTGAATTAGTAATTTCATTGGCTCAATGGCGTAGTAATTGAATCGGTACGGTTGTCTCGCTGAGGTCTCGTGGTACGATTCACAGGTAAGATAGAGTGATTTTGGGATTTTCTGCTCATTCACCCCGGGGTCTGGAATTTATTTTAGAATTTATAAGAAAAAGGATAGTTCTAGTAAAATGAGAAAAGTCGTTTATGATATGCTGGCTGCAAAAGCAAAAGGCTGAATTTGGCAATAGGCACATCTTTTTTAGGATAACAGAGCTGATGAATGAGAGATATCTTTTGAATTTCGTGTATTTAATGAATTACCTTGCTGTCGAGATATCTAATTCGAATCCAGAACTCTTTTACATATTCATATACTAGTATAGATATATAAATAGCAGTAAAACTAAGTGATTTGTCCCCAAGCGTTTAGTAAATGTCATCGTGGCATTTCAAGTACAGTAGACCGTAAATACGTTCGTGTTGTCCCTCATTCAACTGCTGAAATTTACTGTGTTGCGTTTAGGATACCTATACAAGTAAAAGTATACTTTTGTCTCGTGGATTTGCCCAATTATTTGGTATTATTTTTCAAAAACCTAAAATATAAAAGGTCTAAAATGCTAAATTGGATGCTGTGATGTTACGTCTTGTTAGACCGTGGCTCTCCGTAGGTCTGGTTAGCAAGTACACGATTATTTGATTTCGGTTTTAATTTTTACATCTAAATACTTTGTGATCGAATTCATCAATATGATCTCTTGATCCAGTTTGAACTGGATCAAGAGGTTTTGACTGGTGTCAAAAAGTGTAAAACCTACATAAAGTGTTGACTGGTATGGAATTTAAACATTTTTATTGCATTGAATAACGAGACGAGCATGCCGTTAGCCTGATGGCTTACTAAGCGATACGACCACCCATAAACAGTAGCAACACTATTCAGCACCTAGAGTTACAAAGTGCCGCGTGGAATTCCACTGCGCTCGTCATCCTGACACATAAGATGTTAAGTCCCATCAGGTCCAGTAGTTACACTGGCTACAATGTCTTTCAAACCGGAACAACAGTGCACTGCTGCTTGGCGGTAGGAATAGACATTGCGGTGGTACACACCCAAACGGACTCTTACATATGAGAGACCTACCACCAGTAAAGTAGGAGTACACGGTTCAAGATAGGTACTATGACTAAATCAACGAAGCGACAACCATCGATCATCACCTACCATCTAGTACAAAACTTCTTGGTTGACTTATTTATTTAATTAGAACGGATAAACCAATTACACTAATTAAGTTAATAACACGAACATATACCTAACTACAGTGAAAAATTAAACAAATAATTAAATAACTACATCAAATCATCTATCATAAGTTTATTTCACAACTAGCTTTTGCCCGCGGCTCCGCCCGCTTTAAAAAGTTTTTCCTGGATAAAAGTCCCGCTTTATATTTTCCCGGGATAAAAAGTAGCCTATGTGTTAATCCAAGACATGATCTACCCGTGTGCCAAATTTCATCGAAATCCGTTCAGTAGTTTTTGCGTGAAAGAGGAACAAACATCCTTACATCCAAACATCCAAACATCCCAACATCCAAACATCCATACATTCTTACAAACTTTCGCCTTTATAATATTAGTAGGATAGTGCAAACATTCGTACTGGATCACGTTCCAATCAGCCGAAAAAACCTCAAAATGTGGTGCGCTATCAAGAAGAGAATTAAGAGCGTTGAGAGTCCGCGGAATAGGTGATCTAGAACGTGCTACAGTACGACACTGCGGGATAGCAAACAGCTAATTGGTTCACATCGTGATTCCTGTTATTTAACGACCTGTATAAGTACATACATACATATACATATACACTCAAGCCTGTTATCCCCGAAGGGGTAGGCAGAGGCGCAACTAGTGCACCCACTTTTCGCCATTATTCCGTCCCATGATGTGATAGGGGGCGAACCTATCGCCATATCGGGCACAAATTTCAGACTCCGAGCTGATACTGAATAAGAAAAACTCAATACCACTTTGCCCGACCCGGGGATCGAACCCGAGACCTCAGCTTTGCAGTCATACTGTAATACAGCTACGCCACCGAGGCAGTCTGTACCTGTATAAGTAATGTATTACTTTACTATTCTGTAGAAAATATAACTTCAGTCTCCTTTTACAACGCAAAGGGTGGTTGGCATCTTCCCTGAACCTTGACCCCTCCTCCCTCCGCCGCTGTCACAGCAACTGTTGAAGTTTTGGTTCCGAAACCAAGTAATGGCATTAAACATTCTTCCAAGAAGTTGGAGTGGATTCAAATTTTCATGTGAAGTTCAAAGTTATTCCCAAATTAAATATGTACATTCAGAAGTTGGTACATTTAATTTCAAACTGGCGAATTCGTTGCGAGATCATAATTAATAAGGTTTATTTTGAGTGTTTCTTGGTTTTATCAAGGATTTTACTTTGGTCTTCACCGAGATAATAAAGGGTACATATCTGTAGGCGATGGGTGGTTTTACACTTTTTGTATTAAAACTATAGTCAACTTTATTTTTGATGACACTACTTTAAAAATTTTTGGAATGAAATTATGAATGACATTTAATTTTAAATACTGTTGATGAGTACGGTCCAGTAATCCGTAATTCAAAACTGAGTGCAGCTACTATTTATATAAAAACATGTCTTCAATCCCACTAAGCGGAGGAAATACAAAACAGAATCTTCGCTTTACGCTGGTTTTCCACGTTATGAACCCGGCTGAGCCGACATACTGCAGACAAAAACAGAATTACCGCAGAATTCATATTCATTTTAGATGCATAAAGACCCCCATACTCGAAAACTGTCAAAGCCGACACGCGTTTTAAGCCCCAATCGAATAGTTAACACCTCAACTTTTTTTAAACGCGAAATAGGCAAGCGCAATTTTCCAATTACCTCACTGCCAATTTGCGTGGTGAACTGCAAAAGGCAGATTAAAACTAGATTATTTCGTTGAAAGTGAACAGTAAAGACTGTGTTATACAGGCTATTAGGTATACATTTTGAGTATATGGAAACTATTAATTGCTGGATACAATTATAGACGACTTTTCTAAGGTATTGTCTTTTTTTTATGAGCACGGCATGGTTTTCGGAGTGTGGTCCAGATAGTGTCTAACGAGAGATAATCTCTCGCAAGTCGACACAATTATGCCGGCCTGTTTGAAACACATAGGCTGATGCTGGAACGCGGCACACTGACGTAAGCCACTACGGTAGGTTTTAACACCAAAACTGTTGCCTAAATTTAAACATATTTGGAGGAAAGTGTAATTGACGCAATTCCTGGTCATTTAAAGATTTCTTTATAGATCTCTGATACATGTAATAAAAGTAGATTATTTGCTGAAAATCCTTATTTTCATCGTCGTAATCCTTATTCAAATAGAACCTGCGATCTCCTATTTCTCAATAACACGTGTCTAACTTCACGTCTCGTGTAGGTGTTCAATGCAATTTCCCGTGCAGTTTCATTTTGTAAACTTGAGATTACTTTCATCGGTTAACGTTCAATAACTTTGTAATCTTTATGAAAATGTATTACAGTGTGAGTCACCTGCCACAAACTATTAGGGTAAAGGTTAAAATAACCCGAATGAAGTGGGAAAGATATTTTATTTATAAAGCGGCAAATGGAAAATAAAATGTGACATATTATATCTGTGACGTCATTAGGTCTGACTAGCTATTATTCCCTTTTGTATCAGTCTGGAGTCTGGAATTTGTGCCCGACATATCGGGCCATAGCGATAGGCTCGCCCCCTATCACATCATGGGACGGAATACGCACGGCGAAAATTGGGTGCATTGGTGGCGCTTCAGCCTACCACTTTGGCAAGAAAAAGCGTGATTGAGTGTGTGTACAGCGTATTTTTTTTATGTGTACTGCCTTCATTTAATGTCTAGCAATTGCACTGTTTACAATACTAGCAAACTGCTTTGTGGCAGAAATGTACAAAGCAATACTTGAGATACACTTTAAACATAAAATCTTCTAACAAGCACTCCACTTACCTCTTACATGTTACCTGAAATGTAATCGAATGTTAGGCAGAAGTCCAAAAATACCGTAAGTATCGATTGTTTGGGACGAGTTGAGCCGTTACACCCTTATCTGCTCGGCCTAAATATAGACCTTCGAAAAGAGACGCCTCTAATTTCACACTCGCCCTGTTCAGGGTTATCTTCTATTGGTAAAAAAATAACAGATGAAAGTTTTACGATTGCTTGTATTCGTTTTTTATCTGTATGTAAAATAGAGTTTCTATCTGTTGTTTTGTTCGCGTGCTATGTGAACAAGCTGAACGAATTTAGATGCAATTGATTTATTGATTTAATCAGAAATCGCTGGTAAATAAAATGTGGTTATGTTTATGATGTAAACAATAAAGTTATAATTGAACACAATCTCGCCAAAATCGCCATTAGAACAATAGGGTGATGGTTAATTTTTTTTTATACGGGCACGACAAGTGATACTACTATATATGAATGTAAGTGGAGTATATATTGATAGACAGGGAAAGCTTATCCCTTACGAGTAGATACAATTATAGCGGCTATGCGAATCTTTTTGTTCAATAGACAACAACCCTTTACATTGTTCTGTAGACTGTGAACGGTCTGGTAGGCCGTAGGTCTACAATATCCAAGCGGTCTCACCGATTATTTGCGAACCTGTTGCGTGAATGGTTAGGCTTAGGTGTAACAAATTACATACATTTGGTTTCTTTTTACTGTTAGTATCTATTTTTCTATTATGCACCTGCCTCCGTATTAAAAAATCAATAAAAGAGATTTTTGATACGGTCGAGCCAGTACATTTACGCTTTGGCTGGATTTCTGCCCTGGGACCTGGACGCCAAATCCCTTGCCGATGCATTGCATTGGCGGGAGGAGGCGTTCAGTCGCGGGGAGCGTCCGGCCCTGAAGGAGGTGGAGGCCAAGAGGGCCTCCTTACGGCGAGCCGCCGTGGAGGAGTGGCGTATCAGGCTGGAGGCCCCGTCGTGGGAGCACAGGGTCGTAGAGGCAGTGCGTCCTGTCTTTGCCGAATGGCTGGACAGGCGCCACGGAGCGGCAACATACCGCCTGACGCAGGTGCTCACCGGGCATGGCTGCTTCGGTGAGTTCCTGTTTCGGGTGGTAGGGATAGAGGAGTCGGCCGTGTGTCACTATTGTGACAACTGCCCCATAGACACGGCCCAACACACGTTGGAGTTTTGTCCAGCCTGGGATGAAGAACGCAGCGCTCTCAGAGCAGTCGTCGGAGAAGACCTCTCGCTGCCGGCCATGGTCGCTTCCATGGTCGGCGGCCGGGAGGCCTGGCAGGCGGTGGCCCACTTCTGCGAGGCGGTCCTCTCGCGGAAGGAGAGTACCGAGAGGGATCGCCAGCGCAGTGGTGATCCCTCCCGCCGCCAGACGAGACGTAGGAGGCGTCGGGTGGACGACTGACCGACGTCTCCCGCCCTGTGGATTGGGGGCGCTTGGAGAATTCTGCCACCGTATCCCCTGCCTGTCGTAAAAGGCGACTAATAGGGGCCTCCGAGGGTCACGGGTGGGCGGGAGGGGCCGTCCACCTATTAGTCTAGCCAACTTTAGTGACCCCCGTGATGGACGGCAGCGTGTCTCACGCTGCCTTTGACGCCAAGGGCGTCCTTCGGTGTACGGGGGCTTCTGAGCCCCCGTAACAACAGGAGACGGACCGCGACAGCGGTACGCGCAGGGGCGGTTGCGCACGACAACTTAGACGTGAGTCGGAGGAAGCCTGCAGCCGTCCCTTATGCGCCGAAGATGGCCACCGCGGAGTTTTAGTTGGTATGCCGTGCGGTGTACATAGGTTAGGGACTCGGCCCGGCGGTCGCCCGACGTTTTCCATCTCTCCGGGCGGCTCAACGTCGGGTCGTAAGGCACGGTGAACCCAACATAACCGCTCAGTCGTTCCCCTTGAACACTGGGCGGTAGTAATAAGTCACTTTCTCCGCGTCAAAAAAAGTACATTTATGCAACAAACAAATATACTAACAGTTCAAGTATAGTATCCATTTGGCCCACAGCTCCTCTACATTTTGAACCGCATTTTAAAAATTAAATTGAGCTGAAAGGGTTCCTTTACATTTCTTTGCACTCAGATTTCTTTCTAAGAGTCCATCATTCATTGTTAATGAACGTTGCAAGCTAGACTGGGCTTGGAAACTAATAAAAATGTATTAAAAAGGTAATTAAAAAAAGAAAGTTTATAAGATTATTCAAAGAGTACCTCAGCGGCGTAGTTGTATTAAGGTACGGCTGCAGTGCTGAGGTCTCGGGTTCGATACCGGTTCGGGTAAAGTGATATTGGGTTTTTCTACTCAGTATCAGCCTGGAGTCTGGAATTGTCCCCGAAATGGCGATATGCTCGCCCCCTATCATTAATCATTATGGTTTTTTTTTTATTGACGCGGAGAAAGTGACTTTTTTCTACCGTCCAGTGTTCAAGGGGAACGACTGAGCGGTTATGTTGGGTTCACCGTGCCTTACGACCCGACGTTGAGCCGCCCGGAGAGATGGAAAACGTCGGGCGACCGCCGGGCCGAGTCCCTAACCTATGTACACCGCACGGCATACCAACTAAAACTCCGCGGTGGCCATCTTCGGCGCATCAGGGACGGCTGCGGGCTTCCTCCGACTCACGTCTAAGTTGTCGTCCGCAACCGCCCTTATGGGATACACGGGCGTAGCTATAGCTTTCATATGGCGGTGGGGGGCGCGGGCTACGATATAAAAATGTTAGTGGCCTGGGTTCTTACCTTGTTTGACACCGTATACATAGCATGACCCCTCACACCGTTAATATAAACTCCAAAATTCATAGGCATTAGAGTGTGGACATGTTTTGTAGCCTGATTATTGTAGAAGCTAAGGGGGGGGGACCGGACCTCCTAAGCTCCCCCCTCTTATACACGCCCATGATGGGACGAAATAAACATGACAAAAAGTGGGTGCACAACGCGTTTTCTACATGTATAATTAGCACAAGAATATGTAATAATAATAATAAACTTTCGTATTTATAATATTAGTAGAATAGGGTAGTTGACTACTGTTATTAAAGACAATTTAAAAAAATGTAAACAATCCAAAATCTAATGGAAATAACAATAATAAGTAAATTATAAAGCTTTGAAATTAGGTGGAAGGAGTAGCTGACAAATGACAGCAATACTACGCTGTGACGTCACCAAGCGCTGTCAACCATAACGCTGCCTGCGTTCGAAAGAGACAGCGCGATATCCCCGCCACGTCCACATTTTTACTCACAAGAATATTTCAAATTTGAATAACTGCTGTATTTTTTAATCGATTTTAATGCTCGTTTCACAGAATTTCTTTTGCGTATTGTTTTCTGAAAAATTAAAAATAGAAAACTACACTATTATCGTGACTATTAAATACCAATGTGAGAGCTATACTTGAATACTTACTTATATTTATCATGTTCTTTCTTTTTCCTCTACTTGGATCTTACTCTTCATGAAATTACATTCGAAAATAATAATTATCGTCTCGCGTCCAACTTGATTAATGGCCAAACCTAATATTTCATCCCGAACATTTTTAGCTCGAATAGGAAATTCAATCCATTTGTTACTTCAAGCAATGGCAAAGTAAATTCTGCCGTTGAATTGGAATTGTAATTTTCAAACCAATCTATCTTTGGAAGAACAGATTGCATACTTGTAAACTTCGATTTGAAAATAGCAGTTGTGTTCCGAATAGCAGACGCTTCATTGGTTTAATTGCATACTTAGGAATTAGTATAGGCAATAGAAATTGATTTTCAATATTAAAAACACACGTGAATTGTCTGATTAATTCTTCCTGACATTTGTCTCACCATCTATCACGTCATATTAAGATGAACTATGTTAGACGAGGATGTAATGGTTACATTACAAAGTTGCAGAGCTCGATGTCAAAAAAATCTCGCCTCACAGAAGTTGCAGTGGCGGGTGTCAGGACTTTGAGGATAAAGAAGTTTATCCATGTAAAAATACAAAAATCACATAAATATATTACGACAAGGCTCTCCAATTTGCCGATACCACGAATCGGGCCACCAGTAATAAAATATAAGCCACAAACGCAACCCTTTGGACGAACACCTACGCAACAATCGATGCAAAACTAAAGGGAAGGGTGCGTTCAATAATTCAAATAATCGATACTACGTATTGCGGTTTACGAAGATATTGCGACTGTTTTATGGAAGTTTGTAATGTTTTATGTGAAAGAGGAATAGAGTATGAATGAATGTATGAAGGAATGAATGTATGTGAAGTGTACAGTGCACTAGACCAGCGTAGACCGAGGCTTAATCTCTCTTAGTAGTTAAGGCGTGCCCAATAGTGGGACATTAAATATTACAGGAAATATGATTATAATTTATGTTCCTCAATATCGAAAACACACCTCACAACCGTAACAGCAGAATTCAGTACTTATTAGTAACACCATAGATGTGGTTTTTAAGACGTTCACTTTTACAAGCCGACAATATATCAACTTAAATATGCTCTAAATTTTAAGATGGCTTATCGTAACAACACTACGCTTGAGATAAGTTTTAACTGTCTGTGAATCCAATTTAACTGTAATTACAGTACCACCGTGCAGTACAAAGCGACCGTAATGAATATTTACAGTTCATTTGACAGAATTAACGAATTCTCCAATTAACATGAACCAACTCCGAGCACTTGACATTAAAATTCATTTATGTGTTATAAATATTTACTGTGCAGTTATCGTGTCGTCTGTGTGGCTAGTACTTTGTCTATTTCTGCCGCCAAGCAGTATTGTATTAGCACTATTGTGTTTTGGATCGACTTATGCTTTTAAATTCGGAGCCAATGTAAATGCTTTCTGAGACTACATTCAATGTATTAGGCTGAGCGCAGTGCTTTCAAAGGGGTGCTAATATTTATGTGTGGTTGGTGAATATACTATGATGCAAGCTATTCGCTCGTTTCTTTATTCAGATAGACATAAAAATCTTGACTGCCTCGGTGGCGTAGTGGTATTACAGTACGACTGCAAGTCTCGACTTCGGTCCCCGGGTCGGGCAAAGTGATATTGAATTTTTCTATTCAGTATCAGCTCGGAGTCTGGAATTTGTGCCCGATATGGCGATAGGCTCGCCCCCTATCACATCATGGGACGGAATGACGGCGAAAAGTGGGTGCACTAGTTGCGCCTCTGCCTACCCCTTAAGGGATAACAGACGTGAGTGTATATGTATATGTATAAAAATCTTGTATGTTACTAAAAACTAGCAACAAAAAATACTCCAATTTCTCAATAATATACATAACTTGAATCAATATTTATAATGTAAATTGTAATACCAAATAATTTCCTAAAGTACAAGTAAATTTTCATCGTGCTGCCTATTTGCCAACTATTTAATATGGATGAAACACGGCCTTATTTTGCAGAGAGAGCGCGTGCCACGAGACCTCGGCACAAAGAGGTGATTTCATTAACAGTCCGGTCGTGGGCAGGCGTTATTGAAAATTCCCATTACTATAGCTTGTCTGTGTCCCGGTTCTAAATTTTGCTCCAGATAGGCTGGCCATGGCTGAAGCTGTGTCCCTTTAAAATGGACTACATGCTTTACTTATATATATTGTGCAGATGCTTAATTAATGAAAGTGAAATAAATTGGTCTCTGCCCTTATGAACTGTTAAATATTTTGAAACGTGGCATCGGGCTTACTTGTGGATTAACTGAATTTGCGGTCGGACCAATAATTTTCTTCGTCTGTAGGTATATTCGAATTCGACTCTACCGTAGAGTTGGCTAAAACATTTATGCATGTTGCAGAACAGTTTGGGAAAATTGTGTAAGAAAAAAACAAACAAGAACAAACAAACAATAAAGAACTCAGGACATCTAGATGCACACCCCATCTACGCTTCCAATAAATGGAGGCGACAAATCCTCTTAGATAAAACTTATTTCACATTTACCTAGGTTCGACTAAATCCTTAAAAAATCATTTTACGAATAGAGCAATGCCTATAACTTCAAGAAGCTAATCCGGACTTACGCCATCTAGAAATAAATCCACCGGCAAGTCAACAGAATGTGATTTTGCAATAAGCCGGAGGATCAGGCGTTGTGGCGCACGATTAGCAGAAATGAGTTTTACTGTACGAATGTGGCTGAGATTTAATCTCATCATTGCTTTACTAGCCAACATGCCTCTTTAAATGATTTTCTATGAATTATTTGATACGTGGTTTTTGAGTTCCTCATACAAAGTTGAAAGTTCATCAAAATTCCATTCACAAAACTGAAATGCGAGGTCAGATCAGGATCCACCTTGCCGTTAACTCGTGACCTTTAACTCCGTCTCATATCTCTGAATTCTAATATGTGGAATCAAACATATTATGTGCCTCATGAATGATCCGATGTGCAAAATATGATATTCGAGATTTAGCCTCAGAGCAATATCCACTGACCAGTGACTTGTGCCCTGTGACCTTTGACCTCCAGTCCCGTATCTCTGAATTCTGATATGTGAAATTGAACATACCATGTGCCACATGAAACATTCAATATGCAGAATCTAATATCCGAGATTTGACTTCAGAACTATACCCGCTGACCAGTGAGTTATCCTCTGGGACCATTGGCCTCCGATACCGTATCTCTGAATTCTGACATATTAAATGGAACATTCCATGCGCCACATGAAACATTCGATACGGAGAATCTGATATCAGACATTTGACCTTTGAGCTATACCCACTGACCGGTGACTTATGCCATGTGAGCTTTGACCTCAGATCTTGTATCTCTGAATTAATATAAATTGTAAATGAATATGTGAAATCGAACATAACATTTGCCATATGAAAGATCCGATATGCAAAATCTGATATCCGAGATTTGACCTCAGGCTTGTACCCGCTGACCAGTGACGTATGGCCTGTGACCGTTGACCTCAGATTTTGTATCTCTGAATTCTTGTATGTGGAATGTAACATACCATATGCGACATGAAATATCCAACATGCAAAGTCGGATATCCGAACAAAATCTATCACTAGTCGGGATCCGGATCGCGGACCGCTATTTGATAACCCCTTTTCGATTTAAAAAAAAAATGATACATTTGGCTAACGTATAGAAGCAATGTACATTTTTGAGAATAATTCCTTACATGTATAAAATGCCATCTGGCACACGGGTACGTTACCTTAAATTGATTCAATTGCCGTTATAAATCAGTTAACTATCATAAAATATTAGACACAAAATAACCTACAAACTAATCAACAACAACAGAGTCTACAAACAAGAGAGGTCTATAACCAAAAGAGCAATCCAATAAAACATGAACCGTGTAGTTGACGCGTACACTCCTAGTCCAGTAGCTATGCGACATAATCTCGAACCTCAACATAATTGATGGCTATTTAAGATGAACGCCAAAATCGGCTTGAAGTCAGCTTAAACAGCCTAATAGAGATTCTCCCACCTTAAGCCGGCTCGGTACACGAAAACAGAATCAGGGGCCATGCCGGCTTACCCTGAATGTATTTATTTAGCTAAACCACTTAGTTTTTCTATTCTCTCAAGATAATGACCCTTACTCTACCCTCGTACTCGCAGTTGGCGCAAGTTATGAGTGATGGCGGGATTATTTAAATTAGTGGATTCATACTACTTCATGCAAAACTCTTTAAAAGGAATTTGAAGTTTTCCTCTCACGTATAATATTATAGATCCACTAGTTAGCTTAGAATTTTATATTCAACATTTATCCTTTTTCATCTTTATTTCTAATTTATATTGGCATTGCCTCGGTGGCGTTGTTGTATTACGGTACGACTGCAATGCTGAGGTGTCGGGTTCGATCCCCGGGTCGAGCAGGGATATTGGATTTTTATATTCAGTATCATCACGGAGTCCGGAATTTGTGCCCGATATGGTGATAGGCTCGCCCCCGTCACATCATGGGACGGAATATTCACGGCGAAAAGTGGATACACTAGTTGCGCGTCTGCCTACCCCATCTGGATAAAAGGTGTGAATATGCGTTATATTGGAATTTAAGCAAAAGTAATTTGTATCCAATCCGCGTAGCCATTATTACGCGATACGCGGCAAACTATAAACACATTAGCGAACTCTGTTGTAAATTATGGGTTTAGACTGCATATCAGGCTATATTTTGGCTTTAGGGTTTATTCAACGATTTGCCCAGAACTATAATATAAATATGGTGATATTAGGCAATCAGTCAGTTATTAAAACTAACTAATATTTTCTGCAACAGGTTTAAAAATTATGTCGGTAGCCACACCACTGCAACTGCATCTGCCTGCTCTTATTTATTTGTATATTATCCACTAGTTCTTCATGCACAGTAACAACACACACTGGATAAGTGTTACTATTTACATAGTTTATTATCAAATGAAATGTTCATAGTGTTTATTGGTATATACAAAATAAAACAAAACGAACGTCTGCCTCAGAGCTGATCGCAGCGCAGGCTGTCTGCGGTGCGCGTCGGCTCGGCTTGGCACGGTGAATGTAATAATATCTACCAATAAGCACATATAATTGTGAGTCTATACACTTATAATATTTTAACCGAGCTCAATTTTGTTATTTTATCTTGGTATATAAGTATGTCAAGGCTAAGTTTAGCTTCCGTTGCGTCACTTTAGGTGGCCACTGAAAACCAGCGCTGTGTTGTGGCTCACGTTCGCAACACAGCATTATGCTGAGCTGGCCACCTATTGTCACATCGCAGGCGTGTAAGTCTGCACTAATAAAAAAATTGTGACAATAAACTTTTTTCTTTTCTTTATTTCTTTTTCTTTCTCTTATTTATAAAGATTATAATGTAGTAGTGATCACTTTCAGGCCACCTTACTCGTTTATTAATATAAAAAATAGCCCATCTCTTTTCCCTTACCCCAGAATATATTGTAGCAAACTAGAAGCAATTTGCCGCTAATTTCCCACTAGAATAGAAACCTAGCAGATATAGTCCATGGCATTGTACACCCGCGGCGGTATCAGCGGTTAATTATTCCTTTACTAAATTTCATTACGTTGTAGTTGTGCCATTGAAGGGTTTTAGCTGTCGTGAAGTAAACGGTAATTAATAAGGGGTAAAAGGTAATTGGGGAATAAAAGTGATTTTGTAATAGATATGGGTTTGGAATTGAATCACGTTTTAAAAGGTAGAAATGACCAAGGAGTATGGCTGACCCTCTATCTATCTTATTATGTTAGGAAAATGTCAATATTCATACAAAAAATATGCTATTTAGACTGCCTCGGTGGCGTAGTTGTATCACAGTATGACTGCAAAGCTGAGGTCTCCGGTTCGATCCCTGGGTCGGGCAAAGTGATATTGAGTTTTTCTATTCAGTATCAGTCCGGAGTCTGGAATTTGTGCCCGATATGGCGATAGGCTCGCCCCCTATCACATCATGGGACGGAATGTCGGTGAAAAGTGGGTGCACTAGTTGCGCCTCTGCCTACCCCTTCGGGGATAACAGGCGTGAGTGTATATGTATATATGTAATATGCTATTTTTTTATGGCAAATGGGCTTAATATTACAAAGCGAGCTCACGGCGTCACGTGCGACATTTATGGGAGAATCTGGGACAAGCATTATATTGATTTTGTGCTACACTCGCATGGTGATTGTGTTATCTGATAAAAGTCACCGACTTGATTTATGATGCTATGGAAAGCTCGTCTGCGTGGGGTTTTTATTATAGGGGAAAGTAAATATTACAGTACGTTAACACACACTTGTTGTTTTAGCCATATACATGTATTATATAATAAACCAGCGATGAGACAACTCGCATTTTTTGGTATTCCTGATAGCTACTTAGATACAGAAGCGATGTTAACCTAGAACTTTTTTTATTGCATTAAATGATGAGATGAGTATGCCGTTCGCCTGATGGTAAGCGATACAACATTAATAGTAGCATAACCATCCATTACCTTGAGCTACAAAGTACTGTGTGGCATTCCACTGCACTGGTCATTTGAGACATAAGATGTTAAGTCTCATTATATCCAGTAGTTACACTGGCTACAATGTCTTTCAAACCTGAACACAACAGTGCATGCACACTGCTGCTTGGCGGTAGAAATAGACATTGCGGTGGTACACACCTAGACTCTTACACATGAGAGACCTACCACCAGTAAAACCTAACTTGCAAAGAACTACATGATACTATACCGCGCTCTTGAGATGTTAGCAATATGAAGTTTAACATTACTTTATAATTAATCTATCAAGTTTCTCAAACTGAAATGACAATGCATTATTATTTTTTCCATCGATTGCAACGAGTATTGACTAAAATTTCTCGCAGCCTTCATAAAATCAGTCAAGACGTCGGTAGTAAAACAGTATTTTTTACGGTTTTAGATGGAAACTGAAACTCATCTAACCCATGTCGGCGAATCTAGAAAGACATTGACTGACCCGAATTCTCCAACGTTTCAAAGACAACCCGAAACATATTAAGCTGGTGCTGTCGTGTAATTGTATACGTAAAAACTAACTGTTAGGGACTCGTAACAGGCGCGCGATCCAATTACCTTGGTACAAAACCAATAAAGATGTTTAATAGAAACATTACTTTTATATCTCTCTACTCTGTAACCGACATTGATGGATCGGCCTGGGGTAATTGTCTGGACCTTTATTGTCTCCATACTAGGAAATGTGTGGGGTAACTAGTAAGGACAATACAGGATAGATGGGGTATATTGGTAGTTGGTACGACAGCATGTTAAGAAAGAAATTACACTCCGTCTATATTTATAGCTATTAGGTATATTTTAATTGGGTTAATTGTATATATAAGTGTATTATCTATGGTTAATACTTTTAATCACGCCTTTTATCCCCGAAAAGGTACGCAGAGGCGCAACTAGTGCACCCACATTTCGCCGTGTGTATTCCGTCCCATGATATGATAGGGGGCGAACCTATCGCCATATCGGGCATAAATTCCAGACTCCGGGCTGATATTGAAAAAAAAAACCAACATCACTTATCTGTATCCATAATATTATAAATATAATAATACCTGCCATGTAATATTATACTGCCCACTGCTGAGCACGGGCCTCCTCTACTGAGGAGGTTTAGTCCACCACGCTGGCCTAGTGCGGGTTGGTAGACTTCACATACCTTCGAAATTCTTATAAGAAACTTCTTAGGTATGCAGGTTTCCTAACGATGTTTTCCTTTACCGTTAAAGCGAACGATAATTGATAAACAATACACACGTAACTTCGGAATGTCAGAGGTGTGTGCCTTGGGTTTTGAACCTCCGGACATTGTCTCGGCAGACCGTTCCATTCCCAACCAGGCTATCGTCCACTTATCATAAAGAATAGATATTTCAAACATGCTTTTTAAAATTGCATACATTTTTACAACAAATCTACACCTTTCAGCCATCCATGAACCAACAAAATAAATACCAAAACAAGATTTCAAGTTGCGTCATCCGAGCGTGTTAGTTGCATTTTCAGTGTACCCAGCTGAGTTACGAGCTCGTCTAAACAGGTATTACCCGCAGAAAATGCTGTTAAAAAGCGGGTAAGTTGTGCCAGGAAGAGCTTTTAGCTTGTCCTGTACCGGGTAATGGTTGTGCGGTAAACAAGATTACTTTACGTTGTGGTATACTCAACACTGTCAGGGTAAGAAGACTGTATTAACACCTCTAGGCTATGTTTTTTTTACTAAGCAGTATTCACTTATCTTAAGAATATATTAGATTATCCTTTACTTTAGTTTTAGGGTTCCGTACCTCGAAAGGAAAAATGCGAACCATTGTAGTATCACTTTGTTTTCTGTCTCTGTCAAGACCCTTTTCCTCAAGAACGCGTGGAGGTATTAAGCTAAAATTTATATCGAATACTTAGGTCTACTGTTCCTTGGAGTTGTGAAAAAATCAAACTAAGCCAACGCAATCAAAAGATACAACCGTTTATGCCGCAAATTTTCGAAACTCGCAAGGGAATCAAAACTTCTTCCCGTGAACTCAGAATCTTGAAATTTGGTACGAAGCAACGTTTTATAGCACAGACAAAGGAAAAATTGCGGAAACCGTAAATTTTACGGAACTCTCGGTGCGTGAATCCGACTCGAGCTTGGACGGTTTTTTTTTTAAATTTTCTCTGTCTACGTAGAGTTGGTTGAAAGGAATTTCTCTTTACTGTATTTGATAGTGATGATCAATGATTTTCAGGTGACCCTTTTGCTATGTGTAAATAGTGCACAATTATTTTGCTGAGATTATAATTCGTCTTGTGATGTAAGAAGCGAGTCTATTATATTATAGCCTCGACCTTGGAATCGAGTCCAAAACTACAGTTCACAACCTTAATATGCTACAATTACATCATAGCTCGGTTTTTATATAAATGAACGAAAATCATTTCATCACTACAACAGGAACATAACGACGAAGAAAATCGTTACAATTACTCACAAATTACTATTACAAAAACACGATCATCTCAAGAGTGGCCTAAATATAATAGTTTCGTTAGGATATGTTAGTTCATTTGTACCCCATAATGGGGTAACGTACATTACAGCCAGATGTCGCGTCGGTATTACCCTGGTAGCCGTACTTTCGTTCACGGCTAGCAAAATAAACTTGTACTTTTTGTTTACAGTATTACATTGTTAAATTATTTGAGAGTACGAGTTGGTGTGTGTTTGTTTATAAAAGCTACGAAACTTTTAATTATAAAATCGGGTCCCGATTATGGGGAGGCCATTTATAGAAATTCCGAATTATACATACACATATCTCACAAATTTCATCCCTGGAAAGGTTAGGTAGAGGTGCAACGAGTGCATCTGCTTTTTGCCGTGTGTATTTCGTCCCATGATGTGATGTGATGTGTAGATTTCACTATGCTTGAACTTTGACTTCTAATAATGTCGAATACATTTATCAAAACTTGATAGCAAATATAATAACTTCCAAATATCAAGTTATTTACAAAAAAACACACGCTATACGGTAAGAATAGTTAAAATTCTGCCGATCGGCAAGACATTTAAGTAACGTCACATTAATAAACAGTATAACTTCTATTTTTCCAAATAAAAGGTATAGATATGTTATATCAATTAGTATAATTGCTCGTGTCCCGTGTTGTACCCGACGGCTCATCCCAAGGGATCTTAAGGACATGTCGGGAATGTCGTTCCCGCCCGTGACCAGGTGGGATAACAAGATGATTCCCAAAAAAGGTTTTATTGTATTTGAAGTATGTTTTCAACAGTAACATGTAAGGATAATGATGGGGTAAAATGTGTCAAGAATTTGAAAAAGAATTCAACATTTTGTTAATACTAGATTGTGTTTTAATTTTCTATTTGTTTTTAAAAAATCATTTCTAGTACAAAACTTTTGGTTTGGTAAATAATTAAAAATATTTATTACTAGCTTCTGCCCGCGGCTCCACCCGCGTTAAAAGATTTTTCCGGGGTAAAAGTCCCGCTTTATATTTCCCCGGGATAAAAGTAGCATATGTGCTAATCCAGGACATGATCTACCCGTGTGCCAAATTTCATCGAAATCCGTTCAGTAGTTTTTGCGTGAAAGAGTAACAAACATCCATACATTCTTACAAACTTTCGCCTTTATAATATTAGTAGGATTATATAGGAAAAACTCCTGCCTCACTTGGCAGGAGTTTATGAATTTAAGCACAGAAGCAACTAATCCTCCCTCAGTTCACTTAACTTGTTATATCATCCATGATGCGACAGAAGTTTATCGCCCAATCGAGCATGTAATGCAATAGTAGGCAACTGACGTGTTCCAATTTCCATCGTATGACCAAGCAATAGAAATTTTGAATAAACTTGAAAACTAAAATAAGCCATTCACACAACTCTATTTTGGTGACTGCCTCGGTGGCGTAGTGGTATTGCGTACGCATTACGAGTACGATTTGCGCGCTGAGGTCCTGGGTTCGAATCCCGGGTCGAGCCAAAAAAAATTGTGACTGGGTTTTTCCATCTTAAAATTTACTCAGTCGCAGCTCGGAGTCAGGAAGTTGGCGGTGTGATACCCCCGTGCCTCGGAAAGCACGTAAAGCCGTTGGTCCTGCGCCTGATCTCTCTCCGGTTATGTCGGATTGCCGTCTCACCGGACTATGAGACTGAAGGAATGGCGAGTGCACCTGTGTATTGCGCACACACTTGTACACTATAATATCTCCTGCGTACCTGGCTGATCTCCGTTGAGATTGGCCGCCGTGGCCGAAACTGGCTAGGAGGATTTCATTTTTCATTTTTCATTTTGGTGCAGTATTTTTATGGGTTTTAGACATTCATATGTAGGGTTTTTTACATCAATGGTTTAGCAAACATTTTTGCTAGACATCTTATCTTACTAATATTATAAATGCGAAAGTTTGAGAAAAAATTTGGATGTTCGTTAGAAGTAAACGCAGAAATAACTAAACGGATTTCCATAAAATTCGGCACACGGGTAGATCATGTCCTGGATTTACACAAAGGCTATTTGTATCCCGGTAATTTGCTCCCTGGGATGTTTTTAATTTTATTTTTAAAGCAGATGGCGCTGACATCGTCCTGTATTTTTGGGGTTTTGTAGCGGGCAAGGCTCTTCACGCGGGCGAAGTCACGAACAAGAACACGCTGGATGCAGGTAGCTTCTAACAGTTCGGTCTGGAAATCTTTAGGGGAAGAGTATGATCAGCAGTGGACTACCGAGGGGTGAAGGAGAAGAAGCGAGCAACGCCTAGTAAGAAATGATTTATTATGTATTATTTTACATACATACATGTCGGAGTGACTAAAATACTATAAAATAGGATGCTAGCTAATTACCAGTATTTCAATATTGCACAGTGAGATTTAAAATACACAATGTTGCAGATTAATTTGAATTTGTATAATAAGTTGTTGATTTGACTATTTTTATTTATGAATATTGTATTACTGTTGACTTCAATGAATCGAGTAGTATGAAATTATGTAGAGGGGAGCGAACCTTTATAATGAGAGTGCAGACGCGCTTCAGGGCATTCGAAGTTTAGTTGGCTAGCTCAACAGAACGTTGTTATTACTCTGTATTGTTGTTCAGACGAAATATATTACGTTTATATGAGAAAAACCAGCTTTTAATTATTATTGAAAAACTTAAATCATGACGAAGACTAAAACATGGAAATACCACCTTCGCCCATACCTCTATCATCCAACTCCGAAATACATATACACTCATGCCCGTTATCCCCGAAGGGGTAGGCAGAGGCGCAACCAGTGCACCCACTTTTCGCCGTCATTCCGTCCCATGATGTGATAGGGGGCGAGCCTATCGCCATATCGTGCACAAATTCCAGACTCCGGGCTGATACTGAATAGAAAAACTCAACATCACTTTGCCCGACCCGGGATCGAACCCGTGATCTCAGCTTTGCAGTCGTACTGTAATACAACTACGCCACCGAGGCAGTCTTAGTTTGTGTTATTTTAGGATACCGAAAATCCTCTATCGTAATTAAACCACTGGATTTAATTATGGGCTTCATTACATTTTGTTTACGACCTTCCTGAACAAAAATTAATACAGCCAAATTTTATGTCCACAACAGCCGGACAGATGCTCGTGTCATTTCTGCGTATTGATGTTTTTTTACTTACCAATGTTTCTGCCCCGAAGAATTAATTAACTAGCTTTTGCCCGCGGGTCCGCCCGCGTTAAAAAGATTTTCCGGGATAAAAGTCCCGCTTTATGTTTTACCGGGATAAAAAGTAGCCTATGTGTTAATCCAGGACACGATCTACCCGTGTGCCAAATTTCATCGAAATCCGTTCAGCAGTTTTTGCGTGAAAGAGGAACAAACATCCATACATCCAGACATTATTACAAACTTTCGCCTTTATAATATTAGTAGGATTATCATTAAAGTACTCTGTTTGCGTCTTAATTAATCAAATAAAAAATGTGCAAACTTCAAATTTTGCAGAAGTCAGCTTGATGTGTTTATGCGGTAGAAATTGCTTACAAGACTTCTGCAAGTTTTCTTGCTAATCTAAACTTCTCAAACTCAGTAAAATTCAGATGAACTACCTCTGCTTAATACTTCAGGTACTAAGGCGAACATAAATATAACAGTCTGGAATTTGTGCCCGACATGCGACAGACTCGCCCCTTATCATATCATGGGACGGAACACGCACGGTGAAGAGTGGGTGCACTTTTGCCTACCCCTTCGGAGATAAAGGCGCTATGTATGTTTGTTTTTTTTTGTTTAAGAGATAACTATGGATACATACACTTTCGAAAAGAAAGAGGTGTCTTGTATTTAGGACATACGTTTTAAGCCCATTTCACTCCTCGCTAGAATTTCGTTACTTATACATCAAAGAGGCTATTTGAAAAATATTATTCACATAAAAATATACAAAGTTAACAATATATACAAATTAGTTCGCAGAACTTATTACGAATTTTGCTTACGAAATATAAAACTTTATTGAAATATTTTAAAAATATATTCGTGTCTTCATTTGGGCGTATTTGTGTTCCTACACTACATTTTCGCGCGGATTCACTTGCGTAAAAGCACCGGTTTGATGCCATGCAGTTTTTGTCTCTTTTGTAAGTGGTAGAGTCACACTCTTGGCTTATTGAGGCTGTGGGAGCCGGAAAGCGACCAGGTAAGTGTATGGAGTTCCAGGGTCAGCCTATGTACATCCAAATATAAACAGGCATAAATGTGTCGTTTGCAATCAGCCCTGTATTATATACTGCCCACTACTGAGCACGAGTCTCTGCTACTGAGAGGGATTAGGCCTTAGTCCCCCACGCTGGAATAGTGCGGGATGGCAGATTTCACATACTATCGAGATTCTTATGGAGAATACTTAGCTATCTAGATTTCCTCACGATGTTTTCCTTCACCGATAATTGATAAACAATGTGACGATTAGCAAGGGATTATCATCTCTTGTGAGTTGACACTCTATCTGAATCCTGCTCCAACAGGGATGAATTGTCGTGTCGCGAATAAAAGAAATGAAAACCGCATGGGTTGAATCGACAGATTCCCGGTCAGAAAATCAATTAAAAGTGACAGCTGCTGCGGCGTTTAGTGTGGTGTATAAAGTTTCCGGAGTCCCAAATACCAGAGGGCATTTGGGACTCAACACTAAGGATAGCATCGAAGCGAACCCAGCTTTTCCATCAACCCTTTTCCATTTTAGGGTCGACAACGCAATGCTTTGAACGTATCCATATTTACTCCGATATTGTAGGTATTAATATGCAATTGCAATGCCTCGGTGGCGTAGTTGTATTACGGTGCGCAACGCTGAGGTCTCGGGTTCGATCCCCGGGTCGGTCAAAATGATATTGAGTTTTTCTACTCAGTATCAGCACAGAGTATGGTATTTATGCCCGATATAACGATAGGCTAGCTCTCTATCACATCATGGGATGGAATACGCACACGCCCCTGGCTAAGTGAAGAATACTATGAAAATGACGTCTGTTGGAGATCACTTAACATCAGGCGAGCAACCTGCTCGCTTGCCGGTCTATACTACAAAAACGACTTTAATGTTTAAGTTGGTTTGATCGTTTTTATTACCGCCGGCATTGTACTTTTCTTTAAGTATAAAGCAATATAAAATAACATATTTTGGTTATAGATTTTTACGTAAACACAAAATATTAAAAAGGCTTTTGATGGATGAGTCTCGTTGTTTGAATTGTGAATAAATTTGTAAGGTAAATACACCGCCCAAAATTAATCCATCATCGTGTTGTGAGCGTGTTGAGTGTACGAAAATTGTTTGAGTTTGATTGTTTATCGTCGTTTGGGAGTAGTATTACACAGGCCGTGACGTTTAAAAGATCCAGAACTATGATGAGTCGACCACAAGCTGGAGAACTCTATGACTTACTGAAAATTCATGACTGCCTGTTCCTGACAACATACGTTTCTTTTTTAATATAATGTAATAATATGTAGTGTAAAAATTTAACACTGTAGTTTTAAATAATTAGGAAACCGACCCCGTTATTCACTAAATAAGTTATTTATTTAAATATAGTACAGCAGCTTTTGCCCGTAGCTCCATGTGCATGAAACATGGTTCTTAGGATAAAATGTAGCCTATAGCACTCAGGAGTACTGTAACTTTCGTTTTGTGAAGGAATTTTGAAAATCCGTTGAGAAGTTCCTGAGATTAGCGAGTTCATGAATGCGCGCGTGGTACTTGATCATAATTTTGTTACGGAGTTATTTAAAAAACTATGATATCTCCTAAGACATTCATTGAAATCAAATTATGTCCAGGGCAATTTTGCTCAAAATTAAACACTTGTGACGAATAACGTATTTATTTGGATAAGGATTAATATCATGTTTATAAAAACACCTTCGCGAGTAATGCATTGTTTTAGAACAAATTTAATTATCATAAATTGAAATCTGGCTCTTAATCTGAACACTCTCTGGCATGACATTTCTTAACGATGTAATATTATTGATTAATTTCGTTCTTTTCTTCTTTTTTTTTTTTTTATTAATGTTTTAATAACCGCGTTTGTTCACTCTTTTGGCTCAAGATGTGCTACTTTACTGTGGGAACTTTGCTGGATTATAATATATTTTAATGTAAATCTAGTTTAAGGAAATATTGCTCTGTTTGTTCCCCGAATATTAATAAATAAATAAATAAATAAATAAATAAATACTTAGAGCTTTTAAAGGACCATTCTGCCATGTATTATTTTTGCATAACTTTGACCGTTTAAGCAGCGCACGCAACGAAAGTAGAAAAAGGATTTTTTCCCCGTTTTTGCAACTTTTTTCATTAATGCTCCGCTCCTATTAGTTGTAGCGTGATGTTATATAGCCTTCCTCGATAAATGGACTATCCAACAGAAAATTAGGTTTCAATTTGAACCAGTAGTTCCTGAGACTAGTGCGTTCAACCAAACTCTTCATCTTTACTGTATAAAACATAATTTAACTAATAATAATATTAGTATAGGTAAGTCATTCGTCAGTCCAAGCATTGTTTTCCTGTTTAAAGAACATAGCCGGTGCGTTTACTACGCATTCTGAAACATCTGGATGATAGTGATGTTGTTTCTATTAAGTATGAGCCCGGAGTCTGAAATTTGTGCTCGATATGGCGATCGGCTCGCCCCCTATCATATCATGGAAAATATCATAATATACGGACGGCGAAAAGTGGATGCATTAGTTGCGCCTTTGCTTTTCCTTTTGAGGATAAAAGGCGTGAGTGTATGTATGTAAAACATCTCGTATCAGAACTTATTAGTAAGTACATGAAATATGTATACGACGCTCTAAAAAGTATGATTTGAGGTTCTGGATGGTGCTGCTACTGTTTATGTCAAGTTTACCATCATTTAAATATTTAACAAAAAAGGGGAAAAATTAATCGAATCCAAGACCAAAATGCAATAACCCTCAACCAAAACAACACAGAATAAAACTACACTTAGCACAAAGCACAGCCATTAATAAGATTACGGGCCGGCGACGTTGAAACTCATTACACGTTTCAAACGACACGGTCGCGCGTTAATTTGTGTCGTTTGTCGGCTGTGTCGTGCGACATTGTCGTCCGCTAGGGCTGGTACGTGTCAAGCTGTTCATTTAAAAATTACGGAAGATGTTCCTTTGTTTGATTGGTATTAGGCACTGCGTAGACGTCAGTTTTTATCGGTGATCTACAAAATAACTATTCGTCGAGTTTCGATGTGAAACAGTATCGCTTTTCTATAATCACAATGGATTTTTTCCATCGAAGGCACGGCATCTAATTGTAAGTGAAGAGAAGCCCAAGCACGTATAGATTGGATGGTCGTAATAGTTATGGAGGCCTGCTTATTTGCTTCTTCATACTCTGCTTAAAGGACCTCAAGTTATAGAAAAGAGGGAACATGACAATTTGTTTTTAATTGTGTCTTGTATCATAAATAATGGCTGAAAAAAAAGTTGTGAAGTGAAATTATTTCTTTGCATTCTAACCTACTTTGAACATGAGAAGATTCTTCGATAGCCAAGATTTTTAAAATTTCATTCTCGTTCCAAATCCGCATTCCTTCTAATGGTGTTTAAACCCATGCCCATACCAGCCCTGTATTATATACATACTGCCCACTGCTGAGCACGGGCCTTCTCTCTACAACAGAGATGGTTAAGGCCACCACGCTGGCCTACTGTGGGTTGGCAGACTTCACATACCTTCGAAATTCATAGAACTTCTCAGGTATGCAGGTTTCCTCACGACGTTTTCCTTCACCGTTACAGCAAGATGAAGATGGAGTTTATAGGCTATTATAACCAGACGTCCTAGGTTCATATTTGCTCATCATCTCTAAAATTGGTGTGTACCAACCCTACACTCCAACCTTGAGGTACACGGAACCGATTCCCGTTTACATGATGCTCACGTAAAATTTTAACACAATTTTAATAACGCGTGAAAATAATGCTCTTTGAATTGTCTGCTTGTTCCAGTTTGGATCGTATAAGACATTTCGGAGAAGAAAAGGAACAATATAAATAACTTTTCTCTCTCTGTTCTCTCTCACTCACCGTTTGGAAGTCCCCTGCTGAACATAGGCATCCCCCAAAGATTTAACCAACCTGTTAGTAGCGGCCGGCATCCAGCGGGTTCCTGAGACTTTTACGAGGTCACATGTCCATTCATTCATTCCAGTCCATTCATTCATTCATTCCAGTCCATTCATTCATTCCAGTCCATTCATTCCATTCAGTCATTCATTCATTCATCACATTTTAGTCAACAAGTTTTATAGGTTATCAATACAAAAATGACTGGCCTTCACATACTCTATCTGCATTAATCCCCATACCTTGTTTTAAATGTCGACAACCCTCACTAGTTATTCAATATCTGTTAGGCATTCAAAGAACTATGATCATTAACCCTGCAATTATTAAATGGAAAGAAAAATCTGTACGTAACGCAGTTTTTACATATATTTTTATATAACAATAATCCTCCTAGCCAGTTTCGGCCACGGCGGTCAATCCCGACGGAGATCAGCCAAGTACGCAAGAGATATCTCTTGGTAATTACTATAAATAACACATTATAATAACGCATAGATATATGGAGGATACAGGTAAGGAGAATCGTCTTATATAGGAAACAAGTTGAAAAAGTGTCTAGCTGTAAATAACAGTACAAAAACCGCCTAGAATGGCGCTGGCATAGATATAGGGTGTGGTATGAACTAAAATAACAAGTGTGTGCGCAATACAAAGATTCACTCGCTTTTCCTTCACTCTCATAGTCCAGTGAGACGGCAATCAGACAATACTGGAGAGAGATCAGGCGCAGGACCAACAGCTTTACGTGCTTTCCGAGGCACCACACCGCCAACTTCCTGACTCCGAGCTACAACTGAGTAATTTTTAAGATGAAAAAACCTAGTCGCAATGGTTTTGGCTCGACCCGGTATTCGAACCCTCTCGGGTTCGAATTGATGAGGTCCTCCTCAGCGCGCAAATCGTATTCGTAACGTGTGGTAAGTAGTAGTTAAATCTCTCAGATACCATCAGCTGCAGTGTATACTGCAATGCCAGAAAAAAGAGTCTACAACAAATACAAAAACACGGCGATATAAAAGTTTGTTTCAACAAGAGAGTCCACAGCTTACCTCTGTGGCTTTGTGTCCCAAACATGATTAAAATATGTTAATTCCCTTTGCTTTGCGAAAATTAACAAAAAACCCAATGTTCGGCTTGTGTGGGTTCTGGTGACAATGTTACGAATTAAGTAGAACCTTTTATATACATTTGATTTACGGTTAATATTCTTCCGGAATTGTAAAATAGTCTCTGCGCAAAAATCTAAGTGATCCTAAGCAAACAAGACCTATATTAATAGGTAAAACTAAAACATAGCTTGTTAATAACATTATATTAGAATGTTATGATATTTCATATTCATCTTAATTAGCTTATAAAATTTGACATAGGTCCAAATTAAGCCCATTTAACAATTTAAATTAATTAACCCAAGGGACCTTAAAAACTAACGTCCCAAAACGGATTTTAAAGGGACTATACTAACAAATTAAGGCTTGTTTGTTTCGCGATGGGTTTGGAGGCAAAAAGGGGGTTTGCGGGTGTTGCAAATGTCAAATTGGCATTTAGTAGGGTCTAAGATGAGGTAGAAAAACATGAGAAGTTTTGAGAGGTGTGAACGATACACGAATCCTGGTAATGATAAGCTCATGTCAGTTTATGAATTAAGTTGAATTGAGTTTTTAATTATCACGCTAATTTGGTAACCGAACAAGTACAAGTACAGTACACAGTTTTAACTAGTGCATCCACTGTTTTTCAAGCTTCTATTCTGATAAGGGGTGAAATTATTATTCCATATTCACTTTTGTACATGGATAAGAAGATTGTTATACATACATAATGCAGGAATTCAGTAAAATACATATTACTTTTTTATTCTATAAATACTTTATTCATCACGTAGGCGAACAAAGTTGCATTTATGATAAGTAAAGATACGTTCAATTAACTATATAACTACAGACATTTTATTCATTTTGTGTTACCTTCACATACTAATTACATTTCGGCTTAGGCTAACCAGACTTCCAAAATAAAGCAAAGTTTATTTGTACAAGTAGTACAGTTGTGGTTATACAGTACAACCATATATTATATATATTTTGTCATAAAAAATCCAGAAACCGTGTTTTCTGGCCTCCAGACTACTGAAAAAAGAAAGTGGTAAAAATCTTTAGGAAATGGAATGTCAATGATTAATTGCCGTTTTGTGCCCCAGACGCTTACTGGGAAAAGGTTGAGTAACTCTACTAATGTAAAACGCGATAATGTTTGACTGTTCATGTACAAAGCTATATTTCAGTTATTGAGGTTATTTGTTTCTCTTTTTTAAGATTTGCGGTTAGGGAATATTCAGAAGCGATTTTAATAGAATATTTTTTTATTGTCAAAGGGAACGTGCACGAACTATAGGGGGTAGCACAAAATCGACACAAAAGCTACAGGTGGATAAAAAATGAAACGACAACTAGAACAATAATAATTTGTTTATATATTCTTTTAAAATGACAAAAAATGTGTGTTCTGGCCGAATGTTATTGATACCCAGCGTGTCCAGAATATGCTTTTTTTAGATGGGAGTTAGTTATTTAAGCTAAATTAGGAGGTTATGTTCCCTTAATTACAGATTTTTGTGTATTGAATATTATCTTCAAAACATCATCATTTCTTGTCGATCAAAAAAATCATAGATTTCTAAGACAAAGAGGAAGAATAGATCGGGTGATTCTTTAAGCAATACTATACAAACTATGATTTGAAGTCTTCAGAATCATATTCGACTTTATTCGACTACTAGCAATCATCGTAGATAACAGAATTGCACAGAGTATAAAGCTTTGACAATAACAGTTTCAGATAAACCACTATACGAAATAAATACTTCTGGCGCCCGTCGAAGGATACGACAAATGTTCTTGAAAACATATTTGGTCACTGTAAAGTCTAGTCCAGTTATAATAGCCGGCAAACAACTTGAGCACACAGCCGTGTGGTGGAGGTTTTATTCCTGTGTAGCTACATGTGCTTACTAAAGCTGTGATTCCGCAGGACGCGGCAGACGGCAGGCGGTAAGTGACGTCCTATCAAGCGTCTTTTTACCGGGCGTCATTTGCCGTCGTGTGCGGAATCGGTCTCTTATAATAGGTACTGCATAGTGGTGCCGTCTGCCGTCCCGGCCCATGCTGTTGCCGTCTGCTGTCTGCCGCGTTCTGCGGAATCACAGCTTTATAACACTTCCCACCACACGGTAGTGTGCTCAAGTTGTTTGCCGAAAATTATACTTACCCATGGTGAAGTAAAACATAAATTGTATTATTAAAATATTTTTTTTGTCCGACTGGTTAACAAAGTAACATAGCGGTGACGCCGCTCCAGGACACAAATTAAACACAACTCGCTTTGTACAAACATGAAATGAAGTTTCAAACAAAATTATCATTCATTTGTTCAGAATATTTACATACATACACTCACGAATTTTCTCTTCGAAGTGGTAGGAAGAGGCGCAACTAGTGCACTCATTTTTCACCGTTGGTTTTCCGTCACATAATGTGATAGGGGGCGAGCTTATCGCCATATCGAGCACAAATTCCAGACTCCGGACTAATACTGAATAGAAAAATCCAATATCACTTTGCCCGACTCGGGGATCAAACCCGAGACCTCTGCATTGCAGTCGTACCGTAATACAACTACTTCACCGAGGCAGTGATTTTAAATCTTTACTATAGTTAGGTGTAAAAATATATGGTATATTGAAATTAAACAATTTTTACGGATTGAGGGCTATGTTTTTCTATGTATGTATGTATGTATGTATATTTCTTTGGCACGCCCTAGAGCCTAAACGGCTTGTCGTATTTTTATCTGAGTGATGTCAATAGATTCGTCTAAGTCGTGAGACTGACACTGGGTACATCAAAATTTTAAAAAATCAAAATTAAGAATTTTTAGCGGCAAAAAGTATCCTAAAAATTTTTTTTTCAAAATACATCGACTGTGGTATCAAAATAAAGGATTTTTAACGGTGGTTACGAATATATAACGAATATATATATGGAAATAAAAAAAATACTAAAACAAAGCAAAAGACCCGACTGCGTCAAAATCTGCCATATTTATAAAATTTATTGAAGAACTGAAAAGATAGAAACAAGGTTTTATTTTGGTTTTGAATAATCTTAGTTGACAGTATTCATAAACGCAGTCGGAGGCATCTACTCACTCCGAGATTTTGTTGCTTTACCTATATCACCAACCAAATTATGAGAAGTGAGCGTGTTATGCCTCCGACAGCGTTTGTGCATACTGTCAACTAAGATTATTCAAAACTAGAATAAAACCTTGTTTCTATCTTTTAAGTTCTTCAATAAATTTTATAAATATGGCAGATTTTGACGCAGTCGGGTTTTTTGTTTTGTTTTAATATTTTTTTTTATTTATTTTATTTTCTCTCGACGTTTCGAAGACTTTTCAGCACTTCGTGGTTAATTATAATTGTAAATTAAAGGTAGAATTGTAACACAAAATTATCGGACCATCTACACCTCAGTCCGCCCCGTGACCACAAAGTGCTGAAAAGCCTTCGAAACGTCGGGAGAAAATAAAAAACCGCGATAAAATCCGTAAAAATAGTATAATGTCAATGTCTAACATTCGCGTAAACGTAAGGAATCATTATATGATATGTATTTCAAACAATGCACTACCCAATAACATCACTGTTTCTTTCAAGCTTGATACAGTTTAATAGTTACGCCGCCTATTCGATTAGGGTCACAGCTTTATCAACCGAAAACAGACGAATTAATAACCTTGAACTTGGCAATTTCCTTTATTTATGACAACCCTAGGGTAATTCAGTTGAAGTATTGAAGGGAAATTTTGAATAATTTCAATATCATATGAAGGATAATATAGGTATTTATGTAAATATATAGTACGCTCAGCTTATGTATGAAATAATCGCCTCTTACGTTTAGGGCCAAAACGGAAAATAGTGCAGGCACACTGCTGCTTGGCATCAGAAATAGACACTGTGCTGGTACCTATCCAGGCTCTTGAATACGAAACACCTACCACCAGGGTTAGTTCCACAGGCTTCAGGATCAAATATAATTTTCTTTGGTCAGCCTTGTGCTGTTATAAAAGGGAGATAAAAAGTACCAAGCAACCGTTGAAGACTATTAGATAGGACCGTTTAAATAGGTTTTTATCCTTGGTGTTTTACAATTCGGTTTTCATGTCGCAAACGTCCTTATGATTGAGGTTAAAATGCCTCCTCAGTTCATTATTTTGTCTCCCGCTTTACTGTGGAGGGAAGAGGACCATTTATATTTCCAACTCCTCACCATCTTTCTTTTTGATTAATTTCGTTGCGGGAAAGACAGAAGATAAAGATAGTGTTCCGTAAGACTCTCCGAGCTTCACCGCTTGGTGTCAAAATGCGCAACATTACCTGATGGATTACAGGAGTTATATTATACACTAGCTTTTGCCCGCGGCTCCGCCCGCGTTAAAAAGTTTTTCCGGGATAAAAGTCCCGTTTTATGTTTTCCCGGGATAAAAAGTAGCCTATGTGTTAATCCAGGACATGATCTACCCGTGTGCCAAATTTCATTGAAATCCGTTTAGTAGTTTTTGCGTGAAAGAGAAACAAACATCCATGCATCCATATATCCAGACATTCTTACAAAGTTTCGCCTTTATAATATTAGTAGGATATACATTTGTGCTGGATTACAGGAGTTCCAGTGTTGTGTGGGAGGGCGGGATAGTCCAAAAAATCCATTGGAGGCAAATAAATAAAACACACAATGTTTTCACATGTTTATTGAACAAATTCAAATTTCCTTTTTGTATTGTTCTTGTATGTTCATAATATATCGCTATACAACGAGATAGTTACAAGCCCTGTTTAATCACTGTGTAAGCCTTATCCTAGGTCATTGCTTGTAATATTATAACGAAACAAAGAGACGCGGAAAAGGCCGATTCATCTTACAGATTAGCAAATTCATGGTGATATTAGTTAGGAGTCCAATAATTACCAGTAAAAGACTATCGTCTTCTACAGTTTGATAAAGTGATTTGGGCTTCGAGACGGTTGTAGACTTGGATGAAGAGCCTTTTTTCTATACCACAAAAGATATTTATTATCGCATGGGTGATACCTATGAAAAAGATGATTGTAGTATGCTTTAGAACTTACGTGTGAGTGATGCGATTAATATTTTATAAAGATTTTAGCAGGAATGTAGTTTACCCAAAAAGTTGTTAAGGCTTAACCTGAGGAACTAGACACGACTTACTCCAATAGATTTCGTTATTTCCTTGATGCAGCTAGTAGATATTCTATGAATTTTACCATAGAATATGTGAGACTCGTGTGAGGAAAAATAACTATTTTATCACATTCATACTCCGATGTTTTTCTTTTTAAGCAATTGTATAATAAACCGTTTTTTATGTAGTACTATGTAAGATGAATCGGTCTATAAATGTAATATAAAAAAAAAATGTCGCCCATTTTGGAAAATGGTATACAATTTATTTGTAGAATAATTATCGCATCGGACGCTTTTCATACATTTTCATAATGTTTGACGTGTTTTCCACACAAAAACATGTAAATCATCTCAAAAGAAATAGGACCATTTTCTTATTATATAAGTGAAATCAAACTTTACTTCTTACATGCATTTTATTACTGAAATCGTGATGTAAATTTCAAAATTAAATTTTTATATATTCATTTAAAAAAAAAACACTGTTATCTCGGTTTCAAGAAGTCACTACCCCACTAAGCCAATGAATTTATCAACTGATACTGAGGCTGGTAAGGCTCTGACTGGAGTCATAAATTATTACATAGAGGTCGCCGACTCGGCACAGATCGTCGCTAGGCTTCGTGAAATTATATTCGTTTGGAACGGACTGTGATTTTATAGACCTCTAGATCTATGAGTCTGTTTAGAGAGGATTACTATGATAGTGATATATTATGTTGAAACTGTACATTATTTTTGACCACACATAAATCACACCTTATTCCTGAAGGGAAGACAGAGGAGGATCCTAGCTCATCATTCGGTAATGTTTTCATGTTTTAGAACATGACGCGCGCTAATTATGCCCAAACGCTGAAAAAACAATTCGTATTACAACTCGAAAAGCTGTACACCCGATTAAAATTTTAAAAATAATGCATAAATTCTTTTATATATGAAAAGTACTCCTATTTCAAGTTATTGCGTATTAATACTTGAGTCGAGTCCAGCAGGGCTCATAATGCGCCCGCATCAAAATTTAAATACATTCGAGTTTTCAGCTGACGTCACACTCTGACGTCAGCACTAAATGAGTTGCCTTGTATTTAATTATGAAGTATACTTATTTCCATGCTTAGTCAAATTGATGCCTCGTTTGTTTAAAATGTTTTTTTTTTGTTTTAAGATTTAAAAAAAAAATCTCAAATCATTTTTTTAATAAAACATAAATCACGACTTCAATAATAAGAGGTGTTTATTTGAAACAACTGATTGAAATGGCAAATATTTATTATCGCGTTATATGACAAGCTATGTGGGTCATCTGATGAAATTGACCTTCACCGCCCAGAAGCTTTTACAATAGTCATTGTTGTCGTAAGAAGGTAGTTGGAAGGTGGGGCCATATGGTAAGAGTACCATATGGCCTGACCTCCCAACAAGAACAAGAAACCACTGTACTAGTGGTAAGTCTCTCGTATGTAAAAGTCCGTTTGGGTGGGTACCACCGCAATGTCTATTTCTACCGCCAAGCAGCAGTGTGTATGCACTGTTGTGTTTCGGTTTGAAGGAAATTGCAGCCAGTGTAACTACTGGACATATTGAGACTTAACATATTATGTCTCAGGATGACGAGCGCAGTGAAATGCCACACAGTACTTTGTAACTTAAGGTGCTGGATGGTGTTGCTACTTTTTATGGGTGCTCGTATCGCTTACTATCAGACGAACGGCATGCTCGTCTCGTCATTCAATGCAAAAATGATTTTTAGAGAAAAATCCAGTGGTTTCTTGTTCTGAAATCCTGAAACCTAGCTTCGAAAAAAATAACAGACTTTTTAAATTATATGTCGGTCTTAAAGTTGATAAGTGACAAACTCAAAAATCAAATATTTCCAACACGTCAAAATTATAGTATACAATTTCTACTAAATTTTACATCTAAAAATATTTACAAATATTTTTTAACGAACAAAATCGTGCTATCTATATATAATGCATTTGATGCGCGTATTTTTGTATATCCGACACATACAATAAAAAAAAACAAAACGATATGGTTAAGACATGAAATGATTTTACACAATTGTATAAATTTATGTAAAACATTTAGGGTCCCGTGAATTTAGACATATTATTATATATATTAAATAGGTAGAAATATTTAGATATGCCCTTAGCAAATTTTATTCTGGCACAACCACATGCCTATATAACAACGCCCCATCGTAAAATCATTGGTATTTTAAATGTTCGACAAAGGATAACGTCAGAATTATGGGGATCTTGATACTAGTCTGATACTGTCTTGTTACTGGACTTATGTTTTCATTATGATGACTGATATGCTATATTTCCGATTAATAAATTAACGAATACTTACATGGTTTCTCGGCGTTTTAATTACGTAAGGCAGGAGTCATATCTTTGGTATTGCCGATAAAGTAAGTGAATAATAAATAATATATGAAAAACAAGTTATATGTAATGTATAGATAACATAGAAAACTAAATGATTGTCCTTTTATGAACAGCAAATATATGAACCAAGCCGCTGTTGTGCCTGGTTAAAAAAATAGCTAAATTTTGATACATATTTTTTTAAAGCCCATCTAAATATTCCTATAAGTCTTAAACAATTTAATTTTAAAAACTCCAATTACGTTGCCAAGCAACTTTATATTTAAACAAACATATTTCCGATCACTTGACTTAATAATGACGTCATCGCTCATGTACTACCAATCGTCGTCAACCGCTCAAAATAGTAACAAAAACAGCAAATACATATTAAATATTTCTTGTTAATCTATCTACTCTTAATAAATTTATATACATTCACAATTTTATAACATTAAGAATGAAAGAACGTGCGGATGATATGTTTCTAGTGTTAAACTGTTACAATATATAAAATTATTAACGCTACGTTACTTGTTATATACAATGGCGATGTAATGTAGGCTTGAATTGGAAATTTCCTTGTGACGTCACGTGCTTGATTCTCATAGACAACAACGGTTTATCTGATAGATTTATGTGCAGGAAATGTTCAAAATTCATGCCTCCATTAACCCTAATTACTTATTAGCAGGGTGACGGCTGTTTGATTTGCGTGAAGCTGATTAAATATTATTTGATTGCGTGGATTAGTTTTCACATGGAATATTCGTAATTAATAAATTTTCAGACATAATTGTTATTGAAGTTTTACTTAAATATTTTTATTCCTGCCGTATTCATAATATTTTTTAAGGTATTTGAAAAGTTAAAAAATGCCGCTATTAGAAAAATAAAAAAAAACTGTTTTTTTTTTACAAAGTCCAATTTAATCTTATAGTTGAATGCTAATGCGGTTGTACAGTCATTAAAAGATACTTTTTGTTTACCCAGTTTATATTCATATTAGGTATGTCACTTTGTTTGTCTAAACAGCCTTGACAGACCAAAACAGCGCCATCCCCTTTAACTAATGGACTGCGTACATTGATTATGATATAAAGACCCGGTCAATAATGACGTATTCATTATATTATATCCGCTCCGAATGTTTATATTTGTTAAAATATTTTTTATAGATTGCTTGAGTAGCTCTTTTCTGTGACCCTATAAAAGCATGTCGGAAATAAAAACGACTTCACAGAATCGTAAAAGAAATATTAAAATTGTAGTTTGCTTGTTTTTTACATAATGTAAAAGTATCTACATTTTTCTGTAATTTTTAAATTTCAAGCAAATTTAACGATGAAATACAAAAAATAAAAAAATTATTCAGTTTTGAACTTCCAAATATCTAACAACATCGGAGCGGTTCTTACAGCATCTACATCGTGATACTATGTCTAACATAATGTGATATATAAAATATTTATAAGTGCTTGAAACACTTACCAATCTTACTCCTATCACGGCCATCAATGATCTTGTAAAACTTGGGTTATCATAGTCTGGAAGATGGGTGACGTTTTGGCTTCATTCAAGAAAAGAATAAAATAAAATTTATTTACATAATTACAATTACAAATTTATTCAGTATCAGCCCGGAGTCTGGAATTTGTGCCCGATATGGCGATAGGCTCGCCCCCTATCACATCATGGGACGGAATAACGGCGAAAAGTGGGTGCACTAGTTGCGCCTCTGCCTACCCCTTCGGGGATAACAGGCGTGTGTGTGTGTGTGTTATTTACATAACATACATATTTACACACTCACGCCTTTTATCCCCGAACGGGTAGGCAGAGGCGCAACTAGTGCACCCATTTTTCGTCGTGCGTATTCCGTCCCGTGATGTGACAGGGGCGAGCCTATCGCCATATAATTTTAGACAGTTCATTAAGTCAGTCATTATGAATTTTCAATTTAAATATTATAATATACGATTGTCTTTTTATCTGTCATTCAACACACATTACTGATTAAGGTTTCTCAGTAAGACAATGTTTTTTAATGGCGGTATTAATAAATCCATCTTAAGTTTGAGTTACGTCTCAAGTAGATATAATGTATGAATAGTTCAATACATGATGTCGACTTGAGATGCAACTCAAACTTGAGATTGATTTATTAATACCGCCCTAAGACACCTAAGCGATGTTATTTTGAAGACCTAAACCAAACACAAGAACACAAAGCACTTGATATTTAATATTAATTGTGTTTATCTGTACAAGGACACGATAAATCAATTAACTGCCTGAGATTCTCCACCAAGACCACAAAACTTTGAACTTTGAAGTGCTCTCAAATGTTTTGGATATCAAACGATTCGTTTTAAAGTAATTAGTTTGGTTTTTGTCGATAAAAGGTTACTTTAATGATATTTTCTTCATCGCTTGATATGTATTTGTTTTTAGTTTTTCCAATCACACTAGAATCATACTAACTTACAATCAGTCGTTGTACATATATCGTAGTTATTTTTGGCCTTACTTCTTTTGGCGTTGTTACTCAAAATAGTAAGGCAAAACACGGTAATTTTTCAATGTGCAGCTTCTCCTAGCAAGGAGGTGTAACTTTAAATCCTTCACAATTGTAGTATAAGTATACGGCCACCATTCTCAATAATATAGTATAATATATTGTTTTCATTACACAAAGCTTCGTGAAAAAGACACTTTGAAGCAAAATTTTCATTAGAGTTGTTCCTTTTATACAAAAGGTCACTTATCTCCCAGACTATCCCTTTCATTAAGATAAGTACATAGCGTTTAATGTTACACAGGCGAAATATTCTGCGACAACGGATTACTCACAGAGGAATAAAGATAGCGATGTAATAGATATTTTTTTTTCTAAATTCTCACTTACTCTATTGGTCTGTTTTAAGCATCATTTAACGTTATGTAGACGCCGATGATTTTCTTTTCTCTATTTTCGTATCACGCAGTTTTGTTTCATCGAGAGATTCGTTTTTGTGATCTCTGAGTAACGGAGTCCTTGCGTCAGTTTTATCTTCAATCTTCTGCATGTATCTCTCGTTTCTGTAGTTATTTACTCTGACAGTGTTGTCACTGTCTACCGATTCTTGACGGCTTGAAGATTTGCTTCCGCTCTCGCTCTGCTTGTCTTCTAATTTTTCGCTGTGGAAGGCCATGTTGTCAAAACACTGAGCTGGGACGATGTTGACTGACTTCATCATTGGTAGTGCTATAGCAAGAGCAGGAGACATGTCGCGAGGACTCGGGGAGAGACGCGTGGCCACCGAAAGATCCACGCCCGGCATTAAACTTGCAACTGTTGGGTGATATAGTATGTATTAGTTTGTGAGAAATTTTAAATTGTGTTGTATATATTTAAATTTGTACTTTATTTGACATACATGCAGACAGCATGCTTATTTATCCACAATATTAAAATCAAAATAATTTTTGAACCTTCAAATTTTCTAAATTGTAAGTTATTGAACTATTTTTCATTATTAATAAGTTAATAACACTCTAATATTTAATGCTAAGACAAATACACCTATATTCCAGTTGTTCATTTTAAAAGGAATAAAAAAATAGAATTTTATAAAAACACATAGACGATTAAAAGACAAAAAGAAACAGGCAGAAGCAATAAAAGAAATAAAAAACCTATCAAAGGAAAAATAAAGGAAGACAAAAACTTAAACATCTAGAATGCAGTTCACAATAAGGACATCAAAAACAATGAGGCATTACACGGTTTAGTGGTTATTGTTAGTGATCATTTAAAATAGTGTACCGCTGTGTTGACTTGTAATGTGACTTGGTTTGTGCTTGTATTATTTGTACATTTAACTGGTGTGAAATGGTTTCCTGTAAACAAAATGAAAATGATTCTACAGATTTGCATACCAAAATCTAAACATACTATTTATAGATAATTTTAATCTTGCCCTTTCACAACCATATTTCACTTACAACTATTGATGTAAAGCGGCGAGATTAAAATATAATCAATTCTTGAAACTGAATATACTAAAACATATATTTTATTGGCTAATACGAGAGGCAAGAGCTGTAAAGATAAACAAAGAACATAAACAGGGGATTAAATCTACAACAACAACAATTCGGGATGATGCAGCGAAGCTATTTCGAGGGATATGGGAATGGGAGCCGAACCTCTGGTTGTATATCGAAGCATCGGGGACCTAATGCGACGGCTTGAAGACTTGTGCATATGTTAGTGATGATATTAGTATGTAGCATTCCTGTAAGCTAAGTCCAGTGTGTGCAGGCGATATATAAAGCCCTTTCGCAGACCCATTCGCCGCCAATATGATGATATTCTAAAGCATGTTTAAATTTTTTCTTTTGCAGTTGTTTGGTGTGGTTTGGATCATAGCCTCAAGCTCGCTACGATCGCCATCTGTGGAGGATTACATTGCGTAAGCTACTGTTAGTTCTGTGAGTACCTAGTTTTTATTATTCTATGATTATGTGAGGACGTTTTTAGCATCTCAAATGTTATTCCTTTTAGGTTCATGCTATTTCTTCCTTTGCATTGTCTTCGTCAAAACAAAAAACCAACAACATGTAGGTTTCTGCAATTATTTATCATTGTAACTAATGTCTTTGGATTAAAAACATACGGTATTCGGTCTCTTTTGTACTGTATTGCCAAACAATAGTACACAATTTTCATTGTTACGTTATTCAACGTTTGTGCTGTTTCATTCTTTTCATTATTCTGCTAAAAATGTCCTTTTTGTCCACACCTAAATTTGCTTTATTATATGCTTTGTCAGCTATTTTGTTAGTTAATACATTGTCACAGTGGTATCTGTGTGTTTTTCTAGTCGTGATAATTGCCAATTCGACCGATGATTACAAGTTAATTTGCTTACATCTACGCCGTGGTATCGTACATCCAATGTGCTCATAACTACAAGTGTTGCTACACTTTAAAGTCTCACTTTATTTTGTTTACAATTTTGTAACAATAATTTGACTTTTAATTGTAATGTTAAATTCAAATTTTATACTAAAAAATAAATTGCAAAGCTATTTGTGTATTCTAGTCTACACGGTCGTAGCTCTATTAAGAGAAAAGTTTCAACAGCTATCATTCTCTATACAATTAAATCAGGTCGAACACAACGCAATCACGACTTAGTTTCTCCAACAGTTAGTCGTAAAATATATTTAAATTACGTAAATTTAATAATTATTTGAAGAATAGCGTTAGAAAATATGTTGGTTTTATAAAATGAGACTTAAAAATGTAACCATGTTTTCTGTTTATTGTACATCAATGGTTTTATCTTCAAGGGTATCCATAAACGATTACAACTCAAAAACAACATTAGAGACAAAACTATTCTCAACAAGATTAATTTGATCGATATATTTTCATTTATCATCATCTATATTTGTATAAATATCAATCTTACCCATATTAGGTCCCATCATATCTTTAGGATGATTAGTTTTTATGGCATTCATTCTACGATTAACTACTTGTGCTCCCATGCCAGGTGCTAATGGACCGGCCGGCGCGCCAGTCACTGGTGCACCTAGAGAAACGAACAGGGATTAGTACTTATAGACTAAAGATTATTTTTTGTGGCAGTTTCAGTTTAACATATTTTTATTTACAGCATTTATTACATAACATACATACAACATTCTGAATATTTTATGTTTGTCAAATAGAAGACGTATAACGTATTTAGACAGGTGATTTTTACGCATATATTTCTTGAATAATTTGTATTTTCATCTTAAGTACCTTTCGCAATTTTTACCTTAATAACTTACTTTCTCAAGATATTATTTTATGGTTGTTTTTGTATATAATTTTTGTAAAATTATTTTATACGCAAGTAATATAGATGTAAATTATAATAGAAGTTTTATATGAATGTAAAGTATAAAGTATAAATTATTCGTCCTTGTTATTAGTCTGTAAGCCTCTCTAAAATAAATAAATAAAGATACACTTACGAAGCGGCGGCCTTGTCGGCTCAACATTGATGACTCTTCGGCGCTTCTTCGGAAGTTTCGCCCTCGCCTGCGTGTGCGAGTAGTACATGGCGAAGTTTGACACGATGACCGGCACTGGCAGAGCTATCGTTAGTACCTAGATGTGTGGTGAAACGGATCACTATTACTGGTTATTTATTTTTTAAAAGCTAATTTAATCACAAAGCTACAGTTTTGTCTTTGCTATTGCGTTTACCAAAATTCACTGAACCGGAAACTTTAATCATCTAATGTTATTAAATAACTGCTTTAACTAAATTCATTATTTAATTTCAATAACTTGAGTTTGTTCAGGTAAAAAAAGCTGTGTTCATGTACACCGTCAATTTAAATTAGTCTTATATGTGGACTTAAAATAGTCCTAGAAAATCGCAGGTATTTTCTAACAAGCCAATCATATTCTGTGAAATCATACATAATTCATGAAAAAAGTTTCTAACTACAGAGCTAGATTACATATATTAGCTATACACTCACGCCTGTTATCCCCGAAGAGGTAGGCAGAGGCGCAACTAGTGCACCCACTTTTCGCCATTATTCCGTCCCATGATGTGATAGGGGGCGAGCCTATCGCCATATCGGGCACAAATTCCAGACTCCGAGCTGATACTGAATAGAAAAACTCAATATCACTTTGCCCGACCCGGGGATCGAACCCGAGACCCCAGCTTTGCAGTCGTACTGTAATACAACTACGCCACCGAGGCAGTCTACAGAGCTAGATATTGTAGTTGATATAAGAACTACAAGAAGTGCAATATACTTACACCAGCCAAAGCGCAGAGAGCTCCTACAAACATCCCCACGTAAGTTTTCGGCGCCATGTCACCATAACCGACGGTGGTCATGGTCACCAGCGCCCACCACAGCCCCAACGGGATGCTGTTGAAGTCGTTGTGAGGATTCGTCTGTATCCTCTCCGCGTAGTACACCAGACTCGCAAATATCACTATACCAAGCACCAAGAAAAACACCAATAGCGTCAACTCCTTCGCAGACGCCCTGAACGTCTGGATTAAGATCTTCAGACCAGAGGAGTGTCTGGTAAGCTTGAATAACCTCATGATCCTAATAATGGAGAAAAACTCCAAGATATCAGCATTCTCGACGTGCGAGGCGTACTTCTGCAGGATCAGGTCGATGTAGAAACTCATCGTAGCGATGTAGTCGATGATGTTGACCGAAGACTTGACGAATTCGCACTTATTGGGGGAGGATATGAAACGAACTAGGATCTCGAGCGTGAACCACGCGTTGCACACGCATTCTATGTAAAAGAACGCGATGTGGGCGTTTGTTTGCACTTTGTCCAACGCCCAGCTCTGCGTCTGGTTCGCTGTGGTCACTGTGTAGTTTCTTATCACTGGCACTCTCATGTCCGGATGGGTTTTAAGACAGAACGATATAATAGACACGCATATGAAAAATACTGATATCACACCGATTATCTGGAAAAAGAAAAGCGAATTAGTTTTTGTGTTAAACTTCTAACATGTTAAAATTTATGGGGAGTACATATTTATCACGAAAATCCGTTATTCAGCTTATTCTAACATTCATTTTTAAAAGCGCAACATACTTGTACAGGTCAGCAGGAGTTGCACGCACCGAAGCTTTCATTCATACAAGCGTAAAAATCAATCAGTAATCAATAAAAAAATCTATGATTATAACAAGTCATGACCTTGCATTAGACATCTAGTATTCAACCCATTCAAATCTATTGAAAGCTTATATTATTTTATTTATTCTCAAAATTCTTCGTAGCTACGTAATATAACGAACATACCCTACATCTGCCTAGAATCGATAATTCCCATCGCTTTTTATCCCGCCCCCACGCAATAACATTATCGCGCCAAATAAAAGGGGAACAATCTTTTTAAAAGGTATTTTAGAGCGAGTATCTCTCACAAACAGATTCCTCGTTAACTTGTGCCTTGAGCAAACGCTGTGCGCTCATAATTGCTGCGAGGCTGCGCTTGTATTTGCTTAATTTTTTTTTCTGACGTTATATAAAAATGTATCTTTATGACCTTTGCCGTACAAAGGGTAAAGAAGTCGAGATTATGTTTATTCTTTTAATGTTAGTTGGTTTTGCGTTATTTTCTTAGTATATTGAAATAATTTTCCTTGATTATATTTGCTTTAGCTTTCTCTTATAGCGTTTTTAGACATTTTATATGTCGTTTTATGTCAAATGTGATGTTGTGAAATAGCCTATATGGTAAACCAGAACATGTGTAATCTGTGTGCCAAGTTTCATTGAAATCTATTTTGCGGTTAATGCATTGATTGTTAACAAACATTTAAATATTTCACATCGTTTCATGTAGGTCGTTTCTCTATTTTATTAGCCAATGTGTGGTTTTAAAATTTTCATTCGTAATTAGGATGTAGGTGACCTATTAACTTTATAAAAAGTAGAATTTGCCTAATTACAATAACACAACAATAATTTTAACTAAACTATACCCAGTCCTAATATTATTTTCGCCAACACCAACATAATCATGAATAATATCTAGCTGAACATTTGCGATGCTGAAATCCGACCCAATACAAAACAAACAGTAGAAATCTACACCTTTACAGGAACAAAACCTAAACTCAACGAAGGTACATTTTTAAAACAAAGACTTGGATACTTTGATTAACATAAATTTACATTCAGTCGTCCTTGTCAGTCTGTTATTGCACCGCCAACATTTGACACTTTGTAAAGAGACTCATTTCATCTCCTCTGAGAATTTCAAGTAGGCTTCCATTTCTTTGCTGGGTTTTTGATGAAAACATTTTGTTTTTCCTTTAGTGCTTGTCATATATTTCTGTGACGATTCGGTTGAGGTTTTGTATCATCTATATCGAATTAGTAAGTATTGTGAGATATTGTGGATGCATGTAAGTGTCTCTTAAAACGTATTCTACAGGAGGTACGTGCTGACATGTACTATGGATTTACTTTAATTCACTCTGAATTATAACGCCACCACATGCAATCATATAGAAATAAAATATAGGCATTAGGTCATTTATATATTTTTTATACATCAATGGATTAGGTGTTCTTTTGAGACCTTAATTGTTGGTAGATTTTGTATTTGTTTTTATTACCTTCGCAGCGTTCGAACTGTATGGTTCGTCGAAGAGTGACCACATCTGAGGTTTGAGGTGCTGCCACCACGACACCGTCCCCTTCAGATAGTCCTCTTCGAAGCCAAACTTCCTCGCCACCTCCTCATCCGTAGGCTTCTCTGTGTCCAAGTCCAGCCGGTCTAGAACTGCCAGTGTCTCTTGGGTGTCGCGATGCTGCAGAAAAATGATCCTTAATACATCTGGTTAAGGAATATTGCTTACAGCAGTTGATAGAGTAATACGAGCATTGGAAATTTCGATAAAATAGAAAACGTCTCTATACAGGATGAGTTATGCAAGTGGGTGTTAAAGGCATAATCTGAAACAATGAGGAATGGCGAAAAATGCTCCAAGGAGTCTTGGGTCTGAATTTGATGAAAACTAAAACTGCATCATTGGATTTTTGAAAAGTAAATATTCCTAGCCAAAAATCGAAGCTGTTGAGTGTGACAAAAAATAAACACATTGTATCGTTACAACATTCGATAGTGTCGCTAATAAGGATCAAATTCTGGGAAGTAACTATATACGACAAACTAAAGGAAAGAGTTCGTTTTTGAGCCTGTATGATGTTGTTCGTTTTTATGAATATTTAAGGCGATTATCATTTATCAAACGACTTGTAGTCTCGTCATTTTTCACTCTATCTCACTCATTTTCTGATTCAGTATCTATATGTAATCAACCTACGAATAAACTTCCGTGAGCCTATAAACAGCACAAACCTAATAAATAATACCATCATACACAGACCCTATACAAATTTATTCAAACATATTCATATTTTCAAGTATTGAACGAAAAATTTAATTTTCCCTCGGGAAAATTGAATAGACGTAACCGCAAAGTGAAATGGGAGCGATATGTTTCGCGCTAAGGGTATAGACATTCGATAGCACTGTATTATTTTTAATATTCGATATTTCCATTCAAAATATCGAAATACTTTACCTCGATTTTATAAAGCCGTTGATTTTAGTTGGGTGGTTATTTGCTTGAATATAATAGTTTGGTGAGTTTGCATAATTGACGTCATAACATGCGGGCAACCACTAGTTTTGTTTCCTATTATTGTTTTTTATAACTAGCTTTTGCCCACGGCTTCGCCCGCGTTAATAAGTTTTTCCGGGCTAAAAGTACATAAAAACCTTCCCGTTGAATCACTCTATGACTATGACGTTGATACAACTCTTAACAAATAATGCATTAATTTCGACCAAATTTCATTACCATAAAAACGGTTCTAGTAAGTTAATCTTAAAAGATAGACATATGCTGTTGCGGACATTTTTTTAGATAATTTCAAGAGGAATAATTCTTTCATACGTATATTTTTGATATCTTGAACCGTTTTCGCAGCGCACGCAATGGAAGCCCTCAAGGATGAATAATTTTCCCCGCTTTTTTCACATTTTCTATTATTTCTTCGCTCCTAATAGTTGCATCGTGATGTTATATAGCCTATAGCCTTCCTCGATAAATGGTCTATTCAACACAAAAAGAATTTTTCAATTCGAACCAGTAGTTCCTAAGATTAGCGCGTTCAAACAAACAAACAAACAAACAAACAAACTCTTCAGCTTTATAATATTAGTATAGATGGACATAGACAGACTTATCATGAAAGTAAGGATTATTCCAGTGTAAAAAGACAATGTTAGTGATAAAGACCTTCAACGTCGACAAAATCCATTCCACTCGTAATACTACGCTACAAACAGCTTGCAAGTTTAAAGCAAGGAAAATCACATGTGTCCCCTATGAAACAAGCGCTGTAAACAGCACAATGCAAATGTTTGCACAGTTAACCAGAGTGCTGCAACCGTTGCAGGATCATGGAATATTAAACAATATGCAAATAACATTTTATTACACAATATTCGGAGTTTTATCAGAGCCGTGCATCCTTCTAGCGGTTTGCGGTTAAGTTTTTAGATTGCTGTTCGAATTTTGAATGTTTGAATTACCGCTGACGGAGATTAGTGGGAATATTATGGGCATTGAAAACGTCAGATACGGCCATGGCTCATTGATGAACGTGGTGTTTTGTGGAGGAGTCAGCCAGTGTACATAAGCAAGTAGATGTAAATGAAAAATAAATAAATAAATAAGTCAGTATAATTGTAGTGACCGTGGAAGAACGCGAGATTTCTTCGAGTGACACTGTGTCTAGCAACAATGCACAGGCTCGAGCATCTTAATGTTCTAAATAAATCGCTTGCGCGTTGTCAGCAACATACAAATTACAACTAAAGAATACAATAAGAGTTACAAGCTATTTCCTTTGTACAGTTACCAGCATAAGTAGATGAACAAAATCAAAATTTCAAATTGCCTACATACTATTGTGTTCTTACTAATCTTTTTTTCTCTTCACAAAAATAAAATAAAAGAGATTTGCTTTACTTACTTCATACGAAGAAAAAAAAAATCAGTTTAACTTAACGCGTATATAGGCGATTTGAAATTTAGATTTTGTACAGATATTTATGCTCGTGACTGTACATCTCCGATTTTTTTATAGCATCGAATGACGAGACGAGCATGCCGTTCGCCTGATGATAAGCGATACGACCATCCATAAACAGTAGAAACACCATCCAGCCCTCGAGTTACAAACTACTGTGTGGCATTCCACTGCGCTCGTCATCCTGAGACATAAGATGTTAAGTCTCATTATGTTCAGTAGTTATACTGGGTACAATGTCCTTCAAACCGAAACACAACAGTGCATGCACACTACTGCTTGGCGGTAGAAATAGACATTGCGGTGGTACCTACCCAGACGGGCTTTAACATATGAGAGTCCTACCACCAGTATGATCGATATGGTGATGAAATGACCTGCTTGGTAAAATATGAAAAACTAGCTTTTGCCCGCGGCTCCGCCCGCGATAAAAAGTTTTTCCGGTATAAAAGTCCCGGTTTATATTTTCCCTGGATAAAAAGTAGCGTATGTGTTAATCTAGGATATGATCTATCTGTGTGCCAAATTTCATCGAAATCCGATCTGTGGTTTTTGCGTGAAAGAGGAACAAACATCCATACAATCTTACAAACTTTCGCGTTTATAATATTACTAGCTTCTGCCAGCAGCTCCGCCCGCGTTAAAAGTTTTTCCGGTATGAAAGTCCCGGTTTATATTTTACCGGGATAAAAAGTAGCCTATGTGTTAATCCAGAACATGATCTACCTGTGTGCTAAATTTCATCGAAATCCGATCAGTAGTTTTTGCGTGAAAGAGGAACAAACATCCATACATCCAAACATCCAAAAATCCATACATTCTTACAAACTTTCGCGTTTATAATATTAGTAGGAGTAGGATGGGCGTTTAATTTTGAGAAAATGTACTAGCACCAAATTGGGTGATGTACTTGACTGCCTCGTTAGCGTAGTTGTATTGCGTCCGCGCTACAATTATGAATTTCGCTATACGGTTCGAATTCTGAGTCGGGAATACCACTTGGTATTGAGTTTCTCTTCTCTATATCAGCAAGGAATATAAAATATTTGCCTGATATCGCGATAGGCTCTCCGTATCACATCATGGGACGAAACATACATGGCGAGAAGTGGGTGCACTATTTTCAGCTCTGCCTCGGGGATAAAAGGTGTGAGTGTGTGCCTGTGCAACAAAGTACCTACTTATGATCATGCCCAGTACAGCTACTTTGTTTAGCATATTGTGAATCTTCCAATAAAAAATTTAAAATTACTGTCAAAGAACGACTTTACAAAAAAGGTTATTACACTATAGGAGATTATTTGGAAGATACAAATGCTTGGGATTAGGTTGTACGCATTCACACATGTTCCATAATGTGAATTTATATTGTTAAATGCAATTTGTATTACATGTATTTAAAAAAAAATCAAGATGACAAAAAATAACCACGCTTAGTTTCTTGGTGCTTCTTCTCAGTGGGCTTTTCCGAAGCACTGGTAGAATCTTATAGTTAAAAAAACATTGTTAAAAATGACATGTATAAGTGCCCCTAGGGGCCTAATTACATAATAAATGATTTGAGTTTGAGTCCGAAAAATTGCCATGTCTAATACCCAGCAGTATTGTTACAGCCTTGTGCCTTAAATTGAGATACAAATATTAAAACTTTTTTGAAATCCAATAACTCCTCTCGTATAAATTTCTTTTACCAGAAAATACGTTCTTGTTCCGTGTGGCATAAACTCTTCACGTATAATTTTATTTATTTGTTTCGTATTTCATGGGTATAAGGACTATTATGTTGGAGTGCTTTTGTCGATGTCAATTGACTATAAGAGCACTTACACCAGAGTGATTGTGATTTATACGTTTTTCTATTTGGTAATCTATTGTTTATTTAGTTTCCTATAGCGTTTCGTTTAAACAATTATTTCTACACACACACACACACACACACACACACACACACACACACACACACACACACACACACACGCACGCACACACTCACGCCTTTTTATCCTCGAAGGGGTAGACAGAGGCGCAACTAAGTGCACCCACTTTTCACCTTGCGTATTCTGTGCTATGATGTGATGGGGGCGAGCCTATTGCCATATTGGGCACAAAATCCAGACTCCAGGCGGATACTGCATTCTAGAAAAATCCAATATCACTTTGCCCACAGCCGGACCCCGCGATCGAACCCGAGACTCCAGGATTGCAGTCGTACCGTAATACAACTACGCCACCGAGGCAGTCATTGTTTCTTTTTGCCAGTCTCGTCAAGTGCTAATGTTTCAATACTTTTAAAAATTACGCGCATCTCGTCGAATAAGAAAAAAATTATCAAGTATATCCACTCTAGTTAGAAAAATAGTCCAAATAACAAAAGTTATTTTTAGAAATATTTGCGACTCAAATAAAACTAATATTTTCATAATCTAAGATCAAAATAAAAATAGTTTTTGGATTTTATCGCGACTTTATTAATTAATTTATACTCGCGACGTTGACACGATAATATCTGAAAAGTAATCGTATAACAATGTGTAACATTCGTGGTAACCATAAGAAATGATAACATAATCTGGGATTTTCGAAACGAGAAAATTACATAATTATCCAGAAATTACGAACCGTCTTTCAGTATCTGGAATTCAAACATCCAGCCGGCTTTAATAACTAGATTTGAATCTAAACCCAAATTAGGATATCGTTTAATTACACGAAAGTAATCATCAAAGGGCGTGGAAACTGAGCTTAGAGTAACCTAACTCGATTCCTAAACGAGAAGGATACTACGTAAAGTTCGTCGAAGGCTATTATGTTATCTATCCGAGCTTCGGTAAGTTTCTAAACTTTTCTCGAATAGTAGTTTACTTCTAGCGGTTAGGTTACACTGTTACTTGTAGCTTTTTATTGGATTCTGAAGTTTTATTCTCGTCTATTAATTTGGATAACGTATATGTTTAAGTAGCTGTGGTGTTTTTATACCAGCTTTTATTCTTTGAAAATTGTTGATGCTAACACCGAAACTAGTAGACTAATTATTATTTATTACTAAAGTTAGCGTTCTAAAACTCAAAGGCCTTCAGGTAGGGTTCAAATTTTGTAATAAATTTATATACATAGCATCACGCTTTTTTGCATTTTCGGCAAAGGTCTAACTCACCCACGGTTCGCAAGTTCGCAAGCTATACTACTACCGAACACATTTTTAGACTCCGGGCTGATACTGAGAAGAAAGAAAAACCCAATATAATTTTGCCGGACCCGGGATTTGAATCCGAGACCTCGGCGCGATAGTCGTACTATCCACGCAACATGACTACGTACCTAGGCACTCTAAATGTAATGGATTTCATTTCGGCTATTGTATAATTAGAAACTCTCTGCCTCGGTGGCGTAGTTGTATTGCGTATGCGTTACGAGTACGATTTGCGCGCTGTGGTCCTGGGTTCGAATCCCGGGTCGAGCCAAAACATATTGTGACTGGGTTTTTCCATCTTTAAAATTACTCAGTCGCAGCCTGGAGTCAGGAAGTTGGCGGTGTGATACCCCCGTGCCTCGGAAAGCCCGTAAAGCCGTTGGTCCTGCGCCTGATCTCTCTCCGGTCATGTCGGATTGCCGTCTCATCGGACTATGAGAGTGAAGGAATAGCGAGTGCACCTGTGTATTGCGCACACGCTTGTGCACTATAATATCTCCTGCGTACCTGGCTGATCTGCGTCGAGATTGGCCGCCGTGGCTGAAACTGGCTAGGAGGATTTCATTCAATTAGAAACTCGCCATAATTCTGACAAGCCGTGTTTCGGACTGTGGGTCAGTAAAGACTAACGTAATTCTAACGAACATTGACAGATGTCTCTTGATGGTTAATTTTTACATTTGAAGTACTGCTCTTAACGCCGGTAGACAAACTATCATGATTAGAAACTTACTGATGGCAGGACTCTCATATACGTGGGGCTACCCGGGTAGGTACCACCGCAATGTCTTTTTCTACCGCCAAGCAGCAGTGTGCATGCACTGTTGTGTTTCGGTTTGAAGGACCGAATACTGCAGTCAAGTATGGAATCCTTGTTACCAAATCCACATTAACAGGCTTGAAAAAATACAAAGATCTTTCACAAGATTTCTGGTCTACAAAGCCAAATTTAACAATGATACCAACATTTACCAACGTTCTCACTATGTTGCCAGATTGAAACACTTCAAGATGAATTCGCTGCAGGAGAGAAGGTTGTATCTGGACGTGTCTTTTCTTCACAAAATTGTAAATGGTGCTGTATCGGAACCCTCACTTCTAGGGGAACTAAATTTTAATATCCCAAAACTCACCGGTACACCTTGCCGCATCAATAGGGCTACATTCCTTGTGTGTCGGTACAGATCTAATGTAGGGAAGTTTGCACCGCTCAACAGAATCCAAAGATCGTACAATGACATCCAGAGCTCACTTTCTGCGGATGTATTCTCGGATTCGATTCTCACATTGAGACAAAAAATGCTGCAATTATGATCGACGACTTCCACTTGTGGGTTTATTTTATGCATGGTATCGTTGTCTTTGTGTTTATATAAATTTCAATAGACATTTATTATTTGTAGATTATTTTTTTATTATTATTGTTGTTAGTTGTATTAATTTTTAATTATTTTCTTATAAATTTAATGATAAATGTTTAATTAATGATTTACGAATGCTGTTTCACACCTGTAATTGGTGAGTAGACTAGTCTATTGTATTGTAACAAGATGATTTTATGTAAAAAGTTTTAGTCTATTAACTGTTGGTGTGCCATTTAATAAATAAATAAATAAATAAGGACATTCTGATCAGTGTAATTACTGGGCATTATGAGACTTAACATCTTATGTTTCACGGTGACGAGCGCAGTGGATTGCCACGCAGTACTTTGTGATTCAAATCATGTGTGACGTTGCTACTGTTTATGGGCGGGTCTATCGCTTACCACCAGGCGAACAACATGCTCGTCTTGTCATTTAACTGCAATAATATAAAAATCGACTCCTTTATTCCATACCTCTGCAAACACCGAAGTAACCCCTAAACATTTCATCAACGAAAAAACAAAGCACCCAAGATACATTACAGCCGTAATTAGTTGTTAACTCGCGTCGATCTATCGAAGTGCGGTTCGAAGGACCAACATTAAGGAAAGAAAAGCAATTCCCGTTCGCCAACTTGGCAACACACGTTGCGCAACAACTTTGCTCATTTGACGGGATTTCAGACATGTCCGATTTTTATGACGGCAACGTGGTACGTCGATCCTTTATTAAATTCCCGCAGTATGTCTCCTTGTCCGCCATTTTTGTTGTAGTCGGCTAGTTGACTAGCTTTTGCGAGATTATGGTAGTTTATTGGGCTGTTGGTATTGTGTCGTAGTTTTTTATAAGAATTGGCGTGTTTTTTCATGTACGAGTACAATGTCTTTGGAACTAAGTGAAATATGCCTAAAAATCTAGTAAATCTAGTATGCCTCACAAAATAATAAATATTTTTCGAATTGCCCACTTTGCTATTTTTAGAAACTCGCTTTCTGCCTTCAAATTTCCCTTTAGTATAATTCGCGGGACAGTATTCTGGATATAAATTAACAATCGTAAAGTCCTATAGAGGCGATTATACCAAAATTAACATCAATATCGACCGCGTTGACAGTAAATTTTGCATTCAGAGACTATCCCGCCCTCACACCCGCCACTACAACTCCTGTAAGCCAGGATCGGTATGCAAATAACATCCGGGGCTGTATACTACATGGACCTTGTAGAGACTAGACGGAATTTCCGTGCTTTCCGGCGTTTTTGCCATGCCTATTATTGGAATCAAACTTGACAGCTCATATGGTAGAACCCTTTAATTTAAATTTTATCCGTGGTGCTTTACAACTGGCATTTCTAGTTGTAAACATCCCTTACTATACTTGAGGTTAAAATGCCTCTTTAGTTCATTACTTTGTCGCCCGCTTTGCTACGGAGGGAAGTGGACAATTGATATTTCCAACTCCTCCCTATCTTTCTACTTGATTAATTTCGTTGCGGGATTAAGACAGACTAGTGTTCCCTGAGACTCGCCGAGCTTCACCGCTTGGTGTCATAAATTTTGCATTCGTAGGAAATCACAATATAACATAGCTATACCACTGCCTCTGGAAATTATAAATGTACAGTATTGTTACCTGCGTATATGTCATCCAGCAGCACGGCTCCACCTGGTTCGCGTCCAACCCCCAGAATTCCAGCTCCTCCTCGAACAACGGGCCACACACGTCGGTCGGGTAGTGGAGTTTGCCCGTCCTGCACAAAGGATATTATATTTTGATGTTCTGTCTATGGTCAGCAGAACACGATGGTTGAAAGGCGATATTTTTTACGATGTTACGTCATACATATTTGTAACTAGATGATGCTCGCGGCCCGCGTGAAAAAGTTTTTCCGAGATAAAAATATTTTCCCGGGACAAAAAGTAGCTTATAGCACTCAGGAGTAATGTAACTTCCTATTAATGAAAGAATTTTCAAAATCGGTTCAGTAGTTCCTGAGATTAGCGTTCAACCAACCAAACAAACTCTTCGACTTTATAATATTATATTAGTAGAGATGAGCAAATTTTCTGTGGTTGTTAAAATTTGTTTAAATTTTTGCATAAACTTATCCCAGATAAAGTGGATTTAAGGCTACTGTTTGGCTACAATAGAGAATGAGTCTCAGCGCTATAGATCAGCTAAGGTTCTACTGTATATAGCTGCATAACGTTTTTTGTTGTTGAAGCGACATAATTTGTACTGCTAGCGTTTCTAAAACTATATTTTGTTCTATCAGTATAAAATCTTCTTTCCTCTTAACAAAAACGTCTAAAAATGATTAATGTTCTGCTACTTTCCAGTCGAATACTGCTACTTAATTATGCTTGTTATGTTTACTGATTTTGTGTACTGTTGCTAAGCAAAGGAGAAATTATGAGAATCAACATTCGCTCTTTTGTTTGCTACTATTTTAAATATTAACTTTAAGTAAATCCCGTAAACCAAACTACCTCAAACTAAAATGTCGTGAAGCGTCACTTCACCCCTAATCACTCCACACCCGCAAACCCCTATTGACAAATTCAAGCAAGCTAATCAATCAAACGTTATTTAACGTCTTGGCCTCGTCTGTGTCCACTTATCGGTGGAATTAATTCGACCCGCTGTATACGACCGCTATCGATCGTACAGAGTGGTGTTAATTAGCCGCGAGCGCTTTTTCAGTTGGAAGGAAATTGAGGTAAATTGCGCTTTTAAATTTATTACGTCGGATTCTTATACTATATTTGTCTTCGGTTTCGGTAAAGGTTGTTTTTGCTACGTACATGTGCCTATATAGGTCCGGACCCCCCCATAACTTACAATAAACCATGTCACGCCACTGACCGCTGAAATTTTGGAATCTGAACCCCCCCCCCCCTTAGCTTCTAATATACGGTGTCATGCAAGGCAAGAACCCACGCCACTAAAATTTTTATATCGTAGGACCCCTCCCATGTGAAAGCTATAGATACGCCCATAACTACGTAGGTGTCCCGACTGTAGTCTATTTGGCAAGCAATGTGCAGGTGCAAAGTTGAGTTCTAACAACAGTTTGTAGTAATAAATGTCTAGGGTTGCTGCTGTGGTGGAGTATCGCTGACCATAAAACGAGCAACTTAAAATTGCTGTTAGATTCTTTTGCAAATTCAATGAACATCCAACTTGAACTGGTCATAAACAAAGAAAAATCTACGAACAACCTCCGTAGTGCAGCAAGCGGTACGCCCATTGTGATTGAAGAAGCAGTGAGATTCACCCCGTTCTGAGAAAAGTTTGGGTATCATGGGATTTCAGTTCTCTCGTTGATTATAATACTATCGAGGAAGACTTGTAGGTACTTGATGCCATAGTTCTATTTCTTTTTATGTCTAAGCATCGGGAATAATCTTTACGTAGTTGGGGATTCTTATTGAGGATACTTAGTCGTATGAATTATTAATGTTTAATCATAAAAGCTTAGTCGGTCTAGCTATTCAAAGTCTCCCTTAATTAGACGAGCGTTGCGTGGGTTTGAACCGCTTTTATTATCCATAAGTACATGTACATCGTTTAACATAGTTCGCTTGCCTGTTCCATTACGGTTTCATTTAATTGCCTAAAAATACATGTACTTTGCATGACCTGCCATCTATACATTTTAATACAAGCGAGTTTCATAAGTTTCAAGAATTTTTATTTGACAGTTTAGATAGTGCTCATTTTATAAACATTTATTTGGGAGCATAAACTACAGTGTGACTTTTGAATTCGGTCGGCTCATACATTTGACGTATAGCATTTACTCAGTTGTGGTACAGGTCCATATCTATATTCAAAATATGTGAAAATTAACAGTGACTTAAAATAAACTTCTAGTACATTAAAGAGACTTTATGCTGTTACGTCATAAATGAGGATCATAACACCACGGCGATTATATTTATAAAGAGGGTTGACAGCGAGCTGGATGTCTGTTAATATGTGTCAAAGCGTACGCTAGTGTCTCGTAGGGTTAGGAGTGGGAAGATTAATGAATACAGGCTTTAATGCTGTAACAATAGCGACTAAATTAAAATTTGTTTGCTCATCTTTTGAAGACTTAATTTGGCTTTTAAATATTAGATTTAGTTTGGCTTTAATTATGTTATTTAATTTAACATGTTTATTTTTGGCTTCTCTCCGCTTGAAAGTTTTCCCCCTACATAAATACCGCTGTATACTATTTTGGAATAAAGGTGCTCTATATATTAGCCCGGGACATGGTTTAACTGTGTGAGAAATTTAATACAAATCCATTCAGTAGTTTCCACAATTACTTTTAAAGAATATCCAAACAATTTCACCTACTTTCGCGCGTATTACATTAGTAAAACTCCTGGACAAGCTAAATGGATATCATTATATTTTTCAAAAGAATATTTCTCTCCAATCTGTCATATTTCATTCCTTTCAGCTCTGTGTCTTTAATTACAAGACAAGATCTTTTATCTTCCCAATTAAATGAGGGCTTGATAAATAGCCCACAATTTTTATCCTTTGTTTTTAGGTGACTTGTAAGGCAAGTGTCTCCTTTCTGTTTTATATCGTATTGTTAGAATCTATCAAAAAAGGGAAAAATTATAAATAAAAATAACATTGCAACCTTACTTCATAATATGTACCTCAGATTAAGTTAACTACAAACTTGAAAATCGATATTGAACATTTTAAGATACACGTATAATCGCAATTTAGTACACAACATTGGTACGAGATAGACATTCGTGATTTGGATGAATTATCACACTGTTCTAATTGATCTGATCCATTCACAAATATCTACAGCATTAATAACCCCATTACTACTTCTAGGCATTATATAAGGTATTGATAGTAGTACTGTAGAGTTCAAAATGTTTAATGACACAATCGCATATGAAACAAAAATAAAAGCTATTAATAAAGCAAAAATTTAAACAGCTGACACAGGACGCCCTGTCCTAACTGCACAGGTATATTAAGACCCCTGTTATTCGACCTTTGCGGTTTTAGACCTTACCATCCTCGGACCCTGACCGCAGCGAGGGCTTGTTTTAATATATGATACGGCTTTGGGAATAAATTCTTAGGGTCAGGGAATTTTGAAACCCTTTCTATGGATAGGGATTTCAGGTATTTCAGTTGAAGTTTCATGTCTTAGAAAGTAATTTGTTTTTCTAAAAGATGTAAATTAGGCAGGTGTTTAAGAAGATTCGACGAAATTAAAGTGTCAATTAGTAGTTACAAATCTTGACTTGGCCTTTGTTCGGGAAGATATTAATTATGGAGAAAGTCTTGAAACACAGGCAAATTGTTTAAATCTGTGTGATTTTTGTTTGATTCTTTACTAAATTTGAACAAATGGATATATATTTTATAACGAATGTGTTTATCAATGATATATCTATACTAATATTATAGAGAGGAAAGATTTGATTGTTTGTTTGTATGCATTGAATAGGCTCCAAAACTACCGCACCGCCTTAAAAAATTCTTTCACCTATATAAAGTTATATTATCAGCGAGTAACATAGGCTACTTTTTATCCCGGGGAAATATAAAGCGGAATTTTTGTCCCGGGAAAACCCATTCACGCGGCCGGAGCTGCGAGAAGAAGTCTATATTTTGATAAAGATCGATAAAATGCTACTCAAACGCGCAATCTGAAGACTCAAAAGCGCCGAGCTGGATCGATTTCGCTATGCGTAAGTGACTAATATCGGGTTCTCTTTTTTCTTCGTAGTGGTTGAAATACGTCAACTCTCACACGAGGCAAGTCAATGTTAATATAATATATATGTGTGCGTACGGAACACTGTTTTTTTGGATTCGTTAGGGTATGATTTATCTTTTCTTTTCAAATTCAAATTCATCAAAAAAAAATTTGATCAGTATATGGTTGCTGGGATGTCGTACCTGTAGTAGTTGAGGACTTGCGCGAAGACGCCCGGGTGCCGATCGAAGAAGTACTCGTTGAGCACCGGGTCGTAGTTGGCGAGCGCCTCCGTCAGCCGCGACAGCCTCGTCGCCGGGATCTTCTTCAGGGTCGCCTTATACGTCTCATGGCGGATCCCACCCACGTTCAGTACCACGCGGTTTTCCGCGTCCATGTTTAGTAAATTCATTTCTGTTGGCAATTGTAATCTATTATCTTTTTATAAATGAGTTTAGTTAACTTCGAGTAGGTTCATTTCTGTTGACAATTTGAATTTAGTATGTAAGTACTTATTTTTCTCTTTAGTGAAGTAACATTATTACAGAACATTAGGCTAGGTGTCCTCGAAAGAAACGTAAGACTTAATTTGACTCAATCAGAGCACAATCAACGAAACACTCATGAGCTTAAATATCGGAAGACAGATGTAATAACACAAAAGAAGATACATCTTGCAGAGCAAAAATAAAGGTTCTAGGAGGTTTTTTTTAATTGTACAGTTACCAGCATAAGTACCTGAACAAATTCAAAATTCCAAATTGCCTACATAATATTTTTGTATTCTTACTAATCTTTTTTTTTCTCTTGACAAAAATAAAATAAAACAGATTTGCTTTACTTTATATGAAGAATTTTTTTTTCAGTTTAACCTAACGCGTATATAGGCGATTTGAAATTTTTATTTTGTACAGATATTTATGCTGCTGACTGTACGTCTATTCCTAGATTATACAGATGTATTAAGCATAAAAAAAAAACAAAAAAAAACAGTTGAACTTACTTGCAACCGCCCGTCTCCCGTCTCAGAAAAGAACGCAGGGCTGAACTACGGCGACCGGCTCTGTCCCCTGCGCGACATCACTTCTATGTACTCGTCTTCAAGTTCGCCGATCAGCCCGCCCGCGGACATCTCTGATGATGGACTCAATCCTGGTGAAGAAGGGGAATACGTGAGATTAATTATATTAGATGAGGCAGGGTAAAATCGGTTCAGTGAGGAGGTCTTGATTCTAAAACGAAAGAATTAAAGGAACGGTAAAAATATTTCGCGCAAAAAAGAATAATGCAAAATATCATCCTCTCCTACTAATATTATAAACGCGAAAGTTTGTAAGAATGTATGGATGTATGGATGTTTGTTCCCCTTTCACGCAAAAACTGTTGAACGGATTTCGATGAAATTTGGCACACGGGTAGATCATGTCCTGGATTAACACATAGGCTACTTTTTATCACGGGAAAATATAAACCGGTACTTTTATCCCGGAAAAACTTTTTAATGCGGGCGGAGCCGCGGGCAAAAGCTAGTTAATTATATACAAAAGGATAATATTACTATCTAGAAGAGTTAATTAGCGCCATAATGGTATCCGTTTTTGATTTAGACAACTTGTAACTCGGCGCTGATTAATGTACTCGTCAGTTAGTGACGTCACTTTACTGGACAGTACCTACAGCTTACTCTCAAGCTAGCGACATGCTCGATATTGACTTGAACAAAAAGGTACATGCTCCAACTTAGTTTGTTTCAGTCTATAGGCTACTAATAATCTTTAATTCAACAAACTGAACTTCCTTTATTCAATTTGTCATAACTTCAGTTATACATCCTAAAATGTAAACATACCGATTACCATTTACGCGTATACAACGGCATTCGGTTTTATTATGACATAAAATTAGTACAAAACCTACTTAACTCTAAGTGGCATGCAAAACGCTTAACGCGGGCGAAATAAAAACTCACTCAGCTATGACAATGGAGGTTTAATTAAAACACTTTGAAACTTTCAGCAGCAGAAAGCCCACTCCGAAATATATCGTGTCTCGGTAAATGGGTCAGTATTTAGAGCGAATATTGAATGATATTTGGATATCTTTAGCGGAGGCCTATGTGCAATGGACTTCTTGGGCTGATATTGATGATTGAACGATTCCATGATAACAGATTAGTTACGAAAACTAAATGACAGCAGAAATGATGCCAGCGTTTGTATTAAAAAAAGTATTAGAGAGCGTACGTCTTATTCCGTCTACAGCGCAAGCGATAAACCCCATAGTATTCATATAAATAAAAGGATTACATCATTTGGAACGGATAAGGGCACTTGAATTATAAAAAAATACACTTGTTAGTGGGAATAATTCATTATTCTAAAAACTACTTTTTATATAATTCAGATATTCCTGTGTCTTGTGTATTTTGTCTATCAAGTGCCAGCACCGTTTACATCAAATTGAAAACCAAAAAAATCCAGTATTCCTAAAAATACACTAGAAATCCACCGAACGTCGACCTCAAATTGAGACCCAAAGCGGAAATGGTGCTTTCCCGTTCCGGTTACTTTTGAGCTGGCCCAAACAAGCTAGAATACTAATAAAAACCTGAAACCGCTCTCGGGTTAGTTACTTAAGCCCTTACCGACTGAAGTGACTTAAGGGCTTTCGTATCCGATGACGCTGTTGTAAAACAGTTGGTGTTATGTGCCCTCAGCATGAATAACTAAGAATTGCGAAAAGTAAGATCGAGTACGTTACAGTTCAACTATTTCTCTATAATCATTTGATAATACTATACGAAAAAAAAAACGATTCGTACTACCAATTCAGATACATTTAGATTTTACTGATACCATGGTTCCACGATTTACGAAGTTGACACACGTCTAAATTTCATGCTGCCTAATTTTAATATCAATACGTTTAAGAGGTGCTGCTTAAATTTGCATAAGGAAAATGAAACAATACCGTAAATTAACGTTTACTACAACGCAAAACCCGCTTTTGACAGGTTTGTCTCGAAATGCTTAAGGTAGGTCTATGTTGAGGAGTGGACTCAATGTGACTTATGATGATAACACAAATATCGTGTTAAGGGCGCGGAAACTAATTGGAGTCTCTGTTTTGCCTGCTCGATGGTTCTTTCACAAGATCACACTGGACATTGCTATGAAAAATAAAATAAATCTAGGACATGGTTTCTCTATATGCTATTAAAATCTATTTAGCGGTTTGCACATACTTATTACTGACATGGAAACATCTTTACAAATTTTCGCATTTATAAGTATTTTATAGATAGTTATAACCGGAATGATACATTTTACAGTCCAAAACTGTAGACAAAAACTTGAGAGGTGTCAAGGGACACCCGGATGGAACGAAGTGGTTTTCGATTAATTAGTGAAGATATTGTAATAAAATTTTATTTCTTTTAAGTTATAATAATAATTGTATATTTCATTAAAACGTTACCACATCAATGAAAACATTTACTTCTACCTACACAATAGATATGTCATCAAATCACGATCATCACCTAAGCAAGCATTGACATTAAAATTAACATACAACTAACGAAAAAAAAAAACTACTCTAAAAAGCATTTAAATCTTAGAGTATGTATACGTAGTTATACTTACTCTAAGATTTAAATTGTCTTTTTTTATTTAAATTTCGAATGTCACTTTTACGGCCAGTTCTTTATTGTTACTGGCTGGTTTCACAGGGCAAGTATAAAAGTGTCGTGACAACTTTTCGTAAGAATTTTTTACGTCTAGCTCCCTTTCACAACGCGCGATAAGGAACTTCGTTTCAAAAATATGTCTACGTATATCTCTTTAATTATATTCAAGAATGGATCGTAAGCTGAGGCACAACTAGCTTACCAACTTTTCGCCAAGTATTCCTATAATGTGATATGGGGTGACCTTATCGTTATGTAAGAAAGAAAGAAAGAAAAACATTTATTGGCAACAAATTGGGTGGTGACAGTTTAATACTGCCCGACACGGGTTCGAACTCGAGACCTCAGAACGGTAGTTTTACTACAAATGTAATAATACTAGTCACCGAGGCAGATTTAGGAGCAAACAATTTGTGTTGTAAAAGGCTAAATTAATTTAAGCTGAGATGAGTAGGTAGACCTTATATTTTTAGTGGAGTCATCTCCAGACATATTATTTATACCATAAAATACCAGGCATGTCTTTTTGGTATATTTCTATCACTTACATGATATTTTCATCATGTAAGTGCCTTATAAAAATTTCATCCGAAAGTAAACATCTGCGGCATCATTTTTCTAACAAGTAGAAAAAGTGCCAAATAATAGGCCCGAGACTTGATTAAGTAAGTTTTCGAGGTCCTGCGAACGCTTGATTAGATTCCGATAGGGTTAACACTTTAATTATAACTTGTTTAATGGTTTGCGAGAGTTCGCTGATGGCTTTCAGTTAGAATCATTAATTTGATTGATTTGGTTTGGATTTTTGGGTGGTTCAGTTTCTTAAGTGATTAGGTTTGTTATGATTTATTCGGAATCTGTGTTTGGAATAAACTTTTTATAGCTATGTCACTATAAAGGAAAACATCACGAAGTAACACCTAAATCACACCTAATGTCCAAGTCTGGAAAGTCTTAAATTTTAACATAGACATCATCGTCATAATTAGCTCATCAATTTCAAAAACGAACACAAATACAAAAAATACGGACATACAAAAACAAATATAAGAGGCCAGAATTATTAACCATGAGAAGCGCTTACAGACTCTCCACTAACCATGAGTTTCTTGTTCGTCCTTTAGATCACATAAAAAGGCCCAGCGGCCACTAGACGTCCATCAATCAATGCCAGGTCTCGTGGAAATATGCCCAGTACCTGTTGCGTGCGTTGTCTCTAATGAATTTATCGTTTATTCGTTTGGTTTATTCAAGAGGACTTACTAACTTAGATAATGTTCAACATTTATTTATCTATTTTTTTATGGTCTGTATTTTTAGTTAGCTCATAGCGTGTTTGTCACTGACCTACGATAGGCATTTGTTTCGATTTGAAGGTCATTGTAGGCCATATTATTATTAAACTGCCTCGACGGCGGGGCGTAGTTGTATTACGGTACGACTGAATGCTGAGGTCTCAGGTTCCATTCCCTGGTTGGGCATAGTGATATTGGATTTCTCTATTCAGTATCTTTGGAAATAATCGCTCTCTTTAACGGTGACGGACAAAAATCGTGAGGAAACCTGATAGGGGCCGTCCATGAATCACGGGGTGGTGCTTTGGAAATATCACAAGAGAGGGGGGGGGGGGATTGTAGGTGTATTTATTATTTCGCGCGCGATTCAAATTAAATTAGGTATACTTAAACCTGTATTTGAAGATAATACTAATGTATTATCTTCAAATACAGGTTTTGATAAATGTTTAAGATACTTTGCATACATATCACTAGGGGAAGGGAGGGGGTTACTAAAACATCACGTGATTAATGGATTTGGGAAGTTTTCTTTAAGAATTTAGATGGTATGTGTAGTCTGCCAACCTCTTAGTTTTAGAGGAGGCCCGTGCTTAGCAGTGGGCAGTATATAATACAGGGCTGGTATGGTATAAGCCCGGAGTCTGGAATTTGTGTCTGATACGATGATGAGCTCACACTCTATTCCATCATGGGACTAAATAATGGCGAAAAGTGGAAGCTCTATTTACGCCTCTGTCTACCCCTTGGCCTTCGGGGATAAAAGGCGTGTGTGTGTACTATTATTGGCCCTTTTAAAAACAATAGTCTTGTATTTAGAAACGTGTAGGGCAGTGAAATAAAAAGTTCTGCCCCCCCCCCCCCCCCTAGAATGTGGCAGAGCAACACAAACGTCCATGTCGTCTGATTGTGATTGGTTGAGAGCGTAACGCCTGAGTCACGTGTCTGTCTGTTGACTAATCACAATGAAACGACACGGACAGTCGTGTCGTGTTTTATTTCATTTTCTAAGGGGGCTGGGTATTATTGCTACTATTTATAGGAAGTTGTGTTGCCTACGACTTAGATGAGCGGCTTCTCTTCGCGTCATTCAATGTGATAAAAACATAGGTAAGTAGTATGAGTACCAGCAATAGCCTACCATAAAGTGACTTTTTTTTGTTTATGATATAAGGGATAAACGAGCATAGGGTTCACCTGATGGTAAGTGATATTGGTAGTGATAAGTGACCTATTTTCTATTACATGACATAAATAAGTAGTATGAGTACTATTGTTGGCTCCTACCATGAAGTGACTTTTTTTGTTTATGATATAGGGGACATACAAGCATACGGTTCACCTGATGGAAAGTGATATTGATACTGATAAGTGACCTATTTTCAATTAAATCATAAAATCGGTGAATATTTTCCAAACAATACCAGATATGAAAACAAAACATCAATATTTTTCGACGATATTTTCGTCCTGTAATCGGCCGGTGAAAAGCCTCCATTTGAATGATTAACGATCGAGCTACAATTATATGAACGACCTAACCTTTTGAATGGCCAAACGATCAATATTTGTCAATGTAAATCTAAAGGCTAGGAGTTTGGAAATCGGTATTGAGTTAATGATTGTGAAGGTTTAGAACGATTATCTGGAAATTAGTCCTTTACTTTTACATTAGACAGGTTTATAGTTTGATTAATGGTAGTGTCGTTGTAATTTTTGTTTCTTATGTAGAAGCCGGCTCGACCGGGGTCCAACCAAGGTCTACTAACGTAAAGAGAGACCTCTCTATGTTTTTTTAAGTAAGTGAAATTTTCGATTTCCGAAGGACTTTATGAGTAGGAATTGAAGTTTTGGTTGACAATAAAGGAATAAGAATTTTATAGGATAGTAAATGTACCGCAAAATACAAAAAGCAATACACATTTTCAAAATAAGTAGAAGGTTCTAGAACTACCTCAACGCAAAAGCCTTTGTAATTACAGAATGCTGCTATTTAACTTAACGACAATCGTATTACGAATTAAAAAACTTTTCGCTTAATTACATTAGGATTCCGTTAGATATTTTGTGTTCACAAAATTCAACGGCAATTTAGCGTTCCAGATAATGATACTTCTTTGTTTTCTCTGAGAAAGTGAATTACCGCTACCGTACAAGCTTACAGTGTGGTAAGGCTGGGGTCACCAGCTTTAAGCCAGATGTATATAAGCAATATTCAGACTCGCTCGGTGGCGTAGTTGTATTTTATAAGCTTCCGGCACAAGTAAAGTTTGCTGCAAAATGTTCGTGCCAATCTTGTGTGATGCCAGACGTGTATAAGTGTTAGTGATAGGAATATGGAACAGTATCTTCGTTATGTGTTTTTCTACGTTTTTTCTTTTGATTAATAAAATTTATCTTATCTTATTAGTATTCTCACCGAATGACATACTGCACGGCAATGCGATGGGCGCGCCGCTCGCCGTGCGCGGCCCACGGCATTGCCAGCAGTGTCAAGTGAGATTCCTCGTTAAACTTTCTATTTTTTGGGAAAATTTTGTCTTACTCATTTTCCCAATTGGATAACATAAACAGACTTAAAGATCGACACCTCAACATACTATCACCTATCGGTTAGGGTTTTCTTTACATACTGCAAAGACTACAGGCCCTTCACCGGCATACTATCCAAAACCTCGTGGTGCCCGTATTTGTACTATAAAGGTCGGCACTAAGTTCCACTGGCGAAATGCTAAGTTGGGCACCACGACCGACGCTGGTATTAATACCATAACTAAACATAAAGAGGAATTGATTGAAGTATAATATGATTGTGGCTATGTATATAAACACTTCAATAATATTACATTATTTATTTTGGAATATGTTATGTACGTACTTAATGAAATTTTAAGTATTAGTCTGTCTGAAAATATGAAATTTTGGTATCCTGAATTGGTGAGCACTAAGTTTAGATGATTAGAAATCTCTGAGGAAGTTAAATTCCAACCACGCATGGGTTAGTAAAGTAATAATATAATTTAGTCCTCTCTTCTAACCACAAATTGTTATATTCATGTAGTAGTTCAATATAAAGGGTAGATACAGTTTGTAAGTACGTAAAGGATATCAACCTTAACAAAATATTTTCCTCGGTTGTCTGGGGAGAAATATTATTTTACGTTTTGCTTACTCTATTCCCTAGAGTGGTGGGCCGGCGTGGCATTCTGCGATGGGGAGCAATTTTTTTTTTCCTATCTGGCTCTGTCCTTTAGGACAATTTTGCCAATGTCAAGTGAGGCAGATACACGTGCAGAAGAAATATATAAAAAAAATACTACGCCAGATGGCCAGACAAAACAGAAAAAGACAACACTGTGAAACAACAACATAAAAAAGATAGACGAGCAACTAAAATTCCATAAAGAACAAGAGAATAAGAAAAAGAGAGACAGTGAGAGAAAAAGGGAAAGGCGAAGGGGTTGGAGCAATTTGTAATTTTGTAAGTTCGCTTGATGACTTTTCTGATTGAAGGGTTGACTTGCTTAGGCTTCTGTTTACAATAATCAGATACTTTCAATTAAAACAGTTATTGTGAGAAGTCTTAACCCAGTACAATTTGAACACAATATTAAGAAAACGAGGCATTATTGAGTTCCGGGGTCAAAATTTGATGAGACCAATATGTTAGGGATTACCTTTGTACTGCGCGCAGAAAGAAATATTCAAATCTTAAAATGTAAGGGGGTATAAAGTCCCCGTCGTAAACCAAGTCCGTCTCTGTGAAACAACATAAAAAAATGCTCTCGCCAGCTGTTCAAAAGGACGAGGAAAGAAACAGGCCCGCAGAGAAACAGTGATGTAATATATTTGTTTTCTATTTCTAAATTTTATTTTTTGGTTTGCGTTTCTGGATTCAGCGGCGCGGCGGGGACCTGAATTTTCATATTTGTAGAACATTTAGAAACTTTTTGTTTTTATTCCCTTCAGGCTATATTTTCATATTCGTAGAATTTGTAGCGCAGTAGATTTGTTGTGTAGTATATACGCGCCTTCATATTCGAAGGGAAGGTAGAGAGTAAGGCATTTGAGCCATTTGTGTCTAGAACACATATCTACTTCACACCGTACCAAGAAATTGCAATGACTTTATAATGAAAGAAATAGCCACATAATTTAAATTACTGGGAATCGAATCTTAGATCTCACTCCTATCGCATTCCAAGCACGTTACAACTCCAACGCGGCATAGAAGCGTAGCTATATTACGGGTAATTATTTTAACAGTCTTTGCGTAAAAAACGCTACCCGAAGCCATTTTTGCTACAGAACCCTACATTAATAATAAATTCACTTACGTGATTATTTTCGGGATACGTGCCCCTCAGGGGGTGCTCCAAGCAATGTCTGAAAGAAAACGGCCTTAATTAGATAGAAATAGGATCAATGCTAGACTTATAAGAAATATACTTATAAATGTAGTAATTTAAATAACAATTGTATTCCCTAAGGTGAATGCATATTAAAAGAAACTATTTTTTTTCTTTAGCTATAAATGGAAGGGAGAATGGAATTCACACACGCGCGCATACCCGCACACACATGCTTACACGCACACACACATACACACATGCACACACTAAACTTTTTTGTTTTTGTAATGGCCCTACTGCCAATAGCTTGACGCAAGTCGGTTTTTCTGGCCACACCGATCTTTAGGGTGAACGAAGAAGGCGCTTGCAACCCTTTGAATTAAGTGACCATGCTGAGGGCAACCCACTAACGGGTTACGAACCTCGGTTCAGGACGGCCACTGAGAGAGGATGAGACACCAACGATTAGGGAAAGATTTGTTTTTAGGCCTAATCCTATTAGATTGTGTTGTCATCGGCACGCGGGCCGGAACTGCTAGGGGGTCGGGGGGGCGACGGGGAACGCGACGAGGTCCTCGACGGCGAGGACGGAACTGCGGTCTTGTGGAGTGTTGGAGTTTCAAGAACTCGTTCTTACGGCGGATGGCCAGAGTGATTTCGTCCTCTGGATCGGTTAATACGGAACGCGGCTGTCTCCATTTGGCACGGTCGAAGAAAACTCTTCGCGTGAACTTGGATTTGAACATACATCTCAAAACTCAGGTGGCGTCACCATTTGAACTGAGCTATTTTTGACCCACTGGACTTGATTAAAGTCTTGCGACTATACATTGCCTCCGTCCATCGTATTAAACTCAACTTTACATGGTGCAACTATCCGAAACTGATGAGAAACACTTTCGCGTTTTATTGACTAATTAATACGAGACCAATATCCATGACAAATATTGAACACAAGATAATATACTGCCCTCGTAAAAAAAGCAAACAAAAAGAATCGCCTAACACGGATGACGTAAGAGGTGACAATGAAGCCGCCAATAACGAGGTAAAGCGAACTTCACCCCAAAGTTATGGGGCGTAAATGGAATGTCGTTACGTTATTTAGAATTTGAAATTTTGGACCGGTGTAGATCACAAATATGAGGATCTGGGTTTCATTATCGTGTCGGGTTCTTAACAAATGAAATCTCATTTAATTCTATTCGCTTTCTTCGGATCGGATTTAGAAATTTTGCGTGGGTGGCTTATTTTTGAGGCAGATGTCTCATATCTTTTATGTGTGAAAATAAATTATAACGATCACAAACACAATTTGTCAGACTTACTATCTCAAAGATGACTCCAACATTTCAAAATGTTAAACGAGCTTGAGACTGCTGATTCAAAACACATTAAAGAGATATTAACTGAAGCCACAACCCATACTAAAGCGATGAAAGCGCTACAATTTTGGCGCAGATCCAAAAAAGGTATGCAACCTGAAAGTTTAATTACGCTTCTAGCACAATATTATATCTAGCTGGTATTCCGCTTGCAATTTCAGAGGCAATACCCATGGTATATTAGAATCCAAACGGGCTGCATATTTTCATTTTGATGCATATTGCATGTCTTCATACTGTTTATTAAAATCTACGATCAATTAATTACATTTACAGTAGAAAAGAAATATTCCTTTGATGGTTAGGTATTAACACACATACTACATATTAATAAAGAATAGTTAGTTTCTTGTCAACTCCAAGAAATTCGTTGAAGAAGTTGAGAGGGTTATTTCGATCCGTCAAAAGTTTCACCGATAATAATTTCTGTGCGGTAGTGGTATAATTTCATTTCATTTGGTTATATGCCACAAATAATTATGATCTATTATTTTATTCCAATTGAAACACCGACAAAGCAGTTTTTTATCTCCCTAGGCGCTGTAATAACCTTAATATTATCGCTACATTATGCATATATTTATATGAGTTCGTATAGTTATAACTGGAAGGTATCCAGTGTACTGCCCTGCAATCTCATCTGAACGGTGAGCGAACCGTATCTTTGATATCAGGCAAATATTTTGGAATTCAATTAAAGATTCCGTGAGGAACTAGGAGCTAGGAATAAGTTAAAGAGGTTAGTCGGTCTTATTGTGAACTAGGTTAGCAAGTTTTGCATGACGTCATCATAGAAGTCTTAAGATAGTACACTAAAGGAAAATTTTACTTGGATTTTAGAGATGCCAGTCTCTTGCTCGATGATTGGATGTAGGAACTTAAAATGGTTAATGATATTGGAATATAATAAAAGGCGCGCCCCCTATGATGGGATGAGTCACACATGAGGAAAAGTGGGTGCCCTGGTTCCATCTGCCTACCTCTTCGGCGGTAGAGGCGTGATGTGTGCGATTTTTGTGCTAAGTTTTGTTTCAAAGTAAATAAATGACTACCTCGGTGGCGTAGTTGTATTATGGTACAACTGCAATGCTAAGGTCTCGGATTCGATCCCCGGGTCGGGCAAAGTGATATTGAGTTTTCTATTCAGTATCAGCCCGGAGTCTGGAATTTGTGCCCGATATGACGATAGGCTCGCCCCCTATCACATCATGGGACGGAATAATTGCGAAAAGTGAGTGCACTAGTTGCGCCTCTGTCTACCCCTTCGGGCATAAAAGGCGTGATGTATATGTAAATAAATAGAAATTACGAAATAGGAGGATTTTTGTTAGGCGTCCACGAAATACATAAGATATACCTACTGTTACAGATACAAGCGTATGTAATACATAGGCTTTGATAACCCAAAATGAGTTAACCAACTTAGAGTAAATTAATAATCAGCGGGTCAGGCCGCGGTAGGGTTGCGTCGATGTATTTTTAGATTAGCCCCATCAAAGCCGAAACAAAACGTTGTGACCGTAATTATGCTACGTTTTCCTGCGGGTCGCTTAATCTGATTAAAGTTTTGCGTTACCCGTTCTATTGTTTTCGTATCAGTCATGGGTGGGGCGCCATATATGAGAACTTCGCAGATATATATTTTGTTATAATGGGATTGGGTCATAAAATATGATCAGTACATGAATATAGACTATGCCAAAGGAATTCTGAGTGTTGTACCTACATAGTTTTAAATAAATGAATCGGACGTCACAGTGGGGTACGGTTTGGTGTACCAACAGACTCATTGACTACAAGAAATGTAAAGTTATTTTTGCTCATAGAGTGCATGACTAGACCGTATGGTCCATACACAACAAGAGTTGCAGTAAGGTGTGCAGCCATCATAGTATATAGCTAGTACGCGAACTTCATCAAAACTTCTAGACTTAAACGACTGGCTAATGTACCTGCGCCCTAGGCAGATAGTGTTGCTGTCTCATGTTTAGTATTTATGATTCTTTTTAAAATATCACAAAGCAAAGCCACACGATACTAACTCTAGGGGGATTAGAGATGACAATTAGGAATGTTTCTATATTTGGATATTTTTGACATTTGATATCATGAATAAGAATTCAAGAAGAAGGCTGCTGTACGGTTTCGTACATTGAACTTTGTTACCAACCGTTAGTGCTGATACGACTTTTCTGCACAACAAACATTTCTAACAATTCGCGTGAGGGCGACGCCCCGCTATGACCTGCATTAATAAGCATTTTTTGCCAACGCGACAATTTACTTCTATCGAGCGTTTCTGATACGTACTTGTGCCATACCAAACGCCGACCCGAACACTTGTCTCGCACCAGAGTAATAATCGCTAAACTATAACAGTTGTGATTTAACAATAAACTGGTGATTTTACTACTACAAGTTTACTTCCATTGCACCCTGGAACTCGCAACACCTACATACACCACTGCTCCAACGAGCTATCTAATCTCACTGAACAGCTGCTTCGGTGGCGTAGTTGTATTACAGTACGACTGCAAAGCTGAGGTTTCGGGTTCGATCCCCGGGTCGGGCAAAGTGATATTGGGTTTTTCTATTCAGTATCAGCTCGGAGTATGGAATTTGTGCCCGATATGGCGATAGGCTCGCCCCCTATCACATCATGGAACGGAATAATGGCGAAAAGTGGGTGCACTAGTTGCGCCTCTGCCTACCCCTTCGGGGATAACAGGCGTGAGTGTATAATTATGTATGTATGTATGAATAAGAACTGTACGCGTACAGATGTACAAGTCGTTCCTTTACATTTTAATGTCTTTTTATTGGTATTCTTTCTCGGTGACTATCTCGGTGGCGTAGTTGTATTACGGTACGACTGCAATGCTGAGCTCTCGGGTTCGATCCCCGGGTCGGGCAAAGTGATATTGGGTTTTTCTATTCAGTATCAGCCCGGTGTCTGGAATTTGTGCCCGATATGACGATAGGCTCGTCCCCTATCACATCATGGTACAGAATACGTACGGCGAAAAATGGGTGCACTAGTTGCGCCTTTGCTTACCCTTTCGGGCTAAAAGGCGTGAGTGTGTGTGTTGTATTCTTTATTTTATACTTGGTATTTTATCAGACACGTTAGAGTGACGACTGATGATTAGTAAGGTGCAGAACCAAAATCCTAAAGGCGGTGATTTTTGGTGATCATAGTTGGATGGTAATCTTTAGATGGTCACAAGTATTATGCCAGTCTACTTAATTTTTTCCTCCCATTTTGCTGAGTAGATATTTCAAAGAGGGTACATAAGTCATTGCTTATAACTTGGGTTGGGAAAAAATAATATAACGTTTGTTCAACTATCCAACTTCAGTTGAAGCAATATGACTTGGACACTTATATTCCGATGACCTTGACGACCAATATTTTGACCAAAAAAAAACAGACAGCCGCAGTACTCACAGGGTGAAGACACCAGTCAATAAAAAAATAATCAATACGAAATAGTAAATTTTCGTAACTATTATAGAGCTATAAAACTTGGAATTTCTTCACCTTGGCGGTATTAACTTAAGGGGGGATGAGGGTTGTTTACGGGCCGTTTCCATGGCAACCGTGACACCAATCCCCTGATACAGGTGCGTGCAGTGGAGCCAACACTTTTTTGTTTCATGTAATGTGGTACATATTATAATGTTGGCTTGCTTTGAAACTAATGGTATTTGAAGGGGGATGCAAATTGAACGGCGTTAGGAAATTACAACTTTGTTCTGCAAATTGCTAATGGTAAAGTCTGGAAAATAAGTCAGGAAATTATTGAGTATGTTTTGTAAGATTACTAAAGTATTAGTTTTACCAATAATTTAGTGTTGTCTTTAGTTTACATGAATCGTTGGGCTCAATCGGGGTGATATCATCTAGTTACGGAAAAATAGCAGACTATAGAAGCTTTGTTGTTGCTTGTACGGTAGTGAGATTAACAAAATCGTTAAGCCTTATATCTTAATGTATATTCCTAGGAATAGTGTAGGTTTCATTAGAGAAAGAATTTTTATGTAATCAACTCGTGGCTTTTTTTTATTGCATCGAATGACGAGATGAGCATGCCGTTCGTATGCCGTTCGTATGGTAAGCGATACGACCGCTCATAAACAGTAGCAACATCGTTCAGCATCTTGAGCTACAATGTACTGTTTGGCATTCCACTGCACTCGTCATCCTGAGACATAAGATGTTAAGTCTCATTATATCCAGTAGTTACACTGGCTACAATGTCTTTCAAACAGAAACACAACGATGCATTGCTGCTTGGCGGTATAAATAGACATTGCGGTGGTACCCACTCAGACGGACTCTCACATATGAGACACCTACCACCAGTATATTATGATTGCATGTTAGTAGCATATAGCTATTACGATTGTAGAGTAGTAACAGTTGGGCAGAAATAATATCGTAGCTGTACGGCATAAAAACAAAATGATAATGGATCCTAATTACAATCGACCTGATTTACGCGAAATAGCCTCCCGAAAGAGCTTCGCATCGAAACAAAAACTCGTCGATGGCAAATACGACTCTACAAGATCTACTCACAAGATGGAAAGACGTCATTAAATCGTTTGCGAAGTGTTTCCATACTATAGTGCCGGCACGCTATGCTGGCCGATTTGACATTTGTCCGCACATAAAGTTTCCTATTCATTCATAACTGAAGGGGCTAATTGCTTCATTTCATTTCATCATTCTTCATTGCATCATTAACACTAGTGACGTGCAGTAAAAAATATTAGAATGTATAATTTTTCCACACAACTCGGCATTTGTGACACATAAATAAAAAAAAAAAGAAATCTAATACGATCGTCACTTAAGGGATCGCTGCTATATTTTTTTCAATAATGAATTGAGATTTCACTTTACTGTTGTAATCTGGCAAAACTGCCATCATAGCGTGTTGGTACAATAAATGTAGGTACTCAGTGCCATGAATACAGATGGACGAAGAAGTCTCGAAAAAGCTGCTACCAAATTTCCAGTCGATCACGATCACTTCGCCAAGAGTACGGTTCAATCGTACACTCTTGGCAAAGGTATACTTAAAAAGAACGAGTTTTTTTTTAAGTTTACTTATTCTTTTTTAGTGTGTGTAGTTTTTTATGATTTATGTGGCATATACATTGATGTATGGGTTTTTAATACATCAATGGGCATATAATAGAGAAAATTAGGAATGTTGGTTATCTTAATTAGTTCTCTAATTTCCACAAACCTCTCATAATTAGGATACTTATTTAAAACAGACACTGAGTTGTTGAAAATCAGACAATGTTGTTCAGATCAATCAAATACCGTTATTGGAATTCGATAAGCCCCCAAGATAATGAAGTTGGCCAAACAATGAAGTTAATGGCCAAGATTCAAAGAAGATAACACGAAGTCCGTTTTATTGAATTTATCCACTAATGAATCCAACGTTGAGGTTTCCCTAATTGAAAAACAAAATACTCATCAAAAGTTTTATAGTGCTTTTATGCCAACATAAGTACTATTGCTTTTATTATAATATACTAGGTTTTACCTGCGGCTACGCTTTTCCTGGATAAAAGTCGCACTATACGTTTTCCCGGGATAAAAATTATATCTTCCCAGGGTATAAAACTATCTCCATACCAAATTTCATCGATATCCATTCGGTAGTTTTTGAGTTTATCACGTACAAACTCTGCCCCCCCCTTATTTACGCCCTTAGGGGTAGAATTTTGGAAAATTCTTTCTTATCACATGCTTACATCGTAACGTACGTAAACGTACAAATAACACTGTCTAAGTTTCAGGTCTTTACGATCAGCGGTTTAGGCCGTGTGCTGATCCCTATCAGTCATTCAGGACAAAGCATTTTATATGTATAGATTATTTGCTAGTGGTAAGATATATTTCGTATCTGTCCTGATAGCGATCACCGTACATAAGGTGCTAAAACCCGTCATAATGGCCCACGTAAGTGTTGCGTTCCGGAATCAGCCTGTGTATATTCAATTCAAACAGGCCGGCATAATTGTATTGACTAACGAGGGATAAACATCGCTCGTCAGTCGAGACTATCAGGACCTCTCTCCGTTTACCATCATGTGTAGTGGGGTTACTTTGTCGTGCTCGAATAAAAAAAACGAAAATAATAACTGTGAAAACGGCCAAACGTCGTATCCCTTTGTAGCCATTTTACGTATCGCTACGCCGCGAACCGCAAAGGCTACGCGGTGCGCTCGAACGAGAATCTCAAAACGGCCACACAACGTATCCCGTAGCCATTCTACGTTTCACTACGCGGCGTAGCAGTGCATTCGTTAATGGGGACTTTACACGAGTCGATTTTCATAGTGACTCCAATTACTATATACTGTGAAATATTTTGTGTGAAATTGAAAAATAGCTGCGATAATTGCTTTTGAAATATTCGAGGAAGTGAAGTAAGTTGGCTTTTTTTGCTTGTGTGTAGTTTGACTCGCTCCACTTAAATGTAATGTCTACCCCACTGTCCACAGTAATAGAGGAGGAGATAATTTTTGAGGCCACTTATTCATATTGTTCGTACCTATTCTAAGTCAGTCGTAATTCCCATCTAAATGCAACTAAAAATCGCACACATACAAATTCCACAAACGCCTTCGATGTACAATTAATAATTTCATTCAACTCGAAGCAAAAGTTGTGTACTCTAGCTGACGTGTGTAATTATAAAGCGTTTCGTCAAGTTGGATTTAGTTTGTAAAGTGGATGCGTCTGAATATTCAGCGCCATGTCAAAACTTTGATGTTCTAAAGTGGGCTTGGTGGCTCCATGGATATGGATTTGACCCTGTTTTGGATTACACTTTTGAAATAGATTGTATTATGGCAGCGATAACTTTACGGAACAATTCCGTTAATTTGTAAAGTCGGTAACATAGTAAAAGTCGTAATAGTGGACGTAAGAGCTAACACAGTAATATTATGTGTAATAAAATATTATCGTGTATGAATTGGTATGAACCATGATCATGAATAAATAGTATTATAATTATTAATTAGTAGTAAGAGGTGGATTTGGTATGGTATCACTTAAAATATAATGACGTCATTATGATTACAGAGCGTGCTTGCGAGTGAGATAGCGATATATCGTGTTACAACATAATTTAACGTTAATTTATGTCTATTTTTACAGAACCGTACTCCGCCTTTTACCCCCGAAGGGGTAGGCAGAGGCGCAACTAGTGCACTCACACCCCGTGCGTATCCCGTCCCATGGTGTGATGGGGGCGAGCCTATCGTCATATCGGGCACAATTCCGGACTTCAGGCTGATAATTATGAGTAGAAAAACCCAATATCATTTTGCCCGACCCGGGGATCAAACCTGAGACCTCAGCATTGCAGTCGTACCTTAATACAACTACGCCACCGAGGCAGTCATGTCTAATTTTAATGTTGATAATATTTAATTTTATATGTTGTTGTTGATACATCTCGGTGAGATAGTCGCACAATCTCCATTAATGTAAATTTCATACCATAGGCAGCAGTGTACAACTACAAAGTCTCTTAACGCTTCACATCGTGTTTTTTTTTCACATTCTAAATAAAATATTTTAAATCCTAAAATAGACGCTAATTTTAACACAATACGCTATTAATGTTCAACAATTCAAGAGCCCTTGTTTTACTGTTCGGCATGTGATACTCATCCCAAACCCTTATAACGAGAGTGTTAAAACTAATCGAACCGCTTCGATATTGAATGGTAAATTACTGTTTCTTCTGATAAGATTAATTCGAATGGTAGAGAATTACAGTAGCACTAAATTATTTCTACTTATCTATGTTTGCGTTCGAAAGTGATAGATAAATAAGCAAAATATACAAGCGCAAGAAAAAAATATACTTATTTCAATCCAGCGTTCAGAATTCTTTTTAACGGTTTACAACGTAATCTAGAATCCTAGATACAATATCCAATTATACTAAGCGTCTTTTCTGTACACATGTAAATATAATCCTTCTAGCCAGTTTCGGCCACGGCGGCCAATCTCAACGGAGATCAGCCAGGTACGCAGGGGATATTATAGTGCACAAGTGTGTACGCAATACACAGGTGCACTCGCTATTCCTTCACTCTCATAGCCCGATGAGACGGCAATTCTACATGACAGGAGAGAGATCAGGCACAGGACTGTACATTTAAATACTGCAAGTAAAACGGTTCGAATTCGCTGACACAGCTAACAATTTAATACAACGCCATCTTTTGGCAATGAGGTATTTTTAGATTACCTTAGAAACAAAAGTGCATTTCATCATGTTACGGAATGCTCAAATTTAGATTGTTTTATTAAACACCCGTCCTGTTTAACTGCGTAATAACAACCACTGAAAATGTTGAACATTGTTGGTAGAGATTATAAACATGTTAAAATAGATTCATTAGTGCAATGCTCAGGAGTTATTAGGGTAGACGTTAAATAAAATGCTTTTAAAGTGGAGTCACGGCATGTATTTGTCCCTGTATATAGTAGTTAAGTTAATACGTGGGACTTTATAAGGAGTATATTCAGTGCTCGAGTCTCGTCCCAAATATATATAAAATATGATGTGATAGTTAAGGTAATACGTGGGACCTTGTAAGGAGTATATTCAATGCTCGAGTCTCGTCCCATATATATAAAATATAATATGATCACCTAGGTATTTTTTCTTTCTTAAGCCAAAGTAGCAGATCATACTTGCTGTCATATTCATAATGACATGATAGGGACAAGTAGCCAGTGACTGCCTCGGTGTCGTAGTTTTATTACGGTACGACTGCAAAGCGGGTTCGTTCCTCTCATCGTTTGCTTAAAGGCTATCCAAACGTCTTTCACCTAAACTATTTATATAGTATAAATATCAAATACATTTGTATCAGATCAAAAGGTGTGTTGGGATAAACTTGAACGTGGAACTAACGGCGAGCGGCCATTCCTTTATATTCTTCTCTTTGGGTGAACAGCTTTAGGGGTTTGAGTTATCTGTGTATACGTTCTTTTTAATATGACCGTTCCTTCGTAAATTTTGAAATTGAATAGATAGATGTGATACATTTATCTGCATTATGAAATGGCCACTCGTCTTATCAACAGTGATACCAGAACTAAAAGACACGAAAAATCACCAAACCCATAATGGGCAATATTATGGCACTCTTCGTCATTATGAGACAAATGCGAAGTCTCTTAACATCCAGAAAAAATACTATAATATTTCACAAAACCTGCACAAAACTTAGCGACAAAAATATGCATACCTAGTATTACTTTATTTATTTAATATCTGTAATATGTACCGATATTTGCCTAATAAATGATTCTGATTCTAGTAACCCACACCCTCGTAGATTTCATCCCTATATCCCATCAAATATTCATTAAACTTAATTTTTATTGCGTCTATATTCATGACGTCAATGGGATTTGCGTTAATTAGTGCAAATGTACGAAACATGCAAAGTTGTACTCCCGTGCGGGTCAGCGGACGTAAGCCGATGTTTATTCATGGGGTGCGCCTACATTATGTATTGTATTGGTGTGTAATTTGCGCTGGGATGATACTGAGTTTTTTATGGAGGGGACATCGGGGTCAAGTGATGGTGATTTTACGAGTGAGTGATGAGACGAGCAAGTCACTTAATGGTGCCAGGACTGCTAGCAAAATGTAGCAGCACCTAACCTTCTAGAATTTTCGATTTACAGAGCATTGCACTCGGGACATGTCATCCTGAGATATTTGATGTTACGAAGCATAAGGCCAGCCATAGACGGACCGCATGTTGCAGTCGAGACCGACCGCAAGATGCGGTGGCCGCACGGCGATCTGCAGTTTTCATACTAAATTCATATCCGCAATACACGGACCGCTCGAGCAGTTCCTGAGCGGTCGGAGCAGTCGAGTGTCGCCGTGCGGTCGACTGCTTAGAGCTGCCGGACCCAGCATACACGGACCGCTACAAGCAGTTGCTGCCGGCCGCGCGGCACTTGCTTCCCGCTCCCCGTTGTTCGTTGTATTTTATGGCTTAAAATACTAACTAATTCATCAAATGAAACCACGGACATTCTAAAGTAGTTGAAAAACTTTTTAGTGTTTTCTTTCAGCTGGGGATACAAAGTATGAATTATGAAATATTTCCTGCTATTCTCTTGATTGTAGTATTGGACGCACCCACTTACTACAGTGTCTTCTACGCCTACGCTTGCTTAATAGTAGTATAAGAAGCAGTGTTTCTTCATAGAAATCCATCTTGTAGATGAACTCGCATCAGTATTATTTTGCGGTCGACCACAACTGCTCCAAACAGTCGTAGTCGACTGCATTATGCGGTCGTGTAGTAGTCTTGTACGACTTCAACGCGACCGCTCTAGAGCAGTCGGTCTCGACTGCAACATGCGGTCCGTCTATGGCTGGCCTAATAGTACGATGTTTCATGACAGAAATAGACATCGCGGTGGCTTCGATTTAGACAGAGTCTCGGATGCAAGAGACTGCCTAACAAAGTGAGAGATAATCGCTAGGTCCCCAGACGTTATCTTATAGATTTCTATGATATCATGAAATTGTGGATTTGTTGATGTTTTCCAGTTTTGTGCTTTTTGGTAATTTTATTGTAGCAGACGGTGCTAGGTAGATTTCTTGTTCGTTGTATTCATAAGTCTGTGTGAACAACTACCTACCACCACTTTTAAATCTTATACACAGACACTTTTATCTCCGAAGGGGTAGGTAGAGGCGTAACTTAATGCACCCACTTTTCGCCGTGCGTATGCCGTCCCATGGTGTAATAGGGAGCGAGCTTATCGCCATATCGGGCACAAATTCCAGACTCCAGGCTGATACTGAATATGAATATCCAATATCACTGCCAGACTCGGGGATCGAACCCGAAACCTCTGCATTGCAGTCTTGCCGTAATCCTACTACGCCACCGAGGCAGTCTTTTGAATCTTTTGCCGTTAAATATTGATAGAAAGTAGGGCGTACACTTAGTGCCTATTCCACAACTTAGAGTAAATATTACTCGTCATATAAATGTATAAACCGACTAAATACAAAAGCCACGCGGTAATGCACCCAAATAAACGGTAATCTGATGAGTACTAACTACATTAGTTGTTTAATATATCTGCAAAATAATATTTACTTGAAACTTGGGAAACAATCCCATAATAGCATAGCTTAACACTATCAAAAGAAAACTTAACACTTTAATTTATAGACATCAAAGACCCATCACATCGCAGCGGATTAAAAAATCTAATCAACCAACTATACACCAACGTTATGGAGTTTCTCGATCGCGTAATCAAGGAGTGAATCAACGCTCTCGTAACGCTAATTTCATTGTACAGATACGTGAGCGAGGTTTATGAGGTCGTGTGCCGTGGTTTCATTTTGAGGGTAGGCCTGATTCATTTCGCATGTTAATTTATAGTGAACTTTATGTCTATAAAAATAAAGATCAATTTCTGTTAACAAATATAAAAAGGGTTGACGGTGCATGCATTCGCGGTCCGAACGTTACTTTAATGGTTCAGTATTCTCACTTCTTGCTGAGTTTTCACAGGCTCAAGCTTTTGGTCGAATTTACTGGTCACTCACCCTGAAACCCTCAGGGAAAGGTGGTTCAGTCTCCCCGTTGTTCCTCGTTAACAAAAAACATGTCTCCTAACACCGTTCGAAATCGTAAACGTTTGGATTTGTGCTTGTTTTGGAGAATGTTAATATCTCTAGCAGCATTCAACGTTTTGATATATCTGGATAAACTTTTTGCTATACCTTTCGAACCTATTACTATAGTAAAGTATTATAGATATATTTATACTGTGCTATAGGCCTGACATGTGTTTGCGTGTTCCATAATCGCCTTATTTCGTTTTTTTTAATTGCATTGGATGATGAGGCAACATTACAAGAACATTTTATATACCACGCGTCCGTACTAATACTGGATTCAATTCGCCAATTGTAAGAATATGTAGCGAGTATAATGCTCTCAACGCTAAATCTCCTGATTTGTACATATTTAGTTCATCACTCTCCAAGTTCAGAAGGGAAGCGCTGAAACACTTGCTTGACAAAGTAGATTAGAGTCCATAAGTTATAATATTTTGTATATCTGAATATTTGTTTGTTTTCTACTTTTTTTTTTTACTTTTTGATAATTTTTATTATAATTCATGTTTACAATAAGTTAAATTTTATGTTGTGTTTATTATGGTATTTTCTGGTTTTTATTTTATTTCGTAATTGTATCTAGATGTTATTTGTATGAGAATGCTGTGCATACCTTTAATAGTCATATGTATTAGAATTTGTATTGTTATTTACTATTTGTGATTTTTAGATGCATGTATCACTGGTGCGTTATTTAATAAATAAATGAGACGAGCATGCCGCTCGCCCGATGGTAAAAGAAACGCCCACCCATAAACAGTAGCAACACCATCCAGCACCTTAAATTACAAAGTACTGTGTGGCATTCCACTGCCCTCGTATTTCGGTTTTGAGTAGTAGTTACTACTACTTACTAAATTAATTGATGCAAACGGCTGTAAAAATGCTTGAAGGTTAGTATATTTAGAAATTTGCTGGCGATAATTGCAGTAATCGCTAACGCCAAACTTATTTTGATTTGTTTATCCTCGAGATCGATCCAAAATACCGACGCGAACATTTATTGATTTAGGCCGTAGCTCGTTCAATCGTTTAAAAATGTTGAAGAAGTAATCTTTATTTAATGGAATAGAGACGTCAAGGACGCATAAAGATATCATCGCGTTAAATCTTGTTTACATTATTCGTGTATACAAATCTGTTTTCAGAGCAATCGGTTGAAAATAAACGTCCATATCGGAGCGTTTTTTATATAATTGCGGAAAATTTTACGATCGTTTATTTATTCGCGTAATTCAAGCCTATTGGAACGTAATAAATGTTGTTTTTGATTGAAAAATGAGAGCATTTTTCTCGATTGTCGGCGCTTGATGCAATTCCAATACAAATTGGTGGTCCCATATACGAATGGAAATCGGGATTTTTTGGTATGAGAAATAATTTTACCCAATGTTAAGTACTGTATTCAGTGACGCGTACGTTAACGATCGGCGAAATGCCAGGTTATTTTATTGGGTTCACATTGGCCATGTCTGAAACCAAGTGATCCTTAGAATGAGCCACCATTACCAGTATATCACCGTAGACATTATCCAGTGTAGTCTATTATATTATTAATATAAAGATCAGATGGGCAGGTAGAGTGTGGGTTGGTAGACTTCACATACCTTCGAAATTCTTATAATAACTTCTATGCTGGTATGCTGGTTTCCTCGCGATGTTTTCCTTCACCGTTAAAGCAAGCGTCTATTTGCGTTCAGAGAGTGCTCACTTTCTTCGGTCATGTGGCACGCCGGAAGCCCGATAACTTAGAAAAGCTCATACTAGTTGGCCGCATGAACGGGAAACGGAACAGAGGAAGAGCACCTGCCCGATGGACGGACACTATCAGGGAACGCACCCGATTGAACATCCCAGCAGCCATGCGCCACGCGGAGAACAGAGCGGCCTGGAGAACACTGGTGGCGGAAGTTGTTAATAGTGGTCACGACCCTCAGCCTTGAGGAATCGACTAAGAAGAGAAGTAAAGCAAACGACAATTCACAAAGAATGCACACATAATTTTAGGAAGTCAGAGGTTTAAAACATGCGGACATTCTACTTAGCAGTTCGTTCCACTCCATGAGTGTTGTGGCCTACAGTGTTTATATTCCACCGTCGGCCTTTGATGCGGTGCCATGAAGATATTATAATATAAAATATCGAATAGTCAGTTTCCGTCAGTTTATTAAGTTTCAAAATGATTTGCATAGAACTAAGTACTATTTATAGATTTAACCCAGAGGCACTCTTACTTACTTTTATATTAATAAGCTTTAAAACTTTGAATGAGTTCGTAATTTCATTAAAGAGAACTAAAATATGAATTCACCCTCGCCTGACCCTTAGAAATGTTTCTCTTATTTTATTAGTATGAATATTCTTAGAACTCAACGGCAAAGGTAGTTCTTAGAAGCAGAGGTTTAGTTGTTACGAAGTCTGAAGCGGTTCCAAATGCGTCAAAGCGGGCCACTGCGGGGTTTTGGTTTGTATGCTGGTGTAGGGTGTATAATATAGTGTTCTTTTTTTATTTGCACTTTATAAATAGCTATGTATTGAGGTTTTCTATTCACTATCAGCTTGGAGTTTGGAATTTGTGCCCCATATGGTGATAGGCTCGCCCCCCTATCACATCATGGGACGGAATAACGGCGAAAAGTGAGTGCACTAGTTGCGCCTCTGCCTACCCTTTCGGGGATAAATGGTGTGTGTGTATGTGTATGTAAAGGCAGACTTAATGCCGAAAACATTTACTGGTGGTAGGTCTCTCATATGTAAGAGTCCGTCTGGATGGGTACCACCGCAATGTCTATTTCTACCGCCAAGCAGTAATGTGTTTGCACTGTTGTGTTTCGCTTTGAAGGACATTGTAGCCAGTGTAACTACTGAACATAATGAGACTTAACATCTTATGTCTCAGGATGACGAGCGCAGTGGAATGCCACACAGCACTTTGTAACTCAAGGTCCTGCATGGTTTTACTACTGCTTATGGGCGGTCATATCGCTTACCATAAGGTGAACGGCATGCTCGTCTCATCATTCAATGCCATAAAAAAAAAAAACAAAAAAATCTCTGCCAGTCAACCAGAGGCGATACAGAGACAAAATCATAGTAGGTGCACGAAACTGATCTTAAACATAATATCGAAACAGTTAAAAAGTATGATGATTGATCGAATATCTTACCTTGCAGAAGGCGTTACGCTGAGACTGGTTCCTTCCCCACGAATTGTCATCATGATCATCCACATGAATTCTCTAATAAACATAGTCCTTAAAGATTTTCAAACACCACGACCTTTACAGTATTGATTGATTGTGTTCCCTAAGCAACGCAACTAAGGCATTAGGTATTCTCTAAGCATAACAATAACTTGTCCATTACTATGTAAGGGCGAGCATAGTCTCGCATGACAACAGCACCATAATGCTGATTCTGTGTTTCCACTTATTAACTAATTATACCCTTAAAAAAAGTACACCGTCTTTAAAAAGTACTTAAAAATCCTTTCAGCAGTTTCTGAGATGTGGCCTAACAGACACACAGAAGAAAAATCACTGACGTACGTTCTATTTTTCTTTTATAGTTACTGCCTTTTTTATTAATTTTCTTTCAATGTGCAGACATATCGGGTTCTGCTGTTTTATTATATGTACCTATAGATAAAATGATACGAAAACCAGGCAATTCCCAAGAATTGAACCAAAGACATCTTCAGTAAAACTAAACTCAGATCAAAACCAGAAACCCAGTTCCCAAAAACTGACAACCAATAAATCGTACGGCGTAATGCAGATTTTGTAAATTCATAAACAACAGTAAATACTTGAGCGTACCTAAAATATAACAGAGAAGTGTTAAAATATATTACGAAACCCACTCAATGTCGTATTTTAAGATTCAAAGCATCCATTATCTAGAAAACACATTTGAGTGATGTTTGTTAGTGGGATTTTAAGTGTGGAGTGAAGTCAGTGCTTATATTTGTTTGGTGTCCTCGACAAAGATTAAGAAGGTGTTCACATCGGCCGATTGTACGCGTGGTTCTGCGGTTGCTGCAAATTGTAAGATATACAGGTGTCCTAAAAAATAGTGTCATGCGGAAGGCCAGAGATAGAGCACCCCTAGGGTATCCGAATCACCCCCATGTATGATTCGCAATTTTTCACAGTTTTCGGGTTATGAATATTTTTCAGAATTTTTTGGAATTTTCGATCGGGACAGTTAAATATTTTTTTTCTAAAAAGTAGAAGACATATTCTAGATTTTTTTTTGTAACTAAATTTTCATTAGTTGTACCTTTTCGCTAAAAATAACCAGCTTCGTAACTTTGATAAAAATTACGAAATGTTGGTGTAAAGTGGAAAACTTACGACTTACTTGAATTATGACTTAAATTTTCAACTTTAAATAAAAAATCTATACAGGTGATTTCGTGGTTCCAAGGTTGGTCTAAAAAATTCTCCAGACTCTCAACTTTCATAATCATCAAAAACACGTAGTCGTTAATGGGCTACTTTGGCTGAAATCAGCTTTAAGAGACAGTGAGGTGGAAAATTCTTAATATTTGCCATCATATTACAATTATTTTTTTGTCTTCTCATCATTCCTACGCTTAATTACATCAAACTTGCTACAATTTCCTTCCAACAGCGTTTATTGCTTACTTAAAATGGACGAATCAGTGCCTACCCATATCGACCTGCAATCTAGTATAGCTCGAAATAAATATTTGACCATATTTTCCAAATGAATAACAAACAGAAAACACACTGGTCCTATCAAAACGAACAACAGGTTTGAATAAATAAAGACCAAGTAAACATGTAAGGAGCTTGTAGAAAGGGTCCTTTATCGTTGGGCGAGGAGCCAACTGCGATTTAAGGTACATTATGTTTATGTATTGAACGCCTCTTTGGTCTAATAATTTTACTTATCTTACTAATAATATAGATGCGAAAGTTTGGGAACATGTATAGAATATTGTTGTTTTACATACATACATATACACTCACGCCTGTTATACCCGAAGGGGTAGGCAGAGGTGCAACTAGTGCACCCACTTTTCGCCGTTATTCCGTCCCATGATGTGATAGGGGGCGAGCCTATCGCCATATCGGGCACAAATTCCAGACTCCGAGCTGATACTGAATAGAAAAATTCAATATCACTTTGCCCGACCCGGGAATCGAACCCGAGACCCCAGCTTTGCAGTCGTACTGTAATACACCTACGCCACCGAGGCAGTCGGCATTGTTGTTTTAATGTTTGTTAAAAGTAAATACAGAAATAGCTAAAGAGATTCGGATGTTTGGCGCACACATAAACCATAGCTGGATGACTATGGATTAAAACACAGGTTACTTTTTCTCCCTCTTTGCTTTACTTTAACTTGTAAAGAAAATAGCGGGAAAGGCTATTGCCGTGGGCGAAACTGCGAACAGCACCTAGCAGCGTTTATATGGATTATTCAGTAGGAGGTCTTGAGTTTAATTCTCATGATAACTTAAATATCACAACGTACACTCAGACACGCTATCTATACACCTCGTTACACGTTTTAATAGACTCATCTGAAAGCAGGGAAAGACATTCGAAGGGTTATTATGACAGACCTGAGCACCCCAAATAAGTGAAGTTGTAGGTAGGTTAGCAGCTTGTAGGTCTCCGTTTAGGTAGAAGGGGAAAATGGGGTAATAAATACGGATAGTAACATAATATCACAGACCAAAAACATTCTATTATGGGAAAAATAATAAGCATTCGAGATTATAAAAATATTTTTTCTTTCGCTCGAATACAGTGTATTCTTAAATAATGACGACTGTTCCTATTAGTAGATTTCCCAGAAGACGGCAAAAAATCTAGAATGGATTTGGACAGGTCACGTAAATTCGGTGATTGATAGCCAAGTAACTAAGGGAAGCTGGCCTTGTGGAATTGCTTCGAATAAAACCGTTTTCTTCTCCGCCGCGTCTCGAATACTAATACGCGGGTAATAAATAATTGTTTTACAGGTAAGGGAAATACGGTGGACTATGGATGAGATTGTGGGCACACTGTTATTTGGTAAGTGATTGCATATAAAAATAATACACACACAAACACCTTTTATCCACAAAAGGGGAGGCGCAGTTTTACTAGTTATTGCACCTATTTTTTGTCTCATGATAATATGATACGTGCTTTTTTTTTCGCGGGGAAAAACACGCCATCGCTACCACCACTGAGGGAGAATAGGGGCTAACTTATCACCACAAAATGTTTAACTTAAAAGTTACCACGATTGCGCAGTCTTTATTTCTTAGTAATACCTAAATATAACTTATTTGTAACGGAATTTTGTGAAGTTATGTGTCTGAACATCAATGCCTTAACCAACTTGTATGGAAAACAATATTTATGGCGTCTGCAAATATTTGTTTTGTGCATGTGTGTTGCAAAACTGACAACTTTTTATACTTGATGCCCACGAAAGAAAATTATGTTAGTGACGTTAGAACTATGTGTAACATGGTGTCGCTCCCTGCTCCATCCACATGAAATCGTCCCTTATTCCGGAATAAAAGTGAATGATATCCATTCCGAAATCCGAAAATAAGTTATGAAATGAAATTAAATAATTTATTCGAGCCATAAAATATTATACGGGTTATACGTTATTTAGATTCAGTCAATTTTAACTCTACCACCAGTTCGGAAAGCAGTTCTTACCAGAGAAGAACGGTCAAGGAACTCTAGTGTTGGTCTTTTTTCAAAATCAGTTCAAGGTATAAAATATACGAGTAATTTCCATACGAGTGCACAACCCTCTCAGGAATCATGTAATAATTTGATTTGAACTTCTTCAAGATAAACCCCTTAGATTAGATGAATTAAGCGAAAAGGGCAGACCAGTCCACACAGCAGCACCCGTTCTCGAGCATGACGCATGTGCCAGCCATCGGCCTCTTCAACCATATTACAGGAAAGTTTTCTATAATATACATAGTTGTTTGGTGTATTATTTGTTTATTAAATAGGTATCTTTGTACTCTGAATTTTTTTAGGTCTCTTGGTGGGTAGTTGAAACTACTGCTAAACTAAACAACAGTTCATAAGTTAATGGTTGCTTCTACTAATTTATTAATTTAGTAGCTTTGTGTCATATCTAGTACAAATACGTGACATTGGTGTGGTAATCGAGACGATTTGCTGACAAAATAAACAAAATGTAATTTGTAAAAATAAAAAATAAAAATAAAACAACTCAGTTATTATTAAAACACGGGAGCAGTTGTGACGAGACTAACTGTTTTATTCTTCAATTTCATATCATAGACTCGACCATAAAGAACATAGAAAGGCATAAACTTAGTTGTCACATATAACGACTAGATGGAGTTATAAGTATTTTGATATTATTTTAACAGTTATCATTGATAGTAATATTATTCTATGGGACACCAACGTATTCGAGCGAAACAAAAACAAACTGTGTACTCAATATTTTTATACGCCACAAAAAACTTATATTCATTTCCAATAAAATAACTATATAGCAGGCGAAATCCTAAATGTTATTTCGGCGAAGAGTCAAAGACTCGAGTCTTGGAGAGCTTTTCTGTATATCTAATGTATTGAAGCCCGGAGGCTTTCTTCGATACCGGTCAAATACATTTCTGTTTTTTTTTTTTTTTTTTTTTTTTTGTCCCTGACTAAACTCTTGTTAGCCTGACGAGGGTCGGCTTATACAAGAACACCGGTCTTGTGGGTGAGCGCAGAAGGCGCTCGCAACCCTTAAATTTAAGCGACCACGCTGAGGGCGACCCACTAATGGGTCACGACCTCGGCTCAGGGCGGCCACTGAGAGGATAAGACATCAACGTTTGGGGAATATGGTTTTTAACCTAATCCTATTTTACGTGTTGATTGTAGTCTTCGGCACGCGGGCTGGAACTGCTACGAGAGGGCAGGGTTATGGGGAACGCGACGAGGTCCTCGACGGCGAGGACGGTACAGCGGTCTTGTGGAGTGTATGAGCTTTAAATGCTCGTTCTTTTCGCGTAAAGCTAGAGTGATTTCGTCCTCTGGATCGGTCAGGACTGATCGCGGTCGTCTCCATTTGGCGCGGTCAAATGGAGTATATATAGACGCTTTACGGATAAGCGTGTTCGGGTGGTTTACCGCCCTGTCGAAATAGCGTCTGCTGGCGCACTGCATAAAGTGCCTGATGGTCGGCATATTGGTGTCCACGTGGAGGTTGCGATTGCGAACGTACCACGGGGCACCAAGTGCATGTCGTAAGAATCGATTTTGAAGCACCTGCATTCGCTGAAGGCGACCGGGCGGTAAATGAGCGAATACAGGCGACGCGTATGTCATTATCGGACGGATGCATGTTTTAAAGATCCTAATCTTGTTGCGGATTGACATCTTACTATTTTTGTTTAGGAGCCAGTGAAGCTGGCTCATCGCGAATGCGGCTCGCGCGCGTACCGCATTTACGTGTGGGATGAAGGTCAACCTCTGATCAAGGGTTACTCCTAAATATTTGGCTTGGCCCTTCCAGGGAATAACCTGGTCGGACATGCGGACTGAAAAGTGAGGGACATGGACTTTCCTTTTCCGAGTGAAAAGGATGGCCTGACTTTTGGTGGGATTGACGGTGATTCGCCATTTGCGGAACCACTCACCGAGTTCGTCGGCGGCGGTTTGCAAAGTGCGCACCACTTTGTCGGGGTCTATACGTGAAGCGTATATTGCGGTATCATCCGCGAATAGTGCCAGATGGGCGTTTTGTGGTCTAGGGATGTCGCTTGTGTACAGCGAGAATAGAAAGGGGGACAGGGCGGAGCCTTGCGGGACTCCGGCCGTGATGGTGTGTCGGGAAGAGAGAGTTCCCTCCACGCGATATCTGAAACCGCGATTCGACAGGAAATCTCGTATGATGTGCACGAGTTGTGTGGGCACGTTGAGAGTGTACAGCTTGAAAAGCAAGCCGTTGTGCCACACCCTGTCGAATGCTTTTTCGATATCGAAGAAAATAGCACCGGTAGGCATTCCTTTACGGAATTGTTCGTGGACGTACTCCGTGATGCGGAGCACCTGATTGACACAGCTGTGTCTAGGGCGAAAGCCAAACTGTTCTGGAGGGATCAAATTTTGATTAAAAGCTACTATTTTAAGGCGGTCGAGGACGATCCGCTCGTAGATTTTGCCCAGAGTACTGAGCAGACTGATGGGCCTATAAGAGGAGGGTTCGAAAGCGGGTTTCCCCGGCTTGTGGATTCCTATCACAACTGCCTCTTTCCAGACCTCTGGGAAGATGCAGTTACGAAACGCGGCGTCATAAATGGATGTTAGGATTTGAACTAGATGCTCCGGGAGCATCTTAATCATACGAGTAGGGATTAGATCGCCCCTGGGGGCTTTCCTACGTTTGAGTGCCTTGATCAGAGTGGTGACTTCTTCGATCGTCACCGGCGCAAGGAGATCGGGCGGCGGGTCGACGTCCGGGTCGACGTTATTGTATAACGGTCGCGGTATAGAGACTGGCGGTGGCCGGACCGCGTTCCTATCTTCGACGAAGGTGTCAACCGCAACAAGAATGTCGTCGTCTACGGGTACAGAGGTGAGCGAGCATTGAGACTCCAGGCTGCCGGCCAGTAGTTCCGCTTTCTCGTCGTCATCAAACGCCGGGCGTTGATTCGGACGATTGAGCGGAGGCATGGAGGCCACATCGTTTCTCCTGAAGGAACGAACCAGTTGCCAAAAGGCCGTATGTGTTGGATCGATGTCGGCAAGGCGAGTGTCCCACCTCGAATCGACGACCTCTTTTATGCGACGCTTAACCTCACGTTGGAGGTAGCGCGCAAGATGTCGTCGTTCCGGGACGGGTCTCGTCGCGCAGGCTTTGAGCGTAGCGTTACGCAACCTCACCCACCACCGAACGTCTTCGGGAAGTTGCCAGTGACTGTGAACAGTCTCTGGCACCCTCTCGGAGCTTTCGCTCAAAACGTTCTGAAGGTGGTCGGTGAAGACGCGTATCGCGCTGGTCGTTTCCTCAGGAGTCACGATGTTGGTCGGGATCGCGGAGAGATCAGTGGATGAGGTGTCCGCGAGCTTGGTGCCTAAAAGACGCCAATTCGTTTTCACCTTCATCGGAATATTAGGACCTGTGTCAGTTGGACTGTTTTCGGGGACTAGATCGAGGATCACAGGTCAGTGGTCAGAGTCTAACTCTTGTAGCACCTGCATGGAACGCACGCTAAGGCTTACGTTCCGTACAAGTGCCACGTCGAGTATGTCCGGTCGGTGGTCGTCGTTGTAACTATAATGGGTTGGTTCTGAGGGAACCAATAGGCTTAAATTGATTGTGTCAAGACAACTCTCTAGGACTGCACCTCGCTCGTTGGTCGAGTTGCAGTTCCAGAGGGTGTTCTTGGCATTGAGGTCTCCCGCCAAAATGACGGAATCTCCCAGATCAAATAGTGTTTCTAGTTCGTTGGAGTGAAGCTCCTTAGTGGGCGAGAGATAGGCCGATATGATGGTGATCGGCGGGTGTCCGGTCATGGCTAGCCTGCAGACCGAAGCCTCAATGTTGCTCAAGCTTATCGGTGATTCTAATGGAATACAATGAAGGGACCTTTTGTAATAAATGAGAGTGCCTCCTAAACGGCCACTGGTACGATCATTTCGCACCAGTTTGAAGTTTGGGATGTTGGGATCGCGGTGAGAGGGCTTAAGGAACGTTTCCTGGATGAGGAAAACGTCAATTTGGTTGTCGCGGACAAAAGAAGAAATTTCGGCTTTTTGGTCCCGAATGCCGTTACAATTGAAAAACCCCACTCTGAGGGAGCAAGGTTTTGTCCGCTGGGGGAGTTGTCTGGCGTTGGTAGCCATTTATGAAATTAAAGAGGGGAGACGCACAGCGTTAACTGTAGCCTCGAAGATTTGTTGCTGGATCAGAGCGATCTCAGCGATTAAAAGGGGGTCTTCTACTCCCGTACGGGTGAGTAGACGAGAACGCTCGAAAAGTTTCCCGTGGAGAATCATTATCTCCGGGGAGCCTAATAGTGAGGCGACTGAGGAAGAGGCGTCGCTTGCCTTCGCCGCCACCGTCGCCGACTGAGAAGGGGTGGGAGGTGTGGTGGGTTTGGGTTTGGGTTTGGGCTGGGCTGCCTTTGAAGAAGGAGCCACAGCTGGGGGAGGAGAGGGTCGAGTAGAGGCCGGGGCAGCGGGAGTGATTCCGCTGGGGGCCTGTGAAATGGGTTCAGCGCGCGCCGTGGGAGGAAACCACGGGTTGCGCACTGGCGCAGGTGCCAGTTTGAATGTGGTGGCCTGAGGGGCCGAGGGAGCCGCAGCTTTAGGAGCTTTGGCAACTCTTTTGGGGGCGCGAGGGCATCCGCGATAATTCGCTGGATGGCCGGTTTGCCGGCAGTTGGTGCACGAAGGCGGCTCCGTGCACTGGGAGCGGTCCTTGGGACGGGGGCACTCGGATGTGCCGTGTTCGCCGAGGCACTTGACGCACCTGGCGGGGAGGCGACAGCCACGAGAATTGTGGCCGTATTTCTGGCAGTTGTGACACTGCCCTATCTGGGTCGATTTGTGTGGGGCTTCGACGGTGAAGCCGCCTAGCCCCGAGATATCTTTTATCTCAAATAGTCGTTTGACGTCAGAAGGGGACTGGAGGATGGCGAGAACCATCTCGTATTGTATTCCCGGCCGGGAGGCGCGGGATTGTCTGTGCATCCTGTGCACTTCTAAAGTGACTATGCCTTTCTCTTCAAGGCCTTCTTTGACCTCGAGAGTCGACATTTGGACGGGGATACCGCGAATGACGTAGCGGAAGCGCCGCTCGTCTGGGAGAGAATAGGTAAAATAGTGCCAGTGTTTGGCATCTAAGAATTTGGTCAGCGCCCTGTGGTCCGCGATTGAGGCGGGCTGCAGGGCAAGAAGCTTGTGGATCTTATTCCACGAATTAGACGGGATGGATATGCGCTGTTTGCGCAATTCTTCAAATATGTCCCGCGTGGACATATTTGATGGGAGTTGTAAGTTCAACCTCGGGGGTTTTTTAGGCCCCTTTGGTTGAGTCGGCGGTGGTGGCGGCGTTGACGCAGACGCGGACGCGGACGCGGTTTGCGCTGAAGACGCGGAAGGCGCAGAAGGCGCGGATGGGGAGGCTGGTGCGGGAGCAGCGACGCTTCTCTGCTTCTTTCTCCGGCTGTTCTTTACCGTGGTGAAGCCTTCCTCGTCGCGTTCCGACGAAGACGACTCCTCCCCGGATTCGCAGGCGGAGGAAGAAGCAGATATTGGCCGTTTTTTGGGGTTATTGGAGGCTTCGGGTTGGCTGGGGGACGTGTCCATTTCCTCTTCTGACTCCGCGGAGCCGCCCGAGGTTTCGGTGGTCTCCGTTGAGGTCGTAGCCTCGGACGACTCCGAGGTGTCTGAGGACGCAGACGGTTCCCTGGCTTCCCAAGCCATCGAGAGTATTTCTTGTCGGACCACGTTGTCCGACCGGAACATCTCCCTCACCACTCTCATTATTTCCTCCCTGGAAATAATGGGCGCGGCGAGGGGGGTGCTGACTAATATGGGCGCGTTTTGAGCGGCGACGACAGGCCGCTCGGGAGCCAAATTCATAGGCCCAGAATCAGCCATATTGGCGGCTGAGTCCGAGCCTATGATAATACTTAATTAGGGGCCGCGTGTGTGTTCACTAACCCCGGGTGTGCACCGCCTGTAAAGAACACACAGAAGAAACCAGGCGGGTTCACACAAAACGAAACGAGCGCGGATCGCGACGCGGTATGGGACGCGTTGAACTAAGTCCCCGGGTAGGAACGCCCGGGGGTGAGTGAGTGCGTGTCCCTCCCCACCGGGTATAGGCGAGGGGGGGTGTACTTTAAATTAGGTGTGCCCTAAGCTTGTATCCCTTTTGCCAGTCTTATTGTGCAAAAAGGGTTCCTAACAGTCCGTGTACCGTAAACGGTATTGGCCGGAGGCCGCACGCTCAACCGATACACGGGATGGATTTTAGGGAAAGGGTAGGGTTGGGAAGGTGATGTACGGGGGAGACTGCGGTGTGCCTCCGCAGCCTCCGGATCCGTACCCGTCGGCTTTGCCTTGCCCTGAGGGGGCGCAGCGCGTTGCCGGTGACGCGACTCGGCTTGTTAGCACCGTTAGGTTTCCGCCGAGCCAATGCCCTGAAGGGGCCAAACGTCGATAAGAAACAAATTGGGCTAAACCCTGTCCTGAAAAGGACGCGGCTTGGCCCGAAATAGGCTAACAAAATAGCAAAGGGTTGCCCCTTTGCTACCTGTGTAACCTTGACGGCAGCGAGGTCGCTGCGGACCGCACCGAGCAGGTACCCGGACGGATCAGTGGAATGTCGCAGCAGGTACTGCGACAAACAAAAGGTCCGCTCAGATCGGCTGCTCAGAGCGGGTGTTGAGTTGTTGTGTGTATATTTCTGTATTATAATTGTCTCTTTTATAGGTCATTAAGGGTACTTGTAAAGCTTTGTGTGTAGCTGATACATACTGCTCAACGAAGAACGTTGCTCTTCCCATAGAGCTTCAAGACAAACGAAGTAAAGCGGTAACCAATCACAACGCCCCTTTATATGGGTGTAAATTGGTGGATTATATTTAGAAATTAGAGGGTGTAAATTAGTGGACATTATAATACTTGACTACATCATCAGCCATACGACGTTCACTGCTGAACATAGGGCCAAAAAATTTCCAAATCCCCCAAAGATTTCCAAATGGACCTGTCAAAAGCGGCCTGCATCCAGCGCGCTCCTGCGACCTCTATCAAGTCGTCTGGACTACGTTGCCCTTGAAAGTTAATAGCGTAGTTTGCTTCACCAGGTTTGAAACAAAAATAATCCTCCAACTTCCTACAATCGCCAAATCTCATAATCTTTAATTCTCCTTTTAAAGATGGACCACATTAATATTAAAATCCAGTTCCTAATAGCAAACGGGACAGTGTCTTTAAACATGATCAAAGGATTCTGAGCCCACGCTCGAGTGCGCTAGTGTCAAATTTATTATCTGAATTAATATTTGGATGCATTTTAACAACTAATTTCTAACCACAATACAATATTTTGGATTAGTGTGTGTATCCAACATTGATCCTACTAATATTATAAATGCGAAAGTTTGCAAGCATGGATGTATGGATGTTTGTACTTTTTCACGCAAAAACTACTGAATGGATTCCGATGAAATTTGGCGCACAGGTAGATCATATCCTGGATTATCACATAGGCTACTTTTTATCCCGGGAAAATATAAATCGGGACTTTTGTCCCGGAAAACTTTTTAAAGCGGGCGGAGCCGCGGGCAAAAGCTAGTTTGATAAATAATGGTAATCATTTATGACTTCTATAGTTTGATGAGGTTGTGGATCTAATGTTCTTTTATTAACTATTAGGTGTTGCCTGTGACCTCGCCCGCGTGATAATTCTTTCCCGCCAAAAAGTCCCTAAAAGAGTACGATGCTAGCGCCATCTAATTTAAGAGTCAAAATAATATCCATTATTTCCCCTAGGAGCAATTTACTGAAATAAAAAGTACAAACATCCAAACATTTTCCCAAACTTTCGCATTTACTCCAAGTGAGATAAGACTTCTATTTGAGGTTGTTATTTTTTTATTGCATTGAATGACGAGACGAACATGCCGTTCGCCTGATGGTAAGCGATACGACCACCCATAAACAGTAGAAATACCACCCAGCACCTTGAGTTACAAAGTGCTGTGTGGCATTCTACTGCACTCGTCATCCTGAGGCATAAGTGATAAGATGTTAAGTCTCATTATGGACAGTAGTTACACTGGGTATAATTTCCTTCAAACCAAAATACAACAGTGCATGCACACTGCTGCTTGGCGGTAGAAATATACATTGCGGTGGTACTCACCCAGACGGACTCTTACATATGAGAGACCAGTAGCATTTAAACTATGATATGCAACATTTTTTTCAATTAAATAAGATTATCCCGGAACGCATTTTGTTGTGAAGCCACTATACGTTTTCACCTTACATTTCATTCGAGTTCAAAGTTTCCATAGAATTTTAAATGGAATATTCGAATTCGAAGCTAGTAAAAGCGAATCGAAGCTCATTCATGTTCGACGTAAAACCATCCCAGACGGCAAACAGAACGTAAATCTGATGACACTCTCATCAAACATAATCGGATCTGGTTCCCAGTCTGGAATTGAGATTCCAGAATGTTCGCATTGTTCGCTCGTGTTCAATGGATTCGGTTGTGGATCTAATTGTTATTGGAATACGGTTTAGTTTAAGTTTCTTTTATTTTGAAATGAGTGGTGCTTCTGTTTATTTACAACAGCAACATTGACTGGCATAAATTATTATAATATTTGAGACACCGTGATGTTCAGTAATAGTGCTGAACACAATGTTTTTCTTACTTTGGCAACCTGCTCTACGCTAGCGTGATGGACTAAGATCTAAACCCTCTCAGTAGTAGAGGAGGCCCGTGGTCAGCTGTTGGAAATATATAATACTGGGCTGGTATTAATATTCTTATTATAGCTAGACCACGGTAGTAATGATACACCGCTACTTGCTTCATGTACAGAGACAGTACAAACCGACTTATAAACGAAAAATCTATGTCATCATCATCATCATCATCATCATCAGCCCGTTGCAGTCCACTGCTGGACATAGGCCTCTCCCAAGAACGCCACAGAGCCCGGTCTGCTGCTTTATGCATCCAGTTGCTGCCGGCCCTCTTGTGCAAGTCATCCGCCATCTGGCTAGAGGGCGTCCCACGCTACGTTTACCAAGACGCGGTCTCCACTCCAGAACACGCTTACTCCAGCGGTTATCTGTTCTGCGACATATGTGGCCAGCCCCTAGATCTATGTACTAGATTAGTATTTTTTTTTTGCTAATTACCTCTGGGGCTTATAGTTTGTCATCTGGACTTTGATCTTATACATCACATCTCTTATCGGAATCTATCATTAATAACAACAGTCTATCTAGAATTTAGCTTTTATTTTTTTTTTACCGCTTAACAACAGTGTACATGTACTGTTGTGTTTCGGTTTGAAGTACATTATAGCCAGTGTAACATTATAGTAACTACTAGACACAAGGAGACTTAACATCTTATGTCTCAGGATGACAAGCGTAACGGAATGCTACACAGTATTTTGTAGCTCAAGGTGCTGGATGGTGATGCTACTGTTTATAGGTAGTCATATCGCTTACCATCAGGCGAACGGCATGCTCGTCTCGTCATTCAATGTAATAAAAAAAAACTTCTTTATATTTTCAGTATCAAGAGTAATTCCGAACAATCGTAATGTAACACTAAAACTCTTCAATCTACTTAATCTTTCTAAATGAATCACAAAGAACCAGTTTGATTAATATGCCATTCTAGACATTTGCAAAGAATAAATGGTTCAAACATTTCTTGAGAGGCTCAAAAAACCAGTTTTACGTAACAAAAGAATTTAAAATGCAAAGGATTTTGAACGTGTTCACAGAATTCGTTATTTCTGCTTAAATTATTTAAAGTTTGTACAGAGAGCGGGACCTCTTTTGTCTTATGCGCGACCGGTTTGGGTTGCTTTAGCTTTTAATGTAGGTGTCAAAATAAGCTGGAGCATGCCATGTGTTCCCTAATGTTCTTTAGCAGTTAGGCATAATGCAGCTCGACATGTTACTTGGACTCTACCATAAGGTAAATCTAATTTGAAGCATACATATACACTTACGCCCTTTATGCCCGAAGGGGTAGGCAGAGGCGCAACTAGTGCACCCACTTTTCGTCGTTATTCCGTCGTATGATGTGATAGGGGGCGATCCTATCCTCATATCGGGCACAAATTCCAGACTCCGAGCTGATACTGAATAGAAAAACTCAATATCACTTTGCCCGACCCGGGGATCGAACCCGAGACCTCAGCATTGCAGTCGTACCATAAGACAACTACGCCACCGAGGCAAAAGTAGCAGCAGTGGGTAAAAATTATACATTTCCGGCATTTTATCCATTAGGCATATTTTTTTAATTTTATTTTGGACAAAAACTGTCTAATACAACACAAAACTTAATAATATAATCTTTACTACTCACAGACTTTGAGTGCCAACACTTAATTTGTTATAAGCTTTCTAAAAAATACTTGACAATCAAGGCTCTATGTGGCAATAGAGTCACAGGCTATAGGTTCACATCTTGAGACTATTAATCATGTATCCGGAATCTACTTTTGAAATGTACTGGTTTTCTAAACATCGTTTAAAAAATCTTTATAATCGTGCATGTGTATCATTGATGTAGTTAAAATATTCCAAAAAAATCGTTATTTCGCGTTCTGAAATTGAATATGTGAATAAATAACCCTCAACTAATTTTTAACCTAGTTTCAATTATACTAGATGAGTTTTAAAATCCCACTATTAAAATGTCTGCCAAGTCACGAGCCACTACTACTTGCACTAAATGCCCAAACCAGATTCCAATACATTTTCCAGACACTTAGCTCAGCGGACGGTCGAATATTTTCCTCGCAAAATCTGATATGAACTCGCCAAGAGTACTGTCCGACGATTTAGTTCGCCCAATTGACTCCTAACCGAGAGCCTTTGAGATGCTGGATGAATATCCTCATTTCTATAAATAAGCCTTGTTTATTACCTTCTTCGGATTTATAAGAAATCGTATTAATTTTAGTAGCAACTTATTTTTTGTATGTTTGTCTTTACATTTGTTTTTTAAATTTTCTGATTTTCTCGACGGATGTTATACTAGTTGTCAGTGTTAAAAGGACATGCCCAAAAAGACCTTTTAATTCTTATCAATATACTTAATTAATTTATTTGGATAGTACTCGGCAAAACCAGGCTTTTGCAATAAATCGTATAATTTTAAAATCCTCTGATTTTGTGATTTATGTTACTTTAATTTAATTTGCTTAAAAAATACATTCAATATGAAAGTTTTATTAAAGTAACTTAGTAATGGAGGGGTCTAAAAATATTTTATTTATTGCTCACGCCTTTTATTCCCAAAGAGGTAGGCAGATGCGCACCTAATGCACCCATTTTTCGCCGTGCGTATTCCGTTCCATGATGTGATAGGGGATGAGCCTATCGCCATATCGGGCACAAATTCCAGACTCCGGGCTGATAGTAAATAGAAAACTCAATATCACTTTCGCCGACCAGGGTATCGAACCCGAGACCTTAGCTTTGCAGTCGTTTCGTAATACAACTACGCCACCGAGGCAGTCGAGTTTTAATGAATTCAAGATCCATATTTTTGCCCCTTTCACATCCACAAAGTTTGAGCCTGGTTAGATTTTGACTCCCACCACACACAAAAAGCGGACATCTCGTTTGAGTTCTGCATGGTGATGTGTGGTAATTTATAGTTGGTATACGGCCATCGAAAAAAAATGAGTGCACTAATAGTGTTTTATTTCCCATCGCAATACAGAGTTGAGCTTAATATATTTGACAAACGGACATAAATATCTGATTACTACTTAGAGCATTCATTTAACAAGGAGCTCAACGCTCTTAATTCTCTTCTTGATAGCGCACCACATTTTGAGGTTTTTTCGGCTGATTGGAACGTGATCCAGTACGAATGTTTGCACTATTGTGAAATAAACTTATGATAGATGATTTGATGTAGTTATTAGTACTTTAATGATTTGTTTAATTTTTTACTGTAGTTATATGCTCGTGTTATTAACTTAATTAGTGTAATTGGTTTATCCGTTCTAATTAAATAAATAAATAAATAAAAGGAGATGGGATGACCAGGCGAACCCTTTGTTGGTCATAAATACGCAGCTGGTCATAAACTTTATTAAAAGCTATGTGACTTGCGATCGCTGTCATTACATTCTACGATAATGACATTAAGGGGTGTTCTACAAAAATTGTGATTTTTGCTGTGTTATTGTGTAATAACCGACCTTATATTCAGCCCTGCACGTGTGGATTTTTTTTGTTAAATGTGTGCTATCCGTGTCTACCTCGCCCCCCGTCAGGATTGACAGAAAAAATTGTTTGCGCATTATTGCCATATCATGTCCATTGGTTAAATAGTCTAAGGATTATTCAATTAGAACCAATCGAATTCTCCAGCGATTGACATGCAGACATAAATATTTAAAAATGCAATTTGGAGTACCAGACAGCGTATTTCTTTTCTCACGATAATTCTTAGAAGGAATTCTAGGAAATAGATGCTTCTGAAAAAAAAAGAAACTATACGTCGGTTGGCATAGTTTGGCCGAGGGGAGAGTAAGTTTAAAGGCGGCGTCGACTAGAGTTAAATTGAAGCGGGCTGAATTAAAGCTCATTTATTGCATGTCGACAAGCCGACGCCTCTGCTTCTTCCTGGTGGACGCTGTTTCATAATAAAGTTATAGCATGCCAGTTTATACCTCTGTGCGCGATGCGACACTGTTCTGAGGTCCCGGCTTTGAAACCCGGATCTGGCAAATTAATATTGAGTTTGAAATCTGGAGTTCGTACCAGATACGACGATAGCCTCGCTCCGTAGCATATGGACTGAACGCAATAACGAAAAGTGCCCTAGTTGCACCTCTGCCTACCCCTTAATGGCTATGAAACGTGCCTTGTTAGAATTATTGCGACTCGATTCGACTCGGTGACCATTCAATGCTAGCCTCAAAATGGCGTTTAGACCGCTTGTACAAGATTACGCTTGGTCTGTATCGTTGACCCTAATACGATTACATCAGAGCGAACGTTTTTCGTATGCGACCGGCTATCTGGATCGGTGGCACAATGAAATACTCTTAATCTGCCACCAATCACCAAGGAAATACTTAAGTGTTAAGCCGAACTTAAGCTCGGCTTAAAGGATTCGATGCTAGTATAATTACTGAGAGTTATGAGACTACGTTTAAGGCCTTCACTTCCTAGTCGCTATTTCTTTCCTCTGAGACTGATAGCGTGTCAAAGGTTATATTGGAAAAGATGTTTAATACGGCACAGATTACTTAACAATTAACATCGGGGGACTGATTTATCCGTTTGTTGTCACTTACAAGAAAAAAGTAACGTGAAAGGCGATTGTAGTGCAATTTTTCAAATTACGATGGCATGCTTCGTAATTTGAAATTACGATCTTAAATTTTTAAGTATAACTCAAACGATGAATTTATCGTTTCTAGGATTTGAAAAAAAATAAACAGTGGGTTTTTTTTTTTTTTTTTTTTTTTTAATCTTATTTTAAGGAGCTTTGTCGTGTGTTACGACTAAGTCGCTCCATACGTCCACTTACATATACATATGTCTACAGACTAAACGTTCACCCTAGTACACTTAAAATATTTTGTAACCAAAGTCCTAGCCCCCTCTGACATAGGAACCGACAGCATACTGTTAAAATCCCCTATATTACAAACTAAAATATGAGGTCCACAACAGTGGGTTTAGAGTGGTAAAAAAACGTAACTCGCAAGGCGATGTTCTTTAATTTTTAACCGACTTCATAAAGTTTGTCATTGATTGAGAGTAACGTAAATCACGCTTTAGTCTCTCAATCAATCTCAGTAAACCGAAACGGCGTCTTGTCGTTTTTTGCCATATTCTATGCCCACAGGGGATTATTAAAAGAAAAGTGTAAGTTTTTTTGTATAGGCACATAACCGCAGGAGGCGTGGAGTTTGTACTCTCCAGTCAATTTCCTCACAATATCCTTTCTACAATATTGACTTTATTTTTGTTTGTTTACGCTTGCGCCGCGAAATAACTGTTCTCCAGGGTGTTGATACTCGATGAATAAACTTTCACAAAGTCAAATTTCATTGGATATTTGAATAATTTCGTCGGAAATTAGAAAATGTTACAAAATTACTTTGTACATAGTACGATGCTATAAGAAGGCAAGAGACAATGACTAAATAACGAAAACAACTGACAAATTCTTGTTTGAGAACACCTATTTAGCCCCTACAATTATTATTAACTGTGGATTAAAAATTTCCCACGTTTCATAAATTTATTTGAATTTTCGCAAACGAATTATACGTAATTCTCATTCAATTTCCTTCCGCGTGACATTATCGTAACCTTTAAACAAGGTTATATTATTATTTCCGGAAAGTACGCTACGCTTTATGCCAACAAAAACTTCGTCCCGCCAAATATCCAGCGAGAAAAAACACCAGACACCAAACACTAGCCTAATCAAAATAAATAAAAATTACCGAACAGATTTCTATGAAAAACTAACCGTTACACTGAAGGCCATTGAAGTATTTAAAGAATAAATATTTTTGATCGTAATGAGTTAGAACAGAATTGATTTCTCTAAAGATATCTCAAACTGCTCCCAGTTGGAATAATATGCTAAATTAAGAATAGGGGAATGCGTAGTTACTGTAAATTAACAGAATTTATAGTATTACTAGCTTTTGCCCGCGGCTCCGCCCGCATTAAAAAGTTTTTCCGGTATAAGAGTCCCGCTTTATATTTTTCTGGAATAAAAAGTAGCCTATGTGTTAATCCAGGACACGATCTACCTGTATGCCAAATTTCATCGAAATCCGATCAGCAGTATTTGCGTGAACGAGGAACAAACATCCATACATCCAGACATCCATACATTCTTACAACCTTTCGCGTTTATAATATTAGTAGGATTAAATAATTGGAAAATTTTATACTTTGTTTTGTTTTATGAGTTCAGTATATGGGATGAAGCGTGTGAAATCAATGTTGTATTTGAGCTCAAAGTATTTTATAACCGGTATAAATAATGGGGATTATGACACATAGCATATAATATATCTATATTTCAAGGTGATGAGCGTACATCAGTGAAGTGACTCGTAGTGCTTGGTAATACAAAGTTTGGGTTGTGTTGCTACAGATTATAGACATTCGTGTCGCTGGTCGGCGAGAAGCTTGATTGTCTTTGTAATTATTTTACAAAAATATATGACTTTGTACGGTCGTACAATTGCCGGAAATGCCCAAATGCTTGTCATTATCGGCCAGAGACGCATTCATTAATTATTCCCCGAAAATAAATGTTTATGAAACAATAATTACTTCTTTAATTTTTTGTTATATTTTCAAACCGACTAGACATCGTGAAGGTAAGCGTGACATAATATTATCAACTCATAATATAATTGTTTCCGTTTGCCTGCGTCTGTGTGTGTTTTTTTACGCTTACGTCAATGCTTATAAGATGGTTTACAGTAAAATATGTAATTTATCTCGTATAATTTAAACACAATGTTTAAACTACACTATTATCAATTAAACTGTTATTAACGTCTACAAAGATGAATAAAATAAATTACTCTTTCAGCAAACAACTACATTCAAAATAATTACGAAAGTAGATGCAATTGAACTACAAATAAACTTGTTAATTCTTTCGTTTATTTGCATTAGCTGTACTTACTGAATAATTTAAACGTGCCCGCTTTTTTTAGCCGACAGTGTAAATAGCTGCTGTTTAAATATGTATGCAATTTGCAACTGACAGAAACACCTCGTTCGTTAACACTTGAGGTTTGCTTCTTATCGTTTTTATGGGGCTTTTGTAAGAATTAAAGGTAGATTAGGTTTTCACTTAGGTATTCTTTTTGTATGTTTTTTTGCGATTTCGACCTATGAAGGGAGTCTAACCTGATGGATAAATATATTTTTATATTTAATGAGTGAATTTTCGCCTTAAAAAAAAAATATCCCCTATAAGTTAAAACAATGGAAAATTAATAAAATTTACTGCTATTTTATCATTTTTCAATTATTTGTATTCTTTATTATGTTGTTATTTCATATTTATAAAGCTCTAGCTTTTGCCCGCAGCTCCACCCTCGTTGAAAGTTTTTCCGGGATAATAGTCCCGTTTTATATTTATAGCCTATAGCAGTCAGGAGTAATGTAGCTTCCTATTAGTGAAAAAAAAAATCGTTTCAGTAGTTCCAGAAATTAGCTTTTATAAACAAATTCAGAAACTTTTCCTCTTTATAATCGATAATATCTTTATAATATATAATTCTTCTGTGCGTGTGTAGGTCACTAAACCCCTCGTGAACGGCTGGACCGATTCTAATGAAGTTTTTTGTGTGTCTTCAGGTGGATTCGAGAGTGGTTTAGATTAACAATTGGATCCGGTAGATGGCGCTATACTCGGGTTCTAAGATTTTATTTCTTTTAGGGTAGGACAACCTCTGTCGGGGCTAGTAATATTATAAAGCTGAAGAGTTTGTTCGGTTGAATTCGCCTATCCCAGGAACTGCTGAATTTAATGTTTCACTAATAGGAAGCTACATTACTCCTGAATGCTATAGGCTACTTTTTATACCGGGAGACTGCCTCGGTGGCGTAGTGGTATTGCGTACGCATTACGAGTACGATTTGCGCGCTGAGGTCCTGGGTTCGAATCCCGGGTCGAGCCAAAAAAAAATTGTGACTGGGTTTTTCCATCTTAAAATTTACTCAGTCGCAGCTCGGAGTCAGGAAGTTGGCGGTGTGATACCCCCGTGCCTCGGAAAGCACGTAAAGCCGTTGGTCCTGCGCCTGATCTCTCTCCGGTCATGTCGGATTGCCGTCTCACCGGACTATGAGAGTGAAGGAATAGCGAGTGCACCTGTGTATTGCGCACACACTTGTGCACTATAATATCTCCTGCGTACCTGGCTGATCTCCGTTGAGATTGGCCGCCGTGGCCGAAACTGGCTAGGAGGATTTCATTCATTCATACCGGGAAAATATATTTATCCCAAAAAACAATATTCACGCGGGCGGGAATAATAATATTAGTATAGATGAGAAAATAATATAAACTATTGGACAGTAAATGAAGAAATAGAACGAAGTTAATTTTACATTGCAACGTCTGCGCCATGGCTTATCATGACGTTCTTGTTTACGGCGCAAAAATCTCCATGATTTGTATACTGCGGTGAGCAGGTTGGAAATAAACTAATCACGTAACTGTTTACACTAACCGCGAGGTTTGCGGTTCATAATTACTGGTCAGGGAAAACTAAACGTTACGGCTTTAGGAGTTGAGAAGATCCGATTTTATTTTTGAAATACATTTAGATGGTGACAATTTTTTTTTGGACTAGACTGCACTTGCATTTCTAAACTTTAATTACAATGTAGTCCAAATATTTTGGCTTCATTAACGTTGACAATGACCTATAATATTAATACTCTATTTGATACATAAAGTTCAAAATCAATATGTTTCTCCGATCCTGCGCTTAATTTTTCAAAAAAATTACGTTATAGAATAAAATAATTATAATTTATAGTAATATCTTTATACTGAAATATTTTTTTAAAGTTTTTTAGTTTCTGAATAGAAAAACTCAATATCATAGAAAATCTCAATATCACTAGTGATATTGAGTTTTTCTATTCAGTATCAGCTCGGAGTCTGGAATTTGTGCCCGATATGGCGATAGGCTCGCCCCCTATCACATCATGGGACGGAATAATGGCGAAAAGTGGGTGCACTAGTTGCGCCTCTGCCTACCCCTTCGGGGATAACAGGCGTGAGTGTATATGTATATGTAATATATTTTTTAGTTTCCAGGCATATTAATTATTTAACTTCGGGTCTAGAAATGTGCCCAGAAAATGGCAATTGGCCCGACCCCCATTATACCTATGAGACCTATCGTAGTTGGCGAATGTGGGTGTGATACACCTCCGCCTACCCCTGAAAAGGGAAACCGTCGTGATGCTATGTATGTATGTATTTAACTCGTTTGGATTTATTTGGACGTCGTTTTTTATGCTGAGGTCTCGGGTTCGATCCCCAGGTCAGGCAAAGTGATATTGAATTTTGCTATTCAGTATCGGCCCGGAGTTTGTAATTCATTCCCAAGATGGCGGTAGGCTCGCTCTTTATCACGTCATGAGCCGGAATAACGGCGAAAAGTTGGTGCATTAGTTGCGCCTCTGCCTACCCCTAGATAAGAGGCGTGAGTTTGTGTGTATTTTATGTGACGATGACACGCTTTTTTTCCTTTTACAATGCTCACATTTTTATGTAACATAAAATATCCGATAGCATCTGGGTTTAATATACCATACCAGCCCTGCAACATATACCGCCCCCTATGCTAATGAGAGGGTTAAGGCCTTAGTCCACCACGCTGGCCTAGTGCGGGTTGGCAGACTTCACATACCTTGGAAATTCAGAGAACTTCTCAGGTATGCAGGTTCGCTCACGATGTTTTCTCTCGGCTTAAATGAAAAAAAAATAGGTATTTAATTTTACACCTACAGCGTTTTATCATTTTTGTCAAAACGTGAACGATACAAGGACACGGTATCAGCAGTATCGCAGGCTTTATCTAAATACCTTTACCGGGTAATGTTATCGAGCCCTGATACTCTGCAGTGCAAATACATCAGCTATACGTTTTTAGGTCAAACGCAATCTCTTTTTACACGAAAGGTTGTTCAGGTCTGATTAATACTAAAGATAATGTTTAGTTATTAATTGTTTTTGGTGAAATAGGTTTTTTGGCGTTTAGAGTATGAGGTGATTCATGAATATTGTTATAAAAAGTTTTGATTGAAGAGTAGATGCCTATTTAAGAAAATCTATTATGATTAATTTAGAGATCAAATATATTTCAATTTTATAAAGAAAGTATGACATCAAATGTGTTTGAATTTCGAAAGAAAAACAAAAAAACAACATAAAACTTCCTCAAACCAAACTCTTTACAATTGTGAAATTTGCTGACGAGAATCCAAAAAAATACAGTCCGTAAGAAGTTTTAACCCCCTTTTCATGGCTTCCCGTCTACGTTGTTTCAAAGGCCATGAGAGACATTTTGTGTATAATAAACAAAATGGAGGAGGAAATGAAATTCACTTCACAGCTCTTTGCATAATAACTTTTGAAAATTTTATATTTTAGCATGGTTTTGTGGGGGAAATATTTAATATTTTTTTGTATAGTATTCGGCAGTCAATTTTATACAGAGGGAATGAGGAATATCATACATAGACTTTAATATTCTTATCGGTTAGTTTTGGATCTTAGATTGCCATGTCACTTACAGCTAGGGCTGCCATCCGTCCGGATTTCCCCGGATTTGTCCTAGTTTGAAGGGCGTCCGGGGCCGTCCAGCCGGGGTTTTAAAAATTGTCCGGGCAAAACCCGGACACTTTTGTTGTCAGGGGAAATTGAAATAAATCTTAGTTAAAACTTCATGCATTTCCCCGCATTCAAGAAGGAACGGCAAAATATTTTTCAGAGGTGTCCGGGGAAATACCCATATTTCGCCCAGATGTCCGGGATTTTTGCCGTCTTTATCCGGCGTCGGCAATTTAGATGATGGCAGCGCTACTTACAGCTATGAGTTATGGCCGCTGACTTGGATTATCTCTTTCTATAGCTCAATGTGTGTTTACTGCCGAGTACTGTTAGTGTCGAGATGAAGAAGTCGCTAGCGTTATGGTACTATATATCTGCCTATATCGTTATATAGCATAAAACAAAGTCATCCGCCGCCTCTGTACGCGATAAACTCAAAAACTACCGAACGAATTTCGATGAAATATGGTATAGAGGTAGTTTGAGATCTTGGGAAAGGTTGAGGCTACTTTTTAACCCGAGAAAATATATAGCATGTCTTGTATCCTGGAAAAACTTAATCACGTGGGCGAAGCCGCACGCAAAAGCTAGCATAGTACAATCGAAACAGAATATTGGTCAAATACTAAATGAAATGGTATTTCGTTCTTCGTCTTAGTACATTTAAAGGCTCATCACGTGATTCAAGCCACATTGATCTCATGTGCACACTGCTGCATGGGGACCGATACATACAAAACACGATCGGAATTCTTTTAATTTGCACGAAACAGTGGTTAAATTTTATGACACTGTAAAGATGCGAATTCAGTCAGTTTTATTCGCTGAGATAAAACAGAGCGTTGGAAACTATTTTTATTCATCGGTAAAAGGAATGGCGTTGTAATTGCAAATCTGGAATACAATTTGGCAGTCCTTTTTTTGTGATTTTAATTTGTATTTCTTTTTCACAAGGAGGCAGGCACTAAGGTTCCCATCTATACTATTGTTATAAAGAAGAAAGCTTTGTATTTTTGTATGTTTGTAACGAATAAACTACTGGATAGATTTTAAAAATTCTTTCCCCAATATAAAGCTAAATTATGAACGCATAAGCTACTTTTTATCCCGGAAAAACTCATTCACGCGGGCAGAACTGCGAGCAAAGGTCTAGTAATAAACTAAACAAAATAATCATGGAGCATCCTGATATTTTTTATAATTCCTACACCGAGCAAATAGACAAGAGGTTCACCTAGTATTTGATCTTTATTTGGTACAACATTTGGCATTAAATTAACAAAGTCAGTTTGGGTGTTAAATGGACTGATTGATTAGTGCGCCCATATCCGACCTTAATAGAGAAGAATAAGCATTATGGAAGAATGAGGGTTATAGAATTGCAACAACAAGCTTTCATTTCACACCAGTTTTCTATGAGACCAAAATAGCTGGTTTTCTAAAAGACACCACGGATTGAGTCTGCCTATGTTCGTTGTATACAAAAATCTGACTGCCTTTGACAGTGTTCTCAGGGGCCGTGTTTTGAATCCTGGGTCGGAAAATCTGGTGTTGTTTTTCTTTTGCTCAGTATAAGCTTAGAGTCCGAAATTTGTGACCGATACTCTCCTAGACCTTTGGAAGAAAGGTGCGATGTGTGTGTGCGTGTGTTTGAGTGTATGTGTGTGTGTTTTTGTTCTCATAATTGAATCTCATTGAATAATAATACCAGCCCTGTATTATATACTGCTCACTGCTGGACACGGGCCTCGTCTACTACTTAGAGGGCTTAAAGCGTTAGTCCACCACGCTGGCCTAGTGCGGGTTGGCAGACTTCACATACCCTCGAAATTCTTATGGAGAATTCTCAGGTATGTAGGTTTCCTCACGATGTTTTCCTTCACCGTTAAAGTGAACGATAATTGATAAACAATACACACGTAACTTTGAAAAGTCAGAGGTGTGTGCCTTGGGTTTCGAATCTCCGGACATTGTCTCGGCAGACCGTTCCATTCCCAACTAGGCTGTCGTCCACTTGCTCACTGAATACCACTATAATATTAAGAGCCAGTTTTAACGGTTCCAGATAACCATCTGATATATCTATATATGTAAAAATGAATCCCTACTTTTCTTAGTCACGGCATCACGCGGAACGGCTGCACTGATTTCGTTATATTTTTTTTACGTGTTTGGTATTGTCAAGAGAAGGTTCTTATGAAAGAAAAAAATAGTAAAATTGCGCGGAAAATTATAAAATTTAAGAATACTTAACCACCATATAAAATTTTCTATTGATTTACTAATGTAAGTTTAGCGCTTCTGACAAGTTTCGAAATGGTAACTGGACATAATGAGACTTAACGTTTTATGTCTCAGGATGACAAACGCCGTGGAATGCCACATACTTTGTAACTCAAAGTGCTGGATGCTGTTGCTATTGTTTATGTGTGGTCGTATCGCTTACCATCAGGCGAACGGCATGCTTGTCTCGTCGTTCAATGCCAAAAAAAGGTTATCAGGGAATTTGTGAGCATGTGCCAAACCGGCCCTAAATATCCACGTGGCTCTATACTTAGTTTATCAGCAAGTCATATCATATCGTAGCTGGATATCGGAGTCGAAAGGTTTTCGCGTGCGTCCCGCCGTGCCTTTCTAACGTCATTCTCACACGCACACATATCGATTCCCTAAATATAGCACTTGATTTGTGATTAGATTTTATTTATTAAATCATTTGAGTCATTTGTAGACTATTTTGGGAGTTGAATGTCTTACTGATGTTATAAATGGTAGAATTTTGAATAAATTTGGAGTTTTGTTAGTTAACGCAGACATAGACAGAACTGAAAGAATTTTTGCATGTGACTAGGTTTTGGATATGCTAGGTACTTTTATCCCCAAAGTTTACATAAAACGGAATTTACATACATACATACACTCACGCCTGTTATCCCCGAAGGGGTAGGCAGAGGCGCAACTAGTGCATTTTAACAACGGAATTTGTCGCTCCATATTGGTTTTCTATGAGACAATACTGTTAAAACAGGTCGAGAGGGCCTTTTTTTGTAGCAGACCAATATTTACGACGTGGTTCTATCAAAAACTATAAGATCTGGACCATTAACCACTAATTTTATTGAACATTGCTACAAAACCATTCAATCAGTTCATGTTGCCAATATTGATGATTTGTAGCTTGTCTGGTGGCCTGTTCATGCATTTACTGGGTTGGAGGGATATCGATTTAACTGCTGAACGAGTGCCTACGTTTTAATAAAACATATACATTATCACGACTACCTCGGTGGCGTAGTTGTATTACGGTACGAATGCAATGCTGAGGTCTCGGGTTCGATCCCTGGGTCGGGCAAAGTAATATTGAGTTTTATTATTCAGTATCAGCCCGAAGTCTCGAATTTGTGCCCGATACGGCGATAGGCTCGCCCCCTATCACATCATGGACGGAATAAACACGGCCAAAAGTGGCTGCACTATTTGGGCCTCTGCCTACCGCTTCGGGGATAATGGGTGTGTGTGTGCATGTAGCTGTCAACATTATAGGTTTGATTAAATAATTTGATCCAAACGATATTTTTTTTATTCATCATCATCATCAGCCTTTATTAGTCCACTGCTGGACATAGGCCTGCCCTAATGAGCGCCACAGCGCCCTGTCTTAAGCTTGCCGCATCCAGCATCTACCTGCAGTCTTTCGCAGATCGTCATCCCATATATATTTTTTATTAAAATGTGTCAATATACGAAACTTTAAAGATACTGTTATCCACTCGTACCCACTACCTATAATAGCTCACTACGCCAGAGTTCTGAAAGTTCGCCAACTTTTAAGCACATTCCTTGAGTTTCACCAACTTCACCGCTTCCCAGATCTCATTTTAACTGAGCCGAGCTAGGGATGTGCTGTCTGATACGATGCGGATTTTACATATCCGATACCGTTTTGGATGAATTTGGTAAGTATCTTAATTTCGACCAATGTATGACTTTGAATTTTGGAGTATGTTGTTAAATCATATGTGTGATTATGTGAAACATGAACAAATTTAAATGTAGATGCTAAAATTGACTAACATGTAAATATTAAAATTATCGATATTATAAGTCATGAATAGAAAAGACTGCCTCGGTGGCGTAGTTGTATTATGGTACGACTGCAATGCTGAGGTCTCGGGTTCGATTCCCGGGTCGGGCAAAGTGATATTGAGTTTTTCTATTCAGTATCAGCTCGGAGTCTGGAATTTGTGCCCGATATGGCGATAGGCTCGCCCCCTATCACATCATGGGACGGAATAACGGCGAAAAGTGGGTGCACTAGTTGCGGCTCTGCCTACCCCTTCGGGGATAACAGGCATGAGTGTATATGTATGTATGAATAGAAAAGAAAATTCCGTACTTTACGAATACATTTTCATATTAAGTCATTAATCTAATAGATGAATCTAGACTGCCAAATTATATGACATATTACCAAAAAATATTGCAGTACAGAACAAAAGTGTCCAAACGGCATTGAATTACAGTAATAAATAACGTTCTTACGTTACGTTTATATGGCTAGTCTTGATATCATAATAAGCTGCTTATATGAATTCGTTACAACATGATTGACTCAATAAATTAAGAGCAAAGAAAAATTTCAAAACAATTTTTATTTAAATGCTCTAAAAAGAAAGGAAAAAACTCTAAATTAAATTAATCTTTGTTTAATACTATGTAGAGATAACAGCTCGTCGCGAAATTTCTTTTGTCAAAATTTAGTTACATAATTATTGTATTATCTACACAAGTACATCTCGCGACACGCTTTTATTTCGACATAGTATTAAATAAAGTTTGATTCAAATTAAAGTAATTTTTTAGAAGATTTAAATAAAAGTTAGTTCAAAAAAATATTTTTTTTTTATTTTTCGAGTTAGTCTCAACAAGCTCTTTCATTTGATACTCATATTATAGGAGAGTTCGAGAGTTCGCTATCTTGGGTCGTCCGCCATATTAGATTTAGAGAGGTCATTTTATTTTTTGTATTTTTTTACCAAACCCTTTCATTTGATACCCATGCTATGGACATGCACCAAAACCAACTAGTTCATCATCTTGGGCCGTCCGCCATATTTGATTCAGAATAACATCACTTAGATAACAATGCATTGTCACTCATACTAAACGTGTATGCGAAATTTCAACACAATCGGTTGAGGGTAGGTAACTACTTGAAAATTGACTTGCAAGATTCCACCCGAACAAACATAGTTACATACATACATACACACATACATACATACCTTGCAAGTTGAATAAAAGCTTTTAAAAAATAATTAGATTCATAGTTTTCCACAAGTTACGCTACTCGGATATAAATATCGGCGGATATCCGAACATTAAGCTGATACCTACAGCACTAATTCAGACGTATTTCACACGACAAAATATATTTTGAAAAGTTTCTAAAAAGACGAACCATGTTGCTATTCTTTGATGGAATGAACGAGAAACCGGAGGTTAGCATTTATTTTAAAAATGTCATTTTTAATTGGTTGTATTTTAAAATTATATTCCTTAACATTATTATACAAGAATTGAGAGGCGTGATAGCTGAAAGCCTACTCTATATTATAGGTTATGGGATCTATTTACACACCTATACAAAATATGGTTTGTATATTGCGATCGAAACTTCATTGTTATCAAAAAAAAATTGATAATAAAAACGCCTTGTAGTTTGGATCTTTCAATATAAGACTTGTTTTTATTGTGTTATCAGGCTAAGAGGCGACTAATAGGGGCCACCGGGGGTCGCGGGCGGGCGGCAGGGGGCTGTCCGTCTTTAGTTTTGTGCGTGTTTGTTAGCACAGTGCTGCGACCCCCGTGATGGACGGCAGTGTGGCAAGTAGGCCTCACGCTGCCGTTGACGCCGAGGGCGTCCTTCGGTGCGCGGGGGCTTCTGAGCCCCCCGATACAGGAGACGGGCTGCATTAGGCGGCACCGCGCAGGGGCGGCTGCGGACGACAACTTAGACACTATTAGTCCGGGGAAACCCGCAGCCGTCCCTGATGCGCCGAAGAAGGCCACCGCGGAGTTTTAGTTGGTATTCCGTGCGGTGTACATAGGTTAGGGACTCGGCCCGGCGGTCGCCCGACACGGGTCGTAAGGCACGGTGAACCCAACATCACCGCTCAGTCGCCCCCCTTGAAGGCTGGGCGGTAGTAATAAGTTACTTTCTCCGCGAAAACTAAAAAAAAAAAAAGGCTAAGTTAAATATGGAGTGACTTAAGGGCCACAATATAATCTGACTCCAAATGAAGAATCATAACACCACAAGACGAAAGAATTCTGCCACCACGGGTGCAATCAATCAGATGGATTTCGTAAATTATCATTACACTCGCGAATATCGATTGCGTAGAAGTATTGTGGAAGCTGTACGACTATTGACAGTTTATTGAGTTTTTCACTCAATATCAGTTCGGAGTTTGGAATTTTTGCACAAAACACATGACGAAAGAAGGAGGCACTAGTTACGCTTCTGCCTACCCATACGGGTCAAAAGACGCGGGTGTTTATGAGGTTGTGTATATAGTCAAGCTTTTTCGTGTATAACTATTTGTTACAGGAATCTGATCCTCCTCTTAATACCTAATTTTTTTCTTCATTATAGTAAATAAAGGTTTGTTTCAGATACTTTATGTAAAGAAGTGGTAATCAGGTGATCTACAATCTCCTACGCTGCTAACTCAAAATACAAAAGAACATTCATCTTCCATAATAAAGCGATAAATTATAATATTATTGCAGTGGAAATTCTGCTGAAACTCTAACAACATAAATCCATTATGTAATTGCATATTATGGATTAAGTGCGAATTTCCTCTGAAAATGTTTCCGGTTTTCATTTTCTTTTTCGTAATTGGAGTAATTCAAAAGTTAGATTTTGCTATTTTATTTAATAGTATTGTAGAGGATTTATGACCTAAAAGAATCAAGGGTAAGCAGATATTATATAATTGAATATTATGAATGCTAAATATTTAAAGATAGATATTTATATCTATAGGTATTTTGAATATTAATAGACAAAACGAATTGTACTAATAGCAATAATACCTGCCATACCATACCATACCAGCACTGTATTATATACTACCCACTGCTGAGCACGGGTCTCCTCTACAACTGAGAGGGTTTAAGCCTTAGTCCACCACGCTGACCTAGTGCAGGTTGGCAGACTTCACATACCTTCGAAATTCTTATGGAGAGTTCTCAGGTAGTTTCCTCACGATATTTTTCTTCACCGAACCGAAAAGTCAGAGGTCTGTGCCTTAGGTTTGAACCTCCCGACTTTGTCTCGGCTGACAGTTCCATTCCCAACTAGGCTATCGTCCACTTTGTTACTCCCATAATACCCAGTAATTTCGTTGGCTACATTGGTCTTCAAACCGAAACATAACAGGCATGCAGACTGATGCTTGGCGATAGAAACACATTGTGTAAGTACATATCCACTCGCTCTCTCGTATACGAGAGATCTACCCCCTAGCAAATGCTATCGCAAAATACTAACGCTAACTGTAATGTCATTGAAACATAACACAAGAGTAGCGTTTCACCGCCGAAATAAGCAATGCAGAATTTACCTAAACGAACCCGTAATAATTCCGATGACAATTTACAACTATCTTTTAGCATACGCGTGACTTTTCTCTTTTCAGGGGTAAGGAAAGGTGTATCACACCCAGATTTCGCTAGCCATGTTAGGTCCCATGTAATAGGGGGCAGAGCTATTTCCATTTACCGGGTACATTTCCAGACTCAAAACCAGAAAAAAAACAATTTTCAAAGTCCACGTATTAATACATTATCAAAACAGCCGATTTAATCACCAACGGGTATAATAGCTCGCTCTAGATATTGCTGAATACATTATACAAACTGAAACAGCTTTCAGTGGGCGCGGCGTGCTGACCTATCCGCTGAAAAGATTTCGGACGGATATTAAAGTAAGTCAATGTTTTGTGTTTGAGATTTTTTATGTATTTTTAATAGCAGGAAGACTGAGCGAGACTATTGCATAAGGTTTCATGTTATTGCGTCTATTTCTGCAGCCAAGTTGCAATATGTTAGAGGATTTGCTTGTATAATTAATTTGCGTTATCCGATTTAATCATTAATTAAACTGCCTCGGTGTCGTAATTGTATTACGATACGACTGCAATGCTGAGGTGTCGGGTTCTATCCTCGGGTCGGGCATTGAGCGATATTGGATTTTTCTATCACGGTAATTATAAAAGATAATTTCAAACCTTTATCAACAAAAGGCAGAGACACAAAGCATTGCAATTCTACGTTGTCTATTGTTTATAAGTAGTCGTGTGTCTTTATATCGTAATCAGTTACAAAAGCCGACAAGAACTGTTGCCATAAACCACAAATTCGAACAAAAGCGCAATATATATCCTCTAAATAAACGTAATAAATGTAATAATCCCTGACACACAGAATCACAATGGTGTTACAATCCGTGAAACGAGGTCTGATAAGCGACGCTTGTTAATAACAGGCCTTAGCTGGAGTAATTATTCATAACTTAGAGAGAAAACTTTGCAATCGCGTTGACTTCCCCCTTTACTGTATTTAAGATTATTTTACTGGATGGCACAGTATGGTCGAAGGTAACTTAACATTAGGACAAGAGGTGACATAATATAATAATACCAGCCCTGTATTATATACTGCTCACTGCTGAGCACGGGCCTTCTCTACTACTGAGAGGAGTAAGGCCTTAGTCCACCACGCTGGCCTAGTGCGGGTTGGCAGACTTCACACACCCTGGAAATTCTTATGGAGATTTCTCAGGTGGTAGGTTTCCTCACGATGTTTTCCTTCATCGTTAAACTGAACGATAATTGATAAACAATACACACGTAACTTGAAAAGACAGGGGTGTGTGCCTTGGGTTTCGAACCTCCAGACATTGTCTCGGCAGACCGTTCCATTCCCAACTATGCTATCGTCCACTTAAGAGGTGATGGTATTCTTTAAATCGATGAAAACGTGCAAATCGTTAGACTGATTGCAAGGATCACGACTGCTTATAAGCGATAGTAATTGTTTTTATTGCACTATAATAACGAGACGAGCAGGCCGTGCGCTTAATGGTATGCGATACGACCGCCCATAATCAGTAGCAACGCCGCACAGAACTCTGAATTACAAAGTACTGCGTGGCATTGTACTGCGCTCGTCGCCCTGAGACGTTAAGAGAAGTTAAGTCTCATAATGCCCAGTTATTACGCTGGCTACAATGTCCTTCAAACCGGATCGCAAGAGTGCATGCACACGGAGGTGCATAACCAGGAAGCCCCTCGCATACGAGAGATGCACCACCAGCAATTATTGAACTGAAGCTTTGAATTATAAGACACTACATTGTACTGTATCTACTGCGCTTGTCGCCCATAAGATGTTTTCATAATGTACAGTAATTGCACTGATGAACTTCAAACCGGAACGAAAATTGCACGATACTTCTTGGAAACAGAAGTAGACATAGTGGTACCAACTCACTTAAACCTCTGGATACCAAACTCTAAGGTACCTTCTTACAATTACCGTCATAATAATAACGTTGATCTCCGCGTGTAACTGGCATCTCATTAATCAGACTATACTCCACCGCACACCTCAAACTTCGCACAATTTCCATCTGACTTCCATGCGCCATTTTGCATGCTTTGTAATTACCAAATTAGTTTCGCGAAAAGTCTAGAAAGTTCTCGGAATGAGCGGTTAATTGTAATTCGCTTTTAGGTTATGCTATGAAAGCTAGCTTGGTTTAAAATTAAGTTAGTTTAATTATAAATTACTAACATCGGCGTAAAGAGTGAATTTAGCGTTCCTATCTGTCAAGTGGAATGAAAATTACGAGAGATAAAGCGTTCGTGTAGCTAAAGCTCGTTTTACTTTAGAATCCTGATTCACATAAGAAGGTTGCTGGAGTAGACAGTTTCCGTACACGCGCCGTTGTGACTGAATACATACAGTTAACAGTAAGAGCCGCTATTGGCTGCTTAGTCACTTTGTCTCTTTCTACTGAGTAGTTCATTTCGTGATGTTACCATCAGTGCATTCATTATGTGCGCATTGAGTTTGTGCGCGGTGGTCTCGGAGTACGAAATATCGCGAACAAGCTGCAAGGAAACAGGCTGAGGTGATATGGACATGTCAAAACAAGACCACCTGATTACGTTGGCAACCAGGTACTGGAACTGTCCATTCCCGGAAAAAGACCATGAGGGAGACCAAAACCTACATGTACAAATGTGTTGCAACGCGACATGGTAGCATGCGATGTTTCCGAATGACGTCATCGATAGGGCGATGTGGAAGAGAAAGATGAAGAAGGCTGACCCCACCCGCATGTGGGATGAATAGTCAGGCAGAATGAGACTGACAGTGCATTCATTATGTTCCTAGTGAATACAGAGAATGGCTAATTGCAAGCAATTTCCCCTACACCACGAATGAGATAATTAACTTAATATAGATTTAAAAATATATCTTACTAATATTATAATTTATGTGAATGTTTGTAATAATGTTTGGAGGTTTGTTAGAAGTAAACGTTGAAACTTTTTAAAGGATTTGTATCAAATTTGACACGCGGATAGATCATGTCCTGGATTAACACATAGGTTAATTTTTATCACAGTTATTTGCTCTCATAAAAATAATGGACTATTTAAATTAGATTTTTAAGTAGATAGCGCTTTGTCTGTGTTTTAGGAACTTTTGTTGCGGGAAAGGATTGTCACGCGAGCGAAGCCATGAGCAACACTTAGTTGGTCATAAAGATCATCCCAAATCCAATCTACTCCCCCTCCCACTATCAATGAGCTCATAAACGGAACTATACATAACCTTGTTTCTTTATTGTGTGTAAGTAACACAGGGTTGGACCCAATAATACAATCGTTTGGCCTTGATGTAGAGAAAAGGTTCTATGTGGAAATGAAATAGAAGCTTTTTACTGTTTCGGCTGGTATAGTGAAGAACAGTCGGCTTGTGATGTTCTGAGGCTTTAGGTTCGATGCTTGCGTTGTGGGGGAAGGGTAACCCCCTGACGCGTAATGCCAATAGTGAATGAAATTAGTTTTTTTTTTCATTGCCAAGAACTAAAAATTGCACAATTTTTTATTATAGATTTGAACCCACTTAATACTACTCGGGAAACTTCCTTAATAAGCTTCAGCAGCTGGACATGGAAGGTCAACCAGATATCATGGAGTGATAAACTTTACCGGGTAGAGACTCAACCTCTTTAGAGCCTTACATGATGATTCTACGAACTCACACCAAGAATTTCATATTATGTTTATTAATTTACCTTACTCGAATACATATTTTTATCAAGACACAAAAAAATACAGTATTGGAAATAGCCTTTTCGTTTACACTTAAAATAATTATTACAGTGCCAAATTCCCAGGGTAGGACGCGTGTACCTTCAACGTAATATGACGTGTAAGATTTATGGGAAGCGGTGGCTTCATGGACTTAGGTGTTAAAAGGCTTTTGGTAAAAAAAACATACATGTTTATAATATAAGCCTTATGTCTGATGGTATTTAAGCCCCAAAGTACTGTGAGAAGTTTTTAGAAAGTAGTAGTACCTTTATGAATACATTTCTAAAAAGTAGAGTAAATATTTTTATAGGTACATTTACATAATAAGATAAAAGAAACTTTTTAAATCTATCTGTGGTGGCTCGTCATAATTAATAGTATTTTTTGTGGTTATTATTATTGAATACTGTGAGTCACCCAAAAAAGATAATAAATTAAAATTAACAAAAAAATTTAATTGTCCTTTGATTTCATTAATTGTTTCTTGTAAAAGAAAAATCAAGTTTAGCATACATTTTGTTTTTTTATAGATATATACTGTGATTTATGAGAAGTATATAAGGTAAAGAAAGAAGACTTGGTCAAAGATACTTTAGGGCTTATAGGGAAACAGTACTGGAATCGTATTAAAATATTTTCCAAATCACTTGGGCAGAACCGCGAGAAATAGCTAGTGTATAATAAATATTCCTTGATAAGGGATCACTATAAAAGTTCCTTATCCTTACATATTATATACCAGTTTCCCAGCCGCGTCCGTCTGTCTAAACGGAATTAACTCAAAAACTACCAGATTTCAATGAAATGTGGTATGAAGATTGAGGACTGGAAGGACATAGACTACTTTTATCCCGAGAAAATATATAGCGGGCCTTTTATCCCGGAAAAACTATTCCATGTGGGCGAAGACACGAGCTAAAGCTAGAAGATATTTAAATGATTAAAATAACACAAACTGTACTCCAAAATACACGACAAGGCTTACACGAATAGGTTCTTTTCTAGTTTTTCAATAAACTCTAGCCTATAAAGATATAAGTGCTTTGTCATTGCCATAATAGTTAAGCACTATGACTATCATTTTCTTTGCCATTACCGTTTTATGTCACATTCTTTTGATGTCAATTATATGAACGACAGGTGAATACAAAGCTGTTGAGTTTTTTGATCCTGCTGTAGTTACTGTATTGTATATTTCTGCCGTCAATCGTTGTGCTTCGGTTTGAACTACAATACGGCTAGTACTGGATATAAAGACCCAATATCTGATGTATCAGGAGGTAGGTCTCTCGTATGGTTCCGTCTAGGTAGGTGTCATGGCAATATCTGTTTCGGCCGGCAAGCAGTAATATGCAAGTACTTTTGTATTCCGGTATAAAGGATATTGTAACCAACGTAATTACTGTGTATTATGAGACTTAATATCTTATGTCTCTGGATGACGAGCGCAGTGGATCCACACGCAGTACTTTGTAATTCAAAGCCCTGTATGGTTTTGCTACTGTTTATGGTATTTGTTTATTACATTGACTATCAGACGAGCAGTTTCCTCGTCTCGTCATGCAGTGGTATAAAAAAGTAAAATAATCAAGTGACCTAATAGTAAGTGATCGCTACTGTCTCTTAACGTACCCATTGTTGAGAGAATAGTGCGTTGCCGACTTCTGAGGAGAAATGAGTATTGGGAATGTTCAATTGTTGGGTCATTGGTAAGTAAGTCGCAGATCTTTAAGGAAACATAAGACTTAGAGATATTTTGAGCTTCTGTCTTACTGAAGTATGGCAGCGAAGTGACCGATTCATGACTGATTTAGTTATTTCATGATGTAACATAGTTATATTGTAAACTTAATTAAAACATATTCTGATGATTTTTTTTCTCATACCTGTATATTTATGGTGTCTATAAAGTAATCTCCGACCAAGACTGTTAGAGCTTTAAGATTTATTTGTTTCAAGAGGTTGACTCCAAAAAGATTTATTTTCCCGTTGTTATAAAAAGAAACCCAAAAATAACTATCATATAACATTTTTCAGTTTCTTTTTATTAAACTAATTTTTATATTTTTCCTTTGTTAAATAGCGTAATTTCAACCGGATATCTCGATATACATATTTTAAACATCAATGTGTTATTATAAAATGTATAAATTAAAGAACTTTATTTAAAAAAGTAATTTTGAAAGTACAGTTACGCATAAAGCACATCGTTCCTTATTAAAAAATACCCCTGACACACCGTCCATAAATTATACACGAAATTAAAATAACTACAAACTTGACATAAAAATTGCGCTCCATCAACCCCAATTTAATTACCCTAAATAGTTTTCACATAAAACTTTTACAATACCAACTGTGGGTTAAAATATTACCATTTCCGTAGTAGTGCACGCAACGTAGTAATTTAATATACGAACCTGCGTCGAGAGGCAGAGGTGCAGAGCCTCATTGGGAGCCTCACGCTTTACTGCCGCACTGCGATGCCCACACCAAAAAAATAAAATTAAAAAAATAAAATTGAAAAAAGAACACCAAAAACACTGCTCAAAAATATACACTCGTATCCAATGACGTCACTATTACAGGTATCTGCGTGTGCTTTTCGTACATTATTTTTGTTTTGTGTGGTGCCGCTAGGGCGGCGCTACGTGCGCCCACTGTCACGGTCTACGTGTTACTAAAGCTCTGTACGTAATCGCGCCTGCGCGCGTGCAATTTTGGTACCTAGACACATTTCATTTTGTAATGAACTGAAATTTGCATGCCTTATTGTATTCTCCACCTTATACAGTAAAGAATAAAGTGTATACTTAAATGATTGGGCGCAAAAGGGTGCGTTTGTGTTGGGAATCATTCTGTCCTACTCGGACTACTGTTCACATGCATTTGAAATTGAATAAAAACCGTTAATTTTCCGACTGTGGCATAATACATGTAATTTGTAATACTTTTGAATCGTTACGAATGAATGCCTCTGTGAATATTACAGTACATTGCATTCGTGTAGGTAATGAAAATTACAAGTACAACTTACATTATACGTAGGCGTTGTAATATAATTTTTTATGATCGGCATATTTCTTTATAGGCTCGAATGAACAGAAATTGTATAAATTACTTCTTTGACTTCTTTGTTGTGTTAGTAAGGTAGATAATTGCTTTGTGTCACTTTTACAACGATTTTAATGCATTTGAATGACAGTTGCTTGTATTAGTGCGCTCGTAATCCAATGTAACCTAAAATGCCTTACATTAGCTTCAATGTCCGTTTAATAACTGGAATAATTATTACTGTTTCGGCCTCAGTGGCGTAGTTGTATTACGGTACGATTGCTGAGGTGTCGGGTTCGATCCCCGGGTCGAACAGTGATATTGAATTTTGTACTCAGTATTCGCCCGAAGTCTGGAATTTGTGCCAGATATGGCGATAGGCTCGCCCCCTATCACACCATGGGACGGCGAAAAGTGGGTGCATTAGTTGCGCCTCTGCCTACCCGTTCGGGGATAAAGGGCGTGAGTGTGTGTACTGAATGAAGAAACGAGCATGCCGCTCACCTGACGGTAACCGATACGACAGCCTATACACAGAAGCAACATCATATAGAACATTAAAGCTGTGATTACGCAGAACGCGGCAGACGGCAGACGGCAACGGCAGACGGCACTACTATGCAGTATTAAATTGTATGAGACCGTTTCCGCACACGATGGCAAATGACGCGCGGCAAGTGACGTCCTGCCTGCGTCGCGGCTTGCGGAATCACAGCTTTAGGTACAAAGTACTGCGTGGCATTTCGCTGAGATCGTCAGCTTGAGACGTTATATGTTAAATCTCATAATGCCTAGTAATTACGCTGACTAAAATGACCTTCAAACCGGAACACAACAATGCATGCAAACCGTTGCTTGGCAATAAAAATAGACATTGCAGTGGTTCCCACAGAACCAATCCCTTACATAGGAGAGACCTACCAGTAGAATATGTTTTCTCCACAAAACATAATAGTAATAGCGTTAATACTCGTGCGAATAAATACCTCATTTAGTATAAAAATATATATTTCTAAACCATTAATTTCATCGTATACGAAAGAAACAGTAGGACGTGTTAAAAAAAAAGACACACGCAACTCATTACAGCTAGTCATGATTGATGCGCGGCGAGGAGTCGGGCTTAAACGTTTATAAATGATCCGCTAATATCAGCTATCATGAGACGTGCGGATTGGCTTTGTTGGATTTATAGTGAAACGGTGTTTGTCTGTCAGTACGTTTTTTGTAACCAATCATGTATGCGAATGGTGTTTTGGGGTTAGGTAAAGTACATATGGTAAAATAGGCGAGCAAAGTTAACTTTTTAACTGTTATTGCTCGTTCATGTAACATTCGGTCCCTAAACTCTAGTTTCAAAGTGGCCAACATACAGCACTCAGTGATTCACTCATCTATCTATATATGTATACATAGAATAAAGCAGTAGGACCGGTGTATCAGAAAATTTAAAGAAATAGAGTAAAAATAAAGGGGGTGACTAAAAAAGAGTAATGGAACACAAATCAGCAATTTTTAAATTCTGTTATGTCGGGAAATATAAAGCGAGACTTTTATCCCGGAAAAACATTTCACGCGGGCGGCGCCGCGAGCAATAGCTAGTCTAGTAATATAAAAAAAGATCATAATTGTAACAGTCCTTCCAGAGATTTGTAACGTGGGTAAATTATCTTGTGGGACGGTAAAATTAATTCAACTGGAAACGATGGCCTCTGATTTTTTTCTCCAAAGAACACTGCTTCAGTCTTACGAGAAACCTTTGAGCGTGTTATCATATACAAGGACATGAAATTTATCTATCATTGTAGAAGGTTGAGGGTTCTTTAATTACATCATTTATATGTCTTTTTTGCGTTCGTATTGCTTGCAGCTTCACTTGCGTGAATATCTTATCCAGGGACAGACCTCTGAAATCCACATCAAATAATTGTATTCCAACATAATTTTAGCAAAATTCGAAACGAAGTGACCCGTCAGAGAACCAAGGTGACCGACATAGCTCTGAATGTTAGTAAGTTGAAGTGGGAATGGGCTGGCTACATATGTCGCAGAGCAGATAACCGCTGGAGTAAGCGTGTTGTGGAGTAGAGACCGCGTCTTGGCAAACGTAGCGAGGGACGCCCTCTGGCCAGATGGCGGGACAACTTGCACAAGAGGGCCGGCAGCAACTGGATGCATAAAGCAGCAGACTGGGCTCTGTGGCGTATCTTGGGAGAGGCCTATGTCTAGCAGTGGACTGCAACGGGCTGAGGATGATGATGATGGTGATGATGAGGGATAAACATCTTTCGCCAGTCAACGCTCTATCTGGACCCCACTCCCTTTATCATGAACTGCATTAGATTCGTTATGCCGTTACAGAAAAAAAAACAAATCTTCTTGTCATTAAAATTATTTATAGTGTGATTACATGAAAACCAAACATATTACACGCTCGATTCACCTATTTACAACCGTGTAATCAGTTCCGAGCCACTACGCAATGCATCCATTCATAATTTCCCTCGAGGCCAGTAAGCTGTTATTTTAATGTTTTCAAATAATTATCAACCACCTTACTATTTGACGTCATATTATTGTGTGCCCTCGTTAGAGCCCAGCCAGATTTTATTACATATAATGGTTATTTTATTTTAGACTAGCTTTTGCCCGCGGCTTCGCCCGCGTTAATAAGTTTTCCGGGCTAAAAGTACATAAAAACCTCCCAGTTGAATCACTCTATCTGTTAAAATCCGTTGCGTAGTTTTAAAGATCTAAGCATACATAGGGACAGACAGAGGGAAGCGACTTTGTTTTATATTATGTAGTGATACTCGTTATTTTATAATTGATATTATTAAAATTCGGTTTCTCAGTTCAATATCAGCCCGGAGACTGGAATTTGTGCTCGATATGGCGACAGCCTCGTTCCCTCATCGTCATGGGACAGAACCGATATGGCGAAAAGTGGGTATCCTGGTTGCACCTGTGCCTACCCCTTTGGGGATAAAGGCGTGTTGCATGTTTTGTTTTTTATCATATTTATACTATGTTGTGACCAAAATTGAAAAGGGTATTCATCCTTTCCAGATGGTTTGGGCACTTGGAAAGGATGGATGACAGGAGACTGATAAAGAGGATATATAAGGCGAGTGGGGATGAAAGGGCCGGTAAGGTCGACCGCACCGAACCTTTGAATGTTAGATATCTGACATTCTGAGTAAATCAAGATAATGGACAGGTCAAAAGTATCCTGAACCGGCGGAAGTGCATATTAACATGGATGAAGGTAGAGGAAGCGAAAGTAGTGTGCCAGAATCGAGCAAAGTGGCAAACCATAGTCTTTGCCTACCCCTATAGGATTGAGTCGTGATACTATGTATGTATGTACGTTGTATTTTAGGGTACTTTTTGTTAAGCCGGCAAACAAGCCTGTGGGTCAACTGATAAGATTACCGCCCATCAACACCCACAACAAGATAATTTTGGGCTAAGAAATATGGATTAGAGAAGGGTAAGGGCTTATTTGGGCTTCCAGATATCACTTTGAAACACAACCGAAAGATTTTACTTCACATTCGTTTTTTTTTTAAGAAACCAAATTCATAACAATTTTTTTGAGAAAAATAGAATCAAACACTTGGCGCTCTGTAGTCTCTGTCTACTCCTATGAGATACGGCATGAGTGGGTATGTAAATAAAGGAAGTGGAAATATTGGACAAGATTCATCCAATCGATAGTTGTGTAGTCTTCTATCAATTTTCCTTTCATCAATATTGATCATAACTACATACGATACTAAAAGAAATATCGTGTCTTAAGAAGGTAACATATGAACCAAAGTCCTTGCAACATAAGACCCAAAAGTACCACACACCTTTTATACCCGAAGGGGTAGGCAGAGGCGCAACTAGTGCACCCAGTTTCACCGTGCCTTATTTCGACCCATAATTTGATAGGGGCCGAGCCTAACGCCATATCGGGCACAATTCCAGACACCGGGCTGATACGGAGTACAAAAACCCCATTATCACTTTATTCTGACGCGGGGATCGAACCAGAGACCTCAGTATTGCAATTGTATCTTAATACAACTACGCCACCGAGGCAGTAAATACCCAAAGGTAAAAAAAATACCCAATTATGAATACCCCATCTCCATAGCACATGGCTCCACCCAAAAAATTATTGGCAGCTTAAAACCCAGCTTCAAAGCGATTCCAACGACGTTGTAAACATTACGAGTAATACCAGATTAACTTATATTTTATCCCCAACAATTATAGTCGTTTCACCGTTCGTTTTATGCCTCTTTCGCGACGATTTTTCGCTCAGTTTTATATCTTCTTTGTCCGCATTGTTTGGTAATTGTGTTAGGGTTTCTTTGTGGGTATTATCGTGAAGCTTAAGTAGTAAATAAGTTATTTATAGGCTCATTATACCTGTATTATAATAAAAAGTAGATCCTCCTAGCCAATTTCGGCCACAGCGGCTAATCTTGACGGAGATCAGCCAGGTACGCAGGAGATATTATAGTGCACAAGTGTGTGCGCAATAGACAGGTGCACTCGCTATTCCTTCACTCTCATAGACTGGTGAGAGGGCAATCTGACATGACCGGAGACAGATCAGGCACTATACAATGGCTTTACGTGCTATCCGAGGCACACCGCCAACTCCGAGATGCGACTGAGTATTTAAAGATGGAAAAACCCAGTCTCAATGTTTTTGGCTCGAGCCGAGATTCGAACCCAGGACCTCAGCGCGTAAATCGTTCTCGTAACGCGTAATACAACTACGCAACCGAGGCAATCAAAAAGTACTTTGCTGGTGGTAGGATATGTTTTGTATCTGTTTGTGTGGCGACCACCGTAGACAAGGTGTAAAACCCGCCATAGTCCACGGGATCAGTCTGTGTAGGTTTCAAACATCGCTTACCATCAGGCGTACGGCATGCTCGTCTCGTCATTGCAATAAAAAAAAAAACAGACCGGCATCATGCCGACTGGTGGTGGGATAATCTCTCGTGAGTCGACAGTCTCTCTGGACCGCATGCTGCTTATCATCATGTAGTGGGGTTCAGTTTGCCGTGCCCGTACAAAAATACCTTCGAAATTTGTATTGTTATTACGTTTTCGGGCAGGTTCGCTTATGTGTTTTTTTTATTGCGTTGAATGACGTGACGAGCATGCACACACATGTGTGCATACACACGTATAAAGTGAAACTTTTTAAATGATTTCATTTTTTCATTGTTCTTATAATAATTATTGTATCCGTGATTGTATCCCATTAATAAAGTTAAACTACTATTTATTTTTTAAATATATTTAAATATTATTGTCTGCTAAATTGACAGTCATATTATGACACACACACAAACACACACACACACACACACTCACGCCTGTTATCCCTGAATGGGTAGGCAGAGGCGCAACTAGTGCATCCACTTTTCGCCGTTATTCCGTCCCATGATGTGATAGGGGGCGAGCCTATCACCATATCGGGCACAAATTCCAGACTCCGAGCTGATACTGAATAGAAAATCTCAATATGATTTTGCGCGACCCGGGAATTGAACCCGAGACCTCATTGCAGTCGTACCGTAATAAAACTACGCCACCGAGGCAGTACTAAGAATTATAGAGACTATTTTTGAAAATATTATGGGACCTAAATGTACTACAAAATCCCGAACTTGAGGTTTTATGTAAGGCTAGTATTTATATAATACTATGTCTTGCTCGCGGCTTTGCTCGCGTGAATAGCCTTTCCCGCAACAAAAGTTCCTATAACACAGTACGATGCCAGCGTCATCTACATAAATAATCAGATTTAAAATATCCATTATGTCCCATGGGAGCAAATTACCGGGATAAAAGTACCCTATGAGTTAATCCAGGACATGATCTACCTGTGTGCCAAATTTTATCCAAATCTGTTTAGTTGTTTCTGCGTTTACGTCTAACAAACATTCATGCATTTTCACAAACTTTTGCATTTATAATATTAGTAAGATAAACATAATTTATAATAGACTGCCTCGGTGGCGTAGTTGTATTGCGTGGGCGGTATGACAGCACTCTGAGGTCCCGGGTTCGAATCCCGGGTTGGGCAAAGTGATATTGCTTTTTCTGATCAATTATAATCCGGAGTCTGGAATCTGTGCCTGATATGTCGATAGGCTCGCCTCCTATTACAACGTGAGACGGAACTCACGTGGTAAAAAGTGAGTACCTTGGTTGCTTTAAAATAGAAAAATATTTACCAATTAGTAGATAAGATTTCGAAAGGGAAGCTGATAGTTGCAATGTTTCATTTACTTTCACTGTTAAGTTGAATAATTCATATGATTTTTTTTATTGTAAAGATAAACTAATGCATGAGCCTATTGTGAACAAAAAACCTAAATGAGGATTAAGAGAAAATGCTCTACATTTACCCAAGAAACTAGTTTCAGCATACAATTTCAACTCTACCTTATTCTTAGTGGAATAGGTTTCTTCATTTCCACATTATATGCCCTGGTTTTAATGAAAGAATTATAAACACTGTAGATGTTATTTCAAAAGCTCTTTGAAAGCAGCCACAGAGAGCGGCGTTTGTGAGAGCTTTTATAATGTGATTTTAAATAGGAAACTGCTCTGTCTTTTCAAGTGTATGTATGTACATCGAAGTATAGCAGAGCAGTCTTCTATATGAAACCGGGTATTTTTTTGCTGTTGCTGTAAAAGGAGCCTAGTTCAATTTAAAAGAAAGCATAATACCTCTTAAGAAGTTAATGTGTGTTTAATTTCTTTTGCGGTAGGAGATAAAACTGAATTACTGAATGAAAAATACTGACATATCTGAACATAATTGAAGATTTTTGGGGTAAAATTAAAAGAAACGGACACCAATTTAATAGACAATTTAAATATTATAAAATCATATATTCAGGAAATACGTGTTCACACATTACATTCTGGGGACAGAGTTGTCAGCATAACAAGGAAAAATAAATTATGTAGCCAACAATAACATAACATAACTTTTTTTGCATTTTCAATTCCCAACAATATTGCGTAGGTATTAAATACAAAATTTTCTTTCTCCGTATGTACACGCCATTGATGCTGCAAATATAACAACAACTGACAGTATCCCAAATATATTAAAAAATCATTTCCCAGGCAAGGTGATTAATTATTATCACAATTTCGTCACTTACGTGGTATTTACCAATGGTGAAATAGTCCCAACGATTTACAAAATATTGCTCATTGGCCTTCAAGTACAAAAAAATGACTAGTCACCACCCAATTATTGTTAGTGCTTTTTTCTTTTTTTCTAACTTGTACGTTTAATCCTCCTCTTCTATATGAGAGGGTTAAGGATTTCACCACGCTGGTCTAGTCTATTGGAAGAGTTAACATACCTTCGAAATTCTTTAGAACATTCTCATCATTTCTGGCTACAGGAACTGAGTGTGTTGAAGTGTATTTGTATGTTCAACCGTTAGGAACAGAAGCTAACAATACCTGTTCAGCCTCGCACACGACTACCTAGCATTTCCAAGTCTTAGCATACAATTAATTAGAAGGAGTGCTTTCAAAACAATTGAAAAATATTCCTTTGTACTAACACTTTAGGACGGGCGTTCTTTCATTAGTGTTGTTTTTGTTTCCATTCGGAATTGTTTTTGTAAAGGCCACTTTATACCTCCATTATGAAGGCTCCCCGTGAATAAGGTAGTTATCGCTTGTTAGAATTGTTTTTAAAATCATCTGATTGGAAATCGTTTTTTTTTGCAAGTTGTAATTGCTGTTTTCTGTTTCGTCAGTGAGATTTAGTGTAAGGTAGTAAAAAGTGGTTCAAAACCACCACTTCTTCGATCAATGCTAATTCCTCCTTAAAGGTCAATAATTCACACAAATTTCTCTGGTCTGTGGGAATTGCTTTCTTATTTTCATGGCAGTGTATAATGGCTGTGGGTCGAGTAGTCGTGAGTTCGATTCCCAAGTCGGACAAGCCAGAGCCTCCGTCGGTGCAGATCTTGGTGGCAGTAGCGGCGGCTGCGGACGAAAACTTAGACACTATTAGTCCGGGGAAACCCGCAGCCGTCCCTAATGCGCCGAAGAAGGCCACCGCGGAGTTTTAGTTGGTATGCCGTGCGGTGTACATAGGTTAGGGACTCGGCCCGGCGGCTCAACGCTGGGTCGTAAGGCACGGTGAACCCAACATCACCGCTCAGTCGCCCCCCTTGAAGGCTGGGCGGTAGTAATAAGTCACTTTCTCCGCGAAAACAAAAAAAAAGTCGGACATTCAGAGTTTCTGATAGGATTAGCCTGACTCTGGATCTCCTGGACAAAGTTAAGTCCTAGGGTATAAAATGTAAGCCAAATACTTATTATAACATGTTTCATAAAGTGTGTTGCACCGAGTCCACGTCAACGTAATAAGTGCTGAATGAGCTAGGTCATTGTTACCCACTGCCTCGGTGGCGTAGTTGTATTATGGTACGACTGCAATGCTGAGGTCTCGGGTTCGATCCCCGGGTCGGGCAATGTGATATTGAGTTTTTCTATTCAGTATCAGCTCAGAGTCTGGAATTTGTGCCCGATATGGTGATAGGCTCGCCCCCTATCACATCATGGGACGGAATAATGGCGAAAGGTGGGTGCACTAGTAGCGCCTCTGCCTACCCCTTCGGGGATAAAAGGCGTGAGTGTGTACATATTTTTCCACCCCCATTATGTTTCAACGTGACCTAATCCTAACAGCTGTTGTCGAATGGAACTCCTAATGAGCGCTGCAAGAGGGCCAATTACACGTCTCTGGTTACCGCGCAGCATCTCTGTCCCACTCTTCACATTCGTATATGCTGTCTTTAATAAGCTACTAGATTTTACTCGCGGTTCAGCAAACGATAACTCTCATACCCAGAATAACAATGGCCTACAGTACTAAGTGGTGATTGCACCTATTGGTATAAGCATTCTCAAAATCAGTATTTAAGTTAATTCATTAGAAACAAATAAAAAAAACACCTAATAAATAATGGACTCCTCAAATTTTTTATTCGTTTTTGCTAGTACGAATTCAGTTTTCAAAACAAAACTGTATTTTTCTGGAATGAAAATGTTATTGTTAATCCAGGATCTGATTTAAAAGAACACTTACTTGATTGAACATTTGCTGATGCCCCCGATTTTTTGTTTTTATTTATCGCTCATGTTTGTCCACCATGAGGTGATTTTTGATTATATTATGGCAATCTCTAATTCCATTAAAATTGTAACTTATTTCCTATATTAAAATTATTTATGCATAATTTACTTTACATACTGAATAATAGAACATGGTTTACAGGTTAAAAAATCCTAATTAATTAAGGGATTAAATAGTGCGGCAGTTCAGCTGAATAATCAGCTATATTGTAAAATGCCCCACAGGTCTAATATGAGTTTCTATTGACTTTAAGCTAGTTTGATTCTAGATTGGATCAGAGATTCTTTTTTTTCGATTGAATGAAGTTGTATTAGATCATCCATTATTATTCAGTCTTATGGACTGAATAATACATGTCTTATGCACATCACGATACGAAAAAAAATTTCGTTGTAATGCACTTAAAATACAATGCCCTGTCTCCACCAAAATTTAAGCCAAGTATATTATGTACACCTATAATATTTATAGACATACAACATCCAAGTAACTACAGTAGTCGCCGGATGATTTTTTATTATTTCAGTATGAAGAGGCGAGATTTCTACTCGCATGATGGTAAGCGATACGATCGCTCATAAACAGTAGTAAAACCATACAGAACACAAAGTACTGCGCTCATCACTCAGAAATGAGATGATGAGCCTCATAATGCCCGATAATTAAAATCCGTCCAGTAGTTTCAGAGATTTACAAACAAACAGGAAAACAGACAGAAAAGAATTATAAAAATTGCTGATTTGTTTTACTATTACTCTTCTTAAGTCGCCCCCCTTTCTTTTTTATCACATTTCTTTAAATTATTCTGGTTTCTACTGGTTAATTAAATGTATAGTTATTTGTGATTAGATCAAGTACAAAAAGTATTATCAAGATCTCCAAATAACCAAAAAGTTAAAGGCATTTGAAATCTAGTTAGGGATAAGTGACAAATAACATTAGCGACATAATACCACTATGCACCCACTTTTGCTCATGTCATGGCTATATTCAAAAAATATTATATGATATCGTGGCAGTACGAAGTGCCTATGTTAAAGGTTTTATTAATCTTCAAAACGTTGTTACGGAATTTTACGTTAAAGGAAATAATTTTGAGATTGCAAAATACAAGATTTGCGAGTTTAAGAGAAAATTATAAGATTCTCAGTAAAATCAAGAAGTTAATTAATTAAATTAAGTTCATTTCGTAAAGATGGAGAGACTTTGTCGGTAAACTAGCATTTTCACATTACTCCGCTTGCGTAGCGGTCTCTTTCCGAAGTTTACTAATGAATTAATCAGAAAAAACATGGAAAAATAAGTCTCGTATGTTTAAATGATCACAAATAGAAAACCGGATTTATACTAAAACAATCTATTATTCAGACATAATTCAATTTACCTAATTTCTCAATCTATCTACACCATATACACATATATCGGCCGCGTTCAGTGGTCGTATTAGGCGCGCTACACGCAACGCTGGGCTGAATTCAGACCCGGGCGCCGTTCGGTTATAAATTTATTCACGCCCAGGCCGTATTTGACAAAGATTAGATTGGTTATTAAGCTGCTTGTTATGCATAAGCTTTTGTAGCGAAAGCGTGGGTGACTTATACCCATGGTTCACCGAGCTTATAGTGTCCAGTGTTTAGTATATAACATGCCAGGAATCAGGATGTTCAAAACTGTTTATATAGTAGGTACCTAAATGTTCTATTTAATAGTTATTTCCTTATTCCTCAATTAAGTATTTTTAAACTAAGTATCGAAAGTCACTGACATAGCCCAGCGGATTAGTAAGCTGAAGTGGCAATGGGCAGGTTACATACTTCAAAGAACTGACGGCAGATGGAGAAAAAAGTTTTCGAGCGGAAACCACGTACTGGCAAGTGCAGCGTCGGCCGTCCACTCGGAAGTTGGACAGACGACTTGATAAAGGTCGCAGGAACACGCTGGAGGCGGGCTGCTTTTGACAGGTCCGTCTGGAAATCTTTAGGGGAGGCCTATGTTCAGCAGTGGACGTCATGTGGCTAATGATGATGTTGAAGTATTCTTTATTATATGTATTGCTTTTTTTTCATATTTTCGTTCCATGAGTTAGTACCATACCATACCAGCCCTGTATTAAATACTGCCATCTGCTGAGCACGGGCCTCCTCTACAACTGAGTGGGTTAAGGCCTTAGTCCACCACGCTGGCCTAGTGCGGGTTGGCAGACTTCACATACCTTGGAACCTTGTAATATTAGCAGATCAGCAAGGACACAAATTGCGAGAGATGTTACAGAAATTAATAGGGACAACATATGATGTAATAAGTTTTTGGAAATCAGGAGCAAATCTGAAGAATGTGTTGGACTGGAAACAAGACATTATAACGGATTTGACATTCAATGATTTTTTGATTATTCTAGGAGGCACAAATGACCGTAACCCTTATGAATTTCAGACAAGTATTAGAAATTTTTGTATAAATATCTGTCATACTAATGTTATAGTACCCGAAGTACCGTATAATAGATACTTAAGGGAAGAAAAAATAAATTATGAATTAAATTTTTTATGCAAGAACTCCAAAAACTTTTCATACTTGGATATTTGTTATAGTCAATTTGGACCTAGTAGGAACTTATTTGCTGTATATTTATGTAGATATCTACTGAGAGAAATACTTCGAATTGAATATAAAACCAAGTATTCTCAATACAATCAACAACAATGTGCTTTGCAGTTTCGAGGTGTTAGCCTTGTTAATAAATCGACACAAACAGACAATATAACACTATTAAACAATAACACAAATAACTCTTCTGAAGAATCGACAGTAGCAAAAACTAGTTCCCTTTTTCGTAACTAAAACAATAAATATTTTACATCAAAATATAAATGGTTTATTAAACAAGTTGGACTTACTAGCAGTTAACATAGAAGAACTAGCAGACAAAAAAGTGATATAGATGTTTTGTGTATAACTGAACATAACATGAATAAATGTGACACAAAACTAATACACCTAACTCAATTCAATCTTGCATCATTTTATACTAGGAAAAGCAGACGTGGAGGCTCATGTATACTTGTTCATAAAAAGTATCAATACAAAGTTGTGGAAGATATCACAAATTTAAGTGTATCTAATATAGTAGAATGTTGTGCAGTTGAACTAACTGAAATAAATATATTAGTTATAGCCATTTATAGGCCTCCCAATAACAGTGTTGAGGAAATGGAAATGTTTCTTAATAAACTAACTGATATACTCACACGCTTTTGTTTGCGACGTCAAAGAATAGTCCTGTGTGGAGATTTTAATATTGATATTTTAAAAAATAACAAGCCTTCTAATACCTTTAAAAATCTTCTTGCTAGTTTCAATCTTAAAATAGCTGTAAACTCACCTACGCGCTTAATTAGTTCAACATGTATAGATAATATAATACACAATATCCCTAAATATAAAATAGATATTATTGAACTAGCTCTTTCCGACCATACAGCCCAACTATTGACATTTCCAGTTAAATATAATTACAGTTCAAATTTTTGGTATTGCAAACGTAGAGACTACTCAAAGGAAAATATAAATATTTTTTTAAATTGCCTCCGCTCCTTACATTTTTATGAAATATATAATAACAAAGATCCTACTGCTGCTTTCGATGAATTCTATGAATTGTTTCTACTGTTTTACAACTTGTGCTTCCCTGTGATAAAAGTAAAAATATCTACAAGAAAACGTCCTATATGGATAAGTAAAGGTATAAAATTATGCTCCAAGCGTAAAAGAGAATTACTCTGGAAGTATAGACACACTAAAAATGAGCTAGACAGAAACAAATTTAAAATATATTCAACGCGATTAAACAAGATAATTAAATTAACTCAAAAAGCTCAAAATAATTATTACATAAAAACTGCCCCCAATAAATCAAGAGCCAGTTGGAATATAATTAATAATAATAATAAAATGAGCGCCCATAAAAAATGCATAAAACAAATATATATTGATGGTAAACTAGTTCAAGATCCAATTAACATTGCACAAGAATTCAACAATTATTTTATTGACCAAGTAAAACCCTTAACTAAGATTAATAGTACGACCACGCCAATTACCACTAATTGTAACTCTATTTTTATCAAACCAAGTACCCCTCAAGATATTAAAAGGGCTATAATTTCTTTAAAAAACACAAAGAGCACAGGTTATGATGATGTTGCAACTAATATTATTAAAAATGTATGCGATATTATATCACCAGTACTGAGTCATATTTTGAACCTTTGTATACTGCATGGTGTATATCCAAATAAATTAAAAATAACAATAGTAAAACCATTATTTAAAAAAGGAAACAAAGAAGATATAGCATGTTACAGGCCAATAGCGTTAGTCCCAATAATATCTAAGATTTTTGAAAAACATATTTATGAGAACATATACAACTATTTTGAGGCAAAAAAATTATTCACAGAAGAACAAGTAGGATTCAGAAAAAATAAATCTATACATTTAGCTATTTACAAATTTCTAAATAGGACTATGACTAAGTTAAATAGTAAACTTCCGGTATGTGCATTGTTTATGGACCTTACTAAAGCTTTTGATTATGTGGATCATGACATAATGAATGAGAAACTTAGTAGGTATGGTATTAGAGGAAATGCATTAGATTTGTTAATGTCATTCGTGTCAAACAGAAAACAAGCTACGGCGATCACAAAAATATATCCATTAAAAAAAGAGGAATTAACATCAGTGTCAGATTACAGGGTAATCAAATATGGGGTACCTCAAGGCAGTGTTTTGGGACCTTTATTATTCCTCATATATATAAATGATTTTCCCAAAGCAATAAATGAGTCAATGGTTTTATTTGCTGATGATAGTACGGTAATATTTTCTGAGAAAACTCAATCATTACTAGAGACCAGAATAAATTCTACATTAGAAGACATTGTTACTTGGCTTAAAAACAACCATCTACTAATTAATTTAAAAAAAACAAATCTCATCTTGTTCAAGAATAGGTCAGCATCTAAATTACTTTCCATAAATTATCACGGGGAACCAATCTTACAGGTAGAAACCACACGATTTTTAGGGCTTCATGTGGACTGCAACTTGAACTGGAAGGCACATGTTGAAACTATATGCATTAAGCTATCACAGTTCTGCTATGCTTTATACCAACTCACAAAAATAGTAAGTATTTCCACTGTAATAACCGCATATCATGCATACGTGGAGTCAACACTGCGATACGGAATAATCTTTTGGGGAAACTCTGTGGACTGGGAAATTGTGTTTAAGGCACAGAAAAGGTGCATTAGGGCAATATGTAAATTATCAGTCACAGAAAGCTGTAAATCATACTTTAAATCTTTAAAAATTCTAACATTAACTAGTTTATATATATATGAAATATCTATATTTGTAAAAAGAAACCTACATCTATACACTAAATTTAATAGCAAACGTAATAGTAATAAAGTAAAAATTCCATCAAACAACACAGCACTATTAAATAAGAGTGTTTTCTGCATGAGTCCAAGAATATATAACAAATTACCAAGTTACATTATAAATGTTGAAAACATAGATGAATTCAAATATAAATTAAAAAACTTTTTAATAGATAAGACATATTACCATATTAGAGAATATTTACAAGAATAAATTTGTTAAATACATTGTAAATGCTGTGACAGATTATTGTTATATGATTGTAGTTTTTAAGTTTTCTTTAAGATGTTATTTTATTATCAGACTTTATTGTATCTTTTATGAAACATGAATAATTTTTGCATGTCATTCGACTAAATATGGAAAGATACTTTGTTACAAAATACGCCACCTAATAATGTACCCATATTTGCAAAATAAATTGTTTGATTGATTGATTGATTGAATTCAGAGAACAGAGAAAAGCGAACAAAGCCAAATAAAATTATGAAATTGCCAACACTATACGTTTGGGTGTACTGTGTGTCTTCATAGTATTATTTGTGAATACAGGTGTATATTCTTATGGTGTTGTTATTGTTTATAGTTTATGGGATTATTAGAGATTTATTCTTCTAGAGATTATATTTTAAAACTCCTACTACTAACTTTACTACAATCGTTCTATACATCTGTAATAGTGTTTTATGAGTTTTTTTTTATTGCATTGAATGACTGTGTGGCATTCCACTGCGCTTGTCATCCTGAGACAAAGGATGTTAAGTCTCATTATATCCAGTATTTACACTGGCTACAATGTCCTTCAAACCGAAAAAACAGTGCATGCTGCTTGACGGTAGAAATAGACATGGCGGTGATAGCCAACCAGACGGGCTCTTACATGTATGAGAGACCTACCACCAGTAATTGAAATTAAGTTACATTTGACGTTGAAGAAATAAGATAAAACATTGATAGACGATTTCTAAATCGAGTTTTCTTTCGGCGATTTTTATCCATATCTGACCTAACAACCCCATATCAACTTGTTACAATATAAATTCATAACTTAATCGATTTGACAGACGTGTACAACGATTTGTAAGACCTTAGGCCTTCGATGAGGACTCTAATATACGTGGCTACATGCTAATGTAATGAAAGCTCCTGCTCAAAGCTTTGTCGCCTACTGGCCGCACTGTAAATGTTTGTCATGCGTCTATACGTCCTGCGCAATCAAATTAAGCTCTTGTTTGCAGTGCCTGATAGGTGTGATTCGATTTTGGTGTACTAACATTATCCTATAGAAAGCTTAAGTTGAAAAAAAGTTGGTTATACAGATCTAAATATTTTAGAAGTCTCTTTTTGATAATTTAACTTATGGTTTTGATATTGAAAATATATTTAAGGAAAATAGTCAGATTTACTTATTTGGTCGTAGGGTGCTAATACAATTAATGTACGTTACAGTATTTGCCATTTAAAACACTATAAATACATCCATAGATTTCAATACCTACCATCCATGTTACCATCAAAAATTAAAACATCTCAGACCGGCTTAGGAAATATACTGGAAGAAAGGTGCTGTGTAATTTTTGCTGGTTTTATTATGTACAAAATAAAAAAATAATGGTTTTTCTAATTTTTTATTTATTCAAACAATAAAATATAAGGTTTGACGAATAATACTGTGTTGATCCGTTTGAGTTTGTTCAGTTTTCACGAAATGATTTTTGTGTCAACTATGTGTTATACTAGCTTTTGCCCGCGGCTCCGTCCGCCTTAATAAGTTTTTCCGGAATAAAAGTCCCGGTTTATATTTCCCCGGGATAAAAAGTAGCCTATGTGTTAATCCAGGACATGATCTACCCGTGTGCCAAATTGCATCAAAATCCGTTAAGTAGTTTTTGCGTGAAAGAGGAACAAACATCCAGACATCCATACATCCATACATACTTACAAACTTTCGCCTTTATAAGTTATTAGTAGGATAGTTATGCTTTAGGTACGTCAATAAAAATTATAAAACACAAGTACTGAGATCTTTAACAATCGCAATATTCGAACGGATCCCGATAATAAACCAACCAAAATAATTTGTAAGCATGTCAAACACACTGATATGATCGGTCCATTTTCGCGATTGGTCGAAAAACGATTTGCATCGTTTATTAAAAACGACGACCAAACTCTAACCGTAATCTAAATCTGGGACGGAAACTAGCTTATTATAAATGTTTTAGGTGCCTTTTAGGAAGATCTGATTTCCCACCAGAAATGTTATGACTTCAAACAGGCGATTTGCGATACACAATTACTAGAAAAAATTGTTTTGATTCGGTCTAAGCCTGATTCCAAAGTTATTTTAGTTGACAACAGTATCTCGTAGAAAGGAGTGTGTTCATCTAATTTTAATAGTTTTATCAACTATTGAGTAACAAAGTAAACTAACAAATCCAAACGGTACCAACACGACGAAACAAATAAGAAAAATATGTAACGTTAGAAAAATATTTTAGATGTAGGTAAATCAATACACTAACAATTTTAAAAGGGAATAATTATAAATACTGCTGGGGATTTTATTGAAAATATACAAGTTTTTTTCCCCAAAAGTATTTCAGTATAACATCGAACAGCCATCTTTTTCTATAGTCTATATTACAATTGTATCTACATCGTATTTGACACATTTATTTTCCTCAATGTGGAAAACAGGAGTTAGAAAGAAACAATTTACATTCATTTATTTTTATTCCGAGGGAATTCATTAATTTAATCTGCAAGCATTCGATATGTCAGAAAAATAACTTGAAAGATTTAGGACTAATTTTGAAAATGTTTATAATTGTAATTCATGAAATAAAATAAAGCATTCATTTAATTTTGAAGCAACATAATTATTTCGCAGCCTTGAGCGTGGTAGGTTGAAAAATATTTTCAACATATAAAAAGCAAAAAATACCCGTCGATATTCCCAAAGTGGAGTTAAAACGCAAACAGGATCGGATTTAGAAAAGCGTTTGAATAAAAAATAAATATTAAAAACAACGTTTAAATATAACTTTGAACTTGATAAAGTTTTCTCTAACTATAGCTAATCCTACTTTCTTCTTGTGGTATATCAGTGCATATAAAATAACCTCAAAGCTAAAAAAGGACGTCACGCTCATTTTAAAACCCATACAAATTAGATACACGCGCAATTTTATGCTACTTTGCTGAAGAATGTTTGAAGTTAATAGAGGTGTTTTACCTGAAAATAAAACACATATTAAATACTTACCTTATTTGAAGCTTACTATATTGAGATAGGCACTTCCTGTTTTCCGTTTCCTCTACCTTCCTTTTCATTTTATCTATCTGTCTCGCCTGCACATCCGTTTTCCCACCAGGCCACCGCCCCACCAAAGGTGTGCTCTGTGGTGGTCGGTGTTTTAGGAATCATTGAGTCGATAATCTACCAGGCAGAAGCTGAAGTGTAAGCTTCAAATAAGGTAAGTATTTAATATGTGTTTTATTTTCAGGTAAAACACCTCTATTAAACACTTGACCGTTATTTGAAGCTTACTATATTGAGACGTGTCTGTTATCGCCTGGTGGGACGTGTCACGTGACGCCAATGTGTTGAAGCATTGATGATCGTATTTTGAAAGAAAATGTATTATCCAAATGATATATTAGATTAGTTTAATAATCCATATGTGCGAGAAAAAGGATTACTGACAGACTTAAATATGCATCCAAAATGGTATTGCATCAACTATGATATTCATTTATGTATAAAATATTACGAGTATACAGACATAGGTACTATAATTTAATCAGCTGCTTTAAACAAATTAACGATTTCACAGCTAGTATTATTTAGGTATTACTTTCTTACGTTAGAAACGGGTGAATGTATTTGTGATCTCCAATTACTTTTGCAAGAATCTCATCTAAATGACAAAATTATTAATCCAGTTTTGGATGGCACAGCCGATCGTATGCTCTCTAATGGATCTACTACCCCCGCTTCTAACAATGAGTATTTTACCCAGCTGGCTATAACTGTACGGGAGACAGACTTTGGTGAACCTCTATTATTAATAAATAAATTAGCACAGTTTCCCAATCTAAACTTTTCTTCCAAAAGAGAAATAGTAGATACCTACGTTTTACCCAGAGTACTGGGTCCATATTCTTTGTTAGCTAGGTTAGGAGACATTTACCGTCAACAAACAAGTGTTTGGCATTCTGCAAGCAATGTCTAATCGTGAACTCTTCTGCCGGAGCAAAGAGGCATTGTTGTTATCTGCGTGTAGCAAATATAACATTTTCATTGACAAGACTATTTAAGCATGTAACTAACTTATATACGTTTTATATCGTAGATTTTTGAAAAAGGATTGGATTTCAGGATGTGTTTAACAAAAAACCTGCAAACTTAGACTACCAAGATTGCTAAAATAATTCAGCGTGCAGACTGTAATAAAATAGTGTTGTAAACCAATCTATTTACAATATACAAATAGGCGAGAAACTATGCTAAACTTGGACTAGTGGGTTCTAGAGACTACTTTATGCTCTTTAGTCCAGTTCAGCCCCGAGTCCATACAACTTCATATTATAATATTTTTGGTAGACGGACGCCAAGAAGATTATAAAAGTTATTTTTGAACTTTAATCTATTAAATTCAATGACCAACCCCACATTTCCATACTTCCATTGGCCTCGGGAAATTTGTGGGGGGTGGGATGCCGGTCACTATGTCTACCAGGTTACTAGTACCAGGTACTAAAGATCCTTGATCGCCTTGATCGTGAACGTAGGGCCAGTGCTCGGGTTTTTAAATCTGGTCTCCAGACTACTCTGTCCCACCTCTGTACAACAAGAAACAAAATATCTGATCCTGACTTGAGTGCTGTAACACTAAGGATCAGATAAGGTGGTAGAAGTAGCCACATTCGCGGGTAAATCCAATTTCTGGAGAATGCATCGTGGTAAATCGCGCGAATGTCGTTCAGATTCTAAGATGCATAGTTGCTTACCACACACGTCTGACGCAAACAGATCTATCACGGGAACCCCAAACTTTTCCTGTACACTGAAGTAACTGCCAGCCTAAAGCACGTCGACAAGGCGACGAGTGGTCCGCGTGACTATTGTACATTCCTAGAATGTAGTTGAATTCTAGAATAATCTGGAACTTGTCCAGAATCTGAAACAGTTTCTTTATTAACTGAATTGAGGGTAAGATATGTTCCCCCCCCGCCCTCCTTTTGCAAAAATGCCGCAACAGTCTTGTTGCATTGTATTAGAACCTTGGATTCGCTCAGATATTGGTCTTCTTTTGACCTACAATATTGCGAGCATCGCTTTGATTGCAAATGGAGATGTCGTTCTATTTGACCTATAAGCTAGATATTGAGTAGCTGTCGTGCTGAGCTCCCCACGCTATATGTGAGGCGTCTCTGGCAGGAAACAAGACGGTCAACGTTGGTTGATAATGGAACCGAGAAGACACATGACAATTTTAGAAGTCACCATTTTAATTCCTTGCGTAATTTCATGGGTAGATCAAAGGTACAGCCAAGAGCTTATTAAAATGTTCAAAAAGATAAGTGTTTCGAAAATGATGTCTGTCTTGAGGCACAGCAAAACTGACAAAATTTAGATGTCCAACTTACTATATCGTGGCCTTTTGCTGTAAATCCAGTACTAGTGTTATGAGGGATATCTTTTCTGGTGGCAATGATTGCCACCAGAAAAGACCACCACCACACCAGCCATGGATCCCACAAAACTTCTAGAAATGCCATGCTTTTGCAGGCCGACGTGATTAACTTTTTAATTTCGTTCACAAACCTTAAAAATATAAACAGTCTAACACTTTTTGAAATGGACTCAAAGAATTTGGAAATCTGTACAAGTATTCGAACATCTTCCAGTCTTAAGGTGTGTGTCACCCATTTGTTAAAGACGCGAAAACCTTTGGCTGCTCAGTGCTAATTGCAGGCAGGCCATTCGCAATAATTTCGGCGTTAAGTAAATCATAGACAACCCTACGTGATAGGGAGATAGACTGGTACGAAAAGGCCTAGGAAAGGTCTACTTTGCAAAGCTAGTCGCCTGGATATAGGAAGTCTGAGATAAGACACCAACCTGAAGGGTTCCGTGTAACAAATTGTTTAACTTTCTTATATTGAAAATTAGTCATTACTGCCATTGTTTTTGGGAACCAAACACATTGTTGATATGAAGGTTGGAGACCATGTGACAACCAACAGAGCAATTTGAGTTAACATCTCTGTAATATTTGCAGATATTTATAGCGATTCCACTGTTACAAATGGCTTCTGTAAATTGGGTGGAGAAAAAGGGGGATTTTTCTCAGAAAAGGTATGCGATACCCTGTTATTATGCACAGCATGGTATTTGACACTCTCAGCTACTTCTATCGGTTGACATAATACTTCAACTGTCCCGCTTTGAAATAGACAGAACCTCCCTCTTGTACCAATTTTTGGTAGTCGGGAGCCGTGTTGCGCTTCTTAGTATTCTTGACCGGCTCTTGTCACTGTTTAGTACCACTTCGGACGAAAGAATCCATTTGTATAATGTCTATCACCACATTGACCACTATTGTTATTACCATTACGTTGTGAGCGTTGATAATGTTCACATGTAAAAGTGGGTGGTAATGACCACAACTGCAGAAGTTGTGTGCATGGCGCTGTACAATATGCGTAAAACGCACCCTGCGAGGGTACTGAAAATATTTCTGACTCCTGCGAGGAGTAGTGATTGGTTATATTCGCTGTTTGCAAAACAAGTTTATAGCCACTGCCTCTATTTGGAGGCAAAAATGCCTTTTTAACACCTCCATTTCTACGACCACAACTCTGCGGGAGTTGTGTACATCGCGCAGTGCAACATGCATGAAAGGCACCCTGCGAGGGCACGAAAAAATTTGCTGACCCTTGCGAGGGGTAGTGGTTGGCTTTACTTATGCACGGTTTTGCGAAAGATATTTATAATTACTGCCTTTATTTGGAGGTAAAAACAAAAATTGTTATAAACACCTTCATTTCTACGACCACAACTCTGCAGGAGTTATATGCATGGCGCAGTGAAACATGCATAAAACGCACCCTGCGAGGGCACGGAAAGATTTGACAACCCCTGCCCGGGGTAGTGATTGCTTTTATTTAGATTTTCTAATACTAATGTACATGACGGTCAAAGATCAGTTGTGGCAAGTTGGAAGAAACCTTTTGATATTCCCCTTCCAAAAATAGCTCAACTATCTTGCCATGCCATGCCATTGCTCTGGTACTACATTGTCTGTCACGAGACCATGTGATAAGATCAGTCATAATCCTTTGTAAGACTTCTTGTTGCTTAAGTATGCAAAATGTCAGAGCACCGTAAGCTTTATCAGCATATTAAGCTAGATGCCATTGTATATCATATAATTTGCACTTCTGCGTACCCAACCTTTGCCCACTCATTTGTAGGAGTCCTGAATTTTAAGCAGCTCAAAGTAACGTCCAGGATTCTCCGTAAGCTGGAAGGATCCTTTAATTTAACCTGAATTTCATAAGTAAATTAGTTAACGTCACTAGATTTTACGACGTCCGATTCACAATCATATAATGATCTACAATCCTGATCCAATACGATGATCTCGACAGTGTTGTTCGGGGTTTCAACCCCTGTTGGGCTAAAAGAAGTAATTTCTGGCTGCTTGCTAAGGCAGCCTGTACTACAGACATAAAATTGGTTACGATTAGTTTGACCCCGCCTTTTTCTACTATAGCAGTATTGACGAGCTGGATCGTTAGAATCACAATTATAACTACTATCGTCACTACAAGAGGATGACCTACTCTTTGTTTGATGACGCAATGTGGTTCTACGGCGGGAAAACAAACCCCGGTCTCCTGCGTGACAGGAGGGGAAACTAACCACTATACTACCAAAGATCCATCTTAATCTAAGACAAGTACTAAGTAAAGCACTTTTTCTAAAAAATAAAATATTATATAATTTTGAACTAAAAACGAACGGTAACACCGTTATAATTCTTTTCTATATAGCATGCGCGCATATGTCGCATGCGCAATGTGCCGTGACTTAGGACACAACCTAAGAGGATTCATCGCAGCGGCAACATTACAATACTTCTTCTAAAATAGAAATATTTAGAAAAGGTATAAAGAAAGGTATAGTTTATGCAAGTTTTCATACTTACGGTTTAGACCGAAAGAAGTCACTAAAACACTGTAAAACACTTTTATAACTTTAAATTTCACTTTGTATATTGAAACTGCACTGTGTTTTAGTAGACGACTGCACTCAACGGAAAACTTGACGCCAATGATTCCTAAAACACCGACCACCACAGAGCACACCTTTGGTGGGGCGGTGGCCTGGTGGGAGAACGGATGTGCGAGCGAGACAGATAGATAAAATGAAAAGGAAGGTAGAGGAAACGGAAAACAGGAAGTGCCTATCTCAATATAGTAAGCTTCAAATAACGGTCAAGTGTTTAATTATATATATTTTGCCGTTTCACTGCTTATTCCATATAAAAACAATAAAGTTAACAACGTTCCTAGTGATTTATTTCATACTTGACGAATTTCTTGAGGGGTTTAGCCCATTGTTTCATTTCTAAATCCGGCCCCATCCACAAGATATAAGCAAACACTTTCTATATACACGTTCCCAAGATATTCACAACGTGTATTGTTTTCCTTTACAAAATATACAAAAATTACTACGGCACGAGTTAAATAATAGGCTACGTTACATATTGGTCGTTGGCGTTCGCATAGAGCGCTCAAAATTTCACATTTTTTTGTTCAGTGCCAAATTTGAATGGAAATGTGTTTGGTTTTCTCAACGAAGGTTGGGGTTTAAAGGAGGAAAAAATAACGAAGGAAGGAACAAGATATTTAATTCCTGAGAATGCTTCAAACCGAATAGTTATAAGATTTGATATTTACAATTGGAAATTTTTAAAGATATCAGTCAAGTTAAGTTTTTATGAAGGTTACATTTTATAATGATTAGGTAGAAACTATATAGATGGAAGAACAGATTACTTTCTGGGATAATACTATGGATAAATGCATCAAATAAATAATAGATATAAAAGGCAATTAATGTCACGTTCATTTCCCCACATCGAATCAACTTAAATTTGGCACAAAATTGGGGAACATTTTTTAACCTTTTTTTTTAATTGGCTTAAGTAAATCAAACGCATTCCCATTCTTACTTGAACTGTTCCAGTAATCCTTATTCTAGATTTCTCAACTGACTAGAAATTCTAATTCGAGACAAGATTACATTTACATTACAGTAAAACTAATGGGAGACATTTTTAAGACTATGGGGTTTCACAGCTAAACTTTTTTAATTAAAATTATCGTACATCGTCAAATTCCGAAAGATAATGCTTTTGATTTTTGACAAAGCATCATAGTTTATACATTTAAAATCACTTTTAGGATCACATCAAACTCTTATGGGGGTAGATAGTTATTTTGGATATAGTGAGCACCAATATTTAATTTGGCACAATACAAACATCCAAAACAACTGGATGTGAGAGCAGTGTGGTATTTATTTAACATCAAATTATTTATACAAATAGCAATGATCCTTTCAAACACAAAACAATAGAATTTGAAGAAGAAAGTCAATTTGAATACTTTAGAGTTACGACGTTCTTGGCTCTTGATATTACCGTTTTATGAGCTGCAGTTTCAACTATAGTCGTAATAATAAACTACAAATCGTATTTAAATAAATCCGTATAGTGTCCATCTAACTATACCATGCCAATTCTAAGAAAGTCCAACTTTACCCGTCTTCAACGTTTATTTGATTTCGATTTAGATATGAAGATCACATTCTGGTCTGAAAGGATCAGCGGCATATTAATAAGAATTATTATTAGGACTGTCCTCCGACATAGTATCAGTGTTCTTCTCAATCACATTAGAATTTATTTCATCCTTACACGAATCATTATCATTTAAATTATTGTGATTGTCTCTACCATTACACCTATCTTGACCTAAATCACAACATATTACTGAATTCTCTTCACTTTTCTCCAATATGACTTCAACACTCGGTTTGAAATCTTCCTTCTTTTCTAAATCTGGTGGTCTCACTGTTGATAGGGTGTTGGAAAGATACGAAGACTGAAGGTTGTAGCCGGGTAGTAGCTTTGGTTGCAGAGGTAGCATGAGGTCGAGGGAGCCGGTGGTTGCAGGTCGTGGTTGCAATGGTGGGGCCGTGAGCAGGGGCGGTTGCAGCGACGCTAACGATATGGCGCCTGACTGCGTGTTGATTATGGGGCTTTCGACTGGAATAAGGAAAATATGATTTTAATTGTAAAAAGAGACGATATTATTTACTTTAAAAATGTAAAGGCTTTGATAAAATAAAATATTGAGACTAAATCGCATTGAGTATTAACATAAAGGTTTTGAAGCTTTTTGGCAGTGGTATAAATGTGACATTAAGAGTATTGGTCTATTATTAATACTAATGGATAAAAGAACAAGTTTATCGTATGAACAGTTCAATCGCAGTATATAATAAGTCTCATAGGGTTTTTATAACAGTGTCAAGTAAGCTAAAGTATCAATAAAAATCAATATCACGTCATCACTGTATTGAAAAAATGAAATGACACATGAATGAATCTTTCCTAAACTTCATGGTGGTAACCAAATGAATATTTTTCTGAACTCCATCTGTTAAACGTATCAAGGCTTGAGATGACAGGTGGGATGTACTACAATGATGTGCGCTTTACCGATGGGCGCTCGGGCCTGCAGCGGCTGCACTGCTGACGGAGGGCGAAGGAGGTTCGGAGGACCCTGAAGCGCCAGGCTGATCATGTTCATGCCGTTTACTCCTGGAAATGCAAAAGAAACCGGTTAATATTTGAACAGGTTGTTTTAGATAGTTTTCTAAATCTGACAATGTACATTTTATTTCATGACTTTCATAGTAGCTTTAACTCTTGAAAGGTTTTCAGGATTCGTAAATCATCAAAACGTTTCGTTTGAATAAAATGCCCGTTCAATGATTCTCATAAAAAGTCAGAACTTATAAGGATCGTGCACGTTGTATGTTTTGCCATTTAGTGGCGCAATCGGACTCTTTTTTAGCCCGTTGATACTTGGCGTTGACGTAAAATATTCATATTAAAAGGATGAAAAGTAACATTTATTTTGTTGATAATGTATTGCTATGTATCTGGTTGATACAAAATATAAAAATAAACAAATCAAATGGTGTAAAATTCTTTCTCGTCCCTACCTAAATACTTAAATTCCATGGTGATGGAAAATCGACAAAAATAATAAAAGCTACACCTAATATAAAACATACATAAATATGAGTTCCAAAAGCATTTAGAAATGTCTCATTATGTAAAATATATAAGTATTGAAGATAATTCGCAATATAAACAAATCTGTAGTCAAGGGAAAATCACCTCCTAATTTTGCTTAAATAGCATCAAAATAACTAACACCATTTAAAAAAAAAAATATTCTGGCCGCGCTGGGTATCAGTAATAAATAATCGTCCGGAACCCATATTTTATCGCTATTGTCATATTAAAAAAATATATTAATGAATTATAGGTCTGAAAAGTTTCATTTTTTATCCACATGGCCCTTGTGTTGATTTCGTGCTTACACCTATAGTTCGTGCACGTTCTCTATTACGGGTATTCGTATTTATAAAAACAATTATTAGAACGGCGCGATCTATTACCGTATCGTGAAACTACATTCCTAGGCACGTTACCTAACTTACCGAACTTATTGCCTCCCGGCGAGAGGTCTTTCAGCACCACTGGATGTTTCACTGCGTTCACCCGCCGGTTGGAGGCGCTGGCGTCGCGTTTCCTCCGCGGTTGCTCTACGGGTAACACGCGACGACGTTTCTTAGGAAGTTTTGATCTCGCCTGCGGACAGATGGCGTTATTTGAAATTACAAAGAAACGATATATAGATGGCGTTAATAATATTTTATGTGATGAGGAATTGTGATAGTTTCAGCCTAAGAATTGACACGACGCGATGGATAAGAGACCATTTATATGTACTGTTTTTTATATCAATATGAGTAACATAAATTATAATTTGCATAATTTAGCATTTTCCTCAAATTTTACATCAAATATGAATTAAATTAATGTAATAAACTGTATCACAAACAAATTGTACCAAGATATTAAACTTTGCCCATTTGAAACACATTAAGCTAATTACATGAATTTTTCCTTAATATTTTATACATAGCGACTTTAACTACCTCTTATGAATACACTCCGAGGGAGAAAGTATTTTATGAAAAGAATCAGCATGACATTCAATGGCTGCAATTTTTTAAGTCACATAAAGCCTGCAGGGTTCTCAAAAGCTTTGGCATCCCCGATATTACGAAATCTAGTTGACCTAATTATATCAATTCTTAGAATGTTTAACGAATAGTAATTAGTCGAAGTTTAAATTCAATTACGGTTAGTTTTACTTTACTTTAAGACACCCTAAGAAGTAGGTATTTTAACTATTGGTCAATTTAAAGCGGTCGTAGGGCCTATTAGGTAAACCTTAACTTGACCTAAACTCTATAATTACGATGTCAACAACATCTAATAATTATTTCACCATTTATTCTCAAGGTTGCGTGCCATTTTGCAACAGACGAGTTCTCGTTTATTTCGGTCCAACGTATTTTCCCCTGGCTTTTAGTTCATAATAACGCAGTGTATTTGTTCCAAATTCTGTGGAAAATCTAGCTGTAAACAAGATCTAATCAAATTACCTAACACCTACAATGTATTGTTTTGTTCGTTGTATTAAATAGTTTGGATAAATTGCAGTAGATTTTTCGGCCTCTCGTGCTTTTTTTCGCGTTTAATAACGCGTTTTTGCTGCCACTTGCGGGGGAGTGTAACGTTTATATTAGTTTCACCGGTTTCACGCCCCAATTTTGACACTTGAGCATACCTACTACTTGTTTATTTCTACGGCCAAGCAGCAGTGTGCATACACTGTTGTGTTTCGGTTTGAAGGACATTTTAGCCATTGTAACTACAGGACATAATGAGACTTAACATCTTATGTCTCAGGATGGCGAGCGCAGTGGAATACCACACAGTACTTTGTAACTCAAGGTGCTGGATGGTGCTGCTACTGTTTATGAGTGTAGTACCGTTTACCGCTTACCATCAGGTGAATGCTCGTTTCGTCATTCGGTGCAATAAAAAAAATAACATCCCTCTTAGCTGAAATTCGGCCACGGCGGTCAATCTCAACGGAGATCAGCCAGGTACGCAGGGGATATTATAGTCCGCCCTGTGGACGGGGGCCTAGAAGAATACCGCCACGGTCAACCCTACCTGTCGTAAAAGGCGACTAATGGGATCCATCAGGGTCATTGTACACACACTCGGGGCTGTATGTACTTCAGAAATGTCCCTGAAATGGATTGGATAGGTGTGCAGACCTCGCCGCTGTTTTGGACGCCAATTGGGTTCGATGTGCCGACGGACTGTTGACAGTATTTCGCAGTGGCTGCTCCGGTAGCAATCTGAGGTAATGCCTTATGGTACCCCGGAGCCGCTTCTAATGCGTCGACGTAGGTTACCGCCGGGTTTTAGTCGGTACGCCGGCGTGCAAAGCATGCCGGTAACCGCGACATACCCGCCTCGGTTCCTCGGACTGACGCGGGATCTTAAAGCGATTTCCCCGCGACAAAAAAAAAAAAAAAAAAAAAAAAGGGGGATATTATAGTGCACAAGTGTGTGCGTAATACACAAGTGCAATTTTTTTATTTATATATTTAGTTCGTTTCAACTAGCCCATAACTACAACATACTTTCATATTTCGAGGAATATGACCAAAATCAACATTTCAGGTAAAAATATAAACAAGTCGCCATTATGCAGTCACCTTTATATACATAAAATAAAATACACTTTCCCTGAGACGACGGAATCTATTGAATATTCAATGGGAGGCATAATGTGACACACGCTTTACATGTATTAACCCCCTCCCGCACCCCCCTAATAATTCACTTTAGTGTTCCAAAGTAATCCCTTCTTGCTTTAAGTAACCCTTGCGTAACTCTTTTAGGTTGGCGCACACAATCAGTCAGTGACAGTTTTTTGGCATTCAAACTGGCGTATATTTGTCGTCTTTTATGCTTTTGAAATAGGTAATTTCTCTGATGTTTGTGGGTCATACTTAGTTTACTAAAATTTTGGTTTACCTTCAGTTATAAAAAAATAATGTTTGTTGCGCAACTTGATGCTTGATAATATGATGTTGCGCAACAGCACACAACAATACCAGTTATATAACTTATTAAAGACAATAAACAGCATTTTGTCACAACAATATTTATCTTCGATACAACATTTAAACTGAAAAAATATTTTATGGTTTTTTAAGGTTATACGTGATCACTCAATCTATCAGGTTAACTGTCACATTTATTGAATTTTTTATTTGTATTATTCTTTGTTATTTCAGGCAAACGTGATTATCAGCTTACTGTTTATGAAGATATTTTGATGTCTATATGAGTTCAATATATAAAAAAATAATATTATAAAACTAAAAAGAATACTTAAGGCATCTATGTTAGTAATCGAATACATGAAGAAAAAAACTTTCATTCCTTTTAATATTCGTATTCAACTTACTTACTTTAAGACTGACAAGTCACAAGACTGTATAAACATAATTGTCTGTTTCTACCGCTCGTGTAACGCGGTCCTAAACTATAGAAATGTCCTTCAAGCTTAGTATATAATTACTGTAATGGATTTTATGTATATTGTGTTTGTATATAAGTGAATAAATAGATAAATATAAAATGAGCTCCATGCTAATATGATAAACGCGAAAGTAATACTTTCATGATAACAACAATTAAATTATACTTACATATAAACTGATTAAAAAAGGGTGCAATGTAACCTTGAACTCCAGGATGACATAGGGTACTTTTTATATCGCCTATAAACAGCAATAAACGCGGGCAAATCCACATGCAAAACCTAGTCATGTATGTATGTATGTATCTAGTACTTAGAGGCAGTTATAAAATTAAAGGCCAGTTCTATTCCCGGGGAATTCAGGCATCTGAGTGACTTGCAAATATTTGTTCCTGGGCTGTCAGGCAACTGAAGTCCCTCTTAGACTGAGGTCTATAAATACCCTTCAGCAACACTTACCAAAAATACATTTCACGTCGTTATATGCATAATTATGTTGATATGCTTCACGTTGCTTAAAAAAATCAGAACATTTTAATGTTTCTATTTTTTTATTGCATTGAATGACAAGACGAGCATGCCGTTCGCCTGATGGTAAGCGATACGGCCACCGTTAGGAACACCATCCAGCACCTTGATTTACAAAGTACTGAGTGTGGCATTCCACTGCGCTCGTCATCCTGAGACATTAGATGTTAAGTCTCATTATGTCCTGTAGTTACACTGGCTACAATGTCCTTCAAACCGAAACACAACAGTGCATGCACACTGCTGCTTGGCGGTAGAAATATACATTGCGGTGGTACCCACCCAGACGGACTCTTACATATGAGAGACCTACCACCAGTATATTATACACTTCATGCATTGTCTATCTAAGTCATTTAATTACTATACCAAATAATTAAATGTAATCAGAAATTAATACTGCCAATCTGAGAACGTCTGGCTCAAGACTGGTTTCAACTAGTTGCATTTAAGGTCCGAATTATGATTATGTTGTGGGGACAATAATATTTAATTGATTAGTATTTTTTTTAACCGTAGGACCGAGTTAGTAATAGAACTGTATTTGTTTCGATGTGCGAAAAGTATTGCTTATTTAGAAAAATTGTTATTAAAATCTGTGCAAACTGGATTGCATCTAAAAAGAGCAATACATTTTTACCCGACTGCGAAAGATGGAGGGTTATTAATTAATTGATACTACAAATTATTGTGCATGATAACAAAATTATCCCGCCTTGGAAACCAAGCTAATATAATATATACATTATGGCTACTGGCTAATAGATTATAGCACTCAGGCATCTATATTTGATTAGAATATGATTTCCTAATTCTGCGTTAGAAAATAATGGATTAAAATTGATTAACAAAAATATTTTTATAATATAAATTTCAATGGTTTCCTAATTCTCAGAATGAATCAAAATGTATTGACTAAAAGAATTTTATAATATAAATTTCATTAATATTCCTATTCAATTTTTAATTCGAATTATAAATTTTCAATGTTCCGATTCACGTTAAACATAACAATGAGCACTCATGTATACTATACAAAGGTATGACATGTGAAAATGAAAAAGAGCGTGCAATGCATATCAAAATGAGCAGCTAGCAGCGGCGTCGTTCTAACCCAGCAGTCTTTTTAATAAATCGCCTGTCAAGTCCATTGTGCGATATATTGATTTCCGTTAGCCAGAAGATTATCATCATTTTTAAACTACAGACAGCGTTTACAATTATTCCGCAATGTATTGCAGTAATAAAAATGTTTGATCGTGTTTTTAAAAAAATATTTCATACTGCTACAAAATTAATAAGAAGTTTACACATAGCTTAAAGTACTATACGCTACATTTCATTAGGGTACGTTATAAATATTAAATAGGATAGCGACTATCCATGTATATTGTAAAAAATAATTACAAAGGCTAAGCTTAGCTTAGCTAAGCTTTTATGATTAAGGATTTTTCGTTAATCATAAATATTGCGGGGGATTTAGTCCTCCGAACTCGTTCCAAATCCGTCCCATCAGAAGTCGTACATCCAAGGATTTCATTCAATTATAAAGCAATCTGAGACTGCGTCAATCGCAAATCTCATGCAATGTATTAGTTGATTAGGTGATTAGTGCACCGATGGATAACGCCATGAAGCCAATGATAGTTCATTATATTGTCACGATTGACTATATTTCATTAGTTAATTTCATTTTTTGTCTACCACTTTTAAGTTTTTTTACGTACATAAATGATGAGACGAGCAATCTGCTCGTCTGTTTATCACCATTGCCCATAGACATTAGCAACACGTAATCCTCTTAGCCATTGTCGGCCACGGTGGCCCATCTCAACAGAGATCAGCCAGGTACGAAGGAAATATTATAGTGCACAAGTGTATGTGCAATACACAGGTGCACTCGTAATTCCTTCACTCTTATAGTTCGGTGAGACGGCAATCCGACTTGACCGGAGAGAGATCAGGCGCAGGACCAACGGCTTTACGTGCTTTACTGTAGGGATACCACCCAAACGTACGTGAGATTTCTTCTGGGCAAGTACCACGATTAGGTAGACGTAGTGTAGGATGCGCTGTTGAACGATGGACCGACGACTTGGAAAAGGCGGCCGGTAGCACATGGTGACGCCCACGCTCAGTAATGAACGTCGACAGGCTGATTGATTGAAGTACCAGTATTTTTTATGTTTAAAGGGCGTCTTGTATCATAGTCATTTTAATTATTTGTCATTATGAAACCTGATGACGCAGGCTGACAGTGCAATTCAGTACCATTGAGTCTAATTGGAAATTTCAAATTTAAAGTTACTATATAATTATTGCGCGGTATCTCGATTTAGTTTGATATGATTTGTGGAACATTAATTAATTTGCACAATTCCGTGGTGAGTAAATGGCGTTAGTTTATCCTCAATATTATCCAAAACGTGCCGTCCTGCGTATCTCCGATCCGCATCGTTGGACACGTCGCTTGCTATATAATCTGATGAAGTTACTGTTTGGTTGAATAATAAACATTGATCATAGACTGAAGAAACTTAGTATTATACATTCGAAAGTGAACGTAGAAACCGCTGAATGAAATTTGTCAAAATTTGGGACACAGAACATGTTCAGCATAATATATAGGCTACTTTTTACTCCTGCCTCTTGACTGCCTCGGTGGCGTAGTTGTATTACAGTACGACTGTAAAGCTGAGGTCTCGGGTTCGATCCCCGGGTCGGGCAAAGTGATATTGAGTTTTTCTATTCAGTATCAGCCCGGAGTCTGGAATTTGTGCCCGATATGGCGATAGGCTCATCCCCTATTACATCATGGGACGGAATAACGGCGAGAAGTGGGTGCACTAGTTGCGCCTCTGCCTACCCCTTCAGGGATAACAGGCGTGAGTGTATGTGTGTATGTGTGTGTAATACCAGCCCTGTATTATATACTGACCACTGCTGAGCACGGGCTTCCTCTACTACTGAGAGGGTTTTAGGCCTTAGTCTACCACGCTGGCCTAGTGCACGGTGGCAGACTACACATACCCTCGAAATTCTTATAGATAAGTCTCAGGTATGTAGGTTTCCTCACGATGTTTTCCTTCACTGTTAAAGCGAACGATAATTGATAAACAATACACACATCCACCTATTACACGGGATTGAACATTGCTGTCGAAATTTGGATGTGTTACACGTCTTCCTACCCCTAAAAATCGAAAAAAACGTAATGCTACGTATGTGCTTTTTATCCTGGAAATGTATACAGTTGGATTTTATTCCAGTAAATAGTTGACTACTCTCGAAATAAGCAAATTGTATGGCTAAGCTAGTTGGCTCTTATTTACATCTGTAGGGTAGACGTTATTGTGACTGTGAAAGAAAAAAGAAAAGAAAGAAAAACCATTTATTAGTCACAGTCGCGACGCAAACATACAGTTGACGTAAAACAACAATTAATAATAACAGTGGCTAGTCGTGGCTGTGACGGGTAGGTGACCACTCAGCATAATGTTGTGATGTGGTGCAAACCACAACACAACGCTGATTTTCAGTGGTCACCTTAAGTGACGTACGGGGGTCAAACCGGATAACTGATAATAAAAAATAAATAATAAATAAAGAAAACAAAATCATTATTTATCTTTCACACTTCTTTTGCAAATTTAAGGGACAAAATAAACCTTTACAAGTTTTTCACTTTTACCCAATATGTTGCTTTCTGAACAGATACTTTTAAAATTCCCGTATGTAAAGTAAAATAAAGTTTGAATTAAAAAATTTACCTACGTATACGACTCAAAGTTTTCCAACTTTATCATTTACTAAACAAGCAACTTCACCGCAGTTTTCTTATTTTAAGAGATACTAAATTTTTTAATCTATAGACTGACGGAGAAAAAAATTTCCAGTTAAATTGTATGAAGAATGTACGTACAGCAAAATGACCCTTACGGCATTTTAAATTTCTACCGTCAATATTGTTCAGCACATCACGAGCGTGTAATGAAATGAAGCGCCTATATTCAGTTCTTATCTCGTTTTCCACTTAGGCGTGTATGCCGCTTGGTGACAAAACATATGAGATGGTATTGTGTCGAGTCGGACATAAAATGTTAAAATTGTAATCTATTTTTGTGGTTAATTTTTTAACCAACAAAAAGATTAAGGGATGATAAGGAACTGATCAACAAAAATGAAGGAAAATTTGTGGAACGTAGATTTATGTCTCTGTGTGCCGTTGGCAATCTATTAAAGTTCAGTGTCACGCAGATTCATAATATAAAGGTTCATTGGTGTTGTTGATTTTTAACCCTTCAAGCCCCGCTTATATATATATAGATGTATGGGAAAACCCTATATATATGGACACCTGTGTCCGTCGCGGGGCTTAAGGGGGCAAAGGCAGTCATGGTACTTACTATAAAGAGACCCGTTTGCTCGTCTTGTCATTGAGTTCTTTGCGCATCAGTGTTACAGTGCCCGTGATAAAACTAGCCCATTTATATACAAAATTGACTGCAGCATGATTCTTTCACTAAAAGAAATCATGTTTTAAAGCTCGTCCAAATTCCAGCTCGTATGTTTACATGAAGTGTAGCCGAGAAACAATGTGATAGGTGAAAAATAAGGGATTTTATCCACCTCATCGTGTCACGTGATCCAAGGGATATTGGACGATAAGGCTTGGGTTGTCGTTGCAGCGAGAGGCGAAGAATATATTGCATTATCGACCATAAATAGTACTGGAAACTAAGATTTGCTAGCGGTTCCGTTTGCGTTAAAAGGTTTTTTGTGAAATAACGGCTCTGCCCTATTGTACCCTGTCCCTAAGGAAAATATTATGAAGACAGCTGTTTCAAGCCAATCAAATTATTTCCATAACAGTATAATGGTGCCCGCACACACACAATAATATTGTCAATAAAGTGCATATTGTCAATATTATTGTATGTGTGCGGGTAGGCTAAAAGCATATGGAGTTTATCTAGAGACACAAAAATTCGCACCTTTTACTAATGCCCGTTCATGTTCTTATATTTCCCTTTCATCCAGTATAATTATCGCGAACGAGACGTCCGCGGATTAAACATCTCTCGTTCAAAAATAAATTTCTTCAAAACACATATCTTAATTCTAATGGTCATAGAAAATAGGTACTTGCAATATTTACAAAAAACATTAAGTTTACGTAATCTATTAGTCAAATTGTATTTTAAGTGCTTAATATTTAAAAAGTTTAGTACTATTTCTACTACAACTATTACTATAACGGAATAAAAAACAGAACCAACTTATATTTAAATTCTCGTCTTTATTTAAAAAAAATCTCGACACACCATTTCTTGTATGCATCTTAAAGTGTGTCTTCTAAAGAAAGGTAAGCGCACATCATATATGCATCGAAACTACACTACTCCTCATTAATAAAAAAAGTAAGATCAAGTCATGATATATTTAGAGGTTTATGTTATGAATCCATAATGCGATCAGAGGCAAGGTCATTGCTATATCGGATCCATCGCGACACATATGTGCTTTTTTATCTGTAATCTATACTAAGCTTAAAAGTTTACGCTTTTAAGTTTAGTTTTAAGTTTAGTGACTTCACTATACAAGATGTAAAACTCACTATAGTGGCCCACGTTAGTATGTCCCGTTCCAGGATAAGACTTTATATTATATCCAGGTTCAAATAATTAGGTAATTGACTACTTTTTAAAATACGTTATCAAAAACGTATGCTATCATAAATCCAACGGGAAAAGAATTTTCCAAATTGGCGCAATAATTATAAGCCTTGAAATTTGGTGGAAGGGAAATTTGTCAAATAACAGTAATATCCGACTGTGACGTCAACAAGTGTTATCGGTCATAACGCTGCGTGCGTGAGAAAGAGATAGCGCGATATCCCCGCCACGCCCTCACTTTTGCTCACAACGATATTCCAAATATGAATAAATGCTTAATTTTTCAACGAATTTTGATGCTGATTTCACAGAATAATTTGTGTTCCGCATTATGTTACAAAATAATGCACACAGTCAAATATAGGAATCTACTCTATTTTGTTGACTTAGAAAGGACAATCATCTCTTTCTGGACCTCGATTCGCTTATCATTAGGTGCAGAAGGGTGATATTGCCGTGACGGAACAAATATTCTGAATACACATATTCATCGCTTGCTACGGTAATAGCGATTCAGGGGGTTTACGTTGCCGTAACCGTATAAAAAAACAGTGAATAAAAATATTTATCACTATTATGATATAGCGATAGTCAGTGTGCGACGAGCTCAAAGCTACTCTCAGGTGACATATTTATTGCTCACCTGAGTCACGATGCATCGTGTCGCAATGCAGCGTTGTGAGGATACTTTAGTTTACTCGTAAATGCTTGAGATATAACTAATTAAAGTATTGAGAGTAATTTCCAAATTTTTATAATGGGGTAAATGACAAAGAGCTTAGTCGCCTTAATTACAAAACTTTTTTTTTTATTTTAATGAGTTTTCGCGATGCAGACCTAGTGAAATGGCTAAAAAAATTTTTTTTACAGCAAGAAACATAAAACATGACATACAAATAAAATTAAACCTAACTTAAAACAGTAGAACAATGTTTTTGCTAATGGCAATGTATGTGCGAACTCTCCTTCGATTTCCTCACTAGGCATATATGTATGTAATAGTTATTTTAATTACTTAATACTGATAGAGTTTTACTCTCCACCTGTTAATTATTATTGGTCATGACTCATGACAGATTAAGATAATCATACTGAAAGAAAAAAATGATCCTGGATGTGAATTCAACAACATTTCTTTACATTTCAATTAACAGAGTCTGAGTCCGGAGTCTGGAATTTGTGCCCGATATGGCGATAGGCTCGCCCCCTATCACATCATGGGACGGAAAAATGGCGAAAAGTGGGTGCACTAGTTGCGCCTCTGCCTACCCCTTCGGGGATTACAGGCGTGAGTGTATATGTATATATATATGTAAATTAACAGAGTTCAGCAGGAATAAACCACAAAGTATATACCCGCTAGAAACATGACCGTAGCCTTACGGTAATAAAAACTCTTATTTATTACAAATGGTTTGAGATCAGTGCGAAGTTTAGGTAATGTGGGCTTTCTAAAGTTATTATGTGTTAGTTATTCTCGTGACTTTGTTCGGAAAACCCAACAAATAGAATAGAAAGTACATATTAATGCTATGAAATTGCAAGTTTGTGGTTCGGTTCGTAAGGCGTCTTGGGAATTATTCAATTGATATAAGTTATATTACGCAAATCTAAACAGCGTTGGTTAATGTGAACTATGATATATTGTTTTACTAGCTTTTGCCCGCGGCTCCACCCGCTTTGAAAAGTTTTTCCGGGATAAAAGTCCCGCTTTATATTTTCCCGGGATAAAAAGTAGCCTATGTGTTAATCCAGAACATGATCTACCTGTGTGTCAAATTTCATCAAAATTCGTTCAATAGTTTTTGCGTGAAAGAGTAACAAACATCCAGACATCCATACATCCATACATTCTTACAAACTTTTGCCTTAATAATATTAGTAGGAAGTAGGATTTGATTGCCTAAATAATTATATTCCGGATGTATAATTTTACGAGTGGAAATGCGAATAAAATCTTGTTATTCATGATCGTGCTATGTTGGTACCTGCAAAGCGTTATTTATGACCTTAGAGTTTTATCATGTTTTTAAAATAATTGAATGAGTTTTATCTCTTTTACTTTGACAATACATTGATTATATTAAACACTAGCTTATGCCTGCGGCTCCGCCCGCTTTAAAAAGTTTTTCCTGGATAAAAGTCCCGTTTTTTATTTTCCCGGGATAGAAAGTAGCCTGTGTGTTAATCCAGGACATGATCTACTCGTGTGCCAAATTTCATCGAAATCCGTTCAGTAGTTTTTGCGTGAAAGAGTAACAAACATCCATACATCCAAACATCCATACATTCTTACAAACTTTCGCCTTTATAATATTAGTAGGATTAATACAAATTTATACACGAGGGAGTTAATGTTTAAACGAAAGTTATCATTAATTGCGTACAACTTTGTCTCGTCAACTGCCTGACTAGTAACTTACAAGTGACTATAACATGTATTCTAGGGGATCACTAAATATATTTTAATTAGTTAGAAACTTTCCAAGCTAGTGTAACAGACATTAAAGTTGCAAATATTGAGCAACGACACAAATATCTATTGATACCTACTATTATAAATGTGAAATTCTGTCTGACGCTTACATAGCCTAAACCGATTAAGATACAATTTCGTACTGAGTAGGCTGAAATCCTAACGAGATTGGCTACTTTTTTTTACTAACAGAACTCCACGCAGACGAAGGCTCTAGTAAGAGCGTCAAAAATAAACATAGACCCTTGTAAGTGAGCTAAAAATTTACCTATGTTTTTAGAACTAAATCTGTCTTGTATTTCGGACTTGTTTTACTTTTCAGTTCCGGCTTCAATCGGTGGTTTCAGGGAGTGTTATTGGATATTTGGTAGGTGTCACGCTTTCGGATTGATTTCTTTTGAAAGTTCGAGATCATTGGTCTAGTGGTTACGTGGATAGGATGTGAATCGTGAGGTTCTGGGTTCCGTCCGCGGTATGGTTATCGGTGAGGTGCTTGAGGTTGATTGTAGTGTCTCAAGTTGGGGACCGAACCCCGGATCGGGGAGATGAAAATACTCCTTTAGTGATTCCACGATGTGAGAACTATGTGTATGTGTATTATGAGGTACAGTCGGCCATATAAATAGCTGAAGAAATTTAAAACTTAAATACACTTTTGTGTTCTTACCAATTCTCGTTTTCTATTCACGAAAATAAAATAAAGGTAATTTACTTTACATCCCACAAAGAAAAACAAAATGTTCCAATGAAACTTAGCGTGTAGAGGAGATTTGAAATTTCGTATTTCTTCAGCTGCTTATGTGGCTGACTGTACTTATAATATAGTTAAAAGTCAAACAAAAATGTTTTATTTATTACTTTTTAGGAGACTTTTTGTGTTACTTAATTTTTAATTAAATTTTTTATTCACTACTGTAGAAGAAAATTAAAGTTATGTGGCTTATACATAATATGTATTTGTCTATTTCATCAGTTTCCAGAGGATTTATTATATCCTTAATAGCCACGTTGGTTGTAGATTTATTACTGGTGAACCATACAAACGAAACTCAGTCGGACGTTGTTTAATTTCCCCTTCGGAACGCGACCGCAAATCAACTAGCCAGCAGAAACGCCTATTCAGCCCATTGGTTTTAGTGCACAAGCAACTGTGCAAATTGAGTTGGTCAGTCATTAGAGTGCAGCTACTGTACATGCGAATGTGTTATGAGTAAGTCAGTCATATTTTTTACTCTTAAATAAACATCACGCCTCTATCCCCAAGAGGTAGGCAGGTGTGCAAAGGCGGTTGGGACCGACAGCTAGGCACTTTTCGTGAGGGAACCTCACAGCGACCCCTAATGCGCCAAAGATGGCCACCGCGGAGTTTTAGTTGGTATTGCCGTGCCTAGGGTATGTATAGAGTGAGCGACTCGGCTCTGCGGTCGTCCAACGTTTTCCATCTCTGTGGGCGACTCAATACCAGGTCATAAGGCTCGGTGAACCCAACATAACCGTTCAGTCACCCCTCACAAAAGCTGGGTGGTAATGGTTATTCATTATCTCCGCGAAAACAAAAAAAAAAACAGAGATGCTACTGGTGCTGCGACAATATCGGGGATAAATTCCAGACTCAGGGTTGACACTGAGCAGAAAACCCTAATATCACTGCCGGACTCGTGATTCGAACCCGAGACCTCAGATCAGAGTCGTACCGCGTTCGCAATAAAACTACGCCACCGAGGCAGATTAGTGGTAATATTGTTTAAATTTAATTGTAAGTATACAAATTAATTAATAGATATCACTTGCTAAATGTAGTAGGTAGTAATACTTGTTATTCGACTATCTATGTCACATAGGAGCTGGTAGCTATCTTGGTTAAAATTAGGTAACCAAAAGTCAGTTACTCGCCAAAGTTAATTAGCTGACGCGAGCGGAGTTAATTATACCCTGTGCTTATACAATATACGTACATTGCATGACTTGTTCATTAGCAACCCGGTACGATACCAAAACAATATTTCAATTTAAAACCCCTTTAATGATGCCAAAACAAATATTAATAATACTAATATTATAAAGGCGAAAGTTTGTAAGTATGTATGGATGTCTGGATGTCTGGATATATGGATGTTTGTTCCTCTTTCACGCAAAAACTGCTGAACGGATTTCGATGAAATTTGGCACACGTGTAGATCATGTCCTGGATTAACACATAGGCTACTTTTTATCCCAGGGAAATATAAACCAGGACTTTTATCCCGGAAAAACTTTTTAATGCGGGCGGAGCCGCGGGCAAAAGCTAGTTAATAATATGAAGCTATAAAAAAAAATATCCAATTTTTTAAAAATAATATCAGATTAAAGTTCATATCCCATACATCGTACATACTTCATATCGCTTATGTAATGCACATCAAATGAAACTGTTTTTTATGGAGTCTTTTATTTCTTGGATCAGATATTTTCTAAATCACATCTCTAATGCGAAGTTATTTTGAAAACGAGGTATACGATAGCTTCAAAGCCACTTAACACAAAAATACAAATTGGTAACCTCAAGACAACCACTACTGATCCACAGAGTTCTAAAATGCCAAACAATAAAATATTATGAACGCAAATCCTTAGTTCAGTTATTAATACAACCAGCCCTGTATGATACAGTCCCACTGCTGGGCACGGGCCTCTTCTACTGAAAGGGTCCTTACCTAATGTAAAAATAAGCTTCTTATAAATTGGCGTGTTTTTTCGAGTGGCGTAACAAGACGTGCCTTTTTGAGTGGCTGCTTTGTCACGAGCCGGGGTCCCTTGATGTATTTATGTTACCAAACGTAGATGGAAAGTTTTTGACGTGTACAAGGTATAATCCGCGCGCGATCAGAATGGTACGCGATCCTTCCGCACTGACACTGCTTTGTAGCGTCGACAAGCTAACGCTGATGCTCAAGGGATACAAATTAATTAATCACCATTTCTTTTTGGTTAGACAAAAAATAATAATTAAAAAGAAGAAGAAAAATTTATTCATGAATTTAAATTCAGAAATTTAGGAACGTTAATTCGCTCGGGAATTGTATTTATTTACTTTGACAAAGTTCCATCCCGTTCTCATTGTGCGAGGCTTATAGAGAAAATTAAATAATTACATACAAATTTTGATACATTTTTGTTAATAATAATAATAATAATATAGCCTTTTATTCAGATCTTAAGCCTATACATGCATACATTTAATTAAAACTAATGCAAACGAAATAAATAAAAGTTAAAACTTATTCTACTATCTGCTGTTTGGTAATCTTTTGCAGATCTGTTTGCCAATCGGCAAAGGCCTCCTCCAACCTTTTCCACTCTGTTCTTACTTGAGCTACTCTGTTCCACGTCACTCCTGCCACCTCTTTAATGTCATCATCCCATCGTTTCCGCGGTCTCCCTCTTTTTCTTTTACCTTCCCTGGGGTACCAACTTGTAACTTTCTTGCTCCATTTATCAGGACCTCTTATCATATGGCCCGCCCATCTCCATTTGAGTCTCTTTATTTTTAGTGTAACATCTGTTATTTTTGTTCTATTCCTAATAACGTTGTTTTTTACTCTGTCTGATCTCTTGATATTCAGCATACTCCTCTCCATAGCATGCTGGCTATTTTTGTTAGTGGTAGAATATTGGTATACGCTCAGAAAGCGGCTACATTACACGGTGTAAAACCCACCATAGTCACGGGTCACCTACGTAGGTGTCACGTTTCAGGATCAGTTTGTATATGGTTTTAAACAGGCTGGTATAATTGTGTGGACTGTTGAAGGAAGCCCATCGTCGACACTTTCTGGACCCCATTCTATTTACCATGGCGTCACTTTGCCCTGCCCGTATAAAAATACTTAAAAACCTTTGATAGACAAGTAATTTTAGTGTCTGTACTTTAACTCACATTTTTTAAAGTAGTAGTGGTGCCGGTCATAATAATTATGCTTGAATGAATCAACTGGACTGCCTCTGTGGCGTAGTTGCATTACGATACGACTGCAATGCTGAGGTCTCTGGTTTGATCCCAGGGTCGGGTAAAGAGATATTGGATTTTTTTATTCAGTATCCGCTTGGAGTCTGGAATTTGAGCCCGATATGGTGATAGTCTCGCCCCCTATCACATTATGGGATGGAATACCTACGCACGGCAAAAAGTGCGTGCACTAGTTGCGCCTGTGCCTACCCCTTCAGGAATAAAAGGCGTGAGTGTGTGTGTGTGTGTGTCTTGTCTTGACTAGTATAATATTGTTACACTGATAATCGTCGTAAGTGACAACTTGTTTTCACCACTATTTTTGTCATTTCTTAGGTGTGTGATAAATGGAATAAAAATACCTACGTAATGATAAATTATATTAAATCGCCTCCGCTTATGCTTAACCCAAACATATTTAGCCCGTGACATTGCAGTAATTCTAAAGTTATTTTTATCATCGTTCTGTACGAAAAAAGCCAATCATGGCCACATCGTCTTAAATGTCAACGTCGTTCGTCATTTTTTGTTACAACATGCCTTTACATAAAAATATTATTAAAGAAGTATTCTGAAACATTTTCATGAAATTTTTTGGAGGGATACAGTTAGGCTTTTAATAGCGATGTTACATCGTTGATATCATGTATGTACAAGATGTTACGTATTTTTGATAAACAAAACGATTTATGGCCGCCATTTTGTGCCTCGTGAAACAATGGTTGAACAGTGTTTATGCAGCACTTGGTCCAAACTATTTATAAACGTTATACAAAAAGTCTTATCCACGCATTCGAAGCATTGGTTTAAAAATTATTACATTTTTTTATTGTATTGAATGACGAGACGAGCATGCCGTTCGCTTGATGGTAAGCAATACGACCACCCATAAACAGTAGCAACACCATCCAGCATCTTGAGTTACAAAGTACGGTTTGGAATTCAACTGCGCTCGTCATCCTGATACATAGATATTAAATCTCATTACGACCAGTAGTTACACTGGCTCCAACGTCCTTCAAACCGAAACATAAAAGTGTATGCACACTGCTGCTTGGTGGTAGAAATAGACATTGCGGTGGTACCCACCCAGACGGACTTACATATGAGAATCTTACCAAAATACATTACATACAACTAAATAACATTCAGTACATGCAAAAATATAAATAAAATTTATCTTTAGAGTTTGGAAAGATATTTTAATGTTAGTTAAGCTAGGATTCCGCAGGACGCGGCAGACGGCACTACTATTGCCGTGTGCCGTTGCCGTCTGCCGTCTGCCACGTCCAGCGGAATCACAGCTTTAATCTGTCCGTTACCGCAGAACGTCTCTGTCCGAAATTAGGCACAAAGATAAAAAACTAATATAATATTATAAAATTGTTATACAACCTGTCTACTCACTGGATAATAACACGATATTATAAGCAACATTGTTTTTACCCACCTACCTACATTTTCGGTGAAAGGTGGCGAGTGGGCGGCCTTAGTCCTTAACTAGTTGCTACTATGAATTTACGTGGGATTATCCAATTATATAGCAAATTATGTGTATATTAACGCCGAATCCTCGAACCGTAAGGTGGAATAGAAAACGTTTGCTGTTAGGCAAAAATTTTGGTTTAGCTAGTGAGCGAAGCTACCTTGACGTCAAGTACTTCAATAGATACTAATTATTTCGTGAATAATTTTGTATGCCCAACTTGGAGATGCACTTTATTTTATTTCTCCTGAATGACGAGACGAGCTTGCCGCTCGCCTGATAGTAAGCAAAACGACCGCCCATAAACAGTAGCAATAACCTACATAACTTTTAATTACAAAGTAATGCGTGGCAATCCACTGCGCCCTTCACCCTGAGACAAAATCTTTGAGTATAGATTCAAGTACATGGCCGTATTAATTTAACATTTTTAAAGAAACATTAATCCAACTAATTCGTCTATTATGGAATCATAAATTTACATAAATTTAACTGCCGTATATTCGTCGTATTGTCATCGTGTCGTATTCCCTTGGTATCGCTATTACAATACAATAAATACAATGGTTTGTATTGCTATCACAATATAAATACCCAAAGACAAGAAAAAAGAACTCTCCATTCAATGGTATACTACAAGGTATATCGAAAATATACTCACTCTGTAGTGAGTATTATTGATACCCTCTTTTTGCAATATCTCAATGGATATTGCAAAAAGAGGGTATCAATAATAACTTGACGAAAAGAAAGGATGTTTTTTCGGCTTGTAGACAGTATAAAGTTGACACAAAAAAAGGCAATCAAATTTACTCGAAACATCTAGAATGGCGATAATCGAGATTTATATGCTAGTTGTATATTAAACAAAATAAGAAGTGTCTACATAAATGTAATTTCAAAGGTATTTTTTAACTATTAACCAGTTTTGAACAAAATCAATCTGAACATAGGCCTCCTCCAAAGATTTCCAGGTCAACCTGTTAAAAGCGGCCTCCATCCAGCAGGGTGCTGTGACATTTACGAAGTCGTCTGCCAACATTATAGTAGAATGTCCAACGCTGTGCTTGCAACAATTCAAGGATATATATTGTTGACACCCCCATTATTCATCACCTTGTATACGAATTTCTGTCCCAAGAAAATAGTAAAACAATTTTTTCTAATAATCTTCGTACATCAAACCGTCTGTCCAGATGAAGCTACTCGTTAATCACTCTATCTATTCTGATACTATTTGTTCTCGCTATGAATAATTCATTGATGTATTATCATTAGTGGAGTGAAATAGATAGATATAATATTCATTTGGATTATAAATTTTCATTATCCTTGATTATATGAATTGCGTACACATGCTAGACTGGATGGCTTTGGTTCGATTATCACACAGAACAAAGAAAACTACTCCGTGGATTATCATGATGGCAGATCGACATGTAAATATTTTGACAGTGAAATAATTGTGTTAAACTGAATTGTTTGTGAATTGTGCTAGGTGTAAACTTGGCGAATTGTTTGTGAACTAATTACTCCTTAGCCTATGTCGTCTTCAACCACTACTGGATGCCTTAATTCATCAAGGTTCAAAATGGCTCGTATTTTATAACTACGAATGGTGAAGCTCAGGAAGCCTTTATGAATACTATTTCATCTTCCACGATGAAATTCATCTAATAGAAAGGTAGAGCGAAGACGGAAATATGAATCGTAGATGTGGTTAGTGATAATATACCGTAAATCAACGGCATATTTGGAATAAGACGAAAACTTATTTTTGACTATTTAACACAATATTATCATCAAGCTTCAGGATGTCTCATACTAATCATAGACCCCTCTCAGAGAAGTTATATTACGGCACGCCTGCTATGTGGAGGTCTCTGGTTCGATCTCCGGATCGGGCAAAGTAATATTGGATTTTTCTATTCAGTATCAGCCCCGAGTCTAGAATTTGTGCCCAATACAGCGATAGGCTCGCCCCCTATCACATCATGAGACGGATAACGCAAGGTGAAAAGTGGGTGCATTAGTTGCGCCTCTACCTAACCATCTGGAGATAAAAGGTGTGTATGTATTTATGTATGTATGAACGATACAATAGAACGAACGTCGTGATATATTTCTCATTCCTACGGTGACATGTGGTAGGGGTCGCCTAGTCTGTCTATTAGAGGGTCGTAAATTAGTGTGTGGTGGCAATCTGTGCCTTTGATTAAATCCACCTGCCTCCGAGGTGATTTGTTGGCGCAATATGTCGTCTGATAAAGAGCTCGGGGTATTTGCAATTTTTTTAGTGACGGTGGTTTCTTAATATATTTTTTGGAGTAAATGTGCAGGATATTTTAATATAGTCGAACCTTGAGTATCTAATCAATGGAGACGATATAGCAATAATGTGCAAACATTTTTTTCTGTCAATCCAGACGGGGGGCGAGGTAGAGACGGATAGTACACATTAAATAAAAAAACACACGTGCAGGGCTGAATATAAGGTCGCTTTTTACACAACACAGCAAAAATCACAATTTCTGTGGAGCACCGCTTAATGTCATTATCGTAGAACGTAATGGCAGCGATCGCATGTCACATAGGTTTTAATAAAAGTTTATAACCAGCTGCGAATTTATGACCAACGAAGTGTTCGCTTGGTCATCCCATCTCCTTGTTGAATGCTCTGAGAGTCGTATACACAAATGTATACTTTCACATTACAAATATGTATAAAACAATCTGACTCTATAAAAAAACTCCTTAAAAATAAATAAAAGCAAATACGGTGGTACAAGGTACAACTCCTAAGAAGTATGTCACATCAGATAAGTTTGGGATTGTGACTTGATTTTTCTATGTGTCCACTATTGCTTTATCTATATAGGCTGAAGTAGATATAGGAAAGTATAAACAACATTTCCAATCAATTTCACGCTAATGGTTCCCTCCTCATGCATACCTGTAATAAGTACGTAAAAGTGTCCAAAACAAAACAAAGAAGACATACAAATTGCCTTTTTACCCCAAAGTGCAAGAAAGTCAATCTGTTTTTTACATTTACATAAGGATTTTGGCTTAGTTTCAAAATTTGGACGGTTGCCATACACCAGAGCGCTTTAGGAAAGCAAATCCCGTACAAACGAAAAAAAAATATGATAAAAATTTTGACCGACCTGGGAATCGACCTCTATTATTCGGTTATTTCGGTTCATCGGTTATCTATATCAAGTACGTAATATAATATTTGTAATATTCGTATTCTTATAAAAAAAAAAATAAGAATAATAAAATCGCAAAATAATTTTAGTCCAATGGCAGCGTCTGTCTTGTGAACCGGAAAGTCCTGAGTTCTGTTCTTGGGGAAAATAAAATAAAGAGAAGTGGAGAAAAATAATATTTAGGTATGTACCTATAATATCTATTAACTACAAATATATTATTTTACTGACTGCCTCGGTGGTGTATTTATATTATGGTACGACTGCAATGCTGAGGGCTAGGATTCGAACCCCAGGTCGGGAAAGCGACATTGAGTTTTTCTATTCAGTATCAGCCCGGAGTCCGGAATTTGTGCTCGATACGGCGATAGGCTCGCCCCCTATCACACCATGGGACGGAATAACGGCGAAAAGTGGTTCCACTAGATGCGGTGTTTAAGATAAATTCTCCAAACCATGGTAAAATTTGGATACAAATTCATGACTTTGGGCTGATATTGAACAGAAAAACCCAATATGTATCATTTTGCCCGCCCTACGGTTCGAACCTGAGATCACGGCACGGCAATTGTACCTCAATACAACTACGCCACCGAGGCAGTCAATAACTGTAACTGTAAAGATAATTGTATGTACTCAATACTCTCCGAAATGTTTCTTTTACTGATTCATTCATCTCAAGAGCTTTTATATTTTCTTATTACTTTGGGGTAGTCAAAATCGGTACACATCGTAAACCATTTGCGATGACAGAACAAATCTAATCAATCATGAGTGTCGGCCGAATGTCTCCTAGACCCTCCATTAACTATTCATTTAGATCAGGGTACATATTGGGGTAACTAAGTACGTTTGGGGTAACATGGAAATATTGGGGTAATTTGGTCGAAGATGTCGAGCTCGTATAAAACAGGATCTTGTAAATAAAATGAAGAAATTTTGTTAAGATTTTCACGAAAACGTCGTCGTATCTATTACACATTTAGTTTCTTTATCAAGAAAATAAATCACTCCGATTGCAACAGACACTAAGTGGCGGTCTTTTTTAACCGACTTCATTAACTGACTTCAAAAAAGAGGTTCTGTATTCGATCCGTATGTATGTATGTATATTTGTATGGCCGCGTGTTTCTCAAAAACCACATCTAAATTGGATCCGTGAAAAATATATATTGAAATGTATATTTTTCACGGAAGGTTTTAGCATACAGTTTATGAAGATCTGATGAAGATCTTCGGAGATACATAATGGAACTCTTCAATAACTAACAGTAGATGACTCGCGAAGGCATCGACTCCAAATATACGTAAAAAATGTATTCGCTTAGTATACTAAGCGAATACATTTTTTTTTTATTTGTAGTGATTTTCATCCGCCTGTAGTATAGACTCTATACAGTCAATTTATTTCGCATTAATGAATTTAATAAAAATGAGTGATTAACTCAGTTACTACGATAGGTTTTTTATAAACTCCAACGATTGAATGTACCAATGTCAGTTTTGTTGATTGAAATTTTGTGAAGTAGATTTTCTGTATTTATATATTTTTACATGCGTGCCTAAAATATACAAAATTAAATGATATAATTAAGTACGTAAAAATAAAAAGCAACAGTGATGCTCAACATAAACAGCAATGAAATCGCACCAGATAACACGGTAAATGACACACATGGTAGTGGTAGTATGAAGCTCAATTTAACTAATAAAAGGTTTGTTTTATTGCTAAATATGCTTTGCGACATGTTGATCAACATCATACACTAAAAGTGAATATAGAAGTGACTTTAAATCAGCTTCCATCCAAGTTAATCATCACCAGGGCCGCGCCGACCCAAAACAGCGCCTATGTGCGAAATCTATGAAGCGCCTTTGATTTTTGTCGTCCTGTAACCTGTTCCATAAGTTATAATTTACAAAATGAGCTTTTGTAAGACTTTTTAATAATATATGTAAGACTTGTACGTGTACCTACTGTCTTACCTACTCACCTATAAAGAATATAGTGGTAATATCCTACTAATATTATAAAGGCGAAAGTTTGTAAGAATGTATGGATGTTTGGATGTAAGGATGTTTGTTCCTCTTTCACGCAAAAACTACTGAACGGATTTCGATGAAATTTGGCACACGGGTAGATCATGTCCTGGATTAGCACATAGGCTACTTTTTATCTCGGGAAAATATAAAGCGGGTCTTCTATCCCGGAAAAACTTTTTAAAGCGGGCGGAGCCGCGGGCAAAAGCTAGTAACAAATATAAAATATCATCCTTATTTCAGCACCCCTATTGCCTTGGCGCCTGTGTGCGCCGCACACTTCGCACATATGGACGGCGCGGCCCTGATCATCACCCTCACAAAATTAAATGTCCACTCAAATTCTATTGAAATTAAAATTTATCAAAGTGCGCTGCGTGCAAATCAATTACGTATTCATGTTCTTTAATGTGCATTGAACACAATATGGACATTTGGTTTCCGTTGTTTGATCATCGTATTGTATTGGGGTATAAGGGAATATTAAACAATTGTGGTAAAAGAAGATCTAGTGACTAAGATTGAGAAAGGAATGCTTCGGTGGTTTGGCCACATTAAAAGGATGGATGAAAGGAGAGTAACGAAAGAAATTTATGTCACGAAAGTGAGTGGTAGTGTCGGACGGGGACGTCCTAGACGTACCTTCATGGACCAAATTGACGACCTCTTGAGGAAGGGTCAAATAAAGAGTTCTCGTAACCGACGAGCATGTATGAAGAGACTGATGACTGTGGAAGAAGCGAAAGAGGTATGCTTGGATCGTAGCACTTGGCGCTCCATAGTCTCTGCCTACCCCAATGGGAGAAAGGCGTGAGTTTATGTATGTATGTATGTGGTAAAAGGGAATCGTGTTTATATCAGTCATTCATGTTGAGCTGTCACATGTTTTGATTAATAAAATGGACACTGATGCATATAAAGTAGGGTTAGTAGATTTTTATATATTAAAAAATGGGATTTACGTGTGAAAACTTTCATTCTAATATACGTTTTATGAGTCTAGTCATAAAATAAGTCTAGTAATACCTATATCAAGCCAACAAGAAAAAAGGCTCTTAGCTTAAAAGATTTTCGTGCTCCAGTTCAGAGACCTTATCGTGTGTAATGAAGCATTGCGTACACAGAGGGTCACTTCTGAGATATGGTTCGCGAACATTTAAACACATAACAAATAAGGGATCCGCACATTTCTTATCTCACCCCGTTCCCACGGGTACCTGTTGAGGAAACCGTAAACAAGGAATCCCGAAACATTTTATCCTTGAGAAAATGTATTCCTGGATGGACTGCCCCTTAGCGACTGTGGGCCAGTAAGCAAGCGATTTGAAAATTTACATGGAATTTAAAAGGACATATTAAGTTGAACGGCCATAAAATTTACATAATGCCCGCGTATATGAATCTTGCGAGATTGTAAGGAAATGTTATGGCATATGAAGTGTCATTAATTTTGTTTTAGTACTTGAGATAATGATACTTCGCTGGGGGATGTTTATTAAACCGTTACTGTATAATGTTAGTAACACGTTCGGGTAATTTGGTCACGAATATGAGATTGAAAGTATTTGAATACGTTTAAAACATTCTGCAAAATGTTATGGCATGTTCACAACATTATAAAAAAATTGTATAGCATTTTAAAAGATTATACAATTAAATAAGTAAACTCGGCAATAAAGAGTACGAGATCAGGAGATCTCTGACTCTATATTAAATACAGTGCTGTAAGAATAATTATGAACCGAATCAAATCGAATCCGTTTTATATCACAGCCTAAATAAATTATATTTAAAGTTACATTATGGGCAACCAGGCCTGGGCAAAATGTGATTAAAAAAGCTATACAAAATGTTGCTCGAACTGGGAATCGAACGACTTCCTGTCTAAATCACAATATATAATGATGCCACTACACCATCAAGGCGCTGTAGAGACCGTTATCAAATAACATTTATTAATTACACTTTTGGTACACTCAGATGAAAACATATCTCAAATAAGCGCAACAAATCGCTGTTTTAATGGCTCCTAATATCAATTTTCGTCGGCAAACCCAGAAAAACATAGCATTATTTATAAAAACAATGTTATTCGGTGCAATATATTCCTTTAGCTACTAGTGTATATACGTAGGAAGAAAGAGGTAATTTTTCCTATTTTTTTTTTTTTTTTTTTTTTTTTATAAATGGCAACTGGTTCCTCTAAATTGAGGAATATTACTGCCAGTGTCAAGTCAACTGTCAGCTGTCAAGTGATTGTGACGCATTCATGTGTACCTACCAATTTTACTCTTTTAGTAAATAAAAATTTTTTTTTTTAGTTGAGAAAATTTAAGACAGATAACCAATGATCAAAATAATTTATAGACATTACGGTAGATAACAAATAAAGGTGTTACTAATACGAAGGACATTATATAATGCATGCAAACACATAAGGTTAATTTCAGTTATAATTTTATAGTATATATTGTTAAGAATGAAACAAGTGCTTTCAAAGATGGTTTGTTACCTAGGCTTAGGAGAGATGAAACATTAACAGGGAGAGGGGCCCCCCGATCTACCAAAATGTCAAAGAGAGAAGGAGATGAGAAACGAGGGCACTTAAATAGTATATGGGTCACGGATCCTTCGTCAAGGCCACACTCACATAAAGAAGAGTCTCTAACATGTAATTTACATAAGTGAACGGGTGAAGAGCAATGACCAATCCTCAACCGAGAAATTGTGGCCGAAATATGTTTACTGAGGCGCAATTTGGAGAACCATGGTCTAAAAGTAATATGCGATTGTATATTGTATAACCATCCCCCTTTTTGGGAACTAGAGTTCCTCCAAGATGTATTCCAAGCCATTTCCAGATCATGTTTGGCCAGGGCAATCAGATCACAAGCATAAACTGAAAAGTAGTCTTCTTTACCGTGATCAATAGCGTGTTTAGCTAATTGATCAACCTGCTCATTACCAATTATACCTATATGGCTTGGGATCCAAGCCACTGTAACTTGAAGATGTTGCTCATTACACAATTTAATTAAATCTATTATTTCCAAAGAAATAGGGTGAACACAGTTTTTGGCAAATGGATTACTGATGAGAGCCTGGACACAACTTTTTGAGTCTGAAAAGATAACAGAACAAGCAATATTGTTCTGTTTAATGTATTTGATACATTCCCGAATAGCTAAACATTCACCTGAAAAAACTGAAGAATAATGTGGTAGTTTATATGAGAAAGATAAATTAGAATTCATATGTAAAAAAGCAACACCAACAGAACCTTGTTTGCTTAATTTAGATGCATCCGTAAAGAAAATATCAGCCAAAGGCCAGCGTCTTTTTATAATTTCATTCAATTTAGTTTCAGCATCAGAGGATTGTTTAGTAATTTTAAGTGATAACTCCACTAAAGGTAGTGTAATTTTTGAGCTATACTGAACTGCAAAAGCTGGATGAATTTGGTATTTTTTAATAGGACAGTGTATACTCTCTAGCCTCCTGAGACTTACAATTAAACAAGGTAAAATTTTGTGGGACCAGTATGGTTTAGAAGCAATATATGAATTTAATATTCTAAGTTTGGAAAAAAGAGGATGAGAGGAATAATGACAAATTTTATAAATATATCTGTCAGAGAGATATTGTCGCCTAAGATTAAGAGGGGGATCAGAACACTCAACCTGTAAGGCATTAGTTGGTGAGCTTTTCATAGCGCCAACAACTATCCTTAGAGCTTTATTTTGAGTCAACTCTAACTTCCTTAATGCTGTTTTATTGCAAGGAGACAGTAAATGGGAGGCAAAATCCAAGTGACTCCTTACAATTGCATTGTATATTAATCTAAGAGAGTATGGATGAGCTCCCCACCAGACACCTCTTAAACATCTCATAATATTTATACTGCTCTCACACTTTTTAACAATATGGTCTATGTGGGCTACACCATTCATTCTACTGTCAAATATTTTACCTAAAAATTTTACCTCTTTCCTTACAGGAATTGGAGTCCCATTGCACTGAATATTTATATGGGGGATCTGGCGTTTTCGAGAGAAGACAACCACTACACTCTTAGAGGCTGATAGGTCCAAATAGTTGTCACTAAGCCAAGAGGATAGAACAGTCATACCACTTTCAATATTATCCCTTGCTAAGCTGATAGAATAACTAGCAGAGTAAATAAGTAGGTCATCAGCATACTGTAAGACATTACACACATCCGGTATGTTATGATCCATATCGGCAGTGTAAACATCATACAGCAGAGGGCTGAGTACAGAACCTTGGGGTAAACCCTTCCATACTGTTCTAGTGGCAAGCTGAACTCCCGGATACCTCAGTGATATAGTCCTACCTGATAAAAGGTTAAAAATAAAATCTGTTATCTTGTTAGGAAACCTTAGCTGAACTAATTTGTTCCTAAGGACCCAAAGATTAACATTATCGTATGCCGCTGAGACATCCAGGAAGCCAGCCACCACTGACTTGTTTTGACTGAATGACAGATGGATATCAGTGGTGAAAATAGCATGATTATCAGAAATACTACGGCCCCTCCTGAACCCATATTGAGTATTAGCTAGTAGAGAATGGTGCTCCAGGAACCATTCCAATCTATTTTTTATTAGGTGTTCCACTATTTTTGGAATGGTAGATGAAAGAGCAATAGGGCGATAAGATTCAGAAAAACTAGGGTCCTTCCCTGGTTTTGGAATAGGAATAATTAATTGGTGTTTCCAGTTCTCAGGAATAACACCACTATCAATAATCAAATTTATTAATTTTAAGAAATAATTTAGAAAACTATCCTTGGACTTTGAGAGAAAGGAATAGGGTATACCATCAGGTCCAGGGGAGGAGTCCTTGATATGACTCAGTACTGATTTTAACTCGAGAAACGTAAAAGGCGAATCTAAAGTAGAAGAATTAGCCTGGTATGAATATAAATAGGGGATTTGGGACAAATTAGGAACTGAAGGGGGAGCTAACCGGTCTAAAAAATCATCTACCCAGTTTGTTGAGTAGTAAGACGGAGTATGAACTTTACGAGACAATCTGTAATGCTTAATTCTTTTCCAAACCAGAGACGAGGGGGTGTCAGGCGATAGAGATGAGCAAAATGAACGCCAGCCTTGTCGTTTTTTGTTGTTTAAAGTTCTCTTTGTAGCGGCACACACATTACGATAGTTTAGAAAAGAATCAAGGTTGATGTCAGTCGTACAGATTGACTCTGCCTCGTATCGCCTTTTAATAGCTTTAGTACAATCTAAGTCCCACCAGGGGGGGGAAGGAATTCTGCCTAAGACAATATTCTTTTTATTGAATATAGTCTCTGCAGACGTAAGTATGGAGTCTTTTATTCCCTCACAACACTCTTTAATGTTAATTAGGTTAGGTACAGGAAGTAGATCAATTTTCTCTTCAAGTAGAGCAGCATAAAGACCCCATTTAGTGGGATCAATAATAAAAGGTAAAAGTGGAGGAAGGATAGGAACATTAATATTTTGAGAAGGAAATGAAATTAGGATAGGAAAATGGTCTGAACCATGAGAGAAAGGAAGACAAGACCACGATAATAAGCTGGCTAAACAGGGAGAACAAAAAGAGATGTCAACAAAACTAGGTTGAATGTTGGGAGGAGTGCGGCGAGTAGGGGATCCATCATTTAGTACACATAAATCAAATTCGTCCAAAATATCTAAAAGTTTTATACCAAAAGAGTCATTATTGGGAGCTCCCCAGATCTGGTTGTGGCAATTAAAATCTCCCATTAAAATAATAGGAGGGGGAATAGAGGACAAAAAGCTACGTAATATGGGGACAACCGAATTATCCCGTCGTGAAATATAGACTGAGATAAAAGAAATGTTATTAAAGCGTAGAGATACAAATTGAATAAGGTTGCTATTATTTACAACAGAATGTTGATTAAAACTAAGGTTATTTTTAATAAAAAGGGCTGCACCGCCCCACCCATCACTTCTATCATCCCGGAGAAGTGTATACCCAGGAATCCTATAAGTAGAATGTGGTTTTAACCACGTTTCGGAAATAGCGCAAATAAAAGGTTTGTGTTTATTTAAAAGAAAATAAAGGTCGGTTTTATTTTTATTTAAACTTCTACAATTCCACTGAAGAATTTGATCCATTTTTTAAAAGATTAAAGATTGATAGAGTTATGGTCTGAATAATATTACACGCTACGTGGTTCGGTATATTAGAGTCAGTAATTACTTTAATTAAAGAGGATATTAAATTTTGAATTGAATCAGACGATAAAACTTCCTTCGATACATGTTCATTTGATGGGTTAGGATTATCTTGATTATTAACAAGAGCACAGCCATTACTAGGTGTGGGGATTTCATAAGATTTTAACAATTCTCGGTGTGCCATTTGATCGTATGATTTAGGAAAAGAAGGTCTTGAAGAGGGTTTAAGAAAAACAGTTTTACGATAGGACTTAGTAGGAAAAGATTGACTGTCAGATATGGAATAGGAAGTAACTTTAGGAGGGGGTGGATTTGGTGAGGATGACAATACATTCGCGTAAGACTTATGAATCACAGGTAACTTGGACATTGCTTCTTGATAAGAAACGTTGTGAGAAGACATAAATTTTTTAATATTTGCTTGTCTACTATGCTCCAAGCAAATTTTATTGGTGGAAAAATGATGTCCTACACAAAAAACGCAAACAGCATCAGACTCTTCCACCGTGCAAGATTCCCCAGCATGATTTTCTGTGCATTTGTAACACCTGGGTTTAGACCTGCACTGTGCACGAGTATGCCCAAACCTACAGCAATTGTAGCATTGAATTGTTGGGTAGACATATTGTTCGACATGTAACAGTGTGTAGCAGCAATAAATTTCTTTGGGCAGCACTTGACCGTCAAACGTAAACACAACAGTCTGGGTTGGTAGCCAACTAGGACCCTCAGGAGAAGAAATTTTTCTACTAAGCCTACGAGTTTTGATTATCTTACCTGATTCTGGTGGAAGTTGAACTAATTCAACTATTTCGTCATGTGTCCACTCAACCGGTATTCCTCTTACTAATCCAATGCGGGATATGTTATGAGAGGGGATATAAACTTTATATTTATTTTGGGGAAAGATAGGATTATCTATAAAATTGTTGGCATCCTTTGCAGATTTAAAAGATATAGAAAGTCTATTGCGACCAATTTTTTTAATTCCATCCTGCAAAATACAAGACAGTTTATTTTTATAAAGGAAAGCTCCAAATTTGATCGGGTGTAAGTTGGACCCATTAGTTGGAGAGGCCTCAGCTAGCTCCACATATACGATAAATGGCCCACAGTCACCACTGGCGTATAGTGACCTTGTGAGCGGATGACCCTGGCCAACCGTCTGAGATGGGGAAGTTTCCATATTGGAAGAACCTAAAGATGAAGCATTAGAAGATTTATCTGGATTTATAATTACTGTATCTATATTCAAATTGGAATTTGATAAAGCCTTTTGTAACTGAGATGATGAATTATTAGATACAATTTTTTTCTTTGAAATTGGACTGTTTTTTTTAATTATTTTTATAGTGTTTAATTTTTTTGAACTAGTATAAGGTATACTAGGGGCTGCTGAAGTAATATATGAGGCTACATATGATGCTGTGGAGGGAGAAGGGGACGGGGAAGGTGTGAAAACATTCTGGTTACTTATGTTCCCAATAGTCACATTATGTGCAGCCAGTACAAAATTTCTATCACTATCCGGTGGAGGGTCGGGTTCTGGTCTACGATCAGTTATATCAAACTCCATCCTTTAAGCACAATTAGCACAAAACAATTAACAGAAGGTGACAAACACACGACAATACACTCGACGAGACACAAACAAAACTTACCACCATACAAAACAAAAAACGATGAATATATAGTTTTGTCTTTTAATATATTAAACTTATATACACATATACAACACTCAATAAACTAATCCAGTAGAAGTAACACTTAATAGCACTTAAATTTTTAAATTTATTTAATTATCTCACAACATAACCTCAAAGACATGAATGTCGCACGGTAGTTAGACAGAGACTCATTTTCTTATTTGTGTATGAATTTCGAAGCACGAGAAGCTTAAGCCAGCGTAGTACTCGAAAATTTAATTCCTTTCATTAGAAGAGGTTCAAAAACTAATAAGAAGCCCATAATTAGTAGAAAAGTCCGTTCTTATGACAAGACCATGCCTGGCAGTGAATGTATCGCTAGAACACATGTGAGTTGCCGGGTGTTGGAATATGTGACCGATAATATGGCGTGAGCTCAACCCTGATTAATATTATGTGATGGAAATAATTTTGACTAAATTTCCTGCAAAGTAGGTAGACGCTTTGATGCGATTCGACTCTCCGCTAGTATGAGTTGACCCTTAAATAAGCCTAATTGGCTGCTTTAAAAGTATAGATTAACATAAACCCTTTGCACTCATTGCATGTCTATATTTCGTGAAGTTAGTATCCGACTAATATAGCCATACTATGTCTCTATTCGTCACTCAGTATAAGCTGTGATATGAGAAAATACGTATCTATCGTAACTGGTACAGGCAATAATGTTCAGCAACTCGATATTATAATCAATCCTACTATCCTACTAATATTATAAAAGCGAAAGTTTGTAAGAATGTATGGATGTTTGTTACTCTTTCACGCACAAACTACTGAACGGATTTCGATGAAATTTGGCACACAGGTAGATCATGTTCTGGATTAACACATAGGCTACTTTTTATCCCGGAAAAATATAAAGCAGGACTTTTATCCCAGAAAAACTCGTTCACGCGGGCGGAGCCGCGGGTAAAAGCTAGTATATAACATATCTTTGAATTCTTAAGAAATACAAATTTTGTTTGTTCTAATTGGGATTAAACACAGTCTCATGTTTTACTGTCCACATGTGCTGACCTAACCAATCCTACTATCCTACTAATATTATAAAGGCGAAAGTTTGTAAGAATGTATGGATGTTTGGATGTTTAGATGTTTGGATGTTTAGATGTAAGGATGTTTGTTCCTCTTTCACGCAAAAACTACTGAACGGATTTCGATGAAATTTGGCACACGGGTAGATCATGTCCCGGATTAACACATAGGCTACTTTTTATCCCGGGAAAATATAAAGCGGGACTTTTATCCCGGAAAAACTTTTTAAAGCGGGCGGAGCCGCGGGCAAAAGCTAGTATTAATATAATTTATGTCTCAATAATAACACTAGTCCTATAGTAAATACTGTCTTGCTGTTGAGCCATCTCCAATACTTTACTTAGCGTAAGGTTTTGTTTCTTGCTTTTAAAAAAATGTCGTAATTGTATAAAAGTGCAAGCAGCGGTTAATCCATTTTATGTAGCAAGTAATCTAAGTAGATCTTTGAATTCAAAACTTGTTAGTAGCCAAGCTGGCGGTAGCGGTCGGGCGAGACTATCGATTTGCACAGAAATAGGATGCGGCAGTGTTGAGTTCTGTTGCATTAGCTATATAACAATATAATTAAGCTATATTATGACAATATTTTGTGTAGATACAATAAAATTGTGCCCTTGTGGATATTATAATTTTTCTTCAGTAAATTAGTAATTTTTCTGTTTATAACATGCAGTTTTGATGAGCGAAATGTTTTCAAAAATATTTTTAGCAGCAAATCCTCTACTTGGATGATATAGTTACATTCCACAGAATATTTAATTGATTTTACAGCCTTTACACACTATTGCTTAGTAGAATAAATTGACCAAATCAAAATTCTTCCCTAAACCGATTATCACATACTAGAAAAACACCATCAACTACAGTAAACTGCAACAGCTCAAAATTCCTTAAAAAAATCCTTTAAAATCATAACCCACAAATAAACCACATCTGAAAATAAGCGACAACGCACACCTCTGAAACGGCATGTAGGTCATCTCTTTCTCTCTTCATGCATTTCAGATTAATCCAGCTGAATATAAGTGTAATTTAAGGTCGCTCGTTAGCAAATCCAATTAGTGTATGCTCAATAGAAGAGTGACCGAATCATTTTCGTTCCACTCTGAAGATGTTTCCGATTGGGGTCACGTGTTCCTAGATTTTCGTCTGTGGGATAATGAGTGTTTTTTCTTAGCGCAAGGTTGGTTGGTTGGTTTACATCGACAGTTCAAGGGCTAATTGATTTAGGTTTTCGACATTGAGTTTTATGCGTGTGTATCTGTGTATTAAGTTTTATGCATATTTAGACACACACGTATGGTTACCTACGTCATGATTACGTGTGTGTATACACACACACACACAGACTCACGCCTTTTATCCCCGAAGGGGTAATCGGAGGCGCAACTAATGTACCCACTTTTACCGTGCGTATTCCATCCGATGATGTGATAGGAGGCGAGCCTATTGCCATATCGGACACAAATTTCAGACTCCGGGCTGATACTGAATAGAAAAATCCAATATCGCTTTACCCGAACCGGGGATTAGAACCCGAGACCTCAGCATTGCAGTGGTACCAGAATACAACTACGCCACCGAGGCAGTAGGTATATTTGGAACCAGCAAATTTTCTTACGTCTTTTGAAATAGTTAATTTTTTTCAAAATAATAAATGTTGCTCAAGTCAATAAGCCCCCGAACCGTCGATATTAGTTTAATTACTGAATTGCTGAATGGTGTTACTACTGTTTATGGGTGGTCGTATCGCTTACGATCAGGCGAACGGCATGCTCGTCTCGTCATTCAATGCAATAAAAAAAAAATAGGAAACTCCATAGACCGCTCCATTCAATCACGCTGGTGGTGAGCCGCAGGGATTGATTGACTGTTTGATTAATTAGTGCTGCCGAATATCACTGAGGTTTGATTATTCAATCATCAGAAAAAATATCCTAAGATAATATACAGTGCTTCGGTGGTGTAGTTGTATTGCCATACGAAGACCGTGTTAGGTCTCTGACTGCATTCCAAATCGGATAAAATTATATTAAGTTTTGACTTTGTATCAGGCTGGAGCCGTAACTTTGGTGGGTAAAAGGGTCGATTACGTTGGAACCTAACGCAGTAGGTGAAATGTGGTTAGGATAACACTTCTACTTACCCCTGACTGCCTCGGTGGCGTAGTTGTATTGCGTACGCGTTACGAGTACGATTTGAGCGCTGAGGTCCTGGGTTCGAATCCCGGGTTTTTCCATCTTAAAAATTACTCAGTCGCAGCTCGGAGTCGGGAAGTTGGCGGTGTGATACCCCCGTGCCTCGGAAAGCACGTAAAGCCGTTGGTCCTGCGTCTGATCTCTCTCCGGTCATGTCGGATTGCCGTCTCACCGGACTATGAGAGTGTAGGAATAGTGAGTGCACCTGTGTATTGCGCACACACTTGTGCACTTTAATATCTCCTGCGTACCTGGCTGATCTCCGTTGGGATTGGCCGCCGTGGCCGAAAAACCGGCTAGGAGGATTTCTACTTACCCTTAAGGAGGGGAAAATGGCGTGGACCAGTAAAACCAAGTAACAACACAAATGTTAGTTGTCAGAGAAAAACGAACGTTTAGAAGAAACAGAAAACACAACTGTAAAACTAAATTAAACTCGTGGAGAAAATGCAGCTCCGACTGTTATGAAATTTTATGTGCCCGCCGTCGAACCTGTTACCGGTCTATAATGTGAGGCCACGCTGTAAACTATAGGCGTGGGGGGTGAGAGAGGAGCGGATTTTAACAAAATAAGTATGCACTAGTTATTGCCCGCGGCTCCACCCGCGTTAAAAAGTTTTTCCGGGTTTAACTCCCGCTTTATGTTTTCCCGGGATAAAAACTAGCCAATGTGTTAATCCAAGACATGATCTATCCGTGTGCCAAATTTTATCGAAATCCGTTCAGTAGTTTTTGCGTGAAAGAGGAACAAACATCCATACATCCAAACATCCAAACATCCAAACATCCATACATCCATACATTCTTACAAACTTTCGCCTTTATGAAATTAGTAGGATTATAATAAATTCGTACACCTTTTTTTGTTATTGCATTTAATGATTAGACGAGCATGCCGTTCGCCTGATGGTAAGCGACACGACCACCCATAAACAGTGGCAACACCATCCAGCACCTTGAGTTACAAAGCACTGTGTAGAATTTCACAGCGCTCGTCATCCTGAGACATAAGATGTTAAGTCTCAATATGTACAGTAGTTAAACTGGCTATAATGTCTTTTTAATTTACTTGAATTACAAAAGCAATATAACTAATATAATATTAATTATGGAATAGCGCGGTGATGCACTGAAACGACGTTCAGAGCCTATCAGATGATAAAAATTATTTAACATATAATTATCACACATCCAAATAAAATCTAATACAAGTACATAAAAACATACAATAACACGAATTGAGAACCTTCTCCTCGTTTGGATTTTTTGTGGAATAAAACAGCACTATCAGTAGCTTATTCTTTACCCCCTAGATGTCTCCATGGTGCAAGCATCTAGATATCTAGACATTGTAATCGCCACCGGCAATGCCTTACACCACAGGCAAAGCGCACTAAGCGCGCATTACCGCAGAAATACCAATGCAGCGACAAGTCGCTTAGCACTGCTCTGTTTGAACGCCCAGTGGACTTGTTGCAGCTTGTATCTATACTAATATTATAAAGCTGAAGAGTTTGTTTGTTTGTTTGAACGCGCTAATCTCAGGAAATACTGAACCGATTTTGAAAATTCTTTCACTAATAGGAAGCTACATAACTCCTGAGTGCTATAGGCTACTTTTTATCCGGGGAAAAAATTTTTGTCCCAGAAAACTTTTTCACGCGGGCGGAGCCGCGAGCACTACTAGTTATTTAATAAAACTAAAAGCGAAGCAAGTCGTCTTTGACGGTAAGCTTCACACGTGCCTTTCAAAGCGACACCTCCAATAGCTTAGAAAATTTATAGTTTTCATCGTAAATAAAGGTTCACATTTCCAGACTAAGCTGCTCTTTATATTAGTAAGTGTGAAGTCAGTGGTAATGTAATGGTAAGCGATACGCAAACCCATAACCACTAGCAACACCATACAAAGCTTTGAATTACAAAGTACTGCGTGGCATTCCACTGCGCTTGCCATCCTGAGACATAAGATGTTAAGTCTCATAATGCCTCGTAATTACCCTGGCTATGTACAGTTAGCACCATAACTATCTGAACAAATTCGCATCTCAAATTGCCTACATACTTTTGTGTTCTTACAAATTTTCTTTTTCTTTTCACAAAAATAAAATAAGAGAGATTTACTTTATTTCAAACGTAGAAAAAAATGTTTCAGATCAACTTAACTCGTATATAAGGGATTTGAATTTTTTATTTTGTTCAGCTAATTATGCTCATGACTGTACTTCAAACCGGAAATAAACAATGCCCATTGATAGATAAAGATATTGGGGTGGTATTTACTCTTCGACTGCCTCGGTGGCGTAGTTGTATTATAGTACGACTGCAATGCTGAGGTCTCGGGTTCGATCCCCGGGTCGGGCAAAGTGATATTGAGTTTTGTATTCAATATCAGCTCGGAGTCTGGAATTTGTGCCCGATATGGCGATAGGCTATAGACGTGATGTGATAGGCGATAGTTCTATCACATCATGAGACGGAATAATGGCGAAAAGTGGGTGCACTAGTTGCGCCTCTGCCTACCCCTTCGGGAATAATAGGCGAGAGTGTATATGTATATATATATATGTATGTATTTACTCTTCAGTCGGACCCTTCAATACGAGACGTCTACCACCGATCTGCACCATACTTAACATTAACATCAGGTTCATATTCCCATATTAGTATAAAATGAGCTCCGATGAAATTTCATTCAACGTTGGGCAATAATATTGATAAATAGCCACAATAAATATAAGGCTTTATTAATTGCGCGGTAATTTGCGGCTAGCCTCAAATTGGCCTCGGAATTGTGGTCAAAATTAATTATTACAGACAAGCGGTGACATTTATGGTTAGTTGCGGTCGATCCTTGGTTTATTTTCTTATGTTAGCTTAGATGAACGACGAAGTTCCGGGTTCATTTCTACAGTCATTTGACATTGTGCCATTAATGATAATTATTATATTTTACCCATACAACAGGGATGTGCAAGAAACCTAGTTGGGAATGGAACGTCTGCCGAGACGAATGTCCGCAGGTTCAAAACGTAAGCACACACCTCAGACTTTTGAAGTTACGTGTGTAATGTTTATCAATTATCGCTTGCTTTATGATAGAAAACATCGCGAGGCAACCTACATACGTTTTTTTTTTACGCGGAGAAATTGACTTATTACTACCGCCCAGCATTCAAGGGGAACGACTGAGCGGTTATGTTGGCTTCACCGTGCCTTACGACCCGACGTTTAGCCGCCCGGAGAGATGGAAAACGTCGGGCGACCGCCGGGCCGAGTCCTTAACCTATATGCAACGCACGGGATACCAACCAAAACTCCGCGGTGGCCATCTTCGGCGCATTAGGGACGGCAGCGGGCTTCCTCCGACTCACGTCTAAGTTGTCGTCCGCAACCGCCCAAACCTACATACCTGAGAATTCTCCAGAAATAATTTTCGAGGGTGTATGAAATTTGTCTACCTACATTAGGCCAGCGTGGTGGACTATGACCTAAAACCTCTCAATAGTGGGGGAGGCCTGTGCTCAGCAGTGGGCAGTATATCATACAAGGGCTGGTATGTTTATACAGCAGGGAAGAGATTCGTTGTATAATAATAGGCGAAGAACTTATAACTCAAACTTTATTAAAAGCCCGATTTGTTTAATACATAAATATTTTTTAAATTTAAATTGATCGCAAACATTTCCTTGAGCTTCTCAAGCACGCATGGCCGTAAAAGCTCTCAATTCAATAAAAATTCTCGCTTCACTTCCATTCATAACACAGCATTTGGCGTTGTTCCCTTTAATATCCATTGTTTATCTAAATTTCATCTTGGTATTAAAAGTTGAGTATATTATGCCGATGTATGCTTATCCATGATGATTTCAATGGCATTCTTTGGTGTCTAAATGGTGATGATTTCTGATTTTATAAATGATGTTCTATACACACACATACACGCGCCTTTTTTATTCCCGAAGGGGTAGGCAGAGGCGCAACAAGTGCACCCACTATTCGCCGTTATTCCGTCCCATGATGTCATAGGGGGCGAGCCTATCGCTATATCGGGCACATATTCCAGACTGCGAGCTGATACTGAATAGAAAAACTCAATATCACTTTGCCCGACACGGGGATCGAACCCGAGACCTCAGCATTGTAGTCGTACCATAATACAACTACGCCACCGACGCAGTCAGGATGTTTCTATACTCTCAGGTTATTTGAGAACGTAACGGCTTGACATCGGTGCAGTCAAAAGTAGATAAAAAATAAAAATAAAAAAAGAGAGTGAGAAAATAAGGTGTTACTTAGGCTATACTTATCTCTTAATAAAATTTTGATAAGTACTTCCTAACCCCCACTCGTAATTATTGATGTCAATTTATGAAAGAGCCTATTTATTGTTTTTATACTCTAGTAATGTCCGTAATGTCTTTCGGATGTAGCGTAGGTTGCTAGTATACCCGGTAACCGGGTTACTAGCCCGGGGCGGCTACAATGGGATCGCCCGGGCAACAGTTTACCCAGGAGTCAGTGAATTTAAAATAAATAATGTAGCGTCTGATTCAACTACCTATGTTGATGCTAACATGATCTTATAATCCTAAGATTATAAGTTTAGGAATATTTGGTAAAGTTATTTAAATACAGTATAAATTTTAATTAAGAAATTATATTTATCGCTAAAAATGGGTAAGTACTTATATGTTTTTGAAGATATTATTAATTTAGAATAATTATTTACTTTCAACTATCATATCGTATTGTGAAGTTATTACATTTTAATTATTCACCTTTCAATATGTTTGTTCACGTGAACATTGTATGCTAATAATAAATTCACAACTATTGTGAACGGATGCAAATACGTTAATATTTAATATGGAATTCGAATACCGTTGAAATGTATTTTGTTCATTGGAAATATTACAATATATTTTATGTATATGTAACTATTTCATGGGCGAATTTACAAAAATCTCTCCTTAATGCCTTTCTACAATACATTAGCACAAAGGAACCAATTGAAATTAGACTTAACCCCGTATTTTTTTTTCATTCGTATTCAAGTAAAGTTAACGGCCTTATTACAGTGGCTTAGCATAGTTTCTTGCCGCTCGGGGTGAATCCAAAATTTCCCGGCCCCTAGGCATGAAAGAGGTCATTCAACAAACAAATCACGCGTGCACAGCGCCTTCGCCTCGCTATGAATTTCCATGCAATTCACCAGCGTGAAGGGAGCCTTAACTCTACGTGACCGCGGATGAAACAGACGGGCCGGTCTTATAATGACCAGTAATGAAAATCGAAATATTTTTCTCCAGTGTAGCGCAACGTGATCGCGGGAGAAATAAACACGTGACACAGTTCAGACACAGACAGTTACCAGGTGGGCGGGGTTCTCCGCAAATGTTGGGATATTTTAACACTATGAGGGGATAAAGTGTTTGAGATTTTTTTTTTGTTGACGTGGAGACAGTGACTTATTACTACCGCCCAGTGTTCAAGGGGAACGACTGAGCGGTTATGTTGGGTTCACCGTGCCTTACGACCCGACGTTTAGCCGCCCGCAAAGATGGAAAACGTCGGGCGACCGCCGGGCCGAGTCCCTAACCTATGTACACCGCACGGCATACCAACTAACACTCCGCGGTGGCCATCTTCGGCGCATAAGGGACGCCTGCGGGCTTCCTCCGACTCACGTCTAAGTTGTCGTCCGCAACCGCCCCTGCGCGACCCGCTGTTGTGGTCCTTCTCCTGTTGTTGCGGGGGCTCAGAAGCCCCCGTACCCCGAAGGACGCCCTTGGCGTCCGAGGCAGCGTGAGACACGCTGCCGTCCATCACGGGGGTCAAGAAGTTGGCTAGACTAATAGGTGGACGGCCCCTCCCGCCCACCCGTGACCCCCGGAGGCCCCTATTAGTCGCCTTTTACGACAGGCAGATACCGTGGTGGAATTCTCCAAACACCCCCAATCCACAGGGCGGGAGACGTCGGTCAGTCGTCCACCCGACGCCTCCTACGTCTCGTCTGGCGACGGGAGGGATCACCACTGCGCTGGCGATCCCTCTCGGCACTCTCCTTCCACGAGAGGACCGCCTCGCAGAAGTGGGCCACCGCCTGCCAGGCCTCCCGGCCGCCGACCATGGAAGCGACCACGGCCGGCAGCGAGAGGTCTTCTCCGACGACTGAGAGCGCTGCGTTCTTCATCCCAGGCTGGGCAAAACTCCAACGTGTAAAGTGTTTGAGATGACTTCTGAGGATAAGAAATTAATCCTTTCCCAGTCGTCATACACTATGTAACGTGTGTAAAGTAACTTTTTAGATGGAAAACTGAGACATTTTCTAGTAGCGAACTCAGTTATTTTTGGGGGGATTTTTATTTGAACCCTATATTTGGGTCGTTTCTGAAAGTTTTGGGGTATTACAAGTTGTCATTCTATGGTCATCGGCCACATTGCACATCTCACCAGATTTTATCTCACTCGATATTTGACACACTGTATTTACAGCTAGACTTTTGCCCGCGGCTCCGCCCGCGTCAATGAGAGTTTCCGGGATAAAAGTCCCGCTATATTTTCCCGGAACAACAAGTAGCCTTTATTACTCGCTGATAATGGAGCGCCCACTAGTTTTTGAGTCAATTCGTTACAAACATACAAAAAAAAACAATTCTTTCCTCTTTATAATATTGGTCTAGATTTGTAGCCACTTTGAATCATAATAATAGCGAGTTACTCTACAAAATATGCGACATCTGGTAAGCTTAAAATTATCCAGAACTCGGCAAGAACGATCAAACACACCGTTTCACAAATAGGCATTACAAACGGCCCCGCGGGACATTCCTAGCAACTAAAGTGATTACACTACGTTTAATATCTGTTGTTAGTTTTCAGTTGTTTTGGGTTTGTTTACAATATAGAGATGTTTAGAGTTGAAGACTAAGCAGTTTAATATAGATTAATATTATAAAGCACCATTAAAGACGCTAATCTATGAAATTAGTAATTTTGAACATTGCTCATAGGAAGCTTTATCCCCGAGTGTTAAAGTGACTATTTAAGTTTAGATACTCACAAAATTAGTATTATATAGCTACGTGCTCTCTCTATCTTGGTTGCGTAGTTGTATTAAGGAGCCACTGTGGTGCTAAGGTATCGGGTTCGATTCCCGAGTTGGGCAAAGTTGTATTGGGTTTTTAAACTCAGTATCAGCCCGGAGTCTGTAATGTGCCTGATATGGCGAAAGGCTCGCCCCCTATCACATCATGGGACGGAATACGCACGGCGAGAAGTGGGTGCTCTAGATGCGCTTCTGCTTACACCTTCGGGGATAAAAGACGTGACTCCCGCCTTCACGTGAGTGTGTGTGCTTAAATATCTTCTAAGAAAATAGTTTTACAAGTTCTAAAAGTATCTGTCCAAGTAGTCCTCAGGTTCAAAACCCAAGGGCACACACCTCTGAAATTTTAAAAATGTATGTGTCTAGGTATTCTTTGTGAATTATCGCTTGCTTTAACGGTGAAGGAAAACATCGTGAGGAAGCCCACATACCTGAAAAATTCTCTGAATTTCTTAGGTACGTGAAGTCTGCCAACCCGCACTAGGCCAGCGTGGTGGACTGAGGCCTTAACCCACTCAGTTGTAGAGGAGGCCCGTGCTCAGTAGTGAGAGAATAGCTACATACCTTAGATTACATGTAAATACGGCCTATTCCAACGAACAGAATACACACAAAAAACCGTAAACCAAAACGTCACCACAATTTTTTCAAAGTTTCGTAATCGAAATCTGGCCCGAAGTTTGTTTATTCGGTAGTTAGGAATCCTTGCAAGCGGTCGCTGCCGGCGATTTATTTCTAACAGCTCATTGGGTAAAATAAAAAGTACTCGGTAAGATTCAGAAATATTTCTGCGTGGATTTTGTGCTAAAGTTTTATTACGAATATGTGTACTGTATGTTCTGAATTATATTCACTGTTATTCTTCTTGAATAGTACTGGCAGTGTATTATATACTGCCCACTGCTAAACACGGGGGCCTCTACTGAGAGGGTTTAGGCCTTGGTCCACCACGCTGTCCTAGTGCGGGTTGGCACTTGGCCGCTCTCGAAATGCTTATGAAGAATTCTTATGTAAGTTTCCTTCCGATGTTTTCCTTCACCGTTAAAGCGAATGATAAGTGATAAACAATACACACATAACTTGGAAGTCAGAGGTGTGTGTTTTTGATTTTGAACCTGCTGACATCGTCTTGGCAGACCTTTCCATTCCCTACTATGCTATCGTACCGTATATTAAAATGTGCCAGATTCTTCTGTACCCTGTATTTATACCACTTCAATGTGCTATCGGTTTAAACATATTTTTAAGCTTATTACAGAAAGTACTACGCTACGTTTTAACGCATCAGACCCTTGCCCAGTGTTAACTAGTGAAAGGCTGGTAGGTTAGCTAGGCTAGGGCCTGTAGTGTCCTCACCGGTGAGGATCGCGACGCTTTCCTCCCATTAATTTTAATAAAAATGATTCATAATTTATTTATTGAAGAAAGCTAATTCTATCTTGTATATCATCCGTAAAGCTTTTATCTGTCTCACACAAAAGACTTTTGTTAAATTGTATACATCTTATGTAAGACCGTTACTGGAGTATGCCCATGTTATCTGGGATCCATATTTTAAAAAAGGTATTAACTTATTAGAACTAAATTAACTAAAATAAAAACTTATTGGAAATAAATGTCCAACGGAGAGCTACGAAATTGGTTGCTAATCTCCGTAATAAATTCTACAATGAACTGATGTCTAGGTCTCACAACGATACGTTTACACGATATCTTCCGACGAAATGAGAATACCCATCTACGAGGACATCACCTAAAGCTATCTGGAGTGCCTTCTAAAGGAAACCCAATGAAGCATTTTTTGACCAATTGTGTAGTTACTGATTGGAACAAACTCCCAGTAACTGTTGTCATGGCACCTTCACTGAATACTTTCAAAAATAGACTGGATAGGAATACATACATATACATATACACTCACGCCTGTTATCCCCGAAGGGGTAGGCAGAGGCGCAACTACTGCACCCACTTTTCGCCATTATTCCGTCCCATGATGTGATAGGGGGCGAGCCTATCGCCATATCGGGCACAAATTCCAGACTCCGAGCTGATACTGAATAGAAAAACTCAATATCACTTTGCCCGACCCGGGGATCGAACCCGAGACCTCAGCTTTGCAGTCGTACTGTAATACAACTACGCCACCGGGGAAGTCTGCACTGGATAGGAATATTAATCAGTAGGACACACACGCATCAGCTGTTGAGACCTGCTAGTGTGCTTATCAAATAAATAAATAAATCTTGACTTATCATAAGTGCAGCTATGTTCGCCTACGTGATGAATAAAGTATTTTTTATAATTGTTCGAGTTGCTTGGTGCGTCAGTGAATGTTAAGAATTTGCTAATATTTCAATTATCAGAATAAATGGGATTTATTTCAATAAATTATAAACTGACAGCTATAAAAGTCTTTTATATTTATGCTGATTTTCATATCTTTGAATAATTTTCTTACGCTTTAAATTGAGTAATTTTCTGACTGAAAATCAGCTCTAAATAAAACAATCAAAAATTCTGAGACTTTATCTCCATTACGAAAACTAAAGTCAAATTCCTGACATTATAATGGCTATCTGGTATTTCGCAAACATTCTCTAATGATCTCGTTAAAATCGTTTCAAGGGAAGAAATGTATGATTTTCTAAAAATAAAATTTACCAATGGTCTGGTCAAATGACAGCGCATAATTGTTAAATCGGAAAGGTCGTAAGTTTGATTATTTTTTTATGTAATTTATTTTAACGTTTTGGAGTAATATTTGGTGGACTAATATACTCATAAAATGGTTTACATGCAATTTAATCAGCCCTGTATTATATACTATACCTATTGTTGGGCATGGACCTGCTCTACTAGGTACTCAGAGGGGTTTAGCCTTTAGTCTACCGCGTCGGCTTATTGCGGGTTGGCAGACTTCACCTACCCTCGATAGTCTTATGGAGAATTCTCAGGTATGTAGGTTTCCTTGCAATGTTTTCCTTCACCACTAAAGTGAATGATTATAATTGATAAACCTTTTATCAAAAGGTTTTACATAATGAAACGAACATAAGCGAAGGGACGGAGATAAGTTCACTAATTGCGAATCTGTATACACTATTAGTAGTGTATATACCTATGCGTGATATTTTGTATTTTAAGATATTTTATACTTTATAGCTTTCTCTTTATTTTTCACGGACTACTTATAACTATTAAATTAGATCTTTATTCATTGGAAATACTTCATAGCAGTGATTATATTGTCTTTGCTTCATAGTATTATAATACTCTTTGTAAACTGTACTTAATTTTTTGTTTTGTGAAGTGTGAACCTATTTGACAGCTTAAGTGTTGCCAGTGATAGGAAATAATGCATAAGGCAGGGTACACGAAGGTGTTTTATTTATGTTATTATTACTATTTTAGGGTTAAATACCACGGCGTCACAACCTTAGCTTTGGCGGCCGTGACATCACCAAGCGGCTCAGCGGAAGATCAGCGCTGGCTTTCCGCCAGCATATGCTGAGCTGGAGCCGTCTTGTGACAATTGTAGTTTTAAGTTTTTTTATATTGTTAATTATTTTTTTTGTTTATAGTTTGTCACAATAAACAGTTTTTCTTCTTTCTTTCTTTCTTTCTTACAATTTGACAACATTTTCACCACTTTTTATAAGAAATCTTAGTACCATATTCCAAATATAGAAATGTCTTTCATTTCACAAATTGGGTTCTTTCCACACGACTTTTTATTTAATTAACTTGTCAAAACCACACATCATTCGTTCATACTCACATTCTATTACCGGGTTTCCTTATTCGAACCAATCTGTCATATGACTGGCTGGTTTTACTTTTTTATAAAAAGTTATCGCTGAACTTATAAAAAGGGTGAAATTATTAACCTCCTATGTCAGTTAAATGGCCTATTTTATGGTAAAATTAATATCATTTTATCGATCATTATTAGGTTGACTCAAATGAGTGAATTACTTTTGGTAGTTGATACATCGTCCACTGAAAGGGTTGAATGAAATTTCAGTAATTCATGTTTCTGCCGCACCATTAAGCTGTGAAAGTTTGCCAGCGTACGTGTTCCCTCCATCCTACAACTTGGGATCTTTCAAGCGGAGCGTGAAGAATCAATAGGGCAGTTTCTTATGTTTGATTTTTTACATCTTACTTCCTACTTATAGGTATTATAAAGGCGAAAGTTTGTAAGAATGTATGGATGTATGGATGTTTGTTCCTCTTTCACGCAAAAACTGCTAAACGGATTTCTATGAAATTTGCCACACGGGTAGATCATGTACTGGATTAACACATAGGCTACTTTTTATCGCGGGAAAATACAAAGCGGGACTTTTATCCCGGAAAAACTTTTTAAAGCGGGCGAAGCCGCGGGCAAAAGCTAGTTATTTTATATGTGACAGACCTAAGACGACCTAATTATTCTGTGAAATCAGCGTTCAAATTGATTGAAAAATAAATCAATTGATATTTGAAATATTGTTAACAAAAGTGGGGGCTTGGCGGGGATATGGCGCTATTCGCACGTACACAGCGTTATTGCCGGTGATACCCGATGACATGATAGTCTGATATTACTATTATTTGACTTCTACCCCTTCCCCCAAATTCCAAAGCATTATAACATACTTATTGTTCCGTAAATTTTAAAAAATCTTTTTCCGTTAGATTTTGCTTAGCATACATTTTTGGTAAACGTATTTTAAGAAAGATGTCAATTAACATATTAAGCAGGCCGACATAACTGTGCTGACCATCCGGGGAAGTTTCTATCTTGCCAGTTGACATGTTTTTGGGTTTCTCTTTACTTACCATCGGGTGAAGAGAAGCCAATTTGCGTGCCATCAAATAAAAAACACATAGACTTAGTTCTTGTATTCACAATGGCACTTCTATTCAAGGACAAATTATTCAAATGGACAGTTGCAAAAACGTATCATATTTTCTTAACAAAACAATCCCAAATCTAAACACTGGTAAATATTTTGGCAATCATATGCCCACAATATGTTAAAGTGCTCTTTGATGTTCGATGTATGGGTTAGCGTTGTTTTCACACGTCGCATTTGTTCGAATTGTTATCGAAAACCCGCAAAGGGATCTCCGCGGGGAATTTTTGAGGCGTGGCATCCATATGATCATACTAATATAGACCAGAAATAGATAACTCTGTTGCGCTTTTATGGCAAAACAAATTGGTTTTTAAATTTGGTATGGGAAGCTTGAACTCCAGGAAAACAATTTGCTATTTTTTATTTGTCAAATACTGAATTAAACAAGAGTGAAATCGCAAATTATAATGTTAAATATGGAAAACAGTCTGTTTTGTATTGTTATAGGACTGCAAGACAAGCGACGTTCTGAATATCATCCCCATTTGTAGGTATTATTTAAAAAAACGAATACAGAATTGGAATTCTTATCTAATGTGCTACGGTTACAATTAATGCAGTTATCGTACGGAGATGAGCCCGGCGGATAGTAGGTGCGCTAGTGTCCCTCCCCTGCAGAACTATCACTATGCGCAACGCAAAAGCCAGCTGTCGCTTTAAGACGAATAATTATATGATACAGCGTGTTCCCCCAGTTTGGAATGGTCGGGAAAAACGCTTAAAAATGTGTTGTTATGTCATAAATTAAAGGGAGTATAAGCGATTGCCCTAACAGAAATTGTGGTTCGAAACCAAGGACCTATGAAATTATAAAACCACTTATCCTACTTGAATGGTGCACTTCAGATATGGTATACTGTGCTATGTTGAGTGTTAGTGTACTTGTTTCTCATAAATTGATTGATGTTTTGATAATAAAAAACCCAACAACTTTAAAAAGATAAAAAAGAATTAGACAAGTCATTAAATCTCTCCTAACTAAACGCTTTCCTACATTGAAGAGGTCATGTTATAACGGATAATACGTGTTGATATAATGATGAAATATTTGAGTCCCAAAATCAACAAATTCCTGAACTCTTAACGAGCTTACATCTCACACAAAAACGTGAAGTGACGCTTCACTCGGTATTTTATTAAACAAGTTCTGAATGCTTGGTACTTGGAAACAAAGGATTGTTTTAAAGACGCTCTTGTGTGAAGGAAATACTTGGTGCACATACATTTTTGCACGAAACATTGCCTCCTATATATCATCACGCTTTATTCCCTTTTCAACGATAGGTAGCGGTGTAACACATTCGGATTTTTACTAAATATCCCTATATGCATTTTTGCAGTACGATTTATTAGATTTCTTCATGGATCACGATATCTTTTACTTATGAGGTGCGGAGTGTTCAAAGTCATCAATTCAAAATTCGTCCAAAGAAGACAAAACATTCGATAACTAAAATGGGTTTAGAAACTGTTTATGAATATAACCGTAATATATATAAGATGCTTCTGATAACCCTGCCATAATTTTACAGCAGACGGGTATCTAACATAAAAAAAATCTGTTAACAAAATTTATGAAAATCCTACCAATATTATAAAAGCGAAAGTTTGTAAGAATGTATGGATGTATGGATGTCTGGATGTTTGTTCCTCTTTCACGCAAAAACTACTGAACGGATTTCAATGAAATTTGGCACACGGGTAGATTATGTTCCAGATTAACACATAGGCTACTTTTTATCCCGGAATAATATAAAGCGGGACTTTTATCCCGGGAAAACTCATTTACGCGGGCGGAGCCGCGGGCAAAAGCTAGTTACCCATATTTTAAAAGCTTTTATTTAATTTAATGAACAGCTCCAATTGAGCCAAAGCGCACAGCCAACATCAAATGAAAACAAATAAAATTCTACGAATCCTGTTATTAAGCCGCTGGCGATACGAGACCTTTTATATAAAAAATATCCAAGTGAGAGTGAAAATCGTTGCGGAAAATTCTGCGGGGTTTGGGAAAGTCAAAAGTAGGTACGCAATTAGATTGATTAATTTATTACTTTTTAACTTAACATAGCTAATGTGCCGATTCCTAATATGCATAAAAGTCAATGACGCAAAAAATGTCGCTGAAGTCAATAAGACCGCGAACCGTCGATATAAATAAAGTGCCGTGTATGGATAATATACTAAAGGAAAATGAAATATAATACATACAATGTAATGTGTAGGGTGTGCAATAATTAAAATATGATATTTACATTTTTTTTTATAAACTAATTTATGCAATAGGTATTTGGCAAAACAGAATAGCATGTTTCTCTTTAGTAGCGAGGTATAGAAAAATACTGAGTTATTTTAATATTGACCAACTTTATTCCGGCGCGACGCTTCACCGCATTGACATTTTCGGAGAAGGGTAACTCGAAATGAACTCGTCATGAGACTTCTTTCAACATCAAATAGAACACAGAAACATAACACAGCTGTCTATCCGCAAAAAACACAAAGTACTATCAGCAACAAAGTAATATACAAGACTAGCTTTTGCCCGCGGCTCCGCCCGCGTTAAAAAGATTTTCCGGCATAAAAGTCCCGCTTTATGTTTTCCCGGGATAAAAAGTAGCCTATGTGTTAATCCATGATATGATCTACCCGTGTGCCAAATTTCATCGAAATTCGTACAGTAGTTTTTGCGTGAAAGAGGAACAAACATCCATACATCCAAATATCCATACATTCTTACAAACTTTCGCCTTTATAATATTAGTAGGATATACCATTAATTGCTTTTTACTATTAATTAAATTCATACATTTGGTTTTTATCTGCGTATACATTATAACTACATCTTGTACACTCGACACATAATTGTTAACAACTTGCGCTAATACAAACACAGATACGGTATTCCAATTCAGGAGCTCCATTTCCGAGTACTTTATCTTTTAACCCATGCAATTGTTGCGTTGAATTTTCACTACATTTGAAGGTTTATAGGCGTCATAAAGATAAGAAAGGACCTTTTATTGTATCTGCCATTCTCTTTCGGGCTATTGCCCATTTAAAAATTTCTTTATAACCTTTTTTCATAGTATTCCTGTATCTTTGAAATGGCAGATAGAGGAAAGGTTTTAGCAGACTACCGGCAAAGAATTGATTCCGGATTTTTATAAAAATATCTTGGGAATATCTATACTAATATTATAAAGCTGAAGAGTTTGTTTGTTTGTTTGTTTGTTTGTTTGTTTGAACGCGCTAATCTCAGGAACTACTGGTGCGAATTGAAAAATTCTTTTTGTGTTGAATAGACCATGTATCGAGGAAGGCTATAGGCTATATAACATCACGATGCAACTATTAGGAGCAAAGAAATAATGGAAAATGTGAAAAATGCGGGGAAAATTATTCATCCTTGAGGGCTTCCATTGCGTGCGCTGCGAAAACGGTTCAAGATACCAAAAATATATGTATGAAAGAATTATTCCTCTTGAAATGATCTAAAAAAAAGTCCGCGACAGTATATGTCTATCTTTTAAAATAAACTCTCTAGAACCGTTTTTATGGTAATCAGATTTGGTCGAAATTAATGCATTATTTGTTAAGAGTTGTATCAACGTCATAATATTAATCTTTATACAAATAAATGTGTTGGATAGAGTCATTCAACGGGAAGGTTTTTATGTATGTACTTTTAGCCCGGAAAAACTTATTAACGCGGGCGAAGCCGTGGGCAAAAGCTAGTAAAGGATAAAACTGACGGTCACTAATAATCAAACCAAGGGCTTGTTGCACAATGTTCAAGTAAATGTTATCCGCCAGTTAACTTATAAGATAGTTAGAGCCGATTTCACCTCTTGCTGATAAATGCTACAAGTCACATAAATGTATGAGTCGAGCAAATACAAAATTCACACTCTAATCTATGCTCTCAAATAAATCGTAATAAAATAAGTTGTACCTATCAACACTAGCTGCTTAATACGTTAACTGTCAAATGAAATTTTCCTACCTTATTGTTTAACATTTATTGAGGAGCTTGACATTCGTATTAGGTCACCCTACATAATACATTATATTCGAGTATTAGCGTTTACTCAGATGACGTGAAACACGTTTATTGTAAGAATCGAGTCTATTCCATATCAGGCACAATTTTATATTATTATGGGCTGACTGGTAAGAAAAATCTAATATCGTTTGCCGACCTGGGATTCGATTTGGAAACTCAGTGTTCAGGCGGTGTCGTGCCGCGCACGCTAACAACTACGCCTAAGCTCAAATTTTACATTTCTTACATTCTACAAATTACATTTCAGACACATTATAATTATGTTATTGTGCTTTTCGTTATATTCTTTATAAATAATAATACGAATTCTTAATTACATTAGAGAGATAGTCTTTGTAAGAGATTTTCTTTTTCCTTTGTTAGAGATAGACATGTACGAATAATAGTTGCGAAATTAACTGTACATTTCCAAACGTAGCTCTATTTAGAGAACATGTCAGTAATAACATTAACGTTACTACAGTTTAGCTTATTTGGTTTGATAAAAGTGTAGGTGAGTTGTGGGTGTCGTTGTTGGGTAACTAGGATGCTATCATATCATGGGACGTATTTATTAATCTTGTCTCAGTGTGGTTTTATTGATACATTATTATTCTTTTTATACGGTCACCTTAAAGTGACGCCAATGCACCTAGTAGTAAGACTGGTAGTAATCGGAGTAACGTCCAGATAGTGTTGTTTTTATTCATTGAATGACGAGACGAGCATGCCGTTCGCCTGATGTTAAGCGATACGACCACCCATAAACAGAAGCAACACCATTAAGCACCTTGATTTACAAAGTATCATATGGCATTCCACTGCGCTTGTCATCCTGAGACATAAGATGTTAAGTCTCCTTATGTCCAGTAGTTACACTGGCTACAATGTCCTTCGAACCGAAACACAACGGTGCATGCACACTGCTGCTTGATTATGAGAATATTAATATGAATATCCCTCGTCAGTTGAGACAATTATGCCGGCCTATATGAACCGAAATACACAGGCTCATGCCGGAACGCAACACGCTCACTCATTTGAGGGTCAAAGACTTAGTAAATTTATCTTTATATAAAAATAAAAATATAAAAGCATTTTAACAATATTCATGTCTCAGAAAACTCATGATTTATTACCCTGATCAAAGAAGGTCGCTCCGCCGCGTGTCAAAATAACATACTGCTTTTATTTTTGCCCAGTCAACTTGTAGGCCTTTGTCCTTAGGCGATGTGTAAAGGCATTTTCTTCCTTACGTACACGGCAGAAATATGTCCATAGTTCATTTAGTTGGTGGCATTTGTCTCTTATGCATGATCGTCGGTTTATTCAACGTTGGCTATAACGGTCTCAAGTAACAATGTGTAATCTTGTTGTGTATCGGTTCGTAGGCTATTGTAATCAATTAATTAGTAATTAAATACAAATTTCTTCCTGGTTTTTTTTTTTTTTTTTATGATGTACCGACTGTGATCAATACATCATTTTCATAACAATCTAGCCTTATGACTAATAAGTTATTTTAATCTAACTTAAACTTCTAATGAGACTATGACGAAGAACATGTCCAATAACACTTTTCTTATTGTCTCTATTAAGGGGAAGACACATTGTTCGCGTGTTCTTTTTTCTTCCTGGTGATAATCATATTCATTATGTTCACTTTGAAATTATTTATTTATTCATATAATTAGTAATCGAATTTTGACCGTCGAATTTAATATATCTGTTACACAAATTTAATTATGCCAAATCCCACAGTCCGTGCGCGAGTTATTAAAAATAAACGACTTGGGAAATTATTTAGCGTTTTGTACGCTAAAATAAATGTATAACCTCAAAAGCCATACCTCAAACACCCAAAAAGCATTGAAAGTCAGGAGCCGAATGCCAAGCAAATTTATACGTTTTGTCAGTCGTACAAAATCTAGCATTTTTTCACAAACAAGGCTCAAACAATAGCCCTCCTAAGTCTAAAGCTTGGAGTGGTGGGACAAGTAAGTCCTACATTGTTATGGGTACTACATCCGTCTCACTCACTCATGTGGAGTGTTGTCTGTCTCTGTCGCACTCAAACTTTCCTTTCGTAAAATATTCGTGAGATTTAACATATTTATGGGTTTTGTCTGTACGAACATTACTCATTACAAAATAGTTGTTTTGTGATAGAATTAATTTAGTGATTAGTAAAATGTCCAATATAGCAATGACAAAATGTAAAATTACTTTTTAGTTTATACAGAAAAGCATTAAAGAAACACAAGACTTGTCGAAAATAGGTATTAATCGTATTAGTTTTTATTTAACGCGTCCCTCCTCCGTGAAAGATCTCTTCAAGAATTTCGTTGGTAATAAACATAAAACAACCTCCGTTGTGGACGCAAAAATCTAACTGATATCAATCGTGTATACTGGATAAAGCGATAATTTATTGCTATTATAATAATATTATTATGTATAGAAATTACTGACTGCCTCGGTGGTATAGTTGTAAGACTGCAGTGCTGAGGTCTCTGGTTCGATCCCTGGGGTCGGGCAGAATGATATTTGGTTTTTCTAATCAGTATCAGCCCGGAGTCTAGAATTGTGCCCGATATGGCGATAGGCTCACCCCCTACCACACCATGTGACGGAATACGCACGAAAAGTAGATACCATAGTTGCGCCTCTGCCTACCCATTTAGGGGTAACATGCGTAACTGTGTGTGTATTGAAAATATGTAATATTTCAGTGATACCCCACTACTCTCAGTGCGACAAATATATGTTAAATTCTTTGATCATTTTTTCCACAAAGCCTTTGTATTCAAAGTAAATAAAGGTTCTTTCAGGAAGCTCAGTTCTAGTCGTTCTGTTTGTGTCAAAGTAAAAGATTTTTATTCAAATAAGCCTTTTAGCGTACGTTCTGTTGATATCAGACTTTGTTATTCGTGATACGTTATAATGGAGGGATTTGGTGACAAGACAGCGCATAGCATAATTTCTCAAGTTATAATGTTTTAAATGTATGTATGTTTTTAGTTGCCTTTTTATATTGCACTGTATGACGACACGAGCACCTCGTTCGCCTGATGATAAGCGATACGACCATCCATAAACAGAAGCAACACCATCCAGCACCTTGAGCTACAAAGTACTGTGTGGCATTCCACTGCGCTCGTCATCCTGAGACATAAGATGTTAAGTCTCCTTATGTCCAATAGTTAGACTGGCTACAATGTCCTTCAAGCCGAAACACAACAGTGCATGTACACTGCTGCTTGGCAGTAGAAATAGACATTGCGGTGGTACCCACCCAGACGGACTCTTACATATGAGAGACCTGCCACCAGTTTTTTTAGTTTCATAAGTACTAAAATTACCTCCTATTTATTGTTATTTATTATAAACATCTCTCAGTTATTTGGGAGAAGAATTTGTCGATATAGCGATAGGGAATATATCTTTGGGTGAGGCCTATGTTTGGCGGTGGACTAAAGGCCAGAGAAGAAGAACAGCGAAGACTGCCTCGGTGGCGTAGTTGTATTACAGTACGACTGCAAAGCTGAGGTCTCGGGTTCGATCCCCGGGTCGGGCAAAGTGATATTGAGTTTTTCTATTCAGTATCAGGTCGGAGTCTGGAATTTGTGCCCGATACGGCGATAGGCTCGCCCCCTATCACATCATGGGACGGAATAATGGCGAAAAGTGGGTGCACTAGTTGCGCCTCTGCCTACTCCTTCGGGGATAACAGGCGTGAATGTATATGTATGTATGTATGAATGAGAATGAAGAATTCTAAAATATCGACCGCCTATTTCACTCCAGTTGTCGTAATTTCTATTTGTACGCGCTGCGAGTGCTTGAAAGTATATTTTGTATAAATACTATAACGAGAAACGCAGACGACCGTTCATAAAAACATGAAAATGAAACCTATAGTTACATAATATGTTAATGCTCGTGCATAATCAAAGATATCATTTGAATGAATCTAACATATGAATTTTAGAACATACCTATAATAAAAATAAATGTGTACGTATGTTCCCTATAGACCCCAAAAGGACTGGAGTGACTTTTTTGAGATTTGTAGCTTATCGTCAGATTCGGCAAGCGCCTGATCCTTTGAAGTTTCATAGTGATCACCAGAACTCGTAGCAGTGTTACCCGTGTGAAACCGGGGCGGGTCGTTTTTAATTTATATATTTATTGATAACGAGACCCAAAAGTCCGCACGTACCACTTCTATTGCTTTCGATAATGATTTTTATAACACTGTAGCTCTCGCTATGCGCATTATTCAACTTCTGCCAAATCAAGCTCTTTTGATTTAAATATATGACGGAGGAGAGGATGTTGCACTCTTTAAAAAGAGGTGACGTCAGCTCTACCGACGTCACAGGGTTCCACCTCATCATAATCATTAATAATGTGAGAGTAAAACTCCAACTTGTCCTTCATCTTTTATTTCTGAATGCTCCAAACTTATTTCCGGAGCTCCGCACAGTTGAAAGGCTCACAAGAGACTGCCCTTTTCAATTTTTTTTTTTTTTTTTTGTCCCTGACTAAACTCTTGTTAGCCTGACGAGAGTCGGCTTATACAAGAACACCGGTCTTGTGGGTGAGCGCGGAAGGCGCTCGCAACCCTTAAATTTAAGCGACCACGCTGAGGGCGACCCACTAATGGGTCACGACCTCGGCTCAGGGCGGCCACTGAGAGGATAAGACATCAGCGTTTGGGGAAATATGGTTTAAACCTAATCCTATTAGTGCGTACGTAGTAGTCTTCGGCTCGCGGGCCTGAACTGCTAAGAGAGGGCAGGGGGTTGGGGAACGCGACGAGGTCCTCGACGGCGAGGACGGTACAGCGGTCTTGTGGAGTGTATGAGCTTTAGATGCTCGTTCTTTTCGCGTAAAGCCAGAGTGATTTCGTCCTCTGGATCTGACAGGACTGAACGCGGTCGTCTTCATTTGGCGCGATCAAACGGAGTATATATAGACGCTTTACGGATAAGCGTGTTCGGGTGGTTTACCGCCCCGTCGAAATAGCGTCTGCTGGCGCACTGCATAAAGTGCCTGATGGTCGGCATATTGGTGTCCACGTGGAGGTTGCGATTGCGCCCTTTTCAAATGCGAGGCGCCCTATTTATACCAACGATTTGACATCTCGACTGGTTTTTTTGCACGATTATTATTTCAAAATACCCGCCGCTCCGACATATATATACTTAGGACGGTTGGGGTAAGACCGGATTACAGGGTATTCCTGTTATATTAAGATTATTCATGAGTCAAATAAGGAGTTCTCGTAACCGACGAGCATGTATGAAAAGACTGATGACTGTGGAAGAAGCGAAAGAGGTATGCTTGGATCGTAGCACTTGGTGCTCCATACTCTCTGCCTACACCAATAGGAGAAAGTGAGTTTATGTATGTATGTATGTATTGATGAGCTATTTAAATGAAATTAATTTAGGTGCAAACATGTATTACAATAAGGTACTTTAGGCTGTGTTGTCCGTATTTAGAAATGTCGGGTTTATCAGTAATTTTGAAACAACGGGATTATCGAGATTCCTTATTACCCCAATTCACCCTAAGTAAAATCGGTAGTCTGCGTCGGTCGTTAATTCTAGTTTTATATTTGAGCTCAGTTTTGTAGTTAAAATCTGCTCGTCTCCAACTTCTAGTTTAACTACCGTGGTAAAGTTTAATTATATAACTTCATACGTTTGTTGCATAAATCCGTTGGAATAAAGTTAATAATGAATAATTTTAGCAGTAACTTCTTAACTATTTGGCTTGCAAATAACTAAGTTTGCTTGTCTTGGTGCATATAAGAAACAACCTTTGATGCGACGCGACAGAATTGATTATACAAAAATGTCCCATAGGCTCTAATGTAGCTTTAAATAAGTTACAATGAGAAATGTAATTATCACGGTTACATATCGAGCCTTTTCAGGAAAAACATCGTAACCGACATTTCGAATATTTTCCTCAAGCGGCTTTATCCACATTAACTCTTAATTATTTATGGTACGGTGTAGTATACTATAAATACTGCCAAAAAACTATTAATATTTGTGAATTAATAAAAAACACCCTCTAGTCAAAATGCGAAGAGTCTGTTACGATTCTTGAAAAGACTATATAATCATTGATTGATTTCAGCCGTAATATATCGTCACACTCACCACATTCATGCTCGGTATGAAGTTCGCAATGAACAGTTTCAGCAATTTAACCCTGCATGCTGTCTCGTTTCTACAAACATCACTGACATCGTGATCAATTCCGCTTGACACTGAAAACTTTACATACGTTCAATTTACATAATGATACGCCAGTATGAGCCGTACGCTGTGGTAATAAGGGGTGATTTTGTGAAATTCATTTTCAATTAAAATCGCGCCACACTTATAGCGGTACAGTGTCGGAAAACGAGAACAAGAAAGTTTTATATTGGCTTAGTCGAGTTTCAAGGATAAATTTTGTGCTGGAAGCGACATCTGTATTATGCCCATTATATAAATAAAGTTTGTACATAATCAGCATATTAGTTTATTTATCGACATATAAGTATATTTATTATGGGTTTATACGTTTGTGTGTAATCTATCGAACTACCGCATCGATTGGGAAAATTGTTTCACTTACCTACACATAGACAGATAATCTCGAAGTGAAATATGCTACATTATTATACTTGCTGTGCTGTTTTATCAACTTTTGCTCGCAACTTTGCCCAGGTGAAAAAGTAACCTGTGTCCTTCCTAGGATCTCAAATTATCTCCATACCAAATTTAATTGAAATCCGTTGAGTAGTTTTTGAGTTTTAGCGTTCAGATAAATAGACGCGGCGGGAATTTTGTTTTGTAATAAGTAAGGATAACTTTTTCCGACATCTGATCTCAGTGAAATCAATTCTATGTTCTGCTCGCAATTATTTCTATGCATCTGTTAAATTACATGAAAATCCGTTCTGTAGAGTTGGAGATGTGTGTTAACGAACAGAACAACAAACGGACAGACAGAAAAGAGATTTAAAATTCGCTATGTCGTGCTCAAATGCGCTTCTTTAGTCCCCTTCTTTCGGTTTTATTATTTTTCTCTCAATATTAAGATAACCAGGTTCTAAAGTTTTATTACATGTATAGATAGGTAAAGATTTCTATTTGTTTTGCAGGCGGTGACGCGCGGTGAAAAGTGGGTGCACTAGTTGCGCCTCTGAGGCATAGAAGGCATGAGTATGCGTAAGCGTTGCGGGCGGTTTTGTGAGTTATATTTTTTTCAAATACAAGTCAATTTTGTTCTCCGTTTTAAACAATAGAATGACTGGTCGAACAGAATGCATGCCAGATACTAAGTGGAACGCAAAGATATATAAGTGGCAACGCTTTTTAAAACATTTAATTACACGTGGCACAGTCATTAAATGCTTACAATAATTTCAAGTAATTGCATTAGCTACGACGTAATTCAAACCAAAGCACAGTAGTTCTTTCACAATGATTTACTGGTGGTAGGACTCTCATATGTAAGAGTCCGTCTGGGTGGGGACCACCGCAATGTTTACTTCTACCGCCAAGCAGCAGTGTGCATGCACTGTTGTGTTTCGGTTTGAAGGGCATTGTAGCCAGTGTAACTATAGGACATAATGATACTTAACATCTTATGTCTCAGGATGACGAGCGCAGTGGAATGCCATATAGTAATTTTTAATTCAAGGTGCTGGATGGTGTTTCTACTGTTTATGGGTCGTCGTATCGCTTACCATCAGGTGAACGGTATGGCCGTCTCGTCATTCGATGCCATAAAAAAAAGGTTGCTCGGCGGCATAAATAGACATTGTTATGAACCTATCTATTCGAACCTTGATGCAAGACTACCATTACCAGATTACCGAGATTACCATAACAACTTAGACATAATAAAAATATTTTCTAAATGTATTTTTATTGCCCCGAATAAAGAAGTCGCTTCCACATTCTATATATTCAAATGAAAAGATTTGGAAGGACAAAGCTGAGATTTTGGTAATACCAAGTGGAATACTGAGAAGGCACTTTGAGACGAGACTTTTTAAATTAAGTACCGCGGAAGCACTCTGATACGGTCGCTGATCGCAAATATTACGTATTATACTTTCTGAAACCAAATATACAATCCAAATAACTATATATTAATATTCATGTTTTTCTCTTCCTCTTACTAATATTCCAAATGCAAAAGTTTATGAAAATGTTTGGGTGTTTGTTAAAAGTAAACGCGGACAACTGAACGGATTTGGATGAAATTTGGCACACGGGTAGATCATGTCCTGGATTACTATTTATGCCAATAGTTTGCCCCCATGCGAAATAATGGATATTTTTAATCGCATTCTTAAAGTAGATGGCGCTGGTATCGTACTTTGTTTTAGGGATTTTTGTAGCGGGAAAGGCTCTTTACGCGGGCGAAACTACGAGCAACATATAGTTACTAGATATATTTTTTAGCTGACTGGATAGTGACCCCTGTACAGTCAGCACCATAAGTAGCTGAACAAATTCAAAATTTCAAATTGCCTACATACTTTTGTGCTCTTACTAATCTTTTTTTTCTCTTCACAAAAATAAAATAATAGAGATTTGCCTTATTTCAAACGAAGAAAAAATGTTTGTGTACCGACTGCCTCGGTGGCGTAGTTGTATTACAGTACGACTGCAAAGCTGAGGTCTCGGGTTCGATCCCCGGGTCGGGCAAAGTGATATTGAGTTTTTCTATTCAGTATCAGCCCGGAGTCTGAAATTTGTGCCCGATATGGTGATAGGCTCGCCCCCTATCCACATCATGGGACGGAATAACGGCCAAAAGTGGGTGGTCCGTTCTGGTGTCAACCACTTTATATTTTTAAGGTAAGCCGATTAAAAATAGACTATGCTTTAAAGCATACCAGATGACATAGTTCTCACCACAAGATTTAATAAAATCTATATTCCAGTGGTTTGCAACTTTCGGATGCTGTTCGGTTGATAGCCATTAATCATCGTAATTAAATTTGAGAAGTAATATATTCTCATTTGTTATATTAATTTGATTTGTTTGTTCTGTTATCTAATCTTGTTGGGGGATTGTTTCCGTGCAAGTTGGATGAAAAGATGCCCTATGTAAAAGTAGACTTTATTATGTATAATGGGAACGTTGAATTTATTCATGGCAACTAGAATTTTCTCCTATCAAGGAAACGCAGTAGAATATTGAGTGGGTAAATAAGCATCACACATATTTTTATCCCTTGGCTAGTAGTTATGTTAACAATATTTTTTTCTACAATAATTGTAACAACCATCATATACCTACTTATTACGTCCACAATTTATTTGATACTAGCTTTTGCCCGCGGCTCCGCCCGCATTAAAAAGTTTTTCCGGGATAAAAGTCCCGGTTTATATTTTCCCGGCATAAAAAGTAGCCTATGTGTTAATCCAGCATATGATCTACCCGTGTGCCAAATTTCATCGAAATCCGTTTAGTAGTTTTTGCGCGAAAGAGTAACAAACATCCATACATCCAGACATTCTTACAAACTTTCGCCTTTATAATATTAGTTTGATATGAGGTGATATTACATTTTTCCATTCAGTGTCAGCTCAAAGTCGGGAATTTGTGCCCGATGTGGCATAGGCTCGGCCCCTATTGCCACATCGGGAACATGTATAACATATCATAGAACGGAATACGCACGGCGAAACGGGGTGCACTAGTTGCACTTCTGCCTACCCCTTCGAGGTTCAAGGGTATGCGTACGTACGTAGGTACTATTTGTTTCATTGGTACGATTTATTTATCAACCAATTACAATAATCAAGAACTTACTTTATGTTAAAGTTAAAATGCAAACATAAAAAATAATGAACATCACATCCATTGTACAAAAAAAAAACGATATTTCAACAACGCCGTAAATTAATTCTCGTTTCATTCTGTTTTCATCCATCAATGTAACTTCGATCCTGTATTTTGTTTTCAACGATACAAATTGATATTAAATTCATGCACATTACTTTGCGTAATTATGTATGACTGCTGATTAATTGCCGGATGTTCTTATCTCCGCTATGTTGATTAGTTATAATTGCTCTGGTATCGAGGATTTATGGCTTATCAATATATGTGCTTTATTAACACATAGCTTGAGAGAACGTAACTACTAACTTCGCCCGAATATCCGTATGGTAAAATAGGTTGAAATGGGGTGAAACTGGTCTCATGATTATTATACAGATGCATCAATGGAATTGCTAATTTTGAATAAAAGTTTAGAGAAATTTATATACCATTCAAACAAATTTACCTGTGCGATTAATAGAAACGAAACTGCATAACAGATTTTATGTTTTTTTTTACACTCGGGGTAAAAAAAAACATAAAATCGAAAATTCGGGAGGAAAAATGAACAAATCACTGGGAAATAATGTGTTAAGTTTGATGATTAATTCCACATATTGTTATAATCTATATTATGAAATCCTCCTAGCCAGTTTCGGCCACGGCGGCCAATCTCAACGGAGATCAGCCAAGTACGCAGGAGATATTATAGTGCACAAGTGTGTGCGCAATACACAGGTGCACTCGCTATTCCTTCACTCTCATAGTCCGGTGAGACGGCAATCCGACATGACCGGAGAGAGATCAGGCGCAGGACCAACGGCTTTACGTGCTTTCCGAGGCACGGGGGTATCACACCGCCAACTTCCTGACTCCGAGCTGCGACTGAGTACATTTTTAAGATGGAAAAACCCAGTCACAATTTTTTTTGGCTCGACCCGGGATTCGAACCCAGGACCTCAGCGCGCAAATCGTACTCGTAATGCGTACGCAATACCACTACGCCACCGAGGCAGTCAATCTATATTATACCCTTTTAGGAGGTATAAAATATAAAGCATCAGATAAGGAGAAATATGCCATCCATTGTTTGAATATCCTAAAATTACGTGGCGAAAAGTTTACATAAATCACCCATTACTTTGCACGTAAATTATAGCCCCGTGAGGCGGGTTAATTAAAAACGAAAAACGCTCCCCAGCGTCAAAAGAATGTGGAATTCCATAATAGCAATTAATTATCAAAATATTTTATAAATAAACAGGGTATGTAGTTATTATTACGTAATTTTGTCGTTTAGAATTATGTTGATAAAGATTTTATATCCACTTAAATGTATTTTTATGGCAATTTATAAAATTAAGGAATCATTATATCGATTAATGCGATTTTGGGATTTTGTTACGACTGAAGGCTGATATTATAGAATAACAATAATTTAAGCTTATACTCCACTAACATTTAATCACGTTTAAGTCAGAAGAAAATAACTCCTTTCCAAACCGTTTGTTATAAAAGTAATCCACGCTACAACAACTACCAATAAAACCGATAAAATGCTATCTCACAAAACACTCGATCATAAACCCATAACACTCAGCCAAATAAAGTACACGAAGCACTTTCCTGTACAGGGTTCCGTAGCATTAAATATTTTAAGTATTTTTATTTTATACGGCCACGGAGTATCGCTGACGAACGATGAGTATCCCTCACCAGCCGACACCATAAGGTATTTGATTATTAAAAAAAAATATGAAAAATGTATTCTATCCATAACCTAATGGAAAAAGAATTTTCAAAATTGGCGCAATAGTAAGTTACAAAGCTTTGAAATTTGGTGGAAGGGGTAGCTGTCAAATAACAGCAATACTAGGCTGTGACGTCACCAAGCACCGTCGACCATAAAGCTGCCTGCGTACGAAAGAGATAGCGTGATATCCCCGCCACGCCCCCACTTTTGCTCACAAGAATATTTAAAAGTTGAATAACTGCTTCATTTTTTAATCGATTTTGATGCTGATTTCACAAAATAATTTCTTATTCGTGTTATTTTCTGTTACATCTAAAATAATGTACAAAATCAAACATAGGCAAATACCCTATTATGATGGCGTATAAGCTCTTGATATAGGTATAAACTGATGCTGGAAGGCGGCATAACGTGGGTACTATGGCAGATTTAACACCTTATGTACGGTGGTCGAAATCCGGGCGCATGCAAGATATATAGCAGTTACCACCAGCCATTTTTATGCAAAACTGGGCTACAGCTTCGTGGTAGACATCATTACTGGTATGGGGGCATTTAAAGAATTCCGCCATGGTACTCCCTGCCTGTCGTAAGAGGCGACTAAAAGGGGGCTATTGGGAATTGCGGCTGCGCAGCGGGGAATACGCAGTCTCAAATCTACGGCAGCATGGAATCATCGTGCTGCCATTACAGAAGGGGACCTCTGAACCCAAAGAGATGAGCCGCGAAGCGGTATTGCGCGGAGACGGGGCCGGCGAATTGGGATGTATTCACGACCCCCCGGAACCGTCTCGCATGCGCAGAAGCAGGCTACCGCGGGTTTTAGTCGGTATGCCGGCATGATTTGAGGGGCCCGTTCCAGAAGTCACTTAGGTGGCATCTGGTTCGGAAGGCCTGTGAGTCCGACATAACTATTCTTCCCCTCTCCAGGCTTAGAATAAATATCCATAAGAAGGATTTTTCCTGCAGGATAAAAAAAAAGACATCATTACAAACCATTGATATAACATAAGCTTATCTACAAGGGTTTAGTAAGATTATTGCGATTTTCTACTCTTAGTGCACCATGGTCGCTTTAACGGTGAAGTAAAACATTGTGAGAAAACCTGCGTTTGAAGTTCTTCGAATTTCGAAGGTGTGTGAAGTCTGCCAACCCGCACTAGACCAGCGTGATGGACTAAGGCCTTAACCCTCTCAGTTGTAGAGGAGGCTTGTGGTCAGCAGTGGGTAGTATATAATACAGGGCTGGTATGGTATGGAATGGGACCAAGGAACTGCAGTTTTTTCATTGTTGCAAGATATGTGTCATTGATATCAAATTCGTTCTCTCTTAATTTTCTAACAAAAATAGCCTTATAATATAAAAACTTGAGTTTTTCTATTCAGTATCAGCTCAGAGTCTGGAATTTGTGCCCGATATGGCGATGGGCTCGCCCCCTATCACATCATGGGACGGAATGACGGCAAAGGGTGGGTGCACTAGTTGCGCCTCTGCCTACCCCTTCGGGGATAACAGGCGTGAGTGTATATGTATGTAATATAAAAGTTTGGAAGTATAACAATTTCCTAGGTCCCTTTAAGTGGATCCCTAAAAGGAATCAACAAACAAAACCGTAAATTAAATGAAACGTAGCTAAAAGTCGAATAACATTTTCATATTCGAGATAAACCTATAAGTGTACCGTTCGCTTTGATTTATGATTCGGTCGGAAAAATGAGCAATGGAAATCAAAAGCGTAAAAACGACAATCCTCTTACGCGTTTGATAAATATCCAATAGATTTATAGTTCCCTTGGGGCGGAGTTAGGGTTTGATTCTATTTAAAATATAAAAATGTTATGGATGCCTCTTGTATGTCATTGTTTTTTCGTATCACAAAAGGTTACAAGTTTGAAGACTTTATTATATACAGTTTAAAGACACGGTGAAAAATAATAATAATATAACTCTTTATTGTATAACCAACAACATAAAATTCTACATAAAAGAAACAAAAAACAAGATGATTCGTGGTTTTACAATGGGTGGTCTTATCGCTAAAAGCTAATACTATTTACGAAACAGACAGCATAGACAGACAAAATGATTATTGCCACAATTTCGTATCTTGCGAAACTAATGCGTATTTTATAAAAAAAATTGATTAAATTAGATAGGAGCGTATAGCCTAGTTGGGAGTGGAACGGATTGCCGAGACGAATATCTTCAGATTCAAAACCCAAGGGCACGCATTTCTCACTTTTCTAAAAAAAGTTTTGTGTGGATCTTTGTGAATTTATCAATCGCTTTAACAGTGAAAAATCAGAGGTGTGTGCCTTGGGTTTCGAACCTCCGGACATTGTCTCGGCAGACCGTTCCATTCCTAACTAGGCTATCGTCCAATTGTCGTATGTATTGTTTATCAATTATCATTCATTTTAACGGTGAAGGAAAACATCGTGAGGAAACCTGCATACCTAAGAATTCTCCATAAGAATTTCGAGGGTGTGTGAAGTCTGCCAACCCGCACTAGGCCAGCGTGGTGGACTAAGGCCTTAAACCCTCCCCCCACAGTAGTGGAGGTGGCCCGGTATATAACACAAGGCTGGTATTATTATTATTTAACAGTGAAAGAAAAACATCGTGAGGAAACCTGCATACCTGAGAAGTTCTCTATAAGATTTCCGAAGTTATGTGAAGTCAGCCAATCCGCACTAGGTCAGCGTGATGTAGTATGACCTAAACCGTCTCAGCTGTATAGGAGGCCCGAGCTCAGCAATGGGCAGTAATATAATACTGGGCTGGTATATTATAATAATATGGTTATAAATTAGAACACTTGCTCCGTCTGAGGATTAATATCATCGATCGAATAGATCATGCATTCTATTTATTATACAAAAAAATGAAATAAAATTAATACCCGCCTTACAGCGTACACTTGAAATCTTAAGTTTTGTTATATTGTAATTATGAATTAAAATAAATCCGTAATTAAATTTAATATTTTGCTACGGAATTACTCCTACCCTTCTGAAATTATTACTAATATGAAACCCGAAACTTTATTTAAACTTTATAAAAACGTTTTTTTTTATTACACGGACACTACCAGAAGTAGAATCTAGTACTATAATAATTATAATCCTACTCCAAACTGGCAATAAATTATAAAAACTGTAATTAAGTCCTCCAAAATATTAAATCAGCTCCGTGGTTATTTTCATATTCCCTCCCAAGCCAGTGAGTGAAGAGGGCCTAAACGTTCTCGCTGACTCGGGACAGTATTCCCGGACGTAATTTTGTCATAATCAAATATTTGGACTCTTATATCAAACGATAGCAATGATAATTAATCTGGATGGGATAAGAATAGACTCATAATGGAAGTCGTGGGTTGGAAATCCAACCCCAGGGCATGTCAGACTTTTCGAAGTTTTTTATTAGATACATTTTAATTTTATAATGTTTTGTTTTGACATTACATAGACTGCCTCGGTGGCGTAGTTGTATTACAGAACGACTGCAAAGCTGAGGTCTCGGGTTCGATCCCCGGGTCGGGCAAAGTGATATTGAGTTTTTCTATTCAGTATCAGTCCGGAGTTTGGAATTTGTGCCCGATATGGCGATAGGCTCGCCCCCTATCACATCATGGGACGGAATGTCGGCGAAAAGTGGGTGCACTAGTTGCGCCTCTGCCTACCCCTTCGGGGATAACAGGCGTGAGTGTATATGTATATGTGTATATATGTTTTGACATTGACGAATAAAATTTCAAGAAACTTTGTAGTAATGATAGTTTGTAAGATTCTAGGGTTTTGGAATCTAAGAATCCGCGTTAGCTCGGCGCGGTGTACGAACAGCGAAACAGCGTTGATTCCTCTCGAAGCAGTGAACGCAATTTTTTTCTGCTGACATTGAAATAAATACACTATTTTCCTGTAATATTTTTGACAAGACATGGTTTTAATTATATTTGCTGAGCCATTTAACATTTCCATTTCTTTATAAAACTGGAGCGAAACTAAAAATATAAAAGCTGAGATTCCAAGACATTCTAGACAAGGAGAGAGACATCCCTATTAAGTTTGAAATGATAAATTATTTCAAAGGATGAACGTTGCAACTGTCAACGAGTTTCACGAATGTACCAACATAAAATATTACGACAAAATATTGTTGTAGCAAACGTAGCCATCTCGTAGCATTGTCGTAGCGAATGTAGCAATCTCGTAGTCGCTACGCTCAAAGTCGTAGACATAATCCTACTAATATTATAAAGGCGAAAGTTTGTAAGAATGTATGGATGTTTGGATGTTTGGATGTATGGATGTAAGGATGTTTGTTCCTCTTTCACGCAAAAACTACTGAACGGATTTCGATGAAATTTGGCATACGGGTAGATCATGTCCTGGATTAACACATAGGCTACTTTTTATCCCGGGAAAATATAAACCGGGACTTTTATCCCGGAAAAACTTTTTAATGCGGGCGGAGCCGCGGGCAAAAGCTAGTATTAAATATTATGCAATCTTGTTTTTAACCCTGTTTCTTTAGATTTTTGGATTAATCTTAAATGCTCTACACATTAAGTATTACATTAAAGTTATATCATTATTAGAGAGCTAGTGGTCACCACTTAAAATGAATATGTTCGGAGTCGATATTCTCATAGTATTCAAATCGAATAAATGTAACCGGATTTGCAACTATCAGTATGAAATACGGATTACTGAACCTTTTATATTATATATATAGGGCCATACAGCACATTGGCACAACGCCAAAATAGCCAAAATCTATAGGCTATTATACCCTATCGGACCTATTACTATTGGTTTATAACTTGTGACTGCGGATTCCGCATTAAATCGAATGCAATCAATCCCACCGGAATTTAACGAAATTTTGAGGTAAAAAAGTACAAAAACTGCTGTTGTTTTGAGGTGAATTTGTAAAAAAAAATTAATATAAAAATGATTTAGAAGTTGCATTTAATTACTGAATAGCTCTTTGGGTAGTCCACGTACAAGATGGCTTAGATGGAGGTGTAGTATCGACTCCACTTCCGCACCTGTTTAGCTCTGTCTTCTCGTAAGCGTCGCCAACTTTCAAGGACAGCACTGATTAATAAACTAGCCTTATCAAAAGAACTGCAGCTATCACTGAGTTGTATACTGTGATGCTACTTCGTCAAGTCAGCCCAGTAACCCAATATTCCCACCAATCAAAACATTAAAGTCAAAAGGCACACAAAATTCACGATATGTAGACACTATGCACCGTAATGGAATATCTGAGCTGACCTTCTCCCTGTCTAGACTATAATAGAATGTAGGTCAAACAGCCTCAGTTAAAACCTCATTTCTATCTTGGCTGCATCGGCCATGCATTTTGGCGCTTGAAACATTAAATAATGATTCCTCGAATCGGAGATAGCTTTTGGAGAACGTTAATTATTAAGTGAGTATTCTTGATTGAAACCCGAATTTTAGTGAAAATGGAGTTTTATACAGAAGTATTTTGGTTTCCAATCGTTTAGATGACATTCCAATTAAGCTATGTTATTGTGCTAACTAAAAACTAGTTCCTCACTTTGTTACTTCAAGTTTTTTTGGTAGTTTAAGAAATATATTAGGAATAATATGTATATTATTGTTTAGAATAATTATTGGTTTGAATGTTAATCCGTCCCTCTGCACCAGCTTAAGGTCTGCATAAGCTGTGGATAATGTAGTTAGTCGTACAATTATCTCATATATATAATGTGTAATCTTGTATAAAACTCATTGTACAACTGTTTTTTTTCCCAAATAAAAAAAAAAATTAAAAAAAAAAATAAAGGTCGACTGGGAGGAAATGCCTTTAAGCATTAAGTCCTCCTGTACTATACCATTGTACAAATTGTTTAAAATAAATAAATAAAATTAATATTGCTACTAATATTATAAGTGCCAAAGTTTGGGAAAATGTTTGGATCTTTGTTAGAAGTCAACGCAAAAACTACTAAGCAGATTTGAATGAAATTAGGCATACTGGTAGATTATGTCCTGAGTCAACTCATACGTTTAACTCGCTAATTTGCCGTGAGAAATTATAAATATTTTTAATCTGACTCTTTAAGTACATGACGCTAGCATCGAACTTTGTGTCAGGGACTTCAATAGCAGGAAAAGCTTTTCACATGTGTGAAGCCGTGAACAACATCTAGTTATTGTGTACCTCAGATCAAATTATTAGATGATTCCTGAGAGGGTTATGCACTCGTATAGGGTTTTAAAATTTATAACCTTTTCTGCGAGTATATAAATGAACTGCTCTAAACAAAAATAACATATATTATGTTATTTTTTTTTATTATTAATTGTATTTTATACCTTGAACTGATTTTGAAAAGAGCAACACTAGAATTTCTTGCCCGTTCTTCTCTTGTGAGAACTGCTTTCCGAACTGGTGGTAGAGTTAATATTGACTGAATCTAAATAATGTATAACATTTTATGGGTTCGAATAAATTTATTATTAACAAATTATTAATATAGAAAGCTGAGCTGTCTAAAATGCAATCGCATTTTTCAACCCAAGTTCGGCTTCGCCAGCTACATTAGGTGGCACTGCAGAGTATAGCCAGGTATCAACTGATACGTGGAGGACACCATCATCATAAATATAAGACACATACACTTCCAGTCCCGCGACACACAGACCCGTAGAATATATACGATATTGTGTCGTCAGAAACATTCACTTCTAGGACTTTCATCATTAAACCGTCACATTGTTCTTTAAACTACCGGCATTCACATTTCACAATATTTCAATAACAATAATATTAATAACAATAATATTAATAACTAGCTTTTGCCTGCGGCTCCGCCCGCGTGAATGAGTTTTTCCGGGATAAAAGTCCCACTATATTTTCCCGGGATAAAAAGTAGCCTATGTGTGAATCCAGGACATGATCTACCCGTGCGCCAAATTTCATCAAAATCCGTTAAGTACTTTTTGCGTGAAAGAGTAACAAACATCCATACATCCATACATTCTTACGAACTTTCGCATTTATAATATTAGAAGGATTGAAAACCGGATTTCCACGAGTTTTGTAAAACCCTACAATCAAAATACAAAGCAATTCAAAATAAATATTTCCCTAAAGCACGTAGGAAAATTCTCCGTTATTAGAGCAGGTTTGCGTTTCCGGTGTTTCCATTAATCCCACGTGTTCCTATCGATTCTGCAAACATAAAGTTCGGTGTGTATTTACCGGTTAATGTAAAATTCGAGTATAATCCGGGTTTCAGTTTAAAATCCAATTCGGATTTACGTAGATTATGTTGTTAATACCCCAAGTTCTTAACAAAATAATTGAGCTACCCCATTCATAACAGTATTATATAAAAAATGGAATGATAAAATTGGTTGTTTATTCCAACCGCTAGACACATTGTTAGAGTGACTAAATTTCACCATCCATTAATTTGGCTTAAAATGATTCATTATAAGAGAATATTTTGATTTTATACCCTATTTTTTCGGGTTCACATAGGCCGGTATAATTGAAATCGAATTCAGCGGGATAATCATCTCTCGTTATTCGACACTCTATCTGGATATCACTTTAATTACCATCAGATACAGTGGGGTCACTTTGCCAAGCTAGTATAAAACAAATACTTGTATGAAACTAAACCGAGAATTTCCGCAGTAAAATAACGCATATCCATGTCAGAATTACAGAAATTCAGAAGCGACCTGAATGTACCGTAGAGATATCCCGCTCTATTTCATATTACAATTTATTATTCATCCCACGAAGCCGTGTTCTACGGTATGCTATGATATATGCATGACCTGATATATCAAGCTATAAACAATATATAGCTCCATAGCTATAATTAAAACAAAGGAATATATGTCTTCATAATATAAGGTAATGTGAAATGTCTTTATCAAAGTTTCGCCAACTTTCGAAAGAACATATTGGAGGATGATGGGGGCGCAGGCTTTGTTGCTGGTGATATATAGAATAAATTTGAATTAAGTAGTCTTCGTTTTTGTTTCCTTCTTTTTTTGATTTTCTTTATTTAAATAGGCTCCACAACTATTTTCATCCTTCATAATTGCTATTGTATTTTAATTATAAGCATATCGTTTGTAACTGTCACTTAGTTTAAAGTTGATTTTTATGTAATGTAAGCTATATTTACCTATAAGTTAATTTGTCACATTTAGATTGACAGTATAGCTATAACACAATGTAATAATGTGAAAACCGTTGGTGGACCCAATAAAAGTAAATCCCATCAAAAACATAAATGTGAAATGTGGAAGCCAAGTCTAATATTAAGAATATGCGTGCTGGTCGACTGCACCGACAAAAGAATTGAAATCTTAATAGTTGCCAAACCCTGTACCCTGGGCCTAGATGGCGCTAGTGCCACGAGTTACATGAGCTCTGTGTATTTTAATTTATCTTGTTGGGATAATCAACAGTACATGTATAATCAGTTACTTCTTTGTGACTCATAAAGTTCAAATACCAGCCTAAAGTGTTATCTGCTTGTGACTGTGCCAAGAAGTGGTGTTTTTTGGGATTAGTGGACTGTGCGCTGGCTGTTTTGTGTAAACTCCGTGAAGCTCAACTTTGAGCCCTAAGTAATATCAATACACTTATTCTATCAAGCAAACAGTGATGTAGTGCTAACACACCACGCAATAAGCAAATACGCTATATAGAAATTTTTACTGCAAAGCAAAACAAGTAACATAAAACGCAATATTTTTTACGACGTACCCACAATTCGCATATGTTAGTGTGTGAACATAAGTGTTTTAAAAACTGGTCCACCAATTTGACAACTTGCAGTGGAGAACGCTAGCGCAGAGGTGTTGGAGCAGTGGCAAATCGTAAATCGCTATCCAGTCGTGTGATCGAGTCCTCTGTGACACTGCCACAGTTTTTGAATGTTTTAATTTGGTTAATTTCGTATTAAATCAAATTCGACATAAATAAGTAGAGCAACAAATCAATTACTTTGGTTAAGGGGCTTCCTTTCCAAATCTGCGAAAATACATGTTTTACAATTTCTAACTAGTACCTTAAAATGACTGAACAACATGACATGGAAAATATATATAATAATTTGATTCATTAACTTTAATTTTGCAGAATTAGATTTTCAATTTATCATTTGCTAAGAAAAATATAATCGAAATAAAAAACTAGTACTTTCACTTAAATTGGGTATCAACTTTTCCATCAATGTATTTATGAATATAAAACTTACATTTATTAATAGAGAACACATTTATTGTCGATATTGCAGAAATGTTTTTTTGATTTACGATAATTTTAAGTCATTTATTTAGATTTTTCGAGTTTCCGCTCGGACTATTGAAGCGGGTCTCTGCCGGGCGACAGGGGGAGTACGGCGAGCGCCGTTCCAAGGAATGGACGTTCGCAATTTTTTTGTCGTGTTTACGTCAATAAAATATTCTATTTGAACAAAATAATGACTGAAATAAGTATTAAAATAATATTATCCACATTTTTGCCACATTGATTCTCTCGGTTATTTGTAGAATAATAAGTAATAATTATAATTAGTTTTACATTGACATGTTGTCATGCCACAAAATTCCTGTTTTCGCTGTCTCGGCTCTATGACATAATGAATGCGGCAAATGAGTATTGAGTCCGCATATTCTTAAAAACATCACGGCTTATTAAAAGATTAATTATTTCATTTGTCATTTACGCTCTCGCGTGCCAGGAGCGTACATGTACGTTCAAAAAAGTGTTCATACTCTGCCGAGAGTGTAGGTACATAATATAGCTCGGGCCTATTTCTGCAAAATGTGTGAAAACTGAACATCTGCAGATTATTTTTCTTTCGCTACTTTTGGCTTGCCGTTGATTGCAAGATCTTGACGCAGGTAATGTTAGAATTTTAAAAGTAGCCGCCATTTTGACTTTCTTCGTTATAAGCTCAATTGACGTTAAAATAGATATCTGGATATAACTTAAGTTGCCTAAGACTGAACCAATGTCAGAATTTAATAAGGTGGCCGCCATTTAGAATTTCTTTGTTTTAAGGCTAATTGACTTTAAAATCGACATCTGGTATAACTTTGGTTACAAAAGACGAAACTAATGTCAGAATGGAAAAAGTGGCCGTGATATTTAATTTCTTTGTTTTAAGGCCAATTGACCTCAAATTTTATATCTGGACACTGCTTTGTGTACAAAAGGCATGTCCAATGTTAAACAATAACAAAGCTGCCTCGATTTAGATTTTTCTTGTTTTAAGGGCTATTGGCTTCAAAATGAAAAACCGCTGGGCATGACTGGCCACACATTGTAGTAGGTAATAGGTATAAATTTTAGAACTTTAAAATATGGCCATCATCAATGTGCACGTGGCCACAAACAGCAAATGAAATAAATTCTTGTGTGAAAATATCAAAATTGTTTAAAAAAATATGGAATAACTAACATTTCAAATATTGCTTTAAGTGTAAGTAGCCGCATAGTAGGAGTCACCTTGCTATATTTTTTTCTTTCCCCTCATCGTAATACCATGTTATTAGGTGACTATTCACTTATTTTATTGCTTATTTTTATTTAATATAGCTTTTGCCCGCGGCTCCGCCCGCATTAAAAAGTTTTTCCGGAATAAAAGTCCCGGTTTATATTTTCCCGGGATAAAAAGTAGCCTATGTGTTAATCCAGGACATGATCTACCCGTGTGCCAAATTTCATCGAAATCTGTTCAGTAGTTTTTGCGTGAAAGAGGAACAAACATCCTTACATCCATATATCCAAACATTCAAACATCCATACATTCTTACAAACTTTCGCCTTTATAATATTAGTAGGATTTAGCCCCTTTACTATACTTTACAAGGCTATGCAGCATAATTACTTTATTGGTTTTCAAAATATTTATTTTTTCATGTAAATTCGTATTTGATTTTTTTCCGTAATGGAAGACGATTCAAAAACTAATGTTATAAAATCGGGGGTTACAGTTTAGTGTGTGACGAGGGTCTTTATTTTATAATATCTTAACAGTATAAAACAAAGCCGCTTTCCTCTGTCTGTCCCTATTGTAGGTTATGTTGGTGAAATAATTACGGCCACAGAGGATTTAACTTGCTTATATTAGAAAAAACAATTAAATATCCAACATGTTACATGTTGACGGCGAAAGAGGCAGAACAGAGTGAGAGAAACGTCACTTTTGACAATGACATTTAAAATTACGTTTAGTTTACACAATATTAATATTTGTAACACCTATGACCCTATGTATGCTTAGGTCTTTAAAATTACGTAACGGATTTTCATGCGTTTTTTTTTATATATAGAGTGATTCCAGAGGAAGGTTTATATGTATAATACATGCATAATATAGTAGAGAAATAATTTGTATGTTCTATTGTGACCGCGAGTGCCTTTCTGACAAAAGTCGGGGAACTACTTATACTAGACGGAAAGGCGTTTCGTACCAAAGTGTCGCTGACCGACTATATTGCAAGATCTCTCGATCTGTATGTGTAACGAATACTGTTAAAAAATTACAGTTTTTGTATATAAAGTGATTTCTATACAGGAAACCTCTTTAATGCGGGCGAAGCCGCGGGCAAAAACTAGTGTAAGGATATGACAAAGTCGTGTTAGTTAAACCCTTTATAACTTGTCTAAGTCCCGAATAGCAGAATAACTATAAAAGATTTGAAGAGTTCACGAAAGTAAAAATTATGAAGATAATTTAATTTCTCATACATTTTGTACACGACGCCACTTGACATCTCTCATGCAACACTATATGAAACGGTGAAGCCATTTTTAAAAAGAAGAAGAAGAAAGTATTCTTACAAAACCATTTTATGATTATTCAAAATAGTAATGTAACGCAACATTTTTATGCTAGCTATAAAAACATACATAAGTATAAGGTCCAAAAGAACTTAGAAATATCTCATTGAATAATTTGTAAATTAAACAAGGTTTGAAGTTAATATTCAATAGAAACAAATATAAAATTCAGGGAACATAACCTCATAACTTTGCTTCAATTATATACAAAAACTCCAAATATCATCTAAAAATAAAGCATATTCTGCCACGCTGACTTAAAAAATTAGCGACTGGAAGCCATATTTTTATATTTTTTACCATATTATAACTAATTAAATTATAGTTTGTAAAAGTTTTCTTTTTTATCCACATGTGGCTCTTGTGTCGGTTTTGTACTTCCATTTACAGTTCGTAAACGTTCGCTATTTTATTAAGTAAATATATTTTCTTGTACATTGATTTGAATCTTATTTCGCTCTCCTGAAAAACACTATTTCTGACATATCCATATATAATAAGGCACCATCGCAACAGTATTGTAATTAGAGTGACAAAGTACCTACAGGTCGCGCTAAAAATATTTTATAATGCTGGAAACGAAGTTAACAATATTTTTCGCCTAAGCAAGGTCGAATTCGCAAATAAAAAGATCATGTAATAATCACAAGTAATTAAACAATCAAATCAGGTGATTAACGATTCATTCTGATTTTGTATTTAATTAAAATGAAAAATGAAATATTATGCCGCATCTAATATTCTTAGGTTCATGGTGTGAAATCGCTATAGTCGCTGAAAGTTGTTTCCTAATTTTCACTAGATGGCGGTCAAATTTGACGTAATATTAGGTGTGGAGATATGAGGAGAGTGTAGTGACGACTAGTCTTGAGGGGAAGCGAACGCGTGACGTCATTCGAGTATAGGAGGCCCTTAATAAGACGAGACAAGACGCCATTCTAAGGCCCAAGAACATTAAATCACATGGAGACACAAGACACAAGCTTGTAACAACTACTGCGAACTATAGACATTGATTGCGTAAATGATTACTGTATTTATACTGACATTGTTTAAGTAACTAGGACTTAAGTTGTTATTATTTTGACATTGTTACAACTAATTTTTATATTTGGCGCTAAGTACTTCATTAGTGTACCTATTGTTATTGTATAGCTGAATTGAACCGAATCTGTATTGTAATTGTATTGTGATTAATTAATTAATTGAGTTAGATTTATACTGAAATTGTTTCTATAATTTTAATATTTGTCATTAAGTACTTGATTACTTTATTATTATTTAATCTTTTTCTCTTTATATTGACATTCTTACTATTTATTTTTGTATACTTGGCATCACGAACTTCATTATTGTATTACTGGACTGAACTGAAATTGCATTGTAATTGTAATTGTATTATGATTAATTAATTAATTGAGTTAGATATATATTGACATTCTTTCTGTTATTTTTATATTTGACATTAAGTACTTGATTATATTATTAATATTTTATTTTTGAATTCAATTGAAATTGTATTATAATTTGTTACTGTATTACTATTGTGATTAGCTAGGACTAAGGTTTAAATCGATATAAATTTGCGATCTGGGTTAAGAGCCTGAGCGCATCCCAGACGACCCATTGTCTGGCCGTTGGTGGGCGACCGTGTGGTCCTCTGGACCCTGTCTCTGTTTCGCCCATATCCATCTCACCTACTCACCCCAACATGTCAACAAGATCCACCTCCTCTAGGACGGTCAAGGCGCAGAGAGCACCGACACAGCCACCAAAAATCGTCGTGGAGGCGTCGAATCCAGCGAGTGAGGAAGGGGGATTCGTGTCAATCCAGGCGAGCGGAACCATGGTGACTGGGCGGCTCTCTCTGGCTAATGAGCTGAGGGAGGGCTGTGGTAATCTTGGGACGCCAGAGGCCGGGAAGTTGCGGTCAGCTGGGAGGGGCGAGGACGACTGCGTGTCGGCTGAAAACGGAGAGGTGATAGGGTTGGCGAGCGCGGCAACGGAAGATCGGCCTGGCTTTGCGGGGCTACCGGCCGATTCGGCTCAACAGAGCGCCAACAGGGCGGTTTTGGAGGCCAAGGAGGCACTTGAGTCGAGGTCGGCTGTAAACCTCAAGAGGGAGATCAGAGAGCTGGTGGTGGACCGCCTTCACCTTTTGTATGAGCTCGTCCTAAAACTCTCAGAGTCGAGGACGAGGCTACAGAGGGAAGTGGACATCACTAGGACCACCCACGCTCGAGAGCTAGAGTTGGCCGCCAAAAGTCATACAAAAACAGCAGAGAAGTTGGCGTCGGACCTCGGGGAGGTAACAAAAGATATCGCGGCCAAGCTAGAAACCCTCCAAAAGGAGGTGAGCGCGGCCCGCCTGATGGTGGCCCACGATGTGGTGTCATCGTTGGACGAGACCCGCTCACTCATAAAACAGCGCCAGCCGGATACTCTGCCAAAGCTGGTCAAGGTGGAGTTTGAGGCGCTTAGGGAGGACTTGGCCCGGATGTCCAATCCGGACTCAGCAGGGGGAATGGCCGTTGCAGAGGCGCTCGCCGACCTCAAGAGGGAGGTAGCCGAGAGCATCCGCGCGAGGCCCACCTACGCCGAGGTGAGCTCGGCACCACGTAGACTGCCGATCCACTCGGCTGCGTCCCATGCCCTAGTGGTCTCCTCTAAAGATCCTAAGGCCACTTCGAATGATGTAATCGAAAAAATTAGAGCGGGCCTGGATCCGAGAGGGGAGGGTTTGCGCGTGGAACGATGCAGCAGGGTAAGAGACGGGAGGGTGGTGCTAGGCCTCTCAGAGAAGGGTGAGGCCCAGAGGGTTGCGGCGACGCTCAGAAGTAAGGATCTGACCGTTGCTGAGGCAGCAAACCGCAACCCCCTGGTGGAGATCGCAGATATCCTCGCCTTCAATACGGATGAGGACATAGTTGAGTCCCTGTGGGCTCAGAATAAACAGGTGATGCAGGGGCTCAACAGAGCGGAAGAAACCGCAAAGGTTCGATTCCGTAGGAAGGCGAGGAATCCGATAGAGGGGCACGTGGTGCTTGAGGTATCTCCTAATGTCTGGAAGAGGCTTGTGGAGGTGGGACGTGTATACGTGGGGCTCCAGCGGCGCCCGGTGAGAGACCGATCACCGCTGGTGCAGTGCTCCCAATGCCTGGGATGCGGGCACACTCGCAAGATGTGCCAAGTCAAAAGCAGGATCTGTGCCTATTGCGGTGAGGCGCACATGGGGGAGTGTCCGGCCAGGAAGGCGGGCGAGAAACCCGGGTGCTCCAACTGCAGAAGGGAAGGAGGCCAGAGCAGGGACGTCGCCCACACCGCGTTTTCGGACGACTGCCCGGTACGCCAAAAGTGGGACGCCATAGCACGCTCGCGCGTGGCGTATTGCTAAGGGCGTTGACGGCAGTAGTCGAGACCTCACAATCATTCAGTCCAATCTGGATAGGGCAAGACTGGCAACTGCAGAGGTTTTGAGTGTGGGCGCCAAGCGAGGGGCAGCCATCTTGCTTGTGCAGGAGCCATATGTGGGTGCAAGTGGCGAGCTGGCAGCGTTGGCGCACGGTCGAGTTGTGCAAGCCTGTCCGACCGTCCGAACTGGGCCCAACAAAGCCGCCATCATCGTGCTGGATGACCAAATGCGCCTCACGGTGGATCTTGCGCTGCAGTCGGAGTGCGTGGCCTGCGCGACTCTCGACACTCAGCACGGGCAAGTTGGAGTTGTCTCAGTGTATGCGGAGCCCGGAAGCGGAGAAGATGCAATGGTGGCTTATAACCAGAGGTTGCGAGAACTGGAGAGAGTCATCGTTGCATTGGGTCCGGAGCGGCTGATCATTGGGGGTGACTTCAACGCCTGGAACGAGTGGTGGGGAAGCGTGCGCAATGATGAGCGTGGTGAGGCGCTGGCGGGATTGTTGGATCGCTATAACCTAGCGGTCCTAAACGAGGGGGGCAAGCCGACCTTCGAGGCGTGGAGGCAGGGCCGAGCGTGCTGTAGTCACGTGGACGTGACTGCATGTGGGCCGGCACTGCTCCCGCGCGTCGCCGGATGGCTCATCGACTCGACGGTCACGTCAGCGCAGCACAAAACGCTCATCACTCGCCTCTCAGTGGGGGCGTTGCAGGCACCCACGCGTTCGAGAACCCGCCTCTACGCTACTAGAAAGGCAAACTGGGAGGCATTCGACGTTTTTCTTGTGGAGGAGCTTGGACGGGTTGGCCAGTCGGTGGCATCCATGGACGCGCTCAACTCGCGGCAGGGAGTGGAGGGCGCTGCTGAGGCCTACACAGCGGCGGTAACGGCGGCATGCGAGCACGCTATCCCAAGGCTTCACCCGCCGCGCGCCCGGTTGGACCCTCCCTGGTGGAACGACCGCCTCAGTGCTATGAAGCGTGAAGTGTCCACCAGGAGGAGACGTATCAGGTGTGCGGCGCCGAGGCGCAGACAATATGTCGTGGAGGAATATTTGTCTGCGCTTCAGGAATACAGGGAAGCAGCGCGTGCAGCCCAGACTGCCAGCTGGAAGAGCTTCTGCTCAGCGGCGGAGGGGGAAAGCATGTGGGACGGTGTATACCGGGTTCTCCGGCGCGTGGAACGTCGCCGCCCGGACTGCCTGCTCAGGGCGGGAGATGGTCGGACCTGTACGCCGGCCGGGTCGGCCAAGCTGCTGGCGGACCAGTTGTTCCCGGACGACGACCCGCAACTAGATACCCCGGGGCAATCGGACCTCCGACGCTATGTCGAGTCCGGTGCTCTAGAGGGACTGTGCGGGCCGGATGATCCGGAGTTCACAGCAGCCGAGCTGACTTGGGCAGTGAACACCTTTTCGCCGAAAAAGGCCCCCGGCCCCGACCATCTCACCGCCGACATATGCGCGAGGGCGGTGGATAAAGACGGTGGGCGCTTCCTCGCCCTAGCAAACGCGATGCTTCGTCTCGCATGCTTTCCGGCAATCTGGAAACGGGCAGCAGTATGCGTCCTCCCCAAGCCGAACAAGGAAGACTTTTCCCACCCACGCTCGTACCGACCGATTGGTCTCCTCAGCGTGCTGGGGAAGATCTTCGAGAAGATGCTGGTGGGAAGAATAAAATGGCACCTCCTACCGACTCTCCATGCGAGGCAGTATGGCTTCATGCCGCAGCGCGGAACCGAGGACGCTCTTTATGACCTAGTAAACCATCTGAGGGCACAGATAGATAAAAAAAAAATTGCAATCTTGGTGTCCCTAGACATAGAGGGCGCCTTCGATAACGCGTGGTGGCCGGCCGTAAAGGTTCGCATGGCCGAGAGGAGATGCCCAAGAAACTTGTTCGGCGTGGTGGACTCTTATCTGCAGGAGAGGAGAGTAGAGATACTCTTCTCAGGGGTGCTCCATGAGAAGATGACTGAGAGGGGCTGCGTTCAGGGCTCTATTGCGGGACCCACCATGTGGAATCTTGTACTGGACCCTCTCATCCGAGAGTTGAACTCCCGCGGAGTCTATTGCCAGGCGTTCGCCGACGACATCGTGATGGTGCTTTCCGGCGCTGACATCGGCGATATCGAGGTAGAAACCAACGAGGCACTCGGCCATGTGCGGGACTGGGGCTCTGAGCATAAACTGAGATTCGCGCCCAGCAAAACTAAAATAATGCTCATAACACGGAGGCGCAATGTCAGGGCCCCGGTCTTGCACATGGACGGGGTACAGATGGCCCTCGTCGATCGGTGCCGGCTGTTGGGGGTCGTGCTGGATAATCGTCTGGCCTTTGGGCCCCATGTAAAGCAGACCTGCGCCAAAGCTACGCAAATCTTTAAAAAGATGGAGCGTATGGCAAGGGTCACATGGGGCCTAAACCCAGACATTACCCGTACGATCTACAAAGCAGTAGTAGAGCCCATCATGTTGTATGCGGCGTGCGTCTGGGGAAAGGCGGTGGACCTACGTTACGTGACAAAGGAGCTAAGGGCCACACAACGTAGGTTCGCGCTAAAAATAGCGCGGGCCTACAGGACGACATCCTATGTGGCCGCTGTCACAGTCGCGGGCCTGCTGCCCATAGACTACCGAGTCCGGGAGGCTTTGGCTCTGTACGAGGTGAAGCGTGGTGGGAGCCTTGCGGCCTACCCTGGGAGGGGCGTCGAGGGCAAGGTGCCTGTGGCTGACGCGTTACACCCAGCAAAATGGATGGCGGTCTCGTATTCCGGGCTGGCAGAGCCAGTGCATTTAGCCGTGAGCCATCTAGAAGGGATGGGACCGTGCATCTACACCGACGGCAGCAGGATTGAAGGAAGAGTGGGAGCCGCACTTTCGGTATGGAGGGGGGGTGCGGAGGTCAAGTCGAGATGCTTCTCACTTGAATCCTTCTGCACCGTCTTTCAGGCCGAGATGCTAGCGATCCTGAAGGCGACAGAGATGGCAGAGACACTGGGAGAAAGGACTATTAATATATTAAGTGACAGCAGATCGTCGTTGGATCTGCTCTGTCAAATCAACACCTCTCACCCTGTCGCCTTTAGGATCCAGAAAAATCTGCGGGATCTTGCTGACGTAGGAGTGGATGTGCGTCTGTTCTGGCTGAGGGCGCATGTCGGCACGCCCGGAAACGAGCGCGCCGACGAGCTGGCGAAAGTGGCAGCCAGAATCGAAAATACCGGCCCGGATTACGACCGGCTCTCGCTGGCGAGCGTCAAGGGGGCGATCAGGCAGGACAGTCTCGCAAAATGGCAGGAAGAGTATAAGAAACTTACAGAAAACACCAATATGGCCATGTTCCTGCCTGATGCCCCTTCGGCGTTTAGATATGCCCGAGAAGAGAGACCGGACGCGCTGATGACCCAGGTATTGACTGGGCATGGAGGGGTGGGACAGTACCTTCACAGGTTCCGGCTCAGGGAAACACCGTGGTGTATATGTGAGCCTGGAGTTGTGGAGGATGTGGCCCACCTGCTCATAGAATGCCCGCGTTTCTGCAGAGCTAGGTACGAGGTGGAGTGCGAGACCAACACGAAGGTTGAAAAAGCCTCCCTGGCAGAGTTGCTGATGGGGGGCGAAACAAGGAGAAAATTTAAGGGTTTCGCCAGGAGAGCAATATTTAAAGCAGGAAGGCAGAACGGCAGCACGGTAGCCTGGGACTAGCGCTCGGGAGGAAAAGATATGGCAAATTTGGACCGTCTGCTTCGGTCTCTGTAATTTAATTGTTATTATTATTATTATTTTTTTTTAATTTGTTACTTTAAGGATATCTAAATTTATTTATATCAATCTATATGCAATTGTAACGCAGCCCCTGAATGAAAATCAGGGAAGATATGGTCTTTCTTAAATTAAAAAAAAAACCCTGTAGATAATCCTGAAAATTATTTAGAAGAACACAATCCCTTCTAAAATAAATTTAAACTAATATTTCTTTGATTTTCTGCTACGAGAATGTATGATATTTAAAAATATAACTTCCTAAATTTGAATAGTCGAATTATTTACACAAAGCAGATAACTTAGTATAAATTTAAGCTCAAGATTTGACTTGGCTAGTCTTCACATACAATTTTTCTTATATTTGGCTAATAAACTTATCTTTATGTTACTGTTTTTATATTGTAAAGTCAACATATCCTACTCTTCGAAAAAAATATTTTCTGATAAAACTAGCCAAGACAAATCTTGAGCTTAAATTTATACTAAGTTATCTGCTATGTGTAAATAATTCGACTATTCAAATTTAAGAAGTTATATTTTAAAATGTCATACATTGTCGTAGCAGAAAATGAAAGAAATATTAGTTTAAATTTATTTTAGAAGGGATTGTGTTCTTCTAAATAATTTTCAGGATTATCTACAGGGTTTGGCAACTATTAAGATTTCAATTCTTTTGTCGGTGCAGTCGACCAGCACGCATATTTTTAATATTAGACTTGGCTTCCACATTTCACATTTATGTTTTTGATGGGATATCATTACTTTTTGTAAAGATATTATTTATTAAAATATTGAGTTAAGTAATTAAAACAATTACGTAAGAAGTTACATTTGATCAATATTTATGAAGTTACTTATTTTAGAAAGAAAATAAACAATGTTTTAAAAGCTTCATCGTTCTGCTATGTGCACGCGATGAAGTCCTTTTGGTATAAAAACCTCTATTTAATAATTACTTAAACTCTATGATTCGCAAGTATTATGATAGAACGTCCAATGTCATCTCATGTCACAATAATAAACGTCTTAAGATGTAAATAAACATTGTAGAAATCAGAAATCTTTAATATGAGCTCGAAACAGAAGTAAATATATAATATAAATATAATATTATAAAGGCGAAAGTTTGTAAGAATGTATGGATGTTTGGATGTTTGGATGTTTGGATGTTTGGATGTATGGATGTAAGGATGTTTGTTCCTCTTTCACGCAAAAACTACTGAACGGATTTCGATGAAATTTGGCACACGGCTAGATCATGTCCTGGATTAACACATAGGCTACTTTTTATCCCGGGAAAACATAAACCGGGACTTTTATCCCGGAAAAACTTTTTAATGCGGGCGGAGCCGCGGGCAAAAGCTAGTATATAATATAAAAGACTTAAGAGTGGGCACGAGTTGCTGATGCCTATAACGTATCTATAGGAACCTACCGCCGTATCCCACAACAGCTCCGTCTAAAGTCGGAAAATTTATAGAAAATATCAAGCAAAAGTGGTGGCCTAATACGGAGGGAACGGGAACGTAATTAATGGATCAAGGTGAATAGTATTTAAAGTAAAATAAAGCATCAATGGACGTGTGCGCCTAAACGTTCATTATTGTAAATATAATTTATAGATAGTATACAGATTTTCCGATAGCTTGGAAAATGTTTCAAATCTTAAAAATTCATTGTTTTCAGATTTTTTCCTTTGTATACATACAATTACCTATCTGGACACCAAATTTCAACTTTCTAGGTCATCTGGAAGTGGGTTAGGTTTTTGCTCTATATGTCAGTCAGTGATAAAAATGCCGATTTTTAGATGTTCGTATCTCAAGGACCTATTGAGCTATATTTATGAAATTTGGTATTATAGTTAACTTGAGGGGGTTTAATACATAAGCCAAATCTCAGGTATTTACGATAAATAGATTTTGAGTTATGGAGGCGTTAAAAGTCGCTCCAAATGGTTCGGGTGAAACTACACTAGGCAGCTTCGACATTTTTTTTTTTGCTTGGCTTGACACGCTGCCGCGTGTCTCGATATATAAAATCTCCAGAAGTAGAGCTACTTAGCGTTAGAGTACTTAGCCCACCCGTAGGTAGTGGAGCTTTTTCATGATAGAGTCGAGTCTATCGCGCGTAGCTTTAATATGATATCTCCAATTTAAAAACATTTTAGCTCGATTTCAGACTAAAACTAAATTATTGACTTATCAATGTAAATAGATGCAGATTGAGATTGAGTATAGGTAAACATAAATATATATGTCGGAGTGACTAAAATACTATAAAATAGGATGCTAGCTAATTACCAGTATTTCAATATTGCACAGTGAGATTTAAAATACACAATGTTGCAGATTAATTTGAATTCGTAAAATAAGTTGTTGATTTGACTATTTTTATTTATGAATATTGTATTACTGTTGACTTCAATGAATCGAGTAGTATGAAATTATGTAGAGGGGAGCGAACCTTTATAATGAGAGTGCAGACGCGCTTCAGGGCATTCGAAGTTTAGTTGGCTAGCTCAACAGAACGTTGTTATTATTCTGTATTGCTGTTCAGACGAAATATATTATGTTTATATGAGAAAAACCAGCTTTTGATTATTATTGAAAGCTTAAATCATGACGAAGTCTAAAACATGGAAATACCACCTTATCCTGAAATCAATATTACCCCGAAAGTAAAACATACCCAATACAAACACACTCCTAAAAATATTACTAAAAATAAAAAATCGCCTGTTTCGGTAATTTTTGATTAATTACATATAATAAACAAGTGTCAGACGCCTACAAAACGTTTTAATATCGTTTTATGTTTGCAAAAACGCGCGGTTCGGTGTTCCCGCTCGAATGGATACCACAGTTCATTAGGCGATCGTTACCCCGTAGGCAACGCTACCCTATCGTGTCTTGCGTGCATTTTGTACTAAATGTTGAAGAATAAGGTGTGTTTTTGGTGTAAATTGACCCGTTATCTGAATAGGGTTGTTGAGTAGCCGTCAATGTAGGTATGTCTTGTACGCGTATGGGTAATATATTTTTAATATTACAATATATTAGGTATATTAAGAGGGACAAACAAACAGACATATTACTAAAAGATAATGAAGGCGTCGCAGCTTTTTCAAGGAAAAATAGATAGACTGATGAGAAATTATTGCGGCTCCAGTACTTTCATAAAACGTGCGAAGTGTGAAAGCATAGTCGCCCCTGGGCGCTGTTTCTATAAGACAGTGGTAATACTCCAGTCCAGCCGATCATTCATACTACAAAAGAAATGACAAACTTAAAAATATTAATTTTAACATCCATACATATACATACACTCACGCCTTTTATCCCCGAAGGGGTAGGCAGAGGCGCAACTAGTGCACCCACTTTGCGCCATTATTCCGTCCCATGATGTGATAGGGGGCGAGCCTATCGACAAAACTATTTTTTTTAAATTAACGTATAGTAATTTTGACTGATATAGTGTTGTAATTAGTGCAGCAAAAAACTACGACTATAGGTGGTAATTTCTTGATTTTGATAACAATTATCTCTCATATTTCAATCAAAACAAGCTTTCTGAAAAATATAGTTCATTCACACAAACGCACTAATGAAAGCAAAGTAAACATAAAGCAACTTTATAACGTTTTAAATATTCTATGCGTTTATTCACTGATTTAATGGTTTTGAGGTAAAAGGGAGCATTGTAATTCATTAAACGGGTCATTACCCCATCGGCTACGGAGTTTCAATGAAGTTTTTCTTATAATTATGTTATGCGTTAGACACGTATTCGACTCGTCTTTTGTTAACGAAGAAATACAGATACGTTTAAGACTTTCATTTAAAAGAAAGAAGTTATAGTAAAACTTAGTTTAATCAAGTATCTTTAGGTGTAGTTCTAATTGGCATAGCTAACACGTACTAACGATGCAAATTAATCGCCTAGTTAAAGTGCTCGAACAATTTATTGATTACAAGAACATCAGTTAGGAGCCAATAAATTATTGTATTTTTCTTTTATTATTTGGGGTAGATTAACAGAAACATAAGCTTACACCTTTATCCTCGAAGGGTTAGGCAGAAGCGCTACAAATACAGTCATAATTTATTGTGCTCATATCCGTCCCATTACCGCAAGTTTAAAAAAATGTAATTCTCAATTTGTCCAAGATGACTTCATAATATTCCATAATCTGTTCGTAACACTAATCTCAATTCTGTATTATGTCAATATGTGGACAATGGTGTGGGTTATGTGTTTTGTATTCATTTATATTAAGATTAGTTTATAATATATTTTAGCATGTAACCGTTTATTGTTCCCATAAATAAAAATACAAATCAAATAAAAAATCCGAGATCGAGATGATGCATATTGACAAAGCCCACTTCCGATCAACTTAAGTGTGTTATTTTATTATTTGTTATTTTCAGTTGGATACATTAAAGATATTTTTTTTATTTCTGAGTATCGAACCTAGAACCACTGTATTTACAATTCTAATAAGTAATAGGAATAGAGATCTAATTCCATTAAAATGACATACCATCACGATTTACTATGCTCTAGTTACCCCATAGAGTGAATCTACCCCAATGACAAAGCGAATAGAAAACCCTAATTCCGAAAAAATATAACAAAAACCTTTTTGCGTTTTGGTTAAGTATTACATATTAGATTGGGGTAAAAGGATGGCACGGTTCATTAAACTGAGTTCGTTACACAGCGGTAACAATGGGAATCCTGCGGGCTTTAATTCTAAGTGTTCTCCTTAAGGCTTCTCCTTTGTAATATGTCGTTTCGAATAAATCATATTAGTAATTTCATTCCCTAATATTTCAGATTTTTTTAAAGTGATATATTAGTATAATTGAAAGTGTTTGTAAATAGCTCACAATACTTTATAATTCGATGTTTTTCACGATATAAATTTTCCATAGTTAGGGTTCACATAGGTGTCAAATGTTGCAAATATTGTAATCTTACAGAAATTATTGTCTAAGACACGAATTAAAGATAGAATGGATAGAGTTTAGCATCAATTTACTAAGAAAACCAGTGTCGCCAAACTCACACATGCGTATATTCACATACTATCATCTTTTCATTATGATTGGCCAAAATCAGCAATAAACATAAAACGTATAATACAAAATCATTTGCATTAAATTTAACCTTAATGCCATTCCATAAACTTCATATTTTAAAAATTCACATAAATTCATACGATATTATTCCTTCAGCCTGAATTTTGATTTTAATTCGATTTCATTCCACTACTCCACGCTAGATGGCATATAATGGTGATGGCATTCATAAGATCTCTATGGCTGTCGATTTAAGAAAAGTTATTGATTGACACCAAGTACGCTAAGCATGCGTTAATAGTGTTGCACCCATATGATACCTTTTTGTAAACCTATCGATGTTTTTTATTTTATGGCTAAAAATTATAAATAACATTAATTAATGAAATTGACTTATTACAAAAATATATAATATTATTTTGATAAGCGCCGGAAAAGATGTTGAAAATATCTTGAATAAAATTTTCACTCAGTAAATTAAAATTTATTTTTAGTATAGATTTTGAATTCTTAATTTAAAATTTCAATACATGCAAACATGCATGTTAAATTACATAATATATTACCTACACAGTATTACAGTATAGCTAGTTTGCAATAAATTATAATGAGTATTTATACATATTATAATAATTTCACCGCCGGAGTTAAATAGAGTAAAGTTTAAGGAAAATGTTAACCGGTAATAATACCAGCCCTGTATTATATAATGCTCACTGCTGAGCACGGGCCTCCTCTACTCTTGAGAGGGTTTAAGGCCTTAGTCCACCACGCTAGCCTAGTGCGGGTTGGCAGACTTCACACACCCTTGAAATTCTTATGGAGGATTCTCAGGTTAACAGGTTTCCTTACGATGTTTTCCTTCACCGTTAAAGTGAACGATAATTGATAAATAATACACACGTAACTTTGAAAAGTCAGAGGCCTTGGGTTTCGAACCTCCGGACATTGTCTCGGTAGACTGCTTCATTCCCAACTAGGCTATCGTCCACTGTCAACCGGTAAGGGAAGAAAATATTTTTTAACGGTTGGCACAATTATGCCGGCCTAGTAGGCCGGACAAAAGACATTGAAGTTTGTTCCACAGTTTAATAGCACAATTACGAACTTCTTAACCTTTTGTTACGGGTTGAGATAGAAGAATACACTAAGCAATGGTTTAGCAAGCCAGTAGTCAGAACGTGATTCACCTCAGGAAGTGTGAGGATGAGCAAAGGTTAAACTTGTATTCAGTTATACTTTTGATATTTTTCTGTATAACATCGTTAGATATATAATATGTATCTGCTACTATAACAGTGGGTTAAATAAAACAATACACACCTTTGAAGTTGATATTATATTTATTTGCTTATCGGCTAAACTTAGCTCAAGACAGAAATACAACAAAACCGGGTTCCGGCTAATAAGGTAAGTTCTCCCACCTTACCTTATTAGCCGGAACCCGGTTTTGTTACATACTTTTTTCGTAATTTAAATACTTTTGTTGTTTAATTTCGAAAAATACCTATAAGAGTGTGTCGTCGATCCTCTAATGCAGAGTCAGGAATCACTGAGGCTTCATGCAGCTGGGGAAGATATCCTACTCTCTGGTGATGCAGGCAGTTTTAACTCTACCCGCGATAGACAAAGTGAATGAAAATTGTGCCTGAGGTAAAACTCCCGGGAATGAATAGAGAACCCGCAAAATCGGCAGGCCGGCGAGTATTCTCCTGTCACGGGGTCACTGATACGTATAGGACGGCTAAGCGGCTACAGGTACAGCTGATCATGGCGAACACTCCGCGGGGCCCTTGGCCAAGCCTTCGTAATTTATGGGCCCATACGAGCCGGCGACGAAATTACGTGCTCACAAGCTTGGTGCTGCCGCTCAAGAGGTCGAAGAGATGTCGTTCACCGGTAGGGTTGCAATCCCAACCAGAGATGAACTGAAATTGATATAACCAAAATTAGAACCAGACCACTCACAATTCTCAAATGTACGTTTTAAATAAAACTAATTTTATTACAAATACTGCACACGCAATCATAGTTTTAATACGTATGTAGCATTTATTATTGTATACAAACAAAACAAGCAGTTGGAAAACTGACAACACTACTCGCACTTGTTTTACAACACACGACTTGTAGGCCAAGGTACACAACCATACAGCCTTCAATCCGTTCATGTTTTACGAAAATAATTAGAGTATGGGGTTTGAAAGTTTTTATGCTACAACATAGCGCTTTAGTGAAAAATTGATAATTATCGATAACATTTTATCGACCATGCATGCACTAATTGAGTAGCGGTGACACTGTGAATTGGTGACAAATCATTCTAGAACAACTGATTTTCGTTTTCGAAAATTAACCTTATGATGAAAGAAATAAGAAACACTTTAAATTGTAATTTTTGTGCCATATTTGACATAGAAAATCAATATACATTTTTCAGCTAAATAAGCAATAAACCAGAAAATATTACTTACCGACGGTATGAAATACCTCTGTGGGACACATTTTTGCTATAGCTATGATTTCTGCATTCCAGAATAGCACAATAGGGCATTTTAATATTTTTAACTATTTTTTCTAGTTATTAAAGCTTTGACAATGCGTAATGACGACTGAGACCGCTCAAACGGGAGTTAGTGCTGCCTAGCTAACTAGAGGGTGAAAGGTTACGTCCATATTATAGTTCTATCTCTATCTCTGTGCTGTGGTCTAAGATTTCAGAACGAAATGGTAATTAATTGGCCATTAAGTAACCGATCACTACCAAGTACACCAATCACAGTTTTTTGGGAATAGTGAGGAGTATAGATCTTACTAAAAAAATAAAGTGTTTGAAGATTAAATGCAATTCTGAATACATTTTTGAAATTATCGACATGAATACAAATCTACTCTCAAATAATTCAGTTTTATAACTTTTCATTGACCAAGCGTTAATTTATTCCATGGTTTTCATGATACACCATAACTATTCAAAATAACTTTTCGTTTAATTTAAACTTTTAATTCGCTATTTAAAATATTGTACCAAAACCAAATACGTTTCCGTGGTTACTGCAAACGAGGTTAGTTGAGAACTCAATATTAACTTTAATTAGGTACGAGCTATTTAGGGGTATATCAAGAAGAGGGAATCTAAATAAATTTAAGAAACATCTATGTGCTGTAATCTTAAGCCATACTTTTGATTCAGATGACGGGGCGAGCAAGGCGCTATACTGATGTTTAGCGCAATGGGTGCTTATAAAATTTAGACATTAAATCTCATAATGCTCGGTCAATACACTGGCTATAATACCCTTTCAATCACAATATAAAAGTGACCGTGCAGCTTACACTGTTGCTTGGCGTTAAAAAACAGCAAGACCGCGGTTTCTACTCAGACACTCACATATTATACCACCTATGTTGTATATCTCAGCTGTAGGATTGATTAAACCATCAAGTCGTTTATTTAAAGGCGATAATGGGTTGCTAATTAGGTTAGTTATAAACGTGGCGTTCCACAATAGTACCAGTCGTTTGTGTGCTATTTTTTTTTATATTTTTCTCATAATATAAAACAAGGTGAAATAATTTTATAGTAAGTTTTAACTGTGTATGAAAATTATATTCTTATTTAATTTTACTTTTTTTTTTATTGGTGTATGATATAATATTTTAGTATTGCCTTTTAGATACACAGGGTCGTTTTAATAGTGTTTTATGCCATGGTGTATTCCTGTTTTTTTTTTATTTATATTTCTCTTACCTTTTCGATCATATTAAGGCGTAAAGTTTCGATGGTCAAAGAAATTTGTAACTTTGACATATTTTACATAATATCCTTGGCAGAATATCAAAACAAAAGATGAAACAATGGAATCACATTATGACATATTTTATGCAAAAAATTTGTCAGAATATCAAGATAAAACATTGGAAAATACAATATCACATATTTTTCTGTTTTAAATTTTACCACTTACCTGTGTATGCGAGTAGAACATGGAGAAGTTTGACACGATGACAGGCACTGGCAGGGCGATTGTCAGTACACCGGCCAGTGCACACAGGGCGCCTACGAACATTCCCAGATATGTCTTGGGTGCCATGTCTCCGTAGCCCACTGTTGTCATGGTGACAATCGCCCACCATAACCCCAGTGGTATTGACTTGAACTGGTTGTCTGGGTTATCCTATGAAAAAATATTTGGTTATTTTTATGACCGCTATGTTCATTTTTGTTTTGTAATAATCTACTCTACAGATTTAATGTTTTATGTTAAGATTGTATTTTTAGTTCGTAGTCTCTATTTCTTAGGGGTTTTTACGTGTTTGTGAGTATTTTGAATAAATATCCAAACATCTTCACGTACTTCACAATTTAAATGTATTAAACCGACTAAATACAAAAGACACTATTCTATGCTCCTAAATAAATGGTAATGAAATGAGTAATATTTCCATTATCTCTTTACGAAAACTATCGAATTAAAATTTACTTGAAATTTAAATACCAAAATAGTATTTTTTCCTTCTCTTCCAATTACCATCTCTCCTACCTACATCCTATTCTTCTGGTTATGATAATAGCGATAATAAATTACCCTCTAGTGACAGGCTGACACAAAAATATTTGAAGGTAATATTAGCATAGAGCAAAAACTATGCAAAAGACAAATGGCACTTCGCCAAGTACGATTACGTCCATGCAGGTAGTTATTACTCTGGTAATGTTCCAGCAAATGTCTTTTGATAATTAAATTAAGGAACAAAGGGTGATTTATTACACTAAAAGTTTCTCGTGTGATACATGTAAGGTGTAGAAGTGGAGTGCACGCTTAAAACCTATGTGAAGAATATTTTTATTGCTTTTATAGGTAAACAGTAGTTCGCCTGATGGAACACGGTATCCGTCACCCATGAACTGTAGCCATGCTAGGGGACAGCCAGGTTTTTTTGATGAGATGAGCATGGCAATCGCCCGATGATAAGCGATACGTCCACCCATAAACCGTAGCCTCACCATCCAGCACCTTGAGTTAAAAAGTACTGTGTGGCATTCCACTGCGCTCATCATCCTGAGACATAAGATGTTAAGTCTGTTTATGTCCAGTAGTTACACTGGCTACAATGTCCTTCAATCCGAAACATAACAGTGCATGAACACTGCTGCTTGGAGGTAGAAATAGTCATAGCGGTGGTACCCACCCAGACGGACTCTTACATATGAGAGACCTACCACCAGTAAACTTGCTGTTTACAGGGAGACGAGCACTCTTTTCAAGCCTCATTCAAAGATGGACAGGTTAAAGCACTCAGAGAACACCAGTGCGGAGAGATTATTCCATAGTATGCACATGTGCGGTAAAAAATATGTACTCTAATGTCAATAGAAGAATATGTAGAAACAGTATAGAAACATCTGATTGGAAACTTGTTCAACATGATCTAACGTAATAATCTTACATATATAAATATACACTCACGCCTTTTATCCCCGAAGGGGTAGGCAGAGGCGCAACTAGTGCACCCACTTTTCGCCATTTTTCCGTCCCATGATGTAATAGGAGGCGAGCCTATCACCATATCGGGCACAAATTCCAGACTCCGAGCTGATACTCAATAGAAAAACTCAATATCACTTTGACTTTGATAATTTTGACAATTGTAATAATCTTACTAATATTATAAATGCGAAAGCTGTAAAAATGTTTTGCTGTTTAGATATTTGTTAGAAGTAAACGTAGAAACAATTAAACTGACTTGGATGAAATTTGGCACATAGGTAGATCATGTCCTGGATTAACACACATGCTACTTTTTATCTCGGTAATTTGTTTCCATGGGATATAAGATATATTTTCAATCTGATTCTTTAAGCAGATGACACTAGCATAGTATTGTATTTAGGAACTTATATGGTAGGAGAGTTTTTCACGCGGGCGATGCCGCGAGCAACGCCTAGTATGATATATATTTTTGCCTTTAGTTATCACAATCATGAGATTTAACAAAGATATCTTGTTTCCGTGACTATACAGAGCAATTTTTGTTGTCAATTGTCATTATTGATGGACGTCATTATCTTACGTGACATAGAAGATCTCCCTTTGACTATCATGGGTACGATAAGAGTGGAGATAAATTCAGAAATCGTAAGTACATTGTTACATCTCTATCTTCCTGCTTGAGATTCAAAACATGAGCTTGTACAATATGTAGTGTAATAAAAACTGTTCTCTATTACACTGTGACAACAGTCATTTTTACTTGACAACTATTGTAAGGAACTTCTTTCCCTGTTGAATGGAAGGGTGGAAGGGTCCAGAAATTAAGTTTTCTCCGCATTTCTTTGATGTTTGACGCATTGTTTGGAAGGGGTCACATTTATTAACACTATTGTGTCTTACCACGTAGCAATGAGGAGCCATGATTTGCATAAAGGTAGTCAAGGGACAGGATGAAACAAACTCTTTATCCCGTAATATTCATGGTTTCATGGACTTTTACAGGAAAGTCTGAAACACGAAACGTAGCTACGTTACCTCATTTGAGCTTACTGTAAAAGTTTAATAAAAAATAATGTTTAGTTCAAATAACCTAGTTAGCTATAAACTTTGAACGCTAATTATGTTAGTAACTAAAAGTTTGCAGCTTCCGCTAATATGGTTTTATATAAGCTATTATTTCATATTACTCTATGTAATGCCCGTGTTTCCACTACTACCATTATAAAATATTTAATGAGTTGTTATTAATTAAATTTGTTTATTATTTTAACTTGATTTGAATAAAAAAACACGTAAAAATATATTGGAAATTATAAAAAAATCAGACAGTCTTAAATTAATTATCAACGAACTTTAATAACGTTTCATATTAATCATGAGTAAGAATATTACAAGTACAAGACTGTATAGACGATTTAAAACTTTAAATTCGTCTACTTATGCGACTGACTGATAAAATTATGAGACTATGGATCGACAAGCGTAGTGTAGGACGCCCTCTAGCTAGGTGGAGTGAAGATTTGCGGAAGGGCGGTGGGAGAAACTGTATGCGCCAGGCTGAAGACCGGGTGATCTAGCACGTATGGAGGAGGCCTATATCCAGCAGTGGACTAAAATATAGGCTTGACGATGATAAAATTATATCTGGAGACATTAAGCGTCAGAAAAAAATTGTATAACTTTGACAGACGTGTACAGCGTTATATAAGTAAGGTCCTTTTGATTGAGTCTTTTATAGGAAGGTACTCTTGGATTGTAAAGTCTCGAGGTCATGGTAGATATCATTTTGGATTGTTCTGGACTAATATTTATGGGTTAAACGGTGTACCAATAAAGCAGCATAATTTAGACGACAGTTCAGGGTGGAACTCTTCGTTTTTATAAATCAACGTGAAATACTTGTGGTTATCGCCAAGTTCAGTAAAATTTTTCACTTGTTGCAAATTTTACATTTAAAAGTACTTTAAATCCCCATAGGTTTAATAATCAATTTCTCTTTTCAACCTTTAACAACAATAATTTCCTAATAGTGCCAGTATTTATGACCGAATAAAAGTATTCATTATAAAATTCAGATTGTTGACTACATTCTGCTATCAAAAATGTTTACAATTTATCAAGTGACCAACCTCAATATAATATAATGGAGTTGTCACACCGAGTTATTTCAATTCACCACCAGCGTAGATTAATTTGAATATTGTTAAGGCGCATTTACATTGACCGAGTTAAGCGCATACAAAATTATGTATGCATTTTTCATACAAATTTCATGTGTATGTTATTTATATTTATAGGGTTCATTTTTAACTGGTCTTATGAAGCTGAAGTTGCGAAGTGAGAATTGAAGTGTTATAGCGTTTGCTTTGTAGACAACTTAATTTAATATGTTGATTTTGCTATGGTGGTATTGAGATAGTATGAGACTCTGGAAAGGATATAGTCTACTTTTTCACAGGAGGATACATATCGGGACTTTTATCTCGGAAAACGCACACGGGCCATGCCACGAGCAAAAGATAGTTATAAATAAAAGAAAGTTTACGAAGATGCCTGGATATTAAAGATAGAATATCAAATGACAGAAGTACAGAAAGAAACTATTCACAGTTAGATGTTCAGTACACACGTATATCAAGTCATAGACAAACATTAGACATTTTCATAGACATAGTATCACGCCTCTTTCCCATAGGGGTAGGCAGAGACTATGGATTGCCACTTTGCTCGATTCTGGCACACTACTTTCGCTTCGTCTAACATCATTAATCTTTTCATGCACTTCCACCGGTTAAGAAAAATTTTGAGCTGGCCTTTACTCAGAATGTCAGATATTACTCAGAATGCCATTTTTTATCTAGAAAATAACATAGTATAAACTCACCTGTGACTTCTCAGCATAATACACCAAACTGGCAAATATCACGATACCGAGCACCAGAAAAAACACGAGTAGCGTCAACTCTTTCGCGGACGCCTTGAACGTGTGCACCAGGATCTTCAGTCCTGGACTGTGCCTCGTCAGCTTGAACAGCCTGAGGATCTTGATGATGGAGATGAACTCCAGGATATCAGCTTTCTCTACGTACTGCCTTACCACTGTCAGTTCTACCACCACGTCCATGTAGAAACTTAGTGTTGCTATGAAGTCTATGATATTTACAGGAGATTTAACGAATTCTATTATATTTGGGGCTACCTGGAACAAAGAAAGGTTTTAGTTAGATGAGGCAACGGAAGCATCATCATAAGTAGTGTCTGAATACAAACTTTTACAAATTTATATTCCTTAGGGTTATTTCACGACTTTTGAGTAAATACTGCTCGTCACATAAATGTATAAACCGACCAAATACGAAAGACGTTTTAATTTCTCTTCTGAATCTTTATCCTTTCAAATAAATGGTAATCAAATGAGTACTCTCTACATTCACTGTTTAATACAATTACTGTCTAACATATACTTGACTGCCTCGGTGGCGTAGTTGTATTACAGTATGACTGCAAAGCTGAGGTCTCGGGTTCGATCCCCGGGTCGGGCAAAGTGATACTGAGTTTTTCTATTCAGTATCAGCTCGGAGTCTGGAATTTGTGCCCGATATGGCGATAGGTTCGCCCCCTATCACATCATGGGACGGAATAATGGCGAAAAGTGGGTGCACTAGTTGCGCCTCTGCCTACCCCTTCGGGGATAACAGGCGTGAGTGTATATGTATATACTTGAATATTGTGAAACGAGGTCTTAAATAAATCATTTAGAACACAATTGCGAGAAATGTTTAAATGATACTTCGTAGTTCACGAGTCACGACGCAAAATGACCTTCTACAGCCAGATAATTTAAAATTCTTTAAAAATAGAGATACTTTGACGCACAAAGCAGTAAGAATAGGGTTTAAATAAAATAATTTGTCGAAAGGTGATTTGCCGCAAAATGCTAAAGAGATCGCGTTTCAAAGGCACTTATTGTTCCCAGATGAGCGCTGCTTTGCTTTGTAATTTATTTAAGCTCTAGACTTTTCTATACAGATCACATAAATAGAGGTGGTAATAAGAATTAAAAGTGTTATTTAATATTTCTATGCCTATTTCAATCATATATATTTTCCAAAAAAGGTAGATAATATGTCATTAGATAGCGCAATCTAAAGGGCCCTTCCTCTAGGTTATAAGTAATTAGTATGTCAAGTGTAAGTGTGTGTGTGTGTGTGTGTGTGTGTGTGTGTGTGTGTGTATGCGTGCGTGCGTGCGTGCGTGAGTGCGTGAGTGCGTGAGTGCGTGCGTGCGTGCGTGCGTGCGAGCGTGCGTGCGTGTGTGCGTGCGTGCGTGCGTGCGTGAAAATTTGTGTCAACACAAAACTTTCAAAAACCCAAAATATTTAATGTTCATCCGATTGCTACCAACTTCTTTGGATTACTCAGTGGACTAATTTGAAAATTACTAAAAAATAAACGTTGTATTTGCTTCAGCGGTTTTCGAGTCTACATGGAACATACACACACATTAATTTTCATTGTTTTTTTTAAATGCTCAAAATAAAGAGTTGTTTCAGATACGTATGCCAAATTAAATATATACTCCTAATATTATAAACGCGAAAGTTTGTAAGAAAGTATGGATGTCTGTTACTATTTCACGCAAAAACTATTCAACAGATTTCGATGAAATTTGGCACACGGGTAAATCATATCCTGGATTAACACTTGGGAAAACTTATTCACCAGGACGGAGCTGCGGGAAAAAGCTAGTCGTATATATGTAATCTATCTCTCCAATATATTCTCAAACAGTAAGTCACGCAAATTTATCAAAGCTGAACCCACTATACTGTGCGTCAACTACACAAGCGTTTGTAAAGTGCACTTTAACGTATTCACACAGCCTACATATTTGCATGTTATATGCGCCAGGTATTGCTCACAGACGGTTAGGTTTTATTGATCAGGATAGCTCCAGAACTGCTTTTGGATATATTAGTAATGTTTTTTATACATATCGTAGACAACTTTTGGGTAAATGTTACTTGGTATCTATAAACAAGATCTAGTATAAAAGTCACATTAGCACTCTTCATAATAATATAAGCCCTGTATACAGGGCTTTTAAAGATAAGGATTGTAGAGATAGGGTGGTAAAAAGTTGTCTATTATCTTACGGACTGTAAATTTTTTCTTAAAAAATGATGGTCAGTCTCCTCAGAAATCAAACGTAGGTACCAATTGATTCAATACAATTTTACTGGTGGTAATTTCTCATATGTAAGAGTCCGTCTGGGTAGGACCACCGCGGTATATATTTCGACCGCCAAACAGCAGTGTGCATGCACGTATTTCGGTTTGAAGGACATTGTAGCCAGTGAAACTTCTGGACATAATAAGACTTAACATCTTATGTCACAGGATGACGAGCGCAGTGGAATGCCACACAGTACTTTGTAACTCTAGGTGCCGTATTGTTACTACTGTTTATGGGCGGTCGTATCGCCTACTATTAAAATTAACTGACGAGCGATGTTTTTCCCTCGTCAGTCGACACAATTATGTCGGCCTGTTTGAACCGGATATAACAGGCTGATCCCGGAACGCGACACTTACGTGGGCTTCTATGCTTCAACACCTTATGAACGGCGGTTACTATCCAGGTGGATAAGAAATATATAAGAGCGATTTATTCATCAAGTATCTTCTTTTTTTTATTCGAGCACGGCAAAGTGACTTCACCTCACCTGATGGTAAGCGGGATGCCGTCCACATAGAGTATCGAATGGCAGCAGATGGTTATCTCATGCCATTCGACACAATCATGCCGGCCTAGTGAGCTGCTTGTTCACGCTACGGCGGAAGGATCCAGGATTTTAGGAAGGAGGGAACATGCGCGCCGGTAAACTATTCCAAAGCTTGATGGTGCGGCAAATAAAAGAATTGGCGAACCTATCTCCTTAAAGTTGCAATTGCAATTCGTCTTTATAAGCTGTGGTATCCTAACTTACTTTCCAATGGAGCTCAAAGTTTAAGCCACAAACCAATTCCTATTAGTGATTGAAACGCAATGTTTTGATGTGCTACAAAACCAGCTAATATACGGCGACCTTGAAAATGAACATAACTTATACGTTGTTCTTCATTCACCCGCAGGGTCCTAAAGGTCTTGAAAATCACCAAATATATAGATGTTATTTGAAAGAGCAATTAGACGGTCCGACCTCTACTTCACTTTAAGTGCGGTCAGTGTGGTTTGCGGCACTTAGAAATGCACTTAGTTGAGTGCCAATGTTTTAGTTTTTAATAGTTGTTAGTAGTCGTCCAGTGGTCGAAATTCAACATCGAATTTATACGTTTATAACAATATCTCATCATACTTATATATTGTAAATGCGAAAGTTTGTGAAAATGTTTGCGTGTTTGTTAGAAGTAAACGCAAAAACAACTAAACGTATTTGGATGAAATTTGGTACATGAATAGATCATGTCCTGGATCAACACATAAGCTTTTCGTCCCGGTAATTTGCTCCCATGAGAAATAATGGATATTTTTAATCTTAGTCTTTAAGTAGATGACACTGGCGTTGTAATGTGTTTCGTACTTTCGTAGCGTGAAAGGCTTTTCACGGGCGAAGCCGCAAGCAACACTTAGTTGTACATAAATTTTATTTAACAGCAATCCTTCTGTATAGGAAATTTAATTATGCCAAATCTTACACTCCTCCTGTGTATTCTTTAGGAATTATCGCTCACTTTAACGATGAAGGCAAAACATCGTGAGGAAACTTTTTTTTTTTTTTACGCGGAGAAAGTGAATTAATACTACCGCCCAGTGTTCAAGGGGAACGACTGGGCGGTTATGTTGGGTTCACCATGCCTTACGACCCGACGTTGAGCCCTAACCTATGTACACCGCACGACATACTAACCAAAACTCCGCGGTGGCCATCTTCAGCGCATTAGGGACGGCTGCGGGCTTCCTCCGACTCACGTCTAAGTTGTCGTCCGCAACCGCCTCTGCGCGTACCGCTGTTGCGGTCCGTCTCCTGTTGTTGCGGGGGCTCAGAAGCCCCCGTACACCGAAGGACGCCCTTGGCGTCAGAGGCAGCGTGAGGCACGCTGCCGTCCATCACGGGGGTCACAAAAGTTGGCTAGACTAATAGGTGGACGGCACCTCCCGCCCACACATGACACCCTAGGCCACTATTAGTCGCCTTTTACGACAGGCAGGGGATACCGTGGTGGAATTCTCCAAACGCCCCCAATCCACAGGGCGGGAGACGTCGGTCAGTCGTCCACCCGACCCCTCCTACGTTTCGTCTGGCGGCGGGAGGGATCACCACTGCGCTGGCGATCCCTCTCGGCACTCTCCTTCCGCGAGAGGACCACCTCGCAGAAGTGGGCCACCGCCTGCCAGGCCTCCCGGCCGCCGACCATGGAAGCGACCACGGCCGGCAGCAATACATGTATATATGAAGATTGAAAAGCTTGATTTTAGCTGAGTACTAATAGATTTAATTGTGTGTTGGATTTGTGATGTCAAAAGCTAGGAGTAAGGAATTTGTCATTAATTTGTTTTTGTGTGTTCAGTGGAAGCAAAAAGAAATCTGGGAGGATTTTCTATCTATAGAAATATGTAATTAGTGGATAGTTGTTCTTTTTCCTTTTACCTTTTTTTTGTATCACTGTATGTTTCCTTAAAATAAATATATTTATTTTTCGCTTTTGCATATAGTTTTTCATTGCTTTGAATGGTAAGTGGTTACAACCGATGAACATTTATAATTTCTGAGGAAACAGAGATTCGTAATCGATACATACAAAAAATGTAGATGAAGAAAAGCTGGCCCATTGAAAGTAGTTGTTTCATGTTTCATGAAACTCTGACACAGTCCCGATCGAGCTCGCAGCTATAGTCAGATATTAACATCTTGAGTTTAATACTAAAATCTGCTTCCATAGATCCTCACATAGAATAAAACAGAGTCTCCCGCCGCCTCTGTACGCGATAAACTCAAAAACTACCAAAGGGATTTCGATGAAACTTGGTGTGGAGATAGTTTGAGATCCTGAGAAACAAACATACATACGTAGTAACATGTCGTCGTCCGGCATTCAGTACCGCGAATGTAAAATTGGGGCACTTTACAGGAGAGACAAAAAACTGATTTTATTATAATGTACACTTTAACTTCTGCTAAACTATTGTTATAGAATGCTAAATAACAATAGTTTAGAATGCTAAATAACAATAGTTTAGCAGAAGGTAAAGTGTACATTATAATAAAATCAGTTTTTTGTCTCTCCTGTAAAGTGCCCCAATTTTACATTCGCGGTACTGAATGCCGGACGACGATGTGTCTATCCAATCTCTATCCAATCGATAGGCAGAGCCCATGGATTGCCACTTTGCTCGATTCTGGCACACTACTTTCGCTTCCTCTACCTTCATCAATATTTTTATGCACTCCCGCCGGTTTAGGGTACTTTGATCTGGCCTTTACTTAGAATGTCAGATATTTGGCATTCAAAGATTCGGTGCGTTTGACCCCTGCCGGCCTTTCCATCCATACTCCCCTTATATATCCTCTTTGTCAGTCTTCTATCATCCATCCTTTCCAAATGCCCATAGCACCTTAGCATACCCTTTTCAATTTTAGTCACTACATCCTCTGTCACTTCATAAGTTTCAAAGAAGGTTGGTTGAGAAGGTTTAGCGCTACCTTTTATCCCGGAGACATATGTGGCTGAATTTTTGTTCAGGAAATCTCATTACGCGAACGAAACCGTGAGCAAAAGCCAGTGTGATATAAAAACAACAAAATAAGGTTAGTAAAAAAAAGTCCGTAAAAATGCCGTGTTACAACAACTTAACATTGATAGAACAAACCTCCTGCTCCCCTAAATGTTTTAAGTAATCTTTCAGTGGAAAAAGAACGTAATATCTCTGTTCTATAATTATCAAAAGCCCTAACCGACCGATATTATCCATCCAAACCTAAGCCTGTCTAATTAGCAATCACCTCGTTGAGACCGTCTGAGTGTCGCAAACCTTTATTTGATGACGAAATTAACCTTTAAGCTAAGAATGAAACTGAAAATCTTGTCACGTGTAACGTGATGGAGCCATGAAATAAGCAAAAATTCAAGCTTGATATTAAAAAGCCAACGTATAATTTGTTACTGCAGATGGGCTGCAAAAAGGGAAACTTCCAATGAATATCTCTGTACGTATGCTTTTTTGATATTTACGTAAAAATAGTGGCAAAAATAAATAGCTTTAACTCGAGACCACTTCCAAATTTCAATAGATTATCATTCTGTAGTTAAGCTTTCTTGTAAGCAGTTAATGATCATTAAGGCATAAGACGTTCATTGCTGGTCAAAATTTTCTTTGGGCTTGTCCTCAATGTCAATTTACCATACTAAGAGACTATCCTGGCTCCGTGGTGGGTACCACTGCAACTCCTGTAATCGAGGTTCAGCAGTTCACGCATTTTATGACATCAAGCGGTGAATCTTGGCGAGTCTCAGGCAACACTAATTTGATTTTATTTTTAATGGAAACATTGAAAAAGAAACAGTCGAAAGCAGGATTTGAACCCGCGACCTTCAGCGTACCGTGCCGGTGCTCTGCCAAGGTCGAGATAGCTCAGTTGGCAGAGCACCGGCACGGTACGCTAGAGGTCGCGGGTACAAATCCTGCTTTCGACTGTTTCTTTTTCAATGTTTCCATTAAAAATAAAATTATTGTCCAGGCACTACATGGCCCTTAACATGTATAAAAGTAATAATACAGGAACACTAATATGTTTTTAACTTACAACAAAATTTATCAAATAGCAAGATAGGAAGTTGGAGTTGATTTATTTTATCAAGTTAGAATAAAAAAGAAATACAAACGTGACCTTTTGGAACTGACACCGCTTGGTAGCGTCTACAAACTCACGCTGATGCTCGATAGTATTAAATAAACATGTAAAGATTTTGTGTATTTTTGTACAGCTATAATTTGCAAGGCAATGCAATCAGCCCTGTATTATATACTACCCATTGAGCGCGGACCTCCGCTACTACTGAGAGAGGATAGGCTTTAGTCCACCACACTGCTGTATTGCGGGTTGGCAGGACTCATATACCCTCAAATTTCTTATGGAGAATCCTCAGATCTGTAGGTTGCCTTACTATGTTCACTTTCGCCGTTAAAGCCAACGATATTTGACAAACAATACACACATAACTTTGAAAAGTCAAAGGTGTGTGCCTTGAGTTTTGAACCTGCGGACATTGTCTCGGCAGACCGTTCCATTCCCAACTAGGTTATCGTCCACTTAACTATAATTACGTAATCCAAATATGCGATATTTGTACACAATATGTTACAAAGCATAAGTTGAGAAAATCTGCAGTACAAAACAATAATAATTAAGAAGAAGAATAATTCAGAAATTTGAACGCTACTTCGCTCAGAAATTGTAATTTTTGATTTACTTCAGCAACGTTCCATCCCATTCTCATCGTGCGCGGATTATAAGCGGTTAACTCGCTACCAATCACGCTCTCTCTGATTTTATGGCCCCAATTTAAGTAGCAATGTAAACAAACCACGCAATTAGAGACCCTTTAGCAGCTCAGCGGCTCTTCATGGCTAACGACCGTGTGGTTGTTTACGAAAAAACACCTGCGATTGCGATTGCGAGCTGTTATAATTAAATTATTAAAATTTTAATTGGCAATTATATAATACAACATGGACGGCGAGTTTGAATATAGGGTAGACAGAGGCGAAAACATAAAGTTTTTTGTATTATATTGCTGTGTATAATATTCTCATTATATGATTATAGGAGGTGATATTTTCATGTGGTAGAGTCACTACGTAGACTAATTTGTTGACAGCATGAAAGAACCGCCTCGACTGGGGGAGTACCAGGTGGCTGTATTCTACTATGATGGTAGCAAGCGATGTCTTCATGTAGTAGTGAAGTCACTCTGTAGACATATTTGTCGACAGCAAAATTTATCAGCTCGACCGGGGTAGTACCACTGTCTCAGATAAAAACTTGAAGTAGCAATTTGCATTTTGTATGATGAATCTGATCTCCGAAGGTCCAAGCACTCTAACCTCTTGCCTTACCTTTATTGTTTTCCTTTAAAGCTAATAAAATATGGGGAGCTTATAGATTTAAATAGCGAGCAATTATCGAGTATTCATGTTTGTTTTCAATTTGAAATACGTAAAATGTTGATTTCTACTTGGTCGATAATCCCGAGTTCAATAACTTGGACCTTAATATACATATTGTTAGCTGTCAATTTATTTATTGAGGGTAGTAACCAAATCCCCACCGACCAAATCCCTATAAAAGGAGTGGCAAGCTGTCTGACAGAGCATTCTGTTGCGAGACGTGCACGCGTGAACATCAACTTGGGAATTTAGTGTTCTAGTAATATTTTGTGATCTACTCTTTGAAAGTTATTTCTATAAAGTGGAATTTATGGTTTTCGTAAACAATTTAGTATTTGTTAACAATTTTGATTATTTTTTTAAAGTAAAATTAATTAGAATGCTAACAATATAATATACACTAGACCGAAGTTATTATAGATAAATGTACATAGTAAACATCTTGATAATGCAATGCCTTGACATAAATATGATCAAGTACAACAAACAACAATTTATCTAAACTGACTCAAAGTAATAACATTAGATAACCTAAATAAACTAGTAACAAATTTATATCTTACATACAAGTTCATGGATGCTTACTTGCACACATACAAATACTTTGTCAGTCTTAAGTCTTCATCTAAGAATAAATTCTATTAAGTTACTGTTATGGGTGGTTACTGTGGTAGTGAGTGGGTGCACTAGTTGCGCCTTCGGGATAAAAGGCGTGAGTGTGCGTATGCGTACGTTAATGTTATAGTATTGTGTCCAAATTCTAAATACTTTGTATTACAGACGTAAAAATAAAATTGAAAGAAAAACAAATATTGGCTACTAGTTGGGTGGTAAATGGTAAATACAATGTAATACAATTTAATAATATGATATTTTTAGGATAAGTATTCAGATATTCAGTATGGATGGTATATGTCCCACCGCAACACTGTCAATAGGATCTAGATCAGCATATGGCAAACAACAATGTTTGGCGCTGATTTTCATCTAGCCCCTAGAGCAACGTCAACCAAACACCAATAAACAGAGTGCGGTCGTGCGCACCTGCCTTTGCGAGTGTGTGTGTGTGTGTACGTGTAAGTGAGTGCATGTGTGTTGTTGCATCTTAAAATTTTATTTTAATTTTAAATTCAATTCACACATAATATTACTTTGTCCTCCAAGGAGTAAGCAGAGGCCAGACAAACAGGGCATCGACTTTTGGTCTGTGTGCTCTATGATGTAATAGAGGGTGAGCCTACCGCACCAGGGCACAAATTCTGAGGTCCGGACTGATATTGAGCATAAAAATCCAATATCACTTTGCCCCACCCTAGATTCGAGCCCGGCACCTCATATCGGTGTCTTAAGCTCGATTATGATCTTAAAAGTGGGCACATACGATGCGATTGGGTACAGCCGAACCATTAAAACGGTATGCCATCGAACCATATCGCATCGTGTGGGGCACGGTTCGATGGACATTATTATTATTATTGTTGGTACGGCTGGTTCGATGGCTTGTCCATCAAACTTGGTTGCATACAACTGGACGTCACATGGTACGGTTCGATCGTGTGGCGTGAAGACTGTAGGTACCGCGTGACGAATTGGTCGCATGATACCAAATCGCATCGTATGTGGATACTATTAGATCGGTGCAGTTGATAGAGGCGGCGCCTAAGTTAGGCGTTATACACTCGTTATTCACTTATTTAAAAAAAAGTGTGTGTATTAATGTACACATATCTATGGAGCGAAACTTTTTCAGCCAGATGTGTAACCAGGGTACCAACTTTTCACCATATGTTCCATCCCATGATGTGATATGGGGCGAGCCTATCGCAGTGTCGGACACATTTTCTCGTGATAAAAGTACTACTTTTTATCCCGAGAAAATAATTTTATCCAATAAGATAATAAAGAAAATAGTTGTCACAGTCTTTGTTTTTATTTATTTATCTATTAATACTTTATTGTACACCAGAGAAATAAAACATAGGACAAAAAGAAAAATTAATAAGTACAAATGGCGGTCTTATCGCACAAGGCAATCTCTTACAGACAACCATGGGATGGACAAAAGAGAAAACTGAAAATAAATTAATATGGGGCAGCATAAGGTGTACGACTTATATTACGTATATGATTAATTATTTGATATATACATACAAATATTATAGATATAAATACATACTGGCGTACTGACTGCCTCGGTGGCGTAGTTGTATTATGGTACGACTGCAATGCTGAGGTCTCGGGTTCGATTCCCGGGTCGGGCAAAGTGATATTGAGTTTTTCTATTCAGTATCAGCTCGGAGTCTGGAATTTGTGCCCGATATGGCGATAGGCTCGCCCCCTATCACATCATGGGACGGAATAACGGCGAACAGTGGGTGCACTAGTTGCACCTCTGCCTACCCCTTCGGGGATAACAGGCGTGAGTGTATATGTATATGTAGTGGCGGTGGCGGCGTGGCGGTTAGGCCTCACGCTGCCTTTGACGCCGAGGGCGCCCTTTGGTGTGCGGGGGCTTCTGAGCCCTCCCAACAACAGGAGACGGACCGCAACAGCGGTACGCGCAGGGACGGTTGCGGACGACAACTTAGACGTGAGTCGGAGGAAGCCCGCAGCCGTCCCTAATGCGCCGAAGATGGCCACCGCGGAGTTTTGGTTGGTATGCCGTGCGGTGTACATAGGTTAGGGACTCGGCCCGGCGCTCGCCCGACGTTTTCATCTCTCTGGGTGGCTCAACGTCGGGTCGTAACGCACGGTGAACCCAACATAACCGCTCAGTTGTTCCCCTTGAACTTGAAACAAAAAAATAATAATACCAAAACGCGTGAAAACGTGTGTTCTCCGTAAAATCTTGAGTATGATTGAAGACAATTTTGAGTGATAGTGTAATGTCACTTTGTTTTCATCAATCACCCGTCAATCATGAGTAATGGAATTGAATGCCGTTTGTGTGAGCGTGTAATGGGCGCCTTACCCTCAAGGCTGCAGTGTATTCAAAACGTCGCGTCGGGAGGAAATCAAAGTAAAAACCGCGATATAATCCGAACTAGATTTATTTCAATAGTCAATTCAGTTAAAATACAATAGACGACACAAAGGAGATGTCCACGTGTTGTATGGATGCTGGGCCTCAAAATGTAATAGGCTCAAACTTCAGGGATATTAAAGGGGAAAAATATGAATCTTGGATCCATTAAAAAAATATTTTTAGATCCGTCCATTCAAACTACTTTTTTAAAGGTTCATATTAAGTGTTGTTTTTAAAAAAAATAACAGAAATCTCAAAATCGGAGGTCTTTTAAATTAAACGATTTGTTAAACGATTAAACGATTTGTTGATTTGTTGTTTGTTGTAAAAGGCTAGTTTTTAAATCTATCCAAATATATAGCATATAAACTGTCTTGGTTAAAATTTTAGGCCCGCTGTTAGACGTGTCCTTCTGCATTTATTTGTTCACTTTTTCCCAATAATTGGATGACACTTAAGTCAAGATTAAAAATAATAATGATATTGAAAACTTTACTGCTGACTAAATTTATCACAAAGAACAGTGTAGTTGCCACTCAATGGACCAATAGACTGTATAGCCTTTTCCATGTTGACTTTTGTGTCAATGTTCTTTCGAGCTAACATGAAGTATTTTTTACCATCCTTTTTAAAATACTGCATATAGTAGTTGTCGTCTATCACTTGAAACAACCAGATTTGTGCGAAATGTTTCCCTGGAGCACCGCATACACAATCTTCTTTTTTAATGCTTTCCACAACCTCGTCACCACCGCTGATCGATATAGGAATTAATTCAGCAGTGAAATTTTGTCCGATCTCATGGAAAAGAAGCATTGGGACGTCCCTGTCTTTGCAGTGGCATACGGTGTCAGATTTCTCAGCGAAGTATTCATGGCAGTTGGGGAAGATGTGAATCTCCACATTTGATGCCAGCACGACCATCTTTCCAAGAATTTGGTCGATTTCACTTGCGCACGAAACCGTGGCGAGCGTTAATAAAATGGCAAACTTAAACATAGCACACACGATTAATTTGCATGAAGAATGTAGAATAAATGTTTGTAATATTCAGAGTTGGGTTGCAACATAAATGACTTTTGACATGCGATAACATTTAGCAATGATTAGATACACAGTTCTTGCGGTTATCATTGCGTCAGTCGAGTGTGAACGGATCACGCGGAGAGTTCCGTATCGTCAGAAGTTTGCACGAGTGGCTAAAGGTGAATTAGCACCAACCACCAACAATATAAATGTGTGTAATGTATGAATTGCAAAATTGATTTGTTTCACAAATAGACCGACATGGTTTATCATACTACGACTTTGCTTTCACGGAAAGGGATCATGATAATATATATTTTTTTTTATGGTAGCTCGACATTCTGACTGTACTGCACCTGATGGTAAACACGGTGCAGTCCAAATAGAGCATCGAATGGAATTGGACGATTATCCCATGGCATTTGACACAATCATGCCGGCCTGACCAGCTGCTTCTTCACGCTACGGGGGAAGGACCCACGGTTACATAGTTATTGTGTTATCTACACAAGTAAATATCGCGACAAGCTTTTATTTCTAAATACTATTAAACAAAGTTTTATGAAATTTAAAGTTATTTTTTTCTTTTTAGAGTATTTAAATAAAAGTATGTTTCTTGAAATATATTTTTTATATATTTTTCGAGTTATTCTCAGCAAGCCCTTTCATTTGATACCCATATTATGCACGTGCACAAAAAATAACTAGTCCGCTATCTTGGGTCGTCCGCCAAATTGGATTCAGAATGTCACTTAGCTAACAATGCATTGTACCGAAACTGAACGCATATGCAAAATTTTAACACAATCGGTTGACGGTAACTGCTTCAAAATTGATTTGCTAGATTCCTCCCGAACAAAGATACATACATTGCAAGTTAAATAAAAGCTTGTAAAAATACAACACACGTCACAAAATTTGCATTAATTTATTTACTTTTTCAGATAAACATGTTACAAAAAATAAATGATGTTCATAACTTTACTGTTCACTAAATTGATCACAAAGAAGAGTGTAGTTGCCACTCAATGGATCAATAGAGTGTATAACTTTCTCCATGTTGACTTTTGTGTCAATATTTCTTCGAGCTAACATGAAATATTTATTACCATTCTTTCGCATACGCTGCATAAAGTAGTTGTCGTCTATCACTTTAAACAACCAGATTCGCCCGATGTGTTTTCCTGGAGCACCGCATATACAATCTTCTTCTTTTATTGTTTCTCCAACCTCGTCGTTACCGCTGATCGATATAGGAATTAATTTTGCAGTGTAATTTCCTTCGTATCGGTGGCCGAGAATCATTGGAACGTCTCTGTCTTTACAGTGACATACAGTGTCAGATTTCTCAGTGAAGATTTCAAAGCAGTTGGGGTAGCCGGGCATCTCCAAGTTTGAAGCGACGACGACCATCTTTCCAAGAATTTGGTCAATTTCACTCGCGCTCGAAGCCGTGGCGAGCGTTAATAAAATTATAAACTTAAACATAGCACACACGATAGTTTTGCACGAGGAACGGAGACTGAGTGCTTGTAATATTTTGAGATGGGTTTTGACTTAAATAGCCTTTGACATGCGACAATATTTAGAAGTGATTAGATATACAGTTCTCTCGGTTATAATAACGTCGGGCAAGCGTCAACGGAATCGCGCGTGGAACAAGGAGTGTTCCGTAGATACAGTCAAAAGTTAGCACGAGTGGTTGATGGCAGTGGCGTGCCTAGTGTTTTGGATGAGGGCAAGCCCAAGCAGACCTAAAAAAAAATCGCATCTCCGATTCATATAAAATGTGCACCCATAAGAAAGAAAAACAATATCTAAAAATAAAATAAAAAACCATAACCCGTACCGGGACTCGAACCAGGGCCTCGAAAGCTATATTCATACCCATGCACGCAATACAACTATGCCATGGAGACGACTAGACACCTTGTAGAAATTAGATAGTTACCTTTATTCAAAAACAATTTTGACCCATTGCAACTTATTAAAAGAGTTTGTCCTAAAGATAAACTAAATACTTAAATTATACCTGTAATTAAATAATTTTACTAGATTGTACCTACCTATTCCAAACACTTGTTTCGTACGAAAAAAATATGCAAGACCGACAATACAACTTGATACATAGTCGAGATACATATTGATACATATTGAGCAGCCAATACGACAATAATTAGTTTTGTATACTGATCTAAATACCTTTTATGTTTCTTCAAATACATTTCGCGCCTTTCGCCAACTCGTTGAAAGTTTTTGTTTTCCATCATAACCTAACAAATTTACCTTATTCTTGCTGATCAAACCTTTCCCACACAATAAGGAATAATTTCACTCACATTTATTGCACCTTAAATGCTTAAAATAACTCAAAAACCACTTAATAAACACAAATACTTCAAAATGAAACATTCACGCACAATCATAACAAATAACTGATGTTGCCAGGTCCGAGTCAAAGTTATACCATGAAATTAACGCTGAAAATATGACAAAAACTTATTGATAAATAAAATTATACTGCAATACCTTAAAAATTATAATTAGATATGTAATTATAATTATATTAATACTAAAATCCTCACATAGTCATGATAAATAAAAAAATACGCATTTACATTAGGAATATAATACAGAATATAAGTAAGCATATTAGAGGTAACTCTTTCAATTGGCAACCCGAGGCATTAAGCCTGGATTAATTTCCAGTACTGATTGCTATAGAAACTCACTATAGCTATACATTTGTGGTAGCAGTTCATGCGTATTCTATCCATAAGTGTGAATGAGGCAGAAATATAGCGGCGAAAAGCCAGGTAAAACCCAACGAGAGAGAGAGTGATGAGTATATTTTGTGCGCACTTAGCTGTTTTGTATTAAATATTAAATGCGTGTACGGCGCGGGTGTGGTGGTGTGTGTGTGTGTGGGTATAGTGGTGTGTCCTTACGTGCGCTTGAGGCGAACTGGTTCAGCGAACTGTAGCGCGGGAATTTTAAGATTGTAAAGAATTATTTCGAAGCGTTTGACCGTAAAATGTTGGTTATTTTTACACATTTGGTTTTGAGTACTTAGGTAAATTATGTTAAGGCAAGCCGGGCTTTTCGGCTTCTATGGAAGGACCGCCACTGGTTGATGGTGAATTAACACCAATCGCCAATAACATAAATTTATGTAAGGTATTAACACACATATATACACATACATATACACTCACGCCTGTTATCCCCTAAGGGGTAGGTAGAGGCGCAACTATTGCACCCACTTTTCGCCGTCATTCTGTCTCATGATGTGATACTGAATAGAAAAACTCAATATCACTTCAAATTAAGTGTTGTTTTTAAGCAAAATAACAGAAATCTCAAAATCGGAGGTCTTTTAAATTAAACGATTTATTGTAAAAGGCTAGTTTTTAAATCTATCCAAATATATAGCATATAAACTTTCTTGGTTAAAATTTTAGGCCCGTTGTTAGACGTGTCCTTTCTGCATTTATTTGTTCACTTTTTCCCAACAATTGGATGACACTTAAGTCAAGATTAAAAATAATAAAGATATTGAAAACTTTACTGCTGACTAAATTTATCACAAAGAACAGTGTAGTTGCCACTCAATGGACCAATATACTGTATGGCCTTTTCCATGTTGACTTTTGTGTCAATGTTTTTTCGAGCTAACATGAAGTATTTTTTACCATCCTTTTTAAAATACTGCATATAGTAATTATCGTCTATCACTTGAAACAGCCAAATTTGTGCGAAATGTTTCCCTGGAGCACCGCATACACAATCTTCTTTTTTAATGCTTTGCGCAACCTCGTCACCACCGCTGATCGATATAGGAATTAATTCAGCGGGGAAATTTTGTCCGATCTGATGGAAAAGAAGCATTGGGACGTCCCTGTCTTTGCAGTGGCATACGGTGTCAGATTTCTCAGCGAAGTATTCATGGCAGTTGGGGAAGATGTGAATCTCCACATTTGATGCCAGCACGACCATCTTTCCAAGAACTTGGTCGATTTCACTTGCGCACGAAACCGTGGCGAGCGTTAATAAAATGGCAAACTTAAACATAGCACACACGATTAATTAGCACGAAGAATGTAGAATAAATGTTTGTATTATTCAGAGTTGGGTTGCAACATAAATGACCTTTGACATGCGATAACATTTAGCAATGATTAGATACACAGTTCTTGCGGTTATCATAGCGTCGGTCGAGTGTGAACGGATCGCGAGCGGAGTTGGTCCGTGGGCCAGTGACAGATTTCGATGACCAAGTTTCTCTCAAACGATAATTGGTGAGACGCATCAGAGACGTGTATCATAAAGCCTCGTGAACGTCAGCTTCGGCTCCGTGGGTGCCATGAGCGGTGGTAGCCTCCCAAAGATGTAGAAAAAAAAATATTATTCAGTCATTTCCTCCCAACCAAGAATCATTTTAAATTGTAGCTAACCCGATACCTTGAAGAAAAAAATAATCAGCTGACTGTAACTTGGGGCATTATGCGTCAGCTGGTCAATCAAATATGTAAAAAAATATATCATTTCAGTGATTTCCTCTCAACTACAAATTTACCTGAAGATTGCTTATACGCAACTATGAATAAATATATATGTTAGCTGGCTGTATGCCGTGGCAAAAACCGTCAGCTGATGCCTTGAAAGTTATAACGCAGGTGTTAGGCGAGAGCTTCTATTACATAATTACATGCATCAGCTGACAATGTTTCCCTCCAGTTACTGATAGTAAATTCTCTTTATTAATTACAGCATTGTATTATCAATCTATACATGTAAAATGCTTTGTCCTGAATGACTGACTGACGGTTAAACGCACAGCCCAAACCTCTGACCGAGATCTGAAACTTGCAGGGTGTGTTCCTTGTATGACGCGATGTAGGCATGCAACACTTTTCTAACCCTTAGATTAGAAACGTGTTGCAAAGGTGGTACCTGCAGTAGGTTGTGTTAATCTGAAAAGTTTTTTGCTGACCACTTTATCTTACTCCGGAGAGTACAATAAACTAGAAATTCATAATCACTGTTCTTAATATTTCTTCAGTTATTTAATTATATACGTATTAGTCGTAAAGTATTTATACATTTCATCGGAAAACTCATATCTGAGCGTAAAGTCAAACATTTAAGATACATTATATCTTCCCACATGAAAATTTATAAGCTGACTAGCTTTTGCCCGCAGCCGCGGTCGTACGAAAGAGTTTTTTTTTTATAAAGGTCCCACTTATACATTTTCACGGGTTAAGACGTAGCCTAAAACTTTCCAGTTTCCCAGATGCTTGAATTATCTCCATACCAAATTTAATCAAAATCCGTTTGATAGTCTTTGAGTTTATCGCGTACAATCTTTTACCCCATTAGGGGTTGAATTTCGCAAAATCCCGTCTTAGTGAGCTCCAACGTCCTAAAAGGAACCTCCACAAAATTTGAGACCCCTAGCACGTGTAGTTTCTCAGATTTAGTGATGAGTGAGTTAACGACCTTTCGTTTTTATACATATTATATATTACGGGATGAATTTCAATAAAACATGAAACACGTCTTCTATCAGTTCTGTTAAAAATAACTTTAAGCAATATTTGAAGTAGGTTGGACCAAGGAATCACGTTGGCCCATACAAACTTTGCCCCCCTTTTTCACCCTCTTAGGGGTAGACTTTCGGAAAATTCAATCTCATTAGATGCCTATGGCATACAAAGAACACACCCTGCAAGTTTCAGGTCTCTACGGTCAGAGGTTTAGGCTGTGCGTTTAACCATCAGTCAGTCATTCAGGACAAAGCATTTTACATGTATAGATTGATAATACAATGCTGTAATTAATAAAGAGAATCTACTATCATTAAGTCGAGGGAAACATTGTCAGCTAATGCATGTAATTATGTAATAGAAGCTCTCGCTTAACACCTGCGTTATAACTTTCAAGGCATCAGCTGACGGTTTTTGCCCCGGCATACAGCCAGCTGACATATATATTTATTCATAGTTGCGTATAAGCTATCATCAGGTAAATTTGTAGTTGAGAGGAAATCACTGAAATGATATATTTTTTTACATGTTTGATTGACCAGCTGACGCATAATGCCCCAAGTTACAGTCAGCTGATTATTTTTTTTCTTCAAGGAATCGGGTTAACTACAATTTAAAATGATTCTTAGTTGGGAGGAAATGACTGAATAATATTTTTTTTCTACATCTTTGGGAGGCTACCACCGCTCATGGCACCCACGGAGCCGAAGCTGACGTTCACGAGGCTTTATGATACACGTCTCTGATGCATCTCACCAATTATCGTTCGGGAGAAAATGACTGACGAAATTTTGCACTGGCCCACGGTCTAAGTGTTCCGTATCGTCAGAAGTTTGCACGAGTGGCTAAAGGTGAATAAGCACCAACCACCAACAATATAAATGTGTGTAATGTATGAATTGCAAAATGGATTTGTTTCACAAATAGACCGACATGGTTTATCATACTATGACTTTGCTTTCACGGAAAAGGATCATGATAATATATATATATTTTTTTATGGAAGCTCGACATACTGAGTGTACTGCACCTGATGGTAAACACGGTGCAGTCCAAATAGAGCATCGAATGGCATTGAACGATTATCCCATGCCATTTGACACAATCATGCCGGCCTGACCAGCTGCTTCTTCACGCTACGGCGGAAGGACCCACGGTTACATAATTATTGTGTTATCTAAACAAGTAAATATCGCGACAAGCTTTTATTTCTAAATACTATTAAACAAAGTTTTATGAAATTTAAAGTAATTTTTGCTTTTTTAGAGTATTTAAATAAAAGTTTGTTTCTTGAAAAAATATTTTTTATATATTTTTCGAGTTATTCTCAGCAAGCCCTTTCATTTGATACTCATATTATAGGAGTGCGTAAAAATAACTAGTCCGCTATCTTGGGTCGTCCGCTATATTGAATTTAGAGAGGTCATTTGATACCCATATTATGCACGTGCACAAAAAATAACTAGTCCATCATCTTGGGCCGTCCGCCGTATTGGATTCAGAATGTCACTTAGCTAACAATGCATTGTACCGAAACTGAACGCGTATACAAAATTTTGACACAATCGGTTGACGGTAACTGCTTCAAAATTGATTTGCTAGATTCCTCCCGAACAAAGATACATACATTGCAAGTTAAATACAAGCTTGTAAAAATACAACACACATCACAAAATTTGCATTTATTTATTTACTTTTTCAGATAAACATGTTACAAAAAAAAATGATATTCATAACTTTACTGCTCACTAAATTGATCACAAAGAAGAGTGTAGTTGCCACTCAATGGATCAATAGAGTGTATAACTTTCTCCATGTTGACTTTTGTGTCAATATTTCTTCGAGCTAACATGAAATATTTATTACCATCCCTTCGTATATGCTGAATAAAGTAGTTGTCGTCTATCACTTTAAACAACCAGATTCGCCCGATGTGTTTCCCTGGAGCACCGCATACACAATCTTCTGTTTTAATTCTTTCTGCAACTTCGTCACCACCGCTGACCGATATAGGAATTATTTCTGCAGTGTGATTTCTTGCAATATTGTGGAAGAGAAGCATTGGGACGTCTCTGTCTTTGCAGTGACATACGGTGTCAGATTTCTCAGCGAGGAATTCGTGGCATTTGGGGAAGACTTCAATAAAGTCGGGCTCCTCCACGTTTGTAGCGACGACGAGTATTGTCCCAAGAACTTGGTCGAATTCGCTCGCGCACGCAACCTTCGCGAGCGTTATTAAAATTATAAACTTAAACATAGCACACACGATAGATTTGCACGAAGAATAGAAACAAGTGTTTGTAATATTTGGAGTTGGGTTTCGACATAAATAACCTTTGACATACGATAACATTTAGAAGTGATTGTACATCTGCTTCGTCCTCGAGATAAGCATGAAGAGAAGATAAAGAACACATGTAGGACGTGTACTAGTGTACACCTCTGCACTTTATTTGAGACTTTTTTTTTATATTTGGTCATACTCAACCTGTCAAGAGAGATTCATTCGCGTTTCAATGCGTCACCGTATTGCACGTTAAATTTAAGTTATTCTTAATCTATTGCTCATCATGGGTTTTAAGTGTAATAGAATAGAAGAACATGGAAACTACTTCTATTTGGTACAAGATTACCTAAGTGATGAACGTTGTTCCCGTTCTCCGAGACTACTGACATAATGAATAATACCATCGGGTAAAACGGTTAGTACCAAAACCTTATTGTTCTGATTGTGTACCGGGCCAGAATAATGTTGAGGACAGTTACTTTGCGTCTGTCTCCTATTTACATCGATAATATTAATATGGTCCCTGAACAATTTATTTTGCTATGTCGGTGTAATAATTACGATTGTTTCCTTATTACCATGGTACAATTTAAATTTATCAGAAGGCTAAAGTTTCTGAGGGGCATTGCCCTAATTACACATTATTTCAATCTACCTTCGTTATGTTTAATTCTGTTACCCGGGTCTGCGTGCTACACATGGCGGTTGTCACTACCCGAAATTGATGCTTGCGATCAGTATTGTACGACTGGTTCTTATGTATAATGTTATGTAACAGTATGTTAGTACCACCAGTGGCGACCTTAGGGAGTGAAAAATACCCTCCTTCGGCAATCGGGGAAAAACGGCCTCGCTAACTTCTGCTGGCCAGAGCCTTACAATATTTAAGGCCGCTATTATCTACCAGTAGATAACGAGCACTGCTTGAAAAATATCCGCTCAAGCGGCGCAGTGGATTGACGACTCCTGACAATGTGGCACGATGCACCACTGCACCACGCCGCCATGTGCTGGATATTACGAAATATCAATTTAATAGCACAAAAGAGACAGTTATGTCTGGTCATGATTTAGCAACGTCTTGAATACCTAATGACCTAAGACACAGTATATGTGTTTAATGGTAAGGAGTCGATCTAAGAACAAAACATCCTGCAGCAACAAGGTACTACCATTTGAATTCACCAAGAACAGCGCAGCATCGTCTACATCGCAACGCCAGGCAGGATAAGTTGCAGGTTGGTGGTCTGAGTTATAAAATCGTAGTCGCTCGCAATCATAAATGATCACAGAATTATATACTAAGGTTTTTTGGCCTTATGTCTTGTGCCGTGGGTATGACCGAATAGGTCACTATTTTGATGGTATAAAATCACAGTTTCAAAATGCAAAAGTTAAATAGTAACCGTCGCGGCGCGTTGCGGGAGTGAGGTAGCTGCAAAATATGCTGTACTTATTATAAAGTTAAGCCTCTATAAAGTAACCTGCCTAAACCAATATGGTTAAATTAGCCGAATAGATTCTTAAAATATTTTAAAATAAAATGACACAGATCGCAGAAACGTGACTAAAATTTTGTCCAACCGGAACTTAGGCGTTCCGCATTTTATTCTTTGTATTTAATTGTTTCATTGTATACTTACTTTGATCTGTGGGTTGTCTATAAACAACATAGACGAATTTTATTATAATTGACTCAAAATGATCATGTAAATCGTTATTTATCTACCATCATGTTGTCTCAGAAGCGGAAAAAGAGTTTCCCTCAGAAATATTATGATCTGTCTATATTGTTTCATTGCCTTAAGGGACTCGTTACAATTTTTTAAACTCAGAATATTTATTAAGTCTTTTACAAGCACAGTTACCAAAAAGAAACACCTTTTAATGTATGAAAACATTGGTATTTTACATTAAAAATAATCGACAATGGTGTTAGCGGTAACGGGCCGGGCGAGTAATTGCGCGCGCATGGCTTCAGCGGAAGTTCCCGCCGCCCAACTGCCGAACGCGTGGCGCTGGCGAGCTCGGGGCTCGCCACAACGGCGTATGATTGCTTCGTTTGGAAACTGTTTTTGACCGGATGTTATACGTCTAATTTCTTCCCGACAAAATTAATTTGCCTGCTAAATAGCAATACGCTCGCTTACACTGGCTCTAACATGGCGGGCGAATTGTGGTGTAAATATATTAACACTTGTGCCTACACCTTAAATAGGATGTTTACATGTACAGCATTATTATTGTTAATAGCTTGCACCTGCGTTGACATCCCTTCCTGGGATAAAGAACAACCAGTAGCACTCAGAGATATTTTAACTACCTATACTTGATTATTGAAATGTTTTTTCCAAAATAGGTTACTTAATTTTTGATTTTATTTATTACAAACAAATATGAAAAGAACAAATCTTTTCTCGTTATAATTTTAGTCAAGTGTGAATACTTTGTAACATACAGTGTTGTGATAATTTTCAAATATCATAAATTAGTCGTCAACTCAATATTTATTAATATATACCTATTATTGGTTCTAAGATATAACATACTAATAATGTAATAGTACTTACTTTTATATTATAGCTTCTCCCTCTCTTTCAAATTTTGCCGTGCGCGACAAGGGCATTGTGTACCTGACTATATTGTTAAAATGTAACACATTTTGTAAGCAATAATTGTGATAAATAATTGAAAATTGAAATTGAGACGATGCTATCGATCATCGGTAGCGCCTCAAAATTTGTTCAGATGCCAGATGAACAAAGAGGGGGGGGGGGCTACATGCAGGAAACTCGCAGCTAGCGGAGAGTAAAAGTATGAAGAAAGCAGCGCATAATATTATTTAAAGTTATTAGCTACCTTTAGGGACGAGTACACTGGTTGCGCCTCTGTTCCCCGTTTAGGGATAAAATCTCTGAGTCTATGTATGTATTTATTTTACGAATTCTACAAAACCTACTCTATTTATAGGCGTAACTAATGCAGGGTGGACTCTTGCTATGATGATATTCTATAATATCTAACGCTTTAACCATTTTTATAAAGCGTTATAAAGTACTCCGGTTTTACTCTTGAGATCTAAGCTTCCGTGGTGTTTTTTCCTTCTTGAAAACGTTCACTAACAGTAAGACTAATTCTGTCATATTCTCGCAGTCGATAATTGTCAATTTCTTTGTCACGGAAAGAATTTTGTTGGGTCGGTTCATTGATGTATAAGGATTTTTAATACATCAATGGGTCGGTTATATAAAATGAAACATTGCTCCATTTTTTGATCCAACTATTCCAAAAAGTAGCATTCGCTACGAGTTCCACACGTGAAAATGTGGTCATTATATAAAATTTGCCTAGGAGTTAATCTTCAAATTGGTATATTTGTGGCAGAGTAGGTATCATCTATTCAGATGATACTCCAATACCATTTCAAGTTTTAATATTGATAAATAATATAATTTGATGACAGATCTAAGATGTCTGTTTTAAGAAAATATCTTTCTTTTGTCAATTGTAATTTTAATTAATAATATTACCGTGAAGTAAAACATGGAGAGGAGGCCTACATACATTAGAATTCTCTATAGGGATCTCGCGAGTATGCGGAGTCTGCCAGCTCGCAGTGGGCGAGTGTGGTGGACTGGGACCTGAAGTCTCTGTTCTAGAAGTGGACTGAGCTTAGCAGTGGGTGATATATAATACAGGGCTGATTGCATTGCATTGTTACCGTTAATTAAGTTTATTTTTCCAGTTCATAGGACTTTTGACACAAATATTACCAAGAAGAAGTGTAAGACTTTGAAAGAAGTGTAGATCACCTCCAAGTTCGTTACTGCAATCACATGCTGCCATGCTGGTCAAGACAAACCAATAAAAGGATTTTTAAGGGAAGTATATTCGATCGATGCTATCGAAATATTATATACCTAGGTGATATTAGATCATACAACAGAGAACATTACCCTTATGCCAAGGCTATTGTTTAATTATTTTTAAAAGCTTATATTATAGCGGCTATAGATAGCCACCATCCATAATAACCATTTATCGAAGGAAATCAGAATTCTCTTAGAACCAGATCTTATTACTGAAGGCCTAATATAATATTTTTTATAGTTTACTCGGAATTTGCTCAAATAATCGCTAATATAGTATTGATCATATAATATGTTTTATGACAAAATGAATTCATAAAAATTAAGTTTCTTTATTTATCGTTGCCAGAAAGCCACATATAACAGTATGTTCACATACCATATCTTTTTAGCGAATGTGGAATAGATATAACTGTATTAGATGTCTAGTGCTCACAGCACGAGAGACGTTGCCACGGGCTCCACCTCGTACCTATAGGTACTTATGGCATTAAACTGCATTCGATCTACCAAACAGCAGTTTGGATCATAAATTATTAACTTTGACTCATCCTGGAGATTCGGTAATGAGACTAAGAATCTAGTTGGGAACGACGATTTTTTGTTAAATCAATGATTACCAATTAGAAATTTTATATTGATATCCTATCAAAAAACTTATTCCTATAAAGTTTTTTGATTAGCTAATTGTAATTACTACTGCAATTGAAATTATACAAATATTTCACTATTTATTCTCTAAAAGTCTACATGTGTTCTATATCTTCTCTTCATGCTAATCTCGAGGACGAAGCAGAAGTATAATTAATGATTAAACGAACTTGCCTGTACGTGAAGTTCTATCATAATTATACGAAGGCTTCGTCCGAGGAGATTAGCATCCCTCCCTCCCGTGACTTGCGTTAACCCTAGTAAGTTGTGAAATATTGGTGTATGGAACTCTCTAAACTAAACGAATCTCTCTTGACAGGTTGAGTGTGACCAAATATAAAAAAAAGTCTCAAATAAAGTGCAAAGTCGTACACTAGTACACGTACTACATGTGTTCTATATCTTCTCTTCATGCTAATCATCTAGGACGAAGCCTTCGTATAATTATGATAGAACTTCACGTACAGGCAAGTTCGTTTAATCATTAATTATAGTCTGTCCAACCATTTATTTAACTTTTGACAGTTCGGTTTTTAATCAATTTGGACTGTACTAATGCGTTACCGATTCAATTTCTTGTAACAGTCGATTTAATTTATGAAGAAGTTTTGATCGATTAAACACATTGAAATTTTATTTTTGCTCAACATTTTGTATTGTTTTATAAACATGCTTAAGCGTTTAAATGTGTATATTTTCTGTTCATAACTTTATTTTGTAGGTATATATTCTATATCCAATATAACTTTTGTCAATATTTAACTAAAATTATTTATTTTGTTGGTTATCATATATTGGGTATGATAAAATACAAAGTAATTTTTTTTCTTTTTAGAGCATTTAAATATAAGTTTGTCTCCAAAGATTTAATTTACTTTTTTTAATTGTCAATTCGGTTAAAAATAAAACACACGTGATAGAATTTGCATTTATTTGTTCACTTGTTCACAAACATTGAATGGAGTAATATTCAAAACTTTACTGTAGACTAAATAAATTTATCACAAAGAAGAGTGTAGTTGCCGCTCATTAGATCAATAGTTTGTATAACCTTTTCCGTGTTGATTTTTGTGTCAATGTTTTTTCTAAGTAGAGCTAAATATTTTTTACCATGCCTTCGTACGTGCAGCATAATATAATTGTCGTTTATCACTTGAAACAAAAGGATTTGCGTGGTATATTTCCCTGGAGCACCACATATACAATCTTCTTCTTTTATTGTTTCTCCAACCTCGTCGTTACCGCTGATCGATATAGGAATTAATTTTGCAGTGTAATTTCCTTCGGATTGGTGGCCGAGAAGCATTGGAACGTCTCTGTCTTTACAGTGACATACAGTGTCAGATTTCTCAGTGAAGATTTCATAGCAGTTGGGGTAGCCGCGCATCTCCACGTTTGAAGCGACGACGACCATCTTTCCAAGAATTTGGTCAATTTCGCTCGCGCTCGAAGCCGTGGCGAGCGTTAATAAAATTATAAACTTAAACATAGCACACACGATAGTTTTGCACGAGGAATGGAGACTGAGTGCTTGTAATATTTTGAGATGGGTTTTGACTTAAATAGCCTTTGACATGCGATAATATTTAGAAGTGATTAGATATACAGTTCTCTCGGTTATAATAACGTCGGGCAAGCGTCAACGGAATCGCGCGTGGAGCAAGGAGTTTTCCGTAGATACAGTCAAAAGTTTACACGAGTGGTTGGTGGTGAATTAACACCAATCACCAATAACACAAATGTATGTAAGGTATTAACACATATACATACATACATATACACTCACGCCTGTTATCCCCTAAGGGATAGGCAGAGGCGCAACTATTGCACCCACTTTTCGCCGTCATAGAACTTATAGAAAAAATACGACACGAGAGTCTGTGTCGTTTCATTATGATTGGTCGAGAGACAAACATCTGACTCATGCATTAGTCTCTCAACCAATCACAATTAAATGACATAAACTTTCATAGTGATTGACCGTATTCCAAAGTGTTAGACTTTGACAGAACAAGGTATTATCTGCCTCTGTACTTTCTTCATCCTGAGACATTGATATTAATTTTATAACATTTTGTAATGACATACTGATTATTTAAGAATAATCAGAAATCAAATGTATATATATGTCGGAGCGTCGGGTAATTTTGAAAAAGTAGTCTTGCAACACAGGTCTCGATGTTAAAGTATTAGTGGGGTGACAGTTGTGAGTATAAATAAAGCGCTCGCCAGTTGAGGAGCACAGTATTAGTTAGGTCGTCGTTCAGTGTTCAACTAATTGTCAATAGTCGCTATGGTAACTTAGTGGTTATTATGCTGGTCCTGACAAAGTGATGAGTGATAAACGAGTCATGAGTTGAAGAAATAAAAGTCAATTATGACCATTGCAAAGTGTGCGCTACGTTTTATTGGCTCCTGTGAAATCCTCGTCGACATATAAATCAATTGCTGTTCGTTAGTCTCGCTAAAACTCGAGAACGCTGGACTGATTTGACTAATTTTGGTTTTTAATTGTTTGTGGAAATCCAGCGAGGGTTTAAAAGATGAGTATATATGAAAAAAATCTTGGAATATAATAAAAACAACAATTTCGTTTTCCCTTAGAAACTATTCCTACCTATCAAACATTATAGTCTAAGATCCCAGAGTCTCCCAGGAACCATGATGGTTTTGAAAAACCATCTAATAGCATTCGTGATAGTACATCCCCAATTGATTAGAAACCGAACTGTTAAAAGTGAAATAACCAACCATTTATTTATATTTTACGGAGTTATAGCATTCGACGCATGCGCAATGGTTTTAAAGCATCGTACAGCTGGCAATCACGGTCTTCGTCTGACTAGTGATGTTACGCGCTAACTCTCTTTCACTCTACCTTAAATATTTTCCATCTTTATCAGCCAGCAACCCTTATTTGCGGCCAGATTTAATTAAGCAACCGTATATCACGAGGGTATAAATGTATCAAAATTATAACTGTTTACACCTGGCTGCGAAGAGGCCAAGTGCACAATGGCACCCGTGATTTTTCAGCGTCTTTATATATAGTGCCGTGAGGTGGACTATATTTTATTTAAAAATATCGTATTTGGTTCGTCGCAAATACTCGATAGGTGTAGTGATTCTGCAGTGGGATCTCGTACTATTAGATTTTTTTTATTTCTTCCATATGGAATAGGCTACGGTCAAAGACCGTGCTGCCAAGTCATAAATAAAATTTGCTGTTGAAATCATAATATACAAATTGTGCGTTACCAACTATGTAAACCTTACTTTATATTTTTAAGTTTATACTGTGCTTACTCGTTGCTTAGTGTGTACCCACAGTGTGTACCTATGGTAACACGTCTATAAAATTGTATAAAATTATCTTTGTCAATCTGCTGTGTAACGTTCATATTATATTATTATTTATAGTGTGATCAATGCAAGTGAATTAAACGCAACATTAATCAAAATCTCGTTTAATTACAACATTTGCTTCATTGCAAGTTTACATCCAAATAATGTCTTCAGTACTATCCAACATTTGATGTTCGTCTCGTCGTTCAAAAATCAATTTAATTTGAAAGTCGTTCAGAAATCGAATTAAATTTAAAAATGCTTTAATTTTTTTTTTGTTTTTTTAATATCATGCGTTTGTTTTCTTTATAGGGAAGGCAAAGGGTTCAAGCCCATACAGCCTCGTCTTAAGTGATATTTTTGAGCATTTGAGCCTTTTAATAGAACTAAATGGATAATATACCACCATAATTATGTAATATAACCATTGATGTATTAAAAACCCTAGATGCACAGTTCCTTGCGAATAAGACATCAATAAGTGTCGTCGATAAATCAAACTCAAAAAAGGAACAAATAATTACCATTTTTGATTGAATCGTATTTGTGTTTAACAAATTCAATCTTACGCCTACCACATAAAGTAGATTTTTAAACACAAGTAACGCACGTTTTGTCATTTCACGTAACTACTACACAATATGAAGTGGAACACACATTATACTATACCATAAATGGTTAAAATACCTTTTTTAAGTTCATTATTTTGTCTCTCGCTTTGTTATGGAGGGAAGTGGAAAATATATTTCTAACTCCTCCCTATTCTTCTGTTTGATAAACTTCGTTGCGGGTTAAGACTAATTAGTGCTCCCTGAGACTCGCCGAGCTTCACCGCTCGGTATCATAAAATACGTGCCACTGTCGATCCTGGCTTACAGGAGTTGCAGTCGTGGGTGCGAGGCCGGGATAGTCTCGTCATACCATTTAATACATTTAATGCCATTGCGTTATAAACGCACATATAAATAAATCTTAAACACTTGTCTGTTTCGCATCATGAGCATTTGTTTTGGTAGAAAGAATGATCATACAAGCCTTGCTGCTCCGAGAAAATTATTATCTCTGGAAGTTGCCAGTATTATAAATAATAATTATATATCTATATTGATGATCAAATATCATTAGATTAAATATAAAAACATCGTTACTATGTCGTTAATATAATATAACACAATATGTATAATATCATACAAAGAAGTTCATACAACATAGTCCTTTTATCTAAGTACTTAATACATTAATATTAGTGGCGGACACAAAAAAAAAAAAACAAATACGAATTTCGAAATTTTGAAATAATCATTGAATATCGACGATGTACCTACCCTTATGCCTATGTTAAACTTTTGACAAGAATTTCTGTGTCAACAACAGTATTTAGTGCGGGTTGGCAAACTTCACATACCTTCGTAATTATTATGGAAAACTTCCCAGGTATACAGGTTTCCTCATGATGTTTTTTTTCCATTAAAGCAAATCTTCTATTAAGCGAAAACATAATCAAGTGAGTTACGCCTACCTCCTGTGCTATCTGAAATGAGCGGGTAAAGACACTGTAGCCAGCGAAATTACTGGATATTATGGGACTTAACATCTGATGTCTCAGGGCGATGAGTGCAACGGAGTACCACGGAGTACTTAGCAATTTAAAGTGCTGTATGGTGTAAGATGTTGCTACTGTTTATGGGTGGTAGTATCACCTACCATCAGGCGATTAAAATAAAACAACTTTTATCCAAATTGAAATTTATCGCAAGATCATGATTTTGGTATAGACACTATTTATGTTCTTAATAAAAATAATACTTAAATGGACCCATAAATTACGAAGTAAGTGGTGTACAAAAAGAAAATGAAATGATAAGCTCTTCCTTATGTGAGTTGTTTAAAATCAATTCATAACTATAAATAATAGAAAAAAAAAAAAGCAATGAGTTTAGCAACTTATGAATTAAAAAAATAAACAATTTCAAAAAAAATTCTACTCCATTAAAAATGGAACAGGGTCAACTGTATTATTAGACTAAAATAAAATTTGGTTGTAATGCATTGTTCTTATTATGAAAATCGACTACTAAATTTTGCCGTATATAATGAGGAGGAGGTTCTCAATTCGACGGTATGTTTTTTTTGTGTATGTTACCCGATTACTCCGATTTTCAAAATTCTTTTTTGTTCGAAAGGAGATACTTCTGAAGTGGTCCCATAGTCACCAACTCAAGATCTGATGACTAGATCCTGGAGAAATCGAGGGCAACCCTCAAATTTTATGGGCCCACACATCGTTTTTTCGCAAATCTTATAAAGTAATTTATTGTTTAGTATTTTCGCGTATATAACATGACGCCTTTTACGTTTTCAGGGGTAGGCAGAGGGGTAACACGCCAGCGCGATAGTCGTACCACGTGCGCAATACAACTGCACCATCGAGGCGTTATATTTCTTACTAACACAAATAAGCAACAATCTAGTCTCAATCAAATCTTCTAGCCATTTTCTTAACTTAATTTTAAAATATTTAAATGGAAGTTCATTTAGATTTTTAGGCAATTTGTTAAAAACTGATATGCACGTAGAATAAACATTATTTTTCTTTAAGGCTGTTCTACAGAATGGAATCACTATTTTAGTAGGATCTCTAGGTTTGTAGTTAGTTATATGTTCCCCCTTGAATATGAAAAAATCTTTATATTTCCTTACAAATATTGATATTTCAAGAACATACATGCAGGTCAATGTAAGTAATTTGAGTTTTTTAAATATCGGTTTACAAGGGTCAAGTAGACTTACTGCACAAACAGCTCTTAAACACTTCTTTTGTGCGATGAATGCTTGACCCGCATCAGTCCAGTTCCCCCATATTATTAACCCATATCTAAGGATTGACTCAACATAGCCTTTATATGCTACACATGCAGTCATATACAAATCTGCTTAGTTTGAGGCCAACGTCATTTATATGTTATTTCCAGTTACATAATCAATCCAGGGCTATACCTAAGAATTTTATACTGTTAGCTTCTTCTATACTGTCATTTTCTATCTTTATGCTAATGTCATTACCAGAATCTTTACTTTTATTCGCACCAAATTTTATGAATTTTGTTTTCGACAGATTTACTTTTAATTTGTTTCCTTTTAACCATGTTAATACCGATTGTACCTCTGTACTTATTTTCATTTCATGAGATGTATCTTTATCTTCATATGGCACTATTATGCATATGTCATCTGCGAATAGAACACTTTGGCAGTTTATGAAACCTGGTAAGTCATTACTGTACAATAAGAATAATATGGGGCCTAAAACACTCCCTTCTGGAACGCCACATTTATTGAAGACGGTTCAATTTTTTTTAAAAAAGATTTTTATGATTATCTATAATTTACAATGCCAAGAAGTGGACCTGACTAAGGTCGTCGAAGTCAATCAAATGAGCAAAGAGATACCTCACGTGCTAACCACACTGATGACCAGCGAGAAACAAATAATGAATACAGTCGTATTTGTGTGTAAGAATTGCGTTCTAGGGTGGGTGATAGGCTTAGAAAGCAACGAGTTTGTGCACATCAGACAAAAGAACACCGAGCACGACACATATATATTGAGCGATTCCGAAGACGCAGTGCTCCTGTAGTCCTGGAACGAGCAGCATTCCACTATGATCCCGGAATAGATTATGGTGCCAACAAATCAGTAACAATTGGGGAAATGACAATCATTTGCAAATTTGTAAGACGTTAAAATACAGAGGTGAATCTACTGGATTATGTTGTGTGGATGGAAAAGTGAAATTGCCACAAATAATCCCACCACCAGATCCATTACGGTCAATAGTTTCTGGGATGTGAAGTGATTCTAAACACTTCTTGACCAACATTCAAACATATCGAGCACTTTTTATTGAGAATTCTTTTTGTTCCGGTTTTTTTATATAAAAATTCTTTTTGTTGACCACTTTTTTTACTAAAGTTGAAACATTATGCAATTATCATTCGGCTTTTTTATTTATTGATTCTGAAGCAGTACGAAGTTTGCCGGGTCAACGATTTATATAATACTTTAGAAATTAGTCGGCGACCTTTAAAACTAATATTAATAATGTAAAAAGAGTTGATAGTCATAATTTATTTACTAGCACATCACTCCAATATCGCCGAAAAGAAAGGTAGATGGTCCATCCCATGATGTTATAGCGGGCGAGCCTATCGCCGTGTCGGACAAAAATTCACGACTCCTGGTTGATACGGTGCAGAAAAGCCTATTACAGTGAAGCTCCCTACCAACCAAAACCCGCGGTGGCCTTCTTCAGCGCATTCGGGTCGGCCCCGGGGTATCTTGTTGACAGCGAAGCGTCCTAACTTTTCTCGGATTTCGATGGTTTTTGACTTTCTCGTTATATAAAATTATGAAATATATTTAGCGCAGGAACCGCTACCACGTGGATCAACGTATAAAAAAAGTCTAATTTTTTTGTTATTTTTGATGAAATGCATTTATTAATAATATTTTTAGGCATAAAAAAGGTGGTAAAGTTAAATCGGAACTCAAAATACCGGCAACCAAACGACAAATAAAAAAAAATGTATAATTGTAAAAAATAGGTAGATACTACAGGCACTTTGACTTTTCGGATTATCAACATCTAAGTCCGCCCCGTCACCCTCAAGCTACCCTCAATGCTGCAATGTATTCAAAACATCTGGAGAAAATTAAAGTAAAAAAAAAATATTAACATCAAACAAAAAACCCGACTGCGTCAATATCTGCCATCTTTATTAAATTCATTGAAGAACTGAAAAGATAGAAACAAGATTTTAACTTGAATATATTATTTTGGTTTTGAATAATCTTAGTTGACAGTGTTCACAAACGCTGTTCTGTTGTCAACTGTTGAGCGAGCATTGAATCTCTGTCCGTTTATTACTGCAAAGTTATAATTACAATCAATAATAATAGTGATCAACAATTATAATTAAATTGTTAATAACTTGTTGATTAAAACTGAAATTGATATTTTTTTATTATTTTTGGAGTTCTACTTCTAATAATACATACCCTCGAAAAACATGACCCTCCTTCTTTCGCAGTCGGGTTAAAACCGCCATATAATCCGAACTACTTTTATTTCAATTGTCAATTCAGTTAAAAATAAATAATGTATAAAAAAATAAAAACAAAAATTAGCTCTTATTTAAATGTTCTTAAAAAAACCTACAAGCTTGGCGCGAAATTTACTTTTATCAAGTTCAAGTCACATAGTTATTGCATTATCTACACAAGTAACTCTCGCGACAAGCTTTTATCTCTACATAGTATTAAACAAAGTTTGATGAAATTTAAAGTTAGCTTTTTTCTTTTTAAAGCATTTAAATATAAGCTTGCCTTCAAAGATTTTTTTAATTTTTTTATTGTCAATTCGGTTAAAAATACAACACCCGTGATAGAATTTGCATTTATTTGTCCATTTTTTCACAAAAAAATAATGTATTGATATTCAAAGCTATACTGTAGACTAAATAAATTTATCACAAAGAAGAGTGAAGTTGCTGCTCAATGGATCAATAGTTTGTATAACCTTTTCCGTGTTGATTTTTGTGTCAATGTTTTTTCTAGCAAGAATTAAATATTTTTTACCATCCTTTCGTACTTGCTCCATAAAGTAGTTGTCGTCTATCACTTTAAAAAACCAGATCATCCCGAAATGTTTCCCTGGAGCACCGCATACACAATCTTCTTTTTTAATTCCTTCTGCAACCTCGTCACCACCGCTGATCGATATAGGAATTATTTTTGCAGTGTAATTTCCTCCGATCTCGTGAAAGAGGAGCATTGGGATGTCTCTGTCTTTGCAGTGACATACGGTGTCAGATTTCTCAGTGAGGAATTCAAAGCAGTTGGGGACTTCAGTAGTCTTGTCGTTTGTAGCGACGAAGACCACCTTTCCAAGAACTTGGTCGATTTCACTCGCGCACGAAGCCGTGGCGAGCGTTAATAAAATTATAAACTTAAAACATAGCATACACGATAGATTTGCACGAAGAATGGATAACAAGTGTTTGTAATATTTAGAGTTGGTGTTTGATGTAATAGCCTTTGACATACGATAACATTTAGAAGTGATTGGATACACAGTTCTTGCGGTTATCATAATATAAAGCTGGGCGAGAGTGAATGGAATCGCGCGTGGAGTGTTACGTATCGTCAGAAATTTGCACGAGTGGCTGATGGTGAATTAGCGCCAACCACCAATGATATAAATGTATTTTATGTATGAATTGTAAAAAGGATTTGGTTCACAAATAGACGGAGACGGTTTACCATACTGCGACTTTGCTTCACGAAAAGGGATCTTAATATCTTTTATCCTAAGAAGAATTTCATAAAGCCACGAGTAAACTTAGTAGATTTTTCAACCGACGAAGAAAAAAACGGAGGAAGATTCTCAATTCAACTTGTATATATTTTTTTATGTACGACCACGCATAACCTTTTTACAGTGTAGCCCGATTTTAATAATTCCTTTTTTTAACCGACTTCAAAAAAGGAGGAGATTCTCAATTCGACGGTATGTTTTTTTTGTGTGTATGTTACGCGATTACTCCGCCAAATGTGGGCCGATTTTCAAAATTCTTTATTTGTTCGAAAGGAGATACTTCTGAAATGGTCCCATAGTCACTCAAGTCAGGATTTGATGATTGGATTCTGGATAAATCGAGAGCAACCCTCAAATTTTATGGGCCCACACGTTGTTTTTTTTTTCGCAAATCTTATGAAGTAATTTATTATTTAGTGTTTTCGCCTTTTACATCACGCCTTTTACGTTTCAGGGGTAGGCAGAGGCATTACACACCAGCGCGATAGTCGTACCGTGTGCGCAATACAACTACGGCACCGAGGCGATATATTTCTTACTTATACAAAAAAAACATTATAAATAAAAACCTTTTTAACAGAAAATTAAACCGCCTTCAAAAACGACTAAGTACAAAAAACTAAAAACCAAAAAATAATTTAATAGTGAATAAATATACGATAGCATTACTTATATACTGGTAAGTAATTTTGGAGTCGGAGCTTAATTAAAATTACTAGCTAAGCTAGATAGATACATTGATATATATGCGAAAACAATGTTTAATTTTAAATAGGCACTGACTCCAAAATTGGTTACCAGTATATAAGTAATGCAATCGTATATTTATTTACTATTAAATTATTTTTTGGTTTTTAGTTTTTTGTAGTCGTTTTTAATGTGGTTTAATTTTTTGTTAAAAAGATTTTTTATTGGATAGGGTTATACTTTGAAGTTCGTACCATGAAAATTTGAAAAAATTATGTTTTTTGTATGGCATTGAAAGACGAGACGAGCATGCCGTTCGCCTGATGGTGAACGATACGACTACCCATAAACAGTAGTAACACCATACAGCATTTTGAGTGACAAAGTACTGTGTGGTATTCCACTGCGCTCGTCATCCTGAGACATAAAATGTTGTCTCATTATGTCCAGTAGTTACACTGGCTACAATGTCCTTCAAACCGAAACAACAGTGCATACACACTGCTGCTTGGCGGTAGAAATAGACATTGCGGTGATACCCACCCAGATGGACTCTTACATATGAGATGCCTAACACCAGTAAATCTATCCTAAGGGTGGGAAAAAATGGTGATTTATTGTTTACCCACAGATTTTAATGCTGAGTTGTATATAAATAGGCATGTAGTTTATATACACATACACACACGCCATTTATCCCCGAAAGGGTAGGCAGAGGCGCACTTAATGCACCCACTTTAGGCTGTGCGTATTCCGTCCCATGATGTGATAGGGGGCGAGCCTATCGCCATATTGGGCACAAATTCCAGACTCCGGGCAGTCACTGAGTAGAAAAATCGAATATCACTTTGCCCGACCCGGGAATTGAACCCGAAACCTCAGCTTTGCCATCGTACCGTAATACAACTACGCTACCGAGGCAGTCATGTATTTCATGTAGTTTATAGCCACAAAATACTATAAAATAAAAACCTAAAAAAAAATTTAACCGCCGAAAACACTGAAAAGCAAAAAATAGAAAATGTTTATTATTTTTTGCTTTTCAGTGTTTTCGCCAGTAATTTTTTTTTATATCTACATTTGTTTTAGTGTACATTACAAAGTGGCAAATTAGATTCCTGAATACATTGATATAGGGAACGTGCACGAACTATAGAGGGCAGCACAAAATCGACACAAGAGCTACAGGTGGGTAAAAAAAGAAACGATTACTAGTATAATAATTTGTTTATATATACTTTTAATATGACAAAAATGATAAAATTGAGTTCCCGCCGAATGTTATTGATACCCAACGTGTTCAGAATATGCTTTTTTTAGATGGGAGCTAGTTATTTAAGCTGAATTAGGAGGTTATGTTCCCGTAATTACAGATTTTTTTGTACATACATTACATATACATATACACTCACGCCTGTTATCCCCGAAGGGGTAGGCAGAGGCGCAACTAGTGCACCCACTTTTCGCCGACATTCCGTCCCATGATGTGATAGGGGGCGAGCCTATCGCCATATCGGGCACAAATTCCAGACTCCGTACTGATACTGAATAGAAAAACTCAATATCACTTTGCCCGACCCGGGGATCGAACCCGAGACCTTAGCACTGCAGTCGTACTGTAATGCAACTACGCCACCGAGGCAATCATAATCTGAACAAAATTAAAATTTTAAATCGTCTAATACGCGTTAAGTTTAAATAAAACATTTTTTTCTTCCTTTGAAGTAAAGCAAATCTCTTTTATTTTATTTTTTTGAAGAGAAAAAAAAGATTAGTATGAACACAAAAGTATGTAGGCAATTTGAAATTTTTAATTTATTCATTTACTTATGCTGCTGACTGTTCATATATTTGGAGTTTGTACCTAATTTATTTGGTTTGTAGTGGTTTTAAGGTCAGTTTATTTTTGGTTAAAAGTTTTTATTTATTGCTTTATTATTAGTTAAGGATGAAATGATGTAAACAATAAATCATACCTATTATGCATACGATTGCAGCATTCTTGGGTCACCTGCTGTTAGTTGTTGAAGTGTTCCGTTGTCTATCTCCGAAGATCTTCATCAGATCCTAATAAATTATGTACTAAAACCTACCTTGGAAAATATACATTTGAATAACAAAAGCCCCATCTAAATCGGATAAGCAGTTTTTGATAAAATCGCGGACATACATACGGATCGAAAGCAGAACCTCCTTATTTTTAAAGTTAAAAGCCACGATATAATCCGAACTAGTCTTATTACAAGCTTTTATTTAACTTGCAATGTATGTTTGGGTGGAATCTTGTAAGACAATTTTGAAGCAGTTACCCTTAACCGATTGTATTGAAATTTTGCATATACGTTTAGTTTGGGTGACAATGCATTGTTAGCTAAGTGACGTCAATGGGTATCTAATGCTGAGAAGAATCCAAAAAAACAAAATTACCTCTCTAAATCCAATATGGCCGACGGCCCAAGATGATGGACTTGTTTTTTTGTGCACGTCCATAATGTGGGTATTCAATGCTGAGAAGAACCCAAAAAATAAAATTACCTCTCTAAATCCAATATGGCGGACGAACCATGATTGCGGATTAGTTATTTTTTTACGCATCCCTAGAATATGGGTATCAAAATATGAAAGGGCTTTCTGAGAATAGCTCGAAAAATAACTAAAAATAAATCAATAATAATAAATTATTTTATTTAAATGCTATAAAAAAAACTTTAAATTTAAGCAAACATTGTTTAATACGATGTAGAGATAAAAGCTTGTTGCGAGACTTATTTTGTCATGATCAAGTTACATAATTATTGTATTATCTACACAAGTAGCTCTCGCGACAAGCTTTTATCTCTACATAGTCGTACTACTATTACAAAGGCGAAAGTTTGTAAGTATGGATGTATGGATATTTGTGACTCTTTCACGCAAAAACTACTGAACGGATTTCGATGAAATTTGGCATATGGATAGAACATGTTCTGAATTAACACATAGGTTACTTTTCATCCCGGGAAAATACACAGCGGAACTTTATCTCAGGAAAACTTATTCAAGCGGGCCGAGCCGCAGACAAATGCTAGTACTAAATAAAGTTTGATTAAATATAAAGACTATTTTTTTATATTATGATTTTTTATACATGTCATGGCCATGTAGTGCCTGGTTAATGATTTTATATTTTTATAGAATCCTGAAAAAGAAACAGTCGAAAGCGGGATTTGAACCCACGACCTCCGGCGTACCGTGCCGGTGCTCTTTCAATTGAGCTATTCCGACCCCGCTGTCGATTGCCAATTTCAGGATCCGTACTTAATTCTCTTAAAAATATAAATATAAAATAAAAATATAAAATCATTAACCAGGCACTACATGGCCATGACATGTATAAAAAATCATAATATAAAATTAGAAAAAAGTTTGAAGACTCGTTTCGGTTACTTACTCCTGTAAAGGGGTAATGCTGAGTTAGTAGTTGTAATAACTGCTAACAGATGTCGGTGGTCATCTCCTTTAAGAGAATTAAGTACGGATCCTGAAATTGGCAATCGACAGCGGGGTCGGAATAGCTCAATTGGAAGAGCACCGGCACGGTACGCCGGAGTTCGTGGGTTCAAATCCCGCTTTCGACTGTTTCTTTTTCAGGATTCTATAAAAATATAAAATCATAAAGACTATTTTTTTTATTTTTAGAACATTTTAATAAAAGCTTTGTCTTTAAAGAGTTTTCACTTTTTTTAATTGTCAATTCTGTTAAAAATACAACACATGTTTTAGAATTTACATTTATTTGTTCACTTTTTCACAAAAATATAATGGATTGATATTCAAACCTTTGCTGTAGACTAAATAAATTTATCACAAAGAAGAGTGTAGTTGCCGCTCAATGGATTAATAGTCTGTATAACCTTTTCCATGTTGATTTTTGTGTCAATGTTTTTTCTAGCTAGATAGAAATATTTTTTACCATTAAGTCGTACTTGCTGCATAAAGTAATTGTCGTCTATCACTTTAAGGAAAAGGATTTGTGCGAAATATTTCCTTGGAGCACCACATACACAATCTTCTCGTTTAATTGTTTCTGCAACCTCGTCACCACCGCTGATCCATATAGGAATTATTTTTGTAGTGTGATTTTGTCCGATCTCGTGGAAGAGAAGCATTGGGACGTCTCTGTCTTTGCAGTGACATACGGTGTCAGATTTCTCAGTGAAGAATTCAAAGCAGTTGGGGACTTCAGCAGTCTCGTCGTTTGTAGCGACGAAGACCACCTTTCCAAGAACTTGGTCGAATTCACTCGCGCACGAAGCAGTGGCGAGCGTTAATAAAATGGCGAACTTAAACATGGCACACACGATAGATTTGCACGAGGAATGGAGAGTAAGTGTTTGTAATATTTAGACGTAAATATGCTTTGACATGCGATAACATTTAGAAGTGATTAGATACACAGTTCTTGCGGTTATCGTAACGCTGGACGAGTATGTATTAATCGCGCGCAGAGTGTTCCGTATCGTCAGTAGTTTGCACGAGTGGCTGATGGTGAATTAGCAACAACCACCAATGATATAAATGTGCGTAATGTGTTAACATATCACACGTTCATTTCAGAACGGATTTGGTTCACAAATATATACACACGGTTTATCATACTTTGACTTTGCTTTCACGAAAAGGGATCATGATCTCTTTTATTCTAGAAAGGATTTCACTGGTGGTAGGTCTCTCATATGTAAGAGTCCGTCGGGGTGGGTACCACCACAACGCCTATTTCGAATGCCAAGCAGCAGTGTGCATGCACTGTTGTTTCGGTTTGAAGGGCATTATAGCCGTGTAACTACTGTCCATAATGAGACTTAACATCTTATGTCTCAGGATGACGAGCGCAGTGGAATGCCACACAGAACTTTGTAACTCAAGGTGCTGGATGGTGTTGCTACTGTATATGGGTGGTCGTATCGCTTACCATCAGGCGAACGGCATGCTCGTCTCGTGATTCAATTCAATAAAAAAAGCCATGTGTAAATTCATCTTTTTTTATGGCATATAATTAAATTTATTACCCTCTATGTCTAGGTCACTGTGATGAGTAAAAACATCAAACTAATTTACTCCAGCTTCAAAGGTTTCAAGTAAAATTTATTTTACAGTTATGGTATTCTCTCAGTAGTTTTCATCCAAAATCGATATTTTGGATGAAAACTACTGAGAGAATACCATAACTGTAAAATAAATTTTACTTGAAACCTACAGACAGAACTAGGCAGTATCTGCATCTGTACGTACTTGATACAGACATTGATATTCACATTATAATGTTTTGTAATGACACTGACTTTAATATCCTCTAGTCACTGTGATGAGTATAAACATCAAACAAATTCACTCCAGAGGTTTCAAGTAAATTTTATTTGACAGTTTCAGTATTACACGGGTTATATAGATAGTACTTATTTTATTATCATTATTTGTGAGCATACATTAGTGTAACTTTTGTATTTCATTACCTTATAAATACATACCTATATGTGACTGGTGGCATTTTCTTAGAAGTTGTAAAACAGGATCTTATACTTTCAAACTCATCAACAGCTGTTACTTGCCTTTACGGATAATCAGGAATGTAATCCAGAATTCAACTTAAATAATATATTAGAAATTATTCGGCAGCCTTTGAAACTAATATAAATTATGTAGGTAATAAAGGTTTGATGGTCATAATTTATTTACTAGTACGCTTTAATGGAATATTGAGCGAATACGTTATTTAACTACTGAAGCCGTTTATCTCAGCTAATATTTGTTTAAATAAGACGGTGTTTGATAAGGTTCATTTAAGTTTTATTTCCAAGAAATTACATAATTTTAAATTAGTTATGAATGGTTTTCTAGGTAGTAGATTTTTCGTCCGATGCCATTGTTTTAATTTGTCGCTTAGCAGCTATGTACGCAGTTTTTTTTGTAGTGGCAAGGGGTTCATAATATAACAGTTTCTTACCTGTTTGTACAAAATTGTCAACCAGGAATATTACATTAAGTGTCGGCTTCCCTTTTGAAAATATTTACCTCCTAAGTGTCGCGTTATTCTGAAAATATTAATATCCAGCGTTGCAGGGTATTATGTGACTTAATACCTAATGTTGACGATAATAGAATTAAATTGCTTATATGATATTGATTGCATGACATAAAGATGAATTTATATTTTCATTCATAATATTAATTGAGATACCTCAGCACGCAAGCTAGCAATACTGAGGGTCGCTCGTTCTACATTCAAAACGTACTTGATGTCATCGTACAAACTTCCTGTTCAAAACAATCCAAAAGTCAACCAAGAAAGGTGTTAAATAAGTAATAGTTTGAAACTTGCTCTAGCTACCGGTATATAATTAAACTATAGAGTCGAGCGTGCTCCTAAATAGCTTATGAAAATTTTGAAGTTTGCCCTCCGTTCCGGTACGAGCTAAAGAAATTTGAACACGATTTATAAACAAGAATCATTTTTGAAAACTACGTAATCCTCCTAGCCAGTTTTCTACTCATATTATCTATCAATAAAATATTTATAAATATGACACTATGCACCCCACGCTTTTATTTACCACAAAATATTTTTTTTCTTACTTACACTACTCTTAATTGAAATTTGTTAAAATTTATTTTCTATTTTTTAGTTGGATTTTCTATAAAGCGTGCTTTGTAGTTTTTTAAACTATTATTATTTTTTAATTTTTTAGTTCTGCTCTACTATTGTCTAACAGATGTCACTAAAAAATAAACGAAAGCGCCAACTTGTGAAAAGTAGCATTTTTTTTTCACATAAGAGTAGACAGTTTAGTTATAATTCTACTATGGTCTAACAGATGTCACTAAACAAAAATAAATAAAGTAAATATCATCTTTTAATTTTTTCCTTGGATTTTCTATAAAAACGTGTTTTAGTTTAAAATGTTGAATTGTCATCGGTCCTGGATAAGTATGCCAAATTTCGATTAAATCCGACGTTTTAAAGGGGGTCAAAATCATGTTCAAAGTTTCCGTTACAAAGATACATACATACGTCTGAAGCTAACATGTAAAAGTGTGTTACAAACTAAGTATGTGTCATCATAAGTGTCAGCTGTCCACTGATAAACATGGGCCTCCCCACAGTTAACCAAATGGAACGGCTATACGTATGTAATCGAAACATGTACAGCAATTTTTCCGTTTCCTAACAAACATTCAAATATCAGTATCGTGTTTTGCTTCTTAATATCTTATTTTACTAATATTATAAATTAATGCGAACGTTTGCGAAATGTTTGGATGTTTATTAGAATTTAGAAGTAAACGCAGAAACAGCTAAACGGATTTGGGTATTATATATTAACATATATGCTACTTTTTAACTCGGCAATTGACTGCCGTGGGAAATTGAAAAAAAAGTGTTTGAATTGATTAATCTGGTTTTGGAATAGATGGTGCTATGGCAGGAAAGGCAATCCACGCAAAAAAAATGTTCTTTTCTTCCGTGTTTTCCACTCGGACACCTTCGCTTATGCCTTATACCACAATTGAGTCCGACCGTTCTAAGCCCCAGTGTAAGCATAATTTCATTACATTCCAGACTCACGGCTACTACATTACCATATTAAAATATACTGCAACTAGCTTTTGCCCGCGGCTCCGCCCGCTTTAAAAAGTTTTTCGGGGATAAAAGTCCCGCTTTATATTTTCCCGGGATAAAAAGTAGCCTATGTGTTAATCCAGGACATGATCTACCCGTGTGCCAAATTTCATCGAAATCCGTTCAGTAGTTTTTGCGTGAAAGCGGAACAAACATCCATACATCCAATCATCCAAACATCCAAACATCCATACATTCTTACAAACTTTCGCCTTTATAATATTAGTAGGATTCAATGCCAACGGTTTGCTACTGAGTATTCGGAATTCAAATTATTGTAAGTCACATTTTTATTGAGTAAAACATCCGGTCAAGTTCACAGTTACTTTAATACTGATAGACGATCGGGTTGCAATATCCGAGGCGCAGCTCGACGGTAGATATAAATATTTTTATAATTGTTGCGTACACATCAGTAACAAACATCCATACTTACAAACTTTCGCGTTTATAATACTAGTAGGATAAGTGGTGAGCCCATCATTATAAATACTTCCATTGCCCGACGATTTGCGTATGTTTTTCAACCGTAAAAGTTTTAGTACAATTAATCATTAAACTACGTGAGAATCAAACTCAAGATCTTATCCGTTTCATAGTCAATTTGATGTCACTAAAACTCAGAGAAAAAAGCGACGATAGCCTAGTTGGGAGTGGAACGGACTGCCAAGACAAATGTCCGCAGGTTCCAAACCCAAGGGCACACACCTCGGACTTTTCTAAAAATGTATGTGTGTTCCATGTCAATTATACTTCTGCTTCGTCCTCGAGATTAGCATGCAGAGTAAATATAGAACACATGTAGTACGTGTCCTAGTGTACGCCTTTGCACTTTATTTGAGACTTCTTTTTTTTTTTATCTTTGGTCACACTCAACCTGTCAAGGGAGATTCATTCGCATTTTAGTGCGGCGCCGTATTGCACGTTAAGTTATAGTTATTCTTAACGCTTCAGGCCCGGTCGGTCACATTGGCCCGGTACGTGTGATCTGTCAACAAGCGAAAATCGACCTACACGCACACACATAAGGCGCGTCATCACACGACCTTAGAGAGTGAAAAATACCCTCCTTCGGCAATCGGGGAAAAAGGCCTCGCTGACATCTGCTGGCCAGAGCCTTAAAATATTTATGGCCGCTATTATCTACCAGTAGATAACGAGCACTGCTTGAAAAATATCCGCGCAAGCGGCGCAGTGGATTGACGACTCCGGACAACGTGGCATGATGCACCACTGCACCACGCCGCCATGTGCTGGATATTACGAAATATCAATTTAATAGCATAAAAGAGACAATTATGTCTGGTCATGATTTAGCAACGTCTTGAATGCCTAATGACATACAACAGCACAGTATATGTTAAATAGTAAGGAGTCGATCTAAGAACAAAACATCCTGCAGCAACGAGGTGATGCCATTTGAATTCACCGCGAACGGCGCAGCATAGTCTACATCGCAACGCCGGGCAGGATAAGATGCAGGTTGGTGGCCTGAGTAAAAAAATCGTAGTCGCTCGCAATCATAAATGATCACAGAATTATATACTAAGGTTTTTTGGCCTTATGTCTTGTGCCGTGGGTATGACCGAATAGGTCACTATTTTGATGGTATAAAATCACAGGTTCAAAATGCAAAAATTAAATAGTAACCGTCGCGGCGCGTTGCGGGAGTGAGGTAGCTGAAAAATACGCTGTACTTATTATAAAGTTAAGCCTCTATAAAGTAACCTGCCTAAACCAATATGGTTAAATAAGGCGAATAGATTCTTAAATATTTTTAAATAAAATGACACAGATCCCAGAAACGTGACTAAATTTTAGTCCAACCGTAACTTAGGCGTTCCGCATTTTATTATTTGTATTTAATTGTTTCATTGTATACTTACTTTGATCTGTGGGTTGCCGATAAACAGCATAGACGAATTTTATTATAATTTAAATCAAATGAAAGAGGCTTTCATTAAAATTAACTCAAAATGATCATGTAAATCGTTATTTATCTACCATCATGTTGTCTCAGAAGCGGAAAAAGAGATTCCCTCAGAAATATTATGATCTGTCTATATTGTTTGATTGCCTTAACTCGTTACAATTTTTTAAACTCAGAATATTTATTAAGTCTTTCACAAGCACAGTTACCGAAATAAAACACCTTTTAATATGTGAAAACATTGGTATTTTACATTAAAAATAATCGACAATGGTGTTAGCGGTAACGGGCCGGGCGAGTAATTGCGCGCGCATGGCGTCGGCGGAAGTTCCCGCCGCTCCCAACTGGCGAACGCGTGGCGCTGGCGAACTCGGGGCTCGCCACAACGGCGTGTGATTGGTTGGTTTGGAAACTGTTTTTTGACCGGATGTTATACGTCTAAATTAATTTGCCTGCTAAATATCAATACGTTCGCTTACACTGGCTCTAACATAGCGGGCGATTTGTGGTGTAAATATATTAACACTTGTGCCTACACCTTAAATAGGATGTTTACATACACAGCATTATTATTGCTAATAGCTTTTGCTCATGATTGCGCCTGCGTTGATATCCCTTCCTGGGATAAAGAACAGCCAGTAGCACTCAGAGATATTTTAACTAGCCATACGTAACTATTGAAATGTTTTTTCCAAAATAGGTTACTTAATTTTTGAGTTTATTTATTACAAACAAATATGAAAAGAACAAATTTTTTTCTCGTTATAAATTTAGTCAAGTATGAGTACTTTGTAATATACAGTGTTGTGATAATTTTCAAATATCATTAATTAGTCGTCAACTCCATATTTATTAATATATACCTATTATTGGTTCTAAGATATAATATAATAATAATATAATAGTACTTACATTTATATTATAGCTTCTCGCTCTCTTTCAAATTTTGCCGTGCCCGACAAGGACATTATGTACCTGACTATATTGTTAAAATGTAACACATTTTGTAAACAATAATTGTGGCAAATAATTGAAAATTGAAATTGAGACGATGCTATCGATCATCGGTAGCGCCTCAAAATTTGTTCAGATGCCTGAACAAGGGGGGGAGGGACATGCAGGAGACTCGCAGCTAGCGGAGAGTAAAAGTATGAAGAAAGCAGCGCATAATATTATTTAAAGTTATTAGCTACCTTTAGGGACGAGTACACTGGTTGCGCCTCTGTTCCCCGTTTAGGGATAAAATCTCTGAGTATGTATGTATTTATTTTACGAATTCTACAAAACCTACTCTATTTATAGGCGTAACTAATGCAGGGTGGACTCTTGCTATGATGATATTTTATAATATCTAACGCTTTAACCATTTTTTATAAAGCGTTATAAAGTACTCCGGTTTTACTCTTGAGATCTAAGCTTCCGTGATGTTTTTCCTTCTTGGAAACGTTCACTAACAGTAAGACTAATTCTGTAATATTCTCGCAGTCGGCAATTGTCAATTTCTTTGTCACGGAAAGAATTTTGTTGGGTCGGTTCATTGATGTATTAGGATTTTTAATACATCAATGGGTCCGTTATGTAAAATGAAACATTACTCCATTTTTTGATCCAACTATTCCAATAAGTAGCATTCGCTACGAGTTCCACACGTGAAATTGTGGTCATTATATAAAATTTACTTAGGAGTTAATCTTCAAATTGGTATATTTGTGGCAGAGTAGGTATCATCTATTCAGATGATACTCCCATACCATTTCAAGTTTTAATATTCTTTAATATAGATAAATAATATAATTTGATGACAGATCTAAGATGTCTGTTTTAAGAAAATATCTTTCTTTTGTCGATTGTAATTATTAATTAATAATTTTACCGTGAAGGAAAACATGGAGAGGAAGCCTACATACATTAGAATTCTCTATAAGGATCTCGCGGGTATGCGGAGTCTGCCAACTCGCAGTAGGCGAGTGTGGTGGACTGGGACCTGAACCCTCTGTTCTAGAAGTGGACCGAGCTCAGCAGTGGGTGATATATAATACAGGGCTGATTGCCTTGCATTGTTACCGTTAATTAAGTTTATTTTTCCAGTTAATATGATTTTTGACACAAATATTACCAAGAAGAAGCGTAAGACTTGGAAATAAGTGTAGATCACCTCCAAGTTAGTTACTGCAATCACATGCTGCCATGCTGGTCAAGACAAACCAATAAAAGGTTTTTTAAGGGAAGTATATTCGATCGATGCTATCGAAATATTATATATCTAGGTGATATTAGATTATACAACAGGGAACATTTCCCTTATTCCAAGGCTATTGTTTAATTATTTTTAAGTGCCTATATTATAGCGACTATAGAAAGCCACACCATCTATAATAACCATTTATTGAAGGAAATCAGAATTCTCTTAGAATCAGGTCTTATTACTGAAGGCCTAATATAATATATTTTATAGTTTACTCGGAATTTGCTCAAATAATCGCTACTACATTATTGATCATATAATATCTTTTATGACAAAATGAATTCATAAAGATTAAGTTTCTTTATTTATCGTTGCCAGAAAGCTCCATATAACGGTATGGTCACATACCATATCTTTTTAGCGAATGTGGAATAGATATAACTGTATTAGATGTCGAGTGCTCACAGCACGAGACACGTTGCCACGGTCTCCACCGCGTACCTATAGGTACTTATGGCATTAACCTGCATTCGATCTACCAAACAGCAGTTTGGATCATAAATTATTAATTTTGACTCATCCTGGAGATTCGGTAATGAGACTTTAAGAATCTAGTTGGGAACGACGATTTTTTTGTTAATTCAATGATTACCAATTAGAAATTTTATATTGATATCCTATCAAAAAACTTATAAACAAGCTTATAAAGTTTTTTGATTAGCTAATTGTAATTACTACTGGAGTTGAAATTATACAAATATTTCACTACTTATTCTCTAAAAGTCTACATGTGTTTTATATTTACTCTGCATGCTAATCTCGAGGACGAAGCAGAAGTATAATTAATGATTAAACGAACTTACCTGTACGTGAAGTTCTATCATAATTATACGAAGGCTTCGTCCGAGGAGATTAGCATCCCTCCCTCCCGTGACTTGCGTTAACCCTAGTAAGTTATGAAATATTGGTATATGGAACTCTCTAAACTAAATGAATCTCTCTTGACAGGTTGAGTGTGACCAAAGATAAAAAAAAAAGAAGTCTCAAATAAAGTGCTAAGGCATACACTAGGACACGTACTACATGTGTTCTATATTTACTCTGCATGCTAATCTCCTCGGACGATGCCTTCGTATAATTATGAAAGAACTTCACGTACAGGTAAGTTCGTTTAATCATTAATTATTGCTCGCTTCAACGGTGAACGAAAACATTGTTAGGAAACCTGCATACCTGAGAAGTTCTACGAATTTCAAAGGTATATGAAGTCGGCCAACCCGCACTAGGCCAGCGTGGTGGACTTAACCCTCTCAGTTGTAGAGGAGGCCCGTACTCAGCAGTGGGCAGTATATAATACAGGGCTAGTATGGTAAAACTCAAACGGAATAATATTAAGTTTAATTAAGTCACATAAGATATTGTTTTAAGTAATTAAAGATGTTTTTTTTACTAATTCTTGGAAACATTTGTGATAAAGAAACGACAATGACATTTAATGTAACGATAGCAAATATGTTATAAGTAAACTTATCAAAGCACTTTGAATGATAAAACCATTAAATGCGACTGTTTGTGAAAAAGTTATGAAATTATGCAGAATAATTAATTACGCAGAAACCAGTGAACTGATAAGGAATCACGCAAACAGAGCGTGTTCTATATATGATAGACTAATTTATCCTGGAAAAGTACAAATTGACTTTTGTACCGCAAAAAACTTCACTCCATTTGTGCTGGGTCTATCATCTATTTCTACCGCCAAGCAGCATTGTGCATGCACTTTTGTGTTTCGGTTTGAAGGACATTGTAACCAGCGTAATTACTGAATATTATGAGACTTAACATCTTATGTCGCAGCGTAACGGGTGCAGTGGAATGCCACGCATTACTTAGTAATTAACAGTGCCGGATTAGCCTATAAGCAAATTAAGCAATTGCTTAGGGCATCACGACTTGGGGGGCACCAGAAACAGCACAAAAAAAATGCTAGCACACAAAAGTAATGCTGTTTGAAAATCCGCGCGATTAAAGACTGATGTTAGTTTACTTATGGTAGGGGGGCCCCACAGGAGTGAATTGCTTAGGGCATCAAGTCTTAATCCGGCACTGGAAATTAAATGTTCTATATGCTGTTGCTGCTGTTTATAGGCTGACGCATCGCTTACTATCAGACGAGCAGCATGCTCGTCTCGTCATTTAACTGCAACACAAAAAATCTAGCGTAGGCGCGAGCAACACGTGGTATTAAACATGAAAATAAAAATTCGTTGCGGATTTTTTCGCGTGCGCCTCAGTGGCGTAGTTGTATTATGGTACGACTGCAACGCTGAGGTCTCGGGTTCGATCCCCGGGCCGGGCAAAGTGATATTGAGTTTTTCTATTCAGTATCAGCTCGGAGTCTGCAATTTGTGCCCGATATGGCGATAGGCTCGCCCCGTCACATCATGGGACGGCATAACGGCGAAAAATGGGTGCACTAGTTGCGCCTCTGCCTACCCCTTCGGGGATAAAAGGCGTGAGTATGTGTGTGGTCCATTAACTTTTCGGACGACCAACAAGTCTCAGTCCACCCTGTGACTATGCAGACTGCAGTCGGAGTAATTTACAATTAATAATAGCGAAAAATCCCTAAAGCAGTTTTATTTTAATGTTAAAAATTCGCATAAACATGATTACATAACGTTAAAATTTATCATAATATTTGTGTTGAATCGATCCCGTGACCTTTAGTTTCAAGGCTCATAATACACAATGCTACCGAGGCTATGTAAACCACCTCAAAGGGAGTTGAATATGCTTGACGCATCCAGAAAGGTGTCTGAAATCGCGATTGATAACATATTATATATTCTAATTTGCTATTTTGCGGAAGATTGCATTCCATGAATTTTACACGAACAGTACTCGACAGTAAGTATTCCTCTTCGTAGTATAGAGTCGGTAGGTCATTATGTTGTATGAAAAAAATATTTCTAACCTTTTGCAGAATACTTTGTGCGAGATGTGAAAGAAAACTTCTATAACTTAACCGGATAGGCCACGTTTCTAGCAGCCAAAAATTTTGCAGTCTGTATTTTTTTGTTTCTAACAACTTTTTGCAAAGAACCATAAGGTTTAGTGTATTCATCATTAGATTTTACTTTCTCTAATAGAAAAGTATTTGTGTGCAATTTCTTAGGAAACGATTCATTATATGCCCATGATTTGATTATTCTATGTAACAAATTTCATGCAAATAGATGCAGTGGATTCTAAGTTTACTTATAGCAAAAATCAAAATATCATCGGATTCTTTCGCATTTCACAATGAATAACATTTAATAAAACAAAAAATATAATTTGTGAAATAAAATTCAATTATTCGACGATAAATACTGGTGGCAAGTCTCTCATATTGTATGAGTCCGTCTGGGTGGGTACCACTTCAGTGTCTATTTCTACCGCCAAGCAGCAGTGTGCATGCACTGTTGTGTTTCAGTTTGAAGGACATTGTGGCCAGTATAACTACTAGACATAATGAGACTTAACATCTTATGTCTCAGGATGATGAGCGCAGAGAAATGCCACACAGTACGTTGTAACCCAAGGCGCTGGATGGTGTTGCTATTGTTTATGGGTGGTCGTATCGTTTACCATCACGCGAACGGCATGCTCGTCCCGTCATTCTATGCAATAAAAAAAATATACACAAACTTCTGTTTCAAAAATGAATTAATTTACTATATATATTCGTACATTATGAAGAAAACTCTTTATTCTTTTGCATAATTTATGTTACAATACATCTCATTAAGTTCGTATTTACTTACGTTACAAAATACCCCATCTGTGGTATTGGGGTAAGCGCACATATTTGCAAACTACAATATGAATTATTCAAAGTCTCCCAGGCTGCCACCTGCATATAAAACTACTATGTCATTAACTTGTGTGTTAAAATAATTATCTGTGTCCTTCAGATCCTACTAATATTTACTATAAAGGCGAAAGTTTGTAAGAATGTATGGATGTTTAGATGTTTGGATGTATGGATGTTTGTTCCTCTTTCACGCAAAAACTACTGAACAGATTTCGATGAAATCTGGCACACGGGTACATCATGTCCTGGATTAACACATAGGCCACTTTTTATCCCGGGAAAACATAAAGCGGGACTTTTATCCCGGAAAAACTTTTTAACGCGGGCGGAGCCGCGGGCAAAAGCTAGTATTTAATATTATTGTATTACTAGGTAATACACACGCATGACGCCTTTAATCCTAAAGTATAGGCTTACGTACAACCAGGTTACAAAGTAATACTTTGAATGTGATTCCAATCACACACGCTTAGTTCTGCATTATGGTGACCGCAGACATATATATGCCATATATATATCGCACCTTTAGAACGAAAACGACACAATTCAAAAAATAGAAATTTGAGTTGTCATTTTTAAATGACTAAAAACTAGTCCCTTATTTATAAAAATATAATAAAAAAGGGACTTATATAACAGTTTTGTCCTTTTCCTGATTAAAAATAGCTGTGTTTGATCTATCTAATCTATCAAACTGTTGTATTGAGTACTTCGTTTTAAGTAATTTTATGACGATAAACCAATTTTCTGTCTTTTTGAATTGTGTCGTTTTCATCCTAAAGGTGCGATATATGCTATACATATATATGCCACGTTTAAATTTACAATTTTACTGACACTTGTCGTGGTTTTGTGTGCTATCGACGTTAATAAAATTCTTAAAGAGTATGTGTCAGTAGCTGGTGGCACGGATACAGACATAACCATCTGTGCAGCGTTCAACGTTCAAACTGAGGTATTTATGTAGGATAAGAGAACATAGGTGAAATCTTGCACCTTAAAACAACAATTACCACAGGTAATCATATTCCTCGTACATTGATTAAAGCGAAACTCAAACAAGAATCAAACACAATTCTTAACTCAATAATAAAAGTTTCCTCACACGCGAAACGTAAGCCACGAAAGTAAGTATCCGCTAACTAGTTGCGACATAAAGTTATTTCTTAACCCTCGTAGATTAAGTCAAAGGGAATATTAGTCACCCTCAAATATGGCGTAATAATTGACTGCTCAAACTGAGTCGAGTATCTTCGCGTCAATTATGCGATACATAAAAACTGTTATATTTAAGACTAGCTTTTACCCGCGGCGTCGCCCGCGTTAAAAAGTTTTCCCGGGATGAAAGTCCCGCTTTATAGCTCCGATAAACGCGTGCGATAGCTGCTAATCATAAAGTGCTGCAGGGCGAAGCGCGGCCTTTGACGCGTTATTTATAGGCACGCGCCGTCAGCCCCCCGGCCGGTACCGCCGCAACGGCTATGTCTCTGCATTTTAAATCTGTAATATCTTCGAAAATGCTTATTTAAATTACATCCTGTAATGGATCATTTTGATCTTAGTTATTAAATTCACAATGTATTTAATTAAGGTACTTAATTGGATTAGGATTAATGCTGTATTGCTTAAAATCGCTTGGAAAAAAAACATTATTTCTCGTAAAAAGTAAAGGATAAAAAATGGTTATTGTGGGTTATCCCTAAGAGATAGACATATACCATTGTAGATTTTTTCTATATCTTTTTAAGGTGTATAATACTGTAGTACATTATTTTGATCTATCTCAAAGGGTTTAGCCAGCATTTGCAGTGTAAGCGCAAAAAATGTATATATTTACGATCACGCATTAGAAACCTCTAAAATTATCAGTATTTCTCTATTATATTAAGCATGTTTTATACATATAAAACTTTGTCTTGAATGACTCTATATATTAAAAAAAGCCACATCAAAATCCGTTGCGTAGTTTTAAAGATCTAAGCATACATAGGGACATGGGACAGACAGCGGGAAGCGACTTTGTTTTATATTATGTTAAGATCATGGGCTCATTTTCAATCATAAGTTACCAATTAAACGACTTATACTAATTATAAGGGTTCAATAACTATTTTAATTCTACAACTATAAAGTAGTCATATTTAATTTATTGATTATACTAATAAATCAGCTCTTAAAAATTTGATAAGGCTGAATGATAAATCATAGCTTCGTAACTTTTATCGACAAACTAGTCAATATTTAAGTTAAATATGATCCGGTTTATCTTTCCTTGGTAAACACACAGCGGGATTGTTTTGTGCAATATTGCCTGAGTTATTTACTTAATTAAATTGAGATAAAATTCGTATTCGCCTTTATTGTGAAAGCAGTGATATAATTTGGACATTTTTGTCTCGTGACTTTATTCTCATCATTTATTTATTTATTTATTTATAATAGCCAATTAATGATTAGTTTTATAGTAAATACGTATCTATGTAATTTGTAAAATTTTATTCACCTTAGACCTACCTTGCGAAGTCATTAATATGTATGTTTGGTCTATTTATTTAAATATTTACGTATCACTACAGAACCCACATATTATGACGATATTTCTATCACTGTCACCATATAGTACAATTTTAATCAGATTATTATTCTGTGAATAAAACTATACTGCGAATAAATGGATAACAAGTATGGCGTAGGTAAAATATTAAACACATTACTTGGATAAAGTATTTTTAGGTAGATGTGATACCAACTTTTCACCATGTGTTCCATCCCATGATGTTATAGGGGGCGAGCCTATCGCCGTGTCGGACAAAAATTCCCGACTCCCGGTTGATACGGAGCAGGAAAGCCTAATACAGTGAAGCTCCCTACCAACCAAAACCCGCGGTGGCCTTCTTCAGCACATCCGGGACGACCCCGGGGTATCTTGTTGACATCGAAGCGCCCTAACTTTTCTCGGATTTCGATAGTTTTTGACTTTTTCGTTATATCAAATTATCTATACTAATATAATATTATAAAGCTGAAGAGTTTGTTTGTTTGAACTCGCTAATCTCAGGAACTACTGAACTGATTTTGAAAATTCTTTCACTAATAGGAAGCTACTTTTTATCCCGGGAAAATGTTTTTGTCCCGGAAAAACTTATTCACGCGGGTGCAGTCGCGAGCACTGCTAGTGAAATATATTTAGCGGTTCCTGTTCAACGTATAAGAAAAGTCTATTTCTTTTGTTATTTTTGATGAAGTGCATGTATTAACATTTCTTAGGCATTTCGAAAACGTAGGTAGATACTCCAGGAACTTTGACTTTTCGGACGACCGATATCTTAGGCCGCCCCGTTACCGTCAAGCTACCCTCAAGGCCGCAATGTATTCAAAACCTCGAGAGAAAGTTAAAGTAAAAAACTGCGTTATAATCCGAACTAATTTTATTTCAATTGTCAATTCAGTTAAAAATAAATGAGTAAAAAAATAAAAATAAAAAAGCTCTTATTTAAATGTTCTAAAAATAAAAAAAAATATATTAAATTGAAACAAACTTTGTTTAATACCATGTACATATACCTAAAAGCTTGTCGCGAAATTTACTTTTGTCAAGATCAAGTTACATAATTATTGTATTATCTACACAAGTAGCTCTCGCGACAAGCTTTCATCTCTACATCGTACCAATATTACAAAGGTGAAAGTTTGTAAGACTGCCTCGGTGGCGTAGTTATGCTACGACTGCAATGCTGTGGTCTCTGGTTCGATTCCCGGGTCGGGCAAAGTGATATTGAGTTTTTCTATTCAATATCAGCTCGGAGTCTGGAATTTGTGCCCGACATGGCGATAGGCTCGCCCCCTATCACATCATGGGACGGAATAACGGCGAAAAGTGGGTGCACTAGTTGCGCCTCTGTCTACCCCTTCGGGGATAATAGGCGTGAGCGAGTCTGAGTGTGTGTGTGTGTGAAAGTTTGTAAGTATGGATGAATGGATGTTTGTGACTCTTTCACGCAAAAAGTACTGAACGGATTTCGATGAAATTTGGCACACGGGTAGATCATTTTTTGGATTAACACATAGGGTACTTTTTATCCCGGTAAAATATACAGCGGAACTTTATCTCAGGAAAACTTATTGAAGCGGGCCGAGCCGCAGGCAAGTGCTAGTACTAAATAAAGTTTGATTAAACATAAAGACTATTTTTTTTCTTTTTAACACATTTTAATAAAAGCTTTGTCTTTAAAGAATTTTTATTTGTTTTAATTTTTAATTCTCTTAAAAACACAACAAATGTTTTAGAATTTACATTTCGACGGCTCCCAAGAACAAAGTCGTATATGCAAAATGTTAGCTTTTCAGTAGAGCGCTTTGAAAGTCGTTAGTTTGTATTCATGTGCGATTTAGTGCTATTTTCACACATTAAGTTCAAAGTTGTTACTGAACCCTATAGAATATAATGTTTTGTTCACTATAACTTGTGACTTTCACAATTAACTTAGTCTTTCAAAGCGCTCTACTGAAAAGCTTCATTTTGCATATACGACTTTGTTCTTGGGAGCCGTCGATTTATTTGTTCACTTTTTCACAAAAATATAACCGATTGATATTCAAACCTTTGCTGTAGACTAAATAAATTTATCACAAAGAAGAGTGTAGTTGCTGCTCAATGGATTAATAGTCTGTATAACCTTTTCCATGTTGATTTTTGTGTCAATGTTTTTTCTAGCTAGATAGAAATATTTTTTACCATCAAGTCGTACTTGCTGCATAAAGTAATTGTCATCTATCACTTTAAGGAAAAGGATTTGTGCGAAATATTTCCCTGGAGCACCACATACACAATCTTCTCGTTTAATTGTTTCTGCAACCTCGTCACCACCGCTGATCCATATAGGAATTATTTTTGTAGTGTGATTTTGTCCGATCTCGTGGAATAGAAGCATTGGGACGTCCCTGTCTTTGCAGTGACACACGGTGTCAGATTTCTCAGTGAGGAATTCAAAGCAGTTGGGGACTTCAGTAGTCTTGTCGTTTGTAGCGACGAAGACCACCTTTCCAAGAACTTGGTCCAATTCACTCGCGCACGAAGCCGTGGCGAGCGTTAATAAAATGGCGAACTTAAACATGGCACACACGATAGATTTGCACGAGGAATGGAGAGTAAGTGTTTGTAATATTTAGACATGAATATCTTTTGACATGCGATAACATTTAGAAGTGATTAGATACACAGTTCTTGCGGTTATCGTAACGCTGGACGAGTATGTATTAATCGCGCGCAGAGTGTTCCGTATCGTCAGTAGTTTGCACGAGTGGCTGATGGTGAATTAGCAACTACCACCAATGATATAAATGTGCGTAATGTGTTAACATATCACACGTGAATTTCAGAATGGATTGGTTCATCAAAATTAAAACAAATAAAAATAAAAATAAATAAAATATAAACCGGGACGTTAATCCCGGAAAATAGTTTTCTGCGAGTGGAACCACAAGAAAACAAGTATAGAGATAGTTTGAGATCCACGGAAGGACATAGGCTACTTTTATCCGAAAAAAAATACACGGAGAATTTTATCCCGGATTTTATTTTCTCGCGGTTGGAGCCGTAACGACCAAACCAAAGAATCTATTTCAATAAAATTTTGTAAGGAGATAGTTTAAGACCCTGAGAAGGACTTAGGCTACTTCTTAACCCGGAAAAACACTACCCGGGAATTTTATCCCTGATTTTACTTTCTCGCGAATGGAGGCGTCACACCGAAACCAATGAACGTATTGCGATGCAATGTGGTAGGGAAATAGTTTAAGGCCTTGGGAAAGACCTAGGCAAAAGTCTAATCTCGGAAAAAAAATCGGGACTTTTAACCCGTAAAATATTTTCTTGTGGGAGGAACCGCAAATAAATAAGTATATGGAAATAGTTTGAGACCCAGGGAAGGACATAGACACCTGCTTATTCCGGAAAAATATAAACTGGGAATTTTAACCCCGTTTTTTTCCCGCTTTTTTTTATATTTTTATTTTTAAGGATAATAATATGTCCTTACATCACTACTTATTATAAAACAAAGTTCCCTATGGCATCTGTTTCTCTCTTGAACGCGATAAACTGAAACACTACCGAACGGATTTTTATTCGTTTTTCACCAATGGTCGGTGTGATTCAAGAGAAAGGTTTATGTGTATCCTACTCAAATTATAAATGCGAAAGTTTGTAAGAATGTATGTTACTCTTTCGTGAAATTTGGCACACGGGTAGATCGGGGGTCACGGGTGGGCGGGACGTGCCGCCCACCCATTAGTCTAGCCAACTTCTGTGACCCCCGTGATGGACATGTCCGAGGCAGCGTGAGACACGCTCGGACACCAAAAGGCGGACACGGTACGGTGTTTCGGGGGCTTCTGAGCCCCCGCAACAGGAAAAGGACCGCAACAGCGGTACGCGCAGGGGCGGTTGCGGACGAAAACTTAGACGTGAGTCGGAGGAAGCCCGCAGCCGTCCCTTATGCGCCGAAGATGGCCTTTATTTAAAAAAAAAAAAACACGGGTAGATCATGTCCTGGATTAACACATAGGCTACTCTTCTTTAACCGACTTCGAAAAGGAGGTTCTGTATACGATCCGTATGTATGTATGTAAATTTGTATGGCCGCGCGTTTCAAAAACTGTTGATCCGATTTTGATGTGGTTTTCGATGTTCAAATGTATAGTTTTTAGGGAAGGTTTTAGTATATGATTTATGAAGATCTGATGAAGATCTTCAGAGATACACAATGAAACTCTTCAATAACTAACAGCAGATGACTCGCAAATGCTCCAATCGTATATTTATGATGTATTGTTTACACTATTATATAACTAACTAACAAAAAAGCAATAAATAAAAACTTTTTAATAAAAAATAAACCGACTTCAAAACCACTGCAAACCAAAAAATAATTCAACTTTATATTCGCTTAGTATATCGTATATTTGGAGTCGGTGCCTAATTTAAATTTAACAATATTTTCGTATATTTGATCTTGTATTTCCTTGGCTTAGCTCGCAATTTAAATTAGTCATCGACTCCCAATATTCGTAAACACTAAGCGAATATACAGTTGAATTATTTTTTGGTTTGCAGTGGTTTTGAAGTCGGTTTATTTTTTATTAAAAAGTTTTTATCCCGAGAAAATATAAAGCGGGACTTTTATCCCCAAAAAACTTTTTAACGCGGGCGGAGCCGCGGGCAAAAGCTAGTAAAGAATATGTGTATTGTACATGACCATATTGATCTATATTTAATTCACAATGTATTTAAGGTACTTAATTGGATAAGGATTAATGATGTAATGCTTAAAATCTCTTCATAATTATTTTTCGTAAAAAGTAAAGTGTAATTTTTTTTATTGTGGATTATCCCTAAGAGATAGACATGTTATACCATCGCGGACTTTTTTATAGACCTTTTTAAGGTGCACAATATTGTAGTATATTATTTTGATCTGTCTCGTAGGCTTTAGCCAGCGTTTGCAATGTAAGCGCAAAAAATGAATTTATTTGCGACATCCCATTAGAAACTTTTAAAATTATCAGTGTTTCTCTACTATACTATGCATGTTTTATACATACCTTGAAATCACTCTATGTATTAAAATCAGTTACGTAGTTTTCTAAGAATACATAGGGAGTTACGCTTGTCGCACACGTTCGGTTTCCTTATTAGGTTTCCTGATCAGGAATTCAGATTCGGAATTCCGAGTGACTAGCGCAAACGTCCGGTTTTTTGTACCAACACGTTCGTCTTCCTAATATGGTTTCCTGATCAGGAATTCAGATTCAGGAACGTGTGCGCCAGTGGCGAAGGGTCCATACAACCTAATTCCTACCGGCTTCCTTTTTGTAATTTATGCAAGCAAAATCTTAAAATAAAATTATATTATTAACAAGCAAACAACTTCATTTTCATCGATCGCCGTAAAATAGTTTAAATAAATGGTAATAGATGGCGCTGGCCAGCGCGCTATCGCCCTATGTTTTTCACATGACGTTTGAAAACTCAAGTAAACAATTTCGCCGGTTCGATAAGTTTGTTTTTAATTAGTAAATGTGGAATATAATATGAATTTGTGTGTTATAAAGTGTTATCAACGTTTGTGTGTAGTGTGGAGGTACGTGCAACTATTAAATTGTAATTACAGACTAGATTAATGAGATAGTTTTAAAATTGCGTTATTTACTTATAACCTAGAAAAACTTTTTAATGTTTTAAGAAATTGTGAAGTGTTGCTTCGTATTATACATCGATTATTATAAGGTACAGAAACTACTGCTTGACAGCTCATTTCTTGTGTAAACTGTGTTTTTAAAATTCTGTTTCAAATGTGATAAAAGCAAAATAGTACCTAGTCCCTTTTTACTATAAGAGATATCAGATAAGTATGTATCTACCTATATTAGATAATAGTTCTTTTTCTACTTTTTTACGAAAAATATGCTAACGCGGAGTATGGTAGATACATAATGTCATAATAGGGTAACAAATATGAAGTAATTTGCTTTTTTTCTTGTTTAGGTGTAATCACCTATTCTAGTAGCTGTTATAATGATTTGAGTACTTTTACAAAACCACCTTCGAAATGCATCTAGACTTTATGATTTTTATAGCGTACCTAATAGGCTAAAATCTAATTATAGTTAGAACGATTTTCGGACCATATTTATTCATATTATTAACCAAACTTTGTGTCGGGTTCCCTTTCGGAAAATGTCACCCTTCGCCACTGGTGTGCGCGTTGTTGAACATTTTCTATGTAAGCGGAGCATTCAGGTTTCCGAATCTGAATTCCTCATCGGGAAACCTAATCAGGAAACCGAACGTGTGCGGTAAGCGTTAGGGACATAGGATAGACAGCGTGCGCGGGAAGCTACTTTGTTGTATACTATGTTAAGATTATAGGCACATTTTCAATTATAAGTTACCAATCAAGACTTATACTGATTATGAGGGTTTAATAACTATTTTAATTGTACAACTATGGTCATATTTAATTTATTAATTGTGTCTACTAACTTAATAATTTGATAAGGCAAAATGATAAAATATAACATCGTAACGTTTATCGACAAACTAGTCAAAATTTAAGTTAAATATGATCCGGTTCATCTTTTCATGATAAACACAGAGCGGAATTGTTTTGTGCAATATTGCCTTAGTTATTTACCTAATTAAATTGAGATCAAATGTTTATATTTGTAGCGGCATAATTAACAACACTGCCACCTATCACCATGGCTGGGAACTACTACATTAAGCAATTAGCTGGATGACCCGACACTTATCCATCGGACATCAAAGTGGTATCGACGACTAGCAGACGACGCCCAATAATATCACTAGATGGCACCACACGATCCACTATGCACTTGCAATATAATTTGAGCGAAGCAAACATTGATGGGTTTTTTAATACATCACTGGACGCAAAGCATATAATACCACTTCCGAGTAAGAACCGTCGGAGGGGCCGCGGCCGGTCAGGCGCAACGTCTGCCAGACTGGAAATATCCCTTCCATAGAGGAAAGCAACCAATTGTACCTCTACTGCGCCGACAAACCTTACACCGCCAAATATTCGCCTTTATTCTGAAAGCAGTGATATAATTTGGACATCTTTGTTTCGTGACTTTATTCTCATAATAGCGAATTAATGATTAATTATTTATAATAATTATTGTATTTTTTTTTACAAATAAGTCTCTATATAAATTTTAAAATATTATACACATAAGACCTACTTTGCGGAGTAATTAATATGTATGTGTGGTCTATTTTTTTTTACGTATCACTACAAAACTGAAATATTATGACGATATTTCTATCACTGTCATCATATTGTACAATTTTAATCAGATTATTATTCTGGGAATAAAACTATGCTGCGAATAAACGTATAACAAGTATTTCCGCCCGTCAAGCCCCGCTTATATATATAGATGTATGGAAAAGCCCTATATATATGGACACCGGTGTCCGTCGCTTGACAGACTACGTAAAACATTAAACACATTACTTGGATAAAGTATTTTTATTTCTTATTATTTAGGACGTCAACATTTTGACAACTACTGTCGAGGAGTAAAGAACTATTTTTATTTTTATAGAAATAAAACTATCGGTTGTGCCAAAGTGACTACATTTAAATATTCACTCAAAAGATAATATTTCTGAACTTTCACTCGGCAATTTACCTAATAAACTAGAAATATCTCGAGATAAATTGTCTAGGCTAAGTCTATTGGGGTAGAAAATGGCGTTTTGAACTCGCTCGCAAGGGATTATCAACTTATCCGTTAAGCAAAACAACAATTTCGTTACTTTATACAGTAAATTATAAATGGGTTAAATGAACACTGGTATTATACAATAAAGTGTTTTTATTTATTCATGGTTACAATATTGTTAGACTTAAGTCTAACAATATTTTCATATATGGCCATGATAATTAGTTATCTTTATAATTCAGTATTAAAGATAAATTTACTAGCAGACGAAGTACTAATCATCAATGTATACGTGGCTTATATAGAACTTTTATTATATAAATTATTATTCATATAAGTTCGAAATGAATTGAACACGATGATCGCTTGTAACAGAATGCCGAAAACATTAAAAAGCCTATACACGTTGTATATATTGTATATAAATACCTCATCAGTAATTTATAGCACACAAAACAGGATTTCTGCCCGTATTGATTACCCCATGTAGTTTAAAATCTCATCAACGATTGCATAATGTTGTGTTTCCAAATTAACCGCAACACATTGTATCTGAATGCATGGAACATTACCTCAATATAAATTTAATTAGCCCGTGATCGCAATATAAATACCCCAATTAACGTTATCTGCAAAACAATGAAATATACGTACAGCGAATGTAAATTTTGAATCAATTATGTAAATGGATTGTGCGGGCCACGATATGTTATCAGAGATTCTTTGCGGTCTTTAAGTTTACTCTCCTTATATTTTTTGCAGGACTGCCTCGGTGGCGTAGTTGTATTGCGTACGCGTTACGAGTACGATTTGCGCGCTGAAGTCGTGGGTTCGAATCCCGGGTCGGGCCAAAAAACTTTGTGACTGGGTTTTTCCATCTTAAAAAAATTACTCAGTCGCAGCTCGGAGTCAGGAAGTTGGCGGTGTGATACCCCCCTGCCTCGGAAAGCACGTAAAGCCGTTGGTCCTGCGCCTGATCTCTCTCCGGTTATGTCGGATTGCCGTCTCACCGGACTATCAGAGTGAAGGAATAGCGAGTGCACCTGTGTATTGCGCACACACTTGTGCACTATAATATCTCCTGCGTACCTGGCTGATCTCCGTTGAGATTGGCCGCCGTGGCCGAAACTGGCTAGGAGGATTTCATTTCATTTTTTGCAGGTCTTTAGGCTATTTGTAGAACTATTTCAAGCTCAGCACTCTAACTCAGCACTGCAGTCGTACCGTAATACAACCACGCCACCGAGGCAGTCAGTATGTAGATATGTTTTGGATATTATAAATGAATCATTTTTAGCAAAAATATCATGATAATTGTTTTATATTATAATTTTTTATACATGTCAATGGCCATGTAGTGCCTGGTTAATGATTTAGCTGGAGTAGCTGAATTGGAAGAGCACCGGCACGGTACGCCGGTGGTCGTGGGTTCGAGTCATGTCATATCATGATAATTGTTGCTGATAAAATTGCACGAAATAATAAATATTCTTCCTAAGCTTTAAAGTTACCATTAATCTCTAGTCAAAATATTTGAACTTTTTTGGTATCCCAATTCATAAATTAGCATACAAACATCCAAAGCTCATTGTTGTTTCAGTGATGGCTTTCCTTATACTTGCGTTCATCAGAAAGATTTTTGTTTTATAAGTCATTATTCTATGTTACAATTTAATAAAATAATTTGTTTGGAATCCATAAAATTTTATACGTTATTTAGATTCCGTCAATATTAACTCTACCACCAGTTCGGAAAGGAGTTCTCATAAGAAAAGAACGGGCAAGAAACTCTAGTGTTGCACTTTTCAAAATAATACATGAAAAAAATATATAATTAAGCATTTGTTTATTTTGTTTATAGCAGTTCATTTGTATACTCGCAAAATAGGTAATATTTTTTTTATTCTCATGCGAGTGCACAACCGTCCGTTTCATTAATATGTGAGGGTTTATGGGATCCTAGCAATAATTTCAGAACCCTGTTGGTTCATATAGTAGACCACTTAGCTATATCAACAGCATAGGTTATAGTCCAAACTCTCCTTATCACCGAAATTAAAAAATGTTGGCCCAGCTGAGAGACCTTTATAGGCTACTTATATGAAAATGTTATGGATAGTAACTTTGTTCTCTCACGGTGGTATTTATGCAGAGATAAATAGCACAATCGTAATTTTTCTTTGTTATTATGATCCTTTGGTAGATAAGACAGGGCGCTATGGCGCTCATTAGGGGAGGCCTATGTCCAGCAGTGGACTGATAAAGGCTGATGATGATGATGATGATGATTGGTAGATAAATAGGAAATTTATCAGAATCATAATATTTTGACTGCTTCGGTGGCGTAGTTATATTACGGTACGACTTCAATGCTGATGGCTCGGGTTCGATCCCCGGGTCGGGCAAAGTGATATTGGATGTTTCAATTCAGTATCAGCCCGGAGTCTGAAATTTGTGCACAATATGGCGATAGGCTCGTCCCCTATTACATCATGGGACGGAATACGGATGGCGAAATGTGGGTGCACTAGTTACGCCTCTGCCTTCCCCTTCGGAGATACAAGCGCGAGTATGCGATCATATGTTAAGTACAATATCAAACAACTATTATTTTTTCATATAAAGATCTCAGGGAAAGTTTTGAAAAGCGACGAAATATTTTCGTTTCTTAGATTTTCTTTCATATGATTTATCAAATTTAACTTTGTCGATTCAAACTTATTTCATTGAATTCAGCTCATGAAAGCTACTAAATACAATATGTTGCAAAGTTCGACTTGTAAATTGTAATCAATGATATGAAAAGGTAAAATTTCTAATAAAACTTTAATATTAGCCATACTAAAATGTAATTACGAAAGAAGTTTATCTATTTCGAATTCACTTTTTAAACCATTTAAAGCACATTACAAAGTAATTATTCAACACCATTACATTTTGACGCAATTGTATTATATGAATATAAATTCTTAGGTTAGAAAGATTTAACAGCAGATCAGTTCTAACTTAGACCGGATTTTTTTTTACCTGTAGTTATCTTTTTGTCAGGGTCTTATTAAACTGGCCGAGCTCGCAGAGCTTGGAGTGCTCCAGGTGCTGCGATAAATAGAAGATAGCTACAGTTGAAAAAACGGGGCCTAAGTCTAATTAGTAAGGTCTGTTGAGCTCGTAGAGACTTCGAAAGCGCTGATTGGTCGACCGTAGCACGGCGTTGCGCTACGCCGTAGCGCTACGGTTCAGTTACTACGTAAGCGACTGAACCGTAGCGGCAATTCATATGAATTCGTGTTGGAATTCGAACTACATTGCAAATGGACCTTGGAATTTTGTTAGGAATTCTGAAACTAATTAAAGCGAGGTGTTAAAGCTAGCATTGGTCTGAAGTTAAATTTATGGTAGGTAAGAATTGCTTTAAATTGAAAAGCTTCGCGCGCGTGGAAGATATTTTCTGAAATAAAGGTTCGACTGTGTGGTTTGGTGTATATTTGAAACAAACATACTGGTGGTAGGTCTGACGTATTGGCCGTCTAGGTAGGTACCACCGCAATATCAATTTCTACCGCCAAGCAGCAGTGTATATGCAATGTTGTGATCCACTTTGATTACTGGGCATTATGATACTTAACATCTAATGTCTACGGCATGAACTAGATTTATATCATAAGTGACATAACTTTTATTATAGCTGCATATAAAAATCTAGCTTCCATCTCAATCCACATTTACCCCATCACACTAAACTCTCAGACATAAGGTTCTATTTTTATGTCAAATGGAGTGTCAATATCATCATGTCATTTTGTTTGATATGTTCAATGAAAGCTTTATTTTATCCCACAATTTTCCGCTGAGCTTCATCTCACAGCTTCCGTGAAAAGCATTTTTCCAACTTGTTTTTATTGGTCAATAAATTAGGATTTATTTAGTCCTCCACTGCCTACAGATAATGGAAAACGGTGGAGTCGAAAAAGCTTTATCTAGTTACCATAGAAGTTTAGGCTTTTGGAGATCTTAACTGGTCTAGACCTGGGAAGTTGTGAGGTCGTAAATTGCATACACTATATTGTTTATAATATTATGCACAACCTACAAGCGTACCGGCTCCAAATTACTGCCAATTAACAGGTCGTAATTTAAATGACCGCTTATAACGTAATATTTCTGAACTAAAATTTCAAGTCTGGATGTTGTAAGATCGGAATTTCACGGTGGTTTCTTATACCATCTTATTTCTTAGCACAGTGTTAAAAGAACGTATTTCGGTTATATTTATCAAGTTTTTTGATAACGCGCACATGAACCTCCTTTCCTAGGATAAAAGTAGTCCGAGGAACTCAAAGAAAATTAACCTAATTAGTAAAAGATTTTTTGAATTGGATTTGTAGTTTCAAAGATTGCTAATGCATAAAAATAATGCATTTAATCCGCTTATCACTTAACCCAGGTGTCGAAAATAAAGCGTCACATTTCATAACCACTAGACAAGACTAATGTAAATAAGATTCACATTTACATAGCATATTGATTATGCGAAGGTTTTTCCATCTTGGCAGACATGGTGTGAGTTCCGTGGCCAAGTAGGGCAACGACCTGGCTAAAGGGGACGAGAGGACGTTTAATTATTTTTGTTATTCAAAAGGCAAGTTTAGTGCCAAAATATTAAATACCACTTGTAATTCTTTCTTAATATCTGACACTCATGATAAGTTTTTATGGATTTATTTCACAATATTTAGATAAGTATTGTCCTTAAAAAAAATAAAAAGATAAAATCATTTATTGGTCAAATAAGCTTATAAAAAAGCACTTATGACAGGTCATGACATGAAGGTAGACACAATAACAAAGGTACATAATAAACCAATGAAGTAATTTAAAGTTTAATATCGAACAACCAGCACGGGCTGATAGGTACAGAGGACACGGACATTAGGGACGGGAATAGGGCTAGGGAAAGGAGAAGTGGAGCTGATATAAAAGAAAGGGAAGGAGTATCTTTACATTACGAGGAAAGGAAACGCCACGGTCCTCGCCGGCGAGGATAAAAAGGTCCTAGCCTAGCTAACCTACCAGCCTTTCACTAGCTACCTAAGCGATGACGACCCGAAGAAGAAAGGCAGAAAGAATAATGTAAAGTAATACAATGTAGCCTACATTGTATTACTTTTATCTTATGTTACTAATTTTATACATGTGCATGTGTGTTGTATGTTTGTTAGAAGTGAACGTAGAAACTACTGAACAATGCATGAAAATGGGCACAATAATAAATAATGTCCTGGATTAACACATTGTATAGAATACTTTTTAAACCAATAATTGGTGCGTAAGAAAAGAAAACATTTTCAAATAGATAACTCAATAGCTACAATTTGGGAACTTTTGTAGAAAACACCTAGCTTAGGAATATAATTGTTAATAAGACGTTTTTTGATCGTCTTATTTGACGAGTAGCATTCATTCAGACCTCGTGAAACGAGCTTTAAAACAAGGACGATAAATTATATTTTTAATATTTCAAACATCAAAATAGCTTGACTGCCTCAGTGGCGTAGTGGTCTTACGTTATGATTGCAATGCTTAGGGTCTTGGGTTTGATTGCCGGGTCGGGAAAAGTGATATTGAGATTTTTAAATTCAGTTTCAGCCCGAAGTCTGGAATTTGTTCCCGATATGGCGATAGGCTCGCCCCCTATCACATCATAGAATGGAGTACGGACGGAGAAAAGTGGGTGCACTAGTTGCGCGACTGCCTACCCCTTCGGGGATAAAAGGCGTAAGTGTGTGTGTACAGAAAATTAGCAAAGGTGTATAATGGCTTTTTCCTAGAAGCTTTGGCATCGTAAATGATGCGCCCTCTTTGCTATCTCTCCCATGATAATGATGGTCGCTATACGACGCACAAATTTCAAATCCCGAGCATATCGGATGCTTTTTGAATCACGTCTACAATTTTATTAATAATATAAAATGCAAATATTTTTTGATCATTAATAATTGTTAAATATCTCTATTTGTTCAGATAAACATTAACAATAAATGTTTATCATTATCAAGCAGCGATCAACTTGTATTGTTAACACAAGAAGTTTCAAGTTAATCTATCTTTGTTACCGAAAAACTGGGTCACTGACCTGATGGTAACATAGATACAGTTTAATAGCCAGAAATAAAGGCTTTATATTTCTTGTACAAATAAGTACTATTTGGTACTGCAATAATTCTTAATGGTCGATTTCTTGAGCTCGATTCCTATATAGGGTATTCCTGATATTGGGACTTTCTTATCTCAATCCTGGTAGTCGCGTATCGTGCCCTATAATTGGCAGTAACCTCACCTCCTAAAACAAGGGACCTAATTACTTGCAAAATGTGGGTGTTAATAAATGATCACCTCTGGCTACCTCTGAAAAGGTAAAAAGGCTTGATGCCATGTATGTATCTACTCTACGCAGTCTGTTCATCAAGAGAGGTAGATACGTAATTGTTGCCGGTTGCAATAATTATGGCGACCTGCTTTACTAGACATCGAGGACGCGGCCGTTACCCAGAACGCGACTTCCGAAACGGGCCGCTAGCATGTTTTCTACAATTTGTCCTATTAAGCCCTCAAAGTATCATCATTGAGGATAATATTTGTAGGTTTATTTATATAAATGACTAGCTTTTGCCTGCGGCTCTGCCCGCTTTATATTTTCCCGGGATAAAAAGTGTTATTCCAGGACATGATCTCCCTGTGTGCCAAATTTCATCGAAATCCGTTCAGTAGCGTTTGCGTGAAAGAGTAACAAACATCCATACATCCATAGTACATTCTTACAAACTTTAGCCTTTATAATATTACGTACGATTCATTTATAACAGTTGCTTAGGAAAACAGGCTATCTGAGGGTCCAGTACATATAACCACTTTGTCCAATTTATGTCGATGTAGCTGAGCTGTAATCACGGTTAACCAGTCAAGGCCCGCTTATATTTATTTATTTATTTATAATAATGGGACAACAAACAGTTACACAATAGATATTACATCTTATAAAATACATGTTAATGCTACAAATACTAAATATGTAACCCACAATGTTATCCTCAAATTAGTTTACGACAAATTGTCGATTGATAACTTTTTATATACATGATGATGTATGCAGAAACCTACTCAGACGCCGGCGTCCGTCACGGGGCTTGACGAGTCAATTCCTTTTTTAACGATTTCACGAGATTTTAATTATATGCAGCATAAATTTGACAACGTTTTACAGTACCTAATGTGTTGGGGCGAAGTTATATTTGATACATACATGTCGCCCTTCTCCTCTCTTTCTAGATGTATATCGATTAGATCTGCAGCAGAAATTTATTAAAGTAATTACACAGCATTATGAGACTGATCATGTAATGACTCAAGATGACGAGCGCGCCGCTGTCATGCAGATTTTTGCATTGCAGGTTAGTGTTTGTAATACAAGACCAATTGCCAATAACTAATAATTTGCCAAATCTTATCTTACTAATATTATAAACGCGAAAGTTTATATACAAGGAAGTAGATAAGCTAATAGGTCTCTTGGCGGTAAGTAATCACTTGCACATAAAGTTAATACGCGAACTAAAACTAATCTTAAGTTTTCTATACGGTGGTGGTACTTTCAAAGATTTTTAATATAATAGGAAGTAGATATACCATTACCACATGCAATCTGCTTAAAATTGTCCGAATTGGTACGTTCGCCTACTATTCGCGTTTATGTCAAATACAGTTATCTAGCTTTCTAGTCCACCCTCAGATTAATAACCATAGCATTATTTTTTCTGAGGGCTCACCGTAGTTTATATACGTTAACAAACCTTTCAATATAGTCAAATGACGGAACACTATTTCGGTTGGATTAATTGGGTTATGATAAATTTCTTTTTGAATATAATTGGGTACAATCACAGAATAGGTTAGTCGACTACTTTTTTTAATCCATATATGAAAAATGTATGCTATCCAAAATCTAATGGAGAAACAATAATCAAAATTGGCGCAATAGTAAGTTATAAAGCTTTGAAATTTGTTGGAAGGGGTAGCTGTCAAATAACAGCAATACTAAGCTGTGACGTCACCAAGCGCCGTCGGTCATAACGCTGCGTGCGTGCGATAGAGATAGCGTGATATCCACGCCACACCCCGACTTTTGCTCAAAAAAATATGAAAAAAAATGAATAACTGCTTCATTTTTCAATCGATTTTCATGCTAATTTCATAGAAAAATTTCTTTTTCGTATTATTTTTTTTTTTTTTATATGGCCATCTTCGGCTCATTAGGGACGGCTGCGGGCTTCCTCCGACTCACGTCTAAGTTGTCGTCCGCAACCGCCCCTGCGCGTACCGCTTTTTGCGGTCCTTTTCCTGTTGCGGGGGCTCAGAAGCCCCCGAAACACCGTACCGTGTCCGCCTTTTGGTGTCCGAGGCAGCGTGATCATGTCCATCACGGGGGTCACAGAAGTTGGCTAGACTAATGGGTGGGCGGCACGTCCCGCCCACCCGTGACCCCCGGAGGCCCCTATTAGTCGCCTTTTACGACAGGCAGGGGATACCGTGGTGGAATTCTCCAAACGCCCCCAATCCACAGGGCGGGAGACGTCGGTCAGTCGTCCACCCGACGCCTCCTACGTCTCGTCTGGCGGCGGGAGGGATCACCACTGCGCTGGCGATCCCTCTCGGCACTCTCCTTCCGCGAGAGGACCGCCTCGCAGAAGTGGGCCACCGCCTGCCAGGCCTCCCGGCTGCCGACCATGGAAGCGACCACGGCCGGCAGCGAGAGGTCTTCCCCGACGACTGTTCTGAGAGTGCTGCGCTCCTCATCCCTGGCTGGACAACACTCCAACGTATGTTGGGCCGTGTCCATTGGGCAGTTGTCACAATAGTGACACACGGCCGACTCCTCTATCCCTACCACCCGAAACAGGAACTCACCGAAGCAGCCATGCCCGGTGAGCACCTGCGTCAGGCGGTATGTTGCCGCTCCGTGGCGCCTGTCCAGCCATTCGGCAAAGACAGGACGCACTGCCTCTACGACCCTGTGCCTCCACGACGGGGCCTCCAGCCTGAGACGCCACTTCTCCACGCCGGCTCGCCGTAAGGAGGCCCTCTTGGCCTCCACCTCCTTCAGGGCCGGACGCTCCCCGCGACTGAACGCCTCCTCCCGCCAATGGAATACATCGGCAAGGGATTTGGCGTCCAGGTCCCAGGGCAGAAATCCGGCCAATAGGCAAGCCGCCTCGAAAGAGACCGTGCGGTACGCCCTGACCGCCCGCTGCGCTAAAGCTCTCTGCGGGGCGCGCAGAAGGGCGACGCAGGGGCGGCCCAGGGAGTCAGCCCAAACGGGGCTGCCATAAAGGGCCATGGACCGCACGACTCCGTGATACAGCCTCCGGCAAGGGAAGCCAGGACCTTCCAGGTTGGGCAGCAGGCCGGAAAGAGCGCCCGCTGCCCGGGACAATTTCGTCCTCAACTCCTTAAAGTGGGTGCGGAATCGCCATCGGCTATCTAGGACTAAACCCAGATACTTCATGCTTGAGCCGATGGGGATCCGCACCCCCCCAAAGACGATGCCGGCATCGGCCGGTGGCCCTCTCCGAGGTCCGTGAAAACACACGGCCTCGGTTTTCTCGAGGGCCACCTTCAACCCTAAACGTTGAATTCTACCAACTACTTGGCCGGTGCCCGCCGCCGCCAGAGTTGCGGCGTCCCGGAAGGTCCCAGCAGTCGCTGTGACTAACGTATCGTCGGCGTAACAAGTCACGCCGACGCCCCGGAGATTGGAACCACGGAGCACCCAGTCGTACCCGATGTTCCACAGGAGAGGGCTCAAAACCGAGCCCTGTGGAACACCGCACGACATCGCTCTTCGGTGCCACCCATCGGCGCCCGGATACACCACGTGCCTGTCAGACAGGTACGCGTGCACCAGACGCCGGAGGTAGGGCGGCACCACGTGGTACCGCAGTGCCTCGTGGATGCAGGGCCAGGGCAGCGAGTTGAATGCGTTGGAGATGTCCAACGACACCGCGATTACAACATCGCCCCCAGCCACTGCATCCTCCGCCTGTGCCTTCACCCGCAGAATCGCGTGGACAGTGGAACGTCCCCTCCTGAATCCAAACTGCTCGTCGGCCAGATTTGGTCCGACCCTCTCAAGATGCTCGACGAGGCGGGTATGGATGATGCGCTCGAAGAGCTTTGCCACCTCGTCGAGCAACACGATGGGCCGGTAGGCCGACGGCGACTCTGCGGGTCGTCCCCCCTTCTTCAGCAGGACGAGCTTCCCAGTTTTCCAGCGCACCGGGAAGACGCCCTGCTCCAGGCAGGCGGTAAATAAGCTGCGGAGCCTCGGGCCCAGGTACTCGAGGGCTAGCACCCAGATTATTTACTGTTACATTTAAAATAATGTACAAAAACAAACATAGAAAACTACCCTATGGTACTACGTAGTAAAACTCCAGTTCAACCGGCCATACGAAAACAAAAACAGCATCACTACAAAAAAATCTCAACCATTTAACCAACTCTTAAATAATACTTTAAAACCTAAGCTACAGTCCTGATAACGTCCTTACCTCAATGGTCAATTACTCCAAGATTCCTAAGGTCCTTAAACGGAGGGCTCCTAAGTACTCCTAACGATGTTGTTCAGAAACGAGTAAGGGCTACTCTTACTGAATTATTCAGAGGGCTATTTGGAAGGGCACTGATACCTGATCGTTTAGACGTTGTTTGGTCAAATTAGCAGGGGTTTTGAAACGTATTTTTTTCTGAAGCGAATTTCAATTACCATGTAGAGTTATAATTTATTTATTTTTAATTTTAATGCAATCCTTACTAGTATTAGAAGTACAAAATTAGCTCTCTCTATCTGTCTGTTACGCTTTCAAGGGCATTTTATGGAGAAAGCACAAACAGCAGCAACAAACGATTTCTTTATGTAGATTCTCTCTGAGCCTATATAGTTCTTCCTCGGTTAAACTGGTCTTTCACAGCGCTGCTCTGTCAACTCAAGTATGTATATAAAACTGTTTACAAGCAAGCAATTCTTTTATAAAAAAACCGTCTCCTTCAAAAAGCTTGAATATGGTACGTCAAGCAAAATTCTCCCAGGCTCGTTAGTAGCTCAAGTGGACTGGATGCACACGTCATGAAAGAATTCGTCTGCGATCCGACTGAGCCGTCCTATTGAATTCAAGTGTTGGGTCGACTGTAGAGTTGCAGTAAATTATGGCCTTGATACAAATTGATTGCGTAGTTCATTGAATGGTAAGACCATTGTGTGACCATGGTGAATTATTACGGCAGTTTTGGGGAAACTGAGGGTAAACCTGAGGTCTGTCAATATTTCTGGCGGGAGAGAAGTGAATAGCTGGATAATCTTCGATAGTGATCATAAGAGAGAAAGTGAAAATTCTGCAGTAGTAGAACAATTTTCGATATAGAAAAGGCTAAATTGAGAAGGGTTGAAAAAATTTTTAGAAAAGTACAATGCGACCTGCAAGAGACTTAACGTATCTGACGAACTGCGGGCGTGTTGCAATTCTGTCCATCCCAAACAGGGGAAAAGACTTGATGCTATGTAGCTATGACATTCAACCAACTTTAATCAGGCAGCATGTTATCCCTTCATTACTCATAACAAACTTGATTAAATTCCACACCTCGTTAAAATTTCCCAGTATGTAATCAATGTATTTCTCCCATTGATGTATTAAAAAACCTTCTCCTCGCAGTTAACTTCTGAGAAAGTACTAGACTAATTTGATGAAACTTTTCAATTTGTTTTCATAACAAATCTGAAGTTTTCTCTGTGTTCAACGTATAGATAGAATGTAGTAACTAGATTTAATATACATATGGCGATAGAAGATACATATGGTAAAGCTACAGTATTGCCGTATTTATATACACACACACACTCACGCCCGCTATCCCCGAAGGGGTAGGTAAAGGTGTAACTAGTGCACACACTTTTCGCTGTGCATATTCCGTCCCATGATGTGATAGGCGGCGAGTCTAAAGCCATATCGGGCATAAATTCCAGACTCCGGTCTGATAATGAGTAGAAAAACCCAATATCACTTCGCCCGACCCGGGATCGAACCCGAGACCTCAGCATTGCAGTCGTACCGTAATACAACTACGCCACCGAGGCAGTCAGTATTTATGTATGGTATAAATGGACCAGGTTGACTTTGGTACCACCGAGATACCCAAAGGACTAAATGTCTCGAAAATGGTGGAATACATCCCCTAATTTATAACTTCTATGTATTCAGCCGTAAACATCTTATTGAAAAAATAAATCATACACCAAATCTTATAAGATTATTAAAGATACAAAATATTTAATATTGAAGAAAATTGCTTTAATACCGAATATTGCCAAATAAGATACTTCTTTAATGCTAGATATTGAGGTATAAAATCATTTGCTACTTGTAAATTGCAATATGATATTAGGGGAAAAAAAAGGCTTTTTGCTCTAATGTTAAATAGAGCGAAGACTGAAATGAGAAAATCTGAAAAACAAACCGATAACTCGGTAAATAACATGTGTAACAGTAATTAAATTAGGTTAATTAAGTAATTGGGTTGATAAAAGAGGTTGTTAATTTGCAGTGCTTATATAAAGTCAATAAAATGAGACAGACCGAATATATTGTAATATTTAAATTCGAATTCGAAAATATAAAATTAAAAATGACAAAAAATATATTTTACAACAAACTCGGGGATTCATACATTCATCATTCAGGCATAATGTTAGAGCATTGTATTTAAAAATAGGCATTTAACGCTAATCAAAAAGCGCTATCTTAAAAAACGGGACACAAAATGACACGCTCATCAATTTTCCGGTGAAAAACTCTTAGGAAAATTGCACACTGGAACAAAAACGAACCTTTGTGACGGCCAAAGTGCGGCGAACAATTACCACCCCACTTTCGCTATAATTATTTTTTAATTACCGTCACAGTTGCTGTGGTCCTTTTCCAAGTTTAAGTTTGTCAGCTAGACTGACATATTTGTGGGTTTTTAAATTCAAGTTAGAACACAGTCTAACGAGTTGATAAAGTTTAGGTGTTGAAAAAATATTGTTAGGATAAACGTTTTGTAACGGTATTTGTAGCGTTCTGATAAGTTGTGGAAACCAGTCGAGACGACAAAGTAATGGCGGGAATGACAGGTCGATGTATAAAAAGGGTGCCGTGTCTCTTTCGCTCTCATACGTGCTTAGACGCTCATTCGAGCTCAGTTTCAGTCAATCTCAATTGACTTTCATGGTGGTCGGTTAGTTGCTGATACCTATCTTGGTAAAAGTATTTCTGTTAAAAGTGCTTATGTAAGATCAGTAATAAAACGTTTTTATTTAAATCAAAATCGCTTTTGTTTCTAACAAAATATTTCGAATATCTTTACTAAGAATAAAAATGCAAGTTTATGAAGGTAGTAACACAGGCAAACGCCAAAACTGCTGAAAGATTTTTGATGAAATTGGTAAGATAAATTGACCTTGGTTTACATATAGGCTATCCTGGAAAAGCAGATATACAATGAGACATTTTGTTCGGGATAGGTTTTACATGCCGGCTCAAATAATTCAAATAGTTTATTATGTAATTAGGCCCCTAAGGGCACTTTTACTCGTCATTTTTAATAATGAATTTAACAATTAATAGAATTTTAATAATGAATTTATATTTTCAACCGTAGCGAATTTATGTATCCTATAACCACAGAGTGGTAAAGCGTTTAATAAGGAACAATGCGTCACCACCTTTACCTACCCATTCGTCGATTGTAGTAAGCGTATAATAAACACAATATCCAAATCTTCCAAACTCATTTACGACATCCTTTGTTCCGTTATAACATAATAACACATTTATAAACGCCTAAAACGCGGGGTGACCATAATATGATCATTTGTATGCTCATAGAGCGCCCGCTTTATGTAATTACGTCTATTTCGTGCTATTCATCTGTTTTGTTAGGAATAAGTGCAATATTAAGTGCCAATAGGTAAATATAAATCAATGATTCATTAAGGTTACAGATATTGGGTTTTTCGACTCAGTATCAGCCCGGAGTCTGGAATTTGAGGCGGATATGGCGATAGGCTCACCCCCTATTACATCATGGGACGGAATAACGGCGAAAAGTGGGTGCACTAATTGCACCTCTGCCTACCCCTTCGGGGATAACATGCGTGAGTGTGTGTGTGTATGTGTATATAAATAATCAGTCAATCAAAAACCTTTGTTGTTTTTAATCGAGTTACATTTGGATTTAGACTTCGCCGTACACGTATAAAAATATGAACACATTTTGGCCCACACTGAGATTCAAACGATCCTTTTTTTTTTCTTTTTTTTATGGCATCGAACGACTAGACGAGCATGCTGTTCGCCTGATGGTAAGCGATACGACCACCCATAAACAGTAGAAACATCATTCAGCACCTTGATTTACAAGCTACTGTGTAGCATTCCACTGCGCTCGTCATCCTGAGACATAAGGTGTTAAGTCTCATTATATCCTGTAGTTGCACTGGCTACAATGCCTTTCAAACCGAAACACAACAGTGCATGCACACTGCTGCTTGGCGATAAGAATAGACATTTCGGTGGTACCCACCCAGACGGACTCTTACATATGAGAGTCCTACCACCAGTAAATCCTATATAAATCTTCCCAATCTAGTCTTTATACGCGACCATCAGACTAAGGATATAATATAGATTAATAAGCGTTTATCATTATTGGCATAGTTCCAGAGTCTCTAACAGATTATATTAGCATAACCACTCATATTTGCACCATAATACCCACTATGTTATTCTAAACGTTGTCAAACAAATCTGTTTTATAAATACAGAAGAAAATTGCGTCTACGAACGACGCGTATGATTGTTTAATACCATAAATGGATTATGATCTCTACATTTTCTTAATTATTTTAAGTGTTTCTTAATGATGTCATACCACGTTATGTCGTCTAAATTTGAAAATACCCAAATTCTTGGCTTTTCCTATCCATGTACCTAACCTCACTTTTAAAAATTAAAAACAATAAAAAAGCACTTAGAAATCTCATATTGTTCTAAGAGTAAGTAACAAAGGGGCAACGGATTACCGTTGCACTCCGAAGCCCGGAAGTAACAAATATTCAAGATTTTCACCCGGTTTCCTCTCAGATATTCGGTGCTTCAATTCCGAAATCAAAATGTACTTTACTTCGGGAATGTATCACATTTGCCATTGATCTTTGAATTATTCAATATGTACCCTGTGGTCCGGGGACATCTAAAGAATTTCGCCACGGCATCCCCTGCCTGTCGTAAGAGGCGACTAAATGGGGTAAGCGAGAGTCGCGGGGAGAGCAGTTGGGGTTTGCTCGCCCCACTACTCCAATGTAAGCAACTACGAGGAGGACGACAATGCTGGTGGTCGGTCTCCTGCAGTCGTAGACGCAAAAGCGTGCTTTAGAGTTCCGAGGCTTATCAGCCTCCTCATTTAGAGTAGGGCCTTAATGCGGCATCGCACAGGGGCGGTTCTGTGCAGCTATCTTCGTGCAACAAGATACCCCGGGGCCATCCCGTAGGCGCTGAAGAAGGCCACGGCGAGTTTTGGTTGGTATGCCGGCGTAGGGTGTACATAGTGTTAGGACTCGGTCCAATGCTCGCTCGGATGAAGCTATACTTCCGAGTGTTGACATTGGGCTGTAGGACTGTGTGAAACCAACATAACCGTTCCACCCCCCCCCCCCCCCGTGGTGGTAGCGATAACGCCTTTTTCCCCGTGCTAAAAAAGGGGGTAGTGTATTGGGAGGCCCATAGATTATTTCTTATTCTGGTAAAAAAGCGGGCTTTGAGTACAGGTTGCAGGCAAACAGAGTTATGGGCTCGTCTAGTTGAAATTGAACCATAAGTTAACTAATATCATCGTGGAGGCGTTAAGGGCTTTTCTCTCCTCAGACTAAATATTAAAGCATGAGCATAAATTAAAGTCTTACATTTTATGCATATTTTTATAACCTTTTAGACCAGTTTTACAGGTTTCAAGTAATTTTTCAGCAGCTATTGTATTAAACAGCTAATTTAGATTGCACTCATTGACCATTTATTTGGGAGCATAGATTAGAGAGTGACTTTTTGTTATGTGCTCGGCTTATACGTTTATTTTATTTTTACTTTTTTTATTTTATTAAAAAAAAATCCAGCCACAATTATTACAATAATACATATGAAAAAATGTGCAATTTCCATTAACAGCTTATATATAATTGTACAATTTTATTAATAGACTGCCTCGGTGGCGTAGTTGTATTATGGTACGACTGTAATGCTGAGGTCTCGGGTTCGATCCCCGGGTCGGGCAAAGTGATATTGAGTTTTTCTATTCAGTATCAGCTCGGAGTCTGGAATTTGTGCCCGATCTGGCGATAGGCTCGCCCCCTATCACATCATGGGACGGAATAATGGCGAAAAGTGGGTGCACTAGTTGTGCCTCTGCCTACCCCTTCGGGGATAAATGGCGTGAGTGAATATGTATGTATATGTTCAATTTTATTAGGCGGATATTACTAATCCAACAAACATTTTAGAAAAAATAATTTATATTAATCCTACTAATATTATAAATCCTACTTAATATTATAAAGGCGAAAGTTTGTAAGAATGTATGGATGTTTGGATGTTTGGATGTATGGATGTAAGGATGTTTGTTCCTCTTTCACGCAAAAACTACTGAACGGATTTCGATGAAATTTGGCACACGGGTAGATCATGTCCTGGATTAACACATAGGCTACTTTTTATCCCGGGAAAATATAAACTGGGACTTTTTTCCTTAAAAACTTTTTAATGCGGGCGGAGCCGCGGGCAAAAGCTACTTAAACATATATTGTACGGTGTGTTTTTATTTAACTACACCAAAAAACAAGAGAAAATTTTTAATTAAATAAATAAGAAAAAAAAAACTACTTCGATATTGCATCCAACAAGCATTTTCGGAAATGATTTAAAGGCATTGAGTGGATATCAATTTGGTTGCTGTAATTGTTATATAATTTACACATTCTGGGTATTGGAGAGTTTATACCGAGTACAGTCCTACAAAATGGTGCCACGTTTAGTAGGTGTTGCTGGCGGCTTCGCCCTCGTGAAAAACCTTCAAGCTACAAAAGTCCTTAAAACGCAGTACAACGCCATCGCAATCTACTTAAAGAATCACACACACACTTACTCACGCCTATTATCCCCAAAGGGGTATGCAGGGCGCACCCACTTTTCGCCGTTATTCCGTCCTACCCCTGAGAAGAGAAAAAGGTATGATGATATGTATGTATGTAAGTATGTAAGTTTCCACGGTGGGTAGAAAGTTAGCCATTACGAAGTAGTAAAACTGGCACCACGCCAAAGCTATCTAGATGAAGATGGCGTAGGAGACTGGACGTTTAGTGGGTATTTAATGTCTTTAGATTAAATATAATCAATTAAAGCTATTCTTATTATATGGTGGTAATAATAGTAAATAAAAACGTCTGTTTTCTTTTCATTGCTGCTTCATTGATTTTGATGAAAGTAACCCAAATTGGAGTTGTTAAGAATAAATTATAGTGTGCTTTTACGTAGAAAGTTAAACTCTCAGATGAAAAGAAAGCTACAGTTATATGACGAGACGAGCGTGACGCTCGCCTGATGGTACACTGACGACCACCGTACAGAACCTTGAATTACCAAGTATCGCATACATATCTTATTAAGTTATTAAGTCCATAATGCCCAGTGATTACGCTGGCTACAATGTCCTTCAAACTGGAATATAACAGTGCATGCACACCGCTACTTGACGGTGGAAATAGACAATACTCAGATGTGTAGTACCTCCAGAATCAAACAGTAATTCACATCGTTATTCATCACGTATGCGAACATAGTTGCACCCACTTTTCGCCGTGCTTATTCTGTCCCATGATGTGACAGGTAAAGCCTATCGCCATATGAGGCACAAATTCCAGGCTAATACTGATTCGAAAAACTCAATATCACATTGCCCCACCCGAAGATCGAACCCGACACCTCAGCATTTCAGTCGTCACAACCACGTCACCGAGGCAGTCTACAATTATGGACCATTCTCAAAAGATCCACAAACATGTAAACGTCACAGACTAGTATTTTGAGCATGCCAATTTGATAAATGCTAAGATGCTGGAAAGATGATTGTATTACCTACAGACCACGTCTTTGAGTGAAACGTGTAGCTCTTGAGGAAGTCTGAAGTCTGTGAATAATTTAAATTCTTCTCGTTAACGGCAAATCGATTGACAGTGCGTACAAATTTTTGTTTCTAGATTTTTCTGAAAACGTTTTTACTCGGGCAAAAATGTGAAATATTTTATGTCTTACGGTCGCTGTCAAGTGTTACAGTTTAATATAAATGTTACCATTAATCCAAAAAAAAGTTGATAATAACTATAATCTAAGATTTAAATATATTTTTCTGCAGTTGTTATTTAATTGAATTTTATTGAAATTTTAATTAAACTACGTCTACGCAGACATAGAATAATACAATGTAAAGTAATTTTAAAATTACTTTATCTTGGATCATTGTGCTATTGGTGCTATGGCCAGTAATTTTTTGTGAGCATTTATACTTTTTGGCTATTTCGCATAACCAATAATGCTGGATAAATACCAAGTTATACAATACACATAATATATTTCTTCAACTCATAATTAATATCATCTCGCGAAACACTAACTTGTTCTTGTTTATTATGTCACTGTAATTTACAGAATATTTGTAGACTATAATACCCGTATCGCATTTGCTTGATTAGAATCTCTCGTAGCGAACCTATTTCAGTGCACGGCTAATTATAATCTCCGTAGCACTAACTAGGTCTACGCAATATGAATCCATAGAAACGCCTACGAGATACAATTATAGACATGTTATTTCCATTGAACTGTCGTTTACTTTATAAATTTTAATGAGTGTTTAGAATACAGTACGTTTATTTTATCCTTCCTTAAAGTATTTAATATATTATTATGAAGGTGCTCTTCATATTCATTAACCTCAATTTATTGCGCCCAAAGAGACTTAGGGCAAGTTTTACTAGTTTCAAGTACATTTCAATTATCAGTTGTCGTATTAAACAGCAAATTAGTTTATACTAATTATAGATTTTTAGCATAGATTAGAGTGTGATTTTTGTTGGCTTATACGTATATGTAACGAGTAACATTCATCAGCAAGTGATGAAATCCACCCTAACTAAAATATATTTATATATAGGTAAAAGTCCTATTTTGGAAATACATAGCATATTCAATTAACCCTTCAAGCCCATAGATGTATGGGAAAACCCTATATATATGGACACCGGTGTCCGTCGCGGGGCTTGAGGAGTCAATAATCCTAATTAACTTCCAAGAACAAATTACTTTATGTATTACTGAACTAATTGTATAGAAACGTGTAGCAGATCATGTAATTGTAGACGTAGCACGTCTACGAAACACAAGTAGATCCTGTAGCCATAGCAATGCATGTAATGATTCCGTAGACACGCGTAGCAGATAACTCCTACAATAAATCTTAGCACAAAGTATCGAAGCTGAGTTACCTTTTGTACGTGCGTGACTTAGACGACCCAATGTTACGGAAACGTGGTAAATATCTTTGTTTTATGGCTTTTAGTACCAGGATAAGATTTGGCTATATTTGTTTTCGATACTGGCATGAGTTTGAACCAACATTTGGTGAAAAATAATCTAAACTTTTTAGCTAGTGTCAGCATGTTTTCATATCTATTTCATTTTTGATAAATAGATTTAGCATATACATAAATCAATTGTATCACATTTATTTAATTTCATGAACATGTTATGTAGACTTAATAAGAGTAAGGGGACAAAAATTCCCCTGAATTAATGATTATTATACAGATTAAAGTTTGCATAGCAATTTTTGTTTAATTTCAGCAGATTTAATACTGCTTTTGTAGAGAAAAAGAAAAAATATTTAAAAATAGAATAACACTTACCACGGACCGCACAAGCAACTCGATAGTAAACCAGACGTTGCACACCAATTCGATGTAGAAGAAGGCGACGTGGGGCTGCCCGTTGTCGTGCCACGGCCTGTCTATGGCGGTGATGTTGTCGATATCCGTGAAGTTGGGAATGATGTAGGGGGCGATGGTAGGGGATGCGACTCGGAGATCTGGGTGCGTCTTCAGACAGAAGCAGAGAACTGAGATGCAAATGAAGAAGACTGAACAGACCGATATCACCTGCAAAGAAAATCATTATTAGTTTTCTGTAAGTATTTTTTTTAATTTGAAGGAAGTAATATTTTACCGACTGCCTCAGTATCGTAGTTGTATTGCATGCGCAGTACGACCACCGCTTTGTGGTCTGGAGTTAAAATCTCGGGTCAGGCAAAGTAATATTATGCCCTATGGTCCAGGGGCATTTAGAGAATTCGGCCACGGCATCCCCTGCCTGTCGTAAGAGGCGACTAAATGGGGCTTGAGAGAGTCGCGGGGCGAGCAGTGGGGGGCTGCTACTCCAACTTATGCGACTTCGAGGTGAACGACATTGTGGGTGGTCGGTCTCCTGCAGTCGTAGACTCCACATGCGTTCTTTTAGGGTTCAGGGGATTCTTAGCCCCTCATTTAGAGAAGGGCCGTAATGAGACATTGCGCAGAAGCGGTTTCGTGCAGCTATCTTCATGCAGCAAGATATCCCGGGGCCGTCCCGTAGGCGCCGAAGAAGGCCACCGCGGGTTTTGGTTGGTATACCGGTGTAGGGTGTACATAGTGTTAGGGACTCGGTCCAATGCTCGCTCGGGTGATGGTATACTCCCGAGTGTCGACATTAGGTCGCAAGATCGGTGTAACCAACATAACCATATCACTAACCCCTCAGTGGTGGTAGCGATAACGCGTTTTTCCCCGCGGGAAAAAAATAAGGCAAAGTGATACTGTGTTTTTCTGCACAGTATCAGCCCGGAGTCGGGGATTTGTGAACGATATGGTATAGACTCGCCCCCATCGGATCGTGGGACGGAACACACGTGGTGAAAAGGGTGCCCAGGTTGCACGTCTGTTTACCCCTTCGTAGATAAAGACGTGATGTGTGTATGTGTGTGTGTGTGTGTGTGTGTGTGTGTGTGTGTGTGTGTGTGTGTGTGTGTGTGTGTGTGTGTGTGTGTGTGTGTAAGAATATATAATACTATGCATATTTTTATATTAATGATAAATAATTTACTGCTACCGAATGCTTCATGCTTCCATATAAAAGTCAGTTATACAGGACAAAATAATATCAAAATTGTAAATGCTATAGGCATTTTAACTTTTCGGAAAGTCTCTATCCGGCCCATATTTTTAATTGGCTCTACGTGAAAAGACGCGCGCAAATAGCTTTTACAGCTGTGCCAAAGTTCAAGTAGACAACGCTTGACATTAGGCACGAGATACAAGCAGAGAAAACTATTTTCCACTGTACATGGTTTTACCTTTTACTCAAACCATAAATACTGGTTAAGCTTTTTCCAACAGATTTTTTCCAACAGATTGGTAATTTGAAATCGTGTGAATTCAACTGAATAAATCAGGTCGACCGTAAACCTATATATTTGAAGATCATTTTTAACTGAACATCAAATATTTAACAATGAAAGAAAACATAGTGAGGAAACCTATATACCTGAGAATTCTCCAAAAGAATTTCGAGGGTATGTGAAGTCTACCCACACTATGCCAGCGTGGTGGGTTAAGGCGTAACCCCTCTCAGTAGTAGAGGAGGTCCGTGCTCAGCAGTGGGCAATATATTGGCTGGAGGGCTATAGGGCTGATTATATTGCATCGAATATTAAATTTATTTAGTTATCAGTGACTTTTCTAAAGAATCATGGCAAGTTTTTACCTGAGTGTTTCAGTTAGCGTCTAAGATTAAGATATGTAAAAACAAATATAATTTAAATATGTAATATTTTCCACAGTTTTAGTTTTACTGTTAAAAGCCACAAAATTATGTTTATAATTAAAAGTAAATCAATTGTACTTCCGGTTTCGTTACTTCTGATCTGTGGTGTCATATAAAAAGTGTTGCCACCTAAGAATAAAAGTGGCAGAACACGGTAAATATTACATTATATTTTTATATCAAAGAAGTGATAATAATATGTAACGATTATTCTTGAATACTAATACTGTATTAAAATAAACACCGAATGGATTTTTTGCCATTCAGTGTTAAGTTGGCGTAAAATATTGTTCCATTTCTCACGCTAGAAAGTAATTATAAAAGAAGTAATAGCAACCCAGCCGATGACAGTGAGCGTCTTATTATGACATTTTGAATTCGGTTTATTTACATCAGTGCCAATGGTCTCGAACCTACCGATTTTTCGGTATTTCTACCGATTTTGGGCCAGTCCTACCGAAATGACATGATTTTTCTACCGATTTTCAGCGATTCGAAGATTAAAATCCCCTTTTTCTTTCATATTTTGCGATTACTTGGTTAAATATGTTGCTGTTTGGGCCGGCAGGGGATAGTATTTTTAAATGGGCAGCAAATTTTTTTTTAATTTTTTACATTCATGAGGGGTGGGGGGGGGGGGGGGGGGGGTATGCGTGACTCTCGTTTGTTAAAATTACCTTCTTTTGGTACAATAATAGTCCCTAGACTTTAAAATTAAGAGGGTTTTCATTGAATATTGCTTGTTTTTTGGATATACCGATTTTTGCTCCAATATACCGATTTTTCTTGGCACCTCTACCGATTTCACATATTGTCATCCGAGACCACTATAAATACAGCCTATATCTGCTATCAATCTCATTGACAGATAAGTGATTACCTTTAACTATGACTTTTGTTTTAATTTTCCTTTTTTATTGGGAAGGCAAAGAGTTCAAGCAACTGGATGCATAAAGCAGCAGACCGGGCTCTGTGGCGTATTTTGGGAGAGGCCTATGTCCAGCGGTGGACTGCAACAAGCTGATGATGGTGAAAAGGTTCAAACCCATACAGCCTCGTCTTATGTGATATTTTTGTTTCTTTTTTTTTACTTTGGCTGTATACGCACCAGACATGGGGTGTTCTATTTCGGAAAAGGAGAGGTTCTGGGAAAGTGTGAGAGAAGTCTTAAACACTTGTGCGTTGAATGAAAGAGTAATTATGGTAGGGGATTTTAATAGCTGGGTTGGTGTTAGTAGAGAAGGTGTTGAAGGTGTGTTAGGAAAGTATGCAGATGAGAGAGTAAATGAGAATGGATCGCATTTAGTGGAAGTGTGCGTGGAAAGGAACCTTGTGGTGACAAACAGCTTGTTTAGCCACAAGGATATCCATAAATATACATGGGAGAGGAATGGAAGTAGAAGTATGATTGACTTTGTGATAGTAGACCGCAGGCTCAAAAAGCAAGTTGTCGATACCCGAAGCTATCGCGGAGTTAGTGTGGGTACAGATCACTATTTGGTCATGAGCCGAATTAGGGGTCTGTTCAAATACTGGCGTCATAGACCGCAAAGGGGGACAGCAAGCCTCGGTCGCATCAAAGTGGAAAAGTTGAAAGATATGAAAGTGCAAGAGGAATATCTGAAGGAATTGAATGAAAGGACTTTTGGCATAAGGAATAAGCAACAGGAAAGTGGGATGGATGACGTTTGGGAAACTGTGAAGACGGGTCTGGTTGGAGCAGCTACCAAAGCTTGTGGAGAAGGAAAGAGGAAAGAAAGAGTGATAGAGGACAATTGGTGGGATGATGAAGTAAAAGGAGTCGTGGAAGATAAGAAAAAGGCATGGCTAGACCTTCTAGCAGCCAAGGCGAAAGATGTGTGTTTGATAGGGAACGCAAATCCACAACTAGCGAAAGCAATGAGTGTGTATGCTGAGATGAAGAAAAGAGTTAAAGAAATGGTTGAGCAAAAGAAAAGATGCAAGAAAGAGGAACTGGATGAGAAACTTTCTGATGACTTCAAATCGAACCTTAAACTCTTCTGGAAACAAATACGGTTGACCAGGGGAGAGGCGGGAGCTTCAAAGATAGAAGTCATCAGAAATGAAGATGGAAGAGTGTTAAGGAATGAAAGGGAAGTATTGCATCGTTGGAAATCCTACTTCGAAGAACTTTTCGAATGTGATGCTAAGGATATAGCAGGTGGGGAAGAGGTTATAGACTTGGGTCACTCACAAAACGATGCAATCAATGAAATTACGGAAGATGAAATAGTGAATGCGATAAAGAGTATGAAGTTAGGTAAGGCTGCTGGGTGTGACAGAGTTACCGTAGAAATGCTGAGATACGGCAAAGGTGTAGTAACAAGATTGTTGTGGCTACTTTTTAATATGTGCTTGAGGGAGGGCCGAGTACCAGAAGACTGGTGCAAAGCCATCATCATCCCCATTTTCAAAGGCAAGGGGTCACAGCAAGAATGCAAAAACTACCGCGGAATAAGCCTTCTCAGTGTTGTCGGTAAATTGTATGCAAAGGTACTGATTAAAAGAGTGATTAATGAAACGGAAGAAAAAGTGTGGGATGTGCAAGCAGGTTTTAGGAGTGGAATGGGGTGCACAGATCAAGTCTTTTCCATAAGGTGCATAACGGACAAACATTTGGCTAAGTCAAAAAAAGTCTTTTGTGCCTTCGTAGACTTGGAAAAGGCTTATGATCGTGTACCGAGGAATGAACTGTGGGCAACGCTGTCATTAACATATGGGATTGAGGGTCATCTGGTAAGGGCTTTGAAGTCTCTCTATGAGAACTCCAAGGCCTGTATCAGGATAAATGGAGCGCACTCAGAATGGTTTAACATCTCAAAAGGTGTTAGACAGGGATGTGTTGCGTCTCCATGGCTCTTCAATCTCTATATGGACAGCTGTGTGTCAGCTCTGAAAGAGATAGAATGTGGATTGAGAATGGATGAGTGGCGTGTCAAGTGTCTCCTTTATGCCGATGATCAAGTTTTACTTGCACCGTCGGCGAGGGAGCTGCAAGACATGCTAAATTTAGTGAATGGTGTGTTTAAGGACAAGGGAATGAAAATTAATGCGAGCAAGACGAAAGTGATGGTGATAGAAATTCAGTAGCATTAGTATAGATGGTGAGCAAGTGGAACAAGTGAATGAGTTTGTGTACCTGGGAAGTATGATTACAAGAGATGGAAAGTATGACATGGATGTTGAAAGAAGAGTTATAGCAGGAAACAAAGTGAATGGCGCCTTGCGTGCAATAGTGAGTAGCCAGGCGGTGTCTGAAAAGGCAAGAATGGCTATTCACAATGGTGTGCTGGTGCCGACGCTTATGTATGGAAGTGAATGTTGGGTTTGGCAAAAGAAGCATGAAAGTCGAATAAATGCGGTGGAAATGCGTTCCTTACGGAGTATATGTGGAGTCACCATTGCTGATCGCATGAGGAATAGATTGATAAGAGATCGATGTATGTTGAAGGATGATGTGGTGACTAAAATTGAAAGAAGTATGCTGAGGTGGTTTGGGCACGTGGAGAGGATGGATGAAAGACGGATCACAAAAGGTATTTACCGAGCGAATGTGGATGGTACGGCTGGAAGGGGACGCCCGAGGAGAACATTTTCTGACCAAATAAATGATCTTCTCAGAAAAGGGCAGATGAGGAGCACCCGTAACAGACGAAAATGTATGAAAAGAAGTATGAATGTGGAAGAGGCGAAAGAGGTTTGTCAAGATCGTAGCATGTGGCGCTCAATAGTCTCTGCCTACCCCTATGGGATAAGGGCGTGAGTGTGTATGTATGTATGTATGTTTTTTTTACTATGTACTATGTCGTAGTAAAGCAGTGGCTACCTTACCAAGACTTTATCGAGCAGTTTTGGCGGCAACGAAAAAACACTTGATTGGCACAGTTAATTCAATTCATTTCATTTGAGCCATTTAATAGAATTATATTGGACAATATACCTCCATAATTATGCAATATAACACTAAGTCTCACCAGAATAATGAATTAAAATAAGAGCACCTCATGACACTTTAAAGTTCCCGCCAAAACTCTCTATGAAAATGTTAAATATCTCATAACTTTTTTTTGTGGCTTCCAAATAAAAAAAATCTTTTTGATTGGGTTCAGGATAAGTATATTCTATCGTTCTAACATTTTTTCATTCCAAGACGCGCCAGGTTGATATCAGGTAAAACGTTGTATGGAACTTGCCATCATTCTTTGCGAATTTAAGTACCCAAACAAACTCTGCTGTCAAACAATGGATGAGATTCTAACGACCTTCTTACCCATATATTATTTACAGTCCAAACTCAATCATGCAATTAGAAGTATTTTTCCTACCATGGAACTTTCATAAATGCATTAAAGTATAGCGATATATCATAACTAAAGCGACAAATTCCTCCAAAGTTTCTTACATACGAAAAAGTTATTATCTGGTATTTGTGCCTCTGGTTTCGTTGATTCTAGTGAAATGTTAACGATAGCATAAAGACAAAGTACAAAGGAGGTTTCAATCGAATTCTGAAAATCGATTGCAAGAGTTATTTATTGCATGACCTATTTATAGCATTTTTTTTGCTTTAGCGGAGAAAGTGACTTATTACTACCGCCCAGCCTTTAAGGGGGTAGTTTAATTGAGCGGTTATGTTGGGTTCACCGTACCTTACGATGAGGTTAAGCCACCCGGAGAGATGGAACCATCGGGCGACCGCCGAGCAGAGTCCCTAACCTATATACGACACACGGCATTCCAACCAAAACTCCGCGGTGGCCATCTTCGGCGCTTTCGGACAGCTGCGGGTTTCCTCTGACAGAAGTGTCTAAGTTGTCTTCCACAACCGCCCCTGCGCGGTGCCGCCTAGTACGGTCCATCTGTCTGAATCTATTGTGATGACCATTACACAATTTTCATTTTTTTTTTTCTAAAAATGTGACAGAAAAAAGATTACTTGTGTATTTCGTCATATTTTACTGTCGTGTGATTTTCCAAAATACAAGGCATATGATATTCTACACTATGAATAGCTAATTTATTTATTTAATATGACACACCAACAGCACATACATTAATTACTACATTCTAAGAATACATTATCCATAATGGTAATTAATCTAATGCATATGCCTATTATAGGTATGTACAGTATTTGCTGAAAATATGCATACACACCAAACATTACTCTCCTACATCAAAAATCAAGATTAAAAAACAAACACCGTATTAACGAAAAATTTACAACATGGTGCTGTGTATAGTTGTACACAACTCCATGTTCCAATTAAAACATATTAAATTAAATTAAATGGAAAGGAGATGTCCACCTTCTGCATGAGTGCTGGGCCTCAAAATCTAACAAGGCTTGTACTCTAAGGATATCAAAAGGGCAAAGTATGAAACTTAAATCCATTAAAATTATATATAGGTATATATTTATGTCCCTCCATTCATAACCAACCCTTTCAAAAACGCTCATAATTTTCAGCAAAACAAAATAACATAAATCTCACAATTGGAGGTCTTTAAAATTAAACGATTTATTGCAAAAGGCTAGTTTTGGAAGTTCCATCCAAATATATATAAATTGTCCTGTTTAGAATTTCAGGCCCGTTTTTGGACATGTCCTTTATGATATCATTAAAAAACAAAAAAAAAACTTATTCTAATCTTAAATTATTAAATAACTTTGTGTTAGATGGGCTCTGGGTAACAAATATCGCATTTTTACTATTTCCAATCTAAGAATGGTGCTTTATCAGTTTACGTTTAAATTTTTTAAAGGAATCATGGTGGATATCAAAGTTGTCTAAACCTCCGGAAATAGTGTTGTATTCGGCGCACATTCGTGCTAAGGGTGAATGGCGTCCAACATTTGTTCTATACAGGGGTAAATGGAATGTTTTTTTGAAAGGGTATCGGGGAACTCTACTGGGAACTGCAAACTGTATATAATCCAATAAGTTACTGCAGTTTAGTCTACCGGTAACAATTTTTTGCAAGAACACGAGGTCGTGGATTTTGCGACGATGGTAAAGAGTTGCCATTTTACAAAAGGTTAATCTTTGGTCGTAAGGAAGCCTATGAGAAATGCCAGATGATATAAAAGCTAGATACCTTGTGAACAATCTTTGGATTCTTTCTATTCTTTGTGATTGAACGGCATAAGTGGGACTCCAAACGACACTGGCAAACTCCAAATGACTCCTCACCAAGGCATTATACAATAAAACTCTCGTCTTCACAAAACGGCATTCCATCGTATTGCGTTTTATAAAACCTTGCATTCGGGCTGCCTTTTTTACGATGGTATTTACGTGTGATGTAAACTTAAGTTTGCTGTCTAGAATAACACCTAAATCCCTAATTTCGTTGACCTCGTACAATTGTATTCCATTAATGTTGTATGTCGAAGGTGTAAAATGCTTTTTTCTTGTATAATTCTTTTTTGTGTATAGCTAATATATCTTTTACATGACACTGAAGTTAAAAAAAATATGTTTATCAGAATCACTATTATTCAAAAAGTATATATTTCAACTAAGTTTTCGGGGCAAAAGTTAGTTCCATTCATCAATCATGACGCTACACCGCAAGCGGGCGTCGGATTTACGGTCGCAATTCATAAGAGGATTGCATTATACAGATATTCATGACAGACTTATAACAAACGTAATATATTTAGATAGTAAGTAATCTGACAGGTTTTTGTAACGGAAAATAGAAGCAAATACAGAAAAGAAAATTAACCCACGACTTAAAAACGAAAAAATATAAATAGTATTTATCAAGTCAAATTGCTGAAATATTTAATTTTTTCTTTACATGACTATTTGAAAACACACTATAGTTATTTTCTTAGTAGATAAAATTTGCATTAAACATAGAGTTCATTCTTAATTTGAAAATTAACTGCCAAAAAGACACATACAGCCTGTCTAACTTTTAAAAATATTTCGAATGATTGTTTATTTTGCCAGTACAGTATGCAGCATGCTTCAAAGGACATGTCCTAAAACGGGCCTACAATTTTAACCAAGACATTGGATAGAACTCCTAACATGTAGCAATTTACAACAAATCGTTTAACAACGTGTTCACTCTGGAATGAGCTTCCACCCACGTTGTTTCCTCAGCGCTATGAGTTATCATTCTTCAAACAAGATTCAAAAATCGTTTTTTACGGTAGGCAGTAACTTAGCTTAGGCATTGCTGATGTCCATGGGCGACGGTAACTACTTACCATCAGGTGGGCCGTTTGCTCATCTGCCTTCGAAGGCAATAAAAAAAGACCTCCGATTTTGAGATTTATGTCATTTTATTTTGCTTAAAAACTATACTTAAAATTAACGTTTTATAAAAGCTCATTATAAATGGAGGAGTCTAAAAATATTTTTTTAATGGATCTAAGATCCATACTTTGCGCCTTTAATATCCCTACAGTTAGAGCCTGGCTAGATTTTCAGGCTCACCACCCATACAAAAAGCGGACATCTCCTTTAAAAATACACACAAATCGCTACCTCCTCCTCCTTATACCTCGCAAACAACAGTATCATTTCTCACAGTAGTACGACATGCAAATGTTTGGTGAAAGCCCGAGCTACGTTCAGTTTCGCATATTGACAGCCGATGCCACAAGTATTGATGTCTCTTTGATATCGCGTTTAGTTTGAAATTTGTCATTCGGCTGCTTGATTATGCTTCCTTTACGCGATATGTTTCCGGGATTAACATACGTACAGCGTTTTCCAAATTTGAAATTTTGAACTACTAAAAGAATATTTAGATACGGAACCAATACGGTAGTTTCCTATGTTTGACTTTATACATTGTTTTAGATGTAACAGAAAAGAATACGAAAAAGAAATTATTCTGTGAAATCAGCATCAAAATCGATTGAAAAATAAAACACTTTTTAAGTTTTTAAATATTCTTGTGAGCAAAAGTGGTGATGTAGTGGGGATATCGCGCTATCTCTTTCGGACGCACACAGCGTTATGGCCGACGGCGCTTGGTGACGTCACCGCCTAGTATTGCTGTTATTTGACAGCTACCCCTTCTACAAAATTTCAAAGCTTTATAACTTACTTGACTTGCTATTGCGCCAATTTTGAAAATTCTTTTTCCATCAAGTTTTCCGTCACTGCGCTGCTGTTATGGACTATATTGTAGTAATTACTTTAAATGAAGCTACTAAACTTATTAACCAAAGATTAGTTAAGCAATTTAGTTGAAGTGACTTTAATGTTCGTAGTAAATGTACGAAAGCTCATTACCGCTTATTGTAACGTGTGGGGCCAAGGAGCCAGCGTATGCGCTGCGCCTTAATTTACACAACGTAGTTATAAACTAGGTATCCATAAACGAGGCCAGCTGTTAAAGTGTTCTCTAAAGTTAGTTTTGGAAAGTACCAAGCTAATACAAACTTGGAAGCCGTAGAATTTCCGTGAACTGTTAAAATAAACGAAAACACGTTTGTAGAAAATTTCTGCCTGTAGAATTTGTTATTGTAGACTTACGTATGATCTAAACTTAAGGATCCCATCTAAACTACTTAATAACACTTAGACAGCCAGATTTTTGGACCATGCCTCCGTGAATTGCAATAATATTCTGTTTGTTCCGATTTTATTAATTTATAGTTTTAAATTATCAAACTAATTTATCGTAATGATAAATAAAGTATGTTTACTCTTTAAGTAAAATAAAACGTTCGTTTTCTAGCAATATATTACGAATCAATTTATTAATACCAAAGCAGCAATGCTTAGCACAACCAACACGAATCTGCAAGTTGCCCAGACAATCCGGCACGATTGCACAAACAACTGGCGCAAACATCGAGTGGAGATCCGAGATCGCCTTTTATTTGTACAAAAGATCATATTGACATGTCTCAGATCGATGTGTAATACGGAGGGATTTAGAGGTAGAAGAAATACGGGATAAAGAAGTTCAATGATGAAATGTTTGGTGAAAATGAAATGGAATGCTGAATAATATGAAGGAAAGAGAGAGTCGGCTAGACGCAATACGATACGCAGAGATATTGGTTTAAGTCGATAAGTTGTTCGTGTGTTTTATTATAAAATTATGTTTCAAATAATTCATTCGAAAGTATTTGACATAATACTGAAAATTTATTATTTGCAAGCCTTTCAAACTAGTGGAGATTTCGGATAATAGATGGATGATTTAAGACATGACGTCACATCTATTAAGTGCGAGTGTGCGAAGAAGATAGCTATATAACCACCCGTCCAAACTAGCTACAAGCAATAAGGACTAAAGTTCATTTCACAAAGATACGACATTTTCGTATCAATCTATTAATTTAAACAAGAAAATCTGAAGACAGCATTTGCGATCTGGTAATACGGAAATAGTTTCTGCTCAAAAGGTTTCTTATATGCTAGAAACCTAAAAAGTAACTCCAACCCAGTAATACTCCTAATTTATCCGTAGGAAAATTTTGTTACAAATAGAAAAAAACGCAGGTTTTAAATCCCCTCCCTAAGCGCAGGATTACAAATTATTTTGTGACGCAATGTGACAGGACATACGTCGAGAGGCGACGGTGTTTACATCATAATAACAATATGCGTCTAATGGGCTCGCTGCGATGGGGGATCATGCTTTACATATTGCGATAAAATGTTATGAAAATTTAAATCATGGCAGTACGTGTCAAGACACACACACTCACGCCTTTTATCCCCGAAGGGGTAGGCAGAGGCGCAACTAGTGCACTCACTTTCCGCCGTGCGTATTCCGTCTCGTGATGTGATAGGGGGCGAGCCTATCGCCATATCGTGCACAAATTCTAGACTCCGGGCTGATACTAAATTTAAAACCAATATCACTTTGCCTGACCCTGAAATCGAACCCAAGGCCTCAGAATTGTAGTCATACCGTAATACAACTACGCTACCGAGGCAGTCAGGTGCCTAGACGTTGCCTCTAATTTATTCATATTTGGTTCTTTGTAGTGCTGATTGTCAATTATACTTGTAACAAACTTTATGATAGACAAAAGTACATTTACATACTGATTATTTTTAGATATTAAACAGGGATGTGCAAATAACTTTAAATTGACTTGTAACTGTTGCTTAAGTTTTTGGAGTATTAGTTTTTTTTTGCATGGCAAAGTGCCCTGCACCTCATGGTAGCCGGAGTGGAATATTAACTAACGAGAGATGATTGCTCCTCGCCAGTTTATACAATTATGCCGGCTTATTTAATAGTGTAAAGTTCATAGGTATCTCAGCATAAATTTGAAAGCGTCTACGAGATACCTAATATTATATTTTTTATGCACCTAAATGCAATTCAAGGGAATCCTTGCAATTAATGCAATTACTGCATAGAATGCAATGCAGTTAGGCTCAACTTGTCCACGTGGAATCTTAGAGACAGCTGTCATAAGAGAAGTCTTCAAGCTGTAATGCACGCACACATTGAATTTACGTCATCCGGCCTGATAATATACATCTAGTAATTTTTGTTGGCACATTTGTAGCATCATGCCTTTTCCCCTGTTTAAGGGTAAGCAGAGATGACATTTTAGTGATAATCCACAATTCGCCACCCACGTTAGGTTTCATGTAAGAGGAAAGTCGATGGCCATTTGCCGGGCAACATTCCAGACTCCGGGCTGAAACTGAGTAGAAAAACCCAATATCACTTTGCCCGCCCCAGGATCGTAGCCGAGACCTGAGCATGATCGTCGAAATTACTATGCTTAGTCGTTCATCATAATATTTGGACACAACTTCCACATTATGCCATAATAAATAGTTCTGAAAAAACATTATTCCTAGGAATAAATATTTCGGTAAAATGTCTTTTGTTACAATGCTGTCAGCCTTAGGGTGAGTCGCTACAAGACCTACGCAAATGTTCAATGAAGCGTTGAAGCTACAGACCGGGCTAGCCGATTTACAATTCCGATGCCACTTTACTCTTCTGAGATATTTTATCTATTTCTATACAGTTTTTGCTGGATAAAAGTATATAAACCTTCCTATTGAATACTCTATCTATTAAAAAAAAATCGCATCAAAATCCATTGCGTAGTTTTAAAGATCAAAGCATACAGGGTCAGATAGACGGGTAGCTACTTTGTTTTATACGATGTAGAGAAGTTCACACTTTTTTCCACAAAGAGGTAGGTATATACGCAGTTAGTGCATCGACTTATTAACCTCTGCCGTGATTGAATGAATGTAAACTTCTCGCTGTATTGAGTAGAAACAAAATTATTATTTGTTACGGATTTTGGCACAAAATATAAAAATATTCTTTTTCATTATTCATTATTTTTACTAATTACCGTCGAATTAATGTATTTTTTAATTACACCTCACAAAACAGTATAATAAAGCTACCTAATTTCTAAACGTAATTTTAAAGGAAACACGTGTGCCGGAAGACGCGTTTCACGCTATAATGGCACGCTTCGCGTCACGCATTTCTATTTGATGAGGTGTCACGTCTGGTGAGGCTTTGGATATTTTGTACGTTAATGATTTCGGTGATAGGCTTCGACATATTAGCTGTATTTATTCGCTCCTGCTCTTTTTGATGGTAACTTGAAATAATAGTCTCAAGCCCTTTTATAAGCTGAAAAGTGATTAAAATATGACTTTTTTTATTGTATCGAATGATGAGACGAGCATGCCGTTCGCCTGATGGTAAGCAATACATATAGTTTATGGGTGGTCACCCGTAAACTGTAGAAACACCATCCACCACCTTGAGTTACAACGTACCGTTTGGCATTCCACTGCGCTCGTCATCCTGAGACATAAGATATTAAGTCTCATTATGTCCTGTAGTTACACTGGCTCCAATGCCCTTCAAACCGAAACACAACAGTGCATGCACACTGCTGCTTGGCGGTAGAAATAGACATTGCAGTGGTACCCACCCAGACGGACTCTTACAAATGAGGGTCCTACCAACGGTAAACGGTGACTTTGGACTTGGTCCATTTATGTGCTAAATTTCAATGTTAAGCGCAACTGTTTGTTTTGACGCGTCGCAGATTCGAACCTTTACTCACCCAAGAAGAACTTTGTCTAAGTAAAAATAATTAAAATGACATAAAAACATTGACTGCCTCGGTGGCGTAGTTGTATTACAGTACGACTGCAAAGCTGAGGTCTCGGGTTCGATCCCCGGGTCGGGCAAAGTGATATTGAGTTTTTCTATTCAGTATCAGCTTGGAGTCTGGAATTTGTGCCCGATATGGCAATAGGCTCGCCCCCTATCACATCATGGGACGGAATTATGGCGAAAAGTGGATGCACTAGTTGCGCCTCTGCCTACCCCTTCGGGGATAACAGGCATGAGTGTATATGTAATATATATACATAAAAACATGCTTCCCCACTCTCATTAAGGCCATATCTGGATTAAGTATAAAAATACAAAGCTAAATTAAAAAATACTGCCACGAAATGCAACATTTCCCACCGAAGTGACACTCTTGTAATATTTCTAACTTAGAACAAAACTTACTGCGAGCAAATACGTGGTGCTTTTTATGAAAAAAAAGCACAACAATCCTTTATATTACCGGGTTAATGGCTGGGAAAAGCTTCCGGTAATGAGAAATGTAACAAATGGATTAGGTACATTTTATATAGGGTTACAATATGTAACATTATAAGTACCAGGTAGGTATAACAAAAGTATAATAAATGATGAGCTATTCATGTTTCACGGGTATTAAACTATGTTCGCACAAAAACATCTAGAATCAATTATACTGGTGGTAGGACTCTCATATACATTGTGTTTCAGTTTGAAGGGCATTGTAGCCAGTGTAACTACAGGTTATAATGAGACTTAACATCCTATGTCTCAGGATGACGAGCGCAGTGGAATGCCACACAGTACTTTGTAACTCAAGGTGCTGGATGGTGTTTCTACTGTTTATGGGTGGTCGTATCGCTTACCATCAGGCGAACGGCATGCTCATCTCGTCATTCGATGCCATAAAAAAAAACTCATTTCAATTAAAATATAACATTTCTATGTTAGGTACTCTAAATCATTAATTAAACACCATAAGCGCAACAAAACAAAATATTTTTTTCAAAATGGCATCGTTAGCATAAAATTTACTCAAAATACGGCATTAAAATGTAAATCCGCCATTTGCGTCGTCCAAGGCAGAAACGTTGCATTTGGCGCGGTCTGTAGCAAAATATACTGCATAATGCTATAAGATTTTGTTTCTAAGATTTCCAAGTTTCTTCAGGTTTTTTACTGTTTATTGGTACTGAAGGCGACTTATTATTTCTTGCAGTATTTCTAATAGAGGTATTTATGTCTTGATTTTTTTAAATTAGTTTAAATGAGCACTATAACCTAACCCCACTCAGTAGTAGAGGACGCCCGTGCTCAGCAGTGGGCAGTATATAATACAGGGCTGATTGCATTGTAAACATTATAATTGATTTAAGAAGTCATAATAACTCCTATGACACATTTAATTTGGCTGAACTACCCTCAAAGAAAACACTGTTTTAATTTTAAAAACCTATATTACGGATCAGATAACTTAAAGTATCATTGAGGTAACGACAATTTCAGTATCTATAAGTTTAAAGACTTTTCAACAGTTATTTAAAAATAGTGTTTTTAAATACAACTCCATTGTGGAAGAGAATCTTTTGACAGAACGTAATGCAAAAAATTTGCAGAAAATAGTTTACAAAATTAAGCTCATGAAATGTTCCGGGAAATTAAAAAGGCATAAAAACAAATAGGGCAACTTAAAATATATAAATTGAATAAATGTTTTTTATCTCTTTATCAAAAGCTTGAAGAGAGCGCTTAGTTCAATGGCTGGTAATCCAAGTCCATGGTTGAAGTCCAAGGTAACCAGTTATTGTGACGTTACCATGATGAGTCGTATAGTGTTTGCTATGAATTTATATAAAATATTAAACAAATCACTTTATGGTCGAAGGGGTAGGCAGAAATGCAACTGAGCACCCACTTTTCGTGAGTGTACTGGCCCATGATGTACTCGGGGGCAAGACCAATGGCTGACTCCGAGATGATACGGAGCAGAAAAACCCAACATTAATTAGCCGACCCCGGTATTCGAACCCGGGACCTGAGCACAGTTTAACGCGCACGCAATACAACTAAGTCACTGAAGCAGACACGATTTATTATTCATAATTTGCTCATGATTAAAAAAAACTGACCTTAGCGGCTGGTGAACTTGATGGCTCATCAAACAACGCCCAGACTTTCGGTTTAAGCCTCTGCCACACGCCGAGATCCCCTGATAAGTACGCCTCTTCATAACCGAAAAGTCTCGCGATTTCTTCCTCAGACGGCTTTTCACTGTCGATGTCCAATTTGTCCAAAATTGCCAGGGTATTCTGTGAACAAGGAGTATTAATGTTGGATAAATTTAATACATGGATAGTTCATAGACAGATTAATCAATAAGTATCTAATTAAAAATTAGAAATATACCATACACTTGCAAATCAAACGAAAAAGTATTCCGTACGCACATATAACCATTGCTGACATTATGTGTAATGTAAAAGAGTTACTGAACATATTTAAACCAGTACGACAAAAAAAGCTATATCTAGGAAATTTGTCATTTACGCGTAATGTATGCAAATCTCCCAATTGAAGCAATTTCAATTCTTCAGACAGTTTTATATTCTCGTTACAGTGGAAACATTATCTTATAAATTGACCAAAAATTAATCACCATCATCATAAGCCTGTATTTCAGTCCACTGCTGCATAGGCCTCTTCCAATGCGCGTATTTTTACCCGATCTTCGGCCTGTCGCATAAAGTTTCTGCCAGCGACCTTTCGATCATAATATGGAGACTAGAAAATTAAAAAATAATAATATAATGGATATTTATTATCGATAGTAAATTAGCATCATAATTATTATTTACCAAACGACAGTTAAATAATAATAATAATAAATAAATCTTTATTCGCCCGAAGCAATTACACCATAGTCATTATTAACAAAAAATCACTGCACTAGGTCAGGCCTGTATCGCAGGAATTTTTAAATATTAATGACAGAAAGAATTAACATGGGTAGACATCATTAGACAAACTAGAATTGGCGGTCTGTAGTATTACAATATACACACTACTGAGTAATTATTAGTTCACATTCATATTATAATGTATGTACTTGCTAAATAACATAATATTTTCGTAGTTTAATAAAATTCAATAGGCTCGTCCGCTACCTGATCATGTGTATTCCACATGGTGAATAGTGGGTGCACTTGTTGCGCCTATGCCTATGCCTTCAGGGATGAAAGGTATGTGTATGTGTGTGTGTATAATATTAGCCAACGACAATACGATAGCGTCTGCGCTGAGCCTTATACATACTCATCTACACTAATTATATAAAGAGGAAAGACTTCTTGTATGTTGGTAACGAATAAACTCAAAAACCTACTGAAGTCTGAACCGATTTAAAAAAATCTTTTAACAATATAAAGCTACATTATCAGCTAGTAACATCGGCTACTTTTATCCCGGGATAATATAAAGCGGAACTTTTATCCCGGAAATACTCGATCAAGTGGGCGGAGCCGCGAGCTAATGTTTATATTCTATAAAACACCACTCCTAAAAAGCACTGGTGGTAGAACTCTCATATGTAAGAGTTCGTGGGTACCACCGCAACATCTATTTCTACCGCCAAGCAGCAGTATGCATGCACTGTTGTGTTTCAGTTTGAAGGGCATTGTAGCCAGTGTAACTACCGGACATAATGAGACTTATCTTATGTCTCAGAATGATGAGCGCAATGAAATGCCACACAGTACATTGTAACTCAACGTGCTGGATGGTGTTGCTACTGTTTATGGGTGGTCGTATCGCTTACCATCAGACGAACGGCTTGCTCGTCTCGTCATTCAATACCATAAAAAAATCGCTATAACGACAGCATCACAAATTCACAATGAACTCAATCACAAACACACTTCCAATATTTTTGTCTGAAATGAAGTTATTAAAGCTGGAATAATACTCTAGTTATATTAAGTCTTGTTCACAACAAGAAAAAACGGTCCGAAATGGTCCCAAGTTTTTGTCCCGAAAACTTCATAACAAGGCCTAACCGTGGATTGTAAAACTGTGGACCAACTTTATGTTAAGAACAAATCTTTTTTCTTAACTACAATAAAACTTTGGCACATGCCAATTATTTTAGGAGTTCCAAAATATGTACAGTTACCAGCATAAGTAGTTGAACAAATTCAAAATTTCAAATTGCTTACGTACTTTTTTTTTTTTTTTTTTTTTTTTTTTTCATTTATTTATTTTAGGTCGCTTTTTAACATCTAAGGTCATTAGCGACCACAGCCGAAAATTACAATTTATCGGTTACACCAATTTATAAGCATCAATTAATTTTAAAAAACAAATTGTTTGTTTATATCCTTTCTCACTTAAACATTCTTTGAGCGTATTTGGTAAGTTACATTTAGTTTTTTCATCATTATACAAAGAACAATTTTCCAAAAGATGTAACACAGTTAAATCCAGTCCACATTTGCATTTGTTTTTGTTACCTTTAGTTATTAAGTGAATATGTGTCATATTTGTATGTCCTATGCGTAATCTAGTGATAATAACTTGGTCTTTTCTACTGGTGAAATGTACAGGAGCTTTATCAAATATAGAATTCCTAATATTAAATAACTTACTTGTGTTATTAGATTTCCATTTTAAGTCCCAAAATAGTTTTATTGTATGTTTAAAATATTTTTTTAATTCAAGTGTGCATGATTTAATTGACGTATCAACTGCATTTTCATTTGTAGCATTCCTGGCTTCTCTATCTGCTATGTCATTGCCTTTAATACCCTGATGACTTGGAATCCAAATTAGTTCAAATTTAAAATTATTTTTCAGTAAATCTATCATCTTTTGTTTGATTTCCAATATTAGTGGGTGTATATTATCAATATTTTGTATGGCTGTCAGACATGATTTAGAATCTGTATATATTACATATTTTTCTAAATTAGAATTACTATGTATTACATCCAAACTCTTCAGGATAGCTGTTGCTTCACAACTGAAAATGGAGTGGAAATCAAAAAGCCTATATCTAACACAACCGCTGTCAAATACTGTTGCACAACCTGATTTCCCGTTCATAACTGATCCATCTGTATAACATGTTTTCCAATCTTTATATTTGTAATTCATTTCATTGTACATTGCCTTATAAACACATTTTGGTGTATCTTCTTTATGATATTTTGTAAGCTCGAGATTAATGGGAAAATTTATTTTCTCCCAAGGACCACAAGTGAGTAGTTTCTTGGTGTAAACAGGAGGAATTTGGAGATTAAATTCATTTAAATATTTAGCTACTCTTATACGTAATGGTTGTGGCAGATTCGGTCGTAGATGGTATTCTGCGTCTGTAGCTGATGCATTAGCGTAATATTTATGAGTAGGGTTACTGGGTTGAGATAATATATTTGCAGCATATATTATAGCCAATTCCTTTCGTCTCAAGTATAAAGGTATTTCTCCAGCTTCTGCTAAAATACTATTTATAGGGCTAGATCTAAAAGCACCAATGCTAAGCCGAAGAGCACAGTTTTGTACACTTTCCAGGGTACGTAAAGTTCTTGTTTTTGCCGAGCCATAAATGACAGAACCGTAATCTATTTTTTGTCTCACTAGCGCATGGTAAGTGTTTAACAGGCACTTCCTGTCAGATCCCCAACTTGTCGATGATAAAACTTTTATAACATTCAATCTTTTGAGGCAATCTGATTTTAAGTTATTTATATGTGTAATCCAGGTCATTTTACTATCAAATGTTAGTCCTAATAGCTTTAAACTATCCACCTGAGTGATACAACGTCCATTCAATAACAATTTTATATTTTTGACTTTTTTCTTTTTGTTGGAAAAGATAATAAATTCTGATTTGTTTTGTGAAAATCTAAATCCAGATTCCCTGGACCATTGTTGCAAATGATTTAGTGTATTTTGGATTAGTTTTAATGTAGGACTCAGAGTCCTACCACTACAGGTGATTGTCAGATCATCTGCAAACAAAAAACCTTTTACTGGTTTGTCAATATACGAAAGAACATTATTAATAGTTAAGAGAAAGAGAATGACACTAAGTACTGAACCCTGAGGAAGGCCATTTTCAATTGGAATTGAAGTTGAAGTTGTATCATTTATTCTTACTTTTATGGTTCTTTGTGACAGAAAGTTTCTGACAAACGCAAGAGTGTTTCCTTTAATACCTATATCTTGCAACAATATAAGCACCCTATGTTTCCAGACCATCTCATAAGCTTTTTCTATATCTAAGGCTACAGTTACTACATAATAATCATTTGCAAAAGAGTCAAGTATTTCGGCTTCGATATTTGTTAGATGGTCAATTGTTGATCGGAATTGTCGAAAACCAAACTGAAAGGGAGACAAACATTTATTTATTTCCAAGTACCATCTGATTCTTCTGCTTATTACTTTTTCAAGTATTTTACAAAGGTTGCATGTTAGTGATATGGGTCTATAACTTGACTGTAAAGTTGATTTTTTTCCTGGTTTTAATATAGGGATTACCAATGCTTCTCTCCAGCAATCTGGAAATACCTGCTTTTCCCATATATAATTATACAACTCAAGTAAATACTCAAGACCACACAATGGTAAAAGTCTAATCATAATATTTGGGACATTGTCTGGTCCAGGGCTAGTATTTCCTATTTGGGAAAATACTAGTAACAATTCATGCATTAATATTTTTCCATTAATCGGGTTGCTATTATTATGTACATCAAAGGTAGATCCACATTCTTTACTAATCTTATGTTCAATAAATTGGTCATCATAATTGTTTGAGCTAGAGTTTGCTGCAAAACTTTGAGCCAAGATATAAGCTGTTTCAATTGGATTGGATGTTAACGTTCCGTCATGTTTTTCAAGTATAATAGTATTAAATTTATTGTTACGATTATTAATCTTTTGTATCTTTTTCCACATTTCTTTCACTGGGGTCTTGCTACTCACTGATGAGACCCATTTTTCCCAATATTTCCTCTTACTTTCTTTGAGAACTCTTCTAGCGTAGGCTCTTTTCTTTTTATATTCGACCTTATATACAGAAGCTTGATCACTTCTGGAGTATCTTTTATATAATCTGAAAGCTTTTTTAGATTTCTTAACAGCAATTTTGCATTCTTGGTTCCACCAAGGTAAATTATTTTTCCTGCTAATTCCAGATGTTTGTGGTATCGTCTTCTCTGCTGCGTCAAGGATAACTTTAGTAAAATTTTGTACAATATCATTTATGGCATAATCAAATGAGGGGTTTAGGTGTATTAAACTAGTTATATTTATCTCTATTTCTTCACGAAACTTCGCCCAATCTGCATCTTCGACTTTCCATTTTTTAGGAGACTTTACATTATTCATTACATCTTGTGAGATCTGGCATTGCATAGAAATCGGAAAATGGTCACTGTCATACAAATCGTCTAAAGCATTCCATTCAAAATATATTGCTATATTTTGTGAAGCAAAAGTTAGATCTATAATACTAGTTCGACCGGTATTGCTATCAAAATGAGTGGGTTTACCCGTATTTAATAACAATATATTGTCTTGGTTGTCTAGCCATTGGGCTATTAATCTACCTCTAGAGTCACATTTTCCCGATCCCCAGTAAAAATGATGACTATTAAAATCTCCTAAGATAACAAAAGGTGTTGGAAGTTGGTTGACCAGAGCATTAAAGTCATTTATATTTAAAATTTGACTATTTGGAATATAAATATTGCATACTGTAATACTCACTGGGAACTTAATTCTTATTGCAATTGCTTCTAAATGAGTATTTAACTGTAATTCTTCTGGTAATGTATATGATTTAATATATATAGCTACTCCACCGCTAGCTCTCGAATTTTGTAATCTATTTTTATAAAAATGATCATAACATGATAATGAACCACAATGATTAGACGTAAAATTTGTTTCTTGTAGACAAATGCAAATTGGATTTAGCTGGTTTATTAACAACTTTATGTTCTCTAATCGCTTATAAAAACCGTTTACATTCCACTGTAAAATATCCATAATGATAAGAATATAATTGTTATAATATAATATGTACTTATTTGATAATAAAAGAAAACTGTTAATGTAGATGTTATAGAAATTAGTGTTAACCAAATTATAATTACAAAGTCGTTATTCAAGTGATGTATCGGGATCTATATCTGTAGTCATAAAGGAAGTGGGATTCAACATTTCTTGTAATTTTCTTGTCAAGCGAGAACATCTATTTTTTAATCCTTTATTCATCTTGCCGTGTAATTTGTTACACATCTTAATTAGGTCATTTATATCTTGGGTATATGAATAAACTAGTTCTTTTACATTCTGTTTTCCTCGTGCGTTATCTAATAAACTTATAAACTGATCTAAATTTATGGGAAATGGTGTATCAGATTTCAATTCTGTCATATTCTTTTCAATATCTTTCCATACCTCTTCTTCAGTTCTAAGGTCTCGTTTCTTCAACTTTTTATTTGCATTAGCTTTGACTTCTACTTCTTCGAACGATAAATTACTGCCGGTTTCATCAGTTTCATTTTCTATAATATCGGAGTCATCTTCTTTTCTATGCAAGATTTTAGTCAATTGTTTGTTTGATGAATCACTGGTAGTTGGAGAACGATTACGTTTTTTTCCTTTTTGATTGGGTTCAGGTAGCTTTGGAAACTGTTGTATGATGGGTGGGGAAATCATGGTATCCGCTTGTAGGTTATCATTTCTATCAAAAATTTTATTGATATCTTCCGCTGTTTCGTTATCCATTTCTTGAGGTAGAGTATCATGATTATTTTGAGGGCAATTCTTTGCTAAGTGGCCCATAGTATTACAAGAGAAACATTTTAGAGAATCTGTGGATACATAAATCCAATAATTTGTACCTTCATAATTTATTTGAAAAGATTCTGGAAGATGTTTTTCATCCTCTGGAGAGATGTATAATTGTCTTCTAAAACTTAATATATGCGAGAAACCTGGGTCAGTAACTCCTATTTTCATAAATGTTATAGTAGACATAATCTTTATGTTTAATTCCTGGAATTTTTGTTCTATAGCGGAGTGCGGTATAACGGGACAAACGTTGGACAGTACAATTCTTTTGTTTCTGGTAATTAACGGTTTTATTTCGAGGGTAATGCCTTGAATAGTTATCTGTTTTTTTCCATCTATAAGGTTATCTGCTGTCTTCTTAGAGTCTAAATATATACATATGCGTGCATTCGAAATTCTTGATATAAATCGAATAGAAGAACCTGGTATTAGAGCAGACAACGAAACGAGATATTCTCTTAATGTTATTCCATCAATTGAATCAATTATTACCGCTTGATCTTTCTTAGGAAAACATGTTGATGACGTCACGTTTGCATAACTCGAAGTATTTGGTTGCGACTTTTGGTATTGTTGAGACGTTGGGGTGTGATTCATTTTAACACATAGGGTCTCCTGTTGCCAGGAGTTACCCTTATTTTGTTACGGCGCGGCGATAATCTATTATATACGACGCGTAAAACAAACGACACGATAACTTGCGGAGTGCGATACGAGCGGCCGCTGTGACTACCCGCGCATAACTGTTACGTACTTTTGTATTCTTGCTAATATATTTTTTCTTTTCACAAAAATAAAATAAAAGACATTTGCTTTATTTCATACGAAGAATTATTTTTTCAGTTCAACTTAACGCGTATATAGGCGATTGGAAATTTTGATTCTGTACAGATATTTATGCTGCTGACTATACAACATTTTATTGACGTAAGTGGAACTTTGTAATATGTTTTGAAGAATCATCTAGTCAGTGTTTCGTCTCTTTTACTCACAATTTTTTTGCGTTAGTTAAACAACAATTTATTATCTTTATCACAAAACAGCATATTATGTTTTGAATAGCTTATCAAGCAAACTGTCCTTAGCATTTTAAATACCTTGGCATATAATATTATAATAGGCAGCTCTGATTCTGGGTATTTCATGATAATGGCATGTTGAAGCGAAGATAGCTACTTGACTATTTAAAAATACTTATGTTGAAAGACTTCAAATAATAATCATTTTTATAGGGATTTTATTATTCTCTTTGTTATCTCTTCTTTTGCCTAGTAGGTACAGACATTTTAAAGTTGACTGCCTCGGTGGCGTAGTTGTATTACGGTACGACTGTAGTGCTGAGCTCTCGGATTCAATTCCCGGGTCGGGCAAAGTGATATTGTGTTTTTCTACTCAGTATAATATATATAAGCCTGGAGTCTAAAAATGTGGGAACTGGCAATAAGACCGGTCCCTATTACATGGGACTTAGCATAGCAGGCGAAATGTGGACGTGATACACCTCTAAAAACGGACAAGGCGTCATACTATGTCATGTATGTTTTATTTTTAAATTTACGTCAATCTCAGTCACTCGATAATTTTATGATGATTTGATACCTATACTTGAAGTCACCTAAGTAGGTACTTCTTGTACCGTTCAGGTATTTTTTCCAAAGGATATTTAATGTATAGATACGGAATACTATATTTTTATTTAATGGATAGATTCCAACTCTGTGTATTTTGTACGCTATATCTGTCTAGTCTTCTTTTAGAATACTAAATTTAAACCGTAATAAAATATAACCAGTACCCTTTATCTCATTCATTTAAAGTAGGACTCTTTTAATTTTATCGTAATGCTTTTAACTTCTCCAAATTAGTTAAGTTTAGTCGTGTTAAACACGCTTTGTTTTAATTATCTACGTTTCTCATAATTTTATTACATTAGGTACTTTAATGTTGTTAATTTTATCATAAAAGTTTATTTGAATGATTATTTTTGCACCTACCGCCTATATTTTATACTAATATGCTCTAAATCTTTTCTTAAATATTCTACCCTTAAATACCACTGCATTCCACAGTAGCTTGTAGAATCAACGCAACAAGTTTTTTGTAAGCATATTGTAGCGAAGATGTAGCTTCATTGGAACAAGCACCTGCCTTAGCAATTCCCTTTGGAATATAGGTAATATAGATCTAATAAACATTCAATCATATCTAAAATATCTTTATAATAAACTAAAACCCTACAAAAAATAAGATATATAAAATCCGAATACACATGAACGTCACAGGATGGTGTAAAAAGTCAGCTAAAAAAGTTTCCCAAACATCTTGACTCATTTGAATTCACCATGTACATTCGTACATAACTCAGAGGAACAGGGTTGACCGACGGAACCCGGTAGTCGGACTGTCAAATATATTATGTACCCAAAATTCATATACGAACCCCTAAAAGATTCTTTATTACATTTGTGCGTAGAATTTGGAAACCAATTATTAATACGTAATTTTTCTTGTAGTTTATTGCAGTGTTTGCCATATGTAATAATGAATATTATAGCCTTTTTTGGAATGATCGTAAATAATATAAGCGGATACGTTTCTTTATTCTGAATAGGGTCGTTGACTACTTTTTTTAAATACAATTATGAAAAATGTATGCAGTCCAAAATTTAATAGAAAAATTATTTTCTAAATTGGCGCAATAGTATGTAGTTATAAAGCTTGGAAATTTGGTGGAAGGGGTAGCTGTCAAATAACAGCAATACTAGGTTGTGACGTCACCAAACGTCGTCGCCATAACGCTGCCTGCGTGCGAAAGAGATAGCGCGATATCCCCGCCACGCCCCCTCTTTTGCTCACAAAAAATTTAAAAATTGTTTAACTGCATTATTTTCAATCGATTTTGATGCTGATTTCACAGAAGTTTTTTTTTGTATTATTTTCTGTTACATCTAAAATAATGTACAAAATCGAGCATAAGAAACTACCATATTGCAAGTGGTAAGATAATATTTCATATCCAGCCGGATAGTAATCACCGTACATAAGGTGAGTGGCCCACGTAAGTGCCGCGTTCTGAGATCAGCCTGCGTAAGCCTCAAACAAGCCGGCATAATGGTGCCGACTGACGAGGGATTAACGTCCCTCGTAAATCGACACTATCTGGACCTCTCCACTTAACATCATAAAATAAAATACTTTATTCATCACGTAGGCGAACATAGTTGCACTTATGATATGTCAAGATACATTCAATTACTAATAATAATTATTATAAAAAATCACTTACATAACTACTGTCATTCTCATAGGGAGCAAAAGCAATGAACAATAAATCAGGAAGCCAAGCTCGGTCTGGCAGGAAAGAGATTTCATCAGGTGCGTGGGGTCACTTTGACGCACCTGAATAAAAAAAAACAAGGTGCTTTCAATCAAGGAAAATATTTTTAACCAGGAGAAAAGGAAGAAGTTGTCATTATAAAAAAATTATCATTCGAGCATGTTTGAAAATAGCATTTAGTTTTGGTTTTCACTGGACGGCTGCATGACACCCTAGTAAATTTTTCAAAAACTGATCCGATCTAGAATTGAATCCAAAACCTCTCAGCTGAACCCTAATCCACCCATACAAAGTAATATTACTCAAATAAAATAATTTAATTGCTCTAAATCCCGACCCTCATCCACTAAAAAGCAATCTAAGGCCGTCGTTAAACGCATTTTTATATCGCGAACGTGTTTAGGTTCCTTTTAAGCGAAGCGTTTTACGCGAGGCCTAATGGAAACTTGCATTGTATATAATTTTTCGTGAAAATGTAATAAAGTTGAGTTCTTTGTTATAATGAAGACTGATACTCATTCACTTAAATATGAAGGATGATTTTTGTGATTTTTTTTTGACGCTGAGCTTGATGTGTGACTACTATAAGTAATTGTCAGTGGCAATGGTGTTCAATTTTTAATTACAAACCATTGCGTGACATTGCAGTCGTCATTCCCCGATAAAAATTATAAGCATATTCCGTCAAATGTTGCACCAAACATACTTATATAGCATCATGCCTTCATCTCTTTTCAAGGTTAGGCAGAGGTATACATCCACATTTCACCAGCTAATAGTCTCATGTTATAGAGGGCGGTTCTATTGCCATATACCGGGCAGATTTCCATACAGAGCAGAAAAGAGTCACCACATTAGTTCATATCATATTATATACTATGTATGTATTTATGTAATTATAATTAGTATGTTATGTATTTACAATTTTACTTATATTATGTATGCATTTCAGATAGGGATTGTTTTTTTTTTCTTTTTATTAATTGTTATATTTACTTCTATGTACCTTTATCTATGTATAATTAATATCAAGTTACCTTGATGCACCTACCTTATTTATCTCTGCACCACCCTCAGGTTGACTGGGAGAGAATGCCTTTGGGATTAAGTCCGCCTATACACTTTGCCCGACCCGGAGATCGAACTAGAGACCTCAGTACTGCAGTGGTACCGTAATACAATTACGCCATTGAGGCTCACTATACAGGGTCATTTTGACATTGCGAATAAATGAAACCAACATACTTTTCTCCTTGAAAATAAAGTTTTCCATTAAATTAATTTAATCATAGATGTAAAATTTAAAAGTACAAGTTTCAAACAAAATAAATATCAATGAAAAGTAACTTTATGTTTACATGCCCTAATGCCACTATGACTGCTCTAGGAGAATTTGGCGCAGCAGCAACATTACACTTTCAGTCAGAAATACACTTACGCACACATATTCGCACTAAACTACAAAATGATAAAAAAATTCGAATACTACAACCGAGATTTTTGGCAAAAGTATTCGTTATTCATCGATAATTTTTGGCACAATGTTAGCAGAGGTATAAACGAATATACGGTTACATTTAGTAACATAATGTAAAAATGACCCTGTATGAAATCCTCCTAGCCAGTTTCGGCCACGGCGGCCAATCTCAACGGAGATCAGCCAGGTACGCAGGAGATATTATAGTGCACAAGTGTGTGCGCAATACACAGGTGCACTCGCTATTCCTTCACTCTCATAGTCCGGTGAGACGGCAATCCGACATGACCGGAGAGAGATCAGGCGCAGGACCAACGGCTTTACGTGCTTTCCGAGGCACGGGGGTATCACACCGCCAACCTCCTGACTCCGAGCTGCGACTGAGTAAATTTTAAGATGGAAAAACCCAGTGACAATTTTTTTGGCTCGACCCGGGAATCGAACCCAGGACCTCAGCGCGCAAATTGTACTCGTAATGCGTACGCAATACCACTACGCCACCGAGGCAGTCCTGTATAACAAAGTTATCAAAAACTAAATCACCCTAATACATTGAGATTTTTTTTTTTTTTTTTAAACGGCCATCTTCGGCGCATTAGGGACGGCTGCGGGCTTCCTCCGACTCACGTCTAAGTTGTCGTCCGCAACCGCCCCTGCACGTACCGCTATTGCGGTCCTTTTCCTGTTGCGGGGGCTCAGAAGCCCCCGAAACACCGTACCGTGTCCGCCTTTTGGTGTCCGAGGCAGCGTGAGACACGCTGCCTCGGACATGTCCATCACGGGGGTCACAGAAGTTGGCTAGACTAATGGGTGGGCGGCACGTCCCGCCCACCCGTGACCCCCGGAGGCCCCTATTAGTCGCCTTTTACGACAGGCAGGGGATACCGTGGTGGAATTCTCCAAACGCCCCCAATCCACAGGGCGGGAGACGTCGGTCAGTCGTCCACCCGACGCCTCCTACGTCTCGTCTGGCGGCGGGAGGGATCATCACTGCGCTGGCGATCCCTCTCGGCACTCTCCTTCCGCGAGAGGACCGCCTCGCAGAAGTGGGCCACCGCCTGCCAGGCCTCCCGGCCGCCAACCATGGAAGCGACCACGGCCGGCAGCGAGAGGTCTTCTCCGACGACTGTTCTGAGAGCGCTGCGCTCCTCATCCCAGGCTGGACAACACTCCAACGTATGTTGGGCCGTGTCCATTGGGCAGTTGTCACAATAGTGACACACGGCCGACTCCTCTACACCTACCACCCGAAACAGGAACTCACCGAAGCAGCCATGCCCGGTGAGCACCTGCGTCAGGCGGTATGTTGCCGCTCCGTGGCGCCTGTCCAGCCATTCGGCAAAGACAGGACGCACTGCCTCTACGACACGGTGCCCCCACGACGGGGCCTCCAGCCTGAGACGCCACTCCTCCACGGCGGCTCGCCGTAAGGCGGCCCTCTTGGCCTCCACCTCCTTCAGGGCCGGACGCTCCCCGCGACTGAACGCCTCCTCCCGCCAATGGAATACATCGGCAAGGGATTTGGCGTCCAGGTCCCAGGGCAGAAATCCGGCCAATAGGCAAGCCGCCTCGAAAGAGACCGTGCGGTACGCCCTGACCGCCCGCTGCGCTAAAGCTCTCTGCGGGGCGCGCAGAAGGGCGACGCAGGGGCGGCCCAGGGAGTCAGCCCAAACGGGGCTGCCGTAAAGGGCTATGGACCGCACGACTCCGTGATACAGCCTCCGGCAAGGGAAGCCAGGACCTTCCAGGTTGGGCAGCAGGCGGGAAAGAGCGCCCGCTGCCCGGGACAATTTCGTCCTCAACTCCTTAAAGTGGGTGCGGAATCGCCATCGGCTATCCAGGACTAAACCTAGATACCTCATGCTAGAGCCGATGGGGATCCGCACCCCCCCAACGACGATGCCGGCACCGGCCGGTGGCCCTCTCCGAGGTCCGTGAAAACACACGGCCTCGGTTTTCTCGAGGGCCACCTTCAACCCTAAACGCTGGATTCTACCAACTACTTGGCCGGTGCCCGCCGCCGCCAGAGTTGCGGCGTCCCGGAAGGTCCCAGCAGTCGCTGTGACCAACGTATCGTCGGCGTAACAGGTCACGCCGACGCCCCGGAGATTGGAACCACGGAGCACCCAGTCGTACCCGATGTTCCACAGGAGAGGGCCCAAAACCGAGCCCTGTGGAACACCGCACGACATCGCTCTTCGGTGCCACCCATCGGCGCCCGGATACACCACGTGCCTGTCGGACAGGTACGCGTGCACCAGACGCCGGAGATAGGGCGGCACCACGTGGTACCGCAGTGCCTCGTGGATGCAGGGCCAGGGCAGCGAGTTGAATGCGTTGGAGATGTCCAACGACACCGCGATTACAACATCGCCCCCAGCCACTGCATCCTCCGCCTGTGCCTTCACCCGCAGAATCGCGTGGACAGTGGAACGTCCCCTCCTGAATCCAAACTGCTCGTCGGCCAGATTTGGTCCGACCCTCTCAAGATGCTCGACGAGGCGGGTATGGATAATGCGCTCGAAGAGCTTTGCCACCTCGTCGAGCAACACGATGGGCCGGTAGGCCGACGGCGACTCTGCGGGTCGCCCCCCCTTCTTCAGCAGGACGAGCTTCCCGGTTTTCCAACGCACCGGGAAGACGCCCTGCTCCAGGCAGGCGGTGAATAAGCCGCGGAGCCTCGGGCCCAGGTACTCGAGGGCTAGCACCCAGGCTTTCCCGGGGATGCCATCGAGCCCCGGGGCCGTGTTTTTGCTCCGCAGCCGAAGCACTGCCGCCCGCATTTCAGCGGGCGAAACCTCCGGGATATCCCTTGCCGGATTCTCACTCGACGATGACGCCACATCCGGTGGCGCCATCGGTGGAGGAGTGAACTCCACGGTGGCCGGGAACAAGGCCGCGACGACGTTGGCCAGTAATTCTGGCCGGAGACTCTGCGACAGCGGGGGCGCCGCTGGGCGAAGCTTCTTCATCACCATACGGTAAGGGCGCCCCCACGGGTCCCTGTCGAGAGTCCCCACGAACGCCTTACGTGCCGCAACCTTGGCCCCATGAATGGCCACCCGCAGCGCTCTCTTTGCCTCTTTGTAGAGGCCATAGAGCCGCCGCTCCTGGTCTGCGTGGTTTTCGTCTCGGAGCCGGCGACGACGATGCCTGGCGTATCGGCGGCGCGCAGCAACGCACGACGCGCGCAACTGCGCTAGCTCCGCCGACCACCAGTACACCTGTCGCACCGGCGAACGGCGGAGAGCTCGGGGCATGCCGGCGTCGCAGACATCCGACATTGCCACCCCGAACCACTCCGCCTCCTGCTCAACCCGTACCGGCCCGTCCGGCACGGGGAGCCACGACATGACCAGAGCGGCCAGCACTAGGGCCTCCCCATCGAGGCGACGAAGCGCCCACCGCGGGCCGTCCTGATTTGGGGCACTCGGTACACCACCGGACTGGACACTCGGGGACGCGGAGACGCCGAACCTGATGTAACGATGGTCCGACAACGTCTCCACGCCCACGAGGACTCTCCAGTCCCGGACACGGCGTGCGACGGCGGCACTCGCCAACGACAGGTCTATAATAGACCCGCCGTTGTGCCGCACGCACGTGTCCACCGACCCCCTGTTCAGGACGACCAGGCCGACAGAGATCGCCCATTCCTCCAGGACCCGACCACGACCGTTCGTCGCCGGCGAACCCCAAGCCACGGACTTGGCGTTGAAGTCGCCGGCGACGACCGCCGGGTGAGGTTGGCCTTGTTCCACCAAGGCCCCCAGCCGAACGAGGAAAGACTCAAATTCGGCGAGGGGTCTGTTGGGAGAAAAGTACACTCCTACTATCCAAATGTCTCCCAACAGAACCGCCACGCATCCCCTGTCCTTCGCTACTTTTTCGAAGGGTGGGGAGCCAGCGGCGCCCCGGCTGATGATGGCCACCAAGCCGTCAAGGTCCCCCGCCCAGTTATCCCGGGGGGGGACAAAATACGGCTCAGCGACCACGGCCACTTGCACCGACCACTGCGCCAGGCTTTGGGACAACAGGTCCTGGGCACTGGCACAGTGGTTGATGTTCGCCTGGAGGAAATTTAGTTCCATTTATTGGGCGATCTCTACCACGTCCATCGCGGCCCCTTGCGGTGGGCTCGCTGCCTGCGGCTGGGTCGAAGCCCCAGCGGCAGCTGCACTTCGTACCCCGTCGCGACGCCTATCGCGACGGGAGGGGGCGGGGCATGCCTTCCCGCCCACATATTTTTTTTAAATAAAAAAAATAACACAATATTATATATACAGAGACAAAACGGCTTCTAATCCGAAAAGAAATAAATATCCACGGGGTACGTCGTAGATTCCCGAATTTTATCAAATTTATCAAAGCTATGCAATGACAGGCCTTCGGAGGTCCAATTATCTCGACGTACCATGAAAAGGGAACTTTACCTGTACCTGCCGTTAATTCATATACGCTTAGAAATTCTTTGAATAAAATATACAGATAGAAATGTTGATCTTAGTTTTTTTAAACTTATGTATTTGTGGCGTCACCACACCACTTGGAAACGAAACAGTTTACATTCCACGTACAAGACGCTGGCCGTGGGAAACTTAAGAGCGGAAACAATTCTCCACTCAACGTACAAGTGACCTAGGAGTTCGCTGGCAGCCTCACCACAATCTACAATCAACTCTTGTATTTATATATAAGCTTTACGCATTTCATTTTACACTCTCTCGCATACTCTGTAATCGGCCTAATACATCACCTTGGATCACTGAATATCATTTCTAAGTAGGACGCAATACCCTAAATATTCGACTTTTTTAGACGGTTACGGCAATGACGTCTTACACCCGATAGTGCTAGAAGTTAGTTCAAGGCGTTTAAACAAATTAGGCAAAACAAAATTTGAATTCTTTAACTAATTTCTTAAAATATTACTTCTATCAAACCAAACAGTGAAATTGAACTCAAACGTTAAGTTCAGAATGACTGCCAAATAAACGAAAGCGATAAAGTTTGAACTTGGTAACTGCGATGAATGTAATCACTGGAACTTTTATGTTGTCTGACCATCTGTTGCTTATAAAGAGACGGTGCAAGTGACGAGTTACGCGTGTGGGAAAGTCTGATTGACTATTCAAAGTTACAACTTTAAAACAAATATCACTGGGAAGAAAACTGACAATATTATATTTTAGTTTTCGATTAAGTATTTTTTTTTTATTCCGGCTCGGCAAAGTGACTGCACCTCACTTGATGGTAAGCGAGATGCCGTCCAGATAGAGTAGCGAATGGCAGCAGATGGTTATCTCATGCCATTCGACACAATCATGCCGGCCTACTGAGCTGTTTCTTCATTAAAAATTATCCGTGGTTAATTCAGTGTACATATATGAGTGAACATAGATGCTTTAGGGGAGACCGGGGATGGTTGGCGATAGGGGCAGGATGAATAACCGCCAATAACTCGAGCTATTTTAAAGTGTTGCGTTGTCCTGATATACACGAAAAACCGTTAACTGTTTACGAATCTTCATCGCAAATGCGGCACCGCAGGCGCACGTAATCCGGGAGAAAAAACGATTTATCGGAAAATGATACCTATGAGTAATTATTTACCTCTTAATATTATTTGTATTGAAGCCTTTATACTCGATGCTATGTACTTTCAAGCAATTTCAAGTAAGAGTTTGGTTTTTGATGATTATTTTAGTGTATTTTTTTTTATATTTCGAGACAGTTTTGAGGTACTCACATGTGGTTGAAATCTAAAAAAGTTGGTAGGGGCTGGTAGACAAACTTTGTATTGGGGCTAGTTGACTACCTACAAAATGTACTACGTAATAATCGAAATATTCTTCACATGGAATAAAGTGAGCTTTTCGTCAAATTTATCAAAAGTTTGTTATTTTAAAACCATGTGGATTTACAAAAGCATAACTAATCGAAACAGTAAACCCTCTGCTGCTGGTAGGATTTTTGTTTCCACCCCACTAACGAATATCGTACAAAAAGTGTCAAATGATATGTAAATTATGTAAATGTTACTGACATTTTATCTTAATAAGGTACATTAATAATAGTAAATAAGTATTTGTTGTGTTTTCTTTTATTATATTGCCGTATTTTATACCACTTACTTCGTAGGTCAATTTACCCCAAGTGATTAGTCCACCAACCCCAGACATGGGGTAGGTTGGCTTGATTTTCTTGTTCCACAAAATAGCTTTTATACACTATGTTATTAACAATTGCGAGGTTTTTGGTATTTCCTTCGAAAGCTTATTAGTTTACCTATCGAACTTATAGGATTTTTTGACATTGTATACTAAAACAAAAAAGTTATAAGCGTCCAAGCCGAAATTTGGTCAACTATCCCCGGTCTCCCCTACCTTATTGCTTTATACCATTCGAATGTTATAATATATCGCCCTCTTAATAAAACAATATCCTAATCCATAATTGTGGACTTGTGGGAATCGTTACAAAAACTAACTGTGTACGACATATTTTTTTAAGTTGGGCGGGGAGCGAACATAAATTCAAACAATTTTGACCCTATTCCCAATGTTGAAATGACACATTTTTTTTCTTAGTCGATGCAGCTTGCCCTTTAGGGTCCATACTTTGCCAAACCTCATCTAGCCAAAATTTTGGATTTGGTCATTATTTTATTAAGGGTGCGATGTGGTACTGTTGTTGTGCGTTACAGTAATAAATAAACGAACCAATAATTTTTTTTTACATTTTACAAATAATTTTACGATTAGATAAGAAAATTAAGTTTGTAATTCCATTGTATTGTATTTCCATTAATCCATTATGTTTCCTATCCTCATCGATATTGATCCTTTGATTGTTGTTTAATTTAATTCCGTTGTGGGGCAAGCGTGCTTCACCATAGGCCACACCATCACTTAACATCAGGCGGAGAGTCGACAAACTTGAGTCCATTTAGCATTAAAAAAAATAAGTTGTCGATCGAAATTATGTTTATCCCCAAACCAAAAAACGCCCATCTGGCGCTCTTCGCGGATGACACTGCAATCTAGGCCTCACGTAGAGACCCCGACAATGTGGTGCGCACTTTGCAGGCCGCCGCCGACAAGCTCGGCGAGTGGTTCCGCAAATGGTGAATCACCGTCAATCCCACCAAAAGTCAGGCTATCCTTTTCACTAGGAAAAAGAGAGTCCATGTGCCTCACAACTCAGTCCGCATGTCTAACCAGGTCATCCCCTGGACGGACACAGCCAAAAATCTAGGAGTTACCCTTGATCAGAGGTTGACCTTCATCCCACATATAAACGCGGTACGCACGCGAGCCGCATTCGCGATGGGCCAGTTGCATTGGCTCTTAAACAGGAAAAGTAAAATGTCAACCCGCAACAAGATTAGGATCTTTACGACTTGCATTCGACCTATCATGACGTATGCATCGCCCGTATTCGCCCATTTACCGCCAGCTCGTGTTCAGCGTATGCAGGTCTTACAAAATAGAATGCTCAGACATGCTCTTGGTGCCCCGTGGTACGTTCGCAACCGCAACCTCCACGTGGACACCAACATGCCGACCATCAGGCATTTATCTTCCCTAATCGTTGATGTCTCATCCTCTCTCAGTGGCCGTCCTGAGCCGAGGTTTGTAACCCGTTTGTTGCCCTCAGCATGGTCACTCAATTCAAAGGGTTGCGAGCGCCTTCTGCGTTCACCCTAAAGACCTGTGTGGCCAGAAAAGCCGACTCGTGTCAGGCTACTGGCAGTAGGGCCATTAACAAAAAAAAAAGATCGAAATTAAATATATCGTTCTCCACTAGGTAGCGTCCACCTTTGATAAGACAAGCAACGTTTCGCAGACAGCCTGAGTGATTCTGAGCACTGTCGAAGGACACAATAAACAACTGGTAAATTTTTGGACTATATTTCACCTAACACAAGGCCTAATATACCATGCCAGAATAATCAACTAAAACTATCTTCAATCACGGCCAAATATATCCAGTCTAAAACAGTTTTTCCCCGATTTCTTTGTGAATCTCAGCCAACTTTCTATTTGTCAATTATTGGCTATTTATTATTCTGGATGCAGTCAAGCGGCGAATTACGGTTCCGACGCCTCCCACTTGTTCTGGCCTCTGGCTGAATATCAACTACCTTCGTGACCGAAAAATTATTACGCAGGTAATATTTTCGGACATTGATCGAAATGCCTTGCCGAAATTGGATACTATTTTTGCGTCTGTTTTTACCAATCTAAAACATGATTGAAGAAAAAATTGAGAATCTCAGCGTCGCGTGTGATGAGATGTTTGCTGAAGCGACAGGTTCGATTCTCGAATTTTTTGATCATAAATCACTGAATTTAAATTTTGGCATGCACACACACCAAGTTGTAGATAAACATAATATAGCTAATTGTTTATACTAGAAAACCAGTACGAGGTTACTTCAAGACTACGCGAGCAGAACCTCGAGATATAACAGACAAAAGATATATAGATTAAAAAAAACAAAAGGCACTTAATAAAAGTTATACCTCAAGCTAATTGAAAATTTCAATTTGAAACTCCACGCATGGATGGTCGGAGCCATTGTATCGCTTAATAAGAACAGCAGTCTGTTCGTCTGGTCCGTACGTCTGAATAAAATGCGGGTTTTAAGGTGGTTTGTGTATTCTATCGTCTGTATCATGGGGAGTGCTCTGAAGAACTGTTTAACTTTCTCCCATCCTCACATTTCCTCAACAGAACCACGCGTGCTGGCTTACGGAACCATAGCTTTGTGGTCTCCTCCATCCCGGCCCGTACCAAATGGTTCGGAAATTCCTACTTTTGCCGTACCATCAAGCTGTGGAACAGTTTGCCGGCATACGTGTTCCCTTCGCTTTATGACATGAGGTCCTTCAAGCGGAGCGTGAAGAAGTAATTAGCAGGCCGGCATATTTATGCCGACCGTTAAGGGATAATCTTGTCCCTTGCCGGTCGTCATTTTTTTCTGGACTTCACTTCACTTAACATCAGGTGCAGTGAAGTCACTTTGCCGAGATAAAAATAAAAAAATAAAAGATAAAAAGTGGATTGTCACAATGAGGATATTGAAGATTTTTTGTAGCTGAAGTTGGGGGATTACTGGGTCACTTAATGAAAAGAACAATATGGACTATAAACAGTATGTCAAAGGAACGGTGGCTTTTTACAAATTGTAGACGAGCATACTGTTCACTTGATGGTAATTGCAAATAAACAAAACTAACACTACCTTGAGCTTTGTATATGTTTAGTCTCATTATTCCCAGTAATTAGAGTAAAATGTGCTTCAAATTTGAACAAAACGGGCCTTATAAGTGCTTGGCAGCAGGAAAACACAATGCGATGGTACCAACCAAGCACACTATCATACGATAAATCTAAAACTTAAAAAAGGCTTCAATCATTATTGTTAGGACTCACACTCTCACGGCTATGTAAGTGCTCGTACTTAGTGTAAAGTGGTCTATAATAATCTTACTAATATTATAAAGGCAACAGTTTGTAAGAATGTATGGATATCTCGATGTATGGATGTTTGTTCCTCTTTCACGCAAAATCTACTGAACGGATTTCGATGAAATTAGGCACACGGGTCGATCATGTCCTGGATTAACACATAGGCTACTTTTTATCCCGGCAAAACATAAACCGGGACTTTTATCCCGGAAAAACTTTTCAACGCGAGCGGAGCCGCGGGCAAAAGCTATACTAAATAATTATTGTTATCAATTTTATTTGCACAAAAAAAATATGACATAAATAATGGTTGCTACCCTAGTTCCTGAACTAGCGTTAGCTGTATCTCAGGAACTTACCATAACAATACTCTTAGCTGTATTCATACAAATAAACTCGCCTTATGTAATTAAACACATACAAAACTATGAATAAAAAAAGTATTTTTATTAGGTGTGAACATGTTGAGTGTGTGTGTGTGTCTGTATATACATATATATCTCTGTGTGTGTGTGTATTTGTAGAGAGGATGTGTGCTTGTATTTTGTAATATATGTTAAATAAATGGCAAGCCTAGACGCTTTTACTTCATAATTGTTAGCAAATTTTCTATCTCCTCGTATCAGAGTTTTAGAAGCCATAGAGACTTCTTTTTTGACAGCTATTCTGGTCATCTTATAGATTTTACTAATTTATTAATAATTGTACTAGTCTATGCCTCCCAATAAAAGCGATGTGCACCTTTTTTAATTAATTACGTCTACTATTTTGTTACTATTACCGTCTAAGTACTCAGCTGTATATAATGTACTTGTGAAGCTTTCATAAACTTATTTTAATAATCGGAGTTTAATTTGACTGCAACAATCCTCAAGTTAGAGGTCAGACTCCTATAACAACATAAGCTCTACAATCATAAAGATTTATCATCAAAAAGCCATTAAGCACGAGTTTAATAAGAAAATGACATGAAAAATAAATGGATAATGCACATAAATCAATTTACCTTACATCAAATATCAAATCGGGGCTTGAGGAAAATTTGGGCTCATCCGTAAATAAATTTCATTAGCCCATGCGATTTTTCCACTGCTTTTCCGACGTTCACAGTTATTAGATTTTGACACAGTGACGTGTACAATCTTGCATATGTTATTTGTTATTAATTTTCATGCCTGACTATATCGAGACATCGAGACACGCGGCAGCGTATCAAGCCAAGCCAAAAAAAAAGTCGAAGCTGCCTAGTGTATTTTCACCCGAACCATTTGGAGCGACTTGCCAAGTCAAATCTTGAGCTTAAATTTATACTAAGTTATCTGCTTTGTGTAAATAATTCGACTATTCAAATTTAAGAAATTATATTTTTAAATACCATACATTGTCGTAGCAGAAAAACAAAGAAATATTAGTTTAAATTTATTTTAGAATGGAGTGTGTTGTTATAAATAATTTTCAGGATTATCTACAGGGCTTGGCAACCATTAAGATTTCAATTCTTTTGTCGGTGAAGTCGACCAGCACGCATATTCTTAATATTAGACTTGGCTTCCACATTTCACATTTATGTTTTTGATGGGATTTTTCTTTTACATCTTACCAAGTACGCATGGAGTTGTAACAACTAGCCGTCTAGTTTTGCCGATAGTGTGTATTGTGTGTTATGCTACTTAATAAGGCATTATATATCGAGTCAAGGTGTTGAGCGTATTTTTTAAATATTGTTTTATAACTAGCTCTTGCTCCGGGATAAAATATCGGCTTTACATTATCCCGGGATAAAAAGTACCCTATGTCCTTTCTTAGGCTCTAGACTCTGTGTACCAAATTTCATTCAAATCGGTTCAGTAGTTTTGGCATGAAAGCACGACAGACAGACAGAGTTACTTTCGCATTTATAATATTAGTAAGGATTAGGCAAATAAGCAGGTGGTTTACCTAATATTAAATGTTCTCAATACCCATATATCACACACAAAGAATCATAAACGCGCTATCGAAACCTAGAGACTCTAATTTAGTCTGCAGAGAGCAGCTTCAAAGGAATCAGCACTCAAAAACATCACCTTATATCTTCATGCCGTGTGAAATAATTATGAGTGTACCAATATATCTTTAAAATAACGCGCTCAATCAATTGAAATGAAACAATTTTGCGGATTTTATCGCGGTAAAATCTGCAAAATAGTTTTATTTCAATGTATAACATTCGCGTAAATATAAGAAGTCATTGCGCTCAGTCAAATTTTACATTCAAAGATTTATGTGCAGATTTAACGCGCATCGCACCTGTTCCATACGCCTCGTTTTTATTATCTAATATCAACATTGATACCTAACTTATCCCTTGGTTTCTTATACATATTTTATTGAAATTTAAGCTGTGGTTCCGCAGGACGCGGCAGACGGCAGGCGGTCACAGCATGTGCCGCGACGGCAGACGACACTACTATGCAGTATTAAATTGTATGGGACCAATTTGCTGTCTGCCGTCTGCCGCGTTCTTCGGAATTACAGCTTTATAGATGTGAAAGTTTGAAGCACATACCTAAACTTACATTTCACAATATAACACACGCACACATACACTAGCACCTTTTATCCCCGAAGGGATAGGCAAAGGCACAACTAACGCACTTTCGCCATGTGTATTTCGTCCTATGATGTGATAGGGGCTGAGCCTATCGCCATATGGGGCACAAATTCCAGACTCCGGGCTGATACCAAAAAGAAAAAGCCAATATCGCTTCACCCGTCCCGGGGATCGAACCCGAGACCTCAGCATTGCAGTGGTACCGTAATTCAATATCATGACTCCGCCACCAAATATAATAAATATATACTACAATATAATCTCAAATAAACAACATAATAGGTTTATGGCATCTTAACATTATTGTGGTGAATGCATGATTTATATTGTATGAAGTGTGAAGGCATGTTTACGAGAGAGATGTATTGTAGTACATTACGCGTCGGCTACAGATTTTTTATGATACATAAGTGGCAGAGATTTTTATAAAATATTATGTTAAGTTATTATGCAATAGATTTTCAAAAGTGAAGAATACAATTATATAGACCAGCATAATTGTGCGGATTAAGACATAGAACATCCTTTGCTAGACAAGTGGACAGTAAATATGGTGGTAGAACAGTAGCAACACCTTCCAGCACCTAGAGTTACAAAGTACTGTGTGGCACTCCACTGCGCTCGTCATCCTGAGACATAAGATGTTAAGTCTCATTATGTCCAGTAGTTACACTGGCTATAATGTCCTTCAAACGAAACACAACAGTGCATGCACACTACTACTTGGCGGTAGAAATAGTCATTGCGGTGATACCCACCCAGACGGACGGATATGAAAGATCGGTAGGTCTGACTGATGGTAACCAGTAAGATATGTGGCTTGGCCGTTTGCTACCGTCACATGGGCGTAAGGTGAAAAATGAATTCAACATTCATTAATTTTCTGTTATACAATATTTCTTGTATTTTTTTTTTTATAGTATGGCCATCTTCGGCTCATTAGGGACGGCTGCGGGCTTCCTCCGACTCACGTCTTAGTTGTCGTCCGCAACCGCCCCTGCGCGTACCGCTTTTTTGCGGTCCTTTTCCTGTTGCGGGGGCTCAGAAGCCCCCGAAACACCGTACCGTGTCCGCCTTTTGGTGTCCGAGGCAGCGTGAGACACGCTGCCTCGGACATGTCCATCACGGGGGTCACAGAAGTTGGCTAGACTAATGGGTGGGCGGCACGTCCCGCCCACCCGTGACCCCCGGAATATTTCTTGTATGAAATCCTCCTAGCCAGTTTCGGCCACGGCGGCCAATCTCAACGAAGATCAGCCAGGTACGCAGGAAATATTATAGTGCACAAGTGTGTGCGCAATACACAGGTGCACTCGCTATTCCTTCACTCTCATAGTCCGGTGAGACGGCAATCCGACATGACCGGAGAGAGATCAGGCGCAGGAGCAACGGCTTTACGCGCTTTCCGAGGCACGGGGGTATCACACCGCCAACTTCCTGACTCCGAGCTGCGACTGAGTAAATTTTAAGATGGAAAAACCGTCACAATTTTTTTTGGCTCGACCCGGGATTCGAACCAAGGACCTCAGCGCGCAAATCGTACTCGTAATGCGTACGCAATACCGCTACGCCACCGAGGCAGTCAATTTCTTGTATATGGAGCACATATACCTACAATTTAAACGTATTTTTTCGGAATGAAAACGAAACACAGATGTGTTTTTCTAAACGAAACCTTTTTCTTGCTCAACAGAAAACACACAGACCTACACACTCATGCCTTTTTTTATTTTTTCCCCGAAGAGGTAGGCAGAGACGCAACTAGTGCACCCACTTTCCGCTGCGTGCCCACTTTTCGACAAATATCGCTTGGGATTTGAACCCAAGATCTCGGAACTTGGAAAATCTAACCCAGAACAGAATGTAGGTAGGCTAGCATTATTTTCATAGCTTGATCAACGCAGCGATTTCATACCTTCACATTTCCAACACCAACAAGATAAACTTGTCACAATTCCACATATTTCCGTTGAAACATATATAGTTGATACAGCTGTCAATGGCAGCGGCACTCGCAGCCGATGGGTATCTGCCGCACGTTCAGTAATTTAAAAAATAAATCGGGTACGGACTCTATTACTATTTTATATCGAGTTCAATTGTATAATCAGTGGCCAACATTAACCCGTTAAGCCCCGCTAATATATATAGATGTATGGGGAAACCCTATATTCTCGAACGCCGGCGTCCGCAGTGGGGCTTGACGAGTCAATAAGAAATAAAGCTACTTAACGGTTTTTTCGCGATATTGTTTAGTTTTTACTACCGTCGTTTCGCGGCCTTTACAGCCTTCATGGTCACGACACTCATTTCAATTATTATTATTCCAATTTTGAAAATTCGTGTAAACTTAATAAATCATCATAAAAATTGTTGAACAAATTAGACATTTTAAATAGACATTATAGACACTTTGTGATATATAAAAATTTAAGGTTCTTCAGATATTGGTAAACGAGCTTCACAAGTTTCAAGTTAATTTAGTTGTCAGGTATTGCATTAATCAGCTAATTTAGATAGCATTCATTTTTGTCGGCTTATACATAATTTATGACGAGTAGCATTAACTCAAAAGTTGTGAAACAGCCTCTTAATCATTTGTCCATGTAGTACTTAAAACAACTTCCATCGATTTAAAAATATGTCATGTATATAGGTAAGTATAAGAAAGATGTTACATTATTGAGATACACATGCTAGAGCCTCCTAAAATCTATATTATATAACACCTCTTTATCACTAAGGGTCGGTTTCGACCCATATTTCCATTGTTCAGATCCTAAACTAACAGCTCTGGATTGTGTTGTCCTGATTTGTTATGATCAGATATGTGTCGGATTTAGTCTCTATATCAGTGCAGAATTAATTAAGTAGCTAATTCAATATAGTTTAATGTAGAGATTAGCAGGACTCTCTCCTGATAGCAAGCACCTTGCTTTCTATAAGCAGTATCTATTAACACATATATAAACTCACGCCTTTTTCTCATTGGGGGAGGCAGAGACTATGGAGCGCCAGCTGCTACGATCCAAGCATATCTTTTTCGCTTTTTCCAGTCAACAGTCTGTTCATACATGCTCGTCGGTTACGAGAACTCCTTATTTGGCCCTCCCTTAAGAGATCGCCAATTTGATCCATGAAGGTACGTCTAGAACGTTCACGTCCGACACTACCACTCACTTTCGCGACGTAGATATCTTTCGTGTATATATTAATGTAGTGTCAAAGTTCTTTTTTAATAAACCACATACTTACTACCTGCCATGACCTACGGTGCTGAGACGTGGACACTCACAGTACGACTGGTGCACCAATTCAAAGTTGCCCAGCGAGCTATGGAAGGTGCTATACTTAGGTTTCTCTGAAGGAATAATTTCGTAACTAAGCTATCCGACAGACAACCAAAGTCACCGACATAGCACACAGGGTTAGTAAACTGAAGTGGCAGTGGGCTGGTTATATCTGTCGTAGAATCGATAACCGCTGGGGTAAACGAGTTCTTGAGTGGAGACCGCGAGTCGGCAAGCGTAGTGCAGGACGACCTCCAGCCAGGTGGAGTGACGATTTGCGAAAGGACGCTGGCAGAAACTGGATGCGACAGGCCGGAGACCGAATGAAATGGCGCGTATTGTAAGAGACCTATGTCCAGCAGTGGACCGAAATATAAGCTGATGATGATGATGATGACCCCACTGCACCAGTTGATAAGCGGAGTAAGGTCCAGAGTATCGACTGAAGAGAGACAATCTCGATTATAGCAGCCTGTTTGAAACTACACATGATGAGCCCAGAACGTGACACATACGTGGGTTACCATGGCAGGTTTTACACCATGTGTATGGTAGTCGCTGTCCCGGTGGACACAAATAGCATCAGTAAGAGTATTTTTCAATCCGAATTTTGGCTAGTTTTGCTACTTTGATGTAATCCTCCTAGCCAGTTTCGGCCACGGCGGGCAATCTAAACGGAGATCAGCCAGGTACGCAGGAGATATTATAGTGCACAAGTGTGTGCGCAATACACGCACTCGCTATTCTTTCACTGTCATAGTCCGGTGCGACGGCAATATGACAACTACTGCTACTTTATGGACTTAGTAACCAGTGAAAGATGTAAATGTCTCATCATTCAATTGTGCAAAAACTTGTTACTCCCGGTGCCTACGTACATACTATTACAAAATATTCATATTTTTATTCTGGTATTTCCATATTCAAAAGCATATGTTTTCTCAGAATTCTTATATCCATATTATCAGTAACAACTCCGACACTGTAAAAATATTGCCTACAATAAAATATGACTGTATTTTTATAATAATGCGAACAAAGGTCTATTCGTAGACGTGTGCGATTTCCCTTCTCTTTTACACTCATCGCGTTAAAAAAGGATAGACTAGACGATATATCTCCACCATCATTTTCAAAACAAACAGACGGGATGACATATTTCCAGTAATTTCATATCTTCGTACACGCCGCAATCTTCATAAAAAGAGAAATAAACAATTCGACATTGCCTCGACCTTCCCGTTATTACAGCGGTATTGAACACATAAAACCGGTATAAAACGCATTAGCGGGTTAACTGTCGACATACCGCACGCTTTAACGTTGACGATTATTTGTATCGAAAACAATTCGATTGTTTAAATCCCCTGGCGTAAGAATACGGATGTTTTTAAAAAGTTATAAGCAAATGACATTGCATGATTTAAATCGGATGCGCGCGGATTGGTTGCGGTTCGTGTTCTAAATTTGAATTATTTTGCATGTCCTTATTCTTTCGATATTTCCAATACTACGTTTTCAATAAGAAAGTTCGGGTATCGAGATATAATAAAACAAGATTTATCCATCGATAAAAGTCCGATATATTCTCAAATAATAAGGGGATAAATTCTTCAGTGTTTATCTAAAATGAAATACAAGTCTTTCCACAGTTTTTATTGTATTACAGTTAGAACATGATTTAAATGCTTCACGATAATAAAATTGGATGCAGCGATAAAATCTAATGTATTACAAATAACAAATGTGATTCTCGGATAGCGTTACTTTTTATTTTGGCGCGTGTGGGATGCAATGTTTATTGTGGGATAAACGCGGTTTACCAAAGTAAATAACTGGATCATCGCTTTAAATGTAAGATTCGTATTTATTTGACTTTGGTCGCGACTTCGGTTGTACAAGTCTTGGTTGCATGCGTCAACAAATTCGTTTGTAAGTAACTGACCATATCTGTAGATTTGTTTACATTTATTTGTTTTGTCTCTTAGAAAACAATGACGTGCAACATTATTTAAATTTCGAATATTTTTGCATACCCGCAATACCGCGCATTCGAGCAGGAAACAAATCTTCATTATGCCCTTCGTATTTTTCATTTCAATACAATATATTGGCTACATTAGTCTTGATATTAAGTAGTCATCATTATTAAATACTATACAATACTATGTGGTCTAAATATGTCGAGTAAAAAGAAACGTCGCTTGTATCAATAGTAGCCATAATCATACCTACCTGCATTTTGATTTTTTTTTAATGTATTGAGATGAGACGAGCATGCTGTTCACCTGATGGTAAGCGATACGACCACCCATAAAGAGAAGCAACACCATCCAGCACCTTGTGTTACAAAGTACTGTTACTCTTATGCTAAGTCTTATTATGTCCACTAGTTACAATGGCTACAATGTCCTTCAAACTGATACACAACAGTGCATGCACCCTGCTGCTAGGCGGTATAAATAGACATTGCGGTGGCACCCACCCAGACAGACTCTTAAACATGAGAGACCTACCACCAGTATGTAAACCAATTTATATTATACTCTTTAAAGCCACGATTACTGTATCTCATTCCAAAGCTATTAATCAAAAGAAAGCAACAGCTATACGACTGCCAACTGTTCCGCTGCGTATGGGTTTAATACAAAGTTTTTGTTTTGATACAGCCGTAGGGTCGCCTTTAATAAATCAACGTTGTTCTAGAAGATCTGTAAACATTAGTATGAAGTCCCTTTTTTACCATAGATATTTTTTGCTTTTGTTTTATGTTTGAATTATAAATCAAACTATTCTTTCTATTTTTGTAATCTTCATAGAATTTAGACAAAGATTGGTGTTCGAATAAAGGAATTGCTTTATGGTAAACTCGCTACTTAGCTTTAAGAAAGATTGGATTTTACGTGAGTAGAAAATTCAACCGAATCGGAGAATCTATTTAAAGTCAAATTCTAAAGTCGACATTAACCAGCATGTTACTAACGAAATTCGTCTCGTTAATATTAACGATTAAAAGGAAATTAATAATTCGACATCTAGCAAAATCAAATACAATAAATGAGAAAACGTTTCAAACAATTTTGATTAATATCCCGGACAGAGGCGATCGACTCATTTCCTTTGCAAATATTGATATACATTTTAATCCATGTATTGGAATTTGAATTTCGTTAAAATTTTAGCTAAAACTTCTTTCATCATGGTCCCTAAACTTCACTGTGGGTGAATGGGAATTCAATTAAAAGTATGAAGTGTTTTAATAGAAATCAGGAAGGTTATCAAATTACCCATAAAATCTTTAAGATTAAGGCCTTTCTGTCACGGCGATATTCACAAGATACGCGACTGAGATGCCTATCATAGCTCGCCTACTGTTATGCTATTTTATTAGTACACTGCACATGATGCTACCTGCAGTGAACTTAATGACGACTATATTCGTTTACCAGCTTTTGCACGTGGCTTCGCACGCACGAAAGAGCTTTTCCTGGATAAAAGTCTCACTATACATTTTCTCATGATAAAATGTAGCCTAAAACGTTCTCCGGGTCTCGCACTATCTCCGTACCAAATTTCATCTAAATTTGTACGATAGTCTTTGAAATTATCGCGTACAAACTTTGCCACCCCTTTTTACCCCTTTAGGGATTGAAATTCACAAAATTCCGTCTTAGTGAGCACCTACCTTCTAAAAAGAATCCCCATGCAAAATTTGTTCGGCCGTCATGTTTAAGCGACGCGTATTCGACTCGATTCGACCAGCACAAAGAGTAGCGTGCGACGGATGTCAAACGCGTTGTCAATGCAACGCCTCGGGTACAAGTAATAGCGTAAGTCTATGGCGGCTACTTAAGACTCAGAATAATAATGGCTTTAGTTATTATTCTGAAACTTAAGAGTAATTTGTAGGATACCTGTAACAAACCCGAATCGCGTATCTATACCCTGTATGGTTTATCAATTAACTTTCGTTTCAACGGTGAAGTAAAAACATCGTGAGGAAAACTACATACCTGAGAATTCTCTGTGAGAATCTCGAGGGTATGTGCAGTCGCCATGTCTGCCAATCCGCACTAGGCCAGCGTGGTGGACTAAGGCCTAATCTCTCTTATCAGTAGAGGAGTCCCGAGCTTACTAGTAGGTATTATATAATAGAGCTGATTGCAATTGCTTTTCTAAAGACTGTAGAGAGATACTTAAACCGTAACTGACTCCATATTTATACTTTGCGCATTTCTTTATTATTCGTGAAAGATTTTTTTATTCACTTACCCCAAGATAATTTTTTGACGCGTCCACAGTGATCTCGCGTATTTTATATTCTTTCAAACATCGGTAACATTCTTAGTAACATCCCTTTGATCTGACACATTTCAAACAAACTGTATATTAATACCTCCGCTAGATGGCACCACTTTGATGTAACGTTTATCGAAGACGTCTGTCCATCTGCATTGGCCTTCTATTGGTTTATTTTTATCAGTTATTTTGGATTAATAGTGTTAATTCTATTCATCGATGTCTATTTTGAGATTGAACATACAGGCTGTTACGTCATTGAATTCGTTTCATTTTTATGATCTTACCATAGTACTTATTTGTGTTCTTCAGTGGAATGCAGTACAAGTAATATAGGTATTAGTGTAAGATCTTAATTCTTGTTTTGTCATTAAATAGTGATCACGGTTGAAGTACTGCAATGAAGCCAATTACCATCAGATGCAGTGAAGCCACTTTGTCAAGCCTTCGATAAAAAAAGACGTGTGGCACTCGGAGACTGCCGCGGTAAAGCTATTGCATAGCATTTTTTATCAACTTATGTAATTATAATTTTTTTTTTCTATTGTCCAAATTTCACTCATGCCCTAACGCCGAAACTCTAAGCAGGCAATTCTAATATTTATAACCTCTTTAATAATAATAATAATATAGCCTTTTATTCAGATCTTTAGCCTATACATACATACATTTAATTAAAACTAATTCAAACGAAATAAATAAAAGTTAAAACTTATTCTACTATCTGCTGTTTGGTAATCTTTTGCAGATCTGTTTGCCAATCGGCAAAGGCCTCCTCCAACCTTTTCCACTCTGTTCTTACTTGAGCTACTCTGTTCCACGTCACTCCTGCCACCTCTTTAATGTGAAAAGGACCGCAACAGCGGTACGCGCAGGGGCGGTTGCGGACGACAACTTAGACGTGAGTCGGAGGAAGCCCGCAGCCGTCCCTAATGCGCCGAAGATGGCCATAAAAAAAAAAAAAAAACCTCTTTAATGTCATCATCCCATCGTTTCCGCGGTCTCTCTCTTTTCTTTTACCTTCCCTGGGGTACCAACCTGTAACTTTCTTGCTCCATTTATCAGGTCCTCTTATCATATGGCCCGCCCATCTCCATTTGAGTCTTTTGATTTTTAGTGTAACATCTGTCATTTTGTTTTATTTCTAATAACGTTGTTTTTTACTCTGTCTGATCTCTTGATATTCAGCATACTCCTCTCCATAGCACGCTGGCAAATTGCAAGTTTGCTCATCAATTCCTGGTTATAGTCCATGATTGGCAGCCATAAGTAAGGACAGGTATTATACATACATATATATACATATACACTCACGCCTGTTATCCCCGAAGGGGTAGGCAGAGGCGCAACTAGTGTGCCCACTTTTCGCCGTCATTCCGTCCCATGATGTGATAGGGGGCGAGCCTATCGCCATATCGGGCACAAATTCCAGACTCCGAGCTGATACTGAATAGAAAAACTCAATACCACTTTGCCCGACCCGGGGATCGAACCCGAGACCTCAGCTTTGCAGTCGTACTGTAATACAACTACGCCACCGAGGCAGTCAGGTATTATACAGGTATTAAATAGTTTCCTTTTCATGTTAGTATGAAGTATTTTGTCTTTCATGATTTCTTTTAAGCTCCAATATCGTCTCCATCCGTTTGTAATTCTTCTTTTTACTTCCTCGTGCATTGGTTCTTTATGAGTTATGAGCTGTCCTAGGTAAACGTATTCATCAGAGTAGTTAATTTCAGAGTTTCCTAACATTATTCTAGTTTTCATTCCATTCGTCATCAGTCTAGTTTTTTCTGGGTTCAGTTTTAGTCCTACCTTTTCGCTTTCGATCGCGAGGTCTTCAATCATTCTATTAATATCTTCTTTATAACCTCTTTGAACAAATATAAAACAAAAACTTTTTAAAAATTCAAACATAGAATCACGTCATCAACTGCGCGCGTTTGACATTTCGATACATTTCACTGACGAACAATTTTTAAATACACGGTAATTTCGACCTTTTGTCGTTTAACATTCAGCTCATATCCTCTTACATATTGTATTCTTACAAGACTGCGATATTAACTTTACTTATGGAATTTTACACTCTACATGGTTGTGATAGAGTTGAAAATAAAATATCACCGCAGTGCCGGTCGGAGTGAGGTGTGTTAGGTTATTTTTTCGTTACGGAGTTTCTGGATTCAGTCTCCACGCTCAAGGCCCGCGATAGAAGCTATGCAAGAGCTTAAAAAAATATTAACATCTACAATTCCGGCGAAACTAGAAAATCATTTCTGGAAGAAGCATGAAAAATATGTTCGCCAATCCCCAAAATGGCGTGGGATACAAAAGATAAATAATGGCAGTCCCACATTACTAAAAAATAATAAACTCAAATTCTCACGGATTCCATTTTATAGGCTTCCATAAATTTTATTTTCCACACACAAAGTTATAGCAAAGATATTATGACATTTATTTTGCAAATGTGTTTTTATTACCCATACGGGTATCTTTTGATTGGATTGGAGTGGGATCAATATGACTAACGCTGCGACCACACTAATGTTGTCAATATAATAATAATAAATAAAAATATTTTTTTTAACAAACTTCTACTTAAATACTCTAAGAAGAAAAAATATACTTAAAATTGATATAAACTTTGTTTAATACTATGTACAGATAAAAGTTTGTCGCGAGATTTACTTTTGATAAGTTTTTACATTTTAGTTATTTTTCGAGTTATCCTCCCTTGCAAGCCCTTTCATTTGATATCCATATTACCTATAGGAGTGCGTAAAAAAATAACTAGTCCCTTATCTTGGGTCGACCGCCATATTGGATTCAGAATGACGTCACTTAGCTAACAATTCATTGTCACACAAACTGAATGTGTATACAAAATTTCAACACAATCGGTTGAGGTTCACTGCTTCAAAATTGACTTCCAAGATTCCACCCTAACAAACATACATACAATGCAATTTAAATAAAATTTCGAAGAAAAAAGTCAAATAAAAAGTCAAATTAAATAACAGTTATTTCAATACGAGTGCTTATATACCGGATTTTTTTAATGCCACTGTCAAATTATGTAAAGAACGTGTAGCGACAGTTGCGTACAATAGAAATGGTCCACCTCGTGGTAGTGGGCTCAAGTAGTTTGGCGCCGATTATACCATACATGCGGGAAAATTTCTTCTTTTTTTTTGCATCGAATGACGAAACGAGTATGCCGTTCGCCTGATGGTAAGCGATACGACCACCCATAAACAGTAGCAACACCATTCAGCACCTTGAGTTACAAATTACTCTGTGTGGATTTCCACTGCGCTCGTCATCCTGAGACATAAAGTCTGGGATCCCTTTGATTCGCCTACTTTTTTTTAAACTATTATTTTTTCGCATATTTGACTTTGCATAATATGTATTGGCATAATAGTACTATCGCATTGTAACATTTTGGCTACTACTTTTTTATCATAATTAGCTATTGGAATAATTTTAGCTTGACTAATTTGTATTAGACTAATACACATTTTGCATAATATTATGTATTAAGTGGACGATAGCCTAGTTGGGAATGGAACGGTCTATCGAGACAATGGCCGGAGGTTCGAAACCCAAGGCACACACCTCTGACTTTTCGAAGCTATGTGTGTATTGTCTATCAATTATCGTTCGCTTTAACGGTGAAGGAAAACATCGTGAGGAAACCTGCATACCTGAGAAGTTCCTTATAAGAATTTTGAAGATATGTGAAGTCTACCAACCCGCACTAGGCCAGCGTGGTGGACTTAGAACCCCCTCAGTAGAGGAGGCCCGTGCTCAGCAGTGGGCAGTATAATAATACAGGTCTGGTATTATTATTATTATGTATTTAGAATAAATTAGGTTAGCGAGGAGTGAAGCGACGAGCGTGTTAGGTGCACATGAACCACCACGAGATGCGAGAACCGACTTTAGGGCGTTTCCAACTCATACAAAACCAAACATGAATGATGCTTACTTAATTTTTATGACTTTCGATAATTATGCTATTTGTCGTTAGTCGTTCTGATGTTTGTGCTTTTTGTATTTATGTTTTTTTTATTTTATGCTAAAACAATTATGCGTAATGATTATTATGCACATTGATATTTAGGCTTGAAGCTAAGATACGAATCAATATTATTACAAATACATTTATGCAATCCAATAGGGAACCGTTAAGTCTCATTATGTGCAGCAGTTACACTGGTTAAAATGTCCTTCAAACCAAAACACAACAGTGCATGCACACTGCTGGTTGGCAGTAGAAATAGACATTGCGGTGGTACCCACCCAGACGGCCTTTTACATATAAGAGACATACCACCAGTAATTATCTTGTAAAAGTTGCAGTCAAAGTTAGTGTTACTTTTGCCTTATGACCTTTGTGTTGTAGTGAATCTCATAGTAATCCAAATAAACAAAATATCTTTACTATCATAATCATTTCTCAGACTATTTGAAAATCTAAAATCATAATCACAACAAATTCTATAATGACACAAAATCTATCGTTTCTGTTTTTTTTCAGACATTTACCATATTTGTAATTAGGTATATCAAATTTCGAATTAACGACCAAAAATTACCTCCATATTTGTAAGGAACAAACGCCACTGGTTACAGCAACACTGATATTACTCCAGTAAGAACGTTCAAGTCCAATTCAATTAACGAAATCCTTTGATCCCTGTAATGTCTGATCCTGCGTATGGTCGATTTGTCGGTTAATTAAGCCAGCTGACTTCCGACCTTCCATATCCTTATTCATTCAATAAAACAGTGGCCATTATATAATTTCAATGATAAAAACAAACATACGCAAGATGTCTCTTACCCTTTTCAGGATGATAAAATATGATTATGATAAATCTCAGTCGTGAGTTTTTCAACACTAATGACACAGTTTTTATTGCTAAACTCGGGAGTCCCAAACCTTCTATTTTTAACATGGTGAAATCTATTTACAAACAGTCTTACTAGTTTAAACCACCCGTATAAAACCCTGTCTGCACTCCCTCTCTAATTTCAGACGGTCCGTGTAAAGTTCCAAATAACTATCCGACATACAACGCTACCTTGCAAATAAATCTGACATATTACTAGTGACATTCTGTCAGATATTTTTATTCGAGACCAGTGAAGCCAAAAATTGTAGTTTATATGACCGATAAGTTCCAAATAGCTATCAGGGACTTTATCAGCATCTGGAGAAATCAGCCCTAAGGACCTGCTTCACAACGTTCAAGTAAATTTTATTTGACAGTTATCGTAATAAACAGCTAATGTTATAACCATTTATTTGGGAGCATAGATTAGTGTTACTATTGTATTTGGTCGCATTATACATTTATGTAACACTAGCTTTTGCCCGCGGCTCCGCCCGCATTAAAAAGTTTTTCCGGAATAAACGTCCCGGTTTATATTTTCCCGAGATAAAAAGTAGCCTATGTGTTAATCCAGGACATGATCTACCCGTGTGCCAAATTTCATCGAAATCCGTTCAGTACCTAGTTTTTCCGTGAAAGAGGAACAAACATCCTTACATCCAAACATCCAAACATCTATACATTCTTACAAACTTTCGCCTTTATAATATTATAGTAGGATTTATCACCAAGTGCGTAATACATTAATCCGATCTAATATTAATCGGGAACAGAAATTACCGACTCCAAAAGCTTTTGAAACTATCCTTGTACCCGATACTGCGGGTCATGTTAGACAATTACACTTAGTCTACCCTTAGTTATTGATTGACTGGACCCTAGATGTGATTGTCTGTATCGTTGTATCGATTGAGTTTTGATGAGTTGTGTATATTTTTTAGTAAGAGAGCACTTGGATTTCGATCATGAGGTTCAAAATTTAACTGTCAAGTCGAGTAAAAAATTTTTCTAAGGTCACAAAAAACACACTGAATTGCCTGGAACGGGATTTTATGGACAAGGAACGGTAAAAAACGGGCGAACTAATTACTTTTCTGCCTGACCTTCGGAAGATAAAACTTGAGCATATGTAATTCATCTAAAATAACTCAACACTTAGCTACAGCACAATTAAGCTTCAACATTCGTAGCTAAAATATTCACGCTTTGCACTTACTCTCTAGGGACTACCTCGGCCGGTGCATGAATGCATGCAATTTACTTGACTTTTATTTAAAATACGCATGTCCGGTTTCGCTATTTCTAGACAAGTGAGTTCACACTGCTACTTTCCCTAAATTGCAACATTTCTGTTGTGGCAATTTTTATGGCTTATTATTTAGCTATTTTTTCCTACACTTGCAATTGTCAATGAAAAATCTTTACCGGATTGAATCTTTGTTCTAATTACCACTCTATCCTTTTAGTTAATACTTTGCCTACAACCTGACAAAGTGCCTTCAAAATACCCAAAGAGATTAACTAGAACGCCTGACATCAATTTAACTGGTTCTAGCCAGTTTCTAGTCTTAACGTTAATCCTGATAGATTGGCCCTTTTGGAGTTAACTATGATAATTTACAACCCATGAGCTTCATAAACGTATTTTAGGAACCTTAAATCATTTTTTACTGGTCATAAATCATGTTTTATCAAAATGAAATGTTTAAAAATACATTGTGTATTGTTTTGGACGTTTTTATGTTTCACAGCATTTTATGCTCTGAATCCCACTGCTGGGCGTGGGCTATGCTATTGAGAGTATTGAATGTTAGGCGCGAGTTTATAGCATTACTTAATTCATTATTTACATAACAATCCTAGTGGGTGAGCACAACTACTTGCAATTAAGAAAAACAAATTAAAGTATTTTCAACAATCATCCATTTACAAAAATTGATATTTAAAGACTGTTCAAGCTACAAGAATATGAATCAAAAACACAAAACGGTTCATCAATAGATTCCAGTATGAACAAGGGCGTAAATAAACTAGAAGCAAAAACTTTCTTCAGTGACAAATACTCCCCTCACATTCGCTGCCAGAAACATAAAACATTCCAAATCCTACCTCGAAAGGTGTCCCTTGTCCGTCAAAACGTCTCCATGAGAAATGTGTTCGCATTTTTCCAAACGACCCGAAACCGATTTGCATACAAACTGTTCCCGTTTGCTTATTTACTTATTTTACTTCGTTAAATTGGTAATATAGAATTTTCCAATTATTGTGTTCATTGTATTATTGCCTTTTTGGGTAAAAATTCGTTATGCTATTGCTTTATTAGTCACGTAGCATTAATCAGCGCTATTATTAAAAAATATAATAAAGAGAAAATAACAATATTATACTTAATTTCTCGTAACTATAGCAACAAAAACAGCAGGATTCACTTGGAAAAGGAAAGCACAAGACCGAATGACGTGGAAAGCTTTTGGGGAGGCCTATGCTGAAAAGCAAGACAATCTTTAAATAATATGCTTTTACGGGTGTCAATTTAAAGTTAAAATAATATTTATTTATTTTAGTACCTTATTATAAAGCTTAGTAATTAACACAACATAATGTAACGTTTTTTTAAGATTGTTAAATAAAGGCTATAATAATAAAAAAAACTATAGCAACTAAACTTATAGACCTTAATAAGGTTTAGACGTGGTCGATTTGGTAAGTCATACTAAAAATAACTTAGAATACATAACCCATCCAGTTAAAATGAAATTGCAAATCAAAACTTATTACCTATTCATTAAAGCTTACAATCGGTAAACAAAGCTTTTTCCATGTAAATTACTTGCGTAATAAGCACAAAAGCGTACATTTTTATGAAGTGAAACGCAGCCTTATACGATTCGTATTAGAACATACGTTTGCTTGCAAAGAATTCTGAGGCTTTCATTTTAAGTAGTGTCCTCAGGCTGTGTTTATACCAGTCTTTTCTTTTTCTGGTGCTTAAGGAAAGTCACAGTGTTGAAATAAAAGATACTAAATAAGCCTGGAATGTTACTGGTTGGTGGAAATGAAGGTTTCTATTAAAAAGTATAATATGAACATTTTGGAATGAAAATATTTGGTAGAATTTTCCCTATAACTTGTCAGAAGAAAGTTTGTTGTAATTTACTAAAATAAATATTGAAACGTACCATTTTATACGTAACAGATATGGAAATTAAGATGAAGCTACCAAGCCCCTCTTTCATAAATAACTTAAAAAAAGAACAAAGAAATAAAGTCAAATTATAATTAACAAAGTTGTCTTTAGATTGTTTGCGCAATCCTTGTAAAATTAATAAACAAGAGTCCGCAGCAATTATTAATTTAATCTACTCAAAAATACTAAGAGCTTTCGGGAGCTTACGAGAATAAGTTCCTAATTGTGTCAACAGCGGATTGTTTACAAGAAAAGTTTAAGACGTAAAAGCTTCGGACTGGAAGTATAACAGTGAGTGAATATTTTCCGGGTGCAGCTTTATAAATGGAAGTTTTTATTATTATTTTGATTGCCTCGATGGTAAAGTTGTATGACAATACTATTTGCATTACTGAGGTCTCCGGTTAGGTCCCTGGGTCGGGCAGATATTGGATTTTTCTACTCCGTATCAGCCCGGAGTCTAGAATTTGTCCTTGATATGGCGATAGGCTCGCCCCCTATTACATCGTGAGACGGAATACGCACGACAAAAAGTTGGTGCATTGGAAGCGACTGCCTACCCCTTCGACAATAAATGGCGTGTGTGTAATCCTATCCTACTAATCCTACTATAATATTATAAACGCGAAAGTTTGTAAGAATGTATGGATGTAGCGAAAGTTTGTAAGTATGTATGAATGTATGGATGTTTGTTACTCTTTCACGCATAAACTACTAAACGGACTTCGATGAAATTTGGCATACGGGTAGATCATGTCTTGGATTAACACATAGGCTTCATTTTATCTCGGGGAAAATAAAAAGCGGGACTTTTATCCCGGAAAACTTTTTAACGCGGGCGGAGCCGCAGCAGAAATGTAGTCTAATATAAATGTAGCTAGCATTATATTCTATCCCATTCGCAAGCCTATACAACAGAAATGTTTAAGGACTTAGCCAGGAGATGCCACTCGTCATTCTGCTATAGAGTAACTGTACAAAAACTGTTTACCTAACTATCACCCGCCTCTAAAGAACACCTGCTAGTAATTTTCTCTTTCACTTTGAACACTTCCACAGGATAAAAACATCCTTGTAGAAGGAGACAAAAGCCAAACAAGCTAGTAAGATTCGCGAAATTGCACCTTAATGTTTAAGCAAGAAAGTCTTTAGTTGAATGGCTCTTTAACCTCCTCGGATTCCATGGATGAAAGTCTTATTTACAGATAGGACAATAATATGTGCACAGTATTATATCTTTCTGCTTTTTCTGGGATAAGCAGAGGTGCCCACTCTGTGAAGTACTACGTAATTGTGGCGAGCGTACAAAGGCTTCACCGTTCATGGCAAAAATACACTGAAACTCAAATAATAAGTCTTTATTCATAAATAATATTAATTACCTTGTGAACAAGTTTATGGAGTGCGGGTTACAAGCAGGGGCAGAATACGAACGTAATAATAGGACATTAGGCGGCGTAGATGACGAGCGGAGGCGGATACGAGCGCGGTTACCGAGGAAGTAATCATCTATCATGTTTTACGCTTCCCGTAACTCGTTCATGCTATATTATGTGGCCATAAAATCAGCTGCAATATTCTCAGAGAGATTTCACAAGCTTACTGATATTGAACGTGTAAAACTTTGTAAAGATATTTGGATGTTTATTAAAAGTAATTTAGAACCTTAATTAGCAATTATTACAATTACTAACTCAGCGTTACTCCTTTACAGGCGTAAATTCACTGAAACGAAGTCACTAAACTTTTAACTACATGGCCATTAACACGTATAAAAATCATAATATAGGATTAGAAATATAGAACGCCTAAATGGTTTTCGATGAAATTGGGGGCATAGTTCTAGCTATATCCCAGAAAAGTATGCTTATAATTTTTTATAACTCTCTAGTTTGTTCTGTTATAACTCATTTTTCTATTACCTAATTTGCAAAACTTGCAATTTGAAATAATATAAAACAGTAGAAGCCGCGGACTCAGTTTAGTTGCATTCGTTCCGCGATCCGGGTAACATATCAAAGCAAAATAATAATGAAAAGTGAGGTGTCATAAAAACTGTAATATTGAGTCAGTTAAAAGTGATTTTGTGTCTCGGACATTTTGGTGTTTTTTTTTAAAAGACAATCAGGGGGACCCGCATAACAGTTCTCTCGACAAACTAGTCAATCCACTCTCGAAAATAAACCACTAAACCGCTGTTCTCGTGGCCAGATATTTACCACGTAAATGAGACGAAACGCCGGCAATTGTTTTAGAAATATGACTCTACCGACATAACGAGTCATAAATTACCTTTATTTACGCACCTGAGCAAGCGAGTACAGTCAAAAGATCTATATTTATATTTATGGAGCAGTTGTTTAAAGTATCTTCGACTGAAAACACCTACTCTGACACGTGTAAAAATATTAGTATTTCTTTGCCAAAATATATTGTCAGTGGTATGAAAGAGAATTAATAAATAAAAACCATAAGTAATGTTTTATTTGAAGAGATTTGAAGAGAATCAAAATAATTGTTGCTTTTTTGCAGTCATCTAGAAACTCAGTCACGAAGTCATTTTGGCATACTTTTAAATTAATCATTACATTACAGACCTGCGTGTCTCTGTGTATGCTATAGGTGGACCAGCAGCACGGCTCCACCTGGTTGGAGTCCAGCCCCCAGAACTCCAACTCCTCTTCAAACAGCGGCCCGCACACATTTGTAGGGTAGTGGAGTTTGCCAGTTCTGTAACAAGAATGTATTGTCATCTTTCTATCTTCATAAGATCTTCGCGTCTTATCCTATATTACATTTTGAGGTTTCCTATATTCTCGAGAAAAAGGATTTTCAGGATACGTTCATATCTGAGCACCGTGCGTGTTTACATCATTTTTTTATTGCAATTGAATGTCGAGACAGGCATGCCATTCACCTAATGGTAAGCAAAACGACCACCCATAAACAGTAGCAACACCATCCAGCACCTTGAGTTACAAAGTACTGTATGGCATTCCACTGCGCTCGTCATCCTGAGATATAAGAAGTTAAGTCTCATTTTAACTACTTTTCGCTCGACATTGTTTTGACAATTAACATTTAGGTGCCCCTTACTACCTAGCGCCTAGAGCGACTGCCTCACTCACCTTACCCTTTTGTACTCCTATACTTCTTATGGAAGTTACATGACGAGACGAGCAAGCCGTTCGCCTGATGGTAAGCGATACGACCTCCCATAAACAGTAGAAATACCATTCAGCACCTTCAGTTACAAAGTACTGTGTGGCATTCCACTGCACTAATATGTACCTATATGCTACTATCTGTGTGAAGCCGGGGCGGGTTGCTAGTATATAAAAATGATAGCTTATTGCCGCAATTTGGTTTCATGTTTCTGGTGCAAGTAAACGACATCGCGGCTAAATTAATACGTTTAAAAAACAATAAAACGTTTTATTTTACGTAGAAACTCAATAAAAGTGTTTACAATCAGCGATCAAACGTTTGAACAATCTACACGGGACGTAGCGGTCGGAAACGACACACGGTCCGAGATTCATGATGTCATTGTGTTTGGAATTATATTTTTAGTTTTCATTGGAATTGTAATTTGATTGGCGTTGCATTGGAAGATATTTTAAAAATGGTCCATTTGTTCGTCATTTGCTATTTATTTGAACTGGCTCTATGCTTTGTATTTTTCGTCGAGGGTCTATTTAAACACATGGAAGTTCATGCTTGTATGTAACTAATAAAAATACCCGCAAAATAATGACCTAAATATGAGTAAACCTCAGAATTTTCTTGTTAAAAAGGCTCCCAACGTGTGCGTATCCGTCTGCTAATTACTTGTTTGACCCATCTTATCATTACGTATGAATATGACCTATATGTGATATGTTTCTCTTCATACTTCATACCTGGCTTAGGAAGGCAAAATTACCTAAGCACTAAAATTCTCGTAAAAAATAAGGGCATATATTTAATGCTCGGTATTACTCGCGACTTCGCCCGCGTGAAATGCTTTCCCGCTACAAAAGTGCCTAAAACACTAACGACGTCAGCGCCATCTACGTAATACATATACATACATATACATATACACTCACGCCTATTATTCCCGAAGGGGTAGGCAGAGGTGCAACTAGTGCACCCACTTTTCGCCGTTATTCCGTCCCATGATGTGATAGGGGGCGAGCCTATCGCCATATCGGGCACAAATTCCAGACTCCGAGTTGATACTGAATAGAAAAACTCAATATCACTATGCCCGACCCGGGAATCGAACCCGAGACCTCAGCATTGCAGTCGTACCATAATACAACTACGCCACCGAGGCACTCAACGTGGACCATCTACGTAATCAGTTTAAAATATCAATTTTTTCCCATGGGAGAAAATATACCGACATAAAAAGAACCCTATGAGTTAATGCAGGACATGAGCTACCCGTTTCCAAATTCATCCAAATCCATCAAGCGGTTTCTGCGTTTACTTCTAACAAACTTCGAAACATCAAAACGTACAAACATCAAAATATTTAATTTTTTCATTATTATTAAGATAAGAGGAGAAGTAAGATAAAATATATTTGCGAAGAAAATCGAACACTGAATATCCACCTTGAACAGGTCCTTCCACTAACTTTACATATTGTATAGTTGTATACAAAAGATTATTTTACTTGCACGACTCTTTTGCTGCATGACTTCAGATGCCCCTTATTTTAAAAATAATGAAGCTTCAGTCTCTAGCATATTGAACTACGGATCTTATAATTTAGAATCTTTTATATAAAAACATGGATTTCACGAGACAAAAGACTTTAACTTGGACCTTCAAAAATAACAAAACAGGTCAAAAGGCAAATAAACTAATACACAAAACTAATAAAAGTGAATCACGTGGAGTGTAAATCCGTGTAATCTATTCCTCCGAGAGAAGGAAGACGAAAGACCTTAAGCCGCATAGACAAAATCCTTGTAAAATCTATGAAAATCGAATAACTCAGCAAGATTAAAGCGCAAGATTTGTGTCAGATATCTGACGGGGATTTGGGGCTATAAAACATCGGTTACCGGTAAACCGCCTTCATAAAGTGGAAGGAAAATTCCAGTGTTGAACGTCGAGTAACAAAGCCCAGTGAAGCAGTAAAGGCAATTTCCTGGAGTACCCACTCCGCACTTTGAAAAATACAGCTAGCTTGACACAATATATGTATTGCATTAATGTTCATCTAATCCCGGAATCCCAGGTGTGTTTTTATTGAAAGTCGTGTAAATTTTGGCCAGCATCGTTGATAACATTGAAATATAAATTTTAAGTAGCCGACCTGGAAATCTAATGGTGAACTTACGGTCGGAACAAAATATACAATTACATTCAGACTATTACTGTCCATAACGGACGAAAGTGGTAGTTTAAGACCTTGTACGATGGCCTTGATAAAGGTCGCGAGACACGTTGAATGCAAACCGCTTTATACAGGTCAGCCTGGAAATTTAAGGAGCCTATGTTCAGCAGTGTTCATGATGATGATAATGTACGTTGGTCGCTTTCGTTGCGGATACAAAGATCCTACAACCAGCATTCACTGAAAATCGGCTTTCTTTCAACCATAAGTTACGGTTCCCAAAATAGATTGTGCATCCACAGCGCATTGTGCACACAACACGAGATTGCTCTTCAAAGTTTGAAACCGTCATACGTTAACCAGCGGGAATTAATCTTATTAAAGAACTTGAGCCTTGAGCCTAGTGTAAAGTTCGCCGGTAATCCTACTATCCTACTAATATTATAAAGGCGAAAGTTTGTAAGAATGTATGGATGTTTGGATGTTTGGATGTATGGATGTAAGGATGTTTGTTCCTCTTTCACGCAAAAACTACTGAACGGATTTCGATGAAATTTGGCACACGGGTAGATCATGTCCTGGATTAACACATAGGCTACTTTTTATCCCGGGAAAGTATAAACCGGGACTTTTATCCCGGAAAAACTTTTTAATGCGGGCGGAGCCGCGGGCAAAAGCTAGTGTTTTAATAATAGTACAATATTGTTTATTTTATTTTAGTTATATCACCTATGTAAGTGTTTTGTACTTTTCTGGAAAATAAATAAACTAACGATTTTAAGACTTAAATATACTTACGATAAGGGACCGCGCTGTCTAAGGAACTAGTAAGTAGTAGATATCTCATATACGAATTTGGCTTGTTAGATACAACTGCAATGTCTTTTTTTGACGCCAAACAACTTTGTGTACAATAGACCCCATCTCGTCGGCCATGGCACGCAGGGTGGCCACTCCGCGTGCTTCCACAAAATCCGGTACTAACTATTCCTATGAGAAATAACGACTTAAATATACAAAGCAAAATATTAAAACGAAATACGAATATTTAAAAGTTACCTATTTCGGGTACAAACAAGCACCGATTTCAAACGGGGACAGCAGAGGCGAAGGTGCTAGTTTTTTTTTTATATTGCCAACGCTTTGATCTTAATTGGTTTTGGATAGACAGGTTATTAATTAAAGGCAAATTATAACATTCAGAAAATGATTTCGTGGTAAATGTAATGACCTCAGTTCTTATTACTAGTTTTTAATGTAACGTTAATGCTAGCTCTTCTAGCGTAAAAACGCTTTTCTGGACTAAATTCCTATCAATTCTTCCAGAATAAAATTGAGGAAGATTTCATTTCAATCCATGGAGCAGTTTCTGTGTTTGCTTCTAACAAACATCGCGACACACTATAAAGGCCCATCTAGTTTATTAGAGCATATATTATAATTAAAAGTTGATTTATAAAAGCATGTCTCTCATGTGTCTTTCATCGAAATCCGTTCAGTGGTTTTTGCGTGAAAGAGTAACAAACATCCATACATCCAGACATACTTACAAACTTTCGCGTTTATAATATTAGTAGGATTTATTTGGTAGCATAGATTAGAGAGTGACTTTTGAATTCAGTCGTCTTATTTAACGAGTAGCACTTACTCGAAATTTGTGAAATAGGCCAGAAAGCTAATTATATGTTATACCTACGAATTTAACTATGATAGTTTCTTATATTGATATACTTAATAAAATTTACATCATTAGCATGAAAAAATAAGCCGCTATAAGTTAGAAATAAGAAATAAAACATTTGAACGCACTCGATATCAGTAAAAAAGTACACACACCTTTGGATTTTTATTCTCGGGAATTTCTTCACAACAGAAAACAGAATAGATTTGCGTGCCGCATACATTTTGAATACTGATTTCAGACCAGCGTATGATCTTAGGGAAAGAAAATGTGCTGAATGGAAATCTAGATTTTGGCAACGCTGGTTTAAAAGTCTCTGAAGATAATCCGTAGTCCACGACTTTCAATGGCTCTCGGTATTTTTACGAAGTTAAAATCAGTTCAGTGATTTTGTCGTGGTAACAAACAGACAGACTTTTATCCCAGTTGTAATGCAATCAGCGCTGTATTATATACTACCCACTGCTTAGCACGGACCTCCTCTACTACTGAGAGGGTTCAGGCCCTAGTCCACCACGCTGGCCTAGTGTGGTTTGGCAGACTTCACATACCCTCGAAATTCGTGTGGAGAAATTCTGTGTAGGTTTCCTCACGAAATTTTCCTTCACAGTTAAAGCGAACGATAATTGATAAATAGTACACAGGTAACTTGGAAAAGTCAGCGGTGTGTGTGTGTGTGTGTGTGTGTGTGTGTGTGTGCGTGTGCGTGTGCGTGTGTGTGTATATATGTACCTCAAATATTTTTATACCTCCGAATTCTGCGCCAGGCTAATGTTCAACAGCTGATATCATGTGGTTAATGATGATTTCACTAACAAAACATTTAAAAAATCTTCAAAATACACACAATCTATCAAATATTCTTCACCAAAAAGTCTTCCATAAAGTGATTCATTCATTGCAAGCTCAAAAACAAACCTAAAATCGTCTTGACAACTGCCCTAACATTATTATTTATTTTATTTATAACACTTTATACATAGTTATGTAAAGGCGGACTTAATGCCAAAGGCATTCTCTACCAGTCAACCTGAGGCGGTGCAAAGATAAAACATAGTAGGTGCACGAAACTGAACATTATCATAATGTTGTAACAGTTAAAATAGTTAAATGTAAAGAATACGAAAATATATACAATACTATACACATCTTACATAATATCTATAAAATTAATAAATATGTCGGAGACATACATATATATACATACATATATACCATATATATTACGATACAATTAAATAACATTATGTGTTATTTTTTTATGTAAATCTTAATTAAAACTTAGCTACGTTATAATGAATCATTAAGAAGAAGATATTAAAACGTGGAAATAACTTTATATTCAACAGGCAATGTCGCAGGACAAATTTCTGAATTTTAATACCGTACCAAACGTGGCGGCCGGTGTAATGCGCAGATCTAAATATATATGAAAATTTCTTTTTGATTAAAACAAGTGTAATCATTTAGATTGGAGCGGAATTGTCAAACATCAATTCAAAGTATAGAATTCACACACATACTCACGTCTTTTTATCACCGAAGCAGTAGGAAGAGGAACAATTAAATGAACCCACTTTTCGCTTTGCGAATTCCGTCCCATGATGTGATAAGGTGAGCCTATCGCCATAACGGGTACAAATTTAGGACTCTGGGCGGATACTGAACTCTAGAAAAATCCAATATCACCATGTCCGACCCGATACCTCAGGATTGCAGTCGTACCGTAATACAACTACGCCACCGAGGCAGTCAACTATAAAAGTAATTTTAAGTATAAAATTCATGAATAATTAACAACAATAAAATCTCATGACCATCTTTTCACTACTCTTTGGTGCATTAAGTGAAATAAAGTCACAACATATTTTTTTTTTATGGCGATGAATGACGAGACGGGCATGCCGTTCGCCTGTTGGTAAGCGATACGACCACCCATCAGTATCAATACCATTTAGCACCTTGAGTTACAAAGTACTGTGTGGCATTTCACTGTGCTTGTCATCCTGAGACATGCGTTATTAATTCTCATTATGTCCAGTAGTTACACTGGCTGCAATGTCTTTAAAATATTTTGCTACTTTCATGCCTAGCTGTACCTAGTTTTGTTCGCAGTTTCAAAAAATTCGTTCGTGGGATAAAAAATCAAAATAAAGTATAAGTAGCCTTATTTACTTAGGGACAATACTTTGATATCTTTAATTGTAAGAATCTTTAGTATCAGTTTAATCATTAAACCCTTCAAACACACCACCAGTTTAAACAATACGCTTTACGACTTTATAATATTAATGTAGAAAAGTGAAACACATAAAACCCGATATTTATGCGTTTAGAACATGCAAGCTAAAATAGCGGAACAGACTTTCAAGTTGATAAATGATTTTCTTCATTCTCTTGACATCACATTACTTATCGTGAGATGGACGAATGAAATATGTAATGTTGCAAATGTAACTTGTTCATTCTTTTATTCTATTTCTCGTATAAAGTATTTATACTTGCTTTATTGTAGAGCCGGGTTGTAGCCACTTTCATTGGGTGTGGTCGTTAATACTATTAACGACCACACCCAATGGGTAATAGTAGTAATTAATTATAATTAATTAATTATAATTACTACTATTACCCCTGAAGGGATGTTATACATACACACCTTTTATCCCTGAAGGGTTAGGCAGAGGTGCAATTAACCCACTTTTCACCTTGCATAATCCGTCCCATGACATGATAGGCGGCAAGGCTATCGCCATATCGTGCACAAATTTTAGACTCGAAAAAGATTTAATCGTTTTGCTAAGTTTTGATATTTTTGTAGAGGATTCTTGAGCGTTGAATGACGATCGCCTGATGATTAGCGCCATAATCACTCATAACAGTACACAACACGAAACACGATCCAAAACTCCTCATATGAAGCACGTCCGTCGAGGCACTCATCACCTAGAGACTATAAATGATAAGAGCAGAGTTCGTCGCTTCTAGATAAACGCTTTTCGTCACATAAACGCAAAAGTCACACTATAATCCAGAAGCATAAATTAGAGAGCAACTTTTATATTTGGTTTTGCCTTTAGTCTCATTCTCATAATGCCTGTGCGATAAATTGTTCAGCTAAATCTTTGCAATAGCTTCTTGGTAGGCAATAACGAGATGCAACATTAATGGACTCCGAAATACGAGAGTTGAACCATATAGTAAGAAGTTTTCCCAATTTTGATATAAAATACGTTTCGTTTATCCTTCGCAAAAATATCGTCAGTTGATTTTCAGGAACATGATATTATGATTAAAATCAAACACAAACTCATCTCCATAATTGGACGTAGAGTAGGTAGCCTTCCAAAATTAAATACTTTTTTATTAAATGCTAATGTCGTAATTCCCGTGGATGGTTATTTCGAACATTTGACGTTTCAGTATTTAATATAATTGGCCTAATACATCTACTGTAGATGATTTAAAGAGCGTCAACTGTTGGAGGTTCTTCTGAGACACTTTCTTTGATGGCTGTAGAGACCAACAGTGTTGTTTTCCACCCAGCTTAAAAGCTGTAGTAGGTGAAGTGTCCTCTCCACAATTGGTCGCTGAATCGCCTGGGACGCGATTTAGGTAGCGCAGGCATGCCCAGAACCTAGGCCACCCTCTCAACCCAACCGGCAGTACCCACAGAAACGACGAGTCGATACGTGTGGCGTCGGTCGGTTGCAGGAACTGGCCCGTGCCTTACGGAGACACCGTTCCGGGTTTGTGTCAAGTTTTCCTTCTCTTAGCACTTATTATGAGCAGATAAAGTTGCGGTGCTGCCTATTACCACAGTCGCCTCTTACGACTCCTCGGTAAGAAGAGGGGCGGCTATTCTATTCTACCGGCACACACCACGGCTGCAGTATTTAATAATAACACCATTTTTCTGTATGCTATCACATCCTGACGAAACACACTTGGTGGAAAGTGGGTGTCTTAGCTGCACCTATGCCTACCCGTTCGGGGATAACGGCGCGGTATGTTTATTTTTTTCTTATTTATATTATTTACATACAAAAAACAAGATCGCATTCTAAGGCTCATAATCTTATCAATGCAAACAATAGACAAAAATCCCAAAGTAAATTAAATTTTCTAAGTTACAATCTTTTACTAATGGCACAACGAGAACTGTATCCAGCCTCAATGGAATTGACAGGCGCGCTGAATCCGGCGAACGGTGAACAAATAAAGGAATACACAGACGTGGCGTACAAAACGCGCCTTGTAATATGCATAATACAAAGTTGCGAGCATGTGGGATAAGGCGGAAGACAGACTCAGCATTTATAGGTACTGGTGTATATATGTGAGGAATTATATCCGATCGGAATAAGAAACTTATTTTGTACGTGTATCTAATCGGGGGTGCATGCAAGACACACGATAACGCTGCCTCGCTCTCTCTTAATACTGATGGCGGCTACGGTATACGCGTCGGAGTGCGCACTAATTTATAATTTGTGTAAATAAGTTGCAAGAAAAGATTTAAGCGTGATTACATGAGTTTTCGTTGCCCTCTATCCCACATATATCGCACCACATCTTTTTCGCTTTTCAAGGGTAGGCAGAGGTGTAACACCCACATTCCGTTAACTATGTTAGGTCCCATGTAATAGGGGGCGAGTCCTTTGCCTTTTTTTCTTTTGACTAGCAGACACATTTCCAGGCTCCGGGCTGATACTGAGTAGTAAAAACGCATGATACTGTCATTTGCCTAACTTTGAATTATTTTCTTATAAGATAAGTTTGAGACTTAGGGCTTGCTTCAAAAGTTTCAAATAATTTTAATTTCACAGTTATCGTATTTGTCTGGATATATTTTGATACATGAACCCGATACACTAGAAGTAAGTTCAGCTAATATAGAGGGAAAAACCATCAAGTGTCTACAGCGAGCCTCACACCAACCCAAATTAGACATATACCTAGTATGGCTGCTCCCAAAATAGGTCGTAACGTAACGTCTGGCGTCTACTCCGTCAAAGCTGAACAATCGATAAAATTTGAGAAGACGAAAATGAAGAAGGTAAAAATGGCGATCTTAGCATGCCCCAGCAAAATTAAAAGATGATCCGTCAAACTGAAAAATAAAAACCCGAAAACAAACTTTTACTGTTTAGTTTGCGCTGAAAAATACACGGACACACCAACGGAAGACTGGATTCAGTGTAGTCAGTGCCAAAGTTGGACGCACGGAGATTGCACTTCCAACATAGGTTTTGGAAGCGACTTCAGAAAAAAAGAATCTTCACGATGCACAACCTTATATTCGTATAGACCAATGGATCTATAATTAAAGATTTTATAAACGCCGATTGTGTCATAAGCCTTATATAAGATTCCACTAAAACAGACCCCGCTGTATTGTTCATTTTGGGCCATTGTCTCACGCGACATCTGGAGGCGGCACAGGGATATAAAATTAATACAATTTCGGTACCAGAATACTCAATACTTAGGCTTTTGTGTTCGGATTCACTAATTGCGTTTATTCGTGTTGACGTCTAGGAAAACCATGTTTATTTACCCGAATTATTTCGTACTAGCTTTTGCCCGCGGCTCCGCCCGCGTTAAAAAGTTTTTCCGGTATAAAAGCCCCAGTTTATATTCTCCCGGTATAAAAAGTAGCCTGTGTGTTAATCGAGGACATGATCTACCTATGTGCCAAATTTCATCGAAATCCGATCAGTGGTTTTTGCGTGAAAGAGGAACAAACATCCATACATCCACACATTCTTACAAACTTTCGCGTTTATAATATTAGTGGGATTGATAGTCTCCGTGCGAAAAAGGCTTTGTACCGAATACAAGTCTCAATATATACTTTACAGGGTTAAAAATAGCCATAATCCTGGTGGTAGGGTATTCGTTTTCGTCTGGATAGCGACCACGGTACAGTCAGCACCATAAGCTGAATAAAATCAAAATTTCAAATCGCCTATATACGCGTTAAATTAAACGGAAACATATTTTTTCATCGTTTGAAGTAAAGTAAATCTCTTTTATTTTGGTGAAGAGAAGAAAAGATTAGTACAAACACAAAAGTGTGTAGGCAATCCTACTAATATTATAAAGGCGAAAGTTTGTAAGTATGTATGGATGTATGGATGTTTGTTACTCATTCACGCAAAAACTACTGAACGGATTTCGATGAAATTTGGCACAATGGTAGATAATGTCCTGGATTAACACATAGGCTACATTTTATCCCGGGAAAATATAAAGCGGGACTTTTATCCCGGAAAAACTCCTTGATGCGGGCGAAGCCGCGGGCAAAAGCTAGTTTTAAATAATAAATTCGTTTAGCTACTTATACTGCTGGCTGAACACCATAATGGCCTATCTAAGTGTGAAGCGCTCCGTGATCAACATGTGCGTATCCGATTTCAATCAAGCATTTTCTGGTGGTAGGTCTCTCAGAACCGACAACCGCTGGGGTAAACGTGTTCTTGAGTGGAGACCGCGACTGGGCAAACGTAGTGTAAGACGCCCTTCGGCCAGGTGGGATGACGATCTGCGAAAGACTGCAGGCAGATGCTGGATGCGGCAAGCTGAAGACAGGGCGCTATGGCGCTCATTAGGGGAGGCCTATGTCCAGCAGTGGACTGATAAAGGCTGATGATGATGATGATGAGGTCTCTCATAAGTAAGAGTCCGTCTGGGTGGGTAGCACTGCAATGCCTATTTCTATCAACATGCAGCAGTGTGCATGCACTGTTGTGTTTCGGTTTGAAGGACATTGTAGCCAGTGTAACTACTGAACATAATGAGACCTAACGTCTTATGTCTCTATGTTTGTATTATTTCACCATCCCTGGTTATTTCTAAGTTTATAATGAGATACCATTTCCAAAGATTCAAACATAAAGCACTGCGCAGACAGTGCCAATTGTTATAATTGTCGTGGCGTAAATTGGCGCAACAAGCTGCCCATATTTATTTTATTTCAATTACTTTGAAGGCAACAGTAGCTTCGTACTTGCTAAATTAATAACGCTCTGTTGACAATTGCTTCAACGTAATAGAGCAGTTCAGAAATTTAGTCGAAACCACTGTCAGATGTATATGGTTATTGTAATAAAATATTAATAAAAATTAAATTAAAATTTAAATAACCCCCGACACAAAAAATATCTAAAAAGTAAAATAATAATAGTGTCTTTGTCGTTTAAGTACCTAGTAATATTTTGACCCAACCGTCGTCGTGTCGAGGGACCGCTAAAGAAGTATTTTCATCTCCCTGGTCCGGAGTTCGGTCCCCCGACGTGAGGACGCTTGTGTCAAAATATTAGTAGGTACTTAAACGACAAAGACACTATTATTATTTAACTTTTTGGAGATTTTTTGTGTCGGGGGTTATTTAAATTTTAATTTAATGTTTATTTCAACTTTTTAAATTGCTTTATTCTCCATCATGGGGCCTTGATAATTGACTATCTATCACCTACTCGTTGAGCCCATCCTTATGAGCCCAAATACACTATATCTGCTATAAGTTGCTAAGGAGTTGGGTATCCCGCAGACTACTTGATTCCAGCAGCATCAGCTCATGTTTACAAATATATTGAATGTCACAGTACACCAAATTTAAAGTCAATCGGATTTTTTAAGTTGGAAATGAGCTGATAATCCTCAAACGCCTGAACCGATCTTCATAAATTATAGCTAAGAACCATCGCAGTCACATCAGCTTTTAAACAAAAAAAAACGCGTCCAAATCGGCCCATTCGTTTGAGAGCTACGATGCCACAGACAGACATACAGATACACAGATACACACCCTAAACTTATAACACCCCTCTTTTTTGTCGGGGGTTAAAAATAAATGTAGCGTTAAAACAAAAGAAACAATCTTTCATACACATTTGTGTATTGATGGGAAATTGTGTTGTTGTGTTGAGAAAAGCGGCGAAAGCCTAGTTGGGAGTGGAACGGACTACCAGACGAATGTCCGCAGGTTCAAACACAAGGGCACACACCTCTGACTTTTCTAAAAAGCTTTGTGTGTTTTTTGTGAATTATCACTCGCTTTAACGATGAAGCAAAACATCGTGAGGAAACCTGCATACCTGAGAAGTTCTCTGAATTTCGAAGGTATATGAAGTCTGCCAACCAGTAGTAGAGGAGGCCCGTGCTCAGCAGTGGGCAGTATATAATATAGGGCTGGCAAGGTGGTATGGTATGGGAAATTATGTATTAGCAACATATTACACACACCTAGTTACTATAGCCTTTCTCATACCAGGTATGGACTCTATCGTGGGCGAAACCACGAGCAAAGCTAGTTCGACAATAGTATACTTCCAATCAAGAAAAGTTACATAAGTACATTGATGGGTTTTTTAATATATCAAAGCATAAGTACCTACTAGGTGACTATGATTCGACCGTCAGGAAAAAATGCAACATCCAAAAACTTATTTTAATTCTACATTACAATTCAAAACAGCTGAACCCGAAGAAAAATCTTTATATTTTTCTTCAACTTTACTTCGTAGTAAATAAGCTCAGTAATCCGATTCGTAGATCGGAACGTGCCAAGTCTGCTATTTACCGCTGCAAATGCCAGATTCATAGTTGCCTTTACCGTATTGCCATCTGCATCATTTAGAATTACTTGAAGTGATTTCAACAGTCTTGTGCTAGATGTCAGCAGGGTCATTTTGAAATTGCGATACTAAATAAAACCACGTACTTGTCTTCTTGAAAATTACTCTATAGAATAAGTTACCGGAGGTGACTCCATTCGACCGCGCCAAATGGAGACGGCCGCGATCCGTATTAACCGATCCAGAGGACGGAATCACTCTGGCCATCCGCCATAAGAACGAGTTCTTGAAACTCCAACACTCCACAAGACCACAGTTCCGTCTTCGCCGTCGAGGACCTCGCCGCGTTCCCCGTCGCTCCCCGACCCCCCTAGTACTTCCGGCCCGCGTGCCGATGACAACACAATCTAATAGGATTAGGCCTAAAAAACCAATCATTCCCTAATCGTTGATCCTCTCTTAGTGGCCGTCCTGAGCCGAGGTTCGTAACCCGTTACTGGGTTTCCCCCAGCATGGTCACTTAATTCAAAGGGTTACGAGCGCCTTCTGCGTTCACCCTAAAGACCGGTGTGGCCAGAAAAGCCGACTCGCGTCAGGCTACTGGCAGTAGGGCCATTAACAAAAACAAACCGGAGGTGCCAAAAAAGTGTAGGTCTCGAATAAAATATATATGAACAAAATTTTTACACACCGTAATGCTACAACTACTCTAAAAGAATTCGTCGCTGTGAAACATTGCATTTTTGTAGTGGTTTTTAGATATTTTTGTACAAAGGTTTTCATTTTCCATCGTCGCGTAATACTACGTGCGCAATGACGTTCAAAAACTATTTGTTTTTTGCATTATAATTTTAAATACATCCGCGCGAACCACAGGTTTGGAAACCCTGGACTATTGCAATGCAATACAATATACTTATTTACTATTTAAAGTTCTGGTTGCTACCGGCGTTAGATAGTTCCTCTCGCTATTCATAAAAAAAATAATATAATTAATTAATAAAACCACATTGAATGAAATACATTGAAATTTTTGTTCCACAGACAAATGAAAGCAACATTTCTGTGGAAACGAAATAAAAAATTCACATGTTTTCACAAGTTCAGTTAGAGAAACATTTTCATCGTAGCGTACAACCAGTTTTCTCACCAAATTAAAGTTTAGTCGTTTGGTAATACAGTTTGGTAGACTAGAAAAAAATGCAATTTAGCTGAAATTTTAATAATAAACTCAATGGTACATGCCATTGAGTTTAGCAAAAACCAATCTACAAACGCATTATCAGCTAACTCATTATTTTTATATTATGAATAACACTATGACGAAAACTGTCCAAGTATATTTTATTAGCATGAAGTATATAGAAAAAGTGAATGAAGTATATTTTATTGACTGCCTCGGTGGCGTAGTTGTATTGCGTACGCGTTACGAGTACGATTTGCGCGCTGAGGTCCTGGGTTCGAATCCCGGGTCGAGCCAAAAATATTGTGACTGGGTTTTTCCATCTTAAAAAAATTACTCAGTCGCAGCTCGGAGTCAGGAAGTTGGCGGTGTGATACCCCCGTGCCTCGGAAAGCACGTAAAGCCGTTGGTCCTGCGCCTGATCTCTCTCCGGTCATGTCGGATTGCCGTCTCACCGGACTATGAGAGTGAAGGAACAGCGAGTGCACCTGTGTATTACGCATACACTTGTGCACTATAATATCTCCTGCGTACCTGGCTGATCTCCGTTGAGATTGGCCACCGTAGCCGAAACTGGCTAGGAGGATTTCATTAGCATGAAGGTAAAAAAAAGTTGGTAGGGACAAAAAAATGTACAGGCGATTTCAAGTTTGAATTTGTTTAGCTACTTACGGTCTGACTGTTCGTATGTATGTTTGACTGGCTCGGTGGCGTAATTGTATTGCATACGCGGTACGAGTACGACTATTGTGCTGAGGACCCGGGTTCGAATCCCAGATCGGGGCAAAAATATTGTGACTAGGTTTCTCCATTTTCAAAATTACTCAGTCGCAGCTCAAAGTCAGGAAGTTGGTGATTTGATACCCCCGTGCCTCGGAAAGCACGTAAAGCCGTTGGTCCTGCGCCTGATCTCTCTCTGGTCATGTCGGATTGCCGTCTCACCAGACTATAAGAGTGAAGGAGTAGAGACTGCACTTGTGTATTCCCACATACTTATGCACTATAAAATCTCCTCCTGCATACCTGGCTGATCTCCGTTGAGATTGGACGCCGTGGCCGATATTCGACTAGAAGGGGATTATGTGTCTCGTTTGCAAGTGTGTCTATGTAGGCATCACAATTTTGTCTAAATCTGACTTAGTAGCAATTATTAGACGAGCTACTTGCCTAGCTATTATTCAGAATATTGTTACTTGCCCAGAGAGAGATAAGAGATAGGGACAAATTCCTATTCCTCTTTATAGTTTCAAGCTCATGATTATTTCGTCGTCTGCCTCTATCATTTTAAATTCATGGGTTTCAAGGGATAGCGTAAAAGAAAAATATCTATTTTTAATACTACACAGACTGACGCTAGAAGCAATAAAATACAGCCGCCATTCTGCATTATTTATTCAATATGGCGCGCTATTTTGTTACCAAAGCGCTCGAAGTTACTCTCCCTAAGCTGACAGGTGACAAAACATTTAAGACCTTATCAATAATATTGTTAGGCGCCGCGCAAACACTGTCAAGTTTTAAAAACATTTTATGTATAGTCAGCAGCATAAATATCTGTACAAAATCAAAATTTCATATCGCCTATACCGGGTGGAAGGGAAACGCTCTCTATACCGGAACGGTAAGAGAGAAGAACCATAACATTAACGAAAAACTACATTCATTTGCAAAGCTAAGCGATAATATTTACGATTTTAGTATTTCCGTAATTCATGCGCGCGCAATGTAAAGCGTACAAAAAACTACAAAGCAAACGCCGACAAGGCGACGGCCGCCGCGCTGCACCGGCCACGCGGTCGTTAACCCGTCAGCTGATGTACGTGTTTCATTACGATTTTTTTGGAATATTGACCTTTTTTATTATGTTTTTCAGAATAATAGTTTGATTTATCTATCCATACGTGAAGCTGTACAGAAATTTGAGAAAATCCTACTAAAATTGTAACAATGCGATCGCGATTTTTTTAGTGCCATCACGTCAGAAATCTCCAATACTATCACCTGTATTCGTTTCCGAGAGCGTTTCCCTTCCACCCGGTATACGCGTTAAGTTAAACTGAAACATTTTTTCTTCGTATGAAGTAAAGTAAATCTATTTTGTTTTATTTTTGTGAAGAGAAAAAAAAGATTAGTAAGAACACAAAAGTATGTAGGCAATTTGAAATTTTGAGTTTGTCCAGCTACTTGGAGCGACTTTTGACTTTTTGTGGCTAGTTTTATCAGAAAACAATATTTTTCGAAGAATAGGATATGTTGACTTTACAATATAAAAACAGTAACATAAAGATAAGTTTATTAGCAAAATATAAGAAAAATTGTATGTGAAGACTAGCCAAGTCAAATCTTGAGCTTAAATTTATACTAAGTTATCTGCTTTGTGTAAATAATTCGACTATTCAAATTTAAGAAATTATATTTTTAAATATCATGCATTGTCGTAGCAGAAAAACAAAGAAATATTAGTTTAAATTTATTTTAGAATGGAGTGTGTTCTTATTAATAATTTTCAGGATTATCTACAGGGCTTGGCATCCATTATGACGACCGACCGATCTTTGTGTTGCGTTTGCTTTTAATTTATAAATCAATTATTTAAATTGTGCGTATAGATTGAAATCCACGAAATATTGAAAAAAATCAACGAAGATTATGTTTGTAAATGTAGGCGTCTGCACGCTGTACACCGTTTAATTATAATTATTTACCTAATTGTGTTCTCTAATTTTGTTATGAATTTCTTAGGGATAGTGTTTACTCTTAGTTAAATTCCTTCAATTGATTTTAATCCCTATTTTACGGTGATGTGTGTGCATTAGCTTATGTAACTGATCTGACTTTGTAAGCAAAAGACTTGAAAAAAAAAAAAAATATGTAAAGATTCAATGGACAAATGATGACAAAAAAGTAAGCCCGGAGTTTCTTTCTGCCTTTCTTCTTCGGGTAGTCATCGCTTAGGTAGCTAGTGAAAGGCTGGTAGGTTAGCTAGGCTAGGGCCTGTAGTGTCCTCACCGGTGAGGATCGCGACGCGTTCCTCCCATAATTTTTGTAATAATAATGATCTTTTTTTTTTTTTTCTTTATATCCCCTTTCCTGCCAGCCCGAGCTGGCTTTTTAAATTTTAATTTTCATCATTCTTTTTAATCTCAATAAAATTGTCGGTAGTTATATAAGTGACCTTTTGTATCAATAATAATTATTGCAATTAATTTAATGTATGACTTATCATAAGTGCAACCATGTTCGCCTACGTGATGAATAAAGTATTTTATTTTTATTTATTTTATTTTATTAAGATTTCAATTCTTTTGTCGGTGAAGTCGATAAGCACGCATATTCGTAATATTAGACTTGGCTTCCACATTTCACATTTATGTTTTTGATGGGATTGTCTACTACAGTAATTGTACGTTACATGTTTCTGACAGACGACGCGCAAGCAACTTATTGACAAAATTAAGATGGTCAAGCATACACTTTTCTGACTGTACATTTCTTTTCTTTTTCTTTTAGTTTTATAAAAACTTTTCAATTTTGCTATAATTTGTATTACATATTATAAGTAACCGTTAGTTGTGCATGCTGAGTTAGCCATTAAGTAGTTGTTGCACATATTAATGGAACCAATTAATTAAGTTTGTAATGAGATGTGTAAACAACTGTTGGCTTGTATCAAAGACAGGCCTTAACATCTCATATCTAAGTGACGCGCAGTGTAGCGCTACTCAGTGTTTTGTGATTCAAAATTTGCAGCGGTTTGGCTACTGTATATGGGTACTCGTCTCGCTTACTATCAGACGAGCGGCTTGCTCGCCTAGTCATTTATTTGTATAAAAAAATAAAGAAGTGTGATAAAACAGTGTATAATTTTTTTATCAATAATACTGCCTCGTTGGTGAAATCATTGCGTCACTGCGTGGGCAATACGACTTCCGCTCTGAGGTCTAGAGTTTGAATCCTAGGTTGGGAAATGATATTGGGTTTTCTGCTTAATATCAGTGTGTGTGTGTGCGTGTGCGTGTGCGTGTGCGTGTGCGTGTGTGTGTGTGTGTGTGTGTGTGTGTGTGTGTGTGTGTGTGTGTGTGTGTTTGTTTGTTTCTTTTACAATAAAATGACGAGTCAAAACGCAACCTTATGGTAATTGTAAAATCTATCATGAAACGATTTTTAAGTAGCATCTCGTTTCCAGAGAGTGCTTACAACAAAAAAATCTAAACTCTTTTAAATACCAATAGATATTCTGACGAAATTACTTCAAATCGAATACTTGTAAAAGAATTTCCTTTTGATGCAAATTGCCGGTTCAAAACATCCAACAATGTCGTTAAAATCGATCATCCGTTCACGCGTAGATAACGCGAGCTATTTTGTATCTTAACAAGATTGGAATAAAGCACAAAATCCTACAAATAATTCTAAGTAGCATACTACGTAAGTTAGCAGTAAAAAATGTACAATAATTCGGTCAAAAGAAAAATTATTACAGACATTACAGTAGGGTTTACGGTTCTGTGTCGTAAATCTGAAAGGCTGTGATACTGACGTGTAGGGCTGGCGAATTGATTATAGATCGATATTTGTTCACACTAGTGCTTACACGCTGATCTGCCCGCATAAAATCCATTCCGAGAATAATAAATGCAATGTTCCAGTTCATGCAAAAATCACTGCATGAATTTGAATGAAAGTTGACACTCTGATAGACAAAGTCATATTATTGGGCTTTAATTCGACTAATATTACAAACGCGAAAGTTTGTCAGTATGTATGGATGTATGGATGTTTGTTACTCTTTCACGCAAAAACTGCTCAACGGATTTCGATGAAATTTGGCACACGGGTAGATCATGTCCTGGATTAACACATAGGCTACATTTATCCCGGTAAAATAAAAAGCGGGACTTTTATCCCGGGAAAACTTTTTAACGGGGGCGGAGCCGCGGGCAAAATCTAGTTCGCAATAATGCACAATGCGAGTTTTGATAAATCTTTCAAGTAGGAGGTAACATCACCAAGAGTCAGTTTATAAAGTTATAAGTAAGATAATTAGAGTGTTGCGTGGAGCAAGAAAGACGAATTAATATTGCAAGGTTTTTCCAGACGTATTTTATTGTAACTTTCGAACGAGAACGGACTACAATAGTGTATAGACCTTTGCAATGGTTTACGTGGGGTGTGGGGTGGGAAGAATCACGCACTCGCGTGGCATATTGGTCACATACAACAGACTACGCCGGACTTACAACCGGCCGCACGCGAAAGAAAACGATTAAGTTCTCTCAAAATTAACTCATATCATTAAATAACTGCAAATATATAACAATGAAACATACAAGTATAATGACAACTGGGCGTAGACTATGTGATTTGGTCGATAATACGAGACAACAAATTAGCAGTTCCGAGACACCCATTCAAAATAATAATGTTTCATTAAACGGAATAGAACTAAATAGTTTTTGTGATTCAAGCCTGTGAAATATTACTTCTATGTTTCATTTTGTAATATTTTATGGAGATTTATGAGGTTAATGTTACTTTTAGGTGGTGATACCAACCTAAAATATTGTATAGATTACTTACAGCAGTATACGTCGTTGAGCATTAATTAAAAACATTGTATGTAATACATACAACATTTTACGTTTACATACAAATAAAAATATTGTTGTATGTTATGAATACAACAGTTTACGTTGCAATTACTTTTATTTTTACTCAAATTTATTGTTGTATGTCAAAAATCTATTCTGAAATTGAGTCTTATAAGTAATATATAAAATGCTGTGTCCTGACTAGCTAACTTTATGACTGATCTATGAACGCAGAACCTAAACAATTGGGCCTTGAGACGAAGAGTAAGAGTGAAATTTGGTGGATTTTTTCCTTATACTATGTAAGCATTCGACAAAAAAGGATTTCCAGGAATTAGTCCATTACCAATAAGTTTCAATGAATCGGAAATTAATGAGCTATCAATATAATAGATGGATATATATTTTTCAATAACCTCAAACTATCAATAAATTCTACTACAAAGTAGTCAAATCTTGAGACCCTTCCCCTTTTTGTAATATCAATCACTTGGACTACGACTGTGATAATGATTTCTGCCCCTATTATATACAAAAAGGAAAGTTTATCAGCATTAGACATTGCACCTCAACCCTCACCAGCACCTCTTTCTAGCTGCTCAACATATACAACAATAAATAGTCCACTGTCAGATATTTCGAATAATAGTCCCAGCACAAGTAACGGCCGTCGTCAATCAAGGACAGATAAAGGTAATGTAAGAAAAATACATTAATGAATGGATAAATAGTCAGAGAACATGTTTACGTAATTTAGGAGGAGAATATAGGTATGTCAAGAAAAGGTAAAATTCAAGCAAGTAGAAAGATGGTCAAGCCATGTTGCTGTTAAGTTACATTATACAAGGAAAATGTCGAACAAATTATGTTTAGACGGACTAGATTTTCAATCTTGAAAATTACTATACTCAGTCACAACTCACAGTTCGCTGTCAGGAAGTTGGCGGTGTGATGCCCCGTGCCTCGGAAAGCACGTAAATCGTTGGTCCTACGCCTGATCTCTCCCCGGTCATGTTGGATTGCCATCTCATTGACTATGAGAGTGAAGGAATAGCAAGTGCACCTGTGTATTGCACACACACACTTGTGCACTATAATATCTCCTGCGTGCCTGCCTGATCTCCGTTGAGATTGGCCGTCGTGGCTAAAATCAGCTAGGAAGGGATATTTTTAACTATAAAGAGCTTTTGATTGAGTGTAATCTTTCAAGATATGGTTTAATGGAATAAAATAATTACAGGAAGTCTTGGTATGTGCAAAAGATCCTTTTAAAATTGAAAATCGGTACGTTTTGGCATACAATAATGCTGTAACGATTGCCATTAATAACAATACCCGAAGATGCCAAAGAAATAGTATGGAGCTGAGCTATGCCCTCTCTATGCCAACCATCTCCCCTTAACAAAGACAAAATATTATGATGACATAACTAGCCTCTGTCACAGTGGAATTAATCCAGCCATTTATAACGACTTTTTCAGGAGTTTAGGTATCTCTTTTTGCTGGCTTTCATAACGATATTGAATTTTCTGATCCGGGATAATACATAAATTAGTCGTTTTATTTTTAATTTCTTTTAATCATGTATTTTCGTTTTTATTACTGATTCTCATAGAAATAATATTAGTTTTTTTTAGTTAATAATGGAAGATATTATCTGTTTTTATAAGTAGGTATACGTAAATGTTAATTATTTTATTTTTTCAAAGATGTTGAATATCTAGTATTGGTTGTTCCTTTAAAAAAATAAAGAAATTTATCTTTTATAATATTTCTTTCTTATTTCTTAACGTACAGTTTGTTTAAATATAATAATACACACATAATTTTTTAACCGATGTCTATTGTTATTACCACATACAGTGGATTGAGACTAATATTCTTCAGTGTATACTATTGTAACTATCATATACAACAATTGACGACACCTAAACTCCGCTGTATAACGTTGTAAGTATGAGATACTACAACTGGCGCAGCCTGTACTCCGCAGTAAAATGTTGTATGAACGATATCTCATAAAATACACATATTTTTGAAATTATCTTTCAACACAGTTAAGAATACTATTAATTAAATACATATACCAAATTTCATACAACTACAATGATAAATGCAGTGTTTAGGCCAATTTGAATCTTTAAAATGCTCTACTGTAAAATTGCGATTTTGGGGATACAACAACTTACGTAGGAGGTATCGATATATCTTACCAAATCTAACGCTATGTCACGTAAAAATCCAATAATATTCTTTCTAAAACCTCAGCCAAGTTTAAAAGCCTTCGTCACGCCTCACTTGAAATTTTAGATGACCTAGATTCAATTTTTGAAGATTTGTATCGGTATTTGAGAAAACTAATTAATACCATATTAAATACGTTACAGGATAGAGGTTGAATAATGACGCCAAGTTTGGACCTTATCGAAGTTATTGGTAGGAATATATATATTTTTTTATGGCATCGAATGACGAGACGAGCATGCCGTTTGCCTGATGGTAAGCGATACGACCACCCATAAACAGTAGAAACACCATCCAGCACCTTAAGTTACCAAGTACTGTATGGCATTCCACTGCGCTCGTCATCCTGAGACATGAGATGTTAAGTCTCATTATGTCCTGTAGTTACACTGCCTACAATGCCCTTCAAACCGAAACACAACAGTGCATGCACACTGCTGCTTGGCGGTAGAAATAGTCATTGCGGTGGTACCCATCCAGACGGACTCTTATTTATTTATTTATTTGTTTTATTTATTATTTCTTATACAACAATGTATAAAGGCGGACTTAATGCCGAAGGCATTCTCTACCAGTTAACCTTAGGGTGATGCAGAGATAAACAATATAGACTCTTGCATATGAGAGTCCTACCACCAGTATATATTTTATAAGCTGTAACATAATGTAAACACACACACACTCACACATACACACACGCTCCTACTAAAGTAAATACAAAATTTACAAATAACTGTCCTCCGATGCATCAAATTTAACACTTAGGTACAGCCCCATGTAAGAATCCTGGTACCCATAACACAAGTTTAATCTTACCTTGGGTACCAGTATTCAATCAAACACTTAAAATGTTATTGTTGTGTGTATATAATATATAATGTTATTTGTAAGTGTATGTAAAAAAATGTTTTTTTTATGCGAAATAAATAAAAAAAAAATAATGACATTACAGATGATCTCATTATGATCATACTATGTGTTGCTCGCGGCTTTGCCTGCGTGAAAACCTTTCCCGCTACAAAAGTTCCTTAAACACAGTTCGATGCCAGCGCCATCTACTCAGAGTCAGATAAAAATATCCATTATGTCCCATGGGGGCTAATTACCGGGAGAAACAGTAGCCTATGTGTTAATCCAGGACAAGATCTACCCGTGGGCTAAAATTCTTCTAAATCTGTTTAGTTGTTTCTGCGTTTACTTCTAACAAACATCCAAACATTTTCACAAGTTTTCCCGTTTATATTAGAAAGACTTTGTATTTTATGGTTAGATTTATGCCCTGGGCCACGAAGTTCTAATGAAATCTTAAGTCGAGGATTGCTTTGAGTGAGATTAATAGAATTTCCAGATGAGATTCTTTTTTTCAACCTTTCATCACACACACACATACACACTCTTCTTCTTCTAGTGCCTCTTCAATGATGAAGGTTGGCTGACAGCTTCTTGTATTCGTCCTTGTTTCTAGCCAGGTGGAACAGGTCTTCAACGGAGGTTACACACACTCACTCACGCCTATTATCTCCGGAGAGGTTGCCAGAGGCCCAACTAGTGCACCCACTTTTCGCCGTTATTCCGTCCTATGATGTGATAAGGGGCGAGCCTAGCTGATATTGAATAGAAAAACTCAATATCACTTTGCCCGACCCGGGAATCGAACCCGAGACCTTAGTATTGCAGTCGTACTATAATACAACTACGCCACCGAGGCAGTCAACCTTTCATATCTGCTTTTATAGCCCCAAGTGAATAATAAAGAATATCATTTTATTAATTACTAATTAACTTCGAACTAGAACACAATAGTGCTACGCGTTACTTCAATATAAAACTTGTCATTATTCCAAAAATAATTTGTACCAATATCCTTTTCAACATAAACCTTTGATATTCCTTTCAATTTCAACACATTTCTGGTAACGTGCCGACGACGTGTTGCATAATTTGATACGGTTCCCATTGTCGATGGAGGGCAGGTGTTTCTTTCGCCCTTCCTTCGCCCTTATTTTGCGCCGTTACCCTTTCATAATCACAATATCGGAGATCTCGGGATGAGGGTTAGAAATTACTTTCAAAAGCATGCGAGTTGGGTTTCAATTGAGAAGATTTTAAATTTTTGTTAGATGATGACGTGATATTATGAATGAAATCCTCCTAGCCGGTTTTTCGCCCACGGCGGCCAATTGGCGGAGATCAACCAGGTACGCAGGAGATATTATAGTGCACAAGTGTGTGCGCAATACACAGGTGCACTCGTTATTCCTTCACTCTCATAGTCCGGTGAGACGGCAATCCGACATGACCGGAGAAAGGTCAGGCGCAGGACCAACGGCTTTACGTGCTTTCCGAGGCACGGGGGTATCACACCGCCAACTTCCTGATTCCGAGCTGCGACTGAGTAATTTTTTTAAGATGGAAAAACCCAGTCACAATGTTTTTGGCTCGACCCGGGATTTGAACCCAGGACCTCAGCGCGCAAATCGTACTCGTAACGCGTACGCAATACAACTACGCCACCGAGGCAGTCATGTGATATTAACAACTGACTTGAATAAAATTATGAATACTTGTAGAGGCAGAGGAATTGTGTATAGGCAATTAACCTCAAATTTTAAAAAGTCTTAAGAGACTTGTTGATTTGATTTTTTTGAGATTGGCATAGGCTGTGGTACGAAGATAAATTTTTAAAGAATATTTTCTTATCAGATTTTGCCCGTGGGTCCGCCCGCGTTAAAAAGTTTGTCCGAGATAAAAGTCCCGCTTTATATTTTCCCGGGATAAAAAGTAGCCTATGTGTTGTGGATATGATCTATCCGTGAGCCAAATTTTATCGAAACCCGTTTAGTAGTATTGCGTGAAAGAGTAGCAAACATACATCCATACATTCTTACAAATTTTTGCGTTTATAATATTAGTATTATTACCTATAGATCAATTTTGTCATTCGTAAATTCTGTTATTACCATAATAGTCATGATATTCTAATCGATTTAGATATTAAACGAAAAGCTACTAATATTTTTATATGGAATCGACTCCACAACTTCCGAGAACAAACATTACCTGATAACAACAATACCGCATACGTGGCAACCCTAGCGTCGAAGGTCCCTCCTGGGCATTGTTGAGAACGCCTGATTTATAAGTTTTACTGGCGCACGCCTCAATATTTAGTTTTCTGTTGTGAAATAAAAATATTTAACGTTGTAGGTATACCGGGTCGAATTTAATAACACACACACAACACGCGCTTTTATCCCCGAAGGGGTAGGCAGAGGCGCAACTAGTTCACCCACTTTTCGTCGTTATTCCGTCCTATGATGTGATAGGGGGCGAGCCTATCGCTATATCGGGCACTAATTCCAGACTCTGAGCTGATACTAAATAGAAAAACTCAATATCGATTTGCCCGACCCGAGGATCAAACCAGAGACCTCAGCATTGCAGTCGTACCATAAGAGTGTAGATTTTTTATTAAAACTCTAGATCCACAATTTTTTGTATAATTTATATCGATTTAAATATCTAACAATATTAATTTGATCTTTTTAAACCTTACCATGCTTAATTAATTTCTGACTAATGTCCGTATTTCCCCTGAATAAAACTACCACGGATGCAAATAATTGACGACTTTAAAGTACCTACTTTATACGTGGATCCTAGACTACAGTCTATTTTTACCCAATGTCAAAAAACCGCCGCAGCACACGCGCTAACGCCTTTTTTTCTCCAAAGGGGTAGGTAGAGGCGCAAATAGTGCACCTTCTCTTCGGCTTGTATATTCCGTCCTATGATGCGATAAGGCGCGAGCCTATCGCCATATCATGCAGAAATTTCAGACTCCAGGCCGATACCACAGAATACTGAATATTACTACGCACTGATACTGAGCAGGAGAACTCAATATCACAGTGCCTGAAACGGGATATGAACCCGAGACCTCAGCTCTATAGTCATACGACTATACCAACGAGGCTGTTTCACACATAAAAATTGACAAATATAATTCATCCAAAGAATCCTACTAATATTATAAAGGCGAAAGTTTGTAAGAATGTATGGATGTTTGGATGTATGGATGTTTGTTCCTCTTTCACGCAAAAACTACTGAACGGATTTCTATGAAATTTGGCACACGGGTAGATCATGTTCTGGATTAACACATAGGCCACTTTTTATCCTGGGAAAACATAAAGCGGGACTTTTATCCCGGAAAAACTTTTTAACGCGAGCAGAGCCGCGGGCAAAAGCTAGTCTAAAATATTTCTAAAGTAATCACGTCATGGGACGGAATGCGCACGGCGAAAAGTGGCGCCTCTGCCCCTACGGGGATAAAAGGCGTGTGTGTGTGTGTGTGTGTGTGTGTGTGTGTGTGTGTGTGTGTGTGTGTGTGTGTGTGTGTGTGTGTGTGTGTGTGTGTGTGTGTGTGTGTGTGTGTGTGTGTGTGTGTGTGTGTGTGTGAGTGTGTGTGTGTGTGTGTGTGTGAGTGAGTGTGTGCTGATGATCGTCCCTCGTCAGTCGGCATAATTATGGCGGCCTGTTTGAACCAGATATACACACACTGATCCCGGAATGCGGCACTTACGTGGGGACTATGTCGGGCCTCAACAACTTACGTACGGTGATTTCCATCCGAGCGGAAAAAAATATCCTTGACTTGTGAAACGCACTGTTTAACATAATCGACGCACGTGACACCCAGAGACCTTCTCATAAATATGTATCCGACATTCGTTCAAGTGAATTCACAAAGCCTCTTGCATAAAGACGAGTTAATTGTCTGTCTTATCAGTTTTATTGTCTGCTGTTCAAATTGCATAAAATTTTCCATTAAGAGCTGTAAAATTTTAATTGCTCGCGTCAATTGTTGAAGTGTAATTTTATTGGCTTCTACGTGGTTAGTTCGTGATGAATAATCAAATAATACTAGCTTTTGCTAGCTTGCGTCAAAAAGATTCTGCAGGATAAAAGTCCCGCTTTATATTTACCCGGGATAAACCTATCCTTCCCAGCATTTCAAACTATCTCCGTACCAAATTTCATCGAAATCGGTTCAGCAGATTCAGAGATTACTTACTACAAACATTACCTCTTTATAATATTAGTGTAGACTAGCTTTTGCTGACGGCTTTGCTTGCGTAAAAGTCTGTTAGATAATAAAAAGTAGCCTCAAGTACTTAGTGATAATGTAGCTCTCTATTAGTGAATTTTCGGAATCAAAGCAGTAGTTTCATAGTTAGCATAAAGAAACAAACAAAACATTCAACTTTCACTGATATTAGTAAGTATATAAGCAAGTATAGATGCATAAGTCGGACTCAATGCCAGAAATATGTTCAACTAGAATCCACTTCTATTTTTTTTTCTTAAAATAGCCGATGCATTTTCGCATAGCCTCGAGAACGACAAGGACGATAGTTAAATTGGTGTTTCTAACAATCAATAATATATAATCGTATGTTAAACCGATGATACGGTCAGTAAACGTGTTGTTTTGAATCGCCTTCCCTCGTAGGTAATAGCGTGATATCCCCGAATCTATTAGATATTTCATTGTATCTTCTATATTCTGGCCTTGTCTTACGCCAAAAAGCTTGGCGCCACACACTTTTTTAAGCACGATGCTGAAATGATTTCACTTTGTTATAACGACGGGCTTTTTCCCTGGGGTCAACTCTCTCAGGTAGTTCTAGTGCCGACAAATTTTGTTATGCTGGGCCATACTGAAATGAAGGTCATTAACGCAAATAAGGCATTAAAATACAATTCATCAAAATCACATATCAAACCAACTTCCATTATCCAATTGCGATATTTGGTGGCTACACTTCACCGATGCTTCTCGACTTATTAATGACAAGATGGTATGGCATCAGAAATTATAAAATGGTATTAAGAAACAAATTCTGTCTCCATCAAGGAAATCAACGTTTTCTCAGTTACAATAACAAACTTAGCCGATATGAGTGGGTTGTATGAGATCAAAGAGTTGTTGAGTGCGATACCAAACGCTTCTGATCGCGTAAGTAAACGGTGATGTGATTTTTGGTTTCGTTGTTTTATGCATGTTCAGTGATTCTTTTTTATTGCTTTTAAATGGTTTTTGATGCTTTTTATTTGTAACTAGATTTGGCCCGCGGCTCCGCCCGCGTTAAAGAGTTTAAGTCTCTCTTTTTATTTTGCCGGGATAAAATGTAGCCTATGTGTTAATCCAGGACATGATCTACCCGTATGTCAAATTTCATCGAAATCCGTTCAGTAGATTTTGCGTGAAAGAGTAACAAACATCCATACATCCAGACATCCATACATACTTACAAACTTTCGCGTTTATAATATTAAGTAGGATTGTAATTTTTTATTTGTTGTTTCGGAATCAAATACGTTAAATGCATGTTAGTTAATCCCCTCTAAAAAGTGGTTATTATATGCCAATTTAAATCTTGCCAATGCTTCATAATAACTTTAATGAAGCATTTTAAGTTTTAATTATTATTTCAACTTAGCTTTAACTTTGACTACGCCCGCGTTCACGTCTATTTCCAGAATAAAAAGTAGCCCATAGCTCTCAGGAGTAATATAACTTTCTATTAGTGAAGGAATATTCAAAATAGGTAAAGTAGTTCGGTAGTTTATATGAGGTACGTAAATCTCTCGTGTTCTACGCTGTTCTGTGTTACCCCCTTCGCACTTACAGTCTTAAACAAACCCACCATGAATAAGAAAAAGTTTGCAATTCTGAACCATGTTTTAACGCAACAATGTTCGTTAGTTCATTCAGAATGATTTTTAAAGAGTTTTGTTCGTGACTTTTCGAAATGATGCTTAATGAAATGCAAGATTTAGAGTTTAATGAGCATGACCTTTGACTGGAACTTTGGATCTTTTCAGATGCGTTAATGAAGCCGTCAGTAATCTTTTTAATTAGGATTCAAATTCTCGTAATATGCAGTATAGTTCTAATGAAAAAAAAAATACTTTTTTGGGTATTTTTGCGACCTGCATCCCGCGTGTTCCTGTGACATTTAATAAGTTGTCCACCTTGCAGGACGTCTATCACTGTGCTTGCCGGTACGCGTTCTTTATTCGAGAACTTTTCTGCCCCATCTGCCTTCAGTTTTCGAATATATCCTGCTCACTGCCAACAATTTTTTTCAATGACCAAGTCCATGGAGTAAATCACGTTCGATAGTAACTCACTGCAGTCACAAAAGTAGTAAATAAATCGTAAAATGAACTGATTTTATGTTTTGTTTAAACTTTTGGTTTATGTGAAATTTTTACGTTTAATAAGGTTTTTTACGATGTTGGCTGTTGATTAAATGTGCGTATATTGTTTTTTATATCTTGAGACGTGATAGCAAGCCAAGAACGGAAAGTACACACACTTCTTTTATCCCTGAAGAGGTAGGCAAAGGCGTAACTGAGGCACCCACTTTTCACTGTGTGTATTCCGTCCCATGATGTGATAGCGGGCGAGCTTATGGCCCGACCTGGGATTCGAATGCGACATCTCAGATCAGAAGTCTTACTGCTCACGCAATACAACGACACCTATAACAATATCTTGCCCTCACAACCGCTAATTAGAAATTGCCCCAAAAAACCCACAATATGCCAAAATAACTTCTACTCAGAGATGAGCATATATTTTCATTTGTACATTCACCAGTTATAATCATAACCTAAATAATTGTATTATAAACACGTGTTGCTGAAACTGTTTAATTACTGTTCATATTTTACGGTCATTGCGGTGTAATCATCGTAAAAATGTTAGAAATGTTATATTTAATTCTATAACACGAAAAATATTTGCGTGACGTGGTCCATTACCTGATGGTATATGGAGTTGTGTCCAGATAGTGTCAACAAACGAGAGATTATCTCTTGCCAGTCGATACAATTATGTCGGCCTGACAAAAACCTGATTTACACAGGCTAATTCTGGAACGCGATATAAAAAAGTAATAGTTTTATGATGTACATTATTATTAAAAAAATCGCTGCAGTTTAGTCTAAATATCCAAATGACCAGGTTTGACCAAGACATAATTGTCTTTTTGCTACTGTTATATTAATATTTATTATAGCAATAAATACCTGATGATAATGATATTAGATTAAAGCACTAATAATTTACACCGAAATAACGAACGAAGCCAAAGATCTATCGAGAAACAAAGATACTATCATTGAAACAGGATCCTCTAGCGTAGTACCAAAACAAGGAAAAATAAATTCGCATCCAAAAAATGTATAGTACTCAAAGACCTTTAATCCAACTTCGAAGGTCCTAACACGAATACAAATACGACAAACCATTGTATTAAAAGGTTTTAAAGATAAGCGGTGTTATATTTGTCCTTTTTTCCGAGTATAAGGCTAACGCCCTTTGAGAAAGGTCCCTGTGGATAAAGGAGCCTATCTGTCACTCATATTTACTGAATGCTGTGGTCGACATGTAATTCTGAAACATTGTTAGGCAGAGACACATCAGGGGCGGTTGCGGACGACAACTTAGACGTGAGTCGGAGGAAGCCCGCAGCCGTCCCTAATGCGCCGAAGATGGCCACCGCGGAGTTTTGGTTGGTATGCCGTGCGTTGTATATATATACAGGGTCATTTTGACATTGCGTTAATAAATGAAACCACATACTTATCTCGTTGAAAATAATACTTTCCATTAAGTTATTTTAACTATAAATGTAAAATAAAAAAGTGTAAGTTTCGAACGAAATAAATATCAATAAAATGTATCTTTAAGTTTACATGCCCTAATGCCACTTTGATTGCTCTAGGAGAATTTGTCGCAGCAGCAACATTACACTTTCAGTCAAAAATACACTTACGCACACACCATATTCGCACTAAACTACAAAATGTAAAAAAATTGGAATACTACAACCGGGATTTTTGGCGAAAGTATTCGTTATTCATTAATAATTTTTAGCAAGATGTTAGCAGAAGTATAGACGAATATGTGGTTTCATTTAGTAATGCAATGTAAAAATAACCCTGTATATATATGTATGTATATATATGTCGTTGTATATATATGTATATAGGTTAGGGACTCGGCCCGGCGGTCGCCCGACGTTGTCCATCTCTCCGGGCGGCGCAACGTCGGGTCGTAAGGCACGGTGCACCCAACATAACCGCTCAGTCGTTCCCCTTAAACGCTGGGCGGTAGTAATAAGTCACATTTTCCGCGAAAAAAAAACTAGAGAGGTATCAAGGGACACCCGGATGGAACGAAGTTCTTTTCGAGTAGGTAATTAGTGAAGATATTGTAATAAAATTTTATTTCTTTTAAGTTATAATAATAATTGTATATTTCACTAAAACGTTACCACATCAATGAAAACATTTACTTCTACCTACACAATAGATATGTCATCGAATCACGATCATCACCTAAGCAAGCATTGACAGTAAAATTAACATACAACTAACGAAAAAAAAAACTAGTCTAAAAAGTATTTAAATTGACTTTTTTTATTTAAATTTCGAATGTCACTTTTACGGCCAGTTCTTTATTGTTACTGGCTGGTTTCACAGGGCAAGTATAAAAGTGTCGTTACAACTTTTCGTGAAGATTTTTTCCGTCTAGCCCCCTTTCACAACGCGCGATAAGGAACTTCGTTCCAATAGGCAGAGACACATATAGAGCAACACACATTTCGTCGACCTTGCTTGAAACATATCTCATATCGTCATCATCATCATCATCAGTCAGATCATCATGAATCCACTGCTGAACACATGCCTAAAGATTTCCAGATGGACCTGTCGAAGGCGGCCTGCGTCTAGCGTGTTCCCACGACCTTTATCAAGTCTATTAACATACCGGGAACACATTCTAATTACAGGCTACTTGGATGTGTTTATTCGAATCAAAAAAATACTATATTCTATACAAGGTAATCGATTTCAGGAACTCTCAATCCACATATTTTATACATTGACTTCAGCATAAATAACGCTGTTCAGTAGATGATAATCGTCCCATCTTCTTTACTGACTATGCATTTCATTGAACACTTAACTCAGTCTTCTACGAGAACTACAAAAATAAAAAATGTATACAACATCTAATACAGTTTCTGTAAATAACCACTAGAAAAATTCTCTATTTCTCTTGAGCAAAACCCGCTGCGCTAAAAACTTCTCATGAGATATTAGCTCGACGTTGAGCCACAAACATCTTACAGCGAACACTTATTTACGAGTGAGAGAATAAGACAGCTGTCCAAACAGGATCAATTCTTGGAACATTTTTGAGGTTTTATAAGAAAAACAAGAAATCTTTGTGTATTTCTTAACTTTACTTAATACCTAGGACGCTAGGTACGCTCTTTGAATTATAAAGGAAACGATTGGACAGTTAGCAAATAAAGCTGGTTTCACTTGCAATTTGGCAACCTGCAACGTATATATAACGCAGATCAATTTGAATTACGAAACATTCGCTCCACATCAACTATTTACTGGCTCCATATTATCAATCAAATCGTCCAAAACACAAAATGTTCTCTTGAAATTCGCTAACAACCACAATCAAGTATCATGAGAAATTTACCGTTGGGAATCTAATACGTGTATAAAGAAAGCAGAATTAATTTCTACACAGTAAAATAACAAAAAGCTGTTAAATAGAATAAAGTCACAACTCTGCATTAAGTTACCATGGTGACTAAAACGTCTTAGTTCAGACACGTGCCCCATAGTGGGATAGTTATCATCAGTGCCGGATTAACCACGTAGCAAGAGTAGCAATTGCTACGGGCCCCGCGCGAAAGGGGGCCCCGCATACTTAAACCCACTCATTTCTGCCTGAGCGTAATTTTTTGAGTGAAACTTTTTAAGATGTGGTATGTTAAATTTTTTTGATATCACAAAAACGTAAAACGTTATAACTTTTCCTACTAAGACAATCCACGTCAGACACTCGATACCCGACTGTTTCCTTGGCGTAAATAATTCAAATAATTTCATACGGTAAACACACAAGTTCTACAAAAAGTTGCTTGTATATGCAAGCTCTCTGACCCAACACTTAGTGTGGATGTGTAGCAGAATTGAAATAGATTGATTTAAATTGTTAAAATTTTCTATCATACCTACTTCATACTATCATACTAATATTATAAAGGCGAAAGTTTGTAAGTATGTATGGATGTCTGGATGTATGGATGTTTGTTACTCTTTCACGCAAAATCTACTGAACGGATTACGATGAAATTTGGCACACGGGTAGATCATGTCCTGGATTAACACATAGGCTACATTTTATCCCGGAAAATCTATTTGACGGGGGCGGAGCCGCGGGCAAAATCTAGTTTATTTATAAGATTAACAGTCTACATTATTTTTAATATAATTTAGTAACCATATAACAAAAATCTATTTTCTAGAATATACTAGCGTCCCGCCCTGGCTTCGCACAGGTAGAAAGCATAATATTTGCACATTTAATTTTCTGTCGTACAAAATACTTATTAATTATACACATAACCCTTCCTCTTGAATCACTGCGTCCATTGGTGAAAAACATATGAAAATCCGTTCGGTAGTTTTTGAGTTTATCGCGTTCAGACAAACAGATGCGATGGGGGGACTTTGTTTTATAATATGTAGGTAATGATGTAGGGACATATCCTTAAAAATAAAAAGATAAAAGTAACCTGTCCTTCCTTGGATCTCAAACTACCTCCATATTTATTCTCTCACGGTTCCACCCGCAAGAAAATATTTTTCGCGATAAAAGTACCGATTTATATTTCTCTGGGATAATAGCCTAGGTGCTCCTCAAGGTCTTAAATTATCTTCCTACGAAATTTCATGGAAATCGGCTGAGAGTGACTGCTACAACCGCGAGTTAAAAAAAATTGGGATAAAAGTCCCGGTTTCTATTTTTCCAGGATAAGCAGTAGCCTATGTCCTTCCCTGGATCTGAAACTATCTCCATATTTGTTTTTTTGCGGTTCCACTCGCAAGAAAATATTTTCCGGGGTAAAATCCCGGTTTATTTTACCCGGAATCCGAAGTAGCCTAGGTCCTTTCCAGGGTTTCGAACTACCTCCCTACCAATTTCGTTGAAATCGGTTGAGTGGTTTGGCCGTCCCACTCGTGAGAAAAAAATCGGGATAAAATATCCGGTTTATATTTTCCGGGATGGGCAGTACCCTGTGTCCTATCCTGGGTCTCAAACTATCTCCATACTTATTTCTTTGCGGTTCCATCCGCAAGAAAATAGTTTCCGGGATTAAAGTCCAGGTTTATTTTTTCCCGGGATAAGAAATATCATAGATCCTTTCCAGGGTCTTAAACTATGTCCCTTCCAAATTTCATCGAAATCGGTTCAGTGGTTTGGGCGTAACGGCTCCACTCACGAGAGAAAAAATCCGGGTTAAAATTCCCGGTTTATGTTTTTCCGTTTTTCCCTCGGTCTTAAACTATTTCCATACTTATTTGTTTGCGGTACCACCCGCAAGAATATTTTCCGGGATAAAATCCCGGTTTATTTTTTCCTGGGATCAGAATTAGCCTTGGTTCTCCCCAAGATTTTAAACTATCTCCTTACCAAATTTCATCGAAATCGGTTTATTGGTTTGGCCGTAACGACTCGCGACAATACAAAATCCGGGATAAAAGTCCCTGTTTGAATTTTCCCGAGATATAAAGTAGCCTATGTTACTCAGGGATACTCATTCTAATGGTGAAATAATTTTTGAAATCGGTTCAGTACTTTTTGAGTTTATCCTTGTCAAACATACAAAAATACAAATCTTTCCTCTTTATAATCTACTAGCTTTTGCCCACGGCTTCGCCCGCGTTAATGAGTTTTTCCGGGCTAAAAGTACATAAAAACCTTCCCGTTGAATCACTCTATCCAACACATTTATTTGGATAAAGATTAATATTATGACGTTGATACAATTCTTAACAAATAATGCATTAATTTCGACCAAATTTGATTACCATAAAAACGGTTCTAGTGAGTTAATCTTAAAAGATAGACATATACTGTCGCGGACATTTTTTTAGATCATATCAAGAGGAATAATTCTTTCATACATATATTTTTGGTATCTTGAACCGTTTTCGCAGCGCACGCAATGGAAGCCCTCAAAGATGAATAATTTTCCCCGTTCTTTTCACATTTTCCATTATTTCTTCGCTCCTAATGGTTGCATCGTGATGTTCTATAGCTTAAAGCCTTCCTCGATAAATGGTCTATTCAACACAAAAAGAATTTTTCAATTCGAACCAGTAGTTCCTGAGATTAGCGCGTTCAAACAAACAAACAAACAAACAAACTCTTCAGATTAGCGCGTTCAAACAAACAAACAAACAAACTCTTCAGCTTTATAATATTAGTATAGATAGTAATATTATAAAGCTGAAGAGTTTGTTTGTTTGTTTGTTTGAACGCGCTAATCTCAGGAACTACTGAACCGATTTTGAAAATTCGTTCACTAATATGAAGCTACTTTACTCCTGAGTGCTATAGGTTACTTTTCATCCCGGGAAAATATTTTTGTCCCGGAAAAACTCTTTCACGCTGGTGGTGTCGCGAGCATCACCTAGTTAAATATAAACTTTGAAATATGTATTGAAAAAAATATTTTGTGTAGTATCATCTGTTTTCAATTGTTAGTTTCCTATGAAAATTATTCTAAATTGCCAGGAAAGCTCATCTCAGGCGTTTTGTACTTGTCAGAGCCTAACAGCGCCTGTAGTAATTTACTACACTATTAATTACCCACAAAATTGTAACCTATAGCAGATCAAGGGCTCTTTGAAAGAATTTGCTACGGGCCCCGCGCTTGCTTAATCCGGCACTGGTTATCATCATCAGTTACATGTAGTGTTGGGTAGGACACGACATATAAAAGAGTAAGTAAGACAATGTACTGGCTCAGTGCAAAAAAGAGGCTTCTTTTTTGCACTGAGCAAGTACATTGTCTCACTTCAAATGAGGCGAGGCTTAATGAAGCTCGGCGATACGTTTAAAGTAATCAGTACAAATGTGGCATATTTTCATTGAAGAATAACGTACTATTGTAATTTTTAGCATGCCTTTCGTTCCCTCTCTATCCCCGTCTTATAGTTTTACTGAGATAAATAATGAGCAACACGACTTTGCGACTACCGCGACATGAAGTTTAAAGTAGTACAACAAAAAATATTGAGCCGCTCTTACATTTTGACGTCATGTATGGGACAAATGTACCGCCTCTTGTATGTCCTACCCAACACTAGTTACATGAAGTCCAGTGTTGAACATAGACCTCCCCTAAAAAATTCCAGATGGACCTGTTGCAAGCGACCTGCATTCTACGTATGCCTGCGAGCTTTACCAAGTCATTCGCTATCTTCGTCCGTGGCTGCGCTTGCCGATACGTAGCCTTCACTCGAGAACTTATAATACAAGGTTATTATCAAATATCACTTAACAAGATGCATATATTTAAAGGCTGTTATTATATCAAAACCACAACTTCAATATCACCGAGCTCACTCGAAGCGTTGACCCCACTGCCGTCTAACAAGAACATTGTTTGTCATACTCGGTTTTCCATTTCATGGGATACGTGATTATAAATTTTATTACGATCTATGAGCGAACGCGACACGTATAAAATTATATGGCAGCTATAAAATTTAACAGCTCTTGTGTACATTGTGAATAATTACAATAATTCCTAGCTTGGGAATAAACAGAAGTGACTTTTTAAAGTTATATGTTTTTTTTTATTAAAATGACCTGCATTTAGTAATAGACTTTGCTGTAAAATATCTACAGCTTGCATTGCCCGGCTCAAACGAGATAGTACCTCTGTCTGATAACGAACATGAATTAATTATTATTTATTTACTTATTCAAGTAACCAAAGACATGGTGTTGGTAGAAAGTACAACAATATGTTATACTAGCTTTTGCCCGCGGCTCCGCCCGCTTTAAAAAGTTTTTCCGGGATAAAACTCCCGCTTTATATTTTCCCGGGATAAAAAGTAGCCTATGTGTTAATCCAGGACATGATCTACCCGTGTGCCAAATTTCATCGAAATCCGTTCAGTAGTTTTTGCGTGAAAGAGGAACAAACATCCTTACATCCAAACATCCAAACATCTAAACATCCAAACATCCATACATTCTTACAAACTTTCGCCTTTATAATATTAGTAGGATATTAGTAGGATTATGTTAGTAAATACTTTAAAAAATAAAAAATAATACGTGGTGCACCGCTACACAAAGTTACAAGTGTATTGTTTGTCAATTATCGTTGGGTAAAGGAAAACATCGTGAGGAGACCTGCATACCTGAGAATTTCTGTAAAGAATTCCGAGGGTATGTGAAGTCTGCCAACCCGCACTAGGCCAGCGTGGTGGACTAAGGCCTGAACCCTCTCAGTAGTAGAGGAGGCCTGTGCTTAGCAGTGGGCAATACATAATACAGGGCTGATTGCATTGCATTCCACCATTTCATGTAAAATAGCAGCAACGAGCCACGTAACAACAATTTAACATACTGACAACTGGATATCAGCTTGCCATGGCACTACGTATGGTATGTGCTATGAGAAACTTCCAGAGACTCCCGTCCTACCCCACAGTTAAGTTTTAGTTTTAATTATGATACTTACCTAAATAATAAGAATTTCTATGATGAAAATGATCATAATATGAACCGACTAAGCGGACGTACGTCACCTCACCTACGCCTCTCATCGAAAATCAGCGTTGCAGTACTGCTCAGGTCGTGTTGTAGCATCTAGCTGAATGAGAGGTTCCTTTGCTGGTCTTATTGTAGTTTATATTGTGTATTTAAAATTGTGTCATAAATAAAAAAATCTTTTTTTAGTTAGTACGTAAGTACATATTTAAGTATATAGACTGCCTCGGTGGCGTAGTTGTATTACAGTACGACTGCAAACCTGAGGTCTCGGGTTCGATCCCCGGGTCGGGCAAAGTGATATTGAATTTTTCTATTCAGTATCAGCCCGGAGTCTGGAATTTGTGCCCGATATGGCGATAGGCTCGCCCCCTATCACAACATGGGATGGAATAACGGCGAAAAGTGGGTGCACTAGTTGCGCTTCTGCCTACCCCTTCGGGGATAACAGGCGTGAGTGTGTGTGTGTGTGTGTGTATTAGCACATAACTATAGAGTTATGTATAATAAGGACATAAGTACATACCTACTAACTGACGTAGACCTTTACATAAGTGCGTAAGTAAGTGCTTATTACATATTATGTATCTAATATTATGTATCCTACTAATATTATAAAGGCGAAAGTTTGTAAGAATGTATGGATGTTTGGATGTATGGATGTTTGTTACTCTTTCACGCAAAAACTACTGAACGGATTTCTATGAAATTTGGCACTCGGGTAGATCATGTTCTGGATTAAGACATAGGCTATTTTTTTATCCCTGCCTCGATAAACTCGTTGACTGCCTCGGTGGCGTAGTTGTATTGCGTACGCGTTACGAGTACGATTTGCGCGCTGAGGTCCTGGGTTCGAATCCCGGGTCGGGCCAAAAAAAAAACTTTGTGACTGGGTTTTTCCATCTTAAAAAAATTACTCAGTCGCAGCTCGGAGTCAGGAAGTTGGCGGTGTGATACCCCCGTGCCTCGGAAAGCACGTAAAACCGTTGGTCCTGCGCCTGATCTCTCTCCGGTCATGTCGGATTGCCGTCTCACCGGACTATGAGAGTGAAGGAATAGCGAGTGCACCTGTGTATTGCGCACACACTTGTGCACTATAATATCTCCTGCGTACCTGGCTGATCTCCGTTGAGATTGGCCGTCGTGGCCGAAACTGGCTAGGAGGATTTTCATTTCATTTCATTCATTTTTTTTTCCCGGGACAATATAAAGCGGGACTTTTATCCCGGGAAAACTCATCCACGCGGGTGGAGCCGCGAGCAAAAGCTAGTCTAACAATATAGGAATAAAGGAGTAGTAGGATAGTTAAATTGCTTCAGCCCGCATCATAGTCAGTACTCTCCATATTAAAATAATGAACCGCTTCTCCAAACTCGCTCTCGTTTTCAAAATTGATCTCATAAAGTTCAATTCCAAAGATTCAATTTTGATAAAATTCAAAGACGGAACACGTTCGACAATTTCTAAGTGAATTTGGGCAATGAAGCGCGTTACATGAGCGAGCAATCGTTTAGTACTGAAAATTGGATCGGTTAAGGTTTTTGGGGTTTTAAGCTCCTTTCCATATTTGTTGGTAGCATGTCAGCACTGAACGGCACATGTAAAACTATCGCGTTCGTTAACAATATTTTGCTCGTGGATTTGCTTGCGCGAATAGTTTGGTAATATGTAAAACATAACTTTGTTCAAACTTCAAAGGAGCGAACTCGGTTACGCTCGTTAAACTTCTGCTACACTAGCGCAATTTATAAACGAATATTTCTAAATAATGATTTTACAAATTATCTTATTAATCACAAAAGGCAAAACCAACTTTTTGATTAATTGAAGACAATAAACGAAGTTCTCGAAAACTGAACTTTAGAGAAAAAGGTCCCAAAGTTATATTTACTCCTTATAATTAATGAACCTTAATGAAACAATTTCCTTTGTGATGCGTTCATAACTCACTTTCGCGTCAGCAGTTCGGAAATCGACTCGATCTGTCAAACGTCCTAGCATTGACTTCACTCACTTTTTCGATGGATAGTTTGATTTTATTCTGGAGCTTGTGTTAAAAATAGAACCTCCAAAACGGGTTAACGAGAAAAAAAATTTTTTTCACAGCGAGGTGTGTCACGTCTAAACGTCACGGTACATTTTTTTGTAACTTAACTGAGTCTTGGATTATTTTCTAAAAAACATTGGAGTTTTATGTCATGTTCTAAGATGAGGAATAATAAATGTAAATAATATACAGGCTTTTCAGTTATCCTAAGAGCCTATTTCACAATGGTTCAGTAAATGTTATACTCATAATATCGTACTAGAGAGCCATGGCAGATCTACTACTATATGATTACCATTTTTCGGGAAGAATTTTGATAGCATACCTTATGTATTTGATCGCCATAATGTAGAGGAGTAACAAATACTAGTAACATGAGTAGCATAGCTATCAGAAGATTCTTGATTGTTACACAACAACATAATAAAGATGTGAAGCGTGCAATACCTGTAGTAGTTGAGGACCTGCGCGAAGACGCCCGGGTGCCGGTCGAAGAAATACTCGTTGAGCACCGGGTCGTAGTTGGCGAGTGCCTCTGTCAGCCGCGACAGCCTCGTCGCCGGGATCTTCTTCAGGGTCGCCTTGTACGTCTCGTATCTGAAACAAATGTCAAATTAGACATGTCCACTTCTACTCATGCCAAGTATCATCATCATAATCATTGGCCACATTAAGTCATCTAAAGATGTCCTGACGGACTTGTCAAAGGCAGCCTGTATCCAGCATGTTCCTGCGATCTAATCACTTCTAATAAATTATCGTAATTTTTTATCTTACTTTTCAGAACTTGCTTTCAATTTCCATTTTAGTATCAACTGCTCTCACAGATCTCAAATTTATATCAGGATAATACTCTTATCCTAAAATCCTAAGAAGATTTTTGTCATTTGTTATTAAGTATCCATGCATTAAAACCCTCTCGATATAAGAGCTCATTAATGCGGTAACATTTAGTTGAAATCGGACATAGATGAAATAAAAGAACATTCTATAAATACCCAAGTGGGCTGTAAACGGTGAGAGCGTATAACAACATTGCGATCCGAAGCCGACTAATGAAAACTATCTTGACGTCGGAAACAACAACCCTCGTGGTTCCAATAACGAATCGTTTTTCTGATATCTAACTAGCGACCAACTACAATATTCTTGAGTTTAAGATTCTTCTGGCTTCCAATTGACTAAAACTGTGATTCCGTAGGATGCGGCAGATGGCAGACGGCATGTGCCGCGGCGGCAGACGGCACTACTGTGCACTATTAAATTGTATGAGACCGATTCCGCACACGACGCCAAATGACGCCCAGCAGGACGTCACTTGCCGCGCGTCATTTGCCATCGTGAGCGGAATCGGTCTCATACTATTTAATAGTGCATAGCAGTGCCGTCTGCCGTCGCGGCACATGCTATTGCCATCTGCCTTTGCCGTCTACCGTCTGCCGCGTCCTGCGGAATCACAGCTTTAAAGTTAGGAACTGTGTTGATGTAGTTTTCGTGCAGAACGTGCAAGTCTCAAATCACCTATAAAAGTTTTAAATATTCTTTCATTTTTATGACCAATTACAAATCGTAACTATCTTCTTCACTTCGAAAAGATCTTGTTTTACTTTCCTGATTGATCTCAATTTCACCACATCAAAAGCAAACAAAATACACCCTCATGCATTTACCGACGTTTTTTTACGTATTACCTCTATTTCTGTCGGATATTTTTTTATCGTCCCCGCATTTCTACGTGTATCATATTCGGTATACCCAATTTCTACGATATCATAACAAAATTCATTTCTAGAGTGCCTACTACTTTATGTTGTATTACAGTAAGTGAAGGCACAGAGTTTAAGAATGATCTTTTTATACAACTAAAAAGACGAGAAACGTGCTAGCGAGTAACTGCCCATTAACAATGCAATATCTACTTTATCTTACAAATTACTATGTGACAAAGCACTGCGTTTTCAAGTCAAGTCTTCTCAAGTCACTCCTAGCAGCAGCAGTAAAATTTGTGTTATTTTTTATTACTAATAACACTGACTAATCCGTTAGTGATGAATTCCATAATATGATTGGTGATTTACTATTATCCAAATTACTTGGTAACTTCGGGCCGAAATTCTAAAACTTCAAAAGCGTAGCTCTTCTCTAAGTGATCTAATTTATGTTTACTGTTTTGTATCTGCTATTATTACTTGATATTCGCGAAATCACCGATTGGTCACAGATGGAAGCCATAATTCAAAAGAAGAAGAAGATTGTATAATATTTGTTGGTATTCGGGTAGGCCATAAAATAAAAAATATGTTTGCTTTTGTTACTTGTTAAAAAGCCGCTATGAATTAAAAGTAAGGGATTTGTCATGAAAATGTCTACATTTCACCCATTTGAATTTGCATTTATTGCTGATGGTAATTTATTCGCATTCGCACGGATGTCGACCACTGTACCTAACATCTTAATACTGGAGGCCGTAGACAGCCTAAGATTGTCGCGTTTTGGTATCACACACTCACTCACACCCTTTATTCCCAAAGGGATAAGCAGAGGCGCAACTAGTGCACCCACTTTTCGCCGTGCGTATTCCGTCCCATGATATGATAGGGGCGAGTTTGACTGCCTCGGTGGCGTAGTTGTCTTGCGTACGCATTACGAGTACGATTTCCACGCTGAGGTCCTGGGTTCGAATCCCGGGTCGAGCCAAAAACATTGTGACTGGGTTTTTCCATCTTAAAATTTACTCAGTCGCAGCTCGGAGTCAGGAAGTTGGCGGCGTGATACCCCCGTGCCCCGGAAAGCACGTAAAGCCGTTGGTTCTGCGCCTGACCTCTCTCCGGTCATGCCGGATTGCCGTCTCACCGGACTATGAGAGTGATGGAATAGCGAGTGCACCTGTGTATTGCGCACACACTTGTGCACTACAATATCTTCTGCGTACCTGGCTGATCTCCGTTGAGATTAGCCGCCGTGGCCGAAACTGGCTAGGAGAAATTATTATTAGGGGCGAGTCTATCGCCATATCGGGCACAAATTCGACACTTCCAGCTGATACTGAGTAAAATCCAATATCACTTTGCCCGACCCGACGATCAAACCCGAAACCTCAGTATTGCAGTCTTACCGTAATACAACTGCGCCACCGAGGCAGTCAGTCGTTCTGGTATCAGCAGGTGTGTATACGGTTTCAAACATGCTAGCATAATAGGGTATTCGACAACCGTTTTTTAAATACAATTGTGAAAAATATATGCTATCCAAAATCTACTGGAAAAAGAATTTTCAAAATTAGCGCAATAGTAAGTAAGCTATGAAACTTTGAAATTTCGTGGAAGGGGTAGCTGTAAAATAACAGCAATACTAGGCTGTAACGTCACCAAGCGCCGTTGGCCATGATGCTACGAGCGTGCGAAAGAGATAGCGTGATATCCCCGCCACGCCCCCACTCTTGCTCACAATATATTTCAAAATTGAATAACTGCTTTATTTATCAAATGATATTGATGCTGATTTCACAGAAGAATTCTTTTCGTATTATTTTCTGTTACAACTAAAATAATGTACTAAATCAAACATAGCGTAAGTAGGAGTAATTATCTCTCATCAATCAACGTACTATTTGGACCTTACTCCACTACTCCCAAGTGTAGTGGGGTAATTTTGCCGAGCCCGTAAAATAACAGTTATGTACAGAACTATCTTACTATCTAGAATAATCGTGATACGTTATCTAGTTTCGATATTACTCCCACGAACTCGTAGTTCCAAACAGTTTCATCAACGTTACTCCAAGTGCATAGCTCTAGACAAATTTCAAGAGACCCCCGTTAGTATTAGATCGCATAGCACTTGAGGGTTTTCAGTAATTTGACAGATAACCCCTACATGAGTTATTTGAATTCGTTTGTGGCTCGCAGCTGAAGGTAAACTTTTGCGCTTTTGTTAAGTAGCAAGTTTACCAAATCAACGGGTTTTAGAGACTAACTTTTGCTCCCAGTTCCGCCAGACTTTTTAGAATAACGGTACTATTGCAGAAATCGTGGTCTAATATTATAAAAAAACTATTTACATACACCATCCTTGTTTAGCTTCGAATTCATTTTCAATACAATTTTATTAATGAACTAGCATAATGTAGTTAATCCATGATAGATTCATCGGGAATATCGGAAATTCAACGGAAATCATGCATCCAGCGCTGATTCCATCAACGTGTTCATTATATTTATTTGTACTGGCAATGTTAATAGTTTTCATATTCAAATTTGGATTTAGACCATTTTAGTTAGAACGCTTTCATAACATATTTCATTTTCATCTATATCCATTCAGTTGTAGACTAAGGGTTTGGATATTTTTCTTTACCATGAATAAGTAACATCGACCGGGGTTTCGAACTTAAGTACTAATTGTAAACTCAATAGTCTCTACCGAACCCTATGATATGAGGGCGTGAATATATATGTTTGTAAAAACAAAATTAAATTAAATAAATGGAGAGAAATTTGAGTACTTCCACTACATCAAAACTATTCCCATCTAACAAATGAAGTGACAGTTTACTATATAGCATTTCGTACGCTACTACCCTTATCACACTTATTCATTGATGTATTAAAAAACCCTGCACTTATTACATGCAGTGGATTAACTTTCTAATAAATATGAATAATCTTCAGAACAACGCCGAATTTCAAAACAGTTCATATTAAAATCAAATAAATAAACATTTTCTCAACGAACAGAATGGAAATAAAAATTTCATCCCAAGGAAAATCATTTCAAACATAATAAAGTCATAAAGGTTAATGAAAGTTATTTGTTCGAATAAAAATCTGTTGCTACATTACCAGAGGCTACGAATCCCGCAGCATCTCTCGGGAAATTAGGCCCAATAGACGAACCTGTTCAACAATCCGGGATAAAAGAAGCATCGCTTAACAAATGGATGGATCAAGAAGAACAATTAAAATGAAACAATGCGCTTTATTACAACTTACCTTTGAGTGTCTACCAATGGAGATGCGATGACTGGGCGAACCCCTCGGTTGGCCATACATGCGCAGCTGATCGTAACTTTTATTAAAACCTATCTGACTTGCGATCTCTGTCATTACGTTCTACGATAATGACATTAAGCGGTGTTCCACAGAAATTGTGTGTATTGTGTAAAAAGCGAGCTTATATTCAGCCCTGCACGTGTACATTTTTTTTTGTTAAATGTGTGCTATCCGTGTCTACCTCACCTCCCGTCAGGATTGGCAGAAAAAAATGTTTGCGCATTATTGCCATATCGTTTCCATTGGTTAAATAGTCTAAGGTAGGCTATGGTAGGTTTCGGCACCTTGTGCACGTTGGTCGTTATCCGGGCATACGAAATACATCCTGCCACCTACTGGTGAGGCAATATTTAGGTGTTTGGTTTAATTTCCCGCGGAATGTAAATGAAAAAAAAATACTTTATTCATCACGTAGGTGAACATAGTTGCATTTAGAATAAGCCAAGATACATTAAATTAATAATAAATTGCACTGCTTTGCTTACATTAGTTTATGGTGTAGAGTATTATTGTCAAAGATTGAGCACGATGAATGAGTCGAAAACACTCATATACGAAGAAACACCCAGTAGCACTAATGGATATTTCCTATTTCCAGAAATGGAGAACACGTTCCCAATATTAGCTAAAACCAACAATCTTCAACTTTATTAGTATTTTTTGTAAACAACAGCATTTACAAACATAGTACAGAGTGGACAGCCAGATCCGATTTTAATCTGGAATACATAAAGATACATTTTCATAAACTCCAATGCGACACAATTTGGTCACACCATTTCCATTTACGACATAAATATGTAAATACATTTGAGGGCCCCAACGCACGCACTTTGTTTTTTTGAAGCAACGTTCCCTCAAACAGTTTCCACGCTAAATTGGAGCCTGCGAATTAAACAGCCTGGGGCCAATTTCTTTTAAATTTATTGCGGACCTCCATTACGCGGAGTAAACGAATGTAAAACCCAGTTTGATTCGGACATATTTATTTTAGATTAACTGCTTGTCAGCCATTATGTTTCTTTTGGTTGGAAAAGGGACTCATTACTTTAATGAGTTGAGTTCGCAAATAGATATAATAAAAATGTGTTTTTTTTTATTTAATTATTACGGCTCTGGATACTAGTCCATTGAGCCAGTCTTTCATACATTTTTATCCTCAGTCCTAACTAGTAAATCGAAGCAAAGCAGTGGCTACCTTACCAAGACTTTATCGAGGAGTTTTGGCAGCAACAAAAAACACTTGATTAGCACAGTTATTTCAATTCACTTCATTTGAGCCCTTTAATAGAACTATATTGGATAATATACCACCATAATTATGCAATATAACACAAGTATCACCAAAATAATGAATTAAAACAAGAGCACCTCATAACACTTCCAAGTTCCCGCCAAAACTCCATTGTGTTTTAAAGTATCAGGTGTTGCTCGTGGTTTCTCCCGCGCGAAAACTCTTTCCCGTTACAAAAGTATCTCAAATACAATACGACGCGCCCGCCCCGTCTACTTAAAGAATCAGATTAAAAAAGGCGTGTTAAAGTAACCATTATATCCCATGGGAGCAAATGACGGGGATAAAAAGTTGCCTATGTGTTAATTTATTTATTTAGACATCCAGTAGTTGCTACATTAAAGCACGTAAAGCCGTTGGTCCTGCGCCTGATCTCTCTCCGGTCATGTCGGATTACCGTCTCACCGGACTATGAGAGTGAAGGAATAGCGAGTGCACCTGTGTATTGCGCACACACTTGTGCACTATAATATCTCCTGGCTAATCTCCGTTGAGATTGGCCGCCGTGGCCGAAACTGGCTAGTAGGATTTAATTTTCAGTTGCTACATTATAACTTAGGTCTAAGAAAAATAAAATTAATAATAAACATAAATGCACAACATTTTAAGGTGTCACAGCATGCATTGAAAAAAGTACCTAATACGAGTATTAATATTACTTAGCTAAAAAACATTTTTTTTTTTTGTGAAATTAATGTAATAAATAGGAATATTAAATTTAAATTACATTAAAGTAACTGAGAATAAGTACGCAATGAAAATTATACAATATAATAACCTATATAGAATTTGGGGAACATACAATTAGAGATTTACTTTATATCCTTAACAAAGTCAAAACAACTTTTTTGAAGTTTGAAATCCACGAAGTTATTTATCCGTGTGCCAAATTTCATCCAAAATCGGTTAGTTGTTTCTGAATGCACCTCTAACAAACATACAAACATCCAAAGATTTTCACCAACTTTCGCATTTATAATATTAGTAAGATAAGAAGTGAGACAACAATGTATCTATTGAGTGTACCCCATAGCAACATCGTTTAAAGTTGGGGTTACTGTCTATCGATAGAAATAAATAAAAATAAATAAAATCATTTATTAATCAAGTATGCTTATAAAAAAGCACTTATGACAAGGTAAAGGCAATAACAATTTTACAAAGGTACATATACCAATAAAATCATTTAAAGTACCTATATTAAATAACGAACAACCAGCACGGGCTGATAGATACAGAGGACACGGACATTCGGGACGGGAATAGGGCTAGGGAAGGAGAAGTGATGCTGATATAAAAGAAAGGGAAGGAGTATCTTAATATTACGAGGAAAGGAAGCGCCACGGTCCTCGCCGGCGCGAGGATAATAAAGATCCTGGTCTAGCTAACATACCAGCCTTTCACTAGCCACTAGATAACGATATCAATGATTGATCGAACAGCTTTTTTTATATTCTACAAAAAATAAAAGTTATAAATAAAGAAAGAAAGAAATATTTATTATATTAAAATAGTTTTTATCCTATAGAGATGACTTAACAATAAGAAAACCAAATAAATTTCTATATTAATAAATCATCCAATACAAAAGAACAATAAAAGTTGTAACTATCGTCAAATAATGGAAAAGTTTTACTACAATGGCGTCTGAAACCTGATATTATGAACTTGAAAAAGTATAAAACATGTTTGATTTATTTGTAGACTAGTATTTGCTCACGGCTTTGGGTGCCTGAAATCTTTTCACGTATATAATAGCCATAAAGGAGATGTCCGCTCTCTGTATGGGAGCTGGCCCGCAAAATTTAACCAGGCTCAAACTTTAGGGATTTTAAAGGGGCCAAATATGGACCTTGGTTCCATTACAAAAAATATTTTTAGACCCCTTCATTTAATGGGGTCTAACTAACCTAACGTAACTTTGGAATGTTTAAGTTAGTTTTTTTCTCTACATTTTTCATATATTTACTTGAGTAGGTTTTACATATACATACATACATATACACTCACGCCTGTTATCCCCGAAGGGGTAGGCAGAGGCGCAACTAGTGCACCCACTTTTCGCCATTATTCTGTCCCATGATGTGATAAGGTGCGAGCCTATCGCCATATCGGGCACAAATTCCAGACTCCGAGCTGATACTGAATAGAAAAAGGTTTAGAGTAGGTTTTGTTATGAAAAAAAGCGAGGACGTAACATCATAGGGCTGGTGTGTTTATTTAAATCTAACTTTTTATTGTTTTATAGTTTTACGTTTTACTGGTTGTAGGTCTCTCATAAGCGAGTCGTCTCGATAGGTACCACCCCCATGTCTATTTATATCGCCAAGCAGCAGTATACATGCACTGTTGTATTCCGGTTTGAAGGAAATTGTAGCCAGCGTTATTTCTGGGCATTGTGAGAGTTTACACCTTATGTATCAGGGTGACCAGCGCAGTGCAGTGCCACAGTACCTTGTACTTAAGTACTGTATGGTGTTTTATTATTTATGATCGGTCGTATAGCTTACCATCAGGCGAGCGGGATGCTCGTCTCGTCATTCAGAAGCAAAAGAACTACAGTGTGCAGTGACACAATTAACCATACCATACCAGTTCTGCATTAAATACTGCCCACTGCTAAGCACGGGCCTCCTCTACAACTGAGAGGGTTAAGGCCTTAGTCCACCACGCAGGCCTGTTGCGGGTTGGCAGACTTCACATACCTTCGAAATTCTTATAGAGAACTTCTTAGGTATGCAGGTTGACTCACGATGACTTCCTTCACCGTTAAAGTAAGCGATAATTCACAAAGAATACACATAAGTGTTTAGAAAAGTCATAGGTGCATGCTCTTGAGTTTTGAACCTGCGGAAATTCATCTCAGCAGTCCATTCCACTCCCAACTAGGCTATCGCCGCTTTATACAATTGAACCAACTATATAATCTACTAGCTTTTGCCCGCGGCTCCATCCGCTTTAAAGAGTTTTTCCGGGACAAAAGTTTTGCTTTATATTTTACCGGGATAAAAAGTAGCCTATGTGTTAATCCAGGTCATGATCTACCCGTGTGCCAAATTTCATCGAAATCCGTTCAGTAGTTTTTACGTGAAAGAGTAACAACCATCCATACATCCAAACATCCATACATTCTTACAAACTTTCGCCTTTATAATATTACTAGCTTTTGCCCACGGCTTCGCCCGCGTTAATAAGTTTTCCGGGCTAAAAGTACATACATAAAAACCTTCCCGTTGAATCACTCTATCCAACACATTTATTTGTATAAAGATTAATATTATGACGTTGATACAACTCTTAACAAATAATGCATTAATTTCGACCAAATTTGATTACCATAAAAACGGTTCTAGAGAGTTTATTTTAAAAGATAGATATATACTGTCGCGGACTTTTTTTTAGATCATTTCAAGAAGAATAATTCTTTCATACATATATTTTTGGTATCTTGAACCGTTTTCGCAGCGCACGCAATGGAAGCCCTCAAGGATGAATAATTTTCCCCGCATTTTTCACATTTTCCATTATTTCTTCGCTCCTAATAGTTGCATCGTGATGTTATATAGCCTATAGCCTTCCTCGATAAATGGTCTATTCGACACAAAAAGAATTTTTCAATTCGCACCAGTAGTTCCTGAGATTAGCGCGTTCAAACAAACAAACAAACAAACAAACAAACAAACAAACAAACAAACAAACTCTTCAGCTTTATAATATTAGTATAGATTATTAGTAGGATAGGATTTGGTCGAGCAATTTCCATCGATCGACAGCGACCAACAAGGTAATATCTAAACGTACTCTTGGTATTCACAGTTTTATTCAGTAATAACACTGCAATAGCAGTTTAGCAATCATAATAGCCAATATTGTCGGAGTGTGTGCGGAGTGGACCTCTTATTTTAGCTAGTAATACAGGGAATATTAATAGCATGTTGTAGGCTTCTGCGCCAGGGTGGGACTTGGGCATCGGTTAAAAAATATTGTAAGAGTATTAGGGCAAATGTGTAGACACATATGAAAGTGGAAGTATAAAGCAACATAGTTGTAACAAACGAAAAAGCTAATAAAAAAATTTAAAAAAATGCTACTTGTGGGCCGACTTAAACTACCAACACTCAGTTGCCAAAAATTATGTTTCTGACGAATATTTTTTTTACATTATGTATGTTTGTATTTTTAAAATAAGTACACTCAAAACATAAATCAAATCAACGAAACGTTTTAAAACCGTCCATTTCTGCCAATCGAAAAAGGCTATACTAAATAGAGCGTTCAAATGAAACTCAGTTACTGATAGCCCTACAGTGTCCTTGGCCCGCTGTCAGATGTGTCTGTTCTCTGTGAATTAAAGCGATGGATCTCTTGCGTAACTTTGTTTCAGTTTTATGTACTTTTATGCGTTCAGTTTAAATATAATTTTAGGTGTATTTTCTTTTAAGGGAATGGTAAAGTAACCCACGGCATCTGAAGGTAAGCGGAGTGAAGACTGGGGTCCAGAATGTCCACTGACGAGAGGTGAGGACCCCTTGACAGTCGACACAATTATGCCGGCCTGTGTGAACCGGATATATACAGACTGATCCCAGAAAGCGACACATTTACTTGGGCCACTAACACCTTGTTTATCGTATCACCAGCTTTTATCTCTTACTGACTTAGTGGCGTAGTTTATTGCGCTGAGGTGTCGAGTTTGATTTTCGATCGCGTAAATACCAGGGTCATCTGTTCAGTTCCAGTCTCGAGTAAAATTAAAACCGATACAGGTTTATAAGATCACTTCCAAAATGTATCGGTTTTTATACATTCACAAACACTGCATTCCCGATGTCTAGTAAGTCTTTTCCATAATATAAGCAAATATTGGTACATCTTTCAGCATTGATGACCTTTTACATACGATAAGAACGCAACTTGCTTTTTAGCTGTACATAAAAAATTTACATACGCGATAAATTATAATTGAAATTCTCTAGAAAATTCCACCTTCATAACCAAACAAAATTTTAAGCTCATACCACCAATGCATCAAACACAGAAGCTTTCATCATAAAATAAACTAGGGAGCATAAAATACTTGACAAATGATGGCCATAACTAAACATTAATGAGGGCAGAGGTTTACAGTGGGGTTCCGCTGAGGCTTGAGCTGCATTGATGATATAGAAGTAAATGTGGCATCCAAAAGGCTTTTAAAAGAAGTACTCGAATATTTATTGGGATCGGAAGTAGTGTTGAAATTACCTTTTTTTATTGCAGTGTTTCGATTACATGCAAAAGCGAAATGAATCTAATAAATGTTCTAATGACATATTGTATCAAATAATTCTTGATGGATAACTGCATCATTTGTCTTCTGACCGCTTAGGCGTAGATATTTAAATTCTTTTATCTATACTAACATTATGAAGAGGAAGGTCTTGTATTTTTGCATGTTTGTAACGAATATACTCAAAAACTACTGAACTGGTTTTAAAAATTCTTTCACCAATATAAAGTTATTTTATCAGCGAGTACCATTTGCTAAATGCTCTAAGAGTAGCATAGGTTTTTATTCCCGAGAAAATATAATGAGAGATTTTAATCCTAAAAAATTCGCTGCAGATATGGCGACGGAAAGCATAACTTTATACCAATTCTTCTTACAATTATTCCGCATAATTTTTTCTGATTATTACAATTATGTTCTAAATTATGGAACATTATTGTCATAATTATTCGTGCAGTTTTAATTTAAATAATATTTCTACAGATCTCGATAACTCAAATATCCTCTACAAATAAGTGGCCCTACTAAAAGGCACATTCGGCGTAAAATAGCACACGGAGGTCATACGGACCTCAAATCGAGAGGAGCGGTCGGCATTTATCATACCGTGTGGGAGTGACGGGACCTCCCAAAAGACTACTTATTAAAACTTTGCTTAGTTTACATAATTTCACAAATAAAGGACTTTGTTTTGTTGACCATTGATATGATTTATGTTCAAAATAATCCGTTTTTTAACCAGCTTTCAAAAAAGGAGGAGGTTCTCAATTCGTGTGTTTATATATTTTTTTATGTATGTACACTGATTACTCTGAAAATTGTGACCGTATTTCCTTGATTCCTTCTTTGTTAGGTAAATAAGGGTCGCCAAGTGGTCCCATTTCAATATATCTTGGTTTAGGGTTCATAATTTTATGGAACAGACTGAATAGCCCTGAATAATACGAGTAATTCTTTTTAATTAATGACATGTCGCATGACTATACCTTAGTATTTCCAACCGTCCTATTTGTCCAGTACATGTCCTAGTGTTTGTAGAGTCTTGGGATATCATGGATAGCTTTAAGTATTGTCCTGGGTTTTTTAAGTGACATTAAAAATTTAGTCTAAGACTTAAAATTAGTTGTTTTTGTACTATCTATACATTAATGTATTTTTAATTTTCACTTCAAACAAATTGATATTACCCTTGCACTATTGGAGATAATACGATTATATACTCTGTAAAGATCTTTCACGATACAGGCCTAGCCTAGTGTGAGACATCTCTGGCAAACCTAAACTGAATACAACCGACATTGAATGTTAAATCTTATAATCATTGGTGTGGCTAGAGATTTTGTCTATTGGGAGCAGCCGGAGGGAGCAAAAAATTAAACCCTACCGACGCCTATTCCTATAATGCTTAGTACGTTATTATTTTAGGGAGTTACCAGTGAGGTTTACCTAGGGGTGAATTACCAGTGTCATTGTAGACAGTTTAATTGGTCATTGATCTTCGCACAAATATTCCAGTGCACTGTTAATAATTATTTTGTAACTAGCTTTTGCCCACGGCTTCGCCCGCGTTAATAAGTTTTTCCGGGCTAAAAGTACATACATAAAAACCTTCCCGTTGAATCACTCTATCCAACACATTTATCTGTATAAAGATTAATATTATGACGTTGATACAACTCTTAACAAATAATGCATTAATTTCGACCAAATTTGATTACCATAAAAACGGTTCTAGTGAGTTAATCTTAAAAGATAGACATATACTGTCGCGGACTTTTTTTTAGATCATTTTAAGAGGAATAATTCTTTCATACATATATTTTTGGTATCTTGAACCGTTTTCGCAGCGCACGCAATGGAAGCCCTCAAGGATGAATAATTTTCCCCGCATTTTTCACATTTTCCATTATTTCTTCGCTCCTAATTGTTGCATCGTGATGTTATATAGCCTATAGCCTTCCTCGATAAATGGTCTATTCAACACAAAAAGAATTTTTCAATTCGCACCAGTAGTTCCTGAGATTAGCGCGTTCAAACAAACAAACAAACAAACAAACTCTTCAGCTTTATAATATTAGTATAGATTTAAAATTCTTGGACAGATAGCAAATACTTAGTGATAAAAAAACAAATTGTTAAAGTTCGTGGCCACCATGTTGTTTTCTTTCAAACTTAATGCAAATCGACAGCGTTTGCGCGGTGCCTTATACTAAGCTACAGTACTAAAGTAAACCGATACTTTTATTAAAACAATAAATTGGGACTCTTATATGTAAATTACCTCATAACTTCAGTTTAAACTGTTTAATTTTCTCTCCCGCCTTATTTTACAAACTTTCATTACTGAATACATAATGTACGAGAATTCAGGCAAAAAATAACGCTAACGGTAAAAGTTTTATGTTAAGTGTTAAAAGGGCCATGAATTTTATTAAAAAATAAGTTTTTTACAACAAAATTTGGGTAATAGATTATAGTCATCGGATGGTGATGTTCAGAAATGATATAACTTAGAAATTTATCAAAAAAGTAATGATTACGAACTATCGAATATGACGCGTATTCCTTTGAAACCAAACAATATTTTATTGTTTTGTAGTGTTAAAACTAATTACGTTGTTACATTAAAATGAGTATTTATCATGAATGCACATTTTCAATCATATTTTGAAATGCATAATCTGTGTTTTTATTCATACATACATATACACGCACGCCTTTTATCCCCGAAGGGGTAGGCAGAGGCACAACTAGTGCACCCACTTTTCGCCATTATTCCGTCCCATGATATGATAGGGGGCGAGCCTATCGCCGTATCGGGCGCAAATTCCAGACTCCAAGCTGATACTGAATAGAAAAACTCAATATCACTTTACCCAACCCGGGGATCGAACCCGAGACCTCAGCATTGTAGCCGTACCATAATAAAACTACCGAGGCAGTATTTTAATTCAAATAAATAAATCAGTAAAATATCTATCTATTTGGCGCAGTTGTAGGTATTTTAGCACAATGCCTTCTATCCAAAAAAGTACGGCTACATTTTTCTTATTTAGTTAATTCTGGCACATCAATCTAAACCACGCCCATACGAGACCCAGGTCATCAATATCTAAATAACTTGGTCTTTCTCCTTAGTATAAATGATGAAATCTAATTCTACAAGATTCTTTCAAAGCATTGTAGTCTCTATTGCGCTGACTTTAAAATCACAATTGCTTATACAGATCAATAACACGAAGTTAATAATTTCGCGTTGAAATTAATCGGTATTCAACATGACTGTTGGATTAATTAAAACCAAATATAACATTGTTCAATTATTGTTGTAGTTAATGTTAAGGTATTAAATTATTGCCATAAGTATCTATACACTAGACTTCTGCTCGCGGCTTCGCCCGCGTGAAAAAGTTTTTCTGGGATAAAAATAGAGAATAAAACCTACTATTAAAACTATAGAAGTTTCATGCAAATTTTTCTCCCCTTTTTACCTTCATAAGGGTTAAAGGACATGTCCAAAAATGGGCCTGAAAATCTAAACAAGACAGTTTATATATATTTGGATAGAACTCCTGAAAACTAGCCTTTTGCAATTAATCGTTTAATTTTATAGACCTCCGATTTTGAGATAAATGTAATTTTGTTTGGCTTGAAAACTACACTTTATATGAATGTTATCAAAATGTTGGTTATGAATGGAGGGGTCTAAAAATATTTTTTTAATGGATCTAAGTTCTATACGTTGCCCCTTTCATAAAGTTTGAGCCTGTTTGGATTTTAAGGCCCAGCACCCATACAAAAAGCGGATACACCTTTCGCAAAATCCCGTCTTAGTGAGCACCTACGTCCTAAACGGAACCCCCATGCAAAATTTGAGACTCCTAGCACTTGTAGTTTCTGAGATTTCGGAATGAGTGACAGAGTGACTCTTCACTTTTATATCCATACTAATATTATTTATTTATTTATTTAATGACACACCAACAGTTAATAGACTAAGCAAGCTTAATTAATATTACACACATATGGACGAGTCTACTCACTAATTACAGGTGTGAGACAGCATTTATATGAAAATAAAAATAATAAAATTAAAATTAAAAGAAAAGCAATAAAATCAAATCAAAATATCCAAAACAATTAAAAGAATCTGACGTAACAAACACAAACCAAAAAAGATGAATAAAATAACATTAATACTAAAATTAAGAATTACATAATTGAAGCTTTACCAAAAATAAAAAGAACCACTCAAAACAGCTTAAAAGGCACAAATCAATTGTCCGACAAGCATGATTGCAGCATTTTTCTTCTGAAATACGCTATGGAATTTGAGAAGATATCAACAGAAAAAGAAGTCTGGATTTGTAAGATAAGATTTATATAAGATTATAAAGAAGAAAGATTTGATTATTTGTTTGTTTGTAATCGATAGACTCAAAAACTTCTGGACCGATTTTGTAAATTCTTTTACTAATAGGAAGCTACATTACTCCAGAGTGCTACAGTTTTACCCAGGGAAAATATTTATCCTGGAAAAACTTTTACATGCGAACGGAATCGCGGGCTAGTTGGACTTAATTTGTGTTACACTTTTGTCATTTCCGACTCATTCTATTGTATACTAGCTGACCCGGCAAACGTTGTTTTGCCATATAAATAATTTCCTAGCAATTTCTAGCTATTAAAAAATAAGGGTTGATCGTAGAGGGGTGAAAATTTAGGGTTGTAGGTATTTTTGTATGCTGTATCATAAAAAAATTAAAACAAAAAATTTAACATTTGGGGGGATGAAAAATAGATGTTGGCCGATTCTCATAGATACCGGATATGCACAAAAAATTTCATCAAAATCGGTCAAGCCGTTTCGGAGGAGTATGGCAACGAAAACTGTGACACGAGAATTTTATATATATAGATAAATCGTCATAAACAAATGTACAGTTCTACTTCGTGCATTTATTTTTGACGCTTGCAGTGAATTCATTTGGAGTGTCAGGTTCGTGACGCTGAGGTTAGGTTATAATATTAGGTCCAGACATATTATGAAAAAAAACTACTAAAACTACTTTATATGAATGTTTCCAAAAAGTTGGTTATGAATGGAGGGGTCTAAAAAAATTTTTTTTATGGATCTAAGTTCCATACGTTGCCCCTTTCATATTCCTAAAGTTTGAGCCTGTTTAGATTTTAAGGCCCAGCACCCATACAAAAAGCGGATACTCCTTTCGCAAAATCCCGTCTTAGTGAGCACCTACGTCCTAAATGGAACCCCCATGCAAGTCTACTCACTAATTACAGATGTGAGACAGCATTTATATAAAAATAAAAACAATATGATCTTGGCGTTTTGTATAGGAAGAATACAAAGTCGTTCTTTTTTATAAAATATAATTAATTAATCAAAGTATGCACCATTCTTATCTATGCACTTTTGACATCTCGTAGGGAGTTCATGGATCCCTTTACGAAAAAACCATGGGGGCGAAAATCAATAATTTTTCCGAAGCTGGTTTGGACTGCCACACGTGTAAAAAGTTATCCAAATTACGGAAAAATATTAATCTGTTGGAGCGAGGTCCGGGGAGTACTTTATGTTAACAAAGAAAAAAATAGCTATCCAATAGCTAACCATAGGGTTGAATACATGCACATTGCTTGGCCATAAAAATAAACTAAGAGACGACAGCACCAATGCATTATGAACTGACCTTACCAATAATATGTAAACATAATGTGCGAAAATAGATATATGATGAAATGAGCTCTGTTTATGATAGGAATTATGTTTATATTAATTCAGGGTCAGTCTTCCCCAATCTTTTAACATCTGACCTACCATAGAATCTACTCTACGTCGTTTTAATGGAACACACACTTCCCCCTTTAATCCTAAAAGGGTAGGCAGAGGTGCAACAAGGGTACTCACTTTTCACCACATGTTTTCCGTCCCGTGATATGATAGGTGAGCCTATCGCCATTTCGGACATAATTCCAAACTCCAAGCTGAAACTGAGCAGATAAACCAAATTTCACTTTGCCGGACCTGGGACTCCAACCCGGAACTTGAGACCGGTGGTCGTACCGCGCACGTAATCAAGTGTTAGGGCAAAAATATTTTTGTGCGGGTATTAATGACATGATCTACAATTTTTGCTATAAAAGCATAGAACCTTTGACAGTTCGAGTCAGTTGGTCATTGCCTTCGTGCCGGTCGTTCGCTTGGTGATATTTTTTGTGAAAGTATTTTTGTAAAGTCAGTGGTACATATTTTTATTTAAATCAAAACCGTTGCAGTTTCTAATACAAGTATAATTTCCATTATTAACTTGTAGCGAGCATTTGAGGAAGATAGTTTTTTTCTACGTATAACAAAAACCTTATCTTCCTCAAACGTTTGCCAAATATTACCATTAATACTATTGCCAATAGAAAATGCATGTTACAAAACAAACAAGAAACAATGCAACCTATGCATGCAACATTATCTAAATGCCGTGCTCTTCAAGTAGGCAACTACAACTTACATGTAATAGCTTACACCACTATATGCTTGACAATATAAAAAGAGAATAACTTAGGATCACAATCATCTTTCCAAATAAGCCAGAGATTTTTGAAATTTCTTTGACCGGCTTCTAACACAGCTGAACCAAAAATCGCTGTCATAAGATCAATATTAAATAATGAAATGTGAAGCTCATAAAAGGCCTTTTTAAGTGAAATAGCTGGTTTATGAAATGTTATTAAATGCCTCATTATGTGTTAATAAAAAAACGCCAGTAAGAATATAATTTCGCGTGTTTTTATGATGACGTTAATTTTTTACAAGACCGTTTGACGCAGTGTGGTGCAAGTTACAAGCAGTTAAATGCTTTGTATGTATTTTATAGAGTATTACAGATATTTTTAGATACTTATGCACAAGTCATATACAATTCGATACTAATGCACCACGTAGACACTATGAACTTGTCACGGGCCCTAAAAAATTATGACGACAAGTTGCCTACGTTAGGGTTTCTTATAAGAAGATTAATAAACAACTAGAAACATATTTTTTGTTTCTTTTCAGCTCTAACAGAACACGTAATTCAACTTTTAGGAAATTGTTGCTTAACTACTTTACATCTGCAACTAAAATACCGTTTCTCATACAATAACTCAATATCACTTTTTATTGAGATGCTTTTATTTACATAAGCCTCAAACAGTGTCTATACCCCGCTTTATGCATAACCTCGGCTCTGTTAGAAAACAATTAGCAAAATCTCGCGTTATAAAGACAGCCACCAATCGATTCCAACTCATCTTCGACACACTCTGCCTACCCGTTCGGTGATATAGCCATGATGGTGTCTCATATAATAAAAAAAGTCGCTTTTATCTCACTCCTTACATCCCTCGCACACGGGTAAAAGTTTCACAGTTTTATGTCCACAATAAAGCAGGAGTTAATGTGATCTCCCACCGGTTAAGTTTGGGGAAACATATCCTATCCTAGTACTTTCCTTCTGGATATCTTAGCATCTGAAATGTATTTTTAGACCATATAAAGATACCTATTTGTTTATTATTAAGGAGAAATTACAGCTATAATTAACACTTATAGATGTTTTAAGAACACATACATATACATACACACTCTCGCCTTTTATCCCCGAAGGGGTAGGCAGAGGCACAACTAGTGTGCCATGCATATTCCGCCCCATGATATGATAGTGGGCGAGCCTATCGCCATATGTTTTAAGAAGTAAGGAATAAATTTATTGTAAAAATAGAAACGATAATAGAGATGTATGAAGTTAATTACAGATGACTAATGTCAAGTTTTCATATATAGGTACTGATACGATAGATGTACAGCTAAAATTAAGTGCACAAAATAAGATATCTTGAGCTACTCACATAACATAATATTTTGGATTAAAGAAGTAATAAAAGTAACGTTAAACAAATATTATAAATGCGAAAGTAACTCTTTTATGCTATCACGCCCAAACCACTAAACCGATTTTGATGATGTATAGAGTAAGTTTGCGCCCTAAAAAAGAACATGGTTACATTCTTTGATATTTATCACAAGCCATATTACCATGCGTACGAAGCTACGAATAGAAACTTGAACTAAACATAACTATTATTTTTTTAATATTTTTATTTACTCTTTATTGCCTTCAATTTGTGCCCGATATGGCGATAGGCTCGCCCCTTATCACATAGGACGGAATACACATTTTTCTATGACATAAAGGGCAAACTATCTTACGGTTCACCTGATGGAAAGTGATCACCGCCGCCCATGACCATCTGCAATACCAGGGGGCATAGAGATTCGTTGCCGGCCTTTTCGGTGGTAAAAAAGGGTATGTCGAAAAGACGGTCAGTTGTGCCTCTGCCTACCTTTACGGGGACAAAATAATAAATAATATTATTATTAATAATATTATTGTATTACTCATGTTGTGTCCATCTGTTATTAGAGATACAATGATAATGTAACTATAATAGCATATATATTAATGTAATTTTTTATTGTAATCTCTGTTGATGGTCCTAAATAAATAAATAAAGGATAGTCTGTGTGTGTATTGCGTTCAAAAACAGACGACTGATCTCTACAAGGTCAACCAGAAAAATCGATGCTACTTTCCAATATTATTAAAGCCTTGCCGTTAAAGAAAAAAGCTACAGAATTGTTCTTTACAAAGTTGCGAGGAAACAATAGTCGCTAATCGTGTCTAGTCATCGTCTTTTTTCTTCCCTTCCGCAAGCCTCTGTTACAGATAGATCGATCTTAACTTTTGCAAAAGATTGTACACTCCAATATAAGTTTAATGAGACTGCCTCGGTGGCGTAGTTGTATTGCGTACGCATTACGAGTACGAATTGCGCTCTGAGGTCCTGGGTTCGATTCTCGGGTCGAGCCTAAAACATTGTGACTGGGTTTTTCCATCTTAAAATTTACTCAGTCGCAGCTCGGAGTCAGGAAGTTGGCGGTGTGATACACCCGTGCCTCGGAAAGCACGTAAAGCCGTTGGTCCTGCGCCTGATCTCTCTCCGGTCATGTCGGATTGCCATCTCACCGGACTATGAGAGTGAAGGAATAGCGAGTGCTTCTGTGTATTGCGCACACACTTGTGCACTATAATATATCCTGCGTACCTGGCTGATCTCTGTTGAGATTGGCCGCCGTGGCCGAAACTGGCTAGGAGGATTATTATTATTATGAGTGTCCGTAATCTGAGTAGATACTTAGCTAGACTTTGTTACTCCCAAGTTCCTACGAATGAACCAATTTTGATTTAATCTTGATTTGTTGGTAGAAGACTTGATAAAGATCGCATACGCGCTGGATGCAAGCCACTTTTGACAGGTAGGTCTGGAAATCTTTATGCCTATGATCAGCAGAGGGCTTCATGGGGCTGATAATTATTTCTTGGCATTATTGAGGTTTTCAAACAAGTACTATAAATATGTTTATTAAAAAATTAACCACTAAAGCACTTTTTGAAACTTCGCGGACATAATTCCGATTTCGAAGTCTACGGAGCCATATGGAACCCGGAATCCATGGCAATATTTTAACAGGCAGAGACGTGGTTAAAAGCTATACTTAATACATACATCCTTTGGTTTGTAACTACCATCAATCTTCGACCCGGCTTCAGCTGACATTAATTATATTATAATTATGATATATTCACGCCAGCGACAGGGGGTCGCCAGTAAGGTCATATTTCTTACTTGAGTTTACAGTACACAGGATGGAAGGGTATTATGAGTTACTACAACTATTGAACTAGGTGCTGTTTGTGGCTTCACCTTCGTTAGAGTCCTTTACGGGTATAAAAGTACCACTATGTACTTTTGGAATAAAATATCATAATGAATTTAAAACCCCCGCCTTTTTAAGTCGGTTAAAATGTAGCTTAGTTTATTTTGAGTCATGATCTAATCGCGTGACTTTGATCCAAGTCTATTTAGCAGTTTCTTAGCTTACTTCTAACAAACATAGGTACAAAGATGTCCACTAACACATCCAGTATTAATATTAGTAGTAGTAGGCGAGTAGTCGAAATTCGAATGTCGAATCTAATAAATGGCCGATGGCTGGCGTCATACTCGTGAACGGGTGCTGCTTATGTGGACTGGTCTGCCCATTTCGCTTACTATGTCTCAGAACTAATGGTGTATTGGCCAAGTATAGATCATCAAATTATTTCGTGATTACTGAGAGGGTTGTACACTCAAATGCGAATTGAGAATTTATTATTATGCAAGTAAATATATGAACTGCTCTCAACAAAATAAAAATCTGTATTTTATATAATATGTTTTTTTTTGCATTCTACACTGTACTTAATTTGTACCTTTGAACTGATTTCGAAAAGAGCAACCCTAGAGTTTCTTGCCCGTTCTTCTCTGGTGGAAACTGCTTTCCGAACTGGTGGTAGAGTAAAAATTGACTTAATCTAAGTAATGTTTAACATTCTATGGATTCGAATAAATGATTTCATTTAATTAATAACACATTATAAATAAATTATATTTTTCTGCACTCCTCTATACGAAATTTTATAATGCCCACGCTCATACATCTTAGTGTTTAAAAAAGGGTGCAAAGTTTTTTCTTCGTGTATTAGTATACAGTGTATATTTTTAGTCAAGGGACCAAATAAAAAATGGCAGTTCATGCTCGCATGTAATTAATAAAAATATATGCAAGAAAAAATAATGATGAAGACAGGATAAAGTACATATCCCGTACGATTTATACATAGAGCTGCATGCTAAAGTTAGTATTGACATAAATTATTTCCGTAGTACAATATTCGGTACTGCAGAATATTGACAAGAAACCCGCGTATGGCAATCTTTCAGCGTTTCAAATATTCAGCGTTGCGGAGTACACTTCTATACATAATAGCTAGGGCTGCCACTCAGTAGGGTTGTCGCGGATTTGTCCTGAATAGAAGAGGCGATGGTATGTGTTCGAGAATAGATACGACGTGAAATAAATCTTTCGGTCTTTTTTATTGGTGAGGGAAAGCCCTTAAAATTTAAGGACACTATTTTTCAAAGGAAACTTTTATGTTCGGCGAAACTCCTAAAATGTATCCAGTCGTGTGATTGTAGCCAGTAGTAGTCAACAGGGGTTGAACTAATTGCTCAATTTTCAACCTGCATAAAAAATATCACTAGGATGTTTTTTATACGGACACAGAACAGTTACCCCACTGCAACTGATGGTAGCGGAGAGGGGTCTACACAGGCTGATCTAAGTACGCGGCATACGTTGGCCACTTTGGCGGGTTGTGGCGGTGGTCACTATCCGGACGGATATGATATATTATTATATGCCACTACCTTAGAGTATTTATCCAATAGAGAAGATATGGCAATAATGTGCAAACAATTTTTTCGGTCAATCCTGCTGTGGGCGAGGTACACATTTAACAAAAAAAAATCACCCGTGCAGGGCCGAATTTAAGGTCGCTTTTTACACAATAGCACAGCAAAAATCAGAATTTCTGTGGAGCACCGCTTAATGTCACTATCGTAGAATGTAATGACAGCGAACGCAAGTCACATAGGTTTGAATAAAAGTTTATTATCAGCTGCGCATTTATAACCAACGAAGGGTTCGCCTGGTCATCCCATCTCCTTGTTAAATGCTCAAAGGCCACCACCAACAAATTTACTTTTTGTTACATTTATCCGAATAAAAATTATAAAATTAAAAAACTTGAGAGATGTCAAGGGACACCCGGATGGAACGAAGTTCTTTTCGATTAATTAGTGAAGATATTGTAATAAAATTTTATTTCTTTTTAGTTATAATAATAATTGTATATTTCATTAAAATGTTACCACATCAATGAAAACATTTACTTCTACCTACACAATAGATATGTCATCGAATCACGATCATCACCTAAGCAAGCATTGACATTAAAATTAACATACAACTAACGAAAAAAAGAAACTACTCTAAAAAGCATGAATTGAAAAAAAGACAATTTAAATCTTAGAGTAAGTATAACTACGTATACATACTCTAAGATTTAAATTGTCTTTTTTATTTCAATTTCGAATGTCACTTTTACGGCCAGTTCTTTATTGTTACTGGCTGGTTTCACAGGGCAAGTTAAAAGTGTCGTGACAACTTTTCGTAAGATTTTTTTCCGTCTAGCCCCCTTTCACAACACGCGATAAGGAACTTCGTTCCAAAAATATACAGTGGCAAATGGTGGAGCTAAGCCAAATAAAATTAGCATTATTTAAAGTGTCGGAGATGATGCAGTGCTGTGTGTTAAGCGCCATTGAGAACCGCGTTTTTGACAGACGACATCACATTTAAGATTAATACTATTTTTTTTTTTTTTATGTTTTATTTGTCACTTGTGCGGTCTTTCCCGATGCAGTTTCCGCGATGTGCACTCTCCCCGACGACATAACACCAGTATTATAAGAGAACTACCTACGTACATGATATACACTCACGCCTTTTATCGCCGAAGGGGAGGCAGAAGCGCAACTAGTTCACCCATTTTTCGCCATTATTCCATCCCATGATGTGATAGGGGGCGAGCCTATCTCCATATCGGGCACAAATTCCAGACTCCGAGCTGATACTGAGTAGAAAAACTCAATATCACTTTGCCCGACCCGGGGATCGAACCCGAGACCTCAGCATTGCAGTCGTACCATAATACAACTACGCCACCGAGGCAGTCATATAAGGGAACTATAGGTCCTATATATGTTATAACTTAGCCATAATATAAAACTACTGTTTTAATATGACAGTTTATTTCTCAATAAATGAACAAAATATGGTACGCGTAACAAAGGACGCTTCACGTTCCAAACAAAGCTCGTAATCAACAATTTAAGAGTTCAGGTGTGAAGCTCGATTGAAATTAGGCATTTAGAGTGTCACCGTCGGAATAAAGTGTGGGGCTTAGTGTTTGGACGTGTCAGAATTAAGGGGTTGAATTAAAAATGAGGACAACTTTTTATAAGCAAAGCGAGTACACCTGATGGTAAGTGCTAATAATGAGAGCTTTTATCCGAGAAGGGGGAGGTAGAGACGCAAGACGCAGGCGTATTTCGACGAAATTATTTAATTATGTTTACAATACAATAATACAATACAAAACATTTATTCGCAAAACACCATGACAAAAACAAATTACACGTAAATAAAAAGAAATATATACAATAAGACAAAAACATTAAAATTTTAAACTAAAACCGACACCATTACACATAAGAAAAAAGAACATAAAAATAAAAACCAAGAAAGAAACGCAGTACTAGTGTATACCGTACCGAACGTCATGGTGTGAGTGCGAACAATATTTACTTTAAATACAGATGTCTCTATGGAAAATTGTGGATAAATGTCTTATTTAAATGTTTCTCTTTGATTTATGCAGAGATAATATTTCTAAGACTCATTTTTAATCATCGAATAAAAGACATCCATTAACTGAGTCATAACCCAATTTTGCAATCTCAAGCCTTAAAAATACTCAAAACTCTAATTTTCTCTTAGATTATTTTGATCCCTATAAGTAACATTATCGATTTAAATAAAAAAAAAATCTGATTTTATGGCGGTTTTGTATTTAATTTATATTCTTGATTGACACCAAAAAATATTTTTATATTTCCCATTTTCTCGGTGACTGTAATTTTTTTTCGTTTCTGTGAATGTAGATCTCAAAATATAATGCACAGTATCCAAAGAAACTTTTCTTGTAACATCATTTACTGTAACCCTCACTGCCACGGCTCAAAAATGAATATTATTCACACTACTCTAATATTTTGTATTCAATTTAACCTATTACTGTGGCCTGAGGATTAAAAACTTGGCTTTAACAAACTTGCAAGCCGCTCAGTAACCAATATTTCTTGTTTATAACAATAAGTTTCCAGTTTCGAAGCAGTTGCAAGATGCTATCGCTTGTGACAATTAAAGTTTATTTGAACATAACTTAGACATTAACTTGTCTACCAACCTGCAATTTGTGTATATAAATGATATTCTGTTTAGCTATCGTATATCTTGTTCACGCAACTTCGCCCGCTATTTGCGGAATAAATAGCATTTAGAACTCAGGAGAAACATAGATTCTTATTTGTGAAAGATTTTTTAAAATCAGTTCATTTTCGGAATTTATGAATTAGAAACAAACATAAAAAAATGAAATCTTTTCTCTTTATCTTGTTTAGAAGACATGCCGGCATAATTGTGACGACCATTGAGGTCTTTTTTATTTATAATATTATTATTTTTTACCACATTCTATCTATTAAATTAGTCTGATGATTGATGGTTGACCAGATGGTCAAGTATTATTCACAACACTATTCTTGATTATATTTTTATGGAAACATTGAAAAAGAAACAGTCGAAAGCAGGATTTGAACCCACGACATGAATAAAAATCATCATATAGGAATTTATTAATACCAGCCCCGTATTATATATTGTCCCACTGCTGGGCATGAGCCTCCTCTACTACTGAGAGGGTTTAGGCCTTAGTCCACCACGCTGGCTTAATGCGGTTTAGTAGACTTCACATACCTTTGAAATTTTTATACAGAGCTTCTTAGGTATGCAGGTTTCCTCACGATGTTTTAGCGAACGATAATTAATTGATAAACAATACACACGTAACTTTGAAAGTCAGAGGTGTGTGCCTTGGGTTTGAACCTCCGGACATTGTCTCGGCAGACCGTTCCATTCCCAACTAGGCTATCGTCCACTCATTACATAATATAGGAATACTATTCTTATTTAACAGTACAAAAATCAACCTGGTCAAGTAGAAAAATCGTATAAAAAGTGAGAACGTGAAACGGTACTCGAACCGACCCTGTGTTTAGTCAGTGACGCCTTCTGTCAGAGTTTTAAATTTGTTTATTGGTGTTTGTTGGTGTACAATAAAGATGTAAAATAAATAAATAAATAAATACTATTGAAAAAAATGTTAATCTCTTAAACTGTTACTTTAAATTTAAGAGTTATTTTACTAATGAAGGTATTTTATGGCTGAGTGCTATAGACACCTTTTATCTAAAAAATGTATATAAATGGACTGCCTCGGTGGCGTAGTTGTATTACAGTACGACTGCAAAGCTGAGGTCTCGGGTTCGATCCCCGGGTCGGGCAAAGTGATATTGAGTTTTTCTATTCAGTATTAGCTCGGAGTCTGGAATTTGTGCCCGATATGGCGATAGGCTCGCCCCCTATCACATCATGGGACGGAATAACGGCGAAAAGTGGGTGCACTAGTTGCGCCTCTGCCTACCCCTTCGGGGATAATAGGCGTGAGTGTATATGTTTATATAAATGGTATATTTTTCTTTTATGCGTATGAAACGAAGGCAAAAATACAATCTAACCCAAAACAATGAACGTGGGTCTACCAGGTCCGCTTTGTGTAAATTTTAATTATTTAGGTTTCATACGTACCACGCGGGAACTAACGCAGAATTATTTATGAAATGCTCTGCGCCTACACAAATTATGAACTGTGAATATTTTAAAATTAGCTTCTCAACTAAATGTGGGTTCAAATGTCTAATAAATATAAAGGGTTTGGATCTAAAAGATTTTGCTGAATATGGGACCTGTTTTATATTCTTCTTCTTCTTCTTCTTTTAAGTTATGGCTCCACCGTTGCAGCGGTGATTTTGCCAATGTCTTCATGTAAATGAAGTTACTCAAAAGTCGAAAAGCATAACTTCAAATTTGACAATTTACTATCAGGATCAATGACAAAATCCGGCCTGAAGTATCATATGAAAAGTTGAAGCTCAAAGTGATCAATATATAAACTATGAAAATTAATGACGTTGTATATAAATATAATTAGTTTTTTTTTCTATAACCAAAAATAAAGGTAACAAAAAATATTGATGCTCTTTTGGATAGGATTTTGGATAGACTATAATCATAAACAATAAAGTAAATATAACCTACCGGAACCGGATTTAGTTGAGAATGGATAATGTTAAATGACGTCATTAGTATACTGGATAAGACAAAGAGCCAAAGAGCATTATAATACTACGGAAAGGATAAGAGTAAAAAGAACAATGACAAAGGTATTAAATGTGTATTTTCCACCCACATGAGAACATCTAAACATATAAGTACTTGTAAGTAAATCTGAAATGGAAATATCAAGAATTGAACGGAGCCTATTGTGGGAAAGCTAGATGAATTAACACAGCGTACAACATACAACAGTTTGTATACACCTATCCGCAATAGGGAATAGTGAAAAATAGAGGGTAAGTATTATTAAATGTATACCACGGGGATCTTAAAGAAATAGGTTATTCTTTTCGATAAATTTGGCCAAATACTTTACCTGTTTAGAAAAAACTGTTGTCAACAGAACCTTGACATTCACAGGTCTGGGGAAGTCGGCAGGAAGGACCTCATGCATAGAGTATGGGACTTTGGGACAATTGAAAAATAGATGTTCTAAGGAACCCTCATCCAAACCACATTCGCATAGTGAGTTGTCTCGGACTCTAATCTTGGCGAGGAATACTGGGGAACAGACGTGACCCAGCCGTAGCCGGATAATTGTTGAGGTAACTTTTTTATTTATGTTGCGGCATTTAAAAAACCAAGGCTTTGGGGGGATTGAAGGTTGAATGGAGCCATAAAAAGATCCTTTAGATAATTTAGAAATCTGCCATTGGTTGTTCCAAATAGACTGTAAATCTGATTTTGTCCTGCTTAATAAGTCACGAGCAAAGCACAAATTATAGGATTCCACTCCAGAGGAAATAGCCAAGCGTGCACATTGATCCACGGTTTCATTCCCTGGGATACCCAAGTGACTAGGAATCCATGATAAAACCACCTCTAATCCAGAATAATGGCACTGATATAGTTTCTCTTTAATTTTCAGTGATAGATAGAAGGGATGATTATGAAAGGAGGCTTTTAAGATGTCTTGCAGAAGACTCTTGGAGTCTGAGAAAATCAAAGATTTGTTGATCTTATGAGAGAGGACAAATTGGACAGCTTCCAGGAGAGCCACTGCTTCACCCGAGAAGATGGAAAAATGGGAAGGACATTTAAAATTCAAAATGATCTTATGCTTGGGAATCCACACTGCAGCTCCAACAGGATTGGCGTCTGAGAGTTTAGAGGCATCCGTGTAAATAGGGAACCAATCGCCCCATTTTTCAGCTAAGATTTGTTTGAAGTTATTTGCAGCGTGTGTGTCGTCTTTGTGGATACCAAATTGGAGATTAACATTAGGTTGGAAAATTAAGGCTTGGAAGTCAAATGTGAAGAGAAAATGACAATCCGTTTGAAAAATTTTAAGAGAAGAGTTAGTAAATTTTAAAAAACTTTTGACCAGAGGAGGGGGGGTTTTGCGGGACCAGTAAGCGGAGGTGTTAATGAGATTGGAAAGGTTAAGGAGTTTGTTATGGAGGGGATGGGATGAACGTTGAAGAGAATTGATGAAAAACCGATCACAAATGTATTGCCTACGTAAGCATAGAGGGGCTTCTAGACACTCAACTTGAAGGGCATTAATTGGGGAAGAACGCATCGCACCAGTTATAATCCGAAGACACTTCGATTGAAAGTTATCTAGAGTTTTTAAGGCAGCTTTGTTACAGGGTTCTAGAATGAAAGACCCATAGTCAAAAAGACTACGAATGATAGCATTATAGAGCAGTTTCTGATTGTAGGGATGGGATCCCCAACGCACCCCAGAAACTGCCCTAATAACATTAATACCTTTTTCGCTTTTTTCTGCTATATATTTTAAATGGGGAATGCCTGTTAACTTTGAGTCCAGAGTAATACCCAGAAACTTTGCTTGGTTGCAGTTGTCAATTGTCTGATTGTTAATATGTAAGGAAATGGAAGGAGGGGATCTTTTACGGGAGAAGGTAAGAGCTTTGCTTTTAGAAGCAGAGGGCGAAAGGTGATGATTGCACAGCCACTGATTTAAGTAGAAGAGAGCCGAGTTCATTCTATTAGAGGCGACTGTGGGAGATTTGGAAGGAACATAAAGGAGGACATCATCAGCATATTGTAGGATGTTGACAAAACAATTGACAGATTTGTCAAGGTCAGCTGTGTATAAATTGAAGAGAAGAGGACTAAGCACGGAACCTTGGGGAAGACCCTTCCAGATCAATCTTGGTTGGAAGTTGCATGACTGAGCATGAGGACTAAGGATGATGGATCGGCCCAAAAAAATATTGCTTATAATGTTAATCATCCTCGCCGGAATACTCAGATTGAGCATCTTTTGCCTGAGTATGGGAAGATGGACATTGTCGTAAGCAGAAGAGATGTCAAGAAAGACACTGATGACATCTTCATTATTTGAAAAGGCCGTACGGATGTCTGTTGTAAAAATAGATAGGTTATCTATAGTACTCATACCCCGTCTAAAACCAAACTGTGAGTCAGATAAAAGTCCTCTGTTTTCTACCAACCATTCCAAGCGGTTTTTGATGAGATTTTCCATTATTTTACACAGAGTGGATAACAATGCGATGGGACGGTAAGAAGAGGCTAGATTTGGATCCTTTCCCTGTTTGGGAATTGGAATGATGATTTGGGTTTTCCAACAGTCAGGGATTTGGTTGCTGATGAAGATATGGTTGAGAATTTTAAGAAAGAACAATTTGGCTGATTTTGAAGAGTTGGTGATGAATGAATAAGGAATGCCATCAATGCCTGGGGCTGAGTCTTGTAAACGTTCCAAGGTGCAACACAGCTCGGAGAATGTAAAGGGGTCATTAAGTTTATCTGAGGGGTCATGTTTAAGGGGAGAGGGGAAGCAGTCAACGGAAGGGACAAATGGAGGTGCTAAATTAGTGAAGAATTCCTGTAGCCAGGGTTCGGAGTCGTTGGAAGGAAGGTCAGAATTGCTGCATAATGATCTCCGAAATATTTTCAGTTTTTTCCAGACTATTGATGGAGGAGTACGGGGGGAGAGAGATTCGCAAAAGTTGGACCAACCCTGAGCCTTCTTCTTGGCCAGTAAACGTTTAGTTCTAGCTGCAGTTAATTTGAATTTTAAGAAATTATCCATAGACATATATGAAGAAAAGGAAAGCTCAGCATCATCTCGTTTTTTAACAGCCTCTGTACATTCAGAATCCCACCATGGAGGGGATGAGATTCTACCGGTGGAAGAGTTTTTGAGAGGAATGGAGAGGTCAGCGGATGAGATTAGGGCGTCAGAAAACGCCTGATACATGGAGAGGAAGTTATTGGAAGATATGTCATGTGGAATTAATGATATTTTATTATCTAAAATGGATTTGAAGCTGGACCAGTCTGCTTTGGAGAGCCTGTGTCTCATTAAAGGCTTAGGCTCAGGTCTGGGGGGGATTGAAGAGAGCCAGGAAGATAATATGGGAAAATGGTCGCTGCCGTAGGAGAGAGGAAGGGTTGACCATGAGATAGAAGGGCATAAGTGGGGAGAGGCGAGGGTGAGGTCAACTGCACTAATGTTTTGGATTGGAGAAACTCTCCTAGTAGGAGAGCCGTCATTTAGAATACAAATGTTCAGGTCATCAAATAATTGGAGAAGGATCCTTGAGTTTGAGTCATTGCAAGAAGAACCCCAAAGGGAATGATGGATGTTAAAATCGCCCATTATAAAAAGAGGGGCAGGCACAGCCATTAATACTCTCTGAAGGTCAGAGATAATAGAAGGGTTGGGATGAGGGATATATAGTGAAATAAAAGAGGTGTTGAATATTCTGGCAGCAACAATTTGGAAAGAGGGATCATGGGGCAGAAGGTTAATTTGGGAATACGTAATAGACCGTTTAATGAGAAGAGCACAACCAGCGTAGCCATCATTTCTGTCGTCCCGAAGACAACAGTAGCCCGGAATTCTAAAAGAAGATCCGGGTTTTAACCAAGTCTCCGAGATGGCAAAAACAATGGGGCTATGAATATTTAGAAGGTGGAGAATTTCGTTTTTCTTGTGTCTAATGTTTCTGCAGTTCCACTGTAGAAGACTGAGAGCCATTGTTAATGGAATTAAATTGGGTATACAATTGGTGAAGCAAGGAGATGACGTTAGGGGGAAGGGCATCACTGAACTTGTAAGAGATATTAAGCAGGATTGAAAGTAGAAGTTCTGTAAGGTTGTCGTCTGGGGAAGGAACAGCATGCGCAGGTTGCGTAAATAAAAATTGGCCAGCTTTCTCTGGAGAGAGAAGAGCGCAGCCATTAGGAAGAGAGGAATTAGGAGTTTGAGTTATAACTGAATGATTTTGAATGTCATAACCTTTATGGTGGGAGGGTTTGGGCGAACGATTGATAAGTACTGTTTTTTTATAGGACTGTGTAGATGAAGATTGCGATGATTGATGAGGGGATGGTGCAAGAGGGGGGACCTGGGGAGTGGGAGTATGAGGTTTAGTAATATCTGCAAATGACCTGCGGACTGGTTTGAAACGGAGAGCAGCTTCGGAAAATGAGATATTCTCTTCCGTCATAATCATTTTAATGGATTTTTGTCTGCAGTGTTCCGGGCAGTTAGGGTATGTTGCAGTGTGGTTGCCTGAACAAAATAAACATGTGGCAGCGCTCTCGGGGACTGAACAAGAATTGCCCCTGTGGGGCTGTGAACAACGGTAACAACGCGGCTGAGATCTACACTGCGAAGTGACATGACCAAAGCGGCAGCATTGACGGCATTGGATTGTGGGAAGTTGGTATGTGGACACAGGTAAGGATGAGTTATAGCAGAAGAGACGTTCAGGGAGGACATTGCCTCTAAATGTCAAGACTACTGTTGTAGATGGAATCCATTCTGTTGAGCCATTACTTATAATTTTTCTGTTCAGCCTGCGGGCTTTAACCACTTCTCCACAGCTTTGTGGATATTGAATATTAGGAATGAAATCATCCAGGGACCACTCCGTGGGAATATTTTTCACTATACCCATACGGGACAGATGGAATTTGGGAATTGAGGCACTGAGATTTTGTTTAGTAATAATCTCCGACTTAATTAGTTTATTGGCAGACTCTGCAGAATCAAATAACAATGCGATTTTCCCTCTACCCACAGGTTTAATACTACCCTGAACAATACCGGAAACATTACTTGTAAATAGGATCTTAGCAAGCCTGAGAGACTGGACTGGGGAGGGTCTATTAGAAGAAATATGGACTAGGAAGGGACCCTTGTCCAAGCTAGAGTAAGTAAATTTGTCGTCATAATTAGGGCAAGTATATACGTCTTGGATCGAAGAAGCTGGGGGCGTTTTCTTAGGGCTAGGAGTATCGGAGTCCAATGTTAGAGTGCGTTTATTGGCCTTTTTAGTTTTAGTTTCAATGGAGGGAGGGCATGCAGAAACCTCCATTTGGACAGAACCACCACCTCCATCTGGAGGTTCATCCTCCCCCAAATCCATTTAAATTAGATAAAGATATATAAGTAGATAATCTTAAATAAATAAAGTATTGTAATATATAAAGTACTTGTAATGTAATATAAAGAAAATATGTAAAATGTGAAAAAATAAATTTATTTGTTAGAACTTATAATTAGTTTTATTACAAACATTAAAGGACACCACGACACAGATCACCACATACCTAAGCACAGGAAGGGAACATCAATAATTTATATTGAATCACAATAAATAGGAAACAATAAAACAAAAAAAAGAAAGAAACTGGAAAAGCAAACAGCCGCGAACACGTGTTTAACCTAAAACAACGACAGGCCGAATCTCTGTTTTATATTTTATATGGTATAAAATCAAACAAACCAAAAACGATTCAATTCATATCATCAATTTTGACACTAATAATGTGAGGAGGAGAGGTGGACGATAACCTAGTTGGGAATGGAACAGTCCGGAGGTTCGAAACCCAAGGCACACACCTCTGATTTCTAAGTTACGTGTGTATTATTTATCAATTATCGTTCACTTTAACGGTGAAGGAAAACATCGTGAGGAAACCTGCATACCTAAGAAGTTCCATATAAGAATTTCGAAGGTATGTGAAGTCTACCAACCCGCACTAGGCCAGCGTGGTGGACTAAGGCCTAAACCCCCTTAGTAGAGGAGGCCCGTGCTCAGCAGTGGGCAGTATAATAATACAGGGCTGGTATTATTATTATTATAATGTGAGAAGAATATTGAGATACCTACCTTTAAAGAATTGGGAATTGGAGTCTACAGACAACCAACAATATGAAAAAAATAGGGATATGTGAAACAAACGCAATATCTATTGTTTTCGGAACAATTGAGGGGCCCAAACACCATTCAAAGCAATTTTTATTAATTACATCGTGGATAGATTGCTAAATTATCTTAATCAAGTAAATTATTATATGTTTCCTTAATCTGTAGATCTATACTAATATTATAAAGCTAAAGAGTTTGTTTGTTTGGTTGAACGCGCTTATCTCAGAAACTACTAGACCGATTTTGAAAAGTCTTTTACTAATAGAAAGCTACATTACTCCTGAGTGCTATAGGTTACTTTTGTCCCGAGCAAATATTTTTATCCTGCAAAAACTTTTTCACGCGGGCGGTGTCGCGATCAATACTAGTTACGTATGAACATAAAAAATCGGCAATTATAATAGCTTATGCCACTTAACTTGCGGAGTTAGAAATAACGATGTTTTTTTTTACTACAACGCTAGAAAAATCAATACTATACCTAATAAATCTTTAGAGCATAATATTTTTCTAAAAGACATAATTCAACAAAATCTGACTCAATCCCGTCTATTTTTAACTAAGTTTGTTTAGAGAGTCTTGCGAAATTGACAGGCTTTTAGCGCAGATTATGTACATAGTTTTTGGTATAGCCATTTCAACTAACAAAATCATAGTTTCATCTAATTTTAAAACCTAATTGAGACCGATTACAATACATACACACGCATACACATACACTCACGCCTGTTATACCCGAAGGGGTAGGCAGAGGCGCAACTAGTGCACCCACTTTTCGCCGTTATTCCGTCCCATGATGTGATAAGGGGCGAGCCTATCGCCATATCGGGCACAAATTCCAGACTCCGAGCTGATACTGAATAGAAAAACTCAATATCATTTTGCCCGACTCGGGAATCGAACCTGAGACCTCAGCATTGTAGTCGTACCTTAATACAACGACTCCACCGAGGCAGTCGAGTACAATACAACATCTATACTAATATTATAAAGCTGAAGAGTTTGTTTGTTTGTTTGTTTGTTTGAACGCGCTAATCTCAGGAACTACTGGTGCGAATTGAAAAATTCTTTTTGTGTTGAATAGACCATTTATCGAGGAAGGCTATAGGCTATATAACATCACGATGCAACTATAAGAAGCGAAGAAATAATGGAAAATGTGAAAAATGCGGGGAAAATTATTCATCCTTGAGGGCTTCCATTGCGTGCGCTGCGAAAACGGTTCAAGATACCAAAAATATATGTATGAAAGAATTATTCCTCTTGAAATGATCTAAAAAAAAGTCCGCAACAGTATATGTCTATCTTTTAAAGTAAACTCTCTAGAACCGTTTTTATTGTAATCAAATTTGGTCGAACTTAATGCATTATTTGTTAAGAGTTGTATCAACGTCATAATATTAATCTTTATACAAATAAATGTATTGGATAGAGTGATTCAACGGGAAGGTTTTTATGTATGTACTTTTAGCCCGGAAAAACTTATTAACGCGGGCGAAGCCGTGGGCAAAAGCTAGTAGTAAATAAAAATAAAATAAACTTAATAAAATGAACTTAGCCGATTTCGGCCACTGCGGCCAAACTCAACAAAGACCAGCCACTTAGTACTACTAAAACCAGATTTTTATCCAATGCTATTTCGCTATAATGGAGTCGTATTACAGTATGACTGCAAAGCTGAGGTCTCGGGTTCGATCCCCGGGTCGGGCAAAGTGATATTGAATTTTTTTATTCCCGGAGTCTGGAATTTGTGCCCGATATGGCGATAGGCTCTCCCCCTATCACATCATGGGACGGAATACCGGCGAAAAGTGGGTGTACTAGTTGCACCTCTGCCTACCCCTTCGGGGATAACAGGCGTGAGTGTATGTGTGTGTGTGCTATTTTATAATAACAGCCCTGTATTATATACTGCCCACTGCTGAGCACGGGCCTCCTCTACTACTGAGAGAGTGTAAGGCCTTAGTCTACCATGCAGGCCTAGTGCGGGTTGGCAGACTTCACACACCCTCGAAATTCTTATGGAGAATTCTCAGGTATGTAGGTTTCCTCACGATGTTTTCATTCACCGTTAAAGTGAACGATTACTGATAAAAATTACACACGTAATTTCGAAAAGTCTGAGGTGTGTGCGTTGGGTATCGAACCTCCGGACATTGTCTCGGCAGACCATTCCATTCCCAACTAGGCTATCGTCCACTTTAATGTCAATTCTATTTTGAATTATTAAAATTAAACATAACAAAAGGACTGCAACGCTGAAGGTATCTATTACTATTTGGTATCAGCTCGGAGTCTGGAATTTGTGTTCGATATGGTGATAGGCTTGCCCCTTATCACATCACGGGACAGAATACGCACGGCGAAAAGTGGGTGCATTAATTACGCCTCTGTCTATCCCTTCGGGGATAAAGGAATTGGGCGTTAGTCCACCACGCTTGCCTACTGCGGGTTGGTAGACTTCACACACCCGCGAGATTCTTATGTGTTTATGAAAATTAATTGTAATCGTATGTAGTGTTGTTAATTTCGTTGGCAATCCTTAACAAATAAAATAAAATATTATCCACAAAATAAATTACAACCTGATTGATATTATTTTAATCGGGTTCGTAAAGGCCACCCTACTGCACTTGATGGTAGGTAGATTAGAGCCCAAACTCTGATGATTAACAGGCGGGACAATTATGGCGACCTGTTTGAACCAGGTATATTATATACAGGCTGATTCCGGAACGCGACACACTTCCGCTATCACTAAGGCGGGTTTTACACTTTCTACGGTGGTCGCTATCCGCGCGGATATGAATCCTACCACAAGTAAAATATAAAATCTGCAGGTATTATATATCTGATGTCTATATTATCATTTGATTAATATACACATCGATTTAATGGAAGACTAATAATAATTCTTTTCTAGCAGATTTCGGCAACGGCGGCCAATGTCAACAGCGATCAGCCAGGTACGCTGCAGATATTATAGTGCAGAAGTATCTGCGCAATACACAGGTGCACTCCCGATTCCTTCACTCTCATAGTCCGGTGAGACGGCACAGGGTTATCCCGCCGCCAACTTCGTGACCCGAGCTGCGATTGAGTAATTCTTAAGATAGAAAAACCCAGTCACAATGCTTTTAGTCCCAACCCGGTAATCGATCCCACGACCTCACCGCGCAAATCGTAGTCGTAACGAGTACGCAATACAACTACGCCACCGAGGCAGTCAAGATTTGGATAATATAGCAGTAAGATAATACCCTGTAGACATTGCCTACAGCAAGGCTTCTAACTATAGAACTACTTCAGTCTATAATTTTCAGAACAAGCCTATCTATGGCCATATATCCAAGTAACACAAAGGAAGGACTTTGTTATCGAACTCTGATCTTCATGATTCACAGCTCACGAACTCGAATAAGTATTGTAGGTTGTATTCAAGTCAAAATCTATTTTATCGTTAACTAGCTTTTTCTCACGACTCCGCGAAAAAAGTTTTCCGTGACTAAAGTGCCGCTATATATTCCCAGGGTCTTAAACTATCTCCATACCAAATTTCATAAAAATCTGTTTGATAGTTTTTGAGTTTATCGCGTTCAGACACAGAGACAGACGTAAAAAGAGGCAAAGGCTTGACTTTGTTTTATAATATGTAACGATTTACGGGACTAATTTTATCTATGTAAAAAGCTTAATAGACTTTAATAAATACAGACTAACGATGAATAGCTTTAGCATATATATGAAGTTCTACTATATCAAAGAGTGTAACAAACACATTATGATTAATTGACAATTTTATAGTACAACACAGAAAAGTAAATTACAGATATACTTCAAAGCTACTTTCATTCTAATAACGAAGTAATTAATTGTGTATTAAGTGTATATTTACCTAAATAAAAAGTTGTGATTTAATAGTTTGAAAGTTAATAAAAAACAGGGCTCCCCAATTACTTCAAAATACACAATGCTAAAAACATAATACGGACTCCGATAAATCTCAGCATTCAAAGCGAACAATACGTCGATAAACCTGAAATACTGAAAAGAGAATTTCATACCAACGAAACTTCCAGTCCATAATTAAATTCCAATAATAAAGAGCTTTTGACACCAAATATTTCTCACGGGACGTGTTTTTTATATTAATTAAGCGCTAGCTTTCATAGAAATTCACTTATGAGGTAATAAAAGCTTCATTCTGGTGTTGAGGTAAAATTTACCTAGAAATATTTTTTCAAGAAAAGATTTTTGTTATGATGTGAGGTCCATATTAAGTGTATACTTGGCCTAATTGATGACATGGTGATTCTGTACTGTTAAAAAAATATGATTTTAAAATAATTCTAATTTAAGGTTTGCACAAAGTTATTTAACTGCAATAAATTGAATCACTGATTTCAGAATTTAAAAATAAGTCCTAACAGAAAAAAATCATAACTAATATTTTAAAAAACGAACACACCTTATACCACCAACGTTCAAAATGATTCGATTCTCGCCATCCATTCCTGCTTTAAATATCGCACACTATAACAGACATTTGAAATATTCACAGCACTGACCAATCACAGCTCACAAATTTGAATTACAAAAAAAAATCTACACTTTTTTCCAACGTTTTATTTTCGTTTGTTGACCGTTTTGCGCGCGTGTTTTGTCGGTCGTGTGGCGCGGGTCGCAACGACCGACCGCGATCGCCGAGTGTTCGGCACTGAGATGTGAGAGGCTGGATGAGGGGTTGGAACACCCCCCACCTGTGGCCCTCGCGCACTGCAGTTGACCCCTTTGCGCCTTTCAAGTTTATGATGGAGCGGTCACGTTTGAATCCCACGTTCAGTTCGTAAATGAATCGTAATTGTCCCCTGGGGCCTACGGTTAAATGCCTTGTTAGCTCAGATTAATTCCTAGGGGCGGTATTAATAAATCAATCTCATGTTTGAATATCATCTCAAGTAGACATTTAATGTATCGAACTATTTAATAAACCAAGCTTAAGCTGTCATTTAAGAGCTTGTTCTCAGCTGAGTAAGTACTTGTACACGAACAAAACTTAGCTGTCAAAATCCGTCACATTGTAACTTAAGATGTCATTTGAGTTGGTGTTATGGGTTCATTAAATAGCGACTATCTTAAGATGCTGACCTTTAACAGCGTCTTAGCCGATATCACACTTCAGAGCGGAATTGAGTTGCATCTATTAATACTGCCTTAAGACTAGCTGATCTGAAATATAGTTTATTTTAATAATTAATAACTTGAAAATATTGGCCCGATATGCCGATAGGCTCGCCCTCTATCACATTATGGGACGGAATAACGGCGAAAAGTGGGTGCACTAGTTGCGCCACTGCCTACCCCTTCGGGGATAAAAGGCGTGAGTGTGTGTGTGTGTATGTATGTGTATGTTGAAAATATTTTGATTCCATGAGGGGCGCGTCAATTATGAGCCGTCAAAACAAAGCGAATCCCATCCATTAACACCAGCCCTGTATTATATACTGCCCGCTGTTGGGCACGGGCCTCCTCTACAACTCAGAGGATAAAAACAACATACAAAGCGAATTCATACTAACATTCTCATTCTCTACAAAATATTTGTCGACTTAAAATTCAAACTTGAGAGCTCGCACTCCATGTTTCATACACGATGTCAATTTGCCGACACTTTTAATTTTAGTAAATGCAGCTTAGTATACCAATTGTGTCGGGTATAGTAAACGGTCTTATTACGCTGGTAGAGCGTCTTCGGCTCGCTGTGAATTGCTTTCATTTCGCCAGTATGATAAGAGCCTTAATTTTACCTGACCCCGGATGAAACAACGGCACCTAAGTGCATCATAATATTTGCGGAAGACTGTGTATATTTTTATTGTAAGAACATAATTCGGCGAACGAGAAAGCGGATTATTTTGTGATGTTATTAGCTGGTATGCTGCTTTGGATTTTTGTATTCGCCCTGAAAGGGTACGGACGGTTTGAAACCCAGTATGGTGGGCCCTTTGAGTATCTAGCAATGCAAAGAAGATGGGATGACCAGGCGAACCCTTCGTTGGTCATACATGCGCAGCTGGTCATAAACTTTTATTAAAATCTATGTGACTTGCGATCGCTGTCATTACATTCTACGATAATGACATTAAGCGGTGCTCCACAGAAATTGTGTATTATTGTGTAAAAAACGACCTTATATTCAGCCCTGCACGTGTGGATTTTTTTTTTGTTAAATATGTGCTACCTTTGTCTACCTCCCTCCCCCCCCCTCGTCAGGTTTGGCAGAAAATTATTGCCATAACGTGTCCATTGGTTAAATAGTCCATAAGGGTGGGCCACGTAAGTGTGGCGTATCCTGGAATCAGCGCGTGTATATTTGGTTTTAAACAGACCGGCATTATTGTGTCGACTAGCAACAGATAATCATTTCTCATCAGTCGATACTTTAACTGGAGCTTACTCCAGTTACTGTCAGGGGCAGTAAGTCACTTTGGCGTGTCTTTTCGAAAAAATAAAAATCTCTACCCATAAGAACTCACACTACCAAAAGAATCATTAATGCGGTACCCGCCTCAGTAAAAGGAAAAGATTTAGGAACGATGGGAAGTAATTTAGATTTTGATAGAGCCACGTTGTAGCTAGTTTACATTATAAGGGATTAGCCAGCTAGATTAGTCCCATTGTCTCACAGAATACTAAGGTAAAGTAATGTGCTGCCTTTTTCCTGGGCAAAAATTCGAAGTTACACTTACACTAAGGTCTAAAATTCACTAAAGATTGTTCAGGCACTGTGCACTGGAAAACGGTGACCACTTGTCACCGCTGATCTATTTGCTTTCTTAAATTCTGATATCAAAATTAAACTAATCTTTCTGTTGCTGTGTTTGAGATATTAATATAAAGAAATTAAACATTGGTTTTTATTTAAATTATTTTTAGATTTCAAATATACAATGAGGTCACTGATTTTAAGCATTTGTAAAGGACTAGAGAGTAGGACTCTCGTAAGCAAGTCTGTCTAGTAAAATCTCTTTGTCTATTCGTGCCACCAAGCATGCATGCAAATTGCAAGTATTGCCGTGTTCCGATTTGATGAACATTGTTATTATGTCACCATGAAATGTCTAAAAGTCAAGTTTCATTGCGTGCAGTATATACTATATTATATGTTTTTGGATGCTACTATTCAAGAGCAGCAGCGCTTGCTATCTCACGAGCGATAAACACCTTCCCTAATTTTTTGTATAAAAAATCCTTTTCACCGCCTTAATAAAGGTGAAGTTATTAAACTCGACGTATATTTTTCACTTTCATTTTTCCCCTATTGTTCATTATTGTTTTGTTTTTCATGTTTTGTGCTATTGTTTATTGACAAAGGCGACAATCAAGAAGTTATGCTTTGTATTTGGGTTTAAAATAATGGATCATGTCGATAACAATGTTATTGTTTTCACGTGGTTTTATAAAGATTTAGTTTAATAAAATTTACTTTTATTGTGTATGTCCAAGCAATACTTCTTTGTTGATGTGTTAACAATTATTTCAATTATATTGTTCAGTACAGCTTCAATGTTGTTTTACTTTAATTTTGGTATTGGACCTTGATTCTTGAACTACGTAATTTAAGAGATCCAATTTAGTATTCAGAGCAACACTCAAATACATTGGTTATAATTTGTTTTTTCCATAGATTTAGTTCTTGATATGGCTAGTCTTTGTCACTATCAAGTCACATGATTGCAATACATCTGCCAACCTCCTCATGGTTAAGACTGGGATTATATCATCCACATAACTGCAGCTAACTAAACACATCTTGAAACTTTTATATTTGTTATTTCTAGCGTTATTGAGATAGAAATGGCTGATAGTACCCGATGAGAGATTTATTCGATTCTACGTTAAAAATAGACGTTTGTTTATAAACCACAGAGTTATTTCCTGAGCTTTGCGTTATTGTATTTATTAGGTATGCAAGGCGTAATACTGTGAAGTACGATATTTGAGAATGAAATAATCCAGAATTGCAGCGGTGGTCACGAATAAGACTATCGGTAAAATTGGAGGGAAATGAGATTTTCCAACGGAGTAGTTATTGTCTCTCAGAAATAAAAAATTAGAGCTTACTGTTGTGTTTGTAATCATAGTAAGTTTTCTGTGGTCCAAATGACTCACTCACTCTTCTAATTTCTATTTCTTTTCTCCAAGGCCGGCACGCCATGATTCTTATTTATTTATGAGGTTCTCCAGCAGAAGACATAAGTTTACACAGATCATAATGGTCATATTCTGATGCACTACCAACTTGAGTCCACAGCATCCATTAAAATATGTAATGCGTAAACTTTTAAACTATACAGCTATTAGTTATCATAAATATGTATTAACTTCTGGAATTATGTCTACTATGGGAGGTAGAGAACAACTAACCTCATATAAACTTAGCTGTTTCTCAGCCTATGCAATGATAATTTGATATTTAACGAAGACGAGCGCAGTATGTTCCCATACATTTTTCAATCCAGCATCTGTATGTCTATAGTAATTCAATTATGTTGAAATATATAATAAGACGAGCACAATGCCCCATAATCTATCTTTATTACTTACTAAATCAAAATTCAACCCTTGAAGTTTCACATATTTGACTTCGCTAAACGATCCTATTGTTGGCCAGGCTTGAAGGGCTTGGGTATCCACTTCAGTGAACTTCAAGGCTTTGTTCGGAAGGATTAACGCTTCGGCCTGAAGAGGGTAGACAGTGTCTAGTGGATAGTTTGATTTGAAATGGGTTTTTTGTTAGCAATGGTTTGAAGGAGTGAAACTAGAATTCGTTGATCTTATTTCTGTTAGGCGACGAATTATTTACATTTTGGATATGAGTAAATATAAATATATAATACATTTGTGGACTATCTGAAGTCCGGACACTTGTCCAAAATATCATATGGATTCCTTAGTCAGAATATGTGGTTTTATGCTTCAAATGTTTTTTTTACGAACTAAATGACCAGTCAATCTTTTTATTTATTGATATTAATTTCTCAGGTTTTATAAAATTACTATATGTTACAGAAAATACAGGTAAAGCGCCACGTAGACACTGTCAACTTTTAAAATAATCTTGTTGCGCCAGAATCTACACAAAATGATGGCAACAGACTCAACATATTATCTTTTTCATACAGTAAACAATGTTAATGACAGTAGCTTCAAATAGATTGATTATGTATAAATGACATTTCTTAGATGATTCTCATCTATACATATAATAAAACTAGCTATTGCCCGTGGATTCGCCCGCTTTAAAAAGTTTTTCCGGGGTAAAAGTCCCGCTTTATATTTTCCCGGGATAAAAAGTAGCCTATGTGTTAATCCAGGACATGATCTACCCGTGTGCCAAATTTCATCGAAACCCGTTCAGTAGTTTTTGCGTGAAAGAGTAACAAACATCGATACATCCATACATTCTTACAAACTTTCGCGTTTATTAGTAGGTAGTAGGATTTAAACAGGCCAATGTCTGTACATCATAGATATTGAAGAAAAACTAATATGGGAGTCTTTTTTAGAGCAACAAAAGCCAAAACAACAGTTTTTAGACATTTGTTTGTATGTCTGTACATCCATCACGTAAAAACTACTGTATAGAATTGAATGCAGTTTTCACCAATGTATTGCTGGAGCTCTAACTAAAAATATAGGGTCCTATTAAACGCAGGATTATTATCTTAGACCAATATTATAAAGAATAAGGTTTGTAAATTTGTTTGTAGGAAGTAATTTGTGGAACAACTGAACAGTTTTCGATGAAATTAGGTATAGAGATAGTTTGAGATCCAGAAAATGACATAGGACTCTTTATCCCGGGGAAATATAAAGCTGAACTGGAGCTGGCTTTATCACCCGGGCGGGGACGCGAGTAAAAGCTATTAATAATACATTAAAATATTATTAATTCATGCAATTAAGGTTCAAAGTAAAAAGGAAGTTAATTCTAAGAGGCAATAAAATCTAATATTACTAAGAAAACCTTTAAAAGCAACTTCGGGGAATAAACATTCGCTTATCCTTTTTAGTAATTGGTCGTTATATTTACCTAGTTGTAGCCTACTGCTACGCCCCCGTGTCAGCATTTTCCGGCAAAGAAATAAAACCAAAACTTTTCTCTTCCCGTCGACAATTTTTTGAGCTTCACTTTACTTAACATCAGGTGAAGTGAGGATACTATGCCGCCATTACGGTAAAAAAGTGTCTAGTAAAATGTAAAGTTACAAACTTGATGCAATGAAATTTTCTTTGCCTGAAAGAAAAAGGATCAATTTAATAATTCCGGATACTTAACTCACAAACGCACAGATGAAATTATAGAAAAAAAACATGTTAAGTTCGCTCCATAATTTAGTCTTATTTAAGAAAATCCTTCGGTATTATAAATAAAGCACACAAAAGCTGAAAAATTATATAATTTAACAGACTCCCGGAAACATCGAACGCTAGCTGATATCTAATAATAAAATGTGCGTACGTCCGTCTGCAAGGTGGAGGCCGACCACAAGTGTAAATACAATCTTTTATTTCCTTACATCTGTAAACATTTAGATAGGCACAGGGGGGTATTCAGGTGTTTTTTACGGGAACTTGAGAAGTGAGGTAATGATAAAAAACTTGAGAGGTGTCAAGGGGCACCCGGATGGAACGAAGTTGTTTTCGATTAATTAGTGAAGATATTGTTATAAAATTTTATTTCTTTTAAGTTATAATAATAATTGTATATTTCATTAAAACGTTACCACATCAATGAAAACATTAACTTCTACCTACACAATAGATATGTCATCGAATCACGATCATCACCTAAGCAAGCATTGACATTAAAATTAACATACAACTAACGAAAAAAAAACTACTCTAAAAAGCATGAATTGAAAAAAAGACAATTTAAATCTTAAAGTAAGTATAACTACGTATACATACTCTAAGATTTAAATTGTCTTTTTTTATTTAAATTTCGAATGTCACTTTTACGGCCAGTTCTTTATTGTTACTGGCTGGTTTCACAGGGCTAGTATAAAAGTGTCGTGACAACTTTTCGTAAGATTTTTTTCCGTCCAGCCCCCTTTCACAACGCGCGATAAGGAACTTCGTTCCAAAAAGTGAGCAGCCAGCACTAACATCTTCATCCCGTGAAGGTAGGTTGAGACTACTGAATGCCACCAGCTACATAGTTTTATTTCCGCATTTAATCATAAATGTCGATGAATACATAGAGTATTAGCATTTACGTCCTTGTAGCTGTCATGTTGCGAAGGTACTCCGGGTATTTGTATGTAAACAATTTAACGTTTTAATTATCTTTCATTAATCGAACCCTAATCTACACCCATTACTCTCTTTAAGCAAATAATAAATAAACAGTTTTTAACTCGGTACAAATGAATTACAGGTAATTGTAATTCCAAAACAGTACAGAGAGGAATTAATTATTTTGTTTCGATGTTAAAATAATTTTATTACTAACTACTGCAACTATTTTAATAAGTGTAATGTTTGACTGCTGAGTAGTAGTAAATGACGACCTTTTTTATTTATTTAAGCCCACTGAAATCTTGACTTGCGTACATAATAAATTTATTTCGAATTTGGCTGTTCAGAGACCAACATTTTATCATATATCTCCTAATGTGTACTACAGGAGTCTTGCAATTAACGGTGGGCTCGGAACTCTATATCATTCTTGGTTGTAAGTATTTAAGTATACAAAACTAATATTACTAATTTCATTGTCCTGGGAGACTACGGCCCCCACCTTCCTTCTGTTAATCCGGCCCTGTACGGTTTCAATTACAGTGCTGAAAACATTTTACTAACGAGCGCGAATAATTTACTAGTGATATAAGACTTGCGTATTTTGTATGACTCATGAGTGCGTAGTACTGCGTTCGACTCCTGGTAAATGTCAATTTATTTTTAAGTTAAAGTAACTATTTTTCTCATTTGGGATCGATTTGTCTGTTAATGTTTAACGTTAACCAATATAAACATTCCAATGCAATGATATTAGAATAAAACACTACATAGATACACAATCTGTAATGAGGTAACACTCGTATTGACGAATCTTATTTATGTATAGACTATAGAGATGTTATGTAATACGCTAAATAGTTGTTATTTTTTATGCATACGATCAATTCAATCCATTATTGTGCGTCGGTACGCATAATATAAAATGGCGTACTGTGATACTTCAGCGTTGTGATGCGACTTCAGCTAGCTGGCGGAAAACAAAGTCAAGGGCGCACATTGATTCGTTATACCATTTTTTGTGAATACGGGAGTGAGGTAACAATCTTGTCCGGTAGTTTCTGCCACCAGGAACTACGACGGGCTTACAGCTGAGCAACACTCAGAACCTATTAAAATATTTGCGGATCACATCAACATTCTTGAGCGAGATTGGACGCAATGATTTCTCATGTTTACGCGAATGTTAGACATTGAAATAAAACTATTTTTCCGATTATCCCCAAAATATTTCAATTTCGAGACTTCTTAATTTACAGCTTTCTATTGCCCATAAAATGTAATCACAACGTAGCAGCATATAAAAATTAATCGCTGTCATTAACAAAAATCAGACATAATATGATATTCATAAAATAAAACATTCATCGCTCTACCTGGCAACCGAACCCAATTCACCAAGAAAACACAAACAGAATAATAAAAGAGCAATACTGAAACACTGTTTAATACACTTTGATCTTTTGATCTTTCTTGATCCATTTAATTAATATAGTGAATAATGGATGTGAAAATTTGTAATGTTTAGTCCCCGTCAGCTGTGATGAGGGTCTGGGGGTCGCGCCCCCGCCATGTTCACGCTTTTCATTACGCGAGTGCGTAAAAATATTTAGCATTTTTGCAAATCATGTTTAAAATTTGCGTTGTGCAATTTAATTGTTTGGTTAAGTCTGGATTTTCAAGAATGTTTTCTAGATAGAAATAAATATTTTAGAGAACAGGTAATGCTATTTTAATATTAATTAAGAATCTATCTAGCTAGTGTAATCTAAGTATATACTAATAATTAATGACAAAAGATATATTTTATTCTGCCTTGGTGGTGTAGTGACTGCATCGGTGGCGTAGTTGTATTACGGTACGACTGCAATGCTGAGGTATCGGGTTCGATCCCCGGGTCACTCAAAATGATATAGAGTTTTTCTATTTAGTATCACCTCGGAGTCTGGAATTTATGCCCGATATGGTGATAGGCTCGCCCCCTGTCACATCATGGGACGGAATGTACCCGGAGAAAAGTGCACCAGTTGCGCCTCTGCCCCTTCGGGGACAAAAGGCATGAGTGTATAATTACGCGTTTTTCATTTTTCGACTGAACACAACATTGCTAACTAATGAATAACAAAAATCAAACGCTTAATCTCCATTCATGACAGTCTTATCGTCACTAAACCAATGCGTTCGATGGAAAATTCTCAACTTTCGTCCAAAAATAATATTAAACAAAGAAAAAACAATTTTGATAGTGAAATGATGCCAACAGTTGCAAAGATAAAATATCAATGGAATTACGAAATGTTTCAATGCTGCATCCGATTTTTATCAGTGATAAGAGATTGAAGCCAGTTTCATACAAAATGTTTTTAAATGATCGCCAGTAATTTGAAAAATAAAATAATACCCATGAAATTAATAATTGAAAAACATTCAGAATATATTTTTTTACAGTCAGTATTTCAATTACCAGAAAATTATTATTATTTAAGCCCGATATGGCGATAGGCTCGCCCCCTATCACATCATGGGACGGAATAACGGCGAAAAGTGGGTGCACTAGTTGCGCCTCTGCCTACCCCTTCGGGGATAACAGGCGTGAGTGTATATGTATGTATATGTATTATTATTTAAGTAGAAAATAAATCCAAGTAAGTCAAATACCATCTTTCTAATTAGTATTAGGTACTCATAAAATTACAATGTTTAAGCACACAATGTCCCCTTTGAAGTAAGGTGCGTGCCTTTTCACCATACATATTGGGTCTCTTTGAATCTTTTTTTCTTTGAAGATTTTGTAATCTGAATGAGTGGTATATTTAATGCTAGAATTCTGCGTGCGGCTCCGCCCGCGTGAAAAAGTTTTTCCAGCATTAAAACTAACCTATAGCATTCAGGAGTAATGTAGCTTTCCATTATTGAAAGAATTTTCAAAATCGGTAGAGTAGTTTTTGAGTTTATCCATTACAAACAAACAATCAAATCTTTCCTCTTTATAACATTAGTCTAGACATGTGTATCAATTATTGTGTTAAAAGTTTAAAAAATATTTCACTTCAATAAAGACCACTTTCCCCATTCAATGAAACCGTACCTTATCAGATCATCCCAAGATTTTTTATCACTATCGATAAGATATAGATATTTAAAGTTAGCCATTGTCTCGTCGACCATGATGCAGAACTGGCTACTCTTGCTTGCCGTTGTGGCGACGGTGGTCAGCTACCCCCAGCTTTTCCAAACGCAGAAGTTCAAGGTTGGGATTGAATATGACCGTGAGTATTAAAATTAGTAGTGGTTTAGAAGTTAAACTGCTGGAGTAATTCGATGTTGAATTTTTAGAAGTGAGTTGAAGTCTGGAGATTTTATTTATGTTCATTGTTTTTTTTTTAATGTGAAGGAAAACCACATAGGTATCTAAGAGTTTGTTAATGGCCGATATAATTCCAGATAAACAGTGTAAATGGAGTCACTTCTGCATTTGTGAAAAGTTTTTTTCAAAACAAACGTATGGGCTTAGAATATGGCAACAAAACACGGCGCAACTCCGTTTCGTTTTATTGTGATTGGTTGAGAGACTAACATTTGACTCACGTATTAGTCTCTCGATCAATCACAAACATGAAAATTAATGACATCGTCTTACGAGCTGTGGTTCTTGCCACATTCTAAATCCACTGGACTTTTGGTGTTTATTTTCATGTGATTTTACATAGATGTGTTATGTGTGCCTCTAGGCATGCCTTCAACTACGTATGATTAATTAAAAGGCAAATTGTGCGTGAAAACCCACGCAACGGTGTGCCCAACTGGAGATTCATGCCAAGAACCTATTAATCCTTGCCTGACTGTCATTGGACCGAGAAGACTTCAAACTTATGTTTTAGAGATGACTAAAACAAATCTGGAGTGGAGATCACGTCTTGAAAAGCGTAGCATAGGGCGCCTTCTGACCAGATGGCGGGACAACTTGCACAAGAGGGCCGGCAGCAACTGGATGCATAAAGCAGCAGACCGGGCTCTGTGACGTATCTTGGGAGAGGCCTATGTCCAACAGTGGACTGCAACGGACTGATGATGATGATGAAAACAAATCGAATAATTCACCTCCGCAGATAAAAGTACGAGGTTATTGCGGGTTCCTTATCGCCTGAGGGGTTTTCGACTGTAACTAATTTTCAATTTGTTTCAGATTCCCTGCCAATGAACGGAGGCTCTGACAGACACCGCCACAGGAATAACTACGAACCTTTTTACGTGACTATTACTGCTAGTGCCAAGGTAAGTGATTTTTAATGTACATTACATACACCATTAATTTCGAATGAATAAGCAATAAAGTTATAGGATTAGGCAGAAAATGATCTTTTTTATAGCATCGAATGACTAGACGAGCAAGGCGTTCGCCTGATGATAAGCGATACGACCACCTATAAACAATAGAAACACCATCCAGCACCTTGAGTTACAAAGTACTGTGTGGCATTCCACTGCGCTCGTCATCCTGAGACATAAGATGTTAACTCTCATTATGTCCTGTAGTTACACTGGCTACAATGCCCTTCAAATCGAAACACAACAGTGCATGCACAGTATTGCTTGGCGGTAGTAATAGACATTGCGGTGGTACCCACCCAGACTCTTACATATGAGAGTCCTATCACCAGTAAAGCTTTTCAGCAGTGCACTTTATGTAGCTGATGATAAGACAGAAATAGAACTAGTGCACCCATAATGGCCATTATGTTCGTACTGCGTCCTGTGATAATCATATCTGGCATAAGTTCCAATATCAATCAACCGAAAGTAAAGGAAGGCAAAGAAATGTGCCAAAATCGAGCAAAGTGGCAATCAATAGTCTCTACTACCCTATAGAGGCGTTAAATTATGTACGTATTAATCAACCCAAAATTTTCCAAATTGAAACTTATGCAATGTTTTGTTTGGCTTCTAAATTGATCGCAATTAACAAGCCAAACGCGTAGTCCAATAACGCCTTACAATTTTCAGAACGGCTTCGTAATCTCATACTTGCAAGTGACAGCCACGACCGATGCTGGTGGGACGGCAGAATTTAACCTCCTGCGAGGACAGACCGGCTCTCGCACCATGGTGTTCCAGCTGGTATCGAACAACAGTGACTTCCTCGCGTACTCCTACCTTGCCTACGGGATCCGGGAGGAAGAGTACCGAAAGGTGACCCAAGTCTCTGGGTAGGTTAAGTTAGGTATCATGTACAGGACAGTTCGTCTACGTAGGTACTACTGCGTGTGTATTTCTGATGCCAAGCAGTAATATTGTAGTTTGAACGGCATTGTTACTATAGTGGCACGCTATGGTGGCCGGTATGACGTTTGTACGGTCAGTAAGTTTCGTATAAAGTCATAACTACGTTGAAGGAGCTAATTGCTGTACATTATTGTGAATAGTGACATGCAGTAACATTTATTGGAATTTATTACGGCAAAACTCGGTATTTGCTTTTCGGAATTCAAAATATTTTAAAAGAACACACGTATAAAAATTTTTATTCTAACCAATATACTTTATATACTTACCTATATTTGGATAGTGCTTCCAAAAACTAATCCTTTGAAATAAATCGTATAAGTTTAAGATCCTTGATGTTGAGATTTATGTTATATTACTTTCCTTAAAAACTACACTTAATATGAACGTTTTTAAAAAGTTATAAGTGGCGAGGTCGAGAAATATTTTTTAATGGATATAATAAATAAATATTTTTTATATGGTCCATATTTTTGGCTCTTATATCCATAAAGTTTGAGCGTGGTTGAATTTTGAAGCCCAGCACGCGTACAAATGCGGATGTCACCTTTAATCTAATACGATCGTCACTTATCGGATCGCTGGCTAATATATTTTTTTCGATAGTGAATTGTGACTTCACATCACTATTGTAATCTGTCAAAACGACGATCATAGCGTGCCGGTACTATAGTGCAATATTTTTAGGTAATATGAGGCTTAAAATATTATTATATCTACCACAGGTGGTGATAAAAACAGCTCAGTGTCTTTCTTATTTTTAATCAACTTCTAAAATGGAGGAGGTACTCAATTCATGTGTATTTTTTTGGTAATAAAAAAAATGAAAAAGTTTATAAAGCCTCTTTTTCAAAGGAGTGCCTAATAGAGCTAAAAATATTTTAGCTAATAAGCAGCACCATCTATATACATTTTGATGTATCCTTTGAATCAGAAAGCCTCAGGTAGCATGCTAGACGTCATGACGTCTCTTGTAGTTTTATATAAAGTCCCTAGATGGCGTTTCTATAAATTTTATATTGTAACAAAATATTATTCGGAGAAATATTCAGCTATTTATTAACATGTAAATATTTATATATTATATTTTATGTACTCATATTTTTGTTTTCAGATAACAAACATAATAACTATACCGGTTACGAACAAGGCGGCGATAAATGAAAAACGATACGCTTTAATATTTTTTATTCTTTCTTACTTAGTGTATAGTTTACATTTATACTAAATTAATTACTATGTAATTTTAAGTACTTAATAACTATTGATTCTCTAGTAAATTATGTTTATGCAATACTTTTTTATTATAAAATCCAAGAAAGTGTTACATAAAATTTAAGGACAAGGGCATTGGCATAGTTATGATTACAACCGAATTGGATAAAAAATTTAGGCATTAAATATAATTATGCTTCTAAATTGTCCGTGGGCAACAATTGAGGCGCAACATGAGTCGCGACACGCTTATACCTAGCACTGCAATGGTTCAGTAGAATACCTATGACACTTAATGCATCAAGATTCTCATCATATTAAAGTTGCATATTAACTTGATAGTTCTGTGCCAATATTGAACGTCAAATCTATACTATATCTATACTAATATTATAAAGCTGAAGAGTTTGTTTGTTTGTTTGTACGCGCTAATCTCAGGAACTACTGGTTCGAATTGAAAAATTCTTTTTGTGTTGAATAGACCATTTATCGAGGAAGGCTTTAGGCTATATAACATCACGATGCAACTATTAGGAGCGAAGAAATAGTGGGAAATGTGAAAAAAACGGGGAAAATTATTCATCCTTGAGGGCTTCCATTGCGTGCGCTGCGAAAACGGTTCAAGATACCAAAAATATATGTATGAAAGAATTATTCCTCTTAAAATGATCTAAAAAAATGTCCGCGACAGTATATGTCTATCTTTTAAGATTAACTCACTAGAACCGTTTTTATGGTAATCAAATTTGGTCGAAATTAATGCATTATTTATTAAGAGTTGTATCAACGTCATAATATTAATCTTTATCCAAATAAATATGTTGGATAGAGTGATTCAACGGGAAGGTTTTTATGTACTTTTAGCCCGGAAAAACTTATTAACGCGGGCGAAGCCGTGGGCAAAAGCTAGTTTTATATTATAAAGCTGAAGAGTTTGTTTGTTTGTTTGTTTGTTTGTTTGAACGCGCTAATCTCAGGAACTTCTGAACTGATTTTGAAAATTCTTTCACTAATAGGAAGCTACATAACTCCTGAGTGCTATAGGCTACTTTTTATCCCGGGAAAATATTTTTGTCCCGGAAAAACTTTTTCACGCGGACGGAGCCGCGAGCACTACTATATTGTATAAATACGAAGTTTCGACACTGTTCTAAGGCATTGCCAGATAAAGAGCGTGTCTGGGTGTGATATTCACGTCGCGTGTTGAGCGCGTGCGCTTGACTTGCAATGCAAGACGCCACACGTAGCTTAACGTGGTTTTTCAAATCGCACCGTGAATATCACATTTAGCCACGCTAACTGTCTGAATATGCCTTCTGGAAAATTGACACGCTGTTGTCTGTGTCGCTCATCGTTTTTAGGTCTCCTATATTCATAGTAGGTTATTATAAATCTAGTAATACTTTTTTGATATGCCGATATCCTTGCATCACTATGCTATCACACAATGGGACGAATTACGCACGGCGAAAAGCGGGTACATTCGTTGCGCCTCTACCTACCCCTTCGGAGATAAAAGGTGTAAGTGTGTGCGTGTGTGTATGTGTAATACTTTGGTACATGAGACATTACTTATTACCTAAAATATAACTAGGTATTTTTAGTTACCCAAATTTTAAAAATATCGAATACATTTAAGCTTTGATTCCGCAGGACGCGGCAGACGCCATACGGCAGGACGTCACTTGCCGCGCGTCATTTACCGTCGTGTGCGGAATCGGTCTCATACTGCAATGTAGCTGTTTAATACTGTCATCAATCACAGTTTGATTTGGAATACCTGTATCTTTTTAGGTGCTCAGGTTTTTAAAGCCTGTAATGTAGCCCATCATTTTAGTAATGGTATATATAACATTCGTTAGACTGCTAGTTTGGACAGCTGTATATATTACTTTATCTCACTGGGACACAGGACTCATCTCCTACTGAAAGGAGGTAACCTTTTTTTGCAAATCGAATTAGTATGATTTTCTTCTCAAATTACCTCCTTTTTTTGTTTGAACCATCTTGTCACTTCCTCACACTTAAAAAAATCTCTACAAATGTAAAATCTTATTAATAACAGTCAAATATTTCGACAAAACGCCAGGGTCAGTTCCATTCCTTGCAGGACATTTGTCGACGCTCACGCAGTCTCCTGCATCATTCCGGAACAATCCTGCAGCGCACACGCACCCGCCCGAACATATTTTGGTACAAATAGGCTCGGGGTCTGTGCAGGACGGCTCGCAGGCCGCGCTGCAGATGTCATACACTTCGTTTTGGTTCAGACATTGTTCTAGAATTCATAAAAATAATTAGAAGTGCCATAAAAGTATGGTCGATTCACCAAACCATCACCAAACCAAAATAAACTTAGTGCAGCCTACATTGTCATATTATAATGAAATAATTACAAAAGATTTTAATAAACGTATCTACATATCAGATCTCTTAATGTACGATGTTTAAACAAAATTACTTTCTTTTTTTTTTTTATAAAAGGCCATCTTCGGCGCATTAGGGACGGCTGCGGGCTTCCTCCGACTCACGTCTAAGTTGTCGTCCGCAACCGCCCCTGCACGTACCGCTGTTGCGGTCCTTTTCCTGTTGCGGGGGCTCAGAAGCCCCCGAAACACCGTACCGTGTCCGCCTTTTGGTGTCCGAGGCAGCGTGAGACACGCTGCCTCGGACATGTCCATCACGGGGGCCACAGAAGTTGGCTAGACTAATGGGTGGGCGGCACGTCCCGCCCACCCGTGACCCCCGGAGGCCCCTATTAGTCGCCTTTTACGACAGGCAGGGGATACCGTGGTGGAATTCTCCAAACGCCCCCAATCCACAGGGCGGGACGGGAAACGTCGGTCAGTCGTCCACCCGACGCCTCCTACGTCTCGTCTGGCGGCGGGAGGGATCACCACTGCGCTGGCGATCCCTCTCGGCACTCTCCTTCCGCGAGAGGACCGCCTCGCAGAAGTGGGCCACCGCCTGCCAGGCCTCCCGGCCGCCGACCATGGAAGCGACCACGGCCGGCAGCGAGAGGTCTTCTCCGACGACTGTTCTGAGAGCGCTGCGCTCCTCATCCCAGGCTGGACAACACTCCAACGTATGTTGGGCCGTGTCCATTGGGCAGTTGTCACAATAGTGACACACGGCCGACTCCTCTATCCCTACCACCCGAAACAGGAACTCACCGAAGCAGCCATGCCCGGTGAGCACCTGCGTCAGGCGGTATGTTGCCGCTCCGTGGCGCCTGTCCAGCCATTCGGCAAAGACAGGACGCACTGCCTCTTCGACCCTGTGCCCCCACGACGGGGCCTCCAGCCTGAGACGCCACTCCTCCACGGCGGCTCGCCGTAAGGCGGCCCTCTTGGCCTCCACCTCCTTCAGGGCCGGACGCTCCCCGCGACTGAACGCCTCCTCCCGCCAATGGAATACATCGGCAAGGGATTTGGCGTCCAGGTCCCAGGGCAGAAATCCGGCCAATAGGCAAGCCGCCTCGAAAGAGACCGTGCGGTACGCCCTGACCGCCCGCTGCGCTAAAGCTCTCTGCGGGGCGCGCAGAAGGGCGACGCAGGGGCGGCCCAGGGAGTCAGCCCAAACGGGGCTGCCATAAAGGGCTATGGACCGCACGACTCCGTGATACAGCCTCCGGCAAGGGAAGCCAGGACCTTCCAGGTTGGGCAGCAGGCGGGAAAGAGCGCCCGCTGCCCGGGACAATTTCGTCCTCAACTCCTTAAAGTGGGTGCGGAATCGCCATCGGCTATCCAGGACTAAACCTAGATACTTCATGCTAGAGCCGATGGGGATCCGCACCCCCCCAACGACGATGCCGGCACCGGCCGGTGGCCCTCTCCGAGGTCCGTGAAAACACACGGCCTCGGTTTTCTCGAGGGCCACCTTCAACCCTAAACGTTGTATTCTACCAACTACTTGGCCGGTGCCCGCCGCCGCCAGAGTTGCGGCGTCCCGGAAGGTCCCAGCAGTCGCTGTGACTAACGTATCGTCGGCGTAACAAGTAACGCCGACGCCCCGGAGATTGGAACCACGGAGCACCCAGTCGTACCCGATGTTCCACAGGAGAGGGCCCAAAACCGAGCCCTGTGGAACACCGCACGACATCGCTCTTCGGTGCCACCCATCGGCGCCCGGATACACCACGTGCCTGTCAGACAGGTACGCGTGCACCAGACGCCGGAGATAGGGCGGCACCACGTGGTACCGCAGTGCCTCGTGGATGCAGGGCCAGGGCAGCGAGTTGAAAGCATTGGATATATCCAATGATACAGCAATCACTACACTGCCTCTGGCCACTGCATCCTCCGCCTGTGCCTTCACCCGCAGAATCGCGTGGACAGTGGAACGTCCCCTCCTGAATCCAAACTGCTCGTCGGCCAGATTTGGTCCGACCCTCTCAAGATGCTCGACGAGGCGGGTATGGATGATGCGCTCGAAGAGCTTTGCCACCTCGTCGAGCAACACGATGGGCCGGTAGGCCGACGGCGACTCTGCGGGTCGTCCCCCCTTCTTCAGCAGGACGAGCTTCCCGGTTTTCCAGCGCACCGGGAAGACGCCCTGCTCCAGGCAGGCGGTGAATAAGCCGCGGAGCCTCGGGCCCAGGTACTCGAGGGCTAGCACCCAGGCTTTCCCGGGGATGCCATCGAGCCCTGGGGCCGTGTTTTTGCTCCGCAGCCGAAGCACTGCCGCCCGCATTTCAGCGGGCGAAACCTCCGGGATATCCCTTGCCGGATTCTCGCTCGACGATGACGCCACATCCGGTGGCGCCATCGGTGGAGGAGTGAACTCCACGGTGGCCGGGAACAAGGCCGTGACGACGTTGGCCAGTAATTCTGGCCGGAGACTCTGCGACAGCGGGGGCGCCGCTGGGCGAAGCTTCTTCATCACCATACGGTAAGGGCGCCCCCACGGGTCCCTGTCGAGAGTCCCCACGAACGCCTTACGTGCCGCGACCTTGGCCCCATGAATGGCCACCCGCAGCGCTCTCTTTGCCTCTTTGTAGAGGCCATAGAGCTGCCGCTCCTGGTCTGCGTGGTTTTCGTCTCGGAGCCGGCGACGACGATGCCTGGCGTATCGGCGGCGCGCAGCAACGCACGACGCGCGCAACTGCGATAGCTCCGCCGACCACCAGTACACCTGTCGCACCGGCGAACGGCGGAGAGCTCGGGGCATGCCGGCGTCGCAGACATCCGACATTGCCACCCCGAACCACTCCGCCTCCTGCTCAACCCGTACCGGCCCGTCCGGCACGGGGAGCCACGACATGACCAGAGCGGCCAGCACTAGGGCCTCCCCATCGAGGCGACGAAGCGCCCACCGCGGGCCGTCCTGATTTGGGGCACTCGGTACACCACCGGACTGGACACTCGGGGACGCGGAGACGCCGAACCTGATGTAACGATGGTCCGACAACGTCTCCACGCCCACGAGGACTCTCCAGTCCCGGACACGGCGTGCGACGGCGGCACTCGCCAACGACAGGTCTATAATAGACCCGCCGTTGTGCCGCACGCATGTGTCCACCGACCCCCTGTTCAGGACGACCAGGCCGACAGAGATCGCCCATTCCTCCAGGACCCGACCACGACCGTTCGTCGCCGGCGAACCCCAAGCCACGGATTTGGCGTTGAAGTCGCCGGCGACGACCGCCGGGTGAGGTTGGCCTTGTTCCACCAAGGCCCCCAGCCGAACGAGGAAAGACTCAAATTCGGCGAGGGGTCTGTTGGGAGAAAAGTACACTCCTACTATCCAAATGTCTCCCAACAGAACCGCCACGCATCCCCTGTCCTTCGCTACTTTTTCGAAGGGTGGGGAGCCAGCGGCGCCCCGGCTGATGATGGCCACCAAGCCGTCAAGGTCCCCCGCCCAGTTATCCCGGGGGGGGACAAAATACGGCTCAGCGACCACGGCCACTTGCACCGACCACTGCGCCAGGCTTTGGGACAACAGGTCCTGGGCACTGGCACAGTGGTTGATGTTCGCCTGGAGGAAATTTAAATCCATTATTGGGCGATCCCTACCACGTCCATCGCGGCCCCTTGCGGTGGGCTCGCTGCCTGCGGCTGGGTCGAAGCCCCAGCGGCAGCAACACTTCGTCTTCCGTCGCGACGCCTATCGCGACGGGAGGGGGCGGGACACGCCTTCCCGCCCACCGGATGTTTGGCGGGCCTCCCTGCGGCCGCGCAGACAGCGCAGTTCGGCGCGGCCTCGCATTCACGGGCTTTGTGGCCCGGTTTACCGCAACGATAGCACAAATCGCTGCGGTCCGGTCCTCCGACGCAGGTACTCTGCGTGTGACCGTGCTCCAAACAACGGTAACAGCGCATCGGACGCGCCCCGAGCACGGTCACCCGGGCCACAGTCCACCCCACCTTCAGGCGGCCCGCCTTTATTTTTTGTGCCGCCCTGGTCGGCACCTTGGCCCAGACGGAGCCCAGGCCGGAGCGATCGGGCCGGATTTGGCCCACCTTTACGGCGTCCGCAGCACACTCGCCAGCAAGGCAAAGGGCCGCCGCGACCGTCTCGGAAGTGGCTGCCGGATCCAACTCCGACAGCCGCAGCTCCGTGCACTTGGTGGGCCGGGAGATTTGGACATCCTCCGACCCGCCAAAGCATTCCCTCAGCCTTGCGGCGAGGGAGTCCGCCTTTCGCTCCGACTCAGCCCCGGGCACCTCGTACAACATGGCACCCGTGGCTGCCACCTTGGGCCTCAACCTGTCTATGTCGAGGCCGGCGAGGTCTACTCGGTGCTGGGCATCCGTCAGCACTTTGGCGTAAGTGAGCCCTTTGGCCACCGCCGCTGGCGTCAGCGACAGCACTATGGCTGCCGAGCGTGGCTGACGCAGCTTGGGCTCCTTACGCCTCTGCCTCCTCTGCTGGGGGTTCCCTGCAGGCGCCGCGGCGGGGGTGTGCTTCCCCCGCTTCTTCTTACCCACCACCACGGTCCACTCAGCGTCCATGGACGCTGGGGCCGGTGGCAGTGGGCGGGGCTCCCTCGGAGCGGACTTCGCGACGGGGGGAGCAGGAGGACCACCTTTCCCCCTCCCCTTCTTGGGCACCCCAGACGGCCCAGCGACCGCCACGGCAGCAGAGGTGGAGGGCCCGGCCACGATGGCAGGAGCCTTGAGAGGAGCAGGCTGCACTGCTCCTTTCCCCTTTCCCCTCCCCTTCCCCTTAGAGGAAGGCTGGGGAGCTCCTCCAACGAAACCACCCTGGACGGGGAGTGGTATGTCCCCGGGGGTGGACCGTCTCTCGTGTGCCAATGGAGGCCTCTGGGCCGGCCCTAGGAGCACCGACTCCATTCTGGCCTGCCACTTGGCCTCCACTGCTGCCAGCTCCTCCAGCCGGCGAAGGAGAGAAGCGTTTTCACGCTTCAGCTCCTTCACCGCCTCCTCTAATTTTGCGCACTTATCGCGCCACTTTTTGGCCTCGCCTTTAGGGCGAGCGCTCGGTGCCGGTTCCGCCGCCGCTGCGACAGCCACCTCCTCGGCGGGCACCTTCGGTTTGGCGGCAGAGCGAAGGACCATGCCTTCCTCGCTCTCCTCCCTCCTTGCCCTTTGGCGGGCCTCCCTGCGCTGCAGGAGATCGCGCGCCTTACCTCTCTTTCTTTGGTCGACGGAATCGTCGACCAAAGATGGTCCTCCCCTGCCGCGTCCGGTTGTCGCTTGCGACTTCGGGACCGGCTCCTCAGTGTCGCTCCCGAGGGACGACCTGCTACTCATCTCTGAGCGTTTCCTCCAGAGCCTACGGCTCCGAACGGAGGAAACGCTCCCACTCGACTCAGAGTCGACGCCTGTGGACATCTTCTTGCCCGCGCCGACTCTCCGCACTCGATCAGCAGGCTTTCGCCCACCAATCTCCGCCTCTCCAGCCGGAACTGGAGTAGGCACCCTCGTCAAAGTTATTTTTGGATTTAGATTTAGATTATTATTCATGATAAATCCCACGAGTATGGGGGAAATAAAGAGTCCACCCAGGCAGTGCCCCCTGTACCTGGGTAAGCCTAGCGTAACCCGCCAAGAGGGTCGGCCGGTACTCTGGCGGGGGTCGCACTAGTGACCGAACTAACCATCGGCCATGCATCCCCTCGCGGTGCGCCGCCGCTTGGGATTCGGGGTAACTTTTTATAGAGGTATTCTCCCTCGTGGTCCGGGCGATTAAGCCAAGACCCTCGGTCCAGCAGGAGCGCGAGACATGTCCACGGACCTCCATACTAGATTACGATCTGCAACCGCGACAGCGGAGAGGAAGGTTCCCCCCCACTGCCTGCTCGGGGCGGTGTTAGCGCACACCGAGCCCGTCGACACCCCCGGATGAACCAGGAGCCGCCCGAATAAACGGGCCCACCATCTAGAGATGCGGCAGCCACCGCAAAAAGCGGCGACTACCGCCAAGACCACTGTTCGTCAGGATATTGGCCGTTGCGCCGATCAACTCGACCGACGCTCCGTTGCCCAGGGTGCACCACGTGGAGGTTTCCTGACTTCGCACCCCTAAACAAAATTACTGCTCGTACTATTGATAAAATTACATTTATTGAACTGTTTTATTATCTTTATCTATAACGCTTTCTGTATAATATCTGCAGACGAATCCATAATCGTGATTTTCCAAATATAAATAATAAAATCAGCTATGTACCAATATTGGCATTATACATAACAGATTAATTAAATCTCTCGATCGTGAGACCTGACTTAAGTCCAACTAAAACAGAGCAATCAATAACCATGTCACGACAGTTAAAATCAAGTTTAACGATGACTTATTAACGCTATGCATTACTGCAATAATTACATATCATGTGACGTGACGGACAACAATTAGCTGCTTGTAGGAAGCATGTACTGTTTCTAATAGCCCAGTTGAAAATGGTAACCCAAGCCAAAATATAGGAGATAATAATGCACCGGTAGTTGGGTGAGCTCAATCAAGGAACTAAAAGATAAGAACTAAAGTGAGTTGGCAGATTTGGTTTTGTGTTTGCTGGAGTCAGTGATTTACGACATAATCATGAAACCAATAAGTCATATCAATGTTCATGGATGATTTACTACTTGATGACCCTTTCTAATTCTCCAGCACTTTTTCTTCATTTACACAGATAGAAGTAAACTTGCTTTTCTCTTTTCCTTCTTAAAAATATTTCGACGGTCCCATAGAACAAAGTCGTATATGCAAAATGTTAGCTTTTCAGTAGAGCGCTTTGAAAGTCGTAAGTTGGTATTCATGTGCGAATTAGTGCTATTTTCATACATTAGGTTCAAAGTTGTTACTGAACCCTATAGAATATAATGTTTCGTTCATGTATAACTTGTGATTTTCACAATTAACTTAGACTTTCAAAGCGCTCTACTGAAAAGCTTCATTTTGCATATATACCTTTGTTCTATGGGACCGTCGATTTGTCTCAAACTAATACTAACCTGCAGGACATTTATCCAAAGTAACGCATTTATTGTTACTCTCATCGCGTACGTAACCAGACTTGCAGAAGCAGCCCATGCTGCAAGCTAGGCCGCAGGAGAGTGGCTCCGGCTGCTTACAGGTCAGCGGGCAGGCTGCCCCACATGACAGGAACTCCTCATTTTCCCCACATACTGGGTTTTTACCTTGAAATAGTATTTACATTGAATAGTGGGTGTCAATGTAAATCTAGATATTAAAAATGATTATTATATTATGAAGAGCAAAATTGAAGACTATTTGAAGAAATGGAATGGTGGATTATTTCATATCAAATTAACCGAATGCTCACTTGTCAGGCTAAAATAAAAAAAAAAACATCATATAGGTATTGATCTCCTAACGTCCTAAAGTTCCTACCTCCAATGCACTGGTCAGCGCTGACACAAGTCCCATTCTCGTTCCTCAAGTAACCGGATTTGCAAAAGCAGCCCTCGATGCAGTCTTCGGAACAGTTCACGGGACCGTCAGGGTCTGTACAGTTGAAAGGACACGCACTGCCGCATAGTAAATACTCTTCGTTTGCTGGACATTCATCTTAGGACAAAAAAAGATTAGCTGTAAATACCGTATTTGGTGATATAAAATAATATTCTGGTTAGCATGTGTTGATTCTGCTATTGTTAGAAGATAAAATAAAAACGAGGAGGTTGATAGAATTCATAAACTTTTGTAATTCTTATGAAGAAGTCATAAGTAGGTATGGATGTTTCTTACGATGTTCTCCTTCTCTAATCACAAATCTTTATCCAAAGATTGACACAATATTTGATATTCTGATGCACGTACCAATATTTAAATTGTTTCTTGTATTTGTCGATCGTTTTTCTATTCAATAACTATAAAATATCGCCAACTACGATAACATTCATCGTTGAACCTACTAGATTGTAGCACATTCATTTATTTATATTTTTGATGATGAAAATACGTGACATGAGATGATTTTAATTTCATTTTATGTATTTTTAGTATCTGCACTTCAAATAGGACTTTCTATTATGCTAAGTAAGTATTTTTTTCCATAAAAACATGTTATCTTTAATATCATCATCCTCTTTGTTTCGATTCCTCATGCTAGGGCTCGTGACTCATCAGGGAATTAACTTGTCGCGGACGATGTTGTGCCATCTATTCCGGCTTTCAAGGACAAGCTGCAGCGTCAGTATTGAGTGTGGTGCAGATCTGGTCAGTCCATCTCATTTGGTTCCTGCCCGTCAGTCTTTTTACATCAATCTTTAATATAAAAAAGCCAATAACCTTGTCTCAATGCTCTTCAATTACACAATAATACTAAAAAACTACTAGTCAGTAGCAAACCGTGGCGGCCTTAGCCAACGCGAGGTTCCGAAGGGCAGATCTTTTCGAAGCCTCTTTTCCCTTTTATTATAATAAAATCGTATAATACTAGGCTGATATTCCAGGAAAGGAGTGCCCTCATGATGAAGTGCACAAATCCTGCGCATTTCTGGAGGAATATACGTGCTGGACGCGACCTGATCGCTTGGAGAGAGTGAAGACGCCGCCCAAACGATTGCCGCATTGTAGAGCTGGTTGTTATTGCAAGTAATGTTTCATGGGTTCCAGTTATAAATGTAATATTTTTTATCTGTCTCGGTGGCGTAGTTGTATTACAGTACGACTGTAAAGCTGAGGTCTCGGGTTCGATCCCCGAGTCGGGCAAAGTGGTATTGAGTTTTTCTATTCAGTATCAGCTCGGAGTCTGGAATTTGTGCCCGATATGGCGATAGGCTCGCCCCCTATCACATCATAGGACGGAATAATGGCGAAAAGTGGGTGCACTAGTTGCGCCTCTGCCTACCCCTTCGGGGATAACAGGCGTGAATCAAGTCCTCAAAAGTTTTAGCAATTGAGATTTTTCTTTATTTATTTATATATGCTGTATTTTTCATAAGCTATTATAGATTGGTGTAAAGAGGAAAAAAATAGTATTTCTTTCAGGAGAGGCCTAGTCCGCGCCTATCCAGGGGGATTATGTCTGTTAGCAGCTGGTTGTAGAGACAGGAGACTTCAAGCTGTACTAAAGAAATTACCTACTAATTTTCCACAGATGTAACACTTTTAGTGTAATATAAATAACTATAATTATTTTAACAATACTATAATTATGTAAATATTACTACCACCTTAGTATAATTTCAATAAACCAAGCCCTAAAAATAGTTACTTAATTACAACGCCAAATTTAATCAATAAATATTTCAAAAATAACCAATCATAATGTCCAATTATTGGAACTGATTCAAATTAATTAAATTTTGATTAGGTTTTCATTGTTACGTGCGGAAACGTTACAACCTTGTGTTGCTTTTAATTCCGGAAACGTTTACTAGATGGCGTTAGGTGGTGCGTGTCGAATGCGACTTCCTACTTCAGTAATTTTTTCAGGTAAACGTAAAAGTAAAAGCCATAAGTGTTACCACAATACAAACAAATCAAAGTATAATAGACTAAATAATTAATTATTGCAAAATTAATTTGGTTACAATTTAAAGTAATAGGGTAATTTACTACATTTTTTAAAATACGTACGTCAAAAATGTATGTTACCCAAAATCTAGCAGAAAAAGAATTTATGAAATCCATACGATAATAAATAAGATATAAAGCTTAGAAATTTGAAGGGAGGGGCATCGGTCGAATAACGAAATCGCAAACGATGACGTGACTGTTTGTTACCGGCCCTTATCGCTGAGTGCGTGAGAAAGAGATAGCGTGACAATTCCACCACGCCCACAGTACTCGCAACATTTTTTTTCAAATATGAACTCTTTTATTTTTTTAACAATTTAGATGCTGATTTCACAGAAGTATTTCTTGTTCCTATTTTTTTCTATTACATATAAAATAGCTTACAAAAAAAAATATTAAAAAATTACCCTATTTAAGTTGCTTTCTCCTAAGTGAAAAAATTAAAGGTTACAGTTTACTCTCATTCATATTGTTTTATTTCTAGTAAATAATTGTTACAATTAAAATCATTGAGGTCTTGTTATCTGTAAGGATAATGTTACTGGGTCAGCTTTATAACGTAGAACAAGCAATCAAATCTTTCCTCTTTATAATATTAGGAGACAATTCAACACATTACTTTCTCAGTATGAATGCAGTTGGATATAAAATCTATTAATTACTCCACATCAAGACAATGTGCAATATTGTACAACGTATGAGGGTGTGTCGTTTCGCTCTGAATATGTGTGGTAAGTGACCATAGGGGATAATTACCGGCTCATGAGGTAACAGTGTTTGCTTGACACATCCTTCTAAACACATGAAGAGGTTTAACAGTTTAAGAGTCCCGTACTGATAATTAGATTCAAATAATTCTATTCGGATTTATATGATGGCTTGTATCTTTTAAAACGTTATATTTATCTGGCTTTGATTTTTACTATGTGTCATGGTGAAAATCGTAGGACATAATATTTAAAGATTATAATATTTATTAGGTTAATACCTACAGGTTACATGCATGTTAAAGATGTTATATAATTGTAGAACGTCTCACAGTATTTAGTCCTTATTGGGCTTGGAAACGAATATCTTAAGTCTGTCCTGCCTTTTAAGGTTTTAATATTCAACTTATACTGCCCAGGTAGCGTAGTTGTATTACGTACGACTGTAGTGCTCAAGTCCCAGGTTCAATGTCCAGGTCAAGTAATACTGAATTTGTCTGCTCAATCTGCTCGGAATCTAGAATTTGTGCCTGATATAGGGATAGGGGGCTCGCCCCCTGTCACATCATGGGACGGAATACGGTGTAAAGTTGCGCCTCCGTCTATTCCTTCGACGAAAAAAGACGAGTGTCCAATGTCCATGTTACATTAAACATTCTTTAAAACATAGTCCCCTCACTTTTCACTAAATTCTGAATCGCGAATTTACGACTAACAAAAACTCTCCCATTCCTTTAAATCTAATCAAGTGTACAATAATTAGTCTCATACTGAGTATGATTACGAAATGAATAATTTGAAAAAGGATCTTATAATTTACTTCAAGGTGAAAATAGCCTGAGGATCAAAATTGCTTCCTTTAGGCTTGTTAATAAAAATAGTCCTTATTAATATTACCAAAGACTCTTACCTTTAACCACATAAAGCGCATAGCTCACCGCGACGACGCTCAAAACAAAAAAGTCAGGGATTCTAAACATTTTCACTATTAAACAACCGCTATCACCGGCGAATCAATGCAGTCTGCCACCGACTGTCACAGGGCTACCCGTTGACCTTTATTACCGTTCACAATAACGTACTTTTTGTCGGGACAATAAAAAATTAGTGACATCCTTGAGCATTTAGCGCGGCCGAGCGTGATTGTATTGTGTCGTGCACCAGTTCTAGAAATTACGAAATTTAATTATGGATCGAAAGGGTTGGCAAGCCCTTGATACCTTTGAAATAATTTAGAAATTGTTTGGATTTACCATGGATTTACCGGTCCCCTAATTTAATCGGACGATACGCTGTTCAGAGGCCACATCTAAAATTTCGACTATTTCAGTCAACTTTTCATTGTGAAAAAATAAACTGATCTGATTAATTTATAATACATCATTGGAAAGACTATATCAGCACTAACGGAATAAACGAGCTAAATTTTTCATATCTTTCTTTATATTTATTTAAGAAAAGAACCTAATAAAAACTGGAAACGCATCGATAATTCCTGTTGTATTGTGAATGATTATGCATAATTAGTTAACTTATAAAGCTTGAAGGCTCTAGAGTAATTATCATCTATCAACGGTCAGTGATACGTGACGTGACATCATATTTCTTTACACGATTACTTGACCAGCAGTTGACTAGCCATGAATCTTTCTTGATGGATCGACCGTAGAAGTTATTTATGTTTGCTGGCATTCTTCTTCAAATCTTTTCCACCTAGGTCTTTTTCTGGGATTCTTCTTCAAGTGTGATCATATTTTGTTTTTATTAAAACTTAGTGGCATAGTGTAATGAATGCAAAAGGTGCATTGGTTGAGCCTTTACAATAACACTTTGGAAATGAGGATGTTGAGGCCGTTGATAGCAGAAGTAGACATATTGGTGGACTGCCTCGGTGGCGTAGTTGTATTGCGTACGCGTTACGAGTACGATTTGCGCGCTGAGGTCCTGGGTTCGAATCCCGGGTCGGGCCAAAAAAATTTGTGACTGGGTTTTTCCATCTTAAAAAAAATTACTCAGTCGCAGCTCGGAGCCAGGAAGTTGGCGGTGTGATACCCCCGTGCCTCGGAAAGCACGTAAAGCCGTTGGTCCTGCGCCTGATCTCTCTCCGGTCATGTCGGATTGCCGTCTCACCGGACTATGAGAGTGAAGGAATAGCGAGTGCACCTGTGTATTGCGCACACACTTGTGCACTATAATATCTCCTGCGTACCTGGCTGATCTCCGTTGAGTTTGGCCGCCGTGGCCGAAACTGGCTAGGAGGATTTCATTTTCATTTCAGACATATTGGTGATATTGTCCATATATACCTACTCTGACATAATGGACAATATCAACTCATGTTAAGATTAAAAATACATATTATCTAAGCCATACCATCTAAAGTTTAGCTTGAAAATTACATACAAAATCCATATTTTGTGTCTCACAAAACTTTCCCGTAAGAAATAAAAAACACAGTAATAAATTACAGTGATTAATAGCGTTTATTAAGCAGTCAATACGAATCTCAAAGCTAGATAATGCCACTACAATATACATGTAGGTATCTTAACGGATACAGAGGGTCAATAATGTGGTGTTTGAACTCCGTCCAATCAACTTAATGCTCCCACACGATGCACACTTGAAGCCATTTACTGGCCAGGGACTTTTACTGCCGAGGATAGGTTTTGGTCTTCGGAATGTACTATTTTATTGCATTTCTTTAAACACTGTTTGGGCTTAGTATGTGACAAAAACACGACATTTCCTTTCGTTTTATTAGGATTGGTTGAGAGACTGTTATTACACATGACTGACGTATTGGTCTCTTGATCAATCACAAACAATTAAATTAGGCATCGACTCCAAATATACGTATAATATACTAAGTGAATACAAATATTAATTATTTTTGTTTTGTAGTGGTTTTGAAGTCGGTTTTAGTTGAAAGTATTCGTTATTCATGTATGATTTTTGGCAACATGTTAGCAGAGGTATAGACGAATACGTGGTTCCATTTAGTAACGCAATGTAAAAATGACCCCGCTTAGCTACACTTAAGTATTATTTATCACAGTAGGATGCGAAATTTAAAATACACAGACTTTAAGTAAACAAAGCACACATTTGTAAATGTTTCGTAATATCAACACTTCCCGTTGTTTGCGCGACGTCGCATTGTTTCAAATGAAAAATTATCATTTCTTTTGGATAATTTCTTACTCCACAACTTGCACTCTATGCAAATATATTTAGAGTGCAAATTACATTGACAGAATAAATGAAATTTGAATAAAAGCCGAGGGAAACTATAATTTCAGCGTTGAAATTGATTTATGTTCTGAAAACGCCCTCTCCAGCCCTCCCTTACCCGGTTCTGGAGCGATTAGGCTAAAGTTCGCAATTATTTTATGCCGGGATACGTTGGGAATTATTTTGAGGCCAGAAAGTAATTCGATATATATTTAATAAAATTATATAGAGCAAAAGTTGATACATATATTATATTAAGGGGCGAGGGCCTGTACATCCCCCCCCCCCCACTTAGCTTACAGCAAAAATAATCTAGGCCACAAATCATGTACTTCTCGGACCCCTATGTGAAAGCTAACTACGCCCGTGACGTCGGGTACGTCCTTAACGCTAGCATACTGCTGCTTGGCGGTAGAAAATTAAAAAGTATACTTATGGGCTTAACTTATGTAAAACTCGATTTTATGCCCACTTTGAAATTTTCAAGTAAAATAACCAGAATATTCTTCGCAAATATATTCAGGAAAGAAGTAGACTTTGTGATTTTTCGTGCCATTTTTTTTTCGTTAAGAGGCCGTACACAAAATTTCGACTTTTTCAGTCAACTTTTCAACACGATTTTTTTAAAAATAACCTGATCTGGTTAATTTAAAATACGTCATCAAAAAGACTATTTCAACAAAAATTGGCTAAACGAGCCAGATTTTTCATATCTTCCTTTAAATTCAATCTATCCACCAAGTTTCAACGTCTGTTTCAGATTTTTTTTTGTTCCGGATAAACTTATTACTTAGGAAGATGAAAAATAGAAAAGAACCTATTCTCTGACCTACCAAGTGTGAATATAAAATTTCATCAAAATTGGTTCAGCCGTTTCGGAGGAGTTTGGCAACAAACACCGCGACACGAGAATTTTATATATTAGATAAGGCAACAGTTCGTAAAAATGTTTGGATGTTATGCTTCTGAGTAGTAAACGCAGAAATAATTAAACGGATTTGGATAAAGTTTGCCACACGGGTAGATCATGTCCTGGATTAACACACAGGCTACTTTTTATCCCGGTAATTCTCTATAATATCTCCTGCGTACCTGGCTGATCTTCATTGAGATAGGCCTCCGTGGCCGAAACCGACTAAGAGGATTACGTACTGAGAGGGTTTAGGCCTTAGTCCACCACACTGACCTAGTGCGGGTTGGCAGATTTCGCATACATTCGATTTTATTGGAGTATTCTCAAATAGGTATGAACATTTCCTCACGATGTTTTCTTTCATCGTTCTCTTCATCCCTAAAGGTCGTCCTGAAATATTTTGATGGAGTCGATGACGAGCCGCCTCCATGCCCCCTAACTTCGTCCCTCCTCAGAGCATCATTCATCGTAAAGCATAAATAAATGATAAGCAATACATAATATATAAACTTCGAAAAGACAGGTATGTGCGTTGGGTTACGAATCTGAGGTCATCCGTCTCGGCAGACCGTCCCATTCCCAATTAGGTTGCCGTGCCTTTAAAAATCCTCCTTTAAATTATTCTGGTCGACGATACGCAACCTCCATGTAACCTAGAAGCATCACATAACAAAAGTGCATTGAAACAATCCTGCGACATCAGTCTGCGACCCAGTTACCTCAGCCGGGGGACGCAATCCTACAAAGTTTTCAACCCAGTTGGCGCAAATAGGAATTGATGGCCGGACTCAGGGGTCTTACCGTGGTGTATAATGCAATTTGTAATAGAAACCTAGTAAAAAATATGGTCTACTACTAAATTTTTGAAAATCTAGGCCCCCTGTATTTATGGGCTGAATAAAAAAAGTATCGAATCAAACCTACGAGATCAGTGAGTGATGCAGTTTTCCGGATGCAAATATCATGTATTTATCTCCTTTTAAATTCTACAAAAATAAGGCTTCCTTTAGATATTCAAATAATTTATTAAGTAATTAGGCCCTTAAGGGCACTTTTACACTTCCCTACAATTAACACGGAATTCTACATAATCCTGTTTGCCATAAAAACAAAATATAACTTGTTGCAAGGCAGCGTAAACGGCGAAAAATGAAGAGTTAATAAAGTAAATGTATATACATTTTATTGTAGTTGTATAGAATCTATTGTTTTTTTTTTATATTAAACTATGTTTGATTATATAAAAGTTGAGTACAAAGTATCATTAGCAATATAATCCTACTAATATTATAAAGGCGAAAGTTTGTAAGAATGTCTGGATGTATGGATGTATGGATGTTTGTTCCTCTTTCACGCAAAAACTACTAAACGGATTTCGATGAAATTTGGCACACGGGTAGATCATGTCCTGGATTAGCACATAGGCTACTTCTTATCATGGGAAAATATAAACCGGGACTTTTATCACGGAAAAACTTTTTAACGCGGGTGGAGCCGCGGGCAAAAGCTAGTATCTAATATTTTAGCAACTACACTCTGATAATCGGCTTAGGGTACCTTTCAAAGTATTGATTAACACACTCAATTAGACTATATAACCCCCACACTTGCTCCTAAATACGTCCCCAATAACCTACCTCACAAATGCACCTCGGGGCATATGAAATGCATATTCCTGAGAAAACGACGACGAAAATGGAACTAGTACAACTACACATTAATACATAAAAATTAATACTATTTAACTTTTATTATTTTAATTCCAATTATGTTCATATTTTTTTCGGAAAAGAATCGTACGAACTGCCTCGGTGACGTAGTTGTATTACAGTACGACTGCAATGCTGAGGTCTCGGGTTCGATCCCCGGGTCGGGCAAAGTGATTTTGAATTTTTCTATTCAGCATTTGTGCCCGATATGGCGATAGGCTCGCCCCCTGGCACATCATGGGACGGAATAACGGCGAAAAGTGGATGCACTGGTTGCGCCTCTGTATACCCCTTTGGGGATAACAGGCGGATATAAAAAACATACGATCGATTCCGTTTCCCCGTAAGCTGAAATATTATGAACAAAGTAAAATTGTCTTCGTTATTAATAAAAATTATAAACATAGTTAACAGTTTACCTTAATTCCGTTCTGGTATCTTACTGGTGTGTATTTTATTTATTGTCTATTTTCTATTTACTGCCTATTATTTCATTAGTTTCATACATCACCGAATATATAAATTGCTTTGATTTGAGACCTCCAAACCAAGCTTTAGCCTTAAACGTAAACAATAAACAAAAATATATGTCATAGATAACAAACGTTATGTATGGCGTGGCTAATGCAACATTCGTGTAGTCGTCGGAAATGAATTAACACTATCCCGGTAATAGTTGACAACTATCATTGCTTTGTGAATGGCGTTGTGTTACCAAGTGACAGAATTTACGAGGATTCCTGAATTTTTACATATACACTTCTCAGTGCTCGCCGTGGTCGAATCAGACCATGACATCTCCTGTCATTAAGCGGAAATCATCGCTCCTATCTACGCAATAAAGTTTTCGTAAAGAAGTTAAAAAAAAAAAAACAAATAACAGCCGGGGCTCTACTGAGCATTGAAAGGTATACATAGCATCACGTCTTTTTCCCTTTTCAAAGATATGCAGAAATGTATCACACCCACATTTCGACAACTATGTTAGGTTCCAGGAAATGGGGGGCCTGTTGCCACTTACCGGACACATTTCCAGATTCCGGACTGATACTGAGTAGAAAAACCCAACATCACATTGCCCGACCCGAGAATCGAACCCGAGACTTCAGCACTACAGCTGTACCGTAATACAACAACCCCACCGAGGCAACCTGTCTGGATTTTTTAGCATATACATAAACATTTTGTCAGGAACTATGAAAATCAACAGCGCCTCTAATCTCAATAATATTATGGATCGTACAAAGATTTGCCTCAATGCGGGAATGGAACCTGAAACTTTTATTTCAAGACCATCCCATCGCTTTTTATTTGTATATAAAACTGTTTATCGACATTATCCTACGAGTAATCCCTACCTTTAGTCTGTAGTAGAGTTATTAACCATAGAGTGTCTCTACATGTGCTGTCATCGTTTGGTTTAAATAATAGTCACATTCTTTATAACTATACTTAAGCAAAAACAATTCTACAGTTTATTCAAATAATAATGTAGAATGTTAAGCTTTAACATGGCAACACCAGACTCAGTGCATGACCTCTAACGCTATTCCATGATGTAATTAAAATGTTAAATGAACTAAATATAGTTTATTTTTGTATACTGTGGAATTTGTGGACTGTCTCGGTGGCGTACGTGTTACGATACGACTACAATGCTGAGGGCTCGGATTCGATCCCTGGGTCGGGCAAAGTGATATTGGGTTTTGGCATTATTTAAAATCTTTTGGTGAACCAACCTAAAAATATTTTATGCCTAAGTAAAATCATTTTTATTGATCCCTCCCGCCGCCAGACGAGACGTAGGAGGCGTCGGGTGGACGACTGACCGACGTCTCCCGCCCTGTGGATTGGGGACGTTTGGAGAATTCCACCACGGTATCCCCTGCCTGTCGTAAAATGCGACTAATAGGGGCCTCCGGGGGTCACGGGTGGGCGGGACGTGCCGCCCACCTATTAGTCTAGCCAACTTCTGTGACCCCCGTGATGGACGGTAGCGTGTCTCACGCTGCCTCGGACGCCAGGGGCGTCCCTCGGAAAAGGACCGCAACAGCGGTACGCGCAGGGGCGGTTGCGGACGACAACTTAGACGTGAGTCGGAGGAAGCCCGCAGCCGTCCCTAATGTGCCGAAGATGGCCATACTAAAAAAAAAAATGGCCTAACATCTTCTAAAGGTTGTGGGATTGCTTCACCCTGTAGGACAAAAGAAGTTTCTAAATACGTGATATTTTTAAATTACTTTATTCTCCATCATGGGGCCTTGATAATTAACTATCTATCATTTACTCGTTGAGCCTATCCTTATGAGCCCACACACTCTATATCTGCTATAAGTTGATAAAGAGTTGGGTATCCCGCAGACTACTTGATGCCGCAGCATCAGCTCATGTTTACAAATATATTGAATGTCACAGTACACCAAATTTAAAGTCAATCGGATTTTTTAAGTTGGAAATGAGCTGATAATCCTCAAACGCTTGAACAGATCTTCATAAATTATAGCTAAGAACCATCGCAATCAAATAAAAAAAAACCGCGTCCAAATCGGTCCATTCGTTTGAGAGCTACGATGCCACAGACAGACATACAGATACACAGATACACACCCTAAACTTATAACTCCCCTCTTTTTTGTCGGGGGTTAAGAACTATTATAAATTGTTTGACTTAAACAACGCAAAGAACCGAACTCAGAGGAAGAATGCATCGCTCATAATTCTTTTAAGTCTTGGAATACTTGTGCAAAAAATATCTAAATCCATGTTGTACATTATATTGTTAAATTCATTGCTGGCTCTTTTAGATTCGTAGATTCCTAGAAATTCTTCTTTCCTAGAAATCTTTCCTAGAAATTCCTAGAATCTATTTTTGCAGTAGATTGTGTTTGCGCGGGGAATGCTTAGCAATCTCGGACACCTTACAAAATTGGGGTGCCTACGAATCCCCTGCTCACCTAGAAGCTCGGGACAATCAACCTTACCGTTTGCTATACCAAAAAGGTAGGCTAAATCAGCAATACGCCGCCGCTTCTGAAGAGGTAGCAAGCGGAATTTCTTACAGAAATACTTTCTGATCAAACAACTAATGCTTTTTCATGCATAACATATATTGAAAATAGACAGTTGCTCGTCTATAAACAGCAACACATACAACTTTGAATTACATTATCCTTGGATTACTCTACGTTCATACATTTCCATGCTAGACATATTTCCAGACGTACGACAAAAATAATTCTTTTCTCATACAAACCGAGTTATCGCGCTTCTAAAACGCATTACGGCTCCGCGAGTAATACATGTTATAAGACTCAAGCGAGTAGTATAAAAATCCTTATATTTTAGACTATAAATATAAGGTAAAAAGATAAAAGGAGAGATTATAATTTGCAATTAGTTTTAGTCTTCAAAATGATTTATAGGGTTTCTAATACTTTGTTAAGAGTTTAAATAAATCTAAAATTTTTATTAAGCAGCATTCCTACCTTACCCACTTCTCTTTACCACCTCCGCTTCTAATACGGCTTCCGTCGATTTTTAGTATCATACAAACACTTCTAAGATAGTACGTAGCACTCAAATCGTTTTTTTCTTTGTATTAAATCTTTAAATAAAGCTGTTTTTCATTTTAAATTCAATCTTTTTTAAGGCTAAAGCTCGCTCCCGCTCCCGCTCTCGCTGCTGTTTATTACTTACTCCACAGACATATCAGGCGGGCACAGTGCAGTCTGCAGTACGTTATTAGATCTGCACTGAACAAACCGACGGACGGATACGATTCGAACCTGAATCAGATGTATTGAGCATTGGGTTTAGTTAATACCGTATTGGTATAGAAATATAAGTTTATTGGGATTTTAAAGTAGTAAGCAAAGTATAACTTAAAATATTATTATTTAAAATGAGTTTTACAAGGTGAAATGTGTTTTTGTCGTAGTAATAGGACTATAGCGTAGATTTAAGTACAGTGCAGTCAAAATATGATAACTGGAATGTCCCTCAATGGTCGTCGGTATTTCTAGATCATGCTAGCTGTACCTATCGTGAGTTTTAATATCAGCCACATGACGTCCATTGCTCGACATAGGCCTCCCATAAAGATTTCCACATGGACCTGTCAAAAGCGAAGAACTGACGGCAGATAGGGCAGAAAGTTCTCGAGTCATCCACATCCACCTGCAAGGTGGACAGATGACTCGAGTCATAATATACCAGCTTTCCAACACCGCATATGGTACTAGATATTGTATACTCTCCCGCGACACTATTTTCATCTCTAATTGTAGATGGAACAAAGTGTTTCCTTTCTGTTCGTATCCTACTTTATTATCGAGTCGATGGAACACACTTTCCAAATATAAATATTTTATATTAATTTAAATGTAAGCTGTCGCCTGCCTCTCAGTTCACTTTATTCAGCCACGAAGTTCACGAAGTACACGAAGGTACGTTTCTTTTAATTGTTATGATTTTAATTGGTGGAGATACTAATGCATGAACCACGGGTTAGACGTTCGACCAATCACAATAAAGCATAACTCTGATGTCATTTTTTCAACATTCTAAAGAAGTATATTTTCCAATATGGAAATCAAACCCAGGATGTTCCGGGCAGCATTCACAGCCTTTACAGATCAAGAATTAGCAGAGCAAGAATGAGAAGAGCGATTAATATATTATGTTCCGCTTCTGTATCACAATTATTATTTTCCAACAACAATTCGAATACATGAATAGCTGTCAATCCCTTAACAATTCCCCTTACAATGGCTTCTAACCATTATTAGGCAGGCTGGTTGATTCATTGATTCATGAAGCTATTATTTAGTTCCTGATTGATTGATTGATTGATTGCAGCTTTGTTTGGTGTAGTAAAAACCGGAAAGTCAATATTTATTGAAAACTGTGACTTTGTACCTTATTTACTAGAATGTAGTTTCTTATATCGAAATATTTTTTTAATGCAAGCCAGGAAACTGTTGAGGACCTGCACTCGAGCTCTAGGGGAATCGAAATGCATGAGTTTCGATTCAATTAATTTACCTGAGACGAGAATTTGTGCTGGATATGACGACGGACTTCATCATGGGACGGAAATAAGCTCTGAGAAGAATTATTGCATAAGTAATAACTATTAAATTAGCCATGATATCATACTAATCATTTTGCACCATGTTATTTTATAAAAGCGACAATAGCTTATTTGGGAATGGAACGGTCTGCCGAGACAATGGCCGGAGGTTCAAACCCAAGGCACACACCTCTTACTTTTGTAAGTTACGTGTGTATTGTTTATCAATTTGCGTTCGCTTTTACAGTGAAGGAAAACATCGTGAGGAAACCTACATACCTGAGAATACTCTATCAGTATTTCGAGGGCGTGTGAAGTCTGCCAACCCGCACTAGGCCAGCGTGGTGGACTAAGACCTGAACACTCTCAGTAGTAGAGGAGGCCCGGGCTCAGCAGTGGGCAATATATAATACAGGGCTGATTGCATGGCATTGCATTGCATATTTTATAGCTAGTTAGTTATAGTTAGTTTGTATACTTTTCTTGCTAAATATATATGATATTTTTGTGACTAGAATTGAACTAGTAACCTCAACACGAAGATCCATTCTCCCCCTACTCTCAAAAATGCTCAAAAACGCCCAGGAAAGTAGAATTCAGTCCACAACCAATGAATTTAATAAAAGATTCCCCCTTAGACAATGGCTTCCGGGCCTTAAATTCCATTGCACAATACGAAGCATATTTGTCGCGTCTGGCGGTCCCTGCGAGCGCCGCCGTGAAGACATTTCTTATTTTCGAATACTAGCAGATTAATGAAATCGACATGGCTTTGTTTTTTAAGAATGAATTGGGGATTGATTTTATGAAGAGATTTTTAAAAGGATATTTAGTTTTAGCTGACCACGTTAGTAGGGATTTTGGTGAAGTACATTTAGGGGATAAATGATAGTTACATACATACATACACACTCACGCCTTTATACTTCGTCGGGGTACCCAGAGGAGCAACTAGTGCACACTTTTCGCCGTACGTATTGCGTCCCATGATGTGATAGGGGGCAAGTCTAGCGCCATATCGGGCACAAATTCCAGGCTCCGGGCCGATACTGTATAGAAAAACCCAATATCACTTTGCATGACACAGGAATCAAACCCGTGGCATCGGGATTGCATTCGTACCGTAATACAACTACGCCACCGAGGCCGTTATAAAAGTAAATTATATTACGAATACAATATTTAAGTTTTTTTTATGGCATTGAATGACGAGATGAGCGTGCCATTCGCCTGATGGTAAGCGATACGACCACCCATAAACATTAGCAACACCATACAGCACCGTGAGTTACAAAGTACTGTGTGGCATTTCACTGCGCTCGTCATCCTGAGACATAAGATGTTAAGTCTCATTATGTTCAGTAGTTACGCTAGCTACAATGCCCTTCAAACCGAAACACAACAGTGCATGCACACTGCTGCTTGGCGGTAGAAATAGACGAAATACGAGTATGTTTTGATACTTTGGAATTTCGATGCACTAGTTGCACCTCAACTTACCTTCAAAGACATAAACGTTTTATATAAATAAGTAAATATTCATCCCTCACCAAAGTTTGGCCTAAATTCTTTAACAATTTTAATACTCAAAGCACGAAAGTCACTAAAACAAACTATACATATAGATGTTAAAGTCTATGTTCCTATTCAGCATTCAGGAAGCTACTCGTTATAACAAGCATACTCTCTGTCTACCTCATAACAGACGTGTCTATATGGTAACTACAAAATTGAAAATGAAACGAGCGAGGCGATTTAATAGAATTTAAATTCGAACCATTGTACCGCTAGCGAGTAGCGATGCAACACAAATGAGTAGGGAGAAGGGATCTATTGTCGGCTGTATGATATTTCGGAATGCAAAATGAGTACCTATATCTTTATGTCTTTTGAGTATTTTTAAATTCAAATAATATTAGGTTATAATCGAAATAATAGTTACAATTATAACCATACACATCGTTTCGACTACAATCAGAGGTACAGTCAGCAGCATAAGTATCTGTACAAAATCGAAATTTCAAATCGCCTATATACGCGTTAAGTTAAACTGAAACAATTTTTTTGGAACGAAGTTTTGTAACGAAGTTCCTTATCGCGCGTTGTGAAAGGGGACTAGACGGAAAAAAATCTCACGGAAAGTTGTAACGACACTTTTTGCTATATTTTTTTATACTTGCCCTGTGAAACCAGCCAGTAACAATAAAGAACTGGCCGTAAAAGTGACATTAGAAATTTAAATAAAAAAAGACTATTTAAATGCTTTTTAGAGTAGTTTTTTTTCGTTTGTCGTATGTTAATTTTAATGTCAATGCTTACTTAGGTGATGATCGTGATTCGATGACATATCTATTGTGTAGGTAGAAGTAAATGTTTTCATTGATATGGTAACGTTTTAATGAAATATACAATTATTATTTATAATAATAATTAATTAAAAGAAATATTTTTTTTATTATAACTTAAAAGAAATAAATTTTTCTTACAATTCCTTCACTAATTAATCGAAAGGAATTTCGTTCCATCCGGGTGTCACTTGGCACCTCTCAAGTTTTTTTCGTCATTTAAAGTAAAGTAAATCTCTTTTATTTTATTTTTGTGAAGAGAAAAAAGAATTAGTAAGAACACAAAAATATGTAGGCAATTCGAAATTTTGAATTTGTGCAGCTACTTATGCAGGTGACTGGCCATCTCGCGCTGTGTTAGCAACAATTTTCGAGCTGTATATTGCTGCACTGTGTAAAATACCCTAAAAAGATAATATCATTGATTTTATTCCTACTCACTCAGTTAAAGCTTGAACTACATATAAAACCACATTATACCTACTTATAACTTTTTAAACTTTTAAAACTAAAAAATTCAACGATACTTTTATTTTGCGTAAGGGTTATTATGAAATTTATTTCAATGTCAATTTTTATTCTTATGTTTATGTAATATTGTATTTTTTTTGGGCCAGTGCCTAATTTTACTTAACTACACATAAAAAGTATATTACAATTTATAAAAATAAATTAAGGTGTCAATAACAGTGTGTGGTACCCCGATGCAGGCAACCATTACGAAAGCGGATGCATTTGTCTGTATCAACCGCCTAGGGACAATAGTATTATAATATGATAATTTTGTGCATTTTCACCTTCCGCCATTCTTATGCATCACTATCGCGGTGCAACTTACGAGCTTTAAGCTTACGTTCATTATTTATTATTCGTTAGTAAAAATGCACTGTACGACCAACTTGTATGAAGCCAAGGGCGGATCCAGGGGGGGGGTCATGGGGGTCATGACCCCCCCCTGGGCTGAGTCCAGAACCTTGGTGGACCACTAATTAAAATTATTAAACATTATGTTTTTATATATAGTTTTTGTCACAATATAGATTTTATTTAAGTATTTTAAATATTTAATTAATCAATTCATATTAAAGGCAGCCCTGACTGACTGACGGATCAACGCACAGCCTAAGCCGCTGATCGTAGAGACCTGAAACGTAGAGGGTGTGTTCCTTGTATGACGTAGGCTTTCGATAAGAAAGGATTTTCCGAAATTCTACCCCTAAGGGGATGAAAAAGGGGGGCAAAGTTTGTATGAGGCAACGCGATTCCTTGGTCCAATCTAATTAAAATTTAGCATAATTTTTTTTAATACAATTGATGGAAGACATGTTTTGTATTTTATTCAAATTCCTTCCCTAATGGGGTTAAAAAGGCGTAGAAAGTAATTTTGGCATTGATTTGCTTCGAAGTATCAGTAAGAAATCAATATAGGTCGGATAGTGTATAGGGAAAAGAACAAAAAATCGGTTGCACCAAATAACCGATTTTTGAATGCAATTTATTTTATATTCAAGGATATTGTTATCGTATGTAAATAGAGTTAGATTATTATCAAATCTTACACATTGCAATCAAGAGGTTTTTTTATTATAATAGTTTTTGTTAGTCTTTCGTTCATTTTGATTTACCTATAGAATTTCACGATTATCCTTTCATAACATTTAAATAGCTTATTGGAAATTACAAAGAAATAATGTGTGTACTGAAATTTAAATCACAAATTTAGTGGTACGGTTTAAATTATTTACTTTGGAGATCTTAATTTTCTGTCTTCTATATCTACCTAAATTTAAATGTCTTACTCATTGTTCAAATATGTATGTAAAACATACTTACAACATATTTTTTAAATATACAGCTGTGTTTTTTATTTGCATCCAAAGTTTAGATTTTTTATAGTAATCGTTTACGTTTGGTTACCAAGCGATTTAAAACTTTCGAAACATTACGCTCATAAACTGAAAAATACAACACTGTAAAAGCGTCGCGTTGATATAAGAGTCAAGATGTTATTCTTTATTTCAGTATATTTTTACAATCTTAAATGAAATATGTTAAATAAGTATCATACTATTTCTTATAATGTATAGAAAACATGATAAATATTTTGAATTATGTAACCGTCTTTTGAATTTTTGGTTAGACGTTCTCACAAAGCTATCGCGTCGCGAAAAATTTGAATTGTCATACCAGCCAACTTCGCTGCCGGCCGTGTTTGCTTCCATGGTCGGCGGCCGGGAGGCCTGGCAGGTGATGGTCCACTTCTCCTCTCGCGGAAGGAGAGTGCCGAGAAGGATCGCCAGCGCAGTGGTGATCCCTCCCGCGCCAGACGAGACGTAGGAGGCGTCGGGTGGACGACTGACCGACGTCTCCCGCCCTGTGGATTGGGGGCGTTTGGAGGATTCCACCACGGTATCCCCTGCCTGTCGTAAAAGGCGACTAATAGGGGCCTCCGGGGGTCACGGGTCGGCGGAAGGGGCCGTCCACCCATTGGTCTAGCCAACTTTTGTGACCCCCGTGATGGACGGCAACGTGGCGGTTAGGCCTCACGCTTCCTTTGACGCCGGGGGCGTCCTTCGGTGTACGGGGTTTCTGAGCCCCCGCAACAACAGGAGACGGACCGCAACAGCGATACGCGCAGGGGCGGTTGCGGACGACAACTTAGACGTGAGTCGGCGGAGGAAGCCCGCAGCCGTCCCTAATGCGCCGAAGATGGCCACCGCGGAGTTTTGGTTGTTATTCCGTGCGGCGTACATAGGTTAGGGACTCGGCCCGGCGGTCGCCCGACGTTTTCCATCTCTCCGGGCGGCTCAACGTCAGGTCGTAAGGCACGGTGAACCCAACATAACCGCTCAGTCGTTCCCCTTGAACACTGGGCGGTAGTAATCATTAACTTTCTCCGCGTAAACAAAAAAAAACATACCAGCCAACTAACATTGTATAGTATATAAGTGTATTTAATAAAGCAGTAGAATCAGTGTGTCCGTACATTTAAAGAAATGTGATAAAAAAGAACGGCAGTGACTACAGAAGAGTAATGGAACACAAATCAGCGATTATTGTAATTCTTTTCCGTCTGTCTGTGTGTTTTTCTGTTTGTTTCTTACTACACATCTCCTAAATTACTGAACACATTTTAATGAAATTTGGCACGTGGGTAGATCATGTCCTGGATTAATACATAGGCATTTTTTATTCCCTGAAAATATAAAGCGGGACTTTTATATCGGAAATTTTTTTTCACGCGGGCGGTGCTGCGACCAAAAGCTAGTTTAATATAATACTTTGACGGCAAACGCATTATTCGGGAACGAACGCATCGAAAATAATTTTGTCGCGCCACCGCCACGGCCGCCACCATTCCTATTACGTATGTTATATTTCGTGTGGTCCGTGGGCCAGTGACAGATTTCGATGACCAAGTTTCTCTCAAACGATAATTGGTGAGACGCATCAGAGACGTGTATCATAAAGCCTCGTGAACGTCAGCTTCGGCTCCGTGGGTGCCATGAGCGGTGGTAGCCTCCCAAAGATGTAGAAAAAAAATTATTATTCAGTAATTTCCTCCCAACTAAGAATCATTTCAAATTGTAGCTAACCCGATACCTTGAAGAAAAAAAATAATCAGCTGACTGTAACTTGGGGCATTATGCGTCAGCTGGTCAATGAACATGTATAAAAAATATATCATTTCAGTAATTTCCTCTCAACTACAAATTTACCTGATGATAGCTTATACGCAACTATGAATAAATATATATGTCAGCTGGCTGTATGCCGTGGCAAAAACCGTCAGCTGATGCCTTGAAAGTTATAACGCAGGTGTTAGGCGAGAGCTTCTATTACATAATTACATGCATCAGCTGACTATGTTTCCCTCGAGTTACTGATAGTAGATTCTCTTTATTAATTACAGCATTGTATTATCAATCTATACATGTAAAATGCTTTGTCCTGAATGACTGACTGACGGTTAAACGCACAGCCCAAACCTCTGACCGTAGAGATCTGAAACTTGCAGGGTGTGTTCCTTGTATGACGCGATGTAGGTATGCAACACTTTTCTAACCCTTAGATTAGAAACGAGTTGCAAAGGTGGTACCTGCAGTAGGTTGTGTTAATCTGAAAAGTCTTCTGCTGACCACTTTATCTTACTCCGGAGAGTACAATAAACTATAAATTCATAATCACTGTTCTTAATACTTCTTCAGTTATTTAATTCTATGCGTATTAGTCGTAAAGTATTTATACATTTCATCGGAAAACTCATATCTGCGCGTAAAGTCAAACATTTAAGATACATTATATCTTCCCAGATGAAAATTTATAAGCTGACTAGCTTTTACCCGCAGCCTCGGTCGTACGAAAGAGTTTTTTTTTTTTGATAAAGGTCCCACTTATACATTTTCACGGGATAAGAAGTAGCCTAAAATTTTCCAGTTTCCCAGATGCTCGAATTATCTCCATACCAAATTTATTCAAAATCCGTTTGATAGTCTTTGAGTTTATCGCGTACAATCTTTTTACCCCATTAGGGGTTGAATTTCGCAAAATCCCGTCTTAGTGAGCTCCAACGTCCTAAAAGGAACCTCCACAAAATTTGAGACTCCTAGCACGTGTAGCTTCTCAGATTTCGTGATGAGTGAGTTAATGACCTTTCGTTTTTATACATATTATATATTACGGGACGAATTTCAATAAAACACGAAACACGTCTTCTATCAGTTCTGTTAAAAATAAGTTTAAGCAATATTTGAAGTAGGTTGGACCAAGGAATCACGTTGGCCCATACAAACTTTGCCCCCCTTTTTCACCTTCTTAGGGGTAGACTTTCGGAAAATTCAATCTCATTAGATGCCTTTTTTTTTCTTTTTTTTTTGTCATGGGGAAAATCCTCTTGGATCCCTGTCGTGCTCATGACAAGTAGACAGGGTATGTCGGATTTTTACCGACTAAAAACCCCATGTTGGTCTCCAACAGCACTTTAGAAGGACTCTGGGACCTCGAACCGAACACGCTGAAGTCCTTCCAGTGTTATAGCATTTAAGCACAACTTGGGGGGACACTAATGGCCCCCCGGCAAAGCTCTTTGTAATGACAAAGACAGCCCGTGACGATCAATATTGTTATCTCAGCGCCTTCATCTCCTTCTCCGAGTGGGATCAATCCTTTCTCGATCCCGCTCTGCAGCCTCCTTTTTTACCATTACAGTTTCACAGAACGAGGCTACAGCATTCCATTTTCTCTCACCATCTAGCATCGCTCGTCTCATTAGATGCCTATGACATACAAAGAACACACCCTGCAAGTTTCAGGTCTCTACGGGCAGAGGTTTAGGCTGTGCGTTTAACCGTCAGTCAGTCATTCAGGACAAAGCATTTTACATGTATAGATTGATAATACAATGCTGTAATTAATAAAGAGAATCTACTATCAGTAACTCGAGGGAAACATTGTCAGCTGATGCATGTAATTATGTAATAGAAGCTTTCGCCTAACACCTGCGTTATAACTTTCAAGGCATCAGCTGACGGTTTTTGCCACGGCATACAGCCAGCTGACATATATATTTATTCATAGTTGCGTATAAGCTATCATCAGGTAAATTTGTAGTTGGGAGGAAATTACTGAAATGATATATTTTTTTTACATGTTTGATTGACCAGCTGACGCGTAATGCCCCAAGTTACAGTCAGCTGATTATTTTTTTTCTTCAAGGTATCGGGTTAGCTACAATTTAAAATGATTCTTAGTTGGGAGGAAATGACTGAATAATAATTTTTTTTCTACATCTTTGGGAGGCTACCACCGCTCATGGCACCCACGGAGCCGAAGCTGACGTTCATGAGGCTTTATGATACACGTCTCTGATGCACCTCACCAATTATCGTTCGGGAGAAAATGACTGACGAAATTTTGCACTGGCCCACGGTCTAGTGTGACACTTGCGCGCGCTTTTTTCGACTCACTTGTCGACTAACGTCTAACTCATAGATAATACACTATATAGTCTAACTAGAACTAACCTCTAACGGAAAGTTTAAAAGAACGAACGCATTAAAACAAAGATCATTATAATAATACGGAAACATTGAAGTAGATGTAGTGATAACGCGTTTCGGGAGAAGGCGTAAAAAAATAATAATTTGATATTTAAATATAGGTAGGTATTTTTAAGTACCTACAGTAATTAAATTCATTAATAGAATACCTACTTTTTACTTTTCAAAACTAAATTATAACTTGACCACGACTATGTGACCCCCCCCTGGCGCCAAAGCTGGATCCGCCCTTGTATGAAGCTTATAGTTGTAATTATAGAATGTATTACTAACGACTTCATTCATAAACAGTTTATAAATATATTTTAGTTACAGAATGTTATGTCTTCTTTCTTCAAACTCAATCCAAAATTCGTTCGAAGAAGACAAAACATTCGATCACTAAAATAGGTTTATAAAATGTTTATGAATAAGGCCGTGAATTTATCCAATTATTGATTTATTACAATCCTATGTGAAACAGTCTAAGTCCAAGCTTTGAGATTACTTATTATTTATTACAATAACTTAACTGGTTTTTAATTTCAAAAACTATATTAAGTATAGCCATATATATTTTTAAAGGTATTTCAATCTATACTAACATATAATGAAATCGGAGGGTCTTCTGTCCGTCCTGGCTAATCTCTGAAATGGCTGGACCGACTTTGATGGGACTTTTATTGGCAGGCACCTGTTGTAATAAGGAGTAACTTAGGCTAAACTTGTAACTTTCCCGGGAAAATATAAAGTGGAACTTTTACTCCGGAAAAACTTATTACGCGGGCGGAGACGCGGGCAAAAGCTAGTAATTATTAAAAACGCCATTATCTCGTAATTTGCGCCCCATTTCTACTACCGTGACACGTGCGTCCTTTCATGTATTAAACATATCCGATTATTAAGCCGTTAAGGATTTATCACGGTTTGGACTCATCGTTTATGTTAATCAATTCATTATTCAAAAGAGTTTTGTTATTTAAAGTTAATGAATATGGAATACCTTTTATAGAAGTCTAGGCACTTATACTACAGCCTGAAATGTTATCGTTTGAAATTTTTATACAATCCTCCTCTCCTATGGGTATCTAAACGACCTCTAGTACGTTTATGGTGGAAGAATTTTTGAAAAGACCGCCATAGTGACCTATGTAAGTGTGTCGCGTTCCGGGGTAAACCAATGTATATCCTATTCCAAACAGGCCGGAATAATTGTGACAACTGGCGATTCGACAGTCGACATTCCATCTAGAACCTACTCCAGTTACCGTCAGGTATTGTGGCGTCAATATACCGATCTCTTACATAAAAAAAATCATCCACTTCTATTCTATGTGCACTAATTGCATTTTATTTTGTTCTTCTTCAAACGTAGTATACAATGGTAGATTAATCTGTTCAAATTAATTCATTTCTTTCTTCAAATAAATTATAGTTATTTGTACCATCTCAGTGAAAGCAAGGATTCAGTACAGATCATATAGTTCTTGCAATCTAAAGCTCTGTCTGGTGTTGCTATAATTTACCATTGGCACGAGCATGTGCCCTCATTGAGATCTCACCTCATCATTAGAAAATATAACACAAAGCTTTATAAAGCAGCTTCACCAATACATATCTTCAGTATTCATTATTCAAAGCACAGCAACGTATTTTTAAAATGACATTTACAATTTGACAATGTTTAATTAACCAAAATACCATCAAAATCTAATAGCAATATCAAAACCATTCAAAGCTTTCTGTGTTTAAAAAATCTTTAGAAACCTTGGCATTTAATACAAGCAGGATAGTAGATAGATAAGATAGACCTCTATCGTATTTAAATCAGCACATCTTTTAATAACTCCAAGTACCTAGGAGGGTTTTAAGTACCTCCTCATAACCCCACCCTTTCTATGTCATTAATTACATGTCACAACAAGACATTTGATATATAGCATAATACAATAAACACTAATGGATATCAATTTGAACACAGTCATCACGCCGAGCGCCAGAGGGCGTGACTAGAGGAAATGTTTCAGACGGTTACACTAATATAATGGGGTTTAGAATATTAATGTTTTTATTGCTTAATTTTAAGTTAGGCAACGGTATGAAGTGTTCTACAATTTATATTAAAAAGTTAATTGAAGCTAGGGTTGCCAACCGTACTATACTAATATAGTAATGTACTGTATTTCGGGACTCCGTACTGTATACTGTTGAAAAAATATATAGTACTCGAAAATACTATATTTCAGTACAATAAATCAATGTTTATATTTTGCAACACTAAAATTAATAAAATGAAATTGACTTGTTTAGTCTCGTTGCTTTGACTCCACTAGAAGACGTTTCGAAGAATAAAACTAAAAAAATATATCGGAAATCTTGAACGTAAGACTTGGCTATCGGCAAAAGTGGCATTGGCCAAGCGAGTTCTTAGGTTATGTTATCAATTTATCATCTTGGGTGTGTTGTTTTGATAATTATGATGTGAATTCCAGTTTGAGTATTTGAAAACGAATAGTTTTAAAGAATGCAAGAAGTGCAAAAAGTAATAAACTCATAATATAGTCTATTTTTTATACTTTCCACAAAATAGTATATTTTTTAAGCATAGTATATTTTTATAGCTTTTTAAAAAAATACTATATTCAGACAAAAAAAATGTTGGCAACCCTAATTGAAACCCATAACGTTTTGAAGTTAAAGAGTATTGCTCCACTGCTGGAAACCGATCTCTATTAATGAGAAAGGTCTTCATCCGTTTAGCCACGATTTTTTTTATGGCTACGAATGACGATACGAGCATGCCGTTCGCCTGATGGTAAGCGATATGACCACCCATAAACAGTAGCAACACCATCCGGCACCTTGAGTTACAAAGTACTGGGTGGCATTCCACTGCGCTCGTCAACCTGAGACATAAGATGTTAAGTCTCATTATGTCCAGTAGTTACACTGGCTACAATGCTCTTCAAACCAAAACACAACAGTGCATGCACACTGCTGCTTGGCGGTAGAAATAGACATTGCAGTGGTACCCACCCAGACAGATTCTTACATATGAGAGTCTTACCACCAGTAAATGGCTTGGTACGTATAAACATCTTTCAAATACCTTCAAAATTGTAACAGAATTGTGAGATACCTAGGTTTCTTCACGATGTTTATGTATTCATAGTTAAAGTATAGGAAAATTAACAATAAATACTCGCTAAAGTTCAAACCTGAGACTTACGTCTTGTCTCACCGTTCTATCCTCACTAGGCTTTCATTACTGTTAGCCATCTGAAAGAATTTTCAGAATCGTTTCAGTAGTTTCAGACATACCATTTATATCAAACTCACAAAATTTATCCTACTAATATTATAAACGCGAAAGTTTGTAAGAATGAATGGATGTATGTTAGTTACCCTTTCATGCAAAAACTACATAAAGGAAATATAAAGCGGGACTTTTATCCTGGAAAAGCTTTTTAACCCGAGGGGGGCCGCGGTCGAAAGCTACTATAACATAATTCTTATGTTCTATACATCTTCAAAACAATAATATAGTACTGCTTTACCGTACCACACAAGATGTACAGGTCTGGGGTCACGCCAGTCGTGTGCAAGTATTAAATGTCAGTCTCGGCACGTTTGGAAAGTACTTCCTACTAGAAATACAATACGCACTAGTCGTTGTTCGGTAAGTCAAAGGTTTTTGTACTAGTTCGAATTTGGTATAGTGATTTTTGTGATGCGTTTGCAATACAATTTTTATTTAGTGGGTGATATGTTTTCCCCTCCACGACTTGTTTTTATCCCTTCCCAATGTGAGGTCGGCAAAACACTTAACTTTTATTTGCGAAATAATTTTAGTTTAGTGTTTAATTTTTGAGTGGATAATAGGCCTGTCGTTCACTCCTTTGTGAGATCCGATCTTCTGCAAGTCGCCTTAGACCTCACAAAGTTTTCCAGACGTGAGAATTGAACCTCAGAAATTCCCTGAAACCTCTCGCTAAACCGAATCAAAACCAACATCGATACAACGAGGCTGTTGCATAAACACATCCCGACTTGTCTAACTGTTGCATAACACCGCGCCATAAATAGGGTTTAGTCTGATTTAGGGCCGGTGCACACCGCTTGTTAATTTTAGTGTCAGACGTTTGTTTTGACGCTCGTGTGTGTTCAGATTTGTTTGGTTTTCTGATATGGATGACGTGAATAAGGAAGTATTTTGCTATGCGTAAGATGGCGGACTAATTTAATATGTATAGTATCATATAGTTGTATATTAGTAGGGAAGGAGAGGAGTTTCTCCATTCAACCGCACCAAATGGAGACGGCCGCGTTCCGTATTAACCGATCCAAAGGACGAAATCACTCTGGCCATCCGCCGTAAGAACGAGTTCTTGAAACTCCAACACTCCACAAGACCGCAGTTCTGTCCTCGCCGCGTTCCCCGTCGCCCCCCCCCCCCCCGACCTCCCTAGCAGTTCCAGCCCGCGTGCCGATGACAACACAATCTAATAGGATTAGGCCTAAAAACCAATCATTCCCTAATCGTTGATGTCTCATCCTCTCTCAGTGGCCGTCCTGAGCCGAGGTTCGTAACCCGTTAGTGGGTTGCCCTCAGCATGGTCACTATTCAAAGGGTTGCGACCGCCTTCTGCGTTCACTCTAAAGACCGGTGTGGCCAGAAAAGCCGACTCGCGTCAGGCTACTGGCAGTAGGGACATTAACAAAAAAAGGGAAGGAGAGAAGCTATTTCACTCCTGGCTACTTGAAACACGCTGTTATTTTTTCCTGCCATTGGATGGCGTTCCTTACGCCTTACCTAGCACAATTGGACCTACTTATGCAAACGGGAACGAACCCACACCAAAATATTTTCTAATAGTTGATGTAAAAACTAGAATATTTTTGTTTTGCTACTAGTTGGTTGATATAAAATGATTGGCATTTTATAAAGTACCAACAGAGGTACTTGGACAATTAACTCTATATGAAAATAATAAATCTTCTATTAATTGTGACCATTCTTTTATGACCAAGTCAAATTTATGGGCTTTTGGGTTGGTTCCCGTTTGCGTAAGTAGGTCCAATTTATACTGGGCATATCATGTCTTTTTACAAAATACTCTTACAATATCTAGATTATTGAATAAATCAATATCACTTCAGGCTTCAGCTTCATCAAGAGAACTACTCGCTCGAACCACTTTTGAAAACACCACTCACAAATTGCGCACTGTAAATAAAACTGAAAGTTACTGCGAAATATGGTTTCGTGTTTTTTACCGAGCGTTTCGTGAACAATCGGTGTGCAACGCATCGTAAACCACGCTAACTTTGTGGAACAGTTGGGGGTAACGTTCATTTAGGTACTTTTTAGCAACGCAAACTACCTGTGTTAATCTCGACAAGTTATCGATCGTTTACTCAAGGTAAAACGATTAAATTGTCCATTCTATCTAATTGTTGTGACTGAACATTGATATATTCTATGTCTCGCTGGCGTAGTTGTATTGCAGACGCAGTAAGACACCACTCTGAGGTCTCGGGTTCGAATCCCGGGTTGGGCAGTCATACTGAGGTTTTCTACTCAGTATCAGCTTGGACTTTGGAATTTGTGCGCGATATGGCGATAGGCTGGCTTCCTATCACATCATGGGACAGACTCGGGAGTGATACACGTTTGTGTGTATGTGTGTGTGTAATTTTTGTATAATCGTATACGACCGTTAATTTATCTAAAGATTGCGATCCCTGATGAATAACGTACAATGTAACTGTTGTATTATTGTACGAGTGCCATGCTGTGGTCTTGGGTTCGATTCCCGGTTTAGATAATCATATAGGATTATCTACATGGTAATATGATCGCTCCTGTTACATGGGACCTAACACAGCGAGCGGATTCTAGTTCTGTTAACCCTCTGCCTACCCCTAAAGGGGAAAAATGCAAGGTTATTTACCATTAGTGATCAGACATGCCCCAAGCCGTCTTAATTCTGACCTAAGGAAGAAAGTCTTTCATTACCATCCGGTCCCGACTCCAGAGCTACTTAGAAAAATACATTAAGTCGTTAATTGTCCTCTCCGTCAAAAAGCAGTCAAATCATTCAAAATCCCGAACATATGTCGCCAAGCTTCGAAGTCCCCCTTATTTTGATGACGAATTTGATGGACATCATCCGGAGTTCATTCGGTTATTAGATTTCATATTAATTGCTTCCGAGAAGTATTGTGAACGTGTTTTAATTTAAGCTATAGAAAAGCTTTTGTATAGCGCCCTATGATATTGTGAATTGAGGCGGTTTACTTCGAAATTAAAATTTATTTTCCTGGGCAGAAATGGCCTACTAGTGAAATAATAATCCCAATTCGAATACGCATTAAATATATAGAACTATGGATAAACAGTTCTTCTCTTGCTTCCAATGGTTTGGGAGAGAGAAACACTTATATGTGGTTACATGATAAAAAAATGGTAATAATGGTCCTATACTTACTTCATCATCATGAACTTGAGTCACCTCATGAAAGCCACTGCTGAACACTGACACACACTGACTTTCCCTAAAGATTTCCAGACTGACTTGTCAAAACTAACTTGTGATGGCATTAATATTTATCGAGTATGGATGGATGCACCAATTATCGCAATAATTTGAAAATGCTCTTAGGTATTTTGATTTTTGTTTAACATTTGAGATCGCAGTAATTTAAAATCTGATATCAAAGTTAATGTGAAGCTCATAATTTAATATTTACATTTCTTTCTTCTTCTTTTCTTTCTTTATAGTCTACTCCTGATTCATTAGTACGACAGTGACAAACAGACTTTGATTTTACATACCTCCAAATGACTTCAATACCATATCCTGAAAATTAATCCACGTAGTTATCGCCACCCGCAGGGCTTGGACCTCAAACAAAAGCATTTAAAAGCTCAGCCATTTATGCGGACCATTCAACCGTTCTCGTCGGCGAACACTTTCCAGAATTATTTTCCATTATTTATTACCCTCGATTCAATTTAACATGAAAGCTTTTTGACAGGAGCCAATGTTCGCTCTCCAGTATTGTCTGTAATTTTTTGAAATCCAGCTGACTGACACCACGTATCAAGGTTTCATGATTCATGTGGATACCTATATATGTTGTCAGTTTGGGAGCATTGTCTGAAGTTTCTTTAAAGAAAACTCTCGTAATGTTGATGCATCATGGAATTATGCTGTTCAAAATCTGGTATATCTTGACAATTGCAGCATTTTTGAAGATTTTAAAATGGACAAAGTTTAAAAAAAAACCACAATGTCAATCCTTATAATTTGGCCATTACTAAAAGATTACAACTAATTCCACGAGAATCTATAGTAGGGACTTTTTTTTTAAACAACGAGTGTGTCGAAGATTCTAGAATATTACACATACTTCTAAATATCTCAATACAGTGTTACCTTTCTCTGAGAATTTCAAGGACCGTAACATAACACTTGTTAACATGCACGTCTAAGTTGGGTCGTTGTTCCAATAGCGCCCCCTCCTTTAACTCTCCAGACCTGTAACAATCTGCAACTAGTGCCTAACTACCAATCATGAAGTTGGCAACTTACGAGACTTGGAGTTCAAACCTCATCTGATAATGAAATTAAATGTTTTTGTACCTGGTGTTGTTTGACTTTTGGTTAAGATTAAATAAAATCCTTGTTTAGATGTGTTTTGAACCCCGTGATGGTCTGTAATGAATCTGACGGTAAGTAGGTTGATGGGCACCTCCTTTCGCGACGGTTAGAATAATATGATAGTTTTATTTTTATCATGGGACGAAACTCATGGTGATAAGTTGTTACCCTGGTTGCACCTCTGTCTAACCCTTTGAAGATCAAGACTTGATATGAATATGTGTGTTTCAGTTCCTTAAGTCACTAACGTGCCAGGATCCTCTTTTTTTATCGCGGGAAAAAAAAGCGTTATCGCTACCACCACCGGGGGTGGAATGGTTATGTTGGTTTCACACAGTCTTACAGCCCAATGTCGACACTCGGGAGTATAGCTTCATCCGAGCGAGCATTGGACCGAGACCGCTAACACTATGTACAAGCGATGTTTGCTATCTAATTGTGTATATAGAAAAGTGATGTATTTGATTTGTATTGAGATGTATTTAATCAAGTCAAAAAATCATCTTTTTGGTTGGTCCGAAAATCAAACCCAATTTCTCAATTTTATCAGGCGAGGTACACTAAAAAGACCAATGCGAGCAGTTAGGGCCGAGTTTTCAAAACTTTATTTTTGTTCTGTCGCAATTCAAACTTGAAACCCAGTGCTACAAATGAAATAACTTGGTGGATTTTATTATAAAGCGTATACTGGGAAATGAAAATTGTAGTCAAGCACTTCAAGGCTAACTCAAACTACAACTTTTATTACATTTCTGTTTGTAAAGTCAGGTCTTGTAGTAAATTACCTCAATACTCAAGGCCTTCTTCTACCAACGAGTTAGGGAGTTACTAGCCATTTTCCTAATGCTAAATTTAGACTAGCAAGTTCTTGCAGCAATATATTGCGCTTTCAGATGCGTTAAACTAACAGCAATATTTCTATACTTCTAATACACGTGCGACTTGCCGCAAGTCCTGCGTGTCAAGCATATACGTTCTCAGAAGTAGGAGAAGTACGTGCCCAGCTCTGAATCCGTATATAATGTAAGGCTGATTATTATTATGTGTCCTGCCCTAGCAACCGCCCTGAGCCTGCACTCAGCGTGGTCGTATAAGAGTTGGAGCGTCCGTGCAAAAGACCGGTGTGGCTTAATAAACCGACTTGCATCATGCTAACAGTACAAGTCCCAAAAAATATGCTATAAATAGAGCTTACCCTATTTATAGAAAATCACGATTCTAGTACTAACGGTTGAAGCTATCACATTTATGTGATACTCTTGCCAACTAGCCAGTCTTTTGAAATAACAGAATATAACTTCATCTAGCTTATTTACAGTGCTATGCAGACATATTACGTCGTAACTCCAACTTAATAGTTCCAAAGTCAACACAGAGATGGCGTGCAAATAAACTAAGTTTACGCCCGTCAGTAATGTGTTTATTTTGCCCTCATTCGCGTTACTTTGTTTGTTTCGCTATTTAAATATGTTTCTATTTATAAATATTAGCAGGAATCGACGGTTATGGCATCTGGATGGTCTGTTTGTGATTAGGTTAAAGGCCCATGCGTTCTAAATATCAAAGATTACATTGTTTACTTACTGATGCTAGTTCAAACATTTTAAAAGTAAAGTTGTCTTTCTGTGAGGCGATCTATTATTATAAACATATATGCCTACCTACAGCTTGTTCCTAGACAACCATACATGACGCCTTTATCACCTGAAAGAGATAAGTGGAGGTGCAACCACGGCACCCAGTTGTCGCCATATATTTTCCGTCTCATGATGTGATGGGCTGAGCCTATCGCCATATTTGACACAAATTCCATCACTTTGTACCGCACGTAGTACAACTTCGCCTGATAATTGTTAAAGTCTTAGGGACTGCCCTAAGACTTTCATAATTATTAACTATTCCATTGCTGTTTTTTTTAAATTGCTACACGTGTACTTATCAAACATTCATACTAACTTGTACAATCTATTTGCCACGCGAGGTCTACAAAGCTGACCTCTTTCTAAGTAGGGTCATTCGGGGCAACAGCACGCAGTGGGTAAAATTTCGCATGGTCAATATCTCGGAACCTATTGAGGGGGCTCAGACACTTTTTCGGCAAAATTAGGGGTGCGTCAGGGATGAAGTCAGAGCCCACAAGCTATTTTACCAAGCCTCACTTGTTTAGCGAAAAACGGCGATCAACGTGATTTTGTTGATTAGTTATCAACTATTTTGTGCTGGGAAAAGTTTATGGATAGACGGTGCATCAGTTTACAAAAGACCGTTGATTATGTTAAGTTTACTCGATTATTATAGTATTTATTTTAGCTATTAATTCTGTCCTAAAAAATAACTGCATCTCAACTGACGTGTGATTGTTTAAAATATTCCCTGTTGGGTAAGAGTACGGGATTAAAAGTACGCACGCTGTTATAACTTCATTACAATGAAAAGTAACATCAAGCGTTCCTAAAATTACAGTGATTATTAAATTACAAAAATAACTAAAGTTTGTTATAAATACAGTCCAATTAATTATGTTCCTGGTGCCTACAATAGGTGTACATTTAATGTTTATTTTTACAATATTTGTACCAAGAATAAAGGAAGTTTAAAAACATATTCCATATGATTCCATGTGTACTTATACAATTTGTAATTATATGCCTGTAGTTTACCTGCGTGCGTAGCTTATCCAGTATGCGAACTATTAACCGCATCTCTACGTAGTTTTACCCACATGACGGGTCAAGAGTACGAATTTCTCCCGCTGCACTTAAACATGTATTGCAAAAAAACCGATGAAGCAATGTACAAAAAATCATTAAATAATGAAAGTAGAATAAATTTCATTTAAATTAAGTGTTAAAACGTTTATCAGGACCCTATATTTTTGAGTGTGTAGTCGATAGAAAAAAAAGTGCGTACTTTTGAGCTGAATGACCCTACTCCGCAATCAATTTGATATGACAGCGCCGCGCTGTCGTGATCGATGGCGTCGCTTATTGCTATCTGAGAGAGCTTCTGTTTGTACTTTTATAATGTGACGGCAAATTGCTCTAGATGTATGATTTTGAAATTTATATCTTTCTAGGTGTTTCTACAAAAGTTCATAAAACACAGTATGATTCCAGCGCCATCTACTAAATAAATCAGATTAAAAATGTCTATTACTTCTTATGGGAGCAAAATACTGGGATATAAAGTATTAAAAAAATTTAATGTAAATTTCATCCAAATCCGTTTAGTTGTTTCTGCGTTTACTTCTAACAAACATACACACATTTTTACAAGCTTTCGCATTTGTAATATTAGTAAGATATCACCTCCAATCCATCTTCCATAAAATTTATTGTACCATTTTCGGACTAGTTCATGTTTAAATTAAAAAAAAAACACTATTCAATACTTGTTAACCACGACACTAATTTTCGATCGTTACCAACTAAATCAATATCAAAAGCCCATCAGTTGAATATTAACCCTTCAAGGCCCGCTTATATATATAGATGTATGAGAAAACCCTATGTATATGGACACCGGTGTCCGTCACGGGCCTTGACAGACTACGAATTCTTCAGTCGTATACTCTTCACAGATTTGTTAATGATTAAAATCATTGCGATACAGAAGCTTCTGTAAAAAAGTTATATAATTAAAAATTAAGTCGATTCAAGGCTTTCATTCATCATCATCTGCCGCATGATGTCCACTACTGAGTATTTAAATTCAATTCAAATTAAAATAATTTATTCAGTAACTAGGCCCCTAAGGGCACTTTTACACGTCATTTTTAACAATGTTTTTATAAACTAAAAGATTCTACCGGTGCTTCGGAAAAGCCCACTGACCTGAGTAGAAGCACCAAGAAACTCAGCGTAGGTCTTTTATGGTTAGTTTATATTTTTTTTTAATTCACGTATTTTACAGATAGTAAGTAACAATACAAATTCAATTTCACAGATGGATATTAAATGCGAAAATTAACGGAGAGTACCTAAGTCAAACAACCACCTACTTACATGTTTAATTTTAAGTAAACAATAAGGCCCACCATCAAACAGAGCAGACCAGTCCACGCAAGCAGCACCCGTTCACGAGTATGACGCATGTGCCAGCCATCGTCCTCCTCAATCGGTATTCCCTAAAGATTTCCAGATGTACCTACCTATCAAAAGCGGCCTGCATCCACCGTGTTCCTATTCTAGTCTATCATTATCTCTTACGAAATACATTCGCAAAGAAACCGAATGTCCACAGGAAAGACGGGAAACATACGTAAACACGGACGTGAGCGTTTACGACTGCGGGTTCAGATTTACGATCTCATCAAAATACTTAATGAAAATAATGCTGAACTGGATTTATGGGCTGTAAAAAAACTGCATAATTGTGCAATACTGGTTTCGTAAATAGAAAATCGGAATGGTGATGAAAACGAGATATTTATAATATATGTCGCTAAGATTTTACACTTCACTTTCACGTTGTGGATATAAGCCGTATACAGCTAATAACGATAGTACTCGTTTTATTACCATCTATTTGGAAGCATAACAGTGTAATTTTTGCATTCAGTCGGCTTATAGATTTATGTGACGAGTAGCATTTACTCAGATGTTATAACAGGCCCTCAAAGACGTAGTTTTGACGCTGTTAGATTAGGAGATTTTTCCCTCCATCTACTTGTCAGGTTAGAGGGTCCTAATTGTTAAGTTCTGATATTAGATATTTTTTGTAATGTCCCACTTGACTCTCAGAAGGTAGCAAATAAAGATTCCGAAGTGGTACCTCTTATCCCTCTCCTAATGTGAGGGATATCCAACTCACTTTCAGGCATATTGCAGCATTCATTAAGCCACGAGTCTTTTATGCTACCTGTGTGGGTGTAAGACGATTTTTGCCTTGTAAATAGGTTAGAAAGTCACCAGCTTTATAGTTCAACGACCCTACCACTTAAGAAATCATAAAAAGTGTTTCCAAAGCTATGGTACCGCCTAAACGGACTCTGTGTGCCTTGGTACGTCGATGTTTGAACACATAAATCATAACAATGGATACTTATTGGTTCATGTTACGGGTCTGCTATACTTTCTCTGTTTACAATACTTCATACATCCATGGAAGGCTTGTAAGGAGTTATTTAATGCCAAATAGCGCATTCCATTCAAGCATTGCAATGCATGGCAACTCGGAGACGTTTTGAATTGAAAAGCTTTAAAAATTTTGCATTTTGACGAGCATGCGGTTAGCTTGATGGAAAGCGATACGACCGACCATACACAGTAGCAACACCGTATTGGACAAAGTTTAGTTTAAGTAAAAAGTACTACCTGGCAAACTTACTCTCGGTGGCGCAGATGTGTCACTACTGGTACAAGCAATTTTGAAACACTGCCTCTTAAAAATCTCGATACTAAACGTCAATTAAGGAAGACTCTACCAAAGCGAACTTAAATATACATATAATGCACTAGGCCACTGTGCTTTCTAAAATGCAATTGCATTTTTAAATCTAAGTTCGGCTTCGACAGCCACATTGGGGCGCACTCCAGAGTATAGCCACATGTCGCCGTCGACGGATACGTCGTGGAGAACATTTTCATCATCACTACTTGGCACTCCACTGCACTCGTCTCCCTGAGATATAAGGTGCTAAGTCTCATAATGCGGAAAATACATCAGTGCATTTACAATGCTGCTTGGCAGTAGAAATAGACACTGCGATTGTACCTACCCAGACCCTCGCAATAATCGCATGCGAGAGTCCTACCACCAGTTGTTCTATTATTCTTATTCAGTCTCCTTTCTTCTTTATTACCTTTCTTTAAATCTACACATACACCAAATTCTGTTGCTTTATTAAACGTTTTTTTATAAAAATATAAAAACTAAACGTTCAGTCCAGAGTTTTCAAACACAAAGCCTATTTTCATTTCGTGTTACATACTACAAAATCGATCCCGCATACAGCCATAGTTAAAACATTTTTACTCGATGCTTTTCTTTCACTAGCGCCATGTTGATTCTCGGTTATGATAACAATTTATATTTATTTGGCGACGGTGAAAATTCGAATTGTAATTGTAACAGTCTGTGGCTTTGACTCTTAGCTGAGGACAAATCTTTTATCAACTGTATTTCTCCCACTCCAATGTAAAGTCGGCACAATAGCGGAATTCCAAAATGATGCAGAAAGGTTTTCTTTCTTAGTTATTACTGATGACTTTCATTTTCCCCGCAACATCCAGTCCAAAAAAATGTTTTTGAGAAACCCCCACAAAGTGTTACTCGAGCTGGGATTCGAAGCCAGAACCTATCACTCTGCAGCTCATTTACTTATATATAATAAAGCTACTGAAACATGCGGGCTTAAAAAATATTATGAAAATAAACCTCGGTCACCTATGACTATCTCGGTGGCTTAGTGGTATTGCGTGCGCGATATGACTACCGCTCGGAGGTCCCGGGTTCGAATCCCAGGTCGCGCAAAATGATATTAGCATTTTCTACTTAACCCGGAGTCTGGAATTTGTGCCCAATATTGCGATAAACTCGCCCCTAACACATCATTTCACAGAACACATGGCGAAAAGTGGGTGCCCTGGTTGCACCTCTGCCTACCTTTTCGAAGATAAAAGCGTGATGTGTGTGTGTTTTTTTTACTTCAATCAAATTATCGATCTGAAACAAGAACTTTATACACACATATAATAATCTTCTTGATTTGAAACTAAATTTTCTTTCGTAGACGCCATTTTGTAATGTTATGTAATGGCCGCTCATTATGTCCTGATCATTTGCTTGTATCGTGATCAGAAACAATCATTCATTTTCGAATTAGTCGTTTGTCATGTCTGCGGTCGTTGTCGATGCGGTTTGCCCTCATTTGGAATCGAACTCTATTCCTCACAGATCGGATTGTGTTTCGTAATACAAACGTAATATGAACTTAGAAATCTTGAAATCAAAAACCTTTAATAAGGAGGGGAAAATTGATTACCACCATCGTATGTGGAGGAAGCCACAGTAGCTGGTTTTGACGTCTAATTAATATAATGGTAGGGAATATCAGCTGTATTTGTGATCTGGTGCCTTCACCAAATCAACGGTATTCACTGGCCTGAGAAAATCTCAAACATACTTACAGGAAATCTGCTATAAAACTTCAAACAACCAGCAGATTAGGAACCGCAAGTGGAAAAGAATTGGCGGTAAGCCACATCCACTGAGAGAGGTCCCGACCTTACCTAAAGAGGGAGTGGATTGGAATCTCCAGGGAAGACGCAAGCGTTACAATGAAATAAACCTGACGACGCACTGTGATCGACAAAGCGAAGAGTATTGGAAAGACTTGGAGCGAAGACAAACGCGAAGCTCAAGACTGCTCGAAATGGAGAGCGTCAAAGTCCATTCAGGACGTTACTGGTGGTTGGTTGTGTTCTTCCAGTCGGATTGGTACCATCGTACACTAAATGTGAACCTGCCATAATGGCCCACATAAGTGTCTCGTTCCGGGATCAGACTGTGTATAGGTTTCAAATAGATCGGCATAACTGTGTCGACTAGTCAAGGTAAGTAGTCGACTAGTAAGTAAGTAAGGTAAGGTTGTCTCGTCAGTCGACCCTCGACCCTACGCCACATACGATCCGGTGCATAGAATTCAGATTGCCGTATACAAAAACAAAAGATCTAAACGATGATAATGACTCATTTATTCGTTTATCGGCGTATTGGTATAAACGAAAATATGAAAGGCCATTTCGTGAAATACCTTTGACGTCTTGTCAGCCAAAAACATCACATTACACATAATTAAAATGCATGAAGAAATTAACCTGTGTAATTAGTTGTCATTCCATTATGCCCTTTGTGGATCAAACCTCGACTACACTGCATGTTTGCCAACGATTTACTATTCAGGGTTAATTGTAAACCGGATTTTGAGGTGAAACATGTACAAGCGTGTCTTATTAAGAGCTTTAAATTTGAAGAGTGTCAATAAATCTGGTAGTTTTGGGTAAAACCTCACTTAGAGCATAAATAAATAATAGTGAAAATAAAAAACTAAAAAACATGCTTTATAGAAATCCAACTAAAAGAATTGCAAATAAATTTTGAATGAAGAATAGTGTAATAAAAAAAAAAGCGTGGGGTGTATGGTGTTGATAGTTATAAATATTTTATTGACAGATAATATGAGTAGATGGATTATGATTTTGATAATATCTTAAAAAGCACCCCACCCTTTTTTTTACAATAAAATACCTTTTTTTTTCTTGTTTGCACTATTCTGCATTAAAATTTATTAAAAAAAATTGTTTTTAAGTTAGATTTTCTATCGCCATTCGCCATCTTGTGATACGTAGGATTTTTACACATGACATAAGAGTAGCCAATTTAGTTATAATTCTACTACAGTCCAACAGATGTCATTAAAAAAAACTATTATTTATAATTTTTTTAATAGATTTTAGATAAAAGCGTGTTTTAGTTTAAAATATTTAATTGTCATTAGTCTTTGATTAGTATGCCAAATTTCGATTTAATTAGACGTTTTGAAGGGGGTCAAAACGATGTTCAAAGTTTCCGTTACATACATAAATACGTATGAAGTTAATAAAAGCGTGTAAAAAGGCTCATTTATTATTTTTAAAATATGATATAGGTACAGACTAAACCGGTCGTTCTCAACCTTTTTTTCATACGGGCCACGAAAACATCTTAGTTATGCTGTCTCGGGCCACAACATAAACTCATTGACCTACTTAAGTGTCTAGAAAATATATAAAATTTTATGATTTATCTATTTTTATGAATAACAATCAACGGAATCATCGGGTAACAGGCAGTTTTATAATGTAGTGCGCATCGCCCAAGGTGTCTTAGTTTTCCTTTAAAATAAGCTTTAAACAGTAATATAATCACGTTTTTCTTTATGAATCATGGGTTCGAGCTCATGATTCCCAAAAATTTATCGTACCTAAATATCGCTATTCTTTAACTACAAACATAGTTCACCCGTTACGATGATACGGAAAATGAGATGTCGGTTAGAAATAAAAAAATATTTTCCGGATTTTCAAATCTGAAACAGACCATTAAATTGGTTTAGGGAATTCATGACCGTGTGGCCTAATGGATAAGGCGTCGGACTTCGGATCCGAAGATTGCAGGTTCGAGTCCTGTCACGGTCGATCTAGATCTACCAACAACATTTGTCGGTATTTTGGCTTTTGGAGACTATTGCTAGGTATGATACTTTTTTTATACCTGGCAGAATAGTACACGGAAGAATTTATTGCGAATTTTGTCTTTTCAAAGGACCTAAATATTTATTCAAAATTTTGTATGTGATGCCAGGCCTTGAGGTCTATTCCTAACCTTAATTAACCTTTGATAGTCAGCAAAACTGAATATAATGAAATAATAGAGGTCATAAAACCGTAGGCTATGTTGACTATTTAGTGCGTATTGTCGCCTTGAAAACTATCTAATTCTAACAAAAAATAATATTTTCCTACAACTTGGACTCATTGAAGCGGAGTGTGAAGAAGCAATAAGCAGGCCGGCATAATTGTACAGACCGTCCGGTGATGTCTCTATCTATTGTCGGTCAACATTTTTTTGTACTTCGTCCCATTTAAAATCAGGTGCTAAAGCCACTTTGCCGTTTCTTCGAGAAAAAAATTTACGCGTAAATATAACGCCATTATAAGCAGAAATTTCTAAAAATATAGTTGTCGCTGCTATCATAAGTGACTGCCTCGGTGGCGTAGTTGTATTATGGTACGACTGCAATGCTGAGGTCTCGGGTTCGATTCCCGGGTCGGGTAAAGTTATATTGAGTTTTTTTATTCAGTATCAGCTCGGAGTCTGGAATTTGTGCCCGATATGGCGATAGGCTCGCCCCCTATCACATCATGGGACGGAAAGTGGGTGCACTAGTTGCGCCTCTACCTACCCCTTCGGGGATAAAAGGCGTGAGTGTGTGTGTGTGTGTGTGTGTTTAACAAAAATGCAATTAAAAAGAAATTCTAAATATATAGATGTCGCTGCTAGCATAAGTGACAAAAAAGGGAAAAAATAACACAACATAAAAACTAAAATGCTATAAATATTATGAATTAATAATGGAAATCATTTTTTATTTTAGTAGAAACCGCTTTACCTAAAACTATTGTTTTCTTGTAGGGTTCCATCAAGTATTTAGCTTCCTAAAAGGGTTCCGTCACCAAAAAAGTTTGAGAACCACTGATGTATTCTATAGCCAGCAACAACAGCGCCTCTATCGGGATAGCCTCTGAGGGAAAACGCGGTGTATTACCTATCTCGACACGAAGCGTAGATGCCACTAAAGGCCCTTATTCACGTTTCATATTGACGTACACCCAACCAAGGTCATACACGATACACAATCGATACTTTTTGAGTTTATCGCGTTCAGACAGATAGACAGACGTACCGGGAGACTTTGTTAATCGTAATAACGATAGTATGACATTCGTTGACACATAAAGAATTAAATGGCCTTCAATATTTTTGATTTCGATGTACGTAGTCGCATGGGCGTTGTTAGGAAAGACAGCCCTGCCCTCTTGGATTCATCACAAAAATACACTTTTGTATGAACTTTCAGCCACATAAGTAGCTGGACAACTTTCAAATCGCCTCTACACGCTACTTTTAGTTGGAATATATTTTTGTTTGTGTGAAATAAAGTACATACCTTTTATTTTATAATTGTGAAGAGAAAAAAAAATTGTAAGAATACTGGCGGTAGGACACTCATGTGAAAGTCCGTCTGGGACGTTGCGGTGGGTACCACCGCCACCTATATCTACCGCCAAGTAGCAGTGTGCAAACACTGTTGTATTTCGGTTTGAAGGACATTGCAGCCAGTGTAATAACTGGACATAATGAGACTTAACATCTTCTGTTTCAGGATGACGAGCGCAGGGAAATGCCACGCAAAGAATTATATTTGATTATAATTAATTACTACGCTTTCAAATTCTTTATGATACGTTCAATTTAAATTGCAATACATTAGTTTCACATCAAAAGAATAAAAACACCGCTTATTCTTAATTTCCACTCTTTATCTCATTTAACATTATTTTCAGCAAACAACAAACGCCTCATCGATATTAGAATGAGTGTAAAATCCTAGTTAATCCGAATTTATTGTGATTTTATGGACTCGGCCTAGTTGCCGGGTGGTCCTATTGATTTGTGCAACTCATACAATACGGGATTTTATTGGTACTGAATTCTTCATCGACACACTAACGCCTAATGACATTAATTATCGCATTAATCGATAAATTATAGTGCATTGAATGTTATATTGGGTGTTTCTGCTCAATATCAGCTATATTATGGAACGGTCAAATCTTAAAAGGGGAAATTTTGTATAGACTGTCCTAATATTTCATTACAAGTATAGTCAACCACACAGGCTGTACACATTCAAAGCTTCATGTCGCCTACACACTTTTGATATTTTTTAAATTGAATGACGAGACGGGCATGCCGTTTGCGTGATGATGAGCGATACGACCACCCAAACAGTAGCAACACCATCCAGCACCTAGAGTTACAAAGTACTGTATGGCATTCCACTGCGCTCGTCATCCTGAGGCATAAGATGTTAAGTCTCATTATGTCCAGTAGTTACACTGGCTACAATGTCCTTAAAACCGAAACACAACAGTGCATGCACACTGCTGCTTGGCAAAAACCAATATCACTTTGCCCGGGGATCGAGCCCGAGATTGCAGTCGTACTGTAATACAACTATGCCACCGAGGCTGCCAGGCACAGGTATACAAATAAGAATAGACGTGATAAGGTTTGTCGACCTTTCAAACAAAACAAAGTGAAAAGGCGCTAAGTAATTCATCGCATTTCGAGTAATGTATAACGGAAACAGTAACCACGCTAAGTAACTTAACAGCTAAATAAGCAATTTGAAATAATACAATTTTCTTCAACCCTTTTTAGGATAATTGTTAGGTTCATAATTTAGCACCTTTTCTCTTTACTAAGTTTCTAAAGTTTATAGAAATGTAAGATGCAGGTGTTCTATTTTACACGGTTAATTTTAAATACCTTTTTCACGATCACTACCCTTAGAAGCGGCCTTGGGAGGAGGAGGGAGTCAAACTGGGAAACGTTTTTAAACGATCACCGCTCCTATAAGCAACAAAGTACTTTACCGACATATTTTTGAAAGGGGAGCTTTTTTGCTCCTGTCCAGGACCTGGCTTCGGTTAAAGCCCCCAGTGACTAACCCTGATGGTACGAGGAGCAGGCGTCTAGATAGAATACAGACTGGGGAGAGATAATCTCTATGCCGTCTGATTAAACTTCCCAAACAAATAAATTGATGAATAAAACCGTAAAACAAAATCACCGATTCTGCAACTCGCTATACTGAAAGCCATCGCGAAACAATACAACCGAGCATTCGCAAAGGGCGGGAAACTTGGGCAATAACTCAATGGCGTTCGAGCCGTGTCAATAACGATCGGAACCCGACCACCTGACCGACTAAGGTCTAGGAGCTAGACACTTCTTCGTCTTCGGCCTTTAGAAACCCACTACTAAACATAGGCTGCCTCAAAGATTTCCAGACCAACGTCCAGATCAAGCGGATTCCTGTGACCTTTACAAGGTCGTCTATCCACCTCGTAGGAGGACCTCCCACGCTGTGCTTGCGAATTCGTGGTCTCTACTATAGAACTTTTCTACCCCATTTGATGTCAGTTCTAGGAGCTATGTGCCATGCCTGTTGCCACTTTAGACACTTCTACGGCAACATTATGTAACTAATTTTTATCTATACAGTTTTAAGCAACCACGTTCGAAGGGCTCGTAAATGAACATTATAGAAGAAAAAGATAAAAACAGGTTTTTTTATTGTTAGGGCAACCAAGTACAAATTTAATATTAAAATGTAACACAAATATTATAATAGTGTGCCAACAATGGGAACCCCCATTCAGCTCCTTTAATTGTTGCTTACGTATAGGAAGAAAAGGCCGGTATACTTACCAAATACAAAATTCACAACTGTCAAAATAATGGCCTTCGATATGATTCATAACTACCTGGAAATAGTTTCAGAGTCTGGGAAGGACATAGACTTTTTATACCGGAAAAATATATAGCGGGACTGTATAACTCTATCACGCGGCCGAAGCCGTGAGCAAAAGCTACTAAAAAGATAGGTTGTAAATCAACTGCTACGAACATCATTAATTCTCCGATCATGCGACCAGCGGCGTAAAGAGGGTTCTTGCTGCCCGGGGCGAAAACAAAGTTGCCGCCCCAAGGTACCTAAAAAAGGTAATTTTGATTTTATATTTTTATAGAATCCTGAAAAAGAACCAGTCGAAAGCGGGATTTGAACCCACGACCTCCGGCGTACCGTGCCAGTGCTCTTCCGATTGAGCTATCCCGACCCCGCCATCGATTGCCAATTTCAGGATCCCTACTTAATTCTCTTAAAGGAGATGACCAGCGACATCTGTTAGCAGTTATTACAACTACTAACTCAGCATTACCCCTTTACAGGAGCAAGTAACCGAAACGAGTCGCTAAACTTTTTTCTAATTTTATATAATGATTTTTTTATACATGTCAATGGCCATGTAGTGCCTGGTTAATGATTTTATATTTTTATAGAATCCTGAAAAAGAAACAGTCGAAAGCGGGATTTGAACCCACGACCTCCGGCGTACCGTGCCGGTTAAGAGAATTAAGTAGGGATCCTGAAATTGGCAATCGATGGCGGGGTTGGAATAGCTCAATTGGAAGAGCACCGGCACGGTACGCCGGAGTCGTGGGTTCAAATCTCGCTTTCGACTGTTTCTTTTTCAGGATTCTATTAAAATATAAAATCATTAACCAGGCACTACACGGCCATTGACATGTATAAAAAAATCATTATATAAAAAAAGGTAATTTTAAGAAATAAGTCACATGAGCACCCTAGCTTTCCTGTCACCAAGAGTTTAAATTGGGAAAAGGTTTTAAGTAACATATTTTAACGCCCTCCTAAAGTCCCCTCCCCCCCTCCACGCTATGCCAGTTCGTGCGACTAAAATACAAAGAGATGAAGAAGTAAGCATTTTTCAAACTCTTCGACTATTTTGAAACGTAAAACAGTGAGAGAAGTTTCCCGCCAGCTTTTCATATGGGGCCGCGGTCTGGAGTTATTTTCCTGATGTACGAACAATGTGGGAACTTAAGACCAAATGTGCAAGTCGATTGGGGCAATGATTTTTATAAAGATAACTGCGACTTGGTGGCTGAGTCACAAACATAGTTACAAAATATTATGACAATATGTTTTATGCGTATTTTGCTCGAAAATCATTACATAATTAAATACCGTTTTTTTGTTGATAAAATTTAGGGGTAAATCATTTTTATTACTGGGCATATTATGAGTCTTAACAAATTGTCTGTTGTTATTTAACTGCAACAATAAAAAAATTAAGTTATCATGTTTTTCACTAATATAATATTTTTTTTATGGCATTGAATGACGAGACGAGCATGCCGTTTGCCTGATGGTAAGCAATACGACCACCCATAAACAGTAGCAACATCATCCGGCACCTTGAGTTATAAAGTACTGTGTGGCATTACACTGCGCTCGTCATCCTGAGACATGAGATGTTAAGTCTTATGTCCAGTAGTTACACTGGCTACAATGCCCTTCAAACCGAAACACAACAGTGCATGCACACTGCTGCTTAGCGGTAGAATATAGACATTGCGGTGGTACCCACCCAGACGGACTCTTACATAGGAGAGACCTACCACCAGTGAAGATGAATGTTTGTATGTTTGTAACGAATAAAGTAAAAAATTATTAGATTTAAAATTCACCAGTATAAAGCTGCATTGACATAGGTTACTTTTATCCTGAGAAAATGTAAAGAGGGACTTCAATTACGGAAAAACGTTTCACCTGGGCGGTGCTGCAAGCAAAAGCCAGTAATTAATAATTTTCCTTTTACTTTTCTAGTACAGTACAGTCACTTTTAAATTCAGTAAATGTAGTGTCAAGTTTAGTGTACAACATATTATGTGTAATATTAAATACAACGTCAGCCAACAAACAACATCCGGCATTCAAATGTGCATCAATACCGTTTAAGCTATGAGCCCCTGCTCTGCGTATAATTATTGATAATAAAAATAAACAGCTTTCAAGGGGACACAGTGGCATTATCAATCAGCCAGGACTTCCGAAATAACGCCATTAAGGTCCCCTGTATAACTATTTTTAGTCTTTTCAAACAAGAATATTTCAGACAAGATAGACAAATATAGATTCAATTATTTTACTCCTGGGAGGATACTTTATACCTACCTTATATACCCACTCCAAAGGTCTTAAAATCACTGCAGCTTTCCATAGCGCCATATGTATGGCGCCAGCGCAATCTTCTTAAATAATCAGATTAAAAATGCAATTATTACCTTCGGGAGCAAATTACTAGTACAAAAAGTTGTCTATGTGTTAATATAGGACATGGTCTACGCGTGCATCAAATTTCACTGAACGCACTGCTAGCGTGGCGTTGGACTGCGCTCGTCGCCCGGAGACATCAGATGTTAAGCCTAATAATGCCTAGTGACCTTAGTGTACACTCGCTACAATATCCTTCAAAGAAGACAACAGTACTGGCACAATGTTCCCTTTTTTTATATTTTTTTTTTTATGGCTGCGCATGATGAGACGAGCATGCCGTTCACCTGATGGTAAGCGATACGACCACCCATACACAGTAGCAACACCATCCAGCACCTTGAGCTACAAAGCACCGTATGGCACTCCACTGCGCTCGTCATCCTGAGACGTAAGATGTTAAGTCTCATTATGTCCAGTAGTTACACTGGCTACAATGCCCTTCAAACCGGAACACAACAGTGCATGCACACTGCTGCTTGGCGGTAGAAATAAACATTGCGGTGGTACCCACCCAGACGGACTCTTACGTATGAGAGTCCTACCACCAGTAAAAGTCGGCAGAAATGGACATTACGATGCCATTTATACAGCCAGACTGTCGCATTGAAACCCACTAACTACAATCAGTAACATCGGCACCCCAAGATAAAAATCTTTGAAGACCCGTCAAAGTCTGTCATCACGAGATGCCTCGGCGCCGAAACGCCTCGTTCACACTTCACGAGAGGGTTCATTATGAGTACAAAAAGTTTTGGGAGATAGCGATCTAGGAGACATGTGTTCGGATGTTCAACACTTACTTAATGGTATTATGTAAGAGTGAGTGTTGCTCGCGGATTCGCCCGTGTGTATTACCTGCTACAAAAGTCCTTAAAACACTATAGGCCGCCAGCACAATGATTTAACCGTCTACCCGTGTGCCAAGTTTCATTTATATCTGTCTCGTTGTTTCTGCGTTTACTACTGACATCCAACATTTTCACAAAGTGTTGTAGTTTAAGTATGATTAAATTAGTAAGATTAGAATTTTAAATGCAAAGAAATCTATCTATTATATAAAAATGAATCCCTATTTTCCTGGTCACGGCATCACGCGTGAACGGCTGGACTGATTTCGTTATTTCTTTTTTTGATGTGTTTATTATTGTCAGGAGAAGGTTCTTATGAAAGAAAAAATTAAGAAAATTGCGCGGAAAAACGGCCGGACCGATTTTAATGAAATTTTTTTGCGTGTCTTCAGGTGGATTCCAGAATGGTTTAGACTCGGGTTCTAGGATTTTATTTCCTTTTTAGGGCAGGACAACGTCTGTCGGGGCCGCTAGTTAGTTATAAAATGTAATGATTGTGGAAGACTTCTCGAATAAATAATTCTCAGAAAAATAAAGAAAATGCCTACTTACCAAGAATGTTTTAAAAAATCTACGTGTTTTCAAAAATACGAAAGATGGAACGTGAAATCCTACTAATCCTACTAATATTATAAAGGCGAAAGTTTGTAAGAATGTATGGATGTTTGGATGTTTGGATGTTTGGATGTATGGATGTATGGATGTAAGGATGTTTGTTCCTCTTTCAAGCAAAAACTACTGAACGGATTTCGATGAAATTTGGCACACGGGTAGATCATGTCCTGGATTAACACATAGGCTACTTTTTATCCCGGGAAAATATAAACCAGGACTTTTATCCGGTAAAAACTTTTTAATGCGGGCGGAGCCGCGGGCAAAAGCTAGTATATACATATCTATTATAAGTACAGTCAGCCACAAAACTAGCTGAACAAATTAAAAACTTTAAAACGCTTCCGCACGTTAACTCCAGTCGAAATCTTCTTTTTTATTTATCTAAAAGAAAGTTAATTCCGTGAGATTTATTTTAGTCAAGAAAAATAATTGTGGATATTGACGCAAAAGTTTAAACGCGATTTGAACTTTTTAATTTGTTTAGTTACTTATGTGGCTGACTGTACATGGCTTAGTAATTGAATCGGAAATAGTTTTGCATGTTTCATGATGAAACTTATAACTTTAGCCTGTTTTTGTACTAAGTTTACCGCAAATGAAACCAAGTCGCACCTTTAGAACGAAAACGACACAATTAAAAAAATAGAAAATTGAGTTGTCATTTTTAAATGACTAAAAACTAGTCCCTTATTTATAAAAATATAATAAAAAAGGGACCGATATAACAGCTTTGTCCTTTTCCTGCTTAAATATGGCTGTGTTTGAACTATTGTTGTATTGACTACTTCGTTTTGAGTAATTTTATGACGATAACCCAATTTTCTGTCTTTTTGAATTGTGTCGTTTTCATCCTAAAGGGGCGAAGTGCCTACGCAACACCTCATGAACCACAATTATACGGCATCTTTTATCTTCATTCGCTTGTTTTGGAGCATAGGGTGCCATAAAACGTAATCTGTCAGAGGCACGAGATAATATTTACTACCCCTTGAGTGGTTTACGAGTGACTGGCGCTTCGGTTATCGATATTATCAGTGATTTTATGATCATGGACGATAGTGTAAGACGGGAAAAATAACAAATTTACGTTGTGTTCCTACTGTTTATGAGAATTTTTGGCGAGTACCTTGTGGAGGTTACTCTTCCTGTTATTTTGTAATTATATATGACTAGCCTTTGCACGCGACTCCGCCCGGTGAATGAGTTTTTCCGGGATAAAAGTCCCGCTTTCTGTTTTCCCGGGATGAAAAGTAGCCTATGTGTTAATCCAGAACATGATCTACCCGTGTGCCAAATTTCATCGAAATCCGTTCAGTAGTTTTTGCGTGAAAGATTAACAAACATCCATACATTCTTACAAATTTTCCCGTTTATAATATTACTAGGATTCCTACATCATCATTCCTACATCATCAGCCACATGACGTCCACTGCTGGACATAGGCCTCCCCCAGAGATTTCCAGATGGACCTGTTAAAAATAAACCGACTTCAAAACCACTGCAAACCAAAAAATAATTCAACTTTATATTCGCTTAGTACATACGCATATTTGGAATCCATGCCTAATTTAAATTACCAGCTAAGCCAAGGAAGTACAAGATCAAATATACGAAAACATTGTTCAACTTAAATTAGGCACTGACTCCAAATATACGTATATAGTATATACTAAGCGAATATAAAGTTGAATTATTTTTTGGTTTGCAGTGGTTTTGAACTCGGTTTATTTTTTGGTAAAAAGTTCTTATTTATTGCTTTTTTGTTAGTTAATTATAGAATAGTGTAAAACAATACATCATAGACATACGATTGCAGAATTCGCGAGTCATCTGCTGTTAGTTATTGAAGAGTTCCATTGTGTATCTTCGAAGATCTTCATAAATTATATACTAAAACCATCCCTGAAAACTATACATTTGGACATTGAAAACCACATCCATATCGGATTAGTAGTTTTTGAGAAACTCGCGGCCATACAAATATACATACATACATACATACGTATCGAATACAGAACCTCCTTTTTGAAGTCGGTTAAAAAGCGGCCTGCATCCAGCGCGTTCCTGCGACCTTTATCAAGTCGTCTATATTATGTCGTCTATTTAGATACCTACATATTATGTTTTATTTTTTACATGAATATAATCACTTCTCTCCGTTTTTAAGGATGGGTAAAGCATTTCCCTGGTGGTATGCCTCTCTGTTGTGAAGGTACCACCGCAGTGTTTATTTCTACCGCCAAGCAGCAGTGTTTATGTACTGTTGTGCTCCATAGCACATATTATATGCACTCCTCTCCAAATACAATTTTAATAATGCCTAATCTCACACTCCTATGGGCACACAAGCAAGTCTTTCTTTACTTATTAATATTATATTAGATTTCAAATGAAATCATTAAATAAATAATCTAATTCTAAAAAATAAATGTTCATGCACACGTTGCCACATTAAAAACTGAAAAGAGATTTCTTAACTTGAAAAAATACTAACATAAATCCAACGAATCCACGAAAACGTCACGAACGGCGATTCGACGAGAGAAATGCACGATATCCACACTTTTTAAGAGCTGTTAATGACGTAAAATGATAGATTCCGTCTCTGAGACTATTTTTGGAGAATTAAGTAAAAAATTATGGGACTTTGGTTTGAATTTTATGATTTATGTAAAAATTCATTTAGAAAAATTATGGTCGTCAAATATCTTAATGCTAGATGATAATAGTGTTTGAGCGTTTGTTCAGCGGGGGGTCAGGCGGTTGTGAAACCACAGATCGAGTTTATTAGACAAATACTTTTGCATGGGTTTTGGGTTTTTCTGATCAGTATCAGAATTGTGCCCGATATGGTGAATACGCACGCCGAAAAGTGGGTGCATAAGTTAAGCCTCAACCTTACCCTTCGGGAATAAAAGGCGTGATTTTGCATCAAGAAACTGACTTACTTGTCTGATATCTTCAGTTATAAAAAAAACGGCAAGTTGCAATCTATCACTAAGGTTCTTTACTTTAAACCTTTAGTCTTTAAAGATATCCCTCAAAAGAATAAATTCTTATTCTTTACCTTTTACAACGTTCTCGTTCATAATTAAAGGAAGCCCTTCAACAATTTCATTCGTTTGTATTTCTTTCATATCGCCTACCTTCCCTTCTCCAGCTTATTTAACAGAAAAATGTCCTTTTAGGACGTTTATTCTATAATTCTGAGAAAACTGTTATTAACTGTGAAAAGACAGACAAGGTTCTATCGACAGTGGTACCTTAAAGTCAAAGATTCAAAAAGAGTTTATAAAGCTATTTTCTGTTGTATAATGTTTTATCTTGTACCTTCAATATAATAATACCAGCCCTGTATTATATACTGTCCCACTGCTGGGCACGGGCCTCCTCTACTATTGAGAGGGTTTAGGCCTTAGTCCACGACGCTGGCCTAGGGCGGGTTGGTAGACTTCACATACCTTCGAAATTCTTAAAAAGAACTTCTTAGGTATGCAGGTTTCCTCACGATGTTTTCCTTCACTGTTAAGGCGAATGATAATTGCTAAACAATACACACTTAACTTTGAAAAGTCAGAGGTGTGTGCCTTGGGTTTTAAACCTCCGGAAATTGTCTCGGCAGACCGTTCCATTCCCAACTAGACTATCGTCCTATCTTCCTTCTTCTATCTTGCTTCAAACTCAATTCAAAATTCATTCGAAGAAGACCAAACATTCGATAACTAACATGTTTATGAACTGTTTGTAAAAAAGGCCGTAAAAATTTCACTGATCAACAACTTGGCATTACAGTTACGATTAGCATTTACATACCTAAGTCCTATACCCGTATGAACAAAGAGCCTAACATTTGGTAATCAAGGCGATGGCGTCCCGACGGCGCCGGGGACAAGCGCGTGGAAGAGTGAATGTCGATTAGGTGGATTTATGACCGTCATGGGAGCGAGTGAATGTCATAACTCGCTAATGCTTTAAACTCCTTATTATTCTCAACTGTCACAATATTATTATTTACCTTGGTATTGAGAGAGTGCCAAGGACTTCTTTTGTAGAGTCAGTCGTACCAGCTGGAAACAAGTAAGAAACGACCGTTTAGGTCCACAGTATCTCTTGGTGTACATTTATTTAGACAACGAAGTGCTTACCATCATCTAGTGAGTAAATTCTAATCAATTATTGTGCTAGGTTAAAATGCCACAAACATAATATCGCAAAACTGACTTGAGTCTTCCACGTTTATAGTTTATGATTGTGAAACATTTTTATTCCTTAAACGCTATTAATAACCTTTGAATATGAACACATAGCGTAGTCTTTTCGAAGTTTTGAAGTTACAACTTCCAACGCTATCAATCTTCGTAAAATATTGCGTGACCACATAATGAAGACACGCCTAAAAATTTAGGACAATTTACAATGCCCTTTGTAATGGACAAACAAATTTAAAAAGAAGTTATGACATTTAGCAGGATATTTTTTATCCAACTTTACAGCGACCTTACACATAGTGAAAATCTCACCAAAATGCCTACTTCAGGAGATTCGCATTTTATGCGCAGTGAACAATTATAAGTAGATGGTAGAATTACATAAATACATAGTGTATTAAAATTTTATGTCAAAACCCCTGGGCTCTACCTTATGTGTGCTGTTCTTTGAGTATCTAGCAAAGCAAAGGAGTTGGACCAGGGGAACCCTTCGTTGGTCATAAATGCGCAGCTGGTCATAAACTTTTATTTAACCTATGTGACTTGCGATCACTATTATTACATTCTACGATAATGACATTAAGAGGTGCTCTACAGGAATTGTGATTTTTGCTGTGTTATTGTGTCAAAAAGCTACCTTATATTCAACCCTGCACGTGTAGTTTTTGTTTTGTTAAATGTGTGCTATCCGTGTCTACCTCGCCCTCCATCAGGATTGGGAGAAAAAAATGTTTACGCATTATTGCCATATCGTGTCCATTGGATAAATACTCAAAGGTGCTGTTAGATATACCTGTTGGCGCAAAGCTTGTCAATTAGGAGATGTCCCCGCAGAGCCACAATGACATAACTCTACTAATGCCGTCAGGTCACGAAGAAAAGAAGAAGAGCGTCAGGTAGACATCAAAGGTGTTGTGTTTTATTTGCAACTCTGATTATTCAAAAATAAGTCCACCCTGGATGAAAATAAAAATACTTAGGTCGAGGTAAAAAGTTTGAAAAGCACTATAGCAATATGGGCAAACATAAAATGCCAAATCAATAGGGGGTAAATATTAAGCGAATCCAGTATACAAATATGAGTTTAGTAAGCAAGACCGTGTGGCCTAATGGATAAGGCGTCGGACTTCGGATCCGAAGATTGCAGGTTCGAGTCCTGTCACGGTCGAAACTTAGAGCAATGTCCGACCACGCGGTATTATTGCTTTTTGATTATAAATCGAAATAAAAAAAGACATTGTGTTAGGTCGTGAATTATAATATCTAGAATTGATTAAGTGCCAAGAGATATTTATAATGAATTGCATTAATGCTTTTTTAAACAAATTATAATTGACAACAAATATCGTTTGCTTAGTACTTGTTGTCTATAAATTAAATTAAGAATATCTTCATGGCACTATGCAGCGGCATAAATGCACGTTCTAATACTCCAAAACGTCATAGAAGCTCCCCTGAGATTGAAACCGGGACCTTCTCAACAATCCCACATTAGTGTTAATGTCCGAGCCTATTACAATATTTATGACTTAAAAATACTGCGTTTAAATTAAATTAAATACCTAATTGTGCTATCAAAACATTGCCATAAATTGAGACTTCGTTTCAATTTATTATAATAATTGAAAGAGGACACAAGTGTGGTCCTAACATAAAAACAGACATAAAAACAGGAAAAAATTATAAATACAGCTTCTGCCCAAAATGGCGCCAAGAAAAAACCAAAGTCGTTAAATCATTGTCATTGGAGGTCATTTGTCGCGTTTTTGAAATCAAATGGGTGATTTTTTACTGGGGGTTGTTTACCCACGGGGTTCGGGAGCGCAGATGCCGTTGAATACCTCACACTGTTTAATTATTGTTTTTAAGCGTTTGATGGGTTATAAATTATATTGTAAAACTGCTGTTATAAAAATCAAATCAAATCAAATCAAATCTTTATTGTGTGATTTTTGGTACAGTAGCTGGTATTATTATATATTATTCTTAAGTTCAACAAAAATCGACCCTATTGGGTGTACACAATTATTTCAATATACATAATGTAACTGTTAGAAGTTAGTGAAATAATAACTATTTTGAAAATGTAATTATAATGTCACAATATTATTATCAAGTCAAATAGAATTATTATTATGTCTTAAAATTGTCAGCAAGGAATTCGTCAATTGTGTAGTAACACCTATTTATTAATAAATTATGTAATTGTTTTTTGAATTGTATGAAGCCTAATTTTTTTAAGTCATGTGGTAGTTTATTATATATTTTCGGAGCCATACAAAGGACGCTTTTATGCAGCAAGGCCGTTTTCGATGCTCTTAAAGAAAGATCATGGCGATAACTTTGTCTTATGCTTGCTTGTCGTTGTAAAGGTGGTTTCTTAAAAATGTCACTGTTTTTTCTTACAAAAAGTGCGGTCTCATATATATAAAGACAGGGCAAGGTTAATATTTTCAGTGACTTGAAGTGCGGTTTACAGGTGTCAGTTGTTTTAAGTCCGCATATGCACCGAATACATCTTTTTTGTGCTTTAAAGATCGATTCTCTTTCACACGAGTTACCCCAGAAAATGACTCCATAGCGCAGTAGAGAGTCAACATACCCATAATAGGCAGTAACGACAGCGGCTTGGTTGACTATTTTATGAAGTTTGTAGAGAGCAAATGCAAATTTATTCAATTTTTTAGTTAGTATTGACGCATGATCTTTCCAGGTCAATTTGTTATCTATCATCAAGCCTAGAAATTATATGCTGGCCTTTCGCAAATCTACTTTAGTTTTTTTGTTATATAACAAATGATACAAGCAAGCAGCTCGCCTGGCGTTGTATTAATATATAAGAGGGATAAGGCAACACATTACCGTCTCCACGTTGTCACGGCCCTTAGCCCTGGAGCAAAAGATCCCTGAATTCAACTATTTTGTATGTGAAGATGTTCCGTTGCTATAAGGATGGTGCCCTAAAAAAATAGGCCCCAAGCTAAGTCACCGCGCGCGGACCTTGTGCAAGCGCGAGACCGCCCCTATAGCGCGACTTAGTCCCGGGCGATTTTCCAGTTGGTAAAGTTGCCACTAGTCACCCTAGTGAAAAATTTCTTAATCCCAAAGCATAAGATGATGTTTCATATTAATAACCAGTAACTACGTTGTCTACTCAAGAAATACCAGCCCTGTATTATACACTGCCCACTGCTGAGCACGGGCCTCTCTACTATGCACGTGCATACCCTAGGCCTAAAAGTTCTTTGTGAAGACGCAAAGTGAGTTAACTTTACCTCACAATGTTCTTTCTTTACCGTTAAAGAGAGCGGTGATTCACAAATACTCACAACTTTTTAGAAAAGTCGTAGGTCGTGCCCTTCGGTTTTGAACCCCCGGAAAATTGTATCGACAGTCTGTTCCACACATACTCAAAACCTGACCACAATATGAACGCACTACTTGGCAGAAATAGAAGAACGATGTTACATACTTAAAGTATGTTCGCCTACGTGATGAATAAAGTATTTTTTTAAGGAACGTTCACATACTACCGATAAGAAATAACACTCCACAAACTCGTAGGATACCACCGTCCGCCACCTACGTAGTGCAGTAATATAATAATATAATAATAATATAATAATAAAAGCCTTTATTCACTGACCAAAATATAGTACAGTTTTAACTTATGTAATATTTTAAATCTAATTTAACAACTAAAATATTAATTAAGAATGTGACTACGTAAAATTCTTCAGCAACCAGTTTGTTGATCAGGTTGTCTTTCGACATAGGCCTCCCCTAGTTTCTTCCACAGATCTCTGTCGCGAGCTATTCTTCTCCATCCTTTTGGTAAATCATCTTCCCACCTTTTAATTTGTCTTCCCCTTTGTCTTTTACCATTTCTAGGATACCATTCCATTATATCTTTTGTCCATTTTTCCTTATTTGTTCTCATAATGTGACCGGTCCAACACCACTTAAGCTTTTTTATTTTTTGTAAAACATCACTTACTTTTGTTCTTTTCCTTATTTTTGTGGTCTTCCATCTGTCACTTAGCCTTATGTTTAGCATGCTCCGCTCCATATTGCGTTGGCAAACTATCAGTTTTTGATTGTTTTTGCTTGTGGCGGGCCAAGTCTGACACCCATATGTCAGGCATGGAAGAATACATGTGTTATACAGTTTGCTTTTCACTGAAATTGGTATCGATTCATTTTTAACTACTTCTTTCAGGGCCCAGTAGCGTTTCCAAGTGTTGCTTATTCTTCTATCGATTTCCTTTGAATATTGATCTTTTATTGATATCAATTGTCCCAGATATATATATTCATCAACATATTCGACAATATCTTGTCCTATTTTTATATTTTCTTTTGTTGCGTTCGTCATTACTTTAGTCTTCGTTGGATTCATTGATAAGCCTGCTTTCTTGCTTTCAATATCTAATTGCTGTAGCATAGTCTGTAGTATGCCTGATGTTCCAGAGAAAATTACAATATCGTCAGCGAATCTTAGGTGGTTTAGATTCGTTCCATTTACATTTATTCCGAAATCATCCCAGTCTATATTTCTAAATATGTTTTCTAACACTGCCGTGAAGAGTTTGGGTGAGAGTGGATCACCTTGCCTGACGCCCCTCTGAATGCTGAATTCATCTCCTTTCTGTTCAAGTTGGATCTTTGCCGTTGAATGTTTATAGACTTCTTTTATGATTCTTATATATTTGCTATCTACGCCCTGGTTTTGTAACGTCTTCCAGATATAGTTATGGTTCAAAGAATCGAAAGCCTTGTTATAGTCAACGAATGCTATGTAATAGTATTGGCCATATTCATTACATTTTTCAATTATCTGTTTTACCACATGAATATGATCAATAGTGGAATAGTCTGCGCGAAACCCAGCTTGTTCTCTTGGTTGGTTTTCTTCTAAGTGTTTCGTTATTCGCCCGAGTATGACTTTTGAAAACACTTTATATAAATTGGACATTAAACATATAGGTCTATAATTATTTATTTCATTTTTTACTCCCTTTTTATGAAGCAGGACTATAGTTGATTTTGTCCATTGAGTTGGTATTTCTTCTGTATACAGTATTTCATTAAATACATGCGTCACTGGTTTGGATATGACGGCCAAGGTGTCTTTCAGTAGCTCATTCGAAATGTTATCGTCTCCAGGTGCTTTGCCGCATTTTTGTGTTTTTATAGCTTTTATGGTTTCAGTTTCTAGTATACAAGGTATTTTTTCTTCGTTGGCAGCTTTTTCTTTTTCTTCAGGTATCGTTTCTTCTGTTTGTGTGTATAATATCTTGTAGAATTCTGTCGCTACTTTAGCTATTGATAGTCTATCTGCCGTAAGATTCTCATTTCTCTTCTTATTTTTGGTTTTCATGTTAGGTATCCATTGTGTATATTCTTTCAATTGTTTTAGTCCTTTGTTGATTCCACCTGTTTTCTCTATTTGTTCTCTTAGTACCTCCATTCTCTTTGTTTTTCTGTGTTTTCGAATTGAAGCTTGGATCTTCTTGCTAATATCCGTGATTTTTTGGCGGTTATCTTTTCGGTTCCCGAACAATTTATTCCTCTCTTTCATTAATTTCATTGCATTCTCACCAAGTTTATTTTTCTTTTCTTTTTTACTTTTACTTATATTATTAACGTTCTTCAGCGCCTTCTCCAGAAAATTATATTTTTCTTGTGGTGTTTTGTGTCCTTCTATTTCTTCTAACGCGTTACCTAATTCGTTTAAGACATTTTGTGGTATAGGCGATGTTATAGTTTTATTTTTAGTTAATGACATAATATGTTTTCTAGATTTGATGTTTTTGCATTCTATGACTCCTCTTACCATTCTATGATCAGTGTTAAAATTTAGTTTGTTCACTACAGCGATGTCACTAAATATCCGATTTTCTCTAGTCAGAATGAAATCGATTTCATTTTTATCTTTGCCGTTTGGAGATATCCATGTCCACTTTCTTGTCTTTCTTTTTTTGAAGAAGCTATTTATTATTTTAAGATTATTTGCAAAAGAAAATTCTATGAGCCTTTGTCCGTTATCATTTCTTTCTCCACTGCTGTAATTTCCTGAGACAAATTCATTTTTATTTAATTTGTGGCCTACCTTGGCATTAAAGTGCAGTAATAATCATTCCTAAATCTCCCGTATGAAGTTTGGCACGTGAACTGCTTGGTATCGGATTCCAATCCACGTCCATTGTGAGGCGCGGCTCTTTGATACGCACTCCGTTGACGGCCTATTTACTTGTACCGATACCAAAAAAACGTACATTATTTTTTTTTTACATATACACTCACTCACTTTTATCCCCCAAGGGGTAGGAAGAGGCGCACCTATTGCACCCATTTTCCGCCGTGCATATTCCGTCCCAAAGTGTGATAGGGGATGAGCCTATCGCCACATCGGGCACAAATTTCTGACTCCGGACTGATATTAAATAGAAAAATCCAATGTCACTTTGCCCGACCCAGGAATCGAACCCAAGACTCAGCAGTGCAGTCGTACCGTAATACAACTACGCCACCAAGGCAGTACGAGGCAGACGACGTCTTCAACAAACAACACACTCTTCTTACCTTTATCGTATGAATTTGGGGTCATCGCACTTTTTCAGTGTATGTAACAATTCTTCACACATACTGTAAAAGGATTTGGCTTAGTTTGTACGACCGAGTATACAAATTCAATCTTTCCATGGGCACCGGCGCTTACTATTTTCATTTTGTTCTGTACACGGTTACGATAAAGTGAACAATATAGTGCATAAGTAATTTGTACCCTCTGCATAAAATAAATATGTCGGAGACAGTGACGGCCGATATAGGTATACGTGGGCACACATAGTAAAAGTCACAAATGAATTATCTTCAACTCGCTATTTATTGTTCGTTCGTCAATTATTACGTAATCGAATGTTCACAGAGTACAATACCACGTCAGGAATAGTTATTAACTTTGGTTATTATAACACACTGCATATCGAGACAATTACTTAACCGTTTGGTTAAGTGATTATAATCAACTCACCTAGTAACAACTCGAAATAACATAGTAACCGCTTTACTAAGCACTGACCGATATGAACACCACCATAGTTACCACATAGTATTGAACTGCACCCAACTACTTGCAACACCACCGAACTTAATGACGACAGACTAAGACTGTTTCTTCAAATGATTCGGCACCCCTTTATACACCCAACTGTCGCTCCGAGAATTGAACACGATTTTTATTTAGTCTTACCCGACGTAATATATTCAGACACCCTCAATGAGATTAATAAAAATGACAATTCCTTTTTATACTTCCTTCCTGTCCCGACACGGCCATTCTGGCAAGACACACGTCCTCGTGTGTTACTCTGAATGACACAAAGTACGATCATCACGTAAACTTAACAACACTCTTCAAAACAACATAGTACCAAAAATGGATGAAGGTTTGTCCCGACACGGCCATTCTGGCAAGACACACGTCCTCGTGTGTTACTCTGAATGACACAAAGTACGATCATCACGTAAACTTAACAACATTCTTCAAAACAACATAGTACCTAAAATGGATGAAGGTCCGTCTCGATTGCCAAATGCAAACCACATAATCTAACCAATTAAGCCCTGCATGTGACCTCTAGTTACTCTCATCTCTTCCGCACTCTATGGCTTCCTTTGAAACCAAACCACCGCCAGAACCACCCGCGCAACGCACAACCACGGATTGCTTACACAGTAAATACCGATTCCCAACGGACTACTAAAGTCCACTCCAGATCATCATGCAAACTTAATTACTGTCATTTCCACTTGTCTCTGCTACAATTTCATTGATTATCTCAAAACTTAACCTTCAAGCATTTTTCGCTAACGCACGCTTCATGAAAATTTAACACCGAATAATTAAATGACAATTTAAAATTCCAATTAAAGTGTAAGAACCCAACCAAAATTTTAAAACTTAGGAATTAATGCTGTCATGAATTTAGAATTATTTCTGCAGTCATACCAGTGACCATAATCGATAGGCAAAAAAAGTTATCGCTGTAACCATTTACACAAGTTACTGTAGTCAGTTGCTTCCATTGTTCAAACGTTAAGGAAAAGCTCGCAATGTGTCTCCCTAAGTGCAAGGGATTTAAGAAACAAATCTAATTTTAAAATTCAGTTAAATCACGTATAGTGACTCCTGACATGTGATCGTTCTCTTACGTATGTTTTACAAAATAGACAGCACCCCCAAATCGCCCTTCCGCCATCACTTCCTAGTACCTCCTAACAAGAGAGAAGTAGTGACGGTAACAAACTCTCAAGGATACAGCTGTCCAATAGTTATTAGAACTGTATACAATGCAAACAATTCTTATCTAAACGGAGATCAGTGCCACTGACGATCAGCAGCAATCTTCCCTCGGAAGCGGCTCAGTAGCTGCACTGCACTGCACACTGTCTTCGAACCGGAGTAGACACGTCACACGCGGCACCACCAGCAGTAATTTCCAATGCCTGCAAACAGAAAATATACGCAGCAGCATCACATCGCTCGGCCTATTCTGACCTTACATTAAGACTCTTCCTAACTACTACAATCACTATTTCAGTTATGCTTGTTTACCATCAGGACCAAATTTGCTACAATGATTCAGACCCAGTGGAGGATGATCACGCTATAGTTACAACACAATACACAAGACACAAGACACATATAGTGAGCAGATTGTAATTTATTTACTATTTTCACAATATAAGACTGGTCGAAGTCACGTCATCGATTTGATCACACAGCCATTCTTAACCACATGGACTTGATCACACAGCCATTCTTAACCACATGGACTTGATCACACAGCCATTCTTAACCACATGGACTTGATCACACAGCCATTCTTAACCACATGGACTTGATCACACAGCCATTCTTAACCACATGGACTTGATCACACAGCCATTCTTAACCACATGGACTTGATCACACAGCCATTCTTAACCACATGGACTTGATCACACAGCCATCCTTTACTACATGGATTTGATCACACAGCCATCCTTTATCACATGGACTTGATCACACAGCCATCCTTTACCACATGGACTTGATCACACAGCAGTCCTTAACCACATGGACTTGATCACACAGCAGTCCTTAACCACATGAACTTGATCACACAGCAGTCCTTAACCACATAGATCTTGTACAAGATTTTAACCACAAAGATCCTTTTCGAGATATTTTACTGGAACATTCATCACACAGATTTATTGCGAGAGCAGGCTCATCTACTTTGTTCTAGCGTTGAACGTTTCAATCACTACTTCACTTTCAGGCTTTTCCACAATCAATCGCAGGGACAAATGAAAAAAAAAAAAAAAGCTCAACACAACAAAATGAAAACTTCTCACCAAAGTGCAAGAATCTTCAAACTCCTGATGCCCAAATCCTCTATCACCGCAGTTAATGTCAGATCCACCAAAGGATCCCGCAGAGGCTCTTCAGTAGTCACAGCTTACGGTGTCTTCTAACGCTGAATACTTTAAGTACTCCCTGCAAGGATCTCCAGTTCCTGCAATCAAAAATATCGCAACAGCATCAAACCGTTCACCCTATCCTGAACTTAAATCAAGTCCCGCATCAATCTTTGAGCGGGAATTCAGTAGTTATCTTAATATGAGGACAATCACAAAATTATCGCACCTCTCGGATTTAATTCAAAAATTTTAAACAATGGGAAACATTGACCATGGAAGGCTAGCAATCCTTCAGACCCAACACTATACACCTAGATCACTTTTGTAAACCAATGCTATGCACAGTCATAGTTTACAACAACAGGTACCTACCTGTCCTTAAGTTTAAGGACGGTTCTGTACTAACATAAACCACGAATAGCTCGTTAATCCATGGCTGCACATGCCCTATTAAACAAGATCTCAACATTTGTAAAGGTTACCAAGAAATAAAAGAAATCACATAAGTTGAATTACGGTAGGACTTCCCTTTAAGGAATCTTTTTATGCTAAGTAGTTAGTAGTAGAAATTAAAAGTTTTACCAATTGAAGCCATGAACGATATTTTGTACTTAAAACTGTCATTTAACGGAAAATATTTGAACCTTCATAAGTACTTAACAAGTCAAATATCACTAACATTATATCTGGACAGCAATCTTATTGACACAAAACACATCCACTATGCGAATTACACAAGAAAATGGCTATACTTTTCTTTTTACACTATACGGTACTTGACTTACATCCACAAATAGATTGTTACGTCCAAGAACTAGGTACATGATTAGTAAACTAAATTCCAATATTTTTAGAGATAACCAAAAAATAATAATAAAGGAAACCATAACCTTCAAATAAGGATTATGGGTCATACGATACCAAACTTCCCGTAGTGCTGCAGTAAGCATATCTGTCTTCATATATAGCCACACATGATACGCGATGCAATAGTTAGCATCAACCGGTACTAGACAACCGTACAGTCATGTCTGGGACACCAACTACGACGCACCATACGGCAGCACATCTACCGGAACGCTTGAGCACCAACAGGAACGTTTGAACACCAACAGTTCAATCGCGGTACACACGCGATTCTCTTTCATTCGAAGTCGCATGCACATAAAATGACAAATGACCATGCGATAGTTATATTTCACACGTTGTCACTATTCACGTTGTAGTCTTGTTCTTATTCCGACATTACTCAATGCAATTTTTTTCTTCATGTAAATTGCGGGTACTTAAATAGCTTCTCCATAGTACCATTAATTGCATTTCACATATCTGCGGGATTAGGCTCATCCCACCTTCTGATGTCGGAGACAGTGACGGCCGATATAGGTATACGTGGGCACACATAGTAAAAGTCACAAATGAATTATCTTCAACTCGCTATTTATTGTTCGTTCGTCAATTATTACGTAATCGAATGTTCACAGAGTACAATACCACGTCAGGAATAGTTATTAACTTTGGTTATTATAACACACTGCATATCGAGACAATTACTTAACCGTTTGGTTAAGTGATTATAATCAACTCACCTAGTAACAACTCGAAATAACATAGTAACCGCTTTACTAAGCACTGACCGATATGAACACCACCATAGTTACCACATAGTATTGAACTGCACCCAACTACTTGCAACACCACCGAACTTAATGACGACAGACTAAGACTGTTTCTTCAAATGATTCGGCACCCCTTTATACACCCAACTGTCGCTCCGAGAATTGAACACGATTTTTATTTAGTCTTACCCGACGTAATATATTCAGACACCCTCAATGAGATTAATAAAAATGACAATTCCTTTTTATACTTCCTTCCTGTCCCGACAAATAAATAAATTAAAAATTATAAACTTTTACAAATCTTTACATCTTTTAAAAGTCAGGATCTACGCAATTTTTCTGCCAACCGTACAAATAGGAAGGGTTTAGCGGTTACCGAAGCAATATCAAATGATTTATAAAAGACCTCCACACATTTGAATGGGAATGATCCCGTAGGATTACACGTTCCAAACCCGCGTTTGTAGATAAAAACTATTCTCTTTAGCATCTTTCCATGTTTTATGCAATAATTAGGTTAAGAGTGATCTTGAAGGGGTAGGCAGAGAGCAAGGTTTTATATCCTTGATAATGTGTAAACAATATCTATTATCAGTTATCTATGGTTGGCGATTGAAAGATGTAAGCTGAGACACCATGGTTGTGTTTTAGTTGCAATATTATACGACTATTATTCTCCTGGTGTCATTACACTTAACTTACCAATATTATAAGCGAAACAGTTTATGAAAAATCTTCAAACATTAAAATATCCATAGTTGCTGTATAACCAATAAATTTATATATTATGTGACTCTTATACTTGGTCGGTTTATACCTTTACGTGACTAGTAGCATTTGTCAGCGATCGGTGAATTCGAACCATAATATCGCCAATACTAATAAATACACTCTCTAAATATTGTTACTAAATACTTGAGAACTTTAAGTAATAAAATACAAAAAAAATATTCGACCGTGACAGGACTCGAACCTGCAATCTTCGGATCCGAAGTCCGACGCCTTATCCATTAGGCCACACGGTCTTGATGGCTGCGTGGCCGTAGAAGGCTTTAGACAGAGTTAATATAACTGTTTTGCATTAAAACAAAACAATTATTATGTGTTGAAGAAAACACACAGCATTGAGATGAAGAACGCAATCATTTGATTCGGTTAATCCAAAGATAATGTCAGTTCAATACATACCAGAATGTCCAATCTTGTTTCCCACAATTGCACCAGAAGGCGCTGCTCTACTTTCGAGCGCAACTCTAGCTGTCAACTCATAAAGTCTTCATCACCAGCAAGATCCTTGTACTAATGCTGTGTGTTTTCTTCAACACATAATAATTGTTTTGTTTTAATGCAAAACAGTTATATTATGTGTCTCCAAAAACACACAGCATTGAGATGAAGACCTGTTTGATATCTGCTGGTGTAATACAATCGACGCTATGTGAATATAAAAAGAAATAATTCACATGATTTGTGAATGTACTATTTTTTCTTCTAGAATTGTTTATGAAAAACTCCATAAAACAAACTTAACAAAAAGAAAGCTTGGATAAAACTAAAAAACTCTTATTAGTTATTTGTCATATTAAGAGATCATAGTAATAATAATTAAATTTTAAACACTTTATAGTTAAGTGGTATTTTATACACTCAAATCAAGAGTATCATGAGAAATGAGATCAAAAATTTATAAAAACAAAAATTATACATTGAAACACTTTAAAAATTATCCTACAATAAAACATCAGTATGAACACTGAGTCTGTAAATCTCCTGACAAGATATCTTTCAATAAAGTGCTTACAGATTCCCGGTTAGCTCTTTTCAGAATATCTTCCATTATAATATTCATATTATACTACCCTTTTGATGCTACCGTTGATAGAATACTAGGTATACTGCTAAGCTGGGGCCTCATTGCGGCTACAATATTTTATAAATGGATGTGTACTTGACTGTTGTCTATGTATATACAATGTATTATTTGTAGTCAAATTAAACTTTTACTTCTATTTTATCTATCTATCTATCTACACAGAAATGCATGAATAGTAATTTGTTTAAAAATACAAATATTCAGCCAGCCACTCTGGTATTTGATGCTAATTTAACAGTTTCTATGACTGGTATAAAAAATAAAATAAAACATTTTTATGTCATTTAACTGCTCTGAGAGTTGAGACACATAATTTAGTTCTTTCACCTGAGTAGCTGAGATTATAATATGGGTTCTGGATACCTATTTAGCAACTGCCTGATAGTCTGGACACAGCTGTTTGTTCTTTACCCAGATCTTGGCCCATGAACCAGCCTGAGCAGAGTGGTAATCTCTTCCCCAACAGTTCCAAAATGGGGATCAGGGTATGAAATACATAGCCTGAAGTTAGTTATGATGTACTAGTGGTATTTATAATAAATCATGTGTTTGAAAATTATCATAGGTTATATATAGAAAAAATCTAGGATTTGTTGGATGACTCTTGATAACTTTTTTTTTTTTACAGTAGTTATACAAGCATCTAACATCATTAATTTGTGTAATAAAACAGTACTGCCTGCAAATTAAAATCAAGCTGCATCATGACTAGACCTTATGTCTTTTGATTTGTTATCATTGCACTAGACTAACAATTTTCTATTTGGACACTAAAGGTGGATAAGGTGGCGAAAGACCACTTTTCCTTAAATAAGTGATTTCTCTTCTCCTAGCTCCAAATAGCTATGCTCCACCCCCCCCGTTTTGCCTGATGAGACATTTTGTCAAGAACCTTCCGCAGGTTCAATCAATAAGAGCCTTCCGCAGGTTCAATCAATAAGAACCTTCCGCAGGTTCAATCACTAAGAACCTTCCGCAGGTTCAATCACTAAGAACCTTCTGCAGGTTCAATCACTAAGAACCCTCCGCAGGTTCAATCACTAAGAACCTTCCGCAGGTTCAATCAATAAGAACCTTCCACAGGTTCATTATTTGAATAATAGTGATTAATGTTGTTTACTAGTGAGATTCAATAAAAAAGAACTTTCTGCAGGTTCATTATTTGAATTATGCATGTTAATTTTCTCACCTACTAGTGAGGTTCAATCAATAACAACCTTTAGCAGGTTTATAATTTGAATTATGTATGTTAATGCTCTCACTTACTAGTGAGGTTTAATCAATAAGAACCTTCCGTAGGTTCATTATTTGAATTGGGTGAGTTAGTGCTTTCACTTAATAGTGAAGTACATACTACTACCACTACGCCTACTGTTTAAGGCGCTAAAAAGCACTGTGTCAATTTAATTGCCTATTATATATCCCTTCTGCACAGTTTAAATATGCAGGGACCTTGGGGTTCATGTGGGTGGCAGGCAACCCCCGTTGGCAATGTAATAAAACAGTATATAAAGTAAACAGTACATATTGCCAACCCATAATTATTTATAATTTGGGTTTGTGTAAACCTGTACAATAGTGGTATATTTTCTGTCAAATATTCGGACTTGACCTGAACTTCTAAGACAACCACCCTTTTTATTATAAAAAGTTGCCTCCGAGGCTGTTGGTAATAAGTGCCATTGTAGGTAGGTCCATCTCTTCAGAGATGATTTGCACCACTGTTTAGTCTGCTTGGTACCTATCAAGTAACAATGATGTCAATTTTATATATAGAGTGAACGCCACCTTACACAACCTATTGGTAATGTCCACTTGGTTGGGATTTTATGTTACAAGGCACTGACCACTGCTGGTACTACTGAGCATTAGAACATTATGTGGCTAATTCTTGAGCAGCTGCTCACATATTTTTTTTTTTTTTGCATAGTAGAGTTTTACTGTTCTCCACTGTATCAAACCATCATTTAAGTTCCTGAGGTACTCCGTGAGGCAGTATCATTCTTTGGTCTCACAATGTGAATTCTTAAGAAAATAACTGTGTCTTGCAACAGTGTTTTACAGTACAGTCACCAATGGACTATTGCATGGTTTGCAAGGTTGATGCCTGCTCAATATACTTTGAAGTCAATTCAGAATATAGCTATTTAGCTGTAAAATGTTAGGTTGTTACAATTGATAATTAACATACCAAACCCAAGATTTCAAGGTTGCAAGCATCTCCGAGATCTTTGCAGCCTGCTTGGGTTCTTTTTTTTTTTTTTTTTTTTTTTTTTTTTTTTTTTAATATGCAGGTGAACCTTATTACCATACACATATTTGTTCCCTCTCTAGTGTAGGGTTTCTACAACCCAGTTCATAATTACTGCAAATTGTACATGGAGTTCAAGATAGGCCAAATCAAAAGTAGGTTAATTGGGCAATCTCTCCATTCTAAGTAACCAATGAAGGAGTGCACTTCCGCAATGCTTAGATAAAAAAGAGGGTGACGTTAACATAAAGTAGTACTAACCCAGGAGAAAATCTTTAACATCTCTCTCAGAGGTACAATTAATATAATGATAATAGCTGTTATGAAAAATATATTATCTTACTGCAAGGAATTGACCTTCTCTGCAAGTGAGAGGTTATAGGCCTTTGACCACCATATTGGTTTAGCGCTAGTTTGCAAACTTCACAACACACCAATTACTTTTTTGTAGAATTCTTAGGAAGGTACTTGTACTTTGTAGCTTGCATTGATAAGGCCGCTCTATTATACACCATAATATATTTAAGAAAATTGTATAATATTCAATTATTTTTCTGTTAAAATGGTTACAATAAAGAATATTTGTATTGTAGGTAATTCAGATGAGGTCCATGTATGAGTGCAAATAAATGGCAATTAAGCACCTGTTTTATTTTTTGAGTAATTGGCAGAGGGCTAATATATCTATTAATTCACCCTGTAAGGCTTAAAAAATCCTTTCTCATCTGAAGTTCCCTGATAGGCCTGGTATTATCATTAATGTTACTGTGACAAAAGAAGACTAGCAAAAACAAAACTTTTAACACAACAAATCCAGAAAGTTACTGTAAGATAGACAGTAGTGTCTCTATATATTATACACTGGCAGTTTTGAAGCTGGTATATCATACAGTAAGGTAATTCTAAACCTGATATATTGGTTTGTTTAAGATCTGATTGTGTGGGCACATATTAGTCCCAGTTTCTTTATCTTTATTATTATTCAATAATTTGAAATAAAATATGTAAGCTAAATTTGGTTGGCCTCGGAGCTATAATCATTGATTATGCTCATTTATGGACTGCAATTCTATGTGCACTATTGTCAGTTCTACTTTACTACATAATACCATGTATAATCATAGTATTGTAATGGTAATTTAATAATAACCAATAATTTTATAAAAATGCCTTAATATATTACTGGTTTTTAAGCCTAAAAACATGATTGAGCTAAGCTTTTCACAACAGATTTGTAGGTTTACTTTGTGTTTATTCTATACATGTGAATGGAATGTCTTTATTTTCATATCAACTATATTCCAGATTGTCCCAAGGCAATATAGGTGTATCTAATAACAGGTTGTCTGGAGCTATCACGAAACCTATTATTGTTAAATGTAACTAACATGTTTATTTTAAAGGGACATATTAAGAAAATTTTGGTAATTGGAGCAAATAGTTTAAGAATAATTAGCTAAATAAAACTGAGTCATTAGCGAGTCGACACGCGTATCTGAACCTTACGCACATGTTTGTGCCTGTTCCTGCGCTAAGAAGTACTCGCACGTTTCATAGATAAGGGTGAAGCTATGCCCTCATATTTCAAGGATGAGGAAGTACCCACTCAATGATATCCGATATGCATGAGTTTCGAGTCGAGACTTGTTCCCCATAAAGTTCCGGGGCAACAAATTGGTGACCTACAGGTACCTATTTTGCATAAGCTTCGGGTCGTGATCTGTTCCCCATCCGAGGCAACATATTCTTGACCGGTACCTATTCTGTTTGCGCTTCTATTTCGCGTGTCGTCTTTACTAAATGGCTCCAAAAACTTACCAAAAATACAATGCTGTGTACAACACACACTTTAACACTTTTGTTGTCACTTATAATTAATATTTGGTAAATGTTTGGTAAAGTTTTAATTTGATTAATAACTTTACCGAACTGATCTGTTCGAATCAAAACGACGCTATGAGTTGACAGCTAGAGTTGCGCTCGAAAGTAGAGCAGCGCCTTCTGGTGCAATTGTGGGAAACAAGATTGGACATTCTGGTATGTATTGAACTGACATTATCTTTGGATTAACCGAATCAAATGATTGCGTTCTTCATCTCAATGCTGTGTGTTTTGGAGACACATAATATGAGAAATTTGATCAAAGCAGATACTATTTTCTAGTTAGAAGAACTTACTGGAAAAAAATCGAATGAGTATGTAGTATGTACCGCTTTGTATAATTCCATAGTGAACTGGTACTTATTTTCATATTAAAGACATTGGTTCAAGATGTCCAGTGTGGTTAAATGGGATTTTTTTTAAATCAAAACTCGAAGTAAATTGATATCATGTATTAACTCACTAAAGTAATTTATTACCAACTACCGAGACTTAATTACCTAACTCTTGTAATTTTTCTACATACTTAGAGAACACTTACTGACTACGCAACAAACAGATCGAGGGTCCCATAGAACAAAGTCGTATATGCAAAATGAAGCTTTTCAGTAGAGCGCTTTGAAAGTCTAAGTTAATTGTGAAAATCACAAGTTATACATAAAGGAAACATTATCTAAAGGGTTCAGTAACAACTTTGAACCTAATGTATGAAAATAGCACTAATTCGCGCATAAATACAAACTTACGACTTTCAAAACGCTCTACTAAAAAACTAACATTTTGCATATACGACTTTGTTCTATGGGACCGTCGAGATATCAATTTACTTCGGTTTTCTCTAAGACAGTGGTACTACACCGGTCGAGCTTCAGACCACAAACAATTATAGATATTACTAGGTGTTGTTCATGACTTCTCACGCTTAAAAATCTTTCTGCTACAAAAAGAAGTCTCTAAAACACAGTACGATGCCAGCGTCATCTACTAAAAGAATCAGGTAAAAAATATCCATTATTGCTCATGGGAGAAAATTATCTGGATGAAGCAGCCACGTGTCCTGGAAATGATATACCCGTGTGCCAAATTTCATCCGGATTGCCGTTTAGTTGTTTCTGGGTTTACTTCCCACAAACATCCAAATGTCCAAAATTTTTGGCAAACTTAAGCATCATCATCACTACATAGTATATAACAAAGTCGCTTCCCGTTGTCTCTCCCTGTGTATGCTTAGATCTGTAAAACTACGCAACGGATTTTGATGCGGTTTTTTCTATAGATAGAGTGATTCAAGAGGAAGGTTTATGTGTACTTTTATCCCGGAAAAACTTACTAACGCGGGCGGAGCTGCGGGCAAAAGCTAGTTTATAATATTAATAAGAGTAAGATATGCAACGTCCACCACGAAAAATATCTTCTCAAAGACTGTTTCATTAATGCCAAAGACATTTCCTTTGATGACGCCAAAGCCCGTATTAATATCCGTAGTCCCTTTATATTCAAAGGTCCAGCTAGAGGAGCACTCGAGACCTAATCAAAGGGCCCTCAACCCATTTACAAGGCCATTGACGGCACGCAGCGAGATGGAATGACCCACCAGATGGTATTTACAAGTCTTTTGTTTGTGTTGATCGTATTATCTATACCGGCAGTAACGGGGAATTTTGTTTGATTTTTTTAAGAATGTCAGACAGCTTCAGTATAAAAAATATTTTAATAATATGCTACATAGAATAAGATTAATTCATTAACATTAGATTTTTTTTTGTAATTATAATAAACCCAATCCACATTGGATGAGTAGTTTTTTGAGAAGATCGCGGATTATACATACATACGGGTCGAATACAGGACCTCCTTTTTTGAAGTCGGTTAAAAAGAAAGGCAATGCATTTGCTACGCACACTGCTATGAAAGAAAAGAAAGAAAGAAATTTTAAACTATTAAAATCACTATCTAAACTATCTATTTATTTATTTATTTATTTATTAATATTCGGGGAACAAACAGAACAATATTTCCTTAAACTAGATTAACACTAAAATATATTATAATTCAGCAAAGTTCCCATAGTAAAGTAGCACATCTTGAGCCAAAAGAGTGAACAAACGCGGTTATTAAAACATTAATAAAAAAAGAGAAGTAAAGAACGAGATGAATCAATAATATTACATCGTTAAAAAGCGTCATGCCAGAGAGTGTTCAGCTTAAGAGACAGATTTCAATAATGCTATAATTGATTTCTTAAAGTTATTACAAGAAACTAGGAATAAGTCAATATCACAGAATTTGTTGTTGTAGTTTTCACTTACTCTACGGATAAAAGCATTATCTCCATAATTTGTTCGTATAAAAGAACGATGGAAAATGGTGTTGTTACGGGAGCTAACACGTGGACAACTAAATAATATATTTCTTAGTAAGTAAGGAGAGTCAATGTTATAATTAATTATTTTAAATAAAAACAGTTGGTCTCTCATAAGCCTGCGATCTATCAAAACTATTAAAATCTTTCGTCGTAAGTAATATGCTATCTAATCTAATCACACCCCAACAGTTCCAAATGAAGATAGGATTAGGTTAAACACCAATCTTCCCCACTAATCGTTGATGTCTCATCCTCTTCTATAAGAAACGTTAGGCCAAATTAAAAGAAGCTATCTAATTGCAAAGTTAAAAGATACTGTAAGGACACTGTAGACACTGTAGATATTATTCATTTTTAAGCCCGTCGTTGCATTTATAATTATTCTGAAAGAAAAGACGTTTATGGGCAGGGGAGATACTTAACAAATTACCCACTTGTCTCCAGTTGGACTAAATTTTGACAAGACGTCATGAAGGTCTTCAAGCATTGAAATCAAACAGTTCAAATAAATAATGGTGAGTAACATTAGAATGTACACAGTACGCATCTGGTGCTCGTTTCAAAGCGTTCCTTATTAGTGAGCGGTCTGTCCGTCTGTCTGGAGTGCTGTATTAATACCAGCTTCACAATGTAAAGAGATTCAGTATGACAGAACGTTGATCAGTGAAAGTCAGTTTATAGACGGAAATTTTATTGCATCTAATGTTAAACTAAATAAATTTCTAATTTTAGTGTTATGGATAGACTATCAATTTGCATTAGAATTCGAAATACATTTAAGCCCATTTTTTAATTATAAGGCAAATAAAATAAGATTCATTATAAAAAATATATTTTTTTTTCTTTCCTCGGTATCAGCCCAGAGCCTGGAATTTATGCGCTATATAGCGATAGGCTCGCCCCATCACAGAAACGGAATACGCACAGCGAAAAGTGGTTGCACTAGTTGCGCCTCTGCCCACCCTTTTGGGGATAAAAGGCGTGAGTGTGTGTCTGTTTTTCTTTCCTTTGTATATCCAATTTCCGTGACATTTCTATCACAATATCAGTTTATGACGGAAAATAATACCTATCAGCGTAACTTATAACGGAAATTCAGCAACGTATTACAAAGCTCCTTACAGTGGCATCTCGTACGTTATACATGTCATGTTCTATAATGCACCATGTTATTTGAACGAGCATCGACAGCGACGTAACAAACGTGGCGCATTCGACTGACTTATTAATTTGTTTGCTGATGTGACAGGCTTTACCAGTAAAATCTTGAATCCTGTAATGACGGCATTAGTCTTATAACTGTTGCCGTTAGGAGCTAACGTTTTGCTAGTATCTTATAGTACGGGTTAGCAGACTTCACGAACCTTTGAAGTTGTTTTTGGAGAATTCTCAGCAGCGTGGTAGACTAAGGCTTAAACCCTCTTAGTATTAGAGAAGACCCGTGCTCAGCAGTGGGCAGTATATAATACTGGGCTGGTATTAAAATAGGCGTTACGTTAAAACTAAATAGGTCTCAATACCTTCGGATACAAAATATAACTAACACCTATACTGGTGGTAGGACTCTCATATGTAAGAGTCCGTCTGGGTGGGTACCACCGCAATGTCTATTTCTACCAGCAAGCAACAGTGTGCATGCACTGTTGGGTTTCGGTTTGAAGGGCATTGTAGCCAGCGTAACTACAGGATATAATGAGACTTAACATCTTGTCTCAGGATGACGAGCGCAGTGGAAAGCCACACAGTACTTTGTAACTCAAGGTGCTGGATGGTGTTTCTATTGTTTATGGGTGGTTGTATCGCTTATCATTAGGCGAATGGCTTGCTCGTCTCGTCATTCGATGCCATTAGAAAACCTTACACTCCAAAATACTTTACTCTTCTATTCTCAATTTTTTTTATCGCACCATAACAGCTCTGATCATCAAGGCTTATGGTTAAATGGCATTTCTCTAAATTCCTTAAGCAATTGTTGCCCTCAGCAGTACATAATGGGATGCATTTAACAGAAAAAATATAACAGGTAGCAGAATAACAAAGACCTTAATATTGCACGGTCAAAATTACCACCTATGGCGGTCAAACGATGCGAAATTTATGTATAGAAAAAACTGTTAGAGGATTCAAAACTACAGTAATCTTTTTTTGATATGTTTTGTACAATTTGTAACACATATTTAGTGAGTTTTATATGTATAACGTTTTTGACTACAGTATTAAATAATTTTAAATATGAATAAGTATTCAAGCTTATGAAATATTCCTAAAGCTCGTGTTACCTAAAAGCCTCGTACAAAGTCTTTTTAACCGACTTCAAAAAGGAGGTTCTGTATTCGATCCGATTTGGATGTGGTTTTCGATGTTCAAATGTGTAGTTTTCAGAGAAGGTTTTATTTATTACACAAACAAGAGTCATATAAAACAAAAACCCTAGATTTTTAGTAGCCTTAATTATGGTAGACAAAGTAATATTACTGCCCTATTTCTAAGCTGAAGATCTCATCGGGTACACAGCCACCTAGACCGTGTGGCTAGGCTATCCATTAGGATAAGGAGTCTGACTTCGGATCCGAAGATTGCAGGTTCGAGTCCTGTCACGGTCAACATTACTTTTTGTGTGAGCAACATTATCGAAGCATTTTCATGTTGCGATTTACTTTCCAGACATTCGTAAAGTTAAATAAAGCAAATTTCCCTTAAAGTGTAAATTAATGAAGCTCTACGTTATGTCTTGTTTTTTCTTTTAGAAAATTTTAAAAAATTATGGTAAGAAATATTACTAATTGAAAAATAATCGTGTGAAACCTATGATATTTTTATTCTAAAAGAAATGACTTTTATCACAATTTAACCCCATTCTTTTGACAATAATTTAACTTATGAATAATATTGGTACTCCTCATGGCCAGTCGCTTGCCATCATCGAGTAGCTCGTATAAAAATAATGTAGGACGTAAGGGGAACGAACCAAAAGTAATTGATATAACATTAAGCAAGTGATTGGCACCTACAACTACTGTACGATTCGTGGCCAGTGAGGCGGGCTTGTTGTGATAACTGGCCGTTAAGTGCCTTCCTTGTAGATCCAGGATCAAGTCGAATTGGATCACGGTATTTTGATGTTTGCAGGTTATTAAAAAGGAAATATTTCTATATTACTAATCCAGCTATTCTAAATTCGAATGTTAGTGGTGCTTGGATGTTTTTTGGAAGAATACGCAAAAACTTGTGAGGGGATTTGGATGATATTTATCATACAGATAGACTATGTATCGGATTAACATACAGGCAAGCTTTTATTCTGTAAAAGTAAACAGTGAAAACTTTGAAAAGTAAAATGTATTTTACAACACAAAGTAAAAATAATTGTAAGCTCGACGGAGTGTCTGTGCATTAGTTACATTTCTACCTACCCCTAGTCCACGAGTCGATGTTATTTCGATACAGCACACGTCCAACACAGATGGCAGAGTTCATAAATATTAATGACCTAATTAAAACAAGTCAACTGTGACTACCACCAATATTATTTTAACGAGGGGGTGTGTGACATTTGGTGCACCCCAACAAGAGACGGACCTACTAACTTATTTATAACGTCGTCCTATAAACTAATATACGATTTCATGAAATAACATAGAACCAGAAAACCAGTTATGACTAGAATCCTACTATCCTACTAATCCTACTAATATTATAAAGGCGAAAGTTTGTAAGAATGTATGGATGTTTGGATGTTTGGAGGTTTGGATGTTTGGATGTTTGGATGTAAGGATGTTTGTTCCTCTTTCACGCAAAAACTACTGAACGGATTTCGATGAAATTTGGCACACGGGTAGATCATGTCCTGGATTAACACATAGGCTACTTTTTATCCCGGGAAAATATAAAGCGGGACTTTTATCTCGGAAAAACTTTTTAAAGCGGGCGGAGCCGCGGGCAAAAGCTAGTCGTAAATAAAAATTACCTTAAAATCAGCTATAACATAACTAACTTATTTTAAAAAATACGCTATTCAACATTGATGTAGAGAGAGTACAAGGCTTATTTCTAAGCTTAAAAGTGCAATTTTTGTATGCACTTTCGTAAATAACATGACGAGCAGGTGTCGTTTGCCTGACAATCTAATACCTACCATTAAAAATAGATAGTCGTGCGACTATCTTTTTAAAAATTTGACTTCCTATTTAAAAATTAAAATAGGTACTTATACAAACTTTTCTTGCAATACCAGCAAGATTGAATGAAAGTTAACAACTCATTCAAGAGATGAAGCATTCTCGACAATATGGATAAAAACTTGTAACGGAATTTAACTAATTCCAATGCGCATAGTTTTTGCGATCAATCTGGAATTGAAATGTAGTTGCTAGACGTTTTCCCAGACGCCGGACGGCGCCGCGGGAGAAAATTGTATTTATAGCGACTTTCCACGAGAGAATCAGAGACTGATTGATTTTACTATGTTAGTTGGTGACGGGTAGTAGTGATGGACGTTTCCGATCCAAGCTGATCGTGGGATTACGTTTTTATTTATGGCATTGAATGACGAGACGAGCATACCGTTCGCCTGATGGTAAGCGATACGGCCGCCCATAAACAGTAGCTACACCACACACCACCTTGAGTTATAAAGTACTGTGTGGCATTCCACTGCGTTCGTCATTCTGAGACATAAGATGTTAAGTCTCATTATATCCGGTAGTTACGCTGGCTACAATGCCCTTCTAACCGAAACACATCAGTGAATGCACACTGCTTGGCGGTAGAAATAGACATTGCGGTGGTACCCACCCAGACGGACTCTTACATATAAGAGTCTTACCACCAGTAGTAGCACGTCTTTATAAATAAGCCAAACTGGCCGGCATAATTATGTCGACTGGCGAGAAGTAATCATCTCTCGTCAATCAAGACTCTATCTGAACTCTAGTGCACTTACCACTCGTTCCGGTTTGAATGCAACCCCTCTTGTCTTCTTATATTTGTACTTTAACGTAGCGTTATATTATTTTTAATTTAAGTTGAATTACCTTCTAGTAATTCACAATTTTTTAGTTTGGCCATCTTTGATTCCTGATTGGTCTCCCACTCAAGCAATGTAGGCCCAGGGTGGGATTCCAAGCTAGGACATCCCACAACCGAAGCCAAACCAAGGAAACGATGTCTACACATTCGTCAAGTGGAAAATAAACACTGATTATTTCAAAATATTATGATGCAAATATAAAGATTAACATCCATCATACACGTACACCTTTACCTCTTTCAGGGGTAGGCAGAGATTACCCATACGCTATGTTTATCATAATGAAATAACAAGATGAATGGTACATTTGACTTGTATCCTGCAACTAGACCGGCTAATGCACTAGCCGTGTCTACCGGCTTCTAACGGGATAGTTTCCGCTTCCTGTAGTTACTTGCAATGTAGATGTTTTCTGAATTCCCGCTAATTTGTAAACTTTTAGGATTCAGGATATATATATTGGGATTAAGATTATATTAAATAAGTGTATAATAATATATAGGACTGCCTCGGTGGCGTAGTAGTTGTATTATGACTGCAATGCTGAGGTATTGGGTTCGATCCCGGGGTCGGGCAAAGTGATATTGAGTTTTTCTATTCAGTATCAGCTCGGAGTCTGGAATTTGCGCCCGATATGGCGAGAGGCTCGCCCCCTATCACATCATGGGACGGAATAATGGCGAAAAGTGGGTGCACTAGTTGCGCCTCTGCCTACCCCTTCGGGGATAAAAGGCGTGAGTGTATATGTATGTAAGTGTATAATTACTATGGGGTAAGCAAAGGCGCAACTGTTATACGTTTTGAAGTATATTTTCATCCTATTAGGTTAGTGCGAATCTAGCAATATAGGACATAAATTACAAACCCTGTTTTTTTTTAAATACAATTGTATACATTTCCTCTACCCAACTTGCTGACCATACTTAAAACTTCGCCGTTTCCTTACACGTTCGAATACTACCCCAGGACATACACTTCTGTCTTTCTTTGTAATCTATTCAGTTAAATATCGCTTGCTTTAAAGGAAGTACCTTGCAAATTAGTTGCCTATAATCATTTAGAAAATGATCTACGAACTGGAGACTAATAAAAAAACCAACAAGTTATCCTTCACTCAAATACAGGGAGTACCATATTTGATACCAAGAAAAACTGAGTAAACCATCGTAAACAAAGCCAAGAAATAAGAATTTCTCGCCAAAAAACAGAAGCATAGATTGTAAGTAACGTGATATAATTTACGCTGAGGCGGTTGCGATAAATCGTGCTCCTGTTAATATTGACTCGGGATAAATTATGGATGGGGAACGCGCACCTAGCTTCTTAAATATTCAATGTTACCTATGTTCTTTCGGGTAATTATTGACTTTTAACGTGAAGACTGAAGATGGTGGCTATATAATTTATATTTTGTAGATAATTTTGATAGATTTGTTCATGGTTGTGCCTTCGTGAGCCCTTTGCGGCAACGCCGGAAACGAACTGTTTGGGATTTTCTTAGAAATAGGCATGTGGTTTCATTATGGTATTGGGGGATAATAATCTTACATTATTTATAGTATTTTTATTATAATACGTTTTATTGCAGGGCTAAAACATTTTAATTTAGTGATGAGTGTATATGCGAGACTCCGCCTGGGTACTTACCGTAAACATTTCATGTTTCAGGGTGACCAGTACAAAGCAATATTACGCTATTTATGAGTAGTCATCTTTACCATCAGGCGAGCAACTTGCTCATCGTGCCATTTAGTTGAAAAATAAGACTCAACTATTGATCTACTTATTAATTACATACTCACACGCCTTTTATTCCTGAAGAGCTACTCAGAGGTTCATTTAGCTATGTATGTACCATCCCATGATGTGAAAGGGAGCGAGCAGATACTTTTTGTTTTATTGCAGTAAATGCTCAGACGAGCATGCCTTTAATCTGATAGTTACCGATACGACCGCCCATAAACAGTAGCAACGCCGCACATAACTTTGAATTACAAAGTACTGCATGACACTCCATTGCGCTTGTCTCTAAGATAAGATGTTAAGTCTTATAATGCTCGGCCATTACGCTGGCTACAATGTTCTTCAAACCGAAACACAACAGTGCATACGTGATAGCTTCTTGTTTGTAGAAATAGATATTGCGGTGGTACCCAGATCTCGCACGCGAGCAACCAACCACCAGTAGTGTACCATCAGTATATATTTATATCATGTAATTTTTTTTTAATTATTAATTGTATTTTTTACCTTGAACTGATTTTGAAAAGAGCAACACTAGAGTTTCTTGCCCGTTCTTCTCTAGTGAGAACTGCTTTCCGAACTGGTGGTAGAGTTAATATTGACTGAATCTAAATAATGTATAACATTTTATGGGTTCGAATAAATTTATTTCATATTTCATAGTACACTGAGAAGAAAAACCCAATATTACTTTGCTCGCCCCGGTATCTCAGAGCAGTGTCATACCGCGCAATAAAACTGTACTATACTATAACTATACGCCATGAAGGCTGTCAACTTTTGATTCATTAAATTATTTATTACTTCCCAAAAAAAATGATAATATAGGACACAGTTGCTCATAGGAGCCATAGAGTCATACACACAACTTCACACAAGAATGTCCGTTTGTTATTCCGCCCGGGCCGCCACCACGTAACGTGACTTTAAATCGATTATGAATTCCGCTTTATCGGAATACTAAATCCTATGTGAGATTCATAATAAAAGGCGGCTTTTTTATATTTTGTGTACACCGGCTTCATGTTACATAGAAATATGTACGTGCAAACGATAGTTATCGTATGAGTTTTATCTATTATCTATTGATCAAGTTCACTTCGCAGTTAAAATTTTGTTGCGAATATCATTCCACAGATATGGAAGCTAATGAAAAGATTTATCCTTTCGGAAATTGCGCATTCTTGGTTGCTAGACAATGTATAAGAAATTGCTGCAAGGAATTTTCTATGTTTACCTTCACTGTTCGCAGGAATACGCTGGATGCAGGCCACTTCTAACAGGTTGGTTTGTAAATCTTTGGAGGAGGATCAAGTTCAGCAGTGGACGTTCAAAGGCTGAAGGAGAAGAAGTTCGATCGAGATTCGAAAATGATTAATAAATATTTTGAAAAGACAAAAATTCTTGGTCTGTTGTCGCACCTGATATGTCCTGAACCTCACTCCTGCTCGACCATAGTTATTGAATCAATAGTTATTTTGTCTATTGCTACTAGACTGCAGTGTGACCTCTGTTACAGTTTAATAAACTGTAGCCAGTGTTACCGAATATAAACCATAAACCATAAACCAGTTTATTGCCTTATAACACTAATTTATTGCCTTATAACACTAATAATAACATAGGTATTCTTATACTTAAACTATAATAAAGGCAAAAGGAGGCGGCTCAGCTTGTGCTGACCGGGACAGTTCCGAGCAGCGCTGGTTTTCAGCCTCTCCTAGAGAGAACTTATCATCTATGCCGCAGTGATTAAAGCAGTGCAAAACAATGCGGCGCTTATAATCTGGATTTTCGGATAGTTTTACGAGCGCTGTCTGTGATATACGACCTCGTGAAAAATAATATAAATCATTGGACCTAAGACAAGTGGACCTTATCAGACTATACAATAAAAAAGTACAGCTTCTAATTCTACCAGTACTCAGAAGTACTATGTATAAGAAACCGGCAATTTGCGATCACACCGGGTGTGTCTATTATAAACTGAAGTCCTAGGGGAGTAAGAGTTGTAAACGTACAATTAGTGTTCGGTAAATGACGAGGCGCAAACACTAGTCGACTCAAACTTGAGTGTTATTGCACTAACAAGACTGTGTAGATGTGAATATATTTAGAAGTGGCTACCTTAGCGTACTTCAAAAAAGGGGTTCCTCAATTCGACTGAATTTTTATTTTGACCTTATTGCAGTGTACATTGTTGCCTCTTTCATCTAGACATTAGCGTATTGGATTTTTCTGCTCAGTATCAGCCAGGAGTCTGGAATTTGCGCCCGATATGGCGTGACTCGCCCCCTATTACATCATGGGACGAAAAACATTTGACGTAAAGTAGGAGCTTTGGTTAAACCTCTGTCTACCAATTCAGGAATAAAGGCGTGTTCTGTGTGTACATTGTAGTTTTGTCGCCTCCTTGGTCAGGTACTTATTTAGAGATCCTCGAATCACTTCCCAGCTAGGTCTGTGAAGGTTTTCTAATCATTTACCCGAGCTTTGATTCAATAGAGGGATTGGCATCAGTCTGGCAGACGATCAAAATGCAATGCAATTAGCCCTGTATTACTTACTGCCCATTGCTGAGCACGGGCCTCCTCTACTACTGAGAGGGGTTAGGCCTTAGTCTACTACGCTGGCCTACTGCGGGTTGGCAGACTTCACATACCCTTAAAACTCTTATGGAAAACTCTTAGGTATGTAGGTTTCCTCACAATATTTTCTTTCGCCGTTAAAGCGAACGATCATTAATAAACAATCCTAATAGTTAAGCCAATCCCATTGGTATCGTATATTGTACCAATCTTGTTATCTCCTTGTGGCTTAAAAACTACCAATTTATTTTACCATAACATATGCGGATTCATAAAACGTATCTGTTTTCGTAAAAACCATAGCCATAGTTTTGGCAGCAAAAGTCCACCCCATTCTAAAGGCAATAATGAAAAACCCAATTCTATGGCGTCCGATAGCAACATGCTGGGGTCACACACCAATCGACGTCAAATCATGAGTGACGGACAAATACACAAAAACAGCGGATATTATTTGACACGTGACTTAATTTGCGCTCAACCCTGTTTTAGGGGTGAGGGTGTAACATACGTCAGAATTATGGGGAGCAATCAATGTGTAGTACAAATGATTTGGGAATTGTAGCCAAACGCTTTAGGTCATTTAGGTGCAAATAATTTCAAAATTGTAGATACGTTTACGATCTGATGATATCAATTTTGCTTCAGACCAGTGTAGTAAGATTATAAGAATAATAAAAAGTCCAAACGAGCATTTTTGTCATCATCTTTAAAAACGTCTAAGAATCTGAGAATACTAATCGTTATTAGCTAATATGAGTCCACTGCTGCATAACAAATACGAATGTGTGTATTTTGGATTGTACTTTTGCAGCCACAGTAAACTTTTAATCCGGTCATATGAATCGGCGAAATACGAACAATAGCAAATCATGATTAAACGATGTAATATCTAAGCATTATAATGTAAAGTGAAAAAAAAATATAGGCGCCAAAAAAATCATTTGAATACCAAATTGCTCCAAAATATCTGCAGTAGAGAAATATTGGTATAAGTTCGCCTAACTATAAATCGAAGTATCGATTCCCGACAATTCGATAAAACAATCGCATTACAAATATATCTCCCCTAACAACGGAAGCGCGTGCGCACAAGAATCGTACAAGAATAGCAAGGCGGAGTATATATAGTTGTCCATTATGGGTACAAAGTTAATGTATTTAGAAACTAAAATCGTTGTGAGTTACTGTGCCGATTAGTAATGCCATTGTGACTGCCTTGAGACAATTGCGTTTATTTTGGGAGCCCTTAATTTGGGGAAATGTTTTGTACAACAATCTATAGGTAAATCTTATCTTACTTATATTATAAATGCAAAAGTTTGTGAAACTATTTGGATGTTTATTAATTGTTAGAAGTAAACGCATAAACCGCTGAACAGATTTGAAATACATTGGCACAGGGAGAGCTCGCGTACAGATTGTGATATAGATTACTTCTACAGTTTTTTTTGTACTGTCCCTACTGCCTGTAGCCTGAAGAAGGTCTGCTTTTCCGGTCCGGCCACGACGGTCTTTAGGGTGAACGCTTTAGGCGCTCACAACCCTTTAAATTAAGTGACCATGATGAGGGCAACCCACTAACGGGTTACGAACCTCGGCTCAGGACGGTCACTGAGAGAAGATGAGACATCAATGATTAGGGAGAGATTGGTTTTTAAGCCTAATCCTATCAGTCTATTTCGTCATCGGCACGCGGGCCGGAACTGTTGGTCGGGTCGGATGTTGTCAGTACAAGAAATTATTTTCACAATTTACCACAACATAGCGAGGATTTTTATTTTTCTGGTCAGGCTATAAAAAAACGGGTCTTAAAGTGTAATTTTTTTTCCAAACGATTTTATTAATTTTTTGGTTTCCAGAAAAAGGTCTTTATTAATTTAAGAGTTAGACAAGTATACATAGTGCGATCCTTGTTTCCTTCGACTTATATTTCTCATTACTTTGATTACTTCATACTGAAATTCTACGATATTGTCATCAGTAAACCTATCCACAGTCGGTGCAATGCTTTTGAAAAAACACATTATCCTACTTTTATCATCACTCTCAATAGAATTTAACAATGAAACCATTTCTTCTTGTTCGTTGGTTTCCTGCCGTTTTCTTTTCCTATCTTTATTTTTTATAACTGTAATAGGAATATCATCTTCATCTGACTGTGTATTTTCTAAGGTATTTTCTTCATTGTTAATAGGGTCTTCGGTTTCGTTATCTGTGGTAGTATTTGATTCTACAGACACTCTCGGCATTCGCACTACTTTCTTCAAAAAGGACATTTGGTTGTAGTATTTGTATTTTCGGTATTTTTTTTTCTCAGGCTCGTTGTTTATTAGTCGTTTTTGACATTTCATCCAGTTGTCTCGAGCGTTGTTCCATTTCTTTACTACTTCTTTACCTGTAAACATATTTTATCGTTAGCTTCATTAATTTTGATGGAAGACAACAAATTTTGCCCAAGGCTTAACTGCCTTGTGATTTGCTCGCTTCAGTAAGAAGTGGGACTATTTTAATAGTATCAATGTGCTGAAATTAAATAGGGAATAACAAGATAGCTCAGTTACCTGGAATTAAGTTCGTTATAAACCATAGTTTTTTTTTTTTTGTTTGTTACCATGATAAATTGTCACCACCCAATATTGTCAATAAATGTTTTTCTTTCTTTGTTTCTTTCTTTCTTTCTAGTTTTAAAACAGTCAACAAGTAATCCACCTTTTAAGACATTTATTATTACATAAAAAACATACTTAGGACCCTATACACTTTACAGTTTACACTCTACTTTTAACTTGACCGTTGGAAAAACTATCCAGTGTTGTGGAATTGTGTTATTTAATAAATGTGTATAAATAATCGTAGTTTTGAACATGTTTTAAATAATACTGCTTGTCTTATGTATTCTGACAATATGGTGAAGAGCATCAAATAGTTATGCTACACTCAATGTGTTTTTTTTCTGAAACTTAATGAATTAGTAAACTAAAAAAACAAAAATTAACTCAATATAATTTGAATTAATATTTCCAGCGTTTCATTGCCCATTTAAAATCATTTTTGCTCTTTGTAAAATTTTTGCAGTTTGACTTCGAGTTTTACCGTTTCAATGTAAGACACGTTTTATGCTATTTTCTCCGCAGACTTTTATCACCATATAGTAAGAGAGGTAACGTTGGAATTGTGGGTCTAGATTTTACCAAATAAAGTTATATTTGGTGCTAAAATGTTTCAACTGGATTTCAAACATTGACCATAAAAATAATTCGAACGAAATAATTGTCCGGAATGTTCATATTTAATCAGCAAGGACTTTACAGATAGTGAAAAAGAACTCACGGTATTCATTTTTTTCTTTGTCGGGTAATGTTTGAAAGTCGTCATTGAGCGCGGTGCATATTTTTATCCAAGCCGCGAAGTGAGATTGTTTGTTCTTATAACATTCGTCGGTGACGTCCCACAGCGCCGGACGACTCTCTATCAATGATATTAACAATTCCATGTCAATAACGTCCATAATTGATTATGCTCGCGAAACGTCCGTTTACGTTCAAACACTTTAACTTACTGGCTGGGTCGACTGACGCCGGTCAGGGGCCCGGCGCGGCGGCCGGGGGGAGGTGAGCGCAAATCCGGCGATTTCGTCACAATTGAAACTCAACCTTATCATTTCAGCCATATGGTTTATATTCAAGTAACTATGGCGCTGACATTAAATACCCAACGCTGCGCGATACGATGTGTTATCGTTAAATCTAACCTCAACTGTATTTGATAGCCTGTAAGGTGAAGTTTCAATTGTTCGCGCTTCGTCCGCTCCGTCGGTCGTCTGACCTCGCACCGTTGTGAACGGTACGAGTCCGGTAGAACATTGTACGAATAATTATTAGAATCGCCGGATAGCTCCCTGCATATTCTAATGTATTTAACAAATTGTAATAAGTTTTATTTTATACGCGTACGAGAAAATTACTGCGCTTGATGGTAAGTGACGAAGATGAGAGATTATAGATTATCCTTTATCAGTGGATACTATTCCGGTCTGATCGAAACCGGATATACACAGGCGGATCCCTGAACGCGACATACGTGAGTCACTACGGCGGCTTTTATATCTTGTGTACGGTGAACGTTCGTTTCGCTTAGTTCAGGTAGGGTTGCCAGGTCGTCAAACCTAATAGCCGGACAGACCAGCCAGTTTAGCCAGAAATTTGGGTAAAAAGGCCAGACACGCTAAATTATTAACGATTTTGTGTCTTAGTATTAATACGATTTTTCGGGACCCATTTTCCCGGCGAACTTTTTTTAGCTCCCTTGTGTATATCCATGGTAAGTTAAATTTTACGCATATTGCCGATCACCTAAAAGTCACTGGTCAAATGTAAAAAGCCGAACACCGTTTAATTTGGCCGGACACGCATTCAAAAACGCGTGGCAACCCTAGTTTCAGGTAGAGCCGCGTTTGGATCCTGTGGTATCAAAATGTTTCATTGCAGACGAGCGGAATTGCGTAAAAACACACACACACGCTTTGTCTCCCGGAAGGGATAGTCAGAGGCGCAACTAGTTGCACCCTCTTCTCCGTCCCATTATGTGATGGGGGTGAGCCTATCGCCGCGCCATGTCGGGCACAATTCCACGAAAAAAAATAGTTGAGTAATATTTTAGCTGAGAGTGGACGATAGCCTAGTTGGGAATGGAACTGTCTGCCGATACAATGTCCGGAGGTTCAAACCCAAAGTACACACCTCTGACTTTTCGAAGTTACGTATGTATTGTTTATCAATTATAGTTCGCTTTAACAGTGGAGGAAAACATCGTTAGGAAACCTGCATACCTAAGAAGTTCCTTATAAGAATTTCGAAGGTATGTGAAGTCTCCCAAACCGCACTAGGCCAGCGTGGTAGACTAAGGCTTAAATCTCTCAGGTGTAGAGGAGACCCGTGCCCAGCAGTGGGACAGTATTTAATACGGGGCTGGTATTATTCTTTTTTGTATTATTTATTTTAGCTGACCTTAACAAGCTTCTGAATTTATAAATACGATTCCTTTTCATAAATATACTAACTGTTTCTTAATTATAAATATTTAATAGAAACATAGAAATTATGGTCAAAAAACAATATTACGAATACTCAACCCTCTAATTCACACTTTGCATTTGGCTAATCATTAACCCTAATTACATATTACAATTTATCAAAGTAGCCCAGGTGGGTTCCTTAATGTTTTTGTTAAATGCGGACCCCATATTAGACAATGAATAGGGCGTTGATATATGACGCGTGCGCCCAATCTACCAGATGGTACAAAACAACTAATTTCGAAAAAGGGTGGGCTAGTTGAGGGTTTATAAATATTTTTCGAAAATGATAAATAGCAAGTTGAATTTTTTTTTATGGCGTTGAATGACAAAACGAGTATGCCGTTCGCCTGATGGTAAGCGATACGACCGCCCATAAACAGTAGGAACACCATACAGCACCTTGAGTTACAAAGTACTATCGAGCATTCCACTGTGCTCGTCATCCTGAGACATAAGTTGTTAAGTCTCATTATGTCGGGTAGTCACATGGATATCATCATCATCATCAGCCTTTATCAGTCCACTGCTGGACATAGGCCTCCCCTAATGAGCCCTGTCTTCAGCTTGCCGCATCCAGCATCTGCCTGCAGTCTTTCGCAGATCGTCATCCCACCTGGCCGGAGGGCGTCCTACACTACGTTTGCCCAATCGCGGTCTCCACTCAAGAAGACGTTTACCCCAGCGGTTGTCGGTTCTTCGCGAGATATGGCCAGCCCACTGCCACTTCAGCTTGCTAATTTTTTGAGCTATGTCGATAACTTTGGTTCTCTGTCGGATGTGTTCAGGAGGATCCAGCTAGGCTGGGCAGCGTTTGGAAAACTACGTCGAGTCTTTTCGTCATCCATACCGCAATGTTTGAAAACGAAAGTTTTCAATCAGTGCGTCCTACCCGTCATGACCTACGGAGCCGAGACATGGACACTCACGGTAGGGTTGGTCCACCAGTTGAAAGTCGCTCAGCGGGCTATGGAGAGAGCTATGCTCGGAGTTTCTCTGAAGGATAGGATTCACATGGATATAACGCCCTTCAAACCGAAACACACCAGTGCATGCACACTGCTGCTTGCTGTTGAAATAGACATTGCGGTGATACCCACCCAGACGGACTCTAACATATGAGAAACCTACCATCGGTAATTTATAAACAATGGAAATTTAATATTTTGGCACGTTAAAATGCAGCGAGGTTTATAGTGTTAGATTAGATAAATGGTACCAGACAAACGCACAGACCTCTCCAGGAATGGCTCGTGTGTCCCCGCCAGCGTGATTTAACGTATAGTTAATAGGTGTACTATTGTTAGCACTTAAATATTTTGTGAAGGTATTTGTGATAACAAAATAGTAGTGGAAGTGACCGTTGGGTGTATAAAAAAGATGCCGTATCGATGTGCAGGCTGAAGGCTCATTCGCGCTGTTTCGGTCTCAGTCTTGGCTCATTCGTAGTCTTTTATATCTTTGTGAAAGTATTTATATAAAATTAGTGGTGGATAATTTTTTATTTAAATTAAAATCGCTTCAATTTCTAACAGTACTTATACAAACTTTTCTTGCAATACCAGCAAACTTGCAACGGCAATTTAACTTATTCCATTGCGCATAGTTTGACGCGAGGTGGACGGCTGACCGGGGTCTCCTGTCTTGTGGTATCCCATGCTTGTCGCAAAAATCGACTAATAGATGTCATCGAGCTATTGCAGATGGTGAGGGACTACCCACGATGGAACTTTATATAATTTTTAACTACGCCCCTCTCCCCTTTGCAAACCCAACATAGCCGTCTAAGCGACTCTTGAGCGCCCATTGAAACCCACTCTTCACTTTAGGTTGAGAACTAACCCAGAACTAACAGTGTTGACAAACTATTTAACACCTCTAGTCTCGACTGGTTTTTGCATGATTATTGTGTCGAACTACTTAACGCGACGGTCTGACATAAGTAGCAGGTATTGGACTTTTGCCTGACATTTTTCATTTAACTTTCGGATGGAAAACGAAGGAGATGATATGGGAATCTGGAATTTCTGACCTCTCCCGTCAGCAGAAGAGGCGATAGCTGGATGACCTATGGTAATCTCACGCCTTTGGAATGATCACGATTACATATACATTACCTACTACGAGAACATTAAGTCGTCCTTAAAGCAACATAAAAGCGCAGCGTTGGGCTTTGGTTGGTAATACGTATTACGGTAGAGTTTTTATAGAGTAAATGACTCGGGCCCAGCGCGGCACTGATACTTACCATCTCTATAGAAATAAACAGAAATAAATAGGTACTTCGCAAGTAACAGACCATAGGTCTCGAAAGGAAAATTGCGTTGGTGGGCTGATTGTCTGCAGCTCCCACCTGTCTACATCTATATGATAGTACTTTATATGTATATTTTTTTCTAATGCCTGACAAATATGATACGAAACTGACTCCACGCCGGCGCGCCGCGGCCGTCGACCAAAATTATCAGCACGCCGCCGCGCCGCGCCGCCGCGATTATTCCAGGCGGCGCCTATGTCTAATGTCAAATTGTTTCTGAACTGCAGCCAAAAATAGTTTCATTTAGGTGCAAATAATTCTGAAATAATAGCTAACTTTACGATCTTACGACATCCATTTTACTTCAGACCGGTGTAGTAAGTTATAAGAATATTCAAAAGATCAAAGGAGCATTTTTCTCATGGCATTGAATGACGGAACGAGCATGCCGTTCGCCTGATGGTAAGCGATACGACCACCCGTAAACGGTAGAAATGGAAAACATCCTGAGACTTCATCAAAAAGAACTTCTAAGGTATGTGAAGTCTTCTTACCTAAACTAGGCCAGCGTGGGGTTAATTTAGCAGTATATAATACAAGGCTGGTATTATTATTTATATTTTATTTATCATTAAATGCGAATGTGTGTTTTTGGATTGTACTTTGCAGCTACAGTGCACTTTAATCCAGTCTTTTGAATCGGCGAGATGCGAAAAAAGCAAATAATGATGAAACTATGTAATATCCAAGCATATAATTTCAAGTTATTCAAATCAGGTCCAACAGATGTCACTAAAAAAATAAATAAACTATTATTTATTCTTTTTTTGTTGGATTTTCTATAAAAGCGTGTTTTTAGTTTATAATATTGAATTGTCTTCGGTCCTTGATAAGTGTGTCAAATTTCGATATAATGAGACGTTTTGAAAGGGGTCAAACTCATGTTCAAAGTGTCGTTACATAGATACATACATACATACGCCTGAAGCTAATAAAAGCGTGTTAAAAGTAAAGGTGATCCAAGTGTTAAATAAATAATTGTAATATCAAATTACTCGAAAACATCTGTACCTAGTAGAGAAATATTGGTATAAGATCGCCTAACTATAAATCGAAATATTCGAATAATTCGATGAAACAATCGCGTTACAAATATATCTCCCCTAACAATGAAAGCGCGTGCGCACAAGAATCGTACAGGAATAGCAAGTCGGAGTCATAGTAAAGCTAACTAAAAGTACTCGCACTCGGCGTTGTTCATGAAATTATTACCTACAGTTACGCGGTACGTAAACACGCCATAGGGCTGCCAGTCTACAGTATTTTAATTCAATCTGAGATATTTGAGTTTCTTTCTAGTTTTGAGATTGTACATACATACACACTCACGCCTTTTATCTCCGTAGGGATAGGCAGAGGTGCAACTAGTGCACCCACTTTTCGTCGTGCGTATTCCGTCCCATGATGTGATAGGGGGCGAGCCTATCGCCATTTCGGGCACAAAGTCCATACTTCGGGCTGATACGGAACAGAAAAATCCAATACCACTGTGCTCGACCCAGGGATCGAACCAGAGACCTCAGCATTGCAGTCGTACCGTAATACAACTACGCCACCGAGGCAGGCAGTTTTGAAATTGTATAAGATATTATTTAAAAAATTAATTTCTTCGTGAATGATACAAGAAGTGTTCAATTAAAATACATGTTGAGGATTTTGATTAGTAAATTTAATTAATAACTGCCTTGGTGGTATTATGGTACGACTGCAATACTCTCGGGTTCGATTCCCGGGTCGGGCAAAATGATATTGAGTTTTTCTATTCAGTATCAACTCGGAGTCTGGAATTTGTGCCCGATATGGCGATAGGCTCGCCCCCTATCATATCATGGGAGGGAATAACAGCGAAAACTGGGTGCACTAGTTGCGCCTCTGCCTACCCCTTCGGGGATAAAAGGCGTGAGTGTGTGTGTGTATTGTTTAGCAATTATCGTTCACTTTAACGGTGAAGTTAAAGCAAAGAATACATAGTGAGGAAACCTACATACCTGAGAATTGTCCATAAGAATTTCGAGGGTATGTGAAGTCTGCCAACCCGCACTAGGCCTGTGGACTTATGCTTAACCCTTTTCAGTAGTAGAGGAGGCCCGTGCTATAATACGGGGCTGATTGCATTGCAGTTCAATAAAAAAAAACACCTTTATAAATTTGAGGCTGAAAATTATTTGCGCCTCGACTGAGACGTACGAAAAGCTTTATTGTTAAACTAGCTTTTGCCCACGGCTTCGCCCGCGTTAATAAGTTTTTCCGAGCTAAAAGTACATAAAAACCTTCCCGTTGAATCACTTTATCCAACACATCTATTTGGATAAAGATTAATATTATGACGTTGATACAACTCTTAACAAATAATGCATTAATTTCGACCAAATTTGATTACCATAAAAACGGTTCTAGTGAGTTAATCTTAAAAGATAGACATATACTGTCGCGGACATTTTTTTAGATCATTTCAAGAGGAATAATTCTTTCATACATATATTTTTGGTATCTTGAACCGTTTTCGCAGCGCACGCAATGGAAGCCCTCAAGGATGAATAATTTTCCCCGTTTTTTTCACATTTCCCATTATTTGTTCGCTCCTAATAGTTGCATCGTGGTGTTATATAGCCTAAAGCCTTCCTGGATAAATGGTCTATTCAACACAAAAATAATTTTTCAATTCGAACCAGTAGTTCCTGAGATTAGCGCGTTCAAACAAATAAACAAACAAACTCTTCAGCTTTATAATATTAGTAAGTATAGATTTAATAGTATAAAAAATCCGCATTCGGATAAAAAGTTTAATTAAATATACTTTTGGGAAACATGGATAAGGATTCAAGCAACCAAAAACAGCACAATATAGTCTATAATTGCTATTAAGTAAGTACTTGTACTTATTTAATTCAAATATTCACAAAATGCACGCTTACTGCTTACAAAACCATCACACCGTTCGTTCTTCACTGCGGTGCACTCGCGAATGTTTGTGTACAGTGTACTTAATGTCTTTGATTAATAATACACTATAATTATTAATCAAAGCTTAATGTATACCAAACTCGAGGCACGTAGGCGTCACTCGCGTTCCGACCGTTTGTATGAAGATATTCTACGGTATATATTTATACGGTGTCGGAGTATATATAGTTGTCCATTATGGGTAAAAAGTTAGTGTATTTGGAAACTAAAAATAATGCGAGTTACTGTGCCTATTAGTAATGCCATTGTGACTGCATTTGAGACAATTGCGTTTATTTTGAGATCCTTTATTTCGGGGAATGTTTTTATATAGCAATCTATAGGTAAATCTTATCTTACTGATATCATAAATGCGAAAGTTTGTTAAAATGTTTGGATGTTTCTAACACCCAAAAGTTCACCCTTTCCTTTATTATATTCTTTTTCCCAACAAATATAATTAGGTCTTCGAACACTACCTCTCAGTTTCACGGTTGAGAAGCTTCTTTCCCTTCTAGTCAATTCACAGAATATATAATACTAGCTTTTGCCTACGGCTTCGCCCGCGTTAATAAGTTTTTCCGGGCTAAAAGTACATAAAAACCTTCCCGTTGAATCACTCTATCCAACACATTTATTTGGATAAAGATTAATATTATGACGTTGATACAACTCTTAACAAATAATGCATTAATTTCGACCAAATTTGATTACCACAAAAACGGTTTTAGTGAGTTAATCTTAAAAGATAGACATATATTGTCGCGGACATTTTTTAAGATCATTTCAAGAGGAATAATTCTTTCATACATATATTTTTGGTATCTTGAACCGTTTTCGCAGCGCACGCAATGGAAGCCCTCAAGGATGAATAATTTTCCCCGTTTTTTTTTTTTAATTTTCCATTATTTCTTCAGGAATAATTCTTTCATACATATATTTTTGGTATCTTGAACCGTTTTCGCAGCGCACGCAATGGAAGCCCTCAAGGATGAATAATTTTCCCCGTTTTTTTCACATTTTCCATTATTTCTTCGCTCCTAATAGTTGCATCGTGATGTTATATAGCCTAAAGCCTTCCTCGATAAGTGGTCTATTCAACACAAAAAGAATTTTTCAATTCGAACCCGTAGTTCCTGAGATTAGCGCGTTCAAACAAACAAACAAACGAACTCTTCAGCTTTATAATATTAGTATAGATAGCAATCTATAGGTAAATCTTATCTTACTGATATCATAAATGCGAAAGTTTGTTAAAATGTTTGGATGTTTGTAACACACAAAAGTTCACTCTTTCCTTTATTATATTCTTTTTCCCAACAAATATAATTAGGTCTTCGAACACTACCTCTCAGTTTCACGGTTGAGAAGCTTCTTTCCCTTCTAGTCAATTCACAGAATATATAATATTGTTACAAAGTTAGAAACAAGCGATTTTGATTTAAATAAAAACGATTTATTACTGATTTTACATAACACATTTATCACTCATTTTACATAAGCACTTTTTAAGAGAAATAATTTTACAAATATAGGTATCAGCAACTAACCGACCAGTATGAAAATCAATGTTCAACTTACTCAACTGAGATCGACTGTGAGACTGAGCTCGAATGAGCGTCTGAGCACGAATGAATGCAAATGGCGGTACGGCACCCTTTTTATACACACAACTGTCATTACTTTGACGTCTCGACTGGTTTTCATAACTGGCAACCCGCAAATACAGTTACAAAACTTTTAACCGAACAATATAGGCTACAAGGCGGGGGTCGTTCGTAAATTTTTAGTCAACTGATGGACTGTTATTGAACCAAAATGAACAAATGATTTTGTAATAAACATTAGAAATTTAGTTAAATTACTATTACAATTTTAAACTTTTTATTCAATTAATGTGATAAAATATTGTTTCCGGAAGTATTGATTAATTTTTACTCAACCGTTATTCACAATACTTTACACTATTGTTTCCGGAAATTTTGATTAATTTTTACTTAACTAATAGTTTACAATTGTTAGAAGTAAACGCATAAACCGTTGAACGAACTTGAAAGACATTGGCACAGGGAGAGCTCGCGTACAGATTGTGATATAGATCGCTTCTACAGTGATTTAAGACTTCTGTACCGGCAAGGCTATACACGCGAGCAAAGCCGCAAGTATCACCTACTATTACTTATATGGAGATAAAGAATTGTAGTTTTGTTACTAGGGGAAAATAATATAATGATCCGTGTATCATTCGGTAGATGTCCGTTTTTAACTGGACACTGGACCGGCACTAAGATTACCGATTGATAGAGTCGTACAAGACAGATAAAAACCTCAAGTCAAAAAGTTAAAAAAACAATTGGTGTTATTTTATTTTACATAAAGAGTTTATTATTTTAAATATCTAGCTTATCCATAAAAGTTATTCATTAAGGTTCTAACTAATCACCGTTTTATCACTTCCCATCATTCGAGGCACGAAAACACTGATTAGTTTTATATTAAGATTATCGCCAGGCCAGTAAAACAACCAGCTTTGGTGGCGCCACTTTTGTTTTTTATTAAAAGTTAATGTTGTCAGTACAAGAAATTAGTTTCATACTTTACCACAACATAGCGAGGATTTTTATTTTTCTGGTCAGGCTATAAATAAACGGGCTTTAAAGTGTAATTTTTTTATTTCCAAACGATTTTAGTTTCAGATTGCTAGAAAAACATCCTTATTAATTTAAGAGTTAGACAAAGTACACATAGTGCGAACCGATTATTGGATTTTTCTATTCAGTATCAGCCCGGAGTCTGGAATTTGTGCCCGATATGGCGATATGTCCGCCCCCTATCACATCATGGAACGGAATAAGCACGGTGAAAAGTCGGTGCACTAGTTGCGCCTCTGCCTAACCCTTCTGGGATAAAAGGCGCGAGTTTGCGTAGCATAGTGCGATCCTTGTTTCCTTCGACTTATATTTCTCATCACTTTGATTACTTCGTACTGAAATTCTAAGATATTGTCATCAGTAAAACTATCCACAGTCGGTGCAATGCTTTTGAAAAAACCCATTATCTTACTTTTATCGTCACTCTCAATAGAATTTAACAAAGACGGCATTTCTTCTTGTTCGTTGGTTTCCTGCCGTTTCCTTTTCCTATCTTTCTTTTTTATAACTTTTATAGGCGTATCGTCATCGTCTGACTGTGGATTTTCTTTTTTGATAACAGGGTCTTCAATTTCATTGTCTGTGGTAGTATTTGATTCTACAGACTCTCTTGGCATTCGCACTACTTTCTTCAAAAAGGACATTTGGTTGTAGTATTTGTACTTTCGATAGTTTTTTGATTCAGGCTCGTTGTTTATTAGTCGTTTTTGACATTTCATCCAGTTGTCTCGAGCGTTGTTCCATTTCTTTACTACTTCTTTGCCTGTAAATATATTTTATCGTTAGCTTCATTAATGTTGATGTAAAACTGTGACCTTAAAACAAATTCTGCCCAAAGCTTAACTGCCTTGGGTTTTGCTTCCTTGGATATGAAGTGGGACTACTCTAATAGTCTCAGTGTGCTGAAATTGAATAGGGAATAACAAGGCACCTCAGTCACCTGGATTTAAGTTCGTTATAAACCGTTGTTTTAGAAACAGTAAAAAAGTGATGCAGCTTTTAAGCAATTTACTATTACTCAAAAAATCATACTTAGGACCTTATACAAAGTACAGCCTACTTACTAATACTGTGTAAGATGTCCGTTAAAAAAATAGTATTGTGGAATTGTGTTATTTCATAAATGTGTATAAATAAGCGTAGTTTTGACCATGTTTTAAAGAATCCTGCTTGTCTTATGTATTCTGACAATACGTTGCACAGCATGAAAAAGTTATGCCACACTCAATGTGTTTTGTTTCTATATTGAATTGCGGGTCTAAAATTTACCAAATTGAGTTATGTGAAATCAGTACTAAAATGTTTCAACTGGATTTCAAACGTTGATCTAAAAATAATTCGAACGAAACAATTTTCCGGAATGTTCATATTTATTCAGCAAGGGCTTAACAGAAAGTATAAAAAGTACTCACGGTATTCATTTTTTTCTGTGTCGGACAATGTTTGAAAATTGTCATTGAGCGCGGTGCATATTTTCATCCAAGACGCGAAGTGAGATACTTTGTTCATGTAACATTCGTGGGTGACGTCCCACAGCGCTGGACGAATCTCTACTAAAGATATTAACAACTCCATGTCAATAGCGTCCATAATTGATTATGCTCGCGAAACGTCCGTTTACGTTCAAACAGTTTGACTCACTAGCTAGGTCGACTGACGCCGGTCAGGGGCCCGGCGGCGGGGGGAGGCGAGCGCAAATCCGGCGATTCCGTCACAATTTAAAATCAACCTTATGGCGTCAATCATATGGTTTATATTTAAGTAACTAGCTTTTGCCCACGGTTTCGCCCGCATTAAAGTTTTTCCTGCATAAAGTCACTTTATATACAAACTATATATTTTTTCGGACCGAAGTGTAAATAAGAACTATTTTCAAATCTACGGTCTACCTGAATACACACAAAAACATAAAGTGCTGTAGGACAAAACGCGGCCTCCGACGGGCTATTTATAGGCACGCGCCGGCCCCCCGGCCGGTACGGCCGCAACCGCTATCTCCATGCATTTTAAATCTGTAATATCTTCCAAAATATTTGTTTAAATTACTTCTTGTAAAGGTCCATATTGATCTATACTATATTAAATGCACAATGTATTTAAGGTACTTAATTGGATAAGGATTAATGCTGTATTGCTTAAAATCGCTTCGTAAATAAGCCATTATTTCTCGTAAAAAGTAAAGGATAAAAAATGGTTATTGTGGGTTTTTTTATGGCATTGAATGACGAGACGAGCATGTCGTTCCCCTGATGGTAAGCGATACCACCACACATAAACAATAGGAACAGCATCCAGCACCTTAAGTTACAAAGTACCTACTGTGCGGCATTCCACTGCGCTTGTCATCCTGAGACATAGGATGTTAAGTCTCATTATGTCCTGTAGTTCCACTGGCTACAATGTCCTTCAAACCGAAACACAGCAGTGCATGCATACTGCTGCTTGGCGGTAGAATTAGACATTGCGGTGGTACCGACCCAGACGGACTCTTACATATGAGAGTCCTACCACCAGTAAAAGTAAGATAATAAGATGTTAAGTCTTATTATGTCCAGTAGTACAGTAGGTTATGCCTAAGAGATAGACATACTATCGTGGACTTTTTTGAGACGTTTTTAAGATATACAATACTGTAGTATATTATTTTCATCTATCTCATAGGGTTTAGCCAGCGTTTGCAATGTAAACGCAAACAAATATGTTTATTTAGTTTATTTACGACATCACACTAGAAACTTCTAAAGTTATCAGTGTGTCTCTACTATATTATGCATGTTTTATACTTATAAACCTTCCTCTTGAATCACTCTTTCTATTTAAAAAAACACATCAAAATCCGTTGCGTAGTTTTAAAGCTCTAAGCATACATAGGGACAGACAGAGGGAAGCGACTTTGTTTTATATTATGTTAAGATACCTTAAACATTTATAATTTATAGATTTATAAATCTTTTTTGAAAATGTTAGCTAGATTTATGCTGTTAGATTAGATAAATGGTACCAGACAGACGCACCGACCTCCCTAGGAAATCGTAATGGCCCTTATATCCCCGCCAGCGTCATTCATGATATCATTTATGGGTATACTATTTATTGTTTTCTATTATGAAAGCAACCAACAATGACCTTTTAGTTTTGACATGAAAGGTTTCCTCTCGAAGCTTTCATCCTAACAACATACCGTAAATAGGGTAGTTTCCTATGTTTGATTTTGTACATTTTTCTATATGTAACAGAACACAATACGAAAACTAAATTCTTCTGTAAAATTAAAATTAAAATTGGTTGATAACTTAAGCAGATATTCATAATTGAAATATTGTTGTGAGCAAAAGTGGGGACGTAGTGGGGATATCGCTTCATTTGTTTCGCACGCACGCAGCGTTTTGGCTGGCGACTGTCGGTGACGTCTCATTCTGCTGTTTCCGTTATCTGACAAAATATGCCCCTTCCACCAAACTTTAAAGCGTTATAACTCGTTTATTAAAGCTTATATTTTAAAAAATATCTTTCCTCTTGATTTTAGAAGACGTACATTTATGATAAATGTATTTAAAAAAAAGTAGTCAACTACCCAATTAAAAGTCAGGTAATTTGAATCTGCGACCTCCATCTTGCTACTCAGTTTCATTCATAACAAGACCATCGCCGCGCCGCTTAAAACAAAAAATAATCTCATACGTTTGCTCGTGTTAAGTAAAAACGTAAGTAAATTTAATTAAATCTCGGAAAAATATTAAATTTTCCGCGGACCCAATAAAAATTTCAGTTCAAACTCTGCTCCTTTTCACGTGTGTAAGCTACATTGTCCTTTATTGTGGGGGGATAGGGGATATTTTAGTGTGGGTATTGGTAGGTAGCTGGAGGACCATCGAACCTCCACTCGTTCGAATAAAGGGTTTGGAGTAGCGAAAATATTTTTATCTTTGTGCCGACTGTGAGAGAAAAAACTGAATATAAATGTAGCTAGATTGTAATGTGTAAAATGTTGTTTTTTTAGGTTAGCTTGTGTAGTAGGTGTTCTAAGTTTGCGTATATATGCAGGTTATATTATGAACATGTATGAATTGATCAAGTACCTCTTTGTATGAACTATTACCTATTTACTGGTGGTAGGTCTCTCATATAATATGTAAGAGCCCGTCTGGGTGGGTACCACCGCAATGACTAAGTATTTCTACCGCCAAGCAGCAGTGTACATGCACTGTTGTATTTCAGTTTGAAGGACATTGTAGCCAGTGTAACTACGGGACATAATGAGACTTAACATCTTATGTCTCAGGATGATGAGCGCATTGGAATGCCACATAGTATTTTGTAAGTCAAGATGCTGGATGGTGTTGCTACTGTTTATGGGTGGTCGTATCGCTTACCATCAGGCGAACGGCATGCTCGTCTCGTCATTAAATGCAATAAAAAAAACTATTTTTTGGCGTCACTTTAGCTTCCTAAAGGCCGGTCTTTTACTTACATAATAGCAAAATACATCAGCCACATAATGCTTTCCAAACACAAAACAAACACATCCCGTCTTTCTCTCTGATGGTAGAAGTGTAGCTAGAGCTTTTCGCCATGTGTGTCCCAAAATGTGAAAGGGGTGAACCTATCGCCATATCGTGCACAAGAGACATGTGCAAAAACAGGCTTAAAATTCTAACCAAGGTACAATATATATATTTGGACTCCCAAAAACTAGGCCTTTGCAATAAATTGTAAAATATTAAAGTCCTTCGATTTATATATGTAACTAGTAGTACTCGCGGCTCCGCCCGCGTGAAAAAGTTTTTCCGGGATGAAAATAATTTTCCCGGGATAAAAAGTAGCCTATAGCACTCAGGAGTAAAGTAGCTTCCTATTAGTGAAAGAATTTTCTAAATAGGTTCAGTAGTTCCCGAGATTAGCGCGTTCAAACAAACAAACAAACTCTTCAGCTTTATAATATTAACTTAGTATAGATTTTATTTCGCTAAACACTGCACTTTAATTGAACTTTTAAAAAAATTTGGTATAGAGGTCTACATTTTTTTTTACTCATTCAAGATCTTTATTTTTGCCCATTTCATATCTATAAAGTTTGAGCCTGTTTAGATTTTGAAGCTCAGCACCCATAAAAAAGCGGACATCTTTCTCACTCATAGCCGACACTGAGCGAAAAAAACAATATCACTTTACCGGTATTCGAACCCGGGGCCGCACAAGCACTTCAAAACAATTTAGTAGATAATTAATCTAAGGAAAATACATAAAAATATTACGACTTAAATGCGGTGAAAATTATCGCTTCTCATTACTTTCTACTTGTAATTGCGTCAAAAAACCAGGTGACATTATAAATTACCGTCAAACATTATACAACCAACGTATGCGAGATAAAATTGGGCATAAATCCACGGGGGTTGATAACAGCCGGCGGCGGCAGATAGCGCTCATTGCGCTTTGATAGTTCTATTAGTTGCGTTTAGGGGAGACTGGGGATTAGGTTTTGATACGCTAACGTTTGTGATGTTTTTAGAGGACGGTATCTTTGGAGGGATGATCACTATCACTACCTAGTATAAAACAAAGTCGCTTCCCTCTGTCTGTCCCTATGTACGCTTAGAGCTTTAAAACTGCGCAACGGATTTTGATGGTTTTTTTTTTCAATAGATAGAGTGATTCAACAGGTAGGTTTTTATGTACTTTTAGCCCGGAAAAACTTATTAACGCGGGCGGAGCCGCGGGCAACAGCTAGTTATTTAATATAATTGTGTTTAAGAAGGAAGGATTGATTATTTTGAATAGAATAAGTATCGTACAGATTTGTTGGTAAAGAAACATAAATAGTGATTTTAAAATATACCTCTATAAAATAATTCAAGATTCCATTTACCAATCTCCCCCAATGGAAAAGAGACACAATCCATCTACTTTTTAGAGAATATGAATTAATTAATTATATATAACGATATGAAGATGCTGTATTTTGTTACGTGCCTCTATAAAACTAATCCATAATAGTCAACAACAATGTATAAATATTTAGAACAAAAGAATATCTAAGCCCTTTCTCTCTCCTGTAGGGTCTTAGCTCCAAACCAATTCCATTTATAAATTGCAAATTTCTCACCTAAGCATATTCGCAGACTTTAAGCAGAACTAGACATCTAGGCGATAAAGTATAGCTAGTTTTTTACCTAATACCTCAAGGCGGTGGGAGAATGGCCGTTTTACCTTATCACAAACCTTTTAGCGGTGTTGCAGCGTTCCCCAATCTCCCCGCACTGACTCCAAAAGCCCATTCATTTTCGGGATACGGCGATAAAACTGTAATAGAGTGCTGTGTCGGCAATTTGTGCTACTTTTTATCCGAGGTGTCGCCGAATCGATTTTGTGTGAAAATAAATACGTATGTATTGTTAGTTATTACTTAAAGTAACGTCTACTGCTAACTTTGACTTACGCGCGTATTCACAAACGTTTCTTAGCTAAGTACAGTCAATGCTATGGTAAAACGTTTGTTTCTCAGTACTTTGGCTTTCTCAGATTTTGCAGAGCGGAGACAGGCGCTGTGGCTGATCAATATTGAGGTATAACTTTATTTCAGTTGGATGTTAAATAGACAAAGCCAAAGTAAAGTATGGAATTTCACACACAATGACACTATCCGTTTAGGTTTTGTTCGTTTCTTTCTTTCTATGTAATAATATATTGGTTTCATAACATGATAATTTGTTGAACTTTCAGCGCTGGCCTGCTGCGGGTTGACATCATATACCTTACAAATTCCAATGAAAACCTCAAAATTTTATTTATTTTGTTTTCATTCATACATACTATGTAGTTTAGAAACAATAGCAATATCTATACTTGATGGCTTTGGACCGGTCATACAGCCTCATAGTAGCTGCTTTGGATTGAACCTACAACTACTATCTGAGTACTAAGTGTTGAATTATGTTAAATATCTACATAATTCCCATAATAAAGTTAAAAATACAGTTTGCCCGCTCCCCAAAATCGAACCGTGAATAATCGTTTGTAATGGCTGCGGTGTTTCCCCTAGCTCCCCTGAGGAACATTTTGAAATGGAACTACATGAGGGTAGCCAAGTAAACTCAAGTATATATTGCTACTAAAGTTAAAATACCACTAAAGTTTGTTAAAATGTTTGAATACTTTGTTGATGTTTGTAACTGGCCTCTGTGGTGTAATTGAATGGCGTGCGCAGTATGAATACCGCTCTGAAGTCCTGGGTTCGAATCCTGGGTCTGATAAAGTGATATTGAATTTTTCTACTCAGTATCTGCCTGGAGAATGGATTTTGTACCCGATATGGCGATCTCGCTTCCAACCACATCACGTAATAGAACACACAAGACAAAAAGTGGGTACCTTGGTTGCACCTCTGCCTATCCCTTCGGGGATTGTGCGTGATATTGTGTGTGTGTGTGTGTCTGTTTTTTTATATACTTGGCTTAAGTACATAGTAGCTAACCAGTGGGTCTTCTGCTGTTAAGCGATCTATCGCCCATAAAAGCAAACAAAGAGCCTTAACTGCACCCACTTTTCCGCCAAGATTATTCCGTCCTATGATCGGGGGTAAGCCTATGACCACATCAGATACAAATTACTCCCTCATACTGGAAACCAATTTTACTTCACCAACCCATAGAACACGGCCCACGGCGTATAACTACGCCACCCAAGCAGTTCATTTATTGCCTAGATTCAGCAGTATAAAGAAACGAACACTAATGATCTGTCTCCGATCAGTGCCTGAACTCTCAAACCTCACTGTAAAGCCGAGCAGCAATGTAATGCACAAGAGGTAGTGCAAAAAGCTCCTGTATTGTACTGCTGGCTTAGTAGGAGTGACGGCGATTTAAAAAATATTTTAGTGGTTATTTCGTTTGGATTTCAATTGCATTATAAACGTTGTATGTCTGTCTTAGCTGAAAAATGAGTCGCGTTGTCTTTGTATTCCGTGGTGTGGCTTCCTCTGACGTTTCTATAGTTGGTATTCATTATAAAATTATAATAAAATTTGTATTTCACTACGTCTCTGCCTCCTATTTGGAAACAAAAGCATTAGTCTATCATGCGTTATATTATCAAAAAATTATATGTCTCCTACATATTTGGTAAAAGTCTTATTTTTTAAAGACATTTAACACCAAAATCGACCTTTATAACCGCTATTCCTTCCGCTTCCGCTAAGCCTATCACCACACCCCCCACCTAGCATGTAAGAGGCTGGCTTTGTTGCAAAAGGCTGCCTTTGACGGTACTTGTGCGTTGTTCTTTTGAGCGTGTCACGCTGTTAATTCTTACTTACGCCATGCAGGTTTTGTGTACTCGTATTCCATTTAATGCACCGTGTGTTACACAGCCGATCGACATGCTGTAGGTTCGTTCCCGTGTAGAGACAAATGATTAAGAATTTTTTTAGTTGTGCATATTAGACTCAAGAAGTAAAAAAAATGCCTTGATGGTTTAGTGGCGAATATATGAGTTTGTGCTTTTTTTTTTGTTGACGCGGAGAAAGTGACTTATTACTACCGCCCAGTGTTCAAGGGGAACGACTGAGCGGTTATGTTGGGGTCACCGTGCCTTACGACCCGACGTTGAGCCGCCCGGAGAGATGGAAAACGTCGGGCGACCGCCGGGCCGAGTCCCTAAACTATGTACACCGCACGGCATACCAACTAAAACTCCGCGGTAGCCATCTTCGGCGCATTAGGGACGGCTGCGGGCTTCCTCCGACTCACGTCTAAGTTGTCGTACGCAACCGCCCCTATGAGTTTGTGCTGAGATTTCATGTTCGATTCTCGGGCCGGGTAAAGTAATATTGGGATTATCTGCTTAGATGCTTACCAGAAGACGAGCAACTCACTCGTCCATTTCTTAAATTATCATCAACATCTGCCACATGAAGTTCAATCCTGAACATAGATCTCCCCTAAAGATTTTCACACTGACTAGCCCATTCCTGTAGCAGTACAAAAACATTATTCGCGTAGTCAAAACCATGCAGACATTGTAATTAGGTCTCAATGCATTAAAGTTATTGCAATCATTTTAAAGCACACAAATTGCGTCGTAAATAAAACTAGAAAGGAACAAAATGCTCTAATTTAAGACGACGTAATTAGACGTAGAAAAAAGAAAAGTGTAACGACGCTGACGGACGCGTTGGCCGTTATAATATTCATTGTTTTTCTTTTTTGCTTTTTGGTTTTACTCGTCTTTGTTTGGTGTATCTCCGTGGCCTAGTGAACGAGATCGAGTGAAGGAAGAATGAAGATTTGGAATACGCATGAAATATTCCTAACTTATAGTTAAATGTCTTTGGATCTAGCATTTTAGTTCACGCGGAAAACTTAATAACGCTTACTGTATTTACTCAAAAATCTGTATTTATAATTTTCAAAATAGCAGATCTCTATCTTTACGATGGTTGAAACTTGAGAGTAAGAGATTATGGCGTGTAACGGCTCACTTTGGCCTAGTCTCGTCTACTTTAGCCCTCTCTGAGAAGAAGAGAGCGGAGAGCGGAGACGTTGCGAGTTACTTTAACAATGCTTAAGGCACATTTGTGTATGAAGACTAACCCGAATACCAAAATATTAATGTTTAGGCGTAAAAAGAATCAAACGGTACCTAATTAGTTAAACAAGCATGCGGAACACCTAATATTAAACACGAATATGGTTTCTTATTTCATAAATTACAGGATGTGGTTTCGATTTAAGGGAGATGAGGGTGGACAAGGTTCCGCTATTTGATACGTAGACCCCCCCCCCCCCCGAATATTAAGAGAGAAGTGCCTCGATAGCGTAGTTGTACTACGGTACGACTGTAGTTTTGAGGTCTGGGGTTCGATTCCCGGATCGGGCACAGTGATATTCGGTTTTTTTACTCAGTATCAGACCGGAGTCTCAAATTGTGCCCGATTTGGCGATAGGCTCGCCTCCTCTCACATCATGGGACGGAATACCCAAAGTGAAAAGGTGCATTAGTTGCATCTCTGCCTACCCCTTCGGGGATAAGTCATCTCCTTTAAGAGAATTAAGTACGGATCCTGAATTTGGCAATCGAAAGCGAGGTCGAAATAGCTCAATTGGAAAGAGCGACGGCACGGTTCGCCGGAGGTCGTGGGTTCGAGTCCCGCTTTCGACTGTTTCTTTTTCAGGATTCTATAAAAATATAAAATCATTAACCAGGCACTACATGGCCATTCACATGTATAAACAATCATAATATAAAATTGAAAAAAGTTTAGCGACTCGTTTCGGTTTACTTGCTCCTGTAAAGGGGTGGTGCTGAGTTGGTAGTTGTAATAACTGCTGACAGATGTCGCTAGTCATCTCCTTTAAGAGAATTAAGTACGGATCCTGAATTTGGCAATCGAAAGCGAGGTCGAAATAGCTCAATTGGAAAGAGCGACGGCACGGTTCGCCGGAGGTCGTGGGTTCGAGTCCCGCTTTCGACTGTTTCTTTTTCAGGATTCTATAAAAATATAAAATCATTAACCAGGCACTACATGGCCATTCACATGTATAAAAAATCATAATATAAAATTGAAAAAAGTTTAGCGACTCGTTTCGGTTTACTTGCTCCTGTAAAGGGGTGGTGCTGAGTTGGTAGTTGTAATAACTGCTGACAGATGTCGCTAGTCATCTCCTTTAAGAGAATTAAGTACGGATCCTGAATTTGGCAATCGAAAGCGAGGTCGAAATAGCTCAATTGGAAAGAGCGACGGCACGGTTCGCCGGAGGTCGTGGGTTCGAGTCCCGCTTTCGACTGTTTCTTTTTCAGGATTCTATAAAAATATAAAATCATTAACCAGGCATTACATGGCCATTCACATGTATAAAAAATCATAATATAAAATCCCAGTATTATGTCCAGAATTGAGAGACGATTCGTCGCATCGCCTTGCACCGGAATTATTCCGACTCATTTTCACTGCACTGCCATCGACCGATCCTGAATACCTCCTCATCAGATGAGTCACTATAGCGGGTTTTTCCCATTTACGGTGGTGGGTAGCCAGACAGGTAAAAAATTAAGGTAACCTCCCATCAGCATAATTACTTTATACGTTAATTAGGATGCATATAACTTACACTATTAGCAACCCTTAATATTTTTACTGAATTAATTAGATTTTCCCTGTTGAAGGCCACAAAGGACTACTAAATAGGTATGTTATACTTGCAGGGCCGGATTAGCCTATAGGCAAATTACGCAACTGCCTAAGAGCCCAAATCAAGGGGCCCGAAACAAAGAAAATTTATTGATTCGTATTTAATAAACCCGTTACTCGATGACAATATTATTGCCTTGATTATCATTTACATTATATTGCAATATATTTTGGACTGCCTCGGTGGCGTAGTTGTATATTACAGTACGACTGCAAAGCTGAGGTCTCGGGTTCGATCCCCGGGTCGGGCAAAGTGATATTGAGTTTTTCTATTCAGTATCAGCCCGGCGTCTGGAATTTGTGCCCGATATGGCGATAGGCTCACCCCCTATCACATCATGGGATGGAATACGCACCGCAAATAGTGAGTGCACTTATTGCGCTTCTGCCTACCCCTACGGGGATATAAGGCGTGAGTGTGCGTGTGTGTGTATATGTGTCTTTGTGTATTTTTAGTTATTAAAAAAAACATACGTAATTTTTTGCAATCGGTTAATTAGGTTGTAGTAGAAAAAATACTTTTAGGAAGTCAGGAAAGGGAAAGGGGCTGTGCTTATGGCCCCGACATTCTTAAATCTGGTCCTGAATACGTGCGTTAGTTACCTATTCATACAAGTAGATATAATATATAACAGGTACCTATCTACTCCAAATTGACAGTTCACTAAGTGCTTACCTACCAGTATTTATCAACATTACCTACAAATGTAACAAAAGTTCTCTAGTTTTTACATTAGAACTATATCTTGAAGTGTCGCAAAAACATAATATTTCCATTATTATTCCAGACGTCTTCACGAAAAAACATGAACAATGAATAAGAAAACGAGGCCAGATAACATGCAGACTAAAATTTTGTACATTTTTCGCGAGCTCTTTTATTAAAATATAAATTGAAAGGAAACAATGTGTTCGAGAGATTTAATTAAGTTAAAAAACGCTCAAGGCACATGTTTGAACTGCCTTGTGGTTGAAACAATTTGAAAAAGGAATTATTATAAAACATAAACAAACTTAAGTATCTCACACACCAATAACACTTCTATTGAGTGTTATTATTTTTAAAGCATATTCGTAACACGTGGCCCCTAACAAAAACGCGGCAACTTACAATTTGTGCAATGATTGTAATAAAGCTGAATGCGTGCCATGTGGTCATTCTCGGTCATGACAAATTCCGCTAACTTCGTTCACGTCTGCCGTCTCTCTCGCACGCACGGGCTACTCCACGCACTTTGTTTGACCTTTCTCTCTCTCTAGCACGATCCTCAGTACGCGACAGCACATTGTGTGTAACGGTTGTGTCGCATTGCTCTGCGATACACGTCGCACAACTTTCGTAAAAAAACCTCGTAAGCAATTTTTTTCGTGTTTTTCGTACAAACTACTGCAGTGTCGGTGCGAAAGTTGAAAACTTTTTGCGAGTGTTGGTGTGTTCGTTTGATATTGCGTGAAAGAAATTATATTGTTTTAGTGCATTTTTGGAATATTGCAAAGAGCAGGTAGTGAGCGCGTCGGCTTGGCGCGAAGAAAGTGGATTTTTGCTGAGGTTAGTACATTTTTGTTGCTTATCAATGTGTTTTGTGTTGAATATGTGACGTTTAACGTGATATATTACGATTGATTGTATGTTCTTTATCGTTATCAGAACGAATCGTATTGATTGTGCCGAGGTGGGTGCTTTACTGTTTGCACAACTGCACGTAGCCTATTTGTATGGAATAAAATTATCACTAAGTAAAATAACCTGAATTTTGGGACAGCGCAATATTTTAGTTAGTATAATTTCGCAATTGTATCATGAATATTACTTCGTTTTGTTTAATATTTGGGGTTTAGAAGTAGGCATTGAAAGTACGACACTATAATAGTAGGTATAATTGAACAGTAACAATTTTTCTAGAAAATCATTTCAGTTTCCTTTGCTTTCATAAAAAACAATATTACACAATTTTGTCAACCCTCTTTCTTAGAAAAGGCTTGTAACATTCGGCCAGTTCCCAGAAAAACGTAAAACTAATTTGGTAATTCAAGTCCGCACATTTCCTAAGGTAAAGCACACAGTCCAAGGTCTTAAAAACTCCACGGTTGACGTAACCAAGTAGGTACCTAAACATTCGCTAACGAGTCGGCAGGGCAAAAAATGTGACAAAACTGAGGGCAATTTATTTCCTTACCTACCTTCCTTTTTGAGGAATTCCAGGAAATATCTTACTAAATAGTAAACACGAAACTTTGTGAAGATTTTTGAATGTTACAAGTAAATACTGAATAAATTTAGGTACTTGCACTAAGTACATTTTATCCCCAAAAATTAGGTATCTAAACCTAACACAGTTAACTTTTTTAATCCTAAAAAGGAAAGATATAATTAAAGAATTACTTATTAAATAATAGTATTTATACTAAATATCTGTTTTAAATTAAACTACGTCGTGCTATACCTATTATATTAAACATTGAGTACTTGTTTATGGTTTTACCTGGTCATTGAATTGCCGTGTGTCCTATTATCCATATACCTATAACAGAGGTGTCTCCCTAGCTTAGGACTTCTAATAAATGCTAAAATGACTTGTATCCGGGATAAGCGGAAACGGACATGTGGGACAACTTGTGATTACAACTTGCATGATAATTTGAGTAACATCTCTTTTCTCGAAGGGTAAGCAGAGCTACTAGTACCCCGAGCTTATATCTGTGCCATGATGTGATAAAGGAATATTTACATCTTGCTCTAATTTCGAACCAAGTTAGGATTTCTTAATCTCATAATTGCGTAGGTAAATTAAAAAATTCTCGGAAATGGAATCCAAAACGACGTCCGTAATTACCTACCACTAGAGCGATAATATAATTCAATATCAGTGTGTAATAAAATCAAATTATTACATCATGATCATCGTCAGCCTCACGACGTCCACTGCTGAGCATAGGCCTCCCCCAAAGATTTTGAGATGAACCTGTCAAAAACGGCAATAATAATAAATAATTAAAAAAGAAAATTGTAAATCGGTAGTTGAAAAACCTATCCGAACTTTTTATATTACTACCCAATATAGAAAACCTCAAAGTTGGCAACACTGCAAATGGCCAGATCTCGTACGATCGCAAATTATCTGAGACAAATAGGCAAAAAATTCTAATATACGTGACTGGTCGATAGTATGATTTGATTCGGCCATTATTTTTAGCTGCGTCATGTGGGAAGGTTGGGATGACTTGGATTTTATTGTATCGTCTGAGTTTCAACATATAAGAGGTATCAAACTAAGTTTTTTATAGGAAATAGCGTTTGCTCCCGGCTCTGCTTGTTTTTATCTCCGTTCCCGGATTAAACTCCGTTTTATGATACGAAGTAGCCTCAGCGATAGTTTCCTAATGTAAGCATTTATCCCACATCAAACCTTACAAACTTTACCTGTGTTACCATTTACTAAAATCGCAGTTTATGTATTTATACTCAAAAATCATTTGTATTTGAACCCGCGACCTTTAATTCCGAACGCCGTTCCCCGCCGCACACGGAGGTCGTTATAATGTCAACTCTAATTCACACGACTTGCAAGATTTGTATTTTATACGCATTTCGAATTTTGTTATGGGTAAACCGGAAACTGTGACAAAATTAATCCCTTCCTCAACGGTTTATTAGGTCCGGGTTTAATTCCCTACACCGGCATTACTGTTTCTCCCAAGCTTTGAAGCTCAGCATGTCTGAAAACAATTTGTGTTTTTCTTTGGTCGAAAAGCCATATTGGCCCAAAAGGCCACATTGACCCAAAATGCCAATCATGATGACAGAGTACCATCTCTGCCAAGTACAATTATGAGCTTCTGTTAATTTTCTATTTTCAATTTTTATTACCATCCACTTCTGCCTACCTCTTCACATCTAGTTGCGAGCTTATTTAAGCTTGTTTTCCCATTCTCATCCTTGAACCACGTACGAAATAAATATGAATTTCTCGTCTATTCCTAATAGCCATCATTTCCATACAAAAATAATTTGTATGTAATGCCTTTCATACATCGGTCACTGAACCCAGTTTTATGGCTAATACTGTTCCATATTTCTGTTTCTAATTTAATTATAGTAGATTATGGACTAATAATTATCCATCAAAATTTACATTATAATTCACTAGATTTTTGTATTCGACAATCCAGGTCAAAAATGGAAGTTAAATTACAAACATGTCATATACGCTTAATCAATACTTTGGCTGTGCACGTAGGAGTTTGGATTCTATTCGCAGTTTGAGAAATATAAACTTTATCCACTATAAGAACTTAAATTGATACCCAACGATGTAAGCTTATCTATAAAATGGAACAGAAAAGTGGTGAAAAGAGATAACACCACTACTTACCATCTAAAAACAAGCGTGAATATACATGTATCGGATACTTGCGCTGTATTTTGTGAGTGAACTAGTTTAAACCTAACAAAGCCTTTGAGGTAACAATTTATCATAAACTTGCTCTAAAATTGAAAACGAGTGTAAGCTTGGTTTAAAAGTTAGGCGTTTTAGGACTGAGGTATTGGAAGTTGGCTTTTTGGCTTGGGGTATTGTGTGCGGGTAGTTTGATTTATGTCAACATATTACACTTGTTTTAGTTAGCACAGATAATGTAGTTTAGATTGGTAAAATATTTTAGATTGTGAATAGTTCTAATGTTACATTAAAACAATCTCTTCAGCTTTCTATCCTTAAAAGAAAGAAATACACACTATCACGCCGTTATCCTCGAGCGATAGGCAGAGGCACGAGTGCACCCACTTTTCGCCATGCGGTATTCCGTCCCATGAGGTGATAGGGGACGAGTCTAGCGCCATATCCGGCATAAACAGACTCCGGTTTCATCATCATCATCATCATCATCATCAGCCCGTTGCAGACCACTGCTGGACATAGGCCTCTCCCAAGATACGCCACAGAGCCCGGTCTGCTGTTTTATGCATTCAGTTGCTGATAATTTAATTAATAATTGATAATTAATTTACCGGTTTAATACTGAGCAGAAATACCTAATATCACTTTACCCGGAATTCGAACCCAAGACATCGTGGTATCGTACAGCGCACTCTATACAATACATCACCGTGGTAAGAAAAGGAAAGATAGGATGTTTGGGCCTCCGATAATCTCACTCAACATGTCAAAAACAACAAGCTGTCATATCACGTTTTCTGTTTAACTATGGTACTATCCCAGATAACCCTATTCATACCGTAGCTAAATATGTCTACAACATGACTCTACCACGAAAATAGGTAGATATTTGATAAAATAGCAGTAAAACATGAAAGGTAACTATAGCAAATATCAGTACCTAGTTCCGTGAAATAGCAGAACAACTCTAGCAAATACCAATAAAAATCTAGCTAGTACTTATTCAATGAGTTGCAAATGGGTTGCAAAACGTTCCGAGAAACGTAACAATGTAAAATTCATTGGAATCATAGTACAGCTCGAGTTACTTACCGATAAGGTGCGTTGTAACTCGATGTGAGGTTGCAGGTTCTATTCCCAGAACGCTAACAATGTTTTTGAATGAGTACGCCACTCGCCTAATACGCGATATCGCTGTCAAAAATTGTTTCTACTAATGTATTTATAGTCCAATTATAATCTACTAGCTTTTGCCCACGGCTTCGCCCGCGTTATTAAGTTTTTCCGGGCTAAAAGTACATAAAAACCTTCCCGTTGAATCACTCTATGACTATGACGTTGATACAACTCTTAACAAATAATGCATTAATTTTTACCAAATTTGATTACCATAAAAACGGTTCTAGTGAGTTAATCTTAAAAGATAGACATATACTGTCGCGGACATTTTTTTAGATCATTTCAAGAGGAATAATTCTTTCATACATATATTTTTGGTATCTTGAACCGTTTTCGCAGTGCACGCAATGGAAGCCCTCAAGGACGAATAATTTTCCCCGTTTTCTTTCACATTTTCCATTATTTCTTCGCTCCTAATTGTTGCATCGTGATGTTATATAGCCTATAGCCTTCCTCGATAAATGGGCTATTCAACACAAAAAGAATTTTTCAATTCGAACCAGTAGTTCCTGAGATTAGCGCGTTCAAACAAACTCTTCAGCTTTATATGTAATATTAGTATAGATTAGTATAGATAAAACGCCGGGGATAATGCAATACCACGTCGGTGACAAAAAAATATGAAGTATTATCAATCTAAAGTTTAGTAAGGACCAATCTCAATTTGGCCTTTATCCGATGAATAGTGACATAGAACTATGATTATGAGTATATACCTAGCCTTCTAAGTTCTAGCACGAATTACTAAAATAACTTGTTGCTAAAAATACAAAGTCGCGTATTTGTATACGACACAAACTCTAAAAATATTTTGTACATAAAACTGTTAATATAAATTCAAAACCATATACGCGAGTAATAAATAAGACGAAAGATAACCTCAAGTTGCTGGTGATGTCATTACATGTACCTGAGCTCGCAAACGTAACATTCCAGGCTTTAGACGCGTGGAAAACATACTTTAATAGTTTACACTAGGTTTCGCATGCAACTTTGTACGTAAGCTTGTTATATAAGTACCTATGTTACTTGGGGGAAGTGGCTTTTCTTGATGAAAGAATTTTTAGATTTCTAACAAAAATGTTCGTAAATAAAAACATGGTGGCTCTTCGCGTGTTATATAATTAATACTAGCTTATGGTCTCGGCTTGGCCCGTGTCAGAGTTTCCCAGGATAAAAAGTAGCCTATGTCCTTCCCAGAGTCTCAAATTATCTCCATACTTTTAATCTGATTAAATTCGTTCAGTAGCTTTTGAGCTTGTTCAGACAGGTGCGGCGGAGGACTTTGTTTCATAATATGTGATTATGAATTATGGATATACATCTTAACAACCATTCTAGAACGATACTAAATGTATTTCAAATATTACTGAATATAATGCTCACAGCATTCATAATCAAATAGTAATAAATAAATCAGTAGCGATGAAAGGAGTGACGTCATCGCGTGGATCGTGTGAAAACATTGAAGGTCAATACTCCATTGTAAAACTTTAACTGCCCTTTGTGCGTATGGTTTGGAGTCGGTTACCACATTTATACCACTATATCGTATAAACCACTGGCTCTTATCCCTCTGCAGTGGGGTCGACGAAACACTTCAATATGATGCAGAATGGATTAATTTTTGCGGCCGCTTGCCTGACTTTGTCTCCTTCTGGAGAGTGCCTGGATAAATTGCAACGACAACCACACGCAATGCTGCTTGACCTGGGATTACAAACTAGAACTGCCCGGGCCATTCAATAAAAATATAAAATGAATATCATATTTTGGACCCATGTTTTTGGACTGGCTTTTTTTATGGCATTGAATGACCAGACGAGCATGCCGTTCGCCTGATGGTAAGCGATACGACCACCCATAAACAATAAAAACACCATCCAGCACCTTGGGTTACAAAGTAATGTGTGGCATTCTACTGCGCTCGTCATCCTGAGACATAAGATGTAAGTCTCATTATGTCCTGTAGTTACACTGGCTACAATGTCCTTCAGACCGAAACACAACAGTGCATGCACACTCCTGCTTGGCGGTAGAAATAGACATTGCGGTGCTACCCACCCAGACGGACTCTTACATATGAGAGTCCTACCACCAGTAAAATTATAAACGTCTTCACATCCAGTCGTAGAATGAATATTGACAAAAAGTATGCGGAAGATAAAAAGTGCGTGCAGTCAATAGTTGACTCTTTCTAGCATTCAGAACAGAAATGAGATATGAATTCGCGTCACACTTTGACATTTTCTGCAGAAGTCAATTTTGTTATTGTCAGTGCATTCCTGAGGTGCATTCCCTTTGTGGTCTAGCTACGGATCTCTTGGCGTATTGTCAAACTACCTGCAGTCATTAGTAGCCAAAAAGTTTCTAAAACATCTCGCGCCATTGTTACTACCGAATGCATTTTTACATAACAGATAGTTATATAAGGTGAACAAGAAAGGTAGGTCTCGGGTTCGATCCCCGGGTCGGGCAGTGATATTGGGTTTTTCCACTCACTATCGACGACACGATATGTTGCTGTTGTGCGTGTGTAGGTGTATAAACATGGTTATCCTCTTCAATTCTTATTATTTGGACTCTAAAGTCTGATTCCACTCCTTGCTGATAAACGCTGTTTGTCACATAAATGTATCGTCATCATTAGCTACATGAACTCCACTGCTGAACATGCCTATGAATCTATGATCCTAGATTAGACTTTTTTTTTTTTTATATGGCCATCTTCGGCGCATTAGGGACGGCTGCGGGCTTCCTCCGACTCACGTCTAAGTTGTCGTCCGCACCGCCCCTGCGCATAGTCCTAGATTAGACTGACATTTGCATTTGGTCGGATAATACATTTATATGAAAAATATAGTTTATCAACCATCGGTAAAGTCGGCCCTAAGTCAAGGGGTCTTGGCAATAAACATCAGTCAGTGAAAGGCCTAGGCATTGTTTTGTCTGTATTTCTAATTATATGTTATTACCATTGATATATTAAGATTTTTATATATCAATGACCCTAACGAAGAAAGTGAAGCAGTTAAACACTATATTAGAGATAAATAATTTTAAAACACAGGCAATAAGGATCTCCGTCTTTGACGTCAATACGAAGGCTATCAACTTTTCTTTGTTTCTTATGATTATACAATAAAAACCTTGATGCAATAACTTATGATTGATTTATAATAATTGTTATTTTAATTGAATAATTTGTTTTACTGCATTTTTAAAGCGATTGCACTTGCGTAGATTCCTACGTCCTTTTAAATAAAACTTCATAATTTTGTGTAAATACGCTAATCCAAAACTTGAAAGAATTTAATGGAATGAAATAAAATGAAATTTCAAAATCTATTCAGCAGTTTATGACCTTAAAACCGGTTTAGGTTTAATCTTACAATTGTGTTACTACGGAAATAATGATAATAGATCATAATGATAGTCACGTTAGTAATTGATAATCGCGTTTGGCCTTCAAAAGACTTCAATATAATAACTAATCAGTACATATAAAGTGATCATTGTAAGGAATACATAATCCGGACATCATTAAAGTGAAAACAACCATTGTATAGATTTTGAAAGCACTAGAAATACCTGACGAAGATTTCCTAGGTACGTAGGTTACCTATCCTATCTAACACTAGATATATCCGCCCTTTACACTTCCCTTGTCCTGCCCTTCCCTGATGCAGCCACTCACTCCCCTTATTGTTCTTAAACCTAAAAAAACGTAGACTTAAGTGCTAAGGGGAAAAATGAATATTAATGTTTCCACGTAGATTGATAAAACCTGTCTAATATTCAAATTGTAAAATAAATGGTGCGAGAATTAAGGCTTGTCTAGACCTGAAACTTGTTTTTAGTGTTTGTATAGTCACAAGATACTAATAGAAAAACTTTATCAATTTTGACAAGACTTGTACTATATCAGACCAATATTGTTAGTATTAAACTTAGAATTACGACCAAAATTAATAAACATAATACTAATTCCTACAAATAATATAAGAAACGCGAAAGTTTGTAAGTATGGATGAATAGATGTGTGTTACTCTTTCACGCAAAAACTACTTAACGGATTTCAATGAAATTTAGCACACGGGTAGATCATGTCCTGGATTAACACATAGGCTACTTTTTATCCCGGAAAGATATAAAGCGAGACTTTTATCCCGAAAAACTTTTAACGCGGGCGGAGGCGCGGGCAAAAGCTAGTTAATAAACAATTCTAGAAAGTTCGCAACAGTTTATTGAAGTGCCATATTTTGCTTTACATCCTTTTGGATTTAACGTCAGAACAAGTCCAATAACTTTCCTTCAACTCCTAAATTAACGTAAACAAGAAGGTGGCAAAACAGTGACTGGAATATTAATAAAAACCTCCTGGAAGTGCACCTTTTTGAAGTCGGTTTATTATTTTTAGTGGGTTAATGTTCAAATTTGATATATCTCTTAAATATTCTTATTTGATGTATCTTTAGAAACAAAAGCTCGCAGCTGTGGGCGTGCCTGCCACCCAGGGGACAAATGTTTACGGCGCCTCAACATTAAAATTTATGTACACTGCTATATGATTTAATGGTCTCTAACTTGGAGCAAAGTTATTTACAAATTTCAATCTGCGATCAGAGTTGAGAAATATGTTAGTTTGACCGCAATTTAACTTTAAAGCAGAATTTAACGTAAAATTTTCAAACAATAATATACCACCGCGAAGCATGGACCTTTTCTACTACTGAGAGGATTTGGCCTTTCCACTCGTGAACACTATCTTTAAATAAATCAACTACTAATAGAAACCAATTATGATTTATACGTCAAGGAAATAAATGTTACCATTAAATTATTGCAAAACGCTACCTAATCTTAAAAGTAGTTGGAGCACTCGAGAAGCGCTTATCAAATTGGAAAAAAACTTGTGACTCAAGTGTTTGAATAACATTGCATTTTACAACGCGTACTTAAAAATATATCGCAATATTTCTTTCTCAACCTCCATATTATCTCAAAAGAAGAACAAAAATCGTTTTAACATCCTACTAATATTATAAAGGCGAAAGTTTGTAAGAATGTCTGGATGTATGGTTTGTTCCTCTTTCACGCAAAAACTACTGAACGGATTTCGATTAAATTTGGCAAACGGGTAGAACATGTTCTGGATTAACACATAGGCTACTTTTTATCCCGGGAAAACATAAAGCGGGACTTTTATCCCGGAAAAACTTTTTAACGCGGGCTGAGCCGCGGGCAAAAGCTAGTTATTAAATAAAACTACATCAAATAACTTGTAAAATAGTTTTTTATAACGATATCAAATTTATATTTTATGTCTTTAAAATGATGATTTTTAAATTCGAACAGGAGAAATGGGTAACGAGATATTTTACAGGTGCGAGACAAGTCTCTCGTGAGGATTTGTTTTCGCTGCCAAGTAAGCCAGTGTAATTACTAGTCATTATGAAACTTAAATCTAATGTAACAACAGCAGTACATGTTGTACAGTATTTTGTAATTCAGCTTAACGTGGTACTAAATGCTACTAGTATTAATGTGCAGTCGTAATTATCCTTAGGTGAGCGAATAGACTTTTCATTTAATTATGTTTTGTAAATATTGCATCATATTTAAATATAAATTTATCACATCAGATTGTTTCATTCGGTATAAATTTGACTAACTATAACAGTTAAATTATCACTCGCAAAAACCAAGTCGCAAAATGTTTTAAAAAATTGGCTAAATGATGCCAATAAAGCATTAAGTAAATACAATTTGTTATTTATTGTGTTTTTGTTCAATGTTGAAACTTAATCGCTTCGGAGTTATTATTTCCACTATTGGCTAAAATTTTATGTGATTTGCACTAAAACAAGTTATTTAAATATGAATGTTTTTACAAATGACTTTGATTAAGTTATTTTATAAATCATTGGAATAAAGGAGTTATTATTTTTGTTATTTATGTGGTCTATAAAAACAGAGAATTATACGAGAACTTAAAAATATTTTGTAATTAAAAGAAATAAAACGAGAAACATGCTCCGTAAAGTTTAATGAAACTAGTTTTTGTTTGCGTAAAGTTCTAGGATGTAAACTAGATGTTCGACAAGATTCATGCAATTTTATACCAGATCTTGTGATTTTTTAATCGATTTTACTTAAAACCGTAATTATCTTTTGAATTTATCGTATTGGCGTAATGGACGGTATTTATTGTTTATGGAATTATGGACATATTCAATTACAAAAAATATATTATTGAGTATAATTCAAGTCGTTATAACTAATCAGTGTTTCCATAATGTATGAATTACCTAATACATATAAATAACCAAGCATCATTCATTGCTATACAAGTATTTGTGTTCGTTTATAATTCAAGGCCATAATCGGCTCAAAGAGCGTTGTAACATCATATTTTAATAAAGCGGAAAATTAAAAATTACTCCACAATGAATTTATAAAGCGCAAATTCGAGATTCGAATTTCACACGCAATGCCCATTGACAATAAAAAAAACTTCAATGAGGTTTGTCTTTGGCCGAGTTTTGTGAACAGGTTTTAAGCTGTGAGAACTCCTCACAATTAGGTTTTGAATGACATGTCTGTCTTAGGTATGGTTTCATGTTTTATTAATTAAAGCATAGATAGGTAATAAAGCATAATGGTGTTCCTTTTTTGATTTGATTTATTGAAATAAATTCTATGCATTTATACATCTATCGAATAATGTAATTCGTTGGATCGCTAAGTTCTATAAAAGGAAGCAGTTAGTTTCTTGCAACTCTTAGTCTCAGGACTGACAGCCTCTGTGGCGCCGAGACAAATGTTTATGTGGTTCTTAAATATTTGTAGCTGGTTTGAGTGTTGTGGGGCTGGAATTTTCTAGTAGTTCTTTATACGTACTTGTACGTAATTGTACGGTCAAAACTATGTCTGTTGAACGTGTTTTTTCTGGTTTTCTTTGCAGTTCCGCTTATGGGAAAGACTGTTCCCGGTATGAAAATCTCACTGTCTTCTTTGCGGGATAGTATTATTTTACAATGGTCTATATGTCAATCCAGAAAATAATCATATCCTTTCGACGGGTTTTTGCGTTTATTTTTTGACAAATACGAAATGTCTAGTCAAACCTTTTTCTTAAACTTCCGTATGTATACCCAACATTGGTAAAATAAAAAAACATACTTGGAAGTATACAATATATCTTCTTTAAATTTCGTGTTCATTTCATCTTATGTAATTTTAGAATACACACAAAAGAGGATAAAGGAAGCCATTAAAATCAATTGCAAATAATATTCGATATCTATTCCAATTATGCTACTTTCTACGTACACTCTAGATCGTAGAATATAGAAAATAACAGGAAAGTCTATATTGGCCGGATTTAATTTTGACATAACCGTTAACAATAGCTATATTGACAATCTAAATTGAATCTGGAAGGTGCCGGATACGAAGCATAGTGTTACGCAAGAAGGGTGAAAGTACACGTTGTCGACCCAACAATGGGATATAAAAAATGATTTTATTTTTGGTATTATGGGTTGTATTTTTGTGTTTATAATACGAACGCAGCTGTGTTATATACTGCCTGCCCAACAGGGCACGGAGCTCTGCTAATGAGAGGGTTTAGACCTTGATTAACACCATGCTGGTCTAGTGCGGCTTGGTAGACTTCTTGTATTTTTGTTAATTCGGCTAAATGTTCTATTGCTGATCAGAGGCCTCGCAAATTTTACACTTTCGTGGGGTTTGGACTATACCTCTTTGGTTCAATAAATTGGATCTTATAGCTTGACCCTTTAATACGTCAACAAGATCGTATTAACTTGCTTATTAGTGACGAGGCTTATCTTCGTAACTTCGTGTTAAAATCCATTCCCAAGATTAAAAAGCCTGTAACATTCATGGACAACGTACCTTGCTATTACCTACTAGAAGAATTTTCGTAATCGTGTCAGTAGTTTCTGAGATTAGCGCGGTCATACTCTTCAGCTTTCAATAATATTGTTTGCGTAATTTGTCTATTCTATTATTAAAATAATAATTTATTACGTGATTCGATATTAGTGTTTTGTGCATTATGTCACAATATAGTAATTTTGTAGCAATCCTTTCTATGCCTAAAATGTCAAACAAAATGGCTGTAAAACTCTCTGTGGTTAAGAATTATTGCATTACATTTTTCTTGTTTACAAAATTACATACATGATATGCTCAAATTTAAACATTAGGTTAGACGTGATTAAACTGTCACATTGTTATTTAATATCTGACGTACCAATTTACATATTTTATTTGAAGAATCAATTGAAATTATTTTTTTGTGCATATTACAAACGTAGGTAGATGTGTCGAATGAGTAAGTCCTGGTGAGTACCACTACAATGTCTATTTCTGCCGCTATGCAATACATTAACACGCGTCGGGTCGTCTGCGGTTTGGTCACGATACCGGTTTACCAGATCTCTAGTTAACCAACGCAGCCTTACTAGTTCTAGACGTAACCAAATTTTATTAAATATGTTATTAAAATATCCCTGTCCCGCACAATATTTTAATATCCCGGCAGTCGATGACAGGGGCGCTTTCCCGAGTGCCGAATTTGTTACGAAAACGAGCGTCGAATGATTGATCGTTCATATTAAATTTAATGATAATCAATGACTGTTCGTAATGACCGATACTCTTATGTAATGTTATGATATGAATGTCGGATTGACTGGGTTATTATGAATCTTTTGTTATTTGTAATAACTGTGTAGTATTTTAAGAGATGTCGGTACTTATGGCCTGATATTTGAGATCATAGATGTCAGAAGAGGTCTGGTGTGTGAATTGTCAATCTCTGTTCATATGGCGTGGTACTGTCAAACTCTGAATAATAATGTCATAATAATTTATTTGGCACCAACTAAATATATTACAGTTACAGGTTATGGCGTCTCCTTTTAAGTATAGGAACACTTGTATTAGGAGACACTGCTCTTCCATATCCATTGTAAATTATTAATTAAGATCTAGGCAGTTCCATACACGATTACAATCTTACACTATTTAGTACAATATAAAAAAATATATTTAGTACAAACAACTTTGGATTAAATGCTAAAGATTTATGATTCGCTACAGGGTCTATATAGCCTGGATAGAATTAGCTGGATCTTTATACATTTTAGTAACAGGATCATGGATTACAATTTATTATAATCATTTTTATAATGAAAGCTGAGTAGCTTTAATAAACATTGATAAAATAAATACTTAATAATTAATACAATTACTGCACCATAAATTGTGTGGCGACACAAAGCAAGGCTGTAGAACGGGCTTATTAATTCCGTTTGTTTTTGTCATCTGCAAATCTAGACGGCTCGGTATTTAAGTATCTTTTATCTAGTTTTGTGGAAGTTTTGCCAGAATTTTAGTTTATTACTGCCGTACTAGTTGATTTTTGTGCTCTGAGTTTGAGGAAGTTTTGCTAAAATTTTTGTTGGATTAGTTATTCCAGTCGTGTATTGTGCTGTTTCAACCGGGGCCTTCGTCTCCAGCGTCTGTTTCACATCTAGACTATTATGTTGAATATATTGTCATAAAACGAATCTATATTTTAAATACTTTTGTAAAACTATTTTAAAATGCTGAGACAAAGAAGCATGAGTGACTATTTTAATGGTAGGGATTACAGAAATAGCATATTCGAGGTCGTTTTTCGTCTAAATGTATCTGTATTTACAGATTTTAAAGTGTTTTTGTTTGAAGACTTTGAGAACGGTAATTTTATTATTACTAGTAAAAGCAAGTTAGATAAATAATTTATGTACATTCACATCATTTATGAAAACGATTTTGGGAAGTCGTTATATTTTTTGGACCTCCATATCCGTCGACTCAGACAAATTCATTGAGAAATTACATTGCATATTAAACTAAAAATCATCGCAAATCAACCTTAATAACAACGTTCAACCAAGTTCAAAGCAAACTACTCAACCGCACCTCCAGGCTATGCACATCCGCAGAGTAAACTAAAACTCATAAGCCATAAGTTAGTGTCAACGGCGACCTTGGCCCACCCTCGCCAAACACCTGGCGTGTTTGGACTCTAACGTATTACCTGGGGAAATTCCCTTGTTGACATTTCAAGGGACGGCTTATGTAGACGAAGACTTAACTAAGGGCCAATGCACATGACGCTTTTATGATGTTTTGACAGGCGTTGACATAGCGCGGTTTTATACATTGACGCCTCTGCACTTTTTAAGGAATGTTTCACATCTACTGAGTAAATGCTACTCGTCACATAAATGTATAAGCCGAGCAAATACAAAAGTCACACTCTAATCTATTCTCCTAAATGAATGGTAGTAAAATGAGTACAGTCAGCCATATAAGTCGCTGAACAAATTCAAAACTTCAAATCGCTTCTGCACTTTTGTGTTCTTACCAATTTTCGTTTTCTCTTCACAAAAACAAAAAAAAAAAATTAAACAAACTTTAATTTGCATAGAGAAAAATTGTGTTTTAATTAAACTGATTATTTATTTATTATTTTTTTATGTGGCTGACTGTTCTAGCCTACATTAGCTTTTTAATACGATCATTATTAAATCATATTTTGGGCTTGAAATGTGCTTTAAAACTCGTGCAAGGATTTAAATTTTGGAATCTATAATGTCTGCCATAATTAAAGGATACAGTATTACAAATAGGAAACTTCCCTGAAACATGGTTGAGGAGGCCGATGGCTGGCACATGCGTCATACTCGTGAACGGGTGCTGCTTGTGTGGACTGGTCTGCTCTGTTTGATGGTTGACTTTATTTTTTTTTTACTTAAAATTAAACATGTAGGTGGTTGTTTCACCTAGGTACTCTCCGTTAATTTTCGCACTTAATATCCATCTTTAAAATTTGAAGTAATATTGTGATTTACAAATTGTAAAATATATATATATAAAAAAAAATTATAAAAGACCTACGCTGAGTTTCTTGGTGCTTCTTCTCAGGTCAGTGGGCTTTTCCGAAGCACTGGTAGAATCTTTTAGTAAAACAATATTGTGAAAAATGACGTGTAAAAGTGCCCTTAGGGGCCTATTTACTGAATAAATGATTTGAATTTTGAATTTGAATTTTGAAAGGAGTATGCCGCCAAAATGAGATGGTTTTATATGGAGATAGCAAAGAGTATTTATTATTATTGTTGTGCCTCGGTCCACCTATTCCGGCACAAATTGACCTTTAGTGTGTAAAGGAAGAAAAAACACCTAAAGTTTCATAAAGTACGTAATATTCGCGTAACATTCACAAAAAATAGCAAAGAATGGTATAAAAAACCAGTAATAACCAAGTTAAATAACAAAGAAAATGGAATTATGAAGTAACTTTTGACTTTTCTTTTTTGTGTGTGTTTCGTTAATTAAATGTAATACAATCGGGGTTAGTTTTCCGTGGAATTACAATAAAGGGGAGGGAGTAGTCTGATAAAAATGGATATCTTGGGTATGTGTCATAAGTTAAGAAATAAACATAATTGTGTTATAGCCTATAGTTCTTAACTTGTTATTGTTTCTTAGTTTATAATTGATAACATTGTATGTCAGTTGTGCCTGTGACCAATAAAATACATTTCTTTCTTTCTTTCATATCCTATCTATTTTTGAACCGGTTCGTTTAGAGCTGGGTAGTACGGGGATTTTTTTTTCTATTAATACACTGTCACAACATTGTTATATTGTCACCACCCAATTGTTGACAGTAAATGTTTTTCTTCCTATTTGTTGCATCGTTTACTAGCCTTGGAGGTCACGGGTTTGATCCCGTCGACCTCTGAAATCATACTCCGTCTAACGGATAAATTAGTTTGGCCCGCTAACAGATTTTTGTACCCAAAAAATGTCGTTGGGGGAGTGCGGATCCCCATCGGCTCTAGCATGAGGTATCTAGGTTTAGTCCTAGATAGCCGATGGCGATTCCGCACCCACTTTAAGGAGTTGAGGACGAAATTGTCCCGGGCAGCGGGCGCTCTTTCCCGCCTGCTGCCCAACCTGGAAGGTCCTGGCTTCCCTTGCCGGAGGCTGTATCACGGAGTCGTGCGGTCCATAGCCCGTTATGGCAGCCCCGTTTGGGCTGACTCCCTGGGCCGCCCCTGCGTCGCCCTTCTGCGCGCCCCGCAGAGAGCTTTAGCGCAGCGGGCGGTCAGGGCGTACCGCACGGTCTCTTTCGAGGCGGCTTGCCTATTGGCCGGATTTCTGCCCTGGGACCTGGACGCCAAATCCCTTGCCGATGTATTCCATTGGCGGGAGGAGGCGTTCAGTCGCGGGGAGCGTCCGGCCCTGAAGGAGGTGGAGGCCAAGAGGGCCGCCTTACGGCGAGCCGCCGTGGAGGAGTGGCGTCTCAGGCTGGAGGCCCCGTCGTGGGGGCACCGGGTCGTAGAGGCAGTGCGTCCTGTCTTTGCCGAATGGCTGGACAGGCGCCACGGAGCGGCAACATACCGCCTGACGCAGGTGCTCACCGGGCATGGCTGCTTCGGTGAGTTCCTGTTTCGGGTGGTAGGTGTAGAGGAGTCGGCCGTGTGTCACTATTGTGACAACTGCCCAATGGACACGGCCCAACATACGTTGGAGTGTTGTCCAGCCTGGGATGAGGAGCGCAGCGCTCTCAAAACAGTCGTCGGAGAAGACCTCTCGCTGCCGGCCGTGGTCGCTTCCATGGTCGGCGGCCGGGAGGCCTGGCAGGCGGTGGCCCACTTCTGCGAGGCGGTCCTCTCGCGGAAGGAGAGTGCCGAGAGGGATCGCCAGCGCAGTGGTGATCCCTCCCGCCGCCAGACGAGACGTAGGAGGCGTCGGGTGGACGACTGACCGACGTCTCCCGCCCTGTGGATTGGGGGCGTTTGGAGAATTCCACCACGGTATCCCCTGCCTGTCGTAAAAGGCGACTAATAGGGGCCTCCGGGGGTCACGGGTGGGCGGGACGTGCCGCCCACCCATTAGTCTAGCCAACTTTTGTGACCCCCGTGATGGACATGTCCGAGGCAGCGTGTCTCACGCTGCCTCGTACACCAAAAGGAGGACACGGTACGGTGTTTCGGGGGCTTCTGAGCCCCCGCAACAGGAAAAGGACCGCAACAGCGGTACGTGCAGGGGCGGTTGCGGACGACAACTTAGACGTGAGTCGGAGGAAGCCCGCAGCCGTCCCTAATGCGCCGAAGATGGCATTTAAAAAAAAAAAAAAAACCCAAAAAATGTCTAATCCCAATTTAATTTATTCTATAAAATTACTTAATAGTAAGTAGCCGAAGGTTGGTCACTAATTTAGGTAATCATATTTTTAATTCCTGCGGTTATTTCAAGCCAGGAAATAAAATCTAAGGCCTAAGACTTATTACCTTTAAACAATGCACGCTGAACAATAACAAACAGAAAGTGATTGTCATTTCATAGTTTTGTATCTGACCTTTCGCGTTTAACCAACAGGTTAAAGCGGATACGTTAACCGGATGTTTTAAACTGTCAGTATTGTTGGACAGGCTTTGCAGGACAGGTTGCATGACGTAAGATGGCGGTAATATCAGTTTTGCTTGACATAATATTGTAGTGTAGTATGCATATAACTTTGAGTACATGTACTCCTATATGTATTACAGTACGATCGTTGCATATATACGGAATTATATTAATATGTACCAGTTTTCGAATGTGTCACTTTTCTCCACAATGTAATGGATTATCCAGAAAGATGTAATATATTTTCGTATTTGGTTATATATTTATCTGGATTAGCTAACAGTTTATAATTATCCGAATCGGTTAAGAAATTACTGAGTACTGAGGTAACCAACAAAACGGTCGAATTGAAACCTCATTTTTGAAGTCAGTTAATATAGTGAAGTGATACCCTTAGTCTAGATAACTCGGTACATAATTGACAAATGTAGGTAATAAAGCGAAACCTCTAGTGCCTTGACATTTCGAAACTATTAACATAACGAGACACTTGAGTGTATTGCATTAACATTTAATAGGTTTATTTTGGCGTTTTCTTCTCTCAGTGTATTCAGCTCATTATGTTTGGTCTCTCATTGTAAGTACGGGTTCTCTGGAAGAGATCGCTGTTTTAGCAATTAGACCGTCTATTGTTGCAAGTATTTTAAAATATCATTCATTCATTAATTCAGTGTGGTGTCTCGTGACGGTCTGTTTTGGTACAGTTTTGTCTATATTTGTCTAATGTCTCACCACAAAAATATAATCGCCATATTATGGTAAAAATTGAACAAATTTCTTTTTAACGTTAACTTTAAAACGAAAAAGTGAAGCAAAGCAGGCTTTTTATTTTCCTAGTCAGGCTTTCGGTTTGAAGTTATAGCCAGTGTATATGGCATAATGGTACTTTATATGTGTAAAAATATATCTCAAAATAAGTGTAAGTTATAAATCAAAGTACTTTTGTTTACCTGTAGTTGTAACGTTTTCCATTACACGAGCGATTTTGTTATTTATGAAGAATGTAACAAGAACTTGCTCTGAGCGTAATTAATACAGGAATTTCCACCGTGAAGTTATCCGTTATTATCTAAGTCTTTACTGTTCTACGTCAGTTCTAGTGTCGTCGACTGCGTTCCAAGATTCAAGTATTTTTGGAAAGCAAAGCGAAGATAGCAAGATCATGGACGCAGTGCATCTTGCAGCATTTATAGATGCGGTTCAGTGCATTTGTGTAATAATTGTTATGTATGTAAAGTGATTGATTTTCATGTATCGTAGTATTTTTAGTCTTATTTAATGGTCATTAGACTTAATTTTATGACCGGAGAAAAACAAAAATATTTATTCAAGTAGGTATGTGTTTAGTGGATATCATACACTTTTTAATTACTCTATTGCAATACAAGTAATTTAATTTACTTCTCTGTATTAACGTAATCGCCATTTTTTATATCGGTACAAATTGAAGAATAGAAAAAATATCTTGTATGTAGCTAATATAAATCCATCACAATAAAAAAATAAAATAAACTGAACGTTCTTTTAGCGATAAAATTACTTAACGTTTTGGGCATTGAAGCTTATCATTGGTGAATTGCTGGTCGCGTTAGTCAATTGGCAAAAACACAAACACTCAAGATAGTTTAATCGTCAATAATAGTCATTAAACTTTCTTGATCACGTAACGCCGTGCACAATACCCAAAGATATTCGAAAGTGCATAATTACTAACAAAAAACATTTTACGCGCGAAATTTAATATAAATATGCCGTTTAAGGCATCACGCAGACTTGTTAGCTTGTTGAGATATACACTGAAATGAAATCCTCCTAGCCGGTTTTTCGGCCACGGCGGCCAATCTCAACGGAGATCAGCCAGGTACGCAGGAGATATTATAGTGCACAAGTGTGTGCGCAATACACAGGTGCACTCGCTATTCCTTCACTCTCATAGTCCGGTGAGACGGCAATCCGACATAACCGGAGAGAGGTCAGGCGCAGGACCAACGGCTTTACGTGCTTTCCGAGGCACGGGGGTATCACACCGCCAACTTCCTGACTCCGAGCTGCGACTGAGTAATTTTTAAGATGGAAAAACCCAGTCACAATGTTTTTTGGCCCGACCCGGGATTCGAACCCAGGACCTCAGCGCGCAAATCGTACTCGTAACGCGTACGCCATACAACTACGCCACCGAGGCAGTCAAGATATACACATATAAAGATATACACTATGGAAGAGAGTAGTTGACGATGCTGTCCGATTCATAAGCGTAATGTTTCTAGCAACAAATTGATAACGTCTGCACAATGATTTATGGTAAGCGTGTACTATGATAAATTATTTTGTATAAACCTACAAACATATAAATCTCAGATGCCTTTAAATACAATACCCCGATATTTTCTCATGAAGTCTTAATAGTTATATTAATACATGTTTAGCTAGAGTGATTGTATAGCGCTCAAATACTATATTTTTTTAATTTATGTTTAGTGTTGTAAGTTAGTTAATTGTATTGCTGTGCGTAGCTTTTATCGGAGAAAAATAACCTTGGAGAAAAATAATTGGGATTAAGGAAATATTGGGTTTTTTCTCATATCCCCTTATAGAAACACTAAATATCCATTCCTCGATAGAACTATCAAATAAGGTGCTCCGATAAAACAAAGATTGAGGAAATTATGCGCATTCATTGAATTGACGTCACGAGCTCCAAGGATTTACGTTTTTAAAATGTTTTTTTCCTTACCTGGTGCAGTTTCTGAGAACATTGACTTCGACCCCGACTTTATAGTTTTAGTGTCTTGGGAAGTACCCCGGTTTGAGTTAATAGAGCTAATCTAGATTTTTCTTTTGTTATCCTTTTACGGACAAATATCTTAATCGTCAAAAAACTTCTGCAATCTGCGTATGCCATGTTCCGTGTTTAGCTTGTGTATATTCTGTTTTCAATCATCATCATCATAAGCCACATGACGTCCACCGCCGGACCTGTCTAAAGCGGCCCGCATCCAGCGCGCTCCTGCGACCTTTATCAAGTCGTCTGTCCACCTTGCAGGTGGACGTCCGACGCTGCGCTTGCCAATATGTGGCTTCCACTCGAGAACATTTTGCCCCATCTGCTCTCAGTTCTTCGAACTATGAGCGCTGTCCACTGCCACTTCAGCTTGCCAATCCGCTGGGCTATGCCAGTGACTTTAGTTTTTCTACAGATATCCTCATTTCTGTTTCCAAGAGGCCGGCATAATTGTCTCAACTGGCAAGGGATAATCATCTCTTGTGAGTTTATCTAGACCCCACTCTGATCACCATCAGATACAGTGGGGTCGACTCCCTGTTCGTCCAAAAGATACTTATGATTTTACAATTAATTGATGTAGACAAGTAGAAGACTCAAGCGTCAACGAATAGACGAATTATAATATTAATTACATTAGTCAGCGATTTTATTGATAAATCCCTTCATGGTTATAGAAAAGTTATGGGTATGCTAATGGAGGTGTTTATGTTAATATGGATAAACATGATTAAACATAATACATTATGATTAAAGCGATTATTATATCGATAACATAGCGATAAATAATGATTGTGTGGGCGATCACTAGATTCGGCGTCTTTCGATTTGTATAGTCAATATTAATATGTGTACCTATAGTAGAAACATTGTAATTTAATGCATAATAAATCTATACAAATAAGCTGAATATCGCTATACAGTATCACACAGTGTTTTGTAATTCAAAATTCTTTAGTTTTGTTATTTACTGGCAGCCTGGACGCTTACTAGGCGAGCGGTTTGCTCGTTATACGTTGATAGAAGAACCAGCGTCAGGTCTATAGTAAGTATCTACCGCTAAGCAGCAGTGTGCATGCACTGTTGTGTTTCGGTTTGAAGGACATTGTAGCCAGTGTAACCACTGAACATAGTGAGACCTAACATCTTATGTCTCAGGGTGACGAGCGTAGTGGAATGCCACACAGTACTTTGTAACTCAAGGTGCGGATGGTGTTACTACTGTTTATGGGCTGTCGTATCGCTTACCATCAATCGAATGGCATGCTCGTGTCGTCATTCAAAGCCATAAAAAAAAGTGATACCGCTTATGGACTTTAGCAAAGACAGAGGTACTGCCTACCTTCATTTATACAACAACTACCATAACATTCACTTACAAATTGTTAATGTCCATCAAATGTCAGTGGACCTCGTCTAAATTCCGACGGAATGATATGTTGCGGACGCGAAAAACTGTATCATATGAACACTCGAGCTACTTTCACAAAAAATGTACCAATTTCGAGAAAGTATTGTTTACACTCGTGACGTTAGTGTAGAAATGACTGAGTGAGGGGCAGGCAGAAACGCTGCTAATGTTACTATGGTTATGATAGGTCGTGACTAAATGCCATTTCATATTTGGTGATTGAAATAAGCTTGGCAAGCTAAAACCTATCTTTTGCGAGGTACAAGAGGGTAAAAATAGTTCTTCGATGTCCTTACGAAATGGAATCAAATATTTGCAATTACAAGAGCTTAGTCTTTTTCAACATAGTTGTCGACTTGCTGTCTCGTGGCAGAAATATATGTTAAAATGGTACCTTCCACGCGAATAGTTGCAAACAATGTACCGCCTAGCAAATTCGTGGCTCAGTTCATTCTTTATGTCTAGTCTATGGCACTATCTAATATGTTCAAATAAACGGCCCCTGACAAAACATGAACGATTAAATTTTGAACGTACAAAAGCATGAAATATGTACAACATTGAATTACAGCGGTGCGTTTGCCAACAAAATGTGCCAACGGTTGGTTTGCGAGGCAATGACACCGCCGATGGATGCGGGTGGTAAACGAATACATATATATACATTCGCGCCTTTTATCTCCGAAGGGGTAGGCAGAGGTGCAACTAGTGCACCCACTTTTCGCCATTATTCCGTCCCATGATGTGATAGGGGGCAAGCCTATCGCCATATCGGGCACAAATTCCAGACTCCGAACTGATACTGAATTGAAAAACTCAATGTCACTTTGCCCGACCCGGTGATCGAACCCGTGACCTCAGCATTGCAGTCCTACCATAATACAACTACGCCACCGAGGCAGGTTAACGAATAAATTGTTACATTCGATAAAGGACTAACTTTTCCACTGGTTGCATTTGAAAAGCATTCCTTGGAATAAAATTAATGGAAAGTGTAAGCTGTTATCCAAATAAAGCTTTGTATTAGTTCAAGTATTTGAATTCGGTACTTCTTGATATTATTCTACCTTACACTCCAACACGGTGTTATAATAATAATAATTAAGTTTCGGAAAATACTTGGCATGGTAATTGATCTGGTTTAAAAACCTTTCTAAAACTGCTGAATTTAATAGTGTCATAATACATGCCACTATCGATATTAGGCTACAGGAGTTGATGCTAGTGCAGAATATTCTCATGTATCGACACTGTTTTACATCAGTTTCGTGCTCCTACTGTTTTTGTCTCAGATTACTCCAAGTTGATTGTAAGAGAATGCCTTCGGCATTAAGCCCGTGTTTAAATGTATAAAGCGCAACTAAATAAATGGTTCGGGTTAGATCCCCGGGTCGGGCAGTGATATTGTATTTTTCTATTCAATATCAGCCCGGAGTCTGGAATTTCTGCTCGATATGGCGATAGGCTTGCCCCCTATCACATGGGACGGACACAATATACGCACGGCGAAAAGTGGGTGCATTAGTTGCGCCTCTGCCTACCCCTTCGGAGAGAAAAGGCGTGAGTGTGTACATAAATGATAATATAAAAAAAACTTGTGTATTAGCATGAGATATAGTCCATTTTGCATTGCTCAACAAGTCATGAAACTGACATCCTGATTGAAATGAATCCTTAACAATGATGTTATCAAGCCGTATTGTTCCTTGCATTTAAACTTGACCAGTGTTTGATGTTTGACCTGACGTCAAGCTACCCGTTTAGTTTGACGACAATAGTTTCAAGCCTTTGCTAAACTAGACATCGTAAAGCTTCATTTGATTACCTAGAGTGGGTATTACACAATTATTTTATTTTATCTCGAAAGCGCTGAAAATCATTTACTATTATAAACTGAAATGCTTCGACATTGGCAGAATCATCGCGTGTGCGGGGACACCATTAAAAAAACTGAAATGCAAATAGATTTATAAATTCTCGTGTTTAGAATCGTATCGTTGATTTGTGGCATGCAGCATACATGGGCTGTGGACCGTGAAGTTTGGGGATCGATTTCCAAATCAGGCAACAAAATTTTTAACGAGCTTATTATTCAGAGAACCTCATCTGATTTATACGGCGTTGTAATAATTATAGGCTCGCCCCCTATCACATCATGGGACAGAGAAGTGGATGCACCAGTTACCCCTCTGTCTATACCTTCAGGAATAAAAGGCGTGAGTATTTGTATATATTTATTGTCAAGAATCGTATAAGAATCAAACGTGTTATGGCTAGGCACCTGGTTTGTCTAGTTTTTGCGATACAAGTTCACGCGTTTACGTAACTTATCATAGCACGATGACCGTGTGACCGTGGTTTTCTTTAATTCCACGCGGGATGACAACACACATTATACCTTATAATGATAATACCAGCCCTGTATTATCTACAGTCCTACTACTGGCCACTTGCCTCGTCTACTATTGATAGGATTTACGCCTCAGCCCCCCAACGCTGGCCTAGTGCGGGTTGGCAGATTTCACTCACCTTCTATATCTGACTAATATTAATGCGAAAGTTTGCGTAGATGTTTGCATGTGATTACACGCGAAATCGTCACAATTTTTTACTTATAAGGGTGTTGGCCATTATTGATGTTTGTTAGAAATGAACGCAGAAATTACTAAAGGAATTGGAATGAAATTTGACACAAAGACCATGTCTTGGATTTAGAATTTTTTTACCCCGGAAAAGTGCATAGTGAGGTTTTATTCCAAGAAAGTTCTTTAACAAGTACAAAACCAAACACGTCAGTCGTTATCCGCCTTCCAAACTTATCATTGAAAGCATTGTCAACAGCTCTGATAATGCCGAGGAAATCAATTCGGAATAAATGCAACCAGCGAACCTTGACGCTTGTTATGCAACACTTTATCTATAGTTGGATAATATGGTTTTGGTTTTCTTTTATTATAAAATTGAATGATGAGTCAAAGACCTTGTTTTCCTGAGAAATCTATAATTGGTGGGAATACACATCTCAACCCACGTCGTGTAAGTGTTTAACACAACAATGAAAAGAGGCTCAGTGCCAGTAATAGGCAAAACTATGATATGTCAATACCCTTTGAGAAAATACAACAATTCAAATATTTTAAGACTTCGCTCAATCTTTATATACATATATAATTATTCTGTGCGTGTGTATGTCACTAACTCCTCCTAAACGGCTGGACCGATTTTGGTGATTTTTTTTGTGTCTTCAAGTCTTCAAGAATGGTTTAGATTAACAATTGGATCTGGTAAGTGGCACTGTACTCGGGATCTAGGATTTTATTTCCTTTTTAGGACTGGACAACGTCTGTCGGGGCTGCTAGTATTCCTAACAATACAGTATTTACAAATATTATCTGGTGCGGGCATTGAACCGACGACCTCCCGTTTTGTCATTGTGCCATTTTATTATGCAATGCTGTTATAGTTCCATTATTATGGGCCGTTGAAAGGTTCATAAAATTTTTACGCAAGTGTCGTGTCGAAACGAACTCGTTTGTTGTTAACTCTAGTAACATTTATTTTGGATATATTCCAGTTTATTACTGTTATTTAGACGTCAAAATATTTGCTTCGAATTTTTTTACGACGTGGCGAGTAATCCTCTTGCCTAATGTAAGCATTGCAGACAAATAGTAGCAATACCATTCTCTTTATTATAAAACACCGCATGGCAATTCTCTGCGCTCCTGTAGGGATTTCTTGGTCAGTATCAGCCTGGAATCTGGAATTTCGTTCGATAAATATCAATAGGTTGACCTCTTATAACGTGGAACTTAGCATTGCTGACAAAAAAGAATGTGTTACACCTTTCCGACCCCTCAAATGAAATCAGTTACAATGGCAAAATAAAATAGTTTGCTACGTTCTAACAAATACCATTTCGTCACATACATTTGAAGGTTTTCGCTGCTCAGCCGTTGCCAAATCGGCTATGCAATAACAATAATGACAACTTGCCAACAAAGTTCTTAATACCTCCCTACAGTCCCTAAGGAGTTGCAGTTTCACGTACTTATATTGAAAGTCATAACAATAGCATCTTTTAAATAACTCCTCCTGTATTAGAGGCGGCGGTTAGCGGGTGAATTCAGCTCAAGACCGGGATAGTTGGCGCTCACTGGGTGAGGCCTACGTTCAGCACAGGACGGCTATAGGCTGATTGAGAGGGGTTTATGCCTTCGTCTACTCGCGAATAGTTAAACTTCTCAAGTCTACAAATTCTATAGGAATTAGTCTCAAAGTTCTTTTAGGTTAGAATTAAACTACATTCATAGCTCTAATCTTTGGTATTGCGTTTACTTAACATCGAATAAGTTCCAAGATAAGTTACTAAGTTCACGTTCAAGACGTACTTTTCAAAACTCTCATCGTGTAACATTTTAACTTCAATATATTATATTTCTCAATATCAAACACTAATGAACTATTTCTTCGCGATTATTTTTATTTGTTCACCTTTGATTTCCGTTTGAACGTTGATTTCAGTCTGAAGTGGACGAGGAAAATACTCGCTGGAAAAATATATTTTCAATTCCTTTCATGCTTTAGTTATTGCAAAAGAGCATTTTATAGCTAAGACTAGCTTTGACCGTCGCTTCGATAATTGCTTAAATGCTTTCAAATGTATTAGGTAGCACTGTAGGGGTCAAGGTAATGTGGTAGCCAACAGAAGTAAATTAAACACGACGCTCAGATTGATACTCATGATTTATTGCTTTTTTTTTTTTTTTTTTTTTTTTTGTCCCTGACTAAACTCTTGTTAGCCTGACGAGGGTCGGCTTATACAAGAACACCGGTCTTGTGGGTGAGCGCAGAAGGCGCTCGCAACCCTTAAATTTAAGCGACCACGCTGAGGGCGACCCACTAATGGGTCACGACCTCGGCTCAGGGCGGCCACTGAGAGGATAAGACATCAGCGTTTGGGGAAATTTGGTTTGAAACCTAATCCTATTTACGTGTTGATCGTAGTCTTCGGCACGCGGGCCGGAACTGCTAAGAGAGGGCAGGGGGTTGGGGAACGCGACGAGGTCTTCGACGGCGAGGACGGTACAGCGGTCTTGTTAAGTGTATGAGCTTTAGATGCTCGTTCTTTTCACGTAAGGCCAGAGTGATTTCGTCCTCTGGATCTGACAAGACTGAACGCGGTCGTCTCCATTTGGCGCGATCAAATGGAGTATAAATCGACGCTTTACGGATAAGCGTGTTCGGGTGGTTTACCGCCCTGTCGAAATAGCGTCTGCTGGCGCACTGCATAAAGTGCCTGATGGTCGGCATATTGGTGTCCACGTGGAGGTTGCGATTGCGAACGTACCACGGGGCACCAAGTGCATGTCGTAAGAATCGATTTTGAAGCACCTGCATTCGCTGAAGGCGACCGGGCGGTAAATGAGCGAATACGGGCGACGCGTATGTCATTATCGGACGGATGCATGTTTTAAAGATCCTAATCTTGTTGCGGATTGACATCTTACTATTTTTGTTTAGGAGCCAGTGAAGCTGGCTCATCGCGAATGCGGCTCGCGCGCGTACCGCATTTACGTGTGGGATGAAGGTCAACCTCTGATCAAGGGTTACTCCTAAATATTTGGCTTGGCCCTTCCAGGGAATAACCTGGTCGGACATGCGGACTGAAAAGTGAGGGACATGGACTTTCCTTTTCCGAGTGAAAAGGATGGCCTGACTTTTGGTGGGATTGACGGTGATTCGCCATTTGCGGAACCACTCACCGAGTTCGTCGGCGGCGGTTTGCAAAGTGCGCACCACTTTGTCGGGGTCTATACGTGAAGCGTATATTGCGGTATCATCCGCGAATAGTGCCAGATGGGCGTTTTGTGGTCTAGGGATGTCGCTTGTGTACAGCGAGAATAGAAAGGGGGACAAGGCGGAGCCTTGCGGGACTCCGGCCGTGATGGTGTGTCGGGAAGAGAGAGTTCCCTCCACGCGATATCTGAAACCGCGATTCGACAGGAAATCTCGTATGATGTGCACGAGTTGTGTGGGCACGTTGAGAGTGTACAGCTTGAAAAGCAAGCCGTTGTGCCACACCCTGTCGAATGCTTTTTCGATATCGAAGAAGATAGCACCGGTAGGCATTCCTTTACGAAATTGATCGTGGACGTACTCCGTGATGCGGAGCACCTGATTGACACAACTGTGTCTAGGACGAAAGCCAAACTGTTCTGGAGGGATCAAATTTTGATTAAAAGCTACTATTTTAAGGCGGTCGAGGACGATCCGCTCGTAGATTTTGCCCAGAGTACTGAGCAGACTGATGGGCCTATAAGAGGAGGGTTCGAAAGCGGGTTTCCCCGGCTTGTGGATTCCTATCACAACTGCCTCTTTCCAGACCTCTGGGAAGATGCAGTTACGAAACGCGGCGTCATAAATGGATGTTAAGATTTGAACTAGATGCTCCGGGAGCATCTTAATCATACGAGTAGGGATTAGATCGCCCCCGGGGGCTTTCCTACGTTTGAGTGCCTTGATCAGAGTGGTGACTTCTTCGATCGTCACCGGCGCAAGGGGATCGGGCGGCGGGTCGACGTCCGGGTCGACGTTGTCGTATAGCGGTCGCGGTATAGAGACTGGCGGTGGCCGGACCGCGTTCCTATCTTCGACGAAGGTGTCAACCGCAACAAGAATGTCGTCATCTACGGGTACAGAGGTGAGCGAGCATTGAGACTCCAGGCTGCCGGCCAGTAGTTCCGCTTTCTCGTCGTCATCAAACGCCGGGCGTTGATTCGGACGATTGAGCGGAGGCATGGAGGCCACATCGTTTCTCTTGAAGGAACGAACCAGTTGCCAAAAGGCGGTATGTGTCGGATCGATATCGGCAAGGCGAGTGTTCCACCTCGAATCGACGACCTCTTTTATGCGACGCTTAACCTCACGTTGGAGGTAGCGCGCAAGATGTCGTCGTTCCGGGACGGGTCTCGTCGCGCAGGATTTGAGCGTAGTGTTACGCAACCTCACCCACCACCGAACGTCTTCGGGAAGTTGCCAGTGACTGTGAACAGTCTCTGGCACCCTCTCGGAGCTTTCGCTCAAGACGTTCTGAAGGTGGTCGGTGAAGACGCGTATCGCGCTGGTCGTTTCCTCGGGAGTAACGATGTTGGTCGGGATCGCGGAAAGATCAGTGGATGAGGTGTCCGCGAGCTTGGTGCCTAAAAGACGCCAATTCGTTTTCACCTTCATCGGAATATTAGGACCTGTGTCTGTTGGACTGTTTTCGGGGACTAGATCGAGGATCACAGGTCTGTGGTCAGAGTCTAACTCTTGTAACACTTGCATGGAACGCACGCTAAGGCTTACGTTCCGTACAAGTGCCACGTCGAGTATGTCCGGTCGGTGGTCGTCATTGTAACTATAGTGGGTAGGTTCTGAAGGAACCAATAGGCTTAGATTGATTGTGTCAAGACAACTCTCTAGGACTGCACCTCGCTCGTTGGTCGAGTTGCAGTTCCAGAGAGTGTTCTTGGCATTGAGGTCTCCCGCCAAAATGACGGAATCCCCCAGATCAAATAGGGTTTCGAGTTCGTTGGAGTGAAGCTCCTTAGTGGGCGAGAGATAGGCCGATATGATGGTGATCGGCGGGTGTCCGGTCATGGCTAGCCTGCAGACCGAAGCCTCAATGTTGCTCAAGCTTATCGGTGATTCTAATGGGATACAAGGAAGGGACCTTTTGTAATAGATGAGAGTGCCTCCTAAACGGCCACTGGTACGATCATTTCGCACCAGTTTGAAGTTTGGGATGTTGGGATCGCGGTGAGAGGGCTTAAGGAACGTTTCCTGGATGAGGAAAACGTCAATTTGGTTGTCGCGGACAAAAGAAGAGATTTCGGCTTTTTGGTCCCGAATGCCGTTACAATTGAAAAACCCCACTCTGAGGGAGCGAGGTTTTGTCCGCTGGGGGAGTTGTCTGGCGTTGGTAGCCATTTATGAAATTAAAGAGGGGAGACGCACAGCGTTAACTGTAGCCTCGAAGATTTGTTGCTGGATCAGAGCGATCTCAGCGATTAAAAGGGGGTCTTCTACTCCCGTACGGGTGAGTAGACGAGAACGCTCGAAAAGTTTCCCGTGGAGAATCATTATCTCCGGGGAGCCTAATAGTGAGGCGACCGAGGAAGAGGCGTCGCTTGCCTTCGCCGCCACCGTCGCCGACTGAGAAGGGGTGGGAGGGGTGGTGGGTTTGGGTTTGGGCTGGGCTGCCTTTGAAGAAGGAGCCACAGCTGGGGGAGGAGAGGGTCGAGTAGAGGCCGGGGCAGCGGGAGTGACTCCGCTGGGGGCCTGTGAGATGGGTTCAGCGCGCGCCGTGGGAGGAAACCACGGGTTGCGCACTGGCGCAGGTGCCAGTTTGAATGTGGTGGCCTGAGGGGCCGAGGGAGCCGCAGCTTTAGGAGCTTTGGCAACTCTTTTGGGGGCGCGAGGGCATCCGCGATAATTCGCTGGATGGCCGGTTTGCCGGCAGTTGGTGCACGAAGGCGGCTCCGTGCACTGAGAGCGGTCCTTGGGACGGGGGCACTCGGATGTGCCGTGTTCGCCGAGGCACTTGACGCACCTGGCGGGGAGGCGACAGCCACGAGAATTGTGGCCGTATTTCTGGCAGTTGTGACACTGCCCTATCTGGGTCGATTTGTGTGGGGCTTCGACGGTGAAGCCGCCTAGCCCCGAGATATCTTTTATCTCAAATAGTCTTTTGACGTCGGAAGGGGACTGGAGGATGGCGAGAACCATCTCGTATTGAATTCCCGGCCGGGAGGCGCGGGACTGTCTGTGCATCCTGTGCACTTCTAAGGTGACTATGCCTTTCTCTTCAAGGCCTTCTTTGACCTCGAGAGTCGACATTTGGACTGGGATACCGCGAATGACGTAGCGGAAGCGCCGCTCGTCAGGCAAGGAGTAAGTGAAATAGTGCCATTTCTTGGCATCTAAAAATTTGGTCAGCGCCCTGTGGTCCGCGATTGAGGCGGGCTGCAGGGCAAGAAGCTTGTGGATCTTATTCCACGAGTTAGAGGAGATGGATATGCGCTGTTTGCGCAGTTCGTCAAATATGTCCCGAATGGACATATTTGAGGGGATTTGGAGGTTCAACCTCGGGGGTTTTTTAGGCCCCTTTGGTTGAGTCGGCGGCGGTGGCGGCGTCGACGCAGACGCGGACGCGGTTGGCGCTGAAGGCGCGGAAGGCGCAGAAGGCGCGGATGGGGAGGCTGGTGCGGGAGCAGCGACGCTTCTCTGCTTCTTCCTCCGGCTGTTTTTCACCGTGGTGAAGCCGTCCTCGTCGCGTTCCGACGAGGACGACTCCTCCCCGGATTCACAGGCGGAAGAAGAGGCCGAGATCGGCCGTTTTTTAGGGTTGTTAGTGGCTTCGGGTTGGCTGGGGGACGTGTCCATTTCCTCTTCAGACTCCGCGGAACCGCCCGAGGTTTCGGTGGTCTCTGTCGAGGTCGTAGCCTCGGACGACTCCGAGGTGTCTGAGGATGCAGACGGTTCCCTGGCTTCCCTAGCCATAGAAATAATTTCTTGTCGGACCGCGTTGTCCGACCGGAACATCTCCCTTACCATGTTCATTATCTCCTCCTTTGAGATAATGGGCACGGTGAGGGGAGCGCTAATGGTTTGAGCGGCGACGACAGGCCGCTCGGGAGCCAAATCCATCGGCCCGGAATCAGCCATATTGGCGGCTGAGTCCGAGCCTATGGTAGAAAATGATTTGGGGGCCGCGTGTGTGTTCACTAACCCCGGGTGTGCACCGCCTGTAAAGAACACACAGAAGAAACCAGGCGGGTTCACACAAAACGAAACGAGCGCGGATCGCGACGCGGTGTGGGACGCGATGAACTAAGACCCCGGGTAGGAACGCCCGGGGGTGAGTGAGTGCGTGTCCCTCCCCGCCGGGTATAGGCGAGGGGGGGTGTACTTAAAATTAGGTGTGCCCTAAGCTTGTATCCCTTTTGCCAGTCTTATTGTGCAAAAGGGTTCCTAACAGTCCGTGTACCGTAAACGGTATTGGCCGGAGGCCGCACGCTCAACCGATACACGGGATGGATATTAAGGAAAGGGTAGGGTTGGGAAGGTGATGCACGGGAGAGACTGCGGTGTGCCTCCGCAGCCTCCGGATCCGTACCCGTCGGCTTTGCCTTGCCCTGAAGGGGCGCAGCGCGTTGCCGGTGACGCGACTCGGCTTGTTAGCACCGTTAGGTTTCCGCCGAGCCAACGCCCTGAAGGGGCCAAACGTCGATAAGAAACAAATTGGGCTAAACCCTGTCCTGAAAAGGACGCGGCTTGGCCCGAAATAGGCTAACAAAATAGCAAAGGGTTGACCCTTTGCTACCTGTGTAACCTTGACGGCAGCGAGGTCGCTGCGGACGCACCGAGCAGGTACTCGGGCGGAACAATGAAAGTTGTAGCGAGCGCTACAACAAACAATAGGTCCGTCCGAGACGGCTGCTCAGAGCGGAATGTGAATGAATGTGATGATGATTTATTGCCAAAGGTCCCTATATTTATACAATCGCCCCAACCGATTAGTGAAAGGGGGGCAGTCCATCTCCCTCGCACGCACAGCGTGCTCGCTCGCACACTATAAATATGCGCGCCTCCGTGCGCCGGCGACTAGACGTGCCACGAGACCGACGCCGGTGAGCTTGGTATTCCGTCGTTCGCTGTTCCGCCGTCGCTTCTCGTGCTCCATGCATGTAGTGTGAGACCGCACCCGTCGTACCTAGTTGGAATGCTTTGGCGGCGATATGTGGGTACGTGGGTGGATCCCACATCACTCCCCCTCAAGCGAAGCGTACATTTGGTTTTACCACTCTCCCGGATCTGGTGACATAGGGCTGGTTAGATTGTCTGGAACCACGCTCTATTGTGTCCTCGATTGTTTCAGTGATCTGCTTCCGTGTGGCCCTGACACCCGGGTGACACAAATCGTGTTGTGCTTTGAATGCAACAAAACGATACGTTGGCGGCAGATATGGTCGCGGCTTGCCAGTGGACATCTCGCATGTGATTGGTTGACTGATTCCTGGCTCGGTGACGTCACTGAAGTTCAAATTTGTTTGCTTTCTGAGTTCCTCTAGTTCTTGATCGCTGCGCTGATGATGAGATAGCTTCTCGTAATCAATGGGGGAAGGACATTGTATTTCCTCGACGCGGGACAAAGCGTCTGCCACTGCATTTTCCTCGCCACGTACGTACTCTATTTTTCCACAAAATTGGCTGATGAAGTGTAGCTGTCTCTCTCTCTTTGGCGTGTCGGAACTGCTTGGAGGTCGTTTGAGCGCGTGAACTAGCGGTTTATGATCGGTGAATATGGTTACTTCGCAGCCTTCTATAAGTCGTCGGAAATGTTTAACCGCTGTGTAAATAGCTAGTAGCTCGCGATCATAGACGCTGTAACGTCGTTGTGTTGCGCTCATCGTCTTGGAAAAATACGCGAGAGGCTTCCAGACACCACACACTTTCTGTTGTAAAACTGCACCGAGGCTGCAGTCAGATGCGTCTGTCATTATGGCCAGTGGGGCACCGATGACTGGATGCACCAAGGTCGTGGCTTCCAAAATGCTTTGTCGGCACTTTTCGAAAGCTTCATCGGCTTGCGCGTTCCACTCTATCGGACACTTGTCGTTGCGTTTTCTGTTGTGCAAAAATTTGTTAAGCTCTGTTTGTAGTTCCGCTTGATGTGACAAACAGCTGCGGTAGAAATTGATCATGCCCAGGAAACGACGTAACTCGGCGATCGTCTTTGGTTTCGGGTAGTTCGATATGGCCTTGACACGCTCATCGGTAGGTTTTATGCCATTTACGGACACGTTGTAGCCGAGGAAATTTATTTCTTCTTTGCCAAACTCGCACTTTTCGATTTTTAAAGTGATGCCGTAGTTGTCGAGGCGTTCTAGGACTTGCCGTAATAGATTTTTGTGGCTCTCTTCGTCCTTTGAATATAATAAAATGTCATCGACAAAACAGAAACAGTTGTCTATGCCTCGTAGAACCTCGTGCATAAATCTTTGAAATGTTTGGCTAGCGTTGCGTAATCCGAATGTCATGCATTTAAATTCAAACAGGCCGAATGGAGTAGTTATCGCTGTTTTCTGTGCGTCTTCTTTGGCAATCGGGATCCAGTAGTACGCCATCCTTATATCCAGCTTGGAAAATATTTTCATGTCGTGCAATTGGTACGTAAAATCTTGTATTCGAGGTATCGGGTAACGGTCGGGTAGGGTGACGGCGTTCAATCTTCTGTAGTCGCCGCATACGCGCAGGCCACCGTCCTTCTTCTTCACGACGTGCAGAGGGCTCGCCCATGGACTCTTGGATGGTGTACAGATGCCCATTTCCAGCATTTGGTTAAATTGTTCCTTTGCCGCCTTATATTTGTCGGGCGGGAGGGGGCGGGGCTGGGCGAAGAGCGGGGGACTTGAAGTTTCTATGTGGTGAACGATATCGTGTTTCGCCGGTTGTTTCAGTGACATCGGTCGTAAGAGGTCCGGATACTGGATAAGGATGTCGTGGTATACTTGATCGTGGTTAATAATGTGTATTGTTTCTTCGCAGGTACTCACTTCAAAGGCGTCGATTGCTAATTCTGTGACTTTGTCGATAAGTTTTTTTCTATGAAGATCGATAAGCAGCTTGTAGTGACGAAGAAAGTCGGCTCCCAAAATAGAGGTTCTAACGTCAGCGATGACGAACGTCCATGACAAATTGCGGCGAAGGCCTAAATTGAGCCTAAGCTTCTTCTCGCCGTATGTTTTGATGGGTGTGTTGTTAGCTGCGTACAGTCTGTAGTCGCTCGTAGTATTCATTTTCCTGTTGCCAGTAGCAGCTAATACCGATATTTCGGCGCCAGTGTCCACGAGGAAACGTTCTCTGGTGTCGCGATCGTAGACACATAGGCGGTTTGTGGTACTGGGGACATCGACGCCCGCCACATTCGATGTCTGTTCTAGTTTAACGGCTTCTGTCTTCTACAACACGGCGACTCGCAGCGTCTGGCCTTGTCACCGAAACGGTAGTGGAATCGGCACTCCCATGTTGGATCACCTGGTTTGGCGGTCGACTTGCTGCGTTTGCGAGGTCTCGAATGTGAACGATCACGGCATCTATTGCGTGAGCAGCGCTGCATGGACCGGCCACGGAGCTCAGCCACCTCCAGAGTTAGCTTTTCGACTTGTTTCACTAACATTTCTAATTGTGTGGGTACTCCCAGGTCGCTGTTTTCCTTTGATACCGCTTGAATGTTTGCCGTGGCAGGTTCTGAATATTCTACCATCTTATCGGCCATGGCAGCCAGTGTCTCAAGCGATGACTCAGTGTTGACAGAGAGCACAACTCGTACCTGGGCGGGTAGATGCTTCAGCCACTCTATTCGCAGTCCTCCGTCCGTAATCATTCCTCTGCCCAGCTCTCGCATCTTGCGCAGCAACTGAGTGGGTTTTTGATCACCCAACTCCAAGCCACTTGTAAGTTTCTGGAAGTTTCTGACGTCCGAATCTTCGTACGCGGTCAATAAGCGATTCTTCAACGTATTATATTTGTCAGTTGCGGGTGGGTTGTAAAGAATGTCCGTGAGGTGCTGGAGGTCCGTTGCCTGTAGCTGTTGCAACACGTAGCGATATTTTTGATCATCTGAGGTCTTCAGCGGGTCGACGACGGCTTCGAATTGCACGAACCATGCTCGAGGAATTTCTCTCCAGAAAGGTAGAAGTCTGGACTGTATGGAAACAGCGGCCATGTCGAGTTCAAGCTTCGTTTCATTGTTTGCTACGGGATTCTCCATCACGTCGGCGCGAGGATATATCTTCGTCGGATGATCACGTCGGGGCGAGGATATATCTTCGTCGGATGATCACGTCGGGGTCACCAAATGTAGGGGTCAAGGTAATGTGGTAGCCAACAGAAGTAAATTAAACACGACGCTCAGATTGATACTCATGATTTATTGCCAAAGGTCCCTATATTTATACAATCGCCCCAACCGATTAGTGAAAGGGGGGCAGTCCATCTCCCTCGCACGCACAGCGTGCTCGCTCGCACACTATAAATATGCGCGCCTCCGTGCGCCGGCGACTAGACGTGCCACGAGACCGACGCCGGTGAGCTTGGTATTCCGTCGTTCGCTGTTCCGCCGTCGCTTCTCGTGCTCCATGCATGTAGTGTGAGACCGCACCCGTCGTACCTAGTTGGAATGCTTTGGCGGCGATATGTGGGTACGTGGGTGGATCCCACAGCACAAAACCATGAGAATATCTAAGCTATAAATTGATATTTTACTTTTAACAAAGTCATGATAAATCTTTGTAACTAATTTGAAAGCAAGTTTAAATTTCTGCTAAATTCTCTACGTTTTCATACCTTTGATCATGGTATAAATTTCCACATACATTTTAATAATAAATGTATTCCCTTACCCACATCGAGGATAATTACAACCGCGCACATTTCCAAGACAATACACGAAACGCTCGTAAATTTAACGTAACGCGAATAAAATAGATGAAACAAAACGATACCGAAAGGTTATGGAGGTACTTTGGAATGTGGTATAGGATAAGATTACCCCAGTATCCTTGAAAAGGTAGGCAGAAGGATGACTGTTCATTGGTTCGTTATGTTTCGTATATTCTTCTGATATTTCGTATTCTAATCACAACTCATCCAATTTAACAAGATGCAAATATTGATACTTCAACTTGAAATTCGAATCCACTGCGAACTTCAGATTATTTTCGATCCATGCAAATCACTACTATAAAACTATGAGTTACTGAAGTTGAAGCAAGTCACACTTATTCAACTCATTCACCACAAACAGATCTGAAACTCCATTGACACAGATTACATCGCAAGTCAGTTTCCCTATAATCAAAGCCTTTGAATTACCAACGTTAATCAGCTACGTGATTAATGCATGATGTGGGGTGCTAGTGACAACGAAATAATTCTATAACTTTAAATAGTAGTTCTTAATCATCATGTGGAGTGCTAGTGTCAGCGATGTTTCTATGTGGCTTTCGTGGATTCGCAGCAGCGTACCTATATTGGCTGCTAAGTATTGTGTTTGTTTTTACTCTATTTCTTTGAGAGCCCCAAAGACGTTAACGTCAAGCAGGTTGGTCATAAAAAACTAAAAAATACTTTCTGCAATAACTGAAGAGGCAAGTGAAAGAAGAATCATTGATTAATGTACTTATAATAAAAGTGCTTGCATACTTTGAGAATAGTCAAAAAGAAAGTATTTAAGAACTCTTGGTAACGAGAGCATCCACGCATTATAATCTAAAAGTATCAATCGTTATTACGTGTACTGTGTATCGCATTCAATTATTATCGCGGTTCTTTGATATGATAAGAGATATTTGTGTTTCTAGTGTTGCTTTTACGTCTTTGTGTGGATTTTGACGGCTTACGATAGCGGAGTAAGCGGATGTCTTACTTGCTAAGTTTATCTGCTATATATTTTGCTGTAAAATACAATGTCATAAATGATCTTCAGACTTTGTATATAAATGATAGTCACATGATAGTGGGTGCATTAGTCACGCCTCTGCCTACCCCTTCGGGGATAAAAGGCGTGAGTATCCATAACTCAACTTATGCTCAAATCCATTATATATCCTGCCCATCTAAAACTACTTTTCATATCACAAACCTGAAAGTAATTTAGCTACGAGCATTTTGCATTTTAGTTAATTTAGTTGTTTGCTACAAAGTGACAGAGTGACACGCCGGAGGGCCAACAAAATTATAACCCCACGTTACGTTACAGTGTTCATAATAGTTCACTCTATCCTAATTTCCCTAGGTTTTGGCACTGTTGCCAAATCGCTCTTCCGCGCTGGCTTCCCAAGGGACAAACTGAGGAGATTTTAAAACAATTTAGGTACTGGTGACCTTAATTTTTGTAAAATGTGTAAAAACATTTTAAAAATTTATATTATGAAATCAGGTGTTATATAGGTATAAGTGTTGTGTGTGAAAGTACATATTTATTGCATATTTGTCTTTTTCATGCAAAAGGATATTTTAAAGATCTGCTTCGTGAGGTGTGATTTTTGTGTACGCCGCGCCGTGTCGTCTCGGAAAACCAAAAAGCGTGAGTAAAAATATTGACATGCGCATCCTAAAACAATCTTTATATTAAACTTTTTGTTTGGGTTTTTTATCCTCTATTAATAGGAACACAAATGAGTCAGTACATTATTTTCTAATACATCCGCTCTACAGCAACCTTTTAATTGTTACGTATCGCAACACAATTACAAAGTTAATGCGGCCCCTTTGTTGATAAGTAATGTCAAATGCACGCGATCCATTTTTATTGTTAGATAAATATTGATGGGTTCCGGCACATGCCCAGTTTCATGGCGCCTGATATTGCTCCGATAAATTCCGCCAATAAAACAATATCAGATCTGTCCGTCTGCGACGCATGGGTCTCTACGCTTGAGAGGGTTAAAGAGTTAAACCTTTCGCCTACTCCTAGGGTTAGACGAAAAAGGGGAGGTATATACATTTCTCGTCAGTCGACATTCTCTCTGGACTCCTCTCCGTTTACCATCGGATGGCGTGAGGTCACTGGCTGGCCCGTATAAAAAAATGTCGCCATCAGGTCTGCTTGGTAAAAGCGCATGTCTCTGAGCTTAGCTAAAACCTCCAACATTCATTAAACTCCTAATCTCAATTTAATTATGCAAAAATGTGTTTACAATTATTAGGGAACGCGCTGTCCCGCACGAGCATTGTCTAAACAAACACATCTGGAATGTCTGTTCATTGACCTCATAAAAATATATATGTTTCCGGGCATTAAGACTCCAACATTACGATTATTTTAGTCTAGAATTATGCGTTTCTTGTAATAAATTTAAGTAATTGGTAATTTAGGTGCATCTGACTCGTATGGTAACAGTAAATCTAATTATAATTCTAGCTAGTATAATTAGCATGTACCTAAGTTAGCGTGACTAACGCAGTGAGATTATTTGTAATACAAAATTCAAGGTGGTATTGCTACCATTTATAAAGCGTAGTACGCATCAAATGAGCTATTAACTCCTCTTAAGAGACTATCCCGCCCACAAACCCGCCACTGCAGCTCCTGTAACCCAGGATCAGCAGCAGCACGCATTTTATGACACCGAGCGGTGAAGCTCGACGGGCCTCAGGGAACACTAATTAGTCTTAACCCGCAACGAAATTAGTCAAACAGAAGGGTAGGGAGGAGTCCCGTGCGGAGTTGCTGGTCTCCCATCGGGCGCGTCTCCCTGGGTGGCGGATAGGGGAATGCCCCCCAGATTTGGGGGGTACCGGAAACGGCGTGGACCAAAACCAGCAAAGGGGATTCTTCCGCGTTCCCTCTGATTAGCAGAGGGCGCTGTGGAGGAATACAGACGGGTTCCGTGTGCACTTACACTGCCGCGGAACAGGTCGGAGTAGAACTTGTTCTCTTTGGCCACCGCCAGTCTCGGAATCCCAAGCTGCACTGTGGTCATGTCTCGCGGTGTCTCTTGGGGCCGAGGGTCTTGGCTTAACCGCCCGGGCCGTGAGGGAGAAAACCTCTATAAAAAGTCACCCCGAATCTCAAGCGGCGGCGCACCGCGAGGGGATGCATGGCCGATGGGTAGTTCGGTCTTTAGTGCGACCCCCGCCGGAGTACCGGCCGACACTCTAGGCGGGATACGTGTAGGCTTACCTAGGTACAGGGGGCTCTGCCTAGGTGGACACTTCCATTCCCCCATACTCGTGGGAACACAATGGTACTATTAAAAAATAAAAATAAAAGTAATGTTACGGAGAGGTCATCTCTTCCGGGGGACGATTCAGAACCCGGGGAGAATAATAATGATAGGCGCATGCCCAAGAAGGGGCCAGTCGAGATGGCAGCCTGCGATCCGGTTGTATCCGAGCCAGGGCCAAGTGGCGTTTGCCTGCGATCAAAGCGAGGACGTCCAGTCCGCTCGAATAAATTTATTTTGAGCGACAGTGACTCTGAGCCGGCAGTTAAAGTGGTCGCCGCTTCTGCACCGACTACGGATGCAGAAGAAGACAAGATGGAGACGGAAGCGGTGCCAGCCACCCAGCTAGACTGGCGCATACAGCTAGCAGAGATGGTCCGGGGCGTATGCCAAAGGTCCCGGAATCTTAAAGGGACGGAGCAGCGGAAGCTGAATTTAGCGGTCAAGGAACTCCTTGAACGGGCCGAAGAAACAGCTTCCGCTGAGGTGACCCGTCTTGAGGCAGAAAAGGCCGTAATGGCCCAGCGTATTACTGCGCTCGAGGCTTCTCTTGCGGCCCAGGGGAAGATATTGGAGGAAGTTCTAGCGTCTGCCCGTTCCTCGGAGCAGTCGCGATCGGCGGTTGAAACAAGGGCTGCCCCCGAAATAGGGGATCGCCAAGAGCAATTCGAGCGCCGTCTTATCAATATGATAGACGCGCGCTTCGAAGCGATTAATATGCGGCTTCCTCCGGAGCCAACTGCTCGTCCATCCCTGGCTGCTGACAGGGCCAGAATCGAGAGGGCTGGGCAACCGTCGCCCGCCACTGTTGAGCCTCCGACAGCAGGGATTTTGCCAACGTCGAAAGGCAAGGGCAGGGGGAAGGGCAAAGGCAAGGTGACGACCCAGGGCACAGGAGCTGTAAATAAACCGCCCGTGACTGCCATGAGTTTTGTTCCGGCAGCTACGCATGCCGTGAGCAAAAATCTTGCCGAGGCGAAGGCGAAGAATAGCAAGAATCGGGTTGGACCTCCAGCCCAGCCCCAGATGGAGCCTCGTCCGTTGCCTCCGCCCCCTGCGTCTATGGACGAGGGGTGGACGGTCGTGGCAAAGAGGAGCAAGAAAAATGTCCGGACTGTGCAAAGCGTTGCAGTACCGGGCACACAGGCGCAGTCACAGCCGCAACCACGGCAGCATCGTAGGCCCGAGCCTAAGATTCATCTGCCCCGTAAGGCTGCGGTCACCTTGACCATAATGCCGGCTGCTTTGGACCGTGGTGTAACGTACGCTACGGTCCTAAAAGAATTACAACGGCAGGTGGATCTAGGCGGTCTTGGTATTGCTGAGACCCGAGCGAGGCTAATGGCCACGGGCGGGTACCTTTACGAGGTACCTGGCCCAGACTCTGAAGCGAAGGCCAACTCCCTCGCGGAAAAAGTGAGGGAGGTGTTCCGCGGAACAGAATTGGCGAAAGATGTATGTGTCTCTCGTCCATTCAAAACCGCGGATCTGCGAGTATCCGGGTTAGATCCGTCCGCTGACCCGGAAATGGTCGCAGTGGCCCTCGCAAGGGCTGGAGACTGCGCGGCGGACGATTTTAAGGTCGGGGAGATCCGCTCCGACCGTTCACGCCTTGGCTCGGTGTGGGTGCGGTGCCCAGCTAAGGCAGCCGAAAAAATTATTAGGACCCGACGAGTCCTGATTGGTTGGGTGTCTGCACAGGTCCGGCTCCTTGAGCCCCGGCCCATGCGGTGCTTCCGCTGCCTCCTGAAGGGGCATGTGCGGATACGCTGCAACGAAGAGTGTGACCGTAGCGGGATCTGCTACCGCTGCGGTCAAGAGGGCCATAAGGCCAAGGGATGCTCCGCGGACCCGCACTGCGTAATCTGCGCTGCTGCGAACAAACCCGCGGGGCATCACGTGGGCGCCAAGGCATGTGTCGCCTCCTCCCGTCCCCGTCGCGTTAATCGCGGAGGGGCCGCCGAGGTTGTGACTCAGCCGGACCCGTCCCACCGAGAGACTGATATGGAGATCGCCCATTAATATGGCGCAACGATTCCTCCAGGCGAATATTAACCATTGCGCCGGGGCACAGGACTTACTAGTTCAGAGCCTGGCGCAGTGGTCGATTCATGTGGCTGTGGTCTCCGAGCCGTACTATGTTCCTCGCAGGGAAGACTGGGCAGGGGACTTGGACGGTTCGGTGGCCGTCATCACCCGGGGCGCTGCCGGCTCCCCGCCTTTCGAAAAAGTAGCGAAGGGCTCGGGATGTGTGGCGGCTCTGTTAGGGGGGGTCTGGATTGTGGGAGTATATTTCTCCCCTAACAGATCCCTAGCCGAGTTCGAGCATTTTCTCACTCGGGTAGGGGCCCTGGTGGTGCAAGGCAGTCAGCCTCGCCCCGTTATCGTCGCCGGTGACTTCAACGCCAAGTCCTTGGCGTGGGGTTCGTCGGTGACGAACGCGCGTGGCGTGGCCCTGGAGGAATGGGCGATCGCGTCCAGCTTGGCCGTCGTGAATCGCGGGTCGGTAGACACGTGCGTGCGGCACAATGGCGGCTCGGTGGTGGACATTACGTTCGCCACCTCAGCGCTTGCCCACCGCGTCCGCGACTGGAGAGTCCTGGTGGGCGAGGAGACGTTGTCGGATCACCGATATATTCGGTTCGACGTCGCCTTGCCCCCTTCTCCCCGGTCTCGTGGTGGCATGATCGTCCCGCGATCGGACGGCCCACGTTGGGCGTTAAAGCGCCTCAATGTCGAGGCCCTGAAGGAGGCTGCTCTGGCCCAGGCGTGGATCCCCGTGCCGGACGGGCCAGTACGGGTTGAAAAGGAGGCGGCGTGGTTCGGGGCGACGATGTCACATGTCTGTGACGCAGCAATGCCCCGAGTACGACGCCTCCCTGAGAAACGCCAGGTGTTCTGGTGGTCGGCGGAGCTCACGCAGCTGCGCATGTCCTGCGTAGCAGCACTCCGCCGAGTTGGCAGGCACCGTCGCCGCCGGACTCGTTTACCCGGCGACGAGGACCAGGAGCGGTTGCTTCACGGCCTCTACAAAGAGGCGAAAAGAGCGCTGCGAGTGGCAATAATGAGGGCAAAGTCAGCGGCGCAAAAAGAGTCCCGAAGTACTCTCGACAGCGACCCGTGGGGGCGCCCGTACCGTGTGGCGATGAAGAGGTACCGTCCATGGGCGCCTCCGCTGACGCAGAGTCTTCGGGGCGAACTTGTGGAAGAGGTAGTCGTGGCTTTATTCCCCGCCACTGAGGATGTCACTCCCCCGCCGATGGCGTCACATTCGTCGTCGCCATCGTCGCAAATTTCGGCAGGAGATATACCGGAGGTTTCGCCCGCAGAATTTAGGGCGGTAGTGCTTCGGCTGCGGAGTAAAAACTCTGCCCCAGGTCTTGACGGCATACCCGGCCGTGCATGGGTTTTAGCCGTCAAGTATCTGGGTACGAGGCTCCGCGGCCTCTTCTCCGCTTGCATTGAGCAGGGCCTTTTCCCATCTCGGTGGAAAATAGGCAAGTTGGTCCTGCTCAAGAAGGAGGGACGACCCGCAGAGTCGCCATCGGCCTACCGGCCTATCGTGCTGCTCGACGAGGTCTGTAAACTTTTCGAGCGGATTATACACGCTCGCCTCGTCGAGCACCTCGAGAGGGTCGGGCCGGACTTGGCAGATTGCCAGTTCGGTTTCCGGCATGGCCGATCTACAATCCATGCGATTTTGCGGGTCAAGGCACAAGCGGAGAATGCAATCGCCCGGGGTGAAGTGATCGTGGCGGTGTCTCTTGACATCGCCAACGCATTTAACACTCTTCCCTGGGCTTGCATACACGAAGCACTGCGGTACCACGAGGTGCCACTATATCTTCAGCGTCTGGTCCGATCGTACCTGTCTGACAGGTACATAGTGTACCCGGGCGCTGATGGGTGGCACCGAAGAGCAATGGCCTGCGGTGTTCCACAGGGCTCAGTCCTGGGCCTACTCCTGTGGAACATCGGTTACAATTGGGTGCTCCGTGGCTCCAACCCTCAAGGCGTCGCTGTTGTCTGTTACGCGGACGACACCCTGGTTACAGCGACGGCTAGGACCTTCCAGGAGGCTGCCCTGCTTGCCTCGTCTGGTACGGAGCAGGTAGTGAGCAGGATTCGGCGGCTGGGCCTCTCAGTGGCCCTGAACAAAACGGAGGCCCTTTATTTCCACGGGCCCCGAAAGAGGCCACCTTCGGAGGCCCATATCATAGTGGAAGGGGTGCGGATTCCCATCGGCTCCACAATTAAGTATCTGGGCTTGGTGTTGCACAGCCGGTGGGACTTCCGTGCCCACTTTGAGATGTTGTCGCCGAAACTGGCGCGGGCAGCAGGTGCGCTTGGTCGCCTGCTGCCAAACTTGGAAGGTCCCGGTAATCCTTGCCGAAGTTTATACGCTGGAGTTGTGCGGTCCATGGCTTTATACGGTTGTCCCGTCTGGGCCGGGTCCCTGAATGCTCGATGCGTCGCTCTGCTGCGTAAACCGCAGCGTTTAGTGGCGCAACGACTCATCAGGGGCTACCGCACAATCTCCCACGAGGCGGCCTGCGTGTTGGCCGGTATTCTGCCATGGGATTTGGATGCCAAATACCTTTCGTCAGTATTCTTCTGGCGTGAGGAGGCATCACGTCTCGGGCGGAGACTGGCCCCGAGGGAGGTCACGGCCCAACTGGCCTCCATCCGCAGCGCAGCCGTGGAGGAGTGGCATACCAGGCTGGAGAGCCCGAGTGCGGGCTTGAGGACTGTCGCGGCAGTGCGACCTGTCTTCTTAAGATGGTTAGACAGGCGCCACGGTGCGCCGACGTTCCGTCTGACACAGATGCTGTCGGGCCACGGGTGTTTCGGCTCGTTTCTGTGTCAGATTGGAAAGGAGGAGTCCGCCGTGTGCCATCATTGTGGCAACGGTCGCGAGGACACAGTCCAACACACTCTCGAGGAGTGCCCAGCCTGGGACTTACAACGCAGCGCTCTTAGAGCAGTCGTCGGAGGGGACCTCTCGCTGCCAGCCGTGGTGTCCGCCATGGTCGGCGGCTGGAGGTCATGGCGAGCTACGGCCTCCTTCTGCGAGTGCGTCATCTCGCGGAAGGAGAGCGCCGAGCTGGATCGTGAGCAGAGCGATCCCGCCCGTAGCCAGAGGAGACGAAGGAGGCGTCGGGTGGACGACTGACCGGCGCCTCGTGCCCTGTGGTCCGGGGGCATCTAAAGAATTTCACCACGGCATCCCCTGCCTGTCGTAAGAGGCGACTAAATGGGGTAAGCGAGAGTCGCAGGGCGAGCAGTGGGGGTCTGCTCGCTCAACTACTCTACTGTAAGCGACTACGAGGTGGACGATAATGCGGGTGGTCGGTCTCCTGCAGTCGTAGACGCAAAGCGTGCTTTTGAGGTCGGAGGCTTCTCAGCCTCCTCATTTGAGAGGGGCCGCAATGCGGCATCGCGCAGGGGCGGTTCCGTGCAGCTATCTCTGTGCAACAAGATACCCCGGGGCCGTCCCGTAGGCGCCGAAGAAGGCCACCGCGGGTTTTGGTTGGTATACCGGTGTAGGGTGTACATAGTGTTAGGGACTCGGTCCAATGCTCGCTCGGATGAAGCTATACTCCCGAGTGTCGACATTGGACCGTAAGACTGTGTGAAACCAACGTAACCGTTCCACTCACCCCCCAGTGGTGGTAGCGATAAAGCGTTTTTCCCCGCGATAAAAAAAAAAAAAAAAAAAAAGGGTAGGGAGGAGTTGGAAATATATTTTCCACTGTGCACTCCTCTTGTCATTAAATTGTAAAGAAATATAATCACTATACTTTTTTATAGTATTAGCTGACAAGTAGGTGAACCTGGTGTTAAGAAATCTCTGTCGACAAACTTGAATCATGGAAAAAAAAAGTTTCCTTACTAAAGTTTTATACTCACATTGCCACTAAAAGATAAACTGATCATATTCTGCGACGAAAAGTTTAACCCATGCGATGATGGCTGATCCTGACAAATAAATTGCGACATCCTGCCATCACAACTGTTAGACGCTTTATGATTGTTGTAATTTGGCAATATTTGCGACCGCAAGGTTTTTTTTATTGCATTGTATAACGAGAGTTTTATACTCACATTGCCACTAAAAGATAAACTGATCATATTCTGCGACGAAAAGTTTAACCCATGCGATGATGGCTGATCCTGACAAATAAATTGCGACATCCTGCCATCACAACTGTTAGACGCTATATGATTGTTGTAATTTGGCGATATTTGCGACCTCAAGCATTTGTATTTTTTATTGCATTGTATGACGAGATGAACATGCCGTTCGCCTGATGGTAAGCGATACGACCACCCATAAACAGTAGCTACACCATTCAGCACCTTCAGTTACAAAGTACTGTGTGGCATTCCACTGCGCTCGTCATCCTGAGACATAATCTCTTACACTTTGAATGTTTGTCACTCAACGTCTTTACCATTATGCTAGAGTATCCTCCACACAGATGCTTAGCGTCATATAGACAAGCTATGATGCTTTTAATTAAATTTCGCATAAAAGCGAGAGGAAGTAATAAATATATAAAAATGTTATTGGAACAGTGGGTATTACGGCGTTATTACTGAGAATTATGAGACAGCATCTAATGTCTCAGCGTGACGAGCGCAATGAACTGCCATGCAGTATTTTGTACTTAAAAGTCAGGCGAACGGCATGCTCGTCTCGTCATTCAATAGCAATAAAAACATACAACCATCTACATAATTATGTTGTTAGGCAATAATAATGTGAATTATGAATATATTAATGAAAAATAAATATATTTTTCCCTTGGACCACACGGCACACATATAACTTTATTCTGCAATGCCCGTCCGTTAATGAGCTGTAACATGAATTGTTGTTAATGTAATTTTTATTGACGGGTGATGTTTGTGGCTCTGTTGGTACGTTTTATCATTGCGTTAACTAGTGGCCAATGATACATATCGTATACGCAATAATCAGATTATGCAGATCTGTTGAGTTTTGTGTAGAATTTATGATTTTATCGAAGAACAATGTCTGTTATAGATAACTGATGTGATGCTTTGTGGTCGCGATTTGGACGGCTACAGAGCTCGGAGACTTTGAATCTGCTTCTGAATATAGTACATCCAAACCTATGTTTTAAATAATAACTCGACGCTTTACATTCACGGTCTTCGAATTACATCATTCCGATTCTACATGGATATCAAAACCGTATGTTTAAAAAAAACATTATATAATATGAGCCCTGCATCACATACTATCCCAGTGCTAGGAACTAATGAAAGGCGTGACTAGCGATGGATAAGTCTATCACATCTATTCGAGTTCTACGCATTCTTGTGAAGATTTCAACTTGATTTCAAGCCATGTCCAGCTCACGTCATGTTTTATTATAATGTAACCTCGGACATTCGCGATATCAATTTATAAGCAAAAGCTGACCATCAATCATAAAGATGAGATGACTAACAAAAATACATACATGATAGCTAATAGCAATGGAATTCTTTATTAAAGGCCTTTTGTAGTTATTTTATGTTTATTTTTGATATTGCAATGAATACACCAGGTTCTTTATTATGAAGTAGTAAATGTGAATTAAAAATATAAGTACAGTCTACAAAAATGCCTGAACATAAATAAACCTTCTAATTCCCTACATACTTTTATGGTGTTACCAAAAATGTTCTTCATAGCTATTTAAGCTTAAAAACATTAACACAATTTTCGATCATAACACCTATAAAACTAAATCCAATACATTAAAACAAAATCATTTCCAAATGATTTTTAAAAAAACCAAATTCAGGTGGATTAAAGAACCATTGAACAGCAATTAACAGTACTATCATTACATAAGCATAACCGATAAAAGTGAAAATCAGCAGCGGTAGAGCGTGATGTTCCACGCCGCTGGTTCATACGCACGCAGACTAGACTGGGAAAGTTCCTATGCCAGTACTGATATGACAGTCTTCATAGTTCGTAGCTATTTTGCTGCTTCATCAGTCTGAACAGAGTGGGAAAATGAGACACTAATATGCCAGCATTCGTAGCTAATTAAACAAGTCAAAGACTCATCACGCCTTTGTGCCCAAAGGGTAGACAGTGCACCCAGGGCACTCACTTTTCGCCAAGTAATGTGTTCCCATTATGTGATAGATTGAGAGCCTATCGCCATATTGGGATCAAATGCCAGACTCTGAACAGATACTGAGCAGATAGATAATATTTCCAACTCCCCCTATCTTTCTATTTGATTAATTACGTTGCGGGTTACAGACAGATTAGTGTTACCTGAGACTCGCTGAGCTTCACCGCACGGTGTCATGAAATGCTTGTTACCGCCGATTCTGGCTTACAGAAGTTGCAGTGGCGGGGGTGAGGGCGGGATAGTCTCTCATACTGAGCAGAAAAACCCAATATCATTTTGCCTCACCAGGAATTTGAATTGGGGACCTCAGAGCATTGTCTTACCGCGCACACAATACTACTTCGTTTCCGGCAGTCGGCTATTTATAAGGCCGGTAAACCAGAAATAAGACTGTTCAAAGTTATCATCGCCCAAAAAAGCATACCAGAAGATGGATGCAGTAACGGCTTTAAAGGTGGTTTTCTGCAGGAAAGTAGTAAAACCCCAGTCGGCAACATCTATCCAGCTACCATAAAGACTACATTTTCTCTGGGAAAGGTAAATACCACGGTCGAGTCGGCAACATCTATCCAGCAACCAATATCTGCCCATATATCGATTAGTGACAAATGAAATAACTAGCAGTAAATATGCAGTGCTGCAATTGCGTGTGTGAGGGTACGCTAACTAGCGGAAGAGGGGGCGCAGGATGGCCTATAACTGCATGGAGGGACAGCAGAGTTGTCACAAGTTCAGCAATTAGAAACTGTTTGTAAAAAGGTATTATGTTAGTAAATATAACTTCAATTGCAAATCTAGGTGGCAGTTTTCATGTAAGCAAGATTTGGCTGGGCAGGTACCATTGAAATGTCTATTCATGCTGCCATATAAATGCGAGTACGATTATCTTCTGGTTTCAAATTAACGAGGTCGGTGCATGCTCGATTGGTGTTGCTATTTTCATAGGCAGTAATATCACTTATCATCAGTATCAAATGGCTTCTTCATCACGGCATAGCAAAGTGACCCTACAGCATTTGATGGTAAGCGAAGGGTCCAGATAGTGTTGACTAACGAGCGATAATTATCCCTAGTCATTCGACATAATTATACCGGCCTGTTTGAACCTGATGTACATAAACTGATCCCAGAACGCGGCACACTCACGTGGCTACGATGACATTTAACACCTTACATACGGCAGTCGTAATCCGGGTGGATACGAAATATGAATGGAATTAAATTCTCCTAGCCTAATAGCCTAGAGATATTATAGTGTACAAGTGTGTGCGCAATACACAGGTGCACTCGCTATTCCTTCAGTTCATAGTCCGGTGAGACGGCAACACGACATAACCGGAGGGAGATCAGGAAAAATATAACCTACCACCAGCAACATAACTAACTTTATGTAGCCACCTGAAATCATCAGTGTAATTTGGTCTAACAACTACCTTGAACATAACCATATTAGCCATAGGCCATGACAATCGCTCCTCTGATGAGCGTTTCCTCTGAATTCACAACGCTAATTGTTCTGTATAACAATTATGGACGGAAATAGCGCGATATAGTTGAATAGAATTGAACATCCTAGTGAAGCATTAGGCCCCAACCTACTTTATTATGGAAGTGTTAGGGAGGTAACTTGTACAAAATTACTTCAAGCTTATATCCCCTTCAAAGATGGAAAAGGATATCAATCAGAATGAGAAACAAATTCCAATTTTGGGCAATTCATATACTGTTTGATTCGAAAATGTAGGTTGACTGACCGGTATATTGAACCCAGAATTTCACTGTTTCGATCTTAAGTCCGTCCAAGATAGAGTTGGCTATGTTCCATCTAAAACTGAAGTCTCTTCACAGACGAGGCTTTGAGACTTGATTTAGACGGCATGTCCTGAAACCTCTTAACCTAAACAAGCCTCTTTCTAGTGTAATTAGTTAAAATATGGTATGAAAATAATGGATTTAGTTAGAATTAGTAATTGTCAATTGATACCTTCACACACCAGCGCGAGCATATTATAGCAAGGATGCTCTATATAAATTCAATTATTATCAAAAGTTGGCAAAGTAAATTCAATGGCCCTCATTAAAACTATAAAAGTTTAACGAGTTAATAGTTACTTAGCGCCATATACTATTACTTTGTAATTTGCGCAAGAACTAAGGACACGAATGCCTTAGGGCTTATGCAAACTACGCGCAGTTACTAATAAGTCGTTGCATACCTATCTAAAAATATCTTACACTAATGTAATTATGTTAATTATTAATTGCCTCGCTCGTCTTATTAGGACCCATTTTTCAATCATCAGATAAATTAAAACCTGGCTAACTAAAAAGTGAGTCAATTGATAGACAATTCACTGTTACAACAGTTATATTTATTTTGTTCATGTTTCATCCTGCTAAAAACTTTTACCTGATTGAATAATCAGCCCATACCAGCAATAACTAAAAAACGAAGCCGTCTAAGTTAAAACGGTTACGATATTTAATACGTTGATTACACTGCGGTAGGTGATGTCTATGAAGGCTTGGGTGGTCTTTATTACTTGCTTTCATGCAAAATCTTACCATCTGGCATCAATTTGTAAGAAATTCCACGCGGATAACTCCGCAGTGTAATTGTTAGTCTTTAGAGGTTTCTGTCTTTATTTCAGTCTGTTGTTTTTGTTTTGTTTCAATCAATTTTAAAGAGAGGTATAACTTTAAAGTTGTACTCTGTTAAATATCTTCTTCTCAATACAATACGGTATCCTATTCATTGCTGTCGCATACCACCGCCTGCCATATATAGCCAGCAATGTATCGCAGTCCGGCTCGAAGGACCAACCGCATTCAGTTAATTGGAGCTGTTTCAAATCGCAATTACATTGCAGGTAGGTAATCGCGTTTACCTTTGCATATGATATGGTTACATTCAAATTTTACAGTCAGCTATGCTTTTATAGTAATGACTGCAACGGAGAATTTTACGTGACTCGTGTATTTCCATAGTAAAAGCTGCGATAGTCGTAACTATACCCTACAGAGATACAGTTTCAGAAGACAATATTTGAAATATAGATACGTCATATTTACTAACATTTTTGGAACTAGACTAGTGAATGTATACTTAATTCCTTAACGAAAGCAGATACTTAGAAACTATTAAACTGACCAGATTCCTTACTCGACCGCACAGAGAAAGTGTTACTTTTAAACCAATACACACTTTAATCGTACGCAATAAAGTTTCATATCACTTGACATTATCCTCTGACCCCCATATACTAGCAAATCGGAACATATGGTGGGTAGTGCAGTTTTTGTATGGCTTGGGGTTTTTTAAATTATTTTTATAGGGTAACTCTGAGAGGTTTATTTTTCTGGGTAAGGCGTTTCTGGCTTTATTAAATAAGTTGTGGCAGCCCTTCAGTTTGTTTGTATAGTATAAAAGACTGTGTATAGTAAGTTTCTGTCTTTTCGATAGAATTTGATGTTGTATGTTTGGGTTCTTGGGCAAATAAAATATGTTGATATAGGAAAATGGTTTTTAAATGTCTCCATAGTAACCTAGACCTTATTTAATAACTAAAAATAAATAGTCTATTTTTACGGATTTTATCGCATTTTTATTTTATTTGCTCCCGACGTTTCGAAGGTTTTTCAGCACTTCGTGGTCACGTAGTTTAATTTCAATGTCTAACATTCGCGTAAACGCAAGGATTCAATATATAAATAATAAATAGTCTATAAATTGATTGAAAATGCCAAATAATTTGACAAAGATACTTCACTGATCGCAGCTAAAAGCGATGGTATCCCTAACAAAACTTCAATTCTTAAAACAGAATCCAATAACAAAGCACAAAAATAGTCCACAATAAAGCCCAAATTAAGGTGTAACAGCCCACGCGCCGGGCAGGTGTGCGTTCGAGTCCCGGCCATACCGTTAGGGCTGTCAATATTGTGTAAATTCTATTGTGTGTCAATCACTAAATTTCCTGGTTTATTGTTTAGGTGAGTCAAACTTTATTTTGTGTTATATAGCATGCCTTTTTGTGTAGTTGCTATTTCTTTTTGTGTATTGCGGCACTATTGCTCGATTATGCATCTAATGGCATTAAGACAACTCATTGAACTGGGGTCATAAATATCATCTCTAGACCTGATATCAAAATTTTAACTTTTGGCCCGAAAATATTTAAGTTTCTTAAGATTTAATTTTTCGATTATATTCTATACACAACTAACAATACGCTAAATTAACATTACTGGCTACCCCATTGGCGATATAAATGGTAGAAAAGATCTCTTAAAAGTACCAAAGTTATCCAAGTGCCAACGACAAAGATTAAAATTAAGTCCATGAATAATTAATTCACTTCGATTTTAAATTAATCACGAAAATTCTAGAAATTGTATGACGCAACCATCTCACGAGAAACCCGATCCAGCCTACATTAACAGGTCTATTTAACGGCCACGCTAAGCTAGACATATAGCTTGTATATTCATATTACAAATGTAGGAGATCTAATCTGAGAGTGCGTATTTTGTTCTTTGCGTGTGTTAAAATGCAGTCAAAAATTTTACCCTAAAACATTTGAAAGTACTTTGAACTATTAAATTGTTCAAAGATTATGTACTTTAAATCATTTTATATTTTTTTTTACAAACCTTTCGAATCGAATGACATCTGCTTAATAATATACCATTTAGTTCTGAATAAATACTAGACGATTATGATACTGTAATGCGCTCGTCAATTTTATGTCTCAGAATGCGTTACAGTTACTGGATTACCATACCAGCCCTGTATTATATACTGCCCACTGCTGAGCACGGACCTCATCTACAACTGAGAGGGTTAAGGCCTTAGTCCACCACGCTTCGCCTACTGCCCGTTGGCAGACATCACATACCTTCGAAATTCAGAGAAATTTTCAGGTATGTAGGTTTCCTCACGATGCGATGTTTTCCTTCACCGATAAGCGAGCGATAACTCACAAAGAATAAATACATATTTTTTTAGAAAAGTCAGAGGTGTGTGCCCTTGGGTTTTGAGTCTGTGGACTTGCGTCTCGACACTCCGTTCCACTCCCAACTAAGCTATCGCCGCTTACTGGATTACAGTCTCTTAAACCAACACAGCACACATGCTATGAAAGCACATCCCGCTCAGTAAATAACTTCATATGTATTTATAATAATTTAACAAGCGTAAAAACTATTTTACCATGTCAACACCTTTCTGTCCTTTATCAATCGTTGGTACGCTAGCATCGTCATGCCGGCGAAAAAACTAATTAACATGCCCTGTGATAATTAACTAGCCCGCTCTAATAACAGTTATATTTATAGCAAATAGAGCGTTATGATATATATTATATTTATGTTATTCAGAGCGTTGCAGCCCTGGCCATCTGCCGCGCGTATTGCGGAGTAGGGATGGTATTTTTTAGCTATCGATAAATATCGAATTTTATTAAATCTGATCAAATTGAATCGGATGGTTCGGTTATATTCATACGATTTAAACGTGTTATGAACGCTCTAAAACGAAGTTTCTTCGGACTAAAGTGGGTTCTATTTTTGTAAGATTACATTTAGTGCTGAAATTTCTTTCATACGATTCGAATATATTTTTGTTAACTAAATAATATTAATATTTTTTTCACATAACTATGATTTGAGGACAGATAGCCGAAAAGTAACATTGTGATTTTATACCTATGATATTGTAAGCAATCCAAAAGAAAATCTATCTTTACTACGTTTCATCTCTGGAACCATAATTGGTAAGATAGGGTAACTTTAACATAAAGAATAAGGTAATGTAAAGTGGCACGAAGAGCAGATACATCGGACTTATTAATATGCTTAAAGGTCAATATCTTGCAATATACTAAATGATGATGTCATATAACATGCTGTCTTGATTTGGAACTTAACAGGAAAATAATAGTAATTAATGTTATCGCATTAGTGCTCTAAATTACTATCATACGTAAACATTACCTATATAATAATAGCTCCCCGTGCCGGACGGGCCGGTACGGGTTGAGCAGGAGGCGGAGTGGTTCGGGGTGGCAATGTCAGATGTCTGCGACGCCGGCATGCCCCGAGCTCTCCGCCGTTCGCCGGTACGACAGGTGTACTGGTGGTCGGCGGAGCTAGCGCAGTTGCGCGCGTCGTGCGTTGCTGCGCGCCGCCGATACGCCAGGCATCGTCGTCGCCGGCTCAGAGAGGAGAATCACGCAGACCAGGAGCGGCAGCTCTATGGCCTCTACAAAGAGGCAAAGAGAGCGCTGCGGGTGGCCATTTATGGGCCAAGGTTGCGGCACGTAAGGCGTTCGTGGGGACTCTCGACAGGGACCCGTGGGGGCGCCCTTACCGTGTGGTGATGAAGAAGCTTCGCCCAGCGGCGCCCCCGCTGTCGCAGAGTCTCCGGCCAGAATTACTGGCCAACGTAGTCGCGGCCTTGTTCCCGGCCACCGTGGAGTTCACTCCTCCACCGATGGCGCCACCGGATGTGGCGTCATCGTCGAGTGAGAATCCGGCAAGGGATATCCCGGAGGTTTCGCCCGCTGAAATGCGGGCGGCAGTGCTTCGGCTGTGGAGCAAAACCACGGTCCCAGGGCTCGATGGCATCCCCGGGAAAGCCTGGGTGCTAGCCCTCGAGTACCTGGGCCCGAGGCTCCGCAGCTTATTCACCGCCTGCCTGGAGCAGGGCGTCTTCCCGGTGCGTTGGAAAACCGGGAAGCTCGTCCTGCTGAAGAAGGGAGGACGACCCGCAGAGTCGCCGTCGGCCTACCGGCCCATCGTGTTGCTCGACGAGGTGGCAAAGCTCTTCGAGCGCATCATTCATACCCGCCTCGTCGAGCACCTTGAAAGGGTCGGACCAAATCTGGCCGACGAGCAGTTTGGATTTAGGAGGGGACGTTCCACTGTCCACGCGATTCTGCGGGTGAAGGCACAGGCGGAGGATGCAGTGGCCAGAGGCAGTGTAGTGATAGCGGTGTCGTTAGATATTTCTAACGCATTCAACTCGCTGCCCTGGCCCTGCATCCACGAGGCACTGCGGTACCACGTGGTGCCGCCCTATCTTCGGCGTCTGGTGCACGCGTACCTGTCTGACAGGCACGTGGTGTATCCGGGCGCCGATGGGTGGCACCGAAGAGCGATGTCGTGCGGTGTTCCACAGGGCTCGGTTTTGGGCCCTCTCCTGTGGAACATCGGGTACGACTGGGTGCTCCGTGGTTCCAATCTCCGGGGCGTCGGCGTGACTTGTTACGCCGACGATACGTTAGTCACAGCGACTGCTGGGACCTTCCGGGACGCCGCAACTCTGGCGGCGGCGGGCACCGGCCAAGTAGTTGGTAGAATCCAACGTTTAGGGTTGAAGGTGGCCCTCGAGAAAACCGAGGCCGTGTGTTTTCACGGACCTCGGAGAGGGCCACCGGCCGGTGCCGGCATCGTCGTTGGGGGGGTGCGGATCCCCATCGGCTCTAGCATGAAGTATCTAGGTTTAGTCCTGGATAGCCGATGGCGATTCCGCACCCACTTTAAGGAGTTGAGGACGAAATTGTCCCGGGCAGCGGGCGCTCTTTCCCGCCTGCTGCCCAACCTGGAAGGTCCTGGCTTCCCTTGCCGGAGGCTGTATCACGGAGTCGTGCGGTCCATAGCCCTTTATGGCAGCCCCGTTTGGGCTGACTCCCTGGGCCGCCCCTGCGTCGCCCTTCTGCGCGCCCCGCAGAGAGCTTTAGCGCAGCGGGCGGTCAGGGCGTACCGCACGGTCTCTTTCGAGGCGGCTTGCCTATTGGCCGGATTTCTGCCCTGGAACCTGGACGCCAAATCCCTTGCCGATGTATTCCATTGGCGGGAGGAGGCGTTCAGTCGCGGGGAGCGTCCGGCCCTGAAGGAGGTGGAGGCCAAGAGGGCCGCCTTACGGCGAGCCGCCGTGGAGGAGTGGCGTCTCAGGCTGGAGGCCCCGTCGTGGGGGCACCGGGTCGTAGAGGCAGTGCGTCCTGTCTTTGCCGAATGGCTGGACAGGCGCCACGGAGCGGCAACATACCGCCTGACGCAGGTGCTCACCGGGCATGGCTGCTTCGGTGAGTTCCTGTTTCGGGTGGTAGGTGTAGAGGAGTCGGCCGTGTGTCACTATTGTGACAACTGCCCAATGGACACGGCCCAACATACGTTGGAGTGTTGTCCAGCCTGGGATGAGGAGCGCAGCGCTCTCAAAACAGTCGTCGGAGAAGACCTCTCGCTGCCGGCCGTGGTCGCTTCCATGGTCGGCGGCCGGGAGGCCTGGCAGGCGGTGGCCCACTTCTGCGAGGCGGTCCTCTCGCGGAAGGAGAGTGCCGAGAGGGATCGCCAGCGCAGTGGTGATCCCTCCCGCCGCCAGACGAGACGTAGGAGGCGTCGGGTGGACGACTGACCGACGTCTCCCGCCCTGTGGATTGGGGGCGTTTGGAGAATTCCACCACGGTATCCCCTGCCTGTCGTAAAAGGCGACTAATAGGGGCCTCCGGGGGTCACGGGTGGGCGGGACGTGCCGCCCACCCATTAGTCTAGCCAACTTTTGTGACCCCCGTGATGGACATGTCCGAGGCAGCGTGTCTCACGCTGCCTCGGACACCAAAAGGTGGACACGGTACGGTGTTTCGGGGGCTTCTGAGCCCCCGCAACAGGAAAAGGACCGCAATAGCGGTACGTGCAGGGGCGGTTGCGGACGACAACTTAGACGTGAGTCGGAGGAAGCCCGCAGCCGTCCCTAATGCGCCGAAGATGGCCTTTAAAAAAAAAAATATAATAATAGCTTCTATCTGAACTTAGGCCTTAAAATGTCTTGGGTTGATCCTCATATCATCTCACGATAGGTTTTAGAATCTACAAGCCTATGAGTTTTCTTAGATTAGGATAATACTAGCTTTTGCCCGCGGCTCCGCCCGCATTAAAAAGTTTTTCCGGGATAAAAGTCCCGGTTTATATTTTCCCGGGATAAAAAGTAGCCTATGTGTTAATCCAGGACATGATCTACCCGTGTGCCAAATTTCATTGAAATCCGTTCAGTAGTTTTTGCGTGAAAGAGGAACAAACATCCGTACATCCATACATCCAAATATCCAAACATCCATACATTCTTACAAACTTTCGCCTTTATAATATTAGTAGGATATTTATACCACATGTTTTGGGAATATAACCAAAAGGAATTGAGAATACGATGTATATCCTCTGTCTAATTCTTAACCGATATATGTTTTTTACCAAATAAACTCCACTATAAACTCAACTCACCAAGACAACATGAATAAACATTACAACTCCACTTATAGTATCTTACTACGCGTTATCTATTAGTAATTTCTAGGGCGTTTGGACTCGCTGGTCGTGTCAGCAAATATTTAAAACCTAGATAACGGTGAAATGTGAACGTTCTCAATGTAGGTTTCGAATGCTATCTATCAAATGTGGAATGTGAGAATAAATCGCGTGATTTTGCCATTTGTGTAAATATTTTAAACACTGGTTTTATAGTAACTAAGTACTGGAAGTACCTACCTAACACAAAACAAAAATCTAGCTTAGATTTTTTACTATTATTAATAGTAATAACTTGTCGTATATCGATAAAAACATCGATACAATCGCATCTCTATAACGTCTTTGTTGAAGGCAGATGTGCGGACGAGCCTAAGAAAGGTATCATTGTACTTCGAAAAAAGTAGGCGAAAATTAACAATATCGCATTGTATCGTATCGGATTCGACAGATGTGCCACTTCATTATCACAAAGTGACAATTGATAATAATATGATGTTTCTTATTATGAACCGTCACGGTGTCTTGTAAGTCCGAATGGGAAGAAATAACAATAGGATAGATACAAGACATTTTTTTTTTAATATGAACAAGAGAGACTCCCTTGGGTGGCGTAGTTGTATTACGGTACGGCCGCAATGTCAAGGTCTCGGGTTCGATCCTCGAGTCGGGCAAAGTGATATTGGGTTTTTCAACTGTGTTATCAGCCTGGAGTCTGGAATTTGTACCCGATATGGCGATAGGCTCGCCCCCATCACATCATGGAACGAAATACGCATGGCGAAAAGTGGGTGCACTAGTTGCGCCTCTACGTAGCCTTTCGGGGATAAAAGGCGTGAGTGTGTATGTATGTATGTATGAACAAGAGAGTTTACTAATAAGAGTAGCTTTGTGTGTAAAGGCCGTTTAACTCGTCAGGTTCAAGGTTCGATTCCTAGATAAGGGGCCATTCAATTATTACATACGCAGAATTTTAGTATTAATTGTTAACGACCCTGACTCAATCACTGTTGAGACCCCACTCCTCCATGGCATCGAAAATAAGCAAAGCATGAACCCCCTCCCCCCACCCTTGGTGCTTACGTAATACTTGAATTGCCCCCTTAAGGTTTTAAATTGGAAGCACACATGTGGGTTGAGTAGCAACTATACCTACCCCATTTTTCAATAACTCCATTTCCAATAACAACATCGAACAGAAATAATCAAAGCAAAGTGGCTAAAAGAAATTAAGGCTAGAAAATATTTTTCTAAAATGAGCTACTGTACAAAAGTGAACTGAGAAGTATAAATAGAAAATTACTAGCTCATGAAAGTGGTTGAGAACGCCCTAAATTTTCGTCTAAAACTAAATATTGCAGACAATTGTAAAGCGTTAGCTCACCCACGTTCCACGACGTCTATTTTCGCCAGACATTACGTGTGGCAAAAATGTCCCAGCCGCCATAAAAATAACCGTCTGCCGGTGCACTTGCAGTGTTTTGGAGCAATTTAAAGACTAAGTTCGTCGGTGGTCACGTTACAGGTGAAATTTCATCTAGTGTGTCTGATAAAATAGCGTCCAAATTATACCTATTCATTATATGCGTCTGTAATTATATTTATTACGTATACACTCACGCCTTTTATCCCCGAAGGGGTAGGCAGAGGCGCAGCTAGTGCACCCACTGCTCGCCATTATTCCGTCCCATGATGTGATAGGGGGCGAGCCTATCGCCATATCGGGCACAAATTCCAGACTCCGAGCTGATACTGAATAGAAAAGCTCAATATCACTTTGCGCGACCCCGGGATCGAACCCGAGACCTCAGCATTGCAGTCGTACCACAATACAACTACGCCACCGAGGCAGTCCATATTATCCACAGTAAATACCTAATATATTATAAATGTTATTTACACTTACAATCCTATGCGGAAATAGAATCTACTCCCAATATTTAATTCTAAGGACTAATAAATTAAGCGGGTAAAATAGTTTTTGTATAAATAAATTGCGAAATTAAACATATGCTCCTATCCAACTCATCATTAGTCCACCCCATAATGGAATTAAATGTTAAAGCTATAACGCAATATGTGAATTATTGCGTGAAATATTGGGGTAAATAACCATTAGCTCGGGTAATATTAATATTTGTGATGAAAACTTTCTATTCCAATATGAAATTAGGACTCCCTATTAACTTAGGGTACAGGCTGTCCCAAAATTACAGATGTTTTTGTTTGTAAGTGTCAACAAAATAACCTTTCAAAGGATTTAATTAAAATTAATAAATTCAAATTGAAATCTAATTTTAGCGTTGAACTTTGTGACTTTTTAGAATTGTGTTATTAACTTCTTATAAATATTTAAAATTCAAAGTAAAGCTGTGCTATACTTTTTCGAGTATTTCGCTGGCAAACATCTTGAGCACACTGATGTGTGGTGGACGAAGCTTATGCATTTACGTACAAAAAGTACGGAAGTAAGTACCTCCCTAAATGTGTTCAAGATGTTTACCGTTTATATATTGTTATATTTGTAGATTTTTTAGCTAAGTTGTTAAGACAGACCGTCTGCTTGATCATTGGTGTCATTCCTTTTGAAGGATAGTCTTATGGATATTAACAACAATGTTATAAGATTAGCAATTTTACAAAAACAAGTAATTACCAGCAAACCATTAAGAGCCAAACAAAAACATTAACGTTATCCACTTAACCTTTTTTCTATAATTTAATGCTCATTAAATGTTGGTAAATACTTCTTCCGTAGATTAATAATGAACTGATAGGTCAGGCCAGTATTTAGTTCCCATAAGGGTACCAATATTTGCTCAACAAATGTTTGTCCAGCGTGGGAGTCGTGGGAACGCATCCTGCGCACGTATCTGATTATTGATTATGATAAAGTCACGACTTATGTTATCGTTTACAAGGTATATTTTGGTATATATATTTTTGATTTTTACAAGTCACATGGTCCTTCTAACAAACGTTATATGGTCGTAGGTATTGCTTTATGATGCAATCTACTACAGCCCCAGCATCATCTATTTTAATTACATCCCTACATACGTTTTAATCAGGCAATGCGGGAAAAGTACACTAGTATCTTTACGACTTCATTACATGTTATATACTGCTAAATATTTTTACACTTTCTAAACACTTGCAAATAAGTTTCCTATGTTTATGTTCTCGCGTGATTCATGCGAGGCAGCATAATTTTCTGGACTTTCTACTGTTCTCATGTAATACCTTATTATTATACCGTACAAAGTAGGTCCTACGGTCCTACGTCTATTTATTTCCGCTTGGATAGCAGCTGAAAACATTAACCTTAGTCTTTCTAACTATGCTGAAGTTAATTATCTCAATCTCGCTCTACGTCTTAGTCCCTAAAAACAATAGCTGTCAAGTAGCTTGTGACTATCTTCGTGTCGGTCTACAAATATTGAACTTTTTTCTACCTAAAACCATATTCAAAATGTGTTTATATAGTACTTGTATGTATGACCAAACGGTATCATAAACAATACGCTTGAAACGTTGTTTTTACATTAAATTACCATCATTTTCGGAACATCCTATACCCCAACCGAAATTTCAATCAACAGCCGGTGTTTACAAAACGATATTAATCACGCCAAATCCAAGGGATCCCGGCAATACGTTTTATTGTACGCTGGGGGTCCATTTGTGAATGAATTTCTGAGTCCGGCCCTCCGACCCCCACACGTGCGCGATAAAGATTAATTTTGGATACTTTTTTTGAGCTCCTGCGGGATTTCGTGTTTACGTTATTGAATTTGGGGTAAAATAATGTTTTAAAGCTGTATTTATAAATTGCGCGTCAAATTTTTTTCTTTAACTTTAATTTAAGTATGAGACCCGTATCGACGCTAAACAGAATTTTGAAATAAATATTATTGAGGTCGGCATTTGACACCAATATTGTCTAATAAATAGGTAAACAAGACACTCGTTTAAATCGCAACAATAGAACATAGACACCATTACTTGGTATAAAATACATAAAGTCTAACTTACCCAGACAAACACTCGTAGTCGAGAAAATTTACCATTAAAAAACAAACAACATAAATATTAACTATATTATCCCGAAAATGTATACAACATTAAAGTCGTTAATAAAGGAAATAGCTGCTATAAAGGAACCATCTTAAGCGCAGACGCGTCCATTGAAATCTAGGTTACACAAACTTTGATATGGTCTTGACCCCCGATATTGCTCTCCAAATACGCCGTTAGACCTCAAAACCGTTCCTAAGATATTAAACTGTTACATATTAAATTAATGATAATTTGAATTCTGTTCACAAAAACTTCATACAAAATCGACGAGGTGAAAAGTTTTTTAATTTTAAACTTGAGTCTAGTTAAGCTGACTTTGTTTACAAATACTTTGTTTTGAGTTCGTAAAGAGCCAATTTTAAGTTTGTTTTCATGTTAATCCTAGATAAAAATATCATATTTTGACCTAAGCTCCCGTAACAAACGTAACTAGATTTTTGAAGAGGAATTCTTTAACACATCGCTGAAGATTGTGGTGCCAAATTATAAGCACGAAGATATCTTGATTAGCTAATTACGATAACTTATATATTTATTACAAAATATTATTAGTTAGGTCGTATGTTAGAATAAATCTGGGTAGGGGCTACCGCTTCGATACTCGGGCCAAATAATTGTAGTGGTTTTTGGAGTCGATTCTTTCATTCTGTTACGGTATTGCGAACCTCCGTCACTTTAGTGGGCAGTGGCATTTAACTATCTAGCGAGTAACTTGTGCTTGTGACATCATAAAATATAATAAAAAATATAAATAATGAAGATCTAAATACGCACAAGAAACTAGCTAAAACAACTTATTTATTATACATTGACCTCTATTCCATATTAATGGTACATAACTAGTTTTTGTAACAAATTATTTCCTACTTCGTATTATTCGAAGCAACGTGATGTGCTAATAGAAATAATATTGAAGGTCGATTGTTAAGAATTCAATCTGGTTAATTTGCTTTTAAATATAATTTCTTAGTACATAGTAATTAAGTTTATTTTTTCTTGTTACAGATTCCAAGTGTAAACAAGTGTGCAGTGAGAAATTAGTGGACAGTAGTGAACAGTGTGTTATAATGTGTTAGTTCACGATGTCACCACGGTGGCGCTGCGGTCGGGTCACGTGACATCTGCAAAACAAAATGGCGGAGAGCAGTCCCGCCACTTCGATTATCGAGGGAACTGTCAAATTTCGCGATGGGAAAAAGGTTAGTTGGTTTCATGGAATTATTTAATTTAATTTTCATCAAGGACTTGTCAAAGCTTTGCTAATAAATAAATAACTTGATGTCCCAAAACTGGGACAGATGCACCACTAAAATGCAAACTCGCAAACGGACGCACGGGTCGCCTGATGTAGAGTACCTACACGTTAATCACCCACAATATGAGAAGAGAAGAATGAGCTGCCGTCCTTGATGAAAAGGAATAGGTAATATAGCATAATGGAGAATGGGAGTTATTTGGGCTTCACAATATCTCAACCAATATAAGATGTAGAGAATTCATTTACACCAACAGCATTATAAAACACTGACTGGTCTACAGCCTACCTTCGGTCTACGCCCTCCCGGTGACGAATATAAAAAACCCAATTAAAATATTCAGGAATGAATTATTTCGAGTCTTATTTCTGAGTCATAAATGAATTAATTTTGCAGGACTACGATTGCATTTAATTTTTTAGAATGATTACTTGTACATCAATGTATTTAGTTAGCGGCGATAGCCTTGTTGGGAGTGGAACAGACTGCCGAGACGAATATCCGCAGGTTTAAAACCCTTGAATTTTCTAAAAATGTATGTGTGTGTTTTTTGTGAATTATCGCTCGCTTTAATTGTGAAGGAAAACATCGTGAGGAAACCTGCATACCTGAGAAGTTCTTTGAATTTCGAAGGTATTTGAAGTCTACCAACCCGCATGAGGCCGGCGTGGTGGACTAAGGCCTTTAGTTGTAGAGAAGGCACGTGCTCAGCAGTGGGCAGTATATAATACAGGGCTGATATGGCATATGGTATTTAGTTTACTAATCATAGGTTCTATCAAATTATTAAATTAGTTGTTTATTTAATTGAAAAATACTATATGTATTTGATATAAATTTTCTGTATCTCATTCCTCTTACATAAATATTCTTATTACATAAATCGACGGTTCCGTAGAACAAAGTCGTATATGCAAAATGAAGCTTTTCAGTAGAGCGCTTTGAAAGTCTAAGTTAATTGTGAAAATCACAAGTTATAGTGAACAAAACATTATATTCTATAGGGTTCAGTAACAACTTTGAACTTAATGTGTGAAAATAGCACTAATTCGCACATGAATACAAACTAACGACTTTCAAAGCGCTCTACTGAAAAGCTAACATTTTGCATATACGACTTTGTTCTACGGAACCGTCGAAATATTCTTCTTCAATGTGAGATCAAATTATGATACTTTTTTAAGTATGTTGCAGAAATTATATTTATTATGCCATTAAACCGCGTATAAGAGATTAGATCAACTACAAATTGTAACTTTTGAGACTTGCTTATTCCTCAAGTTTGTTATGTGAAAACTGAGTTTTATAATGTCTTGTACACAAAACCTCTATAATATAATATCTATGCCGTTCTCGGACACTATCTACCCTCTTTACCCACTAATCCGCATTACATCGCGCCATTATCATTTCTTTGATTTCTGCTTGACATTGTCAGCTCATTTGATATTTGGATCAGATGTAGGTGTGGCTTGCCCGTTTATTTTACTTTATAAATATAGTAACTGAGTTTTGCTCGCTGTTCCACCGTGAAAGTTATTTACTGAATAATTGTACAGAAAAACTTTTTGGCATAATTTTGGCATAATCCTTCAATGTTCATGGAGAATGAATATCTTATATTACTATTTCCTAAACGTCACATTTCCAAATACCTTATGCTTTCCAAATTCCAAAATGCCACCCATAGTGTTGGACAAAAATGCAATGAGTATCTATAGAATGTCCATTCCAAATAAAACTGGTCACTTAATTAAGAAGAATCCGATATATCCGGGCCATTTACTTGACACTATATGTGTGTAAACAATAGAGTTCTCACGGTACATTAGCGCACAGTTGATAGCATCGTATAGCATAGATGGCAAAATTGCTTGTCTACAGTGAAGCTAACTAAAGCTATATCTAGCTATGAAGCGTCTTGTGTTTTTCCCTTAATTTTTTTTCTATCTGGATCTAATAAATAGTAGTACATATTTATAATAATATAAATATTTTCATATATGTTACAGATAATACTTGTGAGTGATGTTTATCTGTTTTGGAATCTTTTTTCGTCTTTGATTTCTATCAGAATTGTTATTTCAAAACCTATTATTTTAGGTACTTAACTTTTTGTACCCCGTCTTTTCTCTTGGAAGAAACCTAGTAGTTTTTGTTAAGTTAGAACGTCACCGCTGATATAAGGATGATGTGCGCTGACCTTAATCTCGCAATATGTTGTTAATACAGTAGCAAAAAAACTGTTTAATATTAATGATATACAATCTTATAAGCATTAGTATGTTTCCGCTAATTTCACAATTGGCCAACTATATTAGAAATATAAGGCTTGAGTATAAACAGTAGTAATTTCACTATTTTAAAATACAAAAATATACATCAACCGAGTTCAATAGATATTTCATAATGTCTATGAATGGCTGACTAGAATTTCCTCCAAACAAAAGCATAAAGGGGTTTAAGATAAGCAAGAAAACTTGCAGAACTTGTTTTCTGTATGGTCTTTATAACGTTTAACAGCCTCGGCAAGCTGTGTTCTGCAAATTTGTAGCTTGCAAGACTTGCGGCAAGTCGCATTTGTATGAACTTAATAAAATATTGTTGCTAGCGTAAGCTCGTTAAGAAGTGCTTGCTCAAGATACTCCTGCTAGAAGTTGTTAGTCTAAACAGGGCGAAATATACAAAACTACCTATACAGACTATCACAGCGGCATTGTATTAAAATCATACATAATAATATCTATACTGAAAAAGTATAGATCATCAAATTATTTTGTAATGCCTGAGAGGGTTGTACACTCGCATGGGAATTGACAATGTATTATTATGCAAGTAAATGTATGAACTGCTTTAAATAAAATAAAAAGATATAATTATGTATTTTTTTGTATAATTTATACCTTTGATCTGATTATAAAAAGAACAACCCTAGAGTTTCTTGCCCATTCTTCTCTGATGGAAACTGTGTTCCGAATTGGTCGTAGAGCAAAAATTTACTAAATCTAAGTAATGTTTATCATTTAATGGATTCAAATAAATGATTTCATTTCAATCAGTAACGTTAACATTACATATTAAAAATAAATACAATCTATTAAAATTACGCCATAAAACGTTAAAGATTATACTGTAAAATTTATTGTGCATTATTATCGGTTAAGCAATGTAGCTGATACTGGTGTTGAGTATCGATAACGAGTATTTATGTCATCCATAAGATACCGGGAACTTCTCGGCGGTTTACAACTGATCAAATTGTGACTATGTACTTGCAGCTACAGCGGAATTTTACGCGATCAATATTGAATATTGACAGGTTAGTTTGGAAATCTTCGGGGGGAGGCCTATGTTTAGCACTGGCTGGCTGGCTGAAGAAAAAGAATATTGAATATCCCATTTTCAATTTTAAAATGTGCGCCCGCACTTTTTTATAACCAAGACTCGACATTCTAGCTACACAACGTCTTTTCTGATTCCTGCTTCCTGTACTAAATTGGTTACCTACATTACTAATTTCGAAAGAAGGTTGTAAAATCGGCACATAAATTCATAGATGGTATGCATGACAAATGAAGGGACCGGATTATCGATATCGATAATTTTTTTTGGATCAAATCCGATATGCGTTCCTAACAATTATTACTAGAAAATTCTCAACAACGCAACGGTGTGATTTTAAACTCCTTTGGGTATTTTATCAGACTCTAGAATCTGAAATCTTTTTTGGGAAATCTAGCACCGATGGAAACAGTAGGCGCTACCTTATACAGAGTGTTAAAAAAAGTGGTATTTATTTTATCTCTGGTTCAAGTTATTATTAGGCTAGATCCTCCTCCTTATATTAATACATATTGTAATAATTGTATATCTATTTTCGTAAAAAATAACAATATACTCTAAAATAATGTCAATAATAGGTAATGAAAATTATCTGATACATTACACCAACCGCCTATTCATTGAATATAGGCTGTGTGTAGGTAAGTAGCTGACATTTACCAGCCCATTGTAAGTCTAACAGTATTACGAAAGTTTCAATACAATCACTTAGAAGACAGAAACTAGGTGCTCTAGGGTATATAAATACCGTTCCTCTCGTTTAAAAATTATGAAACCAATATTTTACCTCCTTTTCGCAACAACCTGTATATTTATAACATCCGCAAGTATTGGAAAGACAGGTGTGAAAACAAGATAGAGAGAAAAATATATAATTTTCAACTTGTCTTAATTCCACGTTAAAATGAAATATTCATCTAGGTAAAAAAAATGTACAACACAAAATGTTCAGGTCCATCCGTCATGTCCAGCATCATTACCAACATTAACGGATATGTTGCGCAACACATGTACTAATGTTACCTAGCAAGGAACCATAGCGGACAGGCCGCGCCGACTGCTAAATGCTAATCTATAAAAACATCATTTATCATTCTGTTATATTTTAGGAGCTGTTATATTTGATTCTGTTATATTTGACTGCCTCGGTGGCGTAGTGGTATTGCGTACGCATTACGAGTACGATTTGCGCGCTGAGGTCCTGGGTTCGAATCCCGGGTCGAGCCAAAAAAAATTGTGACTGGGTATTTTTCATCTTAAAATTTACTCAGTCGCAGCTCGGAGTCAGGAAGTTGGCGGTGTGATACCCCCGTGCCTCGGAAAGCACGTAAAGCCGTTGGTCCTGCGCCTGATCTCTCTCCGGTCATGTCGGATTGCCGTCTCACCGGACTATGAGAGTGAAGGAATAGCGAGTGCACCTGTGTATTGCGCACACACTTGTGCACTATAATATCTCCTGCGTACCAGGCTGATCTCCGTTGAGATTGGCCGCCGTGGCCGAAACTGGCTAGGAGGATTTCATTCATATTTTAGGAGCCAAATGTTAAACGGAAGTTGGCCTGACTCACTATCTAATGACTAACGCCGTGCTATCATAACATGGCGTGCTGTATAATCTGGAATATTTATTCCTGTTATACTATGTTCAAACATAACAAGTCCACTTAAGTCGATATCCTTACTAATATAACTGCTAAAAAAAACTGCTTGTTGCACAGCTAAACTGCTGAATAAATTTTGTTAAGTTCAAAGAAAGGATATAGGCTTTTTTTATTTTTATCAATCATGATAATTTTTTTTACGGTATGTATGTGTACCCATGTATGATGAACCCTCATTCACTGTCTCATGGGAAAAGGAAATAGTAAATTCGCTGATACATACATACAGTTAGATTGCTGAAGTCTTGATTCTATAAACACAATCATATAATCCATAAAGTTATATTTCATTAATCGTGAACATCAAATTCCAACTAATTCAAAAAGAAACAACCGAACCAGATGTCTATAAAATTGTAGGAAAATTAAAAAAAATGAGAAAAATCGATATCCATCGATATGAAAGCGCAGCGGGACGATACAGAACTAAAACCGATGGAAGCACGAGAGCGTGGGGTGGATCAGGGATGCTGGGGTGATCACGTGTCTCATTAACCTCTTTAATTGTATATGGAAGAATGGAGATGGAACAGATGCTAGCGAACCGTATTGTTACAGGGATTTTTACGATTCATTAGGTGTTTTATTGAAATCATTAATGTGAATAAGAAATGCTATGACTGATTCTAATAAACTAGTTTTCTTATCACTACTTTTGTATATATCTTCGACTAGCTTTGTCTTGGCTTTGATAAAGTCTGTTCCCGAAATGAAGGGAATATAGTACCCCGTGATTAACAAGTTTCTTTCTTAGATGATTCCTGTCTTCTTCGTTTTAGCTATAAATAAAAACCAGTCTAGAATTAATAGACATTTCATTGGATTCGTTTTTATAAAAAATAATTGCTGTTTTTACCAGAAAAGAAATTCCAGAAAAGAACGATCTTATCTCAATTGTTTTAATAGTTTTTCCTTTCATCCCAATCGTTGTTATCTTTATAAATAAATTCCATTCAGTCTACTGGTTCTCTAAGCATATATTCGATTTAACTTATTTAATTGAGTACATTGTTTGCTTTATTACGTTATGTCCACAAATATTTCAATACTTAAGGAGAACTAGCATAGCAACCTTAACAGCGATTTTTTTTTCAAGCTATGCCTAAAAAATATAACGTTTTTGTTCAGACCTATTTTCATAATCAATCTGACACCCCTTCATAATGGGAAGGCGTTAATCCTTAGGGAAGCTACTAGCTCGTCTCTTCATTAACCTTTGTACAAATTTTATATATTTGACCAACATCGTCGATCATCTGTTGAAAGGCAGAGATTACTACAACTTACCAAATTATCCACTTACATGACTAATTTAGGGCTCATTCTGATAAATTCACTCATGCTCATTCCAGTAACTTAGCTCCGCGTGAGGTTTTAATTAAAACTCCGCGCAGTCGTTTTTCACGGTCATCCTGCAGCGGGACGGAAAATAAGTCAACCTTTAGAATTAAAACGACCGGTTCTGATATCGGGAATCGTTCATATTTTGAATGAAGGTAATGCTCGATCGAATTGTTTTAATTTTGTTTTTGATTAGCTCTCGTTTAGTTTTTAGTACCAGTCCAGTATTATATTCCACTGCTTGGAACGGGTCTCTACTACTGAGACAGTACATGACGTAAGAACGACTTATTGCTTAGAGACAGTAGAGCTTAGCTAAATAGGATTGAGATCTTAAGCTTTGTCCCTAGGCGGATATTTTAACAAATGATATAGATCAAAAATTTAATGAGGTTACAATAAAAGTAATTTGCTTTTTTTTGTAAGTAATGAAGTAAAGATACGTATAGAAGAATCTTAAATCTTATATCGCATGATATTAATTCACATTACCCCCATACTAAAGTTCCGCATAAAATCTTTAAAGACAGACTTCCATACTATACTTGTCTAGAACTTAAAATTGGAAGGAACAGTCGTCTGAACACATGCCAAAGTGCAAATCCACCGTGTTTGCCTTCCGAGAGTCTCAAATTAGAATTCAGTGTATCAGACGCGACTGCAAATGTCTCCGGACGAGCCTTAACCGCTGCGCATCTGTTTCTGTAATTAGTTTTCATATCAGTGGCGAAGAAATAGATTTAGACGAAAACAGTAGGTTTTGTCTTATGTCTGCATTACCCCAAGGTTGTCTGTTAGAGAATGCTATTATTATAGTCCACCTGTATACTACATGCAAAGTTTAAATAAACAAATATGAAGAATTATGGACTGATAGATCACTTTTGTTCACATGGTTCATATTGTATCACAATTTTTTATTAATTGGTTTTTGTATTTCTTGATCAGTAAAAGAAAAATCGGTCCTGTACTGAATTTAATTTGCCCTGTATTTGCTTTTAAAATTTAGTCGTTAAATTAAATTATGACACCGATACAGAGGAATATATGCCAGTGAATTAAAAGTAGTAATTATTATAAAACTTTCTCCATACCAAGCGAAATTCGCATCATTTTAAAAATTAAATTCAAACCTAATTCCTTCTATTGTCACCAAAACGGTCTAAAACGTAACATATTATAACCCTAAGCACCACTTCTCAGGCCGCTCGTAATTGCGCCGCCTAACTGGCACAAGCTTAACTGTAGTGGTCGTTTAAAACAGCTGAAAGGTTAATCACACACAAGGGTGTTATTTCGCCTCCACAACTGCCACTGACTTCAAAAATGCGTTTAAAATGTGCCCAGTCCGTTTTGACACAAAAAGGTTTTTTGAAAATGAATATAAAAATAAGGTTATATGTACACGACGTTTTTACATGACAACGAGCGTTTTATTCTTACAATTTAGTTGCGCCTTAAATGCTTTAAAATGTATGCGAATGTCTTTATTATAATTTCACCAATGTGGGAATTTGAAAGTAAAGCTAAGTGAAGGATGAGGAAGGAAAAAATATGCAAATAGAAAATCTTAGGAGTTTACATGTAAACAATGGTAACTCTTAAAATTTTATATTAAAATTGCATCCCAGACTACTGTTACAAAAATGTGTATTTTTCATTAATCCTACATTAACATTTTTGTTACTTGTTCACAGTGGAAATCGCGATGGTGTGTCATGAGAAAACTGTCCCCAGTAGCAGGTAAGAATTTCATTGTTTCTCAACCAAAAGCGAAGCCACATTTTATCGGGCTAAAGTATAGAAACGTGACAGAAATTGAATGGACCATACCTTCTTACCACAATATGTGGACGATAGCCTAGTTGGGAATGGAACGGTCTGCAGAGACAATGTCCGGAGGTTCAAACCCAAGGCACACACCTCTGAATTTTCGAAGTTATGTGTGTATTGTTTATCAATTATCGTTCGCTTTAATGGTGAAGGAAAGCATCGTGAGGAAACCTACATGCCTGAGAATTCTCCATAAGAATTTCGGGTATGTGAAGTCTGCCAATCCGCACTAGGCCAGCGTGGTAGACTAAGGCCTTAAACCCTCTCAGTATTAGAGGAGGCCCGTGCTCAGCAGTGGGCAGTATATAATACAGGGCTGCTATTATTATTTATTATTATCTTACCACATGTGTTCGTAAACAACATCAAAACTCACAAAAAATTACACATGATGATCAATCGTACGAAGTTACAGTCGGCATTTTAAATATTCAAAGAAGGGTTAGATAAAACTTTTGCATTGCCGACCGGGCTGATACATTTTGCATGACCGAAGTTGCTTATCAACCCCCCACTTCCCTTAAACATCCCTGTCTCGAAGGGTTTATTCGGGAACATTATTGGCCCAACTTTTGCCAAAACGTTTGAAATTTTGATCAGTCGTTTTGGCACGCTTAATTCATGTTACGTTTTGGCTTTATTTATTTCCAACTGATGTGGTTTTTTTGTGTGGAAAATCGGGGGTATAAAGGTTACCCTATTTTTACGTAATTCTGTTTTGTTTCAGAGCTAATCTTTTATAAGTACGAATTTCGCATATTGAATATGAATTATTTTTGATAAAATAAATGTATTTCATATTTAAATACATAATGTCTTATTATTGCTTGTTTTAGCTTCTGCTTGAGTAAATATTACTTTGTTAAATTTTCTTGCATTTATAACTATTTTGCAATTGTATAATATAACAACATATGTATTAACACTATAAATATTAAAAACCTTCTGTTATTGTTTATGTGACCGTTTGTATAATAACCGCAAGCAACATCAGATAATGCTGAATAACATAAAACTTGATTAAACTAAATCGCATACAAAACAAAGAAAATCGAATTAGAATGGGTATAAATAAAAAAAAAAACACGAATGGCTATTATTTACTGGATTCGAAGATCTTTACGCAATTGCAATAATGTTACGGCCACTCCCTGTTTTATGAGACCTATCATAGCTAACGGAATCGGTGTGCTACCTCTGCCTACCCTTGAAAAGGAAAGAGTCGCAATACTATGTAATCAAGAAACTAAAGTTAAACAAAATAAAATAAAAGATGCAGAACATTATTTGAATTTGAACAATTATTTATCAACGTAATGCAGCCATAAGTATAACAATAAGTTGCGCATTGTGAACGCTATCTTAATCAAATGTTTGAAGTACAAGTACAGGACTTCCTTTATAATATCCGCTTGTATTTGCATATTTTTGACTTATCATTGTTCATACATGAGGTAAGCAGCCTTTGTTTTATCTTTGCCGTGCAGAGTAAGAATGATCGATTAAAAAAACGCTTCTCTATCGTTTATTTCGCGTCAAAGTTTTTTTATAATATTTAGTGGTTCTTTTCTATGTTTATATTTTTAATTGGTTTGCACTTATTAAATAAAAATCTTGTTTAATTTCCTGCTACAAAATATTTAAATCTTTGAACTGGAGAAGCTGTGTTTCGTCTAAAGTCTATTCTTTAAAACTTATTCCAATACTGTTTAGTGGCATCAATATAACATTACCAAAAAGAAGGAAAAAAATAACAAATACCGTAATTTAATTCAATACCAAGAAATTGGACATCCAAACTGAATACCACCTATAGCTTACAAATGAGAAACCATAAATTAACAACTAAATAAATCATCAAACTTGTTTCTTTAATTCATTTCTACAACACTTTTGTTAAATATCTCATATGTTTTCATACTGTAACCCGTGTTAAACGATTATGACACTTAAGACCGATTTCAAGGCTTGCTCATAAATGCTACTCGTCACATAAATGTATAAGCCGACCAAATCCGAAAGTCACACTTTAATCTAAGCTCAAAGTCTAAAATAACTACTATCTACATTAGCTGTTTAATACGATACTGGCAAAAAAAAACTTGAAACTGGTGAAACTAACATGTTAACAGTGTGACAAGTGCAATGGAGTGCCACACACTTTGTGATTCAAAGTTTAAATGATGTTGCTACTGTTTATGGGCGTATCGCTTACCATCAAGCGAGTGGCATGCTCGTCTCGTCATTATCTATACTAATATTATAAAGAGGAAAGATTTGATTGTTGGTTTGTTTGTATTGAATAGACTCCGAAACTACTGGACCGATTTGAAAAATTCTTTCACCAATATAAAGCTACTTTATCAGCGAGTAGTATAGGCTACTTTTCATCCCGGGGAATGAAGCGGGACTTTTATTTTGTATATAATGCAATAACCTACCTGTCTTTGAATACCATTATGTCTATCTCTACTACTAGCCATGCAAGCTCTATTGTTTTGCTTTCAAGGACATTGTATAGTTACTCGGTATTATGAAACACAACACATAAGTATCGAAGTGCAAACCACTGTCATACAATTTGTAATTCAAAGTCCCGTATAATGTTAGTTAGTCGTGCTTACCATTAAGCGAAAATGTTCGTCATTCAAGTGTATAAGTCTCTCGCGTAAATGAACGTCACATAGATAAAAGTGTATATTCACAAGCAATTAATGAACGAATTCTCCCAATCGGAGCAGTAGTTACGAAGATCGACGCGTTCCAACTAACTTCAGCTTTGTAACATGTTTTAGTACTTTTGGAACTTTTAATGCCGTTGTATACTGATGGAAACGAATCTATACCACACGCACACACACTCACGCCTTTTATCCACGAAGGGGTAGGCAGAGGCGGAACTAGTGCAGCCAATTTTCGCCGTGTGTATTCCGTTCCTATCACCATATCGGGCACAAATTCCAGACTCCGGGCTGATACTGATAAGAAAACCCAATATCACTTTGTACGACCTGGGGATTGAACCCGAAACCTCAGCTTTGCAGGCGTACCATAATAAAACTACGCCACCGAGGCAGTCTATACCTTCATTAAATAATACATGCAGTGTAAACATTATAGTTAAATGCAAACACATCATTATTATTCCTTACACAATTAATGCTGGCTTCATACATTGTTTTCAACTTCTGACTACTTACGTGCCTAGATACACAAACAGTGACCACACAATTATCGTCCTTATTGTAATGGAATAAGAAAGTCATGAGTATTACATTTTTCACTATAAACCGTGAGTCATTCAAGTTCCATCGACTAGCTTTTGGTGTTTTCTATCTCTTTCTTACATATAAAGGAATGTTGTCGTCTCTTTCTGTCATGGATGAAGTTTTCCATGCGTCTGCATTTCATGCAAGGTGTGATATTGTATTGACATAGTCATAACCACAAAGCAGTTGAATAAGGCATCATACATCATAAGTACCTATGTACTATATTGGGTTTGTTATTGTGTCCTATGCCACATACAAGTGTTCAAAATACAAAACCTAAATAAGACTTTGTTTAGCAATTACAATCCAATCTAATCCAATTGAGTTGGTCTTTAATACTAAAAACTAGTTCTTATACCAAATTATCAATAGTGGAGCAAAACAATATTTTGATATAAACATCAACTAGTGGAGAACATTTTGTTCTGAATTAGACCGTTTTTGTCTAAACTGATTTCAAAAGCGATACCAATCTTAATCTTCGATCCGATCCCAAGAATAAACCAATGAAAAAAAGTCATTTGTAAGCATGACAGAAAACTTTGTTTTGATTCGTCCATTTTCGCGATTGATCGAATTGATTGGGATCGTTTATTGAAAACGACAGATTAGTTTAAAAAATGATTACTTTTAGATATCAAAATACTTCATGCTACTTCATGCTTGCCCATAAGCACGCTCATACAAATCTTAGCATTAACACAAGTCTACAAATTTCAAAGTAATTTCACTGAAGCAATGTTCTTCATACCGGAATACAACAGCACTTGGCAGAAAAAAAAGAAAAAAATAAGGAAAAAAAAAGCAAGTAAAAAAAATAAAAATACAAAGCAGTTATACCTTACCCAAACAGACTCTACAATTCTCAGCATTTAGTATTTTAGTAAATTTAAAATTATTTTGCCTTATGGATGCATTTCTTAATAGAAAATAACATAGCAAATATTTGCTATGAAAAGTTTTTTATAATATTAGCATAATAAATCTAGCAGTTCTAAGTTGATATTATAGATTGGTTTCCTATGTTTTAGCTGAAAATTGATATAAAACTATTTGATTTTGGGGATTTCATTGCGATCTTTGTTTAATCATATTAAGAATCAAGATTGCACAAGAGGGCCGCCAGCAACTGGATGCATAAAGCAGCAGACCGGGCTCCGTGGCGTATCTTGGGAGAGGCCTATGTCCAGCAGTGGACTGCAACGGGCTGATGATGATGATGAAGAATCAAAATATTATATGATTATATTTATATTATTGGTATTAGTTATATTTCAAGATATAGACTGATCTGTAACAGTTCTAACTCGAGATACACTGACCTATCGCTAAACCTATTAATCCGACCGATCCGAAACTTCCGACAGCGCGAACGATGAGTAATTGTTGTGCAACATTAATATCAATACATTTGGACTTTAATATCGCTATTTGTGGAATTTCGATAATTTCATTTACTGTTATAAATTCATCATTGGGATGGAATCTTACTATAAACGCGAATGTTTAGAGGTTTCTATGTTTATGAGTAGTTACAACCAAATATCTGAACGGCTTTGAATGAATTTTTTACTTAGACTATGTTCTGAATTACCACATAGGCAATTTTTAAGTGGGAATTTTATCCCTGAAAAGGATTTAAGGCAAACAGAGCTAAGAATACTTATATCTTTCCCTTAGCAATCATAATTTTTTAAGTTGACTGTTCTCGTTCATACATTCCACGCACAGTCAATCTTGCTTCGCTGCTAGTATTAGTTTGACTGTATTTATTGCATCAGACCTTCACATGTCCATCTTACATCATTGTATAATCTTTTCATCTTCATAACATTAAACCAAACAAGGTTTCACTCTACGCTCTCGTGTTTTCAATTTGAGTCCTCCACGGGTCACTAATGCCCCTTTAAATTTCCAAGAAACTAAGGTCCCAGAATTCAAAACACTAAACGGTTATGGCGTCATGAAAGGTTCGTGCGAAGGCTGCCAAGGCCGTCCGTTCGCTGCCCAACTTAATGCCACCTTAGAGCGGTTACTTCGATGTAAATTTACTTAACTGTGGATCAATGGATTTGCGTAGTAATACCAGTGTGTTATTTTTTTCGTCGCATCATTACGGTTTTTGACAACTTGCATATGAATGTAAACAAATTGATGCATTATTATCATGTATGTTTCGTCTAAACAATGTAGATGTGCTATTAATATAGGAATTTAAATACAAATGGAGTCAAGCTGGGATTTGTTTTGTTTGTATAACGAACATATTAACTGAAGCGAACAAAATGATACATAACTGAGACGCGTATCCAAATGATTGATGAAGGGAACGACATTATAGGGAAAGTGTTCTTTTGTTTTTTTTTTTAAACCAGCTTGTTAGCCTCATGGCTAGTTACCAGTATGAACACCCACAATGCTAGTGACATTCTGGTTGTCTTATTAATCTTTAACATCAAAGTATTATGGTTTAAAGACCTTCAAGCAGAATGTGAGACTGAAGAAGCAATTAGGTGGGTCGAATATTAAGCGATGCGACGTTCTTACTGGTCAATATTTTTCTTGGATTTCACTCTTTAATATCAGATGCAGTAAAGTCAATTTGGCGTGTCATATGTAAAATAGCTATGAGCTATAAGGCAACCGATTCAATAAATGACCTTCAAGGCCTTGATACCTAAATATTATGTCTTCAATCTCACCTCGATCACACCTAGATCACTGAATAAACTGGTATAATATCAATTGTCTAATGGCCCACTTAAAGGAATGGAGACTGGATTGATAGTGGTCTTCGTATGAGCATCTATGGTATAGAAATTTTAATGGCTTACCAAACTTCGAAATACGAAACAAAGGACTTCCTTGAGCAATCTTACAGCCCATCTATAAAATTACTATAGACACAAGAGTCCAACTCTCTTCAGGTGGGTATAAAGTGCCTAATTTAAGCCCAGTCACTTACCGAGTACTTAGTCACTTACCAAATGAACAAATCTGTACATCGGATGTACGTTAAATATTATTTACCGTTCGCTATGATCAAGAGGTCAAGTTAACTAATCTTTAACTGTTCGAGACAAGGCTGAATTTCAAGTAGCTACATCTATACTTATTTAATATTTGTAATGAATGGTAATATGATTTGAAGATTAAAAGTAATTGATTTTCGGATTATGTAATTTTAGTATCATACTTTGTATGCAGTTATAGCGCTTACAATCAGGCGTATTTGCTTGTTCTTATATGACACAAAATTCTATCTTAACATACGCAGAGTTGTAAAAAAATTGGCACTATAGCTTTTGCCCTTTTTTTTTTTTTTTTTTATCGTGGGGAAAAACGCGTTCTCGCTACCACCACTGGGGGGTGAGTGGGACGGTTATGTTGGTTTCACACAGTCTTACGGCCCAATGTCGTCACTCGGGAGTATAGCTTCATCCGAGCGAGCATTGGGCCGAGTCCCTAACACTATGTACCCTCTTCACTGGCATACCAACCAAAACCCGCGGTGGCCTTCTTCGGCGCGTACGGGACGGCCCCGGGGTATCTTGTTGCACGAAGATAGCTGCACGGAACCGCCCCTGCGCAATGCCGCATTGCGGCCCCTCTCTATATGAGGAGGCTGAGAAGCCTCCGAACTCAAAAGCACACTTTTGCGTCTACGACTGCAGGAGACCGACCACCCGCATTGTCGTCCACCTCGTAGTCGCTTACGTTGGAGTAGTTGAGCGAGCAGACCCCCACTGCTCACCCCGCGACTCTCACTTATCCCATTTAGTCGCCTCTTACGACAGGCAGGGGATGCCGTGGCGAAATTCTTTAGATGCCCCCAGATCACAGGGCACACTATAGCTTTTGCCCTGGTACTGGGTATATTTAATTTATTAAAGACTAGACTTTTTCTTGCGGATACGCCCGCGTGAAAAAGTTTTTCCGGGATAAAAATCCCGCTTTATATTTTCCCGGGTTAAAAAGTTGCCTATGTTACTCGCTGATAATGTAGCTTCATATTGGTGAAAGTTTTTTTTTATAGCGGTCCAGTAGTTTTTGAGTTTAACCATTAAAAACAAACAAAAAAAAACAAATCTTTCGTCTTTATATTAGAAGTATACTTTGTACTACAAAGTATACTTTGCGCTCGTCATTGTGAGACACCAAATCATTACACTGGCTGCAATGACCTTCAAACCGGTTCACATCGATGCTTACACAGTATTATTGGCGGCAAAAACAGTGCTTACGTCTGTTTATCATCAGCTACATGAAGTCCACACACCGTTACTTGAGGGTTGCTATGGAGGGAAGTGGAAAATATATTTCTAACTCCTCCCTATTCTTCTGTTTGATTAACTTCGTTGCGGGTTATGACTAATTAGTGTTCCCTGAGACTCGCCGAGCTTCACCGCTCGGTGTCATAAAATGCGTGCCACTGCTGATCCTGGCTTACAGGAGTTGCAGTGGTGGGTGTGAGGGCGGGATAGTCAGAAGTTACTTGAGGGTAATTTTATAAGAAACCCGGATTACATTTTTCTCCTAATTAGAACATTCAATGGCGTCCGTTAAATGACCACAGACCCGCCCCTTATTACATGGGACCTAGCGTAGCTGGCGAAATGTGGGCGTGATACACCTCTGCCTACCCTTAAGGGAAAAAGGCTCACGCCTTTTGATGATGCTGTGTATGTAACTGCAACAGCATATTATTCAATGTGCTCTCTGTGCCTGAGTCACTTTGCATTGCAGATCGCATCGCCATGTGTTTCTGTTAAGGTGCAGATGGCCTGTTTAGTTATTTATTTGCGATACGCTGGTAGATTGTTGATAGATCGTGTTTGGGACCAGTTTTAGTATATGCTATACAATGTAATAATTTTGACGTACGGGTGGTTAACAACAAAACAAATACACATTACCCCTTTATGAGGCACATCTTGGGCACCCACCCTTCACCATGTGTTCGGACCCATGATGTGATAGATGGTGAGCTTGTCGCCATATCAGTTTTAAGAAATCACCAATTCAAATACCAAAGTATAAATAATATTTAACGTTGATCCGATGTACAGATTTGGTCATTTGGTAGGTGACTAAGTACTCAGTAAGTGACTGGACTTAAATTAGGCACTTTCCTCCTAGCCAGTTTCGGCCACGGCGGCCAATCTCAACGGAGATCAGCCAGGTACGCAGGAGATATTATAGTGCACAAGTGTGTGCGCAATACACAGGTGCACTCGCTATTCCTTCACTCTCATAGTCTAGTGAGACGGCAATCCGACATGACCGGAGAGAGATCAGGCGCAGGACCAACGGCTTTACGTGCTTTCCGAGGCACGGGGGTATCACACCGCCAACTTCCAGACTCCGAGCTGCGACTGAGTAATTTTTAAGTTGGAAAAACCCAGTCACAATGTTTTTTTGGCCCGACCCGGGATTCGAACCCAGGACCTCAGCGCGCAAATCGTACTCGTAACGCGTACGCAATACAACTACGCCACCGAGGCATTAGGCACTTTATAACGTACCCGAAGAGAGTTGGACTCTTGTGCCTATAGTAATTTTATAGATGGGCTGTAAGATTGCTCAAGGAAGTCCTTTCTTTCGTATTTCGAAGTTTGTTACAGTTACATAGTACTAAACAATATGCTACATAGTTCTACATTAGAATTTTGAAGGCGTGTGAGGTGTGCCAACCCGCACTAGGCCAGAGTGGTCGACTAAGGCAACTCTCGCAGTATGTAATATAGGGGTAGAATTGTTATTATTATGATGTGGTACGTGTTGGCAAACATGAACTACATGTCTAAGGTCCATCATGATTCATGAGGTAATAAGACGTGACTTTTTTTTTTTTTTCTTTTTCAATAAGACGTAAGTTTTAAAATGAAATCTCTATAAGAAAGAATATCGCAACAATGAATGTCATTGCCGATTTATTGTTTTATTTATTGGCTACGCCTAGACTTCGTCTGAAATAACGCCATAATTAATGCCATTAGATCTTAGTATGGCTGTAGTATTATAGTAAACCAGCGTGAAGCGCCAACTTTGCCCTCGAATTTCTTTATCATTGTTATGCATAATCCCCTCTCCCATTCCATTTACTCTCACAATTCAGTGGTATTCAAAAAGATGTGGTATCATTTACCATCAGGTGAACTTTTGATAAAATATCCCCCATAAAATAGAGGACAAAGGCCAGAGATTTCGTAGATTTCTAAATTCACTTTCAAAGTGCACTGATAATTGGTAAGATATACAATACAGCCGCGTGCAAAAGCATTATAAAACTATTGAATTTTAAAGTGAATTACTTGGAAATAAAATACCACTTTTAAATTAATGTTTTCGTTCATTGGACGAATTGTGAGAGAAATATAACAAAAAGCGAGTGTTAAAAATAGACGTCGGCTATTCAGAATAAATTGAAGTCTGCACCGACCACGAATAAATTTGTGTTGGAGCATATAGAAGAAAGGAATTGAAGATGAACTGAATTGATGATAGTTGTAAACATCGAAAACATTGTGAGAATAAATTGGTTGTAGTAGATATATTTACACCTTTAAGAAATAGTCTTATACATTGTTTGGAAAAACTATTTTAAATGCCAATCATACACAAATAAACCTCATTTACTACTGAATATCTGTTACAAAAATAATTTGCTAATATATTTTAGATATTTTATTATTTTCCTATATAATGCTTTTAATGTTCTCACTTCCAACTTCCGTGACATATAAACCAAATTTCTTTCATAAATGACCATAAAACAAAACACTTTCGATCAGAACAATACATTGGCTAACCGAAGCCAAAATGTCACAATAGAACACCGCCTTGAAATAGCGTGTATCGTACTTGACACCTTAATATCCGTCCACAAATACAACAACGCATAGACTGTTTCGTAGAAGGGATATCGCTTGACCGGTTAATGACTGCATTCGAGGGCTACTTAATACTTCTAAAGACCTGGGTTCGATACCTTGATTGGGCTACTAAAAATTATACGTTTTTGACAAAAAAGAGGTGTTTAAGATTGGTATTTGTTAACCGCGATAGAATTCGTAATAATAGTTTAATTTCAATGTCTAACATTCGCGTAAACGTAAGGAATCATTATTGGTATTTGTGTTAGATATGACGATGGGTACGGCCAAGAATGTTATGAAAGGAAATAAGCTCGGCGAGGGCTAGATGCAGGAGTTGCGTCTTTGCCTTCTTGGACATAAAGGCGATTTTGTGTAAACATTTAATTTTACATATTCGGCACCGCTCAGGATTTAACCCGTCAAGCCCCGCTTATATATATAGATGTATGGGGAAACCCTATATACTCGGGCGCCGGCATCCGTAGCGGAGCTTGGCGAGTCAAGTTTGATAGCTCTCTAACTAAAATTAAACCAGTGTGATAAGGTTACTATTCAATCTTCCAATTCCAATAAACAATACCTTTTCCATCACCAAGACACCAATAATAATATAATAATACAACTCTGTAGACAATCGCATCTGTAAATCAATTTATTCTTTGCCCTTCTAAGAAAATGACCTGACATCAGCGGCCGAGAATCCGTGACTAGCTGAAACACCCGTGATCACCACCTTGATGTCACCGAGTGATGATAAATCGCTAAGACGTATCTGATTGCGGTAATGAGCTTGAGTTTTATATAACTACGTGTGAGGAAGTGGGATGGTTTTGTATGTGCAGAGGGTTTCTGAGATGTTTTGGTGTTTTATACATGTTTTGCTCGTGGCTTCGGCTGTAACACTCGTTCCCAAGATAAAACGGGTCTATTGAATTCAAAGATAATGTAGCTACCAACTAGTGAAAGCTTAGAATCGCAGCTGTAGGTCGAGAGATTAGCGCGTTTAAACAAATGCAATTTTCAGCATTAGTAAAATATTTGTATATTCAGAGAAGCAAATCGTTTGATGGAATGCACCAACCTTCCAACACACTTCTCTGCGCGCGTCACCCTAAAACATAGTTTTTAGTAGCATAGCTTCTAGCTTAGTTCATATACGCCCAGTAACAACACTGACTACAATGTCCTTCAAACCGAAAGAACAAAAGTAACTTAACTATTATCTAATAAATATCGGCCCTAAAACTCATTATCGTAAGTAGAAGACAAATTGCAAGTCATAAACCCGTGTTCATGAAGATTCTTGGCCGATTGAAATATATGCGCATCAGCTTGCAAGGAGACGCGGTCGAGCGCATAGCCGGCACGTTGAATGGACAAGCGCGAGTCGCTAGAATGGGGGTTCCGTGTTACTTATTTTTATTAATAAAGATTCCGTAGGACCTCTAGACTTTTTCTTTTGTTTTAAAGCAACACATACATCGAATAAAGTGTTGAAATATTGAGACTCGTGCTTACTGCCAGTTCCACTTGCGCAGTGTGATTTGGTACGCTTTATCTGATGTAAATACAAAGAAAATTTGTTTTTTTTAGCTATGAGGGGCTACTTTAAAATTTAAAAGCTTACTTGATTGCTTTGGAAGTTCACTAGAGACATTATATTTGAATACGAAGGCATTAGGAAAAAGGAATCATGATCTAGTAAATAATTGTCTTCTTTCACTCTTTTTTTCTGTGTATTTCCAGTATGAACCTATAAAATCATAGACCACCATTAAAATGCTTATTTTTTAACCCTCGCGTCAGCACAACTCAGTCAAACAATTATTATTCCTGTATCATATTATCAAAATTTGGCAAACAATACTTCTTGCTATAATTTGGCACATAAGAGAACCTTAACGCCCATTTCCCGTTGACTAAAAGGCGGTAATTAACAAACCGGGCCGTATTTCCAACCCGCTTGTTTTGACGGTAACGTGACACCGAGCGAGAGGCATGACTATCTCACTCTTACAAAATGAAACAGATGTACACGAGATGAATGGCACCTTTGTAGTTCGTAGTTTCACCTCCTTAGATTAGGAAGACATTGAAGCATGTTGTGTCCAGTCAATCATGAGATTTGATCAAACTTTCAGTCAAGTTGCGAAATTGGATAAACATGTTTCAATCTGCATCATCTACAGAGGCGACCTTAGCCGGCGCGAGATTCCGGCCGAGAGGAAACAAAAACAAGTCTCCGATCTCAACAATTTCGTGTGTAAGTAGGTGGTGGTTAACAAGGTGGTGAGCAAAAGTCCATCAGCTTATGCACTGCCCGAGGCTCGTAGCCCAGTACTCGCCTCCTATCAGTGGCGGTCCTTCCATAGAAGCCGAAAAGCCCGGTTGCCCTAAAATAATTTACCTAAGTACTCAAAACCAAATGTGTAAAAATAACCAACATTTTACGGTCAAACGCTTCGAAATAATTTTCTTTACAATCTTAAAATTCCCGCGCTACAGTTCGCTGAACCAGTTCGCCTCAAGCGCACGTAAGGACACACCATTATACCCACACACACACACATACCACCACACCCGCGCCGTACACGCATTTAATATTTAATACAAAACAGCTAAGTGCGCACAAAATATACTCATCACTCTCTCTCTCGTTGGGTTTTACCTGGCTTTTTGCCGCTATATTTCTGCCTCATTCACACTTACGGATAGAATACGCATCAACTGCTACCACAAATGTATAGCTATAGTAAGTTTCTATAGCAATCAGTACTGGAAATTAATCCAGGCTTAATGCCTCGGGTTGCCAATTGAAAGAGTTACCTCTAATATGCTTACTTTTATTCTGTATTATTAGAAACTGCAACGGTTTTGATTTAAATAAAAATATGTACCACTGACTTTACAGAAATACTTTCACAAAAAATATCACCAAGCGAACGACCGGCACGATTTCAATGACCAACTGACTCGAACTGTCAAATGTTCTATGCTTTTATAGCAAAAATTGTAGGTCATGTCATTAATACCCGCACAAAAAATATTTTTGCCCTAACAGTGTTATATTCCTAATGTAAATGCGTATTTTTTATATTTATCATGACTATGTGAGGATTTTAGTATTAATATAATTATAATTACATATCTAATTATAATTTTTAAGGTATTGCAGAATAATTTTATTTATCAATAAGTTTTCGTCATATTTTCAGCGTTAATTTCATGGTATAATTTTGACTCGGACCTGGCAACATCAGTTATTTGTTATGATTGTGCGTGAATGTTTCATTTTAAAGTATTTGTGTTTATTAAGTAGTTTTTTAGTTATTTTAAGCATTTAAGGTGCAATAAATGTGAGTGAAATTATTCCTTATTGTGTGGGAAAGGTTTGATCGGCAAGAATAAGGTAAATTTGTTAGGTTATGATGGAAAACAAAAACTTTCAACGAGTTGGCGAAAAGCGCGAAATGTATTTGAAGAAACATAAAAGGTATTTAGATCAGTATACAAAACTAATTATTGTCTTATTGGCTGCTCAATATGTATCAATATGTATCTCGACTATGTATCAAGTTGTATTGTCGGTCTTGCATATTTTTTTCGTATGAAACAAGTGTTTGGAATAGGTAGGTACAATCTAGTAAAATTATTTAATTACAGGTATAATTTAAGTATTTAGTTTATCTTTAGGACAAACTCTTTTAATAAGTTGCAATGGGTCAAAATTGTTTTTGAATAAAGGTAACTATCTAATTTCTACAAGGTGTCTAGTCGTCTCCATGGCATAGTTGTATTGCGTGCATGGGTATGAATATAGTTTTTGAGGCCCTGGTTCGAATCCCGGTACGGGTTATGGTTTTTTATTTTATTTTTAGATATTGTTTTTCTTTCTTATGGGTGCACATTTTATATGAATCGGAGATGCGATTTTTTTTTAGGTCTGCTTGGGCTTGCCCTCATCCTAAAGACTAGGCACGCCACTGCCTCCTATAAGGTTGCCAATGAAACTCTAAGATTAACACTTTGGTATGGCTCTCACGTCCATGAGTTCGGAGATGCTACTTAGTTAAAAACAGATTGCTATGAAAATATGTAAGCATGTGTTCTAGTTTACAGGATAATTACAAACATATGAGCCATCACGTAACAAGGTGAGGAACACAATGCACTGCCAAGTAATATCAAATTCTAAATGAATCCTTTCAGTTCATTCACTTGTAAAAAATGTATACAATTAAAGATATAAAATTGTCGAGGACAGATCCCTCGCCCACAAACCTTTGAGATAAGTTTTTCGTATGTTTGCTCGGATTTAACGGGCCACATTTGCACACGGATACCTAAATGATAACGTTGGGCTGTAGTGATGCGGCGTTGGCATTTTTATCGATGTTTTCGTGAGAGAATTTTATCTGGCGTGTACATCTTTTTTTACCTCGGCGGCACGTACTAAATGGATTAAGATTTATCTTGGTTTGTGCTCAAGAGATTTTATTGAAACGTTAATTGAATGAAATATTTGTTTAAAATTCTTGAAGTAAATAAAGAAAAGAGCCTTGTTCTTTTTATGCTTATCATTGCCAGTTAAAAAGCAATAATAATACTTCAATCTAATGATAGAAGAAAGCTCCATAATAATAACTATAAACTAGTATTGTAGTATTATAAGAAAAGAAAAAGAAAGAAAGGAATATTTATTATTGGCACAAAAAAAAAGAACTAAATACAAAGAAATTATAACATAATTATAAATATTGTGCCAACAACGGGAACCGCCATTCAGCTTCGTGCTGCAGCGTCAGCCTGACTGACACTGCAGCGCTGGTTTTCAATGGGGGACCCAAGTGACGTGCGGACACCAAGTCGGAATGAAAACACCACAATATAACATTAACATTATAACACAACTATTATGTATGTATGTAGTATTATATTTGTTGTGGAAGTGTTTTTATCTTTAGATATTTATATGCTAGAATTAATTTATAATCCGCTAAATGGATTTTAATGTTTGACAAACCGGCAGGTCAAGTCTGAATAAATATAATTTTTATCTTAGAAATGCACGCTACTTATATTCCAAAAATTATCTTAATATAGTTAATTTCTAAGGTGTATAACAAAAAGTTCAAACAGCTTGAATGATAAGAGTCCACATCTGCTCATAAGCAATGCCACCCAAAATTTTAGTCACAAATTATATCACAGTAAAGACACCGCAATACTGGCAGGTGTCACATCTCATTATACATACATACACTCACGCCTGTTATCCCCGAAAGGCAGAGACGCAACTAGTGTACCCACTTTTCGCCCTTATTCCGTCCCATGATGTGATAGGGGGCGAGCCTATCGCCATATCGGGCACAAATTCCAGATTCGGAGCTGATACTGAATAGAAAAACTCAATATCACTTTGCCCGACCCGGCAATCGAACCTGAGACCTCAGCATTGTAGTCGTACCATAATACAACTACGCCACCGAGGCAGTCATCTCATAATTACCAATAAAAAACCTATTCGTCGAACTGTATAATACATAATTTATATGATTCTTTGCTCGCTTATAAATTAGGTAATAACTATAAAGCTAATTGATTAATTAGCAGTATTTTACAATTATTCTAAAAGTTTATGCCTTTTCTATGACATCATAACACAGATGATTTAGTAACTATTTAACTATAAGAAATGTAAAGTAAAAATTAAGTTCACATCTGCCAGGGAATACGATAGTGAAGAGTCGGCAGAGATTCGAACTGATAGTAATCTTACTTACTAATATTATAAATGCGAAACTGTGTGTAAATGTTTGGATGTTTGTATGTTCGTTAAAAGTAAATTTAGAAACAACTAAACAGATTTGGATGAAATTTGGCAGAAGGGTAGGTCCTGGATTAACACATGGCTACTTTTTATCCCGGTCATTTTCTGTTGTAGGAAAAAATGGATGTTTATAATGTGATTCTCTAAGTAGATGGCGCTGACGTCGTACTGTGTTTTGTGGAACTTTTGTAGCGGGAGAGGCTTTTCAGCCGAAGCCACGAGCAATACCTAGTGTTTGATACCAGCCCTGTATTATATACTGTCCCACTGCTGGGCACGGGCCTCCTCTACTACTGAGAGGGTTCAGGCTTTAGTCCACCACGCTGGCCTAGTGCGGGTCGGTAGACTTCACATATTTTCGAAATTCTTATAAAGAACTTCTTAGGAATGCAGGTTTCCTCACGATGTTTTTCTTCACCGAAGCGAACAAAAATTGAAAAACAATACACACGTAGCTTTGAAAAAGCCAGAGGTGTGTGTCTTGGGTTTTGAACCTCCGGACATTGTCTCGGCAGACCGTTCCATTTCCAACTAGGCTATCGTTCACCTAGTGTTTAATATTTCGTATATTATGGCAACTCCATATTGAACCACATATATTTATTATTGGAATAAAGCCTAATGAAATCATGATGTAATTTTATTATGATGTTTAGTTTGTAATCATCTTATCTATGGATTTGTGATTGTGACCTGTGTAAGATTTCCGTACAGCTAAGTTCCAACCGTTAATAAATTAATCATTAGCATAAGTTTAAACTATTTTTTTATAGCCACGTAACCTTGGAAATCCGCTAGCAGAGGCAACAAGAAACCATTCATATTAAATCTAAATATTTCGCAAATTGTACCAACATTTATTTTCGTACACCTTATCGATATATTCCATCATTTATGACTTTCTCCACATAAGTCCAAGCTGTATTTGCCTTATCGATACATTCCATCGACACGTACCCTCACTAACGTGTTTATAGTGTTGTTGACTCGGCGACAGGTGGTGGCGCGAGGCTTTAGTTTTTGTCCACACAAATGCAGATTACCGAGTTTTTGCATACAATGTTTACGCACACTTTGTATGTATTACTAATTTATAAAGTTGTCTGCGCTCTGCAAGAAAGGATCTCTCATTTTTTCATATTTTTTGTAGACAGAATTAAATATGACAATCGCAGGTCTTTTATTGTTTCTGAATGACGAAACGACCGCCCATAAACGGTAGCAAGACCATGCAGAACTATATAAGAATGTACTGCATGGCATTCCACTATGCTCGTCAACCAGAGACATAAGATGTTAGTCTCATAATGCCCAGTATTTACGCTGGCTGCAATGTCCTCCAAAGCAGAACATAACAGTACATACACACTGCTTCTTGCGGAATGAAAAATGAAAATCCTCCTAGCCAGTTTCGGCCACGGCGGCCAATCTCAACGGAGATCAGCCAGGTACGCAGGAGATATTATAGTGCACAAGTGTGTGCGCAATACACAGGTGCACTCGCTATTCCTTCACTCTCATAGTCCGGTGAGACGGCAATCCGACATGACCGGAGAGAGATCAGGCGCAGGACCAACGGCTTTACGTGCTTTCCGAGGCACGGGGGTATCACACCGCCAACTTCCTGACTCCGAGCTGCGACTGAGTAAATTTTAAGATGGAAAAACCCAGTCACAATTTTTTTGGCTCGACCCGGGATTCGAACCCAGGACCTCAGCGCGCAAATCGTACTCGTAATGCGTACGCAATACCACTACGCCACCGAGGCAGTCTTAGTGTACTTTAGTGTACTTGCGGAATAGACACTGCGGTAGTACCTACTCAGACAGGCGCTAGCATACGAGACACCTATAACCAGTAAAGTATTAATATCTAATGTCTCAGAATTTTCTCTAATTTTCGGTGTTATGTTTGTAGGTAATAGTGAAGCTTATCATCAGGCGAAAGGATTCTTCGTTTCGTCATTTAGTTACAAAAAAGTCATAGGTTTTAATTATTTGGCGGTCCAATGTTGCCAGCTAATTGTAGAAAATATGTTTTAACAATTAAAAACATTAGGATTCGAATTTACGTACCTAATTAGTTTTATATAACTCCTAAGCTATGAGGAATTAGTAGACACCCAATAACTTGTTGCGACGTTTCAGAGTTTATTTGATTTAAATACTTTGTCTCGAAATTAACATAAACTCGTTTTTATACATTTTTGAGAAATAATTTTGCTAAAGCTAAACCGCATTTTGCATTTAATAAACTTCTCTAATTTAAATATCTGGCTTTACAACCTAGAGTATTAATGTCTGTTTTTTATTAACACTATGTCCAATGACATTTAGAAACTGACTTAAACCGGATTAATGCCCCGAAAATACGCTTCTTGAACAACTGAATTGAAGAGCCGATTTTTTTTTATTTTTTTTTGTCCCTGACATTACTCTTTCTAGCCTGACGAGGGTCGGCTTATGAAGGAACACCGGTCTTTTGGGTGAGTAGTTCAGAAGGCGCTCGCAACCCTTAAAATTTAGGCGACCACGCTGAGGGCGACCCACTAACGGGTCACGAACCTCGGCTCAGGGCGGCCACTGAGAGGATAAGACATCAGCGTTTGGGGAAGATGGTTTTTAACCTAATCCGTTTTAGTGGTATCGTACCTAGAAGTCTTGAAGAGCCGAGATATGTTCGCTTATAAGTTGAAATGTTAAAACAAACATAAATCCAGGTAGAAATTCCTTTACAAAGGAAGCTATGATTAGGCCAAGTTATTTCTAGCTGAGACAGAAAAAAAATTACTTACTTAAACTTTTTATTTCTAAACGATTATTCAAGAATCTTGAATCTTGAATTACTCCGTGCAATAATAAAAAACATTCAAAGACACTTTAACAATTATTACTGTAGTTTTATCAGGCTATTTCCAAAATTTATACAAAGTAAATTGAGCTTTATTACCATAGTGGTAAAGAACATTATATTTAGAAAAGTAGTCTGTGGCCCCAGGAAGCCGTTCTTTTAATTTCCTCTTTTTCTTATCGGATAATTATATTACGGCTCAGTTATCGCGAATAATGTTAACTGAAGTAACTTTGTGTTCGTAAAAGATGTACTAAATATCGTGATATCATTGATCGGTATTCGTTCATTCATTCATTCAAGAATGATATTAAACTGTATTCAAGAAATGGCGCATTATACTCACATTTATTGTTTCGTAAAAAACAATTTTCTTTTTGAATACCGAATAATATATTGTGTACTAGCTTTTGCCCGGGGCTCCGAGTGCGTTAAAAGTTTTTCCGGGATAAAAGTCCCGTTTTATGTTTTCCCGGGATAAAAAGTAGCCTATGTGTTAATACAGAACATGATCTACCCGTGTACCAAATTTCATCGAAATCCGTTCAGTAGTTTTTGCGTGAAAGAGGAACAAACATCCATACATCCAAACATCTAAACATCCTTACATTCTTACAAACTTTCGCCTTTATAATATTAGTAGGATGCTTCTGGTTAAAACTTAAAAGTGAACCATAGCCTAGTTGGGAATGGAACGGTCTGCCGAGATAATGTCCGCAGTTTCAAAACCCCAAGGCACACACCTCTGACTATTCAAAGTTATGTGTGAATTGTTTATTAATTATCGTTCTCTTTGACGGTGAAGGAAAATATCGTGAGCAAACCTACATAACTGAGAATTCTCCATAAGAATTTCGATAGTATGAGAAGTCTGCCAATCCGCACTAGGCCAGCGTGGTGAACTAGGGCCTAGCCAGTAGTAGTGGAGGCCCGTGCTCAGCAGTGGGTAGTATATAATACAGGGCTGGTTGCATTGCATTGCTTCTGTATAGCTATCCGGTATATGGGACCGTTTATGCTTAACTTATTTGTACAACCGGATAAAATAATTCTAGCAAGTATCGAGGAACACAATGTCTCTTCGGGCTTGTTTCATATCTTACCATCGTGGTCACTGTAAGTGTTAACAAGCCAGAAAACAAGCAGGCTTGAACATAGCAAGAAATATGAGATGCCCATGTGACGTACAGACATCAAATCGGTACACATTTTAACTTTATAACAATAACAACCATGTACCTACTATCACTACTAAGTACCTAACTATGATGCCAAAAACATCGTTAATTAGTAGCTTGTTTTTTATACTCAAACTAGCTTTTGCCCATGAATAATCTTCCCCGTTTTTTTCACATTTCCCATTATTTCTTCGCTCCTAATAGTTGCATCGTGATGTTATATAGCCTAAAGTCTTCCTCGATAAATTGTCTATTCAACACAAAAAGAATTTTTCAATTCGAACCAGTAGTTCCTGAGATTAGCGCGTTCAAACAAACAAACAAACAAACTCTTCAGCTTTATAATATTAGTATAGATTGACAAACACTAAATTGTCTTCTCATTCCTTTATATCAAAAAGCTGTAACACAATTCGTAACATTGAATCCCTAACCGATTTCTTCTCCCAGTTTCCATCAAACTACTTTAACCGCAGAGTGAAACATGTAGCCAGATTTAGCCTTTATAATCTCCTGGCCCACTTTATACAATGCTAAACAATTCCATCCAGAACGTTCGATATATCGATGTTGCAAAAACTTCCACTGTCAGATACGAGATTCATCAGTTATCAGTCGTGATAAGGTCGCGTTATCAGTGCATTACGTGCTAAACAACAAACATGTAAGTACTATTTTTTGTTAGTCATTCAGATTGCATTTTCAGTGGAATTTTATATCAAAACGTAGGGCAATGGCGGTCTTAGGGATTGACAAACTGGGCAAAGGCCTCGCGCTTAGACGAGAGAAGGCCTTGACAGACTACCCAACGTATTTCAAACATCTTTATGAATTCTTGAAATTTGTGACCTTTAATTTTTGCTCCCGCCCGGGTCCTGACGTCTACTAAGAAAATAGGAAGTAGGAGCCAAGTGTGACTGGCAAACTTTGCACAAAAACATCAGAAGAATTTTGAATGCGTAGTATAGCTTTGTATTGGTGTTTACAATTGATTCAGCAGTTCCAGAAATTATCCAGGTCTGGCTTAAGTTGTTTCTGACATTACCCCCTGGTAGCAGCGTTTGACTTGCGAGAGACTAGGTTCAATTCCAATGTCCGGAAGCTTTTTATTTGTGTTTTTTCTAACACCATTTGCACAGGATTTGAATGCTAAACTAAGCCAAATCTAAAACATACGTGAAGTAGTGTAGCACCGACCCCACTTTTGGGTGAGATTAAATGTTTTACACTTTACCTTCCAAACACACATACAAATATCTTTTACGATAATGATAATGTTCAATCTTTACGTTAAAGTATAAGATCGCGTCTGTTGCTCCAATTTGTGAGTTTGCTTTTATTGAACACTGTCGCAAAGGCTAAGTTGAAAGCTATATTTAATTATATCACTTTCTAGTTCATTCTATTGGACGTTGTGACTGTAGATTACTGTTTTACCAAGGACATCGTAATGTCTGTGAAACTATCATGAAAATATTTCGACTTTTGATAGTGGGTCAAAAGTATTTTATAGTAGACGACAGCAGTCTTTTGTTTTTTTAGCGACTTTTTTTTATACTATGTAGTGATACTGCGTGGCACTTGACTGCGCTCGTCATCCTGAGACATAAGATTTAAGTCTAATAAGTGACCACTACCGCGTTCATACACACAGACAAAGAAATGGTGGGTGGATGAAATATTGTACTAAATAATTTCCAATTTCTGAATGTGCCCTTCTCAAATCAAACTTCTATATCCATTAGCCAGGAATCAAACTCGCAACCTCCATAAAATGTGCTAGAATGCCCTTGAGTTAGATTAATTCACCCGTATGTAAATGTTTGTTTTGAGGTCAGCTCGCTTATTCTTACAATACTATGAATAATAACGCTAAGTTGTTTGTGCGTATTAAAAATAGTATGTGTTACGTATTGATAAAAAATTAGGTTATCATCAGTTTGGTCTAGTGACATTAGACTTCTGGGGTTCGAATCTTATGATGAATATGTGTGAGATTATGGACATACAAAATCTGAGTTGCCTGAGGTAAGAATTTGTACCCAATATTGCGAGGCAAAATCCTCATAAGAAGTTCAAAGGTATGTGTTATGCCAAACCGCACTAGGCCTGCGTGGTGGGTTAAGGCCTAAACCCTCTCAGCAGTAGGAGGCTTGTACCCAGCCGCTGGGTATATACGTTTTGCAAATCATTTCTGTAGGTATTATTACCTGCCGGGCTAATTATTTCTTAATATGTTTACGCGATGGTTAGACATTCAAATAAAACAAAAAAAATAATTAGAAAATATAAATTAAAAAACCGTGATAAAATCCGCAAAATAGTTTTAATTTAATACTGTTAACAGGGTTATTATGTAATGCGATAGGCCCTATCACATCATGGGACTGACTGCGATGTATGGGTGCACTAGCGCATCTACCTAGCCCTTCGAAAACATAAGTGTTATATGTTTTACGATTATGCAAAACGATATAACCAAAGTTATAGACGTATAGACAGTTGTTACTATTTCTTTATAGACAGTAACTATTCCTTATTCTATGGAAAAAAACAAGTTTTCAAATAAACTAGAATAGCGTCGCATAACCGTTGTCCCGCATGGCATTACCCTGGATTATAATCACGACTAACGGCACTCGATCTAGACTGAAAACATGTTTATTGCCTAATCTGAATTTCAGGCCGGTTACATTAGTACTCTGTTCTTTTCTAGTGTTGTTTTGTGAGTATTTTTATAGATTTGTTACTTTTATGATAAGTACTAAAAAAACTATGAAATGTGAGAAATGAAAAAAAATATTGTGTAATTGTGGTGAGCCCGTGTTCTAGATGTCTTCCTTTAACTACCCTTATACTACTTACATTTTGGGTCAGCTCATTATACTTTTCAAGCCTTCTTGAAGTTGGCCCTCGTAGTCAAAGCTTACAATAACATCAACAATTCATGAGCATGAATATTATGGATTAATGACTGCCTCGGTGGCGTAGTTGTATTATGATACGACTGCTATACTGAGGTCTCGGGTTCGATCTCCGGTTCGGGAAAAGTGATATTGAATTTTTCTATTCAGTATCAGTCCGGAGTCTGGAATTTGTGCACGATATGGCGATAGGCTCGCGTCCTATCATATCATGCGACGGCATACGCACGGCGGAAAGTGAGTGCATTAATTGCGCCTCTGCCTACCCCTTCGGGGACAAAAGGCGTGTGTGTGTGTGTATGAACTAATTTTGTAAATCCACCAAAATGCTCTCTCTATTGACGTAAATATCAAAACCAATGTATAATTTTTTTTAACAAAAGTTATTTACTAAGGCTTTTTGAAACATGCTGTGTTAATATGCTTAGTGTCGTCTATATGTGTATTAAGGCATCGGTCATCGATATGTGACTGATATTTGTCACGACGGCCAACCATATTTCTTGGAAACAACATCAGCTTTATAGCAAAAATTTAAGCAAATAAAAAGTAACTTTTCAAATACCTTCCTTTACACCTACACATTCTGCTTTTTGAAACTAATTCAAAATCTTATAATCCGTTTAGAAGCAAAAGTCCTACAGATAAATACACACACACACACACACACACACACACACACACACACGCGCGCGCGCGCGCGCGCGCGCGCGCGCTCACGCCGGTTATCCCCGAAGGGGTAGGCAGAGGCGCAACTAGTGCACCCACTTTTCGCCATTATTCTGTCCCATGATGTAATAGGGGGTGAGCCTATCGCCATATCGGGCACAAATTCCAGACTCCGAGCTGATACTGAAGAGAAAAACTCAATATCACTTTGCCCGACCCGGGGATCGAACCCGAGACCTCAGCTTTGCAGTCGTGCTGTAATACAACTACGCCACCGAGGCAGTCTTTTAAATCACTGATAAAAACCATTTAATCTATGCATTTGCATGGATTATGTAAATTCAAACACGACCATTTCTAAAAAAAGCCATCTGTCGTAAGACTTGACTCGAGATGAAAAAATCTCAAGCTAGCAAGGTGCGTGGCAGATGCACGAGCAGGTGTGACGTGATTGTCTTGTCCGGTGTTACGGTATAATGCATTGTCATGTTTGTTGTCTTCCTTGGAGGCTGTGGACTGACCAAACAAAAATATGGTAAAATGATTATAAAAGTGAAAGAAGGTTAGCAAAGTTTGACTGTTATGGATGACTAACTGTACGTCTTTGATATTGAGTTTAAAATATGTCATAAAAGTGTAAGTTAAAAATTACTGATTATTTTTTTATGCTTGCGATGGCGTCAAACCTTCAGGTTTTATCTACAAGTCGGAAGAACTAGCGACTATAACATTTACGATTTGAATCACACCCACTATGTTTTTACAATCGCCTCATCTCGAAGGCTGGTTACCATAAACTCAAAAACCGTTCCAAAAATAACCGCTAATAGGGCGTAATGCACCGTCTGACGAAAACGTCTGAACAATTAAACCACGTCCACGTTAACTTAAAATAGACTTGAAACGGACAATTCCATTCTCTTACACTCAGCTCCCAAACTCCGTAACAAGTTTACGAGATGTCGACGTACTGCACGCAGTTGTTAAGAACAGTAAGGTAACTCGGGTTCGATCCCTGGGTCGAGCAAAGTGATATTGGATTTTTCTGTTCAGTGACAGCCCGGGGTCTGGAATTTGTGCCCGATATGGCGATAGGCTCGCCCTCTATCACATCATGGGACGGAATACGCACGACGAAAAGTGGGTGCACTAGTTGCACCTCTGCCTACTCCTTCGGGAATAACGGGCGTGTGTGTGTGTGTGTTTGTCTGAGTGTGTTAATTTTAAATACAATATTTTGATAACTCGTAGATAAAGCATTTGTTAACGTGTCCATTACAATAGTCATGGGCCATGTAAATCCATAAAGAATTAAAAGCAGGAGTAGGCGTTAGCATTTCCATTGTAATATAGAGTCTTTGCTAGTAGCAATAGCTCTTGTTTTAAAACATCCGTTTACAAACATGAAACAAATAACCTTAACTGTAGCTGAACAACTAAAGGTCAATTTTTATCCGTTACAAGTCAGTTCCATCAAACAATAAGGTTGCTTCATTTTGTTGCGATAAACAAAAGCGTTTTTGTAGAAAGCTATACAAAATACTGAGTAGATATTCATGGCCGAAACGGTTCTAGGAATAAGAAATCTTGTTTCACGACCTTGATGACCGAATTTGATTTTTTGCTATAATAGGCTTTGCCCGCGTCTCTGCTCGAAATACTTACAACAAAAGTTTCATTTTTCATTTACGAAATAAAATTCAAGGCTTGGTGTAGGTATCTTTCCAAATATTATCCAAATATATGCAGTGGCTTTTGCTATATTTTTTTTCAATCATCCAAAGATTTACAAATTTTCTCATTTATAAATTTTATACAAAAGTTTAACTTACCTCACTGTTCATCGCCCTTCATCCTGCGAAAGGAAACACTATAACAAACTTGTGTCGGCCCCTCAGCGCCGCCGTCGTGATGATAGAGACGTGAACGGATTACAGGCTTAAAATATAGTGAGATTACGTCCAACTAAACGACTACGCTGTTAGTTTATTGTTCACTTTGTGTGCTTAGTTCCTTTTGACAGGGTTGGCAGTAAGTAAATTATTTCAATGAGGAGATTTAAAAAAGTCTAGAAACAAGTAGTTTTAAGATTGTGCAGTGGCAATCCATTGTCTCTGCCTACACCTAGTGACCTAAGGGATGTAGGCATAACATTATGTTTAGTTCAAAGGGCTGAGTAGTGCTCAGTGGCAGAGATGTTGGCAGTTGTGATAGAAAGCTATCACATGAGCAACTTACACATTTCTTAATTCAGTTGTATAAAATAAGGCCGAATAAAAAACCTCCTCCTGTTTTGAAAGCGGTTAAAAACCTTTTGCCTTGATATAAAGCACGAAATCAACATATTATCCATATGGTAACTGCATTATTTAAAAACCTGTCAACATTACGTAACCAAAATTCTTTTACATAACAAATTACGATTACAAAACATGTTCTAATTTTTCAAACTTCAAAAAACCACAGGTGGTCATTCAAATGATAATAAACACCCCGCCGAGACATCGAGAACACTTTCCGATCATTATGACAATTTAATTAAAATAATAAATGCGGGCAGGTGGCAGCCCTGCGGCAAATCACGGTCGTGCGCCGGCGCAGCCGTTGTGTGTCCAACGCATTGCACACCTGTCACCCTGTTAGTAGTTATACTGTTCGCTTTCTGTCTTTACTTTATCTTGTTTTCTAGAATCTAGTATTTTTGAAATCTGTTCTTATTTAAAATTAAATACGGATTAATGTAATTAGGTATACATGACGCTATATTAGAGGAGTACGTAATAAATTGTGATCGTGTATTTGAGACAATGTGCGATAATGAAAGCTAATTAAATGAGTTATTGCTAATTACTTTAGTTTGTTTGGAATGTACCTAATTAATTTAAACCTTGTTTCAGGTATATTTTTTATTTCTTCACAAATGTAAGTCCATTATTAACAGTGAAGTGTACCCACGCATATCCGCTAAATTATTTTGAACTAAGGTAAAGTAATTTATATAAGTAGTAATACCTCCCACCACGGGCGTAGCTATAGCTTTCACATAGGGCGGGTCTAAGGATACTAAAATGTCAGTGGCGTAGAGTGGGTTCTTGCCGCCCCATGACACAACCCCCCCCCCCCCTCCCGTCGCCAAAAGGGAGACCGGAGCTCCATATACCCCCTTATATACGACCATGCCTCTCACCAAGACATGATGTAGTATCACAAAATACACCAGACTTCAATCCGACAACACAAATATTGGGACAAACATTTCCTCCACGGGGCTCGCACTCCCTACCCCAAACATTTCACTAGACGCTAAGAAATTAAACCATTTCGGTGGTCCAATAAAATTTACGACAAACATATGTTAACGCTATATCAAAAGGGTACAAGGTTGACATAAAAGATAAAACTTACACGTTTACTTTCAGTCTGTGATTTATAACTTTTTTGATCTGTAAATATTGTATGACACGTATGGGGGAGGTTGTTTGTTTATCATTTTTAATGTGCGGTGGATTGTTTAGAGATTGACATTGACGTTTAAAAGTTTTTTTACAGATGAGATTTGTCACTTACAAGGGGTGAATACCTCTCAATGAACACAAACAAACCAAATTTATAAACAGCTCATTAAATATATGATTTTCTTTGAACTGTCAAGTGACGTGACTACACGAATTGATAAGTTCGGTTTAGTCAAGAAGTGACGTCACTGGACCTTCTTTTTATGGCATAGGATGACGAGACGAGCATGCCGTTCGCCTGATGGTAAGCGATACGGCCGCACATATACAGTAGCAATATACCTACCACACAGCAACTTGACTCACAAAGTACTGTGTGGCACTCCACTGTTTCCACTCTACACTCCACGGGTTGTACACTCGAATGGGAGTTGAGAATTTATCATGATGCAAGTAAATATATGAACTGTTCTAAACAAAATAAAAATCTGTATATGTATATTTGTATTATGCACTGTATCTAATTTATACCTTTGAACTGATTTTGAAAAGAGCAACCCTAGAGTTTCTTGCCCGTTCTTCTCTGGTGGAAACTGCTTTCCGAACTGGTGGTAGAGTAAAAATTGACTGAATCTAAGTAATGTTTAACATTTTATGGATTCGAATAAATGATTTCATTTCATTTCACTGCGCTCGTCATCCTGAGACATAAGATGTTAAGTCTCATTATGTCCAGTAGTTACACTGGCTACAATCTCCTTCAAACCGAAACACAACAGTGCATGCTGCTTGGCGGTAGAAAAAGACATTGCGGTGCTACCCACCCAGACGGACTCTTACATATGAGAGACCTACCACTAGTAAGTTAGTATAGTCCAAATATAATGTCTACAACCAAGATTTGTTTTACTAAGAGTATGGTAACACCGAAATAAGGTACTATCGTTTTTGTGTATCGTGATCCTATCAACCATGAAGTGTATTGCAATTGCCTATTGATTAATATTTGTATTAATGCTATTAAGATCGAAAACTGTTTATTTCCAAACAATAAAGAACAATCAGTGACCGTATCTGTTATAATTATACGTGAATCAGCATAATTACCGAAATAAACCCGCCATTAATTTATGTAAATAATAGCTTGTTTCGGCTAGTAAAATATAACGGTATTATTTCAAATAATTACTTTCTAAATCACTGCATTTATGTTATTAACATAACTATTTCTAGAATGTTTTTAATAAACTGTCTCGGTGGCGTAGTTGTATTACAGTACGACTGCAAAGCTGAGGTCTCGGGTTCTATCCCTGGGTCGGGCAAAGTGATATTGGATTTTTCTGTTCAGTGACAGCCTGGGGTCTGAAATTTGTGCCCAATATGGCGATAACACACACACACACACACACACACACACACTCACGCCTGTTTTATCCCCGAAGGAGTAGGCAGAGGCGCAACTAGTGCACCCACCTTTCGCCGTGCGTATTCCGTCCCATGATGTGATGTGATAGGGGGCGTATCGCCATATCGGGCACAAATTCCAGACTCCGGGCTGATACTGAATAGAAAGGCCCAATATCACTTTGCCCGACCCGGGGATCGAACCCGAGAACTCAGCATCGCAGTCGTACCGTAATACAACTACGCCACCGAGGTAGTCAAATATCGACTTAAAAAAAATATTTAAGTAAAAGTAAAATACCTATTCAAGGAATCTTTAGTCACATTAACCTATAATAATATAACTTACGATTTACACAAAAATGTATCCTAAACAATAAAGCCTGATATCAAAAATCGTAAAACTTAATTAACAGACGTCCAGACAATATCATTACAAATGCAATTCCTTAGAATCCAGCAAATAAAGAAACATTCATCCATAATTTCCAAAAACTGGATATATAATTCAAATTGTTCGACGTACGTCAATATCAAGGGAGAATAAGCTTTCTTATCTTGATATCAGAGTTGATATTGCGTAGTTTAATTAGCTACGCAGATGTATTTTGCACCTGTTACTAACCGGATTCAGGTACTGTTGATTATCAGAATTTATACCTCCTGTCTATTTATGTGCTCTTGGTACCGTATTTTGAATATAATGATCGAGTCTAGACCCTTACAACTGTGGAGACAATTATTTGGATTCTATTTTAGTCCTAAAACATTGGCTTTTAGAAATTGAAGTGACAAGCAAGTTGCTTGATGATCGCCACTGTAAACTTTAATTGTACCATTTTTTTTACTAGCGTCTGTTTGGGTAACAAACGCTATGTCTATTTTTGCCGTTAAAACTGTTTAAGCACTTTTGTGTTCTGGTTTGAATAACATTATAGGCACTGTAATAACTGGGTCTTATGAGGCTTAACATCTGATGTCTCAGGGTATAGAGCGCAGAGTAAATCAATGTTCTTAACGTTTACTACTGGCCAAGAAACTTCCTCAACTCGACATTCTATTACAATAAGAAAATAACACTGGATACAAGTTATCAAAAAACCAACTCCTGCGTATATTGTGTCAATATTATTTAAAGCAGTATAAAGTATCGTGTTTTGTGCGCAGTTAGGACCCAGCCTTGAATTTTATTACAAAACTCCTATTCGGCGCATAATGCCAACTGCCACGAAAAAGGTAGTCATAATTTTATATTTTACGATAATATCAACCTTCTGATGTATAATATAAAATTATCCTGTTAAACGGGGACTGGCAGGTGAATTACGTAAACACTTTATGATTTAAACCGATGATTTAAACTTAATTTTGAACAAGAATAATTGATAAAGCATTTGAATTTTTAAGTTATATTTTTATGGTTTATATTTCTAAAGCTGGGCAACGGTTTCACCTATTGTTTATTAGAAAGCTCAGATCATGACATGTTGGTCAAGTGATGGTTGGTGGTAGTAGCATTTTCTTTTTAATCAGTGAAGGCCAATCTTCTGATTGAAACAAGAGAACAAAAAAAATCTAATAATTTCTGCGTTTTAAATACTATTCTTAAGGTAAATCCTGCGAAAGAAGAAAAAGTGATATTCGAACCAAAGAGGACAGAATATACTTTTTTTAGCATAGATAGAAAGCTTTTAAACTCCCATGCGCAGACCTTAACAAACAGGTATCCTGTTTGCAATTTGTGTCTGTTTCAGTGTTATGCCATCCACCTTGGATCGGTTGATCTGTATGCATAAATTATACAAGTTATATCAACATTCATTCTCTACTCCTTTTCAAGGTTGTAGAAATGTTATGCCTATTGATATGCTGAAAGCTATTATTTAACACTTAAAACCTTTAAAGCTGTTGTGTTTTTATTTGCTTAATTAGGGCTCTTATTTTGACTAATTACTATCTACTTGTATATTAGTACATCATGTTTTTCAAGCTATCCTGTAAGTAGTAAAGTAGGTTCGTACCCAGCAGTGGGTTAGTATATAATACTAGCTTTTGCCCGCGGCTCCGCCCGCGTTAAAAAGTTTTTCCGGTATAAAAGTCCCGGTTTATATTTTCCCGGCATAAAAAGTAGCCTATGTGGTAATGCAGGACATGATCTACCTGTGTGCCAAATTTCATCTAAATCCGATCAGTAGTTTTTGCGTGAAAGAGGAACAAACATCCATACATCCAAACATCCATACATTCTTACAAACTTTCGCCTTTATAATATTAGTAGGATTAGGCAGGTACTATTGTCTTTCGAACCGGAATACAATATTCACACTGCTGCATGGCTGCAGATGTAGGCATAAAAACTGTATACAAAAGTGGTACTTAATCGTACTTTTACACACGAGACTACGTATTATGTGTCTCCAAAAACACACAGCATTGAGATGAAGAACGCAATCATTTGATTCGGTTAATCCAAAGATAATGTCAGTTCAATACATACCAGATTGTCCAATCTTGTTTCCCACAATTGCACCAGAAGGCGCTGCTCTACTTTCGAGCGCAACTCTAGCTGTCAACTCATAGCGTCGTTTTGATTCGAACAGATCAGTTCGGTAAAGTTATTAATTAAATTAAAACTTTACCAAACATTTACCAAATATTAATTATAAGTGACAACAAAAGTGTTAAAGTGTGTGTTGTACACAGCATTGTATTTTTGGTAAGTTTTTGGAGCCATTTAGTAAAGACGACACGCGAAATAGAAGCGCAAACAGAATAGGTACCGGTCAAGAATATGTTGCCTCGGATGGGGAACAGATCACGACCCGAAGCTTATGCAAAATAGGTACCTGTAGGTCACCAATTTGTTGCCCCGGAACTTTATGGGGAACAAGTGTCGACTCGAAACTCATGCATATCGGATATCATTGAGTGGGTACTTCCTCATCATTGAAATATGAGGGCATAGCTTCACCCTTATCTATGAAACGTGCGAGTACTTCTTAGCGCAGGAACAGGCACAAACATGTGCGTAAGGTTCAGATACGCGTGTCGACTCGCTAATGACTCAGTTTTATTTAGCTAATTATTCTTAAACTATTTGCTCCAATTACCAAAATTTTCTTAATATGTCCCTTTAAAATAAACATGTTAGTTACATTTAACAATAATAGGTTTCGTGATAGCTCCAGACAATCTGTTATTAGATACACCTATATTGCCTTGGGACAATCTGGAATATAGTTGATATGAAAATAAAGACATTCCATTCACATGTATAGAATAAACACAAAGTAAACCTACAAATCTGTTGTGAAAAGCTTAGCTCAATCATGTTTTAGGCTTAAAAACCAGTAATATATTAAGGCATTTTTATAAAATTATTGGTTATTATTAAATTACCATTACAATACTATGATTATACATGGTATTATGTAGTAAAGTAGAACTGACAATAGTGCACATAGAATTGCAGTCCATAAATGAGCATAATCAATGATTATAGCTCCGAGACCAACCAAATTTGGCTTACATATTTTATTTCAAATTATTGAATAATAATAAAGATAGAGAAACTGGGACTAATATGTGCCCACACAATCAGATCTTAAACAAACCAATATATCAGGTTTAGAATTAACTTACTGTATGATATACCAGCTTCAAAACTGCCTGTGTATAATATATAGAGACACTACTGTCTATCTTACAGTAACTTTCTGGATTTGTTGTGTTAAAAGTTTTGTTTTTGCTAGTCTTCTTTTGTCACAGTAATATTAATGATAATACCAGGCCTATCAGGGAACTTCAGATGAGAAAGGATTTTTTAAGCCTTACAGGGTGAATTAATAGATATATTAGCCCTCTGCCAATTACTCAAAAAATAAAACAGGTGCTTAATTGCCATTTATTTGCACTCATACATGGACCTCATCTGAATTACCTACAATACAAATATTCTTTATTGTAACCATTTTAACATAGAAAAATAATTGAATATTATACAATTTTCTTAAATATATTATGGTGTATAATAGAGCGGCCTTATCAATGCAAGCTACAAAGTACAAGTACCTTCCTAAGAATTCTACAAAAAAGTAATTGGTGTGTTGTGAAGTTTGCAAACTAGCGCTAAACCAATATGGTGGTCAAAGGCCTATAACCTCTCAGTTGCAGAGAAGGTCAATTCCTTGCAGTAAGATAATATATTTTTCATAACAGCTATTATCATTATATTAATTGTACCTCTGAGAGAGATGTTAAAGATTTTCTCCTGGGTTAGTACTACTTTATGTTAACGTCACCCTCTTTTTTATCTAAGCATTGCGGAAGTGCACTCCTTCATTGGTTACTTAGAACGGCGAGATTGCCCAATTAACCTACTTTTGATTTGGCCTATCTTGAACTCCATGTACAATTTGCAGTAATTATGAACTGGGTTGTAGAAACCCTACACTAGAGAGGGAACAAATATGTATATGGTAATAAGGTTCACCTGCATATTAAAAAAAAAAAAAAGAAAAAACCAAGCAGGCTGCAAAGATCTCGGAGATGCTTGCAACCTTGAAATCTTGGGTTTGGTATGTTAATTATCAATTGTAACAACCTAACATTTTACAGCTAAATAGCTATATTCTGAATTGACTTCAAAGTATATTGAGCAGGCATCAACCTTGCAAACCATATGCAATAGTCCATTGGTGACTGTACTGTAAAACACTGTTGCAAGACACAGTTATTTTCTTAAGAATTCACATTGTGAGACCAAAGAATGATACTGCCTCACGGAGTACCTCAGGAACTTAAATGATGGTTTGATACAGTGGAGAACAGTAAAACTCTACTATGCAAAAAAAAAAAAAAAAATATGTGAGCAGCTGCTCAAGAATTAGCCACATAATGTTCTAATGCTCAGTAGTACCAGCAGTGGTCAGTGCCTTGTAACAAAATCCCAACCAAGTGGACATTACCAATAGGTTGTGTAAGGTGGCGTTCACTCTATATATAAAATTGACATCATTGTTACTTGATAGGTACCAAGCAGACTAAACAGTGGTGCAAATCATCTCTGAAGAGATGGACCTACCTACAATGGCACTTATTACCAACAGCCTCGGAGGCAACTTTTTATAATAAAAAGGGTGGTTGCCTTAGAAGTTCAGGTCAAGTCCGAATATTTGACAGAAAATATACCACTATTGTACAGGTTTACACAAACCCAAATTTTAAATAATTATGGGTTGGCAATATGTACTGTTTACTTTATATACTGTTTTATTACATTGCCAACGGGGGTTGCCTGCCACCCACATGAACCCCAAGGTCCCTGCATATTTAAACTGTGCAGAAGGGATATATAATAGGCAATTAAATTGACACAGTGCTTTTTAGCGCCTTAAACAGTAGGCGTAGTGGTAGTAGTATGTACTTCACTATTAAGTGAAAGCACTAACTCACCCAATTCAAATAATGAACCTACGGAAGGTTCTTATTGATTAAACCTCACTAGTAAGTGAGAGCATTAACATACATAATCAAATTATAAACCTGCTAAAGGTTGTTATTGATTGAACCTCACTAGTAGGTGAGAAAATTAACATGCATAATTCAAATAGTGAACCTGCAGAAAGTTCTTTTTTATTGAATCTCACTAGTAAACAACATTAATCACTATTATTCAAATAATGAACCTGCGGAAGGTTCTTATTGATTGAACCTGCGGAAGGTTCTTAGTGATTGAACCTGCGGAGGGTTCTTAGTGATTGAACCTGCAGAAGGTTCTTAGTGATTGAACCTGCGGAAGGTTCTTAGTGATTGAACCTGCGGAAGGTTCTTATTGATTGAACCTGCGGAAGGTTCTTGACAAAATGTCTCATCAGGCAAAACTGGGGGGGTGGAGCATAGCTATTTGGAGCTAGGAGAAGAGAAATCACTTATTTAAGGAAAAGTGGTCTTTCGCCACCTTATCCACCTTTAGTGTCCAAATAGAAAATTGTTAGTCTAGTGCAATGATAACAAATCAAAAGACATAAGGTCTAGTCATGATGCAGCTTGATTTTAATTTGCAGGCAGTACTGTTTTATTACATAAATTAATGATGTTAGATGCTTGTATAACTACTGGAAAAAAAAAAAAAAAAAAAAAAGTTATCAAGAGTCATCCAACAAATCCTAGATTTTTTCTATATATAACCTATGATAATTTTCAAACACATGTTTATTATAAATACCACTAGTACATCATAACTAACTTCAGGCTATGTATTTCATACCCTGATCCCCATTTTGGAACTGTTGGGGAAGAGATTACCACTCTGCTCAGGCTGGTTCATGGGCCAAGATCTGGGTAAAGAACAAACAGCTGTGTCCAGACTATCAGGCAGTTGCTAAATAGGTATCCAGAACCCATATTATAATCTCAGCTACTCAGGTGAAAGAACTAAATTATGTGTCTCAACTCTCAGAGCAGTTAAATGACATAAAAATGTTTTATTTTATTTTTTATACCAGTCATAGAAACTGTTAAATTAGCATCAAATACCAGAGTGGCTGGCTGAATATTTGTATTTTTAAACAAATTACTATTCATGCATTTCTGTGTAGATAGATAGATAGATAAAATAGAAGTAAAAGTTTAATTTGACTACAAATAATACATTGTATATACATAGACAACAGTCAAGTACACATCCATTTATAAAATATTGTAGCCGCAATGAGGCCCCAGCTTAGCAGTATACCTAGTATTCTATCAACGGTAGCATCAAAAGGGTAGTATAATATGAATATTATAATGAAAGATATTCTGAAAAGAGCTAACCGGGAATCTGTAAGCACTTTATTGAAAGATATCTTGTCAGGAGATTTACAGACTCAGTGTTCATACTGGTGTTTTATTGTAGGATAATTTTTAAAGTGTTTCAATGTATAATTTTTTGTTTTTATAAATTTTTGATCTCATTTCTCATGATACTCTTGATTTGAGTGTATAAGATACCACTTAACTATAAAGTGTTTAAAATTTAATTATTATTACTATGATCTCTTAATATGACAAATAACTAATAAGAGTTTTTTAGTTTTATCCAAGCTTTCTTTTTGTTAAGTTTGTTTTATGGAGTTTTTCATAAACAATTCTAGAAGAAAAAATAGTACATTCACAAATCATGTGAATTATTTCTTTTTATATTCACATAGCGTCGATTGTATTACACCAGCAGATATCAAACAGGTCTTCATCTCAATGCTGTGTGTTTTTGGAGACACATAATATAACTGTTTTGCATTAAAACAAAACAATTATTATGTGTTGAAGAAAACACACAGCATTAGTACAAGGATCTTGCTGGTGATGAAGACTTTATGAGTTGACAGCTAGAGTTGCGCTCGAAAGTAGAGCAGCGCCTTCTGGTGCAATTGTGGGAAACAAGATTGGACAATCTGGTATGTATTGAACTGACATTATCTTTGGATTAACCGAATCAAATGATTGCGTTCTTCATCTCAATGCTGTGTGTTTTCTTCAACACATAATAATTGTTTTGTTTTAATGCAAAACAGTTATATTATGAATTTGAATGTAATAAGTTATAGTCGCTATAACATTAGCGCCCGAATACTCAAACGCTACTCAACCAACCAAGTTATCTGAGGCCTACGTAATTTTAGCTGGCTTCTTATTTTAAATGGCATTCTCAAACGCACTTTAAAAGATTTGATGGAAAACTCAGCCGAGGAGCAGTAATTTTGCTACAGATTATAAAAAGTTTGTTTTCGATTACAATTTTAATAAATTTGATATTTATGTGTCGTTTCACGCAGCATAATTTTTAAGATGTTAAATATAAATAAATCGAATAACACAATGCGCAGTTCGAAAATGATTTACAATGTTATAATATGTCTATTATATTTAATTTTCGTGTGTATTTTATGTACTATGTGCAGATGGTACATAGTAAAAATGGTAAGTACGTTTAAAAACCATCCTAGGTTTTTAATATGTAGGAATGGTATATTCATTATTAGAAATAGGTTATTAATTATTATATTCTTAACATTGATGTGATGAGCTTATATTGGCATTATATTGCCACTTGGCAGTATGTCAGGGTTGACATTAGCCGCTTTAGAAAAAAAATAAACGAGTCAACAACAATAATATTTATAATTCTTATTTCAGTTTTACCCTCAGAAGTAGGCATATTTACAAACATTTACAAAATATGCTAACTCAACTGCCATACTACGCACAATACGATGTACTACCGTTGGTTGTTTCCCGTGAAAAATAACCCCGATGACCTTGGGCTATCGGTTGGATTGTTTGGTTTCTTTTTGTGTTCGGCTGGATATAATCCCGATTTAAATAACATAAATGAAGAACTGTTTCCTTGCTGAGTTGGAATCTTCTTTTACGATAAGTTAAGATAAGATATGCTATATTTATTTGTCAAACATTAACATTAAATTATCATTATTGTATTCTTCGAAAGCGTTTAATTTCTCTCGATTTCTTCCTTTGACACCACACTCCTCTTCAGACAATGAAGAAAAAAACGATTTATTAAATCCAAAGAGAATATAATTAGTAGTTATTACGCAATAAAATTATTAAAGATTTGAACGTAAATATTTGAGACTAGTCTGAAGCAATCTCAAATTGATCTCGATTAACAGCCATATTTGGAGGCCTTACATAGCTGTCAAACTTTAAACAGTGTTTGTGAATACCGTTTGAATCAATAAGCGGAGCTTAAACTGAGTCGCCTTAAATTTATGGTTAAGAGATAAGTGACGTTTCAGTATACCAATTTCACCAATAACGAACGCTTAAACCCGTAAGGCCATCTCAAATATTTAAGTAGCGTTTGAGTATTCGGGCGTAGGTATGACATAAAACGTACTTAAATTATTCCAAATGACTCGCTTCATTAATCACATGATTGTGTCGTTGTATCGAGTATTAGTTTGGTACGGGGCCGTACTTGGTTCTTAGAGTTTTAAATAAAACTATTTTACGGATTTTACCGCGGTTTGGTTCGTAGATTGTTTTAATTTCTAAATATTTTGATCTTTATTGTGGTCGCAAATAACGAATGTATTATTTGAATGCTTGTAATTCATATGATATGAATTTAATGTAAATTTCAGCGAATTGTTGATGCGCATTCAAATTCATAGATTTTGGATAGGCGTTTAACAGCAAAAGCAATTACTGACATTAAAGTCTAAGTTGGTGCACTAGTTAAGTTCTGTATCGAGGCCTCAAGGGATATAAGCGTGAGCTTATAGTGTTAAGGATATGAGGTCCGTTTGTGAGTTATATTCTAAAATGAATGTAAAGTAAATTGTTAATATTTTTGGTCTGAGTAAAATACACTTATAATGGTTTTTGTGCCCTTTAAATATTGTGACCAGATTTTTCAGAGTTACTTAATATTCGACTTGTTCAATTAATATCAAAACAATAATTCATCCCTAAAATTATCAAGCTTAGGTCACACACCCCCCACAGCACTATCCAAATCCGCCCCTATTCAATCTGTTACATAACATAATAAGCTAGTAATAATAGGTCCGCATGTCACTCACGCTTTATATAGGATAATTGCCTTTCTCGTGGCGGCCTTGTCGCTTGTTAGTTGTTAGCATATCGTAAGGCCGACATATAATTTAACATATTTGAATATTAAATACAATTAATTATTTTATACATCAGTTAAAATATTTATAAGTACGTCATCATCAGCCACAGAGTCTACTGCTGAACATAGACCTCCCCTAAAGATTTCCAGACGGACTTGTCAAAAGCGTACCTGTTAATAACTGCACTCAGTTCTAGTTACTTATGTAAATAGTATTAGGTAGTAAATTTGTCGAATTGCGATGGTATTCACACCTTATTCCTCTTTATAATATTAGTACAGATAACACTGCATTTGACATGAAACTTACCATTCGCATGCACGTGGTAAGCGCCACAGACGCTGGCATTTTAACATTTCACTACTGGCGTTTGTTGAAGTTGTTGAAGGATATTCTGGATGGAGTCGCTACTGTTAATGGGCAAGCGTTGAGCTCATTCCGTTATAGTAAAAGACAATCAGTATTTGAATTCTGAATATCGGTGATGTCTCTGATATATTGAATATTTATAAGTGACCCCGCAGCCATTAGTGTCCATCTGCAAGGTAGACAGACGACTTGATAAAGGTCGCTGGAGCACGCTGCAAGCAGCTTTTGACAGGTCCAGCTGGAAATCTTTAGACCTGTGTTCAGCAGTAGACTTTATGTGATGAAGACGATGATAGGAGACGTTGATTACTTACCATCAGATGACCTACTTACTTTGCCTTCTACTATAAAAAACCTATTGCCCATAGCAACCATGGAGTATTTACCTTGTAACAGCCTAAATAACGCAACAATTTCCATCACATTTAGCCGCACGCTTTATCACAAGATCAGAAAGCGTTGTAAAACCGAACGTGTCATTTGAAAAGCGAGAGTGAAAATGTAGTTGCGATGTATGGGACAGTTAACTGATTGCGATATGGTAAAGTCACGACTGCTCCAAAAACAGTAACAATACCTACTTAGGGTAACAGTATTACGTTGTATTAGGTAATCTACGATTTTAGAGGAATCACTTTTCCTCATGGCTCTATCTCTGTTTCAGTGCTGTAACTAAGGCGATGCTAGCGGTGCCTAGTCACAGGGCGCAGACCCTGGAGGGCGGAGAATGACCAGCCCAAAAGCACGTTTTGTGTCATGCATGGGCTCAGTTATAGAAGCTCGCACCAGCTGCATAAAAGAATAGTTACAACTCTGCCTCGTTTACGACCTTTCCCGGTCTAAACAGTCTGTAATACCTACTCAGGGAGACTGTACTACTTATGAAGGATTGATAACAATAATAACATGTAAGAACCTTAATAAATATGGAGTGCTTATCATAATGAAAACTTCATCAAAATCTGAGCCGCCGTTTTCAAATAACCGAATATTAAACATGCTTTATAAATGTAGATGATAAAGTCGTACTTGACGACTATCCCGCCCTCACACCCGCCACTACAACTCCTGTAAGCCAGGATCGGTAATGGCACGAATTTTATGACGCCAAGCGGTGAAGCTCGGCGAGTCTCAGGGAACACTAGTCTGTCTTTATCCCGCAACGAAATTAATCAAATAGAAAGATAGGGAGAAGCTGGAAATATTAATTGTCCACTTCCCTCCATAGCAAAGTCGTACTTGACGAGTAAAACCTTGCGCCCAGCGTGTGTAATCCAATCGTGATGTCATTACACTACTCGCCTCACGTTTCGTGTTTAGACCCCACCTCACCCGGTCACGACGCGTTCAATAGTATTCCATCTGATATAAACTGATAAGGATTACAATTAACTAACAAAAACACGATCAATAATATTAATTCGAAAGTGTTTATTGGTTCGCAACAAATCGTCTTTTGTATCGTTGAAAATGCACGGGTACCGTGGAAATGCTTAAAAAACTCTTAGTAATCAAATAAACGTTCAACAGTACCAGATAATCCTCATTTCGTACTAAAACTTTGTGGTACCGCTTCCTTAACATTTAGACCCAAAACAAATCGAATCAACAGTTTTAGTTCCACTCCACAAATACAAAGGTACTTGATTTCATACTAATAATTAAAAATACCATGTACGAAAGAATGACTTAAAAGTTATTAGAAGATTCCAATTACTCAAGCCGCGGTCAATTTGAAGTGAGTTAAGGAAAGCCACGGACACTGGATGGGAGGGTGTTAATGACGGCGGATTCGATCCCGGAACCTCCCTAATGGGATTTCGATAATCGATACTTTAGATTTTATCCAGACGATAAACCAGTCAGAGGTGGAACAGGCTTTTGAGCGTCACTTTTGTCATTGTAATAACTTGTTGACTTAGGGTAGTTCTGTCGTGTGCCGATGGATGTCAATAATATGATAAGTAATATGATCTTATATTATCTAAAAGTCCGTCTGGGTTGGTACCACCGCAATGTCTATTTCTACCGCCAAGCAACAGTGTGCATACACTGTTGTGTTTCGGTTTCAAGGACATTGTAGCCAGTGTAACTACTGGACATAATGGGACTTAACATCTTATGTCTCAGGATGACGAGCGCAGTGGAATGCCACACAATACTTTGTAACTCAAGGTGCTGAATGGTGTTGCTACTGCTTATGGGTGGTCGTATCGCTTACCATCAGGCGAATGGCATGCTCGTCTCGTCATTCAATGCAATAAAAAAAAAGATGTTTGGTTAAAGGTGAAGTTAGTTTATTTTTGAAAAGCAATAGGTTTGTCTTATTATTAAAAAAGTTAAGAAAAATAATTTCAATTTACGGAAGCGAACTGCTTGAAATAGATTGGTTATTTGATTCGGACATAGAACGTTGGTAAGTTTATAAATCTCAGTTATAAAAATTATCCAAGTCACAAAAATACCTGCATAAAACTTCTGATCTTTGCCATATAACCCACAACATAAACATACAGACAGGTCATCCAACCCCGAAAACTAGTCTATATTTAACCGCGGTTCACGCCGTTCAAGTTCAAAGTTAAACGAGACGGACGATCGCGGCCGTAATTTAACTATAACACAAACACTTCAAAACAACACTTAACGTTTACTTTAACTTAGATTATTTTTGTTGGACATCGCTTCGTATGGAATTTTAGGGTTCCGTAAACACGACGAAAGCTGTATATTCCTAACGTAACCAATAACCATAATTAGACTACACATGCTCCAACTTGGAGAAGTTGGTGCTCACCGGCAAGCGACGAAGAGGACGTAGACCGAAGCGCTGGTCAGACCAGGTCGCCAACTCCTTAAATATGCCAATGAGCGTAGCGGTGCACCAAGCCGAAGATAGCGCCTCGTGGAGAAGATTACTGAATGACGTTGGATGGGATCATGATCCTCAGTAATTAGGGGCCGACTGAAGAGAGAGAGAGAGACTACACATATGTATTCTCTTTTGATTCAGTGAATTTAGCGTTATATTCAAACGCCGTACAAGAAAAAAATGTTTTTCTTTAGTTAATGTTACCTTGCTTGCTATTGATAAAGGTTCGTGGCATTGAGAAACTTGAATTTAAATTAATTATACTGTATACTTAATGTAATTATTAGTTTAATTAACATATATTCAGAATATTTTGACTTGTTTTTATTTGATTGTGCTAAGATTTGTTAAGCGACTTTTTAGTTCTTCTAGAACGTCAAAATTTTATGAGTTTTACAATCGATTTTACAAATTAAAGCAGATCTTAATAAAATACTATGTTTTCGTATCCAATCTATAATCTCGACGGTTCCGTAGAACAAAGTCGTACATGCAAAATGAAGCTTTTCAGTAGAGCGCTTTGAAAGCCTAAGTTAATTGTGAAAATCACAAGTTATAGTGAACAAAACATTATTATATTCTATAGGGTTCAGTAACAACTTTGAACTTAATGTGTGAAAATAGCACTAATTCGCACATGAATACAAACTAACGACTTTCAAAGCGCTCTACTGAAAAGCTAACATTTTGCATATACGACTTTGTTCTACGGAACCGTCTATATGTAAATTCAGTTTCACAGTGTAAAAACTGCCTTACCAAAATTAAGGAACGGTAGATACTTAATCTAGTGAAATTGTTCAGTAATATAACAACGGTGTGTACCTTCTCGTGTTACTGAACCCTCATGAAATCTCAACAGATTCTACTATTACGATGTTTAAGCTCCGGTATGACGGTAGATTATGCGATCAAGCTGCCTAAACAACGGTTAAAACACTTATTTATGTTATCGTAACGAGGAGCGAAGGAATGAATCCATATCATCTGGTAAACGTCTTGCGGAAGCTGTTATAAAACTTATGACACGCGTTGGAATTTCAAGTTGGGAAGAAATGTTTCTAATGGCATCTTTGGCAATACTAGGCCATAATGTTTAGACTTGTAGTTAATATAAGTTTTTGAATTTATTATTTACCACTACTTTAAGGTAAGTACAGGAAGGTACTTTTCCCTTGCGTCAAAATATTTAACCAAAATAACAAAATAAACGGATCAATAATAAATAAAATGGTCATTGGAATAATCTAATTTTTTTTTATTCATGAAAATGTAAAAGTAATTCTTAAAATAAATATAGACAATCAAATTTAATATAATACTTCTTCTCAAAATAGCTCATTACTTCATAATTAAGTCGAGTTATATCTAACGGATAACTAAATATCTTGACTTATTACACACACACACATACACTCACGCCTGTTATCCCCGATGGGGTAGGCAGAGGCGCAACTAGTGCACCCACTTTTCGCCGTTATACCGTCCCATGATGTGATAGGGGGCGAGCCTATCGCCATATCGGGCACAAATTCCAGACTCCGAGCTGATACTGAATAGAAAAACTCAATATCACTTTGCCCGACCCGGGAATCGAACCCGAGACCTCAGCATTGTAGTCGTACCTTATACAACTACGCCACCGAGGCAGTCCGAGGCACCGAGGCTTGACTTATTAGTATAATTAAAATCCAAAAACAAGACATGAAAGTGGAAATTCCTTTAAAGTCGAGGAAACCGCTAGAGTGTGCGACCTTCGCAATCCCTTTGATATATAATCCGGCGCCATTAAGTATTTCCGTACATTTAATCGGCGGTCACGGGAGCCCGACAAAGGCCAGATTTACGGGATACGGGATACTAGACGGAGTACGGGATGGCGTATTTATTTTATAAGTTTTGCACTGGCTTTTGAATAATTTGCAGATGAGTCGTAATTGGTGAATTATAATAAAGTTTAAATCAAAAGCATTTGCGCGTTTGGTTGTTTTTTTATACAGATCTTTTATTGTATTAGGTTGTATGAAATTTCTTCATCATTTTAATGGCAAACTGAAAATGTAAGTGTCTTTTGTATCCTAACATTTGATTAACAACATTTTTAATATCGTGCTGCGATGTTTTCACACGATGTACAACTTGACCTTAATTGGTGGCTAGGGAATAAAGGTTTCAATGTTTTTATGTATAAATAAATCTGTAGTGTTAATAAAAAAAAGTTACATTATTCAACAAAGCTAATTAAAATTAAAATCTACCATAATTCTATTGTTAATTGTTAATTGTCATGTAGCTAGTTTTATGAAATTAATTATACTAACATTTGCTACTATTCGTGTAAATAGTGTTTCTAAATATGTTTTATAAATAGGTGCGTATTTTTTTATTACCCTTTTAGTTTGAATATTCAGTTCAATCGGAAACCTTAGTTCGAGGTTGTACCAAATATTTTTGTACCTACTTTTTTATTACCTCCGAGTGCTGACGAGCTAATTGCCCACCTGACGGTCAGTGATCAACGTCGCCCATAGACGTCGACAATGTCAGGGGCACTGCCAACCCACTGTCTAACGTAATAAACTTTTTTATCTTATGACTTATCAAATATCAACCCAACCTTTACTTACAGGGTAATAGACTGTCGTTATTTATAAACATTTTATAATCCTATTTTAGTTAACGAATCTTTTATCTTTTTTAAACTAATTTTGAATTAAGTTTGGAGAAAGAAGACAAAACATTCTGCAACTAATATAAGTTTTGAAACTGTTTATGGATAAGGTCGTGTATTTCCGTAAGACTGCCTCGGTGGCGTAGTTGTATTACTGTACGACTGCAAAGCTGAGGTCTCGGGTTCGATTCCCGGGTCGGGCAAAGTGATATTGAGTTTTTCTATTCAGTATCAGCTCGGAGTCTGGAATTTGTGCCCGATGTGGCAATAGGCTTGCCCCCTATCACATCATGGGACGGAATAACGGCGACAAGTGGGTGCACGAGTTGCACCTCTGCCTACCCCTTCGAGGATAAAAGGTGTGAATATGTGTGAAGTATGTATTTCCGTAAGACAGCGACACCACCGGTGTCGAGCTGGACCATTCAAGCTGTTCTATCTAAGTTCAAATAATATATAATACACAAGTCCTGTTGCAAATCGCCTAGATTTTCCCGCAGTTTCTCAACTGAATGCAAATATTATGCAAATAGCCACTCAATGACATGTGGGTCGCGTATTGTCTTACGATCTATGCTAATAACGCCCTCTATTGTGGCTTTCAATGTATTATAATATATGTAGGAGGTAGTTAAGCTACTGGAAAATCTTGAGACGGTGACATAGTTTATCTTGTCACGGCAAAGTACAATGTAGTCTGCATGTAATGTCGACCTACATCGCCCATCTGTCATCGAAAATATAGGTACTGTGGGCTTAGAAAACGCAATTCGTAAGTCGATACTGTAAGCTATGGAGAAGGCAATGCTCGGTGTTTCTCTATGCGATCAAATCAGAAATGAAGAGATCCTTTGAAAACCGAAAGTCGCCGACATAGTTCAGCGGATTAGCAAGCAGTGGCAGTAGGCAGGTCACATAGCTCGTAGAACTGACAAAAAATGGGCTAGAACCGTTCTGGAGTGGAGTCCACGTACTGGCAAGCGCAGCGTGGTACGTCCTCCTACAAGGTGGCCTGAAGGTGGTCACAGGAACCCGCTGGATGCAGGCCGCTTCTGACAGGTTGGTCTGGAAGTCTTTGGGGGAGGCCTATGTTCAGAGTAGACTTCCAAAGCCTCAAGAAGAAGTCGATATCGTTCAATTTGATGTTTTTGATTGATCAAGAGACCAATACGTCAGTCATGTGTTTGTCTCTCAACCAATTCCAATATAACGAATCGGTGTCGTGTCGGTGTTTTCTTATTAAATTCCAAGCCCGCTGTTCAGTCATCTCTCGTCAGTCGACACAATTATGCCGGCCTGCTTGAACCGGATATACAAAGGCTGATCCCAGAAGCAAAACACGTGAGCCACTATGGGTTTAACACTTTACGTACGGTGATCGCTATGAGAGCGAATACAAATGTATATCTTACTCCTACAAAACAGTTCTGTTTCCGGGACGCGATTTGTCGAATCGAACCATTATCGCGAGTTTTGCACCAAGTATTTTCGGTATTTTGTACAGACGACTTGATATAGGTCGCAGGAACACACTGGATGCTAGCTGCTTTTGACAGATCTGTCTGGAAATCTTTAGGGGAGGCCTATGTTAGCAGTGAACGTCATGTGGCGGATGATAATGATGATGATTTTCGATCCTGCTTCACTCCTTTGGGTATGTAATTTCCTTTGTTTTCCAGCGGACACCTTCGATCTATCGACAGTCTATCAGAACATTATTTTATTATCACAGAAGTATGCTAGATTTATATAAACAACAAAACTGAGAGATACGTCGTTTCATTTCCAAAACAAGGGTATCAACTAACAAGCTTATAAACTATCTCCTACAACGATAAAAAAGAACATAAAAAATCCCCAGTGAATACAATTCTGACCATCGCTACACACTTATAGGTCAAAGTAACAGAGCGGAAGTATTCACGGATAAGTCAAGTTTTATAACCCATATTATTTCGATATGAAGCACCGTTACTTGAGGTGCGTAGGAGCCATTGTCCAAGCGTGAGACACATAAAATAGGAGAAAGCACACAACTATGCTGGTTGTACATTTTGTGTAAATATTAAACCACAGTAGACGATATTTTTTGCGCAAGAAATCTTTAAAAAGTTTTGCAATCAGCCCTGTATTATATACCGACTACTACTGAGCACGGACCTATTCTACTACTGAGAGGGCTTAGGCCTCAGTCCACCACGCTGACCTAGTGCGGGATGGTACAGTTCACATACCCTCGAAATTCTTATGGAGAATTCTCAGGTATGTACGTTTCCTCGCAATGTTTTCCTTCATCGTTAAAGCGAACGATAATTGATAAACAAATCACACGTAACTTCGAAAAGTCAAAGGTATGTGCCTTGGGTTTGGAACCTCCGGACATTGTCTCCGCAGACCGTTCCATTTCCAACTAGGCTATCGTAAAAAGTTTTATTAGCAGTTAATATTGGTTTTGATTCAAGCATTTACAATAATTCAATATTTTTTTTAGTATAACCATGGAATCATGAAACAGAACACCATTTAAATAGGTCTTTGGACTACATTAAAACGTAATTAATCATTTCCTAGCCTATTTCATAATTGAAACTACGTCACACATGTGGTACATTGAGAGCCGTTTGGTAATAAAACATGTGTTGATCGAATGTTTATCACATCGTATGACATGGCGTGTTCATATGTTTGTGATGACATTCGTCATGCTGATTCTAATGTAGAGAATTATAGTCAACGACATGCCTACAAGGATTTTATAGACACTCACGCCTTCCCCCATGGATGTTGGCAGAAGTGTAAATAGTACACACAAAGTTTTATTTCAACGTATGAACCTGTGATTCGTTATTACTTATTAGGCATCTTTTGAAACACGCTGTTATTAAATTAAGTACGAAGGTAGAGGAAAATACCGCCAATTAATGTTAGGGTCACAAAAAATATTTGAGGTAACGTTTTTATAGGTTCCATTGAATCACAGGTCTGTAGCGTCAAGGACAGTATGGTCGTTTATCATAAATTAATTTTATTTATATTTGGCCGCAAAGATTAACTTACAAAAAATATCTTGGTAATAGTATTTTTAGACCTTGGTTAATGAAAAAAAAATCCTCCTAGCCAGTTTCGGCCACGGCGGCCAATCTCAACCGAGATCAGCCAGGTACGCAGGAGATATTATAGTGCACAAGTGTGTGCGCAATACACAGGTGCACTCGCTATTCCTTCACTCTCATAGTCCGGGTATCACACCGCCAACTTCCTGACTCCGAGCTGCGACTGAGTAATTTTTAAAGATGGAAAAACCCAGTCACAATATTTTTTGGCTCGACCCGGGATTCGAACCCAGGACCTCAGCGCGCAAATCGTACTCGTAATGCATACGTAATACAACTACGCCACCGAGGCAGTCCTTACCTTGGTTAATATCCTAGAGCTGTAAGGACAGTATGGCCACAAAAGGTTAACCTATTAAACATTGATTGCTGGAGTCGAACAGTTACGGTCGGTGTGAGGATCAGTAATTATAGACTATGAACTATCACTTGCATGTTTGTCGGGAGTATGAGTATCCCTAGGTCCTAATATTTATACTACTAGACAGCCTTGCATCTATTATAATGCAAGACGGCAGCGAGATGAACATTTGGCTCATAAGATCCATCTCTGCCTACCTCCGAAGATATTTTTTTTATTGCATCGAATGACGAGACGAGCATGTCGTTCGCCTGATGGTAAGCGATACGACCACTCATAAACAGCAGTATCACCATCCAGAATTACAAAGTACTGTATGGCATTCCACTGCGGTCATCATCCTGAGACATAAGATGTTAAGTCTCATTATGTCCAGTAGTAAACGGTAGATATAGACGGGAACTAATGTTATAGCTACGATATTCCTATTAAACATTCAAGGTCTCTGATAATTAAAACCATACACGTCGTACGAGAAGATATAAAAAATCCAATTCACTCCCAATCATTATATTAACATTGAGTAATTCTACGGTGCTCGCGTAAGATCTTTAGAAATATCCTCCACATTGTTTCGACAGTTTCCTTTGTTTTGCCAGGGTTGACAATTATGAGAAAATAATATCACAATAAAAAACTACATTAGGTTTGAAAATTTTGGATGGTATGCTATTGACATCTTGAGGCTAATGGTGATGATTGTAAAAAGGAACAAATCAGCCAATAGGTTATGTGAAGAAACCTCAAAGCCTGGAATTAAGGAGCTCCGCGTTAGAAGTGAGCTTGATGCACGTCAAATATATTACATATTTTGTCGCTTTAACTGCAGTTAATAATCCGATTACTAGCACAAAAAAGTGTTATTATAAAATAGTTTTTAAGGTTGCACGAATTTCGTGATTTAAAACTACTTCATAAGTATTTGTTTCTTGTTTTTTTCTTTTCACGAATGTTCAAACACAATGCGATTGTTGTAATGGATTGTGAATGAAGGAACGTGACTTATCGATGCTATTTTAAAATAAACTTCCCGATTTGCTCACTCAATTACGCATTCAGAGTTCGACAGATCTATGAATGTGACAAAAAAAACACAACTAGAAAGTCGATGTCGTTTAATTTTGATATTTGTGATTGATCGAGAGACCAATAACACTAGTCAGTTGTTAGTCTCAACCAATCCCAATAAAAACGAGACGGAGCTGTATCAAGGTTTTTGTCACAATCTAAGCCTCTTTATTGTAGAAGAGACCGTCTTGCTAGTGGTCCTATTGATATTTGGCTCAGGATAATTACTCTGACTAAAGTGCGTTTTACTGACAAGACTGGCCACGCAATAATCTCAAATTTGACCCACTACTGTATTAAAAATCCTTTCTCAGTCTTATCCTTCCTTACATAAACTACAGAGCGGATTTCGATTAAATTTGGTATGGAGATGGTTTGAGACCCTGGGAAGTTTTGGCTACTATTTATCCCAGTGCCGGATTAACCACGTAGCAAGAGTAGCAATTGCTACGGGCCCCGCGCGAAAGGGGGCCCCGCATATTTAAGCCCACTCATCTCTGCCTGAGTGTAATTTTTTGGGTGAAACTTTTTGTAAGATGTGGTATGTTATTTTTTTTTGATATCAAAAAAACGTAAAACTTTATAACTTTTCCTACTAAGACAATCCACGTCAGACACTCGATACCCGACTATTTCCTTGGCGTAAATAATTCAAAGAATTTCATGCGGTAAACACACAAGTTCTACAAAAAGTTGCTTGTAGGTATATGCAAGCTCTCTGATCCAACACTTCGTGTGGATGTGTAGCAGAATTGAAATAGATCGATTTAAATTGTTAAAATTTTCTATTTATTAAAAGATTAACAGTCTACATTATTTTTAATATAATTTAGTAACCCTATACCAAAAATTAATTTTCTTGAAAATAAGTGTAGGTACTAGCGGCCCGCCCTGGCTTCGCACAGGTAGCAAAGCATAATATTTGCACATTTAATTTTCTGTCGTACAAAATACTTATGAGTTAGACACATAACCCTTCCTCTTGAATCACTGCGTCCATTGGTGAAAAACGTATAAAAATCCGTTCGGTAGTTTTTGAGTTTATCGCGTTCAGACAAACAGATGCGATGGGGGGACTTTGTTTTATAATATGTAATGATGTAAGGACATATCCTTAAAAATAAAAAGATAAAAGTAACCTGTCCTTCCTTGGATATCAAACTATCTCCATATTATTGATTCTCTCATGGTTCCACCCGCAAGTAAATATTTTCCGGGATAAAAGGACCGGTTTATATTTCTCTGGGATAAGCAATAGGCTAGGTGCTCCTCAAGGTCTTAAATTATCTTCCTACGAAATTTCATGGAAAACGGCTGAGAGTGACGGCTACAACGGCGAGGTAAAAAAATTTGGGATAAAAGTCCCGGTTTCTATTTTTGCAGGATAAGCAGTAGCCTATGTCCTTCCCTGGGTCTCAAACTATCTCCATATTTGTTTTTTTGCGGTTCCACCCGCAAAAAAATATTTTCCGGGATAAAATCCCGGTTTATTTTTTCCCGGAATCAGAAGTAGCCTAGGTCTTAAACTTTGTCCCTTACAAATTTCATCGAAATCGGTTTATTGGTTTGGCCGTAACGACTCGCGAGAATAAAAAATCCGGGATAAAAGTCCCGGTTTGAATTTTTCCGAGATATAAAGGAGCCTATGTTACTCAATGATTCAGGAGTATTCTAATGTTTTTTTTTGTTTATGCGGAGAAAGTGGATTATTACTACCGCCCAGTGTACAAGGGGAACGACTGAGCGGTTATGTTGGGTTCACCGTGCCTTACGACCCGACGTTGAGCCGCCCGGAGAGATGGAAAACGTCGGGCGACCGCCGGGCCGAGTCCCTAACCTATGTACACCGCACGGCATACCAACCAAAACTCCGCGGTGGCCATCTTCGGCGCATTAGGGACGGCTGCGGGCTTCCTCCGACTCACGTCTAAGTTGTCGTCCGCAACCGCCCCTGCGCGTACCGCTGTTGCGGTCCGTCTCCTGTTGTTGCGGGGGCTCAGAAGCCCCCGTGCACCGAAGGACGCCCCCGGAGTCACAGGCAGCGTGAGGCCTAACCGCCACGCTGCCGTTCATCACGGGGGTCACAAAAGTTGGCTAGACTAATGGGTGGACGGCCCCTTCTGCCCACCCGTGACCCCCGGAGGCACCTATTAGTCGTCTTTTACGACAGGCAGGGGATACCGTGATGAAATTCTCCAAACGCCCCCAATCCACAGGGCGGGAGACGTCGGTCAGTCGTTCACCCGACGCCTCCTACGTCTCGTCTGGCGGCGGGAGGGATCACCACTGCACTGGCGATCCCTCTTGGCACTCTCCTTCCGCGAGAGGACCACCTCGCAGAAGTTGGCCACCGCTTGCCAGGCCTCCCGGCCGCCGACCATAGAAGCGACCACAGCCGTCAGCGAGAGGTCATCTCCGACGACTGCTCTGAGAGCGCTGCGTTCTTCATCCCAGGCTGAGCAAAACTCCAACGTGTGTTGGGGCGTGTCCATTGGGCAGTTGTCACAATAGTGACACACGGCCGACTCCTCTATCCCCACCACCCGAAACAGGAACACACCGAAGCAGCCATGCCCAGTGAGCACCTGCGTCAGGCGGTATGTTGCCGCTCCGTGGCGCCTGTCCAGCCATTCGGCAAAGGCAGGACGCACTGCCTCTACGACCCTGTGCCCCCACGACGGGGCCTCCAGCCTGAGACGCCACTCCTCCACGGCGGCTCGCCGTAGGGAGGCCCTCTTGGCCTCCAACTCCTTCAGGGCCGGACGTTGCCCGCGACTGAACGCCTCCTCCCGCCAATGGAATGCATCGGCAAGGGATTTGGCGTCCAGGTCCCAGGGCAGAAATCCGGCCAATAAACAAGCCACCTCGAAACAGACCGTGCGGTACGCCCTGACCGCCCACTGCGCTAAAGCTCTCTGCGGGGTGCGCAGAAGGGCGACGCAGGGGCGGTTCAGGGAGTCAGCCCAAACGGGGCTGCCATAAAGGGCCATGGACCGCACGACTCCGTGATACAGCCTCCGGCAAGGGAAGCCAGGACCTTCCAGGTTGGGCAGCAGGCTGGAAAGAGCCCCCGCTGCCCGGGACAATTTTGTCCTCAACTCCTTAAAGTGGGTGCGGAATCGCCATCGACTATCTAGGATTAAACCCAGATACTTCATGCTAGACCCGATGGGGATCCGCACCCCCCCAACGACGATGCGGGCACCGGCCGATGGCCCTCTCCGAGGTCCGTGAAAACACACGGCCTCGGTTTTCTCGAGGGCCACCTTTAAACCTAAACGTTGAATTCTTCCAACTACTTGGCCGGCGCCCGCTGCCGCCAGAGTTGCGGCGTCCCGGAAAGCATTCTAATGGTGAAATATTTTTTGAAATCGGTTCAGTACTTTTTGAGTTTATCCTTGTCAAACATACAAAAATACAAATCTTTCCTCTTTATAATCTATACTTAATATTATAAAGCTGAAGAGTTTATTTGTTTGTTTGTTTGAACGCGCTAATCTCAGGAACTACTGGTTCGAATTGAAAAATTCTTTTTGTGTTGAATAGACCATTTATCGAGAAAGGCTTTAGTCTATATAATATCACGATGCAACTATTAGGAGCGAAGTAATAATGGAAAAAGGAAAAAAAACGGGGAAAATTATTCATCCTTGAGGGCTTCCATTGCGTGCGCTGCGAAAACGGTTCAAGATACCAAAAATATATGTATGAAAGAACTATTTCTCTTGAAATGATCTAAAAAAATGTCCGCGACAGTATATGTCTATCTTTTAAAATTAACTCACTAGAACCGTTTTTATGGTAATCAAATTTGGTCTAAATTAATAACTCTGTCTGTCGCGCTTTCACTCCAATACTACAGAACCGATTTAAATGAAATTTGGTACACAGATATTTTAGAACCTGAAAAAGGACATAGGCTACTTTTTATCCCCGTGAAATATAAAACGGGACTCTTAGCCCGGAAAAACTTTCACGCGGGCGGAGCCGCTGGCAAAAGCTAGTCTATACTAATATTATAAAGCTGAAGAGTTTGTTTGTTTGTTTGTTAGTTCGAACGCGCTAATCTCAGGAACTACTGAACCGATTTTGAAAATTCTTTCACTAATAGGAAGCTACTTTACTCCTGAGTGCTATAGGCACTATACTTTTTATATACTTTTAAATATTTTTATCCTGGAAAAACTCTTTCACGCGGGCGGAGTCGCAAGCATCACCTAGTTATATATAAACTTTGAAATATATATTGAATATAATATTTTGTGTAGTATCATCTGTTTTCAATTGTTAGTTTCCTATCAAAATTATTCTAAGTTGCCAGGAAATCTCATCTCAGGCTTTTTGTACTTGTCAGAGCCTATCAGCGCCTATAGTAATTTACTACACAATTAATTACCCACAAAATTTTAGCCTATAGAACAAATAAACGTATTGAATTGTATCTCTACCACTTTATACTTGAGAACCCATAGCAGATCAAGGGCTCTTTGAAAGAATTTGCTACGGGCCCCGCGCTTGCTTAATCCGGCACTGATTTATCCCGGAAAAACTATTTCACGCGGGCTTAGGCGCGAGCAAAGCTTGTAAAATATATTTTACAGAGAAAAGATTATAAGTTTGAAGAGGTATTATTTGAGTGAACTACTGAAGTGATACACAATTCTTTCTCAAATATGAAGCTATTTTATCCCTAACAAACTTAGGTTTTGTTTTGATAGAATTACTTTAATTCGAGTAATGACACCTATGCAACAAAACCCAAAACAAATAAATAAGTTAATTCTAAACGGAACTATATTGTGAGAACCCTAAAACAGCAAATAGAGAGACGTACCGACTAACAAAGAAATAGGTTCAGACAGGAATCCGCGACGACGATACGATATATTTGCGGAAATATTGGAACTTGCCTGAAAATGTTGACGCCTTTTTTATATTAAATACAAAGGCATTAATGTTCATTGTAGTGGACGTTTTCTAAGTGAGTGTGCTTTGTAATATCAACCTGTGCTGTTCTGTAGATCTATCGAACTCATGTCAAGATACGCAGTGTAATTTACATAAGGGCTACACGCTGAGAATGTTGGTGAAGCGAACTATACTCACTCATAAGGTATATGTAGGTGATGTACATCACGCTTATCGATTTTCTGTAACAAAGATTTCAATGATTACACTAATGATATCAGACAAGCTAAACCCGAATCATCTTACTTCACGCTGTTTTCTATTTTCAGTGTAGTTACTATTGTATTGTCCCATAGTTAGTCACGGGCCTCTACTACTAAAAGAATTTAGGTCTGTTTTTGTTTCTACAGCCATCAAAGAAAGTGTCTCAGAACAACCTCCAACAGTTGACGCTGTTTAAATCATCTACAATAGATGTAACAGGCCAATGATGATATTTGTTGTGACTATCACCTGACGTTTACCCAGGCATAAACCCATGACTTCTTGTGAGGAATGATGAGCTCAGTGTAGAACCATACAGTACTCTATATTGCAAAGCATTAGGTGGTGTCTGTGTTCCATTTTTTTTATTAACTTGCGATTTAAATCTAATGATCTACTTCCTTGTGTACACTAAAGTCAATATTCGTGACACAACCTCGTTATTTATAAAATGCATTGTTATCATATCAAGTAACTAACAATGACTGTGATCGAGAGCAACCCGATTCCACTTATCTATAAAAATGGTATCACATTTCGCAGCATCATATGAGCGCGTGATATGATCATGTGATGTTAAAATTTCCAACGCATTTGATGGTTACTGGTCATCACCATAAAGATTTATAAGAGGTGTTGAGAATTTTTGTCTATCATAGAATGTATTGGGTATTTCAAAGAATTATGAAGTATCAGCATTTCTTTCATTATGATAGGAAACCGACGATCCACTGCAGCTTAAATAGAGACCAAAATCATCGAAACATTCAAACTTCAATGGTAGGTACCATCATTCAGCCATTTAACCGTCCCAGAATAAAAAAGCCTTACATTTCTAGTGGGGTAAACGGACCCAAAATCGATACTCGTCCGGTAAATGGCAATTTATCACCGCCGCCAGAAACAAAAACAATAAGTGGTAAAGATCACAAAGTAATTGCACGAGTTATGTAATACTTGGTGAATTAGAGCCGGGCCCTTCTGCGCAATCGTACGGAAATAGTTTATGGACGGTATTCGGTGCGTTCGCCTCATTGTGCGAAAAATATCGTTGCCTTTGTGACGCAATGTTTTGCCACTTTCGTTCGTATTTTGGATTCGTGTATTTTGGGAATAATTTATTGTTTTTGGACCTGTGTTCTACACATTTCTTGAACAATGATTGATATCATTGACGTCTGATTTTGATAAAATATTGGATCCAATTCTTTATAGAAATGAATATGCAGTACGGATTAATAATTCTAGCGAGTAGCGACTGTCGAATACAACGTTTCATTAATCAGCATTACTAACCATACTTTACATTGCCAAAAAAAAAATAAGATGTTCAAACTAGCTTGAAATAGGCCTAAAGATTTTCATGATACGGTCCCTCTGAATATTTGAAAAGGCAAGAGGTTTGGAATAAAACAGGACATGACGCTGAAGGTTTATCGCTCAAGGGTCTGTTCTGCAGGATTATGCATGAGCTCCCAAAACTTAACGGCTTAGGAACACTGACAAAGTGCCTTTACTTTTATTAAAGTTACAGTTGACGTATGCTTGTTACTGATGGTAACCTCTTGCTTGTAAAAAACGGGGTAAATTAAATATATGTGCCAAATGGTTATCGACAATATCTCACTAACTGAGTAATTAAGTTCTTGCAGACATATCATATCATTTTCAACTCATTTGTGGTAGGTCTCTCATATATAAGAGTCCGTCTGGGTGGGTATCACCCCAATGTATATTTCTACCGGTAAGCAGCAGTGTGCATGCACTGTTGTGTTTCGGTTTCAAGGGCATTGTAGCCAGTGTAACTACCGGACATAATGAGACTTAACATCTTATGACTCAGGATGACGAGCGCAGTGACATGCCACACAGTACTTTGCAGATCAAGGTGTTGGTGTTGCTATACCTTGATCTACAAATGATCTGGCATGCTCGTCTCGTCATTCAATGCTATAAAAAAAAATTACATAAAAAACTCTAATAGAAAAACGTGATGTACTGAGAATTGAGAAATTTAACATCTAATGTGACGAGCGCAATGCCAATTGCCACATCATCATCATAATCAGCAAAATGAAGTCCGCAGCTGAACATACGCCTCCTCTTAAAATTTCCAAAAGGACCTGTCAAAAGCAGCCTGTATCCAGTGTGATTCTGCAGTTTTTATCAAGTAGTGTGTTTTGTTTATAATTGCTATCCAACACTATGTAATTAAATTTTACTGTTTAAAGGCAGTCGTGAATCTTTCCCGTGCAGCTATCTTAGTGCAACAAGATACCCCGCGGCCGTCTCGTATGCGCCGAAGAAGGCCACCGCGGGTTTTGGTTGGTATGCCGGTGTAGGGTGTACATAGTGTTAGGGACTCGGTTCAATGCTCGCTCGGATGATGCCATACTCCCGAGTGTCGACATTGGGCTGTAAGACTGTGCGAAACCAACATACCCATTCCACTCACCCCCCCAGTGGTGGTAGCGATAATGCGTTTTTCCGCACGGAAAAAAAAGTCGTAAATCTTGCTCTTCATTCATTATGTTTTTTCTTTACGACAGACGTGTAAATCATGAGACAAGATAATCAAATCTGACTTATATTTCCTACTTATCAACTCGGTATGTAATCAATAAAGCAATGAAATCGAATGTAACTGCCATCACGCCAGTCGTGTGACCTTAGTATTTGATAACTGATAACATTAACATAGATTTAGTAAGTGTTTGCAACGCGTTTCGTAACGTTGGAAACTGGTGTAAGGTGTTAGCAGATTAGTGAAATATTGCATGATAAATCAACGTAGTATATGCAGAAGTAGGTATAGAGGTATTTTTATACGGGCATGGCAAAGTGACCATAATGGTAAGTGCAGTAGGGTCCAGATTATGTCGACTGACGAGAGATGGTCTCTTATGCCGGCCTATTTGAAACCGGATGTATACAGACTGATCCCGGGATAAACTATCTCTATATCAAAATTATAACAATCTTACACTCTGTAACTGCGCAAAAGGCAAACCCACAAACATATGTACATACATACACATATGCACTCACGCCTGTTATCCCCGAAGGGGTAGGCAGAGGCGCAACTAGTGCACCCACTTTTCGCCGACATTCCGTCCCATGATGTGATAGGGGGCGAGCCTATCGCCATATCGGGCACAAAAATTTCATTTCTTAAATAAATTTCATTATTGAACCAAACGCTTCTTATGAAGTCCAGACGCACGAGTAAATTTAGACTTATATGGTTATATCTAAAAGCAGTTGCCTCTGCCCATCGGCATCCACGATCGTCGCCGTCTCTTTGTCTTCCTAAATAGCTACGAACAGGCCGCCATAAGTGTATCATATATAATCTCATCTTTCGTCAATTAAGACTTTATCGAGCCAACTTAAAAACATGTGCAACGTATAAAAAATATCTGTCGGGTCTATAAATATTTGCTTATAATATTTAAGTTGATAATATTAAGACTCCCTCGGTGGCGTAGTTGTATTACGGTACGGCTGCAATGCTGAGGTCTCGGGTTCGATCTCCGGGTCCGTCTAAGTGATATTGGATTTTTCTTATCAGTATCAGCTCGGAGTCTGGAATTTGCGCCCGATATGGCGATAGGCTCGCCCTCATCACATCATGGAACGGAATACGCACAGCGAAAAGTGGGTGCACTAGTTGTGAGCATTTCAGAAATATTATTTCTTTTTTGTCAAGTTTAAGGTACTTTAGAGGCTTCCAGGTGTTTTTCCTTGCGAATTTTTCGCATTTTAGTTTCATAATATTCAGAAGACTAGATATAGACCATGTATAAATACGAATAACGTATGTAGTTAGTAAATAGTAAAACTTGCTACATAATAAATATGAAAATGAAATGAAAATGAAAAGTAGTTTATTGAAAGAAATAGACTTACAGAGAATCAATTCTACTTAAAATTAACAAGCACTATGAGATCCTAAAAACTAGAATTTCCAGAGGTACCCAAACTAGGCATAGCCTGTATCTTGGGCTACCCATGACAGAGTTTACTTTAGCAGAGTATTGGGTGAAAGGAAGAAAATACATATAACAGAGTGCCAAAACAATGTAAGAACTTATTTTGTATACAAATCAAAAATTAAAAATAGTAGATAAAAAAAATAATTAATAATAATATAAAACAAAACAATTGTGAAGTTCAACTTAATTCAATTATTTCATTTTTCTTTTAAATAGCACCTATTTTATTGACTGTTGAGCTCAAAATACTCTCTGTGCACTCGTAATCTAGATTTTTAAGTAGTTCCAGAATTTTAATAGAACAGTCTTTTGTTGAACAGTGTTTTATAGGGCACAATCTAGATACCTTATTATAAATAGATGGATAGGCATAGTATTGAAACCTTTTTGCGAAACTAGAGTTAATTAAAGGTAGTTTTAGGATTAAAATCCGCTTTTTTAACAATGAATTATATTCTGTAGAATTTAATGTTAATTTGTGCGTCGAAACACAGGCTTTATGGATGTATAATTGACACAATATACAACACAACTTCGCTTGAGTACCACTTTGCAGGTATAAAAAGGCAAAGGTAACTTCCTAAAGGGCCTAAATGTAAGAGATTCATTGACCAGTATAATTGAAAAACATGTATCGTTGTTTTATTATACTGTTTCGATGGGATAATTGTATTGCACGTTACGACCACTTCTGAGGTCCCGGGTTCGAATCCTGGATCGGAGAAAGTGATATTGGAGTCTGGAATTTTTGCCCATATTGGACACAAATTCCAGGCAAGTACACTCACCCCTATCACATCATGGGACTGAGGACATGGGAAAAAGTAAGTGCCCTGGTTGTACCTCTGCCTACCTCTTCGAGGATAAAGGCGTGGTGAGTGACTGTTTTGTGTCTTCATTAACGAACTCAATTGAGGTGCTTGATCTCCCTTATCGATTACTTGTCTCAATAACCCACAAGATTAAGTCCTATCCTACTTATTTGTGCTCCAAAATCCCATCTCGTATAAGACCTGTAATTGCCTCTACGGCTTAAAGGCTTACCTGGATTACTGACTGAGCGGGTAGCGTTTCAATCCTGGGTTAAGAAATGGCGGTACTTCATTAAGTTAGTAGGCGCAGTGGATGATACACTGTAAAAAGATAAAACGGGTTCGAATCCCGCATAGTGTGTATCCTCACATAGCTATCGAAATGTGGTTGTGATAATCTCTGCTTACCCCTGAAATTAGACAAAGACGTGATGTGTGTAAATGGAAAAAATCTTCTCTACTTTATCTACACCGTACTTGTAATCACGATAGAATCGTGACTAAGATTCAGACGTTCTAGGAAAGGAAGAGGTCTGTCAGGCCTCAGGCAATCCCATCCGCACGGAATGCAACAGCATCGCTTGACGTGAAACTACTAATTACTAAGTCGTATGTAAGTGTGCAAAGTACCATCGCAATGTCTATTTCTTGCCGCCAAACAGCCAACGTGTAAAGATTGTTCTGTTCCAGTTTAAAGGAAATTCTGAAGATAGTGATTCTCGGGAATTGTCAAATTGAAATCAAATGTATTTGCCACTAAGCCACGAGATATTACTGTTACATCTTGGTTTAAATTACATTTTTACTTAAATAACTCCTTGATATTATGAGATCAGTAAACAAAAGAGGACATTTAATGAGTATTAACTTTAGCATGGTGATGGCGACATCGAATTCGTTGCTAAAAAGGGCAGGATATCACCCCCCTCCCCCCACAGAAGCCTATGTAGTATCGCATTCCAACATCCTGTGCAGGAGTTAAATATCGGTAGTATCAAATAGGCCGGCATAATTATATCGACTGGCGGCTAATGATCATCTAATTAATAGTCTATATGGACCCCACTCGACTTACTACCAGGTGCAGTAGAATCACTATAAAGTATAAAACAACAGACACACACACACACACACACTCACGCCTTTTATCCACGAAGCACAACTAGTGCACCCACTTTTCGCCGTGCGTATCCGTCCCATGTTGTGATAGGGGGCGAGCCTATCGCCATATCGTGCACAAATTCCAGATTCCGGGCTGACACAGAATTTAAAAAACCCAATATCACTACCCGACCCAGGAATCGATCCCAAGACCTCATTGCAGTCATAACGTACTACAACTACGCCACCGAGGCAGTCACATCATTAAAACAGTACCTATTGTAAATAAATCTGGTGTAAAATTGTAAAAAACATCAACGCGATGTTTAATGATTTGCGTTTATAATGTTATCTCATTCGGTCTTCCGTCGTCGCTGCCCACTGTATCAATGTAAATGTTTACTTTCACACCACCTAACGTAAATATTTGGCCAGAATTATATGAACTGACCTAATCGTAAACATCGTGAGAGATATATAAAAGTACGGTGTACCCATATAAAACTGGTTGTAGCTTTTAGTAGTTTCAGCGATAAACGAGTCCAAAAAACTCAGTTTCATAATTGTAATATCATCAGCTAAATGATGTTCACTATTGGACATTGATCACTCAAAAATTCCAGTCCTGGGCACTAATTTTCGTAATGATAAAAGATTTCCTGTTGGAAGCTGCCTGCATCTGTAATAATAGTAATTATAATTATACATACCGAGGTACCTCCTTTCTCAAACGTAGTCACACATAAGTAGTTGAACAAATTAAAATGTTAAATCGTCCATACGCGTTAAGTTTTAATTGAAATAGTTTTCTTTCAGTGGAGAGAAGTAACTGCCATTTATTTTACTTTTGTGAAGAGATAACAAAAATTGGTCGATACGTGTATAGGCGTTTCTATGTTCAGCTAATTATTTAGATGATTATACAAACATTTAGACTTCTAATCCACTCCTAAAAAGAGTCCTTATAGGATCGCCGACCCGAAAGCACAAGTGGGTCAGAGAATTCTTGGGGTATACGGGGTTAATTAAGTACTCTGTAGGGCTCCTTATGGCTTATCCATTTCCCATTGTCACGGTGAATCTCCTAGCATCACAAAAAGCGTTTCAATATAGGGCCTATATTATAGGCCGGCATAGTTCAGGCAATCGTCAGGGACGTATTTTTGATAACACTTACATAAATGAAAGATATTATTATCTACGTTATCATATTGGACGCAATAAGTGCCTAGTAACAAGTAATGGATTCCTGTTTCCCAAATGGAGTACAAAATAATATGTTTTGCTTCCAACTATCATCTCGATTTAAAAAAAAAGGTATTTAATTTTGAACAGAACCCATTCCGATATTAACTTACAACATTTTCAATGCTATAAATACGTGTTTTTCAACAGAACCACCACTCAGATAACTTATTATCAGTATTACTAAATAACGTTATCACTGTACGGTAAGGTCAAGTTATTGCACTTGTAATTGTTACGATAAACTTAATTGAGCATGCTTGTTCGTTTTTGTTATTTGTACACGCGCGCGTACAACTTTTTGTTGATCGACTGATTCGTTGGTATAATTAATAATGTAAAAAATATAAAGATATTATATTTATTTCTCATTACAATTAATAGTGTAAGTAAAATATTTATCTTTATTGTTCAGTACAATTAAAACAAACAAAAGAAAGTCAGCTGAGGTTCGTAACCCGTTAGTGGGTTGCCCCCAGCATGGTCACTTAATTCAAAGGGTTGCGAACGCCTTCTGCGTTCACCCTAAAGACCGGTGTGGCCAGAAAAGCCGACTCGTGTCAGGCTACTGGCAGTAGGGCCATTAAGAAAAAAAAAGGAAGGCATTAAACAATGCACAAAATAATACTGTTGTCCAAATAACATTTAAGTTAATTACAAAAATACACGAATTCAATATAGTAACGTAGAAACTTTCAAAATGTAGTCCTTAAAAAATACCAATACTAAATTGAATTCTCGTCGTACTTTCTCAAAAGCCTTGCCAACCTCAACACTATTCGCGTAAGGGTGGTGTGCAATCACTTGAAAATATTTTCAAACGTAACTATTTGAGTTACAAGGAAGCGTGAAGGCACTTAATTAACCGAATCAAATTAATTAATCCACTCGGATGTTTGTATGATGTGGTAATTGAATGTGTAAATCTCTGTTGGAATCTTATAATAACATCACAATGGTAGTTTACTTGAAGCGAGATAATTACTATGAATTTTTGTTAGTAATAAGAACTCATTCGTTTGATTAAAAAGGATTTTTTGTTATTTAGATGAAGAGATAGAACCCAAATCTTTTCATTCCATCCTTATTCCAATTCACGTAGACTACCATAAAGAATAAACATAATAAAATATCAAACTGCACAACAGTCAATCAACTAAAAGTCGATCGTTTGCAGGTGCCCTACTCTAAAAATAACAATGCAATCATCAGTTCAATCATCATCAGTGAACTAGTCAAGCAAGTTATCAGTTTTATCAGCACATCTGTCAGTTTCACACTTCGGTTCAATATCGTCTAACGTTACATAGTTTTTATATCCTGTAGTCATTGATGTAAAAAAAAACCTGTAGTACACAAATTGACATGTGAGTAGATTAATTAGACCTGTTAAATATTCAATTATTAATTTTTTTACTATACAAAACAGGATATATTAGTAAAAAAAGTCTAGATATTTATTATAGTAGCCTGGGAGTCACTGAACTTCATGAAGTATAGTGAAGGCCAAAATAAAATGTTAAGATTTTTTTATTGTGCCCTAACACTTGGCATTCACTAAACTCCATGAAGTATCATGATGTCTACTGCTGAACATAAACCTCCCCTAAAGCTTTCCAGACGGATTTGTCGAAAGCGGCCTACATCAAGCGTGTTCCTGCGGCCTTTATCAAGTCGTATGTCGACCTAGGTCCTAGCAGGTAGACGTCCAAATCAACGCTTGCCGGTGTGTGATCTCCACGAGGACTTTTTGGCTCATCTGCCGTCACTTGAAGTATAGTGCAGTCCAAATATAATATTGAAAACCGATATAAGTTGTGTACCCCAACGGTTGCCCGAATTATGCCGGCCTCCCTTACATCAACATCAGACGATCCTTACCCCCGATTGGTTTAACGAGACAACACTGTCTAAAACTGAATTGAGTTAATAAAGTGTCATCTACCGGTACATAATGAAACTACCTTTCGTTCAACTTGTGCGAAACTGCCTTACTAATACTTGCGACCATATGCAAATGCCCGCCCAAATCTCATTTGGATTCACGAAATTTCAAAGTAACGCGTTCATCTGCATGAATAAAGTTTAATCATCCAGGCAGACAGCCTCGCGGTTTCCACAGGGCTGAATTTAGGAACTTGGTGAACTACAAGACACTTTTACCTAGCTTTAGTTATTGTCCTTACTTTTTACCTACAGTACGGCTTTGTTGTTACGTTTGATATAGTCAAAGATTGTCAGAATCAGAATTAAACGGATTTATCCATGTATATCAAGTATGCATTGCGTATGACCTACAATTATTAGAGCATATATGGCGTCAATAAACCAGTGTCTAGGGACGAATCCGTTTACCCTTCCGGATTCCTCTTCGTCCTTCACAAATACATGGTTTACCAACAACTCAGTGCAGCAATTGCTGGTAGTAGGTCTCTCGTATCGTAGCCAGCGTAATACTAGGCATTATGAGACTTAAGATCTAATGTCTCAGGATGACGAGCGCTGCGGAGTACTTTGTCATTAAAAGTTGTGTATGGTGTTGCTACTGTTTATGGAAGGTCGTATCGCTTACCATGCGAGTGGTATTTTCGTCTCATCATGCAGTAGCCATAAAAAAAGTGACAATGTGACGTTCATGGTAGTAACTTTAGTGGTATCAGGTCAATTTGTATGTTTGCTTATCATAATGCGGTTTGCAGACCGAAAACCAAGCTAAGTTACCTCGCATAGCCGAGACATTTTCCATACGTGTGCGTAGACCGTAGACTATGTATACTAAGCTATGTACTATATGCAATTTTATCAGCTATGAAGTAAGCTAAATAAGGTAGTTGACTACTTTTAAAAAATAACACTTATGAAAAATGTGTGCTAACCAAAATCTAATAGAAAAAGAAATTATAATTGGCGCAATGGTAAGTAAGTTATAAAGCTTTCAAATTTGGAAGAAGGGGTACCTGTCCAATAACAGCAATACTAGACTGACGTCACCAAGCACCGTCGGCCCTAATGCTGCGTGCGTGCGAAAGAGATAGCGCGATATCCCCGCCACGCCCCCACTTTTGCTCATAAGAATATTTCAAAATTGAATAACTGCTTTATTTTTCAATCGATTGATGCTGATTTCAGCGATAAAAATCTTTTTCGTATTATTTTCTGTTACATCTAAAATAATGTCAAAATCAAACATAGGCAAATACCCTATCACTAAGTGTAATTCTTTGTCTGAAACCAGAGTATGCCACAAAAATCGTTTGATCTCGAGACTTTTGGGCTATAGGAGCATGACCGTGTACGGCCCTGCGCCTCGCATTAAAATAATATCCGTAGAAAGTTCGGGCAATGTCAGCTAAATTACAATGGGCTCGTACAAGATAAACGCATTACACAGATAAGATAGATTTGGATTTGCATGTTTCTGCTTTGGGACATTGAATCGTATTGAATATAATGGAGTATTCAATATGCTATAACAGATGGCAAATTATCTGGGACTTTTTGTACGTTAATATAGGTACACATATAGTTTGTTCAAGTTGTTCGCCGGCTTATAGCTCGTATTCGACAGTTTTTCTAAATACCAAATCTTTGCACAATTCTGCCGCCAAGCAACAGTGTGCAAATGTTCTGGTTTTAAGGACATAATAGCCAGTACAAATTACTTTGACTCTTTCAAATGTCTCAGAATGACGACGATTTGACTGCCATATTAGCTAGTACAGTTACTGTGCTACTGTGTAATCCAGTACTTTGTTATTCAAAGTTCTGCCTCCCTACTACACAAAAAAAAACACAAAATATTTCCAATATCATTAAGCAAGTCAATCATTTTATTTGGAAGTCATTATTCAAACTCCCCTAAGAATAGGGGTTGAAAGACAGAAGTTAAAAGCGTTGCAGCCTATTTTTGATCCCGCGTCACGAATGTGTGGAAACTATGATGTATTGGATGTTTTATGGGATTTCACGAAACGTGGAGGGTATTTTAAAAGGAATTCCTTTGTTTTTGAATGTTTGGTTGGTTCATAGATGTGTGTTTATTTTAGGCATAGGATAAATTATTATTGGTGAGTATTGGACGTCTTCAATTGATAAAGAAACGCTTAACCAAACTTTGAGCTGTGCATGACAATGCATTGTATTCATCACGCCTTGTCATTAGATATTATGTATCATAATTTAAAACACTAACTACCATGGCCTTCAGTTTTTCACATTAGTGCTTGCACACTTCTTGGAGACAGAAGAAAAACATTAAAACCTATTCCAAACCCCACTCGTACATAATAGATTTAGTATAGCCGGCAAACAACTTGAGCACTATACCGCGTGGCAGGGAATTGTTGCATTTTGTGGAACCACAATTATATACAAACCGAATACACCACTACGCGTTAGTGTGCTAAACTTGTTTGTGGCCTATTATACCATAAACTATAAATACATCAAACCTCTGGCACATGAGTAAATTATCTACACTGTGCCTCAGGCGTACTAAAACATTAATGAACTATAGTGTAGGTATTTACCATCGTATATTGACAAGAAAAATCTTATGAAGGTCGATTTTAAGTCGTAAACACTCAAATATAATTAGTCGAACATTGATAGCAACTAGTCGGCGACTGATATTAGTGTTATTTTCAAATATTGTTATTTGAAGCTGCGATTGCGCAATGAGCCAGACCCCGAGCCGACAATTTCGACACCGATGCTAACTAACCGCATAAAGTTTTGTGGTTCAATTATAAAGATGTTGGCGGTGCGTTACTGATCTATAAATTTATTCGTGATTGCATTGATGCTTTCTTATACTATTTCATGTACTTAATTTTAACTTAAGCGATCCCTTTTTTTTCGCGGGGAAAAGGCGTTATCGCTACCACCACTGGAGGGTGAGTGGAACGGTTATGTTGGTTTCACACAGTCTTACGCCCCAATGTCGACACTGATAGCGTAAACATTAAGATGATCCGAGGGCGTAACCTGGAAATAAGTTACGTCATATCGCGTTAAGTGTACTTTTAGAAGAGGAAAGTATTGTTCAAGATTGGCTATCTTGAACAATACTATTACCCCAGTGGGTGATACAATGACTGAGAGCCTAAGGAAAAAAAGTGTTTGCAAGAAACACTTTATAGCCAGTGTACATTAAAAACAACTTAAGCAGAAACAAAACCTTCGTCCTTTAATAGCTTCATCGTTTTCCTACTAAACCTAATGTAACCAGTCTATATTGAATCCGTAAAATAATTTTTAATATGGAAGTAAAAGCTTATTATAAACCTCTACCTTTTATAACTTGTGCCAAAGTAACCAACACCGTACGTAATTCAAACCGGAGCGTTTCGCTGCGCGTACGCAGCCGCGTCGCGTCGTAATTGGTCGGGCGGCGCGTTTGATCTCGCCGCGGACGAATTAGCGCGATCGCTCCCCAGGGAACTTCCGCTTTTCTACTTACTGATGGACTGCTCCCTTTGAATTTGGCAACTTGACGGATTGAGGATGTATATTTTCGTGATGGCTGATTTGTTGCGGAAAGTCGTTTCCTTTAGAATAAATTAAGTAGCGTAAAAGAAATGTATGGATGAATTGGACACATGTATATTAAAATTAATAGATTATACCTATTTTGTGTACATGATAGAACACCCCCCCCCCCCCCCCATCACATCTGCTCTAATTGCGCTTCTGCCTAGCCTTTCGGGGATTAAAGTCGTGAGGATGCGAGAAAGCGTTATACACCTTTCGGCTTTACGGGTATTTATGTAACACCCTGTATACAAAAGTTCAAAAATATTATGTGTGAATTAATCATAAATTACTATGAAAGATAATAAGAAAAACATTAAAAAAAGCTGAGAGACCTCCATATGGCACCTTAACCAGTGTTAAAGAGAATTATGTGCCTATAATTCGGGTAAATAAATTGTTGGAAAATGTTTGTGTATGTTCGGAATGTTCTTTCTCGGACTAAATAGGTACTCGAAAGTTCTCCGGGAAAATTATCTGTATGCCAAGAATCCTAATATATTCACCAGTTTCTGTGTATACATCCATCACATTCACAAACTTAACAAAATATACACGTTTGCATGTTTAACATTTTACGGAAAATGTATAAACGCTCCCTCCAAGAGGGGGTATCCCTCCAAAACATATTACAACACGTCAAAATGGAAATGGAAACATGATAAAGGTCCCCTTTGAATAAAAAAAATCGCCATCCGATACGGTTGAGACGCCGCACCTAGATTTACATGATGCTTTAAAAGTTCTTTCCTGTGCCTGTCAGTGAGAAATGGCGCTCTGATTGACGCAACCGAATCACGTTCTGGTGTTGCCAAATACGGGGATTTTGTCGGATTTTTATATAGGTACTACTACCATCGATATTTACTACAACTACTACTGGTGGTAGGTCTCTCGTATGCGAATGGCCGTCTGAGTAGATACCACCACAATGTCTACTTCTACCTCCAAGCAGCAGTGTGTATGCACTGATGTGTTCCAGTTTGAAAGCTATTGGAACCAGCGTAGTTACTGAGCATTATGAGACTTAACACTTAATGTCTCAGGGTGAGGAGCGCAGTGAAGTGCCACGCAGTACTTTGTACTTAAAAGTTGTGTCTGGTGTTGCTACTGGTTATGGGCGGACGTATCGCTTACATAAGGCGAGCGGCATGCTCGCTTCGTCATTCAGTAGCAATAAAAAAATGTAGTAACTTTATGACGAGAGGAGTTTCTTCTCGACTGATAGTAAGCGGCACCACACATATGCAAAATCGACAACAGACAGATCTTTGAATTACAAAACACTGTGTATTTTACTGTATTAAATTCATCAAATAATACGAATGACAATGCAGATTGCGTTTGTTATGTAATAAAAAAATCTTATTTACACATATACAAAACAATAAATATTTTTTGTACAATTTACAATTACATTTTACAATTTACAATTTTATCCGACTAAGATATTTTAATTTAATAGTATTTAAAATGTAACCCAGCCAACCTTGTATTCCAGATTATCTATAATCTCTAAACTGCAACTATCGTTCCTTCCAAACAATATATTTTTATTCCAGGTTATTTTTATTGTATCAGGCAACACTCCCCGAAACCGAAGAAAACTCAGCGTTGGAAAAATTGCGCGTCATTTACCGCACCGAATTGGAACTGTTATGATTCAGTTAACATTATGTTAAAATGGTTATACTTTTACATTAATCTGAGTGTAGTTTACAACGTGACATACTGATTGAAAATATATAAACAATTTTGTAAAATGATGCTCTTTTTACGGACTCTCATTCGTAGGCTAATAAAATAAAAAACCTGCCACTGCGTTACTTGTAATAGACTTGAAACTATTAAGTTTATACTTACAGAATAAATTACTTAACAAAAGACCCATAAAACTGAAAACTCTATAAAATAAGTCTCATAATAAGTACAAAATTAAGCGCATACGAAGCATCGCATTATGTAATTTAATTTGGCTATAATTGAGAGTAAATTTTATGATACCTACAATACCTTTCAAGGAAATTATACCTTGAATATCAAATGGCCCGCTTAACATCCTTCAGTTAATACTGAATCATAAAAAATTGACGGATTGCAATCAATTTTATTATTTACTAGCTTTTGCCCGCGGCTCCGCCAGCCTTAAAAAGTTTTTCCGGGATAAAAGTCCCACTTTATGTTTTCCCGGGATAAAAAGTAGCCTATGTGTTAATCCAGGACATGACCTACCCGTGTGCCAAATTTCATCGAAATCCGTTCAGTAGTTTTTGCGTGAAAGAGGAACAAACATCCATACATTCTTACAAACTTTCATCATCATGATCAGCCTTTATCAGTCCACTGCTGGACATAGACCCCCCCTAATGAGCGCCATAGCGCCCTGTCTTCAGCTTGCCGCATCCAGCATCTGCCTGCAGTCTTTCGCAGATCGTTATCCCACCTGGCCGGAGGGCGTCCTACACTACGTTTGCCCAGTCGCGGTCTCAAACAAAAAAAATAATACAAATAATAATAATACAAACTTTCGCCTTTATAATATTAGTAGGATAGGATTTAACATAAATTATATTTCCATCATTTTATGAAGTGCTTTTTTTATGGCTACTGAGCCTGAAAAACTAACCAGACTCAAACTTTAGGGAAGTGGCAAAATATGGTTCTTGGATCCATAAAAAAAATTTTTTAGACCTCCATTTTTAATTAACTTTTTTAAAAACGTTCATACTAAGTGTAGGTAGTTTTTAAGCAAAATAAAATCACATAAATCTCAATATTCAAGGTCTTTAAAATTAAACGATTTATTGTAAAAGGCTAGTTTTTAAGAGTTTTATGCAAATATATATAAACTGTGGACTGGTCTGCCACCGTGGCGTAGTTGTATTATGGTACGACTGCAACGCTGAGGTCTCGGGTTCGATCGCCGGGTCGGGCAAAGTGATATTGAGTTTTTCTATTCATTATCAGCTCGGAATCTAGAATTCGTGCCCGATATGGCGATAGGCTTGCCCCCTATCACATCATGGGACGGAATTACAGCGAAAAGTGGGTGCACTAGTTGCGCCTCTGCCTACCCCTTCGGGGATAAAAGGCGTGAGTGTGTGTGTGATACATAAACTGTCTTGGTTAGATTTTCAGGCCCGTTTTTGGACATGTCATTTAATATTCAATAAAGAGTTTTTCGTCCTATTCTTGCATCATTCCTGTTTATGTCCCGGTAAAATATTCAAAATACGTGATGCTAAAATATTGAGGGACGTCGGAAAACGTTTGTCACCGAGCGCGCATAAATATTTGATCAAAGGAAGTTCGCAAATACATCTTGTATTCTGTTACGTGACGTTTACACGCGCGTACGGCCGTAGTTGGTACTTCTAGCTCGATCTAGGCCAAATTATCTTTTCTAGACTTACCTGGTGTTGTGTGTGAAATTTGGGCAAGGAAATTAGAATTTAAGGCATCGACACTAAATAGCAGTATAGGTTAGAATTGTAACCTGTAATACCGTTTCAACTTCTTCTTTGACAGAAGGTTAAAAATGATTGGACTGATAAACATTAAAGTGCTCATTAACAGTAGCATAGCACAACGAAAGAAGCTCTACAAAACATTAAACTACTCTCATAGTCTTCAGGTCCATGGTTTTAATCTCCCCGTGATGGACGGCAGCGTGTCTCACGCTGCCTCGGACGCCAGGGGCGTCCCTCGGTGTGCGGGGACTTCTGAGCCCCCGCAACAACATGAGAAGGACCGCAACAGCGGTATGCGCAGGGGCGGTTGCGGACGACAACTTAGACGCGAGTCGGAGGAAGCCCGCAGCCGTCCCTAATGCGCCGAAGATGGCCGTATAAAAAAAAATGGTTTTAATCTCCTGACCAATGCTACAATAGATGATACGATGGTACTCTGATGGAATCACATACGAGGCATATGGACATAGACCTATAACTACTAAGACCTTTGACCGTACCTAAGTTATAGATCTACCTGCGTGCCTGTCTCATCATAACTTAAAATTTATCCTATCCTATTACACCCCTTCCCCTCCAGGGTTCTCCGCGGCTGAATTCCCGCACAAGTTGTTTACTTTCCATCCTTGATTTATTTGCCTGAGTGGTGTTTGACAGCGCTTGATGGAAGCGCGATGACAACTTTTTGACTGCTCCGATGCCTCACGAAGTTAGTTTTATTTTGTTACTTTTTGAATTTTGATGTTGATGAATAAGTTTGGAAATGTGTGGTAGGTTAACTGATGTTGGTGGATCTTATAAAAAATTGTCGCGGTGCTGTCGAATACTGCAACCTCTTTTTCTCAGCTAGGTAGTCATCATTGAGGTCTGTATAATACTCGATGTAACTTTTGTAAAGCCACATCAATATTCCGCTTCGTTCGAGATGATGCCATATAAAAAAAAACACTAGAATTTCTTGCCCGTTCTTCTCTAGTGAAAACTGCTTGCCGAATTGGTGGTAGAGTTAATATTGACTGTAAATAAATAATGTATAACATTTTATGGGTTCGAATTAATTTATTCCATTTCGTTTGAAAACGAAGTGCTGATTAACAACTTCAAATCCTTTCCTAATCATTTCTTCCACTGGCAACTCTCAGTTGTTCGGTTGATGTGTTTATTGTATAACTCACCAGGCGCTTACCTCATTTGCTTACAGTTATGTATAAAATATGTCTACAGCATTTTGTAACATGTTATTTCTCATTTCAGGTAAGAATTGCTCAAGTATCTATCTGTCAGCAAAAATAGGTAAGAAATCACTTAATCTTCATAAAATATATTCGGATCAATTATTGGAAGCAATAGTCGTCAGGACATTATTGCATCAGTGTTCAGACGCAAGCAATGGTCAAGAATCGCTCTAGACACTTGCTCGCTCCCAACGATTTTTTACACTAAGACATTTTTGCTCTAACGTGGGAATATAATTTTGTATATCGGTCTAAAGAGTCGTATACAATTGTTGTTGTTTTGACAAAATTGTACTAAAGGAATCGTTGTTAAAAAAATGTTTAGGCCAAGCAATTATTGCCTGTCAACACGGGCAAGAATTGCTTCAACCACGCCACTGCTTTAGAAACATAAGACGTATCTCTTTAACCCTAAAATGTTTATAGTTACTGTAAATAATAGAAGTTCAGCGCCCCTGACGAAACAGGGGTGTTCATCCCTAAAATTAGATGTTAATTTATAATCCCCCACAGCGCTCGCTTTAACGCTATTACGTACAACTGATGATGTATTTTACTCAAACCGTATCACGAATCTGTTTCTAGTGAAAACAAGGCATTTATTGTTTAAATTGTTTTTCTTTGGCCGACTGCCTCGGTGGCGTAGTTGTATTATGGTACGACTGCAATGCTGAGGTCTCGGGTTCGATTCCCGGATCGGGCAAAGTGATATTGAGTTTTTCTATTCAGTATCAGCTTGGAGTCTGGAATTTGTGCCCGATATGGCGATAGGCTCGCCCCCTATCACATCATGGGACGAAATAACGGCGAAAAGTGGGTGCACTAGTTGCGCCTCTGCCTACCCCTTCGGGGATAACAGGCGTGAGTGTATATGTATGTATGTATTGTTTTTTTTTACAACAATACATTTTTAAAATGTACTTTAACTAGTGCTCGCGGTTTCGTCCGGATAAAAATATTTTCCTGAGATAAAAAGTATCCTATAGCACTCAGGAGTAATGTAACTATCTATTTGTGAAGGAATTTTCAAAATCGGTTCAAAAGTTCCGGAGATTAGCGTGTTCAAACAAATAAAAAAAACTCTTCACCTTTATTATATTAGTACAAAATTGTAGATGCAAACACCGCGCACAACATTCATCCTAAGGTAGAATGGGAGACAATGTCTATGATAGTAAGTACGCCTATATAGATGTTTTCAAGGTATAAATAAATAAATGCTAGCAAACTGCTGCCCAATGACACCTACACAAATTGGCTTATAAGAGAAGACCTGCCACATACATAAACTTATTAATTTGTGTAGTTAGAAGCTTAATTTACAACACTAGTGCTTTGTCTTCATGCCGTCTGCAAGGCAAAGGGCTCCGTCTAAGTAATTATTGTAATTTGTCCAAAGAACCGCTGCTTTGGGGCACGGGTGATTGATTCCCGCTTTGTACTCAGTTATACTCAGATTGAGGGATTTGAGACACATTTTTTTTTAGGTGTCTTGACATTCAGGACGCAGGTTTGATTCTCTGAGACGATTTTGTAATCCAGGTAAGTTATTTTGTATTCTAGAAATATTAAAGCAATCTAAGTTTGTCATAATTACCAATTTACAATAGTCAATACGCTATTCCATACTTAATAATATGGTATCTGAGTTTTAGAATAGTTTAGTTACAACTCATAATGCTGAGTATGTTTGGTATGTAGGCAGAAGCCTAATAAGAACATTAGTAAACATAAAAAAATAGTCACCAAAGAGGTTAAATGCGACAAACACACCGTTTAGCTTCGAATTAGGATTGCAAGACGTGAAAAAATCTAAAATCATCTCCTATTTTGATTCAGCGAATTTATTAAAAGGAACACTTCCCCTCTCGATCCGTAATGAAATAAACGTAACAGGGCGTTTCAATGTCCGTTTGTGAGTTACCCAATTTGGAACTAATCGTTATGGGAGAATGTAATTTGTAGGATGTATGGATCCTTATCTTTATACGTAGATGTGACATCTCTTCAACTATAAAACAAGATTTTTCGTTGTGATATAGGTATAGACCTCCGTTTAATAGCAATATAATAAACTTAATCACTGAACCTCTTCATCCTTAGATTTGAGATGCATTAGTGCATCGTGCGTGTTGCGTAGTCTGGAATTCGAATCCAAAATCTTAGCAATCGCTTAACCACCCTGCTTCGCGTTATTTGAGCGCCGACTCGTAATCCCATCTATATTTATTCACATTTCAATTAAAATTAAGATCAAAGACTCTCAAATCAAGGTAACTTTAAAATTTCCTATAAAATAAACTCCGTTTTTTCTGATATGCAGATTTCTCAATTTCTTTCACATCCTAAAAGAACGCAAAACAACACGTATTGCGCAATTCCATATGTTTAAATAAAACCCAATGGGATGTCAAGTAATACCATCAAAGCGAGCATCACGATGAAACTGTGAAAACTTGGTGGAGAACAGGTGCGCGCCCTCCAATATTCAAGTTTAATGCTCTGTGCATTTCATTTAGTGCGCGATATATTTTGGGTGGCGCAAGGGGTGAATTTTAGCGAGTGCTTAAATTGTTTTGTTGACCCGTAGTCAGGGATTTGCAGTGGCCTAATTAGCGTGCATAAGATGTGACGTATGGTAGGTCGGAAAGGTGGTCTAATTAGTGGTTCGTTACGTTTTTAATATGACGGTGATCCACTTAGCGCGATTTAGGCGATCAAATATGCTCTACATTCTTTACATCTATACTAATATTATAAAGCTGAAGAGTTTATTTGTTTGCTTGTTTGGACGCGCTAATCTAAGGAACTACTGAACCGATTTTGAAAATTCTTTCACTAATAGGAAGCTACATACCTCCTGAGTGCTATAGGCTACTTTTTATCCCGGGAAAATATTTTTGTCCCGGAAAACTTTTTCACGCGGGCGGAGCCGCGAGCACTACTAGTCTATGTATACATAACACATGTATAGACTACTTCAGATATCACGGTAGCTGAACTACAGATTCAAATCTGATTGCGTTCAGAAGTAAATTAATACTATCACGATGTCATTCATAAAACACACATTACTAAAGTTTTATTTACTCATGCTAAGTAATTCAACATATACATATACATATACACTCACGCCTATTATCCCCGAAGGGGTAGGCAGAGGCGCAACTAGTGCACCCACTTTTCGCCGACATTCCGTCCCATGATGTGATAGGGGGCGAGCCTATCGCCATATCGGGCACAAATTCCAGACTCCGGACTGATACTGAATAGAAAAACTCAATATCACTTTGCCCGACCCGGGGATCGAACCCGAGACCTCAGCTTTGCAGTCGTACTGTAATACAACTACGCCACCGAGGCAGTCAATTGATAATAAATTAATAGATTTCTCATATGTTAATCGCTATTACGTTATATCTTGCACTAACACCGAGGGCGGTAAGCCCCCCTCGCTAAGGCAGCTCGTGCTGTCTACACGCCGACCGAGCTGAACGCACCATAAACTGTCTACAGGTGATCTGCTCTACCCCATCAACACACTATATCTGTATTGTATACTATAGTATTTCTAGAATTTCAGCTAACTTCACAACGTATATCAAAATAATCAATGTAAATACTTTAAAAACACACGAATTGAGAACCTCGTTTTTGGAAGTCGGTTAAAAGAGCATCAGAATACCACTATTAGAGAGATTCTTCAAAAGACGAATAGATAACGCCATTCTAAAAACGACCTCCACAAATCTAATACATCTACAAAAGAAATTACCTGACAAACAGGAAAAATCCAACCCGTCAAAACTGATACAACAAGTTAACACGTTTCAACCCTTCGGCGGGTAGGTCGCAGCCCTTATTTACATGCACGGATATTGAACCCACAGTCGCCAGTGTATTGGAAAAAAAATTGTTCCAACAATAAACAAACACGGCTTTGTTGTATGATAATGTTTTCCGATATTTCATGAAAGGGAAATGGATGTAGTTTGTATTAGATTTGCCTTTAATGTAAACTATAAGGTATTACAGAAAAGGTTTTCAATAATATTATAACTCTGCGTAGATTATGGATGAGTATAAAGGCTAGAAAACTCGCTAAACTATCAAGAAATTCGAGAATGCGTTAATAAAATAAATGTAGATGTAGGTTATTTATGACAAAATTGTGTAAAATGAAAATTTTTAGCCTCTGCCTATCTAGATAGTTATGAAATATGTGTGTAGTACGAAATTATAATTATAAAACTCTACATTACATAAATTATATATACAATTTCTCTACTCACAAAAGTCCTAAAAATCTCAAAAAATATTTAACTGAAAATCTGACCATCCCATCCTCTCACAAAAACCCAAACTTTTCAGTAAATTCAAAGAGTACTATAAAATCTGTACGTACGAACAATGCTCCAGAACTACAAAACTTCACACTTTAGTCTGGGGGGTCGGCAGGGAGGTAAACTTTGTACAGCTTGTTTTTAACTGTCTGCAGTGTACTGTCGAATTGCTTGTTCTCTTTTCAATGGTACCGGAAAATTTTTGTACGTAACTAGATATCGCTTGGTATTTTTGGCAACGATTCCATCCTAGAAGGGATAGGTAGAAACTAGAAACACAAGAAGCAAATATCGTGCATTGTACTTCAACCTTGAACTAATTTTGAAAGCGCATGACTAGAGTTTCTTGCCCGTTCTTCTCTGGTGAGAACTGCTTTCCGAACTGGTGGTAGAGTTAATATTGACGGAATCTAAATAATGTGTAACTTTTTATGGGTTTGATTAAAAAAATATTTCATTTATTTCAAGTGTAATTAATGAACCAAAAATTACAAATAAAAAGCTAAGGATATATTTTACAAAATATTTCCATATACATTCTGTAGTATAGTCAGCCTTTTTTCGTAAAATTAAGTGAAAATATAAGCCAGCTCACATGTGGATGAACGCCATGATTACCCAAAAATAATGTGAAGTTTATTTATATCAATCAGACAAGAATAAACGGAGTGATTATTCAATTTACCCATTGTTCTCCTTGATTACCTCTTCGTCTCCATTCACCCCAGTTGAAGGTACTTCAAAATTACAAACCATCATCGTCCATAATCCTAAAAAATCTGTTACTAAGTCTCAAAAGCGAAGGAATTTCACAGTACTGACAATAAATTTTGTACGTCTATATACTAACAATAAATTAAATATGTTCCACGCATAGCTTGCATATCAGTTCCACAATACACAGACGGACACGGCAATCTCAATATATAAACATTACGGTCTTGGGTACAGACAGACACATTATCTTCAATATGGATGGGAGACTTTTAGATCGATGCATTTGTAAGTGTCAGGTTTTTCGAGATTGCCATATATATGGTCTAGCAAAATGTCTGGTAAAATATTGGTTGCAACCTGCAAAACTTCCTACATATAGAAAATTATTCATAAATTCTTTTTATTTTTATGGAAACATTGAAGAAGAACAGTCGAAAGCAGGACTCAACAGTTCTTTTTCAATGTTTCCATAAAAATGAAATATTATAGATATGACAGGCGAAAAGCTACGTGTCGATTTTGTAATTTTTAAGTGAAACAAGTTAAATTTTGATGCCGTTTTTAGAACGTGCATTGGAAAACAAACTATAAATAAACGAATATTAGGTATAGTTTGTACAAAGATGAAAAATCTCATATAAATAACGTCAATCGATCCCACTAGCGTGACGGTCTATGTCTATACAAACAAACATGATTTACTATTTCTATTGTTTTTTTCATTGTCGATCCACTCTGCCCACTCGAATCCCAGCTGCGTAGTGTGGAGTGTAAATATTGGACAATACGTTGACCCCGCACGTGGTGACACCACGGGCACTACACTGACCTATTGTTTACTTGCACTTATAATCTATTGTGTTTGTCTAGGGACGGTGGAGTGGTCATTAAAAGGATTTTAGTGTTTCTGTTTGTATTTTGTAGTAATTGTATGTCATTATAAAACGTAATTATTGTGTTATTTTTAAATATATCAACGATGATTTACATAAACTCACGCTTTGTAGGGCGTAGGCAGTACAAATGACTTGATAGAAGTTAAAAAAAAGCTTATTTTACATCGAACTTGCTATCTAGAATGACTAGATAGATTAATGTCTAATACCATTTATTTTAATTATTTAGTGGAATTGAACCTTACACCTCTCGATATCTTCAACCAGTTTGTTTCTCTAACCACATTATTCCTTTCTACAAACTGACAAATGGATAGTTTAAATCCAAGGCAATATTGATAGCGCGGTCACCGCAGGAAACGCGCGTTAGCAGCAATCTACGAATATAGTGATTTATTGTACCGACTGCCATGCTTGGGGTGTGGTGTAGACAGAACTCAATCATGTGGGATAAAAAGTGTTTTAAATGCCAAAGACCCGTATAAAGTCCGGTGCATCAATGGGTCGTTCGGACTATTTTATTTTATTGCATTTGAATGACGAGACGAGCAAGACGCTCGCCTGATGGTACAATATCCATCAAACCGGAACATCACTGTGTACACACTGTTGCTTGGCAATAGAAATAGACATTGCGGTGGCACCTACCTAGACGGCTTTTCGCATACGCGAGACCTGCTAGTAGACTAGGATCGTAACATCAAATCAATGTGAAGAGAGCTCTTGTTTGGGGTGTACTAAAGTTGAATAGTGAATAAGATTCTTGAAGACTTCTTTATTCCACCACACTTCTGATATTATGAATGGAATTAACTTTACACTTGATCCTGTGCCCGCCTATTTAATTAACCGACTTCAAAAAGGAGGTTCTGTATTCGATCCGTATGTATGTATGTATGTATGTTTGTATGTATGTAAATTTGTATGGCCGCGAGTTTCTCAAAAACTACTGATCCGATTTAGATGTGGTTTTCGATATTGAAATGTATATTTTTCAGGGAAGGTTTAAGTATATAATTTATGAAGATCTGATGAAGATCTTCATAAATTATATACTTAAACCTTCAATAAGTAACAGCAGATGACTCGCGAATTCTCCAATCGTATATCTATGATGTATTGTTTACACCATTTCATAATTAACTAACAAAAATCAATAAATAAAAACTTTTAAACAAAAAAAAATAAACCGACTTCAAAACCACTACAAATAAAAAAATAATTAAATTTTGTATTCGCTTAGTATATACGTATATTTGGAGTCGGTGCCTAATTTAATAATAATTAATTAAATGTGTCTCGACTTATCATAAGTGCAACTATGTTCGCCTACGTGATGAATAAAGTATTTTATTTTATTTATTTTAATACAAAATTTAATTTTTTTTTAACTTGTAGTGGTTTTGAAGTCGTTTTATTTTTTGTTAAAAAGTTTTTAGAGCTTAAGTGGTGTCCGGGTCTTTGAAAATGATCTTCACCATACGAAATGTAGCAACGAATTGTCCCTTCACGTCGATAACCTGGGACATTAGTACTACCTCAGTCAAAGCGGCGTATTCATACGCAAGGCCAGGGGTGGCGAAATTGGTTAACGTGTACATGCCATTATTTATGGACAAAATATGCCAGTAACGTGACATCCAGGGGCACCCTTAGTTATTCACGGACGCTTTTCTGCGACCTTTTTTAGGTCCCAATATAATGTATGTAACCTTCTCTATTGTTATTGATCCGAATTATTTTGTCGTGTGCCAGACTGACAAGCATGCCACTGTTTCCCCATCACAACTCTAGACAAATATTACGTCTCTACAACTTTATAGAGTTGGGTAGTTTGAGTAATTTCAAGTTTAACTATAGTAATAACTTGTCGTGAAGTAACAATTAACAAGCCCCTGGCGCACTTCCAGATACAGAATATTTCATTAATAACGTACCTCTTTGTTTCACAAACTTTCACAATCGTTCGTAATTACTGGTAGTTTGGCTATAATTGCTGGAGGTATGAAATATTAACATTGTGAAGTGTTGGCCGAAAAGAGTGATGTCTCAGATAACGTGTATTTTTATAATTGGAAATGCCTTATAATAATTAAATATCATTGGACAAATTGAAAACAGATGTTATTTTTATAGCTAAAGTTTGGCCTTCAAGTAAATGGAATGTAATAGAAAGTGCTCACTATCGCTTATTAATTACTCGGGGAGTGAGGTTGCCTTTTATTTCTGTTTCATTATTTTTGTTGCATTAACATCATTATTTTTGTCGTACATTGTACAAAATTACCTTGTTAGTTACCCAGCAGTTGCATTAACCATTGCATTATTATAAAATATTATCGGTTTCAGCAAAATCTTAAATAAGTTATAATGTAACATCGTGTTAAAGAAATTAAAAATCAATTACGGTCTAAATCCCAGTAATAGGCAGTAAAATAGATTTACAAGATCTTAAAATGCTATTAAACTCGTAGAAACTAATTGATTGTACATATAAGGTGATATCTCACGACATAATCTTGCAAACTCCATACATGGCGCATGTAACTGATGAATTCGAATAAATTTATTTACTATTTATGTACAAAAAGTACTGTAACATATAAACAAGGAAAGTAGAGGTATACGCATCATATGAGTTAAAAAGGGCAATAGGAAAGATGAACAAAGGAATTATGGATTGGTTAGAGACTTACACATTTGCTTGGTTTCGATATAGATTACAAGTCAATGTAAAAAAAATATGAATAAATTTTCTTTATTTAAAAAGCTAGCACCCGCCGTGGACTAAAGCCTAGCCCCTCTCAGTAGTAGAAGAGGCTGTGCTCAGCAGTGGATAGTATATAATATAGGGCTGACTGCATTGCATTGCATATTTAAGAAAAAATCTTGTCAACTCTAGCCAAGACGCTGCCTCTTTTTTCCACATAATGTTACGCAATTTCATATCGAACGCTACTGCTTAAGTCTAGATAATTCTTAAAATTTGATGCAAAAAGGCTACATGTTTAGTCATTTCGCATTCCTACAGGGAGACGGAGCTTGGTTAAAAATATTTACTTATAAATTACTGATGAATGTAATTATAAATCTCATTAACGTAAGTAAATATATTTCCATTTATAAGTTCTCTGTGACCAAACTAGTTTATGTATTCGAAAACCTATTGCTTGGATGACTTAGCAAAACTTTCTGAACAGTCATCCATTACAGAAATTCATCTTCTGTTTAACATTAAACAACTAATGATAATATAACTGTCTATCTCAAAGCGAGCACAATACTTTTAAAGGTTAATCAAATATGTTGTATTTTATTTTTACAATACGAAACAAGTTTGGAGTCACGTTCGACATTCTTTGACATTATTTGTTGGAATGGCACGTTTGCCTAACGTAGATAAGTAGAAAATCTTTTATGAAAAATATCTCAAATTGCAGACGAAGTAAATTAAATATATTTATTTTCAATTTCATATATTGTTACTTACGACTTTAAGCCTTTTACTTTAGCCTAACAAGCTTTTTAAAAAATGTTGTTTTCATTGCACGAGGGAAGCTAATAAGTAACTCAATTATTTCATGTTTTTATGTAAATGAGGGGTAAAATGATCTAGTTGGGTACGGGAAGTGTTTACCCTAGCCATGAAATTCCAGAATAGACTTCTAAGAAGTAAGAATAGAGAAAAGTAGATCTTTTTTAGCCTCCCAGCAATCCACGTATATCGACGTAGTTAACTACGTAATACTAATACTAGGTCATACCAGTCTATTAATTTGAAGATGACATAACTAAGTTAATAACTACAACAAAACACGAAACTAAAAACACACGTTATCTATTTATGAATGTGATCAATCTAAGACATTAATTTACTGCGTCCCCACACGCGACGGGGTAATTGATAAAAATTAATTAACAAAAAAATGGGTGGTACCTTTTTTCGGCCCCATGTGTATGGGATGAGCGATGGCCCAATAAAGTGCGTCTCGTAAAAATATGCTTTTATTAATAGGCCGAGATGGAATTATTAGGCACGAGTTTAAAATATATTGCTTTATGATTACGGAATGTTTATGCCTTTGTGGGATGAAATATGGTGTTAAAGGTGTATTTGGGTAAAAGTAACGACTGAGGAGATATGAGATATTATACTGAAGGATATTAAAGGATTATTGCTGGAGGAATGGTTTTCTAAACAGTATTAGATATTTAATTGAAGAATTTGTATGTCTTATAGGCTATAAGGTAGGTATACTGCATTCTTACTTGTTATATGGATTTAGAGCTTTATTATTTTGCTTTAAATATTTTCACTATGATAGCAAAATTAACACATTCTGATTTATGGAATACGACACCAAAGGTGCTAGAATATTTGGAGCCTGTTTCACAAATTTCAAGTAAATTTTATTTCTTAATTTAGCTTTTTTGTATTAAATAGCTAATGGGAATATGGGAGCTAATATAAGCAGGGCTTGACGGGTTACAATATGAAAAGAAAATTATGAAGTAAATTTGTAGGCAAATAATTACTAATAACTGTTATGTATAAATCGGTCTTGTAATTACACTTTTCAGACTCTCCTTATTCAAATAATTTAAAAGTTAAAACATTGTTTAGTTTTGTTTAGCTAACCATTAATAAAAAGGCTGTCCCACAATATACCAGGAAGTTTGCCAAACCCTGGTAACTTCCTATTTGTCTGAATAGTAAAATACGTGTTTTGTGCGAACCTCGTGTAATGGCATTACTTGATCAAGTGCCAAATGTATTTGTCAAAGCATGTACAGAGAAATATGCATGTAAGTGAAGGGTGCAGAACTCATTTTATTTTGCTTCGTTGTGAATTATTGAATACTACCTTTTAAATTAAAAAAATCCTCCTAGCCAGTTTTCGGCCACGGCGGCCAATCTCAACGGAGATCAGCCAGGTACGCAGGAGATATTATAGTGCACAAGTGTGTGCGCAATACACAGGTGCACTCGCTATTCCTTCACTCTCATAGTCTAGTGAGACGGCAATCCGACATGACCGGAGAAAGATCAGGCGCAGGACCAACGGCTTTACGTGCTTACCTTTTAAATAAAAAAAATAGGAAATACATATAAATAAGTGGCATAGTAGTTCCTAAGGGTACTAGGTTACTCTGTACTAAATTTCATCAAATCGGTTCAATAGTTTAGCCGTGCAAGCGTAACATACAGACGAAGTTATTTTAACAGCAGAATTATTTTATAAACTAGCTTATTTTATAAATTGCTAAAGGGTAGGTTGAAGTGGAACTAGCGCAGTAGCTGGTTATAATCCCGTATGATGGCTAATCAAATAACAAAACAATATAATGTATGTAAATTTTAAGTCAAAGTAACGCTGTTGTTTGTGCGTAAAGTTCAAACCACTGAAATAATTTAATGAAATTTAGTATGGAAGTAATTTGAATACTATGTAAATAACTAGTCTGTAAAATTACTTTCGCAGAGCTAGGGTAACTAGGTTTGTTAGATTTTAACATAATTTATACAAAATCGTGACATTGGAGTTTCATTGAATCTTTCATTCTATATTTTATCCCTATGGGCTGTATTTTATTTTGGTTTGATTATTGAAATAAACCTTTTACGGATTTTGTTGCGGTTTTTTAATTTATATTTTCTCCTGAAGTTACGTTTCGAAGATTTTACAGCCTTCCAGTCACGGGGCGGACTCATTAGATTTCATTATTTTTATTCTACTGACTCGGTGGCTTAGTTGTATTAGTACAATTGCCATGAGGTGTCGGGTTCGATCACGGATCGGGTAGATTTTTTACTCAGTCGAAAGTCAAAAAATGTGCTCGCTCGCTCTCTTATTGTATCGAACTTAACATAGCTAAATATAGGTGGTATACCCCTGCCTACCCTTAAAATGAATGTATTTTTATACTCGAAAGAATTAAGTAGACAGAGCCTGGAGCAAACGCTAGTACCCAATAAATAACTCCACTTAATTTTAAACTACACCCTCAATAATTATGAGCTATAATTCTATTTTAGCTTCCCATAATGATTTTAAGCTCACAGTAATAACAACTTTAGTGGAGCTATGACAAATACGTTAGTTATAAATATTTTATACACGTTGGTCTCAATGTCCAGTTAATTAACGAGTTTAAATTGACTATTGGGTTAAATTGTATAATTATGTTATCGCGGCTCGTAGAGCGATATAATTTGACAACTATTAATTGTTTATCACATCATGGGACGGAATAACGGCGAAAAATGGGTGCACTAGTTGCGCCTCTGCCTACCCCTTCGGGGATAACAGGCGTGAGTGTATATGTATGTATGTATATGTATTAATTGTTTTTCTGGCTATTTATAGTTGTAATTATCTTTATGCTGTACACGTGTCTTATCCCTTAATGACACGTTAGCCTTTTGGCGACGTTGAGTTCTCGAAGCATGCTCAAGAATTAATTACCTTTCCTTGAATACCTTCGTTGAGCATTTCTCCTTCGAAAATCTTATACATGTAATTGAAAGTATTGTGCACTGGAATCGAACCCGATACCTCCGTCCCAACAATACGCGATCACTGCTTCGGAAATATTAAAATTAATTGCAAAATAACATTTCTATAATTACTAATTAAAGCTTTAATTAATTTGTAGTAGAAAATCGTCTGTAAGAATTTTCTTAATTAACAGCTGGCACTCGAGAAATTAATTAATACAGAGAGAACCACAGCATTTTCAACGCTAATTTACAGTCACGAATTTACAAACCATTATTAGAGCATTAATTTATTAACATTATAATTAGCTTCTAGTTGTAGCTCCGTTTGCGAGAAAATCTTGCTCAGGATTAAAGTTACATTGTGCTTTTGCGGCATAAAAGTAGTTTGAGCGTGTGAAATTGTATCTATTTTGGCTGTATGCGTTACTTTCTAACAATTATATATTTTTTTTTTACATAGTATACGGTATGGTTCTTATAACGATTAGTGACTTACTAATAATGTCTGTCAATTGGTATGGTGCCTTTTTAATCGTTTTTTCCCTAATATTGTTTTCATATTTCATTTTTACATCCTCCTAGTTTGTTATACATAGTTTACAAAAGGACGAAATAATAGGTAACATCCCCATCAGCTATATGGAGTCCACTGCTGGACATAGCCCCTAAGATATCCAGACGGACCTGTCAAAAGAGAGTTGCACGCACGCACACACAATAGAGTTCCAATATTGTTAAAATTACTGTTCCTGTTTCTTATATAGTTATTTCATATATATTTTTTTTACATAAGTTAAGTTACTGTAACATAAAACGTTACTTGTCGCTTAGTAGGCCAACGCTAAAAACTTTCCGCATAACACCTTAGGAAATAATTAGGAGAGACTGAAAATCAGCGCTGCTCGGAACTACTGTCCCGACCAGCACAAGCTGAGCCGCCTCCTTTTGCCTTTATTATTGTTTAAGTATAAGAATACCTATGTTATTATTAGTGTTATAAGGCAATAAACTGATTTATTATTATTAAAAGCGGCCTGCATCCAGCGCGTTCCTGCGACTTTATCAAGTCGTCTATCCACGCAAAAATAGAAGTATGAAAACAAACGTAAAAGGACGCACTCCGAAAAATACACAGGACATTCAATTTTACAATAGTGGACGAAAAAAAGACAAGTCGCACGTTTCTGGTGTTATAGGTCGTGTTCCGAATCGATTCGCCTTTATTGCCCAATACACTTAAACCGCAAAGGGAGGTAGTTAAGTTTTATATCTCGACGTCACCCTTTATGACGTCATAGAATTTGATGAAGTTCAGTTAAAAACAATAACTGAATAGCTTCCCAATATCGAAAGGATCATGGATGTTGGCGAACTTAAAGAATAAGGTTAGGGAAAAGAGGTGATGTTGACCAGACACCCTGGTAATCTAACTTTCCATACGAAATGCTTTAGTCAGATTTTAAATACTGAGAATATTTTGAAATGTTAGGCCCTGTTCTTATAGTAGGCAGTCAATATATGACTGAGATTTCCAATGGTCATAATCTCGCCCCCTGTCATGGCCTAGGTAAATAGCGAGATGCGTGGCTTCATTGTATGTGCATTAGAGTTGCATGAGTTTCCAAAAATATAAACTTCAAACATCGTTCGAAGTTCAGTAATAGCGCCGTGGCACAAAATAAATGTAAAAAATATGTAAAAAAAATATCTCATAACAGCCCCTAGCATTCTAAGGCAGCATCCACAATCCCGCCGTTATAAACTAAGTCATGTCGGGCAGAATAATTTTGGACGGTTTTAAGCATTTTTAAGATATAAATTCTGGTGTACAATAAGGGACAGAGAGCGGAAATGAAGGAAGCGCTTAAGGCGCTCAGCCGTCGCTTAGTGGAGGAAGGGGGATGAGAACTTGAGAAGCCACTCGGAAATGTTAAAGCGCCGGCCTATCTGAGTTTTGCATAATTAACTTGGTTTTAATAACGTTATATTTTTTACAGCTTGAATGAAAAAGTTTAATATAGTTTATGGCTGTGAATAACTGTATTTTTTTTTGTTGTACTATTAGGTCCGGCTACTGACGGTGATTGTAAGCGCTACGGCTCTACTTTTAGTACATGACTTTCGAAAGTCTGTTTGCGTACCAATACTCGTCTATTAGTACAGATAGGTACAGGTAGGAACCTTTATTGATGTATTATGATTTTTTTCGAGTGTAAAGAAGACTAATCAGTCTCAATAATCTAATGTTTAAAATAAACAGGGCAATAGAGCTCTTTACAAAATGCATTCTAATTTATTTTTGTTTATGGACAATAACGAAGCTACTCGTCTCGTTATTCTAAATAATACCAAATACACTCATCCACCCGTTGCAGCACCTTTTCTCTGTCGAATATTGAGCCGATGTTAATAACAACACATTGTTTTAGCGAATAGTTACAGTTCCATTCGATACAGCTGTCTATTCGACCGAAACGTTCGAACTAGTGATGTTTCAAATCGATTACTATCGCCAACAGTTAATTAACATTGTTTTGTAATAGTTTTTTTTTATTGTGTAACTTTCAACGTATAGAGGCTGTGAAATGTGAAGTAGATTACGTTCCCAAAAGACTTTTTTTAACCTACTGAAGCTCTTGAGTTTTTGGACTGATTTGATCGATGGACTATCTAGAAGTTTAAGATCAGATTCCTAGGTAAAAAAAATCTTTTTTGATTCGATAGACTCTTGGGTTTTGGCATTAGACTTAAAGATGTATTTAGTATCTACTAATCTGTCTAATATAAAATTATTTGTGGCGACTCCAATAGGGAATGCATGTAGATTTTATCTTTGGTTCATAATATAAATCCTTCATTTGCTCAAGTTTTCAAAGATGAATTTTTGTACATCTATAATAAAATTTAACAAGGCATAAAAAACAACATAACCAAGATACAAATTTCGCACTCAATTTATCTAATACACGAATAATAGTTGGGTTCATTCACCTTTAGCAAAAAGCTCAAAGGCGCCGTCGTGTTATGATTTTGACCTTCGGGAGGCATGCGAGCCTCAAAACTTTAAACTAGCCTTTTATTGCGCTGTCAAAAAGATCCGATCGCAATATTTTCTGGTTCAGAGGGGCGGATTCAAGTTATTTTAATTTTCTCTTGGATTTTTGTTGCTTGCCCGCCTACGCTGAATTTTAAAGTATTAAGGTAATCTAAATATATCTTTCTTACGTTGTACATTATAATATATGTGACGGTATTTACATGTTTATTAGAAACAGTTCAATTGATTCCATTATGTACATAAAACAGTATTCCAAAACCTAGATAACGATATAGCCTATTTTAATGCCTGAAAAGACAGGCTTTTATCCGAAAAACGCCTTGATACTAACAAAGCCATGAACATCACCGATCATTGTAATCAATCGTCATCATTAAAATTATGCCAACCGGCTTTATATACCGACTAACCGTAGACGCGACTTCTTAGAACGAAATCCTATAGATGTTTTACTAAGTAAGTGTACGTATCCAGCCGGTTACAAATATAGAATATCAGCTAAGATGATTCTCTCGCGATACGGATATTAATCCCCTTGACAACGCCAAAAGTGCCCAAGAGGGACGTAAGAGGGATTTCAAACGATCAGCTATACCGCGATAGGCTTCTTGAAATTTGAGTCGTTCGGCTTTACCAATTTTCGATTACTACAATATGTACAGGATCATTTTCACATTACGATAGTAAATGAAACCACATACTTATCTCGTTGAAAATGACACATTCCATTAAGTCATTTAACCCGTCAAGCCCCGCTTATAGATGTATGCGGAAACTCTATATACTCGGACGCAGGCGTCCGTCGCGGGGCTTGACGAGTCAAACCATCGATGTAAAATAATAAGTAACAATTTAATAAAATAATAATTATAATAAAAGGTAACTTTAAGATTACACGGCCTACACCCACTACCACTGCTCTGGGAGAATTTCTCGCAGCAGCAACATTACACTTTCATTCAGAAATACACAATATTCGCGCATAAACTATAAAATCATTAAAAAATCGAAAAACCACGACTGGGATTTTTCGGGAAAATATTCGTCATTCATAGATGATTTAAGCAAGATGTTTAGCAGAGGTAAAGACGAATATGTAGTTTCATTTAGTACCGCAATGCAAAAATACCCTGTATACCTTGTCATCATTGGCCTATCTATTGTAGTTGATTTAAACAGCGTCAAATGTTAAAGGTTTTTCTGAGACACTTTTTGAAATACACACCTACATAATATAAAGCAAACCTTTATGCTCGTAGGCAGAGGTTTTATCACTTTCGCTGTTTTAGGACTCTTGTAAATATTGTTGTATAATATTGTTGTACATTATATGGTTACGTAAAGAATAAATACTATGGTCAGTCTGTTACTCTAACTGGCGGATATTTAATAGACCTAAGGTTCTGTTGTACAATGTTCAAGTAACTGTTAACGTTCCAGTTAACGTATAGGACAGTGAGGGCTTATTTCACCGCTTGCTGATAAATACTACTCATCACATAAATGTATAAGCCGAACAAATACAAAATTCACACTCTAATCTATGCTGAAAATATAAAATGCTACCTACGTTAGCTGTTTAATAAGATAACTGTCAAATAAAATTTACTTGAAACCTGTGAGATTGGCCCATGCACATTGTCTCGTGTATTTGGAAACTTGACTTTTGGTATTTGGTCGCCCTATTATTCGGGATTAAAGTTTCATCATCATCAGCCACATGACGTCCACTGCCGAACATAGGCTCTCCCAAAGATTTCCAGATGGACCTGTCAAAAGCGGCCCGCATCCAGCGCACTCGTTTCTAAAGTTATGTGTGCATTATTTTTTAAAGTTTAACCATTGTGAAACAGCACCAAAATTTTTACTTTTTTGATGAGTCCCACTTTGACCGTCTTCATCCGACCCTGCGCAACATTTAGCGTTTCCCATGCGACAGGCGGGCAGTGCACGACTAGCGTAACACCCGACGTCACTCGCAGACACACGCGAATAAATCGAAGCGTGCGTTTGTTTAAAAAGGGGTGAATAGTGGAATCGATGCTATTGTATATGCAGAAGTATTTTCTCGCTGGGTTTGCGTTTCTGAGTGTTAAGATGAAAACAACGTTTTAATGTAAACATCGCTGGTACTGTAGCACATGTCAAGTCTTGACAAATAAATAATCATATAATGCCATACTCGGGTCATTTCGTCTAACTTAACAGAACTTTGTTTTTATTGCATAGAATGAGAAGACGAGCATGCCGTTCGCCTGATGGCAAGTGATACGACCATCCATAAACAGTAGTTACAAAGTACTTTGTGGAATTCCACTGCGCTCGTCATCCTGAGACATGAGATGTTAAGTCTCATTATGTCCAGTAGTTACACTGGTTACAATGTCCTTCAAACCGAAACACAGCAGTGCATGCACACTGCTACATGGCGGCAGAAATAGACATTGCGATGGTACCCACTCAGACGGACTCTTCTTACATATGAGAATCCTACCACCAGAAATTAGCCTAAAAGTCTCTCCAGTCTCAATTCTACATAACTAATATGGCTTGTCAATAAGTTACATATAAACATTAATAACTCCATTAAACAGCAATTTACTTAATCAAGCTTATAAGTTACGGGTAGGTCATATTGAAAAATAAGTTAACAACAGATGAAAATATTTTTGGGTAGGTCATACTTTCTTTTTTTTTAATATATATATATTAATTACGGTATATTACAAAGTAATGCGTGGTCATGTGCACTTTCACAATTAAACGCCTTAAGCTTTCGCCTACTCTTAATAACTGTTGTTCTTAATTATAGTTTGGACTCCCACTGACCATCCCAAAAACAAAGAACATTGAAAGTCTAATTGTATTATTGTTATTATAATGATAGCTTCTTTCGCGTGAGAGTTCTGATGGCTTTCAACGGATTTTTTAAAATATTTTTTTACAATTGAATGACGTGATGAACAAATATGTCGCTTTTGGGGTCGATAAATGGAAATAACTTTAGAAGTTTGAACTACAAAGCAATGCGTAGCTCTGCCCTCGTCGCCCTGAGACATTCTATTAAGTTTCATTATAGGTAATTACACTGGATAAGTATCCTTCAAATTAAAACACGAAAATATTTGCACACTGCTGCTTGGCGGCAGAAATCGACGTTATATTACCTACTTCCTAATCAGACAGGAACCTTGCATATGAGAGACCTTCTAGTATTGTAAACTAGCTTTTGCCCGCGGCTCCGCCCGCACTAAAAAGTTTTTCCGGGATAAAAGGCCCGGTTTATATTTCTCCGGGATAAAAAGTAGCCCATGTGTTAATCCAGAACATGATCTACCCGTGTGCCAAATGTCATCGAAATTCGTTCAGTAGTTTTTGCGTGAAAGAGGAACAAACATCCATACATCCAGATATCCATACATCCATACTTACTTACAAATTTCGCCTTTATAATATTAAGTAGGATGATATTTAAATTCGAACTTCATTATTTAAATTCAATTCCCAGAATGTTTCATTTACACGTAAATAATTATTTAATCCGTACGCAGTGCAAACAATGGAATCGAACATTAAACACCGCGCTAACCGCAAACCACTAACCCAATTGAGTCCATACATTGTGAAACATTAAAGTGTCCTACAACTTATCCATTTGCATTTATATAGTCATAATTATATGAACATACAATATATAAAGCGGCGATAGCCTAGTTGAGAGTGGAACGGACTGACGAGACGAATGTCCGCTGGTTCAAAACTTAAATGCACTCGTTTCTCAAGTTATGTGTGTATTAATTGTAAATTATCGCTTGTTTTAACTTTGAAGGAAAATATGGCGAGGAATCCTCCATACCTGAGAAGTTCGAGGGTATGTGAAGTCTGCTAACCCGCACTAGCCCAGCGTGGTAGACTATGGCCCAAACATCTCAGTAGCAGAGAAAGCCCGTTCCCAACAGTAGTTTTGTAATACGTACGGGGTGTAATTACGCTGAGGGCTCGGGTTTGATTTCCGGATTGGGCAGTGATATTGGGATTTTCTACTCAATATCAGCGCAAAGTTTAATTGTCTCAAAAACGGCTCACCTCTTACATAGCTGGCTCACGTAGCTGGCGTAACACGAGTGTGTTATCTCTGCCTACCCCTAAACAGTCGTGATGTTGCGGTACATTATTACATCACTGTTCAGACTCATCGCACAACATCCGCACAAGGGCTACTTACGTTATCAATGCAACAATTATGCATATTTTATTATCAATTAATAATTATCGGGTAATGATTCATGTGTTAGTCAGTTTCCGTCACACTCCAGAGAGCTTCGGACGTACAGCTTACTATAGGAGCTTTCAGGTGAGATTTTAGTGTATAATTTTTCGATTGTAATTATGTGTTTTTTTTATATTCGTGATAAGTACCTAGATAAGGTTTTTTATGTTTGCAGAAAGTTTAAAATGCTACATAGTTAAGTTTCTTAATGATAAGCGCGTTAGGTATAACTTTTAATGGTACTACTTAAAAATCATTTCACCTTAATAAACAAAAACACAATCGTATTTCGTAACAACTTATGTGGTGATTGAAAACTGCATACATGTGGTTTGAATCGAAAAACATAAATTTCAAATTGTACAATTTATCACTCCTTTGAATTGACACAATTATTTTCTGAAATAAAATAAACAAGATTGAAACTACGCGACCCAATATCTCAAATTAAAGTGCATACAAATGTGGGCCACAATTATTTTGACATTTACCACGAATGAGAACACTCAATGACAATAAATTTCAATTGGCTTGTATGAATATGCATCAATAAAAATACGGCTGAATGAATACTGAAAAACGTATAATAGAAATATAGCATTAAGTATTAATATAAATGTGGGAATGTTTGTTGGTTTGTTCACGCAGTTACAGGGCAGCGGAAGATTTGTAGAGATTCGTACATTATAGGGCGGAATGAGAGGCTAATACTGATCCCGTAAAATAATCAGTTCTATACCAAAAATCCTACTAATATTATAAAGGCGAAAGTTTGTAAGAATGTCTGGATGTATGGATGTTTGTTACTCTTTCACGCAAAAACTACTGAACGGATTTCGATGAAATTTGGCACACGGGTAGATCATGTCCTGGATTAACACATAGGCTACATTTTATCCCGGGAAAATATAAAGCGGGACTTTTATCCCGGAAAAACTCATTCACGCGGGCGGAGCCGCGGGCAAAAGCTAGTATTTAATAAAATAGATTCGCGATCATTTGCACTCGCACTTAGCTCAAAAATTTTCGATTTATCTCATAAATATTTCCAAGTAATCTCACTATAAAATCTTTAGCTCTTGCATCGTAAACTCTATGGTGCGTGCCCTTGGGTTTTGAACCTGCGGACATTCGTTTCGGTAGACCGGTCCACTTCCAACTAGGCCATCGCCGCTTACCACGTGGTAAAGTTAAGGAGAAAATGATATAGTACACAAATCTAAAGTTAGTTATAGACCAAAAGCTAAGCCAAGACTTAGTTCGCTCTACTAAAAGAACATACTCCTATTAAACATCCAGAGAATGTTACGTAACAGTAGTCCCTAACATCAAGTTGGGTGGTATACCAGGATTAGTGGACCACCAGCGCTATCAATTCCTTAGATTACGGGCACTGATTACGATATAGAGCAGGAATGAACGGATTATCTTCCGGGTTTTGCGCCTTGTTAAATCTTAGTATAATATGACTTTAATATTTAATATCAAGTTGCAAGGGGTTGTTATTGTTATCTACTGAAGGGCTTGGTGTAAGAAATTGTTATTTAAACCGACTTTGTATTTTCCATGGGTTATAACATAAAAAATATGAATCAATTTTAGATTATACTAGCTTTTGCCCGCGGCTCCGCCCGCGTGAATGAGTTTTTCCGAGATAAAAGTCCCGCTTTATATTTTCCCTTGATAAAAAGTAACCTTTGTGTTAATCCAGGACATGATCTACCCGTGTGCCAAATTTCATCGAGATCCGTTTAGTAGATTTTGCGTGAAAGAGTAACAAACATCCATACATCCAAACATCCATACATTCTTACAAACTTTCGCCTTTATAATATTAGTAGGATTTAGTAACGTGATCAAAACAATTTCACGGTAGTTTTAGTATATAATATAGTTGAATTACTACATAAGCAAATTATTTAAAGAGAAAAACGACCCATATACAAAAACAACTCCACCGTTTTAATTAGAAACTAAAATACTGCATTACATATTACCTGTGACTTGTCATGAATTTTATGATACCTAATTTACGAATTTATTACAGAAAAAGTCATTGACGGTAAATCAATGTGAAATACTGCTTCTTGCAATTGTTTTGTTGAAAAGAACACTAATAAAATCTTGACAAGACAATTAAGAACAATAATTGAGATGAGGTGTTAACCGATATGTGCTCGTCTCATATGAATAAATATGGTCAATTAATACATTGGCATTAACAATGTGTATTGGGTTACGTAAGATAGGTATCTAGGTATTACGTACTAGCTAGTATTGTGTAGTCCTACCAAGAAAAATATTTAATCGGTGATAAAAAATACTAAACTATGAACTAAGCCCCGGCTTAACTCTAATTCTAAAATTAATTTTACTGTTTATTAACACTTTTTTTCAACATGTTTAAAACAAACTGGATGCCTATTTCTCTGCGACATCTAAAAAGGTTCAACTTGAAACCGAATGTCACAAATTAAGATCTTCAATTTGAATATGTCATTCAAATCTGAGATTCAAATTAACGAACAAGTGACAACTGTCAGAATATGCCGTGTTTGAACATTTGAATATCAGATTTAAAGTAACCGGTTTTAGACCATACGGCAAGCGCAATAAAGATAAGTGTTGAATGTGGAGCATGTTAAAATAAGAGTATTTACATACAAAGAAACAAGAGAAAATTTTGAATTACTGTTCTGAAGATGTTCAAAATGTTCAAAAATGGAATACGCGTCAAAGAGAGAAACATAACAGGTTATACTTATGGGTTAATTTTTCAAACTCTAGTGACGTATGTTATACTTGTTTAAAATAACAATTTAAACATAAAATTTAAGAATTTTCGATCCTTCGAAAATCAATTACCCAACTTTAGGCTTTACAAGGAAATAAAAACCAATTGCTTTTTGAATCATGTTATTTCTTTGAATAAAGTTTCTTTCGGCTAGATTTCTAAATATCCTCTAAATTTTATCAATATGGATTATCGTGCAAGATCGACTAACAATATAACACAGTATAAATCAGAATTCTTGGAATTATAGTCGATAATATTTTTTATCCTTATTATAGACCATCCGTTACAATACATAACAAAAGCATCCTATTCTAGTTTGAATTGAAAGCCAAAATATCGTTCAATCAGCTGTTTAGAGGTCGTTGACCCGCGGTCAGGCACGGCCTACATGCTGAATTAATAACACGATCAAAATTGCAATTCATTATACATTATACAGTTATTTATGCGTACGGTTTTTATAGATCACGCTTTTATATTCGAAATAGTGAGTAGAGGCGGAATTGTAGCAACGATTTTTACTGGTGGTTGGACTCTCACATGTAAGAGTCCGTTTGGGTGGGTACCACCGTAATGTGCATTTCTACCGCCAAGCAGCAGTGTGCATGCACTGTTGTGTTTTGGGTTTGAAGGACATTGTAGCCATTGCAACTACTGAACGTAATGAGACATAATATTTTATGTATCAGGATGACCAGCGCAGTGGAATGCCACACAGTAGTTTGTAACTCAAGGTGCTTGATGGTGTTTCTATTGTTTATGGGTGGTCGTATTGCTTACCAGCAGGCGAACGGCATGCCCATCTCGTCTTTCAATGCCATAAAAAAAAAAACAAAAAAAAAGATGATACGCCAAGATTAGCCGTTCTTAATTTTGATTCAATTTCCATCTGAAATACCTAATACCTAAACAATGCTAAGAGACTCCACCCATATAGACCATAGCTGCTTCATAATCATCCCGTTGCAGTCCACTGCTGGGCATAGGTCTCTCCCAAAATACGCCAGCGCCCGGTCTGCTGCTTTATGTATCCAGTTCCTGCCGGCCCTCTTGTGCAAGTCGTCCCACTATTTGGCTAGAGGGTGTCCTACGCTACGTTTACCAAGACGCAGTCTCCACTCCAGAACACACTTACTCCATTGCCACTTGAACCTACTAACTCTCAGAGCTGTATGCTTTTCTAGCAGTAAATTCGGCGGGAAGCTAGCCCGCGATGTCAAGGGCAGTTAATAAAAAGCTCGTACATGAGTCATACCGCACGCACGCAAAAGCGCACCTGTCACACGCGGGCTCAACGACCCGATAAGTTCACTTCACGGTGGTCACCTGCGTGTGGCATGCTAATTGCACTTATATGTCGACCTGATACATGTGAACTTTACGGGCGGGTTTCGAATTTTGAGCTTTGGCTATAAAGCTATACGTAGGTAAATATATGTATCTACCATAACTGCAGTTATGACTTCACGACTTTTACTCTTTTTGGAGGTAGACAGAGACAAATCACACACATTACGCTAGTTATGGGCCCATATAATATAGAGCTCGTGAATTACTATTTACCGCGTACATTTCCAGACCTCGTGTTGATAGCAGAAACACACGTTATCGCTTTACTCGACCCGGGGTTCGAACCCGGGATTGCATAGCAATCGTACTGCATACACAATACAACTACCCCACCGAGGCGTAATACTTTTATCATTTCTTTCCTATCTCAGTTCAAAATCCAATAACACCGTTAAAGACTGAACTATTCATTACTTTCGAAACATAAGCTAGCGCACCCGTCTCCGCCCGTGATGACACGAAATGTAATTAGCATTGCAAAATGACTGAATATTCCAATCGGACCCAAACTTTGAACACTGAGCTAATGCATATTAAGGAACCTAGGGTGCTCACAGATTACGCTGTAATATATTGAACAGTGTGGTTGCCAAGTTTTCTTCCTCTCTACTAGGAAATAACTTTGTTTAAGAATTTGGCTATGATAAGATTTCCTTTGCGATATACTCGAGTGCGGGAAGGGTAATGTTTTCAGATGAACAGTCGGCCACATATGCTGAGCAAATTCAAAATTTCAAATCGGAGTTGCGCGTTATGTTTAGCTGAAACTTTTTTTTTTTATTGAAGTTAAGTAAATCGCTTTTATTTTATTTTTGTGAAGAGAAAAAAAATGGTAAGAGCTCAAGAGTGTCCTTTACACGTTTTGAAGTTTGAATTTGTTCAGTTACTTATGTGCTTTTTTTTTTATAATGGCCATCTTCGGCGCATTAGGGACGGCTGCGGGCTTCCTCCGACTCACGTCTAAGTTTTCGTCCGCAACCGCCCCTGCGCGTACCGCTGTTGCGGACCTTCTCCTGTTGTTGCGGGGGCTCATAAGCCCCCGTACACCGAAGGACGCCCTTGGCGTCCGAGGCAGCGTGAGACACGCTGCCGTCCATCACGGGGGTCACAGAAGTTGGCTAGACTAATAGGTGGGCGGCTTGACTGTACACTAGAATAAGTTTACCAAGAACCAGGTAAAACGATCGAGTACTACATGTGCGCTATCGCTCGATTCTGACAGTATTTTTTTTATTTCCCTTCTCTTTTTAATTTTTTGAATGGAATATATCTTGTTTTAGATAATAGTAATACATCATATTACATCGATTCAACGGTATTTATATTAAGGGCCAGTTCATGTTTCAAGTAAATTTTATTTTCACGGTACTCGTATTAAACAGCTAATCTAGATACTAACTACTCTTTAGATTTTGAGCATAAATAATTAGAATGTGACTTTTGTTTTAGGAGTAGCGTTTACTCAAAAGTTGTGATACACGCCCTAAGTCGTATATTTTAATACTAGCTTTTGCTCGTGGCTCCGTCCGTGATAAAGTTTTTCCGGGATAAAAGCCCTGCTTTATACCTATTTTCCCGGCATAAAAAGTAGCCTATGTCCTTTCTAGGGTCTCTAACTATGTCCACACCAAATTTCATGAAAATCCGTTCAGTAATTTTGGAGATGTGCAGTAACAAACAAACAGAAAAATATTTAAATGTACAGACAAACTGGTTCTACTGCTTTGTTATATGTATACAGGGTTATTTGAAAAACACCAGCAACCTCGCAGGACTAGATAGCTAACATCTTAAACAACAATGTTTGTTCTATGAGTTTTGACGTAACTCAATACATTAAATAAAAATTAAAAAAAACAAGTTTTTATTGTACTGTCGTGACATTTTTACGTCTATGTTTCATTCATCATCATAAAGAAAGTACGATGCACGCTCGTGCGCGCTTTCGTTGTCAATAATAATAACACTTTCTTCGCCTGATAATTACCTAATTAATATCAATTGCGCACGGGGTGTGTAGACAGTATGTACTTACGGTGAGTCCATGATCCCTTCATACTTTACCAGGCTTAGGACTGGCTACATTAAACAATAAAAATAACGTATGTAGCTTAAGTATCTACCCAACGCTTAACGTTTTTTAATATCAAATATTGGTAGAAAGGTATTATTTACAATGAAAACATTGTTTAATGCAGGCGTATTTAAAAAGTGGAATCAGCGTATTTACAATATTGAAATAAAAAATAATTGACATTTAAAATAATATTTACAAATTATTACCTCTGAGGTACAAGTCTCGCGCATGGCGGTGAGTATCGCGCACATAGCGTTCAAAATAGTCACCTTCACAACCAACACAAAGACCACACCTAAAGATCAACTGTTCATGAACTCGTGCTAACACTTCCGAATTATTGTTTATTTGAATAAAAGCCCAAATTATTTTTTGAATGAGCATGTCTCGGCTTGTGATTTCATCACCAGTGTACACCATTGTTTTAACGTGCCCCCATAAATAAAAGTCCAGGGGTGTAATGTCTGGTGATCTTGGAGGCCACGCACGAGGTCCGAGACGTCCTATCCATCGACCGGAATAAACCGTGTTTAAATGGTCTCTAACCTGACGAGAATAGTGAGCTGGTGCGCCGTCATGTTGGTAGTACATATCACGCAAGTAGGCGAGAGGTATGCTTTCGTATTCCAACACAGGCAGCGTTTCGGTGAGAAATTGTAGGTATGATTCACCATTTAGTCTGTCTAAAAAAACGGGGCCCAGTAACGTGGAATTTATTATTCCCGCCCAAACATTCACAGTAATTCGGTGTTGAAAATTATGTGGTCTGGGTTCGTGCGGGTTTTCGTAACACCATAAATGTTCATTACGAGTGTTGAATAAGCCCACTCTACCAAATGTAGCTTCATCAGTCCACAGAATTGTAGGCCGTTCAGCAAGCAACCAGTTACAAAAGGCCACTCGTGCAGGTTTGTCAGGTTCGGTGAGTTCTTGTACACGATGAAGATGGAATGGGTATTTGCCTTCATTGTGAATGACACTCCACGCGAAGTACTGGGACACATTGAACCGTCGCGCTGCGTCATTTGTGCTCGCTGCGGGGTTCGCTTCAAAGAACTCCAGGATCTCTTCTTGGTCACGTACACTGCGCCTCGGTGGACGACCACTATCCCTCATCTTGTGCTGGAACTGACCGTAATCTCGTAGCCGCTGTGTGGCAGCTAACATCGTCTCACGGCTCGGTGCAGATAAATTTGGATATCTTGTTGCATATTGGCGGCAGGCTTCCGACACATTGTCATCACACCTAGCGAGCATCCTCACCATTTCGGTGTATTCAATATTGGAGTACCGATAGGCCATGGTAAAAAAATTGTGTAGGTAGTAGGTAAAATCCGTGGGTACATCGATCAATACGGCGACGAAAGATCGCGGCACACAAGGACGTATAGCGCGCGCGCATCAAAGCCGACTGGCGGCTGGATAAATAGGTCAACCAACGCCGCCGCCACCCCACCTCACTTTCAACCCCGCGATTCGCACGGTTTTTTTATCTAATCTTCGGAATGCGCCATAGAGTTAATAACGTTTAAGCGGAAAATTAAATTAAGTATTTATTTTTATATGAAAAAAAAACCTAACAAATTATCAAAAGTCGTAGAACAAACGTTGTTGTTAATGATGGTAGCTATCCAATCCTGCGAGGTTGCTGGTGTTTTTCAAATAACCCTGTATATATGAAAATATATACGTCAGACCAGTCGCTTTTCAAACCCTATTCACAACAGGTAACATTAGACCAGTTTGTGATGTAAGCGGCATACCACGGAGCTATGATTGGCACGTATCTTGTACATGACTATGTACAGAATCCAAATCTCACTAATTTGCATAATGAAGCGCCATGCCAGTGGGAATTTAGTGCTTCACTTCGAATTAATAGTGCATTAGGGCTAGTCGATCTTAGTTTTTACACTATTACTGTTGAAATGTTAGATTCCTCTGATGGACACTTAAAGACGAGATTCTCGATTCGATAAATAAAATACCTTAGGCCTAGGAATTGTGGTTCATAGGTCTGTGAAATAACCTAGAGTTCTAGTTACAACTCTGCTTGCCACTTTGGATATTTAGATATGAATTTATGTTAATGTAATAGAAAACAAATATAGTCATTGTCAAGACTATTCCTTTAATGTTAACTACTCTGTCTAATTTCCCTACTATATAGAGTCAAGACAGAATTTACGACACCTTTTCACACTTAAATAAATACGTGCCATGTGAACGAACCTATAGTAACAACAAACCATTCTGATGGGATCATTTGGAAAACTGCCACGTAATCTTGCCGCGTCACTCCCTAACGTGCGGGCTGGAATCGAACCCCGACTTCGCTCGTGCGTTTACCGCTTTTCATCTGTTCCATTGTTACGGTCAGCTCTGTTGGGATTTGAGAATTTTCGCAAACCCGATATGACGTAGACGTTTCGTTCGATGAGTTATAAGTAAAGCCACGATGTGGACAATTTGTCTACGGCATGAATGGACCGGCTCGACCGGGGTATTACCACTGTCTCGAAAAAACCGAGGTGAAGTAATAGTTTGTTGCGTTTCGTATAGTAAGTATCGTATAAGAATCTCCATTATGCCTGAATGCTAAAGGCTATTTTTTATTCCCATGAAGGTACTTAAACTTAGTCAGAGCCACGAGTCGTAGTACGCATACTCATCCACGGAGGGGTAGGCAGAGACGCGACTAGGGCACCCACTTTTCGCCGTGCATATTCTGTCCCGTTATGTGATAGAGGGCGAGCCTATAGCCATATCGGGTACAAATTCCAAACTCCGAGCTGATAATGATTAGAAAAATCTCACTTTGCCCGACCCGGGATCGAACCCAAGACCTCAGCATTGAAATCGTACCGTAATACAACTGACCACCGAGGCAGGCATAGTATGTAAGATTAAATGAAATATTTGTTTCCAAACGAATGTTGTAGTTGTTGTGTGTTAGCTATTCATAAACTAGTATTGGGCGCGGCTTTGCGTAATAAATATTCCCACAGGATTTATTTCCCGGGACCAATTCTACCATGTGGTATTCCGACACACGATATGTATTTGAATTGAAATAAGTAACCGATTTTCGTTTATTTAATTATAAGCTTTATAACAATAATTCGCAGTTTGTAATGCCTTTATAAAAATTCAGATTTTTTTACTTATTATAAGTTATATCTCTCTTTCTTATCCCTGAAATTTTACGACGCAGCCGAGAACAAAACCTAGTGTAATATATCTAGCAATACATCATAATATTTATACTTTTCACCCCTTATTAAAATGTAATCCGTGTTGGACCTCAAAGTAACCAAGTAAACATTTAAACGTCCATTTATGAGACGTTCGACGGACCTTGGCCCCCAAAGGACAATTAGCATACAATAGGCGTAGGTCGAGGTCTGAACCCTGACAAGCGTGGGTGAAATTGGGGTTTTATGTAATGTGTTTTTCACTCCTCTGCCTGACTGCCTCGGTGACGTAGTTGTATTACGGTACGACTGCAATCCTGAGGTCTGTGGTTCGATCCCCGGGTCGGGCATAGTGAAATTGGATTTTTCTAGAATTCTACTTTCAGCTTCTTACTGACCTACGTCTCGCGGACAGTTGACTTCCGCCCTGGGGATAAGCATAAATAGTTTACGCCTTAAGGAATTTGAGTTTTTTCGGTATTGAATATGACAATTAGGGGGTACTTGCGCCATTGTAGCTAGTTCCGGGGTGTAATCCTAGCGGCTAAATAAAGATTATACTTCAGAGAAAAATCTTTACGATGTCAAACTAACTAGCAACAACCCAGTATACCAAATACATTTCACCAGTTCATAATCATATTAAATCAAAAAGTTGAGCTCGCAAAACACATCAGGATAAGGGGGTAACGAGACGTAAAGGGGGGACACCGTAACGCAACGTAAATCTGAAACTTTGAAGATTAACCGCTCGTTTTCAGGATATTCAGCGCATCGACGTCAAAAGTTGGATTAATTTATTTATTTTGGAAATACCCGTCGCGCGACGACGCCGAATTTGTGATTTATAGCAACCGATAGCAGTTGCTACGTTAATTAATTCTCAAATGTTAATTAACTGTTTTGGAATAGGCGAAAATGTGATGTTTATCTAATTTAGATATTTTGTTAATTGGTTTTTTGATTAACCGTCATGTAAATGAATGTGATATCATCATCATCAGCCACATGACGTCCACTGCTGAACATAGGCCTCCCCCAAAGATTTCCAGACGGACCCGTCAAAAGCGGCCCGCATCCAGCGCGTTCCTGCGATCTTTATCAAGTCGTCTGTCCACCTTGCAGGTGGACGGCCGACGGTGCGCTTGCCAGTACATGGCCTCCACTAAAGAACTTTTTTGCTCCATCTGCTGTTAGTTCTTCGAACTATGTGCCCTGCCCACTGCCACTTCAGCTTGCTAATCCGCTGCGCTATGTCAGTGACTTTCGTTCTTCTAAGGATCTCCTCATTTCTTATTCGATCGCGTAGAGTTATCATAGCCTTCTCCATAGCTCGCTGAGTGACCGAGAGCCATCTTAGGCAGCCCATAGTCAGAGGCCACGTCTCGGTGCCGTATGTCATCACTGGTAACACACATTGAAGATTTTGGCTTCAGGTACTAAGGTATTTTGGACGTGAAGACCTTGCTTAGTTTCCCGAACGCTGCCCAACCGAGCTGGATTGACCTCTTTCTCAAAGATGAACTTGCCTAGTTGAACTACTTGATATACTATTGTGATATGTTGTACCAAAAATACAATGTTAAGAAGGATCATAACACCGTGCCAACTTAAAGAAAGTAAAATGAGTACTAATTACTAATTGGTTCAGGGTTCAAATTCCTGATGTATCCGAAACTGAACTTATGTCCAAAATAACAGAATATGACAACAAGGATGCCAATACCACCTCTGCCTGACCTCTCGTATGCCCCTGTTCACATAAAAACAAAAAGCCCATTTCCTATCAAGCTATCCTTTTTCTAACAATGGAAGGTACTCGTTATCGGTATAACAGTTAAAAATAACACCATACCTAACGCGACGGTGTCGTTAGACGTTATCGGACACGTAGCGAATAACGAGACGTTATTTGTTTAACAGTCGGTATATCTGCATTGTTTTTGTCACCTGTTGTTTTCCCGGTATTGTTTGTTAGTGTTGAGAAATGTTCGGAATGTGTTAGGCATAATTGATATTGAGTGACCATGGTAAAGTTGAAATACATTTTCGAAATGCAACTTTCATACCAACTGGAATTATAATTGCTCAATAGCTAATTACTAGTCAGACTATTATACTTCTTATGTAACCTTGAGATAAAAAAAATGTTTGTATCATTTAATATTGAGTTTCTCGTTGATCATTTTCTGAAAACAGGCTGATACGAATACTTCACAAATATGGCACTTACCCTCCTACATCGAAATAAACTAGTCTTCTGATTTTATCGCGGTTTACAGATTTTTTTTTATTTTACTCGACATTTTGAAGACTGCAGCCTTCATGGTCACGAGGGAAGGAGGTGACGTTTTATTTCCATGTCGAACATTCGCATATAAATAATTAAATTCATACAATCATTCAGCCTTGTAAAAAATCCCGACGCATCACACAAAATCCATCTCAATCCAAGACAAAAACGTCTTTAAACATTATGAACGAGAGTCGAGACGATAAGTGATTTCCAATTTCACGCGTAGTTACCTAAACAAATCGTGTGTCACGTGATATCTTTCATTCTATTAACGCGTCTGCTATTTCTCGAATGCGGGAACGATACAAGTAACATCCTTTTTTACTTCCGTAATATAGATTTAGGTTCCAAGGTTTTTATTGAATTTTTTGTTAAAAAATCTAGAACGCAAGAGTAAGTTGATACTAAAGTTTTTGTGTGAATCAGTTTTTATGAAAATAAAAAGGGAAGGAGGTATACGAATGCATCTTTTGGAGATTCTAAGGCTCAATGGCCATAACCAAGATGCCTTTCTTCAATGTTTAACGCCAATAGAAAACAGAAAAATGTAGAGGCATTACCATAAGTCAGTAAGATATGTCATTCTCGTATCTTAGCTTAACATAGTATAAAACGAAGTCGCTTCCCGCTGCCTGTCCCTATGTATCCTTAGATCTTTAAAACTATGCAACGGATTTTGGTGCGTTTTTTTTAAATAGATATAGGGATTCAAGAGGAAGGTTTGTATGTACTTTTATCCCGGAGAATCTTTTTCACGCATGCGAAGCCGGGAGCAGCACAAAGCTAGTTTTTTTATAAATGGGCTCGACAAAATGTACCCCATGTAACTGATGGTAAGTGAAGTAGAATTCAGATAGAGTATCGCCTGACGAGAGATGATGATGCCTCGTCAGTCGACATAATTATGCCGGCCTGTATGAACTGAATATACACAGGCTGATCCCGAGACGCGACTCTCGTGGGCCACTATGGCGTTAACACCTTGTGTACGGTGCGCTATTCAGACGGAAACCAAAAATATTCTAACACTAGTCATGAAATGAAATATTAATACCTGGTCCCTTCTTGGTCGCATATAAGCAGGGGGGGGGGCAAATAATCCGGGGCACAAAACCTGTAACTATTATAATGCCCACGTGCACCTTCTAATCTGAATTTGGTGACGAGAAGGGAGATACGCGACCTATGGATCTGCCCCTGGCAGTACATTTTGGTATCCTCGGACCCCCTTATGTGAAAGATATAGCTACGTCCATGCCTGGTCGGATAAAGCTTCCTGAGTCTACATTAGATAAGAAACGAAACCACGTTCTTTTTAACATGAGAGATCTGAAAAACACATTCTTCGAGACACTCATAACGTAAAAAAGGAACAATTTTACGATCAAATGTATGCAAAGTATTGTTATTGTAAATAGCTTAAAGAGTCTCGCACAAACGGAATTGTCCTCATTTTGATATATTACATGAGCTATGGCGATGCCTTCAAATGGCAAGAGTTTGTGTCGCTTGCGACCGTTTATAAATAAAATAAAATAGTCACAGAAAGAAACCATTTAAAAACGATTAAAAACTTTAATTGAGCTGTTTACTTTCAAATATTTTAGTGACAAATTAATACCTTTATGAATGACTAGTAGTGCTCGCGGCTCCGTCCGCGTGAAAAAGTTTTTCCGGGACAAAAATATTTTCCCGGGATAAAAAGTAGCTTATAGCACTTATTATTATTATAGCACTTAGGAGTTATGTAGCTTCCTATTAGTGAAAGAATTTTCAAAATCGGTTCAGTAGTTCCTGAGATTAGTGCGTTCAAACAAACAAACTCTTCAGCTTTATAATGTTAGTATGGATGTAGCTGTTCTAGAAACTCCATCAAAATCCTTTTATTTTAACAATGTCAGATAATGACGGGACTTCAAACCCAAAATATACATGGTACCTCTTACATAAATTTTGGCAGATCGATCCGAAGGGCCGCTAATAGCTCTTCAAACTGTCAACATCGTGACCCACGTTATTGGGTCACCGCGTGACATGTCACTTATTAATTTGACAAAATGTCCGCGCCGTGTTATCCGTTATAATTAATTTAAAGCTACGTATTTATAAGAGAATGTTACGTAAAGCCTATTATCCGGATAATTTCACGGGATATTATGATCCTTGTTTGTTTGTGAGGGCTTGAGAGTAATTTTGTATTAATTGATTTTAATTGCAGCTCCGCTTGCGTAAAATTTCTCCCTCAGAGTAAAAAACTGGGTAAATTCTCTGGGTTAAAAGTAACCTATAATGTTGACCCAAGATTATATGTACAGCAGTTCTATGTATCTATCAATGTATAGCAGTTTATGCGTTTACATGCAAAAAACATTTTCACAACCTTAGTTATGACATTAGAAAAAAGTTAGAAAAAAATCCTAAATGTGACTTCTTGTTATTCCAGTTCTAAAACTATTAAAATTTGTGTAAATAATTCAGTATGTAAAAAAACAGCGGCGTCAAGCGGCACAAACCCGACTCTAAAGGTAATATGTTCCTATTAAATAAATAGCCGTTTTAACACGCAATGCCGTATGAAACCGTTTGCGTTTCAGCTTTGTTTTTGTAAGTACTTGGTACAACGACTCAAGAACGAAGTTCTTATTAAACAGTTTTCATAATCTTTTCATTCTTGAAGCACGTATGTTTACGGCTTCATACAGTAATAATAATAATAACAGCCTCGTATTATACTGCCAACCGCTAAACACGGGCTCACTACTGAGAGAGTTTAGGCCTTAGTCCACTACGCCGCGCTGGCCTAGTGCGGGTTGGCGGACTTCACACGATTTAAACCTACAGACATTCGTATCGGCAGACCATTCCAGACCCAACTAGAATATCCTGCTTACATTAGTATCATAATATATTTCAATAGACTCCCCCCGCGTGAATGAGACTTTGCGGGATAAAAGAATTTTCCCGGGATAAGAAGCAGCCTATATTACTTACTGATAATGTAGCTTTATATTGGTGAAAGAATTTTTCAAATCAGTCCATATTTAATCAATAGTTTTTGAGTTTATTCGTTACAAACATACAAAAGCACAACTTTCTTCTTTATAAGATTAGTTTAGATATGGAAAAAAATATGACGGGCTTGGGTAAAACTAACGCGAAGTTAATTAGGTTATTTCGTGTTGCCAATTTTCCTCCGACGCGGCTGATCGTTCTTTTTGTGCCCCAAGTAATGTACTTACTAATTGCGTGCCCGATACACATTTTTTGTCCCTGTATTACTACGAATTTCGCGCTATTTGCTGATATTTTTTTATGTAACTAATTTCTGATAATAATTATGTTTTTTCTTCGTGTATGTATTTTGGCGATAATTATGTTGTAAAACTGTGTGTCTTAAAGTGGAAACGTTAGCATTATCGTAAGATTACTAACAATTATTATAACATAATAAATGGCAATCCGTGTACCAACATTTCCTGCGATTACTTATAAAAAACACGTATTAATAAACGTTAATCAGTGTTTAAATAGTCATTGTTTTACCATTTCCATAAGGCAAGACTATGATTAAGTTAATAAGATAAAAGTACTTCACATCACACGTCGAGATATACGTGAAATCTCTGAAGTATTTCGTTATTGTGTTGTGCCTTACGGACCCTCGTCACGAGCGCTACTAACACATTTTACATCTATTTTATTTCACTATACCGATTTTGTTATGTTTGTTTGTCAAACTCAAATAGTATTTATTAGAATAAAGGTGTTACAATTTATAATTGCAGTTCAGCTATGACCCGCTACAATGGCATACAATAATTTAAGATTTTATAGAAAAACTAAACACAATCTACGTCTTAATATCATTCACATATTCATTTACAATGTAATAATATTTATCAAGTGATACAATTTTGTAAACTGTGATAGATTTTTGAAGTTTGATTTCTTGTTTTTTACTTTTTACACACACAATTTAATCACTGATTAGGCTTATCAGGCTAGGCAATGATAAAACTGCATTCGAAAGACACTGATAAATATAAAATATCACTGTTTAGTAACGGGATTGTATGTATTGAGATATGCGTAGGTATCCGACAATTCAAGACATGCTTCAAAGCCAAAGAAATAAACCTAGATTTATGATCATTTAAATTTTGTTAAGATAGCACACGGCAGTGACAAAATACTTTTTTCTGAATATTATGTAAACTTGATACATATTGAAAAATAAATCATGGGTTAAAATAATAAGAAATCTAAACGTATTTTATGTAGAGAAAACCCGCGGGCAGTACTATCGAGTCTCCACCCGACCCAATTTACCAACGAATATCTAGTTTTGGAAATTTCTTTGTGAAGATATTTCTATTGAGTTACGCACATTGCGTCGACTTGTTTTTATATTGTTTTCAACTTTTATTGAATCTCGTGGAATTTATTCATGACGCTCTGTACTCGGAATTGTATGAGACCCTTTATGGCATTGAGATTTAATATACTTTTTTGTGTCAGTTAAAGTTGTAACTTGTGGACTTAGAGTATATTTTGAAGGGATGTAGCTTCTGACTTATAGAACACGTGGCAGAAACAAAAATTGACAATAAACAAGTGACCAATACTGGCTGAATAAAATACACAGTTTAAAAAAAGAATGTTTTAAATATATAAATAAAGGAAAATTAATTTAATTTTAATATAATTTTAGCTAGTTATTTCGAATTGTTACTGCAATTAAGTACATTTAATTTGTACGAATTAAAAACAAAGTTCTCAAGCAAGATAGAGACTAGACGATTGGATGGACTGTGTGTTTATTACAATATAAACTTATTGTAGATAAATATACTCCGTACTAAGAGTTATTAAAATTCAAATAATATTTTAACGAGCATCGCAGCCGAACCCTATAAAAAAGGTGTGAGACGCACGTCACTACGTCAAATGTCGATAAACACATCGATAAAAGTGTTGTCGAGGTCGATTTGCGCAACTTGTCGATACCGTGACACATTGTGATTGATTGGCGCGAAAATGTTTCTACGCCTTTGCGAGGTTATTTTCATCAAATCTTTTACATTTCTGCCTCTCTCAAAATTTGGGATAAATAGTAACTCAACGCAGTAGGAATAATAGACCTATACCCTACTTCTTTGAGGATAAGCTATGAGCTTATATTTTTCCGTTTCGACTATTAAAAATCATTTCCTTTCTCTCAATAACAAAATAATAAGGAATGATAATTGAATGCCAATATTTCTTGAAGTTTATAGCTAAAATTTAGTCCAAAATACATGCCCTAGAGCCGATAACTTAAGAATCCCAATAGTCGTCCCGGGGGAGCCTTAGGGTTCAATATTGTGAGATGTTGTTCCGACATAGTATCCCTGTGGGATTGAGTTTGTCTGAGTGTGTTAGCTGTATTGATGTTTTTGTAAAGACTTTACTAATAAAAACAGACGTGGCATAGATTCGCATTTTTGAGGTTGTCTTTCCTTAAACATGAGAACAGGTTTTCCGCTTCTAACAGGTTGGGTTGGATATCTCCAGAGAAGGCCTATGTTGCGCAGTGGACTTCTAAATGTTAAAAAAAGAAGAAGGTACATGAGAAACTGGGATTGGATTCCATTTCTCATCTAATTGTAAACATTTATTGTACTTATCGAATGAGGGATCCCGAGAAATGCCTTTCTATAATGGTGAAGCTAATAGAAAACAAACCAATGTATGTGAATGACATATTTTAGCGATAGATTTATCGACCATCATCCCCTCTACCCCATACAGTTTTTGAATTCGAACCCTGAAAATAACTCAAGATTTACACATAATATATACCTCATTCTAAGACATGATAGATACCACCTGCTGAGAACCATCATGATGGGGAAAAAGAGGTGTAGGAAGGAGAAGAAAGTCGTGGCTTCGCAATATACGGAACTGGACCGGAATAAAAACGGTCGAAGAACTGTTCCGACTAGCCACGAACAAGGAGAGGTTCAAGGACCTGACTGCCAACCTTCAGTAATGGAGAGGCACCTGAAGAAGATCCCACACAGTGGCGGCGTAGCACGAGGCACCCAGGGCGGGTTTCAATCTAGCACCTATTCCCCGAAACGTTTTTTGGCGGACGATCGACTTGCGCACCTTTGGGCCCTGCGCCCGGCTACTACGCACCCCTGGCATCTCCGTGTAAAGGAAGGATCCCTCATCATTATTAACTGACAAGCCTGTATTTCTTTCTACATACAAGAAGTAATATATAATCCGTGCAGTATGTTAAAAAGCGAAAGTCCCGAAACTAGTCCGAAAGGGTCACGATGAAACCGAAAGTGGAAAAATGGCATTTCTCAGGCAGCGAAAGTGGTATTTATTGGCTTATGGTGCAGCTTGGCTTATCACTTTTATTTACACATATTATGCAGTGTTAATTATGTTAAAGATTTGTATGTTATTCATATATTTTATATGGACGGAACTTGAAAGATCTAGTTGTTGAATTTGGTGAACTTGTCCATGTATTAGGTTATATAGGAGTACGTATATGATAAAGCTAGTATGTTACGTACTTTCAAGAAGTTACGTACGATATATCCTATTGTAATATCTTAAGTACTACATAATATTTAAATGCACATTTACGAGCTCTAAATTATAAGTACGGAAAATTTAATTATTAGAATCTTATATCAATATGAGCAACAATCAATGCCGAAAATGTCGAAGCTATTTTTCCAATTTTTCGAAGTTTTATCCAAAATGTGGGAAAAGTCTCAAATCAACGTTCACGAAAAACAAGGACGCGTAAAGCTCAAAGCTAGTCCGCCCGCGTACAGCAATCAACTAAATTGCGGGCTACAAAAATTCCTTGCGGACGAAAATCGAGCCAGTCAACTTAATGAATGCGACCTCTTGTTCCTCGGACCCCTAATGAAGGGACCTCTATTAGTTCCCTGAAAGCATTTTTGATAGAATTTTCTAACGCCATTTTTCAGAATGGGTAATTTGACTTTACTTGTTAGGGATTTTGATTACTTTCGGCCGGGAAATATAGCTGGATATTTTGGAAAAACATCTTATTTTTCTCGGGCCAGATAAGGCGTTGATGTACCTATATGTACATACATTCGTACAAGATACAATGAGGTATGTTCCACTAATGAACACCTGTTATGTAAGAACAAACTACTCAAACAAAGGTACAAATCAGAACAAAGGCCACAAAAACAAAGAAAGCAAAGCCCATTCAAAAATGGAATTCGACAAATCAAAACGACAAAAGCATGACATTCTATAATTGCCTATTAGTACAAGATCATCCGAATTGGGACGAAGTGGGACACATTTACTAATTACTTACGCCTGATGACATGCCAAAATCGACTTTACTTTGTAATGAATTAAGTACAAATTCAATTTTCAATGTCAAAATGTGAACGACATACAATATTTCACCTATTATCTTCTGCTTGCTATTTGTTCGCTCACTTTGGAGCATTTTCGTACAAATGGGTTTTGAACTTTCTTCTCAATGGGGTAAGACTGGAAATCACGTACTAAATGCGAACAATAGATACCACGACAGTTTCCACTACATCAAAATCGAGTGTTCCATTTTCGAATTATATCAATGCCGTTTTCTAATTGGCGGGGCGTGACTCGGCTGTGTTCGGTAATTCCCGAAAACGTTCGGTAGTAATCAGTGTATGTTTGAATTTGGAATTTGCGTTTGGAACCTTTGTGATTGTACTAACTGCTTTGTGTTAGTTTCGATAGTTTAAATTGAATTTACATATTAAGTCTTGTGTGCACGCACGCACACATATTCTATAAATGTAGGTGCTGTGTGTGAATGTCGGAGCATATTTGTTAAGGGCTCTCACAGAACAGAGATAGAGATAGAACTATAAAGTGGGCGTAACCTTTGATACACTAGTTTAGAATGCAGTACAAACTCACTGTTTGAACGGTCTCAGTCGTCATTGCGCATTGTCAAAGGTTTAATGATTGGAAAAAATATTTAAAAATATTAAAATGCCCTATTATGCTATTCTGGAATGCAAAAATAATAGCCGTACCAAAAATGTGTCCCACGGAGGTATTTCGTACCATCGGTAAGTAATATTTTCTGGTATATTGCTATTTAGTTGAAAAATGTATCTTGATTTTCTATGTCAAACATGACACAAAAATTACAATTTAAAATGTTCCTTATTCTTTTCACTATATGGTTAATTGTCGCAAACGAAAATCAGTTGTTCTAGAATGATTTGTCACCAATTCATAATGTCATCGCTACTCAATTAGTGCATGCGTGGTCGATAAAATATTATCGATAATTATTAATTTTTCACTGAAGCGTTATGTTATGCACAAAAGTACGAAAAGTTATCTGATACATGATCCGCTTGTGATGCATAGCTGTGGTCGATATAATAATTAATTAATGAAACAATACTAGATTGTTAATTTTCAGTTTTCCAAAAGATCAATTTATTAAGGAAAGTTGGATCAATGCTACGGGAAGGTTAAATTGGTTTCCTTCCAATTTTTCCGTAATATGTTCAGAACATTTTGTAGAAGATGTGTAATGTAAAAAAAAGGGGAAATCAATATTTTAAAGTGAATGCAGAAGCTCATATAAATATTCTAATTCATCAATCAATAAGTAATTATAAGAAAGCCACACACCATAATATTTATTTTATTGTTTTATTTTACTACATAAATTTATTAAAAAAACTATAGGTTATTATTTAAAAATACCCTTTTTAATCTTATCTTACTTCTTGTCTTATTTTAGTAATATCATAAATGCAAATGTTTGTGGAAATTTTTGGATCTCTGTATGTCGGGATGTTTGTTTGGTTTGTATGTTTCTTAGAAGTAAACTCAGACATTTGGCACACGAGTAGATCATAATACCCTTTTTTTTCGCGGAGAAAGTGCCTTATTACGATCACCTAGCCTTTCAAGGGAGGCGACTGAGTGGTTTTGTTCGGTTCACCGTGCCTTACGACCCAGCGTTGAGCCACCGGGCCGAGTCCCTAACCTATGTACAACGCACGGCATGCCAACTAAAACTCTGCGGTGGCCTTCTTCGGCGCATTAGGGACGGCTGCGGGTTTCCCCGGGCTAAAGTGTCTAAGTTGTCGTCCGCAGCCAAATCATAATACCCTGGATTAACACATATAGGCTACTTTTATTCCGGTAATTTGCTCCCATGGGATATAATGGATATTTTTTCTATGCGTCGTACTGCGTTTTAGGGGCTTTTCTAACGGGAAAAGCTTTTTATTGAGACAACACATAGTTTTAAATAATTGTTTTTAATTACATATAAATGTGCCTGTCTGCTTTATAGGTTAACAATGTTTGATCAGCTATGTTACTTGATATTATATTATGAGTATTACTTGATATCTCATCGTTAATGTTATTTCTTAGGGTGGTGGATTCCAAAGTAAACCTGAAATCATAAATTTAAACGCAGGCGTATCTTCTTCAAACGAAGCACAAGAAATTGTTGCCCCCAAAAAGCGTAAAATATTACCGAGTCAGATCCAGGTACAAAATTAAACAACTTTTGCTTGACGAGACGAGCATGTCGCTCAACAAGCGATACGACCACTCATAAACAGCACAAAGCACTATTCAGTTTGGAATCAATGCAGTTACGCCGAGACATTGCCTCACTTAGTGTATTCTATCGTCCGTGTCTTGGTGAGTGCTCTGGACAAAAGTTTAACCTTAGGCCATCCTCACACTTCCTTAGGGGAACCACGCGTGCTGGCTTGCGAAACCACTGCTTAGTGATTTCTTCTATCTCAGCCCATATCAATCGGGTTAAGAAGTTCGTAATTTTGCTATTAAACTGTGGAACAGTTGCCGGGCACGAATGTTTCCAAGTCTTATGATATTGGGTCCTTAAAACGGAACTTGCAGAAGCTATTAGCAGGCCGGCATAATTCTGCTGTCCGTCAAAGGATATTTTCTTGCCTTGCCGGTTGACGTTTTGCTTAGACGTGAAGTCTACTCTTACTCTTTTAACCCCAGCAGTGAAATCACTATGATAAGTATATATACTCATTATAATTTATTGCAAACTAGCTATATAAGCTGTGTAGCTAATATAGTATGTGTAACATACATATCTGCAGTATTGAAATTATAAAGTAGGAATTTAAAATATATACTTAAAATTTAAAATAATTTTTAATTTACTGAGTTAAAATTGTATTCAAGACAGTTCCAACAACTTTTCCAGTACTTATCAAATTAATATTATATAATTTTGTTATAAGTCCATTTCATTTATTAATGTTAGTTATAAAACAAACACCATCGATAGGTTTACAAAAAGGTAACGTATGGGTGCAACACTACTACCGGCATGCGTAGCGTACTGGGTGTCATTCAATAACTTATCTTAAAATAACTGCCATTGAGTTCTTATGAATGCCATTGCGATTATACGCCATCTCGCGTGGACTAGCGGTATGAAATCGAATTAAAATCAAAATTCAGACTGAAGGAATAATGTCGTATGAAGTCATGTGAATTTTTAGAATACGAAGTTTACATAATGGCATTAAGGTTAAATTTAATGCAAATGATTTTGTATTATACGCTTTATCTTTATTGGTGATTTTGGCCAATCATAATGAAGAGATGATAGTATGCGAATATATGCATGTGTGAGTTTGGCGACACTGGTTTTCTTAGTAAATTGATGCTAAACTCTATCCATTCTATCTTTAATTCGTGAGGGCTCTGATGCATTTATTAATAATTATTTGATCTTAGGGTAGAACTGATTGTTCAATTAATTTCGCCCTTAATTAAACGACATAATCAGACCAAATGTACAATATTTGGCTTTACTACGAGCAATTTTTGGTCCTTCGAGCCGGAATCAAACGCAGCTTATGTTGGAATATTCAACTGTCGCGTAGTATTTCATTTCAAAACTACAAGTATTTGTTACAGTGAATTATTGATTAACAACACAATTTAGTACATGAACATGACAGCTTTCGTGGCGTATAGAGCAATCAACATATTTGAAAAAGGTATAAGGTTTGTCCCTGACAAACCCAAAAAAAAAACGTTTTAGACGTTTTGGAACTGAGTCTGTCATACCCCAAAGACTTGACCTTAGGGGCTCAAATCAAGTGACTTTGGATGTACCTATTTATTTGTTCTATATTCATTGACCTATTAAATGATATTAGCACATAGTTTTTGATTATTTCGTACAAGTATATCGTGAGAGATAAATCAGATATTGCGTGACACTTGTCACGTTTTGAGAGCATGTTTGGTTTGTATGTAAGGGTCATTGAATAACTTATATTTCCTAACCGTATATATAACGCTATCCTATCAAGAGAATACAAAGTTATTCAGTTCTTTTTATTAAAATATGTAGTCTGATATACATACACAAGTTGTACTCACAAAGAATATCCTGAGCAATTACGACTGCGTAGCTGACTGCTAAAGAGGGATTCTGTTTTTGTTTACATACTATCATATTTACCTCACGAAACAGTCCGTCACTCCAAATAGACTTTCTAGTTAGTACCTATCACCGTGGTGTGAGCGCCACAGCTCATTCGTGTCAAACTATAACTTAACTCTACAAATATCTTATTTTTCACATAGTCAGGTAAAGTGATATTGATTTCTTATGTTTACGCGAATAAAATAATAATAATAAAAATCTTTATTGCCACAATATATAAATGTACTTTTTTTTTTATCCCATGACTCCCGAACTAGTGTTAACTGTATCTCGGGAGACAGAGTCTTCTCACAACTTTATTTATAGATAATTGCAACAAAAAAGAACGAAAAGAAATAGAAACTAATGTTAGAGAAGGTAGGTAAGAAGTTACAACAAATACATTTATTGTGCGTGCGTGCGTGTGTGTGTGTGTGTATTTGTATATGCAATAAAGGAATTATTCAAGACACTGAGTATTGTTAATATGCACATGTATCAGTTACTTAAGCATGTTTTCGATATCTAAAATGAATGTTCGACATTGACATCGAACTAAACTGATTTTGGCGCGATAAATTTGTTTAATGTTTTCTCTCGTCGTTTCGCAGCCCAGCCCGCCCCGTGTCAACGCAGGCTGCAAATTTATCGCGAAAAAAATCATTAAGTAGTTTTATTTCAAAGGGATATCGAATTTTACCTAGTAGTTATTAATAACAATAAACTCATGAAATTGGCTATATCGATGTGTGGTTGCCTCTACCTACCCCTGAAAAGGCGTGACGCCTTCAAGCCCTTACAAAGATTTCGACTCGGTTAATATTCAAGGCATGTTTTCCGCTCTGGGCTCTAATACGCGCGCGTCATAAAATACAATAAAATCTGTCGCGTCGCGTCGTGTCAATTTGACTGAACGTACGCTGACGTCGCGTACACAGGAATCACGTCCGACTGGAAATGGAATTTGGAATATTGTGGAATTGGACAGTTTAACGTTGTGGAATGGATTGGTGTTTCAGATAATTTAGAACGAAGGGAGTCACTCGTCTGGTGAGCTTCACTATTGGCCATGAAGTGAATCTTTGAATACTAATGTTGTAAATCATACTGAGTTGCGCTTGTGATCCACAGTAGTTAACTGCTACTAATAACATTAAATACTAGCATTTGACCGCGGCTCCGCCCGCGTAAAAAAGTTTTTCCGGGATAAAAGTCCCGCTTTATATTTTCCCGGGATAAAAAGGAAATGGAAAGGGGGAAAAAGGACGTGTTCTACCTTTGTGCTAAATTTCATCGAAATCTGATCAGTGGTTTTTGCGTGAAAGAGGAACAAACATCCATACATTCTTACAAACTTTCGCTTTTATAATATTATTATAGTAAGTAGGAAGTAGGATAATATAATGCCTTCTCATTCTAAATTATAACAAAACGAGTACTGCACATTGCTTAGCTGCTTGAAGAATAAAGCCATAATACATTTCATTTCAATTTCAAAATTACGACCATTCGAAAACTCATCGTCGATCCAAGCCCGCTATAATATCAACACGTATACACTTGTAAATTCTGAACGTTTGTCCTCGAGGGAGTTTTCTATTTACCTAAGGGATCGTAACGTACGTGAATAAGTAATATCGAGTATTTGGGTGTAAGCCCTCACTATTGAGGCCTACGTAAAGCTGACGCATGTTGGGAGGGATTATAAATGCGTAGAAGACGAATTTCTGAATAATAGCAACGATCGATGACATAAGCTGTTGTCAAGATTGTGAAATACTATGAAAATTACAGTTACTGATGTTGCAAAAGTCGAAACAACTCTAGTGTATGATGTATCTCAGGAACAATTTGACAGCGCTTGTGCGGCGTTTGAAACGTGAAGGATACTTGGTATACTTTGTACTCAACTGATAAGTTGTATAAAAAAATGCAATAGTGAATTTTCGCTTGCGTCTATTACCTCGAAGAACGAAATATGTTTATAAATGTACAAGAAAACTTTTTTTGTAAACGTAAAACAGACATCTTGGCCTCGCCTCCAAAAAACAATTTCTGACCTTCAATAGCCTGTTATATAATACAAAATTTAAGACCCTCCATAACATTAACTTATTTTTTCTCTCCCCAGATTGCGTGCATCTCCAGCTATACAAAGACTTGAAAGAGCGTCAGAAGAACGGTCAGACGAAAGCGTCCCTCTCCCTCCAACAGTACCTGGGGTTTGAGTCGGGGTTCACGCTCGACAAGGAGTCCAACACCCTTGCCATCTTGTGCGAGGACGTCGTGCCAGTGCTGGCCTTTGATACCAGAGAAGGGTTGATACAGTGGAGGGTTAAGGTAAGGGTTTTTTTAATTTCTTGGTATATGCCGGCAAGTGTGAGTTTTTTTGCTTTTAAATGACGAGATGAGCCTGATGGTAAGCGATACGACCGCCCATAACCAGTCGCAATCCACAGAACTTTGAATTACAAAGTACTGCGTGGCGTTCCACTGCGCTCGTTGCGTTAAGTTGCCTAATGTTGTCACCGCAAAGACTCTCTAACAACCATAATTGTACAAGGATTATCAAGGCGCTGTAAGGTTTTAAAGCAATAAAAAATAGGAAGAGGGGGAGTGTTTGGGTCTTTGAAAACTCAATCGCCATAATTTTAACCGGTTTTACGTATCTATTTTGGTTTAAAATATTGTAAAAATTATTCAGTGATCGTTCTTACAGTTGGTCATTAATACTACAATTAACGTCTTTTAAGTTTTAAAATATTACTTAACATTCAATAATGTTTCTCGTGGTTGGTCATTCATACCATAACGATTCGTGCAATAATTCCTAGTCCGAACGACGAATGGTCTCACTCCTAATCTCTTCCAGGTGCAACACAACCTAGGTAGCAGCCGCGAGTTCGCCGCTGTGGTGATCTCCGCTCCATCGTCTAACGGTGTACGCGCAGGTCCGGTGCGACTCCACGTCTGTGGACCGCGGCTCGCCCTCTGCGCCTCCCGCCCTCCAGAGGTGCTCGCCTTGTGGGACGTCAAACTGCTCAGGTAAGGAGTCTTTTCATTTATATTTGACTAGGTGTTTCTCGCGGCTTCGCTTGTCTGAAAAGCCTTTATCGCTACAATAGTCCTTAAAACACAGTACACCGTCAGCGGCATCTACTTAATGAATCAGATAAAAATTACCATTATTTCCCATGGAAGCATATTACCAGTATAAAAAGTAGCCTATGTGTTAATCCAGGACATGGTCTACCCGTAAGCTAAATTTCATCCAAATTCGTTAAGCAGTTTCTGCATTTACTTCTAACAAACATTTTCATAAACTTTCGTATTTATAATATTAGTAAGAAGTAAGATAATATAAAGGCTGCAAGAAATCGCTGGGTGCAGGCAGCTTCTAACAAAGATGGGAATCTTGGACGGAGGCTTGTATTCAGGATAGTCTGTGGCTGATAATAATAGTGATATTTCTGGATAGTCTGGCTTTGTTAATGCAGTTGTAACGCTTATTATCAGCCGGGGGTATTGCTTTTCTATTCAATCATTTGACAAAAAAGTCGTCAAGCCCTCTATCAAAGTAGTCTATCAAATACTCACGATTATTAATAGAAACCTTCGAACCCAGAGTTGCCTTTTAATTTGTGGAAATAACCTATTCCTGTTCTTTATAATGAGTACTTGGGATTGTTATTCAAATTCTTATATCTCAGCGTACTTGGGTACTTTCCGTGAGGATAGTAGGTACGATGTCCAGGCCAAATAACAACTTGTCAATTTTCGATTCTCAAAACACGCGTATCATTCGAAAGTAGAATATTCTGATATGGCGATGGACTCTAATAACAAGCGTTAAAAATATCGAAGGTTATGGACGAATTTTAACATTATTGTACTGTTTGTATTTTTTTTTATTGCATCCAATAACGAGACGAGCATGCCGTTCGCCTGATGCTAAGCGATACGACCACCCATAAACAGTAGGAACACCATACATCACCTTGTCAGACAAAGTACTGTAAGTGTGGCATTCCACTGCGCTCGTCATCCTGAGACATAAGATGTTAAGGGCGGTATTAATCAATCAATGTCAAGTTTGAGTTACATCTCAAGTGGACATAATGTATTGAACTCTTCATACATTATGTCTACTTAAGATGTAACTCAAACTTGAAATTGATTTATTAATACCGCCCTAAGTATCACTATGTCCAGTAGTTACACTGACTACAATGTCGTTCAAACCGAAACACGACAGTGCATGCACACTGCTGCTTGGCGGTAGAAATAGACATAACGGTGGTAGGTACCCATCCAGATGGACTCTTACATATGAGAGACCTACCACCAGTAAACTGTCTATAATGTCCTTCAAACCAGACCACAGCTTAACAGTAATAGAGACAGCATTGATACCTTCTGAAACAGCTTTCTATACACTGTATAACTAACATACTAGGTTTCCATGTTCAGCTTTTATAAACGTGCTATTGGTATCCTACGGTGGCGTAGCTAGTTGTATTGCGTGTGCGACACCGCATTGAAGTCCTGTTTTCGAATCCCGGGACGTGAAGTGATATGATTTCGCAGATAATTAGTGCTCGATATAGCGATAGTCTCGCGTCTTATCACTTCATAGGACAGCACACACATGGCGAAAAGTATTCCCTGGTAGCACCTCTGCCTACACCTTCGAGGATAAATGCTTGATATGTGGTTTGTGTGTTATGTGTGTCATTATATCAATAATTTACAGTTGTCAATTTCCAACACAAGGGTGGCGTATTGCTATAAGGGTATACCGTAGATTCCATTTGAGAGATTACGTTCGTGACCGGGCGCAGTATTCGTTGAGACATTACATTGATCGGTCGCTAGGACCCACGTGGGGTGAAATAACCCATTTAGTAATTAATTGTTTGAATATAATAAATAAATATTCTGTGTCAACTGTCCTTGTTCTTGGAATATGCGGTACAACAAATATCCTTACAATGTGGGGTTAACGCCACACACTCGCATCATGCGGCTTCGGACTGATACTAAGCGGAAAACCCGAATATCACATTGCCCGACCTTGGATTCGAACCGAGACCTCAGAGGGATATTTAAACACACGCAAAGTACGACACCGAAGCAGTAGTTTCCCCTATTCCCTTGAAGCAGTTATTGGGCAGTAATGCCCTCAAACACAATGCATTTGCACACTCGACAGGACAAAACTCTAAAAGGAAAATCGTGGAATTCCATCAATCTATCGCCAATCAGACCTTTTTCCTGGAACATTAGTAACCAACGGACCGGGCCCAGGGCCAATACATCACGCGCGTCCGTGTGACCCAATTTGGAGCGTTTGAAGCGATTTATGTAAATCGGACTGCGCTCTTACCGCTTAAAGTCGGGTTTCACGGCTTTTATGAGCGATTTATGGCAGACTATGCTTTTGGTAATTGCTATGTATATTAAAGTAGAAGGTGCGAATATTTTTTTTACTATTGCTTGTTATCACTACATAGTATAAAACAAAGTCGCTTCCCGCTGTCTGTCCTTATGTATGCTTAGATCTTTAAAACTACGCAACGGATTTTGATGCAGTTTTTTTTAATAAATAGAGTGATTCAACAGGAAGGTTTTTATGTACTTTTATCCTGGAAAAACTTATTATCAGCTATAAAGCTAGTTGTTTATAAACAGTGTTTTGAAAACCTTGAATTGAAAAAAATATATACTTAGTGTATTTAATAGTAAATCAAAAAAGACATACACAAAATAGAACTAAAAGAATATGAAGAAAAACACTTTAACCTACAAATTGTCATAAATCTTATTTCATCAAATCGTAGCTGAATTTCTATACACTGTCTTCAAATAAAAAAAACTGTCTCAAGCAATACAAGAGTATTCTTTCTTCACTTTACTACTACTAAAATAGTCCTACACCTCGATCGATACTGATTCCGATCAAACTAAGCTTCGTGGCTTCCGTTCAGTCCGCCAATAGTTCAAATGCTACCTTCGCCGCACAATTAGTCTGCGGGACAATCCCCCCCTCTCACACTCCTCAGAGTTACCCCATTGGCTTCTTGATTGTCGAACTCTGAATAATAGACCGAATGTCCAGATAAGGTCTGTGTGTAAAAATACCTGGTGGTATGTATTTTATGTTAATTTGTTTTTAATGCTCTAAAAATAGATTCCTGGTGAAGCCATTTAACATTTTATTAACCATGATTACATCCTCATTGCTATTGTTGGTTTCAGCAACGATCGAATTTTCTGTTAGCAGAGGTTAGGCAAAATAAACTGCGGAATAATTTGATACCATTAAATGGCCTAAAATAAACTTCCATTCCCTAAAAATACTGAAACTCCATCCTACGAAAAAAATCAACGCAGTTATAATAATGGCCACTTGAAGAACTCATTTAATTAACTAAGTTAAACAAATTTCGAAAACAGTCCGAGTTGGAATAATACCCGCGGGTCCCGCGTGATTGCTTTGCTTGATACCTTGGAAATTATAAAAAATATTTAATATAGGTACCCACCTCAGCTTGGGTCATGAAATTGAAGTCTGTCAATCAGTGTTTTTCATAGGGGACTTTTGTGATGTTTATATTAAAAATGAAATAATTTCTATCATATGGGCATCTCATTGTATCCAAAGAACCTCTAGGCACTGGCTGTTTCTAGTATCTCATTGTATCCAAAGAACCTCTAGGCACTGGCCTTTTCTACTTGAAAGAGGGTTTACAACTTAAACCACCATTCCGGCCTAGTGCGGGTTGGCAGATTTCACGTACCTTCAAATAGACAGTAACTCCAATGATTTTTTTGGTTCCAAAAATTCAAACTTTTCTTACCCGACCTGGGAATCGAACTAACAGCCCAAGTACGCAAGGCAATTATGATATAAATAGACTTATAACACCATAAACACCTGAACACCGTGTGTGTTCGGTATCCACATTTAATCAACAAATTGCTGGACAAGGGACGCTTGTCCCGTTACCGACATATTTATTGGCTATAAAATTAATTGAGGACACAATAAAGCTACGTAAACATACCACCCTGGTGGTAACGTTATTAACTTGAAATGGGTAAACAATGTACTTTGGACGCAGAAACATCTAGAAAGAATTCGTTTTCTTATGTAATTTTAATACGCGTTACCACACTTTACTAAACACGATTCCTTTTAATTTTTACGAACGGTCGCCGGCCTGATCCCAACTCCCTTAAGAGCGCGAATCACAGCGTATAACGGTTCCATTTACCCAACGAGACTACATAGAAACAAACATTTTGACAAACGCTTTGAAAACACTAAACTGATAAACATTTCAATGCTGATAAAATACAAAGTTGATAGTCAATTCATAACGCTCAAATCGTCTCAGTTGGCAACTCTTTGAACATTCAAGAGAAATACTTGTGAGGAATAAAATAAAATTTAAATTTACAAAGCCCTTTGAAGTTCGATATCTCAATAACAATCTGTTTAAAAACTCTGTGCGAACTCCGTCAAGTCGTTAAAAGATGGCGGATCAAACGGCTCGTGCGAAATTTTAACACAAACGAATTTAATTAAATTATTACCTTTTGAAGTGTTTTTACGCAAAATATTTTCTAGAGCGTGAACACTGTGCCGATCTCATGAATAAAACCTGCGTACCACGAATGTTTGTCCGACCGGACCGGGCCGCTTGAAGTCCACTGCTTAACATAGGCCTCCCCTAAATATTTCCAGATGAACCTGTTAAATGCGGTCTGCATCCAGTGTGGTCCTGTTTGTTGCCTTACGCCGCCACTATTCTTAAAAATCAGAAACACAAATTCGTCTCTATCATCACGAGCGGTGACCACCAACCATCACTTTAATTACTTTTTCCTATAAAAAAAATTACAAATAAATGCATGATATAAGGACGGTCTCACACCGCGAGGCGCGCCCCGCGGTGTTACAGAAATCGCGCGCGGTAGGTAATTTCATTATTAACGCCCGGCACTCGGTACTCACGCGTGCCCTATACAATTCCTGGTGGATTACACCGCAACACTTTTGAGGCAGGGGAAACAGCAGAGTTTTAAGACTTTCACTTGCAAAATAGCTTAAACAGCTATGGATAACTATGGATGTTAGCTAGTTTGCGATCTTGAGTCACTTATATGAAAGCTGAATATATTTATGTTATACTATTAGATATATTTAAGTTATGATTATAGTAGTATAATTAGCTACGAGACTATCCCGCCCTCACACCCACCACTGCAGCTCCTGTGAGCCAGGATCGGCAGTGGCACGCATTTTATGACACCGAGCGGTGAAGTTCATAATAGCATACTTAGTTGACATATAAATGCAATTATTCACTTCACACACACACACACTCACGCCTTGTATCCCCGAAGGGGTAGACAGAGGCGCAACTAGTTGCACCCACTTTTCGACGTGTATATTCCGTCTAATGATGTGATAGGGGGCAAGCCTATGGCCATATCGGGCACAAATTCTAGACTCTGGGCTGATACTGAATAGAAAAACCCAATATTACCTTGCCCAACCCGGGGATCGAAACCGAGACCTCAGCATTCCAGTGGTAAAAAAAACATTTACTTGAATAAAAAATATATAAAATCAGTCTTGTAACCGAAAATAATCCTGATTTTAAGGATATTTTTGCAGTCACTTCTGTTAATTAAATTTGTCTACCAGTCGCTTTTGTTTATACCTTAGAGCACGCGATTGCTTGGCCGGAGGCTACACGCTTTAACAGAACAAACACGGCGCTAATGAGCTCGTCAATGGGAAATAATAAAAGTTGCAACAGTTCCGCGAAACGTTGCGATTGTTGCCCTTTTATGTGGAACGGCCTTTATATTGCTATTGTTTATATGAATAACTTGAATATATATAGGAGCAAAAGACATAACCCCGACGAGCGTATAGACGGAATACTTTGTAATTTGATGAATTGTGTGTAAACACGAAGAAAAAAAAACTTGATTGCTGTGTCTCCACACATTTGTCCAGTCTGTAACGTCAAATGTAGTTTGCCGCAAATGCAAAACGTGTGGAGTCACAATTAGTTGTATAAAACAATCAATTAACTGTATGCAGCACAGTATGCAGTATCGGTTTGCAAACGACGCGATTAAGCGCGAAGGGGATTATTGTTGCGCTCCAACCTAGCGTTTTCAATTTCCACCGCGCGAATTATTGATAGCCGTTCGGACTCGTTATGGCGTGCATACATTAAATATGTACTGGACAATATGCTTTTAGTCGGTTGGTGTTTTAGTATAGTAAGTACACTCAGCAGCATAAGTGAACAAATTCAAAATTTCATATTGCCTACTTTTGTGTTCTTACTAATCTTTTTAAGACTGTCTCTGTGGCGTAGTTGTATTACAGTATGACTGCAAAGCTGAGGTCTCGGGTTCGATCGCCGGGTCGGGCAAAGTGATATTGAGTTTTTCTATTCAGTATCAGCTCGGAGTCTGGAATTTGTGCCCGATATGGCGATAGGCTCGCCCCCTATCACATCATGGGACGGAATGACGGCGAGAAGTGGGTGCACTAGTTGCGCCTCTGCCTACCCCTTCGGGGATAACAGGATGTATATGTATATACTTTTTTTTCTCTTCACTAAAATAAAATAGATATGCTTTTCTTCAAACGATGAAAAATGTTTCAGTTTCACTTACGCGTATACGATTTGAAACTCAGATTTTGTTCAGCTACTTATGGTGTTGACTGTACAGTGGTTGTTGTCTTGATGGTAGGTGCAAAAACGGGGTGAATGAGTGAAACAGTGAATATGAGAGAATATACCGAAAATGACGAGATTCATCCTTTATATTTAAAATGTTATAGTTACTATGTCTGTCCGACTTCGATGTGGCAAGGAGATAGTATGAGATCCTGGGTGGATATGGGCTACTTTTATCCCGGGAAAGTACATAGCCTGGCTTATATTCTGGAAAAACTTTTTTACTCCGGCTGAGCCGCGAGTTAAAGCAACACTGTTTTACCTTTTGGTAATTCAATAATTACTTTTACATTAGCTGTGTGAAACATGCACCTCATTTAATGCACCCGTTCAATGACCTTTTCTATAACAAAAAGGTTGTACCCTACACTATATCACCCATAATCCCTAAGATATTCCAAAATCCTGTGTTGTTAACTCAAATTAATAACGGGCTTAAAGACTCAACTTAAGTAAGATAACTTATGCGCAACAACTCGTCAGCAAAGCTAACTTACTTAGCTTATTGCAGGGAGGCACCCTACGGAACCCTTTAAAAACGTATGCTTATCAGCCCTTAGGGTAAGACAAGGGCATTAAAATCATTATATTGGGTTATTTGTTATTAATTGTGGATTATTAGGGTTCTGTTAACAAATGATACCAATATTATGAAATCTATGATGTATTTGAAATTTTAAAGTCGATGTTTAATGATAACGACGATTAAAATTATAACATATAAAACACTATTTGGAAAAATAATTAAAAATCTTGGTATAAATCCAAGTATCATTTTCTAAAGACTATTTACAAAATCATTCGCCATAGAATACACATAACTATAATAAATACGTTCACATAATGTATTTCATCCCGAATCTCCTCAGAGAAGCCATAAATAAAATGAGGTTCCATTCAGGTAGCCTTCGACGAAAGGCAAATTTAATGCTGGTCCATCTTTGTAATGGAATACGGCGGCCATAGATTATCTACCCTTGATTTGTGGGTCACTAGCTTCTCGAGACGGGCACTTCTAAGTATATTAGTTTCTACAAAGGAAAGGAAAAAATTGCTCCTTTTTCCTAAAAAAAGCTGTAATGTTTTGTAGAAATGTTTCTGATTTTTATTGTTCATTTGTTATGTATCATACAAATTCGTAACCTTAAACGCTAAAGTTTTTATTCACAATAATAGTTTTATTATACGACCGAACTACAGTCGTAGTACAGCAATAAAGTATTATGACATCATCTAACATTCACCTCTGGCCCTTAAAGGACGGGAAGTTACAAGTCACATCACAGCGCCATAAAACAAGAAAAATCTTTAACCCGAAAGCGTTTTATAGTCGCAAATAAAATCCTAAATCAGAACAAACATCCCTTCCGCGCGCAGTCGTAAAACGTAACCGCACAAAAGAGTTTCCTTGTTTTTACTTTTTAAAACCTTTTCATAAAAAATAAAACACCCAACATCCTGGCACAAAACATGACACGTGTCGCACTCATTAAAAATAAAAAGGCTGTCAAAATCGGTTCGCGCCAAGGCATTTCGATTTCAGAACGTTTGAATTTTAAAATGATACGCGACTAAATTCGCATGGTCGTGCTTATGAAGTGAAGTTACGGAGACTGTGCACACTCTATTTGGGCGGCGAGTACTCACCAGGCAGATCACGTAGGTCTTTACTACGCAGCGCAGCACATGAATAAAAATGCAATGGAATGTGTTTTTAAACGGACTTTACGATTTAATATACTCATTAATGTAAAACTCACTGCGAGAAATTATGAGTGAAGATTTGAATAGTAATAAAATGAAGCGGGGGCAAAAAACGATGACTACCGGAATATTCGGAGGTGTATAAAATACTAACGAACTCCTTATATGAATATTCAATTATGGTGTATACAGTAGGTTCAGGTACTTTTTGTATAAATTTTGTTAAGGCTGCAACAACGCGACAAAATGCTAGAAAAAAATTTGTATTAATTATCTAGGACCACTAATGGTCTGAGGTCTTCTGGCTTGTTTATAAGTAGTAAGTACCTAACTCCTAAGCATTGCATTTCTTTGAACACAAGTCTGTCACTTTCACAAAATGCACCAGCCGGTCTGCCCTCTTCCTTTTTAAACTACAATAAAGTTCTGGGTAGTCGAGCTTAGTTTTCTTTAAAAATATCCACTTACAGCAAAGGGGAAAATGCCAGCGTTTCCTTTTAAACAAATCCTCCGTCCAATTTGCATTGAGCGAGAAACGAATCAAAATAACGCAAAGAGCCTCTGTCTGGTGCAGTCTCTGTCCTGCCCTTGCGGTCGCAACGGACCGTACAGCACAAGTGGGGGTAATGGATGGGGTATGAGCGTACAACCCAACACTTAAGTGGAACGTCTGAGTTTAGAACGAGTAGAATTAAAATGTAAGGTTGCCTCTGGTACTACGGAGATTGATTTTAAAAATGCAGTTTTCCACTAAGGCCTTGGTGACAAAGGTAACGGACAGATCTCTAAAACGAAGCTAACCAGCAATCTCTTTCTTAAGTAATTGAGACTGTTTGTCCTATTGGATCAGCAACTGGTACGGTCAACAGATATCTTATATTTGACCAAACTCATGACCAATTCAAACCTCTACCTTAAAAAAAATATTAGATAAAATACAAAACAACGCTTTGCTCATCTTGTTCTTTTTTCTTTGCCGGCCTATTCAGTTAAAAACACATACGTACTCTTCTAGTATCTCTAAATCCCGGTCCGGTTCGTAAGACGTCAGCGAGGTGGTCTGAATGTAATCGTGTCTGCGTCGACGGCATCCCGGATATTCCCCATCCCGTGGCACGTGGCCACCACTCAAAATGAAATTCCACACCGGTCAACTAATATTCAATTTAATCGACTTTGTTGTCGAACATTGTCCTGCTAAGATTTCATTGCAGACCAGAAATTTGATCCTTGCTGGACCCCTACTAATTGCATAAGCATTTCTGTTGTACTAATATAGATTAACATCGCACAATTTCGAAATTCATGTGAAGAATTAATTTGGAGAATGAACTGCTTTCCTGCTTAATAGGAACGTTTAAATTTATCAACAATTTCTCGGTACGTAGGGTTTCTCGTATACAAATTATTATGGATTGATGTAACTGCTTTGTACAAGCATTTTTTGAGGTATGATATGTCTCAGGTAGACCAGCATAGTCAAAGAGTATTATGAGACTTAACAACTAAATTCCATGACAACAGTGTCCTCGTGGCTACAGTAAGCAAGCACAATGCTTCGAGCTCACTACCTATCTCAACATTAATGCAAAAGCAAACAAATACGATGATGTAATCAATCATCGTTACCAATTAATCACGCCAATGAAGTTCATAAAACAGTTGTGAGAGCTAATTGTCGGCCCCTGCGGATCGATCAGCCACTCATTTACTTAATTACTCTTTATTAATAATGCGGGTGATGGGAAAGTAATTTGGTGATGACAATTTATTACATTCGCCCTCATAGGAGCCAAAAATTTATAGGACTTTTGGTTTTGGTGCCTGCACTTTATCGTTAGTGGGAAAGATTATTTAGATTACGATTACGATGATTGGAAGTTGGAGAATGTGTAAAGCAAGCAGAACATCTTGAATATTTGGAGGACATTGAAATCAGTGTCTTACTAGGTAATAAAACATAACACTTACATCTCATGATGAACGCAGGTTTGTAGCTACGCAAAGCTTTGTAATTCAAAGTTTGGAATGGTGTTATTATTCATAAATCATAAGTCTGACTTTCTCGTAACCCTTAACCAATATATCTTTTATTCCAGACGATTCGGCGTGGTAGACAAACGTTTCTGCGTGGAGGGAGGGTCACGTTGTGGCAAGGGGGAGGGTATGTTCGTATTCGCTGCGGAGGCCAGCCGCGAGCTCACCGACCTGCTCAACGTGTACACCCATGAGGCTCAGTCACGGCTCAGCATAGCCTCCAGGAGTGGGTCAGGTGAGGAGACAATCTCTATGTACAGATGCGGCAATCTTTATCTATATCATTATAAAATTTAAGTTTTCTTTTGTTTGATCGATCTTATATCGTGAACTGTTCTGATTGTAAAAAATCTTTCACTGCTAGAAAGTTACATTATGATTTTCGTCACTTTTATTCCACATAGTTTTTGCCCGCAGCTCCGGATAGTCTCGCTTTATATTTTCCCGGTATAAAAAATAGCCAATAGCACTCGGGAGCAATTTAGCTTCCTATTAATGAAAGATGTTTTAAATCGGTTCAGTAGTTCCAGAGATTAGCTCCTCCATACAAACTCGGAAACCTTTCCTGTTTATATTAGTATCGATAAGGCTTTTTTACCAGGAAACTACATAATATAATAGTAATTTCATAAATGAACAAAATATTGATACGGTATATTTTTTTACCCCCAATTTTGACTAACCAACTTTCCATCTCCAGTGATGGAGAAACGTTTCTCGGACACGAGCTCGTGCCTGGACGACTGCTTCCACCCGTCCATGCGGTCGGTGTCACCTTCGTGGGCGGGACCCTCGAGCCACACCATGCACTGCCTCTCCGAGCTGGACGGCAGCATGGACGGGGACGACAAGTTCCGAAGACCCACGTCGCTACCCAGGTGCTCGAGTTGTATTGGGAAGATTAGTAATTTGACTCGGTAAGCGTGATTGATTTATTTTGTTAATGAATTCAATCTGAAACAAGTGTCGAATTTAATCGAAAGCGTTTTCCTTACGCATAGTATCTATTAATGTTCCATGTTAATTTGCTAACTGCTAAGTAATAAGTTTTAATAACAAACGATATTATTTTTGTATTATAATTTTATGTCCGAGCCACCTAACAATACTTGACTTATGACGCAATCTTTCCTCATTTCCAGATCAGCAACAATGGGTACACCTGGCTCCATAATGTCTCCAGTATGGACTATGGACAACATCATGGAGAAGCGTTCAGACTCAGACCGTGCGTCAATCTATTCTCGCTCAAGTGGAAGTGCCTCGGAGTACAGCGTGCCTCGCAGCACCTGCCTCCTGGACAAGAGTTTCGAGTCCAAACGTGCCAGTCCTGTGGGCTGCTGCACGCCCACCGTGCCAGCCAAGACTGGCGCGTGCCAGTGCTGGCAGCAGAAGCCGTGCTGCTGCAGGAAGAAGCCCTTCAGCGGACCTTATGAGAATTATGACGTGCCAAAGACACCTATGCCTTTGATACAGGTATATTTTTTTATCCTTTTAAAACTTTTAGGACAAGATTTAAGTAATGTGTAAAGTATTTTATTTTTAGAGATAGAAGTTAATTACAAATTATGTAAAAGAAAAAGAAATATCTGAAATACTTAATGTTCATAATTTTTTAGCCGTTATATTGAAGAACAATATCCTACTAATATTATAAACGCGAAAATTTGTAAGTATGTATGGATGTCTGGATGTTTGTTACTCTTTCACGCAAAAACTGCATAACGGATTTCCATGAAATTTGGTACATAGGTAGATCATGTCCTGGATTAACACATAGGCTACTTTTTATCCCGGGAAAATATAAAGCAGGACTTTTACCCGGAAAAACTTTTTAAGGCGAGCGGAGCCGCGGGCAATAGCTAATGAGACATAAAACTACTAGGTTTACTGTCGTTTTTAATTTTAAAAATATTCCATAAATTTTAATAAAGACAGTCTTTTTGTGCATTTGTATGTTAATTTTAGCACCTTCATTCCCAGGAGCACCCAGTGGACGGTCACATTGACCCGTCAAGCCTGTACGATACACCAAAGAAACTGAAATGTGTGATCAGCGACCAACCCTGCGGCTGCGAACATCAGCAGGACACAGCCAAATGTGATATTAGCGTTAGCGAAGAACCGGAACAGGCCAACTACGTCAACGTCACCCCGCTGCCCAAGAAACCTACCAAGGAAGTCGACTACGGCAACTACGCGAACATAGACCTTAATGCTACGTTGGAGAAGTTTCAAAATTCCCTTCATATTTTAAGAAGTGCTGGCTTCAGCCAAGAAGAGCTGGATGCTTTAGAGGACATACCAGAACATGATGACGATATATCAACAGCCACTACGAACACTGTCCACCCCTCAACTGAGTGCTACATGCATACAGAGAACGCGGAGAGCAGTTCAAGCAACAGCAACAAGAACTATTCTGATAACATTAGTAGGATCAGTCATATCTCGGACCCCACTCATTCTGACGCAGACCTTACCATGAGCACTCGAAGATCCAGTTCAGCTGACTTCACCAAACGTTACGACGATGATTACAGCAATGTGCAAATTTGTTTCACACCAACTGTACTACGAAAAGCTACGAAGAACGACAGGATTAACGAAGGATCCTTACAGCTTACCAGTCTAGAAATCGTGGAATCCAAAGACAAACTCTTTAAACCAGAGTCCAAAACAGAGAGCACGTTTGTGGCGAAATTCCGAGATGCAGTCAAAATCCGAAGGTCCTCAAGTGTTCCGAGCAAGTCGGATAAGAACAGAGACTCGTCGAGTTCAAACGATTCTGGGGTATCGACTGGTTCTCTGAAGCATCATAAGATGGACTTTGATTTTGAAATGCCAGGGTCGAAGTGTATCAAGAAGAGACTGAGCACGAAGCCAGTAAGGAAGACTTTGATGCAGCCGCAGGCGTTCGTGAAGTCCAACTCTTCGGACCCGCTGAAGAACTTGACATTTCAGTTCGAGGAGGTGGCGACACTCACTAAATCTAGCTCGTGTGATGTCGACACTTTGACCAGGAGAAAGAAGACTAACGGTTAGTATTAATAGTTCACACACTCACGCCTTTTATCCCTGAAAGGGTAGGCAGAGGTGCAACTAGTGCACCCACTTTTCGCCGTTATTCCGTCCCATGATGTGATAGGGGGCGAGCCTATCGCCATACCGGGCACAAATTCTAGACTCCGAGCTGATACTGAATAGAAAAACTCAATATCACTTTGCCCGACCCGGGGATCGAACCTGAGACCTCAGCATTGCAATCGTACCATAATATTGAGGCAGTCGAGTATTAATTATTAATAATAGTATGTTTCATAAAAAATGGGCTTTAGTGTTGCATTACTTTTGCTTGTTCGAATTTTAGATTTATAAATCAACAAGAATTAGTAATTGATTCAATCCAATAATCTAATAAGAATTAGTAAATAGTAAATGATCTATTAAAACATCATAAATTATAAACTACAAATCTTTATAATATTCTGATTCCTACCTGCATTACGATTACTTTTGTTTACTAACCAGCACTGCCCATGTAATCAATAAGTTTTCTTCCACAGTGGAAACGGAATCATCAGCGCGTCACAGCCAAGCCACATCTAAAAGCACTTGGAGCGGGGCATCAGACACATCAGACTATATGGAGTCACTGTCAGTATCCTCAGGAGGATCAGCAGGACCTCCGGAGAGGCACGCGGCAAGACCTCGCTCTGGAAGGGAGTACGCCAGTGTGGACAGAGCTGCTCTTGCTGCCATGGCCTCCGATGTCTGAAAAATGTACTAAATTACGCCTTAATCGCTGGCAGAAAGTGTGTAAACAATATCAGAAAATACTTTTTGGTAGGATGGTATAATGGTAGAATTTTCGTGTAGCTGGCTACACCTATTAAATATTGCCAACATTGTGAAGTTTAGTATACAATACTATTCTGGAAGGATTGAATGTGTAAATTACAGCGGTAATTATTTTAAGTAGAATGAAATGATACCAAATTTCGAAAAAGGATTATTGTGCTTAAAGATGATCTAAGTTTAAGTTAAAACTGGATTTGCTGTTAAAATAAAATAAAAAATCCTTAGGATGTATAAACCGAGATAGCATACACATAATCATACGATTATTTATGGATATTTTTATAAAAAATACCTAACACTTTGCCTAGGCTTGCAACACCGAATATATATTTTTTAAGCCAATCAACACGCTGTACAGATAAGTGTAAATATACTGTATATATCTAAGTACATAAACAATTATGTTCCTATGTACATTTACATTAGAGAAGTGGATTCATTACGAATTTAGTTAATTAGTAGCGTGCCAAAAATGTTGCCAGGTATAACGGTTTTTGGTGTTGGCAATTTATAAGTAAATGTAACAACATAGTTTTATAAGGCAAGTCGTATATTTCATTTATTTGTTTAAATGTTAGCATGTATAAATGTAAGTGTGTAGTTATAGTTTCATTATACTTAGGTACTTAAATTATTTGTGCCTTTGCATATAACGTCTTTCATTTATTTTTGTTACCCTTATGTACAATTTACTTTTTGAATAAATGAAAGAGAAATGTGTAAATGAATTCTTTTATTTCGTTTATATTCATATAATGCGTGGTTGCCTGTTGAAACATGTAAGCAATAGTCGTGTAACATTTAATTAAGAGAATTAGCGATTTTTATAATGAGAAGTGTGTCATAAATCCTGCCAAATAAAATACAATGAATTTAACCATAAAACAAGCTACATATTTCTCAATCCCTACCATGTAATATAGATTCATTAAAAAGTAAACAGTATTTGTTACTAATTAAGTATATCAAAACATTTTTATTACTATTTAATAATATTTTGAAGTGTAACATAGATACTTTTATTAGTGTTCGCTTTAGCATACAAAATGGTATCATGTAAAAGCAATTATTTTGTTTTATATTCGCATTTGCTAATAGTTTTATCAGGCACAAAACTTCTTAAATATTATTCAGTTTATATATTATTAAATCTTACCTTTCGAATCGAAGTCATGACTGCAATATCAGTCTTACTGATAATTAATACTAGGTTTATACAATGATTTCATGGAAAAGGAAATAAAATAGGAAATAACCTGAGAATCAAATCAAAACTTGAAGAATCATCTATTTCAGATAAACTTTTACCAATTTGAACAATAAAAGACAAAAAATATCTCTTCTAAGTCGTTCTGGGTCTCGAGGCGCCAGTTAGTCCTGGCTCATGTAGCTTTGACAAGATATTGATTTCCCGTAGTATTATAATGCTCTTTGATATTGATATATGTGGCCACTGTCAAACATTGCTCTGATTTTTTGATTAGGGGCATTTCAAATATTTTATACATGGCAATTGGCAGCCCAATAGCCACCAAATAAAGTACCGGGATAAAATGCATAAATCTATTTTTTTTAAATGTCTAACATTCGCGTAAACATCGGAAACTTAATAGTTTATATATTATGTGTCATTGACTATAGACTTCATTAGTCAGTTTTGCGACGAAAAAAATAATATTTGGTACAAGTATAAAATCTATACTTGAAATTTAAAACATTATAAATTAAGACAAATGTGAAACAATAAATAAGCAAGAAGTTTTTGGGGTAATTTCCTCCATCACGCACATTTGTAATTGATAATGTCATATAATAGCAAAAATATATTTGTCTTACCATACTAGCCCCATGTCATGCATTCATGTTTTATATCATGCGATGAACACTGCCCAATTTAAAACTGAAAAAGATATTTTCGTAAGAGAGATAGTATGCGAGATCTACCAAACAGTAGCTTGTAAAGTGATCAAATATAGTTAATTGATATAATAATTGTTTTATTTCACACCTTTATCAAAACAAACTATTGTGTCATCATGTCTGTCATAACCTGAGTTGGGCATGTGTCTACTTTAAAAAAAAAAGTGAGATAAGGTCTTTTAGACCGTGGGCCAGTTCAAAACTTCGTCAGTCTTTTTCACCCGAACGATAATTGGTGAGGTGCATCAGAGACGTGTATCATAAAGCCTCGTGAACGTCAGCTTCGGCTCCGTGGGTGCCATGAGCGGTGGTAGCCTCCCAAAGATGTAGAAAAAAAAATATTATTAAGTCATTTCCTCCCAACTAAGAATCATTTTAAATTGTAGCTAACCCGATACCTTGAAGAAAAAAAATAATCAGCTGACTGTAACTTGGGGCATTATGCGTCAGCTGGTCAATCAAACATGTTAAAAAAATATATAATTTCAGTAATTTCCTCCCAACTACAAATTTACCTGATGACAGCTTATACGCAACTATGAATAAATATATATGTCAGCTGGCTGTATGCCGGGGCAAAAACCGTCAGCTGATGTCTTGAAAGTTATAACGCAGGTGTTAGGCGAGAGCTTCTATTACATAATTACATGCATCAGCTGACAATGTTTCCCTCGAATTAATGATAGTAGATTCTCTTTATTAATTACAGCATTATATTATCAATCTATACATGTAAAATGCTTTGTCCTGAATGACTGACTGACGGTTAAACGCACAGCCTAAACCTCTGACCGTAGAGACCTGAAACTTGCAGGGTGTGTTCTTTGTATGCCATAGGCATCTAATGATATTGAATTTTCCGAAAGTCTACCCCTAAGAAGGTGAAAAGGGGGGGCAAAGTTTGTATGGGCCAACGTGATTCCTTGGTCCAACCTACTTCAAATATTGCTTACACTTATTTTTAACAGAACTGATAGAAGATGTGTTTCGTGTTTTATTGAAATTCGTCCCGTAATATATAATATGTATAAAAACGAAAGGTCATTAACTCACTCATCACGAAATCTGAGAAACTACACGTGCTAAGAGTCTTAAATTTTGTGGAGGTTCCTTTTAGGACGTTGGAGCTCACTAAGACGGGATTTTGCGTAATTCAACCCCTAATGGGGTAAAAAGATTGTACGCGATAAACTCAAAGACTATCAAACGGATTTTGATTAAATTTGGTATGGAGATAATTCGAGCATCTGGGAAACTGGAAAATTTTAGGCTACTTCTTATCCCGTGAAAATGTATAAGTGGGACCTTTATAAAAAAAAAAAACTTTCGTACGACCGAGGCTGCGGGTAAAAGCTAGTCAGCTTATAAATTTTCATCTGGGAAGGTATAATGTATCTTAAATGTTTGACTTTACGCGCAGATATGAGTTTTCCGACGAAATGTATAAATACTTTACTAATACGTATATAATTAAATAACTGAAGAAATATTAAGAACAGTGATTATGAATTTATAGTTTATTGTACTCTCCGGAGTAAGATAAAGTGGTCAGCAGAAGACTTTTCAGATTAACACAACCTACTGCAGGTACCACCTTTGCAACACGTTTCTAATCTAGGGGTTAGAAAAGTGTTGCATGCCTACATCGAGTCATACAAGGAACACACCCTGCAAGTTACAGATCTCTACGGTCAGAGGTTTAGGCTGTGCGTTTAACCGTCAGTCAGTCATTCAGGACAAAGCATTTTACATGTATAGATTGATAATACAATGCTGTAATTAATAAAGAGAATCTACTATCAGTAACTCGAGGGAAACATTGTCAGCTGATGCATGTAATTATGTAATAGAAGCTCTCGCCTAACACCTGCGGTATAACTTTCAAGGCATCAGCTGACGGTTTTTGCCCCGGCATACAGCCAGCTGACATATATATTTATTCATAGTTGCGTATAAGCTATCATCAGGTAAATTTGTAGTTGAGAGGAAATTACTGAAATGATATATTTTTTTAACATGTTTGATTGACCAGCTGACGCATAATGCCCCAAGTTACAGTCAGCTGATTATTTTTTTTCTTCAAGGTATCGGGTTAGCTACAATTTAAAATGATTCTTAGTTGGGAGGACATGACTGAATAATGTTTTTTTTTCTACATCTTTGGGAGGCTACCACCGCTCATGGCACCCACGGAGCCGAAGCTGACGTTCACGAGGCTTTATGATACACGTCTCTGATGCGTCTCACCAATTATCGTTTAAGAGAAACTTGGTCATCGAAATCTGTCACTGGCCCACGGACCATTATTTTTTTATGGCATTAAATGACGAGACGAGCATGCTGTTCACCTGATGGTAAGCGATACGACCACCCATAAACAGTAGCAACACCATCCAGCACCTCGAGTTACAAAGTATTGTGTGGCATGCCACTGCGTTCGTCATCCTGAGATATAAGATGTTAGTCTCATTATGTCCAATAGTTACACTGGTTACAACGTCCTTCAAACCGAAACACACTAGTGCTTACACACTGCTGCTTGGCGGTAGAAATAGACATTGCGGTGGTACCCACCCAGACGGACTCTTACATATGCGAGACCTACCACCAGTATGAGAGACCTACCACCGGTATGAAACCTACCATAAGTCTTATGTTAACCGTGGGCTTATTGTGTGGAACCTTCACATATTACTTAGTTAAAAAAATATCTTAAGATTCAGTGGCGGCCCCAACGCAAGGCTCCGGGCGACAGATCCTTAAGAGGCCTTTTTTCTTTGTGCTTCTTACCTGCCTACCTTGCCTGTGAAAAAGTCCCCAATTGATGCGTAATGGTGGTGACCTAAAAGAAAGGTCCTCAGTTGGACACGCGAGGCCCCGGACTGTTGACTGGCCCGGTTCCTTAAAGCAGCCACTGTGAAGAATTCTCATGTACTTCATTACTCGACACAAAATTTCCAGCTTCCTTAGGTATGATGGACAAACCACGCTGGACGAAACAGAAGCTGATATCACTAAACTTTAAAAACTGTGTGACATTCACTGCTAATTATTATATTATATTCTATGTCTTTCTGAATCTCGATGTAATTTTTTTTGTTTGCTTTGGATCTCTACTACGAGCGATTTTCCTTTTGTTCACAACATAAAGATTTACGTGTCCCACAAACCTTTCTTATGAGACTTGAACCTGTGACCTCTCATTTCTCAGGTGACGTCCTTTTTGCCATAGCGGCTGTCATAATACCAAGTTTGAATCACATCTCAACGATGTTAGAGATCATTAGAGATCATAACGCAAGATCTGTCTAAATCAAACTGTATTAAATGTGATTTGTTAGCATCAAAGCGACTTGGGTGTTCGATAAATTTTCCTTCTGTCGGGTTTGACGTTATCACTCAAAGGATCATTTATAGACCTTTGTTACATCCATACCGGGTGGAAGGGAAACGCTCTCTATACCGGAACGGTAAGAGAGAAGAACCATAACATTAACGAAAAACTATATTCATTTGCAAAGCTAAGCGATAATACTTACGATTTTAGTATTTCCGTAAATCATGCGCGCGCAATGTAAAGCGTACAAAGAACTGGGCGGCCGTCGCGCTGCGCCGGGACCGGCCCGCGGTCGTTAACCCGTCAGCTGATGTACGTGTTTCATTACGATTTTTTTGAAATATTGACCTTTTTTACTATGTTTTTCAGAATAATAGTTTGATTTATCTATCCATACGTGAAGCTGTACAGAAATTTGAGAAAATCCTACTAAAATTGTAACAATGCGATCGCGATTTTTTTAGTGCCATCACGTCAGGAATCACCAATACTATCACCTGTATTCGTTTCCGAGAGCGTTTCCCTTCCACCCGGTATAGTGATTTAGTTTGGTACTTACTAAATGATCTGAGAGAAGCAATGGGGAATCGCAAACACACTGCGTTTATCCCGTATATCATATGAAAATCACTTTGTTAATTTTATTTTTGTTTTCTTTTTGGCTTTTATTTCTTGGGCTTATTTTGTTTTTACAGCGTGCTGCACTATAAAGAAAACTAGAAACATCATGAGGGATCCTGAACTCCTTAAAATTCTTCAAGACTATTTTGCTGGTATGTATTCTACAAACCCGTACTAGCCCTACTTGGGGTTACCCTTTAAATCGGAATATAACCGCGGTTTGGTATAACTGCTTAGCGGCAAAACTAAACTATGGTACGTACCTACTTAGAGGTCTCTCACATAGAAAAAAATACCATATATACGTAGTTTAATATACATACACACTCGCGCCGTTTATCCCCGAAGGTGTAGGCAGAGGTGCAACGAATGCACCCACTTTTCGCCGTGCGTGTTCCGTCCCATGACGTGATGGGGAACGAGCCTATCGCCATAACGAACTCAAATTCCAGTCTCCGGGCTGATACTAAATAGATTCAGTATCACTTTGCCCTCCCGGGATCGAACCCGAGACCGTCATTGCAGTCGTATCGTAATACAACTACGCCACCGAGGCAGTCAGAGAAAACCATTCAGTAATATAGGTACAGAAATATGTCACTTTCGGATTCTGTTTGAAAACTTTCCCTACGTGGACCCTCGGTAATTGAAATTTATTGTCGAAATAACTCTTATTTATACAAATAGCATTCCGATGATTTCAAATGTATAATATTTACCTAGCTTGCTAGTGACTCCATTTTCTTGGAAGTCTACACGACTTCCATTGACCGAAGCAGAACGAATAGTTTATGTAAGGAAGTTAGGCTTGCCCCCTATCATATATATCATGGGACGGAATTTATGCATGGCGAAAAGTGGGTGCACTAGTTGTGCCTCTGCCTACCCATTCGGTGATAAAACGCGTGAGTGTATATGTATGTATAGCTTTTGCCCACGGCTTCGCCCGCGTTAATAAGTTTTTCCGGGCTAAAAGTACATAAAAACCTTCCCGTTGAATCACTCTATCCAACACATTTATTTGGATAAAGATTAATATTATGACGTTGATACAACTCTTAACAAATAATGCATTAATTTCGACTAAATTTGATTAGCATAAAAACGGTTCTAGTGAGATAATCTTAAAAGATAGACATATTCTGTCGCGGATATTTTTTTAGATCATTTCAAGAGGAATAATTCTTTCATACATATATTTTTGGTATCTCGAACCGTTTTCGCAGCGCACGCAATGGAGGCCCTCAAGGATGAATAATTTTGACCGTTTTTTTTCACATTTTCCATTATTTCTTCGCTCCTAATAGTTGCATCGTGATGTTATATAGCCTAAAGCCTTCCTCGATAAATGGTCTATTCAACACAAAAACAATTTTTCAATTCGAACCAGTAGTTCCTGAGATTAGCGCGTTCAAACAAACAAACAAACAAACTCTTCAGCTTTATAATATTAAAAAAGTATAGATGAAGTTAGTTAGTACCTTGAATGCGAGAGACTCTTGGAGATAAACTTTTTAGATAGGTAATACATGTTTGTCCATTTTTGCCACTAAGCACTACTGTTATTCATAGATTGAAGAACATTCAAGCCAATGTAATAATTAGACTTAATAGATTACCTTATTAGATTACATAGTACCTACATAATTTTATAAGCGGCGATAGACCATTTGGGAGTGAAACTGTCTGCCGAGACGAAGTTCCGCATGCTCCAAACACAAGGAAAACACCTCTGACTTTTCTAAAATTATGTGTGTATTCTTTGTAAATTATCGCTTCCTTCAACGGTGAAGGAAAACATCGAGAGGAAACCTGCATACCTGAGAAGTTCTCCATAAGATTGTCTAAAGTATGGGAATTCTGCCAACCTGCATTAGGCCAGCTTGGTAGACTAGGCAGTATAGGAGGCCCGTGCCCAGCAATGGGACAGTAGGTATATAATACAGGGCTGATCTTATTATATATTAGGGACATAAGTCCCTATATATATATATATATATTATATTGAGTACTATGTTAACTGGTGTTTTTTAGCAGTAATACAAGTCAAAACTAATATTGAGTGTACTAATGATTCTTACCAATACTTCAGAAAAAAACATAATACTAAAACATTACACATGCATTCAATAACTATTTTTTTTCTATTATTCTAAATCTTATGGGCTCAAAATACAATTCTATGTTACCAAAGATGTCCTTTGAGCTCTCCTATGGATTACCGGATTCATAGAGCAACTCTATTCTCGCCGTTTCGCTTGCCGGGAAAACCCTTAGTACAATAAAAGGCTGTTTAATCGGAATCAACATTACTATAATTATAATTTAGGACCTAATCTACCCGAATGTAAAATTTCATCTAAATACAGCGGTTTCCACGTATCTTTCTAACATTAAAACGTGTTTATAAACTGTAGCTTTTATTAGGATTTCATCATCGTCAGCTACATGACGTCCACTGCGGGACATAGGCCTCCCCTAAAGCATTTCAGTGTCCAGCCAGACCTGTCAAAAGCGTCCTACATCCAGGGTGTTCCTGTTATTAGGATTTATCCTTCTTATATATACACCAGTATAAACACTGACAAATCTTTTGAGCTCTAATAAAAATTCAAACAATCTAAAGAATGAAGGAAACAATGTTTTTATTATGATGTCATACAGTACGTAATATGGAGTTATTGTGATTCCTAGATCATTTGTATGCGAGTGGAGTAGCATGCTAAACGGATTTTGAGACGGTTTCGATTATTGCATAGTTTACTTATTAGAATTGCTTTGTTTTATTCAAGGTTTAATGATGCAGATCAGCTGGTTTCGTGTTAGATTGTATAATTCACGTAAATAGATTTATTAAACATAAATCTGCGTTTTATTTAACTTTGATTCCTGCAACATTTTTTTATAAAATTGTTTATCTGTAGTTTTAAGTTTTTGTTAATGTTATTCACTTTTGGAGTATAATATTTTGTCTCTTACCCGTTATTTTATAATTTTACTATTTATGCACTAACAACAAGACATCTCGCACAAATTAGAAAAACCTGCAGAAACGTTTGCTCTACTTTCGTTTTGAACCAGGTACATGTTCCTTAATTTCGACGATGTCCTTTGGGTGGTCATTCTTCACTGGTGGGGTGCCTCAGCGAATTAAGGCTCGGAGCACCTAAAAGCGTTCTCCTGAACCCCGGTATATTTGAATACGCCGACTCGCGACAAGCTATCAAACGTAGGGCCAACGATAAAAAATCCGGTACATTGTCAGTCCATATACTTCCACTAAACGAGAGAAGCAATGGTCTGTACCTCATACTGACCCATTTAATCATATCACTTAAAGATAATACAGTAAATGAGATGAAAAAGTAATCATTATTCTGCAAACGTATAATATCTCAAATCTTATCTTATTCATCAACCTATCTTGCGAAGGTTTGTGCAAATATTTGGATGTATGTCAGACATAGACTCAGAAGATTTGAATGAAATTTGGCACACGCATAGACCATGCCCTAGATTTACACATAGGCTTTTTTATGTCGATTAATTTACTCCCATAGGAAATGATTGATTTTTAATCTGAAATTTTTAATACATAGCGCTAGCATCGTTAACTTGGGCCATGATTGTATGTATAATGATTTTCGAACTTTTGTAGCGGCAAGGCTAACACGCGGGCGACGACGCGAGTAACGCCTAGTATAATAATAATATATCAATAATAATGTAAACACACACACACAGTCACGCCTTTTATCCCCAAAGGGGTAGGCAGAGGCGCAATCAGTTTTCGCCGTGCGTATTCAGTCCCATGATGTGATAGATGGCGAGCCTATCGCCATATCGGTCGGAAATTTCTAACTTCAGTCTGATATTGAATAGAAAAATCCAATATCTATCACTTTGCCCGACCCGGGGATCGCACCCGAGACCCCAGCATTGCAGTCGTACCGTAGTACAACTACGCCACCAAGGCAGTAATAATGTAAAATAATAATAATAATATATTTGTAGACGATCAGGGCACTAGTTTCTTTTACTGCGACCGCGAAAAGTCACGAAAGTTCGCGGTGGCGCAGATGTGTCACTACTGGTATAAGCAATATTGAAACACTGCGTCTTAAAAATCTCGATACTAAACATCAATTAAGCAAGACTCTACCAAAGCGAACGTATAACTATACATATAATGCACTGGGCTAACTGTGCTGTTTGAAATGCAATTGCATTTTTTAATCTAAGTTCGGCTTCGCCAGCCACATTCGGGCGCACTCCAGAGTATAGCCAGATGTCGCCGTCGATGGATACGTCGTGGAGGACATCATCATTCTTTTACTATTCCTCTAGTATTGTAAATATTTCTGAGCGGTGACGAGCGCCATGAAGGCTGTCTATTATCTACATAAATTATCTATTAATAGTGTCCGAACCCTCACATCCGACGCATACCCGCACATCTCCACGTAATAGGTACATTTTGCGTCAAAGAGGTGTTAAGTTACGTCATGTCGGGCCTTCCCAGCATCCTCGTCTCGCGGATTTCGCAACATATAAAGGACCTCGAAACTTGCTTTGACCATGTTGGGAAACCCGAAAGGTTGATCAATTTGAACCTTGGTTCCCTTTTACATAACATAGGGTTATAAAGTGTACTGTCTTGACCTTTATATAATGGTACTAGCTTTTGCCCGCGGCTCCGCCCGCATTAAAAAGTTTTTCCGGGATAAAAGTCCCGGTTTATATTTTCCCGGGATAAAAAGTAGCCTATGTGTTTTTCCAGAACATGATCTACCCGTGTGCCAAATTTCATCGAAATCCGTTCAGTAGTTTTTGCGTGAAAGAGGAACAAACATCCTTACATCCTTACATCCATACATCCAAACATCCAAACATCCATACATTCTTACAAACTTTCGCCTTTATAATATTAGTAGGATATTTTTAATGATTCGATTTTTTATAACACAGGCCGGTAATCGAATACGCAGGTCAACTGATGTTAAGAGGTCTCTATTACTCATAAATACTTGCGATATCAGAATAAATATGGATACGATCCGCCTTGAAGCAAAGTAGTGGGAATAAGGGTTCATTTGGGCCTATGGATATCTCATTTATAAATGTAAGCTGTCACTTTACTTTTTTTGAGATATTGAGATAGTGTGCAGACGGACGGACGGTCGAAACTCGACGCAGCAGACAGGTTCCGGACTGGAGGCTGCAATTAAGTAGACGTAGTGTAGGACGCCCTGCTTTAAGATGAAGCGATGGCTTGAAAAGGGGCGGGTAGCAGATGGATGCTGGCTGCAGAAGACCGGAATGGTTGGCGCTCATTTTTTTTTTGTTATGGCGGCCCGCATACGCCATGGCTCTGCCAAAAGCAATACGTTACTACTATGCAATATGAGACTTCATCCAATGTGAAGAAAACGAATGCAGCATTTTATAATTGAGAGTTGTGGCCCCGTGGGTTATCTACGTAGTGTATAGGTACCATCAAACGAGCAGATCTCATGGTTCAAGTAAATTAGTTAATTTTACGTTGCATAAACGGGTAGCAAACCGCATTATTAGATAGGTACTCTCCTTACCATTTATCCTTCTTAATTTTTTTTTAAACCAATTCCTTCTTCTTTAATGACAATAGCCTAATTGGGAATGAAACGGTCTACCGAGACAATTTCCGCAGGTTCAAAACCATTGACTTTTCGAAGTTACGTGTATATTGTTTATCAATTATATCTTTCACTTTAACTGTAAAGGAAATCATCGTAAGGAAATCTACATACATGAGAATTTATTATAAGTGTTCAAGGGTAAGTATGTGAAGACGGTCAACCTGCACTAGAGTCTAGACCAGCGTGGTGCCTAACCCCTCTCAGTGGTAGAGGAGGCCCGTGCTCAGCAGTGGGCAGCGTTACAACACAGGGCTGTTTCCATTTCATTGAAATTCCTATTTCATATTTAGTTATCTATTTTAAATATAAATAATTAAACACAAGGACTGACCCTGACCTTGAGAGCGGAGGTCAATTTCACCATCGTTAGATAAGAAGTGAGCTCAGGCCGAATGCTTCGGACTGTCAGATGCAATTTTCGTTCCTGCTCGACGCAACCATAATCTGTTCGTGTTGTTGGAATGCTTGAATATGGACATTATTAAAAAATGCTTCCGATGTTTTTTTAATTGTGTAGTAAAAATTATACGTAACGGAATAAGACAGAGGTTATGTTAGACTGTGTTCGCTTGTCTTAGTCTAAACTTAATAATATTACACATTTCAAGAAGGCTTTGTCTAACCATTAGCACATGTATAAAGTACTTGTTATTAAAGGTATTTTTAAATGAAATTTACTATTTGAGCTTAAAAACTTATAATAATGGTCTAGAAAGTAGAATTCCATTTTCCCGATGCAGTTTATACCTTTTTTATGTGCCTTAACAATGTTTAGATACGATTGAATCAGAGCTTAACCTACACTGTTTTTCCTCTATGCATTTAAAACATAATAATATGAGGAATTTATTGATTGGAATTCCCAAGTATCGATGAATGTCCACTTTCAAAGGCCACTTAGTACTTACAAATTAGTTTTTGAAAAACTGTGACTCAAATGTATCGAATATAAATAGTTAAGTATGTAAATATTATTGTAGAATTGTCCCATGACCCAAAAATAGTTTTAATTACAAAGCCATTACAATGTTTTTAAGTAGTCATTAATAGATATAGGCACTAACAATTTTATTTAAAGGTTTTATAGCGAAAACAATTAAGGCTACATATTTTTTAGGTATTTTTAACCAAAATCCATTATTCATCGCTTTGCACACAAATGTTAAGGCATTAAAATTTCAAAGCACTGCAAATATAAAATAAAGATTATAATTTGAAATTTACCTTGTTACGTATTCTCAAAATATTTTTTATTGCTGCGATTATTTAAAATTGTCTGATTATTTGTCTTACATCTATTGATTACTTAATGCAAAATTGCCTTTGCTTAAAACCACGTTATACTGTTTATTTATTTAATTAGAACGACTCATAAATCCAATTACCCCAATAACATAATATTATTAACCCGATTCTAATGATATTTCGAATCGTCAAATTTGTTGAAAATTCAAATATGTTCAATTCTACATGAATGTTAAGTTTAAATTGTTTGCTAAGATATTCTGTTAATATATGAAATAAAATCAAAACGTTTACATTTTACATTCCAAAGCATTTGAGACATGAAAAGCGGTAATTAGCAAAACATTAATAAGTGTTAGTTTTTAATTAGAACCAGCGGAGTGAAACAAAACCGATATGATCTATACATATAATATGCTTTTAAATTTAAATGCATTTATTTCAACTAAGTTAATATGGTAACATTTATCTAGACATATGATTCATGTTAAATAATTCATTTCTTTTGTTTAATTTTAAACACTTTATTGCATTTTATGCTGAACCAAATTAGTTGAAACATAACATTAGATAAAGAAAAATTATTTTCTTACTATTTTTGCAGGTCCAACCAAGTTCTTACGCTGTCGTGATGCGTATACCTTGTAAATTATAACATAAAAAAACTATTAACCAAAATCAATAGTAATTGTCAAAAGACAAAAAACACATGCAAGCTGCACAATATTCATAAAGTCATATTTCGCGTATTTCCGCAACTTATACGATAATGTTACAGATATAAAGATGCATGTTGGATATAAACCGCGTTGTGCGCTCACCGGTTTAGTTTGATTGCAACACTGACTCGACATGGAGGCGAGAACTTTGCTGTTGTGTTTACTCTCTGCTGTGTACGTTGATGCCGAGTCGGGTAAGCATTTTTAAATTAAGAACCTAAGGAACTTCGTATCGTACAGCCTGGTTTAAAGAAAAATGTGCTCTAGGTTTTATACAAATGTAACTTGGTAGTTTCAAGTGTTTATTTGTTTGTGAAGGCGAAGGAAACGCAGTTGTTTTGCTTTAATTTTGCAGATAATTAAGCCTGTTCATGCGTTGTTGAACGTATTATTGTAAAAAGGAAGGACTAGGTATTTGTAAAGACATGTGTATTTCATATTTGGGCCTTCGGAAATTTTGTTACAATTCGAAACGCATTACAGGAGGTTGTTACTTCACTTTGATTTTCATTGAAATAATGGTACAATCACAGAACATGTTAATTGATATGAATATGGTGTAAAACCCCAGTCTATCTGGCCCGTTCATGCTTTATCTATAATATGTTTAGACTAGCGTGGCTCTAATACTTTATGTAACTTTAATTATGTGTTCTAACCTTAAGACATTAGCAATTTAGTCCATATTAAGATTGCAAATTAAATGACTCGGTATTATACCAATATGTTATGTATTCCAATTCATAGTAGCGTGTTACAATGTACAAGCGAAATTTAACTTAATTTAATGATTGCTGTAATTGTTAATTCTTTTTTTTTTCGAACCCATAAAATGTTATATATTATAAAGATTCCGTCAATATTAATTCTACCACTAGTTCGGAAAGGAGTTCTCAACAGAGAAAAACGGGCAAGAAACTCTAGTGTTGCTCTTTTCAAAATCAGTTCAAGGTATAAAATACAATGCATGATATAGAGAAAAAAAAGTACAATTCAGTATTTGTTTATTTTGTTTAGAGCAGTTCATTTGTATACTCGCAAAATAGCTAATAAATTTTAAATTCCAAAACGAGTGGATAACCCTCTCAGGAATCATGTAATAAATTGATCTGAAATACTTCAAGCTATCGTTATTAATCAAGATATACCCCTAATAATTAGATAAAGTAAGCGAAAAGGGCAGAGCAGTCCACACAAGCAGCACCCGTTCACGAGTATGACGCATGCTCGTCATTCAATCATGTAACTAATTAAATACATTTTGACTGTTCGTTACTATGGCTTAATATTAGGAAGATTTCACAATGTGTAAAGTTCTTAGCAGCTACTTAAATAATATTATGTTTTGCATCCTTTTTCAAAAAATTACGTTTGGTACAGGTTATTTTTTATGCAATCCAAAATTAACAAAATTAACGTCGCTAAGAAAATACATTCTCTGGTTGTATAACTCCTGACCTTTTAAGTTTTTGCATGTCAGAGAAGATCACGAGAATGAGTATTAAAAATGTTATTGTATCTTATTTTTTTGTGTCAAGGATGGGGTTATTATTAACTCCTTAGATACACATCGACTGATTAAAAATGCAAGATATCATAAAGGAAAATCTGTACTATAATAAAGGATTAGAACCCGGTGTGTGTGTACATTAAAAGATATATAATAAAAAGTAAGGTGACGACTAAATAAGGGTAATAAAACATAAATAACCGAATTATAGAATTATTTTCTATCTGTCTGTCTTTCAGTTTGTTTGTTAACGCATATCTTCGAAACTGCTAAACCGATTTCTATGAAATTTGGTTTGGAGATCGGTTGAGACCCTGAGTAGAGCATAGGCTATTTTACGCAAACTCTTTCACGAAGGCGACGCCGCGAGCAAAAGCTAATATAAAGGAAACAAGTGCGAGTTACAAGTCAGTTTTATTTGACAGGTATCATATTAAACAACTAATATATAGTATGCGTTTTATTGGGTACTATTTCTTTGGGAGCCTATGCTATATTAGAGTCTGACTTTTATATTTGATCGGCTTATACATTTACGTGACGAGTAGCATAACTCAGAAGTTGTGAAACAGAGCCTAAGATAAAATAAAGATTTTATCCAGTAGATCTACCTAGATCATAGAAAACGTAGGTACAGAAGATGAGGAAATTGTAACCTACATTCGTATTTCTATGACATAATGAGGCTTGAGGTCTAATAAATATACATACAATGCATTGCGTCAGAGTTCGCGAAATGTCGAAATGAAATGTTTAAGTTTCAATGAGAAATTTCATCTTTGGTGTCGTTGTTTTATTGGTAAAATACTATGTTATACGTTTTAGTAGTAATTTTATTTACTTAAGCAGATCACTTAAGCAGACTGCCTCCGTGGCGTAGTTGTATTACAGTACGACTGCAAAGCTGAGGTCTCGGGTTCGATCCCCGGGTCGGGCAAAGTGATATTGAGTTTTTCTATTCAGTATCAGCCCGGAGTCTGGAATTTGTGCCCGATATGGCGATAGGCTCGCCCCCTATCACATCATGGGACGGAATAACGGCGAAAAGTGGGTGCACTAGTTGCGCCTCTGCCTACCCCTTCGGGGATAACAGGCGTGAGTGTGTGTGTGTGTGTGTGTTAAGCAGATCAATTTAAAATTTAAATAGGTGACATTGTATGATCATAGTTATAGAATTGTCTATTCTTAGAGCTTTTTTTCTGTCCGTTGTGCTTGATAGACTGAGTATGGGATATAAACGCCTGAAGTTGCAAAGAGGTTTATTTTACTTTTTATATTGTACACATTTTAATCTGTTGTCGATGCTTAAATTAACAGAACCTGAAATAAACGCAAAGTATCATTACGTCTACCATTATTAACTACAATACATGTCAGTCATGATTTGTCATAAGAGCGTTTTATAAGCCTACTTGATAAATAAATTTTAATTTTTATAATATCACATTGTACGGCCCAATATTACCTGGCATTATAGAAATCATCTAATATCTCAAGAGTCAGGACCTTGAGCGTATTGCAGTATCACGTAGTTTCTCGTATTTCAAAGTGATTGGTATACCTAAGATTTAACTGCATCAACATGTCTTCATATACTTAGAAACAAACATTTGATCCTCACAGAAACAGTTATATTTTTTCTGGTGACGGCCTGGTCCCAAAGTCTATATTCCATATTTTTTTAACATTCGCTCGGCTACAGTTTAATGAACTTTTTTCTTCGGAATCGTGACAGACGTAATTGATTAACATTACAAGTTTAATAATTTATAAAGTCTCTGTGATCTAGTGACAGTACTTGGGATGTTAAACGTTACGTTCGAGGTTCGGTTCCCAGATCGGGCAACATAAATTCGTGCGGTTTGAAAAACACACCTAATTCATTTGGGGTTGGCATTTCTTTCGGTGTGACATTTCATTAACCTTCCATGGGGTCAAACTAATCTCTACTGAGATTGGACGCACTAATTCCTTAGCATAATAGCATAACCTAGCATTATAAATTCTGCAAGCTTTAGTTAATTTTTTCTACCTACAGCCCAATGATTAGGTCATGGAAGTACTAAAATATAATACTTATTTGAAAAATATAATATGTATTGCCCATACTGTGCGTAGTGACATCATGTCCGTGACGACGTCTCTTTGAGTACGCCGCACTCATTTGCATGCGGTTATGGATATTGCACGATTTATCTCTACATTAGTTAGTGAACTATTGTTTTATTATTTCTATGTATTTTATGTTTTATCAAAGTATTAACTTTGTGTTTTGAGGATGTGGTATTGCGACTCTCTAGCGACAAATTTTGAAGAGAAGTGCACTCTCCGTTAATTTTTTGCCGAGATACATTACAGACAATTACATGACAGTCCTTTTAGCAAATCTATCACCTATATTGCGATGTTTCTCTGCAAAAATTTGCCTCTAATAAGCCTTAACAAATCAAGGGATGAAAATATGATTTTATATTAATTAATTGTGCACCTTTCTAAATACAACATGCTGCCACTAACCTAGTATGAAAATCGACCTGTCTTACTAGAAACCACAAACAGAAACGATTAGTAAGAATGAACTACATTCACAGTTTTTCTTGATATATACAGGCGCTATCCAGTAGTCAAAAAATTGTATATCGGGTACCGCTCAGAAATTTTGTACCTTTATGGCCTGTTTTATAACTTTTTAGTAAATACTACTCGTCACATAAAAGTATAAGCCGACCAAATACAATAGTTACACTTTAATCTATGCAGCCCGAGCTGGCTTCTTACTTTTATTTTTCATCATTTAGTTTACTCGTAATAAAAGTGTCTGTAGTTATGTAAGTAATAATAAATAATTAAATGTGTCTCGACTTATCATAAGTGCAACTATGTTCGCCTACGTGATGAATAAAGTTTTTTTTTTTTTTTTTTTATTTTATGCTCCCAAATAAATGGTTATAACATGAGTACTATTATTAACTGTTTATTGCGAATGAAATGAAATTAGCTTGTAATTAATAAAACAGACCCGTATTATATTTATTAAGTGAACCAGTGCTCCTTACGAACGCTGTTTAGTGACAGTTTGAGTCAACACGAACTTTGCCTCTCGACATCGTCTTTCCCCACTCAACATTCAAATTCAAGTAATTTCAACGCAGTCGTGTGCCAAGCGAAGATTGTACCAAGGCTAGATTTTATTTATGACTTCGTTTTCGTGAAACTCCCTGGCATGAAAGTAATCTGCGAAAAAAACATACCATTTAACTTATTGTTAAAGTAATTGAAAAACCAAAGTGTTGTTATTTACATTTCATTTATATACTATGACACGGCGTGGCGTGTATAGTATGATATACTGTTAGGATGTTGGCTTCATATTTGGATGGTATAGATTAAGTTTGACCTTCAAGAAGGGGTAGTTATGTAGGCTAGTTTTGTGTTTGTCACAAAACGAATGTTTATTTATTTATCTTGGATAAACAAATATTACATGGGTGAAGTCCCACACAAAACCTAGTTTCTAAAAATTAAATGCATCCTGCTAGAAAGTGTAATGCAGGTCCCGCCTCTTTTATGTCTCATATTTTAGGTCGTCGTACATTCAAAACATCGAATTCACTTTCTAAACATCAAAATAGTACTAAGAACTACGCGCAGCAGGAAGTGAGCTTTCTATGAATATACAGTAGGTTCAATACTTTGACCAAGTATACTGTGATCTGCAAGTAATTATTACAGTATTGTGTGTAGTGAGAATGAAAGTCAGTATTCCGGGTATAATAGGATATTTCGTATATACGAAATACGTACGTACCTGGCTGATCTCCTTTGAGATTGGCTAAGAGGATATATTGCCAGCTTCGGCCACGGCGGCCAATCTCAAAGGAGATCAGCCAGGTACGCAGGACATATTATAGTGCACAAGTGTGTGCGCAATACACAGGTGCACTCGCTATTCCTTTACTCTCATAGTCCGGTGAGACGGCAATCCGACATGACCGGAGAGAGATCAGGCGCAGGACCAACGACTTTACGTGCTTTCCGAGGCACGGGGGTATCACACCGCCAACTTCCTGACTCCGAGCTGCGACTGAGTAATTTTTTTTTAAGATGGAAATTCCAGTCACAAAATTTTTTAGCCCGACCCGGGATTCGAACCCAGGACCTCAGCGCGCAAATCGTACTCGTAACGCGTACGCAATACAACTAGGCCACCGAGGCAGTTTAGTTAATCATTAGATTAAAGACTCTAATGCTTATGATGAGTTGTGGTGCCTACCACGCGTCAAACACACCTAACAACTATACGCCTTTTTATAGAGTTGCATAAAATATACCACATTTACCCCATTAAAATACACGAGTATTTAATTCGTAGCATTATGTTTAGCATTAATAATTAAAATGGCTTCACGGCGGATGTTACTGTTATCAGTATGTATATAAACCGATATATAGAATCCATTTCCTGCATAAACATAGTGTTTGATAGGTTCAGCCTAGTTTAAATTACATATAATGTGTATTTAATATATCTAATAAAATGTTATTTAGTGCGAACGCAATAGTCAATTGTTTTATAAAATTTAAAAAAATATTTAAATTACTTTATGAAACACACATTATGCCTTCATCTCCCGCAGGGGTAGGCAGAGGCACAACAAGTGCACCCACTTTTCGCCGTTTGAGTTCCGTCCCCTTATGTAATAGGAGGCGAGTCTATTGCCATATCGCAAACAAATTCTTGACTCCGGGTTAATACTAAACAGAAAAACCCAATACCATTTTACCTGGGGGTCGAATGTCCAACTCGAGACCTCAAATCGGTACGTATACCGCTCACGCAATACTATGTCAATGAGGCGGTGGCAGAATTACTGTAAATATTGTATTGATTGCAATTCCTGTTATTGTTCGTGTAGTGGTTACACATGCTTGAGGGTTCTATTTCAAGGACGGGCATTCTAAATTTAAAAAAATCGAATGATAGACAACATTATAAAGGTCGCAAAAAAGTCGTTCTGATATTTTATTGGGAGAGGCCTACGTTCAGATGTAGAGCATTCTAATGACGGCCCTTCCGTGACAGCGTGAGGTTGTGTAACATTATCGATTAAAATCATAGCTAAATAATCGTAATACATAACATTAGTAGACATATTGAACCACTTTTACCAGTAACACCAGTTAGTAAATACCTGCTCATTGTCTGTCTGTCACACGACACGACCCATTGACTACACTTAGCACAATGATGGAATTTACTGTGAATTTTTTATTTGATTTCTCAGCTTCCGTAAATAAAGCGAGATTCTTTGAAACAAACCACAAACATAGGTGTTCCATGAGTGGCACATCCAGTCCAAGCACATAGCTTCAGCCCTATTCTAATTCGTTTCTTGAGCAACATGTCGAATTACCTTAAAATAAGTTTAGTATTTGGCCACATAATGTCAAATTCCTTTACTACTTTAACGATAATTATAATAGTTATAACATGACCAGAAAAATAAACTACCTGCTTTTTTACCACTATTGCTTTCTTGTTTTAAAGTTCACGTTGTCAGAATAAAATTTGTTACATTTTACCACAACAGGGCAATGTTTTTATTTTTCTGGTCAGACTCTACGTATTTATTTTTTATAAAATTTTCAATATGCGTATATTGTTTTTAGTTCAAGTAGGCATGTTATGCGCGCCCAACGAGAGATTACTGGAATGCGGATGCCCTAAGACCTGTCGAGATCCAGTGCCGGAGTGCCAGGGCGTCTGCCTCCCAGGTTGCTACTGCGAAGAGGGCCAGGTCAGGAACGCCACTGGCCAATGCGTCAAACTGGCTGATTGCCCTCCTCACAGTAAGTATATCGTTAGTTATTTTTATTTCAGTAATGGTGTTTGTGGGCTTGAAGTAAATCCGAATTAGGTCGAAGCATACGCAACGGGAATTTGAAACTTCATCTCTAATTGATTAAGAAATGAATTTGAAGATGAGAGATTAGTGCATCACCTTCGGTTTGAAATAATTTCTTATATTATATATCTACTACTATCCTACTCCGCATCATCTAGCTATTTCAAGTCACTCAATTTGTTTCCAATTTGCCCAACATCAATTCCTTACTATTTAGATTATTATACTGATTGAAAACATCAAAATGGTGATTGGCGTTTTAGGCATCGTAAACCTTTAGCATCCTATTTAGCTACTGACGAAATGCTCCTAAATTCAGTAACTTAGATATATGCATATGGTTATATATAAACGACAACTGGATCTTAGTCCTTAACATTAGATATTCAAACTTGTAATCTTCCAGAGTATCCCCATTTACCTCTAGAGGATGACTGTCCGGAACTCGAGGAGTTCAGGCTATGCGAGCCGTGTAACCGAAGCTGTGAGAATCCCAACCCGGTCTGTCCTGCGCAGTGTTCACGCGGGTGTTTCTGTAAGGACGGACTGTTTCGGGACACTAATGGAAAATGCGTGAAGTTTGAGAAATGCTCCAAAGCCACGCTTTTGAATGAGATCGGTAATGGTTGTCTTCTGGTTTATAACTTCCATTTTGTGTTTGGTACTGGTTTCATGGTTTGGTATTATTTTTCTTCTGCTTCTAAGAGGTATTTTGCTTAATAACCTGTCTTTAGATAGTTTTTTCTTGTTGCTATTCTTTTTTATTGAATATTGTAGTCATATTGGGTATGGTTCGCTTTTCGCTACCTTTGGCAAGGAATTTCCGTAGTAGTATTTTTTCTTACAATCCTTCACTGATTTTAACTTCTGCTATTTATTTTCCTGTGATCGGGTTATGTCTCTCTGTAATATCCTTGAGATTAAACTATTTCAATCTTTATTTTTTATATTATTTGCTTTTACTTTGACCTTCTATACTTTATCGGGCAAGATAAAACACATTTATTTGAATATAACGATATTTACTCTCATGACTATGAAAAGGCATTGAAATACGGATGTTTGCTAACTGGATGCAACCTTGGTATGTGATTCCTAGTAACTGAGTCAGATGAGATTTGATACTGGTCTTTAGTTTCACAAAATAATGTAGAAAATGACGATGTGTCATTGACGAGATGAAGGTCTTGTGACTAATGACGGAATGCAGATTAGCATTGTTTATGAAAATTTTACTAGTTTTTTTACTAGTTTTTTATGTTATTATTCCTGTATAATTATACCTATATGTGTTTATTTGTAAACACATTATTGATTTAAACATACTTATTGGTAATACAAATGTATAACAGTTATATCCCCTAAGTTATGACCACTACTTCAAAAAACAAAATAAAAATAAAATCCCTCGCAGTTCTAAAATTTATTTAACTACTTTTGCTCGCGGCTCCGCCCGCGTGAATGAGTTTTCCCGGGATAAAAGTCCGCATTATATTTTCATGGGATAAGAAGCATATGTGTTAATTCAGGACATGATCTACCCGTGTGCTAAATTTCATCGAAATTCGTTCAGTAGTTTTGCGTGAAAGAGTAGCAAACATACATACATCCTCACAAACGCATACGATGACGCAATTTTAATTTTGATTCAATATACTAACTCTAAATTCTGTACCTACATCAAGAGTAGATAAACATATACAGAATTTGATATCTGGAACACGGTTTATTTGGCCAACTCAAGCCATAAATATAGTCGGGCCTCATTACTCACTTATGGTTAGCAAAACCTTATTACTCAATTATTTACAGGTTACATCCCCCAGCCAATCCCATACCGCATCATGTGCGGACCCCATCAAAGGTACAAGCCTTGCGAGACCTGTGAAAAGACTTGCAGTAATCCCAACCCGACTTGCAATTCGCCCTGCAGGAAAGGTTGCTTCTGCGACCCTGGATACGTGAAAGCACCAAGCGGAGACTGTGTTAAACTAAGTGAATGCCCTAAAGGTCTGTAGGAATATGAATATTACGTAGTTTTGAAACTAAGGCACTTTAAGAAACAAAGTGAATGAATTAACTTTATTATGGAATCCTGTAGAATTCTAAAAGGAGTTCATAATTAATTTACAGAGACTTGTGGTCTAATTCAGTAGGAGTTAGGTAACTTATTATACGACATGACATGTTCATTTAATTATATCAATGCAGGCTATGAGTGTACACGAAAAGGTTTTAAATAATTGCTTCTCTTTGTTTCTTAAACTACAGTAGTTACATTTGCACAGTATTTAAGCAGTAGAGGTTAAATTGAGGCAAGTACATTGTATATTATATAGTAGACGAGCTTACCTCGAACTTTACACCTGAAAATGTACTATAAAACTAATATCGAATAAGTAAATACAGAAAAGTGATAGATGTATGCAGTATTGTAGATAAATAGAGTTTTAAGATAATCAAATATTATTTGTCTTCTCCACTTTAACATTAGTTGTGGACTAAAAAATATCGACTTCGTCTTTGCAAGTTACTACTTGCGATACTTAATTATTTTATCTATTACTGCAAATACTATACCTATACCTAATAAATAGCGTGACAATTTTCTCTTAATGCTGGGTTCTCAAAAAACAATTTTGTCGAAAGATAAGCTTGTAGCTGTAATTTTTTGTTAAAAGCCTAACGTACATGAGTTTGCTGTACTTAGAGTGTAAAATCCTTTGTTTACTTCTTTGTATTTTCAACTACGAATAACCTCTCTGTCTTTTTGCACTCAATGGGGTTTATTACACATTTCTTGACTTCAATAAAGAGCACTGTGTTTATAACTATAAGGTTTAAAAATAGTTTTAAGCAATGCATTCACGTCGTCTGATAAATTAATGAAAAAGGGAACAGAAAAGTAATATAGAATATTTGATTTTCTTATACCGAAATCGAAATTCAATCTTCATTACATTACAAAATTTTGGTAATTGTATTACAAAATAAAATACATATTGCCTAATGCCTACGTTGTATTATACAACATTCCATTTTCTCGTTTTATGTAGAGCATACTTTGCGTAACTTAGTTAACGAAGTAAAAACATTCACAAACAAAAAATCTTTACACATTGTTTGGTAATTCTGTGCGTATTGAATGCAATGCTAAATAAATTTTAAAATATTTATATGTATATTTGTTTGTTGATAATAAAATATTGTAATACTTACTCTTGTCTTATTTCTTCCTTCCTTGAATGTGTCTGTAAACGTCTATGAGCAGAGTTTCTTGTATTATGTACAAAAAATTCATACACAATAACAATATTACTTGTTGTATCTATTTTGTCTATGAGCAGAAAAATATTGTTGTGTACTATATGTACAGCCACTAAAGTCTGATATCTGAACGTATTTTAGAAACCACTATATACATTACAATATTTTCCAATAACATTGTAGTCATGTTCAAAACTTTAACACAAGGTATTTAATAACAACATGTAGGAGTTTCTTATGGACTTAAGTTTTAACTACGATGATAGATATAGCAATACCTACCTATATTATGTTTTGTCCCTACTCCTTACTAAAGGAGCTTAGTTGGTAGTTAGTTATACAACTTTATCGCTCCACGGCATTACACATTTAGTCAAATTAAAGTTTATTAGTTATAGAATTTATTCAAAACCAGATGTTGCTCGCGGCTTCGCCCGCGTAAAAAGCCATTCCCGCTACCTATTGTAGCCAGTGTAACTAATGAACATAATGAGACTTAACATCTTATGTCTCAGGATGACGAGCGCAGTGAAATGCCACACGGTACTTTGTAACTCAAGGTGCTGAATAGTGTTGCTACTGTTTGTGGGTGGTCGTATCGCTTACCATCAGGCGAACGGCATGCTCGTCTCTTCAATCAATGCCATAGAAGAAAAAAAAGTGCCTCTACTAAAAGAAACAGATAAAAATATCCATTATTTTCCATGGGAGGAAATTACCGGGATAAAAAGTGGCCGATATGTTAATCCAGGACATGTGTGGCAAATACTTGAGTTGTCTCTTCGTTTACTTCTAACCAGCATACAAACACCCAATCATCCAGACATTTTCTATTCATTTTATTAGAAAGATTTACTGAAAAAACTTAGACCTAAAAAGTATCGACAAGAGACAACACAATTCACAATTCATAAAAGTCAAGCAAGTCCTTCGAGATTCGATCATATAAATTCTAGCTGAAGTAACCCTGGGTGTGGCCCACGACCCCTCAGTAGAAGACTGCGCTTCCGATGAAGAGTATCTTTCGTGTGGATGGTGCGAGCCCAGCTGTTCAGACCCAGCGCCGATCTGTCCCGTTGGAGTTTGTACCAGAGGCTGCTTGTGTAGACCATCGCTTCTGAGGCACAGGAGTGGCCATTGCGTGCAGGAGAAGGACTGTTTGCCGCGTGAGTTATGAGTAAAGCAAGGTTAAGACTAACAAACGATATAAACGATCTCGATTCGCCTTTGGATTAATAGCAACAATTGTCAACTCTACTTATTTGATGTGATTACAGGTGACTTATTTCTATTGGTTAATTCCTAAGATTAAACCGCAGTTAGCGGTCGAGATCGTTTATCGACGGTAAAACTTATGTTAAGGACATGTCCAAAAATTCTAACCAAGATACTTTATATATATTTTGATAGTACTTACTCCTAAAAACTATGCCTTTGACATAAATTGTATAATTATAAAGTCCTACGATTTTGAGGTTTATGTAATTTTATTTTACATAAAAACTACGCTTAAAAATTAACCTTTATAAAAAGGTTAATTATTTTAGGTTAGGTTGTTATATATTTGCCCCTTTAGTAAAAAAGTTATAATTATTTATAAGAATTAATATAAAATAAGAATTTCGAAGGTACGTGAAGTCTACCAACCCGCACTAGGCCAGCGTGGTGGACTAAGGCCTGAACCCTCTCAGTGGTAGAGGAGGCCCGTGCCCAGCAGTGGGACAGTATATAATACAGGGCTGGTATTATTATTATTATTAGTAATAAAGTTTGAGCCTAGTTAGACTGAAGCTATCACCCATACAAAAAGCGGACATCTCTTTTCCTGGGATTTTTACTTGTTATGATAATAGGCTTTAGTAGTTAGGTATTTGGCGAAGAGGTCCGCCTGTATAGGTACTGCATTGTCTGTTTCTTTTGCGAGCAGTGTGCAAGCACTATTGTGTTTTGTTTGAAAGACATTGTAGCCAGTGAGGGCAGAGGTATCAACTTAACTTCCTATGCCACAGGACTGTAAACTGATAGATGGACGATGTTACTATTTACATAATATCATAGAATTAAAATGAAACTTAAAATTTATCACATAATTAGATATAGAGATAACATAATTACATAAACATAAGTCAGTAACTCCCATACCATATATGTGTGGCGGACCGTCGCCACAGACTATACGCCAGCCTATAGTTTATTCGGGTGGCAACACAGACGGGACGTCACATCATCCCGCCAAAACACGTCGAGACAAGTTCAGACGACACTTGGCGTTGCGAACTACGACGGACTTATTATAAACGTACAGAGCACATAGAAGAAGTACAAGGGTTCTCACAGAATTATGTCATACGCAAGATAAGCAAGAATATACACGTGGACTATATCAACTGTATTTCATTTACCGCTGCGGCAGACCTCACCATACCCACATATGTAATACGAGGAAAGATCTACAAATCAATTTGTGCCAGTATGTGGGTGCTTACTGTTTTTACAATATAAATAAGTACTGTAATTTTAGGGCTGGCAATCATTTTATTAAAATGATTTATATTGTGTATTATTAGGATCACTAAATATCTAAAGGATTGAAATAGACCACTTCAATTTCTATAAACGAACTTATGATGTTTCTTAAGTTCTTTTGTTATAGAATTGAAACGAAAATTTTGAGAATGTAATTATAGGGATGTATAAAAACCCAACAGTAATGCAGTTATAAAATATTGGTACAATGACCCAAACGCCATAATCCATTTCAAATTATACCTTTATAATATCTTCTATAATAGTGTAATAGTACTCTATTAATCTTGCAAATTGCTATAATAAAACATACTAAGTTCTTTAGGTATTAAGTAGGTAAATATGTTATACTTTTGAACCTTTACTATCATTTAAAGATCTTTACAAAAATTTTGCAAGAGACTTGAAAATCCTTGAGAATCCCCAACTGCATCCTAGTTGTGGGGCGGCAGTATAACCAAGGGTCGTCTCGTATTCTGACTGTAATTATTTGCTATCCAATGTGCTTTTGTAGATATGGCGTTCCTTCAAAGGGCCAGCCCTTTAGATAAGCAATAAACCGTTCAGCCCTCATGCGTCCGCGGTCCAGGGCAACGCGTGCCCTTGAACTTTGCGTCAGTTTCGAAAAGATATAAACAAGATGCGCATGCAGCCTTGTCCTACTTGTACATACAATATCGAATGATGCATCACCGTTATCAATGTTGAAAACGATTAACAAGTAAATAGCCTATAGGAAAGGCATACCTAGAGATGCTAACAGTTCATTCATAGTTAGTACTATTTCCGAACCATAATAGATACGCATCAGTCACCACGAAACTTAATTGCAGGAAAATGTTGAGACGAGCATACCGTTTGCCTGATGGTAAGCGATACGAGTTCCCATAACCAGTAAACACACCATATAGAACTTTGAATTACAAAGTATTCCGTGGCACTCCACTGCGCTCATCACTCTGAGACGTAAGATATGAAATCTCATAATCCTACTAACATTATAAACGCGAAAGTTTGTAAGAGTGTATGGATGTCTGGATGTATGGATGTTTGTTCCTCTTTCACGCAAAAACTACTGATCGGATTTCGATGAAATTTGGCACATAGGTAGACAAGTAATGGATTAACACATAGGCTACTTTTTATCCCGGGTAAATATAAACCGGGACTATTGTCCCAGAAAGACTTTTTACGCGGGCGGAACCGCGGGCAATAGCTCAAATTACGCTGGCTACAAAGTCCTACAAACCGGAACACAGCAGTGCATGCACACTGCTGCTTGGTGGTAGAAATAGTTTACTGATGGTAAGATATTAATTATATCCACTCAGATAGTGAGCAGTGGCCGTACACAAGGTGTAAAACTCGCCATAGTCACCCATATAAGTGTGTCGCGTTTCGGAATCAGCTTGTATAGTTTTCAAACAGGCCGCCAAAACTGTGACGACTGGCAACGGGAACCACCTCTCGTCAGTCGATACTCCATCTGAATTCTGAACACTCCGCTTAACATAAGGTGCAGTGGAATCATTTGTCGTGCCTATATAAAAACACTAGTGTATCGTAGCAAGAAGCTTATGCCCTATGCTTTACAGATAAATGCCCGGAACCCAACGAAGAGTATGTCTGCCGGTACGGCTGCGAGCCGCGGTGCGACCGGCCGACGTGCACGGTGCGCCCGCGCCGCTGCGCACTCGGCTGCCACTGCCGACTCGGGTACCTGCGCGACATCTCCACTGGACTCTGTGTCACCAGCGACAACTGCACCAGGAGCGATGCTGTTATTGCTGTTAGGATTTGATGTTTATGCTTAAGGTTTTTTAGATCTTTATGGTTAAATTAAATATATGAAAATATAATACAAGGCTATTGATTTTAGACTGCTTTGAATAAGTTTATGTGCGTAATGTCTCGTTAGTCAAGAAACCGTTAGGTATAAATAAAGGTACTTAGGTACTTACAGCTTTTAATATACTATACTTACCCATTCTAGTGGTGGTATTAATAACGCAATCTAAGTTAATCGTGTCTCAGATAATTCACCTTCTTCAGAAGTCTTATTAGTCATAAGATCTTTACAAAGCACAGAAATTCTCGCATAGCAGTGAATAGGGTTGCCAGGCGTTCGGATAAAGCCGGACATAGGCTTTTTGAATGCGTGTCTGGCCAAATTAAACGGTGTCCGGCTTTTTACATTTGACCAGTGACTTTTAGGTGGTCGGAAATATGCGTAAAATAAACCATAGTCCATAGATATACACTAGGGAGCTAAAAAAAGGTCGCCGGGAAAATGGGGCCCAAAAAATCGTATTAATACTAAGAGACAAAAGCGTTAATAATTTTGTGTGTCCGGCCTTTTTATCCAAATGTCCGACTAAACTGGCTGGTCTGTCCAGCTATTAGGTTTGACGACCTGGCCAACCTAGCAGTGAATCAAAGGAATTTTGGTAAAAATAGACATTAATAATATTCACCCACTCTGTTTATGTCTCTAGTAACAACTGTTACCTAGTACATAGTCTTTCAAACCGCTTACCAGTACCAGACTTGATTTTGGTGTTGTTATTGAAATTATTAGGTACTTATATAAAGCCTTACTACCTTTGTTCGCATCTGGAGAACCTTATAGCTAAATGCAATGGTGCAGCTGTTAATATAATATTATGAAGAAATGAAATAGTCAAGAAAGGCTCCGGCGGAGAAAAGAACCCCGGTCTGTCGCATGATAGGCTGCGATACTAACCACTATACTACCAAGGGTCACAAGTACTGGTAAAAAAGGGTAATAATGTCCGCAGTACCTTAAGCAGGTTTTACATTAGCAAGAAAACTTGCAAAAGTTGTTGCACGAGCAATTTTTATCATGTTGCAGTCACAGCGAGCTGAATTCTGCAAGTTTTGAGGCATATAGGACTTATGGGAAGTATATAGAATCAGTGAAATATTACCGCTAGTGCAGTGGTCTCGAACCTACCGATTTTTCGGTATTTTTACCGATTTCGGGCCTGTCTTACCGAAATACCGAAATGACATGATTTTTCAACGATTTTTTGAAAGCTAGAAGATTGTCCCGAGTTTTCTACCGATTTTCAGCGATTCGAAGCTAAAGTCCCCTTTTTCTTTCATATTTTGCGATTCGTTGGTTAAATATGGTGCTGTTTGCGTCGGCGGGGGGCAGTATTTTTAAAGGGGCGGCAATTTTTTTTTAATTATTACTCTCATGACTGGGGGGGGGGGGTGTATGCGTGACTCTCGTTTGTTGAAATTACCTTCTTTTGGTACAATTAAGGGTATTTTCATTGAATATGGCTTGTTTTTTTGCATATACCGATTTTTGCTCCAAATACCGGGTGGAAGGGAAACGCTCTCTATACCGGAACGGTAAGAGAGAAGAACCATAACATTAACGAAAAACTATATTCATTTGCAAAGCTAAGCGATAATATTTACGATTTTAGTATTTCCGTAATTCATGCGCGTGCAATGTAAAGCGTACAAAAAACTACAAAGCAAACGCCGACAAGGCGGCGGCCGCCGCGCTGCGCCGACACCGGCCACGCGGTCGTTAACCCGTCAGCTGATGTACGTGTTTCATTACGATTTTTTTTGAAATATTGACCTTTTTTACTATGTTTTTCAGAATAATAGTTTGATTTATCTATCCATACGTGAAGCTGTACAGAAATTTGAGAAAATCCTACTAAAATTGTAACAATGCGATCGCGATTTTTTTAGTGCCATCACGTCAGGAATCACCAATACTATCACCTGTATTTGTTTCCGAGAGCGTTTCCCTTTCAGACCACTGCATTAGTGTTAACACGTCTTGAAGTTCTTGAGTAATATGTTGCTGGGATTTGCTAATCTAAACGTATTTTACGTTGCATTAGACCTAAGCATTAGACACCTATTTCGTTTAAAAATGGTAAATAGTGAATCTAGATTTTTTTTTTACTTAAGTACATGAGTATTATTGATATTTTTTTTAGATTGTAAATATCATGTTAATAATTGTTTTTTTTTTACATTTTATTTTACTGCAGCGCCGTCGGCAGTGACGGCCATGCCGCGTTACAAAGTTTTTGAACGAAACAAAACTGCCATACCAGTTGTTTACGCGATTCGTTTACATTTCACGCAAATATAAACAGAATATAATAATGAGTGAAAAACTAAAAGAATTGCGAGAAAGGTCGCAAAAAAGGAAAAAATTGCTAGCACAGACTGTACGTCTTGTTACTATTTCAGTATTTATACATAACCTAACAATCTTAGAGTTAAATCCCGGAATTCTTTTGCAGTTGGGTGTTTCTAGTGTTAGTGAGCTGAGACATGCATTGGGCTCGACTTTGGACATGCCTGCGAAGAAGCAGGCGGTGCCTGGAGTCGGAAATGAAGGTGACAAACCGACCTCAAAGGAGCAGCTTGACGGATTGGTCTACACAGATTCCTCAACATTTCTGAAGGTAAGTACCACTTTTCCTTAAATAAATGGCTCGATATTGATCTAAAAATAAAGAAATTCGCGTAAATATCACTAATACAAGTTTAATTTCATTGTCGCCAGTACGTATTAATGCTGAACCGGTTTTGTGCGATTAGGTAACAAATGTACAAAAAGCTATACTCAGCGTCACACATCAAACATTTCATTCATGTTTATTTTTAGTCTTCCCTAATATTTATACTAAGGATTTATTTAGGCGTTATCTCCATTTCAATGCCTGACTAGCTGGAGATTTCTATGGAGTCTCAAATCAAATGACAGGCCTTTATTTGTCTTATGTAGACAGTGTTGGGTAGGACACGACATAAAAAAGTGTTCGTAAGAATAGACTATTTTTTGCACTAAGCTAGTACAATATGCTACTTCAAATGAGGCGAGGCGTACTGGCTACTATTGTAATTATGTAGCATCCGTCTCGCTCCCTCTCTGTCCTCTTTCTATAGATTTACGGAAACGGAAAGTGAGTAACGCGAATTCGCGACTGCCGCGATATAAAATTTTAAGTAGTACATTATAAAAAGTCGAGCCGCTCTTATATTTTGCCGTCATTTACCGGCTCTTGTATGTCCTACCCAACACAAATTGTAGATATTACCTGCCTATAAACCTCTTAACGTTAAAAGTGATATAGCAGAGCACTATGTTTGTCACTCTGAGACATAAATATAAATCTATTCATTCTACTCATTGATAGTTAAATTGCTGAACATCACCTTTACCAATATACATCTCCCCAGGGAACACAATCATCAAACCCTCACAATGACTACTGCCAACACTTTGTGGACACAGGACAGAGGCCACAGAACTTCATCAGAGATGTGGGCCTTGCGGACAGGTTCGAAGAGTACCCAAAGCTGCGAGAACTTATTAAGTTGAAGGATGATCTTATAGCACAAACGGCCACACCTCCTATGTATTTGAAGTGTGATTTGAAGGTAAGACTTACAGTAGACTTGTAATTAGTTTAATAGATTAGGCTATACAAAGGTAATTGAAAATTCAACAATTCCTTAGTGTCATGAGTAGTTTTAGATGGACTTACCATAGGAGAATTATTTATTATGTGAACACAATTTCTAAAACAAATTTATATTTTAACACTAACTAAAGACTAAACTAACTTCTTTTCAACACAGTCAATGATCTCTCAACATAAGTGTCTTAAAAAATTTGTAATAACCACATGTCTTCTTAAATGCACCTTTATTTTATAAGAAGATTAGGAATATATTTAAAATCGTACAAATTAGAAGTACTCTTAAGTTTGGAATATGTTTTATGATATTGTGTTTGCCAAAACACTAAGCTCGTTTCTTAAATCTGACTAATTCTTTATTTTATTATCATAAGTCTATAGAAGGTGAAAAAATACCATTATCATTGGATTTAAAAGAAACTTTTGGTAAATATAGTGTAAGTTAAAGATAATTTATAACTTTTATAGATATTTTTTTTCCAACATTGTGATTTGATTGGATCAAATTTGGATTTTTTTTTTATGGAATGATCCTTGTTATGGCAAGCTTAAGTATTAAATGGCATACACAAATATTTTTCGACAGCCTAAAAATCATTGCCTTTGACAAGTGGTTTCACTTTTTATGGGTTTTCTAACATAATTCGCTCAGGACTTGAACAAAAGGGGTTAAAGTCAGGCTGGCAGCCAGTGATATACATCAAGTCAAATCCTTTCTCTAACATGTTTATTTTAAAGTAGTTTGAATTATTTTGTACAATTGTTAAATATTGTGTTTGTATGCAGACCTTTGACCTAAAGCAAATGGGTAATAAATTCGACGTTATCCTCGTGGAGCCGCCGCTGGGCGCGGGTTGGCGCTGGCAGGATGTGCTCGCGCTGGACTTGCAGCAGGTCGCGCAGGCCAGGTCCTTCGTATTCCTCTGGTGTGGCAGCTCAGAGGGTAATGTTAATAAGCTTTCCCCAAACTGGCTCTGCCCTTATGATTTTATTATATACATTTACACCAATAAAATTCCTACCTCATATACTCTTGGAGTGAAGGTTTTGGATGAAGTAGATCATATAAATGATCTCGGTGTTTTATTAGATAGCAAACTTTCATATACTCTCCATGTGAACAGTATAATAACTAGATCTTTTAAAATGTTAGGTTTTGTCTGGCGAAATTGTAAACACTTCAAAAATGTATTGGCATTAAAGCTATTATACACTGCATTCGTATGTAGTATATTAGATTATGGGTCTAGCATTTGGAATCCGTTTTATCAAATTCAAATCGATAGAATCGAAAAAAGTTAAAAAACGCTTTGTTTACTTTCTTACCATACACCAAAGGAAAAAAGACCAGCTGAAATCGTATCCGGATCGCTTATCTAATTCTCATTTGTTAAGTTTGGAAAATCGTCGTTGGATAACGGATCAAATTCTATTGTATAAAATTTATACTGGCGTACTGGACCGTCCCGAACTTGTCTCTAGATTTTCTTTTACTGTCCCTCGTAAAGGTGCAAGAATAGTTAACTTTTGTCTATTTACCACTAAGAGATCTAGAACAAATGTTGGGTCTCACAGTCTAATTGCAAGAATCAGCCGAGAACACAACTTATTGTATAAATCTGTGCAGGTTGACTTGCTAAATTGTTCGTTGCTTAGCAAAAATTTAATGTATAAGTTTAAAAGTAACATGTGAGGATTAGTTTATATGGGTTGCAAATTAAATTTATTCTTAGTTACAGCTCAAGTAAAGTTGTCAGAACTAATAAGACTAATATAGTCTGGCATATATTAACTTATTGTGTGAACGCCACCTTATTACATTACGATATTGTTCATCTAATTCACTGCGCTCTAAATCATCTTTAAATTATACCGGGTGGAAGGGAAACGCTCTCTATACCGGAACGGTAAGAGAGAAGAACCATAACATTAACGAAAAACTATATTCATTTGCAAAGCTAAGCGATAATACTTACGATTTTAGTATTTCCGTAATTCATGCGCGCGCAATGTAAAGCGTACAAAGAACTGGGCGGCCGCCGCGCTGTGCCGGAACCGGCCCGCGGTCGTTAACCCGTCAGCTGATGTACGTGTTTCATTACGATTTTTTTGAAATATTGACCTTTTTTACTATTTTTTTCAGAATAATAGTTTGATTTATCTATCCATACGTGAAGCTGTACAGAAATTTGAGAAAATCCTACTAAAATTGTAACAATGCGATCGCGATTTTTTTAGTGCCATCACGTCAGGAATCACCAATACTATCACCTGTATTCGTTTCCGAGAGCGTTTCCCTTCCACCCGGTATACATGTTGAGTTTTCCTAACTTGGGCTTACATTATTTTATTTTTATTAAACAAAAGGCATAATACAGAATACAATCATTTCAATCATTAAAACTTAAGCACTAAACTATATTAAATCTAGATTGCCTTCCTTAGACCTATGCCCTAATTGAAATTATCAGCGGAAGTGAAATCTACAAAAACAATTAACTAACTTTACAAAGTTTACATCTGCTTTTACTTAAGTGAGTTGTATAAACAAAATTTATATGGAAACTAATTCTATTACCTATATACTACTTAGTTTTCTAATACTACGTAAAAACGAAATAGCTATAGCTATCATTTATAACATTTTTAATTTATTGTAATCGTAGTGTTAAGTCTGCTGGAAAATCTAATAAATAAATGAATAATTTATATTTTATAAGGTTCAAAAAAGATATCTTAAAATTATTTAATTCAACTGTCTGAACTGACAAAAAAAACGGTATTTTTAATCTATTTATTTTTGCTGCCACCTTTTTTTCCAAAAATGTTGAGGTTCACGATTACTTGAATGTACCAACAGTCCTAAGTGAAATTCAACGGTATAAACTACAACACAAGGAACGATTGTCATCTCACTCAAATCCGCTTGTTGCTGAGTTATTGGACTCGTCTGCGGTGGTCAGGAGACTAAAAAGGGGCCACCTTCTTTAATTGGTAGATGCGGCAATGGCCGCTCCACCATAACGCCACTTAAAACTTACCAGCAATTTGCTTATGGTCTGTCGACCGATCGCAATACCAAAAAAAAAAACATTTTTTTCCAATTAAAAATAACGATTCCTGTTAATAACTGCAATACTGCCTATTCCAGGTTTAGACATGGGCAGGGAATGTCTCAAAAAGTGGGGATTCAGACGCTGCGAAGACATCTGTTGGATAAAAACTAATATTAAAAACCCTGGACACTCCAAGAACTTGGAACACAATGCGGTATTCCAACGAACCAAGGAGCATTGTCTCATGGGGATCAAAGGCACTGTGAGAAGATCGGTTGATGGAGACTTCATACATGCAAATGTGGATATAGACTTGATAATATCCGAGGACCCTGAATTTGGAAGTACAGAGAAGCCTATAGAGATATTTCATATCATGGAACATTTTTGTCTTGGTCGGAGAAGGTGAGCATTTAGTTTTGTTATTAAAACTCTTAAGTCAGCAATTTATTGAATTTATATTGGCGCCATTTTTTTAACATACTCTTAGCAAAACCCAAAATGGTACATACCTACGATTTTATTGTAAATACTGGATTCCGTTGCGTATATTTTAATTGTTTATTTTTATATAATCATCATATTGGTCTTTTAAGCCGCAGTCCCAGGCAAGTAAAGATACAATGACTTTTACTAACTAGCTTTTGTTCGCGGCTCCGTCTGCTTTTCCGGGATAAAAGTCCCGCTATATATTTTCACGGGATAAAATGTAACCTACGTGTTAATCCAGGACATGATCTACGTGCCAAATTTAATCGAAATCAGTTTAGTAATTTTGTAGATGTGCAGTAACAAACAAACAGACAAAAAAGAATTACAAAAATCGCTGATTTGTGTTCCGTTACTCTTCTTTGGTCAAACACTTTCTTTTTTACCCCATTTCTTTAAATGTACACACATCGGTTTTACTGCTTTATTATATGTATAGATACATTGTTTCAGAATACATCTCTTTGGCCGCGACTCCACAATCAGGCCGGGATGGGTGACTATTGGCCATGAACTGACAAACTCCAATTTCAATGCTGAGCTATACGCCTCATACTTCACCGAAGGCCGGGAAAGTACAGGATGCACCGAGAGGATAGAAGCTTTAAGGCCGAAAAGTCCCCCTAACACTAGTAAAGGGGCTCGTCCTAGGGGCAGAGGGGGTTTCAGAGGCAGGGGTAGGGGCAGGGGAGCTATTTAAGTAGAGTACAGGATTATTGATACCAGCTGTTCGTGATGTTTTGCATGACCGAATTCGGTCCAGTGGCGTAATCTACTATGTTAGTATTAGACAAATTAATTTTTATCCGACAAATACGAAATACTATTGACACGAAACATTTTTCTACTTTTGTGTGTGAGGTGGAGAAATTAATTGGCGATTTATTGATGTTTTGAATGTTTAGATAGTAAATGCGGTAAAATATATTATATTAGTATTAGATAAATAAAATTAATGATTTGTTTATCTTGTGATTTTTTTTTTTAAATAATGTGTGTCCGGAAAAAAGACCACCTAGACGCTCGTTTTTATCACCTAATTGGTCTGAACGTGTAGTGCAATCTGTTTGCCTGCTTTGTGTAATGCACGCAGACAACAGGATGTATGTTGATGTAGGAAACAACTTGAGCACACTACCGCGTGTAGGGGGCTTTTTTGTAACTTCGTGTTTTTTTTTTGTTTTTTCTGAACGACGAGACGAGCATGCCACTCGCCTGACGGTAAACGATACACCGATAGGAAACAGTAGCAACACCATAAAAAAAAATCATAAAGTACTGCATGGCACTCCACTGCGCTCGTCACTCTGAGACGTAAGACGTCAAGTCTCATAATGCCCAGTAATTACGGTAGCTCCAATATCCTCCACACCGGAACACATTGCATGCACACTGCTGCTTGCGCATACAAGATACCAGGTTTATAAAAAAACACCCCCACCACAAGTCAGTGTGCCCAAGTTATTTGTCGGCTATCACGGGCGTAGCTACAGCTTTCACGTGGGGGGGTCCTACGATATACAAATTTTAGTAGCGTGGGTTCTTGCCTCGCATGACACCGTATACAAGGTCACGGAATTAGAGTGTGGACATGTTTTGTAGCACGATCATTTTAGAAGCTAAGGGGGGTTCGGATACCTAAAATGTCAGCGGTCGGTGGCGTAGCGTGGTTTATTGTAAGGTAAGGGGGGGGGGGTTCGGACCCCCTGAAGCCCCCCCTTATGTACGCCCATGTCGGCTATTATACCAGTGCGCTATTGCAATCGAGTTGAGTTTGCCATTGTGGTCTAACCAGTGGGCTTACAATATTGCAAAAAAACACGACACGACTTCGTTTCGTGTTATTGTGATTGGTTGAGAGATTATCGTGACTGACGTATTGATCTATCACAAACATCAAAATTAAACGACATCGTTTTACGAGTTGTCATTTTTTGCCGTATTCTAAGCTGACTGATTGACTTCGGGCGGTAGGTGGTAACTGCGACCGTAAGAACAAAGTCTACGACCGTTTTCAATAAACGATCCCAATCATAATCTTCGATCTCAATAAACCAATAAAAATAAGTTATTTGTAAGCATGTCAAAGAACTTTGTTCTGAGTGGTCCATTTTCGTGATGGATCGAAGAAAACGATCGAGATCCTTTTTTGAAAACATGGATATTCTAATTTTTTAGTTCCTAACGTGGTGGCGGAGATTTTTTTATGAATAACTTATAAGCAATTGTATTTTTTGTCATTCTTTTATGCAGACCGTCTATATGTACGAAAATGTTTAAGATTTTGTATGACTACTCTTTACTTTTATTACAATTGGCAATAAAATGAATTCGAGGCAATCGTTTTTTATTTTTTATTGTATGTACAGTCACCCACATAAGTAGCTGAACAAATTCAAAACGTCAAGTCGCCTTTACACCCTTGTGTTCTTGCAAATATTTTTTTTCTTTTCATAAAAATAAAATAAAAGGGATGTACTTTACATTACAAAGAGAAAAAGGAGTAAATTAAACTTAACGCGTATGGGTGATTTGAAAATGTGAATTTGTTCAGCTCCTTTTTGACTGGACTGTACAACCTGTTTCATAATTACCATCGTATTATCTATAGCAAGCAAAGCTATGCGGCAAGCCGGAAGGCTGCCAACTTGAAACCGACACTTTCGGTCGATAGAGAAAACCCGGATACTTTATAAACAGACAGCAAATGACTGTCACCATTGCCAAATTTTATCCGTGGTGCTTTACAACTGGTTTTCCAGTTGTAAACGTCCCTATACTTGAGGTAAAAATGCCTCCTTATTTTGTCTCACGCTTTGCTATGGAGGGAAGTATCTATATCTTTCTATTTGATTAATTTCGCGTTGCGGTATAAAGACAGACTAGTGTTCCTGAGACTCGCCGAGCTTCACCGCTTGGTGTCATAAAATTCGTGCCATTACCGATCCTGGATTACAGGAGTTGTAGTGGCGGGAGTGAGGGCGGGATAGTCTTGTCACCATTACCACCACTGGACAACCGTACATGAAGCCAACAATAAGACACCAGTCCCCTTATTCTCTTATTAACGTGTAATTGGCTTTAAATTGTATTATGTATGCCAATTTCAATAGTGATCAACGCGATGAGTTACGTGCGGCGAAAATAGCGTGTGTCAGAGAATAATGGGGCAGGTTTCGTACATGGTTACACTTAAAGGAGAGATTGGGGACAGGAGGGTAAAGGGTTTCAGACATTGCGAGTTTTACTCGCCAACAATTTCCAAATAAAACAACAACTATGTACATCAATATATTTTACATTGGTTGTCTTTAAATCAACTCGACTATTCCGAACTTCTTCAAAATATAAAAAAGACAAAACAAAAGAAATAAGAGCCATGAGATCTTTTACTTACTAAGATAAAACAATTTTACATTTTTGCTTATAACAATGTTTGTGGAACTAAGAATTTCTTACGATCCTTAAATAACTTAAAAAAAAACGTCGTGGGGAGAGTTTTACTAGTTTTATTGGCGAATATATATGCTGTTGGCGATACGATTTTTCAAACCGATTAATCGTTTCGAAAAATCTTTACTATATTAACGGATACAATTTACGTGCAAAGGCAGATGGTATATGTGTAAGGTTTAGCGCACACTCTCAAGCTAGTCAATATTTTTGATCCATACTGTTTAATATACAGGTTTGGATGAAAAAGGATAATAAACGAAACGAAGCCAAGTCGAAAATGACCTAACCGACGTTTTAAATATGCATGTATAGGGATTATAAAATTTGTAAAAAAATGTAGATCTAAACATACTATATTATCGAAATATTATAATTCTGAAAACATAAACATCTGACCAATAAGTTTCAGTCTCATGGGATTCTGTAACAAAGTTTACAGACAGGTTGTTCTTGCCCACGTAGCGTTTTATCACCAGACAGCTTGAAATGTTTAGCACAAACTAACTCGCTTACACGTTACAATTAAAAAAGAACATTTATTAATCTTATGCAGTTTCGATTAAATTTTTCGACAATACTTTTGAGTATTAAAAGATATCAAACGCGGGTACTTACATAGCCAATTATAGCTTGCTATTTCATCGTATGCAAGGTCTAAAAAGGCGTTATGCGCCACACATTTTTTAACGTAAATTCCAACCCGCATCAGTAAATCTCTCCCACACAGCGCCCACAATTGACCGGTATGTTTCACTGAGCCTACCGCACCTCACGTTTGTCAAATCTTACAATATTACATAATTCAATTTGTTATCATTATAAAGGCATATTATTTCACATTCGTCCCGTCGCGAGGCGTTTGTGTTTAGATTCCCAAATGAGGGTAGTTTCACATAGACGATAGTTTCTCAATGTCGGTTATAATGGAATACCTTTTCTTCTTTTGAATGGAAGTGAACTAAAATTGAGAATAAAATATGTTAATGAGAGAACAATCAGTATCAAAGAACAGAAAGACGATGAAATAATTGTTAAGAGTCTGAAACCTAAAACAGCAATTGTTACAATATATAATATGGCATTAAATACGACACAAACGTCCCACGGACGCGACGCATTGCGGCATCCTTTAAGTATAATCGTCATAAGATCACATTTTTTGTAAGGCAAACAACAATCTTTAAAGCTAAAACTTTATGAGGGGACAAGGGGAAGTGGTGGGGGGGGGGGGTTGGGGAGGTCGAGCGAACCAATAACGAGTTTTCATCGCGTATAAACAAATAAAAAAAAAACAATTCGTCAAAACTTCTACCTGGAATGGGGTTATTTTAATACTAGAGGTGGCTGGTTTTTTTTTTACATTTAAAAATATTCATATCGGAAGAATAAGTTAAATGACTTCGCTACCGTCCGCACGAGACGGTCCAAACTAAAGTTATAAATTTGTACTTGGTGATATATATCGCGTTATTAAAAACCGGACGTCAAATAGATTGTAATTCGCTGCTTAATATTTACTCTTAAAATCGATCGGCACAAATCATATTTTTTTAGAATTTCGACATTATTTACAGAAAAAATTGGACAAAAATAAAATTAACATCAAACGATGCACGGAAATCGTGAATGCGAGCGAAAAAACGCTTAAATTAAGTTTCGTTTGAAAGCGATACCATTAAAAAAATTACAAACTAATTAGTCGAAGAAACAAATTCATGACGCTTAAAAAACAAATTGTTGTCGATTTTGAACAAATTGGAAGCATTTGTGTGACTTCACTTTATCAATAAAGAAAATTTAAAAAATATAGCCTAATCGAAAAAAAAATCAATTTATTGTATTTTTTTTTTCATTTCTATGACGTTAATAATTCCTATCTAAACACGATCTATACTAACATTAATCGTTCATTATTCCTTACAATACTAACTTATGAATTCAATAAAAACGCCATAAATGTTCAACTTCATTTTCGCGCAAAATGCGTTACTTTGACAGTGTGTTGTCAAGTCGCTTAAATCACTTTTATGACATTTTTGTCAAACTCCATCATCCCTGCGGACGGCTCAAATCCCCAATCATCCAATTTAATTGACTTAAGCACAGGTCATTAATCTCGCTGTCGTATAGGAACTGAACGGGAGAACATTCCCGTTGAATATGACGCACGTGACCCAGCCGCAACGAAGTGCAAGCGCGGGAATCGTACAATAATCGGCAAACTTGAGCACACCGCGTGGTGGGGGATTTTTTTGTAAGTGTAGCTACACTAACTGACAAACAAAAATGCCTCACGCTACAGTGTGCTCAGGATGTTTGCCGGTTATAACACCAGAGTTCAGGCTACAGCGGTTTGAGCCGCCGCTAACTACCAAGCCACCATATCACAATAATCCTTCAACTCGCACAACGTCATAGAAACAAACGAATAACTAAGCCCGCGGGGACCAAAGTGGCATAAGTGTTATTATAATTATAATAACTATGATTTAATCAAGAATATAGAAAAAAATAATCAAGTGTAAATACATAGCACAGCGATGTGTGTTATGTACTTTTTTAAATTTGAATTTGTTGTATTCTGAATACGTATAACGAAATAATATTTCGCAATACATATTATGTCACATCAGCGTGCGACGTAGCCAATTGTAGTAATCGGTGATAGTTACACGGTTGTGCTAAACAACTACAGTTTACAAGCCACGCCATTTGCCAAGCGAATGCCAGTTTACTATTTATGAAAAACACTATAGGATAATTTTGGCGTAGTTGTATTACAGTACGACTGCAAAGCTGAGGTCTCGGGTTCGATTCCCGGGTCGGGCAAAGTGGTATTGAGTTTTTCTATTCAGTATCAGCTCGGAGTCTGGAATTTGTGCCCGATATGGCGATAGGCTCGCCATCACATCATGGGACGGAATAATGGCGAAAAGTGGGTGCCCTAGTTGCGCCTCTGCCTACCCCTTCGGGGATAACAGGCGTGAGTGTATATATATAGGATAATTAATACAACTTTTTAAGATTTTACAAAATGTCGCTTAGGCCACTTCGGTCCTCGCCAGTCCAGAACTCGGCCTGATGTCACTTCAACTGTCAGAGAAGAGTCATCATCAGTCACGAATGGTCGCATGTCGACCGCATGAGTATCGGATGCAAATCCTTTGCCTTTATTTAGAATACATTGCTCGGGGAAAATATACTATTTCAATTTCACTGAAGACGTACAAAAATAAGCGTACAATAATGGTATGATTCCAAAGTTACACATGTTTTTATTTCGCGCATGGGCCAGCCATGCGTTCAGTTAAGTAACTATTGTCAGAATGATAAAATTCTTTCATCCAAAAAAACAACTTTTGACTCTCGCGATTTTGACAAAAGTATATTGTTTTCGGACAATTCGGCCGTTTTTGTAATGTGTCGAGTTGTATCGAAATCGCGATGGCCAGAAGCCGAATCCGTTGGAACACTATCTAAACTATTATGAAGAAAACAGATCTCAAATAACCACTATGTATCATAACAATAATATTTACAATTAAAAATAATAACTTTCTCCATTTGTTTTGGACACCGTGTTATATCTGAGTGCCGAGTCAGTTCACACTACAAAGCCGATATTTAAAAAATACTTCTTTTTTATATAAAATTATTTTTTAACCTTTAGTAAGGATGAGTCGTCAAATAAAAACAAAAACAAACACGTCAGAAAATAATTTGCCATGAAATTATAACAGAGGTTTGAAAGTAAGGACACAAACTTGAAAACTGATACTTTTTTTACCGATAGTTCTATCCATAGTGTGTTCCACTCGGGGTACAGAGTTCATAATACATTTGTATTCATACAAATCAGGCCGCATTTATTCACTCAACGCAATATTTTATCTGTATTACATCACAAATGGGTGTCTGTAGGCCTTCATATATGTTTACAAAATAACGGTTCTATGCAACAAAGTGTATTTTAGCAGTTTTAATTCGAGTGGAACGCATGGGACAATTTGTAAACATAAATGAGTACATTTTATAGACTATGACGTCTTACATATACGCCATTTAAGAAAATAAAATCCACATTTCAATTAATTTAAAACAGCGTCGTATGTTAGTAGAATTCGAAAAATTTCTCAAAAACAGCGATAATATGAAAAAAAAACTTCCCAGAACGTCCACCCAAAGCCTAAAACAAACATGACTGCAGTCAATGAGATCTCTTGAAAATATACAAAAAAAAAAATATTCGTCCACAACGGGACCTAAACTGGTGGGACAATCTGCCTCGCGCATACGGCATTGTATTTCTTCTACAATTAACATATAAAACGATATTAACTAATAGATTTCAATAGAGATGGTTCGTGAATAGATAACGGTCATTACGTTTTGGTTGATGATTCGTTGGCATGGGTAATGTTGGTCGACTCGTTATTTTATGACGCTCGCGTTTACGCATCGATAATAGAAATTTGAATAAAGAACAAGTTTTAAAAATAGAACGGATGTATCGATTTTAAAATTATATCGATTAAAAGAATTTGACACGTGACAGCTTAACGCAAACCTCACATTATTTTCCATCGAAAATAATATATTATTTTTTACTATATCATTATCGTTAAGTAAACGCGAGTCATAGATAGTACTTTGCATACACAGAAAGTTATCTTCTTAATATTTTGACGAAGAATAAAACAAAAAATTAAGAGCACCACCATGAAATTGGTTCCTTATTATGTTTTCTTTCTCACAATTTTAAGTTATAACCAGAAACACTGACTAAGTTATATCGATTAATTCACAGGAACCTGGCGGGTATATTGCGAGAACAATTAATTTTAACCTTCAGCGTCTTCTCTGACTATAGAATTTTAAAACAATAATTCCGATTTTAATCGATATTAGTGCACACGATATATCGATTAGATATCGTGCGGCGCTGACACTGAACACAATCTCGACTCTGCAGCCGATCGAAAGTCTGCAATCTGTGAAGGATTTTAGGCCTTATGTAGACAACCCTATGCTGGCATAGTATACGGTTTTGGGTATATAAAATACCGCGCATGTGGAGAATGAATGTAAGCGATTATACAATAATTTATTTTTCGTCTTTTGCGCAGTACATTACCTAATCGTATATTGCAACGACATCTAAATAAGGCCTAATACCACAATATTAAACCTAACGACAACACACCCGCCATATTCGCGTGATTTTCACATTGAATTCTAATGTACACATCAAATTAATACGATGTTCTATAATAAACATATTACTCTTGCCAATTCGAACAGTAGTCATGTCCACATTTTATAAAATTCATTCGTCGACAGAATCTCTTCAGCACTGGCCTGTACCTAACTATAGCATACTACTCTATACTTTGTTTTGTAACAATCACCGCGGATTTTTTCAAAAAAATCTCACATCGGACAATTATTAATATAAGTCAACAGCACTCGCGTGGCGTCACGATGGTATCCTTTAAAAAAATCCGCGACATTGCGCTCGATAAAAAAAAAACTTAAGAGTATATTTAAACCGAATAGTGCACTACACGCCCCAAACGACAGTCGATACATTGTATCGACAGTCATATGAAAAAAAAAAACAACAGCTCTTCACAAGTAATGTACACGGAAAACAATGTACTTATATCAGTCATAAGAATTACGTTTTACATAGATGCGAACATACCTTGTGACCATCCATTACAGTCGAAGGCTTTGCGGAGAAGTGAAAAATAAACGGACATCGATATCGATGTTTTAGTACCACGACAACGTCACTATTCATTCAGCACACTATATATCACATGTGTGGTACGGCAGCGTTCGTCACGTGACGCGTCCATACGCAATGGCACAACCCTCTTACGATAAACTACACAATTTAGACACACATAGAACACTAGTTTTCGCAACACTATGCTAAGGCTTCGGATCGTCTTGCACCGAGTTAGAGGGGGGGAGGTGTGTAAGCGGAGGGTTTATGTGGGGGTGATTTGGGAGTCACCGAGACCACGTGCCACCATCACAAGTACGTGGATTCACCTGAAAATGTAAGAAACCCATGTAAACCAAGTGGACGTCAGACTATGCCACACACAGATATCGTGCTTCTATATCGATCTCTCGGGCTTAGTGCACGAGAAATTATTATTAAAAAAGCAATCCTAAATTTCGATATTGTTTTATTTTACCACAATAAACAGGGCAATGACACCCATTTTTCTAAGCCCAAAAATTCGATAAAAGCAACAGTTTCACACCATCCGGTGACCTATGAATGTAACTTGTGCAATATTAGCCACCGGTGTATATGTGGATAATATCTGCGTATGGCATGTGTGATGCGTTTCATTTGTGCCAAGCGTATGTATAGCGAATGACGATGTTAATTACATAGATAGATGGCATGGACATCGACGTGGCTTGTGGAGATCCTAATTCAAACTTTACTGATATCAAAATAGATTTTATTTTCGGTTTATTGGAAAACTGCCTTGATTTAAATATTGAATCCGAATTTCGATCCAAATTATTGTTGGTAAGAGTAAATTTTTTACTGCCTTGGTACATAGTTCTTGCCAATCTTTAACAGCCGTTTTCAATAAACCATTCCTCACTTAATCTTCGATCCGAACCCGAGAATACACCAATCAAAATAAGCTATTTGTAAACATATCAAACAACTTTGTTCTGTGTGCTTAAAATGAGATAAAAACACGACACGACACCGTTTCGTTGTATTGTGATTGGTTGAAAGACTAACACGTGACTGACGTATTGGTCTCTCGACCAATCACAAACATCCAAATTACACGATATCGCCTTACGAGTTGCGTTTTTATGCCACATTCTAACCCCACTGATGTGTAAATTTCCGCGATGAACGATAAAAGCGATTGGGATCGTTTATTAAAATAAGCGATAAATCGATGGATAAGCATAATAATATTTATTTTGAAAGATTCTGCTAACGGCTTTATCAACTTCTTTATATTAAAAGCGTAGTGCATTTTCACTTCTTTGCCACGCCCATGTCCATGAGTATTGTGAATTTCAATATGTACAGTCGACAGCATAAGTATCTAAACAAATTCAAATTTTCAAATTCTTACTAAAAAAAAAAATATCTTCCTAAATAAAATAAAAAAGATTCACTTCACTTCAAACGAAGAAAAAAATGTTTCAGTTCATCATAACGCGTAGATATGAAATTTTGAATTTTGCAGTAATTTATTCTGCTGATTGTACACATAACACAATCCATACAGACGGGAAACAATATAGCTCCATGCGACCGGGTATCATGGGATAAACAATACACAATTGCATGGGATTAAACAAAGCCATATATCATTAGGCAATCACTGATACGCAATATGAAACTTAATACGTTAAGCAATAAGGATGATATCTGGACTGGCAAATTGTTCGAACAAAAGTATGAGTTGAATGTACCGTTGTAAAATGGTTTGAGCATTGCGCATTACGCTCCAATTATTGCCCAATGAATATGTGATTTTGGAAACTATATATGCAATACTGCTGTAATATTTATATATGTTCAAATAAAACTTGAGATGTTGAAATAATGAGTATGTACAGCACCGTTACATAATGCATGCGAATGACAGCACAGTCGTTAAGCTGCGAACACGATTATTTTTATCGATATATCGATTATTCGATTTTTTTTATTGCGAACTTAAAAATCATCGTATTCACAGCATAACAAGTTATAAGAAAACACAAAGACATAAAACACAGAAAGAATTAAACATAAAATTGAGGCATAGTATGAATGGTTTTCTGAAATGAAAAAAATAATTAAATTATGTATAGGACTTCCAGATAATGCAAAATAAGAACCTTCACCTCATACAAAGGTATTTAACACATGAAGCTTTTAGTATATAAAGATATTCAAAGTTAGTTAGCATTATCTGTCTGTCCATTAAAAATACCAATTTGACTCGTCAAGCCCGCTACGGACGCTGGCTATAGGGTTTCCCCATACATCTATATATATAAGCGGGGTTTGACGGGTTAATAAAGAATGTTTAATCTGCTGCGTGTAAAGCGATGAAATTAGCTACAAACGAAAAAAAAAAACAGTGATGCAGCATTAATGTGACAAAGCTGTACGCAATAAACGTGCTTAAAGTTGACGACACTAGCGCCGCCCGCGACACGACACCGCACTCCAATGTCGTACAGAAATGTGCTTAACTTTTTTATAACAAAAAAACTAAACAATTTTTAAATCTTGGATATTAAATGTATTGATATCATTATCGTTAATCGATTGTATTTAAATTTAAAGAAGTTATTGAATTATAACCCAAAAAATCTGTATAATTTTTAAATATGAATATTAAATATATCGATACTATTATCGATAAATCGATTGTGTTTAAATTAAGTTATTGCGAATAATAGCTTCTGAGATGTAAATTTGAGCTTTAGATAAAATAAAATACAGGTACTTCCTGTACCGCTCTGTAAAGCGTTAGACTTTTCATAACTAATTATAAAATCATTTAAATGTCGACCTAAAACTCAATGGCAATCATTAGAGGACAGTTAAATCGTATGCCTTCACAAGCAATAAAAAATTTGAACAAAATGTGATCATCTATACGGGCACATTGTGTGCGGAGTGGGGGGAGTGGGGGGAGTGGGGTCGTGTTCGGGCGCGCCGGCGCGTGCGCATAGTTACGTGTTGGCGGAGTGGTCGGGCGACAGCTGGCGGTAGCACCCCACCCGCTCGCACACCTGTCCTGCACCACACCGGACGGTTACACCACTACCACAATATACACTCAGCAGCATAAATCGCACCTTTACAATGAAAACGACACAATGCAAACAAAAAACTATAATTGAGTAAGCGTTCAAATGAAGTTTTCAATACAACAAGAGCTCAAACACAATCATATTCAAACATGCAAAGGACCAAACTGTTATATTGGGCCCTTTTCATTTTATTTTTATGAAAAAGGGTCCAGTTTTAAGTAATTTTATGACGATAACTCAATTTCCGATTTTTTTGAATTGTGTCGTTTTCGTTCTAAAGGTGCGAAAAATCTGTACAAAATCAAATTTTCAAATCGCCCATATAGGCGTTAAGTTAAACTGAAAATAAATCATTCTTCGTACGAAGTAAAGCAAATCTCGTTTATTTTATTGTTGTGAAAAGAAAGAAAAGATTAGTAAGAACACAAGAAAAGTATGTAGGCAATTTGAAATTTTGAATTTGTTCAGTTACTTATGCTATTGACTGTACACACACCAAACAATACACAATACACCTTCAAAGATACTTAATTATTAACTAATTGTAATTCTTAATTCAATCGAGAAACGTAAATTGTTATGGAGGGTGCTTGTAGAGTTCAGACTCTCTATAAGTCTCTTATGTAATAAAATAACTTGAAATAATATACTGTTTAAATTTACCTTTTTGAAAAAAAAAAGTATAGCAAAAAAGACAATAAGATTGATGAATCGTTAGTCAGATCTACAAGCACCCTTAGAATACAGAGACGATCTCAGGGTCGAACGAGAGACTTCTTCAATAACATCAGATAGATCGATACCAAAACACATGAGTGCAGTATCGATTAATACAATATCGATATACAAAACCTAGAAGTCAATCACACTTAAACCCAATAAAGACTTCCTCTGTAATACATGTTATACCCCACCACCCACTACTGATGTTTATCCATTGGGGTAGCTGACATTCATATTATTGTAATCAAAATATTGCAATAAAGGGACAAAAACACTGCAATAACTGATCTTTATCAACTTATTTTTTATGCATAATTAAAGCTATGTAGCTGCTTACAGTCAACTGCCCCATTCTAAATACGCCTTACACGTAATCCTGGGCATTCATAACACATACATATAAGACAGATGGGTGAAATTACATTAAACAAAAATATTAGGGACGATACATTTATCCCGCTGAAAAGGAAGACATATTTTTATAAATTTGGGACAAGAAAAATATAATTGTTAATTCCTGGAAAAAAGTTTTAGCTCTCGTGCTTATTAGAGTATTGATAAGTGTATAGTAATGATAATAACGCGGAGAGTCGATAAGACATTTTAATCGATAAATTTAAGTATCGCAAAATAGACAGTATCGATACGATACGCCACCCGAAAGTTCAAGCTTCCTTCACCGATTATCAATGCTTTAGTATATTAGCTTCAGTGCTTTTTGTTAATATCACAAACAATTAGTGAACTAAATACTCCCAAAGCGCCGCTACTGTGCATTATTGGATGGAAATAAAAATATCGACAAATATCATGTTTGAAATAATAATGAAAATGTATTTATTTTTATTACTATTTTTAAAAATGGGATAACTTTGGAATCATGGCCTTTTATCGATATTTTTCACAGCACTATCTAAAAATGATCGCGATTATGAAAATGCATACACACACAGGTCATTCCACATAATTGTGTTAAAATTTGCCTACACACTATCCTGCTCCATCAATAGTGATGCTTGGTATCGATATCTTTTTATCGAATACGAAAACTGAACTCAACGAAAATTTCAACACCGAAAGATTTGTGCGACTAGATTATATAAAGAGTGGAAAAATCTAGAAACGCATTTTATACAGTGTCTGTATTAAACTGTGCGTAGCATCGACGGCTAAAAACAATAACAAACTTATAAACAAAAATGTAACGCTAACAACATGCTTCGAATATAACTTATGGATCGATGGACAACACTTTTTAGTACAGACACTGTTATTTATCGATATCGACGAATTAAAAACACTATATATGGAAAATATGAATAAAATGGAAAATATATATAAGGAATATTGTCGCGAAATCCAACGAAAATTCGTTATCAGTAAGAGATCATCGCAAATACGAACAAATGCTCGCCTCCCATTAAGTATAATAGAACTATTTAAAATCGATAAACATAATGAATTAATAATAAAACTATTTACTCATAATAATTATTAAAGTAGGCGCCCATAATTAATTGACATACATATGAAATGTTGCGTAGAAAATTGGCCATCATTAGAATTTGTTGAAAAGTAAATAAAAAAAAAACTCAACTGTAAAGACTACATGCAAATGTAACTTTAATAATAAATTACATTTAATAATTACTCAAAAAACGCATTGAATTTCTTCAGGAAAAGTTAGACCAATTATCAATTGCAGCCTGAAATCTCAACCAAACATTCGACATGTACGTCAATATTGACTCTATCACTTTTCCCGCCAGTTTTCCTTAGGAAAGGCATATGAAAATGTTTTCGAACCTATTCAGTTCACATCTGCACCACTATATTTTGCGCAGCCTTTAGAAAAGCACTCGCACACGACACCATCGTTTTATGGTAAGAGATCAAATTATCAAAGTTATGAACTTTATATGTAGAATTAAACGTATGTTTCCAAAGAATAATCTAGATATCTCCTTGGTCTTGTACTTGAATCCTGTGGGATTCATCAATACTTGATAATAATTTACGATTCAATAGTAAATAAATATATACTTTTGTATTTTTTAAGATAGTGTTTTTGACCAAAGATCAATACCAACATGTTAGATTTTAAAATAACCTAAATGTTAGTGAGCCCCATATTAAAATTTCTTATACTAAACGTATAAGAAACTATATGGAATGAAGCGTGAGTAAATAATTGTAAATGATGAAATTGTACCAACAACTTTGGCATCGTCCACTTTTTATAAATCCCGATTGCATTCCGTTTTGAAGCAAATATAACCCACAAAAATTAAGCAACACTTGAATTATTTAAAATCGCTATTCCATAAAATTGTAACTCGCTGAATCCTTAGTCGACGATCATCCATCGTGTGCGAGCGGCTTCAAAATCTTATATTTCACGTTACGTACCACCTATCCGAACTTAATTATTATTACGAGAATGTACACGATTCATAATATAATTGTATACAGATTTCGGCCCCGTCAACGAAGGTCGATACTATCGAAACCGTTACAGAATGAATTTGTAAAACACCCTCATAAACAAGACCACATTAGCGCACTTACCAATAAAATTGCTCACATCACTCGCACAATCGTTTTTATCGATAGACTGCAATTTACAAATTCACCCTGCGACCAATGAGGATCAATGTGTGAACAGTCTGTTATCCCTGACCAAGTCATGCAGGACTTGTGTCGATGATTCTTGTCAACATGCACCAGAACACTTGACGTTGCCACCAGGAAGTCGCCAAGTATCAACAAGATGGTAGACAAACGCTAGACGTCATCTTTCTTGTGTTTGGCGTCTGCGAACCGTCCGCTGAACTCGCGCCAGGACGCCTTCACGTCGCCGAGCGACAGCCGGGCGCGTGGGGGCGTGGGGGCCAGGCAAGAGTACGGGGGCGGCTGCTGGTGGTGGTGATGGTGGTGGTGGTGGTGGTGGAGGTGCTCACCGGAGTCCCAGTGCGCGTCGGGCTCGGTGTCGGGCTCGGAGCAGGAGGAGGCGGAGGAGGAGGCGGCGGAGGCGGCACGCGACCCTGAGTGCGCCACGAACCGCGACGACTCCGGCATCTTCTGGATTATCAGCTCCACCTGCAAATAGATATTATTGGTCAATCCTGCATACCTGAGATCTCTATAAGAATTTTCGAAGGTGTGTGAAGTCGGCCAACCCACACTAAGCCAGTGTGGTGGACAAGCCTCTCCTCAGTGGCAGAGGAAATTCTGCTTAGAAGCGTGCAGTACCTATATAATATAGGGCTGGCATGGCGTATCACCTATCGATCAACGGCTACTACGGGTTATATAACAAGTAATTATTCTAGATAAAAATTTGGCTTCACCAAATAATCAAAAATTAAGAATTGATTCCATTAAAAATATTTAAAAAAATGAATCTCATAAAAAAGCCACTTAATTTTAGAAAAAAATAAAAAGAACTGACAGTAACTTTCAATATTTGTATGAACTGATTAAATTATCTTGATAAAAGGCATTCCAAATTCCGTACCTTGAAGTCTGGGCTATAGTTTTTGTGTTGCTTGTCCTTGTGGGCGTCATCCAACTGCCACTTATTTAGTGTCAGCTTAAACGTCTCCAAGTTGGGGCCTGAAATAACAAAACAGGTTAATTGTGATATGGCATAAGTAAACTACAAAATAAGTATTCTTACAATGACGTAATAACGTTTTGTAATTTTGTATTGATATTATAATAATAATTTTTTGCCTCACTGACGAAAGAATAGGATTTGACATTTTCATTCTAACGTCATCAGGAGAATTCCAATAATTGTGTTATTAAACCAACATTTTTAAATAGACTGTAATATGTGCAACTTGTAAAAAAATAGTAGGATCCTACATGTCCCGTACTATTCTCACAGACACGGCAATACGACCACCACACCTGATAAATCGTGTAGCGTCCAGATACACTGACAAGCAACGAACCAGTCATTATATCGCCATATCCGAAATAAATACTAATATTATAAACGCGAAAGTTTGTAAGAATGGATGTCTGGATGTATGGATGTTTGTTACTCTTTCACGCAAAAACTATTAAACGGATTTCGATGAAATTTGGCACACGGGTAGATCATGTCCAGGATTAACACATAGACTACATTTTATCCCGGAAAAACTTTTTAATGCGGGCGGAGCCGCGGGCAAAAGCTAGTACTCGATAATGTAACTAACGGTACTGACTGTCGGGCAGCGGCGTCACTCGCTGCGCCCCCTCGACCAGTTCGGACGCGACGAAAAACGTGTTGAACCAGAAGTGGAACATCTTCTCCTTGCCCATCTTGAGCTTGGGCTTGTTGTACACGTCGACGCGCACGTCGCCATACAGCGGCGTGCAGTGCGTCAGGTGTACTCGCAGGCCCGTCTCAGTGCGGGACACCTCCTGGCAACCGGACGGCGTCTGCAATACAATGTTTCTTTAGTGTATGGACATAGAACAGCTCTAATGGAACCTATTTATAAAATGTTGGGGTTTTATGTATGGCCAGTTTAGCGAGGTAATAAGGTGATGATTAAGTATAGCATGATACTGTAGATCATGATGGGATTGTACCAGGCTATTATACAGTAATTCTAGTAAAATTCTGCGCAATAAGGCCTTACACACCAAACCGTGTCATGTGTAAAAAAGTTTGCCACTATTGAAACTAAATCTGATACGGTGTAACAAAACCTGGTGCTATGTAACAACACCTGGCACTATGTAACAGCACCTAGCACTATGTAACAACACCTGGCACTATGTAACAACACCTGGCAGTATGTAACAACACCTGGCACTATGTAACAACACCTAGCAGTATGTAACAACACCTGGCACTATGTAACAGCACCTGGCACTGTGTAACAACACCTGGCAGTATGTAACAACACCTGGCACTGTGTAACAACACCTGGCACTGTGTAACAAAACCTGTCACTATATACCAACACCTGGCACAAGATAATAGGGTGACAAGGTGTAGGTGTACCTTGAAGGGCGGGTGCGCCTGCGAGATGGCGAGCTCGGGCGCGCTGTGCGAGCCGTTGAGTGCGGGCGGCGCGGGCGACAGCAGCAGCTCGCGCACGTGCACCTTGGTGGCGCGGTACTGCACGCCCGACCGCAGTAACGCCGCGTAGTACTCCACGTAGCGCCGCTGCGACGGGATCGTCACGCCTGCAACACCACACCACACACACCATACACATAACACTCACACTATACTAACCATATTTTGTAACAGATATTACAGAGCGTCGTTTGCACTAGTTCAGGCCCGCTTGGCCCATTTGGGCCATGACAGCTCCTGTCATAAAAGCGCAAATCGTCGTTCCTACATACGCAATAAGGTTTTAGTATAAAAAAAAAAACAAATGTCAGCTGTCAAACTCGCGGTACCAGATAGATTAAGATTCAATCGACGTCGTCAGACGATCGAATGAAAAATAAATAACTTCATGATGACTAACTTCACTCATTACAAGTTCGATAAGTGCGAATGTTTGTAAAAATGTTTGGATAATTTGAATGAAATTTGACACAAGGATAGATAGACTATGTCCTGGAATAATATGGGATACTTTTTATCTCAGTAATTTGCGGCAATGGAAAATACTTAAATGTTATATCAGATTTTTAAGTAAATGGCGCTGGAGTCCTCGATATAGCGATATGAATCGCTAGTGATTTATGGATGTTTGTAGCGGGAAAGGCAAAGCCGCGATCAACACGTAGTAAAGTCTAAATTAATCATACCCTTCTCGTCTAACGTCCTCTTAGTGCCGTAGAACTTGAGCGCCTCGTCTGCGGTCGCCATCTGACCGCTGTACAGGAGGTAGCAACACACCATCGTACCTGCAATGTCATCAATATTTTATTACTGCTAATGCATTGAAGACATTGAGCTTGCATTGACTTATCATTTTAAGATCTATTGTATTGCCTACATGACCAATTACCGAATTACACACACACACACACACACACACACACACACACACACACACACACACACACACACACACACACTCATACACACACACGCCCGCACGTACGCCCACATACACGCCCGCACGTACACACACACACGCGCGCAGATAGAGACGCAACTAATGCAACCACTTTTCACAAAGCGTACTCCGTCCCATGATAGGGCGCGAACCTATCGCCATATCGGTTAAATGAAAAATCCAATGACTGCCCGACCCGGGGATCGAACCCGATATCTCACCATTGCAGTCGTAGTTTAATGCAACTAAGCCACCGAGGCGATCAATGAACGAATTACGTCAATAATTTTATAGGGTATTGGCCTGTGTTTGATTTTGTAAATTATTTTAGATGTAACAGAAAATAATAGGAAAAAGAAATTCTTATGTGAAATCAGCATCAAAATCGATTGAAACAAAGCAGTTATTCAATTTTGAAACATTCTTGTTAGGAAAACTGGGGGCATGACGGGGATATACCGCTATCTCTTTCGCACGCCGGCAGCGTTATGGCCGATGGCGCTTGGTGACGTCACAACCTAGTATTACTGTTATTTCACAGCTTCCCCTTCCACAAAAAGCTTTATAACTTACTTGCTATTGCGCCAATTTTGAAAATTCTTTAGTCAAATACCCTATTACCAATAATGATACTAATTAATATGCATCTTATAATTCTTAAGTTCAGTTTAGAATAACAGCATTATTTTACGTGAGTATCCATGATTTTATCCATAGAAAGTTTATGGGAGTAGTAAAATTAAAAAATAAATAAACAACATTTTTTTATGCCATTCGACATAAAAGAAATGTTGACGACACCTCAAGAGAAAATTATAATACAAATTCCTTTGGGTAGGCTAGCATGTGAATAATTTTAAAGAAAAATTATATTTTGCCATATCACCACTTACTCAAAGACAAGAAAGGCCAAAAAAAACCATCTACATAATTGCATAATTATGTGAAAAACACATTTGGGGAAAAAACTCCGGCAATTTGCTAATTTACATTGCGAAGAGAACGCATTGTACGGGGGCTAATAGTCCCTTAGCATTGTCTAAAATTGACCTATCAAGAAAATAAGCTCGGAGAACGTTTCGTGTGCCTCCAAAACACAATAAATAAAGAAAGTTTCTTCACAAATTTCCACACGGACGTATGAAAAATAATAATAGCCCGAAACAGTCTAGTTTTTGTGCGAACGGCCGAGACCCTACGGTTTTTATGTGCCTTCAAGGCGCGCCACAAAAAAGGAGGCGGACTCAAAAGGTCCTTTTTCGAATTTACGACTTCGACACGAAAGCTGGTAATGTTGCCAATTATGGTGGTAAAGAATTTATGAAATTACTTTCGGGCGGTTAGGTGTCTCGTTTTTTTCGAGGGCTGCGGGCACAATGGGGCCTTCTATCTCGCAGACGTTAACTGCTGTTGTAATTTGTTGGTAACCTTTGTGCTGAGGTCCCGGCGTTCGTTGCCGACCTATTGTGCGATTATGCAAACTTTTACGATCCGCACGTAATATAATTGTGGCTAATGTATCCTCTTCGCGGAGTATCGCGAGCTACAATGGAACGCCTCGACATTATTTGATAGCGTGTTGAATATCACACTACGATATTGTCACGTTTTATGCATATGGAAATAAATTATTTATTTGGTATTTTAATATCGTCTAGATTGTCATTAATGTTTTATTTTTAACAGTTTCACACAGTGCACTAAAATAAATCTTGAAGTTGACATTTATCTTAGGTATATGCAATAATTTTTTATTGTTTATCTTTTTAAATCGATTAGTTATGTCAAAGATATTAGTCATAAATTCAAAAAAATAATCAATATTAACTTCCGCATAGGATTAATAGCTCGTTATATTTAATATTTGCATTTCTTAGTGACAAAATTACAAACAAAATGCAACTATTCTGATGCAGATCACAAACAGGAAAGTTTACAGGGAACAAATCGGGAGTTCCGCAGGGGTGCTTGCTAGGGCCGTGTTGTTTTATTTATTCTAAAATATTATTATATGCGGACGATATGAAAATTTTTGTCCAATTACTTCAGCCGTAGATTACCAATGCCTCCAGGATGACCTTGATAGATTTGAAAATTACTGTTGCATCAACAAGCTGGATCTCAATCCTAGCAAATGTTATGTGTGTTCTTATACACGGAGGCCTATTCCATTTCTCCACAATTGTAACTTGTCAAATACCATACTATCTCGTGACTCGTGTAAACACCATAAGAAATCTCGGAATTACCTTCGATTGAAAGCTATTGTTTGATGCCCACGTTCAGCATATTGTTAATAAAGCCCCAAAGACACTTGGTTTTATTCTGAGATTGTCTTCTGAATTTAATGACATCAAAACGTTCAAAGTTCTCTACTTTTCATTAGTCTGCAGCCACCTCGAAAATGCTTCGCAAGTGTGGAATCCAAAATATTATAATTTATATATTAATCAAATCGAAAAAGTACAAAAGAAGTTCCTAAGATATTTACAATATCGATGAGGCAATTATTACAAGGACTATTTTACTCGATGATTACCTTTCATATTCTTCCATTGCATGAACGTAGGCGAATAGCTGACCTAGCATATCTTTTTAATATCGTCAATTGTAGAGTCGACTGCCCTGAATTATTGAGTAAGATTGGGCTGCGAACACCTCATACTATAGTTACAGTACCCAATCTCTTGCATGTTCCATTCTTTAACTCGGTCTATGGGCAGAACACATACTTAATTAGAGCGTGTAGATCGTTCAATAATGTTTCCTCTGACGTTGATGTTTTTAAAACCAACTACACTAAATTTTAAAAAACTACGTGCAATGTATTTTTTTGGCATGCGTAAATTTTAAGTTAAATACTTAGGCATCTAAAATTTTAGGTTGGTTAGATCGCCGATTATTCACTTGTTTTCATTTTTACTGGATTCAATTCTTTGTTTACATCTTTTATTATTTAAAATGTTAGTTGTCAGTTTTCCTAAAAACAAATAAACTCAAGAAAACATTTTTATACAAATGCAAAGTTCAGTAAATCCATTAGCTATAATATCCTTTAAGTCAGAACACAATAGTTCTTCGTATAGTAGGTATAGTAGTGCAGTAGTGATCCGCCTGGGTGGGTACCGCAATGTCTATTTCTACCAACAAGCAGCAGTGTGCATACATTATTGTTAGTCTTACATCTCAGGGCGATGTGTGCTTAGTAATTCAAAGTTCTGGATATTGTAATAGGCTGTTGTATCGCTTACTATGAGGCAAGTCGTCTCGTCATTCAATTGTAATACAAAGACATTACAGTCATACGTATAGACAAGAGTCATTCTCAGAATGCCCAGATTGACATCACTTAGCTACCTATTTGGTGTGCTAAACTTCTCTCATTACTATCTTACAGTAAATTCAGGTATTCGAGTATTCAAAACGTTTATTACCATCCACCACCAAGTGTCACCCATCATTCTGCTACGTCACGTCCGAGTCACCAGTCCATCTTCCATGCTTTACACTCAGAATATTGTGCAGTATTAATAGCAAATACTCCAGCGAGATCTTGGAGGAGTGACATGGAGAAGGGTATCGCGTGAACATTACTTACTCACGAGTCAGTTGGTCCTAAGGTATAAAAATAAGCCTTCAACTAATCAAGACACTCACCGGTCCTGCCTTTCCCTGCTTTGCAGTGCACTGCCGCCACGTTCCTAGAGTCGGTGCTGAGCCACTTGTGCACGTCCTCGCAGAACGGCTGGATCAGCTCGATATTAGGCGGCATGTGGTCTTTGAACGCGTACTTTGCCACCTGGAAGGTTTGTTTGAGGTTTTAGCGTGTGTAAAAACCCATGGTTGTAGAATACATACGATAATACCGTCTATAGACTGTTTGTTGGAACAAATAATACGTTTGAGCAATAACGAGGTATACCCAATCAAATCATTTATTGAGTAATTAGCCCCTAAGGGCGCTTTTACACGTCATTTTCTATAATACTTTTTTATCAACTAGAAGATTCTACCGGTGCTTCGGAAAAGCCCACTGACCTGAGAAGAACCACCAATAATTGTATCAAAATTAAGCATTTATCTTAGCCAGTACAATTATATGTGATATCTAAAAAATATAGAATACACAAATTATGTGCCAAAATTATTTTAGAACAAGGCCTTCTTACGCTGCTGCACCCAATTCATTTTAATTAAAGGGTTACCATCTACTTACAAATAAAATACAACTTAAAATATTTCTACCCTTGCTCGGTGGGATGCAAGCGTCCCTCGGACAAGGCAACCTTTTTTTGACGGTAAGCGTCTACCGGTTCTTTATTGGTGATTTTGTGTGGTAGAATACCATCCCTAAAAACCTGTCTGGTAGACAGGCGTCGACCGCGGCGTTGTCTACGATGCAAACGACAAGCAAGATATTTTGACGTTCGTTGAAAGTGAAACGCATTATGTGCCTGCATTGAAGAATTAGTACTTTTCGTTACATTTTATGGCATGTATCTATGAATTTATCAATTTTTAATGTACTATTTAAATTAATGCTTCAGATTTCAATTTGCAATTTGGTGTCTCGTTGGTAAGTCCTAAACCTACTTAGATATTAAAATTATATTATACATATTATTGTATGAAAAAAACTAAGTAAAATAATCTAATTTCTGTGAGAATTTTAGTCACGTGTTCCATACGATAATCAGCATAAGCGTGGATGAGTGAAGACGATAATTCTTTAGCATAACAGTACGGTATAGTATGAAAAATCTTTTACCACCAGAAATGACCTTCGGTAAATTAGTTTTCATATATTATATAGTGACTTGTCTATAAAGGAGATGTCCGCTTATGTTATGGGTGCTGGGCCTCAAAATTTAAACAGAATCAAACTTTATGGATATTAAAGGGGCAAAAATATGGATCTTGGAACCATTAAAATATTTTTAGACCCCTCCATTAATAACCAACTTTTTTTAAAACATTTATACTAAGTGTAGTTTATAAGCAAAATAAAGTTACATAAATCTCGAAATCGGAGGACTTTAAAATTAAAAGATTTATTGTAAAAGGCTAGTTTTTAGGAGTTCTATCCAAATATATATCTGTCTTGGTTAGAAATTGAGGCCCGTTTTTGGACGTGTCCTTTTTTAGCTACGGAATCGCGAGCACAACCTCTACCAGGTAAAATAATATCATGCGGACTGACCACATCTTCGAACAGAAACCAGTAACTAGACGAAAAAGGGGATACACACACTCACACCTTTTATCCTTGAAGAGGTAGGCAGAGGCGCAACTATTGCACCCACCTTTCGTCGTTATTCCGTCCCATGATGTGATAGAAGGCGAGTCTATCGGGCACAAATTCCAGACTCCGAGCTGATACCGAATAAAAACTGAATATCACTTTGTCTGACCCGGGGATCGAGACCCTAGACTGCAGCCTTGCAGCCGTACCATAATACAACTACGCCACCAAGACAAAAGGGGATGTTTTGTGAATAAAGCATCGTGCAATAATTTTTTTATTGTTATTATAGGTAGGGGGGGGGGGGTGCGGAAATGGTAAACGATGACACGTCCAGTTACCGCTTGATAACAAAGTTCGTAACTGTGATTCGACCAACCAATGCGGGTGACACATACACAAGTTATTTATTACTGACGCTAAATCAATTTACCTATACTTGATTCCGTCGGAATATTGATTAAAATAACACACATACGGTTTAAACCCGTAGGGGTAGCCAGAAACGCAACTTATGCATCCAGTGGTATTCCTTCCTACGATCTGATAAGGGGCGAGCTTATCTACATATAGGGCTCAAATTTCAATCACGGCGCTGATACTCAGCAGAAAATACCCAATATCAACAGGACAGACTAATTGACTCCGACATTTTAAACATCACACATCTTCCACCTTCTCTTATCTCATTGTACTGTGAGGTCGGCGGTACATAGTTTCCAAAACACGTTTCAAGAAGGATGTAGCGAAGATTTTACGACTTCACAACGGCCACGAGACAATTTTTGATTTGAGCATCACATTTTCTTACAGTCGGCTCATGATCACCGCGCCACGTTGATAATAAAAATCAGTATGACACAAAAACCACATTTTAATCGGGAACACTAATTGGCTTTTTTATAATAAAACGCCAAAGGTGTAAGCACATACGATACTATAAAATCGGCGTTTAGCAATTTAACCGTACTTCGAAAACTTGATTCCAAAGCGACAGAAATCTTTCGTCCTTACACATATAACATTCTTAACGCGAATGAACGGAGATATTATGATATAGAAACGGGTTATTCCATCAACGTGCCTAAAGGAATTGTCAAAACGCAATGTAGTCACATAACGGCCAAAACGCACGAACACAGTAAATCACCTATACTCCGTCCAACCATTTATTTAACATTTGACATATGCACGCCTATGAAATTTTATAATTATTGATAAGGAATGGAAAAGAAAACGCCATTTTATCTTTTCCATAGTGAAGCGACTTGCTCTTTAGCTCCGATATTACCTAACTAGCTTTTGCCCGCGGCTCCGCCCTTTTGAAACAGTTTTTCCGGGATAAAAGTCCCGCTTTATATTTTCCCGGGATAAAAAGTAGCCTATATGTTAATCCAGGACATGATCTACGCGTGTGCCAAATTTCATCGAAATCCGTTCAGTAGTTTTTGTGTGAAAGAGTAACAAACATCCAAACATCCATACATCCATACATCCAAACATCAATACATTCTTACAAACTTTCGCCTTTATAATATTAGTAGGATTATCGATCAATATTCGTTAAGCCTACTAATTGTGTAACAAAGATAATTCAAAACTTTTTCATTAAAAAATAAAATATGGCAGTGTAAATTAAATATTTTCTTTTTATACATGCGTAAATATATGATAACCAATAAAATAAACTATTAAAGTGACAAAAGTTATATTGGATATAGAATATATACCTACAGAATAAATTTATAAATAGAAAATATACGCATTTAAACGTTTAGGCATGTTTATAAAACAATACAAAATGTTGAGCAAAAATAACATTCCAATGTGTTTAATCGATCAAAACTTCTTCATAAATTAAATCGATTGATACAAGAAATCGAATCGGTAATGCATTAGTACGTCCCTAATTGATTAGAAACCGAACTGTCAAAAGTTAAATAAATAGTTGGACGGAGTATAAACGACGTCACATACACGCGGCTACAAAATAGTCGATCGCCGACTTTACTGCAAACATAACTTTAGTCATTGTATTAACGAGGGTGCGATAATGCAGCATGCACAATGATGTAGGCATCATTAGTTGATATCGTTTGCGTGCATTATCTTATCGTTTGACCCCGACTAATGCATACTACGACCCCAGAAGTGGAAGTCTGTACCTACGCTTGGGTCACTGCCGGTACCTACTGTTAACGTTGGTAAACAGGTTTAATACGAATGATTGTTAATTTAGGTTATTCGGGAAGCTGGCTCGCTGTAGTCACTTCTGTCTATAACGACCTATGTACCTCACAATTGAAAAACAGTGAGAAGTAGCTACTTTTCTATGCATTGGTTTAATCAAAGACTTGAATACATTATTTCGATACGAAATACTTGCAAAAGAAAATCCCTAGATTGTTTTTTCTTCAGTATGGCTTTAAATATTCTTTCTCTAACGTCATAGTACAAATAATCTTGTCCATCTCTTCCAATACAAATGCGCTATATAACCATACAATTCCACCAAACATTCCGCGATCGTTCATACCGTATGCCGTAACAGCCAGGTGTACCCTCGCTCCTAACACATTGTCCAGTCTCTAATGACATAATAATCTCTATAATTATACAGCCACTGATGTATACATACGAGAAACTTCTAATTTGGGTCATTACATTATAGTTAATATTTTTTTAATGATCGTCTCGTATCAATTGACGCTTCGTCTTATCACGGGGTATAATATGGCCTATACGCAAAATTGGGAATGCGTGATAGGGTTACTTTCCTTAAGCTAAGTTTAAACCAGCAAGTTCTCGCAGCAATATATTGCTCAATGACATTACGATACGTTTACACTAGCAATTAGCAATACATCAAAAATTCTATACACTCGCCGTAAGTCCAGCAAGCTTCAAAATTTTGCAGAAGTCAGCTCGCCGTGACTGTTTACATGGGACAAATCGCTTGCGGAAGACATCTTTTGCAAGCTTTCTTGCCAATCTTAATTCCCGCTTTAGAGCACACTACAATATAATTTGAACACGACGATCAGCGTTTTTTATGGTAAAATTACTTTGCGTTCAACCGCTGTATCGACAGTTTAGCGATTGCGAGTTTCAGGTTGCGATCAAGCTTCGAAAAAGTAACACAATCACCGATGGTAAAAAATGTTTCACCACCTTTTTACCACACATACAAAATAACCAGTTGTAATCAAAATTTTACCGGAATATGTATGCAAGTGTCAACAGACAGCTATTAATATTTACATAACATTTTAGTATTAATCGCTCGTCTAAGGGGAGATCCACAAATTACGTGAGGTGTTTTTTTTAATTTTCTGTCCCTCCCTCCCCCCCTGGTGAGATGTTGTGAGATTTTATTCAACCCCCTCCCCCATCCCCCAATCTCACGTGAGATTTTTCAAAATGTGCGTTTCTTAAATATGTAAACGTGTTGGAGTGTTATTGTAAAAAAAAAAAAAATTGCTTCGTACTTTTATTTACGACTAGTTAAGACTAGTAATCAATATTGCTGAGTTATAAGTGTAATAAAAAATTAACAATAGAATACTTGAATCGTAACTTATGCGATTAAAAAAAAATATCGGCTCTAATTCAGTCCATGGTGAATCATGCGTGGTCTCAAGAGAGACTATTGGAACCAACATGTCCATATGATTTTCAATAAAATCATCTGCTCCTTCAACTTCATTCTCATCTAGCCACTCTAAGCCGTTGACACTTGCGCACAGTAACTCATTAGCTCGTCTTGTAACAATCCGTGAGGGTCGCACTTTGCGGAACATACGCGCTTGCTTAGCTGGTGCAATGTGGGCTGCTCGCCTGTGCTCTGCAGCTCTTGTGATAGATGCAAAGTAAATGCCGCATGTACTGCAGCATCTTTTCTCTAAATCATCACGTACACTTGGGCAATAGAGATCATAAGGTGTGCTGATGAAGGCATTCAGCGGTTGAATCGGTAGACAGTGGCGTATTAGAAATGGAGCAAATGACTTTCCGTCATGCTCTTTAAAGTCCGGAATTGTCAAATGTCCATCAATCTGAGTGATAGGGTATGGAGGTGGCAGAAAACGGTCGTGAAGAATCATATGCAGATCACTTCGGCGTGGGCTGCAGCACTTCTGCATTCTGTACAAGTAATTCTTGTATTAATGCACGCTGGTATTTACTGCCACTCACCGAGGTATACTTTTGGCTGTTCTCTTTAAACGATCAGGTTGACATTCAAATATAGAAAGTAAACAGGAGGGTTTCATTCGTATTGTCGAGACAGAACCCTTAATATTGTATTCCGTGTAATATTCCATGTCCTTGGGCAGCTGTAATATAGACAAATCAGCGTTAAACAGGAAATGAGGAATGAGTGCGTTTAAACACAATGTTTTGCAAACAACTTTGCTTTAACCTCAAAATGTTACTAGAGTACGTACCTTTAAAGGAGCTAGGGTTTTACTGAACGATCAAGATTTATAGATATTTTAAAGTAGTACTACTCACATTAAAATGATCCTCGCAAAAATAAATTGAAGATTTGGGTGATGCACTGGTCGGATCACGTCGTGCTAACTGCACTGTACCCGCCACTTTACAGTTTACACGAAGATTTCGCGATTGTAGCACATGGATAAATAATTTATAAGGGCTTTTGATACTTGTATTTTGACACAAAGGAACGGCACATATTCTATAGCACTTTGGAGCCATTTTTTAAAGAATCTTTAATAAAAAAGGAATCTCCACGTACTGTTTACATTAAGACTATTGCACTGTGACGTCACGCCTTTGATTAGTCACGTGATTAAGCGTTTTAGCGGGGAATACGAAACGCATTTATTAAAACTGTCTTTTGGTTATTAAAATGGCTCTAAATATAAGAAAAACAATTATCAAGCGTATTTTTAGTGAGTTTAGAACATTTTGTAGTACTTTTCGAAAATTTGTCAAATACCCTATTGTGAGATAAATTTTAATGAAGAAAAGAATAAATAACAAAAAATATATTTAATTGTAAAAAAAGCGTGGGATGCACGGTGTCGGTAGTTATAAATACATAATTATAGATATGAGCAGGACAATCATTTTGATATCTTAAAAAGCACCCCACACTTTTTTTACAAATAAATATATTTTTTGTTGTTTATACTTATCTTCATTAAAATTTATTTCACAATTATATTAGCATTTTTCGTTTATTATTGTTATTGACTCATTTTAAGAATTATTTTTTACTTTTTAATTTGATGTGCTTTTAAAGTGTGTTCTTTAGTTTTTTTAAATTATATTTTTTTATGCTATTAATTGTAACAATAAAGTTTGTATAAAAAAAGAATTTTCCTAACAAAATATATTTAACCTACCTTTTGAAGAAATGCTAAAGTAGACCGAACTTTTCTCTCAGTGGCTTCCCTAAGAAGACGTTCAATCTCATGCTGAATGTGTTGTGTTAACTCTTCTTTCTTCGGGAATTTTTGTTTCGCTGTATTCCATAATTTTATCACTTCGTCCTGGCAGGACTTTTTCGTCTTATAGACGTATCTTTTGACGTATGCATTATAAAAATCTTGATAACTCATTTTAAATTAGTGAGAGCATATACTGAGTCGAGCAAAACATTTGCAAGAATAAGCAAAGCAGGTTGGAACCTGTCCGTGTGTCGCTGCCATTCAGCTCGTACGCTCTCGTTCATCGAGCCGCGCGTTCGGCTGACAGTGGCGCGAAAACAAAGGACGGGCTACACTGTATCGTAAACTCTGATTAAATTGAACTATTTGGTATAAAACAAATATGGTAGTTTGACAGTCAGTAGTAATGTATAACGTCGAAGTATGAATGAAATCATTTTCTTTCGAATGAATTAGTGAATGATCTTAATCGTATTACAGTTACGCTTAAATCTTAAGCATGTAAAGTCGTCCCGGACAGAAAGTCGCCGTCGGGAATCTTCGGGTTCTTCGGAAATCTACAGTTTCTTACGATTCCCGACGGTGACTTTCTGTCCGGGACGACTTTAGAATCTGGATAATGGGTCAAAATAGTATAGTTTTTTTTTGTTTCAATAAGAAAAAAAATTGCGTGATATTTGCCGAGACCCCCCCTCTCTCCAACGTAAGATTAGATGAGATTTGACTCGACCCCCCCCCCTCCCCCTTAAACATCTCACGTAATTTGTGGATCTCCCCTAATTCACCTGTCGTTAATTAAATTTATAATAGCTGTGTGACACGTACCGAACACCGGGCAGTCAATATAACCTGTCCTTGCATCAGAATCTATATGCATAATTGGAATTGCACGCGGATATCCTCCGGTTATCCTTCGCAAAACTAGGTGAAGCGGTATGTACAGGCTGTTGCAAAAATACGGGCTTTTATATATTTTTAAAAGCTTGGCTCTGTTACGGATACACGTTTAGTATTAATCTAATAAAAAAAAAATTTAGCAAAAAATTAAACAACCTTATACCACTAAAAACCGAAAAATAATCAAGAGAACGTGATATGTTCTCAAAGCCGAGGCGAAATGTTATTCAAGACGAAAAGGTTAACTGAGCTATTTAAGGACTTTCTTTGTGTCCAATTGGAAGTTGCCAAACGGCCATATTATGGGTGTATAGGTGGTAAGTGGCCTTAGACACTATTAAACACACACAGCTAGAACTGTGGGCGCTTACGTGACCTTATAACGCAGAAATGGAGATTAAATGTGTACCTATAGAATTTTTTAGCACTCGGGTATTATCACTAACCCTATAACGTAGGTATTACCCACCCAATGACAGAACTCATGATATTATTATAATTTATTTCATAGGGCAGTTGACATTATGCCTAGCCCTGTATTAGGTATACACTGCCCACTGCTGAGCACGGAGCTCCTCTACTACTGAGAGTGTTAAGGCCTTAGTCCACCACGCTGGTCTAGTGCGGTTTGGCAGAATTTCCATACCTTCGAAATTCAGAGAACTTCTCAGGTGCGCAGGTTTCCTCACGATGTTTTTCTTCACCGTTAAAGCGAGCGATAATTCACAGAAAATACACACGTAATTTTTTTGAAAAATCACGTGTGCCCTTGGGTTTTGAACCTGCGGACATTCCTCTCGGCAGTCCGTACCACTCCCAACTACGCTATCGCCGGTTTTTCATTATTATTTTTTTTTAGCTTTTTTGTATTTATTCGTCTTATATTTAACGAATAGACTTTACTGAGACGGGAAACAGACTGGGTACGGAACCCTACATCGTCATCACAACGAGAACATTGTATGTGAAACGCGATTGCCCTACGGAGATAAAATTATCATAATGGACATATTACATTCGAAATCACAATTTTAATTATTATGCGATGTATTTAAAATATATTTCGCCACCATTGATGTTACTTTACATCAATGTTCGCCACTGATACCACGCCTAGATAATAAAAATTATCCCTCCTAACCAAGTACGCAGCAGCTGATATTGCAGTGCACAAGTCGCACCCTGAGAACGAAAACGACACAATTCAAAAAATAGAAAATTGAGTTGTCATTTGTAAAACAATAAAAACTAGTCCCTTATTTATAAAAATAAAATAAAAAGGTACTGATCTAAAAGTTTTGTCCTTTTCCTGTTGGAATATGGCTGTGTTTGAACTGTTGTTGTATTGAGAACCTCGTTTTAAGTAATTTTATGACGATAACTCAATTTTCTATCTTTTTGAATTGTGTCGTTTTCATCCTAAAGGTGCGCAATACACAGGTGCACTCTCTATTCCTTCCCTCTGATATTTCAGTGAGACGGCAATGCGACATGACCCGAGAGATATCAGGCGCAGGACCAACGGTTTTATGTCTTTTCCGAGGTACGGGAGTATAAAACCGCCAACTTTCCTGACTCCGAGCTGTGACAGTCATTTATAAAATGAAAAAACCCATTCACAAAGATTTTGCCGGGCCCTCAGCGCAATAGTCATACTCGTACCGCGTACGGAATACAACTACGCCATCGAGGCAGTCATATCACATAGGGATAGACAGAGACTAAAGATTTCCACTTTGCACGATTTAGAGATATTTCTCGCTCCATCCGGTCATATGTAAAAATAATTATAGACTTGCCCACTCCCCAAAATATATAGCCGTGAGCTTATAAATGATTTAAAAAAACTGAACAAACTGTACGACCCACTATTCAAAAATGATACGAATAAATCTACCACATTACTTCAAAGAAAATATATAATTCGTGTATCGCGGTTGTAAACGCTTCTAATCTCGAAATATTAAATCATAAATAATTTTGGTAAATCACAAAACGAAATCAAAGGCTTGAGAAAAAAATATTTAATAGGTCAATTTGAAATGCGAAGTATTGTGATTTCAGTAACACAGAAGGGAAAAAAACTGTACTCTCTACAGCATGTACATTACACAATTCAATTTTAAGTAAAGCTTACGTACATAATATATAATTACATACATAAGCTCACGCCTATCCTGAAGAAAAAGTAGGCATACATAGACCAGTGGCACACTTCGCTGAGAATTTTCAATATCGGTGCTCGGCTTGTATGGCAGTAAACAGCATGAAATTAATCATTTAGATATCTCTATTCGTGATATTATAATTAGCGAATTTTCGGTTACATACAGTTATGCAACACAATTTCAGTGATAACAGTTTTTGCGAACGATAAAAGCGCCACGTGAGACGTCGTTTATCAAAATAACTATGTCTATAATGTTTATTATTATTGCCACCGAAAAGTGAAGCGCATAGTTTATCTTTTTTTACTTTTTATTTTAAAATAGCTAGCGCAATATAGTATAGTATGAATAACATATGTACTAGTAACCGGCGAAAAACCGAGAAATTCTTTTTTTTTTGTATTAACGTTTTAAAGGTAACACTGTAAGGTTCTTTTTTATTTTTAATATTATGCACCAAGCACAATTAAACAACAATCATGTAATTATGTCCCTTTATATTTCTCAGTACATAAAGAAATCTAAAAGTGGATATAACAAGAGTAATAAATGCGTGGGGTCTATGCACCTCTCGCTTCCCCTAAACCCAATAAATATTATTCAGTCTTTGGTCGACACGTCATAATAATCAATTCATTTGTATCAATAATAATTAATTAGTTTTTTATCTCTTTATTGTACTTATCATAAGAGCTATTTTATTTCAATTACTAGCCTATAGATAAATCATTTTTTATACATATAATCTTTATTGTACTCGTCATAAGAACTATATTTACATGTAACTGCATATCAACCTATACACCCGCCTAACAATAGTATACCGTGAAAACAAACATCAAACTCTCACAGTGGAGTGAGCGATCCATTGTGTGATAAGTGTTATCGGCGAACAGCCGTTGACAGTGGCGACACCTAGTCTAGACAGGCCGGGCAGCTTCTGACCAGTATTGAACTACGAGGCTTTACTGATATTTTTAATATGCGATTATTATAATCTGCGCTTTTTCTCTATCGCTCTTAATTTTGAAAGTAATATGTGATATTATTTACTTATAATCTTTCTCGCATTAAATGTGTGCGTGTGGAGATCTTTTGATATTTAAATCAGTATTCAGCTAATACTGCTATTTCGATTTGGACAAAATTTGGTACATAAATATACCTATGCCAGAATTAGAATTTAAGTAATTAATAACGTTTATTGGCAAGAGGGTTTTTATGGCCGTGTGTCACCACAATGAGAGAATCTTGCGCAACTGGTCAATTAGTTTTAAAAAATCTCACGTCATAATCTTCATTTCTAGATGTTATAAGTGCATGCCAATTGCAGTGGTCTATCCTGACTAGTGGTGCAGGAGTGGGTGTGTGGGCGGGATACACTTACCGTCACTGTAATCCAATTACGACAATCCGATACCTTTGTACGAGTACGGATCGCAGACATGCTGTAGACAGACTTGTATACAGTGTCTATTGTCTTACAGAAAATACGACGTAGCTAAGCTGTTGCATTTTGAGCTGTCAATAAAATTGATGATATCCCGAAAAATCTTTCCTATGTAACAACGTGGGAACCGAGGTCGATCACCTCAATCAAAATAGCTACAAAGAAATCGCAGGTATATCGCGAGCTTCCCTCATCTTCCTTTACCATTATAACGATAATAACAATACACACAACTTCCGAAGCCATAGGATCCTTGGGTTTTGAGCCAGAAAATCCTCGCCCATGGAATCCCTTCCATTCCCGATACGCTATCGCCTTTCAATTAATATACGGATTCGAAAAGTCATAGACACGTGAACCGGCATGATATACAGAACCATGCCACCCACACCGCGAATGACAGGCTGTCTCGACGTCTACATTATCACCGGTGATGGACACAATCGCACCAGATAATGATGCCATGCTCCAAATATAGAAAGTAGAAATGTACATTACCGGACAGTTTCTCTTTTATATGTCTGCGTATTATGTATTCAGCTAGACGGAATGGGAAGACTTTCGTTTGCATACTGAATTAAAATTATAGTTTTAGGTCTCTCGTGCACGATTTCGTCTGGGCGCCGCATTATCTAATTCAACCGCCAAGTAACAGGAAAGCACTGTTGCAGACAGTATAGTAGGCATTATGAGACCCACATCTAACGTTTCAGCAAAACAGCTCACAGTACTTGAGTTTTTTTTCATACCATTGGATACAGGCAGTCTACCGCGAACGATTTCCCCATAACGTCATACAATTCTATAAATAATATCTGTCAACCAATTCTATTTTGCACCACTGACGTACGCCATTGTCTGCAATATGAATTTCCTCTTGACACACGTGGCACATTATTCCGCGTCCCATTCGAGAGGCTAAACTGATAACGAAAGCAGCGCAATGACGCGTACACGCGGATTTATTTCGATCTGTATTATGCCCTGTCGTTCATAGTATTGGTGTTACGGAGTGGCAATAAAAATTGTGTCAAATGCGTCACTGATCGTCTGGGCATTTTTTTATAGTAGCTCGGGGCAACGACAAATTCAAATGGTTAGGATTGGACAGAGTTGGTAGAATCCCACCTTCACGACATGGATTTGAGTTTAATGTTACATCATGCCTTTTCAGCTGAGGTAAAGATGTATCCTTTACATTGTTTCACTTGTTGGTTCAGAAAATATGAACGAGCTTATTATCTTTAACCGCTACTGGAAATTCCTGGATGATCCTGAGTGGAAAAATCGACAAGGGCATCGAACCCGAGACATTAGAAGTCGTCCAGTGCGTAATACAACTACGTTAGCAAGGCAGTCGACTTTATAAACATTTGAAATTTTCACAACTTTAACGATGAAAAAACCTGCGTATCTAGATCTCCATAAGAATTTCGAAAATAGTTGAAGTGGTGTCGCCCTCGGTCAGCACTCAAGCGCGGACAACACTAATCACCCGTTTCGAGTGAAGGAGTGTATGTATAGGAGATTATTTAATACCAAATCTCGAGATCGAACCCATTACTCAAGTCTTCATTTTCACTCATCAAGGTCTCGCAATAAGCCATCATGCAAGTCTCCTGAACAATTACACAAACTGTTCACACATCGCGGCTTGAACAGCTGATGTGCAGTTTAACAACTGTACATTTGTTACCAAAAGCCATGCAGATCAAATAAAGGGTGGCTGCGTCACCTGGAAAATTCGTCACAAGTAATATTCAACTGTATATCAAATAGTTAAAGTTTAAAACCATTCGGGACGTTAATACTGACGAGTCATTAAGTTTCAAGTAAATTTCTACTTTATAGTAAGTTGTTAAAGTTTATAATCGTTCGGTAATTCAATGGCGAAGAATCGAGAGGCGCGTGAGCCGGTACACGTTGCGACCTAAAGGAGTGACTCATATCACATTTGTATGTTCTATTGCAACAATTTTCAGTAGATACCGTCGGTTATGTAACCAACCCCTTAATCAGCGGTGACATTGGCCGGCTGCGCAGGCGCGCGTCCCATAGAGTTTTCCGTACTTCCGATGTCATTTTAAAGTTGAAGGTTACTATTTATGTGGTTGTTATTATAAATAGTAATAACAATACCTAAGGATACGTAATAAGACATCTATTTTCACCGGATCGCGTTGGTTTAGTGGCAGTGTACATTGTGGGAACAAGACGGTACTCAGTTTGATTTTCAGATCAGACCTTGTGTGAGTTTCTGTAACACGACTGCCTGGATACCCCAAAAAGGGTTAACAGGGACGTGGCCAGTCATATTAAAATTTCTGCAACATTAATTGTGTAAAAATTTGATATAGCAAGCCCATACCGAAATGGCATAAGGGTAAGAAATCTCTCAAATAAGAACTCACAGCGATACCATAAAGACTACTTTTTATAGCTGAATAACGCGACGACCATGTTACTTGCCTGATGGTACGTACATCGATGGTCTCTATAAACAGTAGAACACCATCCAGATTTATGGAAACGAATTTTACGTAATTAGAACTCCTTTAAAAAATTGCCATAGATATTCCTTAGGTACTGCTAAGAAGTAAGGAGTAATTAACAGGCGAGGGCCTATAACCCACGTGCTCTTTTTCCAAAAAAAATATTGTCATTAAATCTACAGTCACTGATTAATGGAAAAATGAGTCAACTAAAGTCATATGTAGACAAGTTGGCAACAGGCTGAGATTTATTAATCATCAGCTTAAAACTTATGCAAACGCCATTTACTATATTATCTACAACGTGCTCCGAACGCAACTAAAACGCAGTAAATGCAATGCTGTCTGGAACTCTATACTTTTATATGTTTATGTGCGCACTGCGCACCCAAGACGCGTATGAAGACGCGCACACATCTCGTTTAAAAAAGGTTGTTTTTGCATTACCCTAATGTGTAAGTACGTTACAGTCTAAGCCCTAAGGCCCAAACCCTCTCAGTACTACAGGAGGCCCGAGGCCAGCAGTGGGTCAGTATATAATACAAGGCTGATATTATTATTTCACAGTCTACAGACCGTCTAACACTAATGCTGTACACAATCTGAGTACGGAATAGCTCTACTATTTTTAGTATTCAATGTGACTAGAGAAACTTAAGCCCCAGTACTCTTCATTTAATTATAATTAAAACATTCCTCTACAGCCTTTTGCAAAAGAAAATCGAACGATATCGTATATAACCATGTCGTATTTCACAAAATACACGAAGCTCACGAGATGTTATCTACAAATCGGTAACGTGTTCCGAAGGGCCCGCGAACGCGCGATCCTCATCAATCTTACTGCTACATTCGCCATCCTTCCTGGTTTACCCGGATTAGTCCTGGTAAGACGTCCTGGTATGGTCAACTATCCCGGTAGAACAGTATATCCATGATAATCATTTGCTGGTGGAAAAGTATTTTATTTTCTTCGTAGTTCTTATGTAATAGTTTACCGGCCACAGTATTCCAGCTCAGGAACTCTCTAACAAACTCTATTTTAGGTCGCGTATCGAAGTCATGGTATATTATTTATGCAGCTCTATACTATGGACTGGACGGAAAAATCAGGGTAACTATCGGAATGTGATGGTAATTTTACATTGTCCTTACTTTTTAACATCATCATCCTACTAATATTATAAAGGCGAAAGTTTGTAAGAATGTATGGATGTTTGTTACTCTTTCACGCAAAAACTACTGAACGGATTTCGATGAAATATGGCACACGAGTAGATCATGTCCTGGATTAACACAAGCGGCTACTTTTTATCCCGGGAAAATATAAAGGGAAACTTTTATCCCGGAAAATCTTTTTACCGCAGGCGGAGCCGCGGGCAAATGTTGTGTAGTTACATGACGTCTAATCTAATCTCAAACATATTTTTTTTAATCACGTCCCGTTTGCCCATGACGTGGATTTGTCCGAGACCCGTAAACCGATGGTGAACGTAGTCTTTGACACGCTCGATTCCTTTCAGAATCAATGTGCAATTTTATCGGACAGCATTATGCGTCGGTATCGACGGATGTTATCAGACGCGATTACGCTTCGCATGGAGCTGAAAAATGCGCCGAATCACGCTCGCCACCGAAGCGCGAGTGTTGCCAACGTGACTTACACTTCTGTAGATTTACCCGAATATATCTGTGTACAAATAATGCAATTTCCACTCACTTTCGTACAATTGAAATGATACCTACTAAGTGCTTGTATAACAGCGATAACTGGTGAAATTAAGTGATTGTAGTTAATAATTTTAAATTAGTATAAGTGAGTGAAATTGTTGGACATTATGAAACTCAACATCTAATATCTCACGGTATCAAACAGACAAGCTCAGTCCAGTATGCACCACTTGGTGCTCCTTGGTTTTTAAGGGGGTCAAAATCATGTTCAAAGTTTCCGTAACATACACACACACATACATACATATTATGAAGCTAATAAAAACGTGTTAAAAGGAACTCGACTTTCAGTCTAATAACAATACAAATAAGTGAAGTTTCACACCTGTAACGTTATCAAATGTGTAACACATTCTATGCCCATTTATGCCTACTCCCAGAGACTCAATACTACCAGTCCCAGTCCGCTGTAAACATCGGAATGCAAGCACGGGCTAACCGTGACGGTCATACCGACGGAAAGCCGTTTATAAACCGGGTGACAAATTGGCAATTCGACAGATCATTCAAACGTGGCAGTTCTGAGAACAGAGGACGGAGCTGGGTGACTAAGGAATGGTGGGTTCAGGCCATTAATGTTCGTTAAAGAATTTGTAAGCTTTATTTGACATCTAATTTTAACGTGTTCTAGGGTGTATCAAGATTTTATGAAGGACCTGTCTTTTTAGAGTTGAAAAGAAATATCTGTCTCCAGGCAAGAAGTGCATTATGCATTGAGCAATGAAAGAAAGAAAATGACTAAACACAAACAGTACAAGGTACATTAAATAATTTTAGATGGGTTTCTTACCTATCTATAATTATTTAATGTAAAGGTTTTTCTTGTTGATAATTCTTCATGTTGAAGGACAAGAAAAAAAATCTTGGCGTACTTAAAAACTCACCCAGCCATCCGTCACAGACTAAGCGTCCATCAGGTGGAAGGGTGTTTTTTACTGGTAGTAGGACTCTCATATGTAAGAGTCCGTCTGGGTGGGTACCACCGCAATGTCTATTTATACCGCCAAGCAGCAGTGTGCATGCATTGTTGTGTTTCGGTTTGAAGGACATTGTAGCCAGTGTAACTATTGGACGTAAATGACTTAACATTTGTCTCAGGGTGACGAGCGCAATGAAATGCCAAACAGTACTTTGTAACTCAAGGTGCTGTATGGTGTTGCTACTGTTTATGGGCGGTCGTATCGCTTCCCATCAGGCGAACGGCATGCTCGTTTCGTCATTCAGTGCCATAAAAAAAACTTGACATTGATTTTCAGCGATGTCCACAGGAATGTCACACGGATGCCAGCAAAAGACAAAGATAATAAAAAAATATGCTCACATTATGCACTCAAATGCTTCGGCAAATTGAGTAGTTTAATTTTAAACTAGTTTTTGCTCGCCGCTTCGCCCGCGTAAGAGTTTTACCGGGATAAAAGTTGCCTATGTCCTTCTCAGGGTCTCAAACTAGCTCCATACCAATTTTAATCGAAATATAACGGGGTAGTTTACAAATTTATCGTGTTCAGACACACAAACGCGGCGGGAGACTTTGTTTTTTTTTCCTAACCTTACCCTTTAGTGCGGGTGAAGCCGCGGGCAAAAGTTAGTATGTACGTAAGGATACAAGGTTCTTGTGTAGAGTACATAGAGAGATCCTTAAGCAACACGTCGGTTTAGGGTATAGCATTTTTTTAAATCTTCCGTGTCGTAATTAAAAGTCTCCACGTGTAACGTCTATTTGTATCTTCGTAATTTACGCAGGAATTGGCCTATCCGCTGTACTCCCGACATTCATCATTTTTTCGACTCGCACTTTTCTCGGAATTCACGGATCAAAACGGTATGAAACGATGTATTTTTTAATACAAAAAATATTTATGCCATTCCTTATCCCTAGCGGTATTTCGGGCTCTATTGTATTGTATTGTACAAGTACTACATAATCAAGTAAGGAAAATAAAAAAAAATACCCGAGTACTTGATGATAAACAATGAACACCTAACAGCGATGATATTTAAAACCACACATGCCATGACGGTGCATGGTGTAAAAAAATCCGTCGCGTAGAATAACCAACACGTGCCGGCAATGGGTACCAAGCAACTTCACATTACCATCAACATTGGTATGGCAAAATATGCGTATTATGCAATTTGAGCTTTTTCTGTTTATGCTACGTGACTGCCTCAGTGGCGTAGTTGTCGCGTGTATGGTACGACATCACTCTGAGGGCCCGTGTTCGAATCCGTAGTCGGGCAAGTATCGCTCGAGGTCCGGAATTCGTGCTCGATATGGCGATAGTCTAGCCCTCTTGCACATCATGGGACGGATCACACATGGTGAGGAGTGGGTGCCTGGTGGCACCTCGCATACCCTTTCGGGGATAAAGACGGCATGTGTGTTTGTTTTTACTAGGTTCATTATTTTCATTACTATTGAAAAAAAAAATTGTTTAGTGGTCGGAGGTGTTCGCTAAAATTACTGGTCCAATTCTGAGTTATGTACCACTAATTCAGAGCTGCATTATAAGTGATAATGTATCTCTCAGTATTACATGCTTTTTCGTTCCAAACAGACTTACACGAGCGAGCAAAAGCTGTTTAAATAAATGCACTTAAAAGTCAATCTGTTCTAATTTAAGAATGTATTCATAAGATATAAGTCTGATACTATGGGCATCAGGAACCCCGAAACGCAAAACATTATAACAGATCACATAAACATCGGCCCCCGGGGGTTTGGAAGTCGACCCCACTTCCAATATCAATCAACTAATAGGAAGGAAACAAAGGCACCTGCCGTTTGTCCTCGTCAACCTTTAATATGTATTGAAAGTGTGGTTTGCGTGCCCTTGTGTTCATTTGTGTTTTGCTTCATAAATTATAGACTAAGAATACTATATTTTCGCCCAGGTTACGTTTATAGATTAATTTATTGTATATTGACATGTGTTAAACTGAAATTCTAATATATACGACGCTCTGTTTCGTATGACTGGAACCAACTTCCAATTCTCATACAAAAGTAGCAGTTGTTGCATGTTACATAAGTGCAAACAGACTGGAGACACACCACCCAAACTTGCGCAGCGCTCTTCACCCTGAGACAACTGATGTTTTGTCCCATAATGCCCGGTAATTTTAATTTTGTAGCGGTATTGCTCAATACATTCTCTTTGATAGAATCTTAGCAAAAATACACAACACAGTCACGCCTTTTATCTCTAAAGGGGTAGGCAGAGGCGCAACTAGTGCACCACTCATCGCCGTGCGTATTCTGTCCCTTTATGTGACAGGGGGCGAGCCTATCGCCATATCGGGCACAAATTCCAGGCTCCGGGCTGATAATGAATAGAAAAATCCAATATCACTGCCCGACCCGGGGATTGAACCCGAAACCTCAGCTTTGCAATTTGAAGTCGTCGTACCGTAATACACTATTAAAATTTACGTCAAATAGAGTGACTCGAAAACACTGCAAAATGACCCTAAACTACTACATAAATGACACATCAATTTATTACCTACTATTGCAATTTTTACAAATTGTCATAGTAGACTAAACCAACCTAATTACTAAACATTTTTATAATGACAAATTAATATAAACAAACTAATAAATGTATTACTTGTGCCCATTAGACAGCAAACACCATTGTTAAAACGCATCACTAGTTTACATTGTAAACAAACTTACAACGTATAAAAACAATTTTGTTTGTGTGTAAACTGATATGACATTAAGGAATAGCCAACATAGCATAACTGCGTTGTATAATTTTTAATGGGAAAGTATCATTTTATTATATCCCGGTGATTCAGAATTCCGCACTCACGCCCGTAGTTTATGTACAACGCATGTGGCTTTACGTTACTGGGCTCTTCTGAGACCATTAGGTCCTACACTAGATATTTAAACTAGCAGAATTCTTAAGATAATCCAGTTAAAAGCACCTGATGCCGCTCCGTAGAACCTTATTTCGCTAGAAATATCAGTACAATGCTTTAGAAACACAGTAAAAAAAATGCACTTACCCAATCACACTGGCTGGAAACAAAAATATCCTTGTCAATACAAAAAAAAACTACTCACGTTCCCTTGAAACTTGCTAGAGTCGTACGACCGCTCCCAGCACAAGTTATATATCTTATAATGGTCCTTGTGCATCTTCTCCAGAAACCTGTTCACCTCGTCAATGTGATTCCTGTAGACTGCTTCCAACTTCTCGGCGGGGAAACCCATCGCTATCAGCCTGTCTGTGATATCTGATAACGCGTGCGTTAAGGTATTAAGTTAGTAATAGAGGCTTTATTTCAAATATTATGAGATATAACGCACCTCTATATAGATATGTATACATATTAAATCAACGTAAAGGCGTATTAACATTGCACTGTTGATATTTTGGTCGAATCTTAAATTATAAAGGGCGGTAGAGATTCTTATCCTATAACATTTTAAGAGCCAATCGTAAAATATTAGGTCTCTATTATTTCTAAAGGTGCGATATGCTTTACAATTTCAGGAACAAAAAACCAACTAGAATTTTTACAAGTTATCTTATGGGTTGAAGCATCGTCGGACGCATCCCAAAATAAAGCCTAAACACACGAAAGTGTACGCCAACTTGAAATCTGTGAAGTTATTGACTTAATAAATTATATGTCTATTGAAACGAGAACGCTCGGGGAGGTCGGGGACGCGTAGAGGGCGGCAGATCAAAACCCTCCCGAGGGCCAAGATGGCGTACATGGTTATAATCAACTTGATTGTCGGTTTATTTATTCCTGTAAAAATACATTTTCATAAATAAGTTCGATCGATGTTGGATTGTGATCGGATCGCTAACGGCTTATAGACAAAAATTAAAACAAAAAGTCGGCATAATAAATCTATAAACAAAATTCAGCGCTTATCGCCTTAAGACTAATTGACCTTTTAACCAACACGAAATATATTTTAACATTTCACATAAAATAAAAATATGGGGTCAACAGTTTGTGGTTTCTAAAATGCTATTCCTATTAGTGAATAAAGATATCCATTAGCAGCTTGTAAAAGAGATTAATTTATCTTCAAATGAGATTGCAGATTAATTGACGTTTAATAATATGCATAGTTGTTCGAGGGCTTTGATCTAAGGAAACTGAAGATGAATGATTTAGCGAACATGATGTAGGCACAGCTTTTATTATAATTTAATGAAGATACGTTATAACTTTTGAACTTAAATTTTCCAAACGTCCTCTACTGACCTAAAACCTCGTTGGGGTTATTTGGTGGATAGTAACCGCCATCGGACGATCGATAGATACGCGGTGTGATGTTCGATGCCTACAAAAGTAGTTGCAATGTGTTCTGATGAACTCGTTTAGGTCAACATAGAAACACCTTAAGTTACACTTTTACTCTCTCTCTCCTGACTATTCATCCCACATGGTGGGGTCAGCCTTCTTCACTTTCTCTTCCATTTCGTTATATCCATGACGTCGTCATCAGAAGTTATATTTTTACGCATTTGAAAAATTCTAAACTTGTGAATAATATATGAGTTCGAAAACCTCAGAAAACAATATTAATTTTTTATAGTATTTATTATAAGATTTCCATAAACGATTCAATCGCTACATTTGAATTGATAGCGAAAATGGATCGACCAGAAATAAAGTTTCTGATCATAAATACTGATGACTTATCTTGATTGGTTTATTCTTGGAATGAATCCGAAGTTTGAGATTGGGATCGTTTATTAAAAACGAAGGGTAGTAAGAGACCAATTAAAATACTATTAACTGCGTAGTTAAATTGGTCCACATTCAAATAATCGCATCTAACATTACAAATAATTAAGCCTTTCGCCCTCTACGTATCTCTAAAATTCAACAAATAATTCAAGACTATTAACATTTTCTAGAACATTACCATCGAATTTGACATTATCAACTGAAGAGCAGTGGAAATCCGTGCCCTTTTAATATTAGGTCATTGAAGGAACAACTAAGTAGGAGGCCTATTATGAAGACAGCTTGATTGACATATTTGTGAATACTTTGTATTTAGTATCAGCTGCGTCGGCTCCTTGATCTAGTGGTAACGTATATCGGCAGTGATTCGGGAGGACCTTGCTTCGAATTCAAGTAATATTCCCATTTAGCAATTCTATAGGTTTTAGTGACACCATTTCCGCGAGATTGGATTCTCCAGAGGGTTGACAGATAGGTAGCTAGGTCGGTCATAAAATTATATTACAGCAATGTGGTTGAAAGAATTTTTTACCGACCCTATCTGTACTATTATAATGAGAAAAAACTCAACTACTGGACCGATTTTAATAATTTTTTCATCAATATAAAGTTTCATTATCAGCAAGTAACATAAGTCACTTTTTATCACGGGATAATATAAAGCGAGACTTTTATTTCGAAAAAACTCTTACGCGCACGGAGCCACGGACAAAAGCTAGTATGAAATAAGATACAAAGAACATTTTTTACAACAATTATCAACGTAAAAAATTATAGACATTCTATACCACCATCCTCCATTTACAGAAATCTCTAACAAAATAACCTCAAAAATAGAACAAAGCAGAGGAAATCGCGACCGATACCGTCGAAACTATAAGCGATAGGAAAATTATATAAGCACAATTAATTCCGACGCGTTCGTATGGGCTCGCTCGATAACGCCCGGCGGCGGGTTGATTGCATACCAACGGGTGTCGGGACACGTACACAGATGATGTACCTAGGCGATCTAATTAAGAAATTACGGCACTAGGTTTGAAGAGAGGACTACGGCCAGTGTTGGATGTCGTGTGCCTAATGATGCTTTGGAGATTTTCAGAACCTCCTAGGCCTCGAGTGAAGCAGACAGGCTGTTGGTGACCCAGACAGCTGGACCGGATATAAGCTGAAATATCGTCTATAGTTCTGTAGAAGCGATCCGAATAATGTACAAAATAGTACACAGGTGTTTATGCTCCTCCCAAGATTCTCCACACGAAATGCTAAACCACTTTCAGAGTTATTTTTATTATTAAGACATCTTCAAATGATCAACTCCAAATGCAGGTAGGCCGTCAAGTGCTCAATCATTCATCAATTTCAGAAACCCGTAGGTAAACTACGTAATCAGTACATACGCACGCTACAAATATGCCGACAATTGCCGACAAAGTTCAGGATATGGCGATCGCTGCCAATGAAATAATGAATCATTTGGAAAACTACACGATGCTTTGACTTACGATAGCAAAAACGTCACGATTGTGAAAATCGAAATAGTTAATTTATTGCAATAGCAGAGTTTAGGTATATTTTTCTTAACTAGTACAATTATAGGTTAACCACTAAGCCTACTAATTACCATTTAGTCTTACGGTGCCGACAAGATACTATGGTAAACTGTACTAGGTATACTGAAGACTAAAAGATGTACGTACCAGAATACACCAATACTTTTAAGTTGTACACTGCTTGGCGACAAAAAAAAAGCCGAGCTGTATAACCAAACGGACTCGTACAAGAGAATAGAAAGACAACCTGGGGGCACTTCCCATTCGAACTTTCGCAGGACAGTCCTATCACCTAGTGAAAAAAGGATACTGCAAACTTAGCGAATTTCGCTTGACACCGGGCTGGTAAAGGCCACCGGATAACGCTTCATCTGAAGCCGATAGCGTCGTTTTCAAACTGACACATGGCTGTGCTCACGTAGTCCAGAGCTTTCGGTGATTAGTGTCGAAAATAGCACGTCATACATTATAATAATATACATACGTCATACCTTATTTTGACAAACTGAATTGAATGGAATGGTATAAGGATAAACTATTGAAAATATTGAGGAAGGTAGTTTAGGATGTGAACCATCCCGAAGGCTTTAAATCTTTTTTTTATTGCATTGAATGACGAAACGAACGTGCAGTTCGCCTGATGGTAAGCGATACGACCACCCATAAACAGTAGCAACACCATCCAGTATCTTGAGTTACAAAGTACTGTTTGGCATTGCACTGCGCTCGTCATTCTAAGACATAAGATGTTACGTCTCATTATGTCCAGTAGTGACACTGCTACAATGTCCTTCAAACCGAAACACAACAGTGCAGTTACACTACTGCTTGGCGGTAGAAATAGACATTGCGGTGGTACCCATTCAGACGGACTCTCACATATGAGAGACCTACCACTAGGAAATCTTATTAAAATAATACAACTTTGTGAAGATAGCATATTACAAATGACAATGGTTTATAAAATTATTACATAAATCTCAAAATTAGAGGACTTTAAAATTATGCGATTTATTGCAAAGACCTTGTTTTTGGTAGAATTTTAAGCCCGTTTTGTTACATGTCCTTTAGCATATATTTTACAAATAATTCAAGTTCTGTCACAGAAGAGAGACTTAATTTCAGAAAGACTGCTGCGGGCTGAACCGCGAAATAAAGCGTATAAATGTGTATAAAATGAATTTGGATACAACTGGCCGGGATGATACTTTAACATTAGGCATAAGCATTTTCATGACACCGAATACTTAAAGTTCAGCGATTCTCCGGAGCCAGTGAGTAGTCTTCAGTGCGTTATGAAATATAGCACATTTTCTACAAAAAATTCTCAAAGACCTATTTGTATTCATTCAGACGAGAAATATACCCTGCCAGGTAACCTCATTCCAATTTTACTTAACGTCAGGATACTTCAAGCTACGAGGCCACAGAGTTCACGCGACGTCCAATGACGTCAAAGCCACACTTTCGGTGGGAGTGTAAGTAAATTGACAGGTCTGATGGATGTAGTTGGACATCAATTTAGTAAATTACTACACTATTTGAACACTATGTTTATAGTTGGTAATTTAACACTATACTTACTTACAAGGTACTGCGCTTGTCACCCGGACACATATCAACTATTTATATGGTACGGCTGGAAGGGGACGCCCGAGGAGAACATTTTCTGACCAAGTAAATGATCTTCTCAGAAAAGGGCAGGTCAGGAGTACCCTTAACAGACGAAAATGTATGAAAAGAACTATGAATGTGGAAGAGGCGAAAGAGGTTTGTCAAGATCGTAGCATGTGGCGCTCAATAGTCTCTGCCTACCCCTATGGGATAAGGGCGTGAGTGTGTATGTATGTAGGTATGTATATGTATTTAAGACTTGTAAAAATAATAAAGAACCAATATTTTCAACGCGAATTACCTTATCTACATCAAAGACCATCCCTAAGCACTCGAGGAACTTTAAGCACACGTAAAGGACGTTAATAACCACAATATTTAAACGGCAATTAAACATTACCATAAACCAAGAACAAATTAGCATTCATTGGAATCGCAGCCAGATCGCTGAATTAACATTAGATTTCTACAAATCAAGACCTAAGAGCTAGCTTCGCGAACGATAATACAAGTGAATTGTGTCTATTAAGCTTTGGTCATGCAGTGACGTTCAGAGACCGGACAGCGCGGTGGCAGGGCCGGGAACTTACAGGACGTATAGCACGACATTTTATATGGATAATTTGGGCAAAAGTGTGTGTGTATAAACTCTGGTCTGTATTAGGGGGTAGATCACACTCACATTTTAACAATTTATACCCGTCCCATGTGATAGGGGCGAATATTGTTATATTGGACTCAAATTCAAGGCGTTTTTGGAAATATTAATTAAATTTATAACTATACTAACTTGGAAAAGGGATCTAAAACGTTATCAGTTTAAATATAGATATCATTTCAGATAGAACGCGTTCCTTTCATTGCCCGGAACGTACACGCTAGCTACTGACCAAATCTAACACAAGTTGCATGTACTAAACCAACCCAACAAAGAATTAATTACGAAATATTCAAATGTGGCCGACAACAAACCGCCATTAATGTATTCAAACGTGAATAAAATATTTAACCGCCATGTATTAGTATATTTAACGATGACAGAACAAGGTTACAGTATGCAACTGTCCATGTAATCAAAGTAAAGGCTGGTTCGATCTGTTCGAACTGGTTATACACTAAAACTTCGATCTGTTAGTTTAGTTCGCAATTGTAATATTGTAGCAAAATGTATAAAATAAGATCACCTGTACATCTCATAATAGGTATATGAGATTCCAACGCGTCTATACTTGGTATAGCTTGTAACTGCCCCTCATAGTAAGTGACTAATCTGGGTTAAAAATTCTAGTATAGGACATTGAAAAATAAGGCGATGTAATAAACAGCTTATTTTTTACCTTGTCAGCATTACTTAAATTTTCGGCAACTAGTGAAATCTGCCAAGAATTTCGCATGGAATTTTACGCAATGCGCGATAAAACACTGCCGACGGACTCTACTTTTTTTATCTTTTACATATAATAATATTTAAGGGCCTGTTCCTCAACTTCTGAGTAAATGCTAATCGACTCTTTAATGTAAAAACCGACCAAATATAAAAAAAACCCTAAACTATGCTTAAAATCCAAATTGAGTAACTATTTACATTATCTTATTAATGTAATTGTCAAATAAAATTTACTTGAAACTAGTAAAACAGCCCTTAATTTCACATAGAAATCTTACAAAACATCATTCCCTAAACACACCCAACTGACGCGTTACTGTTCACGATATCGGGTCGGCGTAGGCCAGCCGCCCACTACAGACAGATGATCTGACCCGTCAGGTCGCGGACAACCGCTGGATGCAATCGGCGACTGCAGATAATGAGCAGGAACATTCAATAATCCTATAAATAGTACAACGCAGTGTCAACTAAACGACCTTAACAACAAGATTTTTTTCATACGGAAACGGCTGTGCTCTACACCTGATGACAAGTGTTGAGACTTGAGACAGAGTATCGAATGACGAGAGATAATTAGCCATTGCCAGTCGACACAATTTTGCCGGCCTGTTCGGAACCAATACACACAGCGGTCTACAATGCGGTCTTTTTAACAATGCCAACGTGGTTTAAAAAAAGAGATACAATGTAAAGACCAGCGATATCAGGTTTCTGGAGTAAACAGTTATCCTTTCCTTTTTTATGCAAATGAATAACGAGTTTTAAAACACCAAATTACACTGAGCAACTTTCCATCCTAACAAACGATATATTATTGGATAATGACTTCTATTTTAAGGAGTTGGTGCATTGTAATTGGAGGAATTCGATCTCATATCGAATTTATCGGCGCGATCGATTTAACCCACATCGTCAATCGGTGCTGATCATTCGAAATATCCCATTGCACGTACGAAACGTAAAACTTGGCGACCGGCCGCCTGCGTACGCAGGCGCGATGTACGAAATGTGCGAAATTCACAATTTCTGTGTGAATGTGTCAATTGGACGCGAGATTTTATCTAACGAGTCGACATTATGCACGCCATTATCGGCCTTCTGTTTGAGTCTTGTCGCACACATATGCATACTAATTCGAAAGTGTGTTTATTTGTTGCGAGTTTACGTCTAAATTAATAATTTGATACGAAGGTAGCTAGAAATTTCAATAGACCTTTTTACTATAGAAAAAATAATTTTAAGCAAGCTTGCAAGATACCAAATAATCTTGATCAAATAGAATAGCATCGTTTCATCACGACATTACCAATTTTATGTTTTAGGCAAATCCGTTTATCCATTAACGTCTGTTGACAATAATATAATGCCTAGTTAAACCCTAGTCTAGTCTTCCGTGACGTTTAAGCATTAAGCTCGACAAACAAATGTTAATTATATAACAAACTAGGTCTTGCTCGCGGCTTCGGCCGCGTGAATAACTTTTTCCGCTACAAAGGTACATAAAACACACTACGACGCCAGCGTCATCTATTTAAAGGACTGGATAAAAAATAACCATTATTTCTCATGGGAGCAAATTATCAGGATAAAAGTGCCTATGTGTCCAGGACATGATCTACCCGTGAGCCAAACAGCCAGATCCGTTCAGGAGTTTCTGCGTTTATTTCTTGCAAACATATTCACAAACTTTCGCATTTATAATATTAGCAAGATAATATTATACGCAACAATTTTGTGTATATCACGCTAGGACCGCAGTGTATTTTAATATATTGTTTTCGAAGTTGTTAAATGTCCTTATCTGTTATTCTATATTGTCCATACATAAATACCGAAACGACTGAGTAAATCTTAACGAGACCGTCATTGGCTGACAGATCAAATATCTCAGTAATCAAGGTAAAAAAAAATATACGGAAAGGTATTCCGCGGGCACAGCGCTGAATAAAAATTCATAATAATTTTCAACAGTTATTCGGCATATTCCTGACGTACAGCTGGATCAACACTGTCAATGTTGAGAAATTGACCATTATAATTGCTGATCGAATTGCGCGGTGTAGGCAATATGGTATTTGACATCATTGTAATACGATTCATTCTGTTTTGCTTACACGACATGATTGCGTAACCGTCTCGACGTGGCAACAATAGGTTATGCGGGTCATTTATGTATGTGTTTTGGTTTTAGATAGCTCAAAAAATGATGTTGTTTCTCCCATTATTTGTATGGTATCTGGGAGATCGTGCTACTTACCTTACAAAGTTCATCTCATTGCTTGAGAGATATGGTCTTCTGCTGTTTTTGCTATATAACGACTTACTTTTACTGTAGTCTGCGTGGAGATACTAGAAGCTTTTAAACAGAATCATATTTCAAAGAATATCCCCGTAGACGCATAATTTAAATCGTCGCGATGCCTAAGCTATATAGCTTCGAGTTTTAAATGTGCGATGAACATCATAAAAATATTACGTGTATGCCTACATTACGGCATTTTGAAGTAGGTCCCTTGTAATTTTTTTGCATGTCAAAACTGCAATGAAAATTGTTTTTATTGCAAACATAATGTTATCTGTCTGTCGATTAATATTAACACAAGTTAAACTGTGGCGGAAAACATGTAATAAAACTCAGTGTTGGTGTGATTCGTCACGCTCAAGTATTACGCACTTCCTTAGTAACAAAGGCATTTTTTTTTATTAAACTAGTATATTATTACGAATAGATGAGCGTTGGCACTTGGCGCCAATGCAACCATATTATATGCTTAGTAATTTTTAAAGGGTTGCGGATTTTTTTTTATCAAAACGCACGACAAATAGCCTCGCTGCACCTATATTAAGTGAAGTCCAAAAAAACAAATTGCACGCGATTGGATAACGACTATCAGATGAATAGACGTATCACATATATTATTAAGAAACTAGCGGCATCTACTGACGTTGTCCTGCCCTTAAAAGGAAATAAAATTCTAGAATCAGAGTACAGCGCCACGGATCCAATTGTTAATCTAAACCATTCTCGAATCCTCCTGAAGAAAAAAAAAACATCAAAATTGATCCAGCCGTTTAGTAGGGGTTCAGTGGCATACACGCGCACAGAAGAATCCTATTAATATTATAAATACGTTGGGTAACAGGGAGGTGACCTAAAGTTGGACCTAAGTCGGACATTGCGCGAGGTCCCTCGTCTAAGCACGAAGCTTCGGGCTATTGGCGCCTACCCCAAGACCGCCACAGACTGTGGACTTCTGGTATTATCATTTTAAGAGCGGTGATGATACGATATGACACATACTAGTTTTCCATAAAACATACCACGACGTATGCACATACACAATAACAATCCCTTCAAAGTGGCACGAAGCGAGATGTTTACACAACCAGAGACTAAACATTCAGAATTAGAGCTTTTGTTGTAAATCTAGAGGGGTCAACAACACCGGCCGACCTTTGGCGTGTTATTAAATGTCAATTTATGATAGGCTACTCCACGGGCCGTCACGCAGCGGCCACCTGAATGCAATCAGAGATTCGGTTGTTTAACCTTAGTGTTTGACGAGGTACTTTAAGTTAGGGTTGTAGGTTGATAACAGGTACGCAGAGGACAATCGCGGTTGTCACCTGAGGTCATTAGACCATTGAGGTAACTGTAAATGTAATAAGGTCAAATATTAATTTCGTTTTCATATAAAAACACTTAATAATAAAAAAGCTTAACACACACACACACAAACTCGCTCACGCCTATTATCCCCGAAGAGGTAGGCAGAGGCGCAACTAGTGCACCCAGTTTTCGCCGTTATTCCGTCCCATGATGTGATAGGGGGCAAGCCTATCGCCATGTCGGGCACAAATTCCAGACTACAAGCTGATATTGAATAGAAAAACTCAATATCACTTTGCCCGACCCGGGAATCGAACCCGAGACCTCAGCATTGCAGTCGTAGCACAATACAACTACGCCACCGAGGCAGTCAAAAAAGCTTGACATATTAAAAAAAAGCAAAGCATACGACCAATACAAATCGTCTGAGAAAACAATGAAGGCGGCCGCGCCTTTGTAATCACCCGGTTGCCATGGCAACAGCACGAAATTAGTTACGCTACAGCACAGTTAATTGCCATTTAAATAATTTAATTGTTTTATTACACACACGGTGAGTATGCGGAATGATTAAATAAAAAAACTCAAAGTCCAGTACATAAATGAACTTAAATAGATAACTTCTTCACGTGTTGAGGAAACCGCAAGTCTGCGAATACAATTCTAAAAAATCATCATGTTGGGAATCCACCTTCTTCACTTAGTGGCAGTGTGTAAGAGCTGTAAACGACGAAATCCATAGTTAATATCCCAGTTAAAATAGTTCGTATGAGAATTTCTAACACGCTAAGAACTGAAAGTATTTTGACTTAGCCTTTCCTACTAGCCACCTGTCGGACTTCTACCATCTCAGGGGAAAAACTTAAGCACCTACTAGATTTAATAGATCAGAAATACTATCAACCTCTTACAATTACGTGCAATTTCCACTTGTCAGAATTTCCGGCTCGAAGGACCGCCATAAAATGGTATAAAATGACAAAGTCGAACATGCAATACAAAACCGGCGGAGGCTCGTCCGTACCGTTAACAATACGTGGACATAATACAATTATTTCGTAGCCCTGGAGACGGTAGTTTTTTTTAATACAAACGCGACTAAAAGAGTAGTCTTTTGCGACTTCCATGATTATTTGAGTTAAACAAATGCTTTCAGCTGGACGTTGGTAGCCTGTGATTCCAATCTCGTCGGATGATATATTGATTCTTCAAGTTATTTCACATACGGTTATTAAAGGGCAATACCACTTAGAATTTCGAGTCAAAGGGTTGACTAGGTACCTCTTACGCGCCAAGTTAACCCCAATTTCGAGACGACGATTGTTGGTACTCTACTTTCAATCTAATTCCCGAATGATGTTTCTGCTATTTATGACTTTTATGAAGTTTGCTATAAACGTGAGTTAAAGTATTCTAATAGAATCAGTTTTACGCCTTTTCTCTTTTTTTATTGTAGTTCGCTAATACAACCACTTTTACATCATAGTCTCATGTTATTATTAAAAGCCTACATAGACAGACGCCTCCACATGCTAAGCCAGACTTCGTCTCATTCAATTTCTGGCCAGTTATAATAACAACTTAAAAATATTCATATGACTGTATTAACTTAAAGAAGAAATATATCGTATTTAGCATATTATTAATAAATTTGAATATATTTAAAATGTCTAGTGATTTTAATAAAATCGCCATATTTGTTGCTAAGCTGTCTGGCTCTTTCACTTTGCTTGGAAAAAAATGACCACTTTTTCTTTACGACTGTCTGATATTAATAGGTGAGTTGAACACGTTAATCCGTTAGTTAACGATTTAAGTTATTTATATATATATATATCTTACTAATGTTATAAAGGCGAAAGTTTGTAAGTATGTATGGATGTCTGGATGTTTGTTAGGTACTCTTTCACGCAAAAACTACTGAACGGATTTCGATGAAATTTGGCACACGGGTAGATCATGTCCTAGATTAACACATAGGCTACTTTTGTCCCGGGAAAATATAAACCGGGACTTTTATCCCGGAAAAACTTTTTAATGCGGGCGGAGCTGCGGGCAAAAGCTAGTATAGAATATATTAAATCAGTATTTGGAAAAATGTCCACTCTTTCTTTACGACTGTCTGGTATTAATAGGTGAGTTGGCCATGTTAATCTGTTAGTTAACGATTCAAGTTATACATGTAAAAATATTTAAATCAAGTCAGTATAATAAATTTTATGCTAATTCGAGTAAAAATTTCAGTTTAACAGTCGAAAAAAAAATGTCGGCATTGGAATTAATGTCGAATTGATTTACTATCACACTATGGGATAAAGAGTTATGCGAACATTGCCTGCACTGGTCATCCTGTCTTGGGAAACAATGAACATAATTATGAAATCTAGGCATACCTTGGTTAAAGCATTTTTAATTAATTCACCCTCATAATGAGGTGTATTAGAACAAAACACGCGTTCCAAAGTTACGACACAGCGAGATACGCGTAATAGTGAGCGACGGGCCTAATTTATCATGAAACCTGTAATACACGCGTCTTCACAATATACAGATATTTGAAATACATATTTTATTACTCAGAAATAACGTAAACGAGAAAAGACAGTTATACAGCTAACTTGGATCAGTTGGACTACGGATAAGCCCTGGTCAAAGAAAAATATATAATATTTTTGATAATTGACACAGTTTTAGAAAGCATCACACAAAAACTCGACCATATTACATATATTAAGATATCAATTAATAGCCTACAAAGTAAATTACATCGAATAACACATTCCCCCTCTAAATTCGATGAGTAGTAAAATAGAACTACCGGTGAAACCATAATCCTCTTTCTTTATTATAGAAAAAAAAACAGGATTCCATACCATATTGAACAAACCAACAAAACTTACATACAATTATATACGTGTAGATTGCGATATCCAACGTTCGCCGCGTACGTGGTTGAAATATTAAATTAGTCTGCAATTTTTCACGGCTACCGAGCGGGGACCACGGTTCGCCTGTGTATTTTCTTGTATGTTACTATGTGGAGTTGAAGTCACGAAAATTTCGTACAAACAGCTGCGGGTCACGCGATACATTGTGGGTAGAAATAAATTACGTGTGAAATCTTAGATAGGCTATTGAACGTGTTTCAGATTTAGTATCGGGTGTTGTTCAGTTTTGGAAATTGTTGTTGTACTTAAAGTGCTTTAAACTAGGACTGCCTCGGTGGCGTAGTTGTATTATAGTACGACTGCAAGGCTGAGGTCTCGGGTTCGATCCCCGGGTCGGGCAAAGTGATATTGAGTTTTTCTATTCAGTATCAGCTCGGAGTCTGGAATTTGTGCCCGATATGGCGATAGGCTCGCCCCCTATCACATCATGGGACGGAATAATGGCGAAAAGTGGGTGCACTAGTTGTGCCTCTGCCTACCCCTTCGGGGATAACAGGCGTGAGTGTATATGTATATATGTATGTTTCTAGAGCCCAAATTTTGTTTATTTACTCCAACTTTTATTTTTTATCCAAAGTTGGCAGAGCGGGCGCCTTTTTATTCCGTGACCAATTTTTTATAGGTAGGTACACATGTCTATATAACGATAATATTAAAAATTATAGTATAATATAGGCAATCGTACTTTGGAAATGTAGCAAAGTATTTACACCATCTGCAGATCGATGGCAAATGAATCGAGATTAAGTAGCCAGCCTTTCGGAATACAGCACCGGTCAAAACCTTCACCGGTCAAATCAATTCAATACCCAAGAGAAGACACTAAAAAAAACACAATTAGCACTCCTTAACATACAAGAGTTGAAACTAACATAATCAATAGAAGATCCACGTAGCACACGCGAGCGTACACCATTCCGTTCGAGTCACAGTCGTTGAAGACGATAATGATGGAAATCAAAAAACAAACAATGGGAGGATAACGAACGAGGCGATACGATCGACGAAAAAATCAAGAGAATCATTTACGTAATTGCCTGTTGCTACGCAGCAATCGGGCCACAGTCGACATTTGATCTAACGTACCGTAACAAAAGAAATGTATGGATGCGATTGGTATGGAGATTGGGAGTCTTACTGGCCATGAATATCCCGATGTTGAGAGCAGACTGTGTCTCATGATTGGGAGAACTTCTATTGTAATTCATCAGCGTGTAAAAATAAAGGCTAAAATGTTGTGTTGCTGATTTTTGGAAACAGAAACCCTCCTGGATGCGTGTAATTAACTTGGCTCGCGAAAATGTTAGAAGAGTCCCATATTAACCTAATATTAATGAATAAAGTAATATCCACTTTTCACAAAAAAAAAAAAATGTTAACAACATAGAAGGGTAACAATGACGCACAAACGAAACATGTGTTATAGAAAAGGAAATATTCTTTGGAGACAAAGAAACTACACCAAAGAATATTGACCCAAGTTCAATTAATCATCGGCGTCATGCAAAGAAAGCGAAGACAAAGCATTTTAACAAACGCTGATATAGGACATTGTCGTATTACTAAATATTGATTGCCATTGCAATATTTTACGAGAAACAAGTACTGTATTATGTTAGACTTAGTAATTATATTAAAACCCAAATATTTACAACTAATATGCTATTAACACACTTACGACATTACAAAAGGTGTAAAAAACTATTCGTTTGAAGTTAAAAAGAATATCTTTTAATATCGGGCAGAATTAAAATCGAGAAATCTTGGCCAGGTCTAGCAACGTGATGTTACTGAATAGTTCAAAACTAAATAAGAAATTGATTTCATAGTAAAACTATTTTTATTTTAGCCAATCTCATTGATCGTTCGAAAGAGGCAGTAAAGCTGTTATTCCGAATTGATTTTCAGTAAGAGTGGTTTTAACCCGCTTGACGCGACCTGCAGACAACACTGGCTCTAGCGTATCTTCACCACAAATTTCTCCTTAAACCCAAATCTTCCAAAGCAATAAAACAGCCCAACTCATATCCAACCAACCATTGCGAAGAACGTCATTAAACGTTCCGAGATTCGGCTGAAAGGCGAAACCAATAATCCGTCTATTCAGCCGACATCGACACAAAGACTGAAGAGCGATAACCCAACAAAATCCAATTACAAAGGCGCGCATAGCTGACGCGACGTGTGCGAAGAGGATTATCAAGCAATGCATTTGAATAATGCATCCTTTCGTTCGGCCAAAGTGACCTACATTCGGTTTCAATTAAATAATGCAACCAAAGAAGTTGTGCCGTGCCGCTTTCGGTACGGTGTGAGTTACGTTTTGATTTGATTGTTGAATGGTTTGCAATTTGATAGTAACAAGACTCGGTAACTTTTACTTTTTTAATTCGAGTCGGGATACATCCCTGCTGTAGGGAGATACTATTACGTGTCATAAAAAAAAATTTAACATAAAAATTAAACCGCTGAAAACACTAAAAAGCAAAAAATAATAAAGATTTTCTATTTAACCATAATAACTAATATATACGTATAATTGGAGTCTATGTCAAATTTAAATTGTGCGTGCGTGTGTGTGTGTGTGTGTGTAAACTACATGCTGATTATTGACATAATACAAATTACGCAATAACATCTGTGAGTAAACAATAAATCAACCCTTTTTTCCACCCTTACAATAGATTTTTTTTTCAAATTCACATGGAACAGCTTCGAGGTATACCCTTGCAAATGAAAAAAGAATTTTAAAATAGGCTACTCTGCAAAAAGTGACGCGTGGTTGTACATAAAAAAAAACATTAGAAGTAAGAAAAAAGCAATTTGACGATTAAAAGAGGCACTTAAAAATATGTCTAATTTTTTCGAGCTTGGTCTTCGAGAATTCATATTCTGAAGTAATCAGCGAAATACACCAAATTCTGAGTCTTCTAATTTCATGATATTGTCTTTTATCAAATTAAAATGTAACTATGTAAGAGCATATTTTTCAAATGTCATAACTTACTGATGTTTGAACAGGTTTGAAGAAAATAAATCAAATTACGGAGTAATGCCTCCGATAGAAATCTTATAAAAATCCAACTTACAATAAACATATAATATGTGGTAAAAAAACTTATTCCCGTTTCAAAAATTTTTTAGAATGCAACATTCCGACTTAGACATTGCAACAAATACGTCGACAATCGATGTCTTCGAATGCGGAAACACAAATCGATCGGCAAACAATAAGACAATTGCGAACAATGAACTTTGGTTGCACATGCGAGCTTATCGGGAACGTTTCATAAAATTAAATGGGTTGATTATTGTTCCCGTTTTTATGTCATGTCTTCTACATTTTAAAATTGAGGTGGAGTCCTCTTGTTTCGTGAAAATTCCTATTTGATATCGAAATCGTCGTCCACTTTCTTTGACTCCTCAAGCCCCGCGACGGACACCGGTGTCCATATATATAGGGTTTTCCCATATATCTATATACATATATAAGCGGGGCTTGAAGGGTTAAAAGCGTGAAAAAAATCTATGAATCTTATTAACCTTTGTTTTTGTTAGTTGCTCACTCTGGGCTGCCTTTAAGTTGAAGAACGTGAGCTTAAATCCAGCTGAAGCTCAATGCTGTCTCTCCATATCGAATTTGTATAACTGGTGATGGCTATTGTAGCAAATTATTATGCTTAGCCATATCTATTATATAAAAATGAATCCCTATTTTCCTTGGTCACGGCATCACGCGTGAACGGCTGGACTGATTTCGTTATTTATTTTTTTGATGTGTTTATTATTGTCAGGAGAAGGTTCTTATGAAAGAAAAAATTAAGAAAATTACTCGGAAAAACGGCTGGACCGATTTTTATGAAATTTTTTTGTGTGTCTCCAAGAGGATTCGAGAATGGTTTAGATTACAATTCTATCCGGTAGGTAGCGCTGTACTCGGGTTCTAGGATTTTATTTCCTTTTTAGGGCAGGACAACGTCTGTCGGGGCCGCTAGTAATCAATAAATGTTTTGAAAATTCTAACCACTGACATAATTACTAGTAACCTGGAATAATCGAATGCTCTTTTACGATAGTGCTTCAGTAAGTATTTATTTCCCTTTCTTTTTTGTATTTATATTTATCAATGATTACTAGTCTGATTGGTCATAGCTTTTATTTGCCAGTAATTGACATTAATCTATGGATAGAAAATGCACCCCATTGAAGCGGTCATAGCTACATTAGTTATTAACTTAATATAATAGACTGACCAACCTTTAAATAATAGTGAATAAGATATTTTTTTATTTTATTGATTTCTATTACGTTGAAACATCTATTAAGACCGGAATTAAATTATCAGTTGTGTATAGAGATAGTAGCTATATTAATAAATATGATTTTTTGCAAGTTAAATATAAATCATGAATATTTCACATCACTCGATGTATAATTTGAAATAGCTTGCATATCTTTTGTGACAAAATTTCCTTGCGTTCTAGTAATCAAAGAACAAAATCCGAATGCTTTGTATGTGCTCAAACAACAGGTCTTTGTCTCGCGATGTCTCATCAGCAGAAACCATCCAACGCTAAGGGTTTATCAACCCCAATCTCGTTTATAATTCTCTACCGACGTATATTTTACGAGGTATAAGAGAACATAAAATTATGAATAAAATGTAAGCAACATCCAGTTAACACAAACGGCGAGGGTGTTAAGTCGAGATTAGATTTTAATTAAGTCATTAAATCAACACATCCCTGGAGACTGTGAGGCGGCGGAATTACTAATCTGATTAATTAAGTGTTGAGTCTGAAAGAAGTGGGGGTAATAAATGGCGAAGCCGGTTTGATGTGACGTGGATTGCATGAAGCTTTAAATATACAAGGTGGAGATCCTTGCATCATTAATACAGCTAACAGTAAAAGGCAGGATATACTACATAGAGTTACTCCGATTAATCGGAATAAATATATTTCATTAAACTCTTTTTTATATATTAAATAGCACGGAACTGCAAAGAAACCCTCAAAAGTATAACGGTATAGGTACAATATATAGGTATGAAATTAACATGCAACTGTCGTGCACATGCTACCGAGAAATTTGCTATTGGACGGCGATCAAATGCAGGTAATTAGATAATTTTAAATATTTCGCATTTGTAATTTGTAAATTCAACATAGTTTTTCCAAAAGTATTAATATTGCAAAGCAACATACTACTCATAAAGACGCAGTCTGATATAGATAATTTGAATAATTTCTTGTGCTCGTCAAGCAACGATATTCGAAATTTGATCAAAGCTCCGTATGCTTGCCGAAAAGCAAGTTTGTTGTCGCTGGCTATTGTCCAGAATTTCAAATGAATTAGAGCTCCAGTGCAATCCGATTTTGATGAGTGCAGTTTGTTCACAGATATATTTGGAGAACAATGTTAGCTCAGTCGTCTGCTGCATTGTGAACCTTAACACTATATTCACTTGCAACAAAGAATATCATTCAAGTGTTAAGTTTCATTAAAATAGCGTAAATACGCGACGCGAGTCATCGGACCTTTTGGAACAGTAACATGGATCATTTAAACAATACGTTACAAACAAAACATTAAAACCGGACCAAAGCCAACAAAACATTCTGAAATATCAAGAGCAAAAATAACGCATGATAATATCGTAAAGATATCTTCAATTTAATCATCGTCGCTTACGATTAAGGTCCTTCAACTGTACCTTCGGTTTACTGGATGAACAGCCGCTTGTTTCCAACCTTTGCACAGATAAGATTTTTATAAGGATTGATTATCAAAATCTATATTTTACCTTATTCTAATATTGAAAAAACGCAAAACGTATGAAAATTTCTTTCCGGATCCAACACTTGAGACACTGACGTTTATACGCAGTTAGAAACAACCCGAACAAGTGTTTTCCTCGCGCAGCATTCGTTTAGTTTTTTCCCTAGTTACTAAGCAAGTTTTTATGTAACCGCGAGGGAAGCTTCGCAAACCGTACGCACGGTTACCCAATCGGTTGTTGCTAACCAGTGGAAGTTGCATTCGTCAATATTTATATTCTTGTCGTGTTAAAACTCCATTATATTGTGTTTATTGACTTATCGATCGTCTATACAATTTGCGGTTTCGCATTTGAACACATCCTATTAGCTTGATTATACATAAATCCATATAGCTTTCTTTTATTAGTTTCTCATAGAATATTGAGTAAATATTTGAATACTTTACGCGGTTGGATTAGCATATTTTTTTTGTTTTGAACATCATACATCCAACTCTCCTGTTATTTGCGTTAGATAATAATTCTTTCTAGTAAAACTCTCGACAGTTTATCGTTGGCTTTCTCGTGTATGTATCGTATATATTTTAATACAATCGTTGTTCATTGGTACATTCCGGCGTCCACGTGTGGGAAAATCAAACAGTTTGTAAATTGGTAGACCGGTTTTATTTAGGCATTTATTGCGAACATCCTTAACAAGATCGACTAGTTTGGACTCTTACTAACTACACACCGTTACTTTGACTGAGCAGAGAACAGCATCACTTTTACAAATTCGGCTTTACGCCTTTTTTATCTAAGCGTAGGTGATCCAACCAATTTCGTTCGCTCAACTGTATTACATTGGAACATTTTATTCCTTTTTCGTTGTTACACGACGATGAAACATATAAACTTTTGGAGTAACGTAAAATGTCACACATAATCGTCCCCACACATTGAGATCTCATCATAATAATACCAATCACTATAAAGGTTAGTCCCGTGATGGTCCCAAGCCATTTAAATCTGAACGAAAAATTCACTCACACACACATACACACACTCACGCCTTTTATCCCTCGAAGGGGTAGGCAGAGGCGCAACTAGTGCATCCACTAATCACCGTTATTCCGTCCAATGATGTTACAGGGGGCGAGCCTATTGCCATATCGGGTACAAATTCTAGACTCCAGGCTGACACTGAATAGAAAAATTTAATATCACACACCAGGGGATCGAACCAGAGACCACAGCATTGCAGTCGTACCGTAATACAACTACGCCACCGAGGCAGTCACATTCATAGATTCATAGATCCGACAAATATTCATAGATAAAATTTACCTGGCCGCGGGGATCGAACATCAGATATTTTTAAAAATACTTTCAAAAATATATTTTTAATACAGTAAATTTGAACACACACTCGGTTAAGTCTGCCAACCCGCACTAGGCTAGCGTGGTGGACTAAGGTGCTCAGCAGTGGGCAGTATATAATACAGGGCCGATTGCATTGCAATGCACAGTAAATTTTTCTCCAACAGATGCATTTCATCATTGCCCACAGTATCCGGTGCTCGCATTTGATCACCGACAAATTTTCGCCTTTCAAAATAATTAACATCGAAACCATCACAATTATCCTCGCGGGAAGTATGTAAACACGTTGACTTTATTTTAAAATTATTGAAATACCTATTGTAGATCGTCACACCTCTAAGTGCGACCCGTCGTGACGTTCACGTTACGTCCGTCACATGCGCACACGAGGATGCATAGCACGAGACTCTGGTCACCTTGGAACGTGGATGTTTCTCGATTCCGGGTTTATTGCATTTTATAGAATCTTTCCTTCTATACTTCCGTATAATAGAACTTTACTTTCCTTCAGGCAGATTCAAATCCTACAAAAGATACGAAGGTGATCCCCATAAGGCATTGAATGATATTATTTAGATGTCTATCATCTAAAACCATGTACAGCGTCTATGACAATATGTTCCCTTCGCCCACTGATGTCATTTCGAGTATTCATAGATGGAAAATACTTTGTATTTATAACTAAAAATGCATGTTACGACTCTACACTGCGATATTTTATCTGTCAACGATGTAACTTCATTTTATTAGCAACCAAGACACAGAAATGCAAGGGGCGAATGACCTACACTGAATAATCTTTAAAATTTCGAGACAGACCAGAAAACCCGATCACGTTTTATGGTCGTCGATGAGGTAAATGTTGATAACTAAAAATATTAGAACCGAGACACTACCGCTACCCCGCGTCTGGCGACGCACGGAAACCGGTCTGATTACTGGGAACGGTACAGAAAAATCGAATGAAGCCTTCGCTAATTAACCAGACGGCCCGTCTCTGACGCTCGTGTCAACCATGATTTCTAAATAAAGCCCGGCACGGAGTTCAACGCGAGAGCTCACGTTTAGAAAACTTATTTATGTTGGAAAGAATCGTGGCCGGCTCGAACGACACCGGGCCCTAGTTAATTAAAAAACGTTGTTCCAAACCCAGTTATGGTAATGGAATATTGTTGCTATGCGCGGCTGTAATACAATTTCCCCGACGCATCTTCGGGCAACCTTCGTGTTGACGATGATTTCGTGTTTTTTTTTTTATTCCACAGTAGCTGTGGGTAGATTTATGGCGGGTGAGCCAACCGCTCGAGGCAGGGACTGCATTAAGATGGCAGGAGGTAATATATTTTGGGTAAAGTTTCAAACTTAGTATCACCAATATGTATTATTCGTAAGGTTATATTAAACAAAGTTCAGTTTGTAACAATGGTGTAGTCAGTAGATAGGTCAGTAGGTAGTTGGTCATTCGTATAGGTCTAGTGAGATAGCACAATTTTGTCAATTGGTATCGCATTTTGTAATTCAAGGTCATGGATGGTGTTCCTATTTGAGTGGTTGTGTTGCTTACAGTCAGGCGAGTGATTTGCTCGTTTTGATTTTTAGTTATATAAAAAAACTATGCATGCTATTTCCCTTCATAAAGTGTATTTTACTAAAGTGCATATTACTGACAATTTTCTTCAAGTCGAGAGAGCCCAAGCGTCCGCCCACCTTCCAGATACTTCGATGACCGCTGGAGGCACAGCTACCGTCCATTAGAATCATAATAGCCCATGAAGTTTCACTGATCGGTATTAATTCGTATCATTAAGAAATAAGAAAGTTTGTATTCAACGCATACAAAATCATATCTGGGACATTTCGGTTAATTATGATTGGGGGAAATTTCGTTATAGATGGAGAAAGCTTGTTATAGAATATTTTGTGTCTGTGACATTATGTATTTGGTCGAGGAGGATGGCGAGGACGAGGACGACCAAGGAAGAGGTGGATGGATTGTGTAAGAGATGATATGAAAGAAAAGGGCGTGAATGACTTGATGACGCAAGATAGAAGAGAATGGAAGAGAAAAACATGTTGCGCCGACCCCAAGTAATTTGGGACCAGGGCAGGAAGATGGAGACATTATGTATTTGGTCAATATTTTTTTACATTTTAGAAACATTTGTGTGGTCATTACACTACGTGTAGCGGTCAAGCCGTGATCAATTATATATCTATTGTCTACAGTAAGAAAATTGATAAAGTAATCCGATACCCATATCCCTGATAAGTAAAGTGAAATGTCATGATTGCTATTGCATTTTCTTCAGTCGATAAAATTGACGGAAGTGCAAAATATTCTCTTCTCCTTTATGCACAAGATTTTTTTTATTCGATATCTAAACCACACCTCCACCGATTAGTGATAACTATAGGTTATTACATCTATTAAAAAAAACAACTATAAGTGCAGAGTCAAAACAACCACAATTAAACCCAATATAAATTATAGAACGAGAAACCTTCAACCTCTTATCGTAACGTATAATCACAAGAAAGATCCAGCGGCCATTACCAGCAATCACGCTTAACTGACGGCATGATTTTGCCATAGCAACAGCCGCACAAAATAAACTTGAAAAATCGAGGACGCCGTCCACCGGCCTGGCTCACGAGCGGACCAACGACCTACCTAATCCGGCTGGCTGCGTATCATATAGGGGTCAAATTGAAACACACACTTCATAATTGGCACCATTGTTCAACATATAAGTATACGCGTTAAGGTGTGGATTACAATGTATTATGCAGCACGACGCGGCCTGTGCCCAATTTCTGTGCATCAAATCACGTGTAGCGTTGTTTAACGATGTGATTTTAATGTTAAATACGCGAACGAAAACAATCGCGGCTGCCGTACAGCGTTCCATTGTGAGTACACAAAGATCTATCCGTCGGTCAACGTGGATTAATGTATGATTTTTTTCCAATGCACGACGGGTCAACGACCCCGCCCGCCAGACATATGGCGCGGACTTTTTAAACATATCTGTTTCTGTGTTTGTTGAACGCCTTCAGTATAACGTATGCACATTTGCAGGACGTGAGTAATACACCGTTCATGATAATTCATTTTTGATGATGTTAAACATTGATCCGGTCACCTCTGCATGGGGTGCGCGAACCGCTAAAGGTTACGCCGAGATGGAATCGACCGCGAGACGAAAGTCGTTGAAGCTGCACTGTGTTCCCCGAAAGGCCACAGCCGGGTTGCAAGTGGGGATTGGGCGGTGACGTCACCGACCAGTAATCACATCTCATTCAATGCAGATCCTAAACGTAGCTTCTGAATTAGCTGCGGTCAAGGCTAAACGAAACGGGGAAACGGGTTTTGAGATAGCTACCTGTGAAGTCTAGAATTAAAAATATACAGTCTTTTTTGGTTTGCTTTAATCAGAAAATGGAATCGTATTCCGAGAACTGAAGAGATAATGTAGTGTAAATTGAAAATTCATTCTTCGATTTGTACGTCGCTAATCCAAATAAAAGGAGAAATCGAAATGGATTACGTTATTCTCTCGTATTCGATATTAATATAAACATTTCTCATTGAAATCGTGTATGAATAAACTTTTAAAAATATATTTCTATTTCTGGACAGTAGATCCGTAACGGTTGGAACAAACACTATTAACTGCAGTCTTACTATACATAGTCACGTTGCACGATGTTGCTAGGCATGTTATGTGTCGGACATCAAATGTTGCCATATGGCTTTTCACAAAAATCCCCTCAAACGAGAATGTAAAATATTTTAATCAAAGTTTTAGGTCGGACAAATATTTTCCTGTAAATAATTACTGTAAGACTACATTCAGTATCTAAGAGTGATGCGCGTAGTGCCATGCGGATCTTTATAATTTCCATTTCTACTTAATACTTTTCATGGCCGCTTCTCGTCGTTCCTTTGAACAAAAAACCACTAACACCGGATCTAATGTATATAAAAGGCATAAACGAATTGATAAGTGTTAAAAAATAAAACACTTCAGTTCAGATCTGCTCGCGAATAATTAACTAACTGGCTTGAGTATTTGTTGTAATTCATTTTTAATTATACGTAATTATGTGCTCAGCCTTGGTTTCACTACTACATTTTAGGGTTCTTTGAGACTTTGGACTTACGAGCTCAAATTCCTTCGATTGTTCCGAATCAGATGTTTAAAGCATTCGAGGAATGAATCCGATTTTTTTTATATTTCCCGACGAAAAAGATTTTACAAATCGTTCATGACTCCAGATATGGTTCTAAAATCAAACTAAATCTAAAATATCGTAAATTCATGTCATAAAAATCCACCGCATGTGTGTAGGTACATCGTTTTATTGTCCCTCATCTAGCAACAAAAAATAACATCCAAGCGGTCTATGATTTATGGTCTTGATAATATTTGGCGGCCGATGTTTTAATATCTACTCGCGGTGCCCTTAGTGTGCATATATTACGAAATTATTAAAATACGATACCAGTGCACTTGTTTTAAGTATTATTATGATATAATTTACTATCATACACAAACTCTGGGCACATGAGGATAATTATGCATCGATGTCAACTGAAGACATGCTTTTACGCATTATAAAGGCGTCAATCCGTCTAAAAATACCTACCATCATACTGATTACGGAAACCACAAATCATACCAATCAGTAAATATTCAGAAAATATCAAAACTACAAAAGTGGATTTACGACTAATTGCAAAGAATTTTAACGATATAATGGTTGCGGATAATAAAAAAAATCATTACGCGAAACTTTAATTTGGGCATGTTTATAAATAACTTCCTGCACGCGACGTTACTCGCCCAACTAACAGATATATCCCTTGGTAACTAACAAAAATAGCTACTGACGTATCCTGTATATTTATCAGAGCTCTGGCTCGATATGATTGGAGAAGCCATGAAAGTCAGATCTATGATGAATGCTGAAGGCCGAGAGTGCAAGCGGTTAGTAGTTACTTAGGAAAGTAGAAAGTAAGACTAAAATGGTTTGTCTAAGGCAGAAGATATATAATTCAATTAGCATTTGTAAAAATCTCATCGCTATTGATTAAGCTACGCGTGAAGGACAGACTAATCAACGACAAAACTATATAGTGACCTAGATATCGCGATTGTTACTACGAAATAAACATTAACAGTTATATTTAATTTACAGCGAATTGATTTGAAGTATTCACAAATACAAATCTACCGATAGCATAGCTTTTACGACACGTGGCACCGAAAATAACAATTACGTTGACGGAACCCACGAGCAGCGCATTACACACGCTTGACACGTTTTTTATAAAGCTCAGCACACAAGGTAACTTCTAAATTAAGATCGGTTTAATGATACCTTTTAGAATCAATTGAGAGCTAAGCCGTTGCTAGCCGACGCGCGACGCGAAGGCCGTTCCGTTATGGATTGTTCAGAGAGTTACACGATTTTTTACGTACATCTTACGCTTTGAATTTTCATATTGACATTGTAAAGATGGGTTGTTTTCAGTAATTTTAGGACTAGGTTATCCAAATCTAGAAATATATGATACTATGACATGGGTTATGAAAAATTACTTATCAATTACGATACGTGCACTTAGTACACTGAGTTTTAGTCCTTATAACTTGTACTTATGAAGACTTAAAGTGATATAATATTAAACATTAGGAGGAATCAAAGCGTATTTGTGAACACGTACTCTCATGTTCTGGCCGAACTAGGTGGACTGATATTTTAAAAATAATTATAGGTGCCCCCTAAGCTTGTAGAACATAAATCCTCTGAACTGTTCTATTAAATACGAGCTACCTCAGGCAGATATGTAGGACGGTTAAGAATATGTTGCGATTACAACGAAGAAATACTTTTAACGATTGACGACGTGTGCGGAAACATATTTACTGGGGGCTTATTGCAACACGTTGAACAACGTTGCACGAAGATGCGAGTCAACTACACAATGATATGTCATGTGCAACATTCAACAATGTCGCGCGTGTTGCCACGTTGCTAAAAATGTTGAACGTCAATTAAATATAGACTAGATTAGCGCAAACCACGTGTAAAATTATATCACACTGAACCGCAATAGGCTTTCATGAATCGTGTAGGATGTAAGATAATATCTAAACAGATAAAAACGCGTGTACTCAAATAGAAAAAAATAGACATTGAAGATAAAAGTCAGTTGCTAACGGCAGAACGTGAATGGAAAAATATGAATCACATTGGCAAGCTAGTTTTGTTGCATTTAAATTATTGAAAAAAAATCTTAGGTTTCTTGTACGAGTCCGTTTAATACCATCGTAATGTTTTTAGACACCAATTGAGGTACCTACTAGATAAAGTAGTGTTTTTTTCGTAAAGTGACTACATAATTTTCCAAAATCATCAATAACAATACAACGTTACACAATAATTTTGTCATATGCGGTTTATGCAAACGGTTTTAACCAGAGACCTACGTGACGTCAAGCTTTCTTTGGAATTACGATATTAGACAATTGAATAACCGCAATTTAAATATGGTAAGTGGTCACCGTCACCGACAAACATATACGACTGTGGATCTACGGTAGCAAACATTGTAGACAACAAAAATATTACATCATTATTTCCATTCATTATTTATCATGACAATTTTCTTTTGAGTTACATATTTTGAATAACATTTCCGGAAGCTCAAACACCCTGCCACCTTATTGAATCCCTATTTTTTTTAAAGGCAGAACACATTTGCATCCGTTATCTTCAGGTATCTGAGTATTTTATGTGTAATGGTTATCAATTACCAGTTACCGCCAGATGATCATTTGTCTATCATTTCGTTTCATGTACACTATAAAGAACTTACAGACAGGACGTTTAGTTTGGTCCAGACGTGGTTAAAATCTAACCTTTCATAACGTCGAATTACGACGTATTGCGTGGCATTGCACTGCACTTGTCATAGACAGCGCAAGACTCATCGCTCAGTAATTACACTAGCTTCAGCCTACAAACCAGTACATAACGTTGCTAGACAAGACGATGGTACCTAAATACCCAAACAAACTCGCAAAGGCGAGAATAGTTGCGAAATACTAAAAATTGCTAGACCAACGATACGCCTTACATGTGACCTGATAAATCTAACATTAATCACTAGGCGCAATGCATGAATGAACCACTGATGACAAATGTAATGGACATGTGATGCAACATTATGCTACATTGTGGGTATAATTGTTTGATTTTGTGATACTAATATATTTTTTTTATGTATGACGACCATTAAGACTGCCTATGAACAATGGTAATATCAAAACTTATATTTTTATTGGCCCTACTGCCAGTAGCCTGACAGGAGTCGGCTTTTCTGGCCACACCGGTCTTTACGGTGAACGCAGAAGGCGCTCGCAACCCTTTTAATTAAGTGACCATGCTGAGGGCAACCCACTAACGGGTTACGAACCTCGGCTCAGGACGGCCACTGAGAGAGGATGGGACATCAACGATTAGGGAAAGATTGGTTTTTAGGCCTAATCCTATTAGATTGTTTTGTCATCGGCACACGGGCCGGAACTGCTGCGAGGCCTTCGACGGCGAGGACGGAACTGCGGTCTTGTGGAGTGTTGGAGCTTCAAGAACTCATTCTTACGGCGAATGGCCAGAGTGATTTCGTCCTCTGGATCGATTAGACATTTCGGTGATACCTAACCATAGAGAATCTCGCATAAAAGACCTACCACAAAGTTGTAATTTTTTTTGTAGTAAGCCGGATTTATTTCGCACCTAACCGGATAGCGATACCGCACACATGGCGAAAAATCCGCCGTACTTGTTCGGATGAGCTGCGTTCCGGGCTTATTCAGTGTACATCCTGTAAGAGAGAACGGCATAATTCTAGCGACCGTCCTTGGACTCTACATCTCTTTGAGTCCCAGGTTAAATAGTACCGTAAATTAAACATTTCGAGTGATAACCATATCAACTTAATTTACATATTACGCGCGTCTTCCAGTTATATTTTTCCAAAAATAATGTACAGACACGGAAATCTGCAATTTTATTTTACATCTACACTTACTAATATTATAAAGAGCAAAGATTTGTATTTTTGTATGTTTGTTACAAATAAATTCAAAAACTAGTGGACCGATAAAAAAAATCCACAATATAAAGCTACATTATGAGCAAGTAACATAGGTTACTTTTATCCCAGGAAAATATAAAGCGGAACTTTTATTGCGGAAAAAGTCATTCGCGCGGGAGGAACTTGAGTAAAAGTCTAGTATATTGTACAGATAAAACCCTCCACCAGATAAGGCTAGTCAGTCTGAGTACATATTTGAAGTGTTTTAGAAATACTACGTATGAAGTATGCAGTGGAGCTGTCAAATGAGAGGCCCTTAAATTAATTGCCATTACATTATGTCTATACTACCAAGAGTCAGCACTGGTGACATATCCCTAAGAACACAGATTATAAAATAAATAAACCAAAGGACGAACCAACATACATAAAAAACTGAAAAAACTATCAACGCATCATATTAAATTTAACCCACTCACAATAGCATTAAGATTTATGTATATGATAAGGAGTGTTAAATAAAACAATCTAATTATATTAGGTAGCAATAAAAAGGTCACTCATTTATCCAAAATGTATGGCCTTAGTACTTTGCTTATCATAAATTACAGTGTGAGTATTCATTATATTATAATATGTTGAATCATTTTTTTATTTTACGATGAGTATGTTCATAGGCTTGACAGACAAAAGGTACTAATTACTTAGGCCTTATTTCTTATTATATAAAAATTATTTGATAAAAAGGACCAGCTATAGTTTCCCAAATATATATTCTAGTCAGACATTACCAACTTAATAAGGACCCATCAATATAACTTAGGATTTGGCATTGTTATGACTGCCCTCTTAATTGCTTATTAATATTTCATTAATATAAAGTTTCATGCTGGAGACTAAACTATTACTACCAAACAAACACTATGATTTAATTCCCTTGAAGGATAAATTTCATAAGAATTTTGTGACATTACACATTTCCTGTTTGGGTTGATGGTATTCATAAAATAAATATTAAAGGAAAATCAAATTTTCAGTCAAAAAAACTTCCTCAATCACCAATCCAATTCCGTTATGACTCCAAATACAAAATCAAGTATGTTTATGTAGAATTTAATAAAATTTGCAATCATGGTTGGGGCTTCTTGTAACAGTGATGGAAAATATTGTAAGGAAATTGGCAAACCTGAAAGTTCCATATTGCAATATTTATAATATTTTAGTTATTCATGAGCATTATAGCTTAAAGATGTAAGCTATGTCTGGTTCACTATATACTAACAATTATTTAAAAAGACATGAATCATAATATAAAAAGAATTGTGTGAAAAAGAATAACCTCTCACCATCATAGAGGACATACATACCCTACATTGCAAAAAATATATAGATTATAATTATATAATAGCAAAATGCTGATGTTTGGATACCAATACCAAGAAAACCTATAATAACACTGTCTTACAAGACATACCAGAATAAAAAATATGCAGATATATATAAATACCCCACATATGTTATACACCAATGCAATAAAAAGAAAATTAACCCGTCAAGCCCCACTTATATATATAGATGTATTGAAAATCTCTATATGCACGGACACCGGTGTCCGTCGCGGGCCTTGACAGATTAATGCAATCTGCTAGATAGGATATTTAATATAAACCCATTTTAACCATGTAGGTTGAACAACCTCCGCAAGCACTGATATTATCTAGTCACTAGATAATTCTAGTGCATATGAAAATGAATATGCTGATAATGTGCTTTACAATATGTATTTATTTGTTGCTATTATATTAAACGCAATATGTTAAAGGATATTACTTCAGTAGGGGTAAGTTATATTGGGATTTGACTACATATATTATTCCTGATATAGGAAACCGTCTAATGTTCCTTCTTGAAGGATGTACTACTTACAAAATATGTACCTGTTATATGCATCATTAGGGCAGTTTCCTATGTATCATTTTGCACATTATTTTATATGTAACAGAAAATAATATGAAATAGATAACTTTCTGTGAAATCAGCATCAAAATTGTTTGAAAAATTAAGCAGTCATTCAAATTTGAAATATTGGTGTGAGTAAAAGTGGGGGAGTGGTGGGGATATCGCGCTATCTCTTTCAGACGCATGCAGCCTTATGGCCAGTGACACCCGATGACGTCACAGTCTAATATTACCGATATTACTATTTCCCCTTCCCCCAAATTTCAAAAATTTATAACTTACTTATTATTGTGCCAAATTTGTAAATTCTTTTCCATTATATTTTGTATGGCATACAGTTTGGATAAATATATTAAAAAAAAATTGGTAATTGGCTGTCATATTTTTATGCACAAATGTTAATGAAATTGGCATATTATTAATCTTTCACAATTAAGTGTAATCCTCCCAAAATTACTGTTATTCAGAATATATCCTTCATATCATTCTTAAAATATATGTATGACACATTGAATGAACAAACAGGTAAATATTACCAGGGAACAAAATAGGTATATCTTGTTCTCTATACATGTCAGATAAATATAATACAATGGATATAATTAATATATTTGAAATAATCTGATTTCCAAGCTATGAAATAAAATTTTAGATTAATACAAAGTACAAACTATCAAAACACAACCAGCCAATGCAGAATGGTAATTAGATTTTTTACTTCTTTAAATCTCTTTGTTGTTTGTGAACTGGTTTATAATAACCCAATTTAAAATGGATTAAAGTTGTTAGCCTGTTGGAGTCCAAGCGATTTTTACATTTAATTATATTGTATGCTGGTGTATGTGTGACTGAACTTATTAAAGCTAAGACATTGTTATATTTTAACAAGTCATTGCATATATGTTTTAATAATGGTAATATTTATGTTAATGCAGAAACTCAACTTGTGTTTGTCTATCAATATCTCTGATTAAAAATAAGCATCAATCGTATTCTTCACTCAATAACTTGAGGTAAAAAAAATGTTTGCTTTTAAGATCAGGTCTTTAATTGTGCAAGTAAACCTTGATAGGATATTGAAACACAGAACTTATGTACCTACTGTTCAATAATTGTAGTTGGTTAATTTAAAAAAAATCAATAATCACCACATTTTGATAACCATAGTTGCAAAATGTCATAAAAAATGTGATATAATGGGCACATACAAAGTAAATAATATCCCAATGGCACATGTTGAATGAAGGTCATTCATACTACAGCAGTGAGCTGCTACAGATAAAGCTGTGCTAGCTACGCGCACATAAATGGGTCCTTCACTGGCGACCACAACGATCGCGACTTGGACGCGTACAAATTATACATGCTAACGTAAACCACTCCATTATCAGATAGTTACTATGTACATAGTGGCAACAGCAACACTCGCGCACCACATAAGCCTATGTATACAACGTTATAGGTTATGTGGCTTGTTGCCATGCCAGATTTCAACACTATAATCTCACATAGACACAGGTAGCGTTCGCGTTTTTTTATTACACGCGCACTATACACACATAACATTATTTATATATGGCTTTTTAGCCTTTTTACGACCCTATTTAGGTTCGATTGAGAACTTTGTGCGTCTCGGTCGAGACCTTGTAACCCTAATAAGACCCGTCGGATGACTTTTTGACGGGCACAAGTACAAGTTTCGATGCATAATATGAACGTTTCGAGCGTCTAGCAGCTCGAATATAACCTGAAATATTAGAATCGTATCGCCGCAGTTTTATGGACGCGATTTATAGGTTATGAATTGAGCGTCCTTGACAGAACAGAAATATTGGTCAGGCTTGCTTTTAAAGTAGATTTTAAGTGAGCTCGTGAGTAGGTATGTTGCACTTACGCGATACCGAACACAAAAGGGGCTCGAGACCGGCAGCAATGGCCTCGGAGGGACTCACCCGATCCAACATCGATCTGACGCCTGGCACCGGGCTCCAGCCACGGCACCAGCATATAACCGCACGCACTTCACAAAAAGGATACAGGCTAAGTCCAGGTTAAAACCGTGCTGCGTGTAGCGTATCCGGCGCTTGCTGACTATGCCCTTGATGGGGTTGGTCATCTTGATATTTGACATGGAGTTGGCCATGGTTGTGAGTCGGTTGATGCGCCGCGGCAGCAGCTCGGCCGCCGCGCCCTTAGCGGGCCCGCCCGCTCCTGGTACCGACCTCTTCTCCGGTGCCTTCCTCTCGCGGCGCCGGCAGCTCACGCAAACACCCATAAAATAACCTCCGCCGCACAGAACGTGCCCCGCTCATCGGGCCGGCGGCGGAGCGCGAGCGGTGCCCCCGGGCGCTCAGCTCGCGCCCGCCATCCGCTCCGCCGCCGCAGACCCACACCGACCTCCACGCCGCTGCCGGATCGAAACCACAGCACCACCGCGCACCACACTCACTGTATCAGCATAGCTTCACGCCCGATCGCGAACGCTTTCCACTCCGCTTCACGAGCGAACGAAAAAAATTATCTCGCGCGAATGGCGTCCATCCTGCGTTTGCACTGCACTAGAACACGGCCGAGGGGAAACAGTTGCACAAGAAATAAAGATGGTTCTGATGACGGCCGATGTCTATTGTCTGTCTCTGTCAGGTCGCGCTGGGCTGTACAAGTGCGACAGAGATGCAACACAACCTTATTTTTCTGGTGGTGGTTCGTTAGCTAGCTCTCTTTGTTCACTACATTTTCCGTATTGTGACGGTAGGTGGCGTTGCAGACAATACAAGGGTTGCCGCCATTTTCAAACTTGAAAATACATTAATATTTAAAAAAAAATCATTTAAAACATTAAAGTTAGTTATATCATGTTTCTAAAATATTTTATTTTAAATAATGTTCCAATTTACTACAACAGTAATAGTTCATGCCTTTCTATTCATGTCTCATTGTAGAGGGCGCTGTCTTCAAGTATCAGAGTGAAGAGCGTTTTACGCCATGGCTTTACGTAACTTGCGCGCCAACATTCTAAATTTTACCGCGTTCACAACTATTTTTTGATAAATATTTGTTTTAAAAACCATTAATTAGATAGTACTTCTATTAATTAATAACTTATTCTGCAGATTGCATACAAATTACCTAGGTTTACTTTAAGTTTAATACTTATACTCCATGCACAATTCCATTCCACATAGTGTGATACCTATCCCATCTAATAAGGTCTTTTTGTTTTACTTTCCCATGATTGATGTATGGCGTTGTATTTGAATTATTCGGCTGGCTGTCTGCGGACCCTCTGAATACGCCCATGCATAGGGGGGCGGCAACCTTGCGTAGGCCTACGGTAGCCAACGTATCAAATCCGCCCATGTTGAGACCCAGTGAAGTTTTACTGGTGGTAGCTCTCTTATATGTAAGAGTCCGTCTGGGTGGTTACCACAGCAATGTCTATTTCTACCGCCAAGCAGCAGTGTGCATGCACTGTTGTGTTTCGGTTTGAAGGACATTGTAACTAGTATTTGCACATATTGATACTTAACATCTTATGTCTCAGGATGACGAGCGCAGTGGAACGCTACACACTTAGACTAAAGCAGAGTTTATACGAAGCCAGTAATGCTGGCGCCAGTCCTGCAGACAAGCCAGCGTTGGCCTGGTCCCTGTTGTTTAGACGAGGCCATTCATTTACGGGTTTTTCGACACATACACCGTACGGACGTTCGCCAGTGACTGGCGAGATGCGTCTACACGAGTCCGCAACGCTGGCGCAGGGGTCGAGCGGTATGCAGGCGGAGGTCACTGGCTAGAAAAATAGACGGGTGCTCTATTCTCGCCAGCGTTGGAAGCCAGCGCTGGCTTGGTTTGAAAAACTGCGAATGGAGCCTCGAGAAAGTAAACTTTTGTAAATAGTTTGAGACCCAGGGAAGGACATAGGCTGCTTTTTATTTCGGGAAAGTATATAGCCGGACTTTTATCAAGAAAATGAAGCGCGATAAAACAGATACCTATTAAGGTAGAAAAAATAAAAGCATAATAAATTCCGCTACCGAAGCGAAGTTCGGATGAGTCGGTAGTCTATACCTATTATAAAGAGGGAAGATTTGATTGTTTGTATTGAAAGGCTACGAAACTACTGAACCGATTTTAAAAATTCTTTCACCAATATAAAGTTACATTATCAGCGAGTATCATAGACTACTTTTATCCCGGGAAAATATAAAGCGTGACTTTTATCCTGGAAAATAGTTTTCTGCTAGTGGAACAAGTATAGAGATAGTTCGAAATCCATAAGAGGACATTGGCTACTTTTATTCTGGAAAAACATTACTCGGATTTTTTTCCTGGATTTTATTTTCTCGCGAGTAGAAGTACCGTCACAGCCAAACCACTGAACCGATTGCGATGCAACTTGGTAGGAAAATAGTTTAAAGGCCCTGGGAAGGATCTAAACTAATTCTTATCCCGGAAAAAAAATGGGGACTTTTATCCCGGAAAATATTTTCTTGCGGGTCGAACGCCAAACAAATAAGTACGGAGATAGTTTAAGACCCAGGGAAGGACATATGCCACTGCTTATCCCGGAAAAATATAAACCGGGAATTATATCGCAGACTAGTAGTGCTTGCGGCTCCGCCCGCGTGAAAAAGTTTTTCCGGGACAAAAATATTTTCCCGGGATAAAAAGTAGCCTATAGCACTCAGGAGGTATGTAGCTTCCTATTAGTGAAAGAATTTTCAAAATCGGTTCAGTAGTTCCTGAGATTAGCGCGTTCAAACAAACAAACTCTTCAGCTTTATAATATTAGTAAAGATATATTTGTCTCGCGGTTTTTCATATTTTGTTTTTAAGGATATGTCCTTACATCACCACTTATTATAAAACAAAATCCTCTATCGCATCTGTTTGTCTATTGAACGCGATAAACACAAACACTACCGAACGGATTTTCATACGTTTTTCACCAATGGACGGTGTGATTCAAGAGGAAGGTTTATGCGTATAATTCATAGATATTATGTATGAGAGAAAAATTAATGTAGGTATATAATGTTATACTTTACTACCTGTGTCAAGCCAGGGCTGGCCGCTAGTATAAAAAAATAAAACCCTCCTTTCGCAATCGGGTAATAAATGAACGTTGACGTAACTGGCCCGAGTATTGTTTCTAGGTAAGACCACATGATGTAGGTACGCGCATTCTGCGTAAGAACCAACATATTCCAAGAATACTTACCTACTGTTTTTAAGCGACACGTCACACCAGGAATAATTCATATTAATTATTTGTGACCAATGTATTTCCATACGTACGTTTATTCAATCCGCACTTATACAAATAAAATAATATGACAAACAGCACCAATCTCATGCTTGATTGGATTGACTGGTACTTCACTTTATAATCATTTTACAATCCTACTTCCTACTAATATTATAAAGGCGAAAGTTTGTAAGAATGTATGGATGTTTGGATGTATGGATGTTTGTATTTATGGATGTTTGTTACTCTTTCACGCAAAAACTACTGAACGGATTTCGATGAAATTTAGCACACGGGTAGATCATGTCCTGGATTAACACATAGGCTACTTTTTATCCCGGGAAAATTTAAAACGGCACTTTTATAACGGAAAACTCATTCACGCGGGCGGTGCCGCGGGCAAAAGCTAGTATTATATACGCAAAAGTTTGTAAGAATGTATAGATTTTTGTTGCTCTCTCACGCAAAAGCTATTGATCGGATTTCGATGAAAATTGGTACACGGGTAGATCATGTTCTGGATTAACACATAGGCTACTTTTTATCGCGTGAAAAATATAAAGCGGGACTTTTATCCCGGAAAAACTTTTAACACGGGCGGAGCCGCAGGCAAAAGGCTAGTCTATAATAATTTACCTAGAGTGCCTTAAAGGTAATAATAGTATATTATTGAGTATGTGTATATAGTACGTAGATATATTATAATAATGTACACCGACCTTTATACTAGGTGCAGTCAGTCACATAAATAGTTGAACAAATTCAAAATCACATATTTTACGCTTTAAGGTTAATCAAAGCATTTTTTTTCTTTGTGTGTAGTAAAGTTAATCCCCTTTATTTCATCTTTGTTGAGACGAAATGAAAATTGGTAAGAACACAAAAATGTTGAGGCCATTTGAAGTTTTGACTTTGTTCAGCGACTTATATGGCTGATTGTACCTACCTACTTAAATAGATACAAAAAAGAAATTGTACATTGCAAAGCCGGTAAAGTTAGTATAATAAGTAGCTATAAGTAATTGATTGTGATTTTAATTTATATGGATTATGTGATCTGAATTAAATCCTACTAATATTATAAAGGCGAAAGTTTGTAAGAATGTATGGATGTTTGGATGTTTGGATGTTTGGATGTATGGATGTATGGATGTATGGATGTATGTATGTATGGATGTAAGGATGTAAGGATGTTTGTTCCTCTTTCACGCAAGAACTACTGAACGGATTTCGATGAAATTTGGCACACGGGTAGATCATGTCCTGGATTAACACATAGGCTACTTTTTATCCCGGGAAAATATAAACCGGGACTTTTATCCCGGAAAAACTTTTTAATGCGGGCGGAGCCGCGGGCAAAAGCTAGTAAATAATAATAATAATAAAAAAGGTTGACTTATGGCTCGTTCACACCACGAAGTAAAGAAAGAATTTCTGTTCTGAGGGTCACACACATCGACTTCTCGCTACCGGCACCTACTCCCTACACCAGCGACGAGGCTATAATACTAATATGATCGCTGGCTTACACGCAGCGAATATTCGCTGTGTGACTGAGATTTTAGCTTAGCCCAGGGAAACATTGAGGTCAATGTGCTATAGATGCATCACATTTTAAAACCGAATAGTGATTTGAAGACTAATAATATAAAAAAAAAAATATTTTAATTGAATAGTTCTCGAACATGACGAAAAGTAAGGAATATCCTAACACAGGAAAATATATCAACCATAAAAAGGCCATAGCTGCTTATGTTATCAAAGGCATGGGCGTATATAAGTGGGGGTTCAGGGGGTCCGGGGATACCCCCCCTCCCTCTTAGCTTACAACAAACCAAGCTATGCCACTGACCGCTGACATTTTAGGTATCCGGACCCCCCTTAGCTTCTAAAATGAGCGGGTTACTAAACATGTGCACACTCTAATGCCGTGGCTTTGTATACAGTGTCATGCAAGGCAAGAGCCCACGCTACTAATTTTTTTATATAGTAGGACCTCCCCCCCCATGTAAAAGGTATAGCTTCGCCCGTGATCAAAGGTTATGACATTGTTACCGGTTGCCCCGGTTGTTTTTAGGTGTGAGGATTGGATGCCTATAGAAATACATATTTTGATGTAGTTTTATTTCAAAAACATTTCAGCCCCATGTTGTTAATCGTATCTATTTCTAAATAAATTTTTATCGGAATCCATTTTAACTTTACCTAAGTAATTAGACATTTACAAAGCTTTGGTTCCTTGAGTACCACTGAGGACACATCTAATCTTGTCTGCTGGATAGCAGCCGGTGCAGAGGCGCGTATTACTATTCGAATATGGCGTTAGACTTGTCTATGTGTTTTTTTTATGGCATCGAATGACGAGACGAGCATGTCGTTCACCTGATGGTAAGCGATACGACCACCCATAAACAGTAGAAACACTATCCAGTACCTGGTTACAAAGTACTGTTTGGCATTCCACTGCGCTCGTCATCCTGAGACATAAGATGTTAAGTCTCCTTATATCCCTGTAGTTACACTGGCTACAGTGTCCTTCAAACCGAAACACAACAGTGCATGCACACTGCTGCTTAGCGGTAGAAATAGACATTGCGGTGGCACCCACCTAGACTGACTTACATTTAAGAGTCCTACCACCAGTGTGTGTGTGTGTGTGTGTGTGTGTGTCTGTTTCTAAATTGTTATATAATGTTGGGGCATCTCTCCTCTTGCGGCATCTATACCACATTTCCTATATTTTTTCTCATCCACCATAACTACTACTACACTAATTTAACACGTTATCAAGCGTAAGTCTAACATTTAAAATCAACGGGCCACTACAAATGTTAGTTTAGGACCGTTACAAAGAAATCACACAACAAGCGCGGTCCAAGAACTGCTTTTATTCAGAGAAGTAAAAATTTTATAAGGTTAAGGTGTGTGTTACGTAACATTTGATGCATTAACCAATTTCAAATATTTATAGTGGTGTAATAACAAACACACACATATAATACATAGATTTATTGTATCGATTATGGTGCAGTAGATAATTAGTGGCGTGTAGTCTCGGCTTGTTGCCACCCGCCTGGCTGGCCGCGAGCCGCGACCAGTGCACAGCCCGCGCATCGTCTCTTCTAGGGCTGCTACATGTCGCACCTTTAGGATGAAAACGACACAATTCAAAAATATAGAAAATTGAGTTATCGTCATAAAATTACTTAAAACGAAGTTCTCAATACAACAATAGTTCAAACACAGCCATATTCCAACAGGAAAAGGACAAAACTTTTAGATCGGTCCCTTTTTTATTATATTTTTATAAATGAGGAACTAGTTTTTAGTGGCGTTATTATTCTATGTTTTTAGTCATTTAAAAATGGCAACTCAATTTTCTATTTTTTGAATTGTGTCGTTTTCGTTCTAAAGGTGCGATGTGTATTGTGAACAAGTAACGAACGCCAATAAACTTTACACTCATTATTTACGGGGTTTATTTTATATTATTTAGCTTTAGGAATTTTGGAGGATATATTCATTTCGTTCAATACCCTACAGTCCACACTACACTAAAAATAATGGCATATATTTATATTGTAATACAGCAGTCGCGAGTGATTCATCGGATTTTTAAAAATAATTAAAAACTTGTGAGTTTTAAAATATAAAAATAATATCTGTGCTTAAAAATAACGTCCTATTTTTGGTCTTCTCTTTAACATAACACGAGTAGGTATTACCGAGATGCATGAAGCGGTGGGCGCACCTACCATCCGCCGATAAACGCATGGTGACAGATGAATCACAATAGTAATGATAATTTAATTAACGATGGCCTTCGCGGTGAGGAACAAATTATTGAAACGTGATGAGATAGATTTAGGAATACGCCCCGTGGTGTATGAGTCCCACTGAAACTAAAGATTTCAAATAGTGTACCTAATTTAAAATTAATTTCATAAAAGGTTCATAAGTCATTGACGTCTGATTCAAACATATTTATTTATTCATGTTGTCTTATGAACAATCAGTTCTTAAGACATATCCAATCATCCAGTCTTCACAAACTAAAGAAATTCGTATTTAAGTACTTAATATCGTCATCAATAGATTGTGTTGCGTCTTGGATTCTATCGTAACTTTGCTATATATTTTTTGTACATTTAGTAAAATGGTCTGAGACCTGACTACTACCATTCTTCCCATAATCCTTATAACTTTTGGCTCTATTTCTAATAGCGACTTTGGTTCTTTTTAAATACGCCCCAAATATCCTCTTCGATCCGATCTCCCTAACGACGCAATTGGCCGCTTCCTTGGATACCCACAGCTTACGGAACCTTTAGGTCGCTAAGGATTTATGAATCCAAAAACATAACTACGTTAAGGTTACACGTGGCATCTAAAGTATGCTTACTGCAATAAAGTAATCTTATAAATTACTTGCTTATGCCCGCGGCTCCACCCGCATTAAAAAGTTTTTCCGGGATTAAAGTCCCGCTTCATATTTTCCCGGGATAAAAAGTAGCCGATGTGTAAATCCACGACATGATCTACCCGTACAATGCATTCAATGGAATGACTAACAATAAAAAAAAAACACAAATGTCTTGAACAAGTTGACAGTTGAGTAAAGTGCGAATTTTGAATCTATAGGTAGTTTGAATATGATTTTTGTTTGAAACGAGTTTTAGCTGTGAGGTAGAGGTCTTAGAGAGTTCCTCAATAACCACTGTTGACTCTCCAATGTCCCTCAATGATGTGTCGCTCTAGAAAGAGAAAGGGGCGATATGTCTACACTTGTCCCAATGCCCAACCTGGCCCTAACGTAATTTTTACTTTTTTATTAATAAACTAGACTTCGCCTTGCAGCTCCGCCCGCGTGTAAAAGTTTTACCGCGATAAAAAGTAGCCTGTAGCATTCAGGAGTAACGTAGAGCTTCCTATTAGTGAAAGAATTTTCAAAATCGGTCCAGTACTTTTTGAGTTTATCCGTTACAAACAAACAATTTTTTCTGTTTATAATATTAGTATAGATGGCGCTTATTCAACCCTGTGTAAATCTGTAGTCCAATCAGGAAAGGGGAAGGAATACCACAGAAAAATACTATACTTAGTTAGAAATGGCATTTCTTTCATAATGTATAAAATTTCAATCTTATCAAACTTTCTAAGCATGCAACCTTAATCCCTCCACGATAATATTTATTATAATATGTAATATTCATAAAAATACATACACACCCACACAATAATGTATTTTACTATTATTATTCTAGCATGTATCGGGTATATGACTTTAAAGTTTACACTACGATAACAACTATCAGGCGATTGTAAATATTGTGTTTAACAGATGCTAAAATAGATGGTTGCTAGCCGGCGTGAGGAGACTTCGAGGCACTAGGTTGTTTATCCAACTATAGTTTAGTGTGTGTTCATTGAAACATTCATGATGCTCTCCTTTAGTAGTGAGGGATATATTGTGAGGAAACTCGCGTGTTTGAGATGTTTCCATGTTCAGTTTATGTCTTCCGACCGACAACCACACACTCACACACATACACTCACGCCTGTTATCCCCGAAGGGGTAGGCAGAGGCGCAACAAGTGCACCCACTTTTCGCCGTCATTCCGTCCCATGATGTGATAGGGGGCGAGCCTATCGCCATATCGGGCACAAATTCCAGACTCCGGGCTGATACTGAATAGAAAAACTCAATACACTTTGCCCGACCCGGGGATCGAACCCGAGACCACAGCTTTGCAGTCGTACTGTAATACAACTACGCCACCGGCAACCACTAAGGTAATAAACGGCCTAACTCCTCTAATCACTAATGAGTAGATTTGGAGTGCGCACTCGGTGTGACAGCAGGCACATATTATAAATCTTATATAGTATTAGTAAGATATTTTTTATACTTTAATATGATTTCATGACAAAATCAGCATAGACTGTGGTCTCTAAGTCTCCTGCAAGTAGGGCTGCCATCACTTAAATTGCCGACGCCGGATATATACGGCAAAAATCTCGGACATTTGGGCGAAATATGGGTTTTTCCCCGGACACCTCCGAAAAAATATTTTGTCATGCCTTCTTGAATGCGGGTTATTATGAATGAATTTTTAACTAAGGTTTATTTCAATTTATCGCTTATCTATAAAAAAATGATTTCCCCTGACAACAAGTGTCCTGGTTTCACCCGGACACTTTTTAAAATCCCTGCCGGACGGCCCCCGGACGCCCTTCAAACTAGAACAAACCCGGAGAAACCCGGACGGATGGCAGCCCTACCTGCAAGTAAATTCAGCGTACGTACATCTAAGAATTACGATCTTCCATGCTCTACTCATACCTACTAGAAATGCGAGTCTGTGAAGATGTTTGGGTTTGTTAGAAATAAAGGCAAAATCGCTGGATGGAAAAAGATTGGCACACAGGTACCCACATATAAGTACTAGGTACATAAGTACGTAAGTCTTGGATTTAACATTAAGGCCATTTTTCATTCATCATCTGCACAGTGGTATCGTTGCGGTATAGGAGATTCACGCGGGTGCACCTGCGTGCAATACTTGGTACAGACATGAAACATAACCGTTTGTATATTATTAAGACCTCTCATACCCTGAGCTACTACCTGGTTACAGCCTACAACGTGTTAACATTTTTTTATTATCAAATATCCTTTCCTAATTTCCGCAGGAATCTTGTTGCTAGTCAGCATGTGGTGATAGACACTCGATGGAATGAAAATTTGCTAATCGATTTTGTGGCTTTTAATTTAGCTTGATTATTGTCATTATTTGGCTGTAATTCACGATGTTTTGGAGCTCCTCTTGAGAGGTAGCGACAAAGGCTGCATCATCTGCAAACAAGAGGCAGTCTGCAAACAAATCCTCGCGATGACGCTTGGATTTGAGCAGAGAAACATTGTACAAGTTTGCCAAAGCATGTGCACTGTTTTCAATGTCCATCAATGCAAAGAAGACCGTTGTAATGTCGCAAGGATGCACAGTCCCACCAACTATCCTGCTGAGTGGTGCACCTTTGGAACGTGTTGAAAGTTTTTGCTACCTAGGATCGACCGTATCTAGCAATCTCTCGCTTGATGCAGAGATTGAGAGTCGTATCGGCAAGGCAGCCACGATGTTTGGTAGGCTGCATGCAAGAGTATGGGATAATAGACATTTAACAACAAAGACCAAGATGATAGTATATCAGACTTGCATCTTAAGCATACTCTTGTATGAAGCTGAAACGTGGACATCGTACGTCAAACAGGAGCGAAGGCTTAACGCGTTTCATATGCGTTGTCTTCGGCGCATCTTGGGCGTAACATGGAGGGATAGGATCACCAACGAAGAGGTTCTAAACTCTGCACAGCTGCCAAGCATAACCGCACTCTTGAAAAAGAGACGGCTGCGCTGGTTAGGGCACGTGCACAGAATGAAACCTTTCCGTTTACCCAGACAAACTCTCATGGGAGAGATTGCATATGCCAAGCGGCCGGTAGGACGTCCTAAACTGCGCTATAAGGACAGCATCAAACGAGACATGATCACCTTTGATGTTGACTGGAGGAGCTGGGAAAACCTAGCTGAGGATCGCGCCGTCTGGCGAAAAACTATTTTTGATGGCGTAGCCTCACACGATAATGCTTGGCTTAACGACCTAGCCGTGAAACGCGCAAAACGACACGAACGCGCTAGCAATTCCTCATCATCCAGGGCGAACGTTAATGTCTGTATGTCGTGTGGCCGATTTTGTCTTTCTCGGGTTGGTCTCTACAGCCATCAGAGAAAGTGTCTCAGAGGAACCGCCCGCAGTTGACGCTGTTTAAATCATCTACAATAGATGTATTAGGCCAATGATTGGCTGTAATTGGTTGAAATGAAAGTTAGTATAATATATGTTTAAAAGCGGTGCTGATTTTTGGCATAGGTACGTATTTAAAATCGGTTATCTCATCCATAATTCCCAGCTATTTGTTTTCTTTTTCAACATTTCCAATGTCCCATTATTGGATAAATGCATAACATGATTAGGATGAGATCTAACTACACCCAGATTATAATAAAAATCATCATCATCGGCCACGGAATGTCTTACAATTGTACATAGGACGTGTTAGAAGCGGCCTACATCTAGCGGTTACTTGTGAACTTTATAAGGCCTACCTTTCAGATAGATTCAAATTCTGTGCTTGCTGATACGTGATTGCCAGATCGTTACTGCTCCAACAGCCAATAGTTCTACAATCAAAGTGCAAAAAAAAAACTTAAATGAAAAAACAAACCCAGTAATATCAAACCATTGTTGAAAGTTGCAGCCGGATGATTTGCATTCATTATTGTAATGTATTCCGCAATGAACGGCGACTGCGCGCGCGTTATCACCCGTTATCTGAAGGTTTAGACCACATTACCATCGCATTGATAAGCGCTCCTCAGGCAGACGGATGGTTTGATAAGATATGTCTTGAAACGGCCGCTGCTGAAATGCGTTACGTACCTAACGTAGTTGCTTGAACTAAGATATGTACGGTGCACCGTAATGCATATATTTTTAAGAAATCTAGGTGCCCTGCCCTGCTTAAGACGGCTCATAGTCACTCAGCGAGCTATGGAGAGGGCTATGCTAGGCATTTCTCTACGCGATCGATTCAGAAATGAGGAGATCCGTAGAAGAACGAAAGTCATTGCCCATAGGATTAGCAAGCTGAAATGGCGGTGGGCAGGGCACATAGTTCGAAGATCTGACGGCAGATGGGGCAAAAAGTTCTCGAGTGGAGTCCACGTACTGGTAAGTGCAGCTTCGGCCGTCCACCTGCAAGATGGACAAACGACTTTATAAAGGTCGCAGGAACACGCTGGGTGCAGACCGCTTTTGACAGGTCCGTCTGGAAATCTTTAGGGGAGGCCTATGTTCAGCAGTGGACGTCGTGTCGCTGATGATGGCGATGATAATGGGTCCTGTTAAGTAACTGTCTCAGCGAAGCAGCCTGAAACAGGATCATCTGAGTTGTCAACTTGCGATACGTTAGCAGGCTGTTTAGCAACTTGCGTGCGAATTGCAATTCCATTTCGTTCTGTATTTTCTCCATAGACAGGTAATTGTCATCAGAGTTTTATATTATAATCATAAAGAGCCAGTAAGACTGTCGGAAAGGTCTGATAAATCGTTGAACTTTTCCTAAAACTTAAGTACCTCCATAGCTCTGACATATGTTAGCCTAAAGCCATCAACATCTCAATTACAAGCCGTCTAAAAGCAACTTCGTTCATAAAATAAACACGTAAATACGTATATGAAGCAGTCAATTGATGCTTTACCGTATATTATGGTTGTCAGTTAGTCGTTTGCGAGCAGCTGGCTGAATGAATGGTCTGGCAACGGCATTCGACAGATGGACGGAACACCGACTATATTATGTACAATTTAAGAAACCACATAACAGGCAGGTGTTTTATTTATAAATATTTAACGATATATTTTACATTAACAAATTAATATCAATTATAAATAGACGGTAACATAAACGATTTCGCCAAATGTGGTTGCGTAAAAACAATACATTTAAGGATACGGTCTTGCGTAATAAATTACAAAATAATTTTCGAAACAACATTGCGATATGCAAAATGCACATGCTATGATTTTTTTAATTAAGTAATTTTAATTACAAAATAAAGAATACCTAGTTTGTTTTACATACAATTTACCTATTTGTTTTTTTTTCTTTTACGTACACGTATGACCCTATTGTTAATTTCCACAATCTGTCACTGGTCAGTGGCGTAGGTACCTATTATAAATTCGGGTCAAACAGTTATGTTGAACACAATGAATTTATGTTTCCTATTAATGATCTAGTCGAGTTGATAACACTTTTGTGTAGACCATTACGCGGCGTTCAAGCGACGAGCGATAAGCGATGCTAATGATTGTTGGCATAGTACCTAATCAATCGCAGTTTATCGTCATCCATACAGCAGAATAGGTTATACTATTATATTATTCTGTCGTGGTTTAAACATTGCTCTGTGTTGTAGAAATTTGAGCTACTATCGAATTTAGTTAAAGTGATTATACTAGATTGGGTTAAAAGTTGTACATAAAATACAGTATTTACATTCGTATACTCGAAACCAATTTCCGTCTGATGAGTAACTTATTCCCGATTCATAAAATCGGAATACATGGACAAAAATTCGAATGCCAAGCAATTTATGTGAGCTTCTATGATAATCATTTTTCTCTACCTATCTATATTTTGCAGCATAGTATTATCGACAATTTATTTATCTACAGGCTGATTTTTCAATTGTTAAGTAAAAATAATCCATCAAATAAATTAATACCTCACATAATACAACACCTTTATTCATACAACTGTATTTTTTTAATATTATGTTCGTATTGCATTTTATATGACATTTAACCAAGATTGTCTTCCCGTGCTGTTTTATACATCATCTTCACTGATACATCATCTTGGATTGCCTAAAGTAGATCACGCTTCAGACAGGCTTCGCTGATATATTATTCTCGTTCATCAAAGCATTTATCGTGTTACGCGGCGTGATGCTCCTCTCGTTATTCTTACACTACTTGCTTGTGTTGGAAAATTATTGATCACGCAAGTCGTGACTCGTGGTTGACATCAGATACATTTGTTTATTGGCTTGGCGTGTTAGTATTCCAAGAATATGTACTATGTACTCTAATAGTATTAAATATAATAGCCCTTGAGCGTGCCAGCAAATAGTTCTTGTTATGTTTGGTTTAAAGTCACTAAAAGACCATAAAATTTTGGGCGAAAAATTGGAATACGATACTTATAAACACGATTCTTAGGCGCCGATGTAGCTAATTAGTTATTTACGTCATTGTTCGCAAAACGCGACCACTCTAATAATGCTATGATAATTGAAATGTCGTGCAGCTGGCCTGTAGCATATTGGAAAATATCACGAGAAAATATTATAGTGGTTTGTGTTTGGTGTGGGAATTAGATGGAAGTTACAAAATTCGTAGAAAAAATATTACAACTTAATTTTTAGCCAGGGACTATGTTTTTTTTTTTGTTAATGGCCCTACTGCCAGTAGCCTGACACGAGTCGGCTTTTCTGGCCACACCGGTCTTTAGGGTGAACGCAGAAGGCGCTCGCAACCCTTTGAATTAAGTAACCATGCTGAGGGCAACCCACTAACGGGTTACGAACCTCGGCTCAGGACGGTCGCCGAGAGAGGATGAGACATTAGGGAAAGATTGGTTTTTAGGCCTAATCCTATTCTTAGATTGTGTTGTCATCGACACGCGGGCCGAAACTGCTAGGGGGGTCGGGGGGGGGGGGGGGGACGCAGCGAGGTTCTCGACGGCGAGGACGGAACTGGTCTGGTGGAGTGTTGGAGTTTAAAGAACTCGTTCTTACGGCGGATGGCCAGTGATTTCGTCCTCTGGATCGGTTAATACGGAACGCGGCCGTCTCTATTTTGCGCGGTCGAACGGAGGGACTATGTAGTTTTATTTGGTATGTAAACAGAGATATATCAATACTTTGTTATTTGAAGCTATAATGTTTTCAATGTTCTACACCTGACATAGGTTAAAGTAAATTTAAAATTGGATAATAGTAACTAATATTTGAAATGTTATATACATGCATAACTAAAGCTATTTCGGGCGCATCCTCTCACGTGCTATAAATATGTGAAAATCCGTTTTAATCGACAAAAATTGATTTATTTACTATTTCATGTCGAATATACTATGGGATATGGAGGCCAAGATTAAATATATAATGAAAGACCAGATCATCAGATGTGTAAAGGACATCAGGCAAATACGCACTGCTTTGGTAATAGTAATGACGTAGATATTTTTTTACAACATAATTTTCTTGTAATTATATGCGAATTAATTGTTGTTAAAAACATTAAAATCATTAAAATTTGTTCATTTTTGTACCTGTTCTAAATATTTAAATCCACATTTTGGCTGTTGCTGTTAACGGTTTAAATATAGGTACAGTTGTTTATAGCATTCAGAGATATTGTAGCTTTATACACTACTTCTAAGAGTCCGTCTGGGTCCACCACAATATCTATTTCTACCGCCAAGCAGCTGTGTGTATGCACTGTTGTGTTTTGTTTTGAACGACATTCGCCACGCAGCTACCCAAGGCGTGGACAGACAACAATCATTATTTCGCTATTTTCTTTTTTATACTAATTCAGTAAAATAGGTAAAAAGCAAAACACCGTATTAGGTCAGCTAATGGTTATTGGCATGTTTTTCGTAATCACTGAGGCACAGCGCTACCTCTTGTCATGTGCACCACATTAGGAAAAGTGGTAAAACACTGAACGTAACTTTATGCAGGAATTAATTAAAAAAGCACGTTTATCTAGACATGTTAATGTTTCCTGTAAGGTTTATATTTTAAAAGCGCTCGTTTATTTTTGTGAATCAATTCATTTAATATGGTGATATAATACGCTTCCTAAAGTAATTACGGGTCGTTGCCCTCACTGCAGTCAGCGATACCCATTGGATGCTATTATCACGATTTTATACTCATTAATTTCTATTTTTTTTTAATTAAACGGTTTTTTGAGTATAACTTGATAGAACGTTTATTAGTTTAGAAATTATACTCCTGCTTTCCTCCTTTCCCAGATGACTTTTGAGTTGGTAGGTACTTGAGTTTTCAGACTGTCTGGCTACAAATAAACATAATGATCGCGGTTCCATGATATGATATGATATATTCCAAATAAACATAATAAATGGTTTTTCTTTTCTTTCTTTCTTTCTTTCTTCCATTTGGGTTAAAAACCGGTATAGTGATAAAAGGTGGAAATGAAAAGTACGTCTCGAAAAAAAATACACGAAGAAAAAGTAACCTCTAATCTCTAGGAGGTCACTTTTTCTTCGTGTGTTTTTTTGTACCTTTATGAGTTCTTTGTACCAATCAAGATGCCCGATTTCACTGATGGTAGGTCTCTCATAGTTATTCAGTTATTCATATTTGAAATATTGTTGTAAGCAGAAGTGACGGCATGGTAGAGGTGTCGCTCTATCTCTTTCACACCCACGCAGCGGTGTGGCCGGTGGCACTCGGTGACGTGACAGCTTGATATTACTGTTATTTGACAGCTTCCCCTTCGACTAAAGCTTTATAACTTACTAGATTTTGCACGCGGGCGGAGCCGCGTTATAAAGTTTTTCCTTGATAAAAGTCCCATTTTTATTTTCCCGGGATAAAATGTAGCCTATGTGTTAAACCAGGACATGGTCTACCCGCCTGCCAAATTTCATCTAAATCCGTTCAGTAGTTTTTGCGTGAAAGAGTAACAAACATCCATACATACTTACAAACTTTCGCGTTTATAATATTAGTACGATTACGTGGATTATAAAAAACCGTTACATTTTGGATTACATACATTTTTGATAAATGTATTTAAAAAAGTAGTATACTGGGGTCCCTGTTGGACATCGCGCGAGGTCCCTTCGTAAGCTCGAGGGCCTCGATTGCCCGGTTCGCCCCTCCTAAAGTCGCCACTATAGCATACCTACAGTCCGTTATTTCGCAAACTATGTAAGTAGGAGGTACTTAGTTTCGTATTGTTTTTAGTTGTTTATAATTTAAGTTAATTTTAATACAAATAGATAGCCTTTTTTTATTAAGATTCGTTGATTTGTTATGTTAGTGCAGCGATAATTTTTTGTGTTGGATTCAATGAAGTTACTACTTACTATATTATAATATTGTTGTTTGATCTTCAACTTCGAAGATACAGCAGGGAACTCTTTAAAGCCACATAGGATTAGAGATTCTCATGTATTGGGTTCAAATAGACCTATCTTTCAACTAAAAAATAGCAAAAATTAAACTGAACACTAGAAATAAATAATGAATTGACTTTATATACGCTTTAATAAGAAATTGTTAAAACGCTAGCAATGTAATGTATTGTAAATAGTGTTTTCTTGTTTTTAATTGTACTTGAAATAGTTTTTGGAGTCGGCGCCTATTTTTATGCTTCACGCCGTCACACGTAGTCTTGAATCTTGATTCGACATAACCAGTTATTGTGCTGTAGGTATCAATACGGGTCTTTCGGTCCTACAAAAACCACACCCAAAGAAAATAAACGTGAAAACATTGTCTCCGTACGGGCATAGAACCCGCATCCTTGTTTCACAGCCGGCCGAAGGCTAGCAACTGCGCCACAAACGTGGTCATCCATAATATATACAGGTGCCGAGTCTTGGGAATAATTTATAAAGCACCATGTATCCAGTCGGCAGTATTTTATACTCGCATGAATTTATACTTTTTTAGTTCCTATTTACACTATCGTATATAGAGTGGGGCCAGTTGGGCCGTGCCACGTGATTTATAGCATCCTACTTCTACTTTAAAGGTTTACAATCAAAATTATTAAAACTGCTATTACAAAGTAATTTTATTTTTTTAGTCTAGGATACTGGCCCCTTAGATTTTTTTTCTAACTACGCATATGAATATACTTCGTATAAAAACCAGAGAAATGCGAGATGGCCACGCGCTTCGAGGGTTCCGTACAAACTTATTGAAAAAGTATATAAGTAAATATTTAAGGTTTTCAGGCTTTTTCCTTTACATATTATGCTGGAAGTTTTATGATTCTAGGTGAACGGAAAGTACTTTATAGGCTTTGATTCCCTTGTGAATTCGCAAAATATGCGAATTAATATCTTTTGATCGCGTCGACTTAAATGTTTGATTTTTTACAGCTTAAATGGACTGCAGACCCGAGTATTTTATATAAATATCAGCTTGATACCTCTATGCGTTCCTATGAAAAAGGTTCGTGACAGACAGACAATACAGTGATCCTATAAGGGTTCCTTTTGAGGTACAGAACCCCAAAAATAGTTAAATACTGTAAAATGATTTGAGGCGCCTAATAGGGACTGACCATGAAGAACAGCAACAATGCTGGAATCGTAGTATGAATCTTTGAGGGAAAAGAGTGAGAATTAGGAGGGAGTAATTCTTGAACACCAGCAACTTGACTGGCATATCCGCGTGAAACCATATAGGATAAGATTTTAACAAAATTTAAACCGCCTTCAAAAAACACTAAATACCGAAAAGTAATTTAATTTAACATTACCTATACTGAGTATCGTTTTTGAAGTCGGCAAGTATTTAAAACTAAACTTTGTTTTCGTATATTTGTTCATGTATTCATTTGGCTTAGCTAGCAATTTTAATTAGTCACCGACTGCAAAATAGGTAATTAGATTTTTGAAGGCGGTTTAATTTTTTGTTAAAAAGTTTTTATTTGTTGCTTTTTCGTATTAATGAGAGATGGACTGCCTCAATGGCGTAGTTTTAGGTATTTACACCTCTGCCCGTGTGTGTATAGCAACAAAAAATCCTTTCCTGAAAAATATACATTTCAATAACGAAAACCACGTCCAAATAGGATCAGCAGTTTTTGAGTAACGCGCGGCCATACAAATACATACATACGGATCGAATACAGAACCTCCTTTTTGAAGTCGGTTAATAAAACGACAACTATATACAAAAATATATTCACAACTTCAACTTAGACTCATGCATAGTCAGTATCTTGTCTACTTCCATGGCCCTCTCTTTCATGGTAGCCATTTCATCATCAGTCAACACACTTGTCTTCTTCCCAGCATTCTTCACCAGAAAGTGTTGTATGAACAGCCTCACGCTCTCCCTGAACATGTGCAGTTTGGGGGGCTTTGAGACCCGGTGGAAGACCTCGAGACATACCTGGAGGTCTTCCGTCATAATGATCGCGAGGAGTATCTGTCGCATGAAGCGGACTGTGTGCTTGTTAAGATCCGAGAATTGGATCACCTGTTAAACATGTTATTTTAATAAAATGTGACAGGTAGGTAAGTACGGTGGTACAGTTAGCCACATAAGTGGGTGGACAAATTTCGAATCGCCTCTACGCGTTAAGTTGAATTGCATATTTTTTTCTTTTGTATAATAAAGTTAATACTTTCTATTTTCTATGGGGAAACTCTATATACTCGGACGCCGGCGTCCGTAGCGGGTCCTGAGGAGTCAATATGAAAGTTTAAAAAATAATAAGTTATGAATTGAGCGGTCTAAAAAGATTTTTTTAATAGATCCAAGTTTCATATTTTGTCCCTTTAATATACATAAAGTTTAAGCCTGGTTAGATTGAGGCACAGCACCCATACAAAAAGCAGACATCTCCTTTGTAACGAACACAAGTGTAAAGGCGATTTGAAGTTATGAATGTGTTCAGCTTCATATGTGGGTGACTGTACAATTTAGATATTTGAATTGAATTTTAATGTTTTTAGGCTATGATTCAAACATACAACTTAATAAAAAGATCGTAGGTGTTTTCTCAGTGGTGGAAAAAAGTCACTGACCTTTAAAACAGAAAGCGGCAGCCCCTTCCCAATGATGAGATGAATTAAAAATTGTGCCAAGTTCGTCATGCCATGTTTAGATAAATTCTCCAAGTCTTTTATTTTATCCCACGTTGAATACTGTATTGAGAGCTGCAATAAAATATAAATCATACTAATTATAGACAATATACATGATATACCTAATAAATTTTCGCTATAACAGGGGATTTCTACAACCAACATAGAAGGGATTCAATGTGATTATGAAACAGCTACATAATATAGTGTTTTTCCTACGGCGTCACTCGCGTTTAAAGCCTTTCGCAGAACCAAAATCCACTGAGTACTTCTCCAAGATATCTTAATCTAGCTCTAATATGTGCCAAATTTCATCCAAACCCGTTCATCATTTTCTTCGTTTACTTCCACTATTGAACATCTTCACAAATATTCGCATTTCTAATGCTAAGTTTAGACTAGAAAGTTCTTGCAGCAATATATTGAGCAAGAAGTTTCGCTGCCGTTTACACTGGCGGAAACATTTCAAAGTTGGACCGAGTTATGCCAAAATGTACCAACTACTTATAAAGAAAATTTCTATTTTGTTATTTGTTACAGCTGTATTTTCTATGTATTTTCCTATTATTATTATTTTCTTCTTTTAAACAGGTCGCCATTAGTTGTGTCGACTGCTATTCGTTTTTGCTTAGTTGTAAAGTATCACATTTGGATTAGGAGCGTGTTAAAAGTTGATAACATTTTTTTAGATAATTTGTGGATTGGTACATTTTGGCAAACTGGGTCCAGTCATTCATGTATACAACTTGCCACGAATCACTTCACAATTTGCAAATTCAGATTGTCGTGGTAAAAATTGCATGCGAAAGTCGACTTCTACAAGATTTTTTTTATCACTTCTGAATGACAAGACAAGCATTACGCTCGCCTGATGGTAAGCGATACTATCCCTATTAAACATAATATAGTCATAGTTAGTATTATTAGTTACTATATCTAAACGCCTAATACAAGTAAAACACATAGGTACAATGGTAGGAAGTTACATACCTGATATTTCCTATCAAAATCGCACAGTTTTTGTCCTAGTACCGCATAGTATGGATTGTAACTCTTCTCCTGTAGACAGCACGCTAGCAACACATGCACAATCTCTCTCTCCTGTTGCCCTTTCAAGCCTAAATGTTGCAGCTTTTCAAACGCGTCCATGTAATCCTGTGACATAATTAAAATATAGTTAGTTGTGAGACCAAGCGACTAAATAAATCATCGTGTATATTTCCAAAGGACATGTCCAAAGACCTTAGACTATTCAACCAATGGACACGATATCGCACCTTTAGAACGAAAACGACACAATTCAAAAAATAGAAAATGGAGTTGTCATTTTTAAAGGACTAAAAACTAGTCCATTATTTATAAAAATATAATAAAAAGGGACCAATATAACAGCTTTGTCCTTTTACTGCTCGAATATGGCTGTATTTAAACTATTATTGTATTGAGAACTTCGTTTCAAGTAATTTTATGACGATAAATCAATTTTCTGTCTTTTGGAATTGTGTCGTTTTCATCCTAAAGGTGCGATATGGCAATAATGCGCAAAAAATTTTCTGCCAATCCTGACGGGGGCGAGGTAGACACGTATAGCACACATTTAACAAAAGAAAATCACACGTGCAAGGCTGAATATAAGGTCGCTTTTTACACAATAACACAACAAAAATCACAATTTCTGTGGAGCACCGCTTCATGTCATTATCGTAGAATGTAATGACAGCGATCGCAAGTCACATAGGTTTTAATAAGTCTATGACCAGCTGCGCATGTATGACCAACGAAGGGTTCGCCTGGTCATCCCATCTCCTTTGCATTGCTAGATACTCAAAGTCAAAAACGGACTTTAAATTCTAACCAAGATACTTTATATATTTGGGTAGTACTCCCAAAAACTATGCCTTTGCAATAAATCGAATAAATTTAAAGGCCTTTGATTTTGAGATTTATGTAATTTTATTTTTCATAAAAACTACAATTAAAATTAACGTTTAAAAAAAGTTAGTAATAAATGGAGGGGTCTAAAAATATTATTTTAATGGATCCATATTTTTACCCCTTTAATGTCCAAAAAGTTTGAGCCTGGTTACATTTTGAGGCCCAACACCCATCCAAAAAGCGGACATCCCTTTGATACTATTAGAAATCTCTGTCTTAGACACGGTCCGGAGAATGACCAATCGAATAAAAAAAAAGTATTCGTGCCAAACTTCATTCTGCCTCTTTATTCTCTACTAGCTTTTGCCCACGGCTTCGCCCGCGTTAATAAGTTTTTCCGGACTAAAAGTACATAAAAACCTTCCCGTTGAATCACTCTATGACTATGACGTTGATACAACTCTTAACAAATAATGCATTAATTTCGACCAAATTTGATTACCATAAAAACGGTTCTAGTGAGTTAATCTTAAAAGATAGACATAAACTGCCGCGGACATTTTTTTAGATCATTTCAAGAGGAATAATTCTTTCATACATATAGTTTTGGTATCTTGAACCGTTTTCGCAGCGCACGCAATGGAAGCCCTCAAGGATGAATAATTTTCCCGTTTTTTCACATTTTCTATTATTTCTTCGCTCCTAATAGTTGCATCGTGATGTTATATAGCCTAAAGCCTTCCTCGATAAATGGTCTATTCAACACAAAAAGAATTTTTCAATTCGAACCAGTAGTTGCTGAGACTAGCGCGTTCAAACAAACAAACAAACTCTTCAGCTTTATAATATTAGTATAGATGACACGTTATTTTCACCGCTCGTAACAAGCGCGTAAAGTAACTCATCGCGTTTATCACTATGGAAATTGGCATACAGAATACTATTTAATGCTATAATTAAAGTTATCGTAACACAGTCGCGTGCAATGCAATGCAATCAGCCCTGTATTATATACTGCCCACTGCTGGGCACGGGCCTCCTCTACTACTGAGAGGGTTTAGGCCTTAGTCCACCACGCTGGCCTAGTGCGGGTTGGTAGACTTCACATACCTTCGAAATTCAGAGGACTTCTCAGATATGCAGGTTTCCTCAAGCTTTCACCGTTAAAGCGTGCGACAATTCACAAAGAACACACACGTAACTTTTTAGTAAAGTCAGAGGTGTGTGCCCTTGGGATTTGAACCTGCGGACATTCGTCTCGGCAGTCCGTTCCACTCACAACTAGGCTATCGCTCGCTTAACACGTTAACTCATTACACAGTCGCGTAATGAGTTAAAACTGACATAGAGAATAAGGGGGCTGATTGGTTATTATGAGATCGATTAGAAGATTACATAGAATCGTTTATTACAGCCATGATAATTTTAAATAAATATTTTCAAAATAATATAGATTTAAGACAATAATAGCAAGTATGCAAGTATGGCGATAGGCTCGCATCACATCATGGGACGGAGAGACGGCGAAAAGTGGGTGCACTAGTTGCGCCTCTCCCTGCCCCTTTGGGGATAGCAGGCGTGTGTGTGTGTGTAATATATATATTATTAATACTAAACACTTACCTCAGCCGACATAATAACGCAGAATATACTCCGCCTGACGTCCGTATTCATCCTCTGTTTTCTAGCAAGTTCTAGAAGTTTCTGATCAGTGGTTGGTGGCAGTTTGACGGCCGGCTTCTCCTCTTGCCGTGCATGATTCCCCTCCCATGCCGACCCCACTACCCACCACTTACCTCTTTCATCAGCTGGAAATAAAAAAATAAAACACTTGTTTATGGTACGGTAAGACTTGTCTATGGTATGATTTTTCATTGCTGTACCAAGGTATTGCAAGCACTATAGTGTTCCGGTTTGAAGGATATAGGTGGTCGAATTTTGGGACATGTCACTAGCTATGCACGTGACTCTCCTTGCGTCTCTTCTCGGGCTAGTATACATCCTACTAATATTATAAAGGCGAAAGTTTGTAAGAATGTATGGATGTTTGGATGTTAGGATGTATGGATGTTTGTTCCTCTTTCACGCAAAAACTACTGAACGGATTTCGATGAAATTTGGCACACGGGTAGATCATGTTCTGGATTAACACATAGGCTATTTTTTTATCCCGGGAAAACATAAAGCGGGACTTTAATCCCGGAAAAACTTTTTAACGCGGGCGGAGCCACGGGCAAAGACTAGTTGTTAAATAAAAATGATCGGATATGATAATCCAGGACTATATATCTAAAATACAAATTTAATTCATGCAAAATCGATTCATTTTATTTATTTGTAATAATAAAACTAACCTAAACTAATCTAACTAATCTTGTTTCAGGACGACGAGAGCAAAAATTTCCAAGCACAGTATTTCAACAAGTAACAATATTATACAGTTACTTATCCTTCGAAATTTTCAACTACCCTACATTATTAAAATGCTTTCACATACCTTTCAAAAGATCTTCAAGCCCTATATTCAGGGGGGTGATATAGTTGCCCTTCCTGATGACTCCTTTGATTACCTTTTTCAAATGCTCCATGTAAGAGGGATCGTAGTTTGGTATTTTCGTCAGGTTATTGTTTTTTACGGCCATTAAAACTTCTAACAGGTATTTTATACGGGACCTAAAATAATTTTATGCTTACACATACTATATTTTTTAGCTTTGGAGTTCTTTTTTACATTTACCCTCATTCTATAGCAATTTATTTGAAACCATTTGCGATGCTTCAGACAAAGATTGGTTAAGTTTTTACAACAATCAGCATTCTTGACAATTATCACATAGGGAACAATAATTCTGACTAAATCATAAGACTAATATAAGCTACATTACACACACACACACACGCACACGCACACGCACACACACACACACACACACACATACACGCACACACACACACACACACACACACACACACACACACACACAACCACGCCTTTTATCCCCGAAGAGGTAGAAGGCGTAACTAGTGCACCCACTTTTTGCCGTGAGTATCGCGTCCCATAATGTGATAGAGAGCGAGCCTATCGACATACCAGGCACAAATTCCAGTCTCCGGGCTGATACTGAATTTAAACCCAATATCACTTTGCCCGACCCGGGGATCGAACCCAAGACCTCAGCATTACAGTCATACCGTAATACAACAACGCCACCGAGGCAGTCAAGCTACATTATAACAAAAAAAACCATAATAGAAGAACAAGTTACATTTACTACTTTATACTAAACTTAAAGATTCTGTATGATGCTGCTCCTATTTATGGGCTTATCGCTTACCATCAGACGAGCGGTGTGCTCGTCTCGTCATTCGGAAGCAATAAGAAAAAAAATGAGCACAGTGCCTAAAAACCAAAATCTCAGCTATAAAATACAACATCTCACCCACTAGCCGCCTCGTCTTTTATCTTAGCGACTCTACTCTGAGTGTCATGTATGAAGTTCTTCAGTGCCACCGGTTCTTCCTTCCTCAACACTCCTCCAACCACTCGCAAAGCCACGAGAACACAACCTATATTCTTCTCCGAGAGATCGTCTAGTAATCTGTTTAAGATGTCGTATAGGAGAGCTGCTTGGTAAATCTGCGGAGAAACATATGATTACTTGTATGTTCATGCTTTATCCTTGATGGGGCTCGCAGGCGGAATTAAAGCATCTATATTGACCATTGAGGTATTTATTTATGTTCCATTTAATGAGCGACTGCCTCGGTGGCGTAGTTGTATTACGGTACGACTGCAATGCTGAGGTCTCGGGTTCGATCCCCGGGTCGGGCAGTGATATTGTATTTTTCTAATCAGTATCAGCAAGGAGTCCGGAGTTTGTGCCCGATATGGAGATAGGCGCGCTCCCTATCATATCATGGGACGGAATCATGGCGAAAAGTGGGTGCACTAGTTGCGCCTCTGGTTACCCCTCCAGGGATAAAAGGCGTGAGTATGCGAGTATATATATATATATATTATACTACACGCAAAGTCACGCATACGAAAAGTCCCAAAATCATCTATTCTTAATATTAAAGAATAGACGATTTTGGGACTTTTCGTCCCTCAAAATTCTTATTTCGACACCTTGGGAATCAAACACAACACTATCAGATCACAGCTCTGGTATGTACCTCTGGTAGTATCTACTACACTAATGCGTTGCTCATAGAACTTACCTTAAAACTATAAAGGTGCGCTAAACATGAGACAAGGTTGTCCAACTGCTTGTCCTCCACTGGATACTTTTTATAAATCATGTTGTCGAAACGAGTTGTTAGCTCCTGTAGGAAATGTGCACCTGTGAGATCCAATACACATAGTCTAAGTATAGTATAGTACGAAATTGAAGTATATAAAAAAATATTAAAAGTTATCAAACTCATATTTAGCGCCATCTTGCGCTAAATGTCTGAACTACCTTTTCTCCTAATGTGATTCAATAAATTCGAAATATTTTTGGATACCTATGCTTTTTTTTGCGTAATAGTAATTGCTCCCGAATGGATTTACCTAGAGTGTGGTTAGCCAAAATTAAAAAAAAAATCAATAAAAATTGCTAGTTACTGAATCAAACACGCGTAAGTTTGTATGAGACAGACTCCAAAGACTTCCAAGTACACACAAACACACACTCACACCTTTTTATCTCTGAAGAGGTAGGGAAAGGCTCAACCATTTTTAGCCGTGCATATTCCGTTCTATAACGTGATAAGAGTCGAGCCTATCGTCATATCGTGCACAAATTCCAGACTCCGAGCTGATATTGAATAGAAAAATTCAATATCACTTTGCCAAACCCGGGGATCGAACCCAAGACCTCAGCATTGCAGTCGTAACATAATACAACTATGCCACCGAGGCAGCGGTATATAATACCAGCCCTGTATTATATACTGTCCCACTGCTGAGCACGGGCCTCCTCTACTACTGAGAGGGTTTAGGCCTTAGTCCACCACGCTGGCCTAGTGCGGATTGGCACACTTCACATACCCTCGAAATTCTTATAAAAAACTTCTTAGGTATGCAGTTTTCCTCACAATGTTTTCCTTCACCGTAAAAGCGAACGATAATTGATAAACCATACACACGTAACTTTAAAAAGTCAGTGTGCCTTGGGTTTTGAACCTCCGAACATTGTCTCGGCAGACCGTCCCATTCCCAACTAGGCTATCGTCCACTTTAGTAGTATAATTGTTTTTTTTATGGCATCCAATGACGAGACGAGCATGCCGTTCACCTGGTGGTAAGCGATACGACCACTCATAAACAGTAGAAACACCATCCAGCACCTTGAGTTACAAAGTACTGTGTGGCATTCCACTGCGCTCGTCATCCTGAGACATAAGATGTTAAATCTCATTATGTCCTGTAGTTACATATATATATTACACATATATATATTACACATATATATATTACACATACATATACACTCACGCCTGTTATTCCCGAAGGAGTAGGCAGAGCCGCAACTAGTGCACCCACTTTTCGCTGACATTCCGTCCCATGATGCGATAAGGATCGAGCCTATTGCTATATCAGGCACAAATTCCAGAATCCGGGCCCATACTAAATAAAAAAACCCCATACCTCTTGCCCGGCACGGGGATCGAACCCGAGACCTCAGCATTGCAGTCGTACCATAATACAACTACTGCCTAGTAGTATAATAGCTTAATCGATGATGTTTCATCCTCTCTCAGTGGCCGTCCTGAGCCGAGGTTCGTGACCCGTTAGTGGGTCGCCCTCAGCATGGTCGCTAAATTTCAAGGGTTGCGAGCGCCTTCTGCACTCACCCAAAAGACCGGTGTTCTTACATAAACTGACCCACGTCAGGCTAGTTTTTTTTTTTTTTTTTTATTAAGAGATTAGTCAGGATAAAAAAAAAAGCTCACCGATCTCCGAGCCAACATTGGCATGCAGGACGGCCACCAGGGCGGCGTGTTCGGCCACCATGCGGTCCGGCGTGACCGCGGGGGACACCGTCCCGTCCAGCCACAGCTGCGTCAGCGCCGTGTTCACAGAGTGCCTGCTGTTGGACGAGTACAAGGTCTCGATGGAAGTGCAGGCCCAGTGCAGATTAGTACCGGCTAGTTTGTTCAGAACACCTGGAAATAATAATCGTAAAAAAGGCACTTGTTATTTTTAACCGACTTCAAAAAAGGAGGTTATCAATTCGACTGTATGTTTTTTTTTTGTGTATGTTACGCGATTACTCCGCCAATTGTGGACAGATTTTCGAAATTATTTTATTGTTCGAAAGAAGATACTTCTGAAATGGTCCCATAGTCACCAATTCAGGATCTGATGATTGGATCCTGGAGAAATCGAGGGCAAACCTCAAATTTGATAGGTCCACACATCGGTTTTTTCGCAAATCTTATAGTGAATATTTTTGAAGTTATACTTCTTTAGGCGCGTTATGAAAAAATGATGAGAGTGAAATTTTACGATGCGCGCGCATGTGTAACACAAAATTCTCACGGGAGAAGGTGCCCGAAAAAGGTTGAAGCTGTTTAATGAAAACTTTTTTATTTTATTTTATTTAAACTTTATATACAGTAAATGTATACAGGTGGACTTAGTGCCTGCGACATAATCTAACAGTCAACCTTCGCGTAATGCAGATGTGACAAAGTGGGTTTATATAAAACATAAATAAGACAATAGATATACTTTACATGCATAAATACATAATATACATATGATGTTTATATACATATGATGTTTATATACATATGATGTATATTATGTATGTATAGTATACACAATATACATATGAATATGAAAGTAACTGTAGATTTAGGGAGAGAATCTAGACACGCAGCAGCGTGTCAAGCCAAGTTCGAGCAAAGGAACTGGCTAACCAGCGCCGAGTGTAATATTACACGAACCACTTGGTGCCACTTTTCACCCTTCTATAACTCATAACCTATTTAACGTAAGCACATAAAACTACGTGTGTTTAATTATATCCATAAGGACATTTAGAAGCCCAAATTTCATTACGCTAGCTCAAACAGTTAAAAAGATATAAAGGTCAAAAAGTCGTAAGTTCTAGTACTGACTAATAGTTTAATATATTTATATATTTCATATATATATTTAATTTATATTTATAGTTAATTAAATAGTTTTCATTACATCAGTGATTTTATAAAGTTATTCAACATATTATTATATATATTTAATTCTGATAAAAACTGGCAAAGTCAAATCTAGTCTACTTTAAGATCTCACATTTTTAAATAACAGCAACTGTTATAGATATCCAATAAAGCAAAGAAATAGAGTTTAATACTTGTGCATAATGTTATTTTGTTCCTATAAATACATATTTGGATTTTGAATAAAACTTGGCACACATTTAGATCTCCATTCTTTTTGCGGCGAAGCCCACAGCTAAGCATAATTTTTGTATTGAACTTGGCTCTCCTTTTTTACATTTATGTTTTTGGTGGGATAATGTATTTCATTAGGTACTGTATTTAACATTACACATTTAACTCTTTAAAAGGAAACAACAAGTCAGTGATAGAACATTATAAGTGTGAGAAACAGTTTTTGTTAATATGTTTGCCAGGAAATACATTGTATGTATATAACTAGATATATCGACATTATCTTTATTTACTTATATCACTCGCTAATATCCATAAAAAAATAAAACTATTAATCGACAGCCTCTAAGCTAACAGCGGTTTTGCAAGAAAGTTAATGTAATGACTTACTTTTTATCTGTCGTTTTAACTGTAAAAGGTCTTTATCAGATGCAGAGTCCTTATTCCTTAAATGAGGAGGTATGTATGTGCCTTTTTCTTCCTGGAAAATTGGAAATATTTTGGATAATGTTTGTGTTCATAATTATATTGACACAACATTTAATTTATTTTTGCTTGTGAATTTATTATATAAAGCTAATATTTGACTCGTCAAGCCCCGCTACGGATGCCGGCGTCCGAGTATATAGGGTTTCCCCATACATCTATATATATAAGTGGGGTTTGATGGGTTAATCTAGTGGGGTTACTATCTAGTCATTGGACTGCCTTGGTGGCATGGTACGACTGTAATGTCAAGGTGTCGGGCTCGATCCCTGGGTCAGGCAAAGTGACATTGGGTTGTTCTACTCTGTACCAGCCCAGAGTCTGAAATTTGTGTCCGATATGGCGATAGGCTCACCCCCTATCACATCATGGGACGGAATATGCATGGCGAAATGCGGGTGCACTAGTTGTGCCTCTGCTTACCCCTTTAGGGGTAAAAGGCGTGAGTGTATATTATGTATGTATCTAGTAATTGATTTCAGAATTCCCATTAACACATAAAATAATTAAATATGACACACACCTTTATAACATTTCCCTCTTTGTCCCTCTTTCGTCCATAAATATCTTCCCATACATCAGGTTTTTCTTTTTCCTCCTGAAGTTCCTGGTCACCATCATCCTCATCACCAGAGAAGCCATCCAAATCATCATCACCAGATAAATGAGACACTTCGTCATCACTGAAAACTTTGCTTAAATTCTTTTCTGACATTATTTTCTCCTTGCTCACAATGCTTGGTTTGGTCTCAGCTTTTTTATTTTCTTTTGTGAGGTCCTTATTTGACTTTGTTTTCCTCTTCTGCATATTTGTTGGCTTTTCTGTAAGAGTAATTAAATAATTTAGTTTCTTCTCACTCTGTATAAAGAAGCCTATTTGTGAGTGAAGTTTTATTATAGACATTATTGTTATTAATTTCCTTATTGACAGAACACACTGAACCATTTATTGGTATTTATCTTTATCTAAAATAACATTATTTACATACCTTCAGGCTCATCATCTGTACCCTCACTACCATCATCACTATAATCATCTTCATCACTGCCATCTTCTTCATCAATTTCATCACCGCTTCCATCAAACTCATCTTCTGCATCCTCTTCACTTTCTAAATTGCTTTCTTCACTTAAACTATCATGTGCTTCTTTTCCATTCTGTTTCTTGTCTCTCTTTTTGCTCTTTTCTACTTCTTTGCCAGTTACTACTGCCAGATCTTCTTCAAAGTCTGAATCTGCCTCCACATTGGCTAAATGTTTCTCAGCTGCTACAATTTGTTCTGTAGTTGATCGGTCACAGATTTCTAATAAATCTGGCTATTTATTAAGGTTTTTAGTTATTCAGCAAGACATAAAATTATAATTTGGAAAAAGTTACAAAAAAAATTTGGCTTTGTTAAATATCAAAATTTACTAAGACTTTACTTAACAAGAATGAATGCTTAAAAAACAATACAATTGTTGAAACAATAAATATCAACATAAAGATTAAACACAATAGACAAATATATAAAAGTATAATAATGTAATAATTTATAAAAGGATACAATCCAATCCATCATCAGCAAAGTAATTAATCTTATTCTTAGCCTTGTTCAAGCCAAGTTGTTTCTCCAATTTCTTGATAACTTTGTCCTCATCTTCATTGGCTTGATGGAGGATCTTCCTTCTCTGGTCTTCCATTTCTTGCTTGAGTCGTTCAGTCGCATTTCTTTCTTTCTCTCTCTCTTTACTTACTTTGTCTATTGATGTTTGGAGTTTAGGTTTCTTTTTCTAAAAAACAATGATATGAAGTTAAGAATTACTGGAATGGCTTCTTTAATGTAAATATTTTATGAATTTCACTAGCTTTTGCCTGCAGCTCTGCCTGAATTAAAAAGTTTTTCCGGGATAATGGTCCCGCTTCATATTTTCCCAGGATAAAAAGTAGCCTATATGTTAATCCAGGACATGATCTACCCATGTCCCCAATTAGTCTCTACTTATAAAACATTCACGTAAACTTTACATATTATTTTCATACAAGCTTTCATGTCCTATTGCCTATTGTTATTTTACACCCTAGGGTAAAACTTTTACAAACATTGAATGCCATATACATTTATATCGAGTCAACAGCCTAAAAAATATGTTTTAAGCTTCTCTAAAAATGACGATAATTCATTTATTTTAATAATAATTCATTTAGTTACAACTTTTCATCCTCCCCTATTAACCCCATACAACACTTCTTTCATATTAAAAATTAGCCTGTGTCCTTTTTCAGGCTCTTGACTATTTGTGTACCAAAGGAGATGTCTGCTTTTTGTATGAGTCCGGGCCTCAAAATCTAAACAGGCTCAAACTTTAGGGACATTAAAGGGGCAACATATGGAACTTAGATCCATTAAAAAAATATTTTTAGACCCCTCCATTCATAACCAACTTTTTTGAAAACATTCATATTAAGTGTAGTTTTCAAACCAAACAAAATTACACGTATCTCAAAATCGGAGGTCTTTAAAATTAAACGGTTTATTGCAAAAGGCTAGTTTTCAGGAGTTTTATCCAAATATATATAAACTGTCTTGTTTAGATTTTCAGGCCCATTTTTGGACATGTCCTTTATAAGTAGGAACCTGAATTAGTGTACCTTTGTCCCTGTATCTACTTCTTGAACATCAGCTGGCCTTTTCACAAACTTTCCAGGTGTATATGGAGGCTGTTCAGACAATGTTTTCTTTTTCAAATAGTGCTCCTTGCGGTGTAACTTTTTTTCTTGTCTTTTCTGTTTTCGGTGTACTTTCCTAGTGTTCTCAAATTTGGGACGTGGAGCTACCTTTTTCTTTTTCATTTTAATTTACTTGAAGGTTTTATGACAGTTTTATAATATTGGAAAAATAACATAAGATAGGTTATATTTTGCTACTTCCACGAGATTTTCATCAGAGACAAAAGTTTCATATTTTATCCCAGGCTTAAACACACTTTATCTTGAACACATAAAGCATATTTTGCTATAAAACTTGTCAACTGTCAAGCTTTGCGTTAAAGTTTATAGCATGAATTATATATTAATTTATAAAAAAATATATTATTATGTAAAACACAACTGTATTAATATTATAGTTATCTTATTTATTATGTATTTTAAAGTTCTCTAATATATTTAAGCCTTTGAGTATTTAACCAATTTTACCCTGTGAGCTGTGGGATACATAGAGTTAAAATATGTATGGAGGGATCATGGAGTTACTACATGGGTGGGATATTATTTTCCGTAGTATTATAATCAAAGAGCATTATAATACTAAGGAAAATGCTTATTGTCCTTATTCCGAGGGAAAATTATAATGCTCTATGGATATTATAATCAAACGAATAGCGAGCAAAAGTAAAATTATTTCGGGCTATTATTGACGAATACTTTTAACGGATTTTTGACGGAAATATACACGAAATTGGTGGATTTTAAAAAATCTTGTTGGCAATATTGTTGACACACTCTGTGACACACCCATAGAATAAAGACTAAAGCAATTCCTTATTCTGAGGACACACTTTCCGTAGTATTGGTCGCGGCACGAAACTCTAGCGCTGACCGTTATTGCGCAGAAGTAAAAAATAAGGTGTCTTGGCGGGGTACCGGGAGTGAAGGGCGAGCGTGCGTTGCGCCGATTGGCTCTCCAGTCGTACTCCGTCCCCCGTGCCGATACGACGCTCCGCGCACTTCCAGTGTACAGTCGCGTTCTGAATTGTTTTGTTGTCATCGTTAATTTTTGTTGTTGTTTTTTGTTAAGTTTGTTTTGTTGATTTGTTTGTTGTGTTTGTTAGTTTATTCACTGTTTGATTAAGTTTGAACAGTTTTTAAACAGTGAAAATGCCGAGGCCGAGAAGGAATACTGTTTTGAAAAGACAGGCACGGAAAATGGTGTTTGACGTGCATTGTTTTCTGAAAAGGGAATCGAATGATTTCATTAATTCCCTGAAACAAATTCATTCATTCAAACATGAAGTAATATTACTTAAGTAATATTTGCGTGCGTGACAGTACCCATACGCAGTTAAGTTCCACATTTTGTTCACCGCTAGACTTACTATTTGACTTTACATTAAAACATTATTTTGCTGTTTTTAATTAAGCAATTAAATTACTAATTTGTATTGCGTGCGCGACGGTACCCATGCGCAGCTATCCCCGCCACGTTTCGCTCAGCGCTAGAGTTTCGTGCCGCGACTTATATTATAATGCTCTTTGGGACACACCTCTACATACATTGTCAGTTGTCTATTATTCAAAATTCACAAAAGCATGTTGGTAGCGAACTTCTTGAAAAATATTCGCAATTTATTAAATTAAACAGCCCACTCGATAGAGCGACGGCTACGTTGTTTATTCGTGATACAAAACACATTGGTGATCAGGCATGATGGTGGAAGGTTCAGCATTTACACGGAGCGATGTGTTCCAAATGGCAATACGCGTCGCATTTGTGTCAGCGGTGACTTATTTCTCTATAAAGTGGCTGGTGAACCAAATAGACCCCACGTCGAAGAGTCGGAAAAAGGCCGAAGAGCGCGCGCGAGAACAGTTACGCAAGTAAGTATCGATCGCGGGAATCGTACGTCAGTCACTCTGTTCTTCTATTTTAGGACTGATAAAGCTTTTTGTGTTTTTGCATGTTATTTCTAATTCGAATTACCATTTACCGCGGTACGTAGATTCCATTTAGACATTGCCCAATTAAGGTTATAATTTGCACCTGTCAAACATTCACTTTAAATATTTTTTGTGGTAGAGGCATTATGATCCTGTTTTTCATGTTTGATTCTTGCTTTTAAAATTATAATACTTATTACATAATAAACAGATTTTAATGCAAAGAAAAGTATTACTTTTGATAAATTTAATATAAGAGCTTAACGTAAATGGATGTATTTGGGTGCTATGTCATTATTTACTTATTGAGAAACAAACAATCATATAAAAAACAGTACATTTATCTTCTGGCTAACTTATATATAGGGCTTATGGTCCCCTTTAAATTCTAGTATTTTTTGTCAGGGAGATTGCACATAGTGCAAACAGCTTTCAATTTAAGTTTCTTTTAGTTAATAAAGTTTGTATCTCACAAGATGGATATAATAAATTTTTTCACCATAAAATATTAAGAAAGTAGGATTGTAATGACAATATATCCTTATAACTAGCCTAGTAAGGTAGAGCTAAATCAATAAACACTAAAAACTTTATTTGAATGAATGGTTTGAGGTGCATGGTGTAGTCATGGGAAAAAATGCAGAAAGAGTAAACAAAAGTTGATATTGAATAAATAATATGCATTGTGGATGATCATGAGTAATAGTAATCACTTTCATTACATTGTACCGACAATTATTATTTTTATTTGTTATTAGGCAGGCAGTCTGTTTACTGTATGCCTGAATCCTGCAACTCTCAACCATGCTTTCATTTGAAATATTTGTCGAGTCCGTTTTTAAATTAGTTCACATTTTCCGCTGAGACCACACCTTGTGGCAGCGCGTTCCATGCTCTTATAACTCTGTTTGTCAGGAAATGCAAGTGTGGTTTGTTATTAGATCAATATGTAATTGAAAATCAAGTAGGGTTGCATTTAGGTTATTTAGGATAGAGTCAAAAGGCTAATTTGGACTAGAACCTACATAATGAAATTTATTTTTAGCACCTATGTATATTGCACCAGTTTTTAAAGTGTTCTCAAAATTGGTACCAAGTCAACTGTGCCAGGAAGATAAAGCTATTGATATTGCCTCTGGCAATTTGCCAGGTTTATAATATCACCTATGTAACTGGAACTATGATCCCTCTGTATTCAGAAATATAAAATGAAATTTAAACAATTTTCTGTGATCAATATACCTAATCATTGTTCGAGCTAATATTGCAAATGTTAGGCATAAATGTTTGTGTGAATTTTGCAAATTAACAACAAAGTTGATTCCTATTATGTATTAACATGAGTATCTACTTTTTGTTAAAAAGTACAGCTACAAACCATTTAAAATGTTGTAAAATTTACATAACAGGTATATTTTTTTTAATAAAGAGACTTTGTACAATAAATTGACATTGTAATTGAAAATAAACTAAACAAGGCCTTTTAATTTAAATATAAAGTTAAAAATTTTAATATAAAGTTAAATGTAATGCATGTGAAACAAAAAGTTTTATAGTTTCAATACTGGATAGGATTAAAATAAAATTAGTATACAATAATTACATAGGATACATAAATATTATTCCAATTCTATGTTTCTAATATAATATTGATCATGTTCCACCGACTACTGCTTGGACAAAAAAAATATTTTCTTTTTAAATATTGTTAATCAAAATAACTAGTAAATGTTTGAAATAAAATGAATTATTTTGTTGATTTATTCACAAAAGTTTTTTTATGACAATTCATTTTGTACTAATTGATTTCATTGTAATTTTTTGTGTTAAATCATTCATGGAAGCTAGTGTCCATTATTGGGTAGTTACCCTTTTTTAAGGATCTTAAAAACTAAATTTATTTTGTAATATAATTTCTTTAATTACTTTTCAAAGCTAAACAACTGTCCATAAATATAATCTCTAGCTAGTTTTGTGTATGTGGCTGTTTTTCCAACCCTGCATGTTATTATTAAGTTGTTGATAAAAGCAGCCATTGTACATGGTGCATGTGTTAAGGGTATCTTGCAGAGCGGGCCTCGGCGGCAAGCACTCGCTGGCGCTGGACAAGCTCACCGACCACGAGATGATCATCGCCTCGCAGCTGGTTGTGCCTGATGAGATCAGTGTGAGTGATTTTGTTGGGATACTATAACAAATATGATTTAAATAATGTTACTAATATCATAAAAGTACAATGTGAAGATATCTGGAATTTGGATGTTGGAAGTAAATAAAAAAAAACTCCTTAATGGATAGTAAATTAGTAATTCACTACATCTTTTCTAAGGGTAGGTCTTATACGTAGTAATACCGTTGAGCAGTTACCACCGCAATGTTTATTGCTGCCACCAATTAATGCTACGCAAGCAATGTGTTCGAATTTTAAGACAGAAATAAGCTGATATTCTGCGGCTTCTGAGAGCGTCATCTCTCACTGACAACAATGCGACGTATTATCGCTTACTTCCTTTTGTAGGTATAGCTCAATATCAATAGTAAATATCAATCTACCACCAAGTGCTTTTGAGTATTTATTCATTACTCATCTGAGGAAAGATTTACAAGTAAATTTCAACATTCATTTTTATCTCATCACATTTTTAATCGCTCTTATTAAAATGATACACATTTACACAATACCATACAATACCATACCATATCAGCTCTGTAATACTGCCCACTGCTGAGCACCGGCCTCCTCTACAGCTGAGAGGGTTCAGGCCTTAGTCCACCACGCTGGCCTAGTGCGGGTTGGCAGACTTCACATACCTTCGAAATTCAGAGAACTTCTCAGGTATGCAGGTTTCCTCACGATGTTTTCCTTCACCGTTAAAGCGAGCGATAATTCACAAAGAATACACACATAATTTTTTAGAAAAGTCAGAGGTGTGAACCTGCAGACATTGAAATGGCAGTCCATTCCACTCCCAACTAGGCTATCGCCGCTCTTTACACAATAACACATTGTAATTCATTGCAATTAGTAAACACTATTCTTATTTTGGTTTACATGTGTTGGCCTTGTTCCATCTATAATGTCAACAGATTTAGCGCATCAAATAAACAGACTGTGAATATGGTTAAAATGGCGCAGTTATGCTTAGAATTGATAAATACATGACATAAATAAACTGTCTTATGTTTTCACCTCACACGAAAATATAATAGAATTAGTAATAAAGTACAATAGTATGAACTATCTCTTTGGTGTAGTGGCAGGGTATATGGGCTGTAGATAGGTGTTCATCGGTTTGAATGGCAGGTTAAGCCCATTTTGTATGGGTTTTTGCACACAACTTGCCCGAGGTTGGATCCTCCAGAAAAGGGTATACTTGCTTACGGCATTAAGTCCGCCTTTATACTTGTTGTATAAAAAGTGTAAATAAATAAAAGAGTGACGTTAATCGGAAGTTCGTTAAAACGAAACCAAATCCTTTCCATGACATACTTGGCATATTATTTGCGACGCCACATGCAGTGTATTAGTAAAATCATTATGGATTCGAAGTTGTTATTGTATGACAATAAAAACATGTATTGTAAATGATATCTGTTTTGATTCATCATAACGCGATGTTGAACTTGTATCTTAAACAATCTCATGGGCGTAAAAATTATATTTGAGTTTTTTAAATATTGATGTATGTTTTGGCATACATGTTGGGCCTTCCTCAGCGCTCACGACGAGACATTTATACTATCATAAGTCTTTAATTCCAAAAGGGCGGAGCAGCAAGCAACAAATACTTTCAAATATTCATTGAGCCCTAGTGAATATGGTACTTCTGTATATTATTTTTTTACTAGTTTAATAAATAAACCAAACACTGTCTCTTAATCCAGGTGAACTGGAAGGACATCGCCGGACTAGACCATCTGATCCAGGAGCTGCGCGAGACAGTCATCCTGCCTATACAGAAGCGAGACCTCTTTGCAGACAGCCGACTCACGCAGCCGCCTAAAGGAGTGCTTCTACATGGACCGCCTGGTAATTGATGTGGTTTATACTTCTAACAATATTACTTACCTTAACTTACCCCTTGAAAAACCCCTTAAAGTTCTTTTATTGCCCTTATAAGGGGTCCGTTCAATATATTAGATTTTTTACGTCCTGTCGCCTGTCAACGCTCTCTAGAGTATCCAGTCCTGATTAAATTTAGATTTTAACTATATCTACATAGGGTTACCCAGCCTGGGTTTTAAACTTACGTCTTATATAGCCTCCCGCATATAACGTACAAGGTGCCAGAGCCACTAGTGACTTGATCAAGGAGATAAATATATATGATTCTGATAATCACAGACTCATTATAACTTTTATTCCCAGGTTGCGGCAAGACACTAATAGCGAAGGCGACTGCCAAGGAGGCGAACATGAGCTTCATCAATCTGGACGTGTCACTGCTCACGGACAAGTGGTACGGCGAGACGCAGAAGCTGGCGGCCGCCGTGTTCAGCCTGGCGGTTAAGTTGCAGCCCTGCATTGTATTTATTGGTTAGTATATTGGTAATTATCGAGAGGCTCTTGGGTATTATTTAACTAACGTTGCGACGATATCTATAAAATTTTGCGAGATACAAGGTAAATAGAGCCTTATGCTCGGCTTTATTTAGACAACTGGCAACCCTACTATTAAATAAAACACTTGAGTAAATATTTTTACTACCAAATATTTTGTTTACAGATGAAATCGAGTCGTTCCTGCGGACACGCACGCAGCACGACCACGAGGCCACCGCCATGATGAAGACGCAGTTCATGTCGCTGTGGGATGGACTCATCACCGACCCATCCTGCACGGTCATTATCATGGGTATGTGCATTTATACATCCTTGTAACTGGTGTCATTTGTTTTATTATTATAAACAAGACTATATTATGGTCATAAAGTTCGGGACTTCTTGTCTTGCCTTACCGTCATGTATGTATACCATACGATTGCTACAGGATATGTTGCCACACTGTATATTTTTTAGAAGCGGTGTGTAATCGTGTATATACACGATTATTGTTACAGGTGCTACGAATCGTCCGCAAGACCTGGACAAGGCGATACAGCGTCGTATGCCGGCCACGTTCCACGTCCCGATGCCGAGCGAAACGCAGCGCGAACGCATACTACACCTCATACTCAAGGCGGAACCTGTCGCCGCTGACGTATGTGCCTTTATATTACATTAATACTTAAACCCCATTTATTGCATCAAATCAATTGAAACCGAAACTAAAATCATCCCTATATTTAATCGTCTAATGTAAATCTTTTTAAATCACTTCTCAAAAATAACAACCGACAATACAATAATTTACATAGAAAAAGAACATTCCCATGATTTTTGCGTAGCATTTGAGTACTTTGCCTACTATAATAGTGCAAACAGCTACCAGTACTCATAAACATCAAAACCTAATAAGTCTCCCTCACACTAATAGTGCAAACAGGTACTAGTACCTATAAATACCATAACCTAACACACCAGTACTACTCATCAGATTGATTACAAGCGTCTTGCTGCGTCGACGGAAGGCTTCTCTGGGTCGGACCTGCACGAGCTGTGCCGTCAGGCCGCCGTGTATCGCGTGCGAGACCTCGCCAGGGACGAGATAGCGCGCGAGATGAACCAGGTACATATTACTATACCTTAAATGGACTCCATTTGTAAGGAATATAAATTCACAGCTTTATGCACCTTCCAATAATAAAAAAATTGCGTAAGTTCTGAAATGTCATACATTCATAAGCACGGTGCTAGTTTCAAATTAAAATACAATTCTAATGTCAAATAAAAAAAAGTAAAGAAAATAATACCACTTTACCTTACATACTCAAAAATATTCCAATAACTTCTCCTTCCCTAGAACAAAACAAACAATACAGACTCAGAGGACGAGTTCGTGGACGCCGTTCGGCCCATCACGATGGAAGACCTCCGCCTGTCCCTCAACAAGCTCAAGGAGTCTAAGGTCCAGTGCGGGTCCCTCGCGCCAAGCATGCGGATAGAGCTCGACTAGCTGTTAATGTAAGGTACTCTGCGAGTACCTTAATGCACCTAAAGGTACTGTGTAAGGTACCTCATTCAGTAGTGCTTATAAGTATTGGGTTGTGTTATTAAGTACTGTTAGGTGCCGTGGTAAGTAGTATGGGTACTAATTACCAAGGTACCTTAACCGGTTCTAATTTGCCTATATTTAAAGGGTATCTTGTTAAATATTATATAATATTCGCCTTAAAGGCAATAAAAATCTATTTAATTCTTATTAACTAAAAAGGTACCAAAGAACAGAGTACCTTGACAACTAACACTAATCTAATAGACAGTAATAGGTAACAATGAGGTACCTTACTAAGTAGTACTTATGAAACAGGTACTAATCAATCTAAAGGTACCTGATGTAATAGAATTGATTTATGGTAGATACATGGAGATTTTAATGGATTTGAGTAAACATATAGCAGATCAGTTAGGACCCTTAAGGTCGTTTCCAGGCACCATCTCATGGTTTATAGACCTATATTGTGCTACATCGGCCTGCATTGGCTTTGTTTTGAAATATCAGGGTATCATAATCAAACAGATATTCCCTAGTATAACAAAATTAGCAGAATGCATAGTTATCACATATGTTTGTTGGTTCTTGACATGAAAAAATGTATTAACGAGACTCAACTAATCTAGCGACAAATCGACCAAAAAATCTGCAATATACGGAATATGTAACCATGCGATCGTTTCTTTATACCTATAATTTTTACTCAGCCATTATGACCCTTAAACTTAATGTAATAGAGTCCATGGAATCCATTTGACATCTCACTGCAATTCCTAAGTTGATACTAGTCTACACCGATTATACGCTGTTAAAATACAAGCAGAAAGATATAACAGTTTGTACGCGTAAATTGTACGCTATTATTAAAGCAAGCTACTGACCGTACGATAAATCGTTACGATTAAATCGTACAGTTTGAACTGCAATAACCTCGGTCGTGAAAGACAAAGAAAAATCTTACTGTGTGTTTTGTCACACGAACGTTACGATTTATCGGTACGATTTCTACTGTTCCTTTCGATCGTATCGGTCTGTCGACACATGCATCTTATGAAAAAGATAGATTCTAGAGCTCCATACATAGTTGATAAAGGTTTTTAACGTTACCAGTAACTGAAATATCTATGGCGTACATATTTGGCTATTAAATACGAAGATCTATAGAATTTTTCGTTTTTCGAGAAACAGCTGCATAAAACAGTTTATTTGAAATTTGTTTCATAAAACTAAGTTACTATTACTTAGATTACTTACAAGCATGAATATCATACAACAAAAAATAATACCCATTTTCGAGGCAATATAATAGGAATTCACAGAATTTTCGCCGTTGTTGCTCAGATTTCACATAACTTGAAGGTTAGGGAAGTTCTATAGTAGAATGTATATAAAATATAGTCCTGAAAGAGTTGATAAATTGGTGTGGGGAATTTGAAAATTACTAGCTGTGTATTATATACTGTCCCACTGCTGGGCACGGGCCTCCTCTACTACTGAGAGGGGTTAGGCCTTAGACCACCACGCTGGCCCAATACCGATTGCAGATATGACATACCATACAGAATGAAATACTGAAGCTGGTCCGATTTTCCGAACATATAACAATAACATTTCGGAAAAAATTATAGACCAATAATAGGTAAAAATCGTGGTTAAATAGTCAAATAAACAATCGATAAAGTCATTTTGTGTCTCTCGTTTTAATTAATTCAATATCAGTCGAAATTGAATTAGCTTTATCGAAATTTGCTTTTGCAAATGCATTCACAATATAATGACACCATTACGTACATAAAAACATATGAATTGGAATAATCTTTCGTCCTTTTCTCACATCACGAAACACGCTAAGTGTAAAAGAGATAGAACATATTAATCGTGTTAAAGTAGTTGTAATTTATCGATATTGTCGTTTTGACTTTAAATAAATGTTTATTAAATTTATCAAATTGTATATAACAGCTCGAAATGGCTAGATGTGTATTCAGGTAAGGAATATTTATATCTAGGGTCATAATTTGAACATCCGTAACTTTGAATTATAAAGTACTGTGTGGCACGCCACTGCATTCGTCACATAAGATGTTAAGTCTCATAACGCCTAGTAATTACACTGGCTAGAATGTCCTTCAAACCGAAACACAACAGTGCATGCACTCTGCTTGGCGCCAAAAATAGACAATGCGGTGGTACCTAACAGACGTAATAGACCTACCCTTGAAATTTTTCATCTCCCTCTGAATACACATATAGCAAAAGATACATACTTTGTAATTAAAGCATATATGTGATTCGATATATTACTAAATTATGATGTTCATGAGGCATTTTTGTCCTATAGGGCTTACAGAAGTCTAGATTTAAAATCTATGTGTATATGTATGTGTATTGTTTATGCGAAAAATTAAGTGTTGTTGGTATGTGTTAAAAATTTATCGATAAATATTGGTAGTGTATAGAATTGTATGTTGCATTGTCGATGATTGGTAATGCTACCATTTTTTGCAAAAGTTTTTATTAAAATATCATAATTAGGGTTCCGCAATTTTACGCTTTTATCGATAACTTTTAATGTTGTTTTTAAAAATGTTTTTCGATATTCAATAGAATTTATTATACAATTATAATTACTAAATTGTAAGTTTTTATTTTATCATCGATAATGCACTACATGAATTATGTGTAAGTATATAAAGTTTTCATTATTATGTGTGCGACTCCATAGAATATAACTCTTGAATGCCAATCGCAAGTTGTAGTTTGCAAATGTCTTGAAAATTATTCTCAGAATTTACTTGTCTTTTCTATTGCATATTTAAACAAATTTCCTTTGCGAATTTATTATTGTGTATATACTAACATGAAACACTTATAATAAATAGCTTCATTATCTACAATTTTCATTGAATTTTATTTTATATACAATAACTATATCTTGCGATTGACACGAGTGCGTGCATTTTTTTAACCGACTTCAAAAAAGGAGGTTCTGTTTTTTGGCTGTTATATTTTGTATTTGTTGCGAGGTGCGGGCTGTGACAGTTAAATTGTTGTAGTTATGTAGTTTTCGCTTTGAATTTATCGATATTGTAACAAAATGGAAAAATATAATTTTTTAATCGATGTAATAGCCAACATGTTTTTCGATATTATTCTTAAAAACATTAATTAGGATACCTATGAGTTTTTTATCCCAGCTTTTGTATCTTTTAGCGATTTTCAGCCATTTTATTATCAGAGTGCATACGCGACGTGACACTGGGTATGCACATATTTTCTTTAGTCATTCTTCTGCCCAAATATTTACCATTGAAACGCCTAAAAGCCACAACTGATTGACATCTCTTATCATTCGTGTTTATCCTTTACGAATTAATTGAAATAGTATGACACAAATGACTGTCAAAAATAAATTATACGTCTTCGATATTTACATACTTCTATGCTAGCTTTTGTTAGTAGCTTCGCTCTCAAAAGATTTTGTCCGGGATAGAACTAAATAAATAAATAAATAAATAAAAGAAGGTTCGCTATATATTTTCCCGGAATAAAAGTAACCCATGTCCTTCCCAGGGTCTTGAACTATCTCCATACCAAATCTCATCGACATCATATCGGTAATTGTTAAGTTAATCGCATTCACAGTTCAGACAGACGCGGCGAGGACAATATGTAAGGATTCTGCCATGTTACAATATCGATGTCTCGAGCTTTGCACAAACCAAGTTTGGTGTATCAAAGTAATGGGTATTAACTAGATTTAGATGTAGATATGCTGTAAATATTGTACCACGTGTGCGCGGTGGGACTATAGTTGTCCATAACGATTCATTGTATATGGTTTGGATATTGTGTTCTTATAGATTATTATTTTTTTTTCTTTAACTGTTTGTCGATATTTTAGTGATGTAAAGGCTGGCGTTGACTAGAGCGGAATCGGAGCGCGCCGAATCGATTCGCATTTTATACGTAATTCGGCGCAAAGTAAAAATTAATGGTTGTATTTTATGCGTTAGTAAATGGTTGATCTGATAATGACAAAATTTCGTCAACTTATTTCTTGCACTTGCAGGAAGGGATAGTACACTTAACTTACAAAAGGTGGCGCGCGTATGGTCCACGCTTAACTTGGAAACCTAATTGATTACAATGAAATTTTGTGACTGCCTCGGTGGCGTAGTTGTATTACGGTAAAGTCAAAGTCAAATAATCTTTATTTAAATTGTCTTTTTCCAACGCTCCTTTAAATCGCTACGAATCTACCTCCGCTTCGTAACGTGTTATTGCTGTGAAGAAGAAGCGTATGACTGCAATGCTGAGTTCTCTGGTTTGATCCCCGAGTCGAGCAAAGTGATATTGGGTTTTAAATTCAATATTGGCCCTGAGTCTGGAATTTATGCCAGATATGGCGATAGGCTTGCCTCCAATCACATCATGGGATCATGCACGGCGAAAAGTGGGTGCACTAGTTGTGCCTCTGCCTACCCCTTCGAGGATAAGAGACGTGTGTGTATGTGTGTGTGTTTATGGATGTGTTTGGTTAGTTGAAAGATGGGATAGTGTTGGACCGTACAAGTGGCGCTGATGTCGAGATCTAAAAAGTTGAAACGTAGGTCATATAAAATGCGGTCTACGTAGAAGGCGACTTGTAACAGGACAGCGTCTATCGTGCCCATTACTACATAATATGCACCTTGAAGCACGTAAAGCCGTTGGTCCTGCGCCTGATCTCTCTCCGGTCATGTCGGATTACCGTCTCACCGGACTATGAGAGTGAAGGAATAGCGAGTGCACCTGTGTATTGCGCACACACTTGTGCACTATAATATCTTCTGCGTACCTGGCTGATCTCCGTTGAGATTGGCCGCCGTGGCCGAAACTGGCTAGGAGGATTTCATTTTTCAATATGCACCTATTATGTCGAATTAATGCGACTCGGTTTGATTCGACTGTGGGAGCCTAGTCGACGCTAGTCATAATAGTGTTATAAATGATTATTGAAACTCGTTATGGCTTAAAAATGTTATGGATATACTGATTTGTAAAATAATTTAAAATAGTTGGTGCTAAAAAAGTTTGTGCGAACGAAGTGATTTCACCAGTATGTATTTGTGTTCAATTGAAACTTTTGCATACAATTTACTTAAATTGAAGAACTATTATTTGTATATTTCTGATCATTTTCAAATCTTCTGTGGACAATTCTGTAAAGCAAAAGTTTGATTATATTTTTGACAATATTTTCCTTAATATCTGTCATTAATGTATTCTGGTGTGTTCGACACTTTCTCGAATGAAGGAAATGAAACATATTCATGTGAAGTGTATGCATTAAATTCAAAGAAAAAATATGATTTGTTTTATTACTTTGTATGCTGATTGGTGCTTTCCTCGTTCGGAAAAAGGTAATGTCTCATTTTTTGAAGTAAGATCTAATCACGGATCTAATCAATTTAATTCTATCAATCACTCCTTAGTAGATTATAAAAACACTTCAACAAATTATTATAAAAACACTTCAACAAATTAGTCATTTCTGGGTAACTTTATGGAATTAATTATCAGAAAAAAAAACAACGGTTTCACTCACGTATATTATTGGTCAGAATCGCCGACCAGTTTCATAATAAGTTTTAATAATATTATAACTTTATGGAATTTATATATTTTATTGATGTATGGAAACCCCAGGGCGTAGGGGGCGTAACCTAACCTAACTGTTATAATTCTAATTTTTATAACGTGGTTTACATTCATAGATTCAAACCTTGATAACTTAACCTTGATTTTTTTTATCTATTCAGCGGAATATAACTAATCCTTGTAGGATATAATATAGAATCTACACAACTGTAGATAATAGTTCTGGGTTCTACCCATTGATGTATTGGGTTTTAATACATCAATGGTTCTACCTGTCTCTGTTTACAGCATCTAAATCCTACACCTATCACTGCATGCGAACACAAACAGCCAAATCAAACAAAATTTATGATATCATCAAGGAAATATTTTGGCATCAATCTCGTAATTTCCATAATTTCCCGCTTGAAATTACGCGACTTTTAACCTAATTTACACAGTAAAAAATATGTATTAGGCTGCACTGTAAACTAGCTTTTCTTTTGCGAAGTAGGTAGGCATTAGGAAATAATTCAATAAAACTCTTTTGCGTACTTAATCATGTATTAATAACAGCAATAAATTAACATCAAAGTCTTCCGACTTACATTCAAACAATGATTTGTGTCATAACAAGCCAATCAACTTTGTCGATAAAGTTATTTCGTAACAATTTTCTTTGAAATCACTATTTTTCTTTGGTCTTACAAGTTTGGTCTCAAAATTAGACTAGAATAACTATGTCGTGAACTTATTTGGCAGTAGCTATTTCATAAGCATTACGCTGGCTGTGCTCCTATTTTACACGGATTGTTGATTATGCCGAGTCACATTGCCGAATGGCCGGGGTTGTTTATTTATTTATTAAAATCCACAGCCCTTAATACTAGAGTAATACAATCTGATAGACATATCTTACGGCCAATAACGGATTAAAATTTTATTAATGCAATTAAATAGCAGGCAGTCAAAAGAGAGTATTTTTGAAGAGTATGTGTGTGCGTATGTATGTGTGTGTATACATTACGTGCGTGAAGGATTTTAAAACATCTCAAACCAACATTTATTTTTGCTAGTATTAAAAATATCAGCTGAGAGAAACTTCTTATTGTAAACTCTTTGTAACCGGCTTAGGTACTATTGAATTCAAAAATATTATTGGGTTCTCTACAGGAATATCTGGCACTTCAGCGGGGGCTGCCTTAATCGCGATATCAGCGCAGCTCCAGAACGTCTCTTGATTTCCACAGCCACTCGCTTGAGAGCCGTCCTCGCAAACACCCCAGTTGTTACCAGCAGTGTATATCCACTGAAGCACACAGTGGTCACAAGCCAGGTCCTTTGGCAGTTTGTACCTAACATTGTATTCTCCTGTACCCGGAGGATAGTATTTAGTTCCCCCCTCTTCTAACTCCAGGAGGTATTTGAAGCATTCCTGTTCATTGTTCTGTGGGTCGTCACAGATGCGGAGTTCCCAGTAGCCCTTGTGGTAAGCGGTGATTGCGATGGTGACGTCGATGGTGTCTCCCGCGGAGTATTCTGTGTAAATGGTTCCGTCACCATACAGCCCTCCCAGCTCGTGGCTTCTCGGAGTGGGGGAGTCGTATGGGTCGCCACAGATGCCGCACCTAGGAAAATAGAAGAAAGAAGAAGTTTTGCTAATTGTTTAATTGCTCGTAGTGTTTATCTCTTGCCGGTCGACTTCCCCTGGAGATCAGAATGAGTGCAAATCGTAACGCGTTTAAAATGAGGGCACAGAAACTATTCTTGGACAAATTGGAGGATTTATCATCACTGCTTTGTATAAAACTGCCTCGGTGGCGTAGTTGTATTACAGTACGACTGCAAAGCTGAGGTCTCGGGTTCGATCCCCGGGTCGGGCAAAGTGATATTGAGTTTTTCAATTCAGAATCAGCCCGGAGTCTGGCATTTGTGCCCGATATGGCGATAGGCTCGCCCCCTATCACATCATGGGACGGAATAACGGCGAAAAGTGGGTGCACTAGTTGCGCCTCTGCCTACCCCTTCGGGGATAACAAGCGTGTGTGTGTGTGTGTGCTTTGTATAAAGTGTTAAATACATACATTATTTTTTGGGCTTCACTTCAGTTTCCATCAGATGCAGTGAAGCCATTTTGTCGAGTCTTCGATAAAAAAAAATAGCAAATGCTTGTGATGAGGATGTATCGCTCATGATAAAGTTTTGTGTATTTTTAGTGCGTAATCCCTAGAGGGAGTGGATGTCGGGTAAGCGGTCGATCATAAAATTCAAAACTTGTCTGCAATCTGCTTAAAGAAAAAGCATCCTGAATACCAAGTAGGAAAAAGATCATACATAGCTGACAAATAAGAATCACCAATCGCTACTGGCCAGTGTACATCCAAGTATGTACGTCGCTACGATGACCTTCAAAACTTTAATCTTTATGTCGACAAGTCTTCAAATTTTATCCTCATGGTAAAAATATCCAAACCAAGCTGCACTTACTTGCCACCATTAATCTCCCACTGGTGGTAGAAACCGCCACAGTTGAGTCCGTTGTCATCGTAGTTGGCAAGCCGATTGTACCCAAAGCGCCAGGCCGAAGCCCTGCCCACCGGTATGTGCACACGGCCGTGGCCCACCACGCTAGCCACTAGAGCTGCTAGCACCAATACTGACAATTGCATCTGGAATTGATAAGTAAAATTACTTGGTGGAACTTTATGAAGTGGCTATAGGAAGTCTTGCTTAAAGAATAAACAAAGGTAAACATTTACTCCGACGTACGATGAGAGATACATCTCTTGGTAGCTAACAGTTTTGGATTACTTACATCATACTGTTTTTACCATCAGGTCTGGTGAAGTAATTTGCCTTAAATAAAATGTATATTACAGAATTTATGTTGTAAAATATTTATAAATATCAATACTCACTTTTACACACGTAGACACTTCAAACTATGCGCAAAATGACTGCAAATTATTTCTAAGGGTGTACATTTATACGCAAAACTTATTCATTCTGTTATCAAATAGTTTCCTAGATTAAAGCAGTAATAATGAGCAATAGAAACAATAATAGCGATACGTTTGAAGTGCTTAATCTCTCCATAATCGTGTTATTATTAAATAATATAGCAATAATTTGATCAGGTTTTATCAGATTGTCAGTGAGTTGGTGTCTTTGTGATATGATTCTATATATTTTCTAAGCGGTACCTACGCAGGGCTGTAGCCAGGCATAGTATTCTTAAGCTTTTTTTATATGAAATGACGAGACGACCAAGTCTCTAGACTCTACTGTCCGTAGACAAAAGTGATGCTAGCCAAGTCTGCGGATTGCAAAACTGCATGGCGTTAAAAATAACATTGCTGTTTGGCACCAAAATTAGGTGGATAGGTCTATCCAGACGAATTCTCCATACGTAACTACTTACTTACTTTTTCAAACAAACATTTCGTTACCTATAATTGTTCAAACGAAACATTTTCGCAAGAAATGTCAAGTTCTGATAAATGCTATTCATCAGTTTTAACACCACTCCTCTTTTATTTGACTCATTCAAGAAGGCTATACCCAACTTCTTGGACTCATTGCTTACAGTAGATAAAAATACAAATTCATTTGTAATTGTTCATCATACGACCGAACGTACCTATGACATGAAGAATTCTTCGTATTTTTTAAAATATTGAATCATTTATTCTGATACTGTCTCATTTCCAGATATGCATCATACTCCATAGTACATAATTCTATTCCTTGTAACTTATCAGATTTAATGCAATTAATGTAAACACACTGTTATATGGAAAAGCGAGAGAAAATATTGTACCATCATCCCAGATGTTTTCCTGTATCTCTACTTCTTATAATGCTAAAGACGCCGTTATTCTAATGGGCCAGATCAGTAAGGCTGTATCTACTTGTTATAGAAAAGTTAAACGAAATATTTGGTGTAGCTATGAGCATTACGCGTAATGCATAATTTACGAGTCCTAACATCTGAATTGTAATGTTTTAGGACGAGGAGCGTTAAGTTTAATATAGAGTGTGCTAATTAAAATATTGCGCAGATTTACAACTTTTTAATTTTTTTAGGCCAGTTAACGTAGTCGAGCGGCTTGGTCGTCTCATATTTAGCAATACCTAAACGTAAAGTTTCAATATGTATACAGTTAACGACGGTTTTCTTGAAATTGAAATAACAAACTGTTGTAAATCTTTATTGTGTTTACTCATAGATATTGTGGCGTAGTTGCGTCACTAATTTTACTTTTACAATAACCATTAGTATCTAATTTATTACTTTACAAATATGTGAAATTTTATTAATTCTGAGAATTTCCTTTGGTCAGCTCTGATCACCTCCAATACTGCGTCTGAAATAATGATAAAATTAATTTAAAGAAATTGTAAGAAACATGGCTTTATAGCAGCGGGTAGATACTATATCCCAATTTAACTAAAATTATGATGTTAAAATGTTAAAAAAATTACCATTCTTAGATAAGTACATTTTCAGCCAAAAGAGATTTTAATTTAACCTTAACGTTAGAGTGACGAATTAATGGAACGCCTTGATCGAAGCACTAGAATTCTCAAAGAAAATTATAGGCAAGAAAGCTTGTTGGAGTGTTTCGTATTATATGTGAGATTTTCGAAGGCCCAAACCCTAATTCTTATGAGTCACATGATAAATGATTTTTCCTGATTTAATGATTCTGATGTATTATGTTTTTTATGTACTTGGTAGAGTTCACTAAACGTCCAGTGACCCTTTAGCTCGTTCGCTAATCTACAAATATCAAAAACAGAACAAACATATATCAAGCCTGTTCTCCCAAGGGGTAGTCAACCAGGGCACCTATTTTTAGCCATGTGTGTTCCGTCCCATGGTATGGGTAGGGGGCGGGCCTATCGCCACATCGGGCACAAATTTCAGTCCCCACGCTAATACTAAGAAGTAAATTTTATGTTGTTGTTGTTTGAGGAATACCTGCAGCGCGAATTTTTGGATAATTGATCATCATATCAGTTATATTTGTTATTCCTTTATTCATCGGTATGATGCCTTACTACTATCTTAGCGGTAGAACTTAAAAACGAATATATAATTAACTTTTGCCCGCGAACATTATCATTCTCAAAGCATACATTATGTTCGTACATCGTGAAATCGTGATGTATTGGTAAAACTCATCGTTAAACGCTCTAGCTTTACATGAACTAGTCGTGATATCGTTTAAGCATTTGGAATCGTGAACCTGGTTAGTGACTTAATTCCGTTTAGTGGAGACCTAGATAAAGGACCGACCTGATGAAAAGCGGCGATAGCCTAGTTGGGAGTGGAACAGACTGCGGAGACGAATGTCCGTCGGTTCAAAACCCAAGGGCACGCACCTTTGATTTTTCTAATAAAGTTACCTATGTGTGTATTCTTTATGAATTATCGCTCGCTTTAACGGTGAAGGAAAACATCGTGAGGAAACCTGCATATCCGAGAAGTTCACTATAAGAATTTCGAAGGTATGTAAAGTCTGCCAACCTGCACTAGGCCATCGCAGAAGAGGCTTGTACTCGGCAGTGGGCAGTATATAATTAAGGGCTGGATCAGTGGAGACCCTACTCTCAGTTCGCTAATCACTTGATTAATTCTAGTATTGAATGCGTCTTCAGACATAGCAAATTTCCAAAATGATTTCATCGCCAGCTTTGTAAATCACATGATTTATGACATGACGTAGGTTACTAAATACCTTGTCTGTAAGTATATACACAGATACGGAGTTAGGTACCTACCTTTAAGCTTTTGAAATGTTCAAACATTTAGAGTAATGTTATAGTTAATAAATTTTACTAAATTTATACTGACAGAGTCATATTTAACTAACTTACATTTTTCTGTTTATAGAATTTCATCCTTTTCTTATTCTTCCGCTGTTTCTTCCTCTTTAATTTATTCTTTATACTCGGAGACTTTTTCTTGCTATGACTCGATGTAGGAACCACTTCTTTCATAGATGGGTCTGTAAAAACAAACATTTTTACATATCATAATAATCGCTCCACCAAATTATAACAGTGTTTTATGTTATATACTATGTCCGTAAACAATAACAACAGCACTAAGTAAATTTAAAGTTTAAACTGTGCACCTACGCGATCGCAGTGGAGCATTATGCATGGCAAATGTCATTTTTTTGTCCAAAATTCATCTCACGCATATGTATCATAACATACTCTGCAGATTCATTGTCAGTAATCATATTCTAAAATAATTTTTACTACGCTATAATTTCGCTTCGGCATATCATGCTAAACCTAATACACGCCGGGAAAGAGATAAACATTAGCAAATATGGTGAAATATATTGACTAATGCCACAAATTATATTACTCATTGTAACATTATTATTATTGTGTGAAAGGGTATGAAGGTTAGCATGTTTAGATTTTGTTAAAACGTCATTCATCAACCGTTGAATAGGTTTGGACTTATTGGACGTATGGCACACAAATTACCAACTCTTGGATTATCCTCTATGATGTACTGTACTTTTTATGTTAGAAATTGCATAATGGGACTTAAACACGGCCGGAGCAGCGAGCAACGCCTAGTATTTAATAAACTAATCAAAGACGAACTAGAAATAGATACGTTATAGAAAGGAAATTGCTCGACTGTATAATATTGTTTTTATTATCTTCGTTATAAAATTCTTTATTGTTTAATAACATTTCGGTTTTTTTGGCAACGAGTTCTAATGATTAGGTATATTATTTATGGCTTGATTGTAGTGGGGAGACGACAAACAAGGATGTCGTTAAAGGTAATGCATAACCCCTTCAGTATACTAGTATGATTCTAGTTCCATTGACCTTATTCAAATTTTCTTATTTTCTTGAATTATAGGGTCATTCAGCTCAAAAGTACGCACTTTTTTTTCTATCGTCTACACACTCAAAAATATAGGGTCCTGATAAACGTTTTAACACTTTATTTAAAGGAAATTTATTCTACTTTCATTATTTAATGAGGTTTTGTACATTGCTTCATCGTTTTTTTTTGCAATACATGTTTAAGTGCAGCGTGAGAAATTCGTACTCTTGACCCGTCATGTGGGTAAAACTACGTAGAGATGCGGTTAATAGTTCGCATACTGGGTAAGCTTCGCACGCAGGTAAACTACAGGCATATAATTGCAAATTGTATAAGTACACATGGAATCATATGGAATATGTTTTTAAACTTCCTTTATTCTTGGTACAAATATTGTAAAAATAAACATTAAATGTACACCTATTGTAGGCACCAGGAGTATAATTAATTAGACTGTATTTATAACAAACTTTAGTTATTTTTGTAATTTAATGATCACTGTAATTTTAGGAACGCTTGATGTTACTTTTCATTGTAATGAAGTTATAACAGCGTGCGTACTTTTAATCCCGTACTCTTACCCAACAGGGAATATTTTAAACAATCACACGTCAGTTGAGATGCAGTTATTTTTAGGACAGAATCAATAGCTAAAATAAATACTATAATAATCGAGTAAACTTAACATAATCAACGATCTTTTGTAAACTGATGCACCGTCTATCCATAAACTTTTCCCAGCACAAAATAGTTGATAACTAATCAACAAAATCACGTTGATCGCCGTTTTTCGCTAAATAAGTGAGGCTTGGTAAAATAGCTTGTGGGCTCTGACATCATCCCTGACGCACCCCTAATTTTGCCGAAAAAGTGTCTGAGCCCCCTCAATAGGTTCCGAGATATTGACCATGCGAAATTTTACCCACTGCCTGCTGATACCCCGAATGACCCTATATATCCATTGATTATCATTGAAAATGCGAAAAATGTGATCACTATCACCCATTTTTACCCACCTGCGAAAGAAGGAGGGTTATGTTTTTCGAGTGTATGTATGAATAAACATTCTTTGGCGCACCCTAGAGTCTAAACGGCTTGTCATATTTTTATGTGAGTGGTGTCAATAGATTTGTCTAAGTCGTGAGCGTGACACTGGTATATAAAAAATTAAAAAAAAATCAAAATTAAAGATTATTGGCGGCAAAAAGTAACCTAAACAAAATAATGTTTTCAAAATACATCGATTTTTTAACGGTGATTACGAATATATTATATACAACTTACATATTTTATTGGAGTTTAGAATAGGAAATCCTAATAAAGGTGCTTGAAAACTAAAAAGATGGAAATAAAAAAACTAAAATCCCGACTGCGTCAATATCTGCCATCTTTATTAAATTAATTGAAGAACTGAAAAGTGAAAAGATATACAGGATATATAGGATTTAAGGATCCGACATCCATATACTGGCGGATATCGTCTATTGACGTCGGATACTGCTATGGAATAGCATTATTTAGAAACGCTGTTAAAAGTTACACGGTGTTAGCTTCTGAATTGATAGTAGTTAACTCGCATATCAATAATTGAAATCGCATCGATCCGTCAAAAGAAAAGTTGCTTTGAACATAGACCTGTCACGACGATTACTTTATTTTTCACTAGACTTCTGCTCGCGGCTTCGCCCCCGTGAATGAGTTTTTCCGGGATAAAAGTCCCGCTTTATATTTCCCCGGGATAAATTATACATATCCTCTTGAATCACTCTATCTATTAAAAAAACCGCATCAAAATCCGTTGCGTAGTTTTAAAGATCTATGCATACATAGGGACAGACAGCGACTTTGTTTTATACTACGTAGTGATTATTACTTGTTACTAGCTTATACTCGCTGCTCGCCTGTGTGAGTTTTTCTGGGATACAAGTCCTGCTATATATTCTCATTCTCCCAGGGCTTCAAACTATCTCTTGCTCCTGTTACAAACATAAAGCGGGACTTTTATCCCGGAAAAACTTTTTAAGGCGGGCGGAGCCGCGGGCACAAGCTAGTAAATGATAAAGAACAACACTTGATATAAATGTTCGACAGTTTATTGATATAACTTAGCACTATTAATGTTAATGATTTAATGATGACTTATTGCTTGATGAGCACGCGCAGCTTGTTGCTCAGCGGTACGCGAACTGAAGCTACGTATTACCGACATTTGCGGTAATAGAATAAAATGCCGAGGGCGCAATTTTGTACGGTTGCACCGTACATATTATAAAATGTCGTTCAATCATAAATAACTTCATTTATAAAGGCAATGACAAAAGTAATAAAAACGCACTTTCTAAGCACTGCAATATTTAAGTACCATTCACATGTTCTCAGTAGCAATGAATGCTTTCGATTCGTTTTTCTGATAATCATTAGAAAGTATAAATATTTGTGGCGGTTATATTTTGCTACCTATTTAATGTCCAAAATATTAGTTTATTACTTACATATTTTTAATACTAGCTTTTGTTCTGGGCTCAGCCCGCGTGAAAAATGTTTTTCCGGGATAAAATTCCCGGTTTATATTTTTCCGGGATAAACAGTAGGCTATGTTATTTCTAGGGTCTCAAACTATCTCCATACTTTGGTATGGATTTGAAATTCATTTTATCGAAATCCGTTCAGTAGTTTCTGAGATGTCCAGTAATAAACAAACAGAAAAACAGACAGAAAATAATTATAAAAATCACTGATTCGTTTTCCATTACTCTTTTTTATTCTCCCTTTCTTTTTTATCACATTTCTTGCAATGAACAGATACACCGGTTTAACTGCTTTATTACTTATATGTATACATATAGATAATATAAAATTTTGAGCGGGTGTCAGTATTCAGTCATACAAGAACTTAAAATAGAGTTTCAGTAATTATTACTTTTATATTCTCTCACTAAGTTCTAGGCGATATTCTTATTATTTAAGAGCACGCGAGCGATTCTAAATCAATATCTGTAATTAAATCCAATAGGGTAAAGAGTTGTACTCTAATAGGGGATAGGCAACTCTATCACACAGAAAAGTGATTTCAAAGTAGCTTTCTGGTGCTATTCGTGAGGTCAGTAATTTTATTCCTTAGGCGTATTGAATTTGAAAAAATTATTGGCTAGTAATAAAAATCAGTAGTAGAGGAGGCCTGTGCCCAGCTGTGGGACAGTTTATAATACAGGGTTGATATTAAAAACATAATAGCCTTTTTAAAGCATATACACATTACACATTCACATTTGGAACATACAAAATGAAACCACTTACAATTATATACAAAATATACAACTTAATTTATTTAAGTGTAATCTAACACGTTATCTACAATTTCTTGATCATTCTTACCTTGTAAATCATAGTATCCTTTCGACAAATAGTGAAGTAAAACTGAAGGCATATCATCGTATCCCTCAGGCTTGTGCGGCTTGAATCCATGCTTATCAGTCCCGATGGATACGTCAGAGCAGGCCCCGAACTGCTCCTGGTTCCCGCACCCCAACCCCCCGGTGCCATTGGGGCAGATACCCCAGTTGTTCCCGGCTGTATACCTCCACTGTAAGACACAGTGGTCACAAACCAGACCTGACGGTAATCGATAATTGAGGTCGTATTTTACACTGCCTCGAGTTGGATAATACTTAGTGCCTCCGTCTTCTAATTCTAGAGGGTATTCGTCGAAGCATTCTTGGTCGTTCCTGTGAGGGTCAGGGCAGAGTTTGAACTCCCAGAATCCTTTGTGGGAGGTGGTGAGGTGGACTGTGACGGTGAAGACTGATGAGGGAAGGTAGTGCGCTACTATGATGCCTTCTCCGTAGGTGCCGCCGAGCTCGTGTGCGCGCGGGGGCTTGGCGTCGTACCTGTCTCCACAAATGCCGCATCTGAAATAAAAATTATATTGTAGTCTATGATTTTGTGGCATGTTTTAAAAAATTACAAATAATCTTGGCCTGTGCCTGCTAGATTCGACCACATTAATATGTACTACTATAATTATGTTATCTATAGCTTTATTGATGGAGCGTTGTACACCATACCATACCATACCAGCCCTGTAATATATACGGCCCCCAGCTGAGCACGCGTCTCCTCTACAACTGAGAGGGTTAAGGCCTTAGTCCACCACGCTGCCCTAGTGCGGGTTGGCAGACTTCACATACCTTCGAAATTCCAAGAACTTCTCAGGTATGCAGGTTTCCTCATGATGTTTTCCTTCACCGTTAAAGTAAGCGATAATTTACAGAGAGAGAGAGAGACAGAAAACAATAATTTTGCCATAATATGGACTTAAATTGTTTTCCGAGATACGATTTTACGAATTATATTTTTAGATCAATGACTTTATTGCAGAACTAGTAGTTGCTCGTGGCGTTGCCTGAGTGAAAATTCTGTTGAAAGTAATGAAATAAAAAAAAAGCTTAATATTTTACTTTTAGATGTACTTAACATGATTGGTGAAAGAATCTTCATAACCTGTTTAGTAATCCAAACTCGCCTTATTTAAGTGTAGATACGAATGTTATCGTATTAAGTTAATATAAAGATTGTTGTGGGTCTGCCGCACGTCTGCCGTCAGAATATGCAAACAAAGACTGTGCTACTGACCTCTCTATCTCGGAATACTTTTATCGGAATACAAAGCTGCATAAAAATAATTCCGTACGTGACCATCTTTGTAGACAAAATTACCGCGAACTACTTTAGATGTTTATCGATATCGTAGAAAGCCGGCGGAGACAGTGAAAAGGTTATATTTTAAGAGCTGTTTCGATCTACACTGTCAATATAGATAATGGACTGAGAAGTGAGCAAAACTCACGACGTTAAACGTAAAACGCTTTCATCATCATCTGGCACATGAAGTCCACTGCTGAACAAAAGTCTCCCCTAAATATTTCCAAACGGATCTGTCAAAAGCGGCCTGCTTCAAGCGTAATAGAAGTTGCTAAAGGTCGATTTGCTAAAGTCGACCTTTAGCAAGTCAACTGTCACCTTGCAGCTGCACGTCCAACGCTGCGCCATACTGTGGGCTTGAAACGTGGACAAAAAAATACACGACACGACTCCATTTCGTGTTATTGGGATTGGTTGAGACTAACACGTGCCTGATGTATTGGCCTCTCGATCTATCACATACATCAAAATTCAACGACATCGTCTTACGAGTTACGTTTTTTGGCACATACAAGTCTACTGTACGTGGTCTCCACTCGAGAACTTTTTGCCCCGTCTGCTATCTACGTTCTACGAGCACTGCCCAGTGCCCACTGCCATTTTAGCTTATAATAAGAAACAATAAATAAAAAAATTTATTCCTGTTGAAATACCTAAACAGACTGGTCCATACATGTCTGTTTTTTAGCCTGTAGAGTCGAACTATCGCTATATCTCTCTCGCACATCACAGACTGTCGCAGTCTGTAGGTTATTCTTAAGCTTAGTTTAATGGGTATACTTACTTCCCCTTATTATAACTCCATTGGTGCCACATGCCTCCACAATTAACGCCGTCATCGTCGTAATCTGGCTTGGTGGGGAAGCCAGCTCGCCAGGCAGAAGCCCTGGACGCAGGCTGAATCACCCGTCCGTGGCCTGCGACCAGCACCAGCACGGAGGCAACTGTTAGGAGCACGCGCCACATCTGGAAATTTTGAGTATTTTTTTTTATATAGGTATATATAAGGACGACATAGTGACTGCACAGTGCCGTAGAAATAGTGAATCAAATGGCATTGGACAATTATCTCATGCCATTCGACACAATCATGCCGGCCTGCCCACCTGCTTCTTCACGCTACAGCGGAAGGACCTAGGATTGTAGGAAGGAGGGAACACGTGTGACGGCAAACTATTCCACAGCCTGATGGTGCGACAGAAGAAGGAAATATTGGTGAAGTCACGTGGTAAATGGGTTGTGAGAACGGGCTAGTGAACCGGGCGTGCGGTTTCTCTTGTTTGTGTGTGTTTCTAAGCAAATTTATTGCAATCGTTTGGGGCCGTAGCCAAAATGCCTTTCTACCGACGTTAATGCTAATAGAAAATAGAAAAAAATGTATGAGAATGATATATCCGATCGATAAGTTTATCGCTAGTATATGTCATGTTCATACATAACGTAAATGCGAACGGTTGTTGGCAGGCATCTTGGCTACTATGTTGGTATATCTCTTAATTTTCTAGTAGGATAATACTTTTTACGCATTTACTGGCGACATACACACGGTTAGGTAAGGGGTTAAAATCCGCCCTAATGGTTGTTTCTGAATACCAGCCAATTGCGTTCCTAGTGCAGCCAGTGTAATTAAAATAGGCCGTCATATTTCTAGCAACAACTGAGGGATGTAACGTGTCTTGTAAAAAAATATATAAGTTATACACTGTATATAAGAGTAGGTAGGTACTGTACTCTACGTACTAGGTACTTGCATGTGCGATTCAAATATCATTCGCGTAGGCTTAGGCCCCGTTTTATCAACTGTAGTTATCTTTTTGTCAGGGTCTTATTAAGCTGGACGCACTCGTAGCACCTGGAGCACTAGAAGCTCTGCGAGCGCGTCCAGCTTAATAACACCGATGATTACCCTAACTGCAGTTGAAAAAATCCGGTCTAAGACTTCAAAGAGTGCTAATTGGCATCCCGGTTATTGCTAAATGACGCCAATAAACAGTAGGTAGGAAGAATGTTTGGTCAAACTGTTTTATTTAGTGGAAACAGTAAGCTAAATAAAACTGCGAGCTACAAGTAGTTATCAGGCTCCAATCAAGGATTGTGGAAGGTGGGTTATCTTACTCTCAGTTAATTATTCTAGAATTATATTGATAATAAAAAATAAGATGTGACTAGTTTTTACCCTACAACACAAGTATAATTAAATGAGATTATGAAAATAATATTCGTTCGAAACAAAGGTATTTAAAAAATTTATGAAATTTTTCACGCAGAAAACTTAGACACTTTTTCATCTCGGAAATGCACAGTGTGATTTTTAATCCTCTCCTGCAGGGGAGTCGTAAGTAAAAGCGAGTAAAAGGAGTAAAGTTTAGCTGTCTTTTCGTATGAAAAGTAAAAATCCCGAGTCGATAATATAGTGTTATCCCCATATAGAAAGTAAAAATTCTGAGTCCCCGTCTGTGAGTTCTGACTCCTGCCTGGATAGCAACTTTTGGGCACTTATTGAACCCTATACAGTATACACGAAACGAGTATGGGCTGCAGTTTTTACTTCTTAAGCCCACAATGGTAACGATTGAAAAATACATATAAATTCAAGGAAGATATAATAAATCTGTCTACATACATAAATAACAAAATAGAAACACATAAATTGACCTTCTTCTTTGGAAGTCGGTTAAAAACAGGACAACTTACGTTACAGGAAAGAGATGAGTCAATTGAGCTAAAATTATAACTAAGGTACGTATTTATACGCAAACTTTATCATTTTCGGATAACATCTATTTGGTTATAACTATTCAATTTGGTGATAGGCAAAACACAAAAGGCCTGTTTACCTCAATTTAATTTGGGTACAGACTTATGAAAATCATTGTTTCTAACTTGAGGATGACGGTGACAACATTTAAAAATTATATGGCATAACACGGGAACGATAATTTGGATCTTTTTTACAGCTGCGGCAGACACCCCACTACACTTCATGGTATGTGGAGTGGTCGTTCAAATACGATGTCTAAAAAGAGCAGGAAAAGTAAAAGTCTAGTTTAAGTTTGAAGGAAGAACATAAAATCAACTTTTTATTTAGTTAACATATTAAAGTACTATTTTTGTTCTGTAGCATGTCTTTTATTGAATAAAAAAATAAATAAAATTTAAATTGAATTTTAACCCAGTAATGCAATACTACGCGACGATATCCATGAAATTAACTACAAAAGATTTGGTGGAAGTATGTTTTCGTATTAAATTAGATAACGTGGTGGGCCCTTCGAGTTCTGACACACCATAGTCAACAAACTACAGCTATCGGTGGCAATGAGAATAATCTGAACACAAATCTCGGAATCCATTAAAACGTTTACTTATCTTACAGTTAGATATCACAGTACCATTATTAACCTAGTCCTAGTTTCTGAATATTAGAATAAGGATTTGTGGCAATGGCCTTATACTTAACACTGGGCGATGTATATTATGAGATACACAGAGGAGAAAAAACGGTTTTCAGATTTAAAAAAAATTGTAAGTCACATGTTTTGTTGGTTCACAGGATGGTGATCGAAAAACAAAAAGTCCTCAGCCAAGTCATCGCGCGACGAAGCCATATTAGTATCGGTATTGCTTGATTTGGTAGAGTCAGTGACTATCTAGTAATCCTAATTATTTTTCTTATATTATAATAATTCTCCTAGCCAGTTTCGGCCACGGCGGCCAATCTCAACGGAGATCAGCCAGGTACGCAGGAGATATTATAGTGCACAAGTGTGTGCCCAATACACAGGTGCACTCGCTATTCCTTCACTCTCATAGTCCGGTGAGACGGCAGTCCGACATGACCGGAGAGAGATCAGGCGCAGGACCAACGGCTTTACGTGCTTTCCGAGGCACTGGAGTATCACACCACCAACTTCCTTACTCCGAGCTGCGACTGATTAAATTTTAAGATGGAAAAACCCAGTCACAATGTTTTTGGCTCGACCCGGGAATCGAACCCAGGACCTCAGCGCGCAAATAGTACTCGTAATGTGTACGCAATACAACTACGCCACCGAGGCAGTCATATTATAAGTAAGCATCTTTAAGGGGAAGCAGAAGAAGCCTGATAATCAGCGGTGGACAGAGCTACTGTCCCAGCCAATTCAACTTCAGTTTTCTTTATAATTATGTTTGTTTAAGTATCAAATGTAGTGCATGCTAGTCTAGTTGGGAATGGAACGGTCTGTCGAGACAAATATCCGTGGTTTAAAAACCAAGGCACACACCTCTGACTTTTCGTAGTTACGTGTGCATTTTTGATCAAATCGTTCGCTGCGGCGAAGGAAAACATATTGATGAAGCCTACAAACCTAAGAATTCTCCATAATAAAATTCGAGGGTATACATGAAGTCTGCCAACCCGCACTAGGTCGGCGTAGACTAGGCCTAACACCTCCGAGTAGTAGAGGAGGCCCGTGCTGAGCAGAGGACAGTATTGTAATACAGCACGCACACACACACTCACGCCTGTTATCCCCGAAGGGGTAGGCAGAGGCGCAACTAGTGCACCCACATTTCGCCGTTATTCCGTCCCATGATGCGATAGGGGGCGAGCCTATCGCCATTTCGGGCACAAATTCCAGACTCCGGGCTGATACTGAATAGAAAAACTCAATATCATTTTGCCCGACCCGGGGATCGAACCCGAGACCTCAGCATTGCAGTCATACTGTAATACAACTACGCCACCGAGGCAGTCATTGTAATACAGAGCTGGTATTATTATTAAATATCAAATACAAGGGGTTTAAAAAAATAAATATATAATCTCTTATTACATTCGTCCTAACATAGCTGGCGCGATAATATCTCTGCTTACCCCTGAAAGGGGAAAATGGCGAGATGATATGTACCCGCGATTTTCAGGCTTTATGAGTGTTCATGAACGTTAGTGATAATTTACCTTACCAATTACCATCAATTATGTATGTTAGAAACAGTTAAATCCATGGACTTAATTATATTAAGTCCATAGTTAAATCATATTTTTATTATAGAGGTATCGATCGGCAAATGTTTGTTTCAGTTCTAGTGGAGTTCTCAGTTTTTGACAACAAACACTTGGAACTTAGTATTAAGATTGTTGCGTGTATAAATTAATGTACTGTGAATCCACGCATCGAGATATGAATGAATATCGGTTATAAAAGATCTGACATGAAAGAACCGAAGCATAAAAGGGAAAATTGGAGCGGAATACCTCAAACGCAACTCTCTATGAGAGTTTTAATAAAACTTTACAAATGCTTCCACTCCGCTAAACATCGAGCCATATGGCGACGCATCGCGAAAATGGCAGTTCATCAATCAGCCTAAACATGACCACGACGACTCCGTCAAGAGTGCACGACTACGAAGAAGAATTACTTTACAACTTACAATGAACTTAAAGGTTTACTACTTTTTTTTTGTTTACGTGGAGAAAGTGAATTATTACTACCGCCCAGTGTTCAAGGGGAACGACTGAGCGGTTATGTTGGGTTCGCCGTGCCTTACGACCCGACGTTGAGCCGCCCGGAGAGATGGAAAACGTCGGGCGACCGCCGGGCCGAGTCCCTAACCTATGTACACCGCACGGCATACCAACTAAAACTCTGCGGTGGCCATCTTCGGCGCATTAGGGACGGCTGCGGGCTTCCTCCGACTCACGTCTAAGTAGTCGTCCGCAACCGCCCCTTAAGGTTTACTACTACTACTTTTACAATAATTTAAGCTTACTTATTTGAATTCCCCACTTTCGACAAAAGATAAAATATATCCCTGATTCCTTTATAGGGTTGGGATCTTTATCAAGAAATTCTTTGTATAAGAGGTAATACTAAGTAATATCTAATTATCTATGTTCTATAAAAATAATTATATGTAAGTACTAATAAGTTGTTTTTATTTAAAGCTTATTACTTAGTTTATATCTTTAATCTTGGTACATCACTACCGCTACGCTTTTTTTCCCAATAAAGGTTAATGATTTTATATTTTTATAGAATCCTGAAAAAGAAACAGTCGAAGGCGGGACTCGAACCCACGACCTCCGGCGCACCGTGCCGGTACTCTTCCAATCGAGCTACCTCGACTTCCGCCATCGATTGCTAAAATCATTAACCAGGCACTACATGGCCATCAACATGTATAAAAAAATCATAATATAAAACCAATAAAGGTTTTTTTAAACATACGCTTAAAAAAGTTGTCAGGGAAAAGGGCTCTACAATTGCACTATAGTATAAGAAAAAAAAACTTGAGAGGTGTCAAGGGACACCCGGATGGAACGAAGTTGTTTTCGATTAATTAGTGAAGATATTGTAATAAAATTTTATTTCTTTTAAGTTATAATAATAATTGTATACTTCATTAAAACGTTACCACATCAATGAAAACATTTACTTCTACCTACACAATAGATATTATGTCATCGAATCACGATCATCACCTAAGCAAGCATTGACATTAAAATTAACTAACATACAACTAACGAAAAAAAAAACTACTCTAAAAAGCATTTAAATCTTAGAGAATGTATACGTAGTTATACTTACTCTAAGATTTAAATTATCTTTTTTTATTTAAATTTCGAACCAGTTCTTTATTGTTACTGGCTGGTTTCACAGGGCAAGTATAAAAGTGTCGTGACAATTTTTATAAAAGTGTCGTGACAACTTTTCGTAAGATTTTTTTCCGTCTAGCCCCCTTTCACAACGCGCGATAAGGAACTTCGTTCCAAAAATAGCTTAATAATCTAGCAAGTAAAATACTTACTGCAAATAATAATTCTCAGCTCATCAATTAACCGTAAAGTCCGTAAACAATTTCATTTAAATGTCTATTCGATACACAATTTGCGATTACGAAAACACATCACTCAACAATCAGTATTGAAAACATATTCGAAAAAGAAAATCAATTTTAAAAATCGAATCACCGCGTTGACCACAATATAAATATTATTTTACGTTGGACAAGGCTGTACAGTTCCAAGTCTCATGACAAAAATAAAATAAAAATCAATTTGCGACCACTGTCCACGCGCCCTGGACGCCACAATCGTACTGGACAATTATGTAGAATTTTTTACGCTCTTTCGAACTTAGTAATTCGATTTGCTTTTTACCACTTTTTACTTTCACCTAAAACCACTTCGATCAATCCGTAACGTAATGCGTCACGTAGTCATCCTTAATTATTATAAAAAGTCGGAACAAGTAGACCGGAATTGTATTGTGTTTTCTGATTGTTCTTCCGGGGCCAAGATTAGGACTTAAAGATGGGCATCAAAACAATAAATAATTGAGTTTTTATATTTCATTAGCCATGACACAAATGAAAATGTATAGGGATTAGTCTTTAAAATATTTTTTGCATAATATTTATCGTAAAAATATTATATTTAGTATATTGTCCAGTCTAAATATGTATAAATTAAGATTTAATTTTTGCAAGACTTTTTTTGAGAAAGAACTTTTGTAGGAAACAATGGCTTCTTACCCTGTTCAATAGTAGAACTGCAAACGTAACGGCAAAATTCAAATATTTATAGGTACTTGTTTAGAATACCAGCAGTACGCAGTAACCCAAAAAACAAATGCTTTTATTTCGAGAAAATTGCGAGGAGTCATCGCTTGATTCATCATTGGCTAATAAATTACCATTGTGTTCTGGTTTCGTTTAGAAAACGGGATACATACAAAAGTATATCATGGTTGGTAGACCCTATTTCTTGGTCTAGCTGTCTAGGAGTATGGATATACTTTCAACTGTATGCTGCTAAAGAAGCAACCACCACCAATTGGTCAAAACTTATAGTTTTAAATGTATTTTTCTCACTTCTTTAAGATGGGTTCTCGTAGAATCTCTCTCTCTCTCTCTTTCTCGTCGCCGTCATACGAGCAGCCATAAGAACTAAATAATAAGACGCTATATTGTACTAAACGAGGGCGAAGGATATTAGTAATAATTATTGGGGCCCGTGCTTTTATATTAACATAGCATTAACTCATGCTTTGATTACTAAGAGGTATGTAGAGGTACAACTAGTGCACCCATAATTCGCTAGGTTTTTATCCATGTCATGATGTAATAAGAGGTAAAAATATTGGTGTCGGTTCCGGAATATCCCGGGACTTTGATCGTGGATTGTCTCATGTCCCGGGACTTTGAGACTGTCAAGACTTCCTAAACCCTAACAAGAATATCGCCATAGGGACACATTCTAATCTCGAGGTACTCATGGGTGTTATTCGTGTGAAAACACGCGTTAATACCCTTGGGAATCGAACCCAGAACCTTTAAATTGACATCCCAAGTACCACTAGACAAATGTAGAAAAATAATTATGATAGATGTCTGGGCTAAGCCCGTATCATAAATAAAAACGCAATGTCACGCGTGGCCAAACGAAGATAGCTAGAGGTTTAATGATTAAACCCACATTTCTGATGCAGACATTGAAAACGGTGCTGGCAATTCTAAAACAATAACGAATAAGACAGACAGTTTGAAGACATAATTTGAAAGTGGTAGAAATGTTGTAGAACGACGTTAGGAACTTCTTCACTTACAAAATTAAATTAACTAGTGATCGTCTAGTCGTCGAAGTTCCACCGTCCCATTTAATATATTTGTAACAAATATTATACATAGCAAATATTTTTCTGCACTACTCCTATATAACTTTAATTATGTCAAATCTCACACTCCGTAAGCGCAATGTGCTACAAAGGGATACAAAGATTTTTCTATTAACAATAGCAGATTGGGCTGGCTATATCTCACGAAGAACTGACAACCGCTGGGGTAAACGTGTTTTTGAGTGGAGACCGCGACTGGACAACCGTAGTGTAGGACGCCCTCCGGCGAGGTGAGATGACGATCTGCGAAAGACTGCAGGCAGATGCTGGATGCGGCAAGCTGAAGACAGGGCGCTATGGCGCTCATTAGGGAAGGCCTATGTCCAGCAATTGACTGATAAAGGCTGATGATGATGATGGATAGAAGATTTAAGTTATATAATTTTGCAATGTAGTTTGTGCGTACTATAGAATAGTAGTAACGGGTAAGGATAATGGTGCGTACTACGTTTTGCAATGTTATTAGTATTCCGTCCACGGGTATCATTAGAAAACTCACACTCCTTCCCGTTATTGTAATGAGTCAGATTTGAATCGTTTATGTAAGTATTGTTTACTCATTTTTGATACTGTCGCTTGATAATAGATACCAACCAGCGCTCATAAACCTGATCTCATAGTTATCGGGTAATCTGGTTGGTTAATCTCTGCACAATGTCTGTTTCTGCCGCCAAACAGCACTGGGCAAGCACTGTTGTATTCCACATTGTTGTATTTTGAAGGATTACAGCCAGTGTAATTTCTGGGAATAATGATGAAGTCTACAACACTACTTCTGAAATGCATGATGACCTAGTTGGGAATGGAACGGTTCACCTAGACGAATGTTCGCAAGTTCTATATATAAAGTAGAAACTTTTGACCTTTCTAAGTTGAGTGTGTATTCTATCAATAATTATCGTTCGCTTTAACGGTGAAGGAACACTTACACATCGTAAGCAAACTTACGTACCTACCTGCGAATTCTCCATAAGAATTTCCAAGGCATGTGAAGTCTATCAACCGGCACTAGGCCAGCGTGGTGGACGATCCCAGTCTCTCAGTAGTAGAGGAGAGCCCTATTCAGAATTGGGCAGTATACTAGCAGCAGCAGTCCAGGCTGGTATTAGGAGTCGTCCAATAATCACGTGATTAATTTTAGCAACTTTTTAACCCCATTCAAGCTTCACGTGATTAATGTACGACCCCTAATGTGAACCTACATTTTAATGTATCAGGCCGATGAGCTTATACACACAGTGTTTTTTTATTAATTCGGGTGATATTGCTACTGTCTATGACCAGTGATGCTTACCATCCGGCTCGTCTGTTTCGCCAAATAGTTGTAATTAATAAAATACTGAGGTACAATTTCATATTAGGTATAACTCATGTAAGTGTCAAAGGATGAATTCTGAAATCCAATCGAACTATAATAAACCCCATGGATGTTAGAATACTTTTATATTTATTTCCTGCTAAGCGGATTTAGTAGAAGTATATTTGTTTATCAGACGGGCTGCGGTTTCCCTATGTATAAGCTATATTTATTGAAAGTGAATGTGTTTGCGAATTGCGATAAAACATTACTCACGGGACGTGCGTAGAATTGTTTATTTTCAGCACGTTATGGACTTCAATCGAGGAGGTTATTGCCTTTAGTGCACTCACATCACACTCTTTAGTCTTTACCAACGCGAAGAGACAATCGTCATGAAAGGATAATGTAGTCTAAATTGTAGTCAGTAGTCACATTTTCTTTTCACATCGACGGTCTCCCGCTCCGTGGCATTTTTTGCGCCCAGGCAAAAGATCAGTCTTTTGCCTGGGCGCAAAAACTGCCACTGAGCGGCAGGGCCAGGAGCTCAGGCTCCTCACGAAGTTATATTATAATGTCAATTAGGATTTCAATTGCTACGGCATACCTAACACTGAATTAAATACGCACTGCTACTTCGCAGATAGGTAGGTGTAGAATCTAAAAATGTCGAACTTATAACGCGCTGCCATAATAAAATCGCGCGATTCTTTCGTTTCCGTTTTTAGAGGACTGTAATTTTTTTTAAGAAATCACCGATTTATAGCCTCGACTGTCCTAAGGTATTGTATAAAATAAAAAAATTGTGGAAATAAATAAAGTTGTCCTTTGGTTAAACAAAGCAGGTACCTGCGATATGATATGAATAGTCGACCGCGCGAGCCCACCCGGGCTCCACACCTCGCCATTGTTTTTAACCTGGCAAAACTACACTAGACATGGGACCGTAGAGAAGATACCTTTGTACAATCTTTAACGCTAACTTAATGTATCAGTTTCCTTAGTATTATAATGCTCTCTGTGTATCAGAATGACATATCCTAGCAATGAACTTATGGCTAGGTCGTAAATGTCATTTCAATACATTTTGACTTAACGATGGTACAAAGCCATCTTACCTACGGCCTCTGTCATGATCATGGGTAGAGACTATAGCTAGTATCCGGACTGCGCTTTAAAGATAAAACATATCTTCCAAGTCCTAATTGAAGGTTTTAGAGTTTTAGTGGTATTCAAAATGAGAAGGCTGCCTCAATTCCTGGGCACCAACTCTCCCCTATAGTTACTCATACTCACGTCTTTTATTCCCGGAGGGGTAGGTGGAACTAGTGCACCAAATTTTCACCGTGCGTATTCCGTCCCATGATGTGATGTCGGGTACAAATTTCAGACTCCGAGCTGGTACCGATTAGAAAATCCAATATCACTGCACGACCCGGGAATCGAACCCAAGACTTCAGCATTGCAGTCGTACCCTCCGAGGCAGTCAGTTACCTAGGTATTTACTATTTAGATTTCCAAACATGTATAACAAAATATTATAATAGGTACGTTTACATAGATAAGTTTTATGTAATAATACAATATGATGTAGATAGATACCAACTAATAGATATATGTATTTATAAATAGTCTGTATAGAGCATTTGGTGTATTAAAAAACCCATCCATATCAATGGTATAGAGCCATCGTGTCGACGTGGTTAAAAAATAAAACACTATCAATGATACAAAATTAAATTTTATTTGTGAGTTTCCTGTATGTTAGTTACCTAAAAACTAATACAATGTTATGTTTTTCCACGATGAACTTCATGGGTGGTGGGGGTGTGTAGACAGATATCGGGGGCTCCCCATAAATGGTGAAATCGTTCTAGTCTGTATCGTCCCTATTCTTAGACTAATAAAGACAGAGCATGAGCCGCAGAAAACCTGTCACAAAAAGTCTACCAAAATTGGTAGACTTGCTCGTTACGTACGCCAGTATCAATTCAATCACTGGACCGTTACGACCTCACAAAATTAATAAAAATGTGCGGGTTTATGCTATTAAATTGTGTCGCAATTAAGTAGGAAAGTATCATAGTAAGACCATAATCACTGTCCACCGATGAGTTTTGTTGTTTAACCACTATTTTAAGAGTAAACATGATATTATTATTTCATAGATTCGAGGCGGCTCAGACACCCCGGTGTTGTCAGTTTATTACTGGGGCAATTTGCTGGAATGTTGGGAGATTTTACATTTAGCTATTCGTGTTAATTTTCAATGCTCTGCAAACATCGTAAAATCATTTAATTCACGTATAATTATGGTAAAATATTAACCTAGTGAATAATATTTGTCGGTGTTTCACGTCAGCTATATGTTCTTTTACGCGGGTCCCTACATTTCTTTTAGTTTGGCCGATATAAGATCTTCGAGAGGCCGTCAATAACAACTAATTTTTAAAAAAATTGTATAATTAAAAAATGAAGGTAGATTGTAACATTAACTTTTCGGACCACCAACACCTCATTCTGCCCCGTGATCACGAAGTGCTGAAAAGCCTTCGAAACGTCGGGAGAAAATATAAATTAAAAAACCGCGATAAAATCCGCAAAATAGTTTCATTTTAATGTCTAACATTCGCGTAAATAGAAGAAGTCATTAAGTTTATTCATTATTTAAACATTTATTATATTCTTAATTTAATATTTACTTTTCATTTTTGTCAAAAAGTTTTCATTAAACAGCTTCAACCTTTTTCGGGCAACTTCTCCCGTGAGAATTTTGTGTTACACATGCGCGTGCATCGTAAAATTTCACTCTCATAATTTTTTCATAACGCGCCGAAAGAAGTACAACTTCAATAATCAAAACATATTTGCAAGTAAGATGTTAATACATTTGTAAATTGCTCAAATATAAATCACAACGTCAAATCTAAAAGAATACATTTTCGGAAGCAAACACAAAAAGACGGATTTTAATATTTTAACACTTTGACTGCAACTCGCACGACTTTTAGCTACGGCCAAGATTTTTGTATTTTAAATTGCAGAATTTTCAGAATTTAACTGTTTTTGTAAACCATAAAAACATAGACGATTTGAGAACATAAACAAAATCATTGTTTTATTTGCCCAATTCTTTCAACAAAAGTGCAAAGAAACTTGGGTAAATTATCTAGAGTAGGTATCCCTACACGCGCAACCTTGACCGTTTGCCGGCCAGTAACTACACGACGCTCACTCACACATCGTGCATCTCTGTGTGAGTTGTGACAGGCTGCGAAGCGTATTGCATGTTCGTATTGCTCTGTCTATATTAGTCTAAGTCCCTATTATAGTGATTGTCTAGTTGGGAATGTAACGGTCTGCCGTGACGAATGTACGCAGGTTCAAAACCTAGGGCACACACCTCTAACTTTCGACTCAAATCAAATCTTTATTGCGTAATTTTTGGTATAGTAGCTGGTATTGTTGTATATCATTTTTAAGTTCCACAAAATTCGACCCTATTGGTTGTACACAATTTGCACTTTTAGAACGAAAACGACACAATTCCAAAAATGGAAAATTGAGTTGTCATTTTTAAATGACTAAAAACTAGTCCCTTACTTATAAAATATAATAAAAAAGGGACCGATGTAACAGCTTTGTCCTTTTCCTGCTTGAATATGGCTGTGTTTGAACTATTATTGTATTGAGAACTTCGTTTCAAGTAATTTTATGACGATAACTCAATTTTCTGTCTTTTTGAATTGTGTCGTTTTCATCCTAAAGGTGCGAATTATTTCAAGTGGTGAAAAATATTACATAAAAAGTTGTTAGCATACATAATATAACTGTTACTGTTAGAAAGGACAGGCTAATTATTAATAAATTATGCAATTGTTTTTGGAATATGAAATCCAATTTTTTTAAAGTCATTTGATAGTTTATTATATATTTTTGGAGCCATACAAAGGACGCTTTTATGAAGCAAGGCGGTTTTCGATCTTCTTAAAGAAAGATCATGGCAAGTCCGCATATGAACCTAATACCTACATCTTATTTGTGCTTCAAAGATCGATTCTTTTTCACACGAGTTACCCCTGAAAATAACCCTATAGCGCAGTAGGGAGTCAACATAACAATAATAAGCAATAACGACAGCGGCTTGGTTGACTATTTTATTAAGTTTGTTCAGTTTTTAATTAATATTGACAAATGGTCTTTCCAGGTCAATTTGTTATCTACCTTAAAGCCTAGAAATTTAATACATGTCACTTCTTATATTTTTTTTCGAGCCGAGATGTAAGACTCCACGAAACCGTGATCCCTCACCTGATGTCAAATTATAATCTCCAAACTACATTCGTTAGCTTGCAACATTTTTCAACCAACAACTGCTGTTTGTATATGATTCATGCTGACTACGTGTACAGAATTATTTATAACGATAGTGAATAATGGTGACGGATCTTCTTTGTGTTTATTTATTAGTGTCGAAATTTGATGTACTTTTTGGCATGGGATCAGGGGTTTGCATATTTGGCGTTCAGGTTCCCATTGCAATAGCCGGTTTGCGAAATGTATTACTGTGAATCGAGGTGAATAGGATTTACGATAGTGAACAATTAGGTGGAGATTATTATTTAGGGCATGTTTCACAATGTTCAAGTAAAAGTTATATGGCACTTGACGTATAAGCCAGTAAATGCACATAGTACTATTTTATTTACCATTTATTTAGGGGCATGAGTTTTGTATTTGGTCGCTTTATATTATTCGCTGATTAGCGTTTACTCAGACATCGTGAAATAGGTGTTTAGGTTAAGATAAATGTTTAAAATTATAATATTGGAAAGCTACGAACCTTAGAGCAGTGTAGTGTAGGTAATACTTTTTAATTCAAACTTTGGATAGAATAAAGTATTACCACTTTTTACCGGCAGGCGCACCGAATCTTCAAATTTGTTGGGCGTCAAAAAAAATTACCGTGATACCTCTGATGCGAACTGATTTACATGGCCCTTCTTAACTTTTTATTGGACTGCTTTCCAAAATAACGGCGACAAAATGTGACAAGAGATGTTAAGAAGTTATTGTTTCGAATTCTGCTAAAGACAGTTTTAATCCGGTGTTATGAAATAAATAAACAAAAGGTACAAAACAATCCATTTATTCTCATAGGAGTTCCTTGCCATAATTTTAAGTAAATAAGTTAAATAATAAAATCACAACTTAACGAATACTTAAAATTAACTCGAACGTCTTATGTCTCAATTTTGAATTTGGAACAACCAAAGGCAAAAGCACAATCAAACTGACGTCGTAAACCGCTTAACTCTATGGCAGGTAAAAAGAATCAAAAACGTTACTTTTCTAAAAAAAAATGTAATACTAATGTGAAATGTTAAAGGAACGTTCAAATATTTAGGTTTTTTTATTAGTGAAAAGTGTATTGCTGATTTTTTTAAATTATAATTGTTCATTGTCGTTTTATGTGCTACGTACTACATTTTTTACTGAATACACAAACATGCCTTAATTAAATCCTAAATTATTATTGTCAGAATAACCCAAACGTATGTGTAGAAATATCACCTTATTTCACAAAAGGCTTTAAATTTGAAAACAACACATTTCGTATATAAAATCAAAAGTATACAATAATATATTCCCCTCACACTGCAAGATGCACTTTAGAATAATTAGTTATTTATATCGACAAGCAAATTATACTTGTTAAATATATTTTTTTACATGTTTAATGTTTATATTTACATTACATTGAAATCGTTACAACTAGTCAAGTGTGAAAAATGATTCAATTAATTAACTTTTACCTAAACATACATCACAGATAGAGATATAAAAAGAACCTATATTAAAATGGTTATTTTGGTACCGACAATTACCTGGCTTTGAAAAACGGTCTGTAGAGTAGGTTTAGACTGTTTTTAAAATTTTTGGCACATTGAAAACGAACATTATGTAGTGCTCAAACGACCTAACTCAATGAATTAAAGCTATTCCTATTTTGATTACAGATGTATAAGCGGTGCAATGGAAGTAATTTGTAATCATACAAAACTGGCTGACGATTATCAAAATCGCACTTCGATGTTATGAATAGAGCACGTCTGAATAAGAAATGAAATCCTCTAACGTTCGCATCAAAACATAAATTTGTTTTTCTGCACACAAAACCAACGGAACACAACAACAATGGAAGAATTAATAATAAAGTAAAGCGAAAAATTATAAACTAATGAAAGAAGACAAGCTAAGAGAAAGAATTCAAGATATCCCATTTGAAAGATAAATAAAGTCCATTCAAAAATTGGCAAGCGCTTACAAATTACTCGATAATCCTTACGTATTATAAGTTCCGATGACAACACTGACATTTTAATTCCAAATAATCATCAGTATGACTAGACAACCATCATCTCTGTGATGCTAACACCTGTCGAAGATATCCAACACTTGAATGAATATGATTTCAAACGTAACACCGTTAGGGTGACAGAAATAAAAATGTAAATAAACGTTTAAACAAATAAAATAATACTCCAAAAATTTTAACGACATACACAACTCTTGCTACTTCGACGAGACGGTTCTGCTATTTTACTTTTTATCATCTACTGTGTTTTTTGGGTCAGATTTTTTGTTGCAGTCATCGTGCTTCGCCTCATTTTTGTGTGAATCATAATCTACGTCGCCTTTCTTTTTGTGGCTGTCATGCGAATCGTCCGGTGACTTCTGCTTGGATTCCCACTTTGTCTGGAATTCTTCATTTAAAATTTTTTCGAATTCGTTGGAGATTTTATTAATATTTTTCTTCATAACCTGATCTGGATAACTCTGTAAATTGTCAAAAAGTTATTCTATATTGAAATCCTCCTAGCCAGTTTCGGCCACGGCGGCCAATCTCAACGGAGATCAGCCAGGTACGTAGGAGATATTATAGTGCACAAGTGTGTGCGCAATACACAGGTGCACTCGCTATTCCTTCACTCTCATAGTCCGGTGAGACGGCAATCCGACATGACCGGAGAGAGATCCGGCGCAGGACCAACGGCTTTACGTGCTTTTCGAGGCACGGGGGTATCACACCGCCAAGTTTCTGACTCCGAGCTGCGACTGAGTAATTTTTTTTAAGATGGAAAAACCCAGTCACAAAGTTTTTTTTTGCCCGACCCGGTATTCGAACCCAGGACCTCAGCGCGCAAATCGTACTCGTAACGCGTACGCAATACAACTACGCCACCGAGGCAATTCTTTATTAGAATGTGTTCAAATCGCGTTAAAACATAATATCTACCACATGTTTTAAAATATACCAGTGTTCATCTCATTGACTTGTAGATAGTAGATAATTTAAAAACTTAACTTTTATAAATATTACCTTCAGATAAAGCCGTACGTTATTGAAAATACGTCTAAAATCCTGTACAACTTGATCATATTCTGTGTAGGATGAATTCTTCAGTTTAGTTGCTATGTCGTGTAAGCACATAGGATACTTTACCACTTCGTAAAATCTCGGCGCCTGGAACATTGGAATAATTCGCTAATCTATTGCATTTACTAATAAATTTAATAGGATATTTAAATATCATTTACCACTTTTATATCCATGTCATGTTGTATAAACACTGCTTCATTAATTTGGGTCAAACTTGCCAATATATTTTCGAATTTCTTAATTGTGATGGATGGCAAAGGTTTCTTCTTTTTAGGATGATACCACATCCCCGAAACTGTTACCTTGGGTTTGCTAGATTTTTTCTGAGAATCATCTCTTACACAATTACCACTTTGATCAAAACTTGGACAACGTGGATTTTCCTTCATCTCCTCTTGTTTGGTCTCAATTACGTCTGGTTGATCATCAGTATCAATTCCTTTAGTTTCGAAATCAATGTTATTAGCTGTGTCTTCCATAAACATTGATTGATCTTGATTCTTAGTTACGCGATCTTTTTTCATTGCTTGGTGATTCCACAAATTGTTTATATCTTTAGACATAAAACTAGATGAAAGGCAACTAGACCAAGTTTCACTGTGATCTATACGAGACTTACACTGTTTTAATTCATCAGGAAATTCATCACCAGCACTAAGGCCTAAGGCGTCGTATAACCGAGCTGTGTCCGACTTAGAACCTTCGTGAATGAAATCCATCAATTTAGGAGCTGATTGTTTGGCTGCCTCCCAAGCTCTATCCGATGTCATGGAACTGAGCAAATCAAGAGGATCGGTCGACCTCATCTCTAAGCATGGTATGCCAGGTCTGGATAACAGTTTTTGGTCTTCAGAATATATGTCTTCAGAACGCCTGGTCATTAAGCACGGCCAGGATTCAATATTATATTTAGGTTGTGGTGCTAGAGTGACTGTTGGAAATGGAACTTTTATTTTAAGGGCTCCTATGTCCTCTGCTATAGAATTCTCATAGATTACATCAGGAGATGTACCTTGTATGAACGAACCAACCGGGTCTGCTGGTTTTATCGGCACCTTGTAACTCCCAGGCTTCATGTAAACTTTAGTCATTTCGTGAAACTCATCATTATCAGGATCAATAAATTGCACGGGGCCAGAAATGTTATTACCTAACGTCACAACGTTTGATGGTATTTGAACGTTGTGAGCGTGATGAGTTATATAATCGCTAGGTTCTTTTTGGACCATCTGACCCCACGCCGCAAAAAAATCAGCGTCTTCTTTAGTGTCGCCGCAACTGTTATTTTTCTGCATGTAACAACTTCTTATATCTGCAGCCGTAGCCATGCTAGGTATCAGTGTTTTCTCGACATGGCTCAATGGTATCATTTTGGATTTCAGTTCCATGTCCCTTCGCTGCAGTAAATCACACGGTACACTTGATACTAAAGGCTGCCCAGGCGCTTTACCCAACTCGGCGTCCATTTTATGCTTCAGCTGTGTGTAAAACTCGCGTTGATCCTGACACAGGCCTTCGAGAGCGCGAAAATCTGGAGCATTGGTGATCGTCCAAGACTGACGAGGTTTCGCTTCTCTTACGCTGACAGGATCACATTTATACTGCGTTTTTTGGTACACATCAATATCGCTCTGATCGCTCAATGGAAAGAAATTAGTTGGCGGTGGTATTACTGGGAACTTTTTATAAGTAACTGCAGACCTTGCTGGCCAAGGACCGTCATTGTATTGCTGGCAAGTGGCTTGAGTTTGATTCTGCACCCAAGGGGGCTGAACAGCATTAAACGGCTGCGGGGATGCGTTTACTGGCCTAGGAGTACTCACTTGAGTTTTCGGTGGCGGAAACTTATTCTGATTTTGATGTCGCGGGGCAGCAGAGTTTGTCGCGTAGTAATTATGCGTGAAACTTTTTTGCTCCATGGAAAAGCCGTGATCGAGACACTTAAATGTTTTGTATATATGCGTCAACATTTCTTTTGTAACAGCTTGCCACTGCACAAAACATTCCCTTATGTTCGGACTGTAATATTTGTTCTCAATTCTCGAAAAGGTGTCATGTTTTTCGCTAAGCAACTCTTTAACTCCTTTCCAACCGTCTAAAATTCTTACAAATGAAAATATAAAATTCTTTATTACCCACGGAATGCCCTGAGAATGTAGATTAGCCACAGCACTGTCAGATTTTTGAACGTTGGATCTTGTTTTGGCGCAAATCGAGTGAATATTTTTAAAGCAAGGTCTGTTGTGGTGTGCTATTGCTATGTTTTCGGCATCAGTGCACGCTTCAATGGCGAGTTGCACTATTTGATTCGGTATTTGATCGTGTATTACTATTTTATCCAATGCAGTGAGTAGTGCCTCCGACGAGGGTGACGGTTTGTTTTTATCCTCATCTTGATTATTTGATTTTTGGCTTTGCTTTAGAGCATTTGCCTGTTCATTTCTCGAATCAGTTATATTACAAAGTTCTGAAACCATCCTCTCACCTTCAACGTAAAAATCTAGGCTTGAAGTGGATTCTGAAGTTAGGTTTCTATCCTTTCGTTGTCGCTCGTTATCATTATCCCTACATCGGTCGTGGTATCTAGGATCAGCGCTGTAGGCATGGCGCTTCTCGTGGCCTTTTATCATTTTCTTCTTGGCCCCAGTTCCAATAGGTTCTTGGTTGGATATAGACCATGAGCTCTGAGAGCGTCTATCAGAATTACAGCTTCTATCTCCGATCATACCTGAACCACTGTAGTTGGGTGAAGATGGATCAAAGACCAGGCCAACTAGAGGAGAATTCGGCGGTGAACTGAAAGATGGCACCGATGGATTGTTGTATCTGAAAAAATATTTACAAGTATTATAAGTTATTATTAATATTTTATACTCATTGATCAAGAGAGTACCTTGGATTCTGATACGGCTGGCTTGAAGCGGTGGCCTCGTAGATGCCAGTTGCCACACGACAGTAAGTCGCGATATTCGGATCAGAAAGATCTTTGCTGGAACACCCTGAACATCGATTAATATATTATTTTCTCATAATATATATTTCCTTTTCAAAATATTTAGCATTTTAAATTTACTTGGATAAAACATAATGGTCCTATCTTTTTGATCTTAACGTTCATTGTCTTACCATAGTTTTTCTGCTGCATCACGGCATAAGAGTGCGAAGAAGAGAAGCCCTCGATTTGGTGGGACGTGCCTCTCTCCCGCCCCCCTTCTGCGTTGTCCCGATACTCCCCTGACTTGCTGGATACACCACCTCCATATTCTTGCATTGGTTTCGTGAATATCTTTTTGAAAATCATTATTTTTAGGCTATTTATTGTATATGTTTAGATGTGATATTATTTTTTAAAGTTGTTCAAAAAAATTCTGTAGTCGGTCAGTTTAAAGGTATTCTTTGTATTTTCATTGGAAAGCCATAAAACATCGGCATTCCGATTGGTTCTATGCGCAACAAAAATAGTATTTTAAAATTTTTCTCATATATATGAATTTCCTTCTTATTGTTTTATTACGTTTTGTTTCAAATAATTTTGATTATTGATCTGAGAATGAAGAATCACAAATAATTTTCCGACATGACGGATAAAATATTGACTACATCTAGTTGGTGTCCATTTCAAAAAATGCTTAATTCCCGATTTTATTTACGATTATAGCTACATATTTTTCTATTAACGTAATTAATAGGAAAACTACTTTGCAGGCTACAATAAATCGTACATAATATTTTGATGTGCAATCTTATACAAACTCAAAAAAATATTTTTTTCGTCGCAACTTACCAAGGATTTTGCGCCGTCGTCCTTTGCCCGGTGTTTTAGAAGATAGTTCTCATGTTCAATATAAAAGATCACCTAGCGTTGATTGTCAAAATATATTTTGATATTTTTATTTATTCTTATGTAATAACAGTTATGATTGCACACGATTTCGACTTTACTAGATGGCCAACATGTAATACCTTATTTTCTAATTTTAATTGCGTGTTCATCAATTTATTACCATATTTTTCTAAGCATAGATGTTCTTTGTATAATGTACGTCTTGCCAAATAATTTTAAACCGACCATATGATTTCGTTCAATTGTTTCATGTCATTTCGTATTTTTTTGTTCGCTTTCAGCCAATTTGAATGTATTTGGAAACTTCATGGAGTTTATAAGTATATTGTCAACCGGAAATCATAAACTTATACCCAATTATTTATAACATGTAGCACAAATAGGAAGTAGTATCGGTCGTATACCTACTTATAAAGTATTTTGTTTGAAATCATATTATAATTTTTTAGCATCAATTAAACCGCCATATCTTCCTTCGTCGGGATTGTTGGTCTGGTAAAAAGTAATAGGCAACTCTGAAGAAACAGATTTATTGTAAATCATTCGTACCCACATTTAAAATCACTACACTAGAAACAAAACATTCAAGACAAAAATATAAGCTACTTCCTTTTACCTCGAAGTCAACATTGATTCCATTGTCATAATCTCATCAATCGTTGTATTCAGTCTAACATCAAATTACGAAGTAGACAAAATCTTAGATATGCGATTCCCCTGAATAAAAGATGTTAACGCAATATGAAAACGGAATACCTTTTTATATAATACTTGGTGTCGCCCGCATGAGATCCTCTCCCGCTACAGTATATAAAACATTGTAGTGATTCATACCTACCGCTACTTGCACGACCGCCATCTATTTAAAAATCAGATTGATGAATTCTTTTTTTCCCATGGGAGCAATTTACCGGGATAAAATATACCTTATATATTATATAACATATGTTCATCCAGGGCACGGTCTATCCATGTGTCAAATTTCATCCAAATCCGTTTGTTTCTCCGTTTACTTAAACAAATATCTAAACATTTTCCCAAACATTCGCATTTATAATATCTTATTAGATTGGGAAAATTTGTCGTGCATACACGAAGTTTTTACTAGAGCGTATGGGGAAGGGTGAAAATTTTTCGATAAATAGCTAAAAAAATATTATTTTATTTACTTCTTGCATAAATTATAGTAATTCATAGTATATGTTTGACAGATTCTAAAAGGTAAGCCGATAGAAACTGGAAATAGAATATGGATGAGATTTAGCACAACTGAGGTACTCGCTTTGCAAGTTGAATTTGGTTCCTACATTCGCCCATCCGTATTTCGTACATTAAATAAATAATAAATATATTTGAACCTATAGTAAAGGGACATCTATACTTTTTTGAAAAGAGTTTCTTACTCCTATTACGTATTTTGTAGCAATGAATATACATTTTATTTTGCAAAACGAATATCGTGAATAATATGTCAGCTGTATAACAATAGAATAAACTGAAATATTTTCCTAAAAGTAACTTCACTTGCATAAATCCGTAACTAATAACTGTAGAATAGTAAAGATAAGCATTGCAGTAGAGGACTGTGCGGTAAAGGATCCATTGCAGTAGTCAGTCATGCAGGAGCACACCTCCTGCCTGCCGCCGTATCCTGCGCGATGATAGCACATACCCTGAAACCAAACAAGTATACATTAAATGCAAATAATTAAGTAATCATAGTACACATGCTTAGTATAATAGGTACTTTAAAGTTGTAATATAAGTCTTCTTCTTCTTCTGTTCTGCATCCTCTAGAAGTCCACTGCTGAACATAGGCCTCCCTCAAAGATTTCCAGACGAACCTGTCAGAAGCGGCCTGCATCCAGCGGGTTCCTGCTACCTTTACAAGGTCGTAGTAATATAATAGTACCAGCCTTTTATTTATATCGTCTATGCCGTTCCGCAACGTGGAATGAACCTCCTTAACTAGGCACTAAAGAGTACTTTCTGTCGCATACTGCCTGTATCTAAGCCTGTATTACGCTGAGTCAAGTACCCTATTATTACAGCTTTACCTTAAACTTAGACTCATCCCATCCGCAACTCCTGACGACCCTGCTCTCCGGGTACTTGCCGTTTACAGAGTGGTCCACGTGCTGAATGATCTTCCTGCACATCGTGTGCGTCACACCCTTGTCGTGGTCGGAGCAGTTCTTCTTCAGGCTGTCAGGCAGGACCTTATCCAAGCAGAAGCTATTGATAGCGCTGTTGCATTCGTAGCACATTATAGCTGAGCCTGGAATGATAAATTTGTAGTTTTAACCTGTTAAAGTCCAGGGGTAAGCCAGGCTCACGTCTCGGGCGGAGACTGGCCCCGAGGGAGGTCAAGGCCCAACTGGCCTCCATCCGCAGCACAGCCGTGGAGGAGTGACATACCAGGTTGGAGAGCCCAAGTGCGGGCTTGAGGACTGTCGCGGCAGTGCGACCTGTCTCCTTAAGCTAGCTAGACAGGCGCCATGGTGCGCCGACGTTCCGTCTGACTCAGATGCTGTAGGGCCATGGGTGTTTCGGCTCGTTTCTGTGTCGGATCAGAAAGGAGGAGTCCGCCGTGTGCTATCATTGTGGCAACGGTCGCGAGGACACAGTCCAACACACTCTCGAGGAGTCTCCGGCCTGGGACCTACAACGCAGCACTCTTAGAGCAGTCGTCGGAGGAGACCTCTCGCTGCCGGCCGTGGTGCCGCCATGGTCGGCGGTTGGAGGTCATGGTGAGCTATGGCCTCCATCTGCGAGTGCGTCATATCGCGGAAGGAGAGCGCCGAGTGGGATCGTGAGCAGAAAGATCACGCCCGTAGCCAGAGGAGACGAAAGAGGCGTTGGGTGGACGACTGATCGGCACCTGGTGCCCTATGGTCTGGAGGCATCTAAAGAATTTCGCCACGGCATCCCCTGCCTGTCTTAAGAGGCGACTACCTGGGGTAAGCGAGAGTCGCGGGGCGAGCAGTGGGGGTCTGCTCACTCAACTACTCCAATGTAAGCAACTATGAGGTGGACAACAATGCGGGTGGTCGGTCTCCTGCAGTCGTAGACGCAAAAGCGTGCTTCGAGTTCGGAGGCTTCTCAGCCTCCTCATTTAGAGAGGGGCCGCAATGCAGCATCGCGGAGGGGCGGAGCTATCTTTGTGCAGCAAGATACCCCGGGGCTGTCCCGTAGGCGCCGAAGAAGGCCACCGCGGGTTTTGGTTGGTATGTCGGTGTAGGGTGTACATAGTTTTAGGGACTCGTTCTGATGCTCGCTCGGATGAAGCTATACTCCCGAGTGTCGATATTGGGCCGTAAGACTGTGTGAAACCAACATAACCGTTCCACTCACCCCCCAGTGGTGGTAGCGATAACGTGTTTTTTCCCCGCGATAAAAAAAGGGGGTAAGCCAGGCGAGGAGTTAAAAACTCATCACACCTGTATTTCATGAGGGCAGATATCTTGAAGGAACACTATCGCATCATCTACTTTACTAATTTTATACGTTCCTGTTGATTAAGGGTACTCAAATCTTTCTTTTAAATGTCTACTTCTTACAAGTTTGTGTTTTCGTTTCATTAATAGTAAGGGTCTATTTCACAATGTTCAAATTAATTTTATTCGACTTACAGCTGTAGATATTTCTCATTTTATGACCATTTCTTTGGGAGCATAGATTAGTGTATGACTTGTATTTATACATTTTTAGGTGACGAGTAGCATATACACAGGAGTTGTGAAAGAGGGTCTTAGTTTTCCTCATGTGTTAAACCACCCTAACACACTTACATAATTAATCTATGCCCTCCTAAGTTCAATAGCCTATTAATTCCACTGGAGCACTATTCAATTTGTATTAATTGCGCGGCAGAGTGCGTAGGCGTGGCGCGGACGCTAAGTCGATATGAATTGGCTAATGGCTTAGGCCTAATGTCACCATGCTCTGTTGGTTACTTTAATAGCCTGTTTTTTTTAAGCCTCACTTGACCCGCCCAGTTCCACTTTAGTGTCGCCTAATAGCCTGTTAACTATCCTAATGGACTATCAAGATTTTTGACTGTCGCACCATGACTTAACAGGTTATGGTGGGACAGTCATCTTCCTTAACTAGGCTTTCGTTCATGGAAAGTGAGATTAAAGCATTCGCGCTAATTTTAATGCCCGATTAAGTAAAGCTCGTTTAATAAGAAATTGGTGAGATTGGACCTTAAGCTCATAGAAATGTGGATGAGTTGGATAAGTCTAGATTATTTTATACGGAACTATCTACTAGTATTTTGTGATACTTAATGTAATTTCACGCCTTTGTTCTTGAAGGGTTAAACAGGCTAGATTTACGAATACTAGGTACCGTGAGTTTCAATACCCATTCCATGGTGCCTTCGTCATATCGGACACGAATCTCAAATAAAACATTTCAACTACAGCAGAAATTTTGCATCAATAAATTGTTAGTTAAGCTATAAATACGCTAACTGGAGAGAATGTCGGTCAACATATTTTTGTTTATAGAATTGTATATATGAAGGAAAACCAGTACACGACTAAAGGAATTCTTGATGATAACTAATAATTTTTATCAATGTCATATTATTGTCATAGAAATTGCAAGTGCAATACTGTTAAATTAAAAGGATTTTGGGGTCATAGTTTCCACTAATATCGTCAATATATTGATAGAACGAAGCTGTGATTAGGGTAATCTTCGGTCACACGTCCAGTTTAATAACACCCGAATAAAAAGATAACCAGGTTGAAAAAACGGGGCCTTAGTTTTGATACCTAGGCCATCAATCTCCTACAGGACTGCAAATAGCCCACTAGAGAAGAAAGAAAAGGCGTGTAGGGCGGTTTAAACCGGTAATATGCATTATCTTCAGTGAATAAGTTCTACTACTACTACTAATATTACAATTAGTCGAAGCTCTATGCTCCATCGGTTTAGGTATTTAACTAAATGTAAACAAATCATAAAAAAGATATTTTACCTGTCCATTTGTCTTTACATAATACGTTATAACCAAAATAAACGTCTTCATAACCGCCACAACATTCAGCACTTATTCCCATTTATTAAAGTTGTTTGGTTATTATAAAGTTATACATACATATACACTCACGCCTATTATCCCCGAAGGGGTAGGCAGAGGCGCAACTAGTGCACCCACTTTTCGCCGACATTCCGTCCCATGATGTGATAGGGGGCGAGCCTATCGCCATATCGGGCACAAATTCCAGACTCCGGACTGATACTGAATAGAAAAACTCAATATCACTTTGCCCGACCCGGGAACGAACCCGAGACCTCAGCTTTGCAGTCGTACTGTAATACAACTACGCCACCGAGGCAGTCACTAAAGTTATAGTTTCACTAATAAGCGCGAACACCATTAATTATCATTAATTACAATACTTTTATGAAGGATCTCGACCTGTCAACAGTAAAAGAGCTATTTCGACAGGCACGCTAAATATTTTTCCATTGGATCGTAATAGATAACTCTACAACGAAAGTACGACTGTCACGTAGCATGCCCTTAAAACTGACCGCCATTCAATTTAATCGGCTAACTAGACACCAATATAATTAACTAGCTTTTGCCTGCCGCTCCGCCCGCATTAAAAAGTTATTCCGGGATTAAAGTCCCGCTTTATATTTTCCCGGGATAAAAAATGTGTTAATCCAGGACATGATCTACCCGTGTGCCAAATTTCATTGAAATCCGTTCAGTAGTTTTTGCGTGAAAGAGGAACAAACATCCTTACATCCTTACATCCATACATCCAAACATCCATACATTCTTACAAACTTTCGCCTTTATAATATTAGTAGGATTATCGATACATTTCCGCATAGTAGAAATTTGTTTTTTTTTTCATATTTTTTGCTTTGTTTCTGATAATTCGTTGTTTTTAGTTATTTCATTTTATTTCTAAAGAGAACTTAACAATTTTAAGTGTTTGTTGTACACGGCAAGTTCATTGACACAACAGTCTTCGTAAACACTTTTGTAAGAAAATGTTGACTACCCAGGAATCATATGTTTTTTTATATACATATAGTTCAATACCTAAACCGATGGAGTATAGATAGGGTTGCTTTGATAGGCAGGTGGCGTTTGTTAGTAGGTGTGGGAGATTTCCATAGCATTCTGTTTTTGCATTTAGCGATCTAGTGGTGTTTTCCAATAGAATTAATAGTATAAAAACATTGATGACCACCCTTCTTATTTGAGGAAGATCATTAAATTTATTGATGATATTGTCTGATACAATTGCACAATTGTAATGCCTTATTTGATTTTTATTATTGTAATCGCTATAACTTAGTGATATTCAATTTAGTTAAGCGTTTCGAATTCCTTTTGCTCTTCCTTCAGCATATTTTATTTCTTGACTATGAAGGTAATATATAGCCTACGTACTAAATAATCAGAAAGTATTACTTATTACTGATTCTCGATACTTCGAAAAGTATTAACCGACTAAATAATCAATGAAATTCCTCTTAGTAACCTTAGTTTTTTTTTGTTTATGTACTTCAGACCATAATACAAGTAAAATAACTTACCATACTCAAAACCAGCACAAATAAACACGAATACAAGGGCGTATCTCATGTTGATCACTGGATTACAATTGCTAAGATGACACTGCGAGAGTAATGGCAAGATTGCGAGATCTCACGCAAGGCCGGCACCGCGGCTGCCCCGATTGTGAATTGCAAAGGATACGGCTCGTTATGACTGATGACAATTCTGATGGCTCATTTTGTTACTTTATTTATATTCTTCTACGTTCTGTCCTGTTCTGCGGCTGTCTTCTCTTTCTTACATTGACATTTGTAGAAGGAATTTTGAAACTTTATCGTGTGTATGAAATTTAATCTTTATGTACATTGATATGTAAAAAAACCCTTATGAAAGGTTATTTTAGCTTACAACTGCAGTACGTCCTAAAATAATATTAAATCAATATAAATACATTACCAGAAGAATATTGCACCTTTAAATAGATAACAAGAAACTCACCCTAGTTGAATAACCATTTTTGAAATAAACTAAGTTTTAATGTGTGTTATTATTAGTAACACAAAAATACATTAACAGTACACAAAAATCAAAAATGACAAAGAGATAAATCCTTTTAATAAACACATCATAAACAAACATAACAATAATGGCTTCACGCACATTCATGTTAGGTAACTCATTACTAGGGCTGCCATCATCTAAATTGCCGACGCCGGATAAACACGGCAAAAATTGGTATTTCCCCGGACACCTCTGAAAAATATTTTGCCGTTCCTTCTTGAATGCGGGGAAATGCATGAAGTTTTAACTAAGATTTATTTCAATTTGTCGCTCATCTATAAAAAAATGGATTTCCCCTGACAACAAAAGTGTCCGGGTATTGCCCGGACAATTTTTAAAACCCCGGCCGGACGGCCCCCGGACGCCCTTCAAACTAGGACAAATCCGGGGAAATCCGGACGGATGGCAGCCCTACTCATTACCATCTGCAAAACATTGTATATCTATGCAAGCTTATGCTAATAGAAATAAGATTCAAACTTGCTGTAGAAACAGAGGTGTGAAATGAAATCTTTATCATCTATTTACAGTGTTGTGTTAATTTGTTTAACATGTTCATACTCTCGCGTAACACATCCAGTATCTACATTTAATACACTGTTAAACCTAATTATAAACATCTATTTTACATCTAACTCTTTATTTATTTCAATGGCCGGATTACTGTTTTATGGAATCCAACATAAACTGCAATACGATTCATTCTGTGTTGATTTGATCTATAATTAATAGAATGGCGGCCAAAATAGCTTCTACTTCTAGTATCTCATATTCCTTCTATGATTTTCCCACCTTTTTCTACTCTCATATTTCTTTTGTTTCTTAATCGTTATTACTGAACACATTCCTAATATTCAATCGTTAAGTGAATAAGCTTTGGCTATCCTAGTTACTGGTGTGGTTTTTTCGACTAGAATCTCAGGAGTGCGAATGTGAGGATCATGAAGGCTGTGGCTCCGACCGGTATGGAGGCTGAGTTGCAGGCGTCTTCCGTGCACGAGCAGACTTCTTGTCTACCTCCAAAGCCTGAGCGCTGGTAGCACCGACCCTAGGTAACAAAAAGAAGATTTTATGAGTATGACATTAAGAACGACGAGCGTGATATTAGGATGTAGTTTATATGTAGAGTCTGTAAGAAGTATCTTTATATAGAGTTGAATTATAATTAAATTAAAATTAAAATAATTTAAAATCCTACTAATATTATAAAGGCGAAAGTTTGTAAGAATGTATGGATGTTTGGATGTAAGGATGTTTGTTCCTCTTTCACGCAAAAACTGCTGAACGGATTTCGATGAAATTTGGCACACGGGTAGATCATGTCCTGGATTAACACATAGGCTACTTTTTATCCCGGGAAAATATAAAGCCGGACTTTTATCCCGGAAAAACTTTTTAAAGCGGGCGGAGCCGCGGGCAAAAGCTAGTATAATATAAAATAATATTTTGTGAAAGGAATGAATGTGCAAGTAGTGTCATGTAGGAATCAATTTCATCCTGTAAGTGATACGAGACATCTTTTTCCTGACGGTTTTATTGCAATATGCTTGCAATGTCTTACTACATAATACCGGAATTAGCAAGAAGGACTTAACATGCAATGGAAGACTAATTCCTTTATAATGTACTTAATAAGGTGACGTAGTTTGATGTGGAATAAACCAGTGATTTCGTACGTGAGCCATTACGATGGGTTTACACCTTGTGTACGATGACCTCTATCCGCAAAGTAAAACGTACGTTGGTAGGATATTTGTACGTTAGAACAAGTGTACGTTACTCGCTCTCAAATCTTTTATCCCTCACCTTGTAACTACTCTCGTCCCAGCCACATCCCCTGATAACCCTGCTGTCTGGCGGCATGCCGTTCATCTCGAACTCCACCACCTGTGAGATCTTCCTGCACATGGTGTCCTTGGGCCCGCAGGGAAGCTTCAGCGATGGAGGCAAATTGTCCATCAGGCACCGGGAGTCGTTGTGGCTATTGCATTGGTAGCATGTGATAGTTAGACCTAGAAGGTTGAAGATTTAAAGTTAATGAGAATAACAAAGAATTTGTTTTCTGATGCATGAATGAGTTGGTTCGATAGGAGTTTCGTTTTCATTAAGTTTCTTTAAGCTTTGTCAAGTACGTGTTATCAACTTCCGGTCCAAGCTTCAGCAGCACATCTTATTAAATATTATTCTATAGTTTATTAATTTAATAAACTTAATTAAGTTAATTATTAGAATAATTTTAAGAGTAATATGCAAATAATAAGTACGTCATCCGGTTGTTACCTTCCGGCGGATATAATTATTGTAAATCACCTTTTATACAATTATTTATAATTCTTGGTTATTACTTATCAAAATACTAGTTTAATACACTATTATTTAATGTCATATAATTTGATACATATTGGAAATATTTAGAGTAACTTAATTTAATAGGCGGTTATTCTTTTTCAATTCATTCGAATGTATAAAAGCCCGTTGTAGCACTATGCAGGGCAGTTGAATTGTAACCTCTGTTGAAATATAAATTATGAACAGATAATATAGTGATCCTAACTAAGTGTCGTTTTGCTGCCAGTAACCACCCCGAATATACATCATCTACATACGTCAACTCGTGTTAAATTGTCTCCATCTACCATAAACACCCCTGTACCAGAAGTATCGTTACGTTAAAATACGCGCACAGCCAGTTCTTAGCGAAAGCTGAGCCTTGGATTACAGTTATACTGCTCGATTTAGTAATAAACACAGACACTCACGCCTAATATCAACGAAGGCGTAGCTAGCGGAACAACTAGTGCACACCCACCTTTGGCACTACTTTTCGCCGAGTGTCTTCCATTTGTAATAGGGACGAGCCAATCGCTATATTGGGCACAAATTCCAGACTCCAGATTGATATTGAGCTGAAGGTAATGGTAATAAATTCTATCTAAATTTCTTTTCTTATAACTGCTTTGAAAAGAGCGTTGAATCCAATTTTTCAGATACTAACTGCTTGATACCTCAATAGGGTCCGAACGCTCAGGATGCTCAATTTAAATAAGAATAGATTCAACTAGTCCAAGATCATCGCCAGGAATTGCTGACCCCAATTTAGTTTGTTGGGTGAAGGCTGGAAGTCAGGCTATGATTTCTCCATCCCGTAGGTACTACATCTCTGTTTGGATCTTATTGAGATATATTTGGATGTCACGTATTTAAAGCCTGTTTCACAAGGGTCAAGTAAATTTTATTTGACAACAGCTTATTTAGATAGTACTTATTAAGACATAATAAGACTAAACATCTTATGTGTCAGGATGACGAGCGCAGTGGAATCCCACACAGTACCTACTTTGTAACTCAAGGTGCTGCATGGTGTTTCTACTTTTTATGGGTGGTCAGTTGTATCGCTTACCATCAGGCCAACGGCATGCATGCTACTGGAAACGGGCCTCCTCCACTTCTGGTTTAAGCGTTAGTACACGCTAGCCTAATGCAGATCGGCAGACTTCACATGACCTCGAAATTCTTATGGAGAATTCTGAGGTATTTTGGTTTCCTCACAATTTACTTCAACGTTAAAGACAAAATGCAGAGGTGTATGCCTTAGATTTGGAACCTGCAGAAATTCGTCTCCACAGACCATTCCATAACTAGGCATCGTGCACTGGATATATGAATCACTTCGGCTTATGAAAACTAGAGTTTGATTCGTCCGCCTCTACCCACGTCCAACCCACGATCTATGATGGCCACTAACGAGTGTTTGTTCAGCAATTAGGCCCAATACACGATCTATCATCATCTTACTAAAATCATTGGTAAACGACTATTGATTCAGTTTTTTGCGTAGATCTTTCCTAGCCTATGATATATTTTGTCTCCTTGTATGATATACGTTCTTGAGTTACCCGGATGAATGTCTAATGGAACACGCCCAGCAAATTATTTATTCTTGCTTTAATTTCTATCTTATTTTTTTAACCAATTCCAAAAACGGAGGAGGATCTCAATTCGTATATATTTTTCAATTAATATCATTTGCCATAACAAACGCTTGCTTTCCTTTAATCGTGTATATTTTATACACTTTAGAGAATTCCATCTACCGTTTAGTGTTTCTATTACTATACGACCTCCATCAACTCTGTTTATCCAGAGGACCGGTAATCTCTACCTTTCTGTGTGTTTGGGGCATTAAATCATACGACCTAGTTTAAATTCTTTGGTTGGAACTTACTTTTGACTCTATAATGTTTTAGAACACAATAGAACATGTACCTGGAATGGGTAGACTCAATTACAATTCTTTAATCAGAATTTCCAAGATCTTTCAAAGTGTAAACTAATAAATTGCGAGTTTTTATAGGTCAGCTATCGAAAGTAGGTCATGGTATAGATGATTGAAGGCAACTACTGGCTTATCCACAATATAAGATGAATGATGCGCTATAGACCGTAAGAACTAAGAATGAAGGGAACAAAGTTTATCGTCTAGTAATCGTTCTGGCAATATTGAACGCAATAGAGCCTGGTTCGATTTTAGGTGTAATTAAATTTTTTTAGTTAATTTTTATTTTGTCAGTTCACACTTGATTTATATTTGATATGGATTGTATGTGTCAATATGAAATATTGAATTATCAATCATGTAAAGTAAAATTTTCTTAATACATGCATAGAACTTAACTTGAGTTGAAAATTTATAATGACTCTACATTAAATAAACGTGTTGCATCAGTGCCGACACCATAGTATGGCATCACGGAAAAAAAGCCATGGGTCAAAATTCTGTCAAATTTACTAGGATTATGTCTAAATCGGTATACAGGTACAGATTTTTCATGATAGGAGGGGTCTATTTGATTAACTTGTTATGCGCCCTTTATGGTGTCGTTAAGCCAATATTTTGCATACTAGTTACTCAGCTTCAAAAATAAGTAAATAATATCCGGTTTACCCTTGTTTATAGAAAGTCAATAATAATTATTAAAATGTTTTTTTTAATAATTATTTTTGTTTTACTCACTCAGGAGGGCGGTAGCCCTGTAGTCATGGGGCAGATAATATGGGGTTGTCATTATTTATCATATCTTTGCTCGCGGCTGCGTCTGCGCGTATAAGTTTTTTTAAATTCAAAATTTAAATCATTTATTAAGTGACTAGCTTTTGCCCGGGGCTCCGCCCGCGTTAATAAGTTATACCTGCGTTCGTCACCTATAACATCATGGGACGGAACGCACATGGTAGGTATGTGTTATTGATGCACCTTTGCCTACCCCTGCACCTCTGCCTACCCCTTTGGGATAAAGGTGTGATGTGTGTGTTGTCCCTCAACGTTTCCGATAAAGAAATCAGTAAGTGTGTCAAAGTACTGTGACTGGTGAATGTTTATGCCAGATGCTTGGGTTTGGCTACCTGGAGCCATAGATTCGACTTAATTATATGTGAAGTCATAGCAGAGCAACTATATCGAAATTAGCAGCCGATATCGAGTTCACAACGAATCGACAATTGAGTCGTAACGGTATAGGACTTTACCTACTCTAAATTATCGCGTGACTGTGGCCCTCGTCGAGAAACATTTTTGATGGAGTAACATTATTACAATTATGTAACAGGAAAATGCCTAAAAAGAAGCATTTCATTTACATTTTCCTCACGTTTATAAATAATTATTTTATTTTATCAATAACACAAAATCATTCGATGTTCATATATTTTTCAGATATTTCTGCTTTTGTACGGACCTAGTGGCGCTATTAATCCATAAAATTCGCATAAATAGTATAGTTTAGGTTTTTTTAATAAGAAGGCCGTCGTCAATTCTTATTTGCCACTTTATGCGTCTTAAATAATGGGGTAGGCGATATCGATGCCTATATAAATAATAAAATTTAGATAGGTCCCATAGAGTTAATTCTCTACTATGACTCATAGATACTAACACGAGAGCTAGTAGTTTTTAGTTATTGTTTCTGGGAACACATGTTTATTTGTTACCTTTGGATTATCAAAATTTGTTTTATACAATAGGTTTAAATATTACATCGTCCAAAATTAATTTTCTTTTCTTAATTTCTCCTCTCTAGTCTGAAGTAATTTCCTTTTAAAGTTAAGCCCATAATTTGTTTAGGTAATGTTAATAAAAGAAAACAAAATACTTTAATAAATACTACTATAGCATTATATTTGCACGCAGTTAAATGTCTATTTTGTTTTGGAAAATATTTGCTTTATAAGGTAATGAACAAAAATAATAAATTCTTCTGAAAACGAACTGAATACTTTTTTTTTTAATTTGCCGTTTAAATTATTTATAAACATTTTTTCCGGTATGGCTGTTGCCTATAACGACTTCTAAATAAATGTCTATACTGTGCAATTACACGCAATAATGAACTATGACGTTACACAGACGTCACTGCGCGTAGCAACTTGAGTATCCGCCCGCCCTACTTACGGAGATGTAAACCTTGAAAATGTAATATTTCATAGTTTATTTTGAACTAAGCCCATATATCTGTGAACCGCGTGTAACACGAAACATCTCGGTAAATTAGGAACCAACAACACATGTTATTACGTAAAATCACAAACCTTGGTGTAGTAAACTGGAAATTACCGCCAAAAAGCAAATAACGAACGCCATTTTGCGAGTGTGTTCACACTGGTTTTGCCCGCTGCGATCTGAACGCGAGTACGACTCACCGTCGACTGCCCGGCGAAACACTACCATCAGTTTAGGATATATCTAACCAGTAACCTAGCTACACTTATCCAATTGTGGCAATACGACAAATTGACTTTGATATGGGATATTGCACGTGAGTTAAGTAATTGTTATAATTGAATATTTGTCGGTGATAAATACAAGATGGCGGTGTGGCGGGAAAATATTCACTTTGGAGGTTAGGTGGAAGAGTTTTGAATGCCTTCTATGTGGATTAAATTGAAATATCATTAATAGTACTACATCAGAGACGGAAAATATTGAGGAATAAGCATTGATATATAAAAGGAAGTACAAACAGTAGAGCCAAAGTCCGGGGCTTAGAGGTGTCCTTAGACACAGGTGGTTAAAATTTATTGATGATCGATACGAACGGAGTTGTCGTACTCTATATTTTATCGATTTGAGCTTCAAAACTATGCAAATTTACATTTTTTGTGGCAGAATGATTTACAATTAAAGAAATCTCGGAAAAAAATATGTGGTTACGTATACAAGCAATAGAAATGTATTATTGTCTCATTCACATATGTTACACCATAGATGTTAAGCTAAATGACTACCTAATTAACCAAGTTACACGGCAAAAGGGCTGTCATTTCCGAAACTGTAAAATTCCACTATAACCATATTCCGTTCCTAAATTTACTTATATTTATACCTCAAACTATCTTAGCCTTTACAATTTAGTCACTTGACCGCACAAAATCGACCCAAAAATACGTTACAATTATTTGTTTAAGTATAAAAAAGGTCTCCCTATTACGTTCTTTTAATACAGACCAAAAAATTTACAATACAACCGCCATGTCGGTGACTTCCTTTATAACACAGTGTAGTTCAAGCAGAAAGGTTAGTAAATAATATGATCGCAATTTCCATGTCGGACTGGTATGTCAGTAAGACGCTCTCATCCAGTTATATCTAGGCGCGGTAGGTGCGATTGAACGCCGCCCTCGCACCGCTTCGCAAACTACCGGCAATTATCGTATCCTGTACACGTCGGAACGACATGTCGGATCGAGATTGGTATGATCTAGACGTGGAAACATTGAGACTTTTATGGCATAAAGTAAGTTTGCAGGTAGATCACTGGAACCACTTATAAGATATTTTTTTAGTAGAATTAAGTCCTGATTCCCTAAGTAACATGGGCTACTAAAATTTACTATTTTAATGTATAATCATTCAATCTGGTGCTAGTGCACTTTCACTTTAATATTTTACCAAGCAGATGCAATCTCTTCAGAGATGTACAAAGGAAAGAGCAGATAGCTCTTATTCTCTACATTAGTCGTCAGTTGCATGCTGCTGACAGATGACGGGCAAACGACTTATTTAGAACCAGAACTAAGGTGATAGAGCACACAGTTTTCTGACTGTATGTAATATGAGAAAACGCATGTATTTTTTTATTGCATTGAATGACGAGACGAGCACACCGTTCGCCTGATGGCGTTACGACCTCCCTTAAACAGCAGCAATACCATCCAGCATCTTGACTTACAAAGTAGGTACTCTGCGGCACTCTACTGCGCTCGTCATCCTGAGACATAAGATGTTAAGTCTCATTATGTCCAGTAGTTACACTGTCTACAGTGTCCTTCAAACCGAAACACAACAGGGCGGCAGAAATAGACATTGCAGAGTTACCCACCCAGACGGACTCCTACATATGAGAGTCCTACCACCAGTCATGTGGGGCTTTTCTCCAATATCAATTATGCTACTTTTTAATATCAATGTAGCTATTCTTCACAAGAACAACTTCGCAACACGAGTATCTCAGCTTGACAATCAACAACACAAGTAGAGAATTACCATAAACATTATAACAAAAAATGTAAAGAAACGCTTCCATAATATGCATATCTTTAGAATATATTCCTTATCTAATCTGTACGACGAGAATATTAGCCAGTTTTCAGACCTAAAAAGTTCTATGCAAGTTGCCCGCCTAATTATAAACGTCAACTGTTAGACTTACAACACTAAGGACGGTATTAATAAATGAATCTCAAGTTTGAGTTACATCTCAAGTAGCTATAATGTATTGAACTCTTCATACATTATGTCTACTTGAGATGTAACCCCCACTTAAGATTTGATTATTAATACCGCCCTAAGTTCGTATTGTTTTATTCGTGCTCAAGTAAAGTTAGCAGTCTTATTAGACTGGACGAGTGCGTAGCTTCGCCTCGCTATAAATTCGTCAGTACAATAAGAGCCCTATTTTCGTTTTCATACAGATACAATGAACAAGAAATTATTTATTAGGTATACATAAGTAAGTCACCTCCCTTCTCAACTAAAAAGTTATGTGCGTATTTCTTGTGAATTATCAGTGGCTTTACGGTGAATGAAAACCACCGTGAGGAAACCTGCATACCTGAGAAGTTCTCTATAAGTATTTCGAAGGTATGTGAAGTTTGCCAACCCGCGCTAGGCCAGCGTGGTGGACTAAGGCCCAAACCATCTCTCAGTTGTAGAGGAGACCCGTGCTCAGTAGTGGGCAGTGTATAATACTGGGCTGGTAAGGGAATACACGTCTCACTTACCACCACACTTATCATACCCACTGACAATGCAACTCCTGTAAGCCAGAATCAGCGACATGTGCATTTCATTAACGGTCAGTGAATCTCGGCGAGTTTGGGAGCAATAATCAGCCTTCCGCGTAATTAGTCAAATAGAATGACTGGAATGCGTTGATATTTATTTTTATACCTACATACATAGGTACACACTCACGTCTTTAATTCCCGTAAGGGTAGGCAGAGGCGCAATTAGTGCACCCACCTGTCTGTCAATCTTTATACAGTAGCGAATATGTCGTGCGTGCGTACACAGTGCCGGTGATTGCCAACGTGCCACAATTGGCTGAAGTCTCCACTTCCTGCCCGCCTCCGTTATGCACACCTCGCTTCCGCCAGTTAGCTGGTTCGCACAAGATCCGATCAAATCGGCAAATTACACACACACACACACACACACACACACACACACACTCACGCCTGTTATCCCCGTAAGGGTTAGGCAGAGGCGCAACTAGTGCACCCACTTTTCGCCGTTATTCCGTCCCATGATGTGATAGGGGGCGAGCCTATCGCCATATCGGGCACAAATTCCAGACTCCGAACTCAATATCACTTTGCCCGACCCGGGGATCGAACCCGAGACCTCAGCTTTGCAGTCGTATCGTAAATCGGCAAATTGCAACATATTTATTTAATAAATGGCTTGTAATGATCATTTATTTATGCACCTATAAGTCAGTTGGAAGGTCGTCTGTCTGTCTGCCCCCACTAATAACAATCAAGCTCAATTGTGTGTTTATTGTCACACTTTTGATCAATAGGTAATTTTTTGTCATGTTGGGATACAAAGTTTTTGTATCTGCCTTTTATGCATTTTTTAAGATGTTAAAGTAAAATTAGGATAACTTTTTGCGGCCGGCCGCTTGCTTTACCTTAACCCCAAAGGTTCAATTGAATCTCGAAAAAACCGGGATAAAAAGACCATGACAAAATAGACAAGAACTTTTGCAGATTTTTATGGATCTGGGATTTTGGAATGACCTCGGAATTGAACCCAGAGCTTCATGAACGCATACAGGAACAAAACCTCTAAATATAATAAAATAAAAGCATAATTCCATAGTAAGTATTTTTAATCAACACGCATGTTAAATAAACCATGCTAGAATTACGAAGCTTAGTGATGAGTGTGGTATTTGTTTATTGGCAAAAATATAACTCACTGACGCACCGAGTTAAATCATGGGAAGCAATTCTCAATTTGTAGAGATTTATTCGAAATAGATTTTGCTCGTAGCCTCTGTCACGGACCAAATACAAATTAGATTTGCAATAGCATATTCGGCCACATGCTGAATGCCGAACATTCGGCGGGCTTCTTTGCCGAATGGCCGAATATTATTATTCAGCAAAAATATTCGGCCAGCGAGTGGTGTGACTTATATTGACGTGTTTGCTGCTTTGTAAACTAGGCACTGCCTAAAATGCAGAAAAAAACGTCCTGCGTCATAATTTTCCACTCTTGAATTTTAATTACGATAGTCACCGACTCCAAAATAATTAGTAATCAGTATATAGATTATAGGTAATGATTTTTTAAATTATATTTTTGGTTATATGTATAAGTATCTCTAAATTATAATTGTCATATTATATCTTGACCTGTCAAGTGCAACTCTGTTCGCCTACGTGATTATCAAAATATAGTTATATTTATATTTCGAATTTTAGTCGCTTTTGAAGGCAGCTTAATTTTTTGTCGAAAATATTGTTTTGTTTTTTTGTAAGAGTTAATAGTCTGTCTTGATGGCGTAGTTGTATTGCGCACTCGGTACGACTACCGCGCTGAGGTAATACACTCCTGCCGCCTCCTTATTAGTGATGTGATTAATGGTTAAAAATTATTAATGGTTAATAGTTAAACATTAAAAAAAAATAACGTGTTAAATTAATAGTTAAGTTATAACGGTCAAGAAGTAAGGAGTTACGTGAAAAGCATTAGCGATAACATGTTCAACACGTCTCTTGCGTCGTTTATTTTAATTAAGAAATTCACAATGGCGGCCACTTTTTTCAATTCTAACATTGGATCCGTCTTTTGTACCTACAGGCCTACCCAGATATCGATTTTGAGGTCGATAGGCCTTAAAACAAAGAAATTCAAAATGGCGGCCACTTTTTTCAATTCTAACATTGGATCCGTCTTTTGTACCTACAGGCCTGCCCAGATATCGATTTTGAGGTGGATTGGCCTTAAAACAAAGAAATTCAAAATGGCGGCCACTTTTTTCCATTCCGACATTGGAATGTTCTTTGGTAACTAAAGTTATACTCAGATGTCGAATTTGAGGTCGATTGGCCTTAAAACAAAGAAAATCAAAATGGCGGCCACTTTTTTCAATTCTAACATTGGATCCGTCTTCTGTACCTACAGGCCTGCCCAGATATCGATTTTGTGGTCGATAGGCCTTAAAACAAAGAAATTCAAAATGGCGGCCACTTTTTTCAATTCTAACATTGGATCCGTCTTTTGTACCTACAGGCCTACCCAGATATCGATTTTGAGGTCGATAGGCCTTAAAACAAAGAAATTCAAAATGGCGGCCACTTTTTTCCATTCCGACATTGGAATGTTCTTTGGTAACTAAAGTTATACTCAGATGTCGAATTTGAAGTCAATTGGCTTTAAAACAAAGGAATTCAAAATGGCGGCCACTTTTTTCAATTCTAACATTGGATCCGTCTTTTGTACCTACAGGCCTGCCCAGATATCGATTTTGAGGTCGATAGGCTTTAATACAAAGAAATTCAAAATGGCGGCCATTTTTTTCTATTCCGACATTGGAATGTTCTTTGGTAACTAGAGTTAAACACAGATACCGATTTTGAGGTCAATTGGCCTTAAAACAAAGAAATTCATAATGGCGGCCACTTTTTTCAATTCTGACATTGGATCAGTCTTTGGTAATTAAAGTTATACCCACATACCGATTTTGAGGTCAATTGACCTTAAAACAAAGAAATTCAAAATGGCGGCCACTTTTATCAATTCTGACGTTATCTAAATAAAATTATTTTCGCAATCATTGCAAGTGGCGATTTTATTGTTCACAAATCACGACAAGGCATAATTTAAGTCTTAGCTAAAGAAAAAATATAATTTTTGTGCTTATTAGTAGTATTAAATTTCGTTTAACAAATAACCTATAGAGGCGTTATTAGCATTTTTCTATGATTAACAGTTATCAAGTTTAGTTGATTAATAAATTAACGGATGGCATTAACTGCCTCCGCAGTCCGTTCATTAGTTTAAACGTTTAATGAATATTGCAATAGTAGTTAATAGAATTAACAGCTATTTTTTTATAATGAGTTAAATTAACAGTTATAACGTTTAATGATCACCTCTACTCCTTATAAGGGAAAAAGGCGTGATGTTATGTATGATGTATCGTATAAAATACTAAACAGTTTGATTCCCTAGCGTATTTTTTAGTTTTTATAATATTATTTTTATTTCTTTCTTCTCTCTTTCATATCATAGGTACATTAGAAACACAAGGAAATACGGTTTATAAGCGCCCGCTGATTTCGACATTATGTCTATTACTTATAAAAATGACTAAAACGCGAAATGAAGGCCCTAGGACACGCCCAACCGACGAAGTGATTGAGTTAAATAGGCTATTAGAAACATTACACGATAAACTCATTCTCGATCATGTTTTACAGTGCTAGTTGTGAAGGTGAAGGAGGAAGGAAGGTGAGAAGGAGAAACCTTTCCTAGGCGACCAAAAATCGGGTCGGATGGACGGTTTGTCCATCATAGCCGTCAAATCAAAGCACAGCAAAACGATTACTGCATCTGATGGTAAAAGTCGATTGACGAGAGATGATCCCTCGCCAGTCAAGACAATTATGCCGGCTTTTTGAAACTGCATATGCACAGACTGATCTCAGAACGCAACACTTACGTGAGTTTCTATGGCGGGTGTAAACCTTGTGTACGGTGCTCGCTATTCTCCACAGACTTCACAATATTGATAGTGTCATTGTAGCCTCGAAAAAAGTTGACACGGTTACCACTGGCCAAAAGATCTGTCTTAGCAATATGAAATTAGTATTAATTTGGAAACTTTTTGTCATGACACTGACTGTGATTAGTCCACCCTTTTGGGGATTATTCATAGCGCCATAAAGTTCATAAGGCGTAGTTAATTGCTAAAATATGATAAGTAGGTACTTAAAGATTTTAATATTTATATTCTACGAATACTCTGCAATATTATGCCAGCCTTATTTATTAAGTAGACAAGGGTTAAATGCTACCGCTTTTTCATTATGTGTATGCGCGCTATCAAGTCGAGAACAAAATATTTAAGATTCCAAGCTACTACTTACTTTATCACTGGATAGCCTTTATTATTGCTGCCTTTTTGCGTGTCTCTGCCTTCGTTCTTATCCTTCCCGGAATAATTTCATCACTGTTTGTTTAGCAGGATATAAAGCTATATTTTAATTCAAGTTTGTTCTGTGTGCACATCCAAACCCATGCAGAAATTTTTGAGTTACCTAACAAAGAAACAACTTTCCAAATAACATATATTTAGGTTCTATATTTAATTCAGGATTAACAACATTTTTCTATCCAACCGACTGGAGGGTTTACCTACAGTCTTCAAAGGTTATATAAGAAAAAATAACGTTATGTAAGAAAAAGTTTCGTGATGCGCGAAAATTCCGCAGTTTTATAGATTCGGTGCCAGGCACGCGGTTTTAGAAAGGGTAGGTAAAGGTCATAAGTTTCTCCCTTAGATTTTAAATCAATAAAACAAGTTAATGGAGTCCCTTTAGGTAGACACCATTTATTCTGCCGCCAAACCGCAGTATGTAAGCAATAAAATATTACGGTTAAAAAAATTATGTATTGTATCCTATGTTATTACTGGGTAAATTATGGAACTTACCCTGTCACTGAATAACAAGCGCAGTGAAATGGTACGCAATACTTTGCAAAATAAAAATTCTGATTCCTGAGCACCTACTATTAAGCAAGTGACTTGCAATGCAATGCAATCAGCCGTGTATTATAATATTGCCCACTGCTGAGCACGGGCCTCCTCTATTACTGAGAGGGTTCAGGCCTTAGTCCACCACGCTGGCCTAATGCGGGTTGGCAGACTTCACATACCCTCGAAATTCTTATAGAGAATGCTCAGGTATGTAGATTTCCTCACTATGTTTTCCTTTACCGTTAAAGTGAACGATAATTGATAAACAATACACACATAACTTCAAAAAGTCAGAGGTGTGTACCTTGGGTTTTGAACCTCCGGACATTGTCTCGGCAGACCGTTCCATTCCCAACTAGGCTATCGTCGTTTTTTGTAAAGTGACTTGCTCGTCTCATAATTCAGTCGTTTATTTTGTATACTACACATATGACAAATACGTGATTTTGTCGTCTGGTAATTTATTTATTCAAAATCGTTATATTTTACATAGGAGTTAGGATAAATACAGACACCCTAAAGTAGGTACTAAATTATGTCACGTGAAACTTGCTGGGCTTCAGGCATCGCCGACCGAGAGCAATCTTGTGTAGTGTGCCGAGGTCAACGACAACCGCACGTTTCCTAATTGGATCCGTCTCTTTATGAAAGGAGACATCAATTTGTTTGTCACTGTTTCTTTCTACGTCTGGTCATTATGAGAAATTAGCTCCATATTTTGCTACAATGTGGCGAGGTTTTAATTTCCTTCTCAGGCCATAAAAGCAGTGCATGCGCTATTTGTACTCATTTGAAAGACATTATTGCTTGAATATTATTTTCCTATGTTTGATTTAGTACTTATTTTTTTAAGTAACAGTAAATAATACGAAAATATTTGTGAAAATATCTTTGAAATTGGTTGACATATGAAAAATGAAATCATCTTTTAAATTTTGCCATGAGCTACAGTTGGCACGTAAGCTCTCCATATCTCCATATGAGTATCTCCATGTTTTTTCCTAGTTTCGTACCACAACACAGATGACGTCATAGTTCATGTACTGCATCTCTTTTCTGTTTCTGGAAACTTGTGGAAATTTGGGCAGAATTTGTAGTTATTTTTACGCTACATTGTAGCTAGTAACAAAAAATGGCTCAAATACCCTGTTAAAGCATAACCGAGACATAGGACATCTGACGACTCAGGGTATTAAAACTGACTTTTTCTAAGAATATGCCACCTCATTTGAGCTGATATACCACATCATAACTACATTTATTCCTTAGCTACTAAAATACTTGAAGTCTGAACCCGAAATAAATATTTCTAACATAAATAATATGTCTCAAAGGGGTTATTGAACTCGCAGGCTGGAATTTTTTGTCGGCAGATACATCGATAGACTACAAAATTTTGACGAGAAATGGAGCTTATAATATAATATTTTAAAATATCAGCCACATGCTCAGTTTCAAGGAAAATGGCATAACTCCAGAACACAAAACATTTTCAAGATAATAGAGCCAAATTAGAATAATAGTTATTTACAGTTTCCATTTTAATATCCCCAGTATAAACGGTCAATCAAACCTTTCATAAACTCCTCGTGACCCCAATTTACCGATAAATTCATATATGACCCGCTCAAAGTTCAATCACCATTGTTGAGAATTTCCTTTGAGCGGACCTTTCTAAGAGATTAGATCCGATGCAATCCAGTTGTTCCCTTTGTGTGCCCGGCCGGATCATTGAGCGTATTATATACAGAATATGGTGGTGTTACTCATTCAGTCACACTTGGTTCGTGTGAAACGAAGTTATATTCTTCTTGTTTAAAGTGATTCGAGCGCCTGAACTGCAGTGAACGCCAAATTGTCGGATATTGTCATTTGCGCGTAATATTTTGTCAGGCGTTAAATTAGAATGGCGATCGTAATTGGCATTGTTTGTGCTTTGCTAGTTGCTTTTATTCATAATTGTGAGTATCTTTAATTCCTATTCGATTTTGTTTTGGTTAAGTGATGTAATGGCTCATAAATAATGTAAAAAAGATGGTCTCTTAAGTAAATATTTACAAAACTTAAGTTCAAACAGATTTACTTTAGTATGCCTTTACTTGTATAAAGGCAATATATTTTTATTGTATATTTCAATACAATATAAATTTTCCTCCTACATTATAAATTTGCCTACGTAACAATTTATAAAAAATGTAAATAGCATCATTATAAAATACCTCAAAGCTCTACAATATAGAGTCTACATACCTACTGAATTAAAATAATTATTTAATACATTTGAAAAACACGACAAAGATTCTTAACTGATTTTAAAAAAGGAAGAGCTCAATTCGCAAGTCTGTATTTTTACTACGTAAAAACCACCTATGACCTAGAGATTAATCGGATGTTACCTATTATTATCTCGTTGCTTTTTTAAATTCCCTTTTTGGATGAATGTTTAAAGTCTGCCATCAACTAGTTTGGTTTACGCCCTATTGATTCATATTTTTTGGGATAAGGACAGTTTTATTTCACTTTCCTTATAAGTAGTTAAAGGAAATGGTTCTTAGTCTAGACTATAGAGTACTATGAGTAAGCACTAAGCAGCCTAATTTTTTAATTAAACCGTGAGACTGCCACATCCTTATTGTCTTACACGCTTCAACATTCTCTTTGTTACATTCCTAAGACTCTTTCAAAGGAATGTCTTTTTAAAAATACTTTAAAATATTTTTATTTATTTACACTACATTCATGGTGTATAGGCGGACTTAATACCATAGGCATTCTCTACTAGTACCATAAAAACACACACACACACACATACACACACCTTATATTCCCGAAGGGGGGGGGGGGGGAGTAGAGGTGCAACTAGTGCATCCACTTTTCGACGAGCGTATTCTGTCTGTCCTGTAATGTAATCGGAGGCGAACCTATCACCATATCGGGCACGAATCCCAGACTCCGGGCTGATATTGATTAGGAAAACCCATTACCACTTCGCCCGAACAGGGGGATCTAACCCGAGATCACCATTGCCGTCGTTTCGTAATACAACTACGCCACCGAGGCAGTCTCTACTAGTCATATAGGCACATTTTGAATAAGTCTGATCCCCTCCTCTCCTTTCCTCAGCAGAACCACGCGTGCTGGCATGCGAAGCCACAGCTTGATTATTAAAACCATCTCGGCCCGAACCAATAGGTTCGTCAAATCTTTTATTTGCCGCACCAGCAAGCTTTGGAATAGTTTACCGGCGCATGTGTTCCCTCCTTCCTATAATCCTGGGTCCTTCCGCCGTAGCGTGAAGAAGCAGCTCAGTAGGTCGGCATGATTGTGTCAAATGGCATGAGATAACCATTTGCTGCCATTCGATACTCTATCTGAACGGCATCGCGCTTACCATCAGGTGAGGTGCAGTCACTTTGCCGTGCCCGAATAAAAAAAAAAGTAAAATGCTGTCAATCTTTCAAATGGATTACTTATTCGTTGCTCATGATAACCAACCAAAATGTCATAATAATCACGTTATATGCCCTAATAACACCGACATAATGCTATCTGAGACGCATATACTATTGTTGCGAGCCCTTACTGTGCTAACAATACAGAACATTTTGCAATGCCTTCCAGGTGAAGCTATCAAGTGCTTCGAATGCAACAGCGCGAACAACTCCGCCTGCCTCGACCTTCACAGGCAGAAGATGAACGCGATAATACCCATCGTGGAGTGCGGGAACTCTCTGCCGAATGTCCTCAGCAAGCAATTCTTCTGCAGGAAGATTACGCAGACCAGTAAGTTTTTTTTAGCAAACGGGTACGTCACTTGTTAACTGGTGTCCAATAATCGTTATCAGAAAATTTTACTTAGATACCTTAAAAGAAAAGGATTGAAGAATGTGTTTCACCATCCATGGACTAAAGCACTGCAACAAGCACAGCCAAGCCGTTGCCTAAACTTCTCATCAGCTTTACCAATTTTACATGAAATATTGGTTGTAGTTCAGTCAAATAAATGCTACAATTGGTTGAAATCACAATAGAATTAGGTTTTTTGCGCCTGCAATACTCTTGATGGTAATAGAGAAGTCCAATGTACGATCAGAAGTTTGCTCTCCTTTAATTATATCAATCAAAAAGCTGCAGAAGTAACTTATTCTGGAAAATCGCACGTCAATTATCTAGGCATATTCAGTAAGACAAGCCGGCATATTTTTAACAACTGAAAGACGTAAGACATCCCTGTGATATTTGATAATTAGGTATTGTATAACACTACATTACTATCAGCTTTAAGGCAGTTGCCAGTATAAATTATCAATAGTATAATAAATGACTAGAGATCTCAAGCCTACGCTGACCCAATTCGACATCCCCGGATATCGTGGATAGTCCTCCAACAATAGCCATTGTGGGCACTTATTACCCGCGCAATTGCAATTTAGCTAGGTCGCTCAGATCGCAGTACCAGTGCCGCAAATTGAATGATAATTAAACAATGATATAATAATACGAGTGATTAACAGTGCGTGTCCGTAGCCGTATTCTGGTCGGAAGTAGGGTATTGTGGTAAATTACCATATCATACCATCCCTGTATTACATACTGCCCACTGCTGAGCACGGGCCTCCTCTACTACTGAGAGGGGTTAGACCTTAGTCCACCACGCTGGCCTAGTGCGGATTGGTAGACTTACACATACCTTCGAAACTCAGAGAACTTCTCAGATATGCAGGTTTCCTCACCATGTTTTCCTTCACCGTTAAAGCGAGCGATAATTCACAAAGAATACACACATATTTTTTTGGAAATAGTCAGAGGTGTGCGCCCTTGGGTTTTGAAACTGCGGACATTCGTTTTGGCAGTCCTTTCCACTCCCAATTAGGCTGTCACCCCTTTTTAAATAACGTGCGAACGTGTTTTGTGGTAAATTATGGTGAGATAATCAATGTCTCTGAAAAGAAGTGTGGAAGCTTAGGCCTACTGGTGGTAGGTCTCTCGTATACGTAGGGCCGCCTGGGTAGGTTTTAGGTAGCACCGGAATGTATATTTCTACCGCCATGGCGCCAGGTAGTAGTGTGCACTGTTGTATTCCGGTTTGAAGGTCAATGTAGCCAGCGTAATTACTGGGCCTTATGAGACTTAACATCTTATGTCTCAGGGAGACGAGCGCAGTGGAGTGCTACGCAGTAATTTTTAATTCAAAGTTATGTGCGGCGCTGCTACTGTTTATAGGTGGTCGTATCGCTTACCATCAGGCGAACGGCATGCTCGTGTCGTCATTTAACTGCAACAAAAAAGGAGTTATTAAAAATTCAATTTGTAATGCAGTGGAGGAGTTCAAAGTTGTGGGCGCATTTTTTATGGCATCGAATGACGAGACGAGCATGCCGTTCGCCTGGTGGTAAGCGATACGAATGCCCATAAACAGTGGCAACGCCATCCAGCACCCTGAGTTACAAAGTGCTATGTGCTATTCCACTGCGATCGTCATCCTGAGACATAAGATGTTAAGTCTCATTATGTCCCGTAGTTACACTGGCTACATTGTCCTTCAAGACGAAACACAACAATGCATGCACACTGCTGCTTGGCGCTAGAAATAGTATAGATTGAATAATTGTATCTACAACACAAGTTAATAGATGGCGTTCTTTACAGTTTTGTATGCAGACCACACGCCCGAGGTTCGAGTGACACGCAGCTGTGGATGGATTAAACACAAACGAGAATGCTACACTGCCGATAATAAAGACCATTTGGAGACCGTCTGTCAGTGTTTCGGCGACATGTGCAATGGTGCCGCCATCTTAGGCCACAAAGCGATAGTTTTCGTATTCGCCGCCATCTTTGTTTGGAGTTGGCGGGAAAAATTATGTCAAATAATTGCTTAAAATTAAACATTTTTTATTTTATCATAATTTTCGTTTTTCTATTATTTAATTCGGTAAATTTCCTTGTTGGAAATCGTGTTGTTTTATGAGGACAAAAAAATATGAACTAAAATTAAAAACGACTTCAAACCCAGTTGCTGCAGCAGTGCTTAAATAAATTGAAAACACTATTTCTTCATAACAGCGCCATCCAGAATCAGGTGACCAATCATAAAGTTGTTATCAGACGAAACAAAGTTCACCACCATTTATGTAGCAAATGAGTACATTTAAATGATAAAGGGAAAGATAATTATGCGTAACCGAGGAAGAGTTGTCTAATATAACCATTCGGAATTGAATATTAACAAGAAGTAATACTGAATTTTATATGTGGACGGATTTGGAAAAAAATTCAATAGATCAATTAAATTTCTTTATTATTAAGTATATTATAATTTCAGTTAAATTCCAGATTTTTTTAAAATGTTATGAACACCGTAATGTTTTCAGCTGGTTAAAATCCGCTATATATAACTAGAAGAAAAAGCATATAATTTTTAAAAGTTCATCGCTATACCTTTGTAACCTTATATATTCCTATGAATAAAGTCTTTAAAAATATCAAAAACACCTAAATCCTGTTTACACGTTAGAGTATATACTCTAACGTGTAAAATGGATTGGTTTTGCTATCACCCATGCGTATCATCCATGGCACAGAATAAGTCTTTGCGTGGAACACAATGATTCTCGGCCCTGCGGTCAGTTCTCTCCTACCTCTGATTCATTTAACGTGCTTACATTCCAAATAAATCGATTTTATATTAAATCGAAATGTTTCTTAAATGTACAGTATTTTTGTTATCGTTTTATATTCAATATGGTAAGTTGTTTATTGTAATGTATTTTCATTAATTCCTAAATCATCAAATGATTATTACGTGGTAGTTGTAATGAATTCAATAATCTTGTATTACTGATCAGAAACTACACAAGAACAAGAAAATCATTATCAAAACGCGCTGTCCACTACTTCTCATTTTAATTCGGGTTTGCGCGTATTCGGTCTTCGGTATGCGTATGCGCAGATATTAGCCGCAGGATTGACCGCGATTATATTCGGGATAACGTTTGAGAACCTTATTAATGTTAACATCCCTTAACAATAATAAATAGCAATTTTATTACTGTTTTAACTATGAATAATTTTGTCCCTCACAAGCTCAATTTTTTTACTGTAAACGGTATTCAGTTTTACTGTGTTATTATAAGTTCTATAGCTGTCAAAACGCAAACATATTTTATTAATACAATGAACTGTCACTACACACACTGTATTTAACTGCTTTAAGCCCCCAAGGAAGTATTTTAAACATCTCTACGAACTGACCACATTTGAAACACAGATAGTTTGAGCACTGGAAACATATGTACACGTCAATGATAAGTATAAAGATAAGAGCGTCTGATTTGTGCACTTAGACCCACACAAATTACTATCGATAATACCCAGTTTAGCATAGCAATAAAATTGATAAATCCTACAAACAAAAACATGATGAATGCTTCGGTTACTTTAGCAGATCTCACTAATCTAAAACTTATTGGTAAATCACACACACATACTCACGCCTTTTATCCCTGAAAGGGTAGGCAGAGGCGCAACTAGTGCACCCACTTTTCGCCGTGCTTATTCCGTCCCGTAATGTGATAGGGGGCGAGTCTATCTCCATATCGGGCACAAATTCCAGACTCCCGACTGATACTGATTGGAAAAACTCAACATCACCACCCGACCTGGGGATCGAACCCGAGACCTCAGCATTGCAGTCGTACCGTAATACAACTACGCCACCGAGGCTCTTATTTGGCCAATAACTGGCAGCCCCAAGTAAAATTAATATAATACTAATAACTAATAACTAATAACTAATTAGTAGTACTAAACTAAATAACCACCGATAATCGCCCAACGAGAAATGAGTACGTAATAAGTCCTTTAGCTCTATATATTTATTGTTAATCTACATTATGTGTTGTAAACATTGCCGTTCCGCTTCATATAGTGGCAGACTATTAACCTCTTGGTGATGAATTCAATTTTCGATGAAACATTTTTGTTGTACGAATTACCTGAGGCTGATAAATGTGTCCGATATGACGATAGTCTCGCCTCTTGTCATATAATAGGACGCATAAGTTCGACGAAATGAGTGCAATGCTTCTGCATAATTCTCTGCAAAGATAAAGAGAAGACTTTATGTCTTTTATTGCAATACTAACTTGTACTAGCTGTTTTGCCAACGTTGAAAAGTTATTCCGGGTTAAAAGTAGCCTATGTGCTATTCGAGACTATAATCTATTTCTGTGTCAAATTTCATCCAGATCGGTTAAGCCGTTATGGCGTGATTGGGTAACAAAGATATTTCCAAACATTCGCATTTATAATATTAGAGAACTCTTCAAGAATGAGAACTTTTGTCAGCGTTCTATTGAATACAGGGTCCTCCATCCGCTGCTACGAGTGTAACAGCATGAACAACTCCATGTGCCTGGAGCCAGCGCAGTACGACCTCGACACGCTGATGAAGTTCATGCCAGTAGTGAACTGCGGCGAGGGTGTACTGGCCACGGGCAGCCACGGCTTCTTCTGCAGGAAAATCGTGCAGACTAGTAAGTAATTTTTTGGCCGTAATTACTGTACATCCCTCGCCAGTTGGACAATTATTCCTGTTTGAACCGAATATATACAGGCTGATCCCCGAACGCGTCTCACTTACGAGAGTCACCATGGCAGGGTTTAACATCTTATGGACAGTGGCCGCATCACCACATCTTATAACCATCAGCACATAGCAGGTTTAAGTCACAACACACACGTGACCTTTATCATAAGTCACGGTTTTATCTGTATGTTTATCTTTTGTTTTGTAAACAGAGTACTCGCTTCAACTAATTAAACGCTATAATTACTAAATTACGCTGTTAGCTGTTAATATAACATAGAACGGACAATCACAGACATAAATCAATTACTATGGAATACAGAAACTATTTTAAATGAGACCTAAAAACATAAAATGGTTTTCAAAAGTTAATATCATTAACCATGTTTAACGATTATCCCATAACCCATCAAAACGCCAGATTGGGATTTTCTTATAATTGTATTCCCAATACTCCAATACACGTACCTACTTATAAAAGTGCGTAGACATAAAAAAATATACACGTTGACTTGAGAACCGTCCTCCGTTTTTTTTTCGTCGGTTAAAAAACCGAGAAGGGGCAACCTTCCCTCTTGGGTAACTACTAACCACGCTCTACGTCTATTGACTCCTAATAAACTGTATGTTCCAGTCTTCCACAAAGGGTATGAACCAGATGTCCGAGTAACTCGCAGCTGCGGCTGGATCCGCCACCACCGTGACTGCTACAAGGCTGACAATGAGGACCACCTGGAGACTGTCTGCCAGTGTTTTTCTGATGGCTGTAATGCAGGCCCAAGGCTTGAATACGCAGTAATCCCTATGATCCTTGCTGTCGTGATGACTGTTTTCTAGCAAATATTATAATTATTGTAATAAAGAGCTTGTTATATTGTTTTATATATTGCTTAGTTTGTTTTTTGGACCAGTGTCACTGATTCCTGATAAAGTACCCGATAATTATCAGACATATAACGCTATCTTACAAATAGACCTGGCACATTATTGACTCTACCAGATATTTCTATTTGAGAACTGTGACCAAAAGTTGTAGTTTATATGGCGGATAAGTTCCGAATAGACTATAAGGGACTTTACCAGTTTAAGGTGAAATCAGCGCTTAAGCTATGATATTGATAAATTAGGGAGTCCACTTCCTGTTTGGGAATACGGCCAGCACATTTTCCCCAGATGGCGATGTCGGTTATTCTTGTGAGGCACTCCTTCAAACCGCTCTATCTTTTTGTCGCTATACTGAAATAAATTGTGATTTAATTCAAAATCACTGAAAAAGCCTTATATTAATGTGAGCAGTAGAGACGGAACTCTATGAAGGGAATGCTAACAATTTCATTCTTAATTCAATGTGTGATGTTCACTGCCGAGTATAAAAACATACAGACGATAGAGACCAAATACAATAGATGGATTGCATGGGACATAATGTATGGCAATTGAATGGAAAGGTATGTATGAAACCCGCAAACATGTAATCACAAGCGGTATAGACTATCGTAACCGAATCTACACACCAACCGAGCTCCGACAATGGAGCGGAAATCTATTCAATTGACATCCTGTCTAAGTGTAGGCAGGGACGGAACCAGGGAATCGAGGAGTTGTATCCACGGCTGCAATTTCAAGTCAAGAGTGTTTTTTAATTCTAAAGCTTTATATTTCTTTACCACACGTATTGTATCACATAGACGTCATCTATACTAATAATAAAAAGAGTAAATCGTTAGTTTTAATGCAAGAGGCAAGTAATCTCATTAGATATTTCCTGAGTACTGCAGAGCTACTTTTATCCCGGTGTTTTAAAGATAATTTTTCATGGTAGAGCACGTTAAAAAACTTACACTATTGTCCCATGTCGGAGTCGTATCCAGGAACTCCCAATCCGCAACCTATACATGTAAGCTACAAGTAGAGAAAAGGGGCGATAAAGACCTCTCCCCAGTCCCCAAATAACAAAATAGGCATAAAGATCTTGGCTTAAGTAAGGCTCAGTACCAAGTGTTTCCCGTGATGTAGGTTTCTATTCTGTACAAATCATAAAAAAATAAACAACTAAACATAAAGGACACTTATCGTATGAAGTGTATTATAATAAATAAGTATGGTAAATATCACAGACAGTAACTAGGTCAACTCTACATACAATAATATTTAAAATAGCGCCATCTAACGAGTTATTGATGTAGCTCTACATAGAGAACTCGTTTCAACTAAAAATAAGATGGCAGTTGCTTTCCTTATACGTAATAACTACGAGTAGCTTTTAATTTTCCCAAGAAAGCTCTCGCTATCTATTATTAGAACAATAGTAATGAACCAGGTGTATATAAGAAAATATTTAAGCACAAAAAAAGTAGAATAATTTTAGTTAATTTTTGATAATAATCCATAAATTCGTCAATTTTGTCAAGTCAGGTTGGCCGAGTGGTCTAAGGCGCCAGATTTAAGCTCTGGTTCCCGAGAGGGAGCGTGGGTTCGAACCCCACACCTGACAAAGTGTGGTTATCTTTTGTGTGTATTGACTTTTTATTCTTTTTATTTCATCTCATAAAGGTACCAATCAACAATCTTATATAATGTATAATTTATATTATATAAAAAAAATGAAAAATATATAGCCTATAACCATCGCACAATAAATACGAATCGATAGACACTTGTCAAAATCGGTTCAATAGGAGTGGCGCTAGAGTAGGTACATAATCATCATCTCCCTGCCTTGGTCCCAAATTAATTGGAACCAAGGCAGTATCAGCTCAGTATCAGCTCGGAGTCTGGAATTTGTAGCCGATATGGCGATAGGCTCGCCCCCTATCACATCATGGGACGGAATAATGGCGAAAAGTGGATGCACTAGTTACGCCTCTGCCTACCCCTTCGGGGATAACAGGCGTGAGTGTATATGTGTGTATATATATGTACTCGGGGTCGGCGCAACATGTTTTTCTCTTCCATTATCTTCTATGTTTTGTCATCAAGAAATTCACGCCCTATTCTTTCATATCATCTGACATCTCTTACACAATCCATCCATCTCTTCGACGCTAGAGTAGTACATGTACAACATAAAATAGATATGTACATACACACATACATAGAGTGCTAAAATCATTAGGCACCCTTCCTACCTTCGCCGGCTTTAGGGTGCCAAAAACATATTATGATCATACATATTATTAACCCATTACATATTATTGATATGTTATGGGTTCTTTACATCAATGATTATGATGAAACAAATTTGCATTTCTTAATTATGGTATAAAAAAAATATAATTGATTATTTTTTTGATAATACTATTAAATAAGAAAATTCTCCGATAATCATTTCCTCGAAACAACTTACATACATCATATCAATTTAATCTGCAAATTGTAGAGTATTTCATAACAAGACTAGAATTCCTGCAGAATGAATCATCAGTTCACGTTATTATGTTAGCGATGACCAATCAACATCAGTTGCTCTGACACACCTCAAGTGCTTGATAGAGTGACGTCACACCTCAGGGCCGCCATTTGCAATATTATGAAACAATGACGTCAGATTACTAACGGCAGTGGTTTTACATCAAGTAAATGGGTTTTCCTTCGAACAGTAGGCATAATAGGCTGCGGCATGTTGATGATCTCATGAATATTTGATACATACAAATTACAATCACCCAATTTGGTGCTAGACGCTAGTACACTGCTCTAAACAAAAATAACAAATATATCTATATCATGTTATTTTTTTAATTCTTTAATTATTAATTGTATTTTGTACCTTGAACTGATTTTGAAAAGAGCAACACTAGAGTTTCTTGCCCGTTCTTCTCTAGTGAGAACTGCTTTCCGAACTGGTGGTAGAGTTAATATTGACTGAATCTAAATAATGTATAACATTTTATGGGTTCGAATAAATTTATTTCATTTCATTTCATTTAATTTCATTTACACTCATTCAAGATAAAATGCCCATTTCATATTTTACCAAGCAGTAGCCATAATTTCGGAGATATACAAAGGAAACAACAGATAACTTTTAACGTCTCCTTTAGTTGACAGTTGCATGACAGACGACGCGCAAGCGACTTATTAAGAACGTTAAAATCGAGCATACACTTTTCTGACTTTACATACACGTTAGTGCTATGTTGCTATGTGGTGCGTAACACGTATGAAAGAGCCTGTGTGAGTAGGTAGGATTGCAATGTCTGTTTTTGCCGCCAAGAGACTTAATAACATGATAATATGTTCATAATGTTTTAGGATTACAAACGCAGTGCAGTGCTTCCAGTTGGTGCTGCTACTGTTTATTAAAATCGTGAAACTTAGCCATAGGCGAGCATCTAGGTTGTAGTCGTTTTTTGTATAAAAGAAAATAGCATACATACTCCCGAACAAAGAGTCCTCCTTTTTAAAGTCTGTTAAAAAATCTGCGCCTTCGGTTGTAGACTAGTCAGCTCTATCACGGTCTCTATGTGGCTTTAAATGATGGCGAACGGGGCCACCACCAGGACCTCGCTCTTGTAATTAACATAAAGACCAAACATTTTTCTTCAACAATGGGGTAAAAATCCTTGCAAAGATCAACCGCTCAGAAAGTTAGTCAAGCCCGATACATCCCTTGGTTCTATCTAACCTGATGGACTGACGAAAGAAGGCAGAGGCGTATTTATAATGTGACATGACGGCAAAATACCTTCGGCTTCAGAGAACCTACGAACAAAGAGGAACATTGAAACATAAGTTCGCCGGATTTTGCACTGATGAGGGCCCCAATCCATGAATTCGCCTCGGGCATTTACGGATGTATATACCGCTGAACGGGGGTAATGTTGATGTAATCGTTGATTCTAGGAATTTACCTCTAGTCCGTGCGTAAAGATATAGAATGATCAGAGGGTTCCTGTCTTGCGTTCCTGCATTCTCTATAGCATTCTCTGAAGAATTGTTCGGACTTTTCCCTGCTGCTGAGTTCCATCGCCGTACAATGCGGCAAAACTCCAAACAAAGAAAAACAAATTAACAATTCTTTGTAATTGTTATTTTGGTTTTTTATATTTCCCATTCATTAAAACTTCTACTTGGTAAATTGTTTGGCTTCTAGGCAGCCCGCTTGAGGTTACATCTGTTCCAAGAACACTTCTTTAATATACACACATATAGGCATCAAATTATGATATTATAATACTTATAAACTCTAATTTGTAACATTGCTCAAGCTTTGACAGACAAGATAAGGTATGGTCATGATAAGAGACAATATACACTAGGAATAGGACAACTATGACCATGCTTTTTAATAGCATAATATGTATGATTTAAAGCATTATACATAATTTATTTATATAATCGCCTTAGACATGTCTAATGATCTTCAATCATATATAAATAGTATATATTAGTGCTCCATTTATACATTCAGTCCAATGAAAAAGCAAATGGGGACGGAAAGAGCGAGAAAATTCTCGGTACCTATAAAATTATCAATGAAAACTGCGCAATAAACAGAATATTCTCTGTATAAACATCAGTTTGGAAAAGTACCGCAATGAAACGCGAGCACGTGTTATCTGCGACATACATGCAATTAAAATGAACTCTATAACCCAAGCATAACACTGAAAGTCGCTTGCCTGAACAGTAATGTTGTATTGCAAAATCCTGTAAGATATTAAGATATTGAAATACTGACTTTACTGTAATGTTTTAAAGTTTGAAATTAAATGACAGGTAAACAGACTCGCGTGATCCATAAACATTGAAGGTGTGTGTGCGTGTGTGTTTGTACAGACTGTTTACAAACACATAGACATGTGTGCGCACCACGGAACAAAAAAACAGCACATGGTGTTTGTGTGTGTAAATATTTTATTTGTTTACATATTTTTATTTGAGTTATTTATAACGCTTTCGATTTCTCAGCAATTTTTCCTTTGATCGGTACTAATGTGTTCCCAGAGTTCGTACAAATAGCCTAAAATATTTAAGGTCAGTACATATAATTCTAGTATAAGTGTGATAAGTATAGTTAAAATATAATAATCAGTTATATTAAAACGACTGACGTCATAGAGGTCTACCCCGTAAAACGCGTAGTATCAATTAAATTTATTTATCGATAATATTATGTACCTAGTTCAAATTCACATTAACACAGACACATATTATATATTACTTACACACACTCACTCACGCCTTTTATCCCCGAAGGGGTAGGCAAAGGCGCAACTAGTGCACACACTTTTCGCCGTTATTCCGTCCCATGATGTGATAGGGGGCGAGCCTATCGCCATATCGGCCACAATTTCCAGACTCCGAGCTGAATAGAAAAACTCTATCACTTTGGCCGACCCGGGGATCGAACCCGAGACCTCAGCATTGCAGTCGTACCATAATACAACTACACCACCGAGCCAGTCGTACTTAATTAATAAGTACATCAGATCAAAAACAAACTATTACCTAAATTGTAAATGGTTTTCTACTTAGTCTTCTTTTATTTGGTACACGACATAAAACAATAGCTGTATAACATGCATACAACTTTAGCAGACATACAGTTCAACACGTCATTGAAGTTATCGACCCGCCTTCCACGCACAATGACGCCGAATCCTAAGAAATGGGGTTGTGTTTCTCCGTATTACCTAGGTCACTGCCAGGGTACAGACGCGACGAAATATCATAAATGCGATATGTGAAGATGTTTACTCACATATTACTATTTTAAAGCAGGGTTCGCTGATATATATCATGATATATATCACGATATATATCAATTGATTTTTATCCTGATATATATCAATTGATTTTTTCCTGTCTAGTGAACTAAAAAATTTAAACACGAAAGTTTACCCTGGCAACACGTAACGAAAAACTACAATTCAGCATAATTTAGATTGTTTCCTAAAATGGCAACCTCATTTAAAGTTGGGGAAATTACCTTTAGCTAAACCAGCACGGATAGCTTTTTATTGAAATTCAAACCTTAACTTCATACAATATAAGGTATATTTCACGAGGTAATAAAAATGGGGATTCCCAGGTGCTCCTAGCGTTAATAATTTTCACTTTCTAGGGAATCCCCGCAAGCGTGACAATCGAAAGATTTGATAAACGTTGACTCATTATTGTTTTTGATATCCCACTCATAGATCTATGCTTAAGGCCTAACCCAGAATGATATTTTTTTTATAAATACAAATTATTATTAAAATTTGTTGATTTATCCCACAAACAAATTAGGATTATTATAAGAATAGGTGCTTGATTTTTTGTGTTCATTTAAAAATTATTTCCCAAATAAACACTAATTCTTTGATTACTATTTTTAATTGAACATGTTAAACTAATTCTTCGATTACTATTTTTAATTGAACATGTGGTAATTTGACACTTACTACTACTTAATGACTTATATTATTTAAAAAATTCCTCTCACATTTTTAAGTGTTTAATCCAATTACAGAATGAACTCAGTTTCTTTTTCTTAGCCTGGATATATATCCGATATATATCCGATATATATCCGATATATATCGGATATATATAAAAAAATTTATTTTTATCATAAAAATCTGATTTTTTCGAACCCTGTTTTAAAGATTGGTTAACTAAAAATAGCACATTCAAGTACTCACATACAATTTTACACCGTATGTAAAAAAACGCATCTTCACTAATACTGTAAAGAGGAAAGATTTGTATGTAACCAATAAGCTCAAAAACGACTGTCTACTGAACCGATTTTAAAAATTCTTTCACCAATATAAAGCTACATTATCAGCCAGTAATATAGACTGCTTTATATCTCGGGAAAATATAAAGCGGGACTTTTATCCCGGAAAAACTTTTCCAAGCGGGCGCAGACGCGAGCTAATGTCCAGTTATTTATAAAGGGGCAAAGAAGCAACCGACAACCATGAGGCAACAAGACACCACACTATATTTTATTGAAGCGTGAGCAAGAAGCTTATATCCAAAATCTTCTTGGGCGTGAGTTATGCGTTGTCATGACAACTGACGTGTGTTCATTCATAGACAATACACAGGCACAAATTGTGAATGTATTGTACGCGCCAGCTTTCGTTAATCGAACTATAGAAGTCGAAGAAGGAGAAACCTCTGAATGTGATGTCTGGCAAATAGCCCTTCCTGGATTATAAGCTACTTTTTATCCTAGATGGGGTTTTTATTCCGAATTAGGTTTTTCAGATGGGCACAGCACCTTTTAATATATTACATCTAAAAAGGCTAGAGTATTAGGTCCCTACTCCCTTGCCTAGTGAAAGAGATACTTGTGGTCACCCGTGTTATTTAGTGGCCACCCGATGCAGCTACCAAGTGCTCACTTGGGTCAAGTCGGCCATATATAAATAATAATACCATCCCTGTATTATATACTGCCCACTGCTGAGCACGGGCCTCCTCTGCTACTGAGAGGGTTTTAGGCCTTAGTCTACCACGCTGGCCTAGTGCTGGTTGGCAGACTTCACACACCCTCGAAATTCTTATGGAGGATTATCAGGCATGTAGGTTTCCTCACGATGTTTTCCTTCACCGTTAAAGCGAACGATAATTGATAAACAATACACACATAACTTCGAAAAGTCAGAGGTGTGTGCCTTGGGTTTGAAGTCGGCCATACCAGATAAAGATCTAGAGTGGGCTTTCTTTCGTTCATGTGAGCCGCTACTGGATCCTGATCTCTGGAATTCTGCATATGTTATCATCGGTCATCCAGCCCAGCCAGACTAAGCGACCACTTTTACGGTCAAGCATACCAAGTAAAACCTCACTTTGCCTTCCTTTGTTCATGTCAGCTGCTAACGTATGATCTTGAGGTCTGGATTGTTGTAGTCCCGCCTATAATCTCGGTTTACAACAGCTGAATTCTCAACTGCCTACGGTATCAGAAATATCCTATCTAAAAATATTATTATCACACATACATTGTCGAGAAATACGTGTTTTTCCATTTTCCAGTTAATAATCACCTACTAATTAGTGGTTAATTAATACAATTATAAAACTGGATTCAGGGAAGTTATCATTAACTCCACGAATTAGTTAAAAATAGCTATAGCTGGCAATAATAGTTTGAATAACAAATATATGGTATACGCAGTGGTTTATGATTTGACCGGTGGTAACACTATTCAGGGAAAACCAACATAAACCACTTAAGTATTTTGCTTTTAAACTAACTATACTGTTGAATGTCTTTGTTTTTAGTACAGTTACCAAGTTTACTAAGAATGCAATAAATCCTCCCCTCTTCCAATTATATATTTCTCCCTCCAAAGGCCATAAAAACAATGGAATTAATGCCATGGAATAATTTGTTTTCATTGGGTTATCTGCTACTTCCAGATAACCGATTTGATCTACCGAAAGACAATTCTGGAAATTTCCAAAACATAATGTTATCAAAACACGATAAAAGGTTGCGAGGTATATTGACGTTCCTATTATTATATGACTAAAATGTCATTGTAATAATATCTTTTACCTTAGGTTCTTTAAATAAGTTTATACAAATATTGCTTTTGGTTCAAAAGTATTCATAAGTAAGGATTCTTTTTGATCTACGAGGTAAGGAAGCACTAGGTGCAAATTTCTTGCCTGCCTACACGTTTGGCAGTATAATAAGCTATATTCAAGTAAAAACTTTTTTTTTTACGCGGAGAAAGTGAATTATTACTACCGCCCAGCGTTCAAGGGGTACGACTGAGCGGTTATGTTGGGTTCACCGTGCCTTACGACCCGACGTTGAGCCGCCAGGAGAGATGGAAAACGTCGGGAGACCGCCGGGGCCGAGTCCCTAGCTTATACACAACGCACGGCATACCAACCAAAACTCCGCGGTGGCCATCTTAGGGGGTGGCTCAGAAGCCCCGCGCACCGAAGGACGCCCTCGGCGTCAACGGCAGCATGAGGCCTAACCGCCACGGAGCCGTCCATCACGGGGTAAGTCAAAACTTGAATGTGTTATAATATAATATGTTCATATTCATATAATCTATGATCCGGATGGAAGGACCATTTTTTTTTAATTTATTCTCTACCTTTGCATTAACTCGCTATGCTGGCGTTGTAATCTGTACCCAGCATAAAAAAACCTATAGTTCTCATAGGTATACTAGCTTTTTATTATTGAAAGGGTTTTAGGAATCGAAGCATAAGTTCAAAAGAAAAACCGAACAATTATATTTAGTGAGTCGTTGTGCAAGTCAGCCTCAATGTAGGTAAATAGATGACTTGTCAATGTCACACGCAGCTTATTGGCTCCAACTACGTCTCTTATGACTGAAAACGTGACTGTACCTAAGTGGTACAACTGACCGCTAGGCTGAATGGTATAATTTTAATTTCGGGCTGCAGTATAAAGAGTGCGTCCTCTTTTTGCATTGCATTGCTTCTTCTTAAGTTTTTGGAAGTCCACTACAAGAGACCACCACAGGGGCTCACGGTTTCCCTGAATACTAAATGATGAGAATCTTGGAGTAGACATCAGCCAAACGCAGGGCTTCACCCGTGAAGGCTCGAGGCAAATTCATCGAATGGGGCCCCACGTCAGTGCAAAATCTAGTGACTTTTTTAGGGTTCTCCGGAACGGTTTCCTTCGTCTTTATATTGCCGTCATGCCACCCTACAGTAACATCACTGGGCAGGTTATAAAACGTAAATCAAATTGCGCAATATTACTTGCTTTTAGAAACAGACATTACCGTACCTAATCAGACAAGGTCACACGTAAAACAATATCAAAGAATAAAATATGTTATATTCAGGTTACACTCAGCTATGGTACCCACATTATTTTATAGCTGAAGACCAAAGCTGGTGAGTCACATGATTTTAAGTGATTAACAATGCCCATACACCTACACTGTCAGGTGATTGTGGGCGCGATACGATGAAAGAGGGGTGGAATATGGATTGGAGGGGAGGGAGATTCATTAGACAAATTACCTGCGATAGCGGATAGCCTAATTGAATAGAGTTTCAGCGAAGGTCACGGTTTCGAACTCAGACACCAAAGTACGCATCTCTGACTACGAAATTACTTATGCATTCATTGTTATTTGTTATCAATTATTGTTGAAGGTCATACTCAGTAAGAATTCAGGTAGTATGTATTGCCAACTATCACCAATTTCTATCTCTTGTATGTAGGTATTAAGTCCTTTTTTGTTAATTGTTTGTGTGCGTCCCAGTATATTGTGCGAATAAATGTTTCTTTCTTCTTCTTTCTAGGTACTAGAAAATTTCTAGTATAGATTTAGCTATATTTATGGGCCGCGCTATTACTCTATCACTTCTTTTCTCTAATTTCTTAATTAATATTCCCTCTGACTGCCTCGGTGGCGTAGTTGTATTATGGTACGACTGCAATGGTGAGGCCTCGGGTTCGATCCCCGGGTCGGGCAAAGTGATATTGAGTTTTTCTATTCAATATCAACTCGGAGTCTGGAATTTGTGCCCGATATGGTGATAGGCTCGCCTCCTATCACATCATGGGACGGAATAATGGCGAAAAGTGGGTGCACTAGTTGCACCTCTGCCTACCCCTTCGGGTATAAAAGGCGTGAAGGTATATGTATGTATATGTAATCTTCCCTCATTCCTATAACTTAGGGTCCTTCAAGCGGAGCGTGAAGACGCAATTATGCAGGCTGGCATAACTGTGACGACTGATCAGGGATGTTCATCTCTTGCCGGTCCATATTTTTTAGCCTCACTTATCATCAGTTGTAGTGAAGCCACTTTGTCTAGCCATAGACAAAAAACAAGTGTCAGCTAAGTACCTATATAGTAACAGATACGCTCATAGTGCAATCCACTAAAAATGCGTGTAAAATATATTCTCTTTTAAAAAGTACCTATGTTATTCGTAGAACGACCCAATAAATTGTGGATATTAAAATTTCCACACTAACTCTCCCGGATTTCGTTAACATCTGCTGACCTTCAGTCTAAAATGGACAGATAAATGTTTATATCTTGATGTTTATGGATGCTCAGGGATATTCACTACATAGTAGGTACTTACCGGTGTGTAGATATTTTTAAGGAATCTATTAAATAATTTAATTTTAATATCTCAGTTTGTCATTAACTCTGCAAAAATTAATATCCGACAAATCAATATTTTAAACCACTTACAAACATAGAATTTTATGACTATAAGGCTCGGGGAGTCATGGGTGCGTTTGAATTCTATAGGTAGGTACTAGGGTTTTTGGACTTGCTAGAAATCCAATAAACGCGCACAAACACCAAAAAAGATATTACGACATTTTCCTGTGACACAATGGTATTACCCTGGTGTACAAAACTGACAAATATGTATAATTTAAAATTTTGAAATAAGTATTATAAATAGCTATGTATTTATGCATGGTTTTGAATTTATTTCATAAAGCGTTTTACAGCCGTATTTCCCATTTGAATGTAAACAGAAACATCTAGTACCTAATCATAACTATTGGTTTATCAGCTTACCTATGTTTACATTCGCTTTAGTTCGAAATAATTATAACTACGTAAGTATTAAGGTTAAGTTGTCAATGTGTGCGTTTTGTTTTGACGCATACACGCACACCATTACAAACACGTGCACACGCGGCGCACACATGGCCGCCATGTTTTTAACCCGCCTGACGCATGAGGGGTGCGCCAGACGCAGTGGGACGGGAGGGAAACACAGAATGAACACTTTATATAGGGCGCGCGAACGCAGACCAAACCAGTTCATTTCTAGAAGTAAACAAAGCAACACCTCTCTAGAGGAGTAATCATCTTCTTGTTCCGGCTTCAAGCCCGCGATGGGTACGTCCTTCACCTTATTACATTATAAACATTTTAATATTTATCAATGCTTTTAAAGTCATGCTTTCATTCATTGTAATCTATGTTTACATTCACAGCTGCGGTAGTGTTTGTAAACATAGTTATATAGGTTCCGGCTTCCTTCACGCTTCCAATTAATAATTCAATGAATGAGTCGCGAAATTGTTAGAGTGCAACGCACTATGGACTGCAATACGTTCGCCTTATTCACCCTTGGCATGTCCTATCGCGTGTAAACAAGAGGGGCTGTGCGTTCGAGAAGGGTCTCGACTCGCTTCTGTTGCTACGCCCTCCAATAGTGCGCGTAAAAAACAAAAATTATTTTTAATATACGAACTTTTTATGGATTGGCTTTCAGACAGGCTGTCCATTGCTATTTCTTTTTTTAATTTTGCACTTAACGTACATGGTATCAGGTATTCGAGATTTATCGGAAGATAGGGACAGTTTAATTAAATATTACATAACCAAGTACGTGATTCATTTGTCCTTGAACTTTATTGTCATGTCTATATATCTAGCCATCTCTATACATAGCCATGGTCCACTATCGCGACGGTAATGGTGTTTTCGCGTGACACACTTTGATAATTGAATTTCAGTCGCTTGGGATATTGCGCAGTTGATTGTGTACCAACTTTTGAAAAATAATAATTCTAAAAGCATTTGTACAGCAAATCATGTTCCTAATTAAACGATATTTTTTATTTGGTTTCATCAGTTAAAAAAGAAATACCTCTGTTTACCTTAGTTCATACCAAATAACAATAATATGCTAAATTTAAAACTGTTGATAAATACGTAAATAATGTTAGTGTATATTATGTTGATAAGGAAAAAAATATGTTGCTGGTGTACCTAATAGGCGTTGAGTCATAAAAATTCTCCATTTGTTAAATATTTGCAACGTTAACATTAATTAGCATGAAGCAATGCAGTCTTCCGAATAAAATTAATTTAAAATATTAAGTTTTTCTGAGTAATTCATATTGGAAAATTTTTCGCTAGGGAGGAAATGTAATATCATAAAATTATAAGTTACTTAGGTATAACATATTATATACTTATATTTTTATAAAACTCGCAAATATTATCGCGCTTCATGCAATGCTTCATGCCAGGTTTTTCCAAATTCCCAAACCACATAAATTGGATTTACTTACGCAAAAGGGCACCAACCCACGAGCCCATAAAATGGGACATGGTCATGAAAAAAATGTCACAATTAATAGCAGATTTATTATGACCATATTATTAGAGAGTTAATTGTCCAAATACCTTAGTTGATAGTTTATAAAATTCCAAACGTTTTATATCAACCAAGTAGTTGTAAAACAAAAATATTTTACACACACGCACTCACGCCTGTTATCCCCGAAGAGGTAGGCAGAGGCGCAACTAGTGCACCCACTTTTCGCCATTATTCCGTCCCATGATGTAATGGGGGCGAGCCTATCGCCATATCGGGCATAAATTGCAGACTCCGAGCTGATACTGAATAGAAAAACTCAATATCACTTTGCCCGACCCGGGAATCGAACCCGAGACCTCAGCATTGCAGTCGTTTTATAATACACCTACGCCACCGAGGCATTATAAGTTACTAGCTTTTGCCCGCGGCTCCGCCTGCGTTAAAAAGTTTTTCCGGGATAAAAGTCCCGCTTTATGTTTTCCCGGGATAAAAAGTAGCCTATGTGTTAATCCAGAACATGATCTACCCGTGTACCAAATTTCATCGAAATCCGTTCAGTAGTTTTTGCGTGAAAGAGGAACAAACATCCATACATCCAAACATCCATACATTCTTACAAACTTTCGCCTTTATAATATTAGTAGGATTTAGGTATAACATAAATAACTTATAAATACTTATAAATGATATTGTCGGGCTTCATGCCAGGTTTTTCCAAATTCCCAAACCACGTAAATCCAGAGTAACAGGCATCTGCGTCATACGGCATACCGTACATGTGAAATGTGAATCGTCACTTCCGATAAGTTTAGCAACTGTTGACATCATTTTCCTCATCCCACGTGCCACGGCATTCGTTCATGATCATTGCAAATGTAATGTCACGTTTCATTAGTGATGCTTAATGATGCCACGACGAAGTTTTCTGCTACTGCTTCAAAAATTTATCGTTATTTTCTTTCTTTCCAGAAACGTTAAACATAAAACCGTTAAGTAAGGACTTAGAGTGGTCTCCGGATGCGCCGACCGGCGTGGGGGCCGCTGGGGTCGGAGGATTGCGCGGCCAGGACCCCGCCGCACCAATCGTGTCCACATCCAGCGAGGAGCGCGCCATCCGCCGCGTTATGGGCCGCTGGGGCGCCGAGTGGTTGAGCTGACTCGGCTCTGGGCCTCAAAACCATGCCGGTCAATGGCCGGCAGACCACCCCCTGCCACCACCCAGGTGGGGGGGCCCGCGCCCGGCTTTACACCTCTCCCTTCGTCAATACGAGGAGATGGTCGCTAAAGCTGAAGCGCTGTTGAGCCGTCTTGTCGTCTCTGAGAACTATGACTCGGTTAACAACTTCTTATCTCTATATGACGCCTATATGGAGTCAGCAGATGAGAGCCTGATGGAATTCTTTCCGAAATACAACCCTCCAATTCGTCCACGTAAAAACACTTGTGTCGGCCTCGGCATGGAAGTCATTAAATGTCTGAAGGTCTTGGAGAAGAATTATCCAGGAATATCCAGGGCGATGATGTTGGTGTCTTGTGATGAGAATATTCAAGATCTGGACGACTACACCACGTCCTTCCCTGGACCTCAAGGGTTCCTGATCGAGACTGAGAAGGACCACGTGATGGTGGCGATACATGTTAAGATCGATGGCAGACCTGGTGTCTTCCTGTCAGACTTGGGTTACCACATCTCCCGCGTCGCTACTGCGATGGTTGATAGATGCTACCCACATACTGGTAAGTTAACTTTTACGCTTTAATATCCACGAAACAAAGAGATTACAATAAACCTCGTAGTTGAAATCATAACTAATGATTTGTAATTTTTTTTAATTGGAAACATCCACATAATAATGAAAAATGAATGTAGTAACATCATAAACGACCTGATATTGATAGTTTGTAGTTTAAGAAGAACTTTCTAAAGACAACTAATATATTTACTCCTCTTTTCAGGCTGGTTCACCCAATCAGACGAGCCTCATTGCCGCAAGGAATACAACTATCAGTTCAACATAAACAACACAAACTATGTTGAATGGCATGAGAGGGAAACCAGGGGAGCCAATGTGAAGGAACGATTGTCTCTCATTTACATCGCCAAGGCTTATCTGTCAGCTGTCAATGTCACCGAGAAGAGGAACCTGGTGTGGGACTTAAGGTATAGTTTTATATTCTGATAAAAAAATTACTTTCTTCTACCATTAGCTGTTTAGGTATGAACTAAACCAAAAGTTTATCTTGATAAAGAGACATTATATATTTTTATTCCGTAAAAATGCAGACATCTAATTTTGCAAAAGCTAATCTGGAAATATATCTGCACAACCGTAAACTATAGTTAAACAATAAAGCATTGGCTGTAGATTAGTAACATAATAAGTATTAAAATAATAGTAAATTATCTTAAGCATTAAATCGAATTTGTGCTTTGTTTCCAGGAGTCTTCTCGCCAGGGACCCTAAGGGCCGTCTCAGCGCCGGTATCTACTTCCCATTGAAGCGCAAAGACCATGACTTCACCATCTTCTTCGACGGCCCTAACGGAAAAATAAGGAAGAAGCTGAAATTCGACACTTTCTTGGAGTTGCAAAAGGTAATATTCTTAAATAATTATATGGCGCGTAATATTATCTTATTAACAGTAACGATAATATAAAAAAATCTAAGCAATTATAAGATCAATATATCTAAAAAGCCCTTTACATTTTCTGACAAAGTTTCTCGTTATCTACGACATTTTTGCATGTCATTGGTTTCTGCGGTTATTACACCTACCTACCTCAATACCTTATCAATGTCAAAGTCAAGTAAATAGTATTTTTGTTTCCATGTTCTATTTTACTTCGCCTTTATCAAATGTAGTCAGAATACTTTGATATAGTCAATGGTAGAGGCTATAACAGGATAAAGGTCATTCTTACAATTTAATGACATGTATAATATAATATAAATAGCATTAAAATTCAAACCTTATTACATACGGTATCCATACATAGTGGTTTAACTCCAAATTGTTATCCAGTTTTAATCGTAACAAATTCTTCCAGATCCCTGACGATGTTGTGGAAGAAGTAGAACAGTGCAACGAACAACTCCGTTTTCGTGATGGCGAGCTTCTCCGTATCCTGAACCGCCTCGCCAAAATCATGGCGGACAACGAGTACCTCACAGAACTCCTAGACGTCAACGCCAAAATCGTTCAGCTTTCTGCTGGCAATTAAACACTTGGAAAAAAACCTTATTAGCACTTTGTACCATTATGGGTTCTTTAACTTCATTTATTTTTGTATTTTCTTCTTGAGATAAATCTTAAATGTTTACATTCTGCAGACCATTTTTATCAACATTTCGTTCAAATTCCATTTATTAATATCGGTGTGCATAGTTCTCGTTTAATTCGTAGATTCCATTTAGATTATTTCTAGTGGTTTAGAAATGTAGTGCTACCTTAGACTTCATTTTCAGACGGTTCAACTTGGGCAATAAAATATATAACAAACAATTTATGTGTTTGATTTTTACTTTTGACATGAAGCCCGAAGGGGGCAAATGACCAATGATCTTGGCTGGTATAGAGGTAGTTCTAGCTTGGATTCCCAGACATTGTGGCATTTCTGGTAGTGAAACCGTCGACTTATGCGCTCGTAATGCAATCTCTTCTGGGAATGTTATATACAGGCACTGTTTCACTCGGGATGTTAAAAGCAACACTAAACCAGACCTAATAAAGTCTTGGAATATTCTCTGGCAGTTTTCTAGGTTAATTAAAGAAATCAATTATGGGTCTACACAACCTTCACTTCCTACGAAACCTTGGTTTTTTTTAAATTACGTAACTTCAGCAAAAAAGTTACTTCGGCCATCATCCGCCTACGCTTAGGACACGTATGTTCTCCTGTTTTTCTCGCTAAAATTCGCGTCCGTGACCGCTCCCTCTGTGAATGTGGATTGGATGAAGGTACCCTAGAACACATCTTTAATTGTCCAAAAATTAGTTTTCCTATTTATGACATTCTTCCTGCTGAATTTCCCCGCCCTATAAACATTAATTGTCTACTAATTAGTGATTTCCCCCAACATTTCAGATTTCTTTCTTAATTTATTAAAAATAATGATCTTTATCTTTAATTTCTACAATTTTATTCTAATTTATATGCCTCTATATTCGTTTTGCTATCTAGGCTCTACGCTTCTGCCATATATGCTTGATTTTAAATTTGTGTAGTGGTTACATTCCCTTTGCCATAAGCCATAACTAATGTCATATGTTTTAGATTATTTCTAGTGGTTTAGAAATGTAGTGCTACCTTAGACTTCATTTTCAGACGGTTCAACTTGGGCAATAAAATATATAACAAACAATCAAATAATGGTAATGAAATAATGGTAGCTCTTTGCTACCATTATTTCTTGGTTATCCTCGGGTCGAAAGGTATTCTAAAAAAGTTACGATATTATTTTAACATCTACCCACTTGACATTGGCAAAATCACCGATGAAACGGTGGAGCCATTTTTAAAAGAAGAAGAAGACCAATGATCATCATCTTCCATGAATTTCAAAAATACTGTTGGAGCCTCGGGTGCGTTACTTAACATCTGCAAATTTTTATAGTTTGGTGCCAACAATGTTTTTGTTTTTACTTATGCCATTAAAAAAAATGAAAAAGACTTTCTACTTAATTTTTACCCAACATTTTTGTACTGCAAATTTTTTTTATTTTTTTTTATTTATATTTATTTATTCGGGTAACCAAAGACCCATAGTGTTAGTAGAAAACATAAAAATATTATATCATGTTAGTAAATAATTAAAATATAACAAATTAATGCGTGGTGCACCGCGCACCATTCCATGTGAAATGGCACAGCAACGAGCCCCATAACAACAATCCAGCCTACTGGCAATCATTTGAAGAATGCTTAGGATGATATGTCGCTTAACTAATGCTAAGTCAATAATTACACCGCTTTCTACAATCTGAACGCAAAGTGATTTGTTATCAGTGCTTTGGTAACAAAAATGCAAACGGTAATAGCCGGGCTCACACTTCTAGTACACTAGCCTTCATAAGATCTACTTTGATACGACCAACTTGAGTGATAAAAACTAAGTACCTACGCAGTAAATTCTAAGTACATAAATTACATATCTGAACTCTATCTTTCAAATAAACATATCAAACAAAGTGCAATTAACGAAATGGAATCGTTATCGAATCCATTTATCATCAATATAGTGATGCGACGCGACGAGCAGGTCGACCGCATTCCTACCAGCTTCGCATAATAGCACAGTCGCGCCTAACCATTTATAATAGCAACGCCACAGATAGCTTTGAATTGAAATTGTGGCACTGGTTTATCGGTCCTTCAAGTCTTGCAAATGCAATATCTATATTATTGAAAATTGGATAGATAATGGATCTATTCTTTATCTTCGTATTCTGAATCTTATCTGATTAAATTATTATAAATGCATACATACATACATACACACTCACGCCCTTATCCCATAGAGGTAGGCAGAGACTATTGAGCGCCACATGCTACGATCTTGACAAACCTCTTTCGCCTCTTCCACATTCATAGTTCTTTTCATACACTTTCGTCTGTTAAGGGTACTCCTGACCTGCCCTTTTCTGAGGAGATCATTTATTTGGTCAGAGAATGTTCTCCTCGGGCGTCCCCTTCCAGCCGTACCATCCACATTCGCTCGATAAATACCTTTTGTGATCCGTCTTTCATCCATCCTCTCCACGTGCCCAAACCACCTCAGCATACTTCTTTCAATCTTAGTCACCACATCATCCTTTAACATACATCGATCTCTTATCATACTATTCCTCATGCGATCAGCATGCAGATTATAAATGCAAATGCTTGTAAAAATAGTTGGATGTTTGTTAAAAGTAAACGTAGCTACCGCTCATCAGATTTGGATGAAATTTGGCGCAAGGATAGACCATGAAGTTGACGATAGCCTAGTTGGGAATAGAACGGTCTGCCGAGACAATGTCCGGAGGTTCGAAACCCAAGGCACACACCTCTGACTTTTCAAAGCTACGTGTGTATTGTTTATCAAATTATCGTTCACTTTAACGGTGAAGGAAAACATCGTGAGGAAACCTAATACCTGAGAATTCTCCATAAGAATTTCGAGGGTGTGTGAAGTCTACCAACCCGCACTAGGCCAGCGTGGTAGACTAAGGTTTTAAACCCTCTCAGTAGTAGAGGACGGCCCGTGCTCAGCAGTGAGCAGTATATAATACAAGGCTGGTATTATTTTGTTTTTTATAGACCATGTCCTGTAGCAACATACCTCGTAAGTAGTTAGCGATGCAGTCTTACATATGACACTATGGATCGCTACAGTGATTTAGGGATTTATCTAACTCTTTCGAGGTCGAAGGCATGAGCAACACTACCCCGCAATTATATTGGCTTTGATAGTTTCAAACCGGACCAACATGCTTACCACACTAGCCTAATTGCTCTGGACTAATTAATAAAACAATTAGTCATATTAGTTTTGCTCCAAAATTCACAATTGTTATAATATTGCGTTATCTGCAGTACATACTACATATCTAAAGTCTAAAAGATTAACGTAATCCATTAGCGTACATCCATTAACGTACGCCTACCTATGTGCCTCCGGTTCGGCTTGATGGGGTTGCTCTGAGACAGGTTGAAAGTTTCAGGTACCTCGGTCACATTGTGACCAGTGACCTTCAAGATGACGAGGATATTGAGAGCGAGCGTAGGGCTCTGGCAGTACGTAGTAATATGCTCGTCCGTAGGTTTACTCGATGTACGAGCGCAGTGAAGGTGACGCTTTTTAAAGCCTATTGCCAATCCTTCTACTCGAGTGGCCTATGGGTGAGTTATACGAAACAGGCTTACAGAGCTCTGCGCACTCAATATAATAATGCGTTTAGGGTGTTGTTGCGTCTGCCGTGGCGATGCAGTGCGTCTCGTATGTTTGCGGAAGCGCGGACGGATGGTTTTCAAGCCATAATTCGCAAAAAATCTTCTTCCAAGAAACTAAGAAACAGTAGTAACGGCATGTTAAGCGTGATCGCTGAGCGTTTTGACTGTCCCTTCCAAAATTATTGGATGAAAGTAGCTCTGGGAAATGTAATAATATAATTAATGTAGTAGCTATAAGTAATTGATTGTGATTTTAATTTATATGGATTATGTGATCTGAATTAAATAAATAAATAAAAAAATAAATTAGATGACATGATTATTAAAATTTGATTTCCTATTTGCGTTTCATGTTAAGTAGAATCAAAACATTGTCAGTGAATGAAGAGATTTCTCCACAAATAATTGATTGTCTGGAACATGATTTAAATAGTGTAAGCACAGGGGTAAGTATACCCGAACCCTCAACCACTATCCTCGCAACCCTGACAACAGAATTAAAAAGTAAAATAGTATTTCATTAAACAATATAACATAAGTAAGCATGGGATCGGTTTAAATTTCGAAATTCGTTCTCATCTAACATTTTTCATACGATTTTCAAGTAGTATTTATTGTGTGTAAAGACAGTAAACTATAACAATAGAATATACAATGTCTGTATCTACAGAGGAAAGTGCTAATTTCTTCAATGCTTCTACCTTTTAATACGTTACTTCTAAGTCAATAAAGTCTTTATCATTCACGTTGCAATTATCAGCGTTGCGTCACGACTCACAACACGTGTGCGGACCAAGGTGATGCAACCAATCAGCGGGCGCAGACGTGTCATGCCCACGTTTACTCAGCTTGATTAGTTACGACAACTCGGAGAGCCTCGAAAACTATAGCTCATGACGTAATGGCTTAATGTACTAGATGTATTTTACTGGAATTTGCGACTGATAATGCGATAGGCTCGCCATCTATCACAAATGGAATAAATACGGCAAAAATGTGTGCGTTTCTGCCTACCCCTTCGGGAGTAAATTGCGTAAGTGTATGTCTTATATATTACTTATTGTTTCATTATGTGTATTCAAAATCACGATATATTTTTTCTAAAATAGCCTGTGTGTAGGTACTCAGGGGCAGTCAGGGGCTAATTTGTGTGCCCAGTTTCATCCAAATCCGTTTTGAGTGGTGCATTTATTTCTTACAAAATAAAATAGATGATGTTGACTTAGAAGGAGATAGGACTCTACTGGATAATAAGTATGTTCGTATATCTGTGTACTGTGCCTTTTTTACCGCCAAGCATTGCTGGTTGCTGCGTTTTACAGCCAGTGAAATTGATTTCTGTTTTGCGTGCAGCAGCCAATGTCACGGCGCATTTTACTATCTTCTATATGGCAAATGTGACGTATAAAAGTAAGTAAGTAACCAGACTAGCTTGATAACTTTTTTTTTTTTTTTTGACGCGGAGAAAGTGACTTATTACGACCGCCCAGTGCTCAAGGGGAACGACTGAGCGGTTATGTTGGGTTCACCGTGCCTTACGACCCGACGTTGAGCCGCCCGGAGAGATGGAAAACGTCGGGCGACCGCCGAGCCGAGTCCCTAACCTATGTACACCAACTAAAACTCCGCGGTGGCCATCTTTGGCGCATTAGGGACGGCTGCGGGCTTCCTCCGACTCACGTCTAAGTTGTCGTCCTCAACCGCCCCTTAGCTTGATAACTTAAGTATGAGCGCAGTAGAAACAACAAGTGGAATGCCACACAGTACCTACTTTGTAACTCAAGGTGCTGGATAGTATTGCTACTGTTTATGGGTGGTCGTATCGCTTACCATCAGGCGAACGGCATGCTCGTCTTATCATTCAATGCAATAAAACAAAAAACTAATAATCAAGTTGGGATATTACAGATGCTCTTTAACCGTCCGTAAGCACCCACCCAACTCTTAAACGAATTCAAATCAGCATTGGGTGAATTATTAGACCAATTTACTTTTTCTAATTCAAAAACATGCTTACTTACCTTGTTTACCTACATGCTACATAATCATTTTGAAATCACAAAGATATTTATATGCAGACTGCCCATCCTTCAATAACATCAAATAAAATACTCCTCTTGAGATATTTCTAGACACAACTAGTTCAAAACCTAGGCCGGAGGTATGTGCCAAGATTTACGACTACACTGACCTACTAATAACTAGATTAACCTGCTTGCACCGTATGGGTCACGAGCTAGTCACTATGAAGTAGCCAATTTGACTGTACCATGACGAATGAGGAACGATTGTTGGAGTCTGAGGATGATAATTGTTAATAATGACTATAAGGTAAACTGTAGATAGTGCCTGATAGAAAACCCCAACTTTTACGAAGTAGGTTTTCCATGTTCCTCTTGTAGGTACTGGAGATACCGCTATTTCTATGGACAAGTAGTGTATATGTTGTGATTAAAGGACGTCGTTGACAGTGTAATTACTGGTCGTTTCTTACGTCTCATGGAGACACCAGCAGTGCAGCGCCATGAAGTTCTTTATAATACAAAATTATGCACATTGTTCATATTCTGCCTGGTATCAGCCTGGTGTATGAAATAGTACCCTCTAAAAAGGGAACACTACTACTACTCACCCCCTATTGGAACATCACCATCATCATCATCACATCACGTCCATTGCTGAACATAGGCCTCCCGTAAAGCTTTCCAGGCGGACCTGTCATTAAAAAGCAACCTGCATCCAGCGTGTTCCTGCGACCTTTATCAATTCGTCTGTCCACCTTGCAGGTGGACGGCCGACGTTGCGCTTGCCAGTACGTGGCCTCCACTCGAGAACTTTTTTGCCCCATCTGCCGTCAGTTCTTCGAACTATGTGCCCTGCCCACTGCCACATAGCTGGCAAAATTTGGGTGTTATAAATTGTTACACCTCTGCCTGGCTCTGAAAATGGGGTGAAGTTCTTTTTGAGTGTATTTTAAAACTGTTGAATGTGACTTTCATTCCCTGAAAGGACAGTGACGTGGGTGGAGCCGCGAACTAAAGTGCGTACTTTATGACCGTCCCACTAGCTAACCATTACCAAACTTAAACCACGTACACCGCGTGATATCATATTCGAGTTATAAACGTCATAGGACTGTCACGCTTTATTAAAACATTTACGTTTTTTCTCACATCTAAAAATACACTGCTGAACGAGTTAACGGCTAATTGTTAACTATTTAGCATGAATATGGAATAAATGCGATTTTTTATAACTGAATGATGAAACTATGTACCATTACCGCCTTTATGCAATAACACGCAACTTTTAAATCACATGAGCCTGGCAAACTCAGTGTTTTCATAAATCTTTAAACGTTAAATCTTACAATGCTCTTGAATCATTTTACTAGTTCATATAATTAGTTAGAGACCTGTCACACTAGAGGATTACGAGCGACTGCATTGCGGAGGGAAAGGTTAGAGGTGTTTTACGAGAATGTACAAAATGACGTCGTTGAAGCAAATATTCGCGGCGTGTTCGCTGCGTCTCCGCTCAGCTTGAATTTGCTCGCAATTCGACAGTGTGATAGGGCTCTAAAAAAAATGTAGTGACATGTGGATGCAATTGCATGATTGCCCACCCCCTTGGAATAGCGCATTTATATTTTTATGGATTAAATTCTTTTTTAAGGCTAAAGTTAAGAAGTTTCTAAGCTACGAACTCAGAGTGAAAGTTTTAATCAATGTCACTTTAACTTAGCGCTCTACATACCTATAGCTTATTTATAATATAGGCATGTTTGTAGTTTATAAATTACATAATTACTTGTAATTCATTAATATAAATGTTACTTTAAAAATATCAAGTATAGTTCTGTGTATTTTTCAAAAAGTACAATAAAAATTAGCTCTACACGATTTTACATCATAATTGATTGCCCACGCTACTGGCAGATTACGTCATACATTTTAATTTCTGCACGTTGGTGGGTTATGTTGCTTTAAAATATGTATTTTTTTTTATATTAAGTCACGAAGCAGGTTCCTCCGTAATACCGAATGATGTTATTTACTCGCTTACACTCCCAAAGCCAGAAGGACTGTTATTTCCAGTAGTATTGGAGTGCGGAATGGCATCTTATGTAGGATACCTTACAAAACACAGCGAAGTACTTCATCTATTTTTTTGGACAATAGAACTGCGGCTGATCTAGCTCATGCAAGTGGCGTTGTAGACGAAACTGGACGAACGCGGCTCGGTCACGCAGTTCACGCACAATATCTTTAGGGATCATACGTACTTTACCCATGTATCGATCTATATTATATTATATCTATATTATCGTCGGCTATATTAATAATATTATTATACAGGTAACTCTGAGAATGTATGTTCAAAATAGGTTATATATATTCAACAAAGTAACCAGTTCTTAGTATACCATTATATAATAGTACTAGCTTTTGCCCACGGCTTCACCCGCGTTAATAAGTTTTTCCGGGCTAAAAGTACATAAAAACCTTCCCGTTGAGTCACTCTATCCAACACATTTATTTGGATAAAGATTACCTAATATTATGACGTTGATACAACTCTTAACAAATAATGCATTAATTTCGACCAAATTTGATTACCATAAAAACGGTTCTAGTGAGTTAATCTTAAAAGATAGACATATACTGTCGCGGACATTTTTTTAGATCATTTCAAGAGGAATCATTCTTTCATACATATATTTTTGGTATCTTGAACCGTTTTCGCAGCGCACGCAATGAAAGCCCTCAAGGGTGAATAATTTTCCCCGTTTTTTTCACATTTTCCATTATATCTTCGCTCCTAATAGTTGCATCGTGATGTTATATAGCCTAAAGCCTTCCTCGATAAATGGTCTATTCAATACAAAAAGAATTTTTCAATTCGAACCAGTAGTTCCTGAGATTAACGCGTTCAAACAAACAAACAAACTCTTCAGCTTTATAATATTAGTATAGACTAGCTTTTGCCCACGGCTTCGCCCGCGTTAATAAGTTTTTCCGGGCTAAAAGTACATACATAAAAACCTTCCCGTTGAATCACTCTATCCAACACATTTATTTGTATAAAGATTAATATTATGACGTTGATACAACTCTTAACAAATAATGCATTAATTTCGACCAAATTTGATTACCATAAAAACGGTTCTAGAGAGTTTATTTTAAAAGATAGACATATACTGTCGCGGACTTTTTTTTAGATCATTTCAAGAGGAATAATTCTTTCATACATATATTTTTGGTATCTTGAACCGTTTTCGCAGCGCACGCAATGGAAGCCCTCAAGGATGAATAATTTTCCCCGCATTTTTCACATTTTCCATTATTTCTTCGCTCCTAATAGTTGCATCGTGATGTTATATAGCCTAAAGCCTTCCTCGATAAATGGTCTATTCAACACTAAAAGAATTTTTCAATTCGCACCAGTAGTTCCTGAGATTAGCGCGTTCAAACAAACAAACAAACAAACAAACAAACAAACTCTTCAGCTTTATAATATTAGTATAGATAACTTTTTGTAGGTAGATCGTTAGATCAACTTCCATGTGACGAATTGGACACGTTTTAACGAAATGGGATTCTTTTATAACCCTAGAAATTTAGATTTTGTATGATGATTACTAGGTAATATTTTTTGTGTTATAATTAAGATATGTCCTATAAGGCTTGCCAGTGTCAACATAGTTACAGTAAATTGTGAGATATTGTTTTGTAACTGTCGCAGGAACACCACTTGTTCGCTGCCGAATAACTGTGCAGATAAAACCTATTAGGATAAAATCTAGTTTGTTATATGGAATTGAGATCCTATTACGCAGATTCTATATTTAGATTAGATTCAGATATTATTCACAAGCCAGAACACCTAAGTCTGATTCAACTCTCATATCGCCTGACTTACATTATTCCTTACTAGCTTTTTTTTTTTTTTTTTTAATTTATTTACTTTAAAAGAATACAAAATATGCTTATAATATAATTATACTCGCCAAACTTTTAAGTTTGATGGCGAGACGCGCTCGTTTACATTAGTATTCTAAATTCTAACTTCACATACTCAGAAGTAGATAAAAAAAAAAAATACATTATACATACTAGGTATTACTAAATTAACTTTTTATCATATTGAAGACCTTAATATTTCTTCGAGAAACACATCCTTTAGTTTTGATTTTAATACATTTTTACTAAGTTTTGGACTTTTTCTTAATAGTTCTACTTTGTTAAATATCTTAGGTACTAGATGTTTTGTTAATCTTTCTCCATAGTAATTGGTCACCTTAGGTTGACCTTAGGTTGTTTTGCCCGCGGCTCCGCCCGCATTAAAAAGTTTTTCCGGGATAAAAGTCCCGGTTTATATTTTCCCGGGATAAAATGTAGCCTATGTGTTAATCCAGGACATGATCTACCCGTGTGCCAAATTTCATCGAAATCCGTTCAGTAGTTTTTGCGTGAAAGAGGAACAAACATCCTTACATCCATACATCCAAACATCCAAACATCCATACATTCTTACAAACTTTCGCCTTTATAATATTAGTAGGATTGTAGGATATTTTCTACTGCTTTGTGCTTAACCGATGAGATTAGTGTCAATATACGACTACGATCTAGAATAATAAATTATATGCACGCATCTTAGAAGTATATTGTAAGGATTGTTATGTGTTTTGTTATCCAAATAAATAAATAAATTTGTAAAGTATATCGAATTGTTATACATTTTGTATTAATGAAATAACTGAATATTTCATGATTTTATATTTTTATAGAATCCTGAAAAAGAAACAGTCGAAGGCGGGACAAGTTTTTCTTTTTCAGGATTCTATAAAAACATAAAATCATTAACCAGGCACTACATGGCCATTGACATGTGTAAAAAATCATAATATAAAATTTGAATATTTCATAACAAAATAAATCTAAAACGTGCCTTATTTGATTTCTATTCGCCCATAACAGTTTTATTGCAAGTTATCCCTCCGAGGTTAACATACCACGTGCCCGATAACCCACTATACTGAGTGAAACCAAAAACACCGCCGCGTCAACAAACTATAGTCACGTTGCGAGCCAACGTGCAAAACAATAGGCCGTTCAACAAATTATGAATCGATACCCTGATACCAAGAATTAGTGTTTGACTGTAAAACAAAATATCGACTGTTTCCGAGTGGACATATCTGCGGATATATCTTCACAATCATCTGTCAGTGTGCGACCGGATATCGTTTCTATTTATTAATGGGTTGTAAAATGCACAAGCCAGACGCGTGGTCAGCTGACAGATAGTGCGGACGGGGCGGGAGGGGGCGGGGCGGGGGACGCGGGGTCCCGCCGAGTATCTGTCATGCGCAGTTGCCATGGACGCCACGTTATACATAGCAACGCCGAGCTACGAATCACGAACTCTTTGTACCTAGAGCAGTTTTAACATGTTTGTATGTTGAATTGGTATTTACAAACGTAACGTTATGGGATAAATTATATAGCATGTTTCAATGACATTTAGTGAAAGTCCAAATGAGTATCTAAAGTATTAAAAAATTCAAAAAGCAATTGGTATTATCAAAATGAGGTAAAATATTTACCACCGTACATGTAGCTTCTCCAATTATCAAAGGTTCCTAATATTTTTAGTACAACAAACTACAGTCGAAAAATCCTAAGTTCATCTTTAACCTATATTTTCCAACTTGCTACAAATAACCAGTTACTAATACCGGTATTAAAAAGCAGCTAACGGAACGCACTAATCTTCGGCGCAAAAATATAATAACGAGAGCGCGCCGAACCTCAACGATCAGTTTGTCTGTGCGGTGTGCTGTGAGAGACGGCTGCATAGCGCGCGCCATCGGCAGCGTAACATTTTTATTTTTTATTTGGCTTCTAGCCGTTGTATGGGTGAGTTTTAATTTAAATCATTAATATAAAAACTTAAAATACACTCTAAGTTATATTTCACATAATAATTGCAAGTGTAAAATGTGTAATGCACGGTGGAAAATCTAAGAACGCCCATGCCCCTCGTGCAGTTGCAAACGTAAACAAAGACGACGCGATTTTTTTATTTTTATTTTTTTATTGTTTCCGTGACATAGGAAACAAGTGTTTCGGTATATGTTTAAATTAGATTATTTTCGTGTCGTAATATTATTGTGTTCGATTGATTGTAGTTACGATTAACCAAGGTTTTCGTCACGCACGAAATAATTTATTTGATAAATTGTAAATGTGGTGTGAATACGAAAAAAAAAACATTAATGGATTAAATAAAGCTAAACTAGATTCTGCGCAGTTAAATCTCTTTATTTTTGTGTTTGCTTGATGTAAAAGCCGTCTTGCGTGTCTGGTGGTGATCGCAGGATCGTTAACCTTAATGACATTGGAAAATAAATTAATGAGAGAAAATTACACTTTCATATAGCTAGAAATTGTTTACGATGCTTGTGTTAGTTTAATTTAACTTAATTATGTTTTTTTTGTGTTATCATTAGTTGTATCAAAAATTTAACCAACCAAAAACAAATGAAAATAGCATTTTAAGTTTTAAATTACTTTTTTACAATATTTGGTTTTGGCACGTGTAAGATAAAAACAATAATTAGGCTTTAAAAATATTGCGCTAACGCGTTACCGACTTTAACTTTTCACGTTATTTATACCAAATAATAACGTTTCTGATATAATAGCTTATATTATAGGTTATGGGCACAGAAACTTTTTAACAAGGACCTGTGGGTCTAAGGCCGCTTTCTATAATCGCGAGTCGAACACGTGGCACTTTGTGTGTCTGCCGACGTTTGATACCTCGTAGCAGTATTATTATTTACAAAGCTGAAGAAAAAAATAAATCAAAAAAAATTTTAATGGATTTAAAAAAACTAATATGTTATTTTGTTTGTAGATGTGTTGAGATTTCGGTTGGAAGGTTTGATATGAAAATCGGTCTAAAATTCTTTTAATTATCCTAGAAAGATTGGCATTTGAAGCTGAACTTAAAAACGACTAGTCCTAGGCTCTAGACCTATTATTGTATTAAAGTAGTTTTTTTTGCGAACGGTTTCTTTTTTTCCTTTTTATAAGCTAGGTATCAGTTCTCAAAAAATAAACTAGACTAGACTGTAAATGAATATACCTATGACCTATAGCTTTGAGAAAATCATCTAATAACAAATATCTGGTTTCGCAAATAACAATACTGCTATAAATAATGTTTATACTTATAAAATTGTTTTGGAAAACATCATTGCATAACATTGCACAAGCATCCTAACTATAACAACTTACGTCATCTAAATAAGAGTGTATGATGATAATATAATAACTGTATTATATAAAATAGAAAGAATTAAGAGTCATTTTATATCGTTCTGTTTGGTCTTACCCCACATCTTTGCCTTTGCCTAGTTTCCTTCATCCTCTAGTCTAAGACATTTTCTGTTGAACTGAAACTTCTTGGGCAGAGCATAGACCATATGATTTTGCTTTTTTAATTTAAAATCAGAAGTACCCATCATTAACAACTCGTGTTTATACCTCAGAACAAAATAGCGTAAATGGTCAGAAGCTTAACAAGAAATACTACCTCTTATTTATGGACTATCTAATCGAACAAGGAAAATAAATAAAAAAACATTATTTATTTATGGCACAAATAAAAATTAAAGTCGTCGAACCACTAAGAACATTTACAGGTAAACATGTTGAAAATTCTATAAAACAACGATTATTATTGGGAGTTCATAAATATTTCCATGCTTTTATTTTATAAATTAATGGCCTTTGCCGTTTAGGTCGTAGCTTCCTAGTTTATTATTATTTCTCTTTTTCTATGTATGCACTAATAAAATAATTAAACCTTTAAAAAAACTAGACGTATAATGCTCTATACCTATGACATAATAAATTTTTTATTGGTTTTTATCAAAAGATCATATTTTATTGTTATACCCATGAGAGAGAAGGAGATTTTTTGTAATGGACGAAAAATAAATGTTAATAGAACTAATTATAAGAAAGATTAAACCAAACAAGAACTTCAAACAAAAATATAGTAAAATTGTAAAGTTCTGTATTTTCAAGAATCAAAATCGAAAAATTTACACAATGCCCATTTCAATCTTGAGACGTTTTAAGTGCCAAAACTACAGGGTGTCTACAAGGCAGCCTAACATGGCGTCATGGCGCAGTGGGCGCCATAGTCCGCAATATGTGGGTGGTACGCTTTAAAGGTCGCTGTCCACCCACCTACTGCATCTACTTGATTAGGATAACGGATAGAGAATTCACGCATTTGTGAATCTTAAAATTTTACGCATCATTCACATGAAAGTTACTCGCGTGACAGAGAATAAATAGCAGAGAAATCTCGTTTGCGAAATCATATTATGATATTCTCGCTCTCAATTGTAGACTTTTAATGCACTAAGGAATAGATGTTCTCGTATAAAATTTTCGTCTCTATTGTACGATTATTTGTCATACTAAAAGCTAAATAAATAATTAGCGTATTGCATTAATATCGAGATATTAATTATATATTGATGAAAAAATGTGACTACATATTTGTGAACAATTTCACGCAATCGCGTATCATAACAACCGAAAATGTATTTCCTTTGCATATTTATCTGCACTACCAGTCATGAACGTCAACTTCACATGAATAATGTATTAATATGACCTACATTGCTCGTAATAATCTGATGCTATATTACCTATGCAAGAAAAGGATTGCATTTTGTACGTGTTCTCACGACGACCTTATAAAGCTTGGTTTACACAATACACTCTGACGTACGCGAACTATAATGTAAGTATCCCTTAAGAAAAACAAAGATGGATTTTTCTATTTTCCTTTTTTATGACTACGAACGTTGGAATTCAAAGTCCAATTACGTTTGTACAAGAAATCCCGTCACGGTGACTCGTTGTGACTCACATTTCGGTGTTAGTCTTGTGTTAGTCAATGTTTACTGTTTTACTAAGTCATGATTCCTCTGTTATTAGCATTAATACCGATGAATTATGAACTGCTTACTTATTTGCCTAAAAACACAGATCACATAACAGTAAGTGTGTTCATACATGCTTCAAATCTCATCGATACTCGTTATAAGACGAAGCTAGAATCACAAATCTAGCGTAGTCTGCGCCCGTAGGTTGCCAGTTTGGCAGACGCGTTCAATAGGTCAACAGGGGCGTTGGCACGCGGTATTTTTCCCAAATCTGGAACAATTGTATTGCCAGATGATGTTCTCATTGAATTCATATACTCCTTCAGTTTATTATATCCTAGTAACATACGAACATCGCTGCGTCTAGCAATTTCAACCATAAATAATGTATTAAAGCAATAAATTATATTTAAAGCAAATTTAATCATGAATACAGAATAAATTCATATGGAATGAATTTGAACGCCATGATTTCCTTAACTAGAATTATTAGGTTCAATATTTTCCTCTAATGTTATTATCCTTCTAGTTTTACAAACATATATTACACGCAGTGCCTAACAGGTAAAGGAAAATACGCGGAAAAATAACAATTTATTCTGTTGTGCACATTAGACATTTTAGAACATAAATAACTTCACAGAATACATACAAATACTGATTAAAAACCTTCAAATAATGATTTGTCCCTTATAAAAATCGTTTGACGCACCATTGAGGTAAGTTAATCATATAAAAAGCTACAAGAGTAGCTGAACGACTTTCTACTTTACTGTCAGGATCAGCCGAGCGACACATCGTCGTGTCCTACTTCGTTAATCTTGTTGAAATGAGCACATCAATCATATAACAGCTGGTGTCCAGAGAGTAAATTATGTGCTATATAATGTTGCCCCACCTGATGGTAAGTAGGGCTAGATAGAGTGTTGACTGATGAGAGATTAACCGCTAGTAGACACAATTATGCCGGCCTGTTTGAATCCACAGGCTGACAGGCTGATCGCGGAACGTGAAATACTTACGTGGGTGACTATGACGGGTGTAAACCTTGTGTACGGTGCTCGCTATCTATGCGGATCTACGCACCCCACCATGGGCGTATATAAGAGGGGGGGGGGGTCAGGGGTCCGGACCCCCCCCCTTAGCTTCTAAAATACAGTGTAATGCAGATAATGCCCACGCTATTATTTTTTTTATATCGTAGGACTACCCCCCCCCCCTTCCTGTGTTAAAGCTACAGCTACGCCCATGCATCCCACCACCACCACTTTGTGCACTTAAATAGGGATCTGTCATTTGACAAGCTTTGTGGTTTAAAGGGATTGTAGTTGAATATTTCATATTTTTTAGTATTACGGTACGGCTGCAATGTCAAGGTCTCGGGTTCGATCCCGGGTAACAAAGCGATACTAGGTTTTTGTATTCTGTATCAGCCCGGAGTCTGTAATTCGTGCCCGATATGGCGATAGGCTCGCCCCTAACACATCATGGGACGGAATATACATGGCGAAAAGTGGGTGCACTAGTTGTGCCTCTACCTACCCCTTCGGGGATAAAGGCGTGAGTGTGTATGTATGTATGTAGCTAGTCTATAAGGGATTGCTATGTAATATCTATTGTGTTAGGATAAAGTGCCATGTAGAACTTTGTAAGAGTTTAAGATGTTGCTTAGGTAAACATCCAACCTTGAACCTAGGCATTTGTGATTTAGTAAAAAATAATATTTGTGCAGTAAAATGACTAGCAATAATATAGAAACACGAAAAGAGCATTATAATCTGAAACACGTTTTTATAGGTTGCTACTAAACTAACATTAATAAAAAGTAAAAATGTCACTATGAATAATTATGTGTATACAAAGACGCAACAAAAAGTCGACTACTCGACTCTATTAGTCATGTGAAAAATTATATAGTGTTGCTTTGTTTTAAAATGCTCGTGCATTATTCAGCTATGATAAGTGATCATTGTCTTTACACTAAAGACCTGAATGCATGGCTGAAATTTTTGGAACAGTATGGTACAGAGTAGAGGGCGTGTTTATGGGCTTCCAACGGTTCCAAATATCGATGAATTGTGTATTATGTATTTTATGAATCGAAAGTTACTTAGGGTTGTTTTCGGGGACTGGTAAACCTTTGTATTTTAGTCTTGATGTATTTATGCAACAGCCGTGCAACAGAGCTCTGCTATTAGCAAAATACGATCACTACAATTCGTAACATATGCTTAGAATCTCTCTATGATCTGTGTATTATGTATTTTATGAATCGAAAGTTACTTAGGGATGTTTTCGGCGAAAGGTTAACATTTGTATTCTAGTCTTGATATATTTATACAACAGACGGAAGTTAGGGCTCTACTATTAGCTAAATACGATCTCTACAATTTCTAAAATATGCTCAGAATATCTAGCATTCTATATTGCACTGAACTGAACAGCGTTTGGCTTCTGAAGACAATCAGTTCTACATCAAGCATGTTTGAACAGTTGTTATCAAGTTTATCAGTGAGGCCCGTAGCTCATTATAGTTTCCCAGTCAAAACAAAAGATAAAACTGTTAAAAGAAAATCACTCGTCCAGAGGCAGAAGTTTTAAACTGAGATGAATCATGAAGTGAATCATCCCGAAATTCCAGATTACATTGTATATTTTCGTACACCAGTAAAATGAACGGAAGTTATAATAAAAGACGTCAGCAAAATCATTTTCCTAAAACTACATATCAAACAATGAAGACTATGTAAATGCATAATATGTAAATAAGCAATACTTTATTATTCAGAAAATAGGTTTGAAGGTAATTGCTGTATTTAGAAAAAAAAAATACATACATACATATACACTCACGCCTTTTATCCCTGAAGGGGTAGGCAGAGGCGCAACTAGTGCACCCACTTTTAGCCATTATTCCTTCCCATGATGTGATAGGAGGCGAGCCTATCGCCACATCGGGCACAAATTCCAAACTCCGAGCTGATACTGAATAGAAAAACTCAATATCACTTTGCCCGACCCGGGGATCGAGCCCGAGACCTCAGCATTGCAGTCGTACCATAATACCACTACGCCACCGAGGCAGGCAGTAGAAAAAAAATAAGGCGCAAATAAGATAAATGTTACAAACAAAGATAAATGTTTGTAATTTAACAAAGAAATTTGTTTTGGTTTCACAATTCCAAAACCTTGAAAGCGTACGCATAGAATGTACGCCATTAAAGTGCAAGAAGCTACGTCTAAAAATCTAAGATCAAACTTGTTAGAAGTTATTCTTTGTTAATTTTATTTCTTCCTCGAAAATGGCAAGCTGATGAAGCCCTATGTATAAAAAAACTAAATTATATAGCATATAAACACTCGCATAACGATTTGGCAATACGGAAGCAGGAGGCCTTGTGTGCTGGTTTCGTAGTCACGTGAACCTCGAATGTGGGCCAACGTGACGAGTGGCGACCTCCGCGCCCGCACGTGACTTGCAAAGGCTGTCGGATCTAAATACGATACATTAAAGTTATATTATAACTTAGATAAATAAAAATTTATTACTTTAAAAAGATATAGTCATTTTATATGGAACTTAAAAAAAATAACTAGCTTGTGCTCGCGTCTTCGCCTGCATGAATGTTTTTCCGGGATAGAAGTCTCGCTTTATATTTTCCCGGGGTAAAATGTAGCCTATGTCCATGGTTTCAAACTATCTGTACCAAATTACATCGATATCCGCTCGGTAGGATTTGAGTTTATCGCGTACAGACAGAGACACGATGGGGGACTTCGTTTTATAATGTGAAAAGAAGTAATAAGATCATGACTAGTGAGCAAGTACCGCAGTTGATGTAAGTGATCGTAAACTACGAATTGTTCGTCGTCTTCTTAGGAAATAAAGAAATTTTAGTTTTTAGTACATACACTGGCTACATAAAAGGCAACAGGATGGTGGTGCTATGTTGCGGGTTTTCTTTAGAACGGGTTAATTTTTATTGAATTACTAGGCTGTAGTATTAGTTTTCCCTTTATAATTTTTGATGTACATGTATTGGTTCCAATGACTCTACTATTACTAATACCATTTGCTTACTTTAAATCCAACTAAAGAATATTAAACAGCATGTTATTAAAATCTAACTTACCTGCTCCGACTTTGCATACTAATGCAAAAACGAGTAACGACCTTGACGGTTAGGATTAAGAGTTAATTATTTGGATGAAGGTCTGCAAAAATCCTTTCACTTGACCTTCGTTATTATAGATAGGAGTCTGGGTAGTTGATCGATTTGAATGTTAAAGTATGCAATATCTAAATATTTCGTACACTTGATTACAAGATTAAGTTTCTAAGAATGTAGGTTTAATTACAAGTTTAATAATATTCTAAGTAAACCTGACGCTGGGTCTTCTACGAGCATAATTTTATCATAGACACTAACATGTTTTGCTAACAAAAGTAGGACATGACCTAAATTAATCCAAACAAAACAATGCGTCAAATACTATCTCAATTAGCTCCAATTTAATTGTTTATTACGAATTAACGAAGCATTTTCAGCAATCGAATATGTAACATAGAAACGTGTTTAGAAAAATATAAACAAAGAATAAGATTTGCGCGGGAATGCGTTCACGTATAGCGGTTATTGGTCGACGCTCGGCAGTCGCCACTCGAGTCATCAGCCTTGGAGTCAGTGAACTGGCGGGAATAGTGACGCGCAGTATGGAGGATTTCCCCCTATCGTTATTATGCGTCATATATAGTCTTATCTATAAGAGATCGAAGTAGGGAATCAGTGCGGCTACGTCAAGAAAAATCTTGGAAAATTGTCAAGCGCGAAAGCCCTTTAAATACAAAGAATATACTTAATAAAATGTTCGTTTAGAGCCGTTAAGTTCGAAATTATAAAACAATGTGTTTATGAAAACTGCGTAAATGTTAATAGCGTTTATTTAGGATCATTTGATAACTCTTATAAGTTTCCTTATTGATTCAACGGCATGAACTGTTTTAAAATTATTACTTAACTGGCATTATAAATGACAAATGCTTTTAACATTGACTATACCGTTGAATTTCCATGATAGCTTCCATCGTTAAATATAGCTGCAAACATTTTCGTTTCCAAGCACTGCAAAAAGTTTATTTTTATTTGCAGTCAGTTATTAATTTAGCTTAGAGAGAGATTAGGATTAGGATAGGCAATGCTTGGAAAAGTTACTGGAGACTAAAAGAGGTTATGAAAAACGGAGAAATAAGCATGTTTATCAAGAAAAAGTTGTACAACACTTGCATATTACCTGTTCTTACCTACGGCTGTCAAACTTGGGCTCTCACAAAAGCACAAACTCAAAAGTTAAGTACCTGTCAAACCGCAATGGAGAGGAGCATGCTTAACATTAGAAAAACTGACAGAATAAGGAATGAGATAATTAGATCTCGAACGAAAATAGACAATGTTACAACAAGGATAAGGAAACTAAAATGGAAATGGACAGGACACATTGTAAGAGGAATAGAGAAATGGAATAAAAGTATTTTATTCTGGTATCCCAGAAACACAAAACGAAAACGGGGTAGACAACTACGAAGGTGGGAAGACGACATTAAGAAAATAGCAGGGAGAACATGGACCAGAACTGCACTAAATAGGAGAAAATGGCAAGAATTGGAGGAGGCCTTTGCCAAAGCTGGGCAAACAGACCAAGATATCGATGTCTATTAACCGAAATAGATTTATAACTACTAACATGCACTGTAAATGTTGTGTCTGAATAAAGGCTTATATTATTATTATTATATTATATTATTATTAATTTAGCTTGACCTATACCTAGTACCTACTTCTAAGACCTCTTATGAATAAATGTTTTTAAATCAAGACATCTATTTTTTTTGCTTTTTGTCTCGTGAAATAGAGAAACTATACGCCGACTAGAAATTATAAGTCTTTTTTGCCAACGCTTTTTAATATTATCAATATTGATAAGTCTATCATCAGCGAATTTTGGCTGTTCCTTCCATCTGAGAGTGGTTGAAATGAAAATTCAATTCATGTTTGGATCTATTTACACGTCCTCATACAAAAATGGCCCAAAAGTCTTTATCATAACGAAAGCGTAACAATTTTACGTGAAACTTATTCATGAAGAAAAACAAACATCACGTTTTCATCCTCCAAGGGGTAGGTAGAGGTGCAACCAGGACATACACATTTCGTCATGCGTGTTCCGTCCCATGATGTGATAGGCCATATTGGGCACAAATTCGGTACTCCAGACTCCTGCTGAGTAGAAAAACGCAATATCATCTTGCCCGACACGGAATTCAATCTCGGGACCTCAGAGCGGTGCCATACTGCAATCGCAATACAACTACGCCACCGCGGCAGTCAATGTAACAGTTCCAGCTAAATTGTTTGTTTTCTAATCTAAAACTATAATGTTGACGTCAGCGGTTAGTCACGGCTTTTACTGATGGGCGTTATGTATTGTTTTGAATTGCGTGTTCGTACATTATTCATGGAGAATACATATTACATCATACCTAGATCGAACGCACAGAAGGAAACATGAGGAAACCATACCGAAGAATTTAGGTCTGTCCACATGCACTAGGCTAGTGTAGTGGACTGAAACCAAACCCTTCGTAATGGAGGTCCGTGCCCAGCTGTGGGACAGTACAATACTGGACTGTAGTTACAATCACTTTGTTCGAGATACCAGCATACTTCGTTAAACTACTTCTGTGTTTGATTATCAAGTTAGGAAATAAGTCAGTCACGTCAGTTGCTTGTACTTAAAACTCAATGAAGCGATAAGCCCACCCCTCTCAGATCCTGTATCGGAAATACGCGGAACACGGAGGGTTCGGATGTTGCAATACCTACCCTTTCCGTGATATAGCCACGGTATTATAGTGACAAAACCAAACGTTGGTACTTGGGGTTATACGGTAAAATTGTAGAACATTTATTGTGGTATCAAATTGAAAATATAAAAATGACAAAAACATTATCGATATTTTCTCAAACGATATTTGCTGATAGAGAAAAACCATTGACAACGTGTAGGAAGTTTAAATAAACATCTTAAAGGGAAAAATATATTTTTATAAAACAATAAATACCCCTGTAGGCAAATTTGTTTAAAGAATTAAGTTCAATCAGGATCAAGTGAGATCCACATAATAGTTGACCAGGGTAAGATACACATAAATCATCAGCATTGCTTTTTGTTCACTCTTTAAAATTGCCGGTAACTGAAAAACAACTTTACTTTCCTCTACTTGTTGGACAAGGAATCATAGATTCCGGCATTGTGGATTTTATTGAAAGTATTATTCAATTACCATCAATCCACTCACATGTTATTTAAAAGGCTATGACGGCAGCTTCAAAGTAACTCAAGTAGGTACTTACTTGAATGCTTTGATATTGAAATTTGCGTCAAACATGAGAGAAACACGAGATTTAAGTGTTTACTCGAAATACCAGTGGTAACTATATTTAGAGATGACGGCCCAAATACACGGAAAAACACATAACAACAGTTGTTCAATTCCAAGGTATCTTTCTCTTAGAGTGATGAACATAAAGATGAAACGCCTTAAAATATCTTCGATTTCAAAACATCTTAGTACCAAAGAGGAATTACTATTCTACTCTGTCGTTTCTGGCTTAATTAAGTAGACGCTAATATGTTCTCTGGCCCAATTCAAAATATTATGTAAAATTATATCAAATTATGTTATCTCCAGTGTCCAGGATGTACGCAGTGTCCTAGATGAATCACTCATTTCAAAGTTAGATGATGTAACAAACTATAAAATTTAAATGATTGTAGTACGCAATTTGTAAACTGAATTGTGTTCGCATCAATTTCAATTTCCGGTGTAATATGACGAGGGTCGGAGCATCAGCTCCGTCTGGTCAAAGACTGTCGCACACATAACAAAAGCTACATGCATTGACTCATTACCGTGAGTCACGATGCCAGTAAAGGTAGTCTCACATGCCACAATAAGAAAGAGTGAAATTCGTTGTCTTTGTTTTTCGGTTGCACTAATAACTTGTCTTTAAGACTGAGAGGATATCAGCTAATAAAAAAAAAATCTTTGTCGACAGAGCGTGAAAAACCAACATCATTGTTGTTAGAGAAGCAGCGTGAGGCGCTCGTAAAGGGCGCCGAAGGACATCGCAAGTGGCACGATGAGTGCTCAACCCAGTGTACGACGATGGAGGCGGCGGAGACGGGCACGGGGCCCGCCGTCGGCCGCTGGGGCGCCGAATGGCCGAGTTGACTCGCCGCGGTCGCGCCCGGCGTCCATGTGAGCAGCCCCCTGCGGCCGCACCCGCTGCCGCGCGCCCGCTGGGGGGCGCCGCGCCGCGCGCTATGTCTGTCGCAGCACCGCCACGAGGAGCTCGTCACCAGCGCCGAGGCCATCCTGCGCAAACTCCTCGTCACCGACAACTACGACTCAGTCAGCAACTTCATATCGCTGTACGACGCGTTTAATGCGGATGCGCAACCGCTGTGCGACGTGTTCGAGAACTACGCGCCGCCAATCAGGTCCAAGAAGCACACGTGCGTCGGCCTCGGCATAGAGCTGATCCGACGTTGGCGATGTTTGGACAAGGAGTTCAAGGGGTTCGCGGCGGCGACGGCACTGGTGTCGTGCGAGGAGGCGGTGGTGGACGTAGGCGACTATGTGACGAGCGGCGACAGCCCGGCGGCCGTGCTCGCGGCGGAGAAGGAGCACGTCATGGTGGGCGTGCACATCAAGATCGACGGCCGCGCGGGCGTGTTGCTGGCCGACCCCGGCTACCACGTGGCCAGGATCGTCACGGTCATGGCTGACGGAGCATATCCACATACCAGTAAGTTCAAGACCCAATCTTAATTACCGCCATGAAATGACCAAATTAGGGGCCCTCCACAATTCAGAAGTTTTTAGCGTACCTACATAAACCTCCAACAGGAACCATATTCAGAACTTAACCGTTTCCCCGCAGACTGGTTCACGCAGTCAGACGATGTGACTTGCCGCAAGGAGTATTACTACTCGTACAACGCGCACAACAGCGGCTACGTGGAGTGGCACGAGCGGGACTCGCGGAACGACGTTGTCAAGCATCAGACTTCGCTGGTGTTCGTCGCCAGGCCTTACCTGGACGGTGTCAACGTCACCGAGAGAAGGAACTTGGTCTACAATTTTAGGTAAGGACTAAAGTCTGTTGCTTGTACAAATGAAAACAAATCATTTAAATCATTTAACCCACAAGAAGGCGAATACTAACCGTCAAACATTCGAAAGAATATCTAATGTGTAATGGCAAACTCTTAGGGGCGGTTGCGGACGACAACTTAGACGTGAGTCGGAGGAAGCCCGCAGCCGTCCCTAATGCGCCGAAGATGGCCACCGCGGAGTTTTAGTTGCCATGCCGTGCGGTGTACATAGGTTAGGGACTCGGCCCGGCGGTCGCCCGACGTATTCCATCTTTCCGGGCGGCTCAACGTCGGGTCGTAAGGCACGGTGAACCCAACATAACATCTCAGTCGTTCCCCTTGAACACTGGGCGGTAGTAATAAGTCACTTTCTCCGCGTCAACAAAAAAAAAATGGCAAACTTAAACAACTGTATAATTGCATTAGGACGATGCTTTCAGGAGTAAGAATCATCCATAGCATATCAGTTTATAGAATCGTATGCCGATCCCATTTGACAGTTTTAATCCGTAGGATATAGATGCTGTAACCGTTTCCTAAAATCAAGTTTTTCCCTCAGGAGTCTACTAGCGCGCGACCAGAAAGGGCACCTTGTAGCCGGGCTATATTTCCCGGTAGGTGCCCAGAGTAAGGACGCGCAGTTCACTTTGTTCTTCGACAACGGCTCCGAGAGACAGAAGACCAAGTACAAGTTCAGTACGTTCATGGACCCTGAAAATGTGAGTATGCTTATTGTTAATTCTAACGTTTACCGAAAGATGTCGTTAAATAAAAGTAAGGTTTGAAATTTGAATATAGAACACTAGACTTCTGCTCGCGGCTCCGCCCGCGTGAAAAAGATTTTCCGGGATAAAAAATAGCCTATAGCACTCAGGAGTAATGTAGCTTCCTATAGTTCCTATTAGTAACAGAATTTTCAAAATCGCTCCGGTAATTTTTGAGTTTATCCATTACAAACCAACAATCAAATCTTTCCTCTAGCGGACTATTTTTTTCGATTCTACAGCATCTAAATATAGTAAAAGTATTATGGAACCACATCCCAATTAAGGCATTTAACTTCAGTTTTAGCTTTTTCTAATTATTTTTTCTGTACTTTTTTAAACATTACCTTGAATAGGTAGGTACGCAATACCATTCTTGATAAGTTTAGATAAGACGGTAATATATTTACAATCTTTTCATCTTTTACATCATTACGGCAGATATGAATGATAATATTATTGTACACTATAAATAAATTAAGCGCTAAATAAGACGCGCATATGTTTTTCGTGATGTCGAGTTTACGAAAAATTTAATAACTAAAATGATTGAGTAAAACAAGCCCTCCACAAGTTTCGATAAATATTTTATATAATTTAAACATGGCTTACGCCTATACCATACATTTACTAAAGTATAATCAACTATTTGCCTTGTCACGTTCAAATGGCGTGTACTCTGTCATTACTTTACCACAGAGTATTTGAAGGTTATTATTCATCGACCTCGGATGTTTGACGCGGTCATTAATAATGAGCTAAATCTGATAACCGATTTTATTAACTATACATTTTTATATCGGACCTAAATAATGATGCAGTATCGATTTTATTCACTTAAAGTTTATAGTAAATTTTAAAATATATTTAACTATGCTGAACAAATACAGATGTAGGAATTCTAGGTTCATTTACTAAATTAAGAAAGTCTGGTTTGAATTTTCGTCACTATTCTCGTAACCATATTTATAGAGAAATATTCAACATATACCTTATTATTCATAAAATTCTCTCTGTTAATCGAAGAACAAAATAACTAAAATAAAATAAATAATTTATCTTAGTCCGCACCTTCTGTAATTTGCTCATATAAGGGCGCATATTTTGGAATGCAATCTAGTTTTAGTATAAGCCTTTATGTTATGTAAAATTGTCATGATTGTACTCTGTTTTGCGTCTTAATTAAATAAATAAACAACCACATTTGTTGACAGATACCAAACACAATCACCGAAGAGGTCCACATTTGCAACACAAAAATGAACTACAAAGATGGTGAATTACTTTCAATTATCACCAAATTGGCAAAGGTGATGGCGCACCAGTCCTTCATCGATCAGCTGGTGGAGATCAACGACGACATCTGCCGCATGAGTCTCTGACACAGCACCAACTGGCCACAAGATGGCCGGCAAGATGGCGGTCCACAAATTGGCCATCAAGATGGCGGCTTAGAAAATGGCCGCAAAAATGGCGGTCGATACTATGGCCGCAGACCATACAGACAGCAATGGCAAAGAGACCAATTTATCATAAATATTTTATTAATTTGTAGTATTTTTATTTACTGCGCGTTAATGTAATTTTTATTTTGATATTGAGGTGGTGGATTTCTTTATTCTGTAGCTTATAAGTTTATGATTTCTATTTTGGTGTATCACTTAATAATAGAGAATTTATTATTGTTTTAAATCACAAAATACAGAATGTTGATCCAAAAAGTTTATTTATTTAACCCGTACAAAAAAAAGTATAATTTTGAGTAAAGGTAAAAAGTAGGATGCACAAATAAAACACATCATACAATTAACTAATTTATTCTAACGATCACACGAATAATAAGAATTGTTGGTTCTTTTAATTCTAACATCAAAATTATGTCTAAAAATAATTTTCGCACGCGCCATCGAAACAACAAAATAAAAGACAACTTCAAAAGGAATGAGCGATTGTTGAGTTCAGCACCATTGCGATTTGTGCAGAGTTCACAATGACGACTGACGAAAAGAAACTTAGGAGGACGGGACACAATACACTACGCGAACGTGTGGCAAAGTTCTGTTAACCACACGTTCATTTTCTAATACTAAGATACATTTTATTACAATCTATTTACTCTTTGTGAACTAATTTCATCCGCAAAACGAATTGTCGATAATTCCATCTCTTTCTGTAGAGTAAAAACGGTGTTTACATTATGTTAACGAGTCCAAAATGGGCACATCTAGACCCGTATCTTTAGATTGTAACATGTTTCATTCGAAAGGGCAATTTATTTAACAATTTAAAATAAATAGTCGATAGAAAATAGTAGCCAATTAAGAATGAAAGGAAACATTAGTAAGATTTATTTTTCTTTCGTAAAACACGTTACTAGTTCTTAAAACACTGGTCATAATCGACACAGATCCAGCGGATAGACTAACAGACTTCAAAATTTACCGTATTATAGCAACATTAGCAGAACAATTCGACTGGACTTGTAGCGATAGATAATCACACAACTGAATGGGGTATATTACAAAGTCAATAAATCACGCGATACTCGTATTATCACGATAATATTGATGCATATCGCAGTATCGTGATAATATCGCAGGTTATAGGCATAGTATTTGCGATCTTGTGATAATATCGCGATTCCAGGATCACGATATTAATGACTGTGTAATATAGCTCAATGAAGAAGTTCTCTGGCTGTATGTAAACGCCTGCTCAATACGTAACAGCAATAGCGCCCATAAATTAAATTTAATAAATAACCAATACTACGCCAAAACGTTAGATAAGTTTAAAAGCTATTCTAACATATTTTTTTGCTATGTCGATAATCTCGCCAACATCAGGAGGTACCGCCACATGCCCAATCGATTCGTTTTGCTCACCTTAGACCTATGTACTTACAAAACCTAGTGAGTTATACGATTACACTATAAGGACTTACAATTCCCCGTCTATCTATGACTTACAATTTCGATCTAATACACTCTATACATAGATTTTAATACGCCAGGCTGTGGAATTTTGGGATATCGATTAATCTAATTTAAATCGGTGGCGTTAGTTAGAAAATTCGAGTTACTTCACACTAAAAACCTACAACAACTTTGAGGCAATAAATTTCCATCGTGTGGAAGTCTGCTTTTCCCCTACTTTTCCTTAAGGAGGTTCCCTAACACTCAGTTTACATCAAATCTATATGTCCATACAACGCTAGAATAGGCTGCTGTACACTTCGATGAGTTGGCTATATAAAGCCGCTTAAGTAAGACAACGGTGGATAAAATCACGTAAGGGCTAGAGTATTAGCGCTTAAATATGAAATACTATTGAAAATGGAAGAGTTCCACATTAGATCAATTAGTAAAATGCTTCTTGCCGTCTCGTGAAATAATACACGATTCATGATGGCCACGCTCAACTCAAAATCAATTTCAAATAAAAAAAAAAGCAGTATCTATGTTTAGAAATACGTTTTCATGTTACATTTACTTGAATAAGTGTGAAATAACCCGTTAGAATACTTATACGATTATTTTCCTACACTTTATAGAGCTACGTCGTTAATCAATTCGCTATATTCTCGTATTAAACACGAATCGAGACTCATCGAGCGATAGCGACTGATTACACAGCCGGAAAAACTTAAATAAATACATTTCCCAAACGACCAACTGTAGGTCGTAAAAAAACATATTAAATGAATTATGCCTTAAATTGTCACTTGGACATCTTAACTATGGTTTTAAAGATGAAAGAAAAAACAAATTTTAGCAGCACTCCATTAAAAATAGTCGTGGAATTAATTACATATTACACGATTCATAAAATTCTCTTTTTGCTTCAATAAGAATAATGAAATTGAAGCGTTAGACAAACAGAAAAAGTTTGTATTTAGCTGCTAATTTTCGGTGTGACTAAGCTATTTTGACAATATTTATGAACCTAAATTCAAATTAAAAAGATTTTTGACATCAAAATTACCAAAATCCAATGAAAACAGGTAAAGAATGAAAGAAGAAACACTGCAACAAGATAATGTACACATATTTTTAAATGAATAGTTTATAATTGCGAGAAAAGTTTTCAGTTATATTAGTACTGTACAAATTAGGTGCTGAACAAGAGTCGATATATCGATATAATTCGCGATAGCAATCGATAAAGTTCCAAAATAATCGACGCTACGTTCAAAATGGATGAAAAATAAATTAAAAAAAGTCAGAAAACAATTTTATACTGGAATTAAAATAAGCGATTACCCATCGATATTGCAATGAAACAAAAACATTTTTAGTCATTGATAATTATCGATATTAGTTTCTATCGATAATTTAAATCGATTTAACCAAACAGCACAGTATGTGAACAATATCGGTAATTTCGGTCGTAATCGTGATGGTGATGGTTTGTAGTCGCTATCGCGTTGTCGGTCGGATTAGTTGTGATTCGGCGAGTGTCGGTTCGCCTTGTGGACCTTGTGTCGGTGTCTTTGCGGATGAGAGCTGCTGTACACTTCGCGGACATTGGAACTGTAAATAATTCATTTTTAGGTGATTTTTTTATCCCCACTAATGTATGGGAAAATGAAAGCAAACCGTAAAACTGATTTTGATTAGTGCTGTTCCATCATTTGTCGATAATTATATTTATATAAATTTTATCTAATAGCAAGTCGGCAATACCAATATTCAGAAACTAGTCACCGATATTTCCAGAAGTATATATCCATATTAATTTAATTTACTGACATACTTGTTTTCAGTATTTCAGGCTGGCAATGTCGAATGGCGCGCGCTTCATAAGACACACTATTTACACACGGTATAATTGCGGAAATATCTTACATAATCAAGACATAAAAGCCTGGGCAGAATGCCGCATTTATGTTAAGTCTTGGGCCTCCAAGCTCCTAAGAGAAGTATTATAAAAAATTTACGTATATGTACGATTTTATAAGAAAAAATATAATACTGGTTCGGAGGACCAAAATGTAACCAGTATTTAAATGCAGTAATTTTTACCCTGACTTCTTAAACTTAATACATATCTGAAATCACATCGATTGAATCAAATAACAAAAGAAAACACTAAAAAAAATTGTCGAACATGCAAATGAGAAACAAGCATTTATTGAAGTGAAGCGTGGTTTTATACAGCTAAAGTGGATATTGGCGATTTGGTGAACATAAATGCTTTCGATTGATTGAAAAGTGACACATTTATTCATAAGGTGTCTGCGGCAAACAAAATAATGATAATACAATAAAGAAGGAAAGGCAAATTTGAGCCTTGTATTAAAGTTATTATTTATTTTGGAGAACATTTAGATCGTAAAACAGTCGGTACAAAATATCTGTTCGAAAAATATAGTCAAAAATTCTAAAATAAAATATGTACAGACGAAAAGGAGTATATATTTTTCAAGCAACTCATGCAAAATCTATGCTCCATACAAAATATAGCAAACATATATACAGCTAATAAAATAGCCACAAATAAATAAATTTAATAACGAATTTACGATCTAATAGTAGTGGCGCCTCCTCCAATATCTGGAACTGAAGTATTAGAACGGATAAGTGGAATACCGATTATCGAATAATATTTGATGAATAATCGAATGAATCGAGAATGCCGAAGTGTCAGAATGACATTAGCGAAAACTTTCAAATTGCCCATGTTAATTGTAACGAAAAGTTCGTGAGCCAGACACAACAACAAAAAGTTATAGAGGTTCTATTGTTATAACGTACTCCATATATGAGTTTCAAATAATTTTTTCTATTTCTGTGTAAGCAGATGATTTTGATCCTGTAGTAATTTGTTTAATAAACGTATTATATAAACCAATAAACAAATCAAACTACATCAACGATATAAGTTTTGCATAACTGTCATTCAGCCATACCAATATTTAAGACTACCCGACCGAAAAATTTAGAACAGCCTATCCTGCATTAGTCTACGCGCTGATTTCTTTAAGGATGAAACAAATGAAGTGCAAGATTAGTCACTCAACAGCCAACGTGTTGAACCTAACGCGTGTCTGGGTTAGGTGATAATATACCCCCTACTACGGTAGACTTAACTTGTGGAAGTGGGAATGGATTATTATTGGAACTAGTCGTTTTTTTCGTAGTTGATCGATTTTATATAAAAATTATATTCTGATAAGAAACATACGTACTTAAGAATAAATACGCGAACGAGCTAATTTGATGTAAATATTAAAAAAAATACTCGATCGAGTGAAAAATGGGAAGCTCGTTGTGTAAATAAAATTACTGAAAATAAACATTCTTATATATCCAAAATATTGTAACAGTATTGTTACGAGAAGTTATCGATTACAGTTTTAATCGTCGATATCGATTGCCAAATACTCGATATTCGACCATTCAGTATCGATACTAAATAAGCTTACCATTTAGAAAATATCCTTGAGAAAGATGTTTAAGAAGCTTTATCTTTTAAAGACTAGCCCCGGCTAGTCTCGATATTTTTCATATCGATTGTTATCAAATCAATATTATCGATTGCGTACACTGTATAGATTTCAAAAACAGATCGCCTAGTTTAACCTATCTGGTACCGCGAGTTTGACAGCTGACTTTTTTATTTTTATACAAAGACCTTATTCCGTAGGTAGGAACGACGATTTTCGCTTTTACGACAAGAGCTGTCATGCTCCAAATGGGCCAAGCGGGCCTGAACTGTTAAGTCTATCGTATAGGGGTATAAGACTAGGTGCGGTTGCGGACAACTTAGACGTGAGTCGGAGGAAGCCCGCAGCCGTCCCTAATGCGCCGAAGATGGCCACCGCGGAGTTTTAGTTGGTATGCCGTGCGGTGTACATAGGTTAGGGACACGGCCCGGCGGTCGCCCGACGTTTTCCATCTCTCCGGGCGGCTCAACGTCGGGTCGTAAGGCACGGTGAACCCAACATAACCGCTCAGTCGTTTCCCTTGAACGCTGGGCGGTAGTAATGAGTCACTTTCTCCGCGTAAAAAAAAAAAAAACATAACCGCTCAGTCGTTCCCCTTGAACGCTGGGCGGTAGTAATGAGTCACTTTCTCCGCGAAAAAAAAAGAAAGGCATAAGACTGCACGAGTAGTTTACCTGGAGGGCAAGATGAGTGGGCTGGCGGAGGGCCGCAGCGGGCGGCGCACGGCTCGGGCCCGGCGCGGACTCGGCTCGGCCACGACCGGGGCGCTACCTGTGCAGGACGGCCTGCAAGACACACGCGCGCTAACTACACACGCTAACGGACGGCTGGATGGCACATGTACTAGTTTTTTTTTTCTTTTTTTTTTGACTCCTCAAGCCCCGCGACGGACACCGGTGTCCATATATATAGGGTTTTCCCATACATCTACATATATAAGCGGGGCTTGAAGGGTTAAATAACTCCATTGCAATGGATGTTGAGTGGCCTATAGAGTATCGATTGGTGAGATTATCTTTCGCTAGTCGAAAGTGATGCCGAAGCGAAACTACTCATTACAACATTTCATAGTATATTCATTGAAAAAGATTCCTTTGATGATTTAATAAAAAAACGTGCTATTGCTACATTGTTTTTTTAATTGATTGTAGCAAATAAATTAGTGGCTTAAAACCAGTAGGCTATTTTCCTCATAAAGTAAATTTCTTTATAAAAATACTATGCTAACGTTTTTAAACATTACAAAGTGACAAAATGTTTATGCATTTACTGCACTAAACATAAAAATAAAATTAAAAACCATCCAACCATCTCGATACACATAAAAATAATAAGGAAAAAAATATACATAATACACGATAGAAAAGCGCAAATAAAATATAAAACAACAATATAGATAGGCACACAGACATGCTGGCCACTACCACTACATCTAAAAGCAAATTGACTAAAAATGTGCTTATTATTTGCTACACTAGATATTTTTTTCTACAAATCTTTTTCATATTTTTGTAAAAAAAAAGATTATATGAGTCGGTCAGCTTAACAAGACTGCACGTGACTATAATATATAATCAGACCATCTACACTTTTATTGATTAAAATATTACAGTGCACGCTCATGATTAAAAAAATCATTAGTACCTCTAGAGTTACAAGTAAAAAACCTTAAATGCCCTATTTTCAGACACTTCTTTTAGTTTCATGTTTTTTTTTCTGTGTCAATTGCAAGTTGCAACGATTATTTGTGCATTTATAGCGTGCAATTTGTAAATAAGGTACTTTTAAATATCATTGCATAGCTTGAAACATTTACTGCCTAATTAAAATGAGATATTGTGTGTTACCACAGTATGTAATTCCTCCTATATACTGTGTAGAAGGGGCATTATTTCCTTATTTCCAACGCAATGTGGAGAGTTGTTTCCTTAAGTGCTACCAAATTTGTATAAGAAGGTCACAACTGGTCGTGATTTTCCCAACATTTTTAGCTGTATTTCAATAACTGCATAATTGTTGGACGTTAGCAAGACTATATGCTATTCCATAAACAATTACAGCAGCTGAGCTCCATTTACAGGATGTTATTAATTTCTTATTAAGTAGGGCTTTTGATTGGATACTGCTCTCTTGGCGGAGATGGATATTTAAACATTTTATAGTGAAAAACCCCTAAGTTAAACTTCTGCGCGTGGCCCCGAGTGGTTGCAGCTTTCGCAAGCTCACGTTCAGGTTTGAGTACTGGCCAAGGGCCAGGGCTCCTAACCTCAAGAGCCTCGGTGCACTGTACAGTCCAGCTCTGTGGTAGCCATGTCCCTGGTGAACTCTAATGTTATTCAACTTGTGAGTGAAGTCTCATGCTTCTATGTAGACTTCTTAATGTTGTGCATTGCCTGTCAGTATTATTGTTGCATTTCCAGACAATACACAGTCCCGCCGCTGACCATGCCCAACTCGTCTGTGTGCAAGTTTTATAACGTCTAATGGTATTGGTATGTAATTGGTGTTGGCCTGCGCAAGCTCCAACAAAACTTATGGCATGTTGACGTAATAAGTCAATACAGTAATTTTATTCATATTTTTTATTGATGTAATAAACTCATTCCACATTGTTGGCATATGAGCCTTACCTAAGTCGATGTATCATCAAAATCACTTCATTAACATCCGTTTCCAACAAACGATCCCAATATTAATTCATTCACAGATCTCGAAAATGAACAAATCAAAATAAGTAATGTGTAAGCATGTGAAAAACAACTTTATCCTGACTAATCCATTTTCGCGATCGATTGAGATGGTTCATTGAAAACGGGGTAAATCATTAGGTGAACATAACATGACATTAGTTGCAGCTCGCGCGCGGACTGTAAAGTGTGTGGTGTGGTGTGGTGTGGTGTGATGTGATGTGATTTGGTGTGATGTGGTGTGGTGTGATGTGATGTGATGTGATGTGATTTGGTGTGGTGTGGAACTCACTTTGGTGGCGCGGCGGTGGCGGTGGAGGGTGGCGGTGCGGGGAGCGCGAGGCGGGCGGGGGGCGCGGGGGGCGCGGCGGTGAGGGCGGGGCGCGCGCCCGCCTTCGTCTGGAACTCTCTGGAAACGATGCAATCATCTTCTTAATTGTCCATTTATAGTTTGGCCAAATTACACTGGCCAGTATGACATTTTTTTTTATATTGCCTGGAATGACGAGACGAGCATGCCGTTCGCCTCATGGTAAGCGATACGACCACCCATAAACAGTAGCAAAACCATCCAGCACCTAGAGTTATAAAGTACTGTGTGGCATTCCACTGCGCTCGTCATCCTGAGACATAAGATGTTAAGTCTCATTATGTCTAGTAGTTACACTGGCTGCAATGTTTTTCAAACCGAAACACAACAGTGCATGCACACCGCTGCTTGGCGGTAGAAATAGACATTGCGGTGGTACCCACCCAGGCGGACTCTCACATGAGAGACCTACCACTCGTAACGAAACGTAACGTAAAAACGTCTACCCAAAAAAATATAGTCAACTACATTATTACAAATACTTATCATGTTCTCCATACATTATAACTAAGAGTATCATACTTATGTAACACATTTGAATTAATACTGTTAAAATATTCTGAAATATGGAATATAATCTTGACTCTTATATCAATGCGACGCTTTTACAATGTTGTATACTGCAGTTTATGAGCGAGGTGTTGAGAAAGTTTTAAAACGCTTGGGAACTAAACATAACCGATTACTGAAAAAATCTAAACTTTGGATGCAAATAAAACATTGCTGTTAATTTAAAAAATATATATATAAAAACAGAAACAAAAAACCCGACTGCGTCTATATCTGCCGTCTTTATTAAATTCATTGAAGAACTGCAAAGATAGAAACAAGATTTTAATTTGAATATTTTATTTTGGTGTTGAATAATCTATTTCTAAAAAAAAACTTGTGTATTCAATAAAAATAGAATTTGTTAACCGCTCTTATCATTCTTTCACCATCACTTACCACAATGATATGATAGTGTTCACTATTTTTTGTGTCCATTACAAATATCTAAATATTTTAGCTGTGTTACTAACTACATCCATTATAATAGGGTATTTTCCTACGTTTCATTTTGTACATTATACTATATGTAACAGCAAATAATACGAAAAAGAAGCCCTTTTGTGAAAACACCATTTAATGAGACTATAATATATCAAATATTGCATTATGTGCAGGAGTGGGCTCCTAGTCGGGATATCCTCCCATCTCATTCTTTCGCACGCGTGGCAATCCCGATGACGTCACGGGCGCGTATTACACCTCTTTTCGTTTTTTGACACTTACCCCTTTTACCGAAACTTAAACGCTTGTGACTTTTTGATTTTTACCGAATTTTAATAAATCCTTCTGTGTCAGAATTTATATGACGTAAATATTAGATGAACGTATAGAACTAAAATGAGTCAAATACCCCATCAACATAATTATGGATTGTACATGTTTTTTTTTATACGGTCGCAGCAAAATATCTTCACTGTACCTGATGTAAGTGTATCCACTGACGAGAGATGATTATACCTAGTCAGTAGACACAATTATGTCAGCTTGTCAGCAACCTGATATACAGGCTGATCCCAAAACACGACACACTCACATGGACACTTAGCCCAGACACTTTGAGTTAAGTCTGGTTTATGAACCCCCATTACCTGTCAAAGTCCACGGCCTCCTCCTCGTCGAGGTTGATGAACTCCTGCCGCTCCTCCGCGTCACCTGTGAACACGTTCTGTTCGCGTTCAATCAGGTGCACTCGCTCGCCAATCTGGTGACCTGCAACGACCATCCATCAACACAATGACTTGATGATTTCCAATTAAGTCAAGGAATTACGTTGTAAACGGTATTGTTTGCAGCATCGAAGGATCAACTCAAGCGAGATTGTTAATGAGGTACATACATACAGTAGTTATAACATACAATACGTCAAATAACCTCCTTTTTGAAGTCGGTTAAAAACTGAGGCGAGGTGACAACTTTACTGGTTCGTTTAGGTCCGAAACCTTGGTTTTCTAACACGATTTGTTAGGAATCGCAAACGCCATTGGAGATTGACTCTAGTTAGACAGCGGCTCGTAAAAACGAAGCTTAATCATTTAAGTATAAATACATGTTGCTCCAACACATTGGAATGAAGTAAGAATTTCATGATAATGAACAGTAAATATGATTATGATTATTATTACAGATTATGATTTGAATATATCGCAACCAACGCCATATACAAAACCTAGTGACAACATAAAATGTTTTCAATACCAATAAGCGACGCTTCCTGACAAGACATTGTCACCATGCCAAGGAATTCACAAAATATATAGATAATGTCTCATCAGACCGTTATAATTTCCCCGCCCACGAAAATTTTCCGGTGACAAATAATAACATTTAATTGAAGTGTTCACGAAAAAAGACACACTGTACGTGGGATGGCGTCATTTGTGTGTCTAAAAATAAGTCTAGAATCTTAGATGAATGATTTCTGTAGAGCTATTAAGACTGTCTATTCACTATAGCATGCAAGTATTGTTTTCAAACTTAGATATTGATACAATATAGCACAATTTTGTGTGTTTCTAATATAAATTGTCCAAGATTGACCTTTAGAGATTTTACCATTAAGCGCTCATTCTCGCTAAACTCATGAATATTTACTGCAAAATGGTTTAACTTTCATATCTTTTGTCCAAGAAATAATAAAATACATATTCTCACTTCCATCTCTTTTTTCTGTTTATCTTAACAGCTCGATGACTAAAATAGCCGAAAACAATAACAATCCGTTGAATATAAAAACGTGTTCATTCAAAGTAGATAACCATCCTAACAACGTAAAGAAGAAACAAAACCGAAATAATCTCCCGTCACCGGCGCGGGCAGGGGGAATAAATTTGGCATTTAGATATTTTGCATACACATGCGAGTAATTTGGGATGTCTCGATAACCAAGTGAATAAGCGCTCAGATGATTTATAGATGTGGTATTCGTGAACCAAAGCGACGCCTTGCGGAGAGCGATAGCCTTCGTGGAGGTTTAATGTTGCTACTAACATAATCTCCAACATTTTGAAATTACAAGTAGGTATCCTGTATTCGAATGTACGATAGTCTAGTTGGGAATGGAACGGACTGCTAAGACGTATGTTCACAGGTTCGAAACCCAAGGCAGACACCTCTGACTAAGTCCCGTGGATATTGTTAAACAAATTTCGCTCGGTTAAACGGTGAAGGAAAACAGCGTGAGAAGACCTAAGAATTATCTGTTGAGTTTCGAATGTATGGGAAATCTGCCAATCCACAATAGGCCAGCGTGGTGGACTGGGGTGTCAACCCTCTCAGTAGTAGTCATGCCCAGTGGTGGTACAGTGTACAATACAGGGTTGGTATTATATAATCCTACTAATATCATAAAGGCGAAAGTTTGTAAGAATGTATGGATGTTTGGATGTATGGATGTTTGTTCCTCTTTCACGCAAAAACTACTAATCGGATTTCGATGAAATTTGGCACACGGGTAGGTCATGTCCTGTATTAACACATAGGCTACTTTTTATCCCGGGAAAACATAAAGCGGGACTTTTATCCCGGAAAAACTTTTTAACGCGGGCGGAGCCGCGGGCAAAAGCCCGCGGCTAATACCAGCCCTGTATAATTATACTGTCCCACTGCTGGGCACGGGCCTCCTCTACTACTGAGAGGGTTTGGGCCTTAGTCCACCACGCTGGCCTAGTGCGGGTTGGTAGACTTCACATACCTTCGAAATGCTTATAAAGAACTTCTTAGGTATGCAGGTTTCCTCACGATGTATGGTATTATTATTCCGTATTCATAATTAATTATTATCAGTTGGTATTCCTCAAGATGGATTCAGCGTAAAAAACTTCTTCAAGCACCGGAAAGGCCGCCTGAGGCACATCGGTCGCTATAATTATGTAACATATTTAAATAATTTAGGAAAGCACTTCATCTTGTGGTTTTGAAAATTCTAGCTCCTCTGTCGTAAGATGCCAATGTTCTGGAATTTGTATGAACGCGAATGAGTAATTGCCCGGGATAGTATAGAAATAAGCGCTGCGAATTGCGAATGCACCAGTGGAAATTATGCTACAAATCAAACCCGACCATATCGTAATTCCCGTAAGGTTATATTATGTTTGGCTATGTATGTAAATAAAATGAATATTTTAATTACAAATTATCATTAGCCATATAACTGTAGTTTGTACACAATTGCGGTTATTGAATGATTGCGTATGAAAGTGACAAATAACTGCCCACTCAAAACTTTCCACGTATGAATCAGTAAAGGAAACCACACTCAGTGGCTTTTACTAATGCTGGTCTTTGGGTGACAGGTCTTTGACAGGCTTTTTTGCTCGATTTCTGAGGGGGTAATGGTTTTTCATTGTGCCCCATGCAAAGGCCATGGAGGATTGCCTCGTTTGCCTCCTAAGGCCGCCATTGAGCACAGTGCTGTGTGCAAGGTATTATTGTAGCCCACAAAAGGCCAGCTTGGTGGGATAAAGGCCCGAAACACCGGATGGCCTTTGTACCCAAAACAATATCAACAATCTTGCAAATAGGAAAATCATGGTTATCAAGTAAAAATGACAGAATTAAGACATCGTGAAAATAGATTATCAAGTGTGTAGAAATTGTTTAACCTTCTGGACCTAACTAACGAGATGCACTATATATCCATCGGAATAAATAATCTCACTCTCCCAAAATTTTAACCATTCGCAAACCAGACGTGCTGTATTTACATTTCTGAAGGAAATTTATAGTTTTAACAATTCCGGATTCCCGACAAATTAGCGCTATAACCAGAAGCGCCAGTTGCACATACAAAAACACAGACATGAGATAAATATTTGTGTTTTAATTTAGCTCTTTAGCCATACACTTAATCACTATGAACGTGAGAGACACGAGGACAAACAAGACGATAATGAGCGTAATTTTTTACGTAATAGTGGTCGCAAGTCACACGTGGTTGACAAATTGTTATGATTATAATTGTGTAAATGGTAGGCCTTGAATATCACGACTCAAGAAGAGCAGTAAGTACAATTCAACTTCCTTGGTGTAGTAACATACCAATAATGCAAGAAATACCACCTAAATCAAAACAGTTAACTTTAAACCAGAAGAAAAAAAATTATTTCGCTGTCAAGATATTTTTATTATTAAAAAACATGAGTATACACACATGAGCATGCAAGTTGTTTCATAAGTACAGTAGAGACATCATGTTTAGACTTTAGACGCAGCAGCGGCGTACAAACGTTATGCTTATATCAATTTTAATAGTATTTATTTCATTAGCATTTAAAATTATAAATCTAAATCTGATGTGATGAGAATTTGTTTGCATCGCGAACCTACCCTCACTTTGTTTTTAATGTATCCGTGATCAACGCCTATAACAGAAATTACATATTTGTTAAACATATTTCTCAAGTAAGTGAATGTAATTCTTTTTGAGGAATAAATATCTTAAACCATAATTAGTTTTAAGGTAAGTAATGTAATATCAAAAAAAGAAATAAGTTGATTATGTTTAAAAAAAATATGTAGCAAAATAAGGCTATAACTTATCGTAAATAACTATCTGACATAACGCTATGTAACAAATAATCCTGACACGTTAGTAGCGACTGTATGCCGGATATTTCTATTGGGGACCTGTGAAACCAAAAGTTTTAGTTAAGTTCCGAATATACTATCAAGGACTTCATCAGCGTGTGGTGAAATCGTCTCTTAAGCATTATTAAAACCTTTTAAAAAAATTATAAATGATATTGGTTCTAAGCCTGCAATATGTAGATATTGATTCCCTGGCTCCAAATTATCTAAACGTGCCTCGCTTTGGTTATTTGGCATCCATTAATGCAAAAAGTATTTAAAGCAAAATAGAATTATTAACTTAGTAATCGACTCTGTAGATTGATTTTCTTAATAACTAGTAGTGCTCGCGGCTCCGCCCGCGTGAAAAAGTTTTTCCGGGACAAAAAGTTGCCTATAGCACTCAGGAGTTATGTAGCTTTCTATTAGTGAAAGTATTTTCAAAATCGGTTCAGTAGTTTCTGAGATTAGCGCGTTCAAATAAACAAACAAACTCTTCAGCTTTATAATATTAGTATAGATTTCAAACAATTTAACGGTCCATGAGACAGTCTTTAAGCTAAGTAACTATTTTTTAAGTTTTCTAACTCAATTCACACAGTCGGTTTCATGTTATCGCATGTTGATCAACAGCACTATAGTTTTTAAGGATGTTTGAACACGATCGCGCAATGACGTCAAGTTGCGTACTCTGTTTTTTACATGATGAGGTAATCGGACAAATCTCAAGAAGTAACAAATGTGTAGCCATGTCAACAACTTCATCCATTTGGAAGGTTTTACATCGTCGTTATCCAGGATACAAAATATTTTGGAAATTATAGAGTAACTGCGTAATTCGTTGCGGAAGGCTATGTCACACTTTTAAAGACCTAGGTCTACAATAAAAAATGCCTAACCATATCAAAAAGCAATATTAACATAGGTCAGCATAATACTAGCGAGTAGCGACTGTGTCGAAGGATCTCTCGTTCTGTTTAGTCTAAACGTTGAATGTAAGCACATAATACTACACTATCCTTAATCCTTACGATCCAAATACTAATTATCCCTATAGAGTGCTAGGACAAAAATATTATAGATAGTAGATACATAGTAGAGTTCATGGCATATTTTTGAGCAAGTTTGCCTTTCGTCTTTGAGTCCTTCAAATTTATCGCACATGCGATTTACGTAAACTTTTCAACCAACAAATATATTATTATGTCATAATTTCGTATTACCAGTATTACATTATACAAATATAACTAGATGTTTTATTTCACTAAATGAGAACTGAATCAGCTTTTCTTAAATCTTTTACATGAGAGTTGTTAAGCAATAACTAATTAATTATTTTTGATAACCAGGCCGGCACGAGAGTTAGTGGGCCTTCTGACATTTGTTATCTGAGATCTCTACCACTTATAATAAAGCATCCATAATAACCGTAGATGCTTTGTCAGTCTAGAAGGAACAGAGGCAGAGGCGGGTTTTTTAGGCATCTAGATATCTTATAAGTCATACCAAAAACGGCAAACCCTCATTCCAGGTTGGTTTTCTGTGTTACCCCGGATAAGTCTGCCCATTCACCCTATAGATTAATATCTCTATCTCTATCACTCTTCGCAGTGCTGCAAAGCCTCCGAAACACCGGGAGAACAATAAAACAAAAAACCGCGATAAAATCATTATAGTAGTTTAATTTAAGTATCTACGCAGTTAACACCTGCTCACGTCACTGACGCTAGCTAGAGTATGCGAATCAATAACGGGAGGTTACCTTGAACGCTCCGCGTACACTAGGGGAAGCAAACAATAGTTTACGCGCCTTGTTTGGACCCACGATACGTCGAATCACTTGGGGAAAATTTCAAAAAGTAGATTCGTAAATAAATTTTGATCGAGTATGGTTTAGGTTACGTCAATGTGGACGATAGCCTAGTTGGGAATGGGACGGTCTGCCGAGACAATTTCTGGAGGTTCGAAACCCAAGGCACACACCTCTGACTTTTTGAAATTATGTGTGGTGTGTGAGGAAACCTACATACCTAAGAATTCTCCATAAGAATTTCGAGGGTGTGTGAAGTCTGCCAACCCGCACTAGGCCAGCGTGGTGGACTAAGGCCTGGGCCCTCTCAGTAGTAGAGGAGGCCAGTGGTCAGCAGTGGGCAGTATATAATACAGAGCTGATTGCATTGATTGCAATCTTGATTATAATTTCTTACATTGTGGATAAGAGAACTTACAAGCACCTTCTCACTTCAAATTCCAAACAAACGTTTCCGCTATATACATTTATTTTAACGCCCAGACCGAATCCGTGACCTTTCGTTCCTAAAGAGCAATATTTACGCGACAGGCATGTTTATACACTGTTTTATCAAACTGCATCTGGCGGATGCGAAATCTTTAAACGAATCTTTGCAAAGAATCTGCTCGCGAATCAGAATTGGCGGAACGATTGTTAGTTATCGTTGTTTCTTTCTAAATATTGTACCTCAACAAAAAGTATTTCAAATTAGAATCTATATATATATATATACACTCACGCCTTTTATCCCCGAAGGGGTAGGCAGAGGCACAACTAGACATGGGCGCCGCCTAGGAAAAAGCCGGCGGCGGCGTGCTGGTAATTTTTGGCCGGCGGCGGCGTAACGCCGGCGGCGTGGATTTTTTTAATGAATATTGAATATATGTATAGGCCACATATAATTTCCTCAGTTACATGTTCGTAGGTAGTTGGAAGCACTAGCAAATTAACTTATCGGTATAAGAATCCTTTCAGGACCCATGCTCCATCCACCCTGTGGATTTTCATCTGAATTTTTCCAAACGCCCCCACGTTTGGAAAAATTCCACCACGGTATCCCCTACCTGTCGTAAAAGACTATTAGTCAATAGAGGCCACCGGGGGTCCCAGGCGGACGGCAGGGGGCTGTCCGTCTTTAGTTTTTGTGTTTTTTAGCACATTGTTGCAATCCCTGTGATGGACGGCAGCGTGGCAGGTAGGCCTCACGTTGCCGTTGACGCAGAGGGTGCCCTTCGGTGCGCGGGAGCGTCTGAGCCCAACACAACAGCAGACGGGCCGCACTAGGCGGCACCGCGCAGGGGCGGTTGCGGACAATAACTTAGACACTTCCGTCAGAGGAAGCCCGCGGCTGTCCCTAATGCGCCGAAGATGGCCACAGCGGAGTTTTGGTTTGTATGCTGTGCGTTGTACATACGTTGGGCGGTCACCTAATGGTATCATATCTCCGGGCGGCTCAACGTCGGATCGTAAGGCACGGTGAACCCAGCATAACCGCTCAGTCGCCCCCCTTGAAGTATGGGGGTAGTAAGAAGTCACTTTCTCCGCGAAAAATAATAACAAAAAAAGACAAATGCTCCATGGCACTCGCGAGTCTTTATCTTGTTTCGCGGAGAAGGTGAAATGACCATTAATGCCCTTTGGTGCCACCACCCCGTTATCAAAAATGACTGCGCGGTTATATCATTATCACCGCTTTTACGACCTAGCGTTACGCCACTTATAGAGATGGAAGCATCGGGTGACAAACCACCAAGTCTTTTCGTCTATGAAAACTAGTAGTGACGGCGTTAGGCGTCGGCGACCGCCGACGGCCTCGCGGTTAAGGGGCCTTACAGGGGCTCCGGGGGTAGATGTTTGCACGTGGCCTTTTTCTTTGTGCCCTTTGTCAACCGAGGGTTCAGCCGCCGCTAGGCCCGGGCGAGAGAAAAGTGGAAAATAAAAGGGGCCTCACAAAGCTGATGTCGCCGACGTCCACGTTTGGTCTAGCGCCGCCATTGTAAACTACTACGGCATACTAAATGTATACCAAAGCACTTTGTTGCGTCAGGGACGGCTTCATGATCTCATGGTCATGTGCGCAATCATTTTATCCGCAAATCTCCATCGAAAGGACGGGTAATATTCAGTTCTCCACCTCATGCCTCAAATTTCTCTACTTCTGGCGGGAGGAGTCCGACCTTTCGTGTTCCCGCACCATCTCTTTTCATAAGAGGTCTACCTTCGTACTCGTAGGCCATCAAAAATTAAGATCTGTTGCTGTGGTCTTGGTTAGTAATACAGCGACAGCGAGAGGCCTCCTCCATTAAATGGCAAAAAATCGCTATGCTCTCAATTAAGGTTAGCTAAAACTCCGATAAATGTTAGGTTATATATTGGACCGTATATTGCAACCTCAAAGGCCGAGTGGACGGTTATTCGGGAGACCCCAATATCCCCCGATAGCCCCTATTAGTCGGCTTTTATAACAGACCGGGGATGCTGTAGTGGACTTCCCTAAACGCACCCAATTCTCAGGTCAGGACCAGGAGTCTCTAACGTATCTGATGGCAGAGGGATTGGCCCGCTATCGATCTCTCGTAGCAATCTCTTTCTGATGGAGGACTACTCCGAAAAAGTAAGCCACTGAAATCCAGAATCTCCGCCTGTTGACCATGGATCAGTAAAAACGATCACATGCACCTGACCGTAAGACACCGTCGTTGGGCAGTTATCACAATGAAAAGACATGACCTACGATCTGCCACAGATACTCTCCGGAATAATGTTCTCCGATGAGTACATTTATCAGTTGATAGTTGGACCATAGTTGCTTCACGCCTTGGTGAAATCAGGGTGGACTACTAAAACATTTGGGCACCGAGGACGGGGTCTTCAGCCTGAGACCACATCCTCCATGGCAACTCCGCCGAAAGGTGCCCGCTTGGCCTCTAGTTAGGAGCCGGACGCTGCTCGTGTGCGGAAGCTCCCTCGAACCAGTGGAAGGTGGCTGTAGGGCTTTGGGGTCCAGATCCTAGGCCGGTATCTAACCAACAAGTAAATCACGTACAAGATCGTGTGGTACGCCCTTATTATCTGCTGCGGATTCCACTGGAGAGCATTGCAGAGAGATTCGGAGGTCCAAGGTTTCGGCCGAAAAGGTACTGCTGTAAAAGATCATGGACCACATAACTCCGTGGCATAAAGTTTAGTTAGCGATGCCAGGACCTTTTAGGTTAGACAGCTTGAAAGAGCGCAGCCGCGTATGGGCGCGTGAGCACAGAGGCCGTAGCCAAGATGCCTTTTACAATCGTTAACGCTAATAGTTGTTTTTCTGTTGTTTTTTTCTTAAAATTTTTGAAGAAAAATGATTTTTTTATTCCAAATCCACGCCGCGCGGCGCCTATGTCTACATCGAACTAAATATGACATTTGAGACCCAATCATTCATACAATTTGACAATAAAAATTAAAAGTATTCACAAAATCCACGCCGTCCAAGTTAGGCGGCGGCGGCGGCGGCGCGCGGGTCCTGCCCGGCGGCGTAACGCCGGCGCGGCGCCCATGTCTAGGCACAACTAGTGCACCCACTTTTGGCCATGCATATTCCGTCCCATGATGTGATAGGGGGCGAGCCTATCGTCATATCGGGCACAAATCCCAGACTCCGGGCTGACACAAAGCAGAAAAACCCAATATCACTTTACCCGACCCGGAGACCGAACGCGAGACCTTGACATTGCAGTCGTACCGTAACACAACTACGCCACCAAGGAAGTCAATTAGAATCTATGCATAAATATAAGAGTGATGAGTGCACAATACCCTTGTATCGTCATACCAAACCATTTTCAATTTAATGTGTGCTGTATCGGGATTCCGTTACTGGGTCCGTATCGAACTATCATGAACCGTCGCCAGAGGGCGCAACCAACCTCGAAATCCGCGAGGAATCGGCTACCATCGGCAAAACCAAAGGACGTCTACCAATGCGATGCGCTCGCGGTAGGCGACACTATTTTTTTTGGGAGAAAAACCGTTGTGACACTTCGATTTCGATCGTGCGACAAGAAACCGTTGGTGAATCTTCTGCTGTGGACTAGTAGCATTTAACCGTTACGTTATAGTGTCTTAGACGTTCTACAATTGTGTGCAAGAGTATTGCTGTTGAAGCTGCGCGATCTGCAAGAGTTGGTGAAGCCGGAAAGCATCGGTAATTGGTAGTCGATCAGTTCTCAGTGCCGTTCTCACCGTTTCTCTACAGCGCACATTTTATTGGAAAATCTGTTTGGTATCCCCCCTCGGCAGCTGAAAACTTCAGCTGAACATCTTGTCCAGCCTTCGTACTGGTACAACCCTAGTCGGAAATAGAAACGTCTTCTAAGACGAATGTTTGTAGCTTCAAAATCCAAAACACACCTGAATTTTCGAAGTTCATTTTGTATTGTTCATCAATTATCGTTCGCTTTAACGGTGAAGAAAAACATCGTGAGGAAACCTACATACCTGAGAATTCTCCATAACAATATCTTTTTTTTCACTGCCTGCATAGGCAAACGATCAATCGGTCCGCCTAATAGTAAACGGCACCGGCCACCCATGGACTTTAAGCAATACTGGAGGCTCAGTCAAGCCTCGCTTAAACCAGGACAGGACATAGCGTTCAGGGAACAACGATGCAGGGAGTTCATTCCATACTTTGCACGGGCGCTCTAAAGGTACAACGTACTACTCAGATGGATTCCATATAGTATGGAAGAAATCCAATACGGTGGCGATTGATGTGGTCGTAAAATGGTGACGCAGGCACCATTTTATGTGACGCCGGTCAACTTGCACTAGTCCAGTGTAGTGAACTAGGACCTAAACCCCCTCAAGTAAACGAGGCCAGTGCTTAGCAGTGGACAATATATGAGGTTCTTTTCAAAACTTGATTATTCCACTTTCGACAGAATTTACTTTTTATTTTTGTTTGTGTTTGTGTTTGTAATATTGAAATAAAGATGCCGCGAAAATAAAATTCGATCAAAACTTTTTTTTGTACAGGTACACAGAACAGAACAATACAGTACCTACAAACACAAACAAAAATAAAAAGTCAATTCTGTCGAAAGTGGAATAATCAAGTTTTGACAAGAACCTTCTCATATAAAACACAGCTGGTATTTTTATTTATTTTACAACATTAATTTGTTTTGCAGAGTAACTAATAGCCTGTAAAATACCGTATTTCATAAAAACTTGGGTCATTTTCTTTTGATTGGCTATACATCAGTGACTGCAGATTAAAGTTTAATAATTTTTTCATTATCTTAATAGTGATATATAAATCTATAATCTCTTTATCCCTAAAACCAATTTTAGTCAGTGTCGCGAGCAGAAACTAGTATATATTTACATACCGATAGACATCTTCTTGGTGCCGGTGCGCGTGTCCTGCACTGTCTTGCGAGTCTCCTTGATGCCGCCGGGACCGATTTTGGTGCTGCTTGTGGAACTGATGACCTGCGAGATAGAGTTGCAGTATTGGAACATAGAATCAAATTGTTTGTCACCAGACTGCCTCAGTGGCATAGTTGTAACTTGTATTCCGGTTTTCAAATTTCTGGTCAAGCAAAGTGATATTTGGTTTTTCTGGAATTTATGCTCCATATGGAGATAGGCCTAACCCACACTAGACCAGTGTGGACTAAGGCCTAAACCCTCTGAGTTATAGAGAAGGCCCATGCTTAGCAGAAGGCAGTGTATACCACAGGGCTAATATGGAGATAGGCTCGCCCTCTATCACAGTATTGAATGAAACACATATGGCAAAAAGTGGGTGCCATGGTTTCACATTTGCATGCCCTTAGGAGATAAAGGTGTATTGTCTATCTCATTTTGTATCAAATAGTTATATGAAGTCTTATTACTAAGAGTGCCAGTTTTGTAGATTAGGGAATTAATATTAAAACTCCTCAGGTACATAGGCATAATCTAAGTAGTATCTATTATTGCAAGGAATAAAGAATATTTACCTGTAGAATAATTTTTGTATTACACAATGTAGTAGCAAGATTTTTTCATTTCCAAGATAATATTTGCACATAAATGATTTCTAGTAATATAATTTTTAAAAAGCTTCTGCTGTTATTATTTATTACCTGTGGTTTGCCATTTGGTCCACTGGACATGACGACTGTACTGCTGCTGAAAGAGGTCCCGGCGTTCATCTGACCGTGGTCCAGATCTGCTGTGATTAACACTTATGGTTAAAACTGTTCTAAATATAGTGTACTAGCTTTTGCCCGCGGTTCCACCCGCGATAAAAAGTTTTTCCGGGATAAAAGTCCCGTTTTTTATTTTCCCGGAATAAAATGTAGCCTATGTGTTTATCTAGGACATGATCTACCCGTGTGACAAATTTCATCGAAATCCGTTCAGTAGTTTTTGCGTGAAAGAGTAACAATCATACAAACATCCATACATCCATACATACTTATAAACTTTCGCCTTTATAACATTAGTAGGATTATTATCATGTTTTTTTTTTTGTATACCTAGAACTTCTTTGAGTAGATAATGTTTAATTATGGAACAATGTCCCTAAATGACAGACTAGGAGAATGTTTTTTGAATTGTGACATTTGTTATTGTATTCTGGTGTTGATACTACAGTAGTAATTCTGGCATTCCTTTGGTATTTGTTGAAAGTATGCAGATGGTCGAAGTGACTAGTGAGGACATGTTATTTGGTAATCAGTTGATAAAAGTTTGACCAATCCTTCTGTTTAAACATAAACATATGGTGACCTATTTTACTGTATTGTTATTTAATCATTGTATGGCAGTTAAGTCTGTCTTCTTTAATGATTTCTTACCACTTTTGGATGCTAACTGTATTGTAATTATTTTTTTTTTTTTTTTTTTATGTTTATATCTGCGTTGTGGCAATCTGTCATAATTTTTTAACAATAAGCCACTTCTTTGTCCGGTCTGTATTTTATTTTATTTTAGCAGGGTGGGCACTGTTAAGTTGAGTGCCTCAATCCTTTCTGATAAATCTATCTTTAAGAGTCGGGATGCTGTGTCTCTTTAGTCTCCTATGATGCAGGCCACCGTCACCACTAAGTCGTAGAGCAAGTTCGTTTTGATGTTTGGCAAGTCTCTCCTGGTATTTCAAGCTGTACTCTGTAATCACTTGTGTGACTGTTGGAATTTTTAGGTCTTGATATATAATTTTGTTGCTGATATATTGAGGGATATCAAAGATGAGCCTAAGTATCTTTGACTGGAATCTTTCCAATATTTCAATATTACTTTGGCTGGCCGTACCCCACAACTGAATGCCATAAGTCCAAATTGGTTTCAATATTGCTTTGTATACTGTAAGTTTGCTGTGTGTGCTCATTTGAGAGTGCCGTCCAATCAACCAGTATAGGTTTCGAAGGGTTGCATCTAGCTGTTTGCGCTTTGTCCATATGTGTTTCCGCCATGTTAACCTTCTGTCCAGATGCAGACCCAGATACTTGGCGTTGTCTTCCTGAGGAATCTCTTCGTTGTTCAGAATTACTGGTGGGCAGGTGTCTCTTCTGAGCGTAAAGGTTACTTGCGTAGACTTGCTTTGGTTAGCTCTGATTCTCCAAGTACTGAGCCACTCCTCTATTTTGGTGATATGGCACTGTAGGTATTCTGATGCAGTATTTGGGTCTTCGTGGATTGCAAGTAGAGCTGTGTCATCTGCATAAGTTGCAATTGTTGTATTTTCAGTCATGGGTATGTCGGCAGTGTAAATAGTGTACAATACTGGTCCCAGGATGCTGCCCTGCGGTACGCCTGATTTTATTTCATGCAAATCCGAGAGTTCGTTTTTGTATTTTACTTCAAAGCATCTCTTGTCAAGATATGAGTTCAGAATGCATAGAAACGAGTGTGGAAGGGTTTTTTTGATTTTATAAAGCAGACCCTCGTGCCACACTTTATCAAAGGCTTGACTTATATAACACTGCTGAACAGTATAGTTTCTCCTCCATTGCTCTGCTGATTACGTCTACTATACGATGGACTTGTTCTACTGTGCCATGGCTCTCTCTAAAGCCAAATTGATGATTTGGTATTAAGTCTTTAAGGTGTTCTTTCATCCTTTTTAAGAGAATCCTCTCGAATAGTTTTCCCATGATAGGTAGTAGACTTATTGGCCTATATGAGGCAACTTCGTGTGGTGGTTTTCCAGCTTTAGGTAGCATTACTACTTGTGCAATCTTCCATTGTCCTGGGAAGTAGGATAATCGCAAACAGGCATTAAATATGCGTACCATTGCAACAACGCCTTTTTTAGGTAGCTTTTTCAGCAGAGTGCTATCGATAAGATCATACCCAGGAGTTTTGCCATCTTTTAAATGTTTTATTTCATCAGTGATTTCCCTAGGGCTGGTGTATTTTATTGGCAGGCACATCTGTTGTGGGCTCTCCAGATATAATTTTATTTCCATGTCGCGCTCAAGGCTCGATTGCGGGAATGGCTGAAAGACAGTGCTAAGATGTTTGGCAAAGATCTCGGCCTTTTCTGTGTCTGATCTTGCCCATTCCCCAGAACTTTTCTTAAGAGGGGGTATCTGGTTATTAGGGCGTTTAAATTTGTTTGTGGCTTTCCAGAGGGAGTAGTTTTTATCTGCCGTAGGTGATAGATTTGAAAGAAAATTCTGGAGATTGGTGTTATTGTGGGTTTTGATTAGATTTTTCAGTTCATCTGAGGATCTATTGAATGCAGTTTTGTCGCTTGGATACCGAGATTTGTGCCATTCTTTTCTTAGGCTGCGACGTTCCAAGATTTTATCCTTTATAAGTTTGGGATAGGTGTTGCACATTGTGGGTAATTTCTTTTGCACTTTTGTGGAGTATACCGCCGCTTTATAGATAGTTCGGTTGAAGTTTTCTATAGCTTGTTCCACTGCTTCAGTGGTGTTTATTCTACTTCGAAGATTGGTATTTTCCAAGATTATGTCCTGGTACAGTTCCCATTTTGTGGTTTTATTATATATTTTTTTTGCTGGTTCATTAAGAACTATTGATGAGGTCACATTTAAAATGACTGGTGTGTGATCCGAGGACAAATCTGTACATGATTCAATGGTAATATAATTACGACTAATATTCCCAGTGATGAAAAAGTCAAGAAGGTCGGGAATTTTGTTACAGTCCGTTGGCCAGTATGATGGCACGCAGGAAGTTATGCATTCGAGTCCACGTTTGTGAGTTACCCTATACAGGGCTATTTTGACATTGCGTTAATAAATGAAACCACATACTCGTCTTTGCCTCTGCTAGCATTATGCGAAAAGTCATCCATGAGAAACGAATATTTTCACCAAAAATCTCAATTTTACTTTCCTGATTTTTTTATCATTTTCTAGTTTAGTGCGAATATAGCGTGTGCGTGAGTATTTTTCTGACTGAAAGTATGATGTTGCCGCAGCGACGAGTCCTCTTAGAGTAATAGTAGTGACATTAGAGCGTGTAGACTTAAAGTTACATTTTATTGATATTTATTTTGTTCGAAACTTACACTTTTTTATTTCACATCTGTGGTCAAAATAACTTAATGGAAAGTGCTATTATCAACGAGATAAGTATGTGGTTTCATTTATTAACGCAATATCAAAATGACCCTGTATAACTGCCTCCCTCGATGGGTTATCAGTCGTGAGCCCCAGTGTGTATGCTTGGCATTCCAGTCACCGCCAGATATAAACCTGGAGCCGAGAGATGCAAAGTAGGTGTCGAAATCGTTTTCAGTAATCGTGTGTCTTGGAGGGCAATACACTGCCGATACGGTAGTCTCGATTTTATCGTGTACTATAATTTTTACTGACGTTGCTTGAATTTTATCTGTGCGGTATTCCTCAAGTGCAAAGTGTTTGATATTATTTTTAATGATGATTGCAGTACCTCCGTGACTATTTCCTGACGGGTGGTTGGTTGTGTAGATTGTAAAGTTATTTATTGAGAAATGTGTCTTAGACGTAAACCTTGTTTCTGAGATTAGTGCTATGTCAATTTTTTCTGTATTTAAAAATGTTTCTAGTTCTTGACGACGTTGCGTCAAGCCATTGGCGTTCCAAGTAACCACTCGGATTGTGTGCATCATTTCGCTACTAGACTTGAAATGAGCTGGATCATGCGATCCATCATTTTATCCATCATATTTATCATGATAGCTTGAAATTTCGCGAACATCGATTCTAGTATGTCAGTGAAGTTTTCTTTAGGTTTTTCTTTTATTTGACCTTTCATTGCGTCAGCATAATTGCGTCTATGTGTATTGTTTTTTTCGCTAGTTGTATGATTTGTTTTGGTATCATTTTCGCAAGTAGAAGCTGCGGGTTTTTCATTATTAGTGGATTTAATTTTCAGTATTCTTTCCTTGTATTGCTTATACTTAGCACAGCCTTTATAGTTAGCAGGGTGGCTTTCTTGACAATTGGCGCAAGTAGCTTCTGTATTGGGTGTTTTAGTACATGCTGTTGTGGGGTGATCATTACCACATTTGACGCACCTATGAGGTCTATAGCACTGGTTTTTGCAATGTCCAAATCTTTGACATCTTTTGCATTGTATGATTTCTTTTTTTTTGTAGGGGGCTTCAAACGTTACTTTCATTTGGCCTAAGTATCTTAGTTTAAAGATGTCTTTATTATTACTCTTTGGTTCTAGGTCTATGAAAAACAGTGGTAATGGCTTTTTGGTTGTTCTATGTAGTACATTTGTTATCTGTCTGACGTCGTGCCCTTGCAGTTTTAATTCTTCTTTGATTGAAGAGGTGTCTTCTGTAGCATGCAGACCTCGAAGCACTACTCTATAAGCTCTTTCACTCTTGAGCTTATAAGTGTAGTGTGAAATATTTTGTGCAATAAAATTTTCCCGTATTATTTTATATGTTGATATATTATCTGGCATTAATTTGATTATATGACCCGATCTCATGGTCGTTATTGTATATGACTTACAGTCTACTATGTTGTTTAATATTTTCTTTAAAGATGTAATGTCAATTACCCCTGTCACAAAGATTGGTTCAGGCTTCGGTGTAAAATCTATTGTTGGGTTTACTGATTCTTCTTCATCGAGTATCTCAAATCTATTGTTAGTAGGCACTGTAAAAGCTGTTTCGTTTTTAGATTTCTTTGTGTTACTATTGTGTGTTGGGCTTGTTTCTTTTCTTTTCAGTCGTTTTGGTGGTACATTATCATTTTGCCATTTTAAGGAGATGTCCTCTTTGCTTGTGTGTTCAATTTCTTCTGATGGATTTGATTTGTCTAGACTATTGTTGTTATTATTACACTTGCTTGTTGCAGCTAATGGTAGACTGTTGCTTCGGTTTCTGGTAAACATACTTTTATGAAATTGCTGTTGTACCATGTTATTGGGGTTGTTTGGTTTTTTTATATTATTTTCACTCATTAAATTCCCACGAGTTAGGACGAAATAAAATGTCCCTTGAGAGGTGACGCCTATTCCCTCAAGAAGGCACAATACAACAACGTTAGCCTGGTCCGTTGAGGTTGGCGCTAGAGACTAGTTACCCACTAGCCACTCATATAGGTGTTGATGAGTATTCTTTTGGCACGTTTCCCACCGTAGAATAAAGGATATGCAATGTGTATATGTTTATAGAGGAATTCTTCCATAAAATAGGTTTTCCTCGAGGTCCGGGCGATCAAGCCAAGACCACCATTCCTACTATTATGATAGGGTTACGGTTTGTGAAGACTCATTTGTTTCTTACTTCACTTGGCAGGATTGTTAATCCTGCTTGCTGTATGTTAGGTATTTTTACTCGCCGCCTATGTTTCGGCTTCTGAGCTGCTCGTTTAGCACCACCCGGGGGACACGTGTAGGGTGGGCCTAGAGAAGGTGGTAATTCCTACGGACGCGAGCAGCTACCGTCCCCGTACCGTGTATTGTAATGAACTGTAACTACTTAATGGGAGTCTGCCTTGTGACCATTGAGTCTGCAACACCTTCAAAAGGTTGGGAGTGAAAATAAAACTAATGCATTGTACCTCAGGTGGTGGTTTAGGGCTTGATTATTGAAAATTCATATATCAATACTGGTACTTTGCGTTTCTTGTCTATGTTAGAATGTAGGTACTAAATACATATCTTGAATATACATTCTTATTTAATATACTTAGACATAAAGAAATACCAAGATGCTAAAATTATATATATCAGATGATTTGTGATGCTTATTTCCCACCTCCCAAAACAAATCTTTGTCAAAGTTTTATTTAATTTCATTTTGCTGAAAAACTACTTTTTTTTATAGGAGCTTGGCATAGTGACTGCACTGCACATGATGGTAAGCATGGTTCAGTCCAAATAGAGAATCAAATGGCATTGGACGATTATCCCATGCCATTCGACACAATCATGCCGGCCTGACCAGCTGCTTCTTCACACTATCACCGAAGGACCCATAAAATATAACATCCATGGAAAAGTTACATATAAATGGAGGGGGCTCAAATTTTTTTTAATGGGTCCTAGATCCATATTTTGCCCCTTTAATATCCTTAAAGTTTGAGCCTGGTTAGATTTTGAGGCCCCAGAACCCATACAAAAAGCAGACATCACCTTTGCTTTCCTGTTAGTATGAAAACTTCTTAAGCCCTATTTATTTCACAAGTTCCAGAAATGTTAACACTAACAGCAATATTTTCATAAGTCTATACAAATACAACTTGCTACAAACCCTGCAAACTCCAAAATTTCCAAGTTTTTACCTTTTCAAGAGATTTACCTTTCATTCAAATTTTGCATTGACTCAGTTTAAATAAATGGTTAAATGCTTAGCTTAAATACGGTACAAATAACAGTTACCTCTGAACAATCGATTGAGCGACGGCATCTGGGGCATGAACGGCATGAGCGCGCTGCCGTGCCGCGGGCCCGCGATGGCCAGCGGACCCTCGCCGCCCAACATGCCGAATGGGTCCGAGAACAGCGAGTTCATCATATTGTTCATCTGACGCATGTGCCGCATGTGAGAACTGGACAAAAAATTAATAAGGTTGAATACTTAATTCCTTGTTACAGATAAAAACAACGCAGTCCCAGTCACGGTACATGTCCACATGTACTCCAGTAGACCCGAGTTTAACTGATTCCATGATATTGATGAGTATGCAAATTACCACTCGCGTGTTTCTTTTACAAAAAAGAAACACGCGAGTGTCGCTCTATGCGAACAACTATGTGTCCAACTACGAAAGCTTCCCGAGTCTTCAAGATTCAGAGCCCTTATAACTATTATTGGATCTATGTGGCGATTTATAATTACCAATACTCAGCATCGTTGTTTTATATTGGAAGTGAAATACGACTGTTTACAAAATATTGTACGATACGTCAAAATAATCTGCTCTAAAATCAATAACGATTAACGGCAAATCTCCCACTATCAAAAGGTCATGCACCATACAATTTACCGATAATATGTAACAATATGTATAAATTTTAAGCAGTTCAATAGCGAGGACTACCATGTAATAAAGGACAGATCACTTACACTTTCACTAGAAAATATTTTGCGCTCCGGAATATAAAATTCCTACACATAATACAGAAATTTCTTTGTTGTAAAAAGAAATATATTAAGGAATATGTACCAACTCCATGCACCAAATAATAAAAAAATACGAAAAATTACCCAAAAAACGGGTCTTCCTCCACGTCCGCCATCAGCGATCCGAAAAGAGACATAATTCTCGACACCAAACGATAAACAGAACAATAAAACGAAAAATTATCTAATTTTTTCGTTAAAACAGCACAAATTCAAAATTATTCACTTAGCACGTTGAATCGGCACACAAATCACATGGAAAAGTCTAGCAACTCGTTACTCGCGGCTCAATTGGCTCAATCCGTTTGCGTTTTGGTCAGGTTTTGGTTTGGACTTCGACAATCGACATTTTTTTTCGATTCGACCACTGTTGCCAACTCCAAGAAACCAAAAAAACAACAGAAACCTTTTAAAAAAACAGGAGAAAACAGTAGATCGGCGATTTTGACCGAGGAGCGAAAAAAAAGTCCTCGATTTCAATTTTTCTCTCAGTAACGTCCGAGAAGCAGTGTAAGTCCATACGGAGGCGACCAAAAAAAAAAGCTCCTGCACCAATTTATGTAGTACTAATTTACTAATCTGTACACAAAAACAGTGAAAATGCATGTAAAAACCAGTACAAAATCTTTAAAATAAAAAACAGTAAAAATTCGACTCTAAACAAAAAACAGGGATGAAAAAGCAAAAACCAAAGAGGCAAAAACAGTAAATCTACTGTTAAAACAGGGTTGGCAACACTGGATTCGACAGACTCTAAAATGTTGCCAATATTCACATGAAAATATATAATCCATAGATAAATTACAGTCTGCGTTCTAGCAATCGACTAAATTAAAATAGTAAATGAATCCTTGACTGAATCGACTAAAATTTTGGAGATGATTACTTGAGATAATATTTTTTTGCCGTGAATACTCTTTAGAGAAGCCCAGAGCACGAGCAGCCATGCTCAACCTTTTTGCCCGGGACACAAAGATGTCTTAGTTGTAGGGCTGGCAATTCTTTCCGAAAAAGATCGAAGATTCAAATCGTGATCTGATGAATCGATTCCCAAAAAAATCAAGATCTAAACGATCGATTTCCAAAAATTTATCTTTTTTCAATCTGCTTATGCAATGTAAGAATAAATCAATTTTAAACAAATATATATATATTATATTTTTTTATTTTTTTTTAAACAATACAAATATTATAATTAACTAGACTTCTGCTCGCGGCTTCGCCCTCGTGAATGAGTTTTTCCGGGATAAAAGTCCCGCTTTATATTTCCCCGGGATAAATTATACATATAAACCTTCTTCTTGAATCACTCTATCTATGAAAAAAAACGCATCAAAATCCGTTGCGTAGTTTTAAAGATCTAAGCATACACAGGGACAGACAGCGGGAAGCTACTTTGTTTTATACTATGTTAAGACGATCTCTTATAAATAAAATCTGGGAATTTGATAATAGTAATTATTTTTATTATCATATCAAAGTATCAGATCAGGTAGAAACAAGACATTTATCTTGATTATAAAGCAAATATAAGCTGGTGCACGCACAACACCAATAATATGAGATGAATCCAAGGATTGCAGGATCAATGCGGGGGGATTAAAAACCAGGTCACAATAAGTATATTAAACAGTCAATCAAACAACAATGTAAAAATGAATGCATGATGGCACAATGTCAATCACAGCACAGATACAAAAAGTCAAAGATTACAAACATAACATTTTTTATCGAATAGAAGAGTCGCGAAGGAAACTAAACACATAGCCATCTCGCTAGTTTTTGAGTAATTAACCGGCAGCACTCTTTATAATACGGGTAGCTTCAACTAATTGTAAATAATTAAAAACCGAATGTCGACTTTATAAGTGATAATAATATATTGATCCAATGAATCGAGCTAGTACTATACCGGGTGGAAGGGAAACGCTCTCGGAAACGAATACAGGTGATAGTATTGGTGATTCCTGACGTGATAGCACTAAAAAAATCGCGATCGCATTGTTACAATTTTAGTAGGATTTTCTCAAATTTCTGTACAGCTTCACGTATGGATAGATAAATCAAACTATTATTCTGAAAAACATAGTAAAAAAGGTCAATATTTCAAAAAAATAGTAATGAAACACGTACATCAGCTGACGGGTTAACGACCGCGGGCCGGTGCCGGCGCAGCGCGGCGACCGGCCAGTTTTTTGTACGCTTTACATTGCGCGCGCATGAATTACGGAAATACGAAAATCGTAAGTATTATCGCTTAGCTTTGCAAATGAATATAGTTTTTCGTTAATGTTATGGTTCTTCTCTCTTACCGTTCCGGTATAGAGAGCGTTTCCCTTCCACCCGGTATGTCGATTTAAAAATCGATTATTCAATTTATCGATCTCAGATCGCCATCCCTACTTAGTTGTGATGCCTCGGGCCACAACGTAATAACAAAAAAGCAATAAATAAAAACTTTTTAACAAAAAATAGCACCGACTTCAAAAACCACTATAAGGAAACAATAACTTGTGCTTTACTTATGGGTTATAAGGAAATTTTAATAATACTAATATTAATGCCTGACGGACTGCCTCGGTGGCGTAGTTGTATTACAGTACGACTGCAAAACTGAGGTCTTGGGTTCGATCCCCGGGTCGGGCAAAGTGACATTGAGTTTTTCTATTCAGTATCAGCCCGGAGTCTGGAATTTGTGCCCGATATGGCGATAGGCTCACCCCTATCACATCATGGGACGGAAAGACGGTGAAAAGTGGGTGCACTAGCTGCGCCTCCGCCTACCCCTTCAGGGATAACAGGCGCGAGTGTACATGTATATATGTATGTATGTACTAATATTAATATTTAATTAATATACACTGCCATTTGTGTGATTTATTAATGTACAATGAATAATTATTTGGAGTCGATGCCTAATGTAAATTGCCAGCTAAGCCAAGGAAATACAAGATCAAATATACGAAAACATTGTTCAATTTAAATTAGGCACCGACTCTAAATATACGTATATACTAAGCGAATACAAATTGTAATTATTGGAACGAAGTTCCTTATTTTTTGATTTATAGTGGTTTTGAAGTCGGTTTATTTTTTATTAAAAAGGTTGTTTTTTATTTATTACGTTTTTGTTAGTTAATTATAAAATGGTGTAAACAATGCATCATAGATATACGATTGCAGCATTCGCGAGTCATCTGCTGTTAGTTATTGAAGAGTTCCATTGTGTATCTCCGCAGATCTTCATCAGATCTTTATAAATTATGTACTAAAACCTTCCCTGAAAACTATACATTTGAACGTCGAAAACCACATCCAAATCGGATCAGCAGTGTTTGAGAAACTCGCGGCCATACAAATTTACATACATACATACAAACAAACATACGGATGTAATACAGAAGTCTCCTCCTTTTTGAAGTCAGTTAAAAAAAACACCAAAGTCGGAGCTGTTTCTGAGGACCTTTGATTAAATTGCTTCATAGACTCTCCACTAACTTGACATCGGCAGAAACTGATAGGTGTATCTTGTGTAGCACTCATGTTGCCTCTATATTAAACGGATAAAAATATTATTGTTATCTGCCAAGCTCTAAATACAGAATCATTAAGACAATAACAAAAAAAAAAACGTAATACCAGATTTATGTTTTACTTTAATCTCGGTTCACATTTTTATAGAATAACCTTTTTACAAAATAATTATGACGTCCACAAACATTTCTCAATATCCACAATAATTATAAAATTACCTATATTCTCAATACTTAGGTTCTATGCCGATAACGGCGTCCAGGGTTATAAGGGCTGTGGTTATTACCATGGAAAGACCACGCAGCAGACGTCGGGTACGACGTATATGTAATGTCTTGTAGACCATTTCTCAGCCTACTATTTAGCAGCGGTGCCTGAAATATAAATATTTTATTCAAAAAGTAAACAGGAGCGAAAAGACAGTTCTATAACTAAATTTGAGAGTTGATGGGGGACTTAAAAAATGTATGCTTTCTGAACCTCCATTTTTAATGTTCTTAAATTTATAGAAATAATGAAAAAGAAACAGTCGAAAGCAGGATTTGAACCGACGACCTCCAGCGTATCGTGCCGGTGCTCTGGCAATTGCCTCCATTTTTATTTAAAAGCTTGGCACAAATGCACTGCTACTTTGGTGTTTTGTTTTTCCTGGTTTAAATGGTTACGTACCATCAGTTAGAGTCATTTCGTTTGTAGCTAAACGAATATATTAAATTTTAAGTACCTTGATGGGCTCGCCTAGGCTAGGAGCTTTACCGACTGGCACATCACCAATGTGTTCCATGACCTGCTCCACTTTTTGGGGTGCAGCATTTGATGGCGCGTTATTAAGTACATCTCCAACCCTTTCCACGGGCGCTTGTTGTTGTTGATTAGCATTTCCTTTATTAGCTGCGAGATGACCTTCGGAATGAGATACACCTTGTGGAGGCCCCTTAAGATTCTGCTGCGTGAAAGACTGAGAACCCTTATATTGGTTGTAGATATGTTGAAGCTGACTGCGACTGGGGACTTTTCCAATGGGTTTGTTCGCCATCAAAGAGGTCTTGCTAACGGTGGACTTTACATTACTGTACTTCATGGGCTCGTCCCTCTTTCTCGTAGATAATGGCTGCGGAGATAGAGTTTGAGGAAGATTCGGTTCCTGTGTATGGAACATCCTCGCTGGCAACATTTCCACCGGTTGTCCTATAGTGTTGTATTCGAAATATTTCGTCTTGATCAAAGAGGGTGATACGGTATTCTTTGAAATGTCAACAGGGAAAATAGGATCTTGGGAAGGTGGATTTTGTTGGGTTTCAAATGATAGGTCTCTATAATCACTCATCAAGTTACTTTCTGGCATATGAGGAGCTGTTAAATTATTCCGTGGATCTATCATTTGTTGTGTCTGTGGGGCTAGCTTTTGTTGCGGTAGTTGTGAATAACGTTGATGTTCATGAGGACTTAGATTGGAGTTTCCAGTTACGGCTGTATAAACTCGTTGCTGTAATTGTGATTGGTTTGGTGTTATTTGATAATTAGCTTGTTCAATTTGACCTGGGGTATTTTCAGTAGCAGGTGATCCTTGATTCGGTATATTTTGTTGTTTAACAGCAGAAATATACTGTGCTTGTGCCGACGGAGCCTGCGCAAAGCTAGCAACAGCTGCCTTTACTCCGTTGATTGCAGGTTGCATAGCCGAAGTAGTTCTTGAATCTCTAATTTTATTGGCATCAGTTCCGTTCATTATTTTCTGCATTGTATCCATAGCAACTTTTTGATGATTCGCCGGATTCATTTGTATCGCAATGGTCATTGGATCGAAACCCAAGTCTCCGCCTAGTCCTTGCATCACTCCTGGAAACATTTCGTTGAATTTTGCCACGCCTTGCGCGTGCATGCCATGTGGGTTACGTTGAGCGGCACTCATCTGTTGAGCAGCTGGATTTGAATTCATATTACCCAGTTGTTGTGTGTTAGGATTGTTTTGAGTCAAACTAGTCGCTATGGGGCTCATTTGTGAATTAGCGTATCTTGTGTCCCCACCGTACATATTCGGATTCGTTTGGTTCTGTGATTGTAAGTTTGAATATACTTGAGCATGGTCTTGTGGCTGCATATAAGAATACTCATGCGCTGCAAAAGAAGCGTCTGTGGCCGGATTAAACTGTGCTTGCTTAAAACAACTCGATTGGTTTAATGGTGTAACGCCAACTTGGCCGTATGGCGAATTTGGAGCATCAATCAACATCGGTCCTGTCAATGGGCCCCCTTGGGCCTGCCCTACGATATTGGATGTTTTAGATTTACCATCGCTGGTCATCATGTTAACAATCTGAGGACCCATGCCCGCAGTATTTCCCATCATTTGGTTTCCCATCATTCCAGTAGTATTGGGCATGTTTTGCATTTGATTGCTGCTCATATCATCGCTTGTCATAGCAATATTGCTTTGGCCTGGATAAGTCATTTCACTTGGCATATTGCTTGTATTATCTGGAGGAGATATACCCATCTGTCCCGCCATTGGATTGTTTGCTATAGTGTTGGCTGGTGTCAGATTCTTCAAATCGTTGTATACATCTTTAACAACAGGTTGCATAAGGTTTTGATTTAGATAATTGTACGTGTGGGCGTAAAGTTGGGGTGGATTACATCTACCCATAGCCATAGGATTTACGTTCGTCGCTGTGCATGGCTCTCCACCACACGGACTGTTGTACGAATAACCGTGGTTATGACCATATCCATGACCATGGCAGCAGCCGTGTCTATATCCGCCATAATTCCCCACATTATGGTTTCCATCGCAAGGGCTACCTTGTCCTGGGTTGGTAAACAACTTCCGCATGCAACCACTGTGAAAGAAAAATGTCACATAGAAACACTAAACATAAAAATTGAGATTCTAAGAAATATCAGCATTCAGCCAGTTCATGACTTTCTTACCACATACATTAAATGTTATGATAAACGTTTCAGTGTTTGTAATTAACGGGGACACGTAAGTAGATATAAATACATGTATTATTAATATCTCTGTATAGTACGAACTAGACTTACCAATCAGCACTTTGTAGCTGGTTCACAACACTCCCAAGCTCACTTAAAATCTTTTGCTTGTCTAGAGACATTGTTACGAAATATTCTTAAATGTAGGTATTTTGTACACATATAAATTTATAACAACTATTAAAAAAACTATAAAATTTAGAGCATCCCTCAGTACTCAAATTTTGAACACAGTTAAATAATATTATGTCAGGTGTGTTTTGTTCTCGATAATCATTATTATTTTAATTCTCATTTTGAAATTAATTGATATTCATACCAGCCATTTACAAATAATCTAAAGCATTAAATGAAAATAGTATTACTTTATAGCTTTCTCTGTCTACGTTTAGTATAATCGTCTAAAATCAGAAAGTAATAGAAGCGTTCATATTTTATGAACTGACTGCCTCGGTGGCGTAGTTGTATTACAGTATGACTGCAAAGCTGAGGTCTCGGGTTCGATCCCCGGGTCGGGCAAAAGTGATATTGAGTTTTTCCATTCAGTATCAGCCCGGAGTCTGGAATTTGTGCCCGATATGGCGATAGGCTCGCCCCCTATCAGATCATGGGACGGAAAGACGGTGAAAAGTGGGTGCACTAGTTGCGCCTCTGCCTACCCCTTCGGGGATAACAGGCGTGAGTGTATATATATGTATATTTTATGAATTGGGTTTACTGCACATATTTTGCATGTTGATTGAAAAATGAAAACCACGGATTGAAATTCCGGTAGTATTATAATGCTCTTTGCATTGAAAACGAGCTTGTTAAACAGCTGATGATCCATAGCTATTTTGATAAAAGCCATATCATCAAAATTCAAATGTCATCTCCTGTCAGGGGTCTCGGACGACAAAATCTAAACTCGGTAGAGTTGCCAAGAAAAATCAGTATATTTGGAGCAAAAATCGGTATATGCAAAAAAACATGCAATATTCAATGAAAACCGCCTTAATTTTAAACTCTAAGGACTAACCTTTTAAAAATACTGCCCCCCGCCGCCCCAAACAGCAACATATTTAACCAAGGAATCGCAAAATATGAAAGAAAAAGGGGATTTTAGCATCGAATCGCTGAAAATCGGTAGAAAAATCGGGAGAATCTTCTAGCTTTCAAGAAATCGTTGAAAAATTATGTCATTTCGGTATTTCAGTAGGACAGGCCCAAAATCGGAAGAAATACCGAAAAATCGGTAGGTTCGAGACCACTGTCTCCTGTAAATGTTGCCTGTCCAATAAGAAATACGGGATATCTAAGTATAATAGTCATATATAACAGAATTTGTATAATTTTTTATTTGTGATTTTTAGATGCATGTGTCACTGGTGTATTATTTTATAAGTAAATAAAATATTTTATAAATGTATATTATACAAAGAAAATTTTTGAGATACTTAGATTACAAAGCGCAGCAACGGTCCGTAGATTATCTTCATCGTTGTAAAAAATATCATTTCCTACCACTAGAGCATAGACGATATGTAAATGACATATGTTTCTTAGTAAATTTGGCTAACGGTTCGATTGATTGTCCTGAACTTCTGCAGAAGCTAACCCTACGCACCAATCAAATTGGCCTGAGGCAAAGACCTTTACTGCAACCACCGACAACTAATACAAATTATAGGCGTAATTCATTTATGTTGCGGAGCGCCACGAACTTTAATGACTTACCACCTGAATTAAATATTGACCTGTTCTGCACCAACACTAGCACAGTGAGAAGGAGGCTCAACAAGAAATATTACGCTGATGATATTGATTTGCATCGGACATAGTATTGTAGTATTGTTGTTGATATTCTTGATATTTTGTGATTGTGTATAGTATCTATATATCTTTGTTTTTTTTTTCTTCAGTATTTTTTTAATTAGTGCGTATTTGGTTTATATCCAAATATGGAGGCTTGTTATTAGCTATATTTATTATGATTGATAGTGTATATTTACTTTGTTTATTAGTCTGTAAGCCTTCTTAAAATAAAATAAATTAAATAAATTATTAAATTAAATTATATGGTAACAAACATATCAAGTTTCCGAAGACATCTTGGATATATGGGATGTATAGCTTGGAACAGAGAGAGAGAGAGATAACAAACGGAACTACTTTGCCAAATATTTTGCAGTTGAATAAAATATCAATCAAGTATTTGTGAAACAGTTTTTACTATCGGTTGATATAAAATAGTTTCATGAACGGTAATTGTTAAAAAAAAACATGCTTAAATTAGTTCTATATTAATATTATGAAATGAAGATATTGTCATACGAACCCGAAAATTTCTGGATATAAAACATAGTCGAAAAGGTGTAAGAAAAATTAATAAATAAAATCGTAGGAATGAACTTTTATCTGGCTGGAGCTGCGAGCAAAGCCTGTATTTTATAGCTATCCTAAAGGCTAAAATGATGTTTATTATTGATCATTATTTTAATTTATCCTACTAATATTATAAAGGCGAAAGTTTGTAAGAATGTATGGATGTTTGGATGTTTGGATGTATGGATGTAAGGATGTTTGTTCCTCTTTCACGCAAAAACTACAGAACGGATTTCGATGAAATTTGGCACACGGGTAGATCATGTCCTGGATTAACACATAGGCTACTTTTTATCCCGGGAAAATATAAACCGGGACTTTTATCCCGGAAAAACTTTTTAATGCGGGTGGAGCCGCGGGCAAAAGCTAGTATACGATAAAAGATAATTCACTTGGAAAATGTATGTAACTGAAATGCTTCAATAAGTCAGATATTGTGTTTTATGTTGAGTCTTTTAAAAACAATCATCATCATCATCATCAGCCACTGCTGAACATAGGCCTCCCCCAAAGATTTTCAGATCGACATGTCAAAAGCGGCCTGCATCCAGCGCGTGCCTGTGACCTTTAACAAGTCGTCTGTCCACCTTGCAGGTGGACGGCTGACGCTGCGCTTGCCAGTACGTGATCTCCACTTGATAACTTTTTTGCCCCACCCATTACTGCTTCAGCTTGCTAATCCGCTAAATAAAACAGCAAAAAATAAAATAAAAAAGCAATGAAATCAAAAAATGAGTAATGAATGAAAGATACGAAGATAAAGTGCGTCTTGTAAATTCCAGGAATATTTTGGTAACAAATTGGCACGGCAACACCGTTGTGGATTAGTTGGTCACGTGACAACGGGTATTCATCCGGAGAAGTGTCAAAAATTGGACTTTGTCAATTTGTGAGCCGTTCACTCAGTACATACATCTTTGTTACAAGATTATTCGCCCATATTATCTGTAGATATAACAGTTATCTTTTGTCCACAATATAACCGAGCGTACCTCCAGCGAACTTCAATTTCATTGTGCCGCAAGAGTTCCGGATCGTCAAACGTCTTCTACTTGAGGTATAGTAATTATAATTTTACCAAAATGCCTAGAAAAGTTTATGTTGTTGGCGTCGGAATGACGAACTTCGTCAAGCCATCGACCGGTGGCGACTATCCCGACTTCGGCAAGGAGGCTGTGCTGTCCGCTCTGGCCGACGCGCGCGTCAAATACGACGATATCCAGCAAGCTATCTGCGGCTATGTGTTCGGAGACTCAACGTGCGGCCAGCGCGTTTTGTACCAGGTGGGCATGACCGGCATCCCCATCTACAACGTGAACAACAACTGCTCCACTGGCTCCAACGCCCTATTTCTCGCTAAACAACTCATCGAGGGCGGCATTTGTGACGTCGCGCTGGCCTTAGGTTTCGAGAAAATGTCCCCCGGAGCGCTCGGCGGCGGACACTTCGACGATAGAACTAACCCCCTAGACAGACATACTCTCAAAATGGCAGATATTGCTGAACTCACAGGAGCTCCTATGACCGCTCAATACTTTGGTAATGCGGCCATTGAACACATGAAGAAATATGGTACAACAGAGGTGCACCTTGCAAAGATAGCTGCTAAGAACCACCGTCACGGCTGCAAGAACCCTCGAGCTCAAAGCAAGAGGGAGTACACAGTTGAAGAGGTCTTGAACTCCAGGAAGATTTATGGTCCTCTCACTAAACTTGAGTGCTGCCCAACAAGTGACGGAGCTGGTGCTGCAGTTCTCATGTCAGAGGAGGCTGTCAAACGCTACGGACTACAAGACAAAGCTGTTGAGATAATTGGTATGGAGATGGCAACAGACACACCAGCTGTTTTCCAAGAAAACAGTCTGATGAAGGTTGCAGGTTATGATATGACTGGTCTAGCTGCAAAACGAATTTACCAGAAGACTGGTATCAGCCCTATGCAAGTAGATGTGGTTGAGCTGCATGATTGCTTTGCTGCGAATGAGATGATAACATATGAAGGTCTCCAACTGTGTGGGGAGGGACAGGCTGGCAAGTTTATTGATGCAGGAGACAATACATATGGAGGCAGGGTCGTGGTAAACCCAAGTGGTGGTCTGATTGCGAAGGGGCACCCTCTAGGAGCAACCGGGCTTGCGCAGTGCGCCGAGCTTGTGTGGCAGCTGAGAGGCGAGGCCGGAAACAGACAGGTTGGTGCACATTGTTTACCATTTGCTTGGGGACATGTGACGTCAGGATGATGATAATGTATACAAATGTGTTTGTGGAACCAAATTCAAAATTATTCATCAACAACATCCCATTGGTTATTTTGTTTGAAATGTGTGTCATGCGGGTAAAGGCTTGATTTAGAAAGTTTATTACTTTCACATTGCACATTTTGTTTCTTTTTCCTTAGTTATATAATACAGGGTTTAATGTAAATTAATGTCTAATTACTAGAAGTTTTTAAGTAGAGACAGCATAATAATCATATAAATACTTAAAATATTGGTTATTTTAACATTGAATAATTAAAGCCCCGTTTTTCAACTGTAGTTACCTTTTTGTCAGGGTTTTATTAAGCTGGACACAATCGCAGCGCCTAGAGCACTAAACACTTTGTGAACACATCCAGCATAATAACACTAATGATTACCCTAACAGTTGAAAATACCGGTCTTAGTTCTATTTTCTATAATTCATTGGTGCGTAATGATAAAATATAGTATGATGGCATAAAGTTCTACTTTTTAAAAATGGCTCCACCGTTTCATCGGTGATTTTGCCTATGTCAAGTGGGTAGATGTTAAAATAATATCGTAACTTTTTTAGAATAACTTTCGACCCGAGGATAACCAAGAAATAATGGTACCAAAGAGCAATATATCTAAAACATTTGACATTAGTTATGGCTTATGACAAAGGGAATGTAACTGGCATAAAGTTAATGCAAACATTTACATTAAGATATTTAATTTAGTCTTATTCTCACCATTTTTTTTCCAAAACAAAAGAAATGACTACAACCTCAGCGTTCTACAATGAATATTTAACTCTGTATTAAAGACAAGCCTGTTTCCATTTTGAAATAGAACCTTAAAAATGTTTCTGTAGTCTATCAAGGCCCGCGACAGACACCGGTGTCCATATACATAGGGTTTTCTCATACATCTATATATATAAGCGGGCCTTGAAGGCTTAAACAAAAAGAATTCTTGAATATTGTTATAATATGGGAAGTGAAAATTTTACAAAATGGAAAATATCAATCTTATAGATTTTTTTTTTTTTTTTTTATAAAAGGCCATCTTCGGCGCATTAGGGACGGCTGCGGGCTTCCTCCGACTCACGTCTAAGTTGTCGTCCGCAACCGCCCCTGCACGTACCGCTGTTGCGGTCCTTTTACTGTTGCGGGGGCTCAGAAGCCCCCGAAACACCGTACCGTGTCCGCCTTTTGGTGTCCGAGGCAGCGTGAGACACGCTGCCTCGGACATGTCCATCACGGGGGTCACAGAAGTTGGCTAGACTAATGGGTGGGCGGCACGTCCCGCCCACCCGTGACCCCCGGAGGCCCCTATTAGTCGCCTTTTACGACAGGCAGGGGATACCGTGGTGGAATTCTCCAAACGCCCCCAATCCACAGGGCGGGAATCTTATAGATTGTACTATACTGTTTATTCAGATTTCAAATGTTTCTTATACTTTTAGTATTTTTTCCTATGATGCTGACCTTACCGTAAATTTTATTTTGAAACAACTCAAAAGAAACTATCATTTGCATTAAATATCATAAATAATCTTAACTTTTAGCTATCTGTTCACTGATTGTTTAAATACAGAATTAATCATATTTTAAAAAGATATTCACATTCAAGATTATTCATCTGCATATTTATTATACTAAACATATATTGGGACTTCATTGTCTTTACAACGATTTATATTATACTAGCGGCCCGCCCTGGCTTCGCACAGGTAGCATAGCATAATATTATATGCCGAAATTTATTTTTCTCTCATACAAAACATTTATGTAATATACTCATAAACCTTCCTCTTGAATTAATTCGTCAACTGGTGAAAAACATATTAAAATACGTTCGGTAGTTTTTGAATTTACAAAAAGATAAAAAATAGTCTGTCCTTCCCTGGATCTCAAACTATCTTCATACATATTCTCTCGTAGTTCCACCTGCAAGAAAATATTTGCCGGGATAAAAGTCTCGAGTTATGTTTTTCCGAGATAAGAAGTAGTAAAGGTCCTTCCCAGGGTCTTAAAATATTTCTCTTTCAAATTTCATCGCAATCAGTTGAGTGGTTTGACCGTGACGGCTACACTCGTGAGAAAAAACAATCCGAGATAAATTTGCCTGTTTATATAAAGTAGCCTATGTCCTCCTCTGGATCTCAAACTATCTCCGTACTTATTTTCTTGTGAAGGTTCCACACGCAGAAAAAGATTTTCCGGAATGAAAGTCCCGGTTTATTTTTTCCCGTAATAAGATATAGCGTAGGTCCGTCCCAGGGTCTTAAAATATCTGCCTATCAAATTTCATCGAAATTGGTTTAGTAGTCTGGCCGTGAAAGCTCCACGCGCGAGAAAAAAAGCCGGGATAAAAGTCTTGGTTTGAACTTTTCCGGGATAAAAAGTAATGCCTATAGCACTTAGTAGTAATGTATCTTCCTATTAGTGAAAGAATTTTCAAAATCGGTCCAGAACTTTCGGAGGTTATCCATTAAAAGCAAACAATCAAATTTTTCCTCTTTATAATATTAGCATAGACTATATATTTTCGAGAAGCGTGGCCTACGACGCGCTATTTATAGGCACCCGCCGGCCGTCCCTGCATTTTAAATCTGTAATATCTTCGAAAATATTTATTTAATTTACTTGCTGCAAAGGGCTATATCAATTGCACAATATATTTAAGGTATTTAATTGGATAAGGATTAATGTTGTATTGCATAAAATCGCTTCGTAAGTAAGCCATTATTTCTCGTAAAAAGTAAAGGATAAAAAATGGTTATTGTGGGTTATCCCTAAGAGATAGACATATACCATCGCGGACTTTTTTGTAGACCTTTTTAAGGTGTACAATACTGTAGTACATTGTTTTGATCGATCACCTAGGGTTTAGCCAGCGTTTTTTTTTTTTTAAATAAACTAAAAACAATCGAATGCGGCAATTTCTGCCATCTATTAAATTCATTGAAGAACTGAAAAGATAAAAACAAGATTTTAATTTAAATACTTTATTTTGGTTCTGAATAATCTTAGTTTACAGTGTTCACAAACGCAGTTAGAGGCGTCTGCTCACTCCGAGATTTTGTTGCTATAGGTATGCCTATAGGTATCACCAACCAAATTATGAGAAGTGAGCGTGTTATGCCTCCGTCAGCGTTTGTGAACACTGTCAACTAAGATTATTCAAAACCAAAATAAAATATTCAAATTAAAATCTTGTTTCTATCTTTTCAGTTTTTCAATGAATTTAATAAAGATATCAGATATTGACGCAGTCGGGTTTTTTGTTTGATTTTAAATAATTTTTAACTTTCATTTTCATACTTAAAACCTGGAAATAAAATTGTGTGTCTTATAACAATCGGATCGAATCGAAATCTATTTATTTCAAAATATTATTGCGGGGCACGGACTTGCGAATAACTTGCATATTCATTAAATATATCGAAGTCTAAAATTTAGATATCGATTGTAATAAAAAGATGTTGATGCCCATCGTTTCTTGGCAGAAATGGCTTTCTCCTTTGTTAAATATATTAAAAATACAAACACTTGTTTCGTAGCAATCAGAAATGAGAGTAAACATGTTCATATCACTTATTTATGACGTCAAATTACGATAATGTTATATCGCAATTCAGTTGTTTATCTTAGAACATTGCTCTATAGTTCGAGAGGGCATGATAATTCGAAACAAAAGCATTTTAATGTTACATTAAGGATTCGCTTTGTTTGGGAACTAAGTTGGCAAAGGAAATACTTGTACAGTCAGTAGCGTAAGTGTCTGATCAAAATCAAAATTTCAAATCGCCTATATACGCGTTAATTTAAACTGAAACTCTTTTCTTTTCGTTAAGTAAAGTAAATGTCTTTTATTTTATGAGGAGAAAAGAAAAGATTACTATAAACACAAAAGTATATAGTATGTGGAACATATTTGATTTCTGAGATTTGTTCAAAAGGATCTAATTTTGATTTTTTTTCTTTCCTCAATTACGCTGAACAGTTAGCACTGTATTAGAGTGGGCACTTTTTGAGATTCCGATGGGACCTCTAAGACCTCTATAAGAAACTTAAAATTTTGAACTCTACGGTATTTAAACACCAATTTTGGGAAAAGAACTTAGTATGTTTCGCCTGAAATCACAGAAAAATTTTCTTTTTATGCCCACAAATGATAAGAATTTCAATCAATAATCACGTTGACTACTGAACACAGACTTTCTATTGAAACTCTCCATGGCGCACCAACACGCGTTTCCACTTTCAAGTGCAAGCAACATTGTAGCCCATTTAAAGGTGAGACATTTTTTTATCGATGGCTCGACAAAGTGGCTTCACTGCATCTGATGGTAAATAGAGTGAAGCCCATAAATTAATAATGTACTAATATTTCTGTAATTTGAACATATCTAATCATTGCTTAAAATTATTATATTGTATATCTTTAATGAGTTATAAAACAGAATTTAAAACACAATATAATTTTGTTTGGGGAACATTCAGTACAATTGTAAATGTATTATCAACTTAATAATGATTTACACTACGTTTAGGGATTGTTTCACAACGTTCAAGTAAGTTTTATTTTACAATTATCAGATTAAACAATTAATGTATATAGTAGGTACTCATTTCATAACCACTTATTTGGAAGTATAGATTAGAGAGTGACTTTTGTTTTTGGTCGGATTATACATTTACGTGAGGAATGCATTTACCTAGAAGTCGTGAAACAGGCCTTTAGAATCCTAATATCTTGTTAATCCGATAATTTATCGTACTTAATTATGTTTTTGTACGAAACCAGACGTTATAGTTAGTACTAATTCAACTTTTGTGCAGTAATTTGTGTTACAATTATCTGGTAAGAATTTTAATAATAATGTAGTTAATCTTTTAGTCGTACAAAAGGTAGCCTTTTTGAGGTTGAATTTCAAAAAACTTTGTGCTCACCTACTTTACGTAAGAGGTCCGTGTGTAAAATTCATATTTCTAAACCAAGACAAGGAAGAGCGACCAATGAGTGTTAAAAAAATATATCGTATGTGCCAACTTTCGAATGTATTCAACGGATTATGATTGGCTAACAAAAATCTAAAAATCTTCGTAGTAAAGATGTTACGTTGCACCTATTACGATAGTAAGATTAGTAAAAAATTCCAAAGATAATATTGACCAATGGAAATCCTCGGTATATCTAGGCTTCGTACAGTAATATTATGTGTCATAAAATCGAATCCATAAAAATCTACACTACTGTTACAAGCTGGCCTAGTTTGTGAATATAAGGGATATCTGAAAATATATTATGCATTATGAAAATACCTTAACTACAAGAGCGATATACTGCTCTAAGCATCGCCATCTTTTAGTTAAATCGATAATTTGAATTGGTGATAAATTTTTACACAGGAGAAGTTGCGGTCGAAAGCTAGCAATTTTTTGGATAAGAGTTTTAAAAATAGCTAATTAAAATCTAAGTTACTAGCTCCATTCTGGTGCATTAAATTTACATATTTTATGAGTTTTATGTGCGCTTGGCCTAAATGACTGTGCGAAGATAAGTTATTGAATGTAATTAGTTGTTAACTATGTAACAAGTTAATTTATTTGTGTTTTCTATCATAATTCATTGTTGTAGAGATTTATGTAGCCTTCCCTTTTTTATATCTTAAATAATTACCAATAATTATTAATGTTATTGCAGGTTTTAGTTATTGAAAAAATCAGAGACATTTTTAATAACTACTTTAAGGTCTTTGGGCTCGTTATTCTCACTGTACATTTTCAGATTATAGTAACATAAATACTCGGACTGCCTCGGTGGCGTAGTTGTATTATGGTACGACTGCAATGCTGAGGTCTCGGGTTCGATCCCCGGGTCGGGCAAAGTGATATTGAGTTTTTCTATTCAGTATCAGCTCGGAGCCTGGAATTTGTGCCCGATATGGCGATATGCTCGCCCCCTATCACATCATGGGACGAAATAATGGCGAAAAGTGGGTGCACTAGTTGCGCCTCTGCCTACCCCTTCGGGGATAACAAGGCGTGAGTGTATGTATATGTATGTATATAGTAACATAAATAATTGCAAAGGCAAACAGAACAAATAAACGTTTTATTAATTGTCTTATCTAACACTTAATTTAATTATTGCTTTACGTGGTTAATTTTATGCCAAAGTCAATCAGGTGACATTGTAACATTAAACTCTATAAAAATAAAATAAAAGAAATTTACTTTACTTGATAAAGAAAAACAATTGCGTCAATTAAACTTAACGCGTATATGCTTTTTGAAATTTTGAAAATGTTTAACTTCTGTTGTAGTTGACGGTACATACTTAAAAATGAAATGGGATCCAGACAATTGCGTTGTATTGCTCGTATTGCTTGGATTGTTTGTTATGCATTCTGAATGAATAATGGTATGAATTCTCAGACTAATTCCAGCTGAACGTAATGCATTTTTAATTATATCTTGCTCAAGTTCATTAGTAATTATTTTATATTGTAGAAAACGAGGACGATTACATGTTACATTCTGTTTTACAATAAATAATAATAATAATACCAGCCCTGTATTAAATACTGTCCCACTGCTGGGCACGGGCCTCCTATACTACTGAGAGGGTTTAGGCCTTAGTCCACCACGCTGGCCTAGTGCGGTTGGTAGACTTCCCATACCCTCGAAATTCTTATAAAGAACTTCTTAGGTATGCAGGTTTCCTCACGATTTTTTCCTTCACCGTTTGTTTTACAATGTTCCATGTTAATGTTATCCAGTCGTATTAGACAGCTTCTTAGATCGACTGCCCCGTTGGCGTAGTTCTATTACGGTACGACTGCAATGCTGAGGTCTCGGGTTCGAGCCCCAGGTTGGGCTTTGTGATATTGGGTTTTCCGACTCAGTATCAGCCCGGAGTCTGTAATTTGTGCCCGATATGGCGATAGGCTCTCCCCCTGTAACATCATGGGACGGAATACTGCGAAAAATGGGTGCACTAGTTGCGCCTCTGCCTACCTCTTCGGGGATAATAAAGGTCGTGAGTGCGCGTATATTTTTAACATAGTACTCATTTGACTATCATTAATTTAAAAAGTAAAATGAATGAAGTATATGACGTATGTTTTATTGTGCCAAGTCATTATCACTCGTCGACCTTTGTTTGGCTGTATGCATGTATGATGTATGTAGATGTTAAAGTTTTTAATGTTGCCAAGGCCTTTGAACTAAGTTTTTCGTTCGAAATAAATACCGGTTTACATGACAACTTTTTTTTCAATGAAAAATAGGTATGCACAGTTTACACAAAAAATATTGACAGGTTCAAAGGTGAATATAAAAATAAGTGACACATTTGAAGATTACTAAAAACTTTAGTAATCTGTCGTTAAAACAATATTAATTATCACATGTCTAGTATATGGCATAAACATATAACTATGAAACATCTTTTTCGAATTGTCACTTGGCGATTTGGCGGCATAGATGTAAAAAATCGTAAAACCATTCAAACTTGATCTAAGTTATGTAACTAATATCATACGAACCACTTTCAAATGCTAAGTTGACATGTCATGCATGATGTATTTATTACATGATCATCATCATCAGCCCGTTGCAGTCCACTGCTGGACATGGGCCTCTCTCAAGATACGCCATCATACATATCATAATTACATGTTATCCAATAATTAATGACGTTTTTAATCCCCATTTTATGGCTATTTTTAACTTGTTATAAGGAAAAAATCATGAATGTACCTATTGTTACTTATTCTACAATGTAACTAGGATATTTTTTATATTTTATACTGTATAAAATTAAGTTTAGGTAACCACGTAAAATGAGACATTAATAAAAAAAACATATTAACATCTGGTAAAATTATAAACAAAATATTAAATTATTTCTTAACTATTAATCTCCCAAAAAAATTCATTGAATGCATCTAAAAACATACCTTTTAGAAATCTATGTTAGGAATTTTAACTTACGTTCATAATACTTGCTCGTTATATAAGTGTGAGTCCATGAACATCATACACAAGGAAATCAATTATAAATTATGTGCGAACCGTGACACTTCGCCGTCAGTTAAACATTAGACGCTGACCTCTACACACGTTGTAACTCAATTTAAAAACATTCCAGGTGCCGCGCGCGAGAATAGCTCTGCAACACAACCTGGGCCTCGGGGGAGCCGTAGTCATCACAATGTACAGGAAAGGATTCACCAATGCAAGCCCCAACAACGTGGCGGCCATCGCCAGCAGCCCCGAGGAGTTCAAAGTGTACAAATACATGAAGATCCTCGAGGAAGCGATGCAGACCGACGAGGACAACCTCATCGACAAGGTGCGCGGCATCTACGGGTTCAAGGTCAGGAACGGACCGAACAGCGCCGAGGGATACTGGGTCATCAACGCCAAGGAAGGCAAGGGGAAAGTCACCTACAACGGCAGCGAAAAACCCGATGTCACTTTCACAGTGAGCGACGAAGATGTCGTCGAACTGATCTCCGGAAAACTGAACCCGCAGAAGGCTTTCTTCCAGGGCAAGATCAAGATCCAGGGTAACATGGGCCTCGCGATGAAGCTCACGGACCTGCAGAGGCACGCCGCCGGCAGGATCGACACCATCCGCTCCAAACTGTAAACTCCAACCGGTTTCGAGCTGGTTGTAATGTAATTTGGTTACGGAACGCGGTGTGGGGCATCTTTATACTTATCGCGCACGAAATAGTTTCATCGGCAACCTGTTGGTGTTTTTATATAGTAAAAATAAAACAAGGTCACACGTTTGGGAGTGGACGTGCAATAAGTGTTTGTAAGTGTAAATCGTTTTATATTGTATATTGTATTTATGTTTAATCATTCCAAATGTTTCTATTCACATTTGTTAATAAAATATTTTTATATTAATTGTTTTTTTATTATAAATCAGTCAATGAGAGTGCATCATATAGGAAATGAAAAAGCCGAGTATAACCAAATAACATGTATGGTTTTAAATAATACCTACCTAAGTTAGAATAGTAGCTATCTAATTGAAAAGTAGCCAATTCTTTGAATACGTCGCTTTTTCTTATTGAAAGTATTTACTTATAATTCTTATAATTATGTTTTTTTTTGTTTTATTATATAGGAGGCAAACGAGCATACCGTTCACCTGATGGTAAGTGATCACCGCCGCCCATAAACATCTGCAATGCCAGGGGGTATAGAGATGCGTTGCCGGCCTTTTAGGGAACACGCTCTTTTCTTGAAAGTCGCCATGTTTTTCTATCTGCGTGAACCGTGACTATCAATTTTTAATAAATCATTACTTTTGATTCCGTTTATGCATTATTATTTGAAAACGAGCTAAAGACTAAAACACAAAGTACCTTCTGTCTGTAATTTTGCTTGTTTTATAACCAATTATTCTGCAAATAATATGTTTTGGGGAGATTATATTCTACCCAAAACATTATTTGTACTCAGTCTTTATTTTTTGTTTATCTACACTATTATTATAAAAAGAAAATATTTGAATTTTGTATGCTTGTAACTAATAAACTTAAAACTACTGAACCGATGTGAAAAATTCTTTCACCAATATAAAGCTACATTATCAGCGAGTAACATAGGCAACCTTTTGTCCCGGGAAAATATAAAGCGGAACTTTTATCCCGGAAAAACTCATTCACGCCGGCGCAACCGCGAGCGACTCTAGTTATGTACTTACATAAGAAAGCTTGTAAAAAAAAGGCGTAAACCAATTCCTATCTTGACGCAAATAAAATGGCCGCCGTATCGAAGCTATCTAAAGCCATGAATAATCTAAATAATGAAATTGTGATTGTACACTTATGAGGATGATTAATAATTATCTATCGAAGAATAATGCTTCTGGACAACGCACCTTTAGAACGAAAACCACACAATTCAAAAAATAGAAAATTTAGTTGTCATTTTTAAATGTCTAAAAACTAGCCCCTTATTTATAAAAATATAATAAAAAAGGGATCGATATAACAGCTTTGTCCTTTTTCTGCTTGAATATGGCTGTGTTTGAACTATTGTTCTATTGAGTACTTCGTTTTAAGTAATTTTATGAAGATAACCCACTTTTCAATCTTTTTGAATTGTGTTGTTTTCATCCTAAAGGTGCGATAAGAACAAGACATCTTACTTCGCGGGAGGTACCTAATATTACCACCTCACGCGTGTATAAGATATCAAATGGGTACATCGTAGAAACAATTTCGTTGAACCTTACTTACTTCTTACTAATATTTTAAATGAAATGCGTAAGTTTGTGAAAATGTTTGGATGTTTGTTAGGAATAAACGCAGAAACAACGGATTTGGATGAAATTTGTCATACAAGTAGAGCATGTCTTGGATTAACACATACTTAGGCTTATGGGTGGTAGAAGTAAGGAGGACCATCTTGTATCGGGGATTAGTCGAAAAAGTGTCCACTTGTAAACAGCAAATTATATTTCGAACACTCACCGAAATAGCGCTAGTGAATGCTATGAAATTTTGTTGATATAGCTTTGAGCTTTGTTATAATGACTATTGTTGTTAATACAAAAAGAAAAGAAAATACAAGCAATTTTAATTTAATATCTCTCCAATAATTTGTGGCGCTCTATTTATATAATTCTTCCACTTGCTACTATAGCGCCATCTTAATTTCCTCCCTTTCAACGGATATTTTTTAATACACTGAGATGGTCCTCCTTACTTCAACACTCCATACTTAGGCTACTTTTATCCCTGACATTTGATTCCATAGGAAATAATGGGATTTTTTTAAATAGATGTCGCTGGCGTCGCTTGGGTGGCACAATAAATCCCCACAATGTTTTAGGGACTTTTGTAGCGGGAAAGCATTTCCACACGGCGAAGCCGCTAGCAACACCAAGTTGCATTTTTTTTGCATTGAATGACGAGACGAGCATGCCATTCGCCTGATGGTAAGCAATACGAACACCCATAAACAGTAGTAACACCATCCAGCACTTTGAGTTACAAAGTACTGTGTGGCACGGGTGTTATAGCAATAGCTTTCACATGGAGAGGTCCTACGATATAAAAAATGGCCTCCCCCAAAGATTTTCAGATGGAGCCTGCTTGGTAGAACCTGTCAATAGCCTTCATCCAGCGTGTTTTTGCGAGCTTTATCAAGTTGAATATACGATCTTGCAGGCGGACATCTAACGCTGCGCTTGCCGGTACGTATGAATTATAAATTGGATTAATAGTTCAATACCAGCTTGTTCGTTCAGCGTGTATTTTGTTTTTTATTTACGAAATTATATATTGCTTACTTTACGAATAAAATATGTCCAACGAAATTTTCAAGTTATAATCGTAAAAGAATATATATATTATTATATTCATATAATTTATTTATATGAACTTATTATTATTATTCTGAAATGAATTTACATTTTATTACCTGCAGGTGCGACACGGAATATTTTCCTAAAAAAATCGGAAATAAAACACTCATTGGAAATCATTTCATTTTATTGCTCCACAATTTATAAGCATTTTTTATTTTCAAGTAAAAACACACTTCGAAACCACATGTTACGAACATGTGTGTGCATAACAGAACATCCTTTATATATTTATCTTTTTAATTATAGTCTTCTTATATCTAATCTATCAGGTACATGCAACATACAACAATTTTTCTGTTTAGAATATAAAAAATGTGTTTTTGAGTAATCCACAAAACAACAGGAATGTTTCATTGGATTAATGTTTTGTATTGCCCATAAAATAACTTTCTGATATAAACACACACAATTCATAAACAAGCCGTTTCACAAAGACAATGTCTAAGAAAGTCGCAAAATATGGAACTACACTCCATTTATTATTTAAGTTGATTAAAATGACAGGTTTATATTATATATTAATACCTCTATTAGAACACCCACCTACTATTTCAGTTATACTGAAGCACGAAATATAACTATTTAATAACACGAGACCCTATTTATGGGTGAAAATAATTAACATCTGATATTTGGAATTTATTAACATATCATTTTAATCAAATTAAATGTAATAGAGCAAACGAAAATCAGTTATGATTATTTATCGGTATTGTGTCGTGTTTTATAACACAAAATCTTATGGAAATATTTTGGGACCTGCCAATGAGGTCACAAACGAAACAAGCAAGTTGCCAAATGTACCAATGACAATGCGATATTAACAGAGACAATGCGTGCATGTCCGAGTCATCCACAGATATTTCCATACGTAGAATTTATAACTGGGAAATTATGTAGCCCGCAAGGGTAGTTTGCGATCTATCTATTGCATTCTTTTTGAATAAAAACACAATCTAACAGCTTTATTAATATCATACTCATTATCTTTTCTTTAAATGACCTTATCTGATAAATATGGTTTATTGATAATTTCGTATGTAATTGTTTCTGTACTTATTGCCGTTTTCTCCGAGTTTAGTATAAATAAATGATTGGCACAAGACAATACCACGCTCATGGTTCAAATAAAACATCGTATTCACCAAAATGCTTCTCAATTTGAAAAATAATGACTTACATTGACAGCAATGTAAATAGTGGTTTCATAGCGGACGTCTACTGCCAATTGAAAGTAGGCAAATCATACCAATTTCTTATATAGGAATTTATATTATGAATTGCCCTAATACATATTTGAAACGCGTCGACCGTTGTACATACAACTAGTAATTATTTCAGAAAGTGCTTACTGTTGTAGTGAATACGAGTTTTTACAACCTTTCCAAAATGTAAATCGAACTCATCCGGTCGTTCTTGCAATACTCTAGCATACAAAAAACGGCAAGCTTGCATTTTCGTAAGATTGTGTATTTGTACATCAGAATTAGTATCTTCAGATGACGCTGATATAAAAACAAAGAAAAAAGTATATTTTACAAACAGCAATGATTGCTCTAAACATATTTGGAAGCAATTGAAAAAATAGTAGCAGCGCCATCTGTATTTCTTGTCATAAAACAGGAGTGTTTAGAATTTAATCAGTTAATTTGCGACTTCGACAATAATGTAATTACAAAGTGATGTATCAACAATCACACATGAGATCACAGAGTATGTTATACCCTGGCAAATCACCAATCGCGCAATAAACTTTGTCTCCAATTTTTGTTGTCCATACATAATGCGACATTTACAGTGAAGTAAATAATTAGACTTGTTAACTTATTTGGAAGTTCGAAATTAAAAAATACTGTTAATTGAACATGAATGGGTTATGTTGATTTAAAACCCCAAAATATAATTGTCTTTTTTGTCACCAGTGACCATATTGCACTCGATGTATAATATCTCTAGGCGGTCTCATACAATTTCGGTTGCTTTGATTGATTTAATAATAGTAAGGTTCCGCAAAGGGACGTACATTGCCAAATTTAACACTAAAAGGATCACAAAAAATGTCGTTGCATACGTAGACAAAATAATAAGAGACAGAGCTTCGTTGCGCAATTTCAAGTATTTAAAAAGTTTTACAACAGCCTGGTCACCTCACTCAGCTTAGTACCGTATTATAAAACAAATATTTACATTTATGTAACTCTCACTGCCATTTCACTCGACGTAAAACTCACTAAAATTATTACAAACCTGTTTTTTTATCCAAAAAACAATACAACCTATCGAGTGTATTTAGTTTCGAAAACAAAAACCTCATTAAAAGTTATACATTTAGCACCATCCGTGTACAATATTTATAGTTTTTCAACGAAGACAGTGAGAGACGTCTTTATTGAAACTTTTCCATCGACACATTATTACGACCTACGCTAAAAATTAAAGCGTTACTTTAGGTTATAATGGCTTAGCCATGTTATTCAAATTTACAAACTTGCGAGCTAAAATCGAGTGCATCTTTCAAAACAATTTTTAATGTGTACAGATAACTCAAAGAAACGAAATAAACGCCAATAAATACCAATAAATATGTACAATTAAAACCTACTTTAGCCAAGCCAAAAATATCATAGCACCAAAATACGTTTTCAACAACGGTACAGACAGAAAAGTTTCATATAATATATAATTTTTAGGTACCTTAAATTTTTATGACATGCAGTCCATTTCTAATGTACGCTAATTATTATTTTAAAACAATAAGTTATTCTTATTACACTCGATTACGGTACCTATGTGAATAATAATAATATTAATAAGTAAATGGTAATTTATTTTTCAAAATGTCTCTGACTAGAGATACAATTAACCTAGAACTGAAGACTTATGCTAAACCAACTACCTACGTAACATAGCACTCTTTGAAAGGAAATTTAATTTATAAACAAAATCGATTTTCTTCAAATTGAGCTTTGTTAAAGTCACTTAAGAGTGAAATCAAATTTCACAAATTCATTTTTAATTTTACAATATGAACAATCCCGGATCATCATTTCAAGTGAGCACGTAAGTTTGGCTTATGTAGATGGTGTATTTTGGACGCGCTGACGACGCAATTAAAACGCAATACAGTCATGAACTGTATATATTCACATATTAATATACACGAAGAAAGCGCGCACATGAAAAACGTCCGTTATGACCGGTATAAAAAAAAATACAAACACACGAATTGAGAACCTCCTCCTTTTTTGGAAGTCAGTTAAAAATACGCCGTCTGCACAAGCCCTACAGTTTAATTAGCTCATCGACTATACCAATCGGTTTGTAACAATTACTCTAAATAATTTGCAACCTTTTAGGAAGTTTCCAGACTTGTAACCGAGAGGTAAGTTGCGAATTTGTAATACGATAGGAAAATTGTTCCGGGATAAAAAAGTTGCCTCAGTAACATCTAAAGTGTTTTTGACACGAGTTTTCTATAACGAATAACAGATGGCGTCACGTGTCGCAGAAATACTGAAATAGGTTAAGGCAACTACAGTGTTTTTCAAAATCACGCTATCGAAAATAAAAAACACAATGTGTGTACGTATGTCACACAAAATAAATATGTAATACGCGCAGTATAATTAATTGCTCAGTCACAAAGAAATATGCACTACAAAATGCACTGTTACTGGCAAAGGCTTCAAAACTATATTTTTATATTAAAAAGACAGTTATACCTTTAAGAAAGGCTACGGATTTACATTTAAGTATGTACAATCTGTTTTTAGCAATTTAAACTTAATTTTTTGGCTACTCAAGTTCTTACTATATGTAACAATAGCAGCCTTTTTACCGTGGCTGTACATTTTAGGGGTTTTCGCTAATAAATCAACTATCTGGTGTTACCAAACGTGTGCTGCATAATTAAAACAAAATCGCATTTACATTTTCGTGTTACTGTAATGAATAAACAATATTATCAAGCAACAAACGTTAAAATTTCGATTCTAGACCACAAACTTACGCTTCTTTAAAATACAAATAACACATTGATAAGTTACCGGCAGTGATAAAATTCACTTTTCGTTATTAAAAATTATTGCTCCAAGTCGTAAAAACGATTTCCGAAGTTTTTAAAAGTAATACAGAGTTTATTACACGATTTTTGTCTAGTTTTAGCCAAACATTGAATTTATTTACAATGAGGTAGACTGTGGGATGAATCCCTTTAAGATAATTTCTTGGCCTGGATCCTAAAGTGCGATGGAAAATGGTATTTGTCTCACCAGAATACACAAATTTAATTCTTTAAAGTTTTATTTTTGAATTAATAGTATCGTAGTAGTAGTCCATAAGTTTTGTGTGTTCTGTGTTATTAGTTCATGTATTTCAATAAAAGATGGAGCTGTGTTTAAAATTATAAAAGACATACATTATTTTCCAATCAGTTAATACTGATGTGTAATTATCATCCGGTGAAACATACCAACAGACAAATGGAATCCTAATTATAAAATATTTAATAGATATGAAAATGTGCCTCCACATTGTGAAAATTAGATTCTTTTGTGAATGTAGGTACAAAAAACTACATCCACAAAATTTCATACAACCTTTTTTTTTAAATACGAGAGGTATGAGCGAGAAAATTATTTTACTTTTATTTGGTATGCCTGAGGTTTTATACAGAGTTATTTATATAAATATGAAATAAAACTAGATAACCGATATTACACTATGGAAACCCCGTAATAAATTTAAGATATTTTTAAATCGATATAATAAATAATTTATTTACTACTAATTAACACATCGAATAATGGTTAGCTCAGTGTAATATCGATCCTTTAAGGTAAAAACTGTACTTATACCGTTGTATACGACTTCGATAACACTATAGGCGGTAAGTATGCGAAACAGAACTGAATAAAAAATATTGCTTACATGTAGGTACACAGGCTGAGAGACATCTTAAAAATAACCCTGTATAAATTATGCTTATGGTTTTACAAAGTACAACTATTTCAATATTTTACAATATGTGAGTATTATGATAAGGTAATGAAAAAGCACAGGTCTGAGGTTATATGAAAGGTAACAGACGTACCTATAATGGCACACTTTGAAGATACTACGAACACCCTATAGTACAAAAAACCCTAATTTATAACTGTACTTGATATGATTATGTACATCCGTGTCACGCCATCGCGGTAGGCACAAACGAAAACAGTATAAACATAGTCCCAGAGCCGCTGCGAATATACACAAGCGCGGTCTTTAACCCTCGCCTTTGTACTGCACTGAGGGCACTCATTGAGCGTCCGACACTCCGCGGGGCAGTCGCGTGATGACGCGCGTCCGTCAACACGGCGGCGCGACAGGCGGCGCGACAGGCGGAGCGGCAGGCGACGCGACAGGCGGCGCCTCGGCCTCGGACTCGCGACGCGCCGCGGCCGCCTCGCGCTCCGCCACACGCGCCTCGCGCCGCGCCAGCTCCGCCTCGCGCTCGTCCAGCCGCCGCGCGCGCTCCGCCAGCCGCGCCTCCGCGTCCAGCAGCCGCGCCGCCATCTCCGACTCGCTGTGCGGCGGCGGCGACGTCGACGACGTCACGTCGTCCACCGGCGGCGTCAGCGGCTTCAACGCCACGTTCGGCTGGAAGTCGCGCTCGAACCGGGTACAGTCCGCCACGCGCACCACGCGCTCTGGGTGCTGCAGCACGGGCTCCCGCTTGCCCCACGGCCTGAACGCCGATAGCGCCCGGTAGTGCAGCGCGTACGGGTCCAGGAACAACGTGTACCCGTAGTCCTCGGCTCGCGACTTCTTCGGCGGCGACTCCGGCGGCTCCAGCTTGCAGTCCACTGTCTCCACCATCTGGAATGAACAAAGAGATACGATGAGTATCATGTCTTTTTAAAATATACAATTACTACTGAAAACTGTTGAGCTATTGGTTGTTGATTCTTTGGCCTGCGTGAAACTTATCAAATTAATTTAGGCCATGAAATGCCAACGATGTCGGCTTCAAATGTCAAAAGTATGACCTTTTATTGACGTCAATCGCTTATCTATCTAGGAATGGGATTGTCAGCGGATAAGTTGTGAGAAACTTTAGCTTATGATACTACTGTCCTTTTTGATACAGCTGGGATCAAACTCGAGTATACTGTCGAGTATCGATCGCGTATTCACGGCATATTCTGGTATCTTAGGAACAAGACATTAAAAAGTTACACTAGAGTTAAAAGCACCAGTGATATTACATAAGGACCCAAGGAATTAATAATTACGATATTTCTCGGGATCGAGTACGAATTAACTGAAATTCCAAATAAATGGATTATAAGAGCTTATATCACCTAAAGGTCACAAAGCAAAAATAAAACTAACAAAAACTATAACCAAAAAGACAATCCGGCCATTGCACCTAAATATTTAAATGCAAACTGGCCCAGTAACAAGTTTAATTCATAAGAAACCGTGTTGCATATTGGAAGCACCAAAACATTAAGGTTATGTAAGGAGGCAGGGTGTGGAGCGGAGGGAGGGCAGACGGCGCGCGTCATCACCCGGGGAGTGACGGCCGTCGGGAGGGCGCTGGAGTGGGCCGGTATGTAGGTCGCAGCCGGGCCGCAGACGACCCCTAGACGCGGGCCTCGCCCTCCGAAACTACCCACTGACACCGAGCTTAAGGAACGTGCTTTCAATACCGTATAATGTTGATCTTAGAGTACACGTTCGTAGTACCGGATTATGTATGCAAATGTACTTTCCTGAACTGAGGATTCTAAAGAAACATCGCAAAAGATATACAATTTTGATATATTTTCAAAGCCTAAGGAATTTACCTAATGAAACATATTGCGGATTACGAGACTATTTCGCAGTCAGGACAGCTACTTGCAAGTATTTTTATGAATTTGTCGTCGTTTGTTGCACTCCTAAAACACTTGCACTAAAAAAATAAGAACCAAAATACCAGTTGAAATGGAATTTATATACACAATGGTTCTGTAATTGTAACTTATTAATGCTCGAACTAAATTACGGTTCAGACTGACAGCAAGCTGAGGCCTTGGGTTCGGTCCCCGGGCCGGGAAAAGTGAAGATGATGTGATGATATTGGGTTTTGCTATTCAGTATCAGCCCGAGCTCTGGAATTTCTATCCGAAATGGCGATAGGCTCACCCCCTATCACATCATGGGACGGAATACGAATAGCGATAAGTGGGTGCACTAGTTGCGCCTCTACCTACCCCTTCGGGATAAAAGGCGTAAGTGTGTATGTGCGGTGTGTGTATAAATTACAATTCATGTTTAGTATTGCACATTATCGTTATTCTTATAGATAGAGTGCTCTAAAATGGGCATAAGGAAGTGCTTGGCTAAAATGTTCGGCGCCAGTCTGGGTTCCCACTGAGACGCAGATATCCTTGCCAATGGACTCGATAATACTCGTCGGGATTGAATCCTGGGATAGAAAACCCGTTACCCGTGTATACATTTATATTATAATCGAATTTGGAAAAATAACGAAATCAACACAAACCATAGAGCATTCCAAAACTTAAACAGTAAATAGTGAAACGCAACGCACATTGAATTCGTTTGAAAAAATAATGTCCTCTGAAATATATAAGCATTTTTAAGCGAGCATGCGGCTTTGCGGAGAGAAAGAGTACGTAGCAAAGGCGTTGCGCTGTGTATAGGAGCTGGGAGGAATGGCTTTATCGAAGCGCTTAGAAACATGGGCTATGTATAGAAAAAATACTAAAGAGAAAGAATAATTAATAGTAGGTTTTTGTCTCGCAAATAACGCGACTGCGCTAAACGTGGTTGTAAACGGCTTTTGTACTCTTTGGAGGCTTCTGCGTGGGACGAGTCACCAACAATATATTCTATCTGAAAATTAGATCTTGTAGAGATAGTTGCGCTATTTTCTACAGCCTTTCGAAGTCTATTGTTGAAAATGGGCTGCCTTAACGATTTCTAGACCAACCAGTTATATTTGCATCTATTCGTTTTTTTTTGTTATTGACTCCTCAAGCCCCGCGATGGACACCGGTGTCCATATATACAGGGTTTTCCCACACATCTATATATACAAGCGGGGCTTGAAGGGTTAAAGTAATCTAACGTACAAAAAACAAAATCACATTTTTCAAGAGGCTTCTGCATGAAAAGCTGGCTTGGGTGTCTTGTTTAGTTCGCGAATGACCTAGTTCAAGCGTTGTAACAAGTGACCTAGAGTTCTATAGTATACATGCAGGTGTTCAGACGCGACCCAATGACGCTGAGCACAACAACAGAGGTTCAAAATGACGTATTAATAATCGTGGCATTGTTAAACACGCCCTCTAAAAATAAAGACTATTATTTCTATAGACTGTTTTTCGCGAAGATAAAAAAGATTGAATGAATATTTTCGTTTCATTTCATTAATTTACGAAGTCTTTTAATGGAAACCAGCGTAGGTAGGTATAGCCCATCACTATTATACGAATTAGCAACTAATTTTGTACGGAGTCGTTAGTCGTTCGACCTACGCGGTACATTTTTCCACGAAGATTGGATAATGTCGAGTCTTATTAATGCAGGAGTCGACCCCGGCTGGCTGACTAAGCGTGGGCACTTATATACTTTACTGGGCTTTAGTGATTATTTACACATGCAATTCATAACAATTTTCCATAGTAGTGTCTAAATTGTAGACTCTAGCCTTTACTATAGTCCTAAATTTGTTTTATAAACAGTAGGTAAAACAAGTTGTCGCTTCATCTACACAACATAATCCATCGAATGTCTGTGATAATGCATTTTTCTACAAAAAACACCTAGATTTTATACAAAAACCTTGTCTTAAGGTGCTGAAGTTCTAACAATACATAATTACGTAATGACCCCATATTAACATGGAAGTTAAGAATATACCTACAAAGGTCTTGTAGTCTTTCGACTTTACAATGCTCAAAAACAAATATTCGCTACTCAATATTTGTCTGTATAACTATTGACCTTCCACAACCAGCTTATTCATGTCATTGTGCAGAAAATTTTACAAAAAAAATGTTTTTTTTTTCGTCATAAAAATAACCTCAAAATGCGGATATGCGTTTAGATCTGGTTATGCAATTTATTAGCGTCGGAGCCCAGACGAGACATTACTGTCCATTACCATGGGCCGCGGTAGAATAAACACTCCTCTAGGGTTGTCAGAACGTAATTTATAATACTTGTGCTCACAATTCACACACATCACATTGGCCGCACAATCGCATTGTCTCTTCCTACACAGTAGTTAATTTTGTGAAGATCTTTTATAACTGTCTGATTATAGAATTATACAACAAATTATTTAACTTTTGGCACAATTTTACGTCAATCATCCAACTAATATTATAAAGGCGAAGTTTGTAAGAATGTATGGATGTATGTTTGTTCCTCTTTCACGCAAAACTACTGAACGAATTTCGATGAAATTTGGCACATGGGTAGATCATGTCCTGGATTAACACATAGGCTACATTTTATCCCGGGAAAATAAAAAGCGCTACTTTTATCCCGGAAGAACTTATTAACGCGGGCGGAGCCGCGGGCAAAATCTATTAAGTAATAAATAAAACAGTATTGTGGCAGCCCTGCACGTGTCCCGTCAATGGGATGTTTGTTTGAAAAGCGTCGACGCAGCGGCGCGCGGCGGCTGGCCGGTCTGAGCGTTATCAATTAAAACCTCAGACCATCTAGAAAGGATGCGCCATGTACCTATTTATGCGAACAAAAAAATCTGTCACTATGACATTGTACAATATGCACAGTCAAACTGTATCGTGTCGATATGAATGCACACAAGTAAATATTCAAAGCTTGTCCACTTTACGCACACTAATATAACCGTGTACATAATGCAGTATCATTTAATCTTATACCTTTAACAGAAAGATCATACAGCGACGTCCTTTATATATTGTCTAAGATTAATTCGTTTTGTATCACGGGTGATTACACAATCAATGCCGACATCGTTTACGCATACAGACGCGGATTACGACTGTGAGCTAGCGCGCAAATATTTTGTACTGGTCCTAAAATGTCGCTGAGAAATGTTCTTATTGAACAGATAAAAATTATTGTTACTTTTGGTTTTACGAACTTGTCTCAACTACTGCTCTGATACTGAATATACTAATAGGAAGCTATATTATCTCTTATTGCTATACTTTTTTTGGTTGGAAAGAACGTTGACACGGTTGATGCAGCGAAGAAGTAGGTAAACTTCTATTCATATATATTTTGTAACGTCAAGACATTTCGGGTGTTATTTTAGTATCTTTTATCATATATATATCGTATGCTCTGGAACATGACATAGTATAAGTCTTCAGATATCGAAGGTTATTTATCAATTATCGTTCGCTTTAACGGTGAAGGAAAACATCGTGAGGAGACCTATAAACCTGAGAATTCTCCATAAATTTTTCGAGGTTACGTGACGTCTGCGAATCCGCACTAGACCAGCGTAGTGGACTTAGGTCTAAGCCCTGTCAGTAGTACAGCATATGTCATTTTTGATTTAGCTCCGCTCCTTTCATTTTATGAATCTGTTTAATGTATGGAGTTATGATTAGCCCGCATAAGTAGTAGAATAAATTCAAAACTTTAAATCCTACACACTTTTGTGTTACTATCGAAGTTTTGTTCTTCACAAACATACATATATGATAGTTATTTTCCACAAAAATTATTATCACAGTATATTAAAGCTATCAACATTCATAAAGGATTAGATTACAATTCGCGAACTCTTCCAAGAAACATATAATTATTTCAGCAAACATTTTATCTGTCCATTATCTTTTGTTGATAACATTTTAGTGTAATGTCTGTGTCTGTCGTTTTTACATAAATTAACGTGTTCCATAGCGTGGTTACTCATTCCTGAATCAGCCAATATCAAGGGAATTTCTAAAATCTAAGTGATAAAAGTTGAGACTTGTCTCGGGCGTTTCTTTTTCGCTTAGTCAACAAAAGTTAAGAGGTGAAACGGGAAGGAAATAATTTGAAAATTGTGTAAAGTGGCAGTCGGAAGCATTAAAAACACGCAATTGTCTTTTGTAAATAAATCCTACTAATATTATAAAGGCGAAAGTTTGTAAGAATGTCTGGATGTATGGATGTGTGGATGTTTGTTCCTCTTTCACGCAAAAACTACTGAACGGATTTCAATGAAATTTGGCACATGTAGGGTAGATCATGTCCTGGATTAACACATAGGCTACTTTTTATCCAGGGAAAACATAAAACGGGACTTTTATCCCGGAAAAACTTTTTAATGCTGGCGGAGCCGCGGGTAAAAGCTAGTATCTAATAAACATTTATTCTGGCACGACAAAGTGATTGCTCTGCACGTGATTGTAAGCACAATGCTGACCAGATAGTATCGAATGGCACTAGACGCTGATCTCATACTATTCGACTAAATCATGCCGGCTTACTCGGCAGCTTCTTCACGCTATGGCGGGTCACAAACATATTGAATAAATACATAGAATAATACATCTGAAATAATCACAAAGAAATTCGCAAATTCTCGTTACCGTAACAACTAATCGAAATTTCTACCCGACTACGGTATATAAAAATATCTATTACGCAAGCAGCCGACGCATCACCCCCTTAAGGGTGGTCGCCAGACGGCCACCCTCGCCCAAGGTCAGACAGTCTACGTGCCAGGTCATTCTGTATTGTGCCCTACATTCATTCAGTTAAAGTTCTATTTCCTAAGGCGTGTGCTGTAAGCTTTGTTATTGTGTTCTGCGCCTTATTGATTGGGGGTTAGGGTTGGTTTTGTTGTGTGCGAGGGTTGTATACGTAGCGTAGTAGCTCCGCGGTAATCAATGACTTTCAGGCGGGTAGTATGAATTATGTATAGAGACGGATGTGACGGTCGCCCGGTGCCTGATATCTGGCGGTAGCTCGGCTTTGTCTCGGTCCTACACTGCTATACGTAGACAATCGATAGAGCTAGAGTTTTCTAGAATAATGTTGTGTCACCTTGTCGCAGCAACAACACAGCCCACGTAACCGCCGCAATATGAGAAAATATTACAAACGATTTAGATAATGTCAACCATGATGACGCGACGAACACTAATCGCTTACAGTCCAAGTGTGCAACCTTCCACTTGTGTTTTAGCTTTGTAAATATACACTAATTATTACTTATAAGTGCACATACATAGTCGACACTATTGTGACTAATCAAAGTCTCCTACCCCGCGTAACAGCCGCCCAAAAATTGTGGTGGCGCGTCATTCTGGATGGCACTATTTAATATCTATACGACATCCTACGGTCTACTTGTTTAAATTGACGTTCAATGGGCTTATAATGTGACAAAAAGATGCAACTCTTAAAACGATGTCATCCAATTTTGATGTTTGTGATAGATCGAGAGACCAATACGAGCCGTGTCATGTTTTTTTTATTGTCACTTTCCGAACACATTGTGTCGTCAAATGACACTTACCTCACTTGCAAGCGCTACCAAAGAAAAGTATCTTAACAAAATATACTTTTATATGCAAGTAATGCAACCAGAGTAGTCAACGAATGGTGAAGGATACATACATACATACATACATACATACATACATACATACACACACACTCACGCCCTTATCCCATAGGGGTAGGCAGAGACTATTGAGCGCCACATGCTACGATCTTAACAAACCTCTTTCGCCTCTTCCACATTCATAGTTCTTTTCATACATTTTCGTCTGTTAAGGGTACTCCTGACCTGCCCTTTGCTGAGAAGATAATTTATTTGGTCAGAAAATGTTCTCCTCGGGCGTCCCCTTCCAGCCGTACCATCCACATTCGCTCGATAAATACCTTTTGTGATCCGTCTTTCATCCATCCTCTCCACGTGCCCAAACCACCTCAGCATACTTCTTTCAATCTTAGTCACCACATCATCCTTTAACATACATCGATCTCTTATCAAACTATTCCTCATGCGATCAGCAATGGTGACTCCACATATACTCCGTAAGGAACGCGAAATGCGAATGGTGAAGGATACAGGTCAATAACTACTCATGGTGCGCCGAATGTGCTCCTATATGATCCTACAAACCTATATCGAAATCACATTCGAATCCCGGCGAACTCAAGACATTTATCAACAAATCTCGCAGATCCAAGGATGTCCTTTTACCAGAACTGTCATCAGCATTGGCCTAAACCATTGCATTTTAAACAAGGCGTGGGATCAATAAGCCTCTTCAGTCAAGCGTTGTTCGACCATTGACAATGGCAGTTAATCACTGTGAAGGTAATTAGGTAAAGCGGTCGCCCATCTGCACCAGGTTGGGAAACCATGCCGAATCGTCGTGGGAGACTTGTTGGTAAGTACACGTTCCCATGGTAGGAAATTATATCGAGCTTTATATTGATAGCTGTAGACAAGAATAAAGCACCGCTTGATTTGGCTCAGAAAATTGTGCATTAAAATTTTGGAAGACTGACAAAAAAATCTACACGATTTTCGCGGGTTGGAAAGGCTCAACTTGAAGTAAGGCAAGCGGCCGGTGTACAAATTAAGATGCTGCAACATGCTTGAAAAAGTATGTTGGACCTTTCCACATCAGAGAAGAATAATTTCAGAAGAATGGTGTTGCTATTGTTAACATCGAGCAACATCTGCCTTGATGGCGTAGGTTGTATTCCGACATGCGTGCGCGATACTACATCGCGAGGTCCCGGTTTCGAATCCCGGGTCGTGTAGTCATATTGGGTTTTTCTGCTCAGTAACAGACCGAACTCTGGAATTTGTTATCGACATGGCGATAGGCCGCCATATATCATAATATATCTTTTTTTTCCTACCTGACTCTGTCCTTTAGGACAATTTTGCCAATGTTAAGTGAGGCAGATACATGTGCAGAAGACATATAAAAAAGACTACGTCGGCCAGATGACCAGACGAAACAGAAACCAACAACAACATGAACAAAATAGACGAGCAACTAAAAAACCAAAAAGATCAAGGCCTATCACATCAATATACTATTCATTATTGTTGACATTAGTCGTTCTCGTTATAAAGTACATTTAATGTCACTTAAAGTTACTGGGGTCAAATTATAACTGCTTAGATTGCAGTTCAATGTTCAGACGTGTGATGGTAGCTTACACTAACAGATGGTAAGCATATTTTCGAAAACAAGTCTTAGTCATTAGACGCCAAGCCGTGGTCGTAAAATAGGCATAACAGGTAATGTCTTTTTATTTATTTTATAAAAAGCATTAACCACGTTTTTTGTGCGGTAGCATATTTAATCCGCTACGGCTATTAATAAAAAAGAATCCATTAGTAATACCGTATAGTCGTAGCGTGTCCACGGGGTGACATTACGGACGCAACACCAAACTCTGTGAAAGTCGTGACATTTAAATATTATTAATAACTCTCTCGTACAAATTAGACGTCGATTTATTTTAAAACGAGTGCAATATCTTAGCCACACGCTATTGTTTATATTTTTTTTTGTTAATGGCCCAACTGTCAGTAGCCTGACGCCTATACATACTCTAAGCCTGACGCGAATCGGCTTTTCTGGCCACACCGGTCTTTAGGGTGAACGCAGAAGGCGCTCGCAACCGTTTGAAGTGTTTACTGATTTGAGAGAAACAGTGTCAATTATTTAAAACGACATTTTTTTCGCATGTTACTTGTTTATAATTCAAAAGTAAATTAAGTAACCTTGAATCTACGAAGTCAGAAAAATGCAAAGTAAAAGCCATAAGCAAGTTTAAAAGTTGTAAAGTGGTAAAAAAAATTTACAAATTTTCAAAGATTGCAACAGGTTTCCACGCGAAATATTTTACACAATATAGAGCAACTAGCTTTTGCCCTCAGCTCCGCCCGCGTTAAAAACTCTTTCCGGGATAAAAGTCCCGCTTTATGTTGATCTATTTCGTAGGGTTTAACCATGGCGTTTGCAATGTAAGCACAAAAGAACAGTTTATTTAAGACATCACAGTAGAAGCCTCTAAAATTATCAGTGTTTCTCTGCCATGTATGCATGACGTATTATACATAATATAAACCTTCCTTCTGAATAACTCTATCTATTAACCGCATCAAATTCCGTTGCGTAGTTTTTAAGAGCTAAGCATACATAGGGACAGACAGACAGCGGTAAACTACATTGTTTTATACTATGTAGTGATTTCACCAGTGAACGATTTTTACTTAAAATGGAAATAAAATACGAACTGATTGACACATGGGTTGTTCATTTCATAAACGCTTCCTATATTTACCTGTCAACAACAGAGTCATAATTCGAGACAAGAGAATGAATTATTTAATTGAATATGCAAAAAATTGTCAACATGAATATTATACTCTGCCTCGGTAGCGTAGTTGCTGAGGTCTCTGGTTCGATCCCCGGGTCGGGCAAAGTGATATTGGATTTTTCTATTCAGTATCAGCCTGGTATCGGCGAATAGTGCGTGCAGTAGTTGCGCCTACCCCTTCGGGGATAAAAGGCGTGAGTGTTTGTATGAATAACATCAGATATGTCAAATTGAAAACAGGTGTCACAAACTATGTTAAATTTAAAACAAAGTTCATTACGTAAGTATCGACATAACTGCAATTTTGAATATATTAAAACCGACTGTCAGAAAAACTGTTAATGAGTTGACGGCCAGTGGCCAGTCGCGAGGATTCCACAAAACGATTACGCGAGCTACGCCCGCGCGCCCTACGTGCCTCCGCTCTCATCCACGCTCGCCACTTCCACGAAAGCGCAAACGAGGATCTTGAGGAAACATGCCTCATCATTACGCTTACCATAATTTGACGACGTCGGAGACTTTAAAACATGGGGTTTAAGCATTTGTTTCAGCAGACTTATATTAAAAAGTAAGAGAATTAAAGTAGTAGCGCTTTTTAAAGTATAAGTTTTTATACTTTAACTTATAATTAGTGTGATTAAATTAAATTATATCGAATATGACGCGGTTTACAACTATCATAAATTTTCTATTATCAATGATTCTCAGACAAAATTTCGTAGTATAGTCCCGATTTTTATCATTCCCGAGTCACGGGACAAATCCGAGATATTTCGGACTTATGGTAGCGACACACGCCTTCCGAGAATTTTTGTCTAGGAGACACTTGACGCGACGTATCTTTATAGAGTTTGTTTATAATGAATGGATAAAATGGAGGGCATCGTATGTTTTATGAAAATCTCTGTATGTGTTAGGCGAAATTCTCAGTGAATCTAATTTTCGAGGTTTTGTACGATAAAGTTTTATGCATATTAATTAGTAAGCAATGGTTTACGAGACTATCCCGCCACTGCAACTCCTGTAAGCCAGGATTGGATTATATGACACCAAGCGGTGAAGCTCGGCGAGTCTCTGGAAACATTAATTAGAGTTAACCCGCAACGAAGTCAATCAAATAGAAGAATACAGAGGAGTTAGAAATATATTTTGCACTTCCCTCCATAGCAAAGCGGGAGACAAAATAATAATAAAAAGTATTTCAACCTTAATTATTGAGACTTTTACAACTGGGAAAGCCAGATGTAAAGCACCACGGATAAAATTTTAAAGGGTCCTATCATTTGAGCTGTTAGGTTAGATTTCAATAGTAGGCATGGTAAAAATGCCGGAAAGCACGGAAATAAGCAATGGTTTGTGATTCAAAGTTCGGGAGATGTTCGTTTGCGTTCGTGACATTTCTTGTCAAGCGAGCGGTTTGCCCATTTTGAGATTCAGTAGTAAAGTATAAAAACATTTTTGCTGTAATTAAAATACAAACTAAGTTAAAAAACGTATTTGATGTTAGTAATATCAAATACGTTTACTGTACGTTAGATACTGGTGGTAGGTCTCTCATATGTAAGAGTCCGTCTGGGTGGGTACCACCGCAATGTCTATTTCTACCGCCAAGCAGCAGTGTGCATGCACTGTTGTGTTTTAGTTTGAAGGATATTTTAGTCAGTGTAACTACAGTACATAATGAGATTTAACATCTTATGCCTCAGGATGACGAGCGCAGTGGAATGCCACACAGTACTTTATAACTCTAGGTGCTGGATGGTTTTGCTACTGTTTATGGGTGGTCGTATCACTTACCATCAGGCGAACGGCATGCTCGTCTCGTTTACATCAAATACAAAACAATATGTATATTTGTTAATACACGTATATAAATATAATATTGGTTTGTAGTGGTTTCAAAGTCGGTTTTATTTTTTGTTAAATAGTTTTATTATTGCTTCTTTGTTACTTAATTGTGTAAGCAATATGTCATAGATATACGATTGCAGCATTCGCGGGTTATCTGCTGTTAGTTATTGAAGAGTTCCATCTACCTCCGAAGACCTTCATCGGATCCTAATATATACTAAAACCTTTCCTGAAAAATGAACATTTTATTAACGAAAACTCCATCCCAATTCCAAATCCAATCAGAAGTTTTTAAGAAAATCGCGGTCGTACAAACTACCATACATGCAGATCGAATACAGAAACTCCATTTTGAAATCGGTTAAAAATCGATTTATCTTATTTTCCTAACTAAGTGGAAATGATTGACGTTGATGTCGATAAAAAATAGGTAGCAAATTTGATTGTGTCATGTACACAATTGTATATTATACGGTACATTTGAATAGTTTATGGACTTTTTAGACACCTCTTTCAGTAGAGATATAAAAAATACCTTATCGCTGGCGCGTTTTTGCTAAAACCAATCGTTCAATGAACCCGTACACGTGTCAAGCACGCTCCAGACTATTGTACTCGCAATTTTCTATTTCAGACGTTCGCATTCGCAGAGACAAATGTACAGAGGCCGCGATTTGTTATGAACATAATAAAAAAGAAACATAATTATTTTATCACTTTCATAATACTTATGCGGATCCGTATTTATCCTACTAATATTATAAAGGCGAAAGTTTGTAAGAATGTATGGATGTTTGGATGTATGGATGTAAGGATGTTTGTTCCTCTTTCACGCAAAAACTACTGAACGGATTTCGATGAAATTTGGCACACGGGTAGATCATGTCCTGGATTAACACATAGGCTACTTTTTATCCCGGGAAAATATAAACCGGGACTTTTATCCCGGAAAAACTTTTTAATGCGGGCGGAGCCGCGGGCAAAAGCTAGTATAACATAAAATGTAGTCATTATAATCCGTTTATTTATGATATTAATAAATTACCGAAGATAATTTGTATAGTCTATTTTATAAATAAAAATTAATGTGTGTATGTAATTTCCCTATGGACTTAAAAATGGCTGAAGCGATTTTAATGAAATGTTAAATTCTTCGGATTAGTCTAGCGGGTGATACACTAAAATTTGGTAGCATCGGTTATTTTTTGGCAGTTTTGTGTAGTCATCGACATCTGACAATACAATAGTGCTACCGACACGGGTCGCTAGTAGTTTTATAAATGTTTATATATATTCGTTTATTTTGCGAATGCGAATAGTAAGTTTGCACATGCGTAAGCGAATGAACTCTCTATCGCTATGCAAAGTTTCAAATATAATTATTTGGCGTCATACTTTTGCATGTAGACAGCGCGGAATGTTAATTGGCTTGTTTTGATCATATAAAACTGGCTGTAATATTGCTAGTCGTTTCTTGACTTATGATATAGGGTAGAAAATTACGCACCAGTATGATGTAATAGGTAACATGAACATTAAGAAGTATGTATGTCATGTATTTTACATGAAATTGCGATTTTTTTGTTTTCCTCTGTATGATTGCACGCACTTAAATTCATACAAGGCCGAAATATACTTCCTTTACGATAACACCATGCGTTGGAATTTCTAATAATCGCTTCCGGGAACAGATTAAGAACCCAATTGTCATTGTTTATTAGATATAGATTTAGTTTTGCTTTAACCACGGTATTTGCTTGCGGGATAATACACACACTCACGCCTTTTATCCCTGAAGGGGTAGGCAGAGGCGCAACTAGTGCACCCACTTTTCGCCGTGCGTATTCCGTCCTATGATGTGATGCTGATATAGAGATGGTCGTGTTGTATTTTTTGTTAGTAACAGAAGTTTTTAGGAATACTGCTGTTTTAGTATCTCATTGTGGGCGACAAGAGGTTTTTATATCAACACTATTACTAGTACATCTCTTTCACCAGCCCTTGTACAATCACGCAATTTGGTGCTAGTACACTTTCCCAATATACAAATTTGTCATATTTGAGCAAGTAGGTTCGACCGTTTCGGGGATGTACGAAGGAAACAACAAATAACTCTTATTGTCTACTTTAGTTGTAATTTGCATTTTGTAAAGTGCTTTTGGTACATTCAGCAACATAAGTAGCTGAACAAATTCAAATTTTCAAATCACTTATACGAGTTAAGTTTAACTGAAACTTTGTTTTTTATTTACATATACAATACATATACACTCACGCCTTTTATCTCCGAAGGGGTAGGCAGAGGCGCAACTAGTGCACCCACTTTTCGCCGTTATTCCGTCCCATGATGTGATAGGGGGCGAGCTTATCGCCAAATCGGGCACAAATTCCAGACTCCGAGCTAATACTGAATAGAAAAACTCAATATCTCTTTGCCCGACCCGGGAATCGAACTCGAGACCTCAGCACTGCAGTCGTACCATAATACAACTACGCCACCGAGACAGTCGTTGTTTTTTATTTGTGTGAAGTAAATTCCATTTATTTATGCTACGCTAGTTTGGGAGTTCTTTTTTGAATTTTTACCACTATTTTAATGTACAATAAATAAATAAATTTAATAAAATATAATTGTGAAGAGAAACCAAAAACAGTACCTATGATTAAAAATGTGTAGTGAAGTCTAGAATTTGTTCAGCGACCATGCGGCTGACTATACATATATCTCACATATTAGCGACTAGCTTCTGCCCACGGCGTCGCCCGCGTTAATAAGTTTTTCTGGGCTAAAAGTACATACAGAAAAACCTTCCCGTTGAATCACTCTATCAAACACATTTATTTGGATAAAGATTAATATTATGACGTTCATACAACTCTTAACAAATAATGCATTAATTTCGACCAAATTTGATTGCCATAAAAACGGTTCTAGTAAGTTAATCTTAAAAGATAGACATATACTGTCGCGGACTTTTTTTTAGATCATTTCAAGAGAAATAATTCTTTCATACATATATTTTTGGTATCTTGAACCGTTTTCGCAGTGCACGCAATGGAAGCCCTCAAGGATGAATAATTTTCCCCGTTTTCTTTCACATTTTCCATTATTTCTTCGCTCCTAATAGTTGCATCGTGATGTTATATAGCCTATAGCCTTCCTCGATAAATGAGCTATTCAACACAAAAAGAATTTTTCAATTCGAACCAGTAGTTCCTGAGATTAGCGCGTTCAAACAAACAAACAAACAAACAAACAAACAAACTCTTCAGCTTTATAATATTAGTATAGATGTAGGTTATGAATTCAAATTCCAAACATTTATCTGACTTAGGATTTTCCTGTCCACAATTTGAGAGTTTTCAGCGTTGATAATGATAAGAGTGATCGATAGAACATGTGCTCTTGTCTCTTGTGTAATTATGTTCATTGTAGATAAACCTGAAGTATGTGATACTGGATCTATACAAACATGATTTTAAGGAATATCTGGCTAATAAATTAAAATTAGTTCAATCGCAATTTTCTTGATGAACATTAAAGTATTTGTTATGCTATAAAGTTAACATCCTAATAAGTGATATTTCAGCGTTTTAGACATAAATGTAATCATTTTGATATGACTGGGGTCAAAAATGATAACAATAACTCTCATTGAGAAAAATATAAACATCCTTATAAGCTCGTTTGGGAGCGAATTCCAACTTTTATGTACTCATTTATACTTGAATGTCGGCTAAAATAAACAGAAATATGTCATTCTCGCAATATTGTCTCCGAGAATACGATAATTACGTTTAAAACAAAGGGAGCAATAAAAATCGCACGAGTGGAGTATTTTGGTGGTCGCAGGCGACGCGACGCGGCTCCCGTTTCAACGTCGCAAAACATCCGCTGTAAGATCACCATACGTTTCTGAGTATGAGGATATCTCGAGAAATCTTGGACATAAATAAATTAAAGTAGGTACACACCTGCAAAATATTAACAAATTCATCACCATGTTAGGTGCTGAATAGGTGCATACAATGTTATAAAGATTTCCATAAAAACCAATAAAGGCAGTAAAACCTTATTTGAGAATCATTGAGTAATTAGATATTTGTTTCATTGTCCTAATGTTACAGAACAATATGGAAATTATATAAATGGTCGAGATGTCGTTTGTGAACACCGCGCAGTCGTTGGACGGCTACCAACTGGTATTTAGGTTTTATTCGCACCGGAAGTTGGACATGTCATATGTTTTTTATTGATTTTGCTGGCACTTTTGGTATTCTAAACTTCCCCGCTTGTGTTGGCAGAGTATGGGTTTTAATGGCTTTGATTGTTTTTAATTTGAATTGCGGAAGATTGTATTATTCCATGAAATCTTTAGGTATTATTGAAATTCATTTTTTTACACGAATCTGGTCTTGGAATGATTAATTTACGTGATAAACAAGCTTGGACATAATATGTATTTCTCATCGATCCAACAATCGCACAAGCGTCTTTGTATACTGAACTTGTAAACAAATTATTATTTACTAAGGCCTCATTTCTTTCAATTACATAAACGTATTAACATTGTTTTTGTTGAAACTGTACTAGGCACATTTTTGTCAAATGATTCTTCAGAAGGCCAGCGGAAGCTGTCCACATGATGGATAATCATCGGCATCATGCCGGAATGTCGGCTTTTCAAATGATTCTTAGAAAATTCTGTTAATCTTCCAGTGCAATCACAGTCAAATATTGAGAAAAACAAAATAGTTTGAATCTCTTAGATCTAAATATATTATATAAAAGAGGTAGCAAGTGCGCACATGACTCATAAAATAGTAAGTGATCATTGCCGCTCGTAACAATAAAAATACAAGAGGAACCTTCCACGCATCGCATATCTTTAACGTAATTCAGAAATCGTGAGAATAGTAAATATTTTCAAATCGATAATAAAAGATTCCTTAAGATTTGTTTATCCCACCCATCACACAACAAAGCAGACGAACTCTACCAATGACGCTATTAGACATTCGCAATAAACATGACAGAATTGTTTTGACATTTACGTCATACAAACAATAATCGCTGATATCCATTATGACAGCGACCTTACGACATTTATCTTTGCTATAAGTAAATCCTATACAAAACCCTTACAAAACAAGCATAGATAATGTAACGTTTATCTCGTTTATCATATTCTCCACACAAAACAAGAATTCTAGTTCATTGACGCATAGAATCCGATTGTATACATTTTTTCATATTTAAATTACATTAGAATTTCAAAACTGATGTACTGATAGATTCCAGCGTATTTCGGTTGGAAAAAAACTCTTGTGACGAACGGAAATGACATATTTTGATAGTATTCGTATTGAATACGTGTGCCCCCGATAGCCTTCTAGATAAAATAGGTCGAACGCGCTATTTCTAGTATTTCTGCGCGTAAGAATATTACGTTCTGAATTGTATCACAATCTAGAATAACACATTTATAAGGATTTAGTTTTTTATGGATATTACAATAAATAAATATAGCTCGTACGAAAACAATTCTAACAATAACTAACCGAAAAACACAAGAATGCGAATATTCGAAATTTGAATTTACAAACAAGTTCTGTCAAAATGCGAATACGAAAGGGACACGGAAAAATACGCGTATGCGAAACACTCACGCCTTTTACGAACCGTGCGCGTAGGCATGTAGATCTAGACAAAGGCTGGATAACCTTGGTTGTCTAGCCCGCTGACAGACCGCTAACTATGCAGCTTGCACTTATTGAATGCTGTTTTACTAAACATTCAATGTAAATATTTGCGTTGGCTTCATTGTTTTTATTACATTGTTTATATTTTAGTATTTTACTGACGGAATAATTTCGTTAATTATACTGGTGAGTGTAATGCAATGCAAATATCCTAATCTATATCGCCTTTGCTATGTGTAACGATTTATTATGTTGATTATCTATTCGGGATTTGTGATTTCACTTCAGACGGACTTGATGCAGAGGTTTTAGAACACTTTAAACAGCACCTCTGCTTAAAAGGAACGTGTTTGCCAGAATGTAGTTTTACAAAGTTCCATAAAGGCTTGTCATTGCATCTTGAGAGATCAGATGTGTTTTATAAAAATCTCACTACTGTCTATAAGAGGCAACTTATAGACAGTAGTAAACGGACTCCAATATCATAATATACATAGCCGATGACATTCAGACCAACAGACATAGTGTACTTCACAAAGACATAATAGTGTTTATGGCCAGTGATTTTATACATAACAGTGAGTGCTATCAGTGGCCATTAACGGCCGTGCACGAGTCCAGCTCGGCGCGACACGTGCGGATTGACACCTGTCATTGTGACATGTCTCAGCATGACGTTACATAATTGTCAAAGCGTTGTCATCGAGACAGATATCGGATATTTTTCTTAGACATCTAGAGTATTGTAGGTTTGATGAAAGATATCACTGTGTAGATACGATATAGATTCTAGTAGTCAAATAAACAAATGCAAAATAGCTTAGTTAGGAATGGAACGGCCGACCGAGGCAGGTTCAAAACCCAAGGCACACACCTCTGACTTCAAAGTTACGTGTGTATTGTTTATCAATAACTGTTTGTTTTAACGGTGAAGGAAAACGTCGTGAGGAAACTGGCATATCGGCAGGTGGACTTAGGCCTAAACTCTCTTGGTAGGAGAGGAGGCCCGTGCCCAGCGTACATAATACAGGGCAAAAGAATTAATAAACAAGGCCACAAATACTGTAATAGCAAACGATTCGATTGAAATAAACAGTGACAATGTCTGCCTAACTATTATTGGGTGAATGGTTAGCTTAAATATACTGGCACGTGCTTTCCTGCGACACGTGTGGGCCCAGGACACCTGTCAATCTGACAGTGAGTCAGCACCAAGAAGATTGTCAGCACACGAGCGCACTGACGGGTTGACGTTTATAAATAAGGTTATGCTACCACAATTGTTAGTGGTTCCACATCACGGATAATTGTACTGGTTTGTCGGATATTTATATTTATCGGATATCAATTTGCGATTAATTAATGCTTCATACATAATTTATTTATAAAGCATTATAAAATTTACGTTTAACAACCGTCAGAGACACTAACGTTTTCTAGACGTAGTGTTTTTCACCAGACTTTATTTTTTACTATTTATTATAAGTAAATTATGAGTCGTTATATCAATTAATTAAAGAAACAAATTATTAAAACGACGCATTGTAGCCAACCCACTCAAATCGGGAGACCCATGTCAAGTGACTTAAAAAGAACCTTAAAAATATAATATGATAGATATTCTAATCCGGCCTGTCACGAACGGGGTCCGTCATTTCTTATCAGTTACTAAAATAGGTACAAATAGTACTATAATGGCCTAACACGAGCGTTTTTTATATTTGACATACCATTATGTGAACTGCGTCACCTCAAATTAAATGAATAAATTTTAAAACATTATCTATAATTCCATTATGAATATTATGTCATTGAGAAGTTCCTTAAAGTTAATTAATCATTCATTTTTTTGACATGCGCGGTTTTAATCGGACCTTAATTGCTCTTTTAGAGGCGAATTTTGTTTAATGAGTCAGTAATATCTTACTTCAGAGCTTAATATAGAAGGCATGAAATAATGATAATTTCGATTGGACCCAGGGGGAGTTGATGGCTTATAGTAGTCTGGTGGGTATATTATTCTTTGGTTGATTAGGTTCTGACAGATTCTATTCAAGAGCTAATCCAATAGTTTTACGGCTTACAACTGTAGTCAATATATCCACGAGTCAGTATACCAAGGAGAACCGTCCTCTCTCAATGTCGTGCATAAAAGAGATTACCGCACTAAAAAACTGCTTTTACTGGTGGTAGTTCTCTCATATGTAAGAGTCCGTCTGGGTGGGTACCACCACAATGTCTATTTCTACCGCCAAACAGCAGTTTGCATGTACTGTTGTGTTTCAGTTTGAAGGGCATTGTAGCCAGTGTAACTACTGTACCTAACGAGACTTAACATCTTATGTCTCAAGATGACGAGCGCAGTGGAATGCCGCTCAGTATTTTGTAACTCATGGTGCTGAATGGTGTTGCTACTGTTTATGGGTGGTCCTATCGTTTACCATCAGGCTAACGGCATGCTCGTCTCATCATTCAATACAATAAAAAAAATCTTCGCGTTACGCAGAATTGCATAATAATTACACAATTACTTATTTGCGAATTGCACAATTATTTTCTATCAATGCTCAACCATTACTAACACTATCAGATATGGCTTAATATGGAAACTAAGGTGTGGGCAGGCCCCGTGGCAAGAGAGAACGATCCTACACGATGACCTTTGATATACTAGTGCGAAGATCGCGGATATGATGTTCAAGCAGGAACTGATGCATTGGAAAAGCAAATGCGGGCAGTTGAAATTTAAGTAAGGGCTGTGTTTGAATAGTTATATTCATTACTACATACAGAGCTTATTTTTATTTTAAAACAAAGTACCTTCCCGCTGTCTGTCACTATGTATGCTTAGATTTTTAAAAATACGCATCGAAATTTGATCTGTTTTTTAATAGAGTGATTCAAGAGAAAGGTTTATATATATAATTTGTCCCGGGGAAATGTAAAGCGGGACTTTTATCCCGGAAAAACTCATTCAAGCGAGCGGAGCCGCGAGCAGAAGTCTAGTTATAGTATAAATGCGAAATATAGTGAAAATTATTTATAGAAATAAAAGTAGAAACAGCTGCCACGGGCGACGCATATTACACAATAAATGTGCAACTGCCGTTCGTAATAAACAAAAAAATGGTCGCCATACATGTTACTATCTCTTGTAAGGCAAAATAATTCATTCAATAGCGGATATCCGCCATTGTGTGTCGGATATGCCCATCACTATTTACGTGTGCAGTGAGCAGACCTCGGCTAGACGAGGAAACGAAACAATCGATTCCACACTTATTATGTAAGTAACTTAACGTATGCACTTGACTTCTGCTTACGTTACTAAAATGGCGGTAAGTTATACTGTATACATAATATATGAGTAAATAATTAAATACTATAAATACGGAAGTTTCTGATGCTGATTTTTTTTTTGCGTTGATTGACGACACCAGCATGCCGCTCGCCTGCTGGTAAGCGATATGACCACCCATAAACAGTAGCAAACAGTAGCAACACCATCCAGCACCTTGAGTTACAAAGTACTGTGTGGCATTCCACTACGCTAGTCATTCTGAGACGTAAGATGTTAAGTCTCTTTATGTACAGTAGATACACTGGCTCAAATGTACTTCAAACCGAAACACAACAATGCTTGCACACTGCTGCTTGGCGGTAGAATCAGACATTGCGGTGGTACCCACCCAGACGGACTCTTACATATGAGACACCTACCAACCGTATTCTTAGAAGTTAATGAAATAACCGCTGAACGATTTTCAATGAAAGATGTCCGCTTTTTGTATCGATGCTGGACCTCAAAATATAACCAGGACCAAAGGGGCAAAATGAAAAAAAAAATCCTCCTAGCCAGTTTCGGCCACGGCGGCCAATCTCAACGGAGATCAGCCAGGTACGCAGGAGATATTATAGTGCACAAGTGTGTGCGCAATACACAGGTGCACTCGCTATTCCTTCACTCTCATAGTCCGGTGAGACGGCAATCCGACATGACCGGAGAGAGATCAGGCGCAGGACCAACGGCTTTACGTGCTTTCCGAGGCACGGGGGTATCACACCGCCAACTTCCTGACTCCGAGCTGCGACTGAGTAATTTTTAAGATGGAAAAACCCAGTCACAATATTTTTTGGCTCGACCCGGGAATCGAACCCAGGACCTCAGCACGCAAATCGTACTCGTAAACCGTACGCAATACGACTACGCCACCGAGGCAGTCAAAGGGGCAAATTATAGATCTTGGATCCATTGAAAAAATAATAGACCCCTTTTACAGCTAACTTTTTTAAAAACATTCATATTAAGCGCAGCTTTTAAGCAAAATGAAATTGGATAATTTTCACAATTTGAGGTCTTTAAAATTAAACGAGCTATTATAAAAGGCTAGTTTTAGAAGTTCTATCCAAAGATCAGTTATATCCGGGGAACTACACAGTAGAATTTCTATCCACAGGCAGCGCACTGATACATCATACATCAATAAATCATATACCGAATGAATTCCGCGCGGAATCAAAGTCCTACAACACGGGATGAAATTGTCGCATGTATCGTGCATTGGAATATTTTGGCAACACTTTCGTTTATAACTGAATCACGAGGCACGCGCCACACGCTGGAATTCCTGGCACTAACGCAAACGATAAAAAAATCCCTTTGAAAGTGTACCGGAGTTACGGCCGAGATCTGATGTATTTGTTTTTAAACTGGATTAATTTGTGAATACTTTTTTGACATTGGAATTGTCGACATAGCTCGGTGTGACCTCAAAGGTTTGAACATAAGGACGTAACGTGCCTAGAAAGTAAAGATTACTAAAGACCACACCAGATTCACATAAATTCAATCGTTCCTTTGCTGTACCGAAGTAGGTGATTCACAAACAACATACACCACGCTTTTATCCCCTGAGGTAACTAGAACACTCACTTTCCACTGTTTCACATATCGTCACATATCCCAGGATTTCGGACTGATCAGTATCTCCTCAGTAGGAGATAAGCCCAATATCAAGTGATTAGTGATTACAAAACACTGATAAATATAAAAACATTATCAAAGCACAAGGCAAAGGCACACAAAAGGATTTATGAGAAGGCGTGAAAGCCAATGATCTCAATTCAAAGTCAGGATCAGGTGAAGGGGAAGAACACAAGGAAGGGCATGTTCAAATCACGAGTGGATACATATCTTGTAGCCAAGCTCGCTCCACCGTAGAATACATCATTACTTATCATCAGGCCAGATAATGGTCAAAGGCAAGCCTACATTATATAAAAAGATTAAAGACCCGGGTAGAGAGAAAGTTATATTTAATCATCAAACAATTCCCAGTATGTGACCAGATCACTGCCGCGGCACGCTAGGAGTGCGGCTAACGAACTGCGCCGCGCGTCTCAGAGCCAATTTTTGCGAAAGCCTAGCTAATGACAACATATTTGTAAAATGCGAAAACACTATTTCAATTATGTCATAATTATCATGAAACATATCGCGTTGGAAGTTTATACACACGCTGTTATACTAAATTAACTATACTCTATAGTAGAGCAATATTATTCCATTGAGAACTCGTACTTTAAGATTTGAGATTAATCTAATATTTCGGAGTTGGATGATGGATGTATGGGCGAAGGTGGTATTTCCATGTTTTAGACTTCGTCATGATTTAAGCTTTCAATAATAATTAAAAGCTGGTTTTTCTCATATAAACATAATATATTTCGTCTGAACAACAATACAGAGTAATAACAACGTTCTGTTGAGCTAGCCAACTAAACTTCGAATGCCCTGAAGCGCGTCTGCACTCTCATTATAAAGGTTCGCTCCCCTCTACATAATTTCATACTACTTGATTCATTGAAGTCAACAGTAATACAATGTTCATAAATAAAAATAGTCAAATCAACAACTTATTTTACAAATTCAAATTAATCTGCAACATTATGTATTTTAAATCTCACTGTGCAATATTGAAATACTGGTAATTAGCTAGCATCCTATTTTATAGTATTTTAGTCACTCCGACAAATATGTATACTCTGGTTTTGCGATTTTTTTATCTGTAAATTTGAAATTGGAATATGAAATGTCCCTGGCTAGGTACTATTTACGCTGCGTGCTGCTTTTAATAAATCTATTGCTGTTTCCGCGGTGAATTTGTAATCCTTCAATATCAACTTATCGAGGAAATTAAGTTAACCATCTGTTAATATCACATACCCTGGAAGCCTCACCCTCCTCACCAGAACCGCAATAACCGGACAATAAAAAGCTCGCTAATCGATTTTTTTAATCCATCGCGAAAAATGACCAATCAGAAATCAGTTTTTTTGACCTGCTTACCATTGACGCATGTTGTTTATTCTCGGAATTGGATGGATTAAGATTGGGACTGTTAAAAAGGCCGAAGTGAAACCTATTTTAAGTCTTTAGTGTTAGGGACTTTTATGGTAGAGCGTATGGTGTGATGCGAAGTTATTTATTCATTTATTACGCTACTAGGGATTTTCTCGGAATACGTTGGCTCGGTCGATATCTTGGCAAGGAAAGTTCGCTACAAGAGCAACTGTACACACCTCACTCATCTCATATGGATTTAGGGAATTAATTTTACAGATTTTTAACAAACTTCAAAAAAGGAGGATGCACTAACAACTACAAAACTTGATTTGAATGGCAATCAAGTAATTCGACTGATATGGACCCCCCATTATCCATAGCCCATGCATCCATCAGGTGCAATGGGGACATTTTGGGCGTTCCGGTCTAATAAATATCTATGAGTAAAAAAAATATTGCCACTATGACGAAACGTCGACCTTACTATCCATAATCGCCAGTATCTAATCTTATCCGCGAGTCGCGACTACACAACGGACACATTATCAAAAGGCTATTTACCACGCGAAGGACAAAAGGTCATTATACTGGATGGTTTTATCATCAAACTAGCTTTTCATTACGGGTTTGCTAGTTTTTTTTTCGTAATAAAGTCCCGTAATGACTTTTCGGAGATGAAATCTCTATATCCTTATCAGGGTCTCAACCAATCTTCATACTAAATTTCATCGAAATCAGTTGAGTAGTTTTTGACTTTATTGCGTTCAAACAGGCAGACGCGTCGGGGACTTCGTTTTGTATGTAGTAAAAATGTTACAATATCTTCGAAAGGATATGATTTTTAGACTGCCTCGGAGGCGTAGTTGTATTACGGTCCGACTGCAATGCTGAGGTCTCGGGTTCGATTCCCGAGTCGGGCAACGTGATATTGAGTTTTTCTACTCAGTGTCAGCTCGGAGTTTGGAATTTGTGCCCGATATGGCGATAGGCTCGCCGCCTATCACATCATGGGACGGAATATGCACGGCGAAAAGTGGGTGCACTAGTTGCACCTCTGCCTACCCCTTCGGGGGTAACGGGCGTGAGTGTATGTGTGTGTGTGTGTGTGGATATGATTTTTGTATGATCAGTAAAAGGATAGGGATATTGATCGCCTCGATGCACCCAGTTCGCTACATAACTTAAGTTTTACTTTATAGATACATAAGGTCAGATACTGAAATGATGGTAAAGTTAAAAATATTCTTGTTAGCTTTTTTTTTTCTTCATCAAAATGGAGAAATCTAGAAGTCAGGTTTATAGCTAGTATAATTTTGATTTATTATGAACACTTTCTAAGTTTCGTTTAGTCTGCATAACATATGAAGGGAAACTCTAATCATTCCTTTAGAGCTTGATAACTGACACTTCCTCATAATATGTGATTTATATTAAGCGCGTGTAAAATAATTGTTGGATAAATTGCTTTATTACTAATATATTATTCATTTCTTATGTTTACGCGAATGTTCGATATTGAAATTAATGATCGGTTTAATGGCGGATTTTTTTTAAATTTTTATTCCCGGCGGACAATGGCCAGTCAGCTCACCATGAAGGCTCCAAGTCTTCGAAAAATAGCGAGTAATTACTCGTATGATTCGGGTCTATTAAGTCTGTTCCATGAAATGCTGAACCTTAAACCAAGATATATTGAAATGGGACCATTTCGAGAGTAATTTACTAAATAATAAAGTAATCAAGGAAATAGCTTCACGATTTTCAGAGCAATCAGTGTACATACATAAAACAAATACAAACACACGAATTGAGAACCTCCTTTTTTGGAATTCGGTTAAAAAAAGCGATACGTCCAAAACGTATATTTATTTCAATACAATTTATGTTTCTTTTCTGCCTTTCCGTTATAATTATTTTGTCTGTGATGGCTCGTAATTTGCTTAGTGCATTTTTTTCAGCTGTGAACCAAAATGAACAAAATAATTGATACAACCATACACACATAAATATCAACCACATTACAACTATTACATCATAATGGAAGTTTATAGTAAAATCACAATGATAAGCGCCTGTGGAGCAGTAATGATATCACATGGTTCATGCAGGAAGATCGAAGTGAGCTCGCATAATGAGTCACAACTCCCTTGATTAATGGGGTTGACAGAGAAAAACCGACACATGACAAATAGTCCGTGGATGACTTCCATAAAACATATCAGTAAATTGTGCTAAAGCTGTGCACTGGTATCAAAGATCGGTGGTTTTAAGGCTGTCGTTTATCACGCTGGCCTATTGCGGTACACTTTGCATACATTGCAAATTATTATGGACTATCATATATAGACCTACCAACGTGCGGATTGCGATATTTTTAACCATTAAAGCGAACCTGGTCATCGAACTTGAGATGTTTTCGTCGACCATCGTTTGCTCAGCATCAAGGCTCTCTATAACTTTTCTAGGGATTTAAGTAAACAACTTATGAATTCCTCTCTGGTTAATTTCAGCGCAAATCAGATAGCTTAGTACCTATGTACAATTATTGAGCTTCTTTGTTAAAAATGTCACGATGACTCCCGGCTTCAGTTGCTAATGTCAGGCATAGTTTGATAAACTTCTTAACCTCTTACACAGGCAGTTGCGTAAATATTGATGTGATAACGTATTAGTCACGTTCCAGTGTATAAAGCAGATAATCAAAGCGATTCCCATCCTCGGATGCCAAAACAAACAATTAAAACGCTCAGCTCTCGGTAGCCCTAATTTCCGAATATACGACTTTATTATGGCCAACAACAATCTTACTTTTTTTTGGTGAGATTTTCTATCGGTGTATTGGTTTTCATTCACTGCGATGCTTTAGTTTGAATTGCTAGAGTCATCTGTTATTATTGGGAAACAATAATTTTAAAATTAGAACACGACCATCGATTTTACCTTAGGCTGCTAACCGTTCTTATTTCAAAACGTTACGATGGTCAATTTTCCAAATATTGTTTTAATTAAAAAGTATTAATAATGCGTGTGGGGAAAATCACAGAACAGAGATAGAGATAGAACTATAATGTGGGCGTAACCTTTCACCCTCTAATTAGCTAGGCAGCACTAACTCCCGTTTGAGCGGTCTCAGTCGTCATTACGCATTGTCAAAGCTTTAATAACTAGAATAAATAGTTAAAAATATTTAAATGCCCTATTGTGCTATTCTGGAATGCAGAAATCATAGCTATAGCAAAAATGTGTCCCACAGAGGTATTTCATACCGTCGGTAAGTAATATTTTCTGGTTTATTGCTTATTTAGCTAAAAAATGTATATTGATTTTCTATGTCAAATATGGCACAAAAATTACAATTTAAAGTGTTTCTTATTTCTTTCATCATAAGGTTAATTTTCGAAAACGAAAATCAGTTGTTCTAGAATGATTTGTCACCAATTCACAGTGTCACCGCTACTCAATTAGTGCATGCATGGTCGATAAAATGTTATCGATAATTATCAATTTTTCACTAAAGCGCTATGTTGTAGCATAAAAACTTTCAAACCCCATACTCTAATTATTTTCGTAAAACATGAACGGATTGAAGGCTGTATGGTTGTGTACCTTGGCCTACAAGTCGTGTGTTGTAAAACAAGTGCGAGTAGTGTTGTCAGTTTTCCAACTGCTTGTTTTGTTTGTATACAATAATAAATGCTACATACGTATTAAAACTATGATTGCGTGTGCAGTATTTGTAATAAAATTAGTTTTATTTAAAACGTACATTTGAGAATTGTGAGTGGTCTGGTTCTAATTTTGGTTATATCAATTTCAGTTCATCTCTGGTTGGGATTGCAACCCTACCGGTGAACGACATCTCTTCGACCTCTTGAGCGGCAGCACCAAGCGTGTGAGCACGTAATTTCGTCACCGGCTCGTATGTGCCCATAAATTACGAAGGCTTGGCCAAGGGCCCCGCGGAGTGTTCGCCATGATCAGCTGTACCTGTAGCCGCTTAGCCGTCCTATACGTATCAGTGACCCCGTGACGGCTAAGAGCGTTTTGTTCTAGTGCACGATGAACATATCAGGAATCCTTCGCGGAAGTTGACAGGAGAATACTCGCCGGCCTGCCGATTTTGCGGGTTCTCTATTCATTCCCGGGAGTTTTACCTCAGGCACAATTTTCATTCACTTTGTCTATCGCGGTAGAGTTAAAACTGCCTGCATCACCAGAGAGTAGGATATCTTCCCCAGCTGCATGAAGCCTCAGTGATTCCTGACTCTGCATTAGAGGATCGACGACACACTCTTATAGGTATTTTTCGAAATTAAACAACAAAAGTATTTAAATTACGAAAAAAGTATGTAACAAAACCGGGTTCCGGCTAATAAGGTAAGGTGGGAGAACTTACCTTATTAGCCGGAACCCGGTTTTGTTGTATTTCTGTCTTGAGCTAAGTTTAGCCGATAAGCAAATAAATATAATATCAACTTCAAAGGTGTGTATTGTTTTATTTAACCCACTGTTATAGTAGCAGATACATATTATGTAGCTAACGATGTTATACAGAAAAATATCAAAAGTATAACTGAATACAAGTTTAACCTTTGATCATCCTCACACTTCCTGAGGTGAAGCACGTGCTGACTGCTGGCTTGCTAAACCATTTCTTAGTGTATTCTTCTATCTCAACCCGTAACAAAAGGTTAAGAAGTTCGTAATTGTGCTATTAAACTGTGGAACAAACTTCAATGTCTTTTGTCCGGCCTACTGGGCCGGCATAATTGTGCCAACCGTTAAAAAATATTTTCTTCCCTTACCGGTTGACAGTGGACGATAGCCTAGTTGGGAATGGAGCAGTCTACCGAGACAATGTCCGGAGGTTCGAAACCCAAGGCCTCTGACTTTTCAAAGTTACGTGTGTATTATTTATCAATTATCGTTCACTTTAACGGTGAAGGAAAACATCGTGAGGAAACCTGTTAACCTGAGAATCCTCCATAAGAATTTCAAGGGTGTGTGAAGTCTGCCAACCCGCACTAGGCTAGCGTGGTGGACTAAGGCCTTAAACCCTCTCAAGAGTAGAGGAGGCCCGTGCTCAGCAGTGAGCATTATATAATACAGGGCTGGTATTATTACCGGTTGACATTTTCCTTAAACTTTACTCTATTTAACTCCGGCGGTGAAATTATTATAATATGTATAAATACTCATTATAATTTATTGCAAACTAGCTATACTGTAATACTGTGTAGGTAATATATTATGTAATTTAACATGCATGTTTGCATGTATTGAAATTTTAAATTAAGAATTTAAAATCTATACTAAAAATAAATTTTAATTTACTGAGTGAAAATTTTATTCAAGATATTTTCAACATGTTTTCCGGCGCTTATCAAAATAATATTATATATTTTTGTAATAAGTCAATTTCATTAATTAATGTTATTTATAATTTTTAGCCATAAAATAAAAAACATCGATAGGTTTACAAAAAGGTATCATATGGGTGCAACACTATTAACGCATGCTTAGCGTACTTGGTGTCAATCAATAACTTTTCTTAAATCGACGGCCATAGAGATCTTATGAATGCCATCACCATTATATGCCATCTAGCGTGGAGTAGTGGAATGAAATCGAATTAAAATCAAAATTCAGGCTGAAGGAATAATATCGTATGAATTTATGTGAATTTTTAAAATATGAAGTTTATGGAATGGCATTAAGGTTAAATTTAATGCAAATGATTTTGTATTATACGTTTTATGTTTATTGCTGATTTTGGCCAATCATAATGAAAAGATGATAGTATGTGAATATACGCATGTGTGAGTTTGGCGACACTGGTTTTCTTAGTAAATTGATGCTAAACTCTATCCATTCTATCTTTAATTCGTGGGGAAAATATTGTTTATCAACGAGAGCTTTGTAGTATTAAAAACATCGTGTAATGACTGATGGCATTTATTAAACTATCAAATCATAGTGCTTTAAACTGAATACATTAAGTATTCGAACAGGCAACATGCTTTTAGTGACACGAAGTAATATGTTATTAAATAAACAACATCAGGATTAACATAAGAGTAAGGCGATTACTTTTTTTATTTCGATATTATCAAGGATCCAAAAAGCTCACCCATACATTAAAATTTACGTACATATCTAATCTTATCAGCCTGTATCTGGGTTGAGTGAAGGTACAAGTATTGTCGAAATATCGAAACTTTGGAGGACGTACGGTTGCTGATCTCTATGATATTTGGCACTATTCGATTTGTACCTATTGTTCGCATGACCAATGTTCTAGAATTATACAGACTATCGGTCATTTAAAATACAATGATAACAAACAGCCACTAACGATTAAAGCTGTGATTCCGCAGGACCCGGCAGACGGCAACGGCAGACGACAGACGTCACTTGCCGCGCGTCATTTGCCGTCGTGTGCGGAATCGGTCTCATACAATTTAATAGTGCACAGTAGTACCGTCTGCCGTCGCGGCACATGCTGTTGCCGTCTGCCGTTGCCGTGTGCCGCGTTCTGCGAAATCACAGTTTAAATCAGAAAGTATTTTATGATAAATCTTGTTATTATAAAGAAGAAGAAGATAAATTAAAAAGCGTTCTCAACCCTTCAAACACAAAACTTCACAAACGTCACAATACGGTTGGTACAACTACTAGCTGTCAAAACGAACAATAAACGATACGCGCTACATTTTTCACATGCTAATTAGGCCGCAAGCGTAGAGTAAAGTGCATCATTTACTATTAACATAATCAACGTAGCTTTTGATCTAAATGCGGCATTGGGAACTAAGAACAAATAGCAACCATCGCGAATGTTACAAATGGTTTTGGCCACGTTCACCTGTTACACATCAATTACTTTTATTTGCAAGTTGGTATGAGTGTTCGTGGGGTGAACTACGCCTCTCGGTTGTAGTATTAAGGGTTTTGATAAGTGCATAAGCACGTTTGCCATTGTATGAATTCCTAATAATAGTGCGGGGAACGGTTGGAGTAGTGCCAACCGCACGGGTAGCGACCCCGCTGGCGGCAATGGGTACCTGCTGTCAGAATGTCAACACGAATAAAATTAAAGACGCGGGACGTTCGGTGGCTCGCGCCCGTTCCGAATAGGCGTAATAGTGGCTGTTTAGGATTAGTGTAAATTATTGGTGATGACATTTCCGCGGGCCGAGGTGTCGACAAATCTGGATGAAACTGCGGCGTTATACAATTTAAACATAATTAAGCAAAGAAAGTTCTATAAACACTATTAATATTAATATGAATGAATATTTATTAATGACATGTTTACATTTATCTTTACCAATATTATAAAGCTGAAGAGTTTGTTTGTTTGAACGCGCTAATCTAAGGAACTACTGAACCGATTTTGAAAATTCTTTCACTAATAGGAAGCTACATAATTCCTGAGTGTTATAGGCTACTTTTTATCCCGGCAAAATATTTTTGGCCCGGAAAAACTTTTTCACGCGGGGGGAGCCGCGAGCACTACTAGTTAAAGAATAAAGATCGTCTCATGATACATCTATTGACATAAAATAACAGTATGTATTCAATCAAATCAAAACTACTATTTAACTTTAAGAAATATAAAATTCGTCGGACACCAGAACATAGAAAATTAAACAAGAAGACTATTGTTTCCGTCCCTTAGATTGTGCCATAAACCAACGAAAATCAAATACGGTCCATTTAAATTGATACCACAAGAACACCGGCATATTAATAGTCTTTCAAAATATGACACGGCAGCTCGATGGACACATTGGCTCTGCAGAGCTACGGGTCCGGTTGCAGAGAGTATCTTTAGCATTTGCAGGTTATTGTTTCCTGCATATTCTTTCTTGGAAAGATGTAACATTGTACACATAGATCTTACTATGCCTCTCTATATCAATGCATCAGTTGATATTGGTTTAATGACAAGATGTACTCTAAATCCCAGTGGACGATAGCCTAGTTGGGAATGGAACGGTCTGCCGAGACAATGTCCGGAGGTTCAAAGCCCAAGGCACACACCTCAGACTTTTCGAAGTTATGTGTGTATTGTTTATCAATTATCGTTCGCTTTAACGGTGAAGAAAAACATCGTGAGGAAACCTACATGCCTGAGAATTCTCCAAAGATTTTTTGAAGGTATGTGAAGTCTGCCAATCCGCACTAGGCCAGCGTGGTAGACTATGGCCTAAAACCCTCTCAGTAGTAGAGGAGGCCCGTGTTCAGCAGTGGGCAGTATATAATACGGGGTTGGTATTATTATTATTTATTATAATTACTCTAAATCCAATAGGATCGTTGGTGCAAGTTCTTATTTGAGCAATTAAAATTTACTTCTTTTTTAAATCATTGTGAAATTGCTATGATACTTCTAAATTACTAATATACTACCACTTTTAATAGCTCCATTATTTTTATATCTGCCTACCACTTCGGGGGCACAAGCAGGCGCTTCCGTAACAGTAGTAATATTAAGTCACTAACTTAACTTAACTTAAGTCACTAATTAAGTCATTAACTGGGATAACATCTCGCGTACGTAGGTTTTATCTACCTAAAATATAGATTTTAGCCAGTTCCGTAATAAGCCAGTCGATATTATTGGTATGTTCCAAATCCATCTCAATACTTTCGCAATAAAAACTGGGGATTCCGTGTGTACAAGAAACATAAAATTTATCGAAATGTCAAAAATAATTCATAATATAAGTTAAAGGTACAATAAATCTAAATTACTCAAATTATAATTTATAAGAAACCAGTTAAATTTTTTATCTAGATGATTAGATTTTAATCTTCGTGAAAACAAGACTGCCAACACCAAACTAACGGCAAAATATACAGCAAAACAGCACTGACCACTTGCAAAGTGAAAGTAAATAAAAAAAAAACTAAAAAAACAAGCTTTATACAAAACCCAACTATAAATTAGAAAATAAATTTGTATTAAGAATATATTTACAATATGAAAAAAAAGTCGTTTATTATAAAAAAAAATCGTGTTTTTATATTATTTATATTTCATTTTTTAGTTCTGTTCTACTATGGTGCAACAGATGTCACTAACAGTAAATAAACTATTATATGTTATTTTTTTTTTGTTGGATTTCCTATAAAATCGTGATTTTAGTTTAAAATATTGAACTGTCATCAGTCCTTGATAAGTACGTCAAATTTCGATTTAATCCGACATTTTGAAAGGAGTCAAAATCATGTTTAAAGTGTCAGTTACATAGATATGTAAATAAGTCTAAACCTAATAAAAGTGTGTTAACAACACATGTTTGGGCAGGAATTTGATGCAGCGGTCAGCAAGTATTATAGTGGTCTTTGGACCAGCACTTGTTTTAATAACAACTTGTAACTTTATAATCGTGCTGGTTATTGAAATGGTGTAAGATTATACAATAATACGTAATAATCACCGTTGATACAACATCATAGATAAATAACCATCAATCGAATTAAGCGAGTATAACTAGAAACGTTTTCATAAAATAAATTATCTCTGTATAATTGAAAAATAAAACAATATATCCTATATACCAAAACGTCTAGTTCAACGAGTGTTGAATCTGTACACAGAATAGTCGCTATGGACTTAGATTCCGTTGCATCTATTGTTGGATTTATAAAAAAAAAAGCGCGCCAAACCCCTTAACAGAGTACAATAAAACGGGCGACGGACAACTCGGGCCGTGTGTGGCCGGCATCGGCGTCGCTAAATCCGCATACACATGATTTTCTCTCATTGCGATCTATTCCTGATTCCCGCAGTAATGCCATGTTTAATTCCATTTGACATTTTGCACCACCTAACGCGAACAGCACGAGTGTTTCGACTTCAACTACGGTTTATATTTATCCAGACTTTGTTTTGTTTAGGGTATGTCACGACTGCTTCAGGAGCTTGGACATTTAGCGCAATAGATATTTCTATTTACAAAGTACACAAATTAAATTGTATCTTTATGTTCATTTAATGCTGTAGCTCAATACCTGCTCAAACATGGTAAAAAATATAGCTAGAACGATGTGTAAATTTGAATTAATCAAACATATTTTATGAGTTCAAAACCTTGAAGAGTTTGGATAGGATTATGTAATGTGTCTGAGATGTAGCAAAAGTTCAACTTGAAAAGTTATTAATTTTGATTTATTACGATATTTGCATATTTTTAACACGCAAATATGCAGCCTATGCATAAAAATTACATTTATTTTAATGTGGTTTCTTTTTTCGAAGAAGAACCGATAGCGGTATCGATTAGCTAAGCTATAAATCGAGTTCATTCTCAGGCACTCTATAAGTTTTTAACATTTGATTACACTATGAAGGGTAACGACTGAGAAAAATGTGTGTATATTCAAGATCCATTTGAATTCCAAAGATGTGTGATTCGTATATTAACCATATAAGGTAGGCATGATGCACATACAGGCTTGTGTCAACTAGTGAGACAATTTGATATTATGTTTTGCCATTTTAAACTTAGTGACAACCATTAACATAAATCATTTTTATAATATTTTTTTTTCTTTTTCGTAGCTGTTTATGATTATTTAATTATCACGACGCGATTAGTATACTATTTGTTTTACTTTTAAATGACATATTCTGAATTAGAAATGTAAAATTTACATATTTAATATAGATAACCAAAACTTCTACGCAATAAAAACACTAAACTGTGTGAACTAGATTCAATATTAAAAACTGTATTCGTTTGCATATTTTGCATGATATAAACTAATCCTACATCTTCACTACGAAAAGTATGTTTATTTCCAACTGACAACATAAATCCTACTAATAACGGATTATTGCCACAATCTCGTGTAAATAAATTAAAAATAGAATTTTATGTTAGTCCATAAACTTTTCACTATCAAATCTAGATACCTACTTTGTAATTCAAACAAAACTTAATTTTATAAATTATCATATTTAACACATATAAAAGCTTTTAGCATTTATAATGTGTATATTTTCTGTATTTCAAATGCGAAAGCTCGCTAAAGCTGGTGTTGGTCTTGCACGGCCTTTACAATTTTACAAGGCTTAAGGCGAAGTCGCAACTGGGTTATGCAACTAGCACAAGGACAGATCTAGAGTTTGCGAGCTCCAGCGTTACCTACTGGGAATAGGACGCTCCGAGGCATAAGCGTTTGTAAGGTTTGACGTCATTTCTGAAATTTATACCATAGTACACATATTATGGTATACAGTAGAATATCTTCATGCAAACTGTCGGAACGCAAGTGATACCTACGCACCTCGAGTTTGGTACACATTAAGTACACAAACAGTCGCGAGTGCGCTTCAGTGACAAACGAACGGTGTGAAAGTGTTGTAAGCAGTAAGCGTGCATTTTGTGAATGTTTGAATTACCAAGTACTAACTTAACATGGCAAAGTGCAATTATAGACTATATTGTGCTGTTTTTGGTTGCTTGAATTCTTGTTTATGTTTCCCAAAAGTATTTTTAATTAAACTTTTTATCCGAATGCGGATTTTTTATATCATGAAATTTAACAATAAAGGTTTTCGTACGTATCATTCGAAGCGCAAATATTTTCAGTCTAAAATTTATAAAGGTGTCTTTTTTATTACATCTAGGTACTAATCAAAAACACATTGTGTATCTTAATTGAACACTTCTTATTTAATTCACAAAGAATTTTATTTTTTAAATAACATCTTTTACAATCTCGAAACTAGAAAGAAACTCAAGTATCTTAGATTAAATTAATATACTGTAGATGGGCAGCCCTATCTCGTGTTTACGTACCGCGAGGCTGTGGGTAATTATATAGAGGCAGGTTAGCTAGGTTAGGATCTGTACTGTCCTCACCGGTGAGGATCGCGACGCGTGCCTCGCATTAATTTTAATAAAAAATATTCTTTTTTTATCTCTTTCCTGCCAGCCTGAACTTGGCTTCTTTTTTGTTATTTTTCATTGATTTTGCTCCCTTTAAAAATGTCCGTAGTTATATAAGTGACTATTTGTAATAATAATTATTATTAATTTATTGTATCTTGACATATCATAAGTGCAACTATGTTCGCCTACGTGATGAATAAAGTATTTTATTTAAAAAACAAAAAGGTCAAGACCGAGTCAGAATACTTATAGATAGCTTTACGTTGGTACGTAACTTTTTTACCTACTGGCACTGCTCATGATTACCCACCCCGCCCTCACATCCACCACTGCAGCTCTTGTAAGCCAGGATCGGCAGTGGCACGCATTTTATGACACCGAACGGTTAAGCCTGGCGAGTCTCTGGGAGCACTAATTAGTCTTAACCCGCAACGAGGTTAATCAAATAGAATAATCCCTCTTATATTTTTGAAGTTTGAAATATATATTCCACTTCCCTCCATAGCAAAGCGAGAGACAAAATAATGAACTAAAAAGCTTAACCTTAATTTATTTAGACTTTTACAAGAAACAAACGTTCATTTGAAACAACTTTTTTTACAACTGAAAAAGGCAGATATAAAGCTCCACGGATAATGTTAAAGGGGTCTTATTATTTGAGTTATAAGACTGGATTCCAATAGTAGGTATGACCATAACGCCGGAAATTCTGCCTAGTCTCCATAAAGTCCATGTAGTATACAACTCCAGATGTTATTTGCATACTAAATGTTTCGCTCATTTTGCCAAAGACTACATACACTCTCAGAGTACGTGATGCGAAGATTGTTCCTATTTGCAGTCAGTAAGCGAATATGGACACGCAGGCGAATCAACCAACGTAAAGGAGAATAATTTGCACATAAAATTACCATGGCCTTTAAAGAATTACGAAACGCAATGGTTAATTTCGATTAATCGAATCGCCAAGATTTTGTACGGTCCTGAACGGAAGGAAACAATTGATATAAATGCCGCCCTTTCGTAACTTCGTAGACATATCCCACGGCATATCATACTGGTACAGTTGTAACCCCACTGATGGTCAGCGGGGTGGGCTCCAGGTAGAGTCACTTACGAGAGATGGTTATCTCTCACCAGTCGATACTTTATGCCTGCCTGTTTATACTCGATTTCGACTAAATGACACGTTAAAAATATGAAACGCAATAACATTCTGCCATTTTCCATGGCTTTTCTTGCAGGATATATTTCTGTCTTGACCCAGCCAATTCAAGAGTCGTACTGAGTGGCCATATTGAAATAAGTTTACACTGATAGCATTGCATTTCTGGATTAGGAATGATTTGTAACTGATACCAAAATAGGTATTTATTGTTGCCAATTGTATGTAGATTTCGTACCAGATACCTGGTGCCTAGGCGGCCGATATGATAAACTACGTAACAATATAAATAATATAAACTATTCCATTGGTATAGATTGCAAATATTGTTCGTGAGGATTATCTTTTCTGCGTATTGCCAAATTATTGCACGGGGCGCCCGATAGCTTTATTTTTTCCTGTTGTTCTTTTTTTGTTCACTGCCTCGGTGGCGTAGCTGTATTCCGTGTGCGGTACAACACGGCTCTGAGATCTCTACTCGAAACATGGGTCGAAAAAGTGATCGGGTTTTTTTGCTCAGGATCGTATTTTCGCGGGGAAAAACGCGTTATCGCTACCTACGCTACTACTGATGGGTGAGTGTATCGGTTATGTTGGTTTCAAAAAGTCTTACGGTCCAATGTCGGCACACGGGAGTATAGCATCATCCGAGTGAGCATTGAACCGAATCCCTAACACTATGTACACTCTACACCGGCATACCAACCATAACCCGCAGTGGCCTTCTTCGGCGCATACGAGACAGCCCCGGGGTATCTTGTAGCACTAAGATAGCTGCACGGGACCGTCCCTGTGCGATGCAATTGCGGCCCCTCTCTATACAAGGGGGCTAGGTTGCCCCGAACTCTAAAGGACGCCCTTGGCGTCTACGACATCAGGAGACGGACAACCCGCATTGTCGTCCACCTTGGAGTCGCTTTAATGGAATTTGTGCCTGATATCATGATAGGTTCGCTCGCTATCAGTTATTGCAATTGCAGAATTAATTTCCCTGTTATGTTATGGGGTGCGAACATGAAAAAAAAAATGAAATCCTCCTAGCCAGTTTCGGCCACGGCGGCCAATCTCAACGGAGATCAGCCAGGTACGCAGGAGATATTATAGTGCACAAGTGTGTGCGCAATACACAGGTGCACTCGCTATTCCTTCACTCTCATAGTCCGGTGAGACGGCAATCCGACATGACCGGAGAGAGATCAGGCGCAGGACCAACGGCTTTACGTGCTTTTACATACACATATCACAATTACAAGCTTGTGCACCCTCGGGCATCTGTGACTTGAATTAGCTTGACCTGAAAATCGAATACAGCACCTCACGTTTACAGCCTTATTATAAGTACGCTGCTATATGTCCACTGCACCTTATCCCCCGGTGCATGATTTCCGCACACTTTTCAAAATTTGTTCTAAAAGTGATCTGGCTTAACTGTAGAGCAATGTGACGTCATCCCTGGGATCTCTGTCTGGGTCTATCTATGATACTTGAGCGGTGGGTAGAAATCAAAATTATGTTACACGGCTTTGGGACTATTCAACACTTTCGGTCATTATGAAGAAATAAAAGCCATGACACATGCACTGCTTGAGCATAATAAGGCCACCGGGCTTCATTCGCCTCAAGCAATTCGTAAAAAATAAATTTGCATTTCCTAAATGTCACCGTCAATGCTAATAATTTAAAATTTAAAAATATATATAAATAGAATCCTAAAATCAGATAGCAATTTCAATAAAATAAATAATTACACGCAAATATTTGCATTGTTGTAGAACTTGATCCTGACTGAAGGAACATAAAAAAGTGGAATATATTATTCCTAGGCCAGTAAACGATAATCTAGTTGGGAATGGAACGGACTGCCGAGGCAGGCTTGGAGGTTCAAAACAAAAAGAAGACAACTCATATTAAGTTTGATATGCCGAGGTTATGTGTGTATTGTTTATCCTACTAATATTATAAAGGCGAAAGTTTGTAAGAATGTATGGATGTTTGGCTGTAAGGATGTTTGTTCTATACTAAGCTCATGCAAGATAATAATATTCATGACGCGATCACTAATAAGTCCATATCATAAATTATAATTTAATACTGTTGACATTGGTCAACAGTATTAATTTTGTTTTTAGAGTTCGTAGGTATTGACCTACGAACTCTAAAAACAAAAAAGCAAAGGAATAAAAGTGATTCGGCCGGTTTGCATTTTCGGATGAACGGTGTTTGTATTGCAAGCACTATCCAATAACGGTTAGTTTCCGGTTTTCGTATATCCTTTGCATCTGTGCTTCTAAATTGTTAATAGTTATTCGCCGGGTTAGAATTTAGGAAGTTTATCTGTTAGGTTAGCGTGAGGAGAATATTTTTATTATAAATATGCAAGAATGTTTATGTAGCTTCTAATTTTATTTATAATACATACATAATTCACACTTTTAGAACGAAAACGGCATAGTTAAAAATATCTAAAATTCAGTTATCGTCGGAAAATTACTTAAAACGAAATTATCAATACAACAATAGTTAAAACATAGCCATATTCAGGTAGAAACAGGACAATACTATTATATTGGTCCCTTTTTTATTGTTTTTTATTAAAAAAAGGACCAGTTTCAAGTAAATTTGTGACGATAACTCAATTTTCGTTTTTTTTAATTGTGTCGTTTCCGTTCTATGGGTGCGATATATAGTATCACGCTTTTTTCCATTTCAGGGGTAGGCAGAGCTGGCGAAATTTGGGTGTATCACGCCCAAATTTCGCCAGCTATGTTAGAACCCATGTAATAGGGGGTAGGCTTATAGCCATTTACCGGTCACTTTTTTAGACTCCGAGCTGATACTGAGCACAAAAACCCAATATCACTTTGCCCGAACTCAGAACCGAACCCGAGAGTTCAGCTCTACAGTCGTACCGTAATACAACTACGCCAGAGAGGCAATCATCAAAATAGCCATTAAAAATAAAAATAATTTAGGATTCAAAACGATCAAATTGAAACGTCTGGTATACATACAGCGAAATAAAATGTTAAATTCTACTGCTGTCACATAAATTGAATAAAACGTGGAATTCTTTTTAAAAATTGAATTTAAGGATAAAAGTTTTTATAAATTATTTTCTTTGCCATTCGTGATATTTTACGGACCGCATTGTGGAACGTCTCTTTTGAGTTATTTTATAAGTGATAAAAAAACGATTCGTGGAAAAATGATATGAGTTTTAGTACCTTTATTGTGACCAAATTTACATAATTCGAATGTAAAACGAAAATATATATTTTATTCCATTACATGCAAGTATGGAGTGCCAACTTCAGTCTGATCCATGCATACTGCTTAGTCTCGGAACTCCACCAAGTCAAGAAACAACACAATTAGATGAAGACAAATCTATTGGCTATTGAATAAGCGCTTATAACAAGCACTATTCTATAGTAAGTATAACATACTATTTTTTGGCCCAGATTACAATAACACTATATTTGTTCTGTCAGTTTAGTGGGTCGCGATATCGCGGCTGGGGTCGGCGCGGGCGCAGGCTATTGAACCCTTAGTTTGAACTCTTTTATGTCCCGAGTTCACCATTAGAGAGAATACAGCGTGTATACTAATTGTATACATTTCTACACACTTATATCACATATTGTTATTAATTAATATAAATATTACGGCTCTGGATACTAGTCCATTGAGCCCGTCTTTCATAAATTTTTCTCTTCAGTCCTAACTCCTAACTACTATGTCGAAGTAAAGCAGTGGCTACCTTACCAAGACATTATCGAGTAGTTTTGGCGGCAACAAAAAAAAACACTTGATTAGCACTGTTATTACAATTCACTTCATTTGAGCCCTTTAATAGAACTATATTGGATAATATGCCACCATAATTATGCAACATAACACTAAGTATCACCAAAATAATGAATTAAAACAAGAGCACCTCATGACACTACTAAGTTCCCGCCAAAACTCCCACATATTGTTATAATCCTCAGTGTTGCTCGGTGCGTTCCTAATAGATAAATAGAAAAATTATTTTATTTAACATTTTAATTCACAATTAAATATCACTGCTCGGTCTAGATTGATAGAAAAACTAAAATTGATACAACAAAATGATAAAGCTACGCTGTTTTCAATGTAAATCAGGATGTGCGAAGTGCATGCGATGTGTCATTGTGTTCAGACTCGGTGCATATAGGATGTGCATTATTGCGGTTACAATTAGGATTGTATTTACATTAATCAATTAGGATTGCATGTGTCATGCTTATGGTCGACATGAGTATTAGGTCACATTTACGAATAGATAGGTACAGCGCAGGTAGAGCGTTCAGATTGAGTAGTTTAATCAGCAGGATACCATGTAAACAAATATTTCCTAATAATAACATTTAAGAGATTTAAATTTTATTCCTCTGATTAAAATCTCATTTTTTTCACAACTAAATTACGAGACGGTCTAGCCTCTCGCCTGGTCGTAAACGTTACGACCGCCCATAAACAGTAGCAACACCATCTGAATTTAGAATTACATAGTGCTTGTCACCGTGAGACATCGAATGTTATGAGAATACGCCAACTAGGCATAGTTGTCACGGAATTAAACGACATACAAGGTAATATAAATATAGATACTTGTGAACACTTCTGTTCTAAGCTCGTACTTGAGTGCACCCTTAGTGCATACATGGACTGTTCCAATCGTCTATGGAACTCAAGTGCCATCCGCGGTGCAAACACAGGGTGGTCTGTGTTACAACGTTTAGTGCATCCGGTACATTTGAACATAAATGTGTCCGTATGACGAGGTAATTAGCTGTCGGATACTGGTTATATATACAGAATTTAATTTACTTTAGACACAATGTGGAAATAGTTTCTATACTATTAAAATAATTTCATTACCTGAAAAGGTAAACGAAACTGTAATTTATTTACAAAACTAAAACTCGATACATATTTAATATTTGATGGGTAACTTTTCAAGTAAAACATTTGGTTTTCTAACTCAAATTTTAATTATTACATACATACATAGTATCACGCCTCTTTCCCATAGGGGGAGGCAGAGACTATGGATTTCTATGGAGACTATGGATGGATTCGCCACTTTGCTTGATTCTGGCACACTACTTCGCTTCCTCTACCTTCATCAATCTTTTTATGCACTCCCGCCGGTTCAGGGTACATTTGACCTGGCCTTTACTTAGAATGTCATACCTAAACAATTTGAATTTAGAAAAAACTATGTACTATGTGATACATCTATGTTTGTGCTTGTTGCGTGGATGTACTGTGCGAACATTGATGTATTTTAATACATCAATGTGTGCGAATGAATAAGTAATGGACTATAACATGACATGTGCATGATGATGTAAAACCAGCCATTGTTTTTAGCTTCTGTCGCGGATGTTTTAAACCATTAAGTAACCGTAGATTTAAGAATACTTACGTTTTAGTATGATTAGTTGACATAACGTAAAATAGCGTTATATCGACTTATTTATTAACCTAGAATCTTAAAAAAGGTAAGCGAAACCAAAAAGAAATATCCAAGTCACAAAACGTTACGAAATACATCTCGAATATTTACATATGCTATCTATAGTTACATAAAAACTTCGTAATATAAAACATCAGACATTTCAATGCAGCAAGGGCATAAATATGCATTTTAGCGATAACACGGTTCAATTGGTGGCGCCCTGGTTATCAGCCGATACGAGTTGTAAATAGGTTGTCGCTATCATATGTTACAAATATTTACGCACTGCCTACTGTTTATTATGTTTATGAGGTCTATTGGTTGTCAGTTATCATCCCGCAAGATTACTTTCTTTACTGTTCAACCGACATTTTGTTTTATTGGTAACGAAAGTAAATACTAATTATAAAAATCAGGTACTTGTTATAAGTAAGGTATCAGTAGCGTTGGATAAATGCATAACTAAAACTTTCATACTACAAAATGATGGAACCAACACAATATCATAAGATGTTAAAATCCATTCCTAGAATATCTACATAGGCATACTGGGAGCATTTATAACACCAAATTTACCTACGTTTATACAGGGTCATTTTTACATTGCGTTACTAAATGAAACCACATATTCGTCTATACCTCTGCTAACATCATGCTAAAATTATTAATGGGTAACGAATACTTTCGCAAAAAATCACGGGTGTAGTACTTCAATTTTTTTAACATTTTGTGGTTTAGTGCGAATATGGTGTGTGCGTAAGTGTATTTCTGACTGAAAGTGCAATTTTGCTGCTGCGACCAATTGTCCTAGAACAGTCATAGTGGCATTAGGGTGTGTAAACTTAAAGGTAACATTTTATTGATATTTATTTTGTTTGAAACTTACACTTTTTTATTTTACATCTGTGGTTAAAATAACTAAATGGAAATTATTATTTTCAACGAGATAAGTAGGTGGTTTCATTTATTAACGCAATGTCATAATGACCCTGTATAACTTCAAAAATGTACAATTTATCAGTCTCGATGTCCGAAATTTTAAAATCTTTTAGGCCACGCATAAAAGAGGTCAAGGGACTAAATAATCTTTGCCCAGAACCATATTGGCAGAGGAAGACGTCTCCAATGTGGCTGCGGTTGGTACCTACTTGGTAGGCTAATCCGACACTTTAGCATACATATATCCGATGAAAATGTCAATACATAAGCCTTATTCGTGTTTATGCATTTCTGGCCATGTTTTTTGCAATAGTTTATTGTGACAAATGTTAAGGATTTTGCTGAATAAGATTAAGACCTAAATCAAAATTTTAGGTCATTGCAGAAAACCCAACAAACTATGCCTCCGACAATCTTTACAATATGGTAGTTACCTTTTTTTGATTTTGTACATCCTACTAATATTATAAAGGCGAAAGTTTGTAAGAACGTATGGATGTTTGGATGTACGGATGTTTGTTCCTCTTTCACGCAAAAACTACTGAATGGGTTTGGATGAAATTTGGCACACGGATACATCATGTCCTGGATTAAAACATAGGCTACTTTTAAAAATATTTAAAAATAAAGCAGTTATTCGTATTTGAAATATTGTTGTGAACAAAAGTAGGGACGTGGTGGGGATATCGCACTATCTCTTTCGCATGCACGCATCGTTATGGCTGGTGACACTCGATGACGTCACAGTCTGATATGACTTATTTGACAACTTCCGTTTCCACCAAACTTAAATGCTCTATAATATACTTATTATTGCGCCAATTTCGAAAATTCTTTTTTCGTTATATTTTGGATGGCATACATTAATCAATGTAGGTATTTAAAAAAATAGTCAACTTCCCTATTTTAGTTACGGGTGGTATCTTAAATATGCGATAGCAACATTTTTGTGACTGAATTATCGCAACATTTTCGTGATCGAATTTGTAACATTTCAATCTTTGATAATATTGCCTAATACTTCCCTCATAAGCTGATAGCTTATCTGACTAAGATGAGCTTAACCTGACTCTGACATACTCGTTTGTGTTTATCTTATAAAAAGACTACGTAAAAATATATCTACCAACCCTAAAATGCTCCTAATACATGAAGATAATGGCGTGCGTCACATTACTCCAAATATAATTGTTTTTGTTTTGGAAAACGATACGGTTCCGTACGATATGTGATAATTGAAACGTGCTTAATGCCTCGGGTCAAAGTACTTGACACTATATGTCAGCATCTATGAGGCGTTTTGTTCCCCAAGTTACATAAAGCGATGGATCTCCTCAGAAAATAGGAATCAAAAAGGTAACAAAATCCTACAAATTCCAGTACCATAATTTAGGTACTTTAAACGCGTGGAGTCTGTTTGATGGCGCAAGTTTGTGGTAAATTTTCGTCCCGTGTTATCTGGTTTTACCGATTTCACATCTTATATGTTTCAATCCTTAGATATTAGTCTAATATTACCATTGTTAGATTCCATTTTCAAGATCTAGATCCCAGAAAAGGGAAACAAATGTTCTTCCTTACAAATTGTACCCTTAAATTACATCTAGAAAGCGCATCGCTGATTGATATTCATAATAGCCGTCGGCGGTGTTTATTTTATAACAATGCTTGATGATACATTGTTTGAAAATAAACAAAATGTATGCAGGAGCCAGCATGCGGCGCATCCTGCCGCCTTGCGCGCGGCTCGGCCCAGGGCCCGCGCCATCAGTATTCGTGACGGGCACCCGGACACGGCCGGCCGCTTCTGCCGTCGCTCACACATCAATAGCAACGCTATCTAGCTGCCACCGCCCGTATCGAATATAAATTACACAAAATTATAGCAGACGCATAAAATCCGCGGGACGTGCCGCCATCGCGCGTCGCCATTTTGAAATCCGAACATTCGCCGCTCACCGCTCGTTGCGTGCGTTCTGAAACCTGGTGCGGCGACCCCGTGACCGCGCGCACATATTAATGCGTTGACCGCCCACGGTCACGTATTACCCGGCCGTCGTTTGTTTACGCGGACGCTGTGGGCGCGTCGCGTGGCGGGCGGCCTCCTCGCCGCGGCCACGTAACACCATGTTGCCAGACTCGCGGCGCGGAGCGGCGGATCGACTACGCCGTGGCAGACGCGTTTATTGTTTTCGATTTACACTTTTTTGGGTGTTTACGAGTTGAGACGAGGTCGGCGCGCGTCCGTTTCGGATTTAATTTCTTTTTACGACTTCATGCGTGAAGTGTATGCGTCATTTATTGGGTGGGTGTTTCTAAATTGATACGCTACAATAAAATTCGGCGAAGACCTTTTTGGGTGATATAATGGCTCTAGGTTAACATTACTACGAAATACGCATCTGTTATTGCGTATTCTCCGGCGTAGCATTGAGAACTGCGGGAGACATTCGAAGGAATACGGTTGACTCTACCGAATCCATGACCTAAAAAATTATATCGCGAAAAAACTCATAATATTTTGGCACAACATAGCGAAAGAATTATCAGCATTTTAAGATATGGCAAGCAAAAATTCGAGATAAGATTATTTTTACTACAAGTGCCTCGTAGGTGCGTCAATGCATCTTGGAGAGTAACAGTTCTTTAAAAAAGATTAACAATTCCTCGATGCTATTACTAGTAACGTTTGTTGGCGTAGTCAAATAAAGCATCAAAGAGTTCTAAGATTATATAGAGCGGACGTTGGGAAACATTCCATACAAAAAATTTGAGCCTGTTCGTCAGTAACTCGATCTATCGAAAAATAACAAAATACCTATGTAAATTGCATTAGAACATACTTTGATATGATCGTAATGCGCAAATTGGCATATTTCCTTCAGATATATCGCATTCTTTACAAAATTTACGCAGACCGAGACGTCTTGTCACATGGATGTGTCAGATAAGACAGCGACTTATTACTAACTAGCTTTTGCCCGTGGCTCCGCCCACGCGAATAAGCTTTGCCGGGATAAAAAGTAGCTTATGTGTTAATCCAAGACATGATCTACCCGTGCGCCAAATTTCATCGAATTCACGTGAAGAGAAACAGATACATTCTTACAAACTTTCGCGTTTATAATATTAGTAAATAACTTTTGCAAGAAAAATTTTGGCCTGAAATCTGGTCTATAACTATGCTGTTGAATGTCTTTGTAAAGCATCAATATAATACCAAACGCAAACCAATAAAGGCCACCGACCGATTTATGTTCGGCTTAATAGCTGGCCGTGGTATTTTGTAATAGTCAAGACAACGACACAAGTCAGACATTACAGATTCTAATTTTTTGTACGAGACTTAATTCCAAACGTCAACTTATGGTGAAGAATGTAAGTAATAAAAAAATACTGTGTCAGGCCATATAAAAAAATGATTCTAGTAGCTTTTTGTAAAGAGGAAAAAACACGATTTTCGAACTCTAGTGAATAGAGTTCGAAATTTGAAATTCTAATTTTTGTTTTCAATCGTATTTTTTTATTGCGATCAAAAATATTTAAAAAAGTTTAAAGATAAAGAATATTTAGCGGCTCTTTAGTTGTTGATGGTTTGATTAAGTTTCAACACAAGCTTTACTATTACTACATAGAAATACCAGGTAGGATATTTCTGCTCCCATGCTATACAAGTTTATTTAATAGAAAACAGAAATAGATCTGTTTCACAACCAAAAATACATAGAGGAAGAACACAAAATACCAAAAATAGGTCTCACTGACCGTCCTCAAAGCGTTAAAGAAATGTACGAGCGTCGTGGCGAACCTTCAGCCTATAAGGCGGGCCACAAGGTCAACTTTACAACTAGGTGTGCGGCCATCATTGATTTCACTTAGGGCTGTCATCATTTAAATTGCCGACGCCGGATAAACACGGCAAAAATCCCGGACATTTGGGCGAAATATGGGTATTTCCCCGGACACCTCAGAAAAAATATTTTGCCATGCCTTCTCGAATGCGGGGAAATGCATGAAGTTTTAACTAAGATTTATTTCAATTTATCGCTCATCTATAAAAATTGGATTTCCCCTGACAACAAAAGTGTCCGGGTTTTGCCCGGACAATTTTTAAAACCCCAGCCGGACGGCCCCCGGACGCCCTTCAAACTAGGACAAATCCGAACGGATGGCAGCCCTAATTTCACTGTACGTGACGCAAGAGGCGACGCGACGTCGACTATGCATTATACAACTTTTTGCCATAGACTAGTATTGGGTTAAGTGCACGGGAGATCGACCCCCTTGTGACTGGGGGTCACGTGCACAGTAATCAAGTATAAAACAATGGTGTATAGTAGGATAGAGGTTTTTCTAGCATTCTCTTCGATAATTGATCAAAGTACTAAAACACAGCCAAATTCAAACCACAAATAAATAAATATATTATGTTAAGTATTGGAATTAGTTTAGATTAAAGTAAAAACTATATGTAAACAAACATCTACGCATTATAATATTATCTCTATTGTATTTGTGTAACTGATAGGTGGATAACAACGGCATTACAAATGCTGATATCTAATCTCATCGCAAAACCCAATTTGAATAATAACACGGGTGACTCTACCAAAGAAACCATTACATAATTTAATTCTCCAGTCAAGTTCTGCAAAAAACGTGCTGAGCTTGCATAAATTCCTAACAAGCTGGATTTTTTACAGACCTTAAATACGTCATTACAAATGTTATGTCAAAAGTCCATTTGAGGGACATAATAGCCAGTGTAATTACTAGAAATGAGACAACTACCATCGGATAACGAGCACCGCCAAGTGACACAACACTTTGGAATTCGAAGTTCTATGTGGTGTTGCTTATTCTTACCATCAAACAAGCTCGCTCTCATCGCCATTGATTAAAACACAGTTCTGTAGAATGTTATAAGTCCCATAACGTCTCCTTGGGTCCGCTCCAGGCGTGGGCGGCTGTCTTATTAGATACAACGCGCTGGATTAACTTCGCCGTCGGATAATAACATGTTACAATAAAATAACACATATAATCCACTTACGAGATGTTTCCGCGCCAACAGAGACCAATATGGGAATTGTTTAGATATTCAAATTCATCTTAGTGTGAGTACGTATATAATTTTTGCTGATGATCGGCCATTTTGTTTTGGAATTGAGTAGTTTTATATTAGGTATAGATAATTTCAGACACGATGTCGTGCGCTTCTAATTTTTGTGAGGGGTTTTCGCGGGTTCAGGGGAATTTGAGCGTGTGCACTCATATGTATTAAGTGTGTATTTACAGAACTAAAACACAAACTGAAAGTTGCATACTTCGACTGTAGTGATAAGGGGCGTCATCGTGGAAGGCATCATATATACTATCAGAAACGTATGTGGATACCTCATGGATACAAGTATCCAGAAATACATGACAGGGACGAGTCTACCGCCATATTATCGGCCACATCAGTTGCGTTGAATAAAAAAAAAATATTTTCACCCTGCCCGGGTTCAATCCCAGATACTTTTAAATTTTAAACAGAATACTGATGGCAGACCGATGACGCGATTAATTAGTAGGTTCATGACAAACGTAAATTTTACACAAGTGTATTGTTTGTATTACTTCAATACTTAGTGAAAAATAGTAATTTACCTTTAGCCACTGACCTTCTATTATTATTCTAATTCCGCAAATGTAAGGATAAAGCAATTTTAAATTGCAGCTATAAAACTCAATGTCATACAAAATATATTCGTTTGTACGACTATAATAAAATAGAGGCACAATTTGCGAATTTTAAAAAGTTTTTTGACGACCCAACTAAGGATTACTAATACCACTTATACATCCCACAATCTTGTTTTGTTCACGCCGAACTATCTAATGAGTATGCATCTTTATATTATGGCGCGAAGAAAAAACTTTGTACCCATTTTTAATCACATTGCGCGCATGGAGTACCTATGACGTTTGGCATAATTTAAGTTCATATAGAGCAGTGCAGAAAAATAATATTTATAAATTGCGGTCGAAATTCGAAACAGTATGCGACCATTAATACATATTTTCTGTCCTCTACCTTTTCTTAATCTTATACACACAATCACGCTGCTTATCACCGAAGGTGTTGGCAGAGACGCAAGAAGTGCACTTACTTTTCGCACTGCGTATTCCGTCCCAAGATATAATAGGGGGCGAGCCTATCGCCATCGGGCACAAGTTCCATACTTCGGGCTGATATTGAATCGAAAAACTCAATATCACTATGGCCAATCCAAAATATCAGCATTGCAGTCGTACCGTAATACAATATGCCACAGAGGCAGCGCCTAATCTAATACACGATAGCCTTAAGCAAAGAAAGGCTTACCATACCATACCATACCAGCCGTGTATGTATACTGCCCACTGCTGGGCACGGGCTTCCTCTAACTGAGAGGGTTAAGGCCTTAGTCCACCACGCTGGCCCAGTGCGGATGACAGACTACACATACCTTCGAAATTCAGATAACTTCTCAGGTATGCAGGTTGCCTAACGATGTTTTCCTTCACCGTTAAAGCGAGCGATAATTCACAAAGAATACACACATAATTTTGTAGAAAAATTAGAGGTGTGTGCCCTTGGGTTTTGAACCTGAGGACATTCGTCTCGGCAGTCTGTTCCACACCCAACTAGGCTATCGCCGCTTAAACAAGGCTTAAATAGGTTTAATATTAGAGCTTCAAACGACCTATTTGCAAAGTAGTCAATACCATACATACGTATCCATAAAAATAAATTATGCACTTAGCTATACCAATCAAAATTACAGGACAAACACAAACATACATCATATATATACATGTTTATACATCTAAACGACAAACAAACCGACATAATATCAAATGAACACAGTAATAGACCAAGCACCTCGTTTATTAGCTAAAGGTTTTCCGGGATAAAAATATTTTCCCAAGATAAAAAGCCTATAGCACTCAGGAGTAACGTCTTCCTATTAGTGAAAAATTTTAAAAATCGGTCCAGTAGTTATTGAGTATATCCATTACAAAGAAACAAATCTTTCCTCTTTATAATATTAGTATAGATATTCGTGTACTGAATATAATGAACGGGTTTGCGTATCGTAAAAGTCTCCAACTTATGTTTCCGTAAATCGTTTGAAGTAATGCTCAATCCCATCAAAACATAAATGCGAAATTGGAAGCCAAGTCTAATGTTAAGAATGTACGTGCTTGTCGACTTCAGCGACAAAAGAATTAAAATCTAAACTAGGAGCCAAGCCCTGTGGATAATCCTGAAATTATGTATACGAACACACTCCGTTCTAAAATACATACAAGCATATGACTTATGACAGATATTCAAACTCCATTTGACCGCACGAAATGGAGACGTCCCCGTTCAGTCCTGACTGACCCAGATGATGCCATCACTCTGGCCATCCAAAGAAATCACGAGTTATTGAAACTCTTGCACTCCTCAAGACCGCTGTACCATCCTCGCCGTCGAGGACCTCGCTGCGTCCCCAGGTGTCCCGACCCTGTTAGCAGTTCCGGCCCGCGTGCCGATGAAAGCAATAGATAGATTGGTGTATTACACCGATAAAATCCCCTAATTGCTGATGTCTCAATCGCCTTCCAACGACCGCCCCGAGCCGAGGCTCGTACCCCACTTAGGGGATGCCCTCAGCGTGGTCGTTTAAATAGAAAGGGTTAGAGCGCCTTAAGCGTTCGTTCGAAAGTCCGGTGTGGTCAGAAAAGCCGACTCACTACTGACAATAAAGTCATGCAAAAAAAAAAAGATATTCATAAACCGAATACTGCTAGCAATCATTGCGTACGAATATTTCTAGAAATATCTACTTTATAATGTGGCGTTTATAATATCAAGAAAAGTTATTTGATATTGTTCACTACTAACTCCCCAACTAATGAATGTCTTAATAGTAATAAATCGTTTGAATGTTAATTGTTTCTTAGACAGATAATAAAATAGTTTCCGCAGTTTTTATTTAATGTATTCCGATAAAAATGACGTACGTTAGAGGTCGCAGCTTGCAAATATTCAGTGACTGTATCTAAACATTAATACGCAGGCAACCGGTTATAAGCGTTCTTGAATTTATAACTAATCTTACCTAAAAATTTAATCAGCGCAATTACCTGAAAAAAGAAAACATAAAAATTAGCACCGAACAAAGAAGAGTGACAAAAAATGAAAAATCCCGTATAATTTATTTGAAATAATGCAACATTAGGCTGTCAGAGCCCTTGTTTCTCATACATAACGTCCCACGCATTTTTTTCTCGATATTAAAAACAATTGTCAATTTGGCGTCGCGCTGACTTGAGGGAAGCACATGACGTTAGAGGTGTGTTCAGGGATATTCATTATCGTAAGCAGATTTTGCCAACTAACGTCAATTTTATTATGAACATTCATAAAGAAAAATTAACCGCCAAGAAATGGGAGGTGATTCGATGCACAAAAATCTTGATAGATTGTTAAGCATGTTAAGCAGATACGTTGCTCGTCATTGCTTATTAGTGACTACATACTTTACATCAAATAAAAGTAAAATCCATTAGAAAAATATTCGTAATAAATGTACATTTCTTTATTTAAATATTTCAACATGAAATTGCAAAAACCGGTGTTTTATGTAACGTAAAGCTATCATATAATTTAATGCTGCACCCGACATTACATCTAATGGAATTTATAGCATATCTATTTCTTCATAATTTAAGACTATTTTGTAAAGTGATTTTCATAAAAAAATTTAGGACGTAAGATCCCGCTCGGCTGCCAACGCGCTCGGTCCAGTTCTGTCAAGCGCATTTCTGAAGTAATGGCCGCTTATTTTTGGCGGGAAGGCAAAAATATCATTCGCTTCGTTATGAAGAAATATCGCCCGGGGTTAATCCCAGCTTTTATTTCGTGTGTTTTCACATGGCGATCAAAAACTATTGGGTTTCGCTTGAGGATTGTTACAGAGAACATTGATTAATCTAATTTTGTATTTAGTTTCGTCGTTTTTCCTTGTGCTATTAGTTTTATTATAAGTGAAATAAGTGTTTAATCAGCTGGTGATCATTGTTACGACCAAATAAGACTCGCGTAAACAATGTGAATATTAACCTAGGTTGGAATATTTACATAAATTAGACTTACTACATAAATCTTATAATTTAAGTTCTTCGCAAAATACCTCCGGAATCTCAGCACAGTAAAAACTAGTTGACAAAGAGATTATTTCTTCGGCGCGAAGCCATACATATTGCGTAGTAAAGTTTGCGAGGGGACGGAACAAAGCGAGGAAATGTGGGGAACTCTGAACGGCCCCCAGATTCCAAGTAGTCCTACGAGTCTTTAGTAACCAAGAACAAAGCCTACTTCTGGTGCAGTTTATAATTATTTTTACTATAATCCACAATATTCAAGAAAAATACGTAACATGTATTTTTTCCAAAACATTAAAAGCCATATTGTAAGCATTAAAAGCATATTAACATATCTCAGAGATTAGAGTTTGTATTAGAAACCGTGTAACTTAGCTGTTAAATTCTAACCATCACTCGTACAGAGGTATCGTTCAAAGATTATCTTGATAATATCGACGTCCTATCCTCATAGCGGTTTACTGTCGTTACACGCGGTACCGTAACTCATAGAGAATGGAAACTTGGAACAAACTAAGAATGGAGCCGTTATATTGACACCACCCCTTAACTGACTCATCATATTGAAATTGTTCTCAGAAATTTTTGCGGCTGGGTCAAGATCATGGTGCCAATTTTTAGCATACTCATGCCTAAATAGCGTCTTATGTAACGTTTCAGGGACTTTTCTCTTTCTATCCTGATTATCACAATCTAACGTGTGTATACATCGTTTAAATATAATTCTTAATGGTGTTGCCTATTTAATCGATGACATTCAATTACATCTTTGTAGCTAGAGCATAAAGGGGAGGCAGGCCTTAGTGCGTGAATACAAAAACTCAACGCATTTCTTTAAAATTCCGTATAAGAGGAAGCGGAGGGTGCCTTGTTGCGTTCATTACTGCGATAGCAATTAACGCAGGTGCATAAGTGCTCACATAATGCGTGGATGTAGGGTTACCAGACCGGAAAATGAAGGAAAAAACACGTCATGATTTTCTAGAAAATAAATGCAAAATTATTACTTCTGCTCGAGTAAAATGTGTTTTTACACGTTGCTTAGTATGTATACATACCGTTGCTTAAAGTTCCGAAGTAAATATCGGTCATGAGTGACAACCCTGCCGGGTGGTAGGGAGTGTCGTCAGTTTGCACGCATCAGCCACCTCCAGCCCTCCTGACCCCGCATATTGTGTATTATTAACGACTATGTACTGCAAGGGTTATTGACCATCTCACTGCGTGAGATGAATATTAAACGCGTCGTCTCGTGCGATGTCTATATCGCATTTCTTATATATGTGTCATTGGAGCATTGCTAGCGTAATTTAAAAATAGTAAACAAAAACAGCATGATTGCAGTTTAATTCCGTATTCAGTGATTTTAATGTTTTGTTAACATATAATTAGGCTGTTGACTGGAGTTTTTACTTCATGTAGTGTTTTTTAGTTTACTGACTGCCTCGGTGGCGTAGTTGTATTACAGTACGACTGCAAAGCTGAGGTCTCGGGTTCGATCCCCGGGTCGGGCAAAGTGATATTGAGTTTTTCTATTCAGTATCAGCTCGGAGTCTGGAATTTGTGCCCGATATGTCGATAGGTTCGCCCCCTATCACATCATGGGACGGAATAATGGCGAAAAGTGGGTGCACTAGTTGCGCCTCTGCCTACCCCTTCGGGGATAAAAGGCGTGAGTGTATATGTATATATGTTTGCTTTGGCTGTCGCAATTCAAGAATTGGGGAGTATCGTCCAGATGCTATCAGGGTGTTTAGCATAATTGATTAAATTCTGAGAAAAACTGTGACGGGCATTTTTTTTTATTAAAAATATTTCTATTGCATAGAGAACATCTAATAAACACCTATTTTAACACAATAGTACAGAATAGTAACCAGTTACTCAAAACTTTCCAGTAACATACATATACTATACCTACATGCACACTCATGTCTTTGGCGTCTCAGGCTGGAGGCCCCGTCGTGGGGGCAGCGGGTCGTAGAGGCAGTGCGTCCTGTCTTTGCCGAATGGCTGGACAGGCGCCACGGAGCGGCAACATACCGCCTGACGCAGGTGCTCACCGGGCATGGCTGCTTCGGTGAGTTCCTGTTTCGGGTGGTAGGTATAGAGGAGTCGGCCGTGTGTCACTATTGTGACAACTGCCCAATGGACACGGCCCAACATACGTTGGAGTGTTGTCCAGCCTGGGATGAGGAGCGCAGCGCTCTCAGAACAGTCGTCGGAGAAGACCTCTCGCTGCCGGCCGTGGTCGCTTCCATGGTCGGCGGCCGGGAGGCCTGGCAGGCGGTGGCCCACTTCTGCGAGGCGGTCCTCTCGCGGAAGGAGAGTGCCGAGAGGGATCGCCAGCGCAGTGGTGATCCCTCCCGCCGCCAGACGAGACGTAGGAGGCGTCGGGTGGACGACTGACCGACGTCTCCCGCCCTGTGGATTGGGGGCGTTTGGAGAATTCCACCACGGTATCCCCTGCCTGTCGTAAAAGGCGACCAATAGGGGCCTCCGGGGGTCACGGGTGGGCGGGACGTGCCGCCCACCCATTAGTCTAGCCAACTTCTGTGACCCCCGTGATGGACATGTCCGAGGCAGCGAGTCTCACGCTGCCTCAGACACCAAAAGGCGGACACGGTACGGTGTTTCGGGGGCTTCTGAGCCCCCGCAACAGGAAAAGGACCGCAATAGCGGTACGTGCAGGGGCGGTTGCGGACGACAACTTAGACGTGAGTCGGAGGAAGCCCGCAGCCGTCCCTAATGCGCCGAAGATGGCCGTTTTTAATTAAAAAAAAAACACTCATGTCTTTGGCTTAGCAGCGATAGCCTAGTTGGGAGTGGAACGGACTGCCGAGATAAATATCCGCAGGTTCACAACCCAAGGGCACACACCTCTGACTTTTCTAAAAATTTATGTGTGTATTCTTTGTGAATTATCGCTCGCTTTAACGGTGAAGGAAAACATCGTGAGGAAACCTGCATACCTGAGAAGTTCTCCGAATTTCGAAGGTATGTGAAGTCTGCCAACCCGCACTAGGCCAGCGTGGTGGACTAAAGGCTTAACCCTCTCAGTTGTACAGGAGGCCCGTGCTCAGCAGTGGGCAGTATATAATACAGGCCTGCTATGGTATGGTACTCATGCCTTTTATCCCCGGAGGGGTAAGCAGAGGCGCAACTAGTGCAGCTACTTTTCACCATGCGTATTCCATCCCATGACGTGATAGGGGGCGAGCCTATCGCCATATGGGGCGCAAATTCCAGAGTCCGACCTGATATTCAGTAAAAAAAAAAACAATATCACTTTCCCCAACCCGGGAATCGAGCCCGAGAGCATTGCAGTCATACTGTAATACAACTACGCCACCGACACAGTCAGTTGTTCCAGTAACATGAGTAAGAAGAAAAATTGCAAGACCGTCTTCGTGGCATATGGGGGGACCCCCTACTGCGCGAGCCCAGCTGCATGGACCCAACTATTTAGCACTTGCTCTCCCCCTAGGTTCCACGAAACGGGAGACCTAATGAATGTTGCAATTATACGTCAAGTAAATAAACAAATAAACATAGAAAGAATACTATTGAATTAGCCGGTAAGAATACTAAGATACCGACAAGGATACGTACTGTATTAATTATTCAGTCGATGCCAATCTTAACGGCCTATCTCAAGTAGGCTATTCACTTGCAATCTACGCTTTCAGTCACTTTAGTCGGAAAACTGCGGTGCCGCTAGTGAGCTAAGAGCTTGAGTTCAACCCAAAAGAACAGAGTGACGAGACGAGCTGCCCGGTCGACTGATGGAAGATGTGACGAGCGACAGTAGCAACACCATGTTTAACTAAACAGCACTCACAGCAGCTACCCTTGCCGTTCTCGCTCATTCCCAATCGTTGACTTGTGGGAATCGCCACAAAAACTAACTGCATACGACATTTTTTTTAAGTTGGGCAGAGAATGAACATGATTTCAAACAATTTTGACCCTATTCCCAATAATGAAAAGATAATTTTTTTCTTAGTCGATGCAACTTGCCCTTTAGGGTCCATATTAAAACTCATCTAGCCAAAATTTTGGATTAGGTCATTGTTTTATTAAGAGTGCAATATATCAGATATCAAGTCTCATTATACCTACATGGTTACACTGACTGCAATATCAACTTTTGGGATTTGTCATTTTCAGGCGGCTTCTTATTCTAGTCGACACAGAAACTTAAAATATAATGGCTCCAAAACGCAAACCACAGAAGACAAAAGAAGTTTTCCTAATGAGGAAAACCTATTTTTTGCAATATGAGCTAGGGGGATGGTGAACACAGGCGCATGTAAACTTTAATTACTCGTTGCACATAGAGAAGTAAATAAGGGATGTTTGCTTGAGTCTCTCTCAGGGAGGAAGGGTCGGTGCGTGAGGGATGAAATGGGGACACCTAGGGAACGAAACCCTTCGACATCACCAGGTATTCATGATGTGAAAATAGAGCATTTTACCCATATATCTATGGACGGATAAACAAGGATATGCATGATGAATGCTCCAGAGAAAACTATGTAAAAGTGCTTCACACACACTCTTCCAATTTCAGTAGGATTAAATGAAAACGACTGGGTTATTTCAACGGTAGTTATCTGCGATCGCGTCCAGCTTAATGACTACTAACTGTTTACTGGCATTGATCACTTATTAACTCATTTAAAAAAATATATATATATTTTATTTTAAAATAGTTATTGCACTAGTAGGGTTCTACAAAAAATGATGTCAAATCCGAATGTCTGTCACTGGTTTCGAAATTAACTTATAGGTTTACAACTTACTTAAAAATTTGTACGTTTACCTCGAAAAAATCATTCCGAACTTTCCCATAAGAAAGACGCTGGCCTCTTCATTATTGTGTAATATATATTATATACCTACTAGATATACTACATATTGCCGTATACACACGAATATATAGATACGCCATCCATCTAAGTAAGTGGGTCTTCATGTATGAACAATGAACAATCATAATTACTTAATCACAAAATAATGAACAAATTGTACCTACACATGAAAATGTAAAAAGTAATTGCTTAATATTTCTTAAATTATGCCGACAAAAAACTACATACTACACATTTGCTTGTCTTATCAAATGTTATGTTCTTGTGTTCACAAAACAGCGGATATTATGAAAGGATAGCAAACATTTTAGGGTTCCAGGCGACGTTGGTGAAAACTACCTTACAACTGGTTTATCGATCGACAGATAAATGTTATTGGTCGAATAACAGCAATCTTGGCACATTTTTTTATTGCATTAAAATGATGAGACGAGCATGTCGTTCCCGTGATGGTAAGTGATATGACAGCCCATAAACGGTATTAACACCATACAGAACTTGGAATTATAAAGTACAGCGTGGGGACATAATAATACCAGCCCTGAATTATATACTTCTCACTACTGTGCACGGGCCTCCTCTACTACTGAGAGGGGTTAGACCTTAATCCACCACATTGGCATAGTGCGGGTTGGCAGACTTCACACACCCTCGAAATTCTAATGGAGAATTCTCAGGTATATAGGTTTCCTCACGATGTATTCCTTCACTGTTAAAGTGAACGATAGTTGATAAACAATACATACGTAACTTTGAAAAGTCAGAGGTGTGTGCCTTGGGTTTTGAACCACCGAACATTGTCTCGGCAGACAGTTCCATTCCCGACTAGGCTTCTTTTTTTTTTTTTTTTTTATCCCGCAGGAAAAATCCTTCTTATGGATACTTATTCTAAGCCTGGGGAGGGGAAGAATAGTTATGTCGGACTCACCGGCCTTCCGAACCAGATGCCACCTAAGTGACCTCTGGAGCGGATCCCTCAAATCATGCCGGCATACCGACTAAAACCCGCGGTAGCCTCCTTCTGCGCATGTGAGACGGTTCCGGTGGGTCGTGAATACATCCGAATACGCCGGCCCCGTCTCCGCGCAATACCGCTTCGCGGCTCATCTCTTTGGGCTCAGAGGTCCCCTTCTGTAATGGCAGCACGATGATTCCATGCTGCCGTGGACTTGAGACTGCGTATTCCCCGCTGCGCAGCCGCAAATCCCAATAGCCCCCTTTTAGTCGCCTCTTACGACAGGCAGGGAGTACCATGGCGGAATTCTTTAAATGCCCCCATACCACAGGGCGGCCGACTAGGCTAACGGTGGGGACATAAGATGTTTCTATTTTGTATCGACCACTTTACATAACTAAAATATGATAAGATTACATAATACATTAGACAAGGGCTTTCCCATTTAAATAAATATCTTTGTGTGTTTGTATCCGACAACTTTTTGCCCATTACTAGTGTATAAGACATCTAGGAACACCAATTTAGTTCGAGACGAGATTGAAAACGAGACGAGTCGAACGAGATCCGCTAACGGAACGTGCAAAAAGTATTTTTACTAAATTATCCATTCTAATCTAATGCGAATTCCATCATTGTAACAAAACTAGACAAAAAACGTAAATTGGACTTTTAGAAATAGAGCGAATGCCATATTGAAGGTACAAAAACAATTTCATTATGAAATTTCCTGAAGCGAGATATATTTTTTCAACTTTCACTATTATTTTAGTGGAACCCGGGTTGGAAATGCTGCCACGGCCATACTTCTCGGAAAACTAATTTAGCGAAACGAATCTAGATGGAAATCTAATATAGTCATGCGTATTTAGTTTCCTTAAACTTTTTGTTCTTTATCTAATTTAATTTTTTATTTTAATAATATCTATACTACCCTTACCATGTGGAAGATTCGATTTTATTGGGATCAAGAAAATGATGGTTTTACATTTGAACAATCTTCTTGTCGCTTTGATAGTGTTCTTCAAAATTATTTGTAAGGATTAAGACTGTAAAAGTTAATGACTGCTAAAATAGTTAAGTCGAGGTTCTTAAAGGTATAAAACTAAAGCGTTTTATTGACCTGTGTACTATGTGTGGTCGGTACACGATGCTATCTCATAAGTTTTGATCCAACGATTTTACGAGCACTGTTAATAAAGCTGTTTTATTTTTTATAAGCTTTTATTTAACTTGCAATGTAACTATGTTTGTTCGCGTGGAATCTTGCAAGTCAATTTTGAAGCAATTACCCTCAACCCATTGTGTTTTAATTTTGCATACACGTTCAGTTTGGGTGACAATGCGTTATTAGATAAGTGACGTTATTCTGAATCCAATATGGCGGACGGCCCAAGATGGATTAGTTATTTTTGTGCACGTCTATAGCATGGGTATCAAATGAAAGGACTTGCTGAGAATAACTCGAAAAATAACTAAAAAGTAAAACTTAAATAAAAAAAGTTGAAAAAAAAACAAGTTTTTTATTTAAATGATCTAGAAAGAAAAGTATAACTACAAATTGAATCAAACTTTTTTAATACTATGTAGAGATAAAAGCTTGTCGCGAGATTTACTTGTGTAGATTATACAATAATTATGTAATTTGATCTTGACAAAAGTCCTTTTAGAGCATTTAAATAAAAGCTTTTCAAAAAAACTTTTTACTGGCCACAGCCTACTTACTATACCTACTGATGGAAGAGCATTTTCATTCTTTCGTAAAATGTCGACCAGCGAGACTTTCCATGTCTCGATGATGTATAAAACAAATGCATTTAATTTAAAACGACTGTATGAACATTTACAGTAATATTTATTTTAGTTGTATTAAGGTACCACTGTAGTGCCTAGGTCTCGGGTTCTATCCTCGGGTTGGGCAACGTGTTATTGGGTTTTTCGTCCAGTATCAGCCCGGAGTCTCACCCCCTATCATATCATGGGACAGATTACGCACGGTGACAAGTGGGTGCACTAGTTGCGACTCTGCCTATCTCTTCGGGAGTAAAAGGCGTGAGTGTCTGTGTACTCATTTTAATGAAATAAATACGGAGTTGCACGCATCTCATATTCCCTATTTTGAATCCGACCTTAGAGACCTTAAAGACAGAATTCAATTCCAATCGAAGCTATCAGACGCCCAAATTTTCAACTTATTTTTTATAATACCTTACTTTGTAATATATCTAATCGTCTGCCGTGATGGAATACAATCGAAGGGCAGATGTTAGCCGGGTTAGTTTTAGTAGAATAGTCGTGCAATGACAAAAAGTCTTCAGACCACGCGTCGTTAGCACATCGAGTCACGAATGCTGTTTCGTGTTCTGGATACCTAAGCATTATTATTCTTCTCGGCAGATTTTTAGTACCTATAGATTGGGTACTTATTTTTATTAATGACCAAATGCCAACGAAAAGTGAATCACTCAAACAATTTTCTCGGTGCGAAGACCGGAGCGAAGGAATTTCGTTTCACAACCATTGCCCTGAAGCTGTTAAAACTTAACAAGCTCTTTATTTTTAGTTTCATGTCAGAGATGGTGCTCTCATCTCTCAAAAACTGTACTAATTAATGTTAATTCAGAATAATTAGTGAAGCAATTACACGCGGTGCAGCGCCTCGTACCAATTCCGAGTTCAGTGCACGTCGCTCGTAAAACCTGCACGAAAATATATTAATTAAAAACGACTTTTGCCTGACATGGCCAAATTATGACATTTATGTGCTTTTGTGATCAAATGTGGCGAAAATTTTACAGTTTAGGATTTTAAAAAATATATTATATTGAAAAGAAGTTTTACCTTGGCTGCGATATTCATAATCGATTTTAAGATTAGTCATGACGGCTGACGCATTTAGTAATATGCATACCAATATAAATTGTAAAATCGTACTTATTTGTTTTATAGTCTTTGATATCCAAGTCATTAACAGTATAGTTAGTTTGATATCGATTATTTTTACATAGATGTAAAATGAGGAAAACTATCGCTCGGTGTTGCTGTAAAATGTTTCAAGATAAAACAAGTACTTCAAATAACTTTTTTTTGTGATGGCACCTCTAGATAAAGCCTTGTTGAGTCGTGTTTAATACATTCATAACTAAAATGATATGTAAAGGCATTAAGCTGAACAGCTTCACTGTTAATAATGTTCCATAAATTATATTTTATTTTAACCTAACACATTAAAACTAACAGCCCAGAACCGTTAATTAATAACATTATTTTAACTTATACGGCAAATTACTAATTATGCTTCTATAGTTTAATATGGGCGAGCTTTGGGACGCATTTTGATTTCATGGAAAATATATTTAACGTCAGAAGTGACCTTACTTACTGACTCCACTATCTGACCCCAAACCTTAATGTATCGCAATGAAGTATTTAATTTTTATCTGTAAATATTAATCGCTATCCAGGGTCGGTAGTATTAACAATTAACATAAGTTAGCGATCGTAACCTACCCATGTGCTTTAACAGCCAAATTAATCTATACTAATATTATAAAGCTGAAGAGTTTGTTTGTTTGTTTGAACGCGCTAATCTCGGGAACTACTGGTTCGAATTGAAAAATTCTTTTAGTGTTGAATAGACCATTTATCGAGGAAGGCTTTAGGCTTTAGGCTATATAACATCACGATGCAACTATTAGGAGCGAAGAAATAATGGAAAATGTGAAAAAAACGGGGAAAACTATTCATCCTTGAGGGCTTCCATTGCGTGCGCTGCGAAAACGGTTCAAGATACCAAAAATATATGTATGAAAGAATTATTCCTCTTGAAATGATCTAAAAAAATGTCCGCGACAGTACCTATATGTCTATCTTTTAAGATTAACTCACTAGAACCGTTTTTATGGTAATCAAATTTGGTCGAAATTAATGCATTATTTGTTAAGAGTTGTATCAACGTCATAATATTAATATTTATCTAAATAAATGTGTTGGATAAAGTGATTCAACGGGAAGGTTTTTATGTACTTTTAGCCCGGAAAAACTTATTAACGCGGGCGAAGCCGTGGGCAAAAGCTAGTTATAAATAAAACTTTTGCAGTTCAGTATCCGGTATTAGAAACATTGCGATCATTTTATATCGAGACTACCTCTAAGGTCCACGAAACGTGAGCAATTCCGATATTTGACCGTCCGTCCGTGTAGGACTCTCCGTCCGTTGCGACGTAGCCTAGTGCATTGAACTTAGCATTGTTTGGAGCTATATTTAGCCGTTGTCAACCGGCGGTGTGGAGCCTTCGTTTCGCGACTCGTTGTAAAATAGGAGAGCCTACATGGTTTTTTTTTATCGAATGCTGACTATCTGATGGTGACTGACACCCAAGGAAAGGGACGGTGGAAATATGTTTCTATAGAACATGTACGACACTTAATGTCTTATTTTAGGATTCTACTAATGAAGTTAACGTTTTAGGATCTTTTTCATCTTGCGCGTGATAGGGTCGAAGTCCCAGAGTCCTTCGAAAGTGCTGATGGAGGCCAACATGGGTTTTTTGTCGGTGAATATCTCACATACCTCGTTAGTTTAGTTAGTTTCCCTTAGTTTTACATTGGACCATAAGTGACTCTCTCAAAACCTATCGCGTTAAACAGTTTCCATGTTAGTGAAATTTATGGAGATGCAAACGTGATATGGGAAGCTGTTTGCAATCGTACGGTGAAATCGAGGCGTGACTTACACAAGGTCAGATTGCGTTCATTGTGACTAGCTTACGCGATATAGTTCATCTGTTTAGCCTGTGCTAAACAGATTTTGGATCATTTAGAACAAACTTATATGATGGAAATATGTAATAAACATAATTCTACTCTTATAGTGGTTCGGAATGGTGGTTTTATGTCAAACTTCATTTTTATTTGGTAATAATCCGCGAAAATAAGAAAGAAATATTACACGAATGAAAGAGTCGGTTTCGCAAGTTGTCTAAAGTATACATAATATTATTGCCTGAACCCAATACACAGTGAAACATTCTATTTCAGTGTCATACAATTTAAAGCGCGGATAAAGCCGCGCTATCTTGTTTCTCAGCCGACGATTTACAAAATTTTGCTGATCAGGCAGTAGCACGAAAAAAAATTGACTTTTCCCAAATCCTGAACACTTGATACAAAACCGTATGAATCGTAGGTGCTTTACCGACCGATAAGCATACTTTTTGAATCTCGGACAATAAACTCCTAAACCATATATTTAAATTTCAATATTTTTTCCAGGTTTTTTTTATACGGGCATGGCAAAGTGACCTCAATGCACTGGGTGGTAATCAGCGTAGGGTCCAAATAGATTGCCGAATGACGAGTAATTATCCCTCGCAAGATAAGAACCCACACACACACTCGTGCTCTTTATCCTCGAAAGGGTAGGCAGAGGCGCAACTAGTGCACCAACTTTCCGCCGTGCATATTCCGTCCCATGATGTGATAGGAGGCGAGCCTATCGCCATATCGGGCACAAATTCCAGACTCTGGGCTGATACTGAATAGAAAAACGCAATATCACTTTACCCGACCCGGGGATCGAACCCGAGACCCCAGCATTGCAGTCGTATCGTAATAGAACTACGCCACCGAGGCAGTCAATAAACCTTTATACATACGAACTCTTCGCGTAAGTAAATACGGCCATGTCGTAAAGTCAGGTCCGGGAGAGGGCGGTCGTGTGGGGAGGGCAATGCCTCAAGCACCTAGGTATAGGTACAAATACTGAGTAACGAGAAGAGACGAGCAAGTTTTTTGCTTGATATACACCATTATATCGCACCTTTAGGATGAAAACGACACAATTCAAAAAGATAGAAAATTGGGTTATCGTCTTAAGACTACTTAAAACGAAGTACTCAATATAACAATAGTTCAAACAAAGCCATATACAAGCAGGAAAAGAACAAAACTGTTATATCAGTCCCTTTTTATTATATTTTTATAAATAAGGGAGTAGTTTTTAGTCATTTAAAAAAGTCAACTCAATTTTCTAATTTTTGAATTGTGTCGTTTTCGTCCTAATGGTGCGATATACTAGCACGCGGTTCTCTTCGCATGAATTACAACGTAATAAAAGTATCAATGTGCACTTTTCAGGACAAAGGTACGTTGCACAGGATTTACGAAATTTTATTTAACAGTTATATAGATGGTACTCATTTTGTTAGCATTTATTTGGGAGCATAAATTAGAGTGTGACTTTTGTATTTGTTCGGCTTATACAATTATGTGACGAGTAGCATTTATCAGTAAAAGGTGAAATAGGTTCTAAGTTTGTTACCCAGAGTTCGGTCTATATGTCAAATTTCATATAAATCCATTCAGCGGTTATTCACTTCCAATAAACATCTTCCAAACGTTACATTTTTAGTTTAAGGAATAGATACAAGTCATATTGACTTATAGTAAGATACGACTTTGAACACTCAGTCCCATGACACATAAACATTAATCTCACTGCTAAAATCGAACACGTTACCTCTCGGTCACTACTCACAGTCTACCACGAAGCCTAGTTCGTAAATACACAATTCTAACCTACGTACTTAAAAATAAAATTTGGTAAAATACAGGTCATCTAAACTGACGATGACTCAATGCATCATTTAAATTCTAACTATATTGTAATGTTGACCCCACATCGCAGTGTTGTAAGTTTTTAACTACCTTAAAATACTGAGGTATATTATGGTTGCACGAGGCCTGGTTTTTCATTTTATGGTTACAAACTGCGTAAAATACCTAATAAATCAATGGTATCGAGGTTCTTATGATATAAGAAATATTGGTTATCTGTCGTACCACACCAGTAGAAGCTAATTATCGTAGTCAAAAGAGAAGGCAGCTCGGTTCTATTACATAAATATTTATTTAAATGTCCCGATCTGCGTAAATCATGGCAGAACGGGAATTACTTAATTTTTGAGATCCGGTTAGCAACCAACCCTTTCTAACCTCGAAACTACATTCGTTTATAAATATTTATCGTTGCAAAACTCAGTAATCTCTAATTAGAGGTGATTTGAATGCGGCGTGACGGTGGGCGTCTAGGCGACCGCGTCTGTCTCGTACGCACGACTGTTTGCACGCGCAATTACGGAATATTATTAGTGTAATAAAAAAATTACGTGAAGCTACGCGAACAGATATGTACAGCGCAGACATGAATACTTTTTGTCGTTGGCTGTATATGGGTAGTGTCTTTGCCACTCTTTACTTAATGGCATGTTTACTGTTTTTTTAGAGTATACAAGCTTAGCAATTTTGCAATATTATATGAAATATTTCCCAATTAAATAAAATTCTCTTACTGGTTTAACTTTTCAATATTCCATGTCAGTTTGACAGATGTTATTTCAAAGATGTCCGCTTTTTTATCGGTGCTGGGCCTCAAAATCTAACCAGGCTCAAACTATAAGCACATTAAAGGAGCAAAATATGGATATTGGACCATCAAAAAATATTTTTAAGCCCTTCCATTCATAACTCACTTTAAAAAAAAACTTCATTCTAAATGTAGTTTTTAAGCAAAGTAAATTAACATAAATCTTAAACGATCTATTGTAAAAGGATAGCTTTTAGGAGTTCTATCCAAATGTATATAAACTGTTTTGGTTAGAATTGTAGGCCCGTTTTTGACATGTCCTTTCGTATTAGAATCTTATAGGTAGGCGCGTAAAAACCACTTTCGCTTAATTGTCAAGAGACATTTGTTCCCTCCTGAACACATTGCGAATATGACAGGTTAACATGTAGGCTGTAGTTTATACTTATTTGAATTATTTTAATAATGATACATGGAATCTACTTATTTAATTGAAGGTTAAATTTAGTAACAGTAGTTCGACACACGAGCCACATAATGTATTGATAGCGTGCCAAAGTCTATGGTTTTTTTATCTTTTTGAATTAGCCGAGAGATACTTTCCTGTTAGGTGTTTATTGTGTTTAAAAATATCTAAATTCGGATGGTTTAATATCGTAACAGTTTCTTTGCAACTTGCTAAACAAAAGACTTTTGTGGCTTTGCTGTCTGTGGCTTTTGTCATATGTAACAACAATAGATAAGACATATTGATATACTCAAGGTAACGCTTTAAAATAACATGATAAATTCCAAATGATAAATATCATGGATACTTAAAAAAATATCAAATTCTCTAAATTTGAAAGTAAACAACCTCATAATGCGCTTTTTCCACTTATCTATATTATAAGTGTTTGGAGGGAGATGTTTGCAGGCTCCCTCCGAAGGTCGACGGCCCGGTAACAGCTGACGGGAGGGGCGGTCCTCCCGGCTCGTTCCAGAGCGTTGACCCGCAACACGCTAAGGCTTTTAGCGAAATGCTAAATTTGTCATACAAAATGTTTCCTCCTTAATAGGAACATGTGTTAAAAAAAATTAACGTGGTTATATTTTTTATGATTACTGGAGTTACTTACTGGACTTACTTGGAGTTGAGTTTCAAGTTTATTTAATGTTGGCAGTAGGAAATGCGCCTCAGTATGAGTAGAGACAAAATAAAGTTCGTAATAATAATTATGCAAGTTGGGCAGATTAAACAAAGTGAACCGACCAACTAACTGACCTGAACCACTAGCATTTATAATTTAGAAATGTCTAAACTTAATTGGCCGTGGAAAGCTTAGTAATAGAAGCACCGCTTACGATTTGTATAACTCTACGATTTCTCTACGCTTATGAAATGCATTGTTTTTCTCTCGGTACATTTGTCATCACGGCGCATCAATTGGCAATGTTATGTTACGAAGATCAAAGTACATATTATGGAGTGTTTCACTATTCAACATGACAGAAAACTTGAACATACATAAACATATACACTCACGCCTTTTATCCCCGTAGGGGTAAGCAGAGGCGCAACTAGTGCACCCACTTTTCGCCACTATTCCGTCCCATGATGTGATAGGGTATGGATGTATCGCCATATCGGGCACAAATTCCAGACTCCGAGCTGATACTGAATAGAAAAACTCCATATCACTTTGCCCGACCCGGGATTCGAACCCGAGACCTCAGCATTGCAGTCGTACCATAATACAACTACGCCACCGAGGTAGTCAGAAAACTTGAAATATTGAACAAAGTTATGAATTAGGTTCTTTTTTTATTTTAAGCATACATTTTTAGATTGTACTATGAGTTATAGCAATTTTACTGCTATTTTTTTATAAGTAATTGCTACGGAATTAATTGTCATAAAGAAGTAAGTTGCTAACACAATCCTTGCGATTGTGAATATTTAAGATCATCAGCCGTCCTCACCACAGGCGCACCGCACACAATCCTCTTCTATGTAAAACGGCCTAGATTCTAAGTATCGCTAAACTGTCATTCAAGGTCATTACCCCCCTGCCACAACAAACTCCCCAACCGCATTATTACATTACAAAGCGAATTTGAAAACATTTAAATAAATAAGACAAGAAATCTTTCTTGCACAAACAACTCGCTTCAATACTGGTTGTGTATCGTCCCGTTCTCGCTCTGCATGTGCGAGTGAGACGGCACGACAAGGTCACTGGTCAGCCGCTCTCCGTCAGACAGCGAGCCGGGGCGGGGGGAGCGGGGCGCGTGCGCGGGCGCAGACGGCGCAACGACGTGGCGGTAGACGTGACGTCACACGCAACAGGTCACGAACAAACTTGCATGGAACCTCTCATGCGTAGGGAACTGGATGCATACGCTCATAAAAAATATAACATGTATCGAAAGTACGCGGACGAGCGTTCGATTGTAGTGTCGAGTACATCGCACCGCGTCTGGCGAGTGTGGCGAGTGCGGCGCGGCGCGGAGTGAGCATCGCCGACCGCCAGTAGCCGCCGCACTTGTTACCCAATCAACCTACCATACAGTGACAAAATGTGTCCGATGTCCACTTCCCTGTACTTCAACATTCTAGCGCTTTCGTGAACTGCGACGCTATTGTTGGGCTAGATTGAGTCACAAGTTCCTAGGAAATGGTCTGTTGCAAGATGTTTTTACATGAGGAACCCGGCGCTTTTTTGCACTTTTTTTTTTGTTTTATTGTTACACTAACTTGCTAAAATGCTGAAAATTTGAAACAAAAAGCGTGCTACAGTTCGAAGCGATGACATTTATTTCGCTACAGTGGTAAATCGGTATTCTTTTTGTTTCGCGAATGAGGTTAATCTAGATAAATTATAAAATCACGCATGATGCGTGAACTGAATCACTGTGGTTGTACATTAAGATTTTTCGATTTGTTGCGGACCAGAAGCTTATTCAAGTACTCACACGTTACGAAGGTGTAAAAAAATGGATCTTTGCTAGCGTAGACAGAAGTCTAATGCTTACACTGGTAAAGAAAGATAAGGCTACAATCAAGGTACAATAAAACTAATAAATACAGCAATTGTTTTACGTTAATAGGGTGCTACATTAAGATCTTAACAAAGGTAAATGGCCGAATTGAGTACGAGATATTCTGCTAGAGACTGGAAGTAATTAAGCGTTAGAAGGTGGGAATTAGATTAAAATTTAACATTCTAGACTTAATGATCTCAATATTATAGTCTAGTTCTACTATTTTAGAAATCAATTCAGTTTGAATAATATTTAAATGACTTTGCCACCCAGCAATGCAAAATACCTACGTAATATGAAAGTCACTGCGACTTAGGGGCGGATATGCCCAATACACATATTATTGGACATTTAGCGCTGCCCACTTATTTCGCTGCAATATAAACGTGTGCGAGCTGCCGTATGTTTGTCACGCGGCCAAATTTTATAATTAGACGGTTGTCAAACTCCGCCATCAGGTTGCGCAACACGCCACATGGGATTTTTTTTTATTGAAATCCAAATTTTGACTCCCATTTTGAATTTGGTCTCAACCCATCTCAGTAACTGTGGAGAAGGTCCGGCCAGCGGTAGACTAGTTTGTAATAGGGCTGTTATTGCAGAGTTGTTCATGCTTTTTATAGACATGTAGAGCTCAGACTGATCTTCACCGGCTTGAAGCAGTTCCTCGACTTTTCTTCTATTTCTGTCATTATTTAAGAACAATAGCTTACCCAAAAAAGGACAGTACACAGCTCTAACTTGCACACGGTCATCACGAACGAACGACTTGAATCATGACGATGGCGATGGATGAGTAATTCACTGCTATCAACAAAAACATCGTTAAGGGACTTTAATGGATGCTCTATAGATTAGATATTGTATGTTAGGAACCTTTACAATCCTAAAACAGTTGCTACTGCTTTAGGGTTTAGCGGGCATTTTACAACTTAATGTGATGAACAAATCACTAGTATAGCTACGACTGCTTGTAAACAGTAGCAACTCCTAGAAAGTAGAGTCGCCATAAGCCAACAGTCACGTATGATCCAAATAGATCCTTTAAGACCTTGGAAGAAGGATATAGTCAAAGCAGGATGTTTTAATAGGTTTATCAAAAACATTCTAACCAATAAAAATAAATAATATCTTTACTAAATGACTCGATCGCAGCTCTACTAGCGTAACGATAAACATCAATCGAGACAGTATAAGTTCCTCAATAAAAAGGTATCAAAATCGGTTCAGTAATTCCGGAGAATCCTTTATATGTAGACCGTATCAAAACTACGGAACCGCCGCACTCTTTTCGCGGGCATATCAGTTAGTAACAGAAGTCAGGACGTGTGGAGCGGTGTTCGCACACCTCTACACCCGTGTGGCTGACCTAAATAGGGCCAGACCCAGCCTCAGTAATGAGAATACGTTCCGCCTCGCCGTACTGACGCACTGCGGACTATATGATGACATATCTAAGGGCTTGAATTGGTTCATTCTACCAATATTCAAAAACAGAAAGTTTAAGATTATTTGATATTTGATTTTTTGTTGGAGGTAACGCACTCACTCAGGAGTTGGGTAATTAGGCAAACAATATACTATATAGGATATTTTTTAATGGAACTCTTATAGCGGGAGAGGTCTCACGTATAGACACGCAAGGCGCAGCAGAAAGGGAAGAAGCAAATTAATCCTGATGGTATGTGAACATCGTTGTCGAATATAGGTACTAAAAGACGATACTAATATTATAAACGCGAAAATTTGTAAGAATGAATGTATCTTTGTTATTTTTTCACGCTAAAACCACTGAACGGATTTCGATGAAATTTGGCACACGGGTAGATCATGTTTTGGATTAACACATTATTAGGCTATTTTCTATCCCTGCAAAATATAAAGCGGGACTTTTATCCCGGAAAAACCTTTTAACCCGGGCGGAGCCGTAGGCTACAGCTAGTATTTAAGTAAAGGAATGCTGGATACGGGCCTCCGACAAAAACTACTAATGACTGAATGAACTCACAATCAGAGACAATTATGAATAAAAATGTAACAGTGATTATAAAGGTCTTGTGTGTCTGTGATGGGCGATACACTTTTAACCTCAGCTTAATTTGCGACTCACATTATTTTAATTTTATAATCAAATTAGCTTTTGCCCGTGGCTCCGCCCGCGTTAAAAAGTTTTTCCGGCCTATATGTGCCTATGTGTTAATCCAGGACATGACCTACCACCCGTGTGCCAAATTTCATCGAAATCCGTTCAGTAGTTTATGCCTCAAAGAGTAACAAACATCCATACTTACAAACTTTCGCGTAGCAAAATATTAGTAGGATAGTGTTTTTGCAATGTCGCTATTGATAATTAAGAATCTCTTTCTTGTCTTTGATGACCAATTCGCATATTATAAGTTTGATTTTGATTAACATTGACGCACTCCAAAGAAAAACTGAATATCACTTTGCCGGACCCGGGATTCAAACCCGGGACCTCAGAGTGGTGTACCGCGCACGCCATACAACTAAGCCACAGGGGCAATTAATGATAAAGGTATTAACAAAATTCTTCTAAATGTTCTACCACTGCTTAAAAGTGTATTCTTGTAAATAACATAGATATACTCCTTTTACACTATATGTAGTCATCTCATAAACACCTGTACGTAGAATCATCAACGGAGTAGTTATATGGGAATGTCAACCCCAGGGGTTCGTGAATAATACAATTTCAACCCCACTCTGCGCTGACGTGAAAAATGTCACCATACACGCACATAGTGTTACCATGATAGCGATAAACGTGGGATATTTATGTTTACAATGTATGATTGATAAAATTTAATTGTGTAATACTATGGCACGGAATAGAAGTACGTAATATAGTTATGTGATAATCGGACAGCCTCTGTGACGCAGTTGTACTGCGTGCGCAGTACGGCTTCCACTCTGTAGTCACGGGTTCGAACTCCGAGTCGGGATTATTTTTTTTTTGTTTAGTATCATCTGGATTGGATTTGGATGTTGCCCGATATGGCGTTAAGCTTGCACCGTATTACATGATAGGAAGGATGACATACTGCGAAAAGTAGGTGCCGTAGTTGTATTTGTGTATAAAAGCGTGATATGTATTTGTTTGGTTTACAATTTGACAAATAATAACGAAATTTGTGGAAATGTGAGGAAACCTGCATACCTAAGAAGTTTCTTATAAGAATTTCGAAGGTATGTGAAGTATACCAACCCGCACTAGGCCAGCGTGGTGGACTAAGACCTAAGCCCCCTCAGTAGAGGAGGCCCGTGCTCAGCAGTGGGCAGTATAATAATACAGGGCTGGTATTATTATTATTATAACTATTTTTTTAGATTTTATAACTAGATCAGACAATAAATTAAGGTGCTGTATTATTTCGCTCAAGTAAAAACAGTTATATTTAAGATTTTGAATCGGGAAAAATCCGAATAAACACAAACGTATGGAAAACCTTTCGCAGCCTATAAAGCTTTCACCTACGACAGAAATTGTATCACATGACGACACTGCAAAAATGATATTTGACGACAATTTACTGTTCAGCCATAGCATACCGAAGTATATTATAATCTAAATATAGTTAGAATAGTAAGGTAGTTTATAAATAAATAACCAACCATCAAGTTCAGTTATCACAAAAAATTACCAGTAAACAAACCAAACAATGCAAAATACAAAAAACATAAATGGTACACAATATACACCCACAAAGGTCGTTGTCCTCTAAACCCTTTAAGGTACAGGTAGGCGAAAAATCTCCCAAAGGAATAATTCTGACGTACGCAAGTGTATTGAACGCGTTTCACGCCTACTCGAGTAAGCTGAATTATTGAACATATTTTCATTGTTTACTCAATAATAAACCGTATATAGGTGACTAATAAGACCGCATCGATGGCGTAGTTGTGTTATAGGAGATACGAATGTGCTGAGGTCTCGTGTTTGATCCCTAATCCGATAGAATGGTCCAGTAAACCATTCTAGATATAGGGTCTACACACACATACTCAGGTCTTTTATCTCCGAAGAGGTAGGAGGAGGTGTAACTAGTGCATCCACTTTTCGCCGTGCCTATTCCGTCCCATGATGTGATAGGAGGCGAGCATATCGGGCACAAATACCAGACTCCGGGCTGATACTGCATAGAAAAACTGAATATCACTTTGCCCGATCCGGGGATCGAACCGTCGAACGGTACGACTCGTACCGTAATACAACTACGCCACCGAGGCATCCTGAGTAAATGCTACTCGTCACATAAATGTCTAAGCCAACCAAATACAAAAGTTACACTCTAATCTATTATTTATCCCGGGAAATATAACGCAGGCCTTTTAGCAAGAGGAACCGCGAGCAAAAGCCTAGTTTATAACAACTATGTCAAAACCAGTAGGTACTACTGTGGAAAAAATATTTATAAAAAAAACTGCCTCGGTGGCGTAGTTGTGTTACTGTACGACTGCAAAGCTGAGGTCTCGGGTTCGATCCTGGGTCGGGTAAAGTGATATTGAGTTTTTCTATTCAGTATCAGCTCGGAGTCTGGAATTTGTGCCCGTTATGGCGATAGGCTCGCACCCTATCGCATCATGGGACGGAATAATGGCGAAAAGTGGGTGCACTAGTTGCGCCTCTGCCTAACCCTTCGGGGATAACAGGCGTGTGTGTATGTAAAAAAAAACCCTTATTACTGCTGCTTATTACTAGGCGTGAGTGTATATGTATGTCTTATTACGGCACGGACTATAAACCAACACAATTAATTACCCACATTAATTATTTAGTTATTAGGAATAATCATTATAGCTTTATCGAACAAAAATCTTCATTCGTCGTTAAACTTTGCGCAGTAGTTGTAAGGATTAAATTATACTTGTGTTAAAAATAATTCTTGTTGAAATTATACTCGGATAGATGTAACGAACCGTTTTTAATAACGTACTTAATTTAAATTCAATTTACAGGTAAAAAACAATAGAGCGCAGCAGTAGACAACAATTCAAGTTTGGCATAGAGCGCAAGGCATAGATAGTATTACGCCACAAACAATAATTTACTACATTATGTTTAATCTTCTTTTAACAATTCTCTTGTAATTTTAGCTGGGCAGTTGAAATCATAAAATTACAGTATACAGTTTGCCTTTATTCTTGACTAGCTTTTGCCCACGGCTTCGCCCGCGCTAATAAGTTTTTCCGGGCTAAAAGTACATAAAAACCTTCCCGTTGAATCACTTTATCCAACACATTTATTTGGATAAATATTAATATTATGACGTTGATACAACTCTTAACAAATAATGCATTAATTTCGACCAAATTTGATTACCATAAAAACGGTTCTAGTGAGTTAATCTTAAAAGATAGACATATACTGTCGCGGACATTTTTTTAGATCATTTCAAGAGGAATAATTCTTTCATACATATATTTTTGGTATCTTGAACCGTTTTCGCAGCGCACGCAATGGAAGCCCACAAGGATGAATACATTTCCCCGTTTTTTTCACATTTTCGATTATTTCTTCGCTCCTAATAGTTGCATCGTGATGTTATATAGCCTAAAGCCTTCCTCGATAAATGGTGTATTCAACACAAAAAGAATTTTTCAATTCGAACCAGTAGTTCCTGAGATTAGCGCGTTAAAACAAACAAACAAACTCTTCAGCTTTATAATATTAGTATAGATAGTAAGTATAGATGAGCCCTAGGCCAGAGGTTTAATAGTGCACGCACATTTCACAGAGAGTATATCATCTTGTGATACGATTATGAAATTATAATTATGAAAACTAATTCCAGATAACACATTTTTAAAACATATGACAAATACATATTTAAATAACAAGAACCCCATCCGAATCGGATCATTAGTTTTTGAAATAATCGCTGATATACCAACAACATTCATACATACAGAACCCCCTTTTTGAAATCGGTTAAACACTCCCGATTTAATGCAGACAGGAACATTAATTTCTTAATGTTTTACAACACAGCAACACATAAATAAAATTTGCATAAGCACTATCCCTGTTAACAAATGTATTGCATACAGTGATATAATTTCACCCACGATGACGCGCGCTACCAATTTATGAGCGAGGATTTCGCGGTTTAATATGACTTTGATTATTCATTGTAGTGTGCGTGTGCACTTTTGATATTTAGAGTGTATTCACAGAATTAAACGACAAGTGCAAGGTTGCCCGCTTGGACTGTAAACGAATAGGAAAATTAGCGGGGCGCGTCATCGTGGATGGCATTATCATAACGTTTCTAATTATAATTATTAATGGCATATACGGATATTTAACGGATAAACCGTCATGGTGCCCATATATTTTATCTATACATCTATTTAATGACTGATATACCATGCTATTCAATTTTATAAAAATATGTTAAAAGTACGAAACACAAATAGTTCGACCAGAACATCAAACTTAGCAGATGCTGTTTCATCCGTAGTCGAGTAAAATTAACAGTCTTATTACACTGTGAGCGCGCAGTTACGCCTCGCTGTGAATTGCTAGTGTGATAAGAGCCTTAACTTTACCTGATCATGGACGAAACGACCCGACCTTAATTTTCAACGTAACTTGTTTTTTTTTTGTAATTTGAAAAAGGAACCTTACACGATCTTCGGGACTAGGTTTAACGCAACAACAATGGCAATATTTATATCTAGATTCTAAAATGTCTAATCATCGACGTAATCTTTCCGAACACCGAGCGCTGTAGTGCAGCGCCAACTGATAAGTCGTTTTCATGGTCAACGTCTCGCGTAGTCTACATTTAAGGAGCGATTTCGTATATGACGGTGGAAAAATGCAAACTACAGGTTACTGTCGCAGAAGGGGGTGAAGTTTATTTGATAAGACAATGTAAACAATTACATATTTAAGAGACATAGATTGACTGAGCATTCTTATTGAGAGGCCAGGGCCTATGAGAAAATAAGTAAGAGATAAAAGCGATCGCGCAGCTCATACATATTAGAGAAAGCCTACATCTATGCCAATATTTTCTATCGACCTATTACCTATAGAGGCCTATAGAAAATAATGGCCTCAAAGACGCTTCTTGGTTTTATCACTAAAACCTTGTAAAGCTAAAAACAAGAACATAATTTTCGAGATATTGATTTTGAAACCCTATCATCCAAAAAAATTTTCGTGCGAAACATGAAGATGGTATGGAACTTAACCCATCAAATCCCGCTTATATATATGGGGAAACCGTATATACTCCGACGCCGGCGTCCGTCGCAGGGCTTGACGAGTCAAACAGCTTCTTAATATGGACTCTATATCACACACGGGGACGCGTAAAATATTATGCGCGATGATTGCACAGTACCGCAATCGTTCGCACCGAAACGCACCTTTATATTCATACTGACGAGTAACCTTCAGTGTTATCAGCGGATTTTTATCAGTAGCCGTCAATTGCTGCCAAAATAGGCGCGTGCACTCTATACGTGCGGATAACAGACTTGAATAACTAGTTCATAAATTACCATCATTAAATAACCCAGATATGCAAGAAAACAGATTTTAGTTTTAAAATAAAAAGAATTGGCTCGGTGGCGTAGTTGTACGACTGCAATGCTGAGGTCTCAGGTTCGATTCCCGGGTCGAGAAAAATGATATTGATATTTTCTATTTAGTATCAGGTCGGAGTCTGGAATTTGTGCCCTATATGGCGATTAGCTCGCCCCCTATCACATCATGAGACGGAATACCGGCAAAAAGTGGGTGTACTAGTTGCGCCTCTGCCTACCCCTTCGGGGATAAAAGGAGAGTGTGTGTGTGTTTGTGTATAAAAAGAATTGTAAGCATTCAATATTTCTTATGAGAAAAATAATTTATTTCTGCTAAAACCAATTCTCACTACACCATCGGTTTGCTTTCCAAGTATTATTTCCGAAACAGGAACCTGTTCCAGCCTCTATAGCGAAATAATTTTCTTACAAATAAATATAATTGTATGCGCGGTATTTATCATAAATAAAGCGATTTTAATAATTTGACTTTTAGAGCCGTGGTAAATGTCGTTTTGGTCAGTAACCGCATACCACGGTAACTCCCGAGCGGACACCCGTCGACTTAATGCATGTTTCATGTTGATAAGTGGGATATAATTGTGTGCCGGCTGTCATCGGAGTCATTTTTAACGCTTGGCATTGTAAGTCATTACCGTGAACACGACTAAAAATATTTACAACTGCACGTGCTTCAAATACCTTCACAATGCTTGCCATTTTTATATGGTTATTAAAGATGTCATCTATTCGAGGTTTAAAACCGGTGAAAGAATTGGCAATCCTATTTCACATTCTTTTTATTCAGGACTGGCTTTCGAGTGACGCGATTGACATATGTTTAAAAAACCGGTCGAGCAAGTCGCCGAGTTGAAGAATTGAATAATTCACACGAAGGTGCAAAACGTTTGCCGGTTGTTTGTGCCAAATTCATCCCGGGAACAAATTGTTGACGTCAATAACTTTTGTCAATATTATATTTGCGTTTTGTCACTCGGTACACCACACCACCGTTATATTTTAACGCCAGTACCATACATTACTGGTAATTATTTAACAAAAAGTACATCTTAAAAGTACGTTGAACCGGGAAGCTAGTCAATTTGCCAGTTGCCGCCGGTGTATTACAGAACTAATTCGAAATTGAAAATAAGGTAATTTATTTTTATGGTCCTGCATTTAAATATAATGGTGTTCGAACTCCATGTGTTTTGTACGTGTCTCGTCGGCTTTGCTAGCGCTGGTTTTATAATTTACCGTTTAAATAGCATATAAAATTTTATGTATTCTGCAATTATCATTTTTTATGTTTTTAATACGATTCGATATGACGTTTTAGCGTTGTATGTAAAGAAAATAGATCGAGAGGGGTAACATGTGGATTATGGCACTTGTACTTTACTTTCATGTCATAAAACACTTTTATAGGTAATGCGAGACTGAATTTATCGTGGTTTAACCAAAAATATGCGAAAAATTACGACCGCTCTACACCTGCCTCCATAGATATAAGTTCATTATATATACTTTACAAGACTATTCTATATTTTAAAGCTTAAAAACACATAATAAAAATACAATTTAATGTCATCGAGAAAAGAAATATTAAGCTCTAAAAATACTAATAGAAACTAGTTATTAATTTTTTAATATTACTCAATGATCATTGCGTTACGCAAATAAGCGTCATTGAAAAAGTAATGATAAATTGTGTCGAAAATTGTTCGTTTATCGGAATTTAATCCTTAAAATATATTTTTATTTCACCGCAGGAATTACGTATATTTTATAAACACTCCGACGCAGCTGTAAAAACTGCGCGCTTTGGCGTGTACAAGAGAACAAGCGTGGCCAACTATTGTGATGTATGAACTTACAAACAGTAACTACGATGATAATGTTCAAGAAAAGAAACACTTTCCGCCATGTTTTTTCAACTACACTGGTCTGCATGTCGCTCTCGCACGTCTAACGCTGTTGCCATGCATCCAACGCGGCGGAATTATGTAGCAACCCGTCCAGCGCGAACGAGTCACGACTCCTTGGCAATCAAACTGAGTCGTGTTATAGAATACTTTTGCGCGGGCAAATTGGAAAGGTTATTACGTTGTACGACACGGCTGCCTGCGACGGGTTCTTTCATTCGTCAGTTGCTTTGCAAGTGTACGTTTGGCATGCTTACAATTTGCATGCTCTCAAACGTAGGTTTAGCATACTAAATAGATACTATATTTAATTTCAGCTTGGTTCGTGTATGACCTCGGCGTGTGGGAAACGTCTTCGGGGAAGCTATAACACGTAGTCATGTATTGTGAAGGAATCTAGACGTGAGGTTATAAAAATATGAATCATGACAAGGGGACATGTTTTTGAGAATAATACAAAAACATTGTCTAGTTTTCTTTGAAGCGTTCATGTTAATTTCGTTATAGCGGCGGTTTTGAAGAAGCCGGCATTATATTTGCATAACATCTGTCAAGACACACGGCCATACCATTGAAGTAAACATATCTTGTAGAGACCTCGAATCCAAAGAACCACATGATTATTATGTTTAAACTTATTGCACGTGCAATGGCTAGAAATTTATTTTTCGCCATAGTAGCCCACGTGTGCGGCCTTCCGAGATCAACTTTTATCCGGTATCGAACAGAACGGCACGATTGTAACGCGTATTTTTTGGAACACGGGGAAATCCATTTACGGATTTCTGCCGGACTCATCGATCTAAGCCGTCCTACCAACTAAAACACTGTCATACTACTATCCAAAGTGACGACTAGGGATAATCATCCCTCGTCAACCTTACTCTACTGCAATAATCTTTTTGTTTTGTCCGTATTACATATATCTACCACACTGCCACGCCAATTGTGTGTAGTGTGCGGCTAAGTATGGGAGGAGAGGCTCAGTGGGCGAGCCAGTGACTAACAATCTATTGCACATAGTGAGGTCACACAGACCGTCTCGCACAATGCAATGCGAATTGTAGAGCGATTAATGACGTTTTAAAATACTATACGGTCTTTCATGTAAGTTTTTATTTGTCTTAATGCACACATACTTCTTGTATAAACTTATTTAAAATAAAAAATAAGCAATACTAACAAAACACTAAGATATAAGCTAGATAGAAATAAAATAAACTTGGCAATTATATGCGCTTCGCATTTAACACGATGCTAAATCTCGTACTGCCATTGAATATTGCCCTGAAATTATACAGTCAACGTCGCGTCATTCAAATTAAAAGAGAGACATATCATTGCTTGTACGCTGCTGTGGCGGAAGAAATTGACAAAACCAAGGTATCCACACAGACTCAGGTATTCGAGAGACCTAGAACCTAGAGCTCAAACGTTGGCCTTGGTGAACCTAGTCTAAACATCCTAACCTCTTAATAAATCGTCCAATTGCCTCGGACGCTGTCATGTTGAATCATCATAAAGTTCATAAACGAACACTGCAATTCTGTAATTTTTTAACAACTTCCATTTACACATGTTCATTCATTCTCTCAATTTTCATTCATTCTTCCAATTTGTATTTTAAAGCGGTTTAACAGTTTATGAAGGTAACTGCCGTTTGGTGTCGCTTAAACTACGTTATAAGACCTTACTTTGTTTTAGGTTTTGTTCCTTCTCGCAAAAGGAGTACTAATTTACCTCCTTTTCTATCTGTTCTATCGATGGAAGTCTAAGTTAGTTAATATTGGGAAAAAAATCGATATCAATTGACTCGGGAAAACCAATCAAAAGGAGATACTACATTGGTTGTTTCACCGTATCTACAGCCGTTGCCCAATCGGGTAAACAATATTTTTTTCGAACTCTCCTAGAAATAAATACAATTTTCGAGATATCATAGTGGTACCTATGTTCGACAAGTATCTATAAAACAACACTTTTTTCTAAGGTCAAGGAAGTTATGGGTGATTGGGCGATTTTTTAGATATTGCCTCATTTGACCATAGACAATATATTTCTTACTACTGTCCAGTGAGAATTCACTATTGGAAAAAAACCTCTGCATAAAAACTAAACGCTCTGTGTTTTTATACCAATAAAAATATTCTTTTAGAGAAATTCTTAAAAGAGTCAGTACATTTTTTTTTAATTAATAACTATTACGAAGTCTACTTGAAATATGTATATTTTTATGGATTTTCGTCAAAAGAATTGTATTTTTTTTTATATATTTCATATCATGATATGCTATTTTTTGGCGCCACGACAATTTTTATTTGTTGTCTCAAACCGCCTTGTTCCAATAATTGACGAATGATGGTATTATTATTTTTTTATTTCATCGTAACAATTTTTTTTTTAAATCTTTATGAGTCCATCATATTCATATTTTATTGATCTAAGTTACACAATTTTATTAGGGATCTTAAAAATAAACATGGTTTTTTATGTATTTTAGTGATTAGGTTAGGGGGTCAGGGAGCTTAAAACATGGTCATGAAAATAGGCAGTATATTTTATAAATTAATTGCCGATAACGGAGTGCTGAATACTGGTGTCACTAGTGTCGGTTATGGGAAAAAATCGATAATAATATATATATAAAAGAAAGTGGTGTTAGTTACACCACTTATAACTCCTGAAACCTGAAAATTGGTGGAGAGGTAGCTTAGAACCAGGAGACGGACATAGGATACTTTTTATCCCGGGAAAATATAAACCGGGACTTTTATCCCGGATAATTGTTTTCTGCCAGTGGAACCGCAAGAAAACAAGTATAGAGATATTTCGAGATCTAGTTGAGGACATAATTACTCTTATCCCGGAAAAAGATAAACCGGGAATTATATCCCGGATTTTAATTTCTCGCGAGTGGAGCCGCCACGACTAAACCACTGAACCGATAGCGATGCAATTTGGCAGGGAGATAGATTTAAACCCTGGGAAGAATCTAGGCTACTTCATATCCCGGGAAAATATAAACCGGGACCTTAATCTCGGAATATAGATTTTTGCCAGTGGAACCGTATGAAAATAAGTATGGAGATAGTTTGTGATCCAAAGGAAATCAATCTCAAGTTTGAGTTACATCTCAAGTAGACATAATGTATGAACAGTTCAATACATTATGTCTACTTGAGATGTAACTCAAACTTGAGATTGACCTATTAATACCGCCCATAGGCTACTATTATCCCGGAAAACAGACACCGGGAATTTTATTCGGGATTTTTTCCGGAAAAAAATATGGTTAGGTATTATTTACGGGGGGGTGGGGGTGTTTAGGGATTTTAAAATTTCGTTAAATAAGGACTCATTTGGTGGCAGGGAGGTTTTTTGCAAGAAAATTACGCGGAAAATTTGAAAATTTAAGAATACTTAACCGCCATATTAAACGTGTATGTCACTGAATTCCTCCTAAGCGGCTGGACCGATTTTAATGATTTTTTTGTGTCCTCAGGTGGGTTTGAGAATAGTTTCGATTAACAATTAGATCCGGTAGGTGGCGCTGTACTCGGGTTCTAGGATTTCATTTCCTTTTTAGGGCAGGACAACGTCTGTCGGGGCCGCTAGTTTTAAATATTTTGATTATTCAAATTTTGTACTGGAATCTTATTTTTTATTATTGTATTAACATTTAACAATATTATCGCAAGATAAAATCTATTTTATTATTTTAGCTCATCACTTTTATTCTAAACATAAAAAAAAAATATATAGTTTTTAAATTATAATACCACCTTAAAGTGTTGTTGGGTAGTATCGTCAGTGTTCCCTACACTGACGCCCTATAATACATCCGACGCCCTTAGGATGCATCCCATTAGCAATAAGTTCAGTTTCCCAATTAAAGAAGAGTGAAAAATAGGTTATTTCGATAGGAGAGGAAGTATTACCAGTATTTTTGTCTATAGATATTATATACATGTCCTTTATCTGTATTTGAATGCGTAACACATCATTATTTCAAAGTATATCATAATGACTGGTAGCATGTAGGGCTATTTTACGTAAAATCCAAAATCCTAAATGTTGTCACGCCCATATACATTATTGCCGATTTTTGCAGACAAACGAGCGATTCCTATCAATCGGCTTTTAAAACAATAGAGGAGGATATATAGAGAAAATCTCAAACTTGGACAACGAATAGAAATTTCAGGATTGAAACAAGCAGGACAGAGCTAACAGGACATAGGGAGATATCTCCTGGCAATGATAAACATGTTACATATAAATAAATAATGAAACCATGTAAAAGTATTTTTAATGTGTATCAAAGATGGCAGCCTAGAGGTGTATCTATCGACTCACATAGTTATCATTTATGTTAACAGTCATTGCTTCGACGCAATATAACGTGGTGATTGGACGACGCGGCGGGCTTGGCTTCACGAGGCGGCATTCAACAGCGGTGCACTATTTAACCAGCCTCTTATTGCGTCGAGGATTTATTGCATTACTGTGTCAGCGTGAGCAAGTACTGTGTCAATACACAGACAGAATTGTAGAGATGCTAATAATCTATACGGCTATACTATACGCTATAGAGGTAATATTTGTAAAGTGGTAGAGTTTCATTGTTTTATCAGTAGTATGAGACTACATCATCCCCGAGCGTCAAGAGCTACTTTCGATCTCAAGAATAGACTTATGCGGGTGGAGCAAAATCATCTACTTACATACATTTTACACACACCATTCAAAAATAACAATAATTTTGGAATGTTAACAAATTCAATATTAAACAATACACAGTTTGGAAATTGCGTGTGTAAATCGAAAAAAAAGTATTAACTTTCACGATTTCGTGCGTTTTCTCTACAATTAATATCCCATCACAAAATACTTCGCACAAATCAATTTGCGGAATTAAATATGCATTTTCACTCTAAATACACCGCCATGGCTGAGAGTAGCGTTTACAGAAATCGCCATAAGTTGTTCTCAGAAGCAGAAATTATGCGGGGCTGAGTGCTGAGTGCCGCCACTCAGAGTCTTCTGGTAATAACACCCGAACAGGTGGGAATATTGAGAAACCATACTCAGAATTGCGAATAATTTTGTTTCAGCTTGTCATTTTCAAGGTCCCTTAGTTTGCTCATACTGGTTTAAATACCTCAACTCTATATGAGACATGAATGTCTAGGATATGCATGAGTGCGTACAGAACACTTTTTCGTTTGACTTGTTTTTTTAATTGAATGACGAGACCGAGCTTACCGCTAGCCGGATGGTAAGCGATACGACTTTGATTTACAGAGTACTGCGTGGCACTCCGTAGCTCACATCACCCCGAGACATAGATGTAAGTTTCATAATGCCCAATAATTATAATCAAAGGTACACTGTCCTTCAATAGGGAACACGCAGTGCATGCACGCTGTTGCTTCGCGGTAGAAATAGGCATTGTGATGCTACCTACTCCTGCTCCTCGCTTACGCGACCTACCAGAACAGCTCTTTACTTTTTCATTGAAATTGACCCAAGTAGCAACCGATACGTAATGTAAGAAAGGAACAACTACTGAACTTTAAGTGACATTAGTAATCGATTGCGATAAGATACTTGTTCTTAATAACGTGCATAAAAATATTCGTAGATCAGAAACATTTCTTTATTGCATATTCTCAGCTTACTGGATGGTTACCACTGCCTTGAAAGACCACACTAAGGCTCAATACAACTTTTTAATCAGGATTAATAGCAGGTCCGGTCAGTATAAAGGCAATTTAGGTAACTGCCTAAAAGCCCTACATCGGCCAGGAGCTCTTCGAGTTACAAAAAACAGTGAAAATTATATTTAACGATTCGTATTTAAAAAACTCGATGACAATATTATTGCCATTCATCATATTTTACATCACATTTCAATACTTCTTGGAACATATTCAAATAAATTTATTAAAAATTAATATTTATTAAAAAACACGCTTAATTATTTTTCCAGTCGGATAATTATAAATTATGTTACAAAAAATCTTTTAAGAAGTCAGGAAAGGACAAGGGGGCAATGTCCAGGAGCCCCGACATTCTTAATGTGGCTATGATTAGTAGCTCAAAATATATCAAAACCCACACTATTTCATTAGTATTGTAGGATCATGGATATTGCGACCAGCTCATTAGATACTTGATGGTGGTGGATCACTAGCCCCCACGTGCGATCTTTTTTTATTAAAGTATTAGATTCGACGGCATATATCGAGTGGATGCGCTCCTACGACGACGTGGCACGACGCATGCATTGCATATTAATTATATGCGCAGGCGCTGCGATTGTTAAATCAACTCTCCTAGGGATACCTTCAAGGATTGAGATGGTTTTCTAACAATGTTCTAGAATAGTCGGCGCCATGTTGGCCAGGTTGTTCCATTTTCCTAAATACTTTTAGGAAAATGGAAATTTAGTAATGGTGAGACCATTATTAAGTATTATTACATCTGATTAATTTGAAATAAGTTATTCATCTAATCACAATATTCGTAAATTAGACTTAAATTTAAAGGAGCATGTGACAAAATTGCGATTAAATTAGATACAGACCTAATGTTTCATAGCAATGTTTAATGTTTCATTTTTCATTTTTTTTTAATTATATTACACGTTTCAGTAATAAATAGTTTCCTTTTACAAGAAAATTGGTAAAGTGAAACCTCAAAACTGCAAATTCATTTGTTTTTAATACATTTTCGTATAATCGCGATAAGTCCAAATTGAGAGATTACATCGAAACGGAGTCAGATAGGCGACGTCTGTCTTACGTTCGAGCGATAAATATATCTATATCTGTAATCCTACACTGGTTATACCCAGATAAACAGTACAGAGTACGAACATGGTTCAGAGAGTCTAGTGAGGTGCGAAACCTTTCTACGTTACTGCCAAAATTGTAAAACCGTAAGATGAATAACACTTTCAAAACTGTTAAATGTTGTTATTAGCGACATAACAGTGGCTCGCATGGCGTTTCTCGGAAATGCTTGTTTTAAAGATTTAAACAAGACGGTGGAAAATTTTGCATCTCCTAATTTAATGTTAGTTGAAGCAAATTAAAAATAAGCTTCGAGATTGTTTTGACAGACTAGATATATATTTTTTTGAGTTTCCATTTCAAAATCAAGTGGCGTTTCTCGGAAATGCTTGTTTTAAACATCTAAACAAGACGGTGGAAAATGTCGCATCTCCCAATTTAATGTTAGCTGAAGCAAATTAAAAATAAGCTTCGAGATTGTTTTGACAGACTAGATATATATTTTTTTGAGTTTCCATTTCAAAATCAAGCTGATTTATCCGTATTAGTGCCAACAACGGCGACAGCGTGTCATAATAGGTCAGAAAAAAACCCAGCCACCGCGATTCACACTAATGGCTTCTCTGCCCACCCCATCTGCGACAAAGCTGTGAGGTAAACAATCTGAGATTGAAGATACTTTGTAGAGAATATATTTTAATAAATAGCTTATTTTATATCGCCCACTGCATCCAAGTAGGACGTAGTTATGTCCCAAGATGGCGGCCATTTAGATAACTTGTAGTTTAAAGTAACGAAAATAAACCGAGAAGCAAGAAAATTAAATTTCTTGAAGAGATTACATTTATTGCAGATTTTATCCACTGTTTCTCTAGACGTTTTCTAGGTAACGCAAACTCTAAACTTGTGAACGCTGCGTATTTTGTATAATTTTAGAGTTCCTTGCGGTTTGTGGTTTACAGAAGTTAAACGTACTTTGACATTTTAAAATCAACCTGAACTTAGTAGATTGTTTTTTCATTTAAAACGTACGACACTAAACCCAAGCAAAAAAACTCTTAGAACGACAATAGGCCCCTGGACCTTGCGGTAATAAGAACAGCATAGTGAAAATATTCTGTGGACCACCGAAGAAGTTTTCCGTGACAAAATCAACCCAGAAATTGACCTTGTGACGCTAAAAGTAAGTTCTTATACAATAATCTATGACACAACAGTAGATAAAACGACTTGTAATGCATGGTTGTGCATCACAAGTGTTTTGTCGTAGTCAAAACAATGACTCAGGTACTAACTACATTGTTATACCTAACATTAGGATACGCCTGCGTCTTTTATTACAGAGTAGGGTACTATACTCTTACCTCTTTTTGTATATACAAGAGAAAGAAAAGAAGAGAAGAGCTTTAAAACTGATGGTAAACGTTACTTCTATGAATAGTAGTATACAACGCAGATAATTGCCTTTGTCTCAAAATGCCTTGCTATTCTTTGCAGTCTATTTAATAATCATGTCTATGATCAAGAAATATCGTCAGTACACATGACTCAGAACTATCCTAGTACTACCGTAAACTTTGAATAACTATGTTTTTATGTAACTGCTTTATAGTTAACTCAAAACGTGCTCAGGAGCTGTAGCAAGATGCCTTTGTACCATCGCAAACGCTAATAGGAAAAAGAATAATATGTGAATGACACATCCGATCGATAAGTCTTTCGCTACGATACGTCATTCTTATACATAACGTTTGCGTTAACGATTGTAGAAAGGCATCATGGTTACGCCAGGTACTTCTATGTGGAAAGCTGGTGAACTCGGCTAGTGAATAGTAGTAGATTATTACTCAGGTATGCAGGCTTCTTCACAATGTTTTTCCTTCACCGTTAAAGCATCAAATAAATCATAATAAATTGAATTAACAATTTTCAAAAAATATAATCCACATCGTGCATGATGTCACTAATTGAGCCACAACTATAATTAGCAGCCTAATTGTATACAAAGCCTCAACAAACATTGTTTACATTCAAACTGATTAATATTAAGGGCCGTAATGCAAATGGCTGCCCTTTTGCTGCATGTACTTGAAAGACGGATAAACACGTCACTATCCTTTGAACGTTTAATATATTCCCACCACGTTGGGTTCGGTGACCTGCTGGTATTTTAGGCTTTGATCAAATACATGGGACACGGAAGACAGTTTAGACAGCATACATCGTCTCTGGGTCAGGGGTCAGTGTCATACAGACTACATCGTTATGTAATTCAATGTTCTTATGTCCACTCAGTGAAGACACTTAATTCTAACGATCATTACAGTTTTTGTGGTTCGTTTTTTTTTTATATTAGAGCGAATTAACGCATAATATTTTCACTAAAGTTATACTAACATAATTGTGTAGGTTTGGATGGATGTATGTTACTCAGCCTCGCCAGAACGGCTGAACGGATCTGGATGTTTGGCACATTTACGCTCTTTATCCCCGAAGGGGTAGGCAGAGGCGAAACAAGTACTCCCACTTTTCGCCGTGCGTATTCCGTCCCATCATGTGATAGGGGGCGAGCCTATCGCCATATCGGACACCAATTCCAGACTCCGAGCTGATACTGAATAGAAAAACTCACTTAGCCCGACCCGGCGATCGAACCCGAGACCTCAGCATTGCAGTCGTACCGTAATACAACTACGCCACCGAGGGAATCGTTATCCCTATAATCGTTAGGCTAGTTGTCATCCCGGGAAAAAAAATATCGGTACCTTTATTCCGATTTTTTTTTCACACGTAACCGCGATCATAAGCTAGTACATGATAAAAGTCATAAAAGGTGGTTCTGAAAAAGTCACCGACCCTTTAAAAAATATTAAAATTCCAAGAAATGACTAAGTAATAATAAAATTAAGTAGCTGAGTGCGGCAGTTACACGTGCTACTGTTTTCGCTAAGCTCGACAGTCACTCGCCTCATCCAGTTACATAAAAATAGTTCTTATAACTAACGTTTATAAACAGTTTGAAACAAGGCAAGCTCACGTAGCATGTAATTCATGACATAAAGCTAGCATTAGCGTCACGGTAGCAAATTACATTCGGATCGGCTAACTGTAGCCCGGTGTCCATTACAATGAACGGAAAATAATGAAAATACTCGGAAAACGCAGCTGCGCGGTGCGTTTATGCTCTATTGATGTGGTTGCATGCAGAGAAGATTATGGAGAATTACTGATACCTATTACAATCAGGCTATTACTATAGTTAAAACGAACGATAATTGATAAACAAAACGGTGAAGGAAAACATCGCGAAGGAACCTACATACCTGATAAATCTCTATAACTCCTCCTGAAGTCTACCAACCCGCACTAGGCCAGTGTGGTGGAGGCCTAACTCCTCTTAGTAGGGGAGGCATGTGCTGACCAATGGGCAGTATATAATACAGGGCTGGTTGGATTGCATAATACCATCTGCTGTGAATAGGGTTTCTCTACTAAGGTCTGCTTACGTCTTTTACGCTGTATTGATAGGAAGAATTCGCGTTTATCTCATCTTATATAACCTCTTAATATTACAAATGCGAAAGTTTGTTAACTTGTACGTTTGTAAGAAGTAAACGCAAGAACTGAATTTCAATGTTTGGTACACGATTAGACCGTGTCCTGGATTAACACATAGTATTATCCCGGTAATTAGCCCTCGTGGGATTTTCTTTTTAATAAATGGCACCGTATCGTGGGTATTTTGTAGCGGAAAAGGGCCTTCAAGCGGGAGAAGCCGTGAGCAAAACATAATAAAATATACAGCCAAGTCACACAATACCGTGAGTTACACTGAGATACTAGTGTCGTGTCAGGTATCTATACACAAACATTTGTCTCGGTGCGTGAATCTAAACAGTGATCTCCCGTTTCATTCGGCAACATAAACACATATCACACCTTTATCTCCAAATGGATAGGCAGAGGAGCCACCAGGGAACCCACTTTTCGTCATGTGTGTTCCCCATGATGTGATAGGGGCCATATTGCCATATCAGGCACAAATTCTAGACTCCGGGCTGATACTGCGTACAAAAACCGAATATTGCTGCCTCAACAGGTATTAAAAATAAATAAATAAATAAAACCCTGAGAGTGGTAGTCACACTGGCGTTCCGTTTCAATTGAAACATGTCAAATTGTCCTCTTTCGATCATCGTCATCCTTTAGTACATTTGCTTGGTATACAACATTTATACACCCGTATATAGACGTAATATCACGTCCAAGGGCTAAATGAATGATTCATGGCATAATACCAACTTACGTATGAAGAGAATACTATGACTTTCAAATCAACTAATTGATAAATAACTATGCAATTTTAGTCTTGTAATAACGATGACCCTTGCATCAGAATGTTAAAGGTCCCTAACCTGAACACTAATCGGTATATAATACAAATATAATGTTTTCATATCAGAAAGCGGACACACACATGTGACATTTTAATAATCATACCAGAACATTGATAGGTTTCAAATTGATAAACTGTAGCTTTTGTTCATTCAAATAAATTAAAAATGATCGTCGGAATATCAAAATTCTAGAAAAGCTTGGAATGATAATCTGCGTAAGCGCAACCTACTTACAATCCACACCTGCTTATACGAGAGAATCAATCGCATACGTACTATCTTGTATCGGCCGACCAGAGATTTCAGATTGTGCGTAAAAACAGTAGGAAACATAAAACGGTATGTTTATGAGCAGGAAACACTCATCTGATAATATGATTGTATACACAAATATATAGAATACAAATATGTATTTTTTGTGTCACATAATTGGTTGAAGTATATAGTGGTTAAGACTATCTACATAAATCCTAGGAAAATAAATGCTAGGAATACGAGCGATATTAACAAAATAAAAGAGGGTGATCTAAATGAGCTAGTATTAACACAAGTATGGAACGAATAAAATCATCGTAAAAATTATAATTGAAACTAGAAGATAATGACGAGACGCTTCTTCGCTCCCTTGAGAAGAACCACATCTACTTTGAAATAGTAACTTTACATTAAAATACAAAGAGATACATGACTTTCCAATTCACCTTAAACCGAGACATTAGATGATAGGTCTCACAATGTCTGCATAGGACGAAGAAGTTAACGAAGTTATGTAAAAAGCCATTGCTATGAATTTAGGAAAAATACAACCCAGATCAAGTAGTAAAGTAGATTAATAGTAAACCAACCAATGCGCAGCAACAAACGCTATGTAGCGATAACTTATCTCCACGAGAATTCGCGAACATGGCGTTTGTATAACTTGATTATGATATGTAACCGGTGAACTCTAAAAACATGATTACTGATTGTTCTTTACTGATGACAAGGCAACATTTAATATTCAGTTTAAGGAACAGGTTTTATCAAGTTAAGTTTCATTGCCAGTTGCACCTTTTAAAGTTATAAAAGTTGCCTACAGTACTCAACGACTCTATAGCATCCCATTGTTCAGAATGGAATTTCATTAGCGAATTCAATAATAAAAAATCTTCAGCTTTATATAATAATATAGATAGTTCGCATATTATCACTTATCTGAGTGCCTTAAATGGATCAAGAGTTTTATTTAAGTAGATAATGCAGATAAACAGAAAATTGTAGAGGTCGCAAGAACCCGCTGGATGTAGGGCGCTTCTAATCGGTTTGGAAATCTTCGAAGAAGAAAATAATGCAGGAGAAAAGTACGGGAAGTGGAAAATATGCGCAATATTGTAGAAATATTAATAGCCTATGTTATGTATCATTTGCCATGTGCATCTATTTTCAAGGAAACACGTAATTTTTTTATTTAATTAAGTAAATGAGAAAACTAACATCAACCTATTAGAGGCGATATCATAGAAACGGTTTTCCTTCCTGATCTAACCACACAGGAATTAATTATGTATGTGTTACTGTCATTCTATAGTTACAGAAGATAGCAGTAATATGGCAAATATGACAAGGAATATAACAGTTGTTTTTTTCAATTCGGCTTATTTTGTTATACCAGCATTTTTTCATACATCGACTATGTATGAAAAAATGCTGGTCAGGTCAAATTGGCGTCAGGTCAAATTGGCGTTACTGCACCGAATAATAAGCGGAGTGGATTCTAGGTAGAGTTTGTGACGACATTACCTCTCATTATTCGTCACAGTGACATCGGCCTGTTTGAAATGTATTATAGTATACTTTGATTTCCAACTCTTCCTTCTTTTTTTTTTTTTTTTTTTTTGGTGTAGTTAAATAAAAACACACCGTACAATATATGTTTAATTAATATAAATTATTTTTTCTAAAATGTTTGTTGGATTAGTAATATCCGCCTAATAAAATTGTACAATTATTAATAAGCTGTTAATGGAAATTGTTCATTTTTTCACATGTATTATTGTAACAATTGTGGCTGGATTTTTTAATTAAAAAAAATAAAAATAAAACTCTGCTCCAAAACAATATTTAATTTGACTTCCATATTACAGTGAATAAAAATTCGCGGCAAAGCTTAAATGTTTTATGGATATTGTGTTAGTAGCAACACATGAAGAGACAAAATGGATAAAACAGTGATTTCGCTCCGAATAAATATATATTTTTTAGAAAGGTATCTTGTCTATGGCCTCAGTACTGTTGTTTTGTGTGCAATCGTAATCGTCCTAAAGTCTTCCTAAAGCCTTCCAATGTATTCTATCTTTGTCCAGTTTCTACCGGGTTTTAAAGGTCGGGTTTCTATAGAGGTTATCATTTCGGTCGACAAAACAAAGTGTTCTCTGTAACAGGTTCAATTAATTATTTTGTACGTTTGAACATATTTATAACACTGTCGACCAGAGTAAATGTTAATATGAACCCGAAGATAGCTTCATATTACATGCCAAAAACGTTTATCATACTACCTAATATCTGTTCACATTTTGTGGCTTATTATTGCCAAAACCAACATAAACATTGTGTGTAACTCTCATAAATAGGTGATTTAGTACGAGTCTACGAGACAATAAGCACTAAAGAATTCTTTTGTACGATAACCATATTAGTACGTGTTCTACTGAACGTTTGTTTGGCAGCGATATATTTGCTATTATTAGTTGCATTGTAATAGAGCTGCGCCGATGGACAATAGCCACAGAAGGCCAATGTCATGTTTGTAATACGCTACAGCGGCCACACTACACTGCTCTATAGCTCACATTAGCTCTGCAACACCGTCCTGTTACCTCTTATTTGTGGCTTATCTTCAGGTTGACGTGTTATTCCGTCTTACGAGAATATGAATACGTTGATTATTGACAAATTTTGTGTCTTAAAACGTAATTTGCAGGTTAGTTTTGAAATAAAAGTCATCTAGATCGCTATGGCAAGTAGAGCTTATTCATAACTTTGTACAAACGTTTATTTTGCTATTAATGCTAATTTAGACTAGATGATAATAGTGACGTGTATGCCCTCAAGATTCGAAAATGACTGTTCATCAAATTTAAATTTGTTTTAGCATCGCCACACACGATACACAACACTACGTTATAATATGTTATTCCAACAAGAATCCTATAAGATAAGAATTCACAGTAGCACACCGATCGAATGCTGATTTTTTCAGTAAACACCGGCGTTATCGTCGCTACAAAAGTGAAAAATTAATTAATAATTTATCAGGTGCAGCGCGTTGTACGTGTAGCTAATTTTTAAACACGTATTGTAGGAAGAGCTGGGGACGCCGCCGGTGCCGCTCTCGCTGGCTCACGGGCCCGGTGGCAGGCGCGGCACCGGCGCGCCGCTACAGCATGCCAGCACAAGCCACGTACCTGTTTCCTTTTCAAGGGCAGGTGGTGCTTGAGGGTGGGCACGGGTGGTGGCGCGGCGAGGACGGGTGTGGTAGCGGCAGGCGCGACGGCGGGCGGCGCCGCCTCCTCCCGCGCCGCGAGCTCGTCCAGCAGCGCGCCGCACTTGTCCTTGTCGAGCTCCTCGTCGGCCACCAGCAGGAACCGGCGCCAACGCGCCGAGTCGAACCCCCAATGGCACGTGCGGTGCTCTGCGTGATGCGAGTGGCACACGAACCGGCGCGGCGCATACAGCGCGCGGCACTCGCTGCACTGCACCAGCGCCGCGTCCGGTGAGCACACGCCACGCGCACCCCCGAAGCACTCGTGGTACACGCGGAATCCCGGTAACTTGTGAGGCCGCGCCGCCGCCGGCGAGTGCAGCAGCGCGGCGCAAAGCCGCTCCGCGTCCGTCTGCGTGATGAGCCCGCAGGACGGCGCCGAGCGCGGCAGAACGCCTGTCGATTTTAGCTCGTGCAGCTGCTCCGGCGTGCAGCGCGAACAATATATCTGCAGCTCGTCGCACACGCGATTGATCTGTTCCAGCGTAAAGTCGGTAAGCACCGAGGTAAGGATCTGCGGCAGGCACAGCCGCCGCTCGCCGCCGACGCTGAAGCAGGAGATGGGCTCGCCTTCGAGCCTGGTCTCGCCGCGCTCGCCGAGCTCGGGGTCGGCGGCGAGCAGGATGGGCGGCGCGGCGGGTGCGACGGGCGGTGGCGGCGGCGGCGCTCGCGGCGGCTCCGGGCCGCGCGGCGCGCGCCCGCCCGGGCCCTGCAGGCTGCGGGGCGCGCTCGCCTGATACGTCTTCAGTACGGAGGTGATGTGCGGCGTCACCACGTCCATGGTCGGTCCGCGCCACCGGCACTGGAGTTCGGCAGGCGCATGTCCTGAGCGAGCCTACGCGCCGGCGAGCGCGACGCGCTCCGCTCGCGATCGAAACATATCTACCGAGCGTGCCGTCGCGACGGCCCGGCCGAGCGCGAGCAGCCCGCGCGCGGCTTCTCCGCCCTGTCGCCGCGCGCCGCCCGTGCGAAAAATAATACGCGATCGTCCTTCGTTTGTCACCCGAACGTCGCACTTTTAGGTTAAAAACGGTCGGTTCACGTCTGAGATGTAACGAATCCACTGTGAGACTTTAATTTTACTCAACATAACACACCAAACATCGATTCAATCCGGTACGTAATCAGTGAGAGAGCGCGCGCGACCGGGGCGTGGATTCCCGCAACCGGCCGCAGTCAAAGCAGCAGACGGATGGCTCGGCTACTGGAGAGTCTAGCCGGCGCCCCGCGGCCCGCGCGCCTCGCCCCTCGCCGCGGCGAGTCACGTGACCGACCTTCCCGTCAAAATATCCAGAATGGCGGCGCGAGCCGCGGACCGCCTGTAACATAGATTACTTTAATATTACAGATGGGAAAACATATTAATTTTTGTAAGAATTACATTCAAGAATACTTTACATTCAAATCTATTATGAAACCATCGATAGGTGTTTTAGGCTGACTTCCACAACGATTATGACTCTAAATATGATTAAAGCTAAATATATTTTAATCGTAGTGCTGTCTTTGTCTATTCTATAGACGAAAGTGATAGCTCGAGACTTTAAATGTATTGAGCGCTAAACACTTTATTTGGTAAGTCGTCGTGCAAGCCAACTTTAAACTATGAGTAACTTGTCTAATATTATTATTTAGCTATATTATATCCTTTGTACGTTTATGGTTATGTCATAAAATAAAAATTATACATATTTATTATGAAAAAGTAAGTGTTAGCTTAGGTTGGCCTGCGTCTTGGTCAGCACTCTGCCATGGGAATTGGATGCTAAATACCTCTCGTCAGTATTTTTCTGGCGTGAGGAGGCATCCCGACTGTGGCGGAGACTGGCCCCGAGGGAGGTCAAGGCCGAATTGGTCTCCATCCGCAGCGTAGTCGTGGAGGAGTGCAATGTCAGGCTGGAGTGCCCAAATGCGGGCTTAAGGATCGTCGCGGCAGTGTGACCTGTCTTCTTAAGCTGGCTTGATAGGCGCCACTCTGCGCCGACACTACGTCTGACACAGGTACTGTCGGGCCACGGGTGTTTCGGCTCGTTTCTGTGTTGGATTGGATGAGTCCTCCGTATGGCACGACTGTGGCAAGGACCACGAGGATACGGTCCAACACACTATTGACGAGTGCCCAGTCTGGAATCTACAACGCAGCGCTGTTAGAGCAGTCGCTGGAAGAGAACCCTCGCTGCCAGCCGTGGTGTCTGCCATGGTCGGTGGCTGGGGGTCTTGGCGTGCGATGGTCTCCTTCCGCAAGTGCGTCATCTCGCGGAAGGAGAGCGCCGGGCGGGATCGTGAGCAGAACGATCCTGCCCACAGCCAGAAGAGACGTAGGAGGCGCCTGGTGGATGGTGGTGCCCTCACCACACATATAAAGACCACTCACGGTGGTGCATATAAATAGTTCCGCCATGGCATCCTGTGCCTGTCCTAACAGGCGACTAAATGGGGTTTCAAGAGAGTCACTGGGCAAGTAGCGGGGGCTGCTTAGTCCAATTTAAGTGACTCCAAGGTGGATGACAATGCGGTGGTCGGTCTCTTATTGTCGTATACGCCAAAGTCGACCTTAAGAGTGTGGGGACATCTTCGCCCCCTTTGATAGCGAGGGCCCTCAACGGCATCAAGCAGGGACGGTCCCATGCAGCTAAGTTAGTGCAACAAGATACCCCGAGGCCGTCTCGTATGCGCCGAAGAAGGCCACCGCGGGTTTTGGTTGGTATGTCGGTGTAGGCCGTACATAGTGTTAGAGACTCAGTCCAATGCTCACTCAGATGATGCCAAACTCCCGAGTGTCGACATTGGGCTGTAAGACTGTGCAAAACCAACATAACCATTCCACTCACCCCCCAGTGGTGATAGCTATAATGCGTTTTTCCCCGCAAAAAAAAGTGTTCGTTTAAGTTTAGGCTTAAAAAATATTAAAAGATCTACGCCCGAATACTCAACGAACCAAGTTTCTGAAGCCTACTTAATTTTAACAGGCTTCTTATTTTAAATGGCATTCTCAAACGTAATTTAAAAGATTTGATAGAAAACTTAGCTGAGGAGCAGTTATTTTGCCACAGATTATAAAGTTTGTTTTTGATTACAAATGACAATTTTAATAAATTTGATATTTATGTAGCGTTTCACGTAATATAATTTTTAAGATGTTAAAAATAAATAAATCGAATAGCACAATGCGCAGTTTAAAAATTATTTTCAATGTTTTAAATATGTCTATTATATTTAATTTTCGTGTGTACTTTATGTACTATGTGCAGATGCTACATAGTAAAAATGTTAAGTACGTTTAAAATCCATCCTATGAAATGAAATGAAATGAAATAATGAAATAAATTTATTCGAACCCATAAAATGTTATACATTATTTAGATTCAGTCAATATTAACTCTACCACCAGTTCGGAAAGCAGTTCTCACTAGAGAAGAACGGGCAAGAAACTCTAGTGTTGCTCTTTTCAAAATCAGTTCAAGGTAAAAAATACAATTAATAATAAAAAAAAATAACATGATATAAATCTATTTGTTATTTTTGTTTAGAGCAGTTCATTTATATACTCGCAAAAAAGGTAATAAATTTTAAAATCCTATACGAGTGCATAACCCTCTCAGGAATCATGTAATAATTTGGTCTGAAATTCTTCAAGATGTCGTTATTAATCTAAGTTTAATATATATCCCTAATACTTAGATGTAGTAAGCGAAAAGGGCAAACCAGTCCACACAAGCAGCACCCGTTCACGAGTATGACGCATGTGCCAGCCATCGGCCTCCTCAACCATGTTGCAGGGAAGTGGCCGACCCGGCACACAACGCCGCCGCAGGCACAGACAGTTAAGGAGTGTCATGCCGAAGCCGCTCACAAATTAAAACAAAAGAAACTTTGTTAAAACGAATGTAGGTACATTCTGCGTAGTTTACTCTTAATTTTACTGAAATAAGGTTTGCACATCAGTGAAAATATTTTTTTTGGAGTATGTTATACAACACAGCGTTACTACGGTTCTTAAATATTGTGAATGGACTCATTAACCTCCTTTACCTCCCCACTTAACCTCCTTTCGGCTTTACGGGTAGTTAAGTAACACCCTTTTTTTTTGACGCTGAGAAAGTGACTTATTACTACCGCCCAGTGTTCAAGGGGAACGACAGAGCGGTTATGTTGGGTTCACCGTGCCTTACGACCCGGCGTTGAACCGCCCGGAGAGATGGAAAACGTCGGGCGACCGCCGGGCCGAGTCCCTAACCTATGTACACCGCACGGCATACCAACTAAAACTCCGCGGTGGCCATCTTTGGCGCATTAGGGACGGCTACGGGCTTCCTCCGACTCACGTCTAAGTTGTCGTCCGCAACCGCCCCTGCGCGTACCGCTGTTGCGGTCCTTCTCCTGTTGTTGCGGGGGCTCAGAAGCCCCCGTACACCGAAGGACGCCCTTGGCGTCCGAGGCAGCGTGTGACACGCTGCCGTCCATCACGGGGGTCACAGAAGTTGGCTAGACTAATAGGTAGACGGCCCCTCCCGCCCACCCGTGACCCCCTAAGTAACACCCTGCATATAATATTATTATACGTATTATAATCCACGTTATTGCGAACGTGAATATATGATTCAAATTCATCATCATTAGCCACATGTCATCCACTGCTGAACATAAGCCCCACCTAAAGATTTCCAGACGGACCTGCCAAAAGTCGTCTGTGCATCTTGCATGTGGACGGCCGGCGATTCATTTTATAGTAGGTATATATATTAATAACTAATTATTTATTTGTTTAACACCTTGTACATGGTATCTAGGTGGACTCAATGCCATAGGCATTCTCTACCAGTCAACCTGTTGGGGTAGTGCAAAGATATAAGAAACTACTATCAGTGCAAATCAGAAAGTACTGTACCATTCATTTACGGTTAAGTATGGTACTTATATACGCTGGAAATTGGCAGCGCTCGTTTTAATAATATATTTATATTTTATTAACCTGTTTTTATGCTATTGAATGACGAAGAGCGTCAGTTGACCAGCAGAGTATCACGACTTCTTATGGCCGGAAACATCATCACAGAAAACTGCGAATTACTAAACACTGCGTGGCACTGCACTATGGTCGTCATTTTGTAATATTAGATTTTAAGTCGTAAATATACCACTTTTGCATAATAATGTAAAACTGTATTCAGTAATCATTATAGCAGTGTACTCACAATGCTAAAATATCAAGGCCGATTCCAAACAGTAAAGTATAAACTACAAATTTAGTGACAATAAATTATCAAAAATTGAACTTTGTCTCTACGAAGCACACACATTTTAGGTCGGAATAGTGAGAGACGATTAACACATAGACTAATTTATTCTTTGACGCCGCGACACGCGCGGGGTGGACGCGGCCCGCGGGGAGGGTATATGCGAAGTGAAGGGGAGGGGGGGAGTTGCGTCTACTGCGACCGTTCGCTCGCAGCTCCGTGAAACTGCCTTTATCGCTAATTAGACTTGCAATAGAAAAACAGCCTTATTCCGCGCACCAAAGAACTATTTTATATATTTTCGTTCGGGTTCGTCATGAATGTAAGCAACTGTTACACAAAAATGTACCAAATGTTAACAAGATACAGTTCATTATGGTGTGCAATATTTACAAAATACTAACTATAGAACGAAAACAATACACAGAGTACAGACACACGCTTAAAACATTCGGCTGAAAAGCACACTAGAAAATGTTTGCGGCAATAAAAGATAGAATAGATTATTTTCTAATTTGATACACATTTTGCAATTCAAAAGCCACAGTAATACAGATTTTAAGCTTTGATTAATAATATAATATTAATCAAAGATTTTAAGGTTAGAGTTTAGAGAGAATTGACCGCCTATTCCCTACTTCTAGGATGACGACTTTCATTGGAACACGTTACTCTATTTTTATTTTTTTAAATAGGTTCGTCTTGCGTATATAGGCCTAAAACTTTATAAAACAGTACTCTTGTTCCATAATATGATTCGAAATGTTGAAAATCCTTCAACAGGTGAGTACAGGAACAGTTGGAAAAGTGTATGCTCGTCCACTTTAAGGTTCTATACACATAAGTCGCTTGCGACTTGCTTGGTAAAGTACTAAAGACTTTTGAACTAGGCAACAAGAGTTATTGGCTGTTTCCTTTATACATTCCCGAAACCAAAGTATAGCCATCTACAAGTACTCTGACTCGGCCGTGTCCTTGAAAAAATTACCTACAGCTGCATGGTAGGTTAACACGCGGTAGGGCTGCCCGTCTAAAGTATTTTAATTTAATCTAAGATACTTGAATTTCTTTCTAATTTTGAGATTTTAAAACATATTATTTAAAAAATTAAATTCTTTGTGAATGACATAAGCAGTGTTCATTTCAAATACATATTGTGTTTATTGATTAGTAGATTTAATAAAATAAAACAACACCTTCATAAATTTGAGACTGAAGAACCTACTTTTTGAAGTCGGTTAAAAAATATTTGCTTGTTGACTGACGTACGAAAAGCTTTATTGTTAAATCGAATAGTATCAAAAATCCGCATTTGGATTAAAAGTTTAATTAAATATACTTTTGGGAAACATGGACAAGAATTCAAGCAACCAAAAACAGCACAATATAGTCTGTAATTGCTCTTTGCCATAATAAGCAAGTATTTGTACTTGTTGAATTAAAATATTCACAAAATGCACCGTTCGTCCGTCACTGCGGCGCACTCGCGACTGTTTGTGTACTTAATGTGTACCAATCTCGAGGGTTGAAGAAATCTCCAGTGTGTCGACCAGGGTAGCGTATATGATTCTTCGGTTATCCAAGCGATATACCATGAAGATCATTCAGGTCTACGCACCGACCTCGGCACACTCGGACGACGAGGTGGAGGATATGTACGAGGACATATCAAAAGCCTTGCACAAAACCACAAAGACCCAATTCAGCGTTGTCATGGGGGACTTCAACGCTAAAGTGGGAATTCAAAGTCACAGCGAATCTAGAGTGGGACCGCATGGTTATGGATGTCGGAATCATAGGGGACAAATGCTCGTCAACTTCCTTGAGAAAGAGGGACTCTTTTTTATGAACTCGTTCTTCAAGAAGAGACCTCAAAGGAAGTGGACGTGGCAAAGTCCGGACACTGTGACCAAAAACGAGATCGACTTCATTATGACGGATAAGAAGCACATCTTCAGAGATGTCTCTGTGATCAACAGGTATAATACCGGATCCGATCACCGACTTGTACGAGGCTCTCTGAATATAGATATTAAGCTGGAAAGAATCCGTCTAATGAAGTCCACGCTCCGACCAAATCCACTCCAAAACATGGCGGGTTCCGAGAAGTTCCAAAGGATGCTCGGAAATAGATTCGCTGCACTGGCACCCACTGAAGATGTAGACGAGATCCTACGTAATCTGGTCGACTCGCTTAAGGAAGAGGGCATCAAGCTCTGCAGAAAGCAGTGTAGAGGTAAAAAGTCCAAGCTCTCGGACGAAACTCTACGGCTTATGGCAAAAAGACGGGAAACTACTCAGGTTACTTCGTCAGAGAGGTCAGACCTAAACAAGCGTATAGCGAAGATGATACGCCGAGACCTTCGGAGCTCCAATACACGCCTGATCGAAGAAGCGATAGAGCGAAACCGAGGGTCTAAGGTATTCACTCAGCAGCTTGGAAGAAGCCACCTGACGAAATTAACCACACACGAGGGTAAAACCGTTTTGTCTTTGCCGGGGATTTTTGCCGAGATCGAGGACTTTTATGGCCGGTTATACGCGGCACATGCTTCTTATCCCCAGCGTGACGACCATGATCCCAGAGCCAACCTGGCACGCCACCACAGCGACGAACTGCCAGAAATTGACCAAAGCGAGATCGTGCTGGCTCTGACACAACTTAAAAATGGAAAAGCCCCCGGTGAGGACGGAATTACTTCGGAGCTCTTAAAAGCAGGAGGATCTCCTGTAATACAGGAGCTTCAGAAGTTGTTTAGCACCGTCCTTCACTGTGGGAGAACTCCAAAGGCGTGGAGTAGGGGTTTGGTGGTTCTTTTCTTCAAGAAGGGAGATAAAACCCTTCTTAAGAATTATAGACCCATCTCACTCCTGAGCCACGTCTATAAGTTGTTTTCTAGGGTCATCACGAACCGCCTCGCTAGAAGACTCGACGAGTTTCAGCCCCCGGAACAGGCCGGGTTTCGCGGAGGATACAGCACCATAGACCACATACACACGGTGAGGCAGATTATACAGAAAACGGAAGAGTATAATCGGCCTCTGTGTCTGGCATTTGTGGACTATGAGAAGGCCTTCGACTCCGTCGAAATCTGGGCTGTTCTGGAATCCTTACAGCGTTGCCAAGTTGATTATCACTATGTCGAAGTGCTGAGATGTCTGTATGAATCTGCCACTATGTATGTCCAAGTACAGAACCAGCCGTCAGGACCCATCCAGCTGCGCAGAGGGGTGAGACAGGGGGATGTCATATCCCCGAAACTGTTCACAAGCGCACTGGAGGATATGTTTAAGACGCTGGACTGGAACGGTATGGGCATAAACATAAATGGCGATTACATCTCGCACTTGCGATTCGCAGACGATATAGTGATAGTGGCGGAAACGCTGGAGGAGCTGCAACAGATGCTGAACGGCTTGGCATTAGCCTCCCAACAAATAGGTCTTGCAATGAACCTGAGCAAAACGAAAATAATGATCAATGACCACCTAGATCCAAGACCTATTGTTGTCAATGGCCATCTTCTCGAAGTTGTCTCCGAATATACTTACCTTGGCCAGATTTTGCAATTAGGCAGGAACAACTTCGAAAAGGAGGTTAAGAGGAGGATACAGCTGGGCTGGGCAGCATTTGGTAAACTACGTCGGGTCTTCTCGTCACGTCTACCACAATGTTTGAAAACTAAAGTTTTCAACCAGTGCGTCCTACCGGTCATGACCTACGGTGCTGAGACGTGGACACTCACAGTACGACTAATGCATCAGTTCAAGGTTGCTCAGCGAGCTATGGAACGTGCTATGCTCGGAGTTTCTCTGAAGGACAAACTTCGCAACGAGTTTATCCGACAGAGAACCAAAGTCACCGACATAGCACACAGGATTAGTAAGCTGAAGTGGCAGTGGACTGGTCATATCTGTCGAAGAACCGATAACCGCTGGGGTAAACGAGTTCTTGAGTGGAGACCGCGAGTCGGTAAGCGTAGTGTGGGACGCCCTCCAGCTAGGTGGAGTGACGATTTGCGAAAGGTCGCTGGCAGGAGCTGGATGCGCCAGGCCGAAGACCGGGTGAAATGGCACGTATTGGAGGAGGCCTATGTCCAGCAGTGGACTAAAGTATAGGCTGATGATGATGATGATGATGAATCTCGAGGCGCGTACATATCACTCGCGTTCCGACCGTTTGTATGAAGATATTCTACTGTATGAATACTGTGAATACTGTGCCGAAACGAGAAGGTGTACTAATACTACCTACCCAATAAGAAACAAGTAAGAATGGCAGCAATAAGTCTAGATGATTCCAATTGGTATAGGCATCCACAAAACATAGGGTCAATTGTAAAGTTAAATGACGTGCTGTAACTTTTTATTCGCATAAACTCAAAGTTTCAAACTCTGCAAATACACACGTCATATTTTTTTGTCTAGGACACTGAGCCTCGCCCCCTGGAAAATGGCCTAGCTATGGTCATGAGCAAAGCAAAAAAATTATGTAGGTTATCTCCAGAATTTAATATACCTATTGTGTTACAAAATATGACAATAAGGGTGGCATCCATATCATGCATCCATCCTGGCATCCTTAGTATGAAAAAACATAGCTTAGTTGAACCCGTTTCCACCAGTGATATAGGGGATGTGCACGTCGTAAGTACTGCCATCTGGTACTACTACTACTTTTCAGCACATCGCTTCTTGGCATTGACGTAAAATATTCATTATAAGGTTAAAAAATAACATTTAATTTGTTGAAAATGTATAGTTATGTATCTAGATGCTCCAAAACATAAAAATAAACCAACCAAATGGTGTGAAATTGTATTTATTATGTAGCCAAGAATAGTAACTTAGTACTTACATTCCATGGCAATGTGAAAAGCGACAAAAATAATAAAAGCTGTATAAAACATACATAGTTATGACTTCCAAAAGTACTTACAACTGTCTCATTACGTAATTTATAAAAATAAAGATGTTTTGAAGATAATATTCAATACAAAAAAAAAATAGGTAATTAAGGGAACATAACTTCCTAATTTAGCTTAAATAACTAGCTCCCATCTAAAAAGAGCATGTTCTGGACACGTTGGGTATCAATAACATTCAGCGTGAACACAATTTTATCATTTTTCTCATATTAAAAGTATATATAAACAAATTATTATACTAGTAATCGTTTCTTTTTTTACCCACCTGTGGCTCTTGTGTCGATTTTGTGCTACTCTCTATAGTTCGTGCACGCTCCCTATAATTTCCGTAGTATTATAATGCTCTTTGTCCTATACTATACCTATGGACCCATCGATATGGATTCGTCGATATCAAACGCATCCATAGCATCGCAGCATAGCACATCTCTGGTGGAAAGGCACCTTACCTAAGGCACCTTCATACTGATGAAATACTAGCTTTTGCCCACGGCTTCGCCCGCGTTATTAAGTTTTTCCGGGCTAAAAGTACATAAAAACCTTCCCGTTGAATCACTCTATGACTATGGCGTTGATACAACTCTTAACAAATAATGCATTAATTTCGACCAAATTTGATTTCCATAAAAACGGTTCTAGTGAGTTAATCTTAAAAGATAGACGTATACTGTCGCGGACATTTTTTAGATCATTTCAAGAGGAATAATTATTTCATATATTTTTGGTATCTTGAACCGTTTTCGCAGTGCACGCAATTGAAGCCCTCAAGGATGAATAATTTTCCCCGTTTTCTTTCACATTTTCCATTATTTCTTCGCTCCTAATTGTTGCATCGTGATGTTATGTAGCCTATAGCCTTCCTCGATAAATGGGCTATTCAACACAAAAAGAATTTTTCATTTCGAACCAGTAGTTTCTGAGATTAGCGCGTTCAAACAAATAAACAAACAAACAAACAAACTCTTCAGCTTTATAATATTAGTATAGATGAATAATATTTTATACTAAATCATTGACTTTCCTAAGCTCAAACCAAATACTCATTGGCTTGGTGTTGCTTAACAACGCCATATCCTGGAGTAGTTTTAGTCTTGTTGTGTCATTAAAGCACTAAGTTCCTCTCATAGAATAAAGAATAGTCCTTATTCTGAGATTGCTCTCAATAAAAAAATTGTATTATTACTCGTTAACAGATGTTATGAGGAGTAATATTTTTCAGGGCTTAGTGTTGCTCAACAACGCCATCTACCGGAGTAGTTTTAGTGTTGTTGTGTCGTTAAAGCAGTTAGTTGCTCCTATTTGTATTACTCGCCAATAGATGTCAGGAAGAGTCATAGTTTTCAGTTTATGTATAAGTAAGTTAATTACTGAATAAAACGACAACACGGATAAAACGACATTTTGTAAAAAAGAATCCTAGCGAGATTGATTTATCATCCCCTAAACCCCCCACAGCATACTCAATTTCATGACAATCGTTGGAACCGTTTCCGAGATTCAGATTATATGTATTTAAGTATACAAGAATTGCTCGTTTAAAGATATAAAACTATGCAATTCAGATAGATTTTTCACTTCTTAAATCTTGACGAATTTGTGTATACATTATATTAAACATAGTATCTATATTGTATCTTTACAACACATAATAATAATAATAATAAGCCCGCAGGGGCGGCTTTGTGGCGAGCCGTCGGTGAGTGGCGACACCGCGTACCCTGATTCCGTGGGGGCTAAATGAGACCCCCTGACCCTTAGCTTGCCTTAACTGGCCGGCTAGGGGTGGAAATCGCAAGAGCTAAGAACCTAAGCTCCAGGGTGGAAGTGCTCAATCTGCATAATAGCGAGGAAACCCACTCCGGGACGCGTCAGGGACCCGCGATGGTGAAATCGGTGCACACCTCTCGACACCCTTTAGCCATCCACACCGATGTTGCGTCCTTGGCATACGCCACTTTTTGGGATGCCCATCTAGTGGGGGGCAAGTCACCGTCTGCCTTGAATATAAATGATTGAGACATTTTACTTGGCAGGCGTCCCGTTGTCTCAATCAATAGCCCAGCAACCAGTCCATCTAGATCCCATTCATAGACCCAGTATAATTCCCATCTTCTCTGCAATAGTCCTTACGCCTTACGGACGCTGTCTTTGGCTGTATTTCCTCCTTAAGTACAGACAGAGAGAGTACCTGTAAGGCGTACACATCCCAACTAGAGTAATGTATCTTAAAGGGGCCTCTACGTGTTGGATCCATATCCCCACGCAAGCCTTCCAAAAGGACCGGTCTTCGTGCCGTGATTTCCCGCAGGAAAGATACAACATAATAATAATAATTTATTATTCATTATAATTATTGGCTTGGGTGTTGAGCCTCGCCATCGGAGGATAATTCACTTTTTAATATTTTTATATGTATGAATTTTTTTTATGTATATAAAAATATAAAAAAAAAGAAAAAAATTAAATAAAGAGAAATAATAATAAATATATAATAATAATACATAGGGGGTGCGCAGGGGCGGCTTTGTGGCGAGCCGACGGTGAGTGGCGACACCGCGTACCCCGATGCCGGGGGGGCTAAATGAGACCCCCTGATCTTTGGCTTGTCTTAATTGGCCGGTTAGGGGTGGAAATCGCAAGCAAGACATAGAATCATGTGTTGTATACAATTCAATTTGTGCAAAAAATATAACTGAATATAACGCAGAACTTTGTAATCGTAAACCATCGAAATGTTCTACCCACGAAGAAAAGCTCTACGTTGTCTACGATAATGCTGTGTTTCAGGTATCGCCATTTAATATAACTAGCATTCAATTTATCGAATAATAATTAGGCGTCGAGTACAAAATATGAAGCACAAGGAAAAGTTTATGTTACGAGTATTAATTATTTAGTTGGATTTTATATAAAAGCGTGTTTTTAGTTTAAAATATTGTATTGTCATCGGTCCTTGATAATTACGATTTAATCCGACGTTTTAAAGTGTGTCAAAATCATATTCAAAGTGTCAGCTATACATACGTCTGAAGCTAATAAAAGCGTGTTAAAAAAAAATATTGTATGCTTAAACACATAAAAACACGAATTGGATAGATTATATTGCTTGAGTTTTATTGTAGTCATTTCTTGGTGAACCGTATATAAAGTTCAATTATTTTTTGTGTTGTAGTGTTTTTCGGAGTCGTTTCAATTATTTGGATTGGACTACAACACACATACTCACACACACACGCACACTCACTCACGCCTATTATCCCCGAAGGGGTAGGCAGAGGCGCAACTAGTGCACCCACTTTTCGCCGTTATTCCGTCCCATGATGTGATAGGGGGCGAGCCTGTCGCCATGTCGGGCACAAATTCCAGACTCCGGACTGAAATTGAATGGAAAAACTCAATTTCACTTTGCCCGACCCGGGAATCGAACCCGAGACCCCAGCATTGCAGTCGTAGGTGGAGACTACAACTAACACCGAAACTAGCCTTGTGAACCTTCGCTTAGCCTTCGGGTATGATCGGATCGGATATGATATATTAAAGTGAGTTGACAAGACATTTGGTCGTCCAAAACTTCAAAATTATTCCCAGTTTTATAAAATAGTAAATGTGATATTAGTATAATAATATGTAATATATAACTAAAAAAATGTTCATTTTCAATAAAATGAACAAATTTTCTTAAGTAATATCTTATAGTTCAGATATTTAATCTAATTACACCCTTTCGTTTATCTCAGGGATTGTAAATTAATAAATAATTGTTAAAATTGTATCACAAATTTAGTGGTGTGGTGTGGTTAGGACTAGGGTTGCAGGTTGGCAGTTTTAGAGGGGCGTCAAATGAGTAAATTAAAAGCGTTAGGGAATGCGTGCACGGGTGACTTTTATTTGTTGAAATTACTATTTTTGGTGCCTTAGGATGGTAAATTTTTAGCCTGCCCTGAGCGGCAAGAATCCATGCTAGACCACTAATAATAAAAACTATTCTTACTTTTAAATTTCTAAATAAATATCTCCCGATTTTTATATGCAATTTTTCCCGTTATTTAAAAACTCATCTTTGCAACACTAACGAAGACTTCTTTGTGGCCTGCGTCAAAAAATGGTTGAGCGCAGCTGGTCTATGCAAATTTTTTAAGAAGAATTGCCTATCATTTATATTATATTTTTTATTATACTTTGGCGAAAGTACTATCGGTAGATCACAGAATACATCCAATTAAGTTACAGAATTCTCTAAAATATAGTCTATAATTTAATTATTATACTTAAAACGTGATGCTTTAAATCTAAACAAAGAGTAAACATTGTCTATGAAACGCAGCTGTCAATGACAAATCTTGCCCATGTAGGTACCTATTCTGTGTTCAGTCTTCCCTTCCATTGATTAAAACGTTTTCTCAATCACTGTCTAATTAAAACCCCTTCTATCGTGATTTATGTGATTATTCGGCGTCCGGCCTTCGCACAAGTAAGTAGTATGACTATTGCATACCTACACTTCATGAGTTGCAGCTTTTTTTTATTAATTACTGCCCATAGTACATACATTAGTATTTAATCTGTTTTTAGAAATTGATGGATCCTTGGGGCCCTGAAGTAGAGAAATCAACAGTTGTGTCTGAATTCGAAGACAATTTCCAGCCCTCCCCTGAATTCGAAAAGTTGTCCGATTCCGAGGAATATTTGGCCGTGTTGGGTAATTAAAATTATTTGTTTTTAATGTGATTGTAATTAATCGCTATTCAATCATTGCACAACAATTTCTGCGTATATGTTTTCTGGTGTAACGCGATATTGTCGGTTCAAACCACAAATCATTATGAAGTGTCTGATCATAAATTGAAACTATTTGTAAGCATTAATGTACTAAATTCTTTTACTACATTAGGCGAGGTAGCTAGGCTCAAGTTAAATATATCTTTAAAACGACTCTATGGAGTCTTGGACTCCTTAGCAGCAATTTTTAAAGACCATAGATTTCTTTATTTGCAAAATATTTTTCTGGAACCAGCTATTTAAATGTTCTAGGTGTACTTGTGAGATAAGATTTTAACATGTATCTGCAAAACAAATTTCATGTTCAATATTTCATGAGATAAATCTGACTTGCTGAATATTATCGAATTCTAAAATTCATGCTGAATTATTGTTCTTTAATTTATATTTAATAACTTAAGATTTATATTTGATTTAAAAAAAAATATCCTTTTATTTGTTGTGGTAAATTGCAAATTACTATTTTTTTCAATAAATCTATTACAGAAAGGAAACTAAAGGCTGTAAGGTCCAAAAATAAGGTAGTTGAAAACCTATCAGCATACAGGGCAGACTGCATTGACCGACTTCTTCGCGAGGGCTGTGACTTGGACCCTGTCATTGGCGACACGGAGGCTGACAAATTGTTGCAAGAATAATCAAGTATCATACATTTTGTAAGTAACCATGGCATCATCATCTCAAATTGACTTGTCTGGCACAACATACTGTGTCCTCTCAGGTGCCTCTCAAGGCATAGGGCGGGCCATAGCCGTGCAAGTGTCTAAAGTGCTTGGTCCCAACTCAGTCATGCTCCTCCTGGCTCGTAACAAAGAACAGCTGTCAAAGACCGCTAGCCTTTGTGAATCTAAGAATGTTAAAGTTTTCTATGAATCCATAGATTTATCAAAAGCATCACTTCAAGAAATGAACCTTGCCTTAAATAAATCACTGGAGGGACGCAAGGTCACAGATTTTGACACAAGTTTGATATTTCACAATGTTGGGTCTCTTGGAAACCTATCGGTGGACACCGCTCGCATGCAAGACGTGCCTGAGTTGAGGGACTACTACGATTTGAATGTCTTTAATGTGATTACGTTGAACACGCAATTCTTGAAGCTCTTTGAAGAGGTGGAGAACAGGGTGGTGATTGTAAACATAACATCTTTATGTGCCATCAAGCCGATGAGCGGCATGGCTTACTACTGCAGCGGTAAGGCCGCCAGAGAGATGTACTTCAAAGTGTTAGCTGAGGAGAAGAAACATATCCGTGTGTTGAACTATTCTCCAGGACCTGTTGAGACAGCTATGATTGACTATGTTCTTGCTGAGGCAGTCAACAAAAATTTGAGAGATGTTTTTAACTCTTTTAAAAATCAGGGTACCCTGCTCAAACCTGAAATGACAGCTAAGAAATGCATGAAAGTGCTGCTTGCTAGCAAATTCAGCCCGGGGGAGCATGTTGATTATTTTGATGATGAGTAAAGTCTCAATTAGAATACATAAGGTCATTGTCTATGGTAGTGTTAGATTTCTTACTCGAATGCCAAACTACGTCAGATATTTTCAAGTCATTTTATATCAAATATAAAGATACATTTGTTACTATATTAGAATGTGTTTTGGCAAATAATGACAATATGTCGCTGACATATAAGGAAGCAGAATATAAGATGTGCGGCTTATTGTAGCTTGAATGGTCTGAGATGTTTGAATGTTTATACACAACATGGTCCTTATACTACTATACTTAGTATTTAAATTTTACACTTATGAAAGTGAGCATGTGAAATATTTGGATAATATTTTGACATGTTCATACTAATTATACGCACATACAAATAGCGTCATTATAGCGTAGTGGACAGGCAAAAAGGTTGTTCGATAAGTGATTACTTTTATAAACCTACATTGAACTATTTTATTATTATAATTTGTTGTTATTGAGGAAGTTGGGTTACATTTAAATTTATATTGCATTTAAATCATGCTATTAAAAAGAAAACATCTTAATTTCTAATTGTTTAACTAGAAAATCTAATGGTTGAAATTTTAAGTCACTAAAGTTGTATGGTTGTGTCTCGCACAAAATATAACGAAGCGCTCAAATGCCAGAGGTAGAGAGGAAATAAAATTAAGTAATTTGAAAATCTTCTTAGGCACTATTGGTTTATAAATTGTAGGTGTTGTCGTCAATATATTTAAGTTTGATTGCACAACTTCATTTACTATTTATGGTTACTGCATTTTAACAAGCACGCCCGTATATTCTGCTTTCTTTACTTTTAACTAACATAATCTATACATTCCGTACTATGTGTCTCAAATGTAACTTAATGTAGAAATAATATGTAGTGTGAACTAAAAGATTTGCTAGAATCTACTATTAAGCCCCATTTGGATGTGTTAATGATGGCTCTAACTTAAAACATTGGTGATAATTTGAATCTCTTTGGTAAACTTAGTTTTAACCATTCGTTTATGGTACATGACAAATCCAGCTTATAAAAGTATGAAATATATATTTGCTTGTAATTTTATTTGTTAGCGGTAAATTATTTTTCAACTTATATAAAGATTTGATTTTTATTCTGTTGTACGCGTTTCGTATATTAATACCGAAGTGGTTATTTACCTATTATAATTAATATGTATGGATGCAATTCATATTTAATCAATAATAAACATTTGATATTCAATGTGTTTTTGTTACCCAATACAGCAAAATTAACTCCAACCTCCTTTATGTTATGAAATATGAGTTACATTCATATTTTTGTTTGCTCTTATCATTTCTTATCTGTGCCACTTGACCTGACTTAGATGTTTCTATTTGTTGTTTTTTTTACTTTGTTTAATTTTACTATTAATTTTTCATTATGTGTGTGGTTTTGTGTGAATGCTTATTTGGATATTTTGTTGTTTAACTTTTTAATACTGTTGCTTGTATGTCTTTTTCTCGTATAAACTACAAAACTGGAGTATAATGTTATCATCTAGATTTTGTTTGACATGGAAATAAATTAAAATGGCATAAAAATCTATATAAAACAAAAAGCCATAGGAGAAGTGATTCAGAAATGGCACTGTCACGTTACTGGTGGTAGGTCTCGTATGTAAGAGTCCGTGTGGGTGGGTACTACCGCAATGTCTATTTCTACCGCCAAGCAACAGTGTGCATGCAGTGTTGTGTTTCGGTTTGAAGGACATTGTAGCCAGTGTGACTACTGGACATAATAAGACTTAACATCTTATGTCTCAGGATGACGAGCGCAGCGGTATGCTACGCAGTACTTTGTAACTCAAGGTGCTGGATGGTGTTGGTACTGTTTATGGGTGGTCGTATCGCTTACCATCAGGCGAACGGCATGCTCGCCTCGTCATTCAGTGCAATAAAAAAAAGTAGAGGTAGTACTATAATAGCCCGCCCTGTGGATTGGGGGCGTTTGGAGAATTCCACCACGGTATCCCCTGCCTGTCGTAAAAGGCGACTAATAGGGGCCTCCGGGGGTCACGGGTGGGCGGGAGGTGCCGCCCACCTATTAGTCTAGCCAACTTCTGTGACCCCCGTGACGCCAGGGGCGTCCCTCGATGTGCGGGGGCTTCTGAGCCCCCGCAACAACAGGAGCAGGACCGCAACAGCGGTATGCGCAGGGGCGGTTGCGGACGACAACTTAGACGTGAGTCGGAGGAAGCCCGCAGCCGTCCCTAATGCGCCGAAGATGGCCATATAAAAAAAAAAAAGTACTATAATAGAATTGCGTGATTCGTAATTATACAAGATAATGTCTGTTTCTTGCTTTCTTCAGTTATTATCTAGAAAATATTATCATCAGCTTAATGCAAGTAGGTATTAATTTATCAGAGTCATTCTAAGTTTGAAAAATATTTGTAAGGTTTTGCATTATGAAGAACTCAAAAGAAGCTTATGTGTCGTATTAGGTAAATTTAATGTTTTTTGTATACATTATAATGAGTATCTACTAGCAAGAAGTCGATGCTAGCTACAAAGACCACGCCCTCCTGAAGGCACAGTTCTCACGACATGATTTGCATTTCCATAAGATAAATAGTGATAAATAAAAACACGATTTAAGTTGTCACTCTGCAATTTGCACAGTATGCATTCTAAAAGGTCTCAATTAATTTGAACACTCTCACGCCTTTTATCCCCGTAGGGGTAGGCAGAGGCGCAACTAGTACATCCACTTTTCCATCCGCCGTGCTTATTCCATCCCTGTATGTTCCATCACTGTATGATGTGATAGGCGATTTATCAATTATTTTATTAAAAGTTATAACAAGTTTATTGATTCTCTAATATATAGTCTTTCGTCATTTTCTGCTTTCAAAAGAATTTGTACGACATAAAAAGTCTCACACAGTCCTGAGACCTGAATAGTGAAATATTAGTCTTCTCCGGTGAATATTGGAACTATGACTTCGAATTTTTTCTTTTAGATTAGATGCAAATAGCATAGTCGTAGTAGTATGAGTGGTCGAACGCTCTCTTTCTAAATACACACATAAGAACGAGATAGTAATATGTGTTGCTTGTGTCTTATGTATGTATTCAGAGAGTGTCCGACCACAGTCTTAACGCTTGCCGCACACGTTCGGTTTCCTTATTAGGTTTCCTGATCAGGAATTTAGATTCGGAATTCCGAGTGACTAGCGCAAACGTCCGGTTTTTTGTACCAACACGTTCGTTTTCCTAATTAGGTTTCCTGATCAGGAATTCAGATTCAGGAACGTGTGCGCGTTGTTGAATATTTTCTATGTAAGCGGAGCATTCAGGTTTCCGAATCTGAATTCCTGATCAGGAAACCCAACGTGTGCGGCAAGCGTTACTTAGCTATTCAATACATATATACAATCTTCTTGATGACAGACGTATTCAGCGTTTATTAGTAAGGCCCATAATATTTAGTGAATGCTGAAAAGGAGGTGTCCGCTGTTTGTTTGAGTGCTGGGATTCCAAAAGTTACCAGTTTAAAACTTTAGAGATATTAACGGGGCAAAATATGGACCTTGGAGCATTAAAAAATCTTTTTCGACCCCTCCATTTACAACATTTTTTAAAAACGTTCATACTAAGTATTGTTTCTAAGCAAAATAAAATACATAAATCTGAAAATTGGAGGTCTTTAATATTAAACGATTTCTGATAAAAAGCTAGTTTTTAGGAGTTCTATCCAAATATATAAACTGTCTTGATTAGAATTAAAGGCCCGTTTTTGGACATGTTCTTTAATACAAATATAGCCAGTTTTTAAGTTTGGATGTAGGGGGGTAATTTCTGAAACCACAGACATTCTGAAAATGCTATTACTTATAGCTATACCTTAAGCTGCCTCGGTGGCGTAGTTGTATTACAGTACGACTGCAAAGCTGAGGTCTCGGGTTCGATCCCCGGGTCGGGCAAAGTGATATTGAGTTTTTCTATTCAGTATCAGCCCGGAGTCTGGAATTTGTGCCCGATATGGCGATAGGTTCGCCCCCTATCACATCATGGCAAGGAATAACGGCGAAAAGTGGGTGCACAAGTTGCGCCTCTGACTACCCCTTCGGGGATAACAGGCGTGTGTGTGTGTGTGTATGTTTGTGTATATCTTAAGCTGTAGAATTCCGTGAAACGAAAATCAGCATAGGCTGAGCTGCGGACAGAACTAGTAAAACATGTTGCTGTCAATCCGCTATTAGATAATTTAATAAGTGACCAATAATTAATTGATAACATAATACAAAAACATATTCATAAACAATGATAAATGTGTTATAATGTCAAGGCGATACATTCGTAAGACATCCGGCCGCTATCTGAAGGCCTGATTTGCCTTTCTGTTATGAAACTATTGGCCTAGTGGTTACTTTGTACGTTTATTACATTTTGTGTCAGCGTTACACGAGATCATATAGCGGGGTTTGAGATTAGCAAGAAAACTTACAGAAATTATCTTCAGCAAGCGATTTTTACCGTGTAAAAAGTCAGGGCAAGTTGACTACTGCAAATTTTTATGCTTGCAGGGCTTGTGGCAATTCGCATAATTGTACTTATAGAATTATTGAAATCGCACCTTTAGAACGAAAACGACACAATTAAAAAAATAGAAAATTGAGTTGTCAATTTTAAATGACTAAAAACTAGACTAACTAAAAACTATAAAAATATAATAAAAAAGGGATCGATATAACAGTTTTGTTCTTTTCCTGCTTGAATATGCCTGTGTTTGAACTATTGTTGTATTGAGAACTTAGTTTTAAGTAATTTTATGACGATAAAATTATTATTATTAATATTGCCGCTAGTGTTAAACGCATCTGGAAGTTCTTGTGCAATATATTGCTAGAACTTGCTAGTCTAAATTTAGCCGAAGATACGTTAGTTAAAACATAAGTTATTTCGTTAGCTTCCAGCATAATGTCCTGTAATTTGAGTTCGGTATATAAATATATGATTTATATAGTCTAATACTTATCAAAGAATGACGCACAACACCAACAGTTAGTCATAATCGCACAAAGTAGTTGTTCAATAAGTAAAAATACTGACCACATACCGATTCACTGCCGATTTCAATGACCGGAACCAATCGCTTTTTTCGATCGATCGAAAATGGACCAACCAGAACAAAGTATTTTGACATGTTAACAAATTACTCATTTTGATTGGTTAATTCTCGGGATAGGATTGAAGACTAAGATTGGGATCGCTCATTGAATTTAGGCGTAATCTTTGTAATAGTATCAACTAACATACTAGATAAGGAGATGAAAGTTCCAACAATTCGGTACAGTACTGCAACTGCCCCGACTACGTACCTATAACACCAGTTTTATCTAAATAAGCACTTGAGGTACGATTACTTGCATAAAGTGACAGCTTTGCTATTCTTTATTTATTTTAAGACAACAAACAGATGTACAACAACATTTACAAACAATAGTTACTGTATTAAAGTTCACATAAACGTGTAGCTCGCAACATTATCCACAGTTTACTACAAAGAGAACAACAATTTGCCGTAGGTTCATACTCAAAAGATACATTAGTGCTTATGGTATAAGTTAGAAGCGCCACAAATACAAATTGAAACAGGCTGGCATAACAGGGTAGTTTCCTATGTTAGATTTTATATGTAACAGAAAATAATACGAAAAAGAAATTTAAAAAATAAAGCAGTACTCATATTTGAAATACTGTTGTGAGCCAAAGTGGGACGTGTAAGGCATATCGCGCTATCTCTTTCGCACGTACGCAGCGTTATGGCCGGTGAGTCTCGGTGACGTCACAGTGTAATATTACTGTTATTTGACAACTATCCCTTCCACCACCTTTCAAAGCTTTATAACTTACTAATTATTGCCCCAATTTTGAAAATTATTTTATACGTTTTTGATAAATGTATTAAAAAAAAGTAGTCGGCTCTCCTATTGTGTCGACTAGCGAGGGATACCTAATTATCTCTCAATCGACACTCTATATGGACCACCTCGTCACTGCCGTGTCTGTGTAAAGAAAATCTTCCCTTGATTATTTTTCCTTAGAGGTTGGTTACTCTACCCTATAAACAGTGTGGGTTTCTGCAAAGATAAATACCTCCAGCGAACGACCTAAGGAGTTCTACCTCAAGTTATATTCTTACCATGAGTAGCATGCTAGTCTCGTTATTCAATTTAAATAAAAAACGATTGGAAAGACACTGCAGACAGTTTCATTAGGGCCCAGGGGGCAATATCAATTTACCTAAGGCCTAGTGGGTTATGATCATATTTCACTGCACTATGCAGACTATTATAATAATTTTTTTAATCAGTTTTGGTTGTCATAGCTGTTGATCATAGTTAGAGCTGCCATCTGTCCGGAATTCCTCGGATTTGTCCTAGTTTGAAGGGCGTCCGGGGACCATCCGGCAGGGGTTTTCAAAAGTGTCACTTGTCAGGGGAAATCCATTTTTTTTTATAGACAAGCGGTAAATTGCAATAAATCTTAGTTAAAAATTCATTCATAATAACCCGCATTCAAGAAAGTATGGCAAAATCTTTTTTTAGAGGTGTCCGGGGAAAAACCCATATTTCGCCCAAATGTCCGGGATTTTTGCCGTGTATATCCGGCGTTGGAAATTTAGGTGATGGCAGCCCTAATCATGGTCCATGATTCATGGACAGCTAACATTGATGTTTACCAATTTGCCCGACTTAAAAAAATAATAATATATGGCGTTTGGTTGTGTTCTCCAGGTGATATGTGATGGCTGGTAACCGCAAGAGCCTGTTCATATTCCTGATGGGGCTGGCGTGGAAGTGCCGGTTCAGCATGCCGCTGATCCTGAGCGGCACGGTGGCGGTGCTCGGGCGCGCGTTCATGTTCCAGATACGGGTGCATACCGTGCACACGCTGCATGAGAACGAGGTAACGTCACCAACTTACCCCAAGCAGTTCCGACCCGCGTGCCAATGTCAATGACACGAACTAATAGGATTAGACCTAAACACCAATCTTTCCCTAATCGCTGACGTCTCCATTCTCTCTCAGTGGCCGTCCTGAGCCGAGGTTCGTAACCCGTTAGTGGGTTGCCCTCAGCATGGTCACTTATTCAAAGGGTTGCGAGCGCCTTCTGCGTTCTCCCTAAAGACCGCTGTGGCCAGGAAAGTCGACTCGTGTCAGGCTAGTGCCAGTAGGGCCATTAACAAAAAAAGGCATCAACTTCTTTTAATATTTCGGCAGAAGAGAAATTAGTGCGTTGATTGTGATTATATTCGTCCTATGGTGTGATATGGAGCGAATGTATCGCCGTGTGGGGCTTGAATTTAAATTATTCATGACTGGTTTAGATGTGATTTTTTGGGAAATATTTACTACAATTTTATTTACTCTATAGCAGGTTTGGTACTTTTTTATTCTGTATATAATTATGGAGATATGATCAATGGAATGACTCAGTGGACTACGGGTCGAGAGAAAGCACAATATTGTGTTTTGAACAAAGTAATCTGCAATAGAAGCACCACTGACATGAGTTATTATACACATCAAGAGCTGAATAAATTGACTAAGTTAACTTTTTGAATGTTTTCACCGGTTTTATCACGTTCATCCCTTTGACCATAACATAATGCTAAGTAGGTACTTTCTTTATTAACTAAACAGAAATACAAAGCACAGAATAAGGGGCTCTATCAAACCACTAAGTTTTAGTCTAGAGTTAACAAGAGTTTGGATACAACAGGAGGTACAACTTATAAAAATACACAAAAAAAACACGCGCACACACACGCACGTACACGCACACACACACACACACACACACACACACACCCACACCTTTTATCCCCGAAAGAGTAGGCACAGGCGCAACGCTAGTGCACCCACTTTTCGCCATTATTCCGTTCCATAATGTGATAGGGGTCGAGCCTATCACCATATCGGGCCTAAATTCCAGGCTGATACTGAATAGAAACACTCTTATATCACTTGCCCAACCTGGGGATCGAACCCGATACCTCAGCTTTGTTACGCCACCGAAGCCGTTCATTTATTCCATGTATAAACAATACCTTTTTAATGTTCCAGCTGGCATACTACGAGGAGGAAGATGATGAGCAAGGCGATGCTGAGTCCTGGGAGACAGGCTCCACCGATTCCTGGGAGACCATCGTAGAGGAGGTCGCTTACGGTTGATCCAATAACCAGTAAATGCTTCGCCAAAATATGATCTATTTTTTCGTATATTAGATGGTTCTCAGGTTACCTACTCATTATTCGTATAAAATAAGTACTTATATGGTATACTTAAATTGATAAATATTGATCGCTTCTACGTATATGGTTCAAAATTACAAAGTAAATTCTGACTTTTTACAGTATTAAAAATGTATTTCATGTTATATTAAAAAAAAAATTGTCTTTAGGGACTCAAAATTATATACTTCGGACCATAAACGTACATAGAAGCCATATAAAGGTATACAATATACCTAATAATTTGTATTTGCATTCCTATAAGCTGTAGTATTATCTTTAGTTCATTGCTTATCTATGTGGTGTAGGGGATTGATAACCTTTCTTTAAATGATTGATGAATAATTGAATTGGGCCCAGTAAGAAGTAAACTTGTTAATCAGAGATAAGATCCGAATTGGCAACATTTATGCCATTTCCTCTCGTGCAGGTATAGAAATTGCGTTTTCGGGAAAAAAATTTTTTTTCAAGATTTCATAAAAATATAAAATCATTATCCAGGCACTACATGGCAATGTATAAAAAATCATAATATAAAATAAAAAAAAAAGTTGATAAATAATTTTATGACCTAATTGCGTTATATTAGTTTTCACCCCATATTGTTGGTGCATGTTAGGGGTTAACTTTCCGAGGACCTACCCCTCGGAAATATCCTAATCATCTCTCGTTATTCTAGACCCTAATCCATTGACCATAAGTTTTATGGGGGTCAAATATGCTTTTCACTTAAAAATAGTTTGCCAAAGTCCAGTGGATCCGATCAATTAAAGCTAAACATACTTGTCAATTTAATATCAGGTTGAATACGATCCTAATTTTATTCTTCGATCTTATACCGAGAATAAACCAGTCAAAATAAGTCATTTGTAAACATGTCAATGAGCTTTGTATTTGAATGATCCATTTTCGCGATGGATCGTAAAAAGAGATTGGGATTGTTTTACTGAAAACGGCGGCGGAAAACTTCGTTGTAGCTAAAACCTAATTAGGTTTTAGCTACAACGAAGTCGAGCTATAATTCAAAATTAAATTGCGTAGTTTCATATTTTATTTCTTTTTTTAAATGTATTGTAATGGTATAAGTACATACATAATGTATGATTTTATCTTCCTAAGTTCCAAAATAGACTAAAACAAAGTGCAAAGTAGTTGGATTTTTTTATTGGTATTCAATGTTATTTATGGAGCAAGTATATTGATACTTATGTATCGTACGAAGTTACCGAAGTGTATTTTTACGTCATACGATACGATAAATCGGTACGATTTAACTGTAGTTTAAACTGCATCGATTTTGGTTCAGCTAAATTTGTCTCAAAAATATGACACATGGTACAGACCGAATAAGTTTTATTTATGACATAAATGCGATTTCTCAGATCGTGTGACTGGCATTAGGTTATTGAATCGTAAAAATATCAAGGGCCGTTGTCATCGCTTGCTGACACATATATGTGACAAATAAAGTTTATCAGCAAACTGTGACATCAGCCCTAAGACATGTGTATAACTCACTAATACCGCATATGTTATTCTTGTAATTTCTAGCTACATATTTGCTACTGTACTTCATATACATCAAATTAAGTCCTAATTTTAACATCCTTACAAAAACAAAGTGTCTACCTTATTTATTTTTTAGGGTATTGTTTGGAAAATTGATAATGTACAAGTATTCAAGACCAACATGTATGCTTCATACACAGGTTCATACATTCCAAGAAAACGCTTTCGTTCAACAGTACAGTTCACACCGTACCGATTATTCGTGCACTGTAAAGTCGGCCCGATTTCTTGTGTATTGTTCGACATTTGTCACTAACAAGTCAGCGTGCGTAATATAAAAAATTTTTTTTAGTAAATCAAAGAAATTTACTAACAATATAAAAATAGCGACTGCTAAAATAAATTTTAAAACAAGGTAAAGTTCAGCGACATTTTTCCGCTAAAAAAATTTGGAGTAGAATCTTCTAACACCAATATATTGGAACTTGTTATTTAGTTTTATCATTATGGGCTGCGTGAATAAACATTAAATTGCATAAACAGTTTTTTATTAACTTAGTTACATAACGACTTAGACATTGTGGATTTCTATTTATTTATCAAATTATATGAGTCTTAACTGTACATATCACAAATAACGGCACACATTTAAAAACACCCTTCGGTATTTGATCGTACGACAATACGATGCGGAGTAGTGCGGCATCGCGCGCCGCCATTCGCTGCGGTACGCACAGTAGGCAGAAGTTGGGACAAACATTGATCTCTTTCCTGTCGAAAATGTAAATTCAATTTGAGAATTTCGTCATACATGGCGGACCATACATAAAATACGTAAAAATTAAGATAAAAAAAATATTTCATATTTTAGATTCAGTTAGTAGTTTATTACACATTAATTATTGTCTTTCTTTTAGTGTTGTTCAACCCTAAAAAGTAAATGTCGCTAGATGGCGCTGTTTTACGATGTAACTGTCATTAAATCTCGCTAGATGGCGCTGTTTTAAGATATGACTGCTTAGGCAGTCACTATTACCTTCGTAAATTAAACTTGAAGCAAAAAGGGTATATTTGCCAATACGTTACGAAAAACATACACAAAAAATAAAAACACCTGATGCCCTACGCCATCTTGAAGTAGAGAGAATTAAGCTGTTCCATGAAGAGGAACGTGAGCACTGTGTGCGGTCCGATCTTGGCGTATGTGGGCAGGAAACCGCTCCACAGCGCCAGCACGCCCTCATTCTTGATCACGCCCATCAGCACCGCCATTTGCCCTGTACCTTTCGCTGCATTTTGCACCCTGGGGAGTGGTACATAGAGTTTACTGTCCTGGCTGGTATCGGCTCTAGCTTTAGAGGGATTCTGAACGATTACTTGGGGCTTTATACACGAAGGGTGCCACTGGGAGGCACAGGTTACCTAAGGCTAACCCTGGCTTTTTGATATAGGCGTAGACTGCATTATTTCATTACTAGAAAAAAAAAACGGTTTCACTCACGTATTATTGGTCTGAATCGCCGACCGTTTTTTTTTTCTAGTAATATAATATGTCTCGCGTAAGTTTTAATAATATTACTGCATTATTTCGTATAATTAGTGATATAGAGACAATTCAAATTGCTCGTGATTTAGAGTTATTTTGCAAAATAATATCGCTTCTGAATGACGAGTAACTTCTAACATCACTTGCGGCTTACTGGGTTTGTTTTGACACATCAGAATATAGAAAATATTTCGACATTTTAAAATTACCTGGTTTTGACAATATCGACGGGTAGAGAAGAGGCAGAGGTGATGAATCCGGATATCATTGACGCCGCGAAATGGAGGCCTATACCCTCTCCCATGCTAGGGAGCAAGGCTTCTCTAGCCTACGAGAAACGATTGATTATAAAGTAACGGAAAAACAGATTTACATAATGAAGGTAGTTACGATATTTGTTAGAGCTTTAGTTATAGCGCCATCTGTATGGCGCCAGCGACATCTACCAATTAATCAGATCAATTCAAATATTTCCCCAGGAATAAATTACTGGTATATAAAGTACCCTATATAGTAATCCAGGACACGATCTATCCATGTACCAAATCCGTACAGCGGTTATCGCGTTTACGTCTAAAAAACATCTACAAACAGTTTCACAAAAAACTACATTAATTATCTTACAAATATCATGAATGCGAAAGTTTGTGATAGTGTTTGGTGTTTGTTAGAAGTTAACGCAGAAACAACTAAAAGGATTTAGATGATATTTGGCGCACGGGTAGAGCTTGTCCTGGATTAATACATCTGCTACTTTTTATTCTGGTAATTTGGTTCCGATGGAAGATAATGGATGTTTATAATCTGATTTTTTAAGTACATGGAGATGGCGTCGTACTGTGTTTTAGAGACTTGTAGTGAGAGGGTTCTCACGCGGGCGAAGCCGCGATCAACAACACACACACACACACTCACGCCTGTTATCCCTAAAAGGGTAGGCAGAGGCGCTACTAGTACACCCACTTTTCGTTATTCCGTCCCATGATGTGATAGGGGGCGAGCCTATCGCCATATCGGGCACAAATTCCAGACTCCGGGCTGATACTGAATAGAAAAACTCAATATAATTTTGCCCGACCCGAGGATCGAACCGGAGAGCTCAGCATTGCAGTCGTACTGTAATACAACTACGCCACCGATAATATTAATAATTCAAAATCAATAATTTATGAATTATTAATATTATATTGTATTATTAATAGTTCATAGATTAATAATAATACAATATAGTAATATAATACCAGCCCTGTATTATATACTGCTCACTGCTGAGCACGGGCCTCCTCTACTACTGAGAGGGGTTAGGCCTTAGTCCACCACGCTGGCCTAGTGCGGGTTGGTAGACTTCACATATCTTCGAAATTCTTATAAAGAACATTTTAGGTATGCAGGTATGCTCACGATGTTTTCCTTCACCTTTAAAGTGAACGATAATTGATAAACAATACACACGTAACTTTGAAAAGTCAGACGTGTGTGCCTTGGGTTTTGAACCTCCGGACATTGTCTCGGCAGACCATTCCATTCCCAACTAGGCTATCGTCCGCACATAAATTAATAATAAAATAATATTGGTAAGATAAGATAAGATAAGAAGTAAGATGTTCATCACAGAATAAAAGGAAGCTAGCCATGATGTAGGTACTTATTATGAATTTAACTTGATTATAAAATCTTCACCTGAGCGTATGTGCCCAGTTGCGCTGCGTTTACCACCATGGCTCTCGTGATCGTGGCCGTCGCTCCTCGCCACAACGAGGTGATGCCTTCTTCTCGAGTCATTCTGGTACACAATGAATCACCATTAACCAATGAATCTGATGGACTACATTTTTTTATTGCTTCTAAATGACTAGACGAGTTTACCGCTCACCTGATGCAAGCGATATGACCACCCATAAACAGTAACAACATCATACAGTATTTTCCTTAGTATTGATTCTTAAATTTGCTAATCGATCTACGTAAAAAGCGATTCAAAAACATGATTTTTGTTGATACATAGGTTTAAGTAGAGCTTTTATAAAGTCAAAGCTCCGAAATACTTAAATGCTTATATTATAAGTATTTATAACTGCATGAGAAGATGTGTTTTAAGAGCATCATGATAATATATTTATCTTAAGGAAATACCATCGTACTTTTTCCATGTTATTCCCAAACTAAATATTTCCCATTTTCAATCAATAGATACGCCCGTATAAGCTACATTTGTCAAATAAGTAATGTGGAGTTGACGACGGTCGATGAAAGGCAATCTCAAGGCAACTCCAAGGTCCACAAGGTAAATTTCGATTATGGTTTAGTCCAGACCTGCCGAGCGCGTTGAACACGTTCTTGTAGTTCCTCCTCTTGTCGGGCGGCAGCCTGCCGTCTGCAGTCATTCTAATGAGGGCCACCTCAGCCGGAGTACCGATGAAAGCGCCCATGCCGCCGGCCACGGTGCCCATCCCGATTTTCATCGGGAAGCTGGGCACGCCGTGGTTACTGGACATTGACATGCTTGATTGATTTGACGTTAATTTCGAAGGTCTAGTCTGTTATAAACTAACTTTGGTAATTAAGTAGCAAATGTTTGCAAAAAGAACCACGTGCAAGAAATATACGTTTTCATTGGTCCAAAATTATTTGTTCTAAATACTATCAAATCGTTGGATTTGAAACGCTTGACGTGACAAGCAAACTTGTCTTTTATAAAGTATCACAAGAGTATGTAACGTTACTTTTTATAATATTCGAATAAGGAGTTGAAAACGCCCATTCTGCCTGTGGTGTAAGTGGCCTGTCGGAACAAGCCCGCCGACAGTCCGGTGTAGAAGCCGGAAAACCCCTCGGCCTTGAGGATATCCCTGATGACGCCCATCGTCGACGCATTCTTCCCAGCAGGACCCATCAGCTGCATCCTGGTCTTCACCAGATCCATAGGCTGCACAACACAGGTAGCTAACATTCTGTACAAAAAATAATTTATTTAACACTTTGTACAAAGGTATAAATAGTAGGTACAGGCCGACTAACAGTACTTATAATTTGTTTCTAAATGCGATTGATTTTGACCAATATTTTGTTTTATTTAAATTATGGTACAGTTTTTGTATAGAGGAGCAATTTTAAAATAATTTGATCGAGTATTTTGAAGAGATCGTTCAAGAATTGCAAGTTACTGAAGTGGAAACCTGTAAAATGTAAAATGAAAGTACATGAACATTCATAGTAAAAGATGACCACGGGAATTTGCAAGGGACGTTATAAAGTTTTACATAATAGGTATATATTCTTTTATTTCATGATGCCTTCAGCATTATGGATGTTCGTGAATAGCGATGACTTATCATGAGACTCCTTTGTCGTGTAAAAAGTAGAAACGACTTTTTTAGACTTTTAAATGTGGTTTCCTTACATAGTCCTTCCTTTCTTATCCGTACATAGTGTAAAACAAAGTCGCCCGTAGCCTCTGTACGCGATAAGTAAACCCAAAAACTGCTCAACGGATTGTGATGAAATATAGTATGGAGATAGTTTTAAACCCTGAGAAGGTTTTGGGTTTTTATCCCAGGAAAATATACAGCAGGACTTTAATCCCGGAAAAACTCTTCCACGCGGACGAAGCGAGCAAAAGCTAGTAAATAATTAAAACGTGACGACGTCTTGAGGAGACTGTTTGGACATATCCATGATATGGTCCTTACCCACTGGTGCCACCGATGAGGAAATTCATCCACCCGGGCATGGTTTTGGGAGGGGGTTTTTTATTTTTGTCCCCCATTTTTACCTTCGCCTATACTCCACACAAAATAAATTTAACAGTTTTCCATGATTTTACTAGAGGTATAATTTTAGATTTGCAGTTTTTTTTGACGTTTGTCGATTTGCAACGTGTTTTATGCTTTTCTTTTATTCAAGATAAGAGAATTAGATGAAACAACGGCTAGTTACATTGTAACCTGTATTAAATACTCTTTACATTATTCTTTTTGGGTCTACTTTGAAAAAAAACTATTTACTAACTTTTCCCGCCAGTTCGTCATATAGAAGGGGTCAGAATGTATCGTAATGGTAACGTGTAAATATAATTACATGAATACACTTACAGCATTAATTACCAAACAGGTAGGCAGAGGGGCAATTAGTGCACCAATTTCCCGCCATGCTTATTCCACCCCATGTTTTGTTAAGGGACGAACCGAATGCGGCATAGGACATAAATTCTAAAAATAGTAAAAAACCCAATAGTTTAGGTACACGTTACTCGACCCAAGTTTGAGATGTAACGAAGTATGTACTTTTTGTTACCTTATCATGACTTCTTATGACAGAGCTTCAATAAGTTCTGTTTGATGATGCATCAGACAGTGACAATCAGTCGACAAAAGTCAAAGCGATGTAGAGTAAATTATTTGTTAAGAAACTGTAAATAAATATACGATGAACAAAATCTACCGGTGGGACAATCATGGAAAAATATTTGCGTTATGTATGAAGTTACGTCATTATGGGAAACAATCCGAAAAATGCGCCAGAAAAGAAAGCATATGAACATTTAACCGTGCCCGGATGGGTAAATTTTGTTATCGGTGGTTCGGCAGGGTAAATACCAAATAAGGATTAACTAGCTGTACATTATTCAGAGTAAAAACAAAATGTAAACAAATAGCTTTATGATTTAAACTAATGCCTTGTTCGTACCTACGTACGAATAAGGCATTAGCAATCTACACATTACACCTAATTAAGGATTTAGAAAATAGATAAATGGTGCATATTTGTATTTAGTTTTTTCCTTAACACTGTCCTACACTACCACTAGAGATCACGCGTAAGTACAACTAATGATTAGCGTTATATACAAATCCCTACAAACCCTCAGAATGATGTCAATATGCATCGTCCAGCCAGCCGACCTCGTAAAGACCAGAATGCAACTGCTCGGCAAACAGAAGGGTAAGAAGACTTCCACGGTCGAAGTCGTAAGGCAAATCGCCAAAACTGAAGGTATATTTGGTTTCTACCATGGACTGTCAGCGGCGCTTTTTCGACAGGCCACCTACACCACAGGCAGAATGGGATGCTTTAATACTTTGTTTGATTACCACACAAGGTAATATTTTGAATATATTATTTAAACAATTTGATTTTTTTTGGGCACCTATCGTGGCACTAGGAATGATGAGCAGAATCTGGCAAATTTTTGCTATCTGCATGTTGTTATATGAGAGCTTAATGATTTATGATACTTTGCTTTACAATTACCTGCTTAGGAACTATAGTTACATATCGAATTCTTGGTTAAGGTATTATGGCTCGCCAATCTATCCAGTAAGAGTTGTTATGGGCCTCATCGCTGGAGGAGTGGGCGCGTTCATTGGCACTCCGGCAGACGTGGCGCTTGTCAGGATGACGGCAGACGGCAGGCTACCACCAGATAAGAGAAGAAACTATAAGAACGTGTTCAATGCTCTCGGCAGGTCAGATAATCTAAAACGAATGATTGGATGAATCAAAATGACGAAGGAAGTTTAGTAAAATGGTAGGTAGGTATCTAATTATTTGGCATGCGAGTGCGTAGAGAGCACCATGCACATGATAGCAAAAACAACTGGAGGTAAAAACTCAATCAAGACTAGGTAATTTCGTTGCGCACACAGGCGCCAAGGCAATAAGGGCGCTGGAATCAGGATGACATGCCAACGTTAATTATTGAAATTATATTTGTTATACTCCAACGGGTTTTTAATACATCAATGACTCCCACACATCTTTATAGTTGAGTAGGTAAGAAAGTAAGTACAAGTTTCCCAAGACAATACTCACGCTTGTGGGCTGTGGTTTAAATTTTAAACTACTTGAATTTTGATCCTAAAGTTTATGAGCTATGTTTTAAATAAAATAAAAAATATTAATGTCGAAACAGGACGACCAATCAAAGGCGCTTCATAGATTTCGCACACAGTCGCCCGTCTTGGATTGGTGTGTGTGTGTGTGTGTGTGTGTGTGTGTGTGTGTGTGATATGTGTTTGTAAAATTTCAATCATTGAATTCTATATAGAGTCCATTTTCTACAGGATAATACGCGAGGAGGGTGTGTTGACTCTATGGAGTGGTGTGACGGCCACCATCACTAGAGCAATGGTGGTCAACGGTGTGCAGTTAGCTACATATTCGCAGGTTTAATTGTCTTTAATTGCTTAGATAATATTCTACGCAAAAACTTAAAATTACTGCAAGTAGAAGAAATTAAACGTTTTATCATTTTCATAAAAAATTCAGAAGTTTCAGAGAAAATTTGGTTTTTTAGTATATTTTCACTGCTGGATTTTAACATAAGCTCTGAGCTGCCAAGAGTAGTCAGTGAGATACCTCAGTATTCCATAGCCGAAGGCGGACTGATATATCGGCGGCGTCAAAATATCTTACATCGCACAAAAGTTTGACGTCATGCAGGCGGTCGATAATAAAATTTAACCTAAAGCGTTTATGCTACCTATATGATGGAGCTTTGGAAAAGTTTGTTGCACCTGAATGCACCGATACCAGGGCCAGCCTTAACTATTCAGGCGCTTTTTTTACCTCCCAAGTGTATGCCTGTGGTACCCCTTAAAGCCTTTGGCGTCATCCTTAGGCCCAACGACACTAACCGATGCCACAAAAGCGTGGGATAAAGGCTTTTGGGACAAAAGTTTGTTGCTTTGTAAGCACAATTAATGATTTCTTATGCGTGCCTACGCGAATATTTGACATTGAAATAAAACTATTTAACGGATTTTTATCGCGATAAATTTGTTTAATTTTTACTCCTGACGTTTCGAAGACTTTGCAGCCTTCATGGTCACGGGGCGGACCTCGTCCGAAATCTTCTTTTGCGGATTTACAGCGTAATAATCCGTTAAGTAGTTTTATTTCAACGTAGGCACAAATATTTTCCAGGTTAGAGAATCACTCATGCCATTTCTAAGAGACGGAATGAGTCTGCACGTTTGTTCCTCCATAATATCTGGGCTCATCACCGCTACAGTTTCGTTGCCCGTAGATATTATCAAAACCAGGTGATTGTCACTGTAATTCTTATATTTTCTTCTTTGTATTTCAATGACGAGACCAGCACACCGCCCGCCTGATGGTAAGTGACACGAACGCCCAGAAACAGAAGCAATACCATACAAAACGTCGAATTACAAAATAGTGCTAGAGACCTACCAACATTAAATTATTATTAGCGATGTAATATTTTTTTATCAAGGGGAATATCTACATTAACGAGATTCTGTCGGGCTCTCCAATCTAAACCGGTCTACTGAGTACCGACTAATACACCGCCATACTACGCTTTCTCTAGACTTTGCCCTGGCTTAACTATAGGCCACATTTTGTCCACGCGTAGGGACAATTGCAATAAAATGTATTTTAAAATCAATTTAAATTAAATGTATCGTTGTATGCCAATATTTCAGAGTGCAGACTGCAGGAAAAGGTTCCAGTCAGTTTCAGGTGTTGCTCAACGTGGTGAAGAACGAAGGAGTGTTGACTCTCTGGAGCGGTTTCCTGCCAACGTACGCAAGAATGGGCCCTCACACCATCTTTACATTCTTTTTCATTGAAGAACTGAAGAAGCTGTACACTAAATTGAAATAGAATAAGGTGTACATTTTGTTGTGATATAACACTTTCGGGTTTCGTTTTGTATTTATTATGTTTAATATGATATTGAGGACTTGCTCAAAACAGCTCAAAGAGATTAAATAAAATAGAAGCATTCGAAACGTTGGTGATTAGATCTCCTTCAATAAAGAAACTTTAAAAGGGTATTCACTGGGCATTATCTCTCTGTAATCGGTGATTTTTTTTAATAACAATGTAGTTGTGAATTATAATAATGGTGACTATAATGATTAATGGACTACATCACTTAAAAAAATATGCTTTTCAATCGCGATCTTCTACATGTAAGTTGTACATTGTATGTAATTTTTGCGGAGTTAAATATGAATCGAATTTTGGATGAATATTGATTTCTATGTGATAATATTATTATGTAAATAAAAATATCTTATGATGTATGTCTTTCGTTTATTATTTTTATTACGTAGGTAACGTTGATATTGAATAACATGACAAGATCGTAATAATATGATTAAAAAAACTAAAAGAGTTGGTTCAAAACGAAAATCTTGATTTATTTTAAGGCTGCCATATCCCAAAACACCTTTTCTATTCAATTTTAAACCAAGAAATAATCAACATTTCGGTCCGAGAAAAATATATGTTATAGTTTTTTTTTTTTTTTTTTTTTTTAATCTATATTTAAAAGGAGTTTTGTCACAGTGTGACTATGTCACTCCCGTTGGTGCGAATGACACAAAATTCTAAACATGTCTAATAACAGTATTAACTTACAATAGGAGATGAGAATAAGTATAGTTTTATCAGCATCTTGGCATCCTCCGACAACGGGGAAGCCAAGATACTGTTACATATTCCTGTATTATAATTATCTATAATCCTGAAATCTTGCCTTAGAGCCTCGTTTCTAATACATTCCATCAACACATGGTATACGTCTTCTATTGTACCACACTCCGGACAGTTTGATGTGCTTGAAATTCCTAGCAAGAATTTAAATTTGTTTGATGGAATGTGACCAGAGCGAAGCCTCATCAAACATGTGACCTCTTTCCTTTTCATTGGTTGACCGTCAAACCATGGATAACGAGGAGGCAGATTTTGAATAGTTTTGTACCAAATCCCTTTTGTACGTGAGCGTTCGTCAAAGTATTCATTCCACATTAGTTTACAACTGATTTTAACTTCACTCAATATCTCATTGTGAGCTTGGAGACAATTATAAGGAATGCCGTCGCTTATGGCTTGTTTTGCTAATCGGTCTGCCTCCTCGTTACCAATAATACCAATATGAGACGGTATCCATTGAAGGATTACCTCCTTGTTCAACACACGAAGCTGACAAATCGAGTCTAGGATACTATAGGCTATCGAAGACCCTCGAATTCCCGAGGGTAACCGAGCCAAATGTAAAAGGGCACTTTTGGAATCCGATAGAATTATTAGTTTATTACTGTCCAAAGATGCACCATACGACAACGCTTCAGATATTGCAATGAGTTCACAATGCATTATAGAAATGTTGGCACTAATATTTAGCTGCATGCGAATATCCGTCTGCGGGTCGTAAAAAGCAACTCCACATCTATCTTTATCCTTTGACCCATCAGTGTACAGCTTACAGTATGAACTGTATTCTTTGTTTAGATACTCCATACAGGCTTGACGCAATCTTACTGAGCTGATGTTTTTCTTATTTTCTATATAATCATTAATCCTAATTCTAATTACATTCGATATATCAAAATAACTGACCCAGTGGCTTAAAGAAAAAGTTGGTAGGATATCATTTGACTGTATTGAATAATTACCATACTTCCTATGTATATCTATTAACAGCGGCAATTTTTTATTTCTCCAATATGAACTTTGGCATAATTGACTAAGGTCGTCAACAACTTTGACTGTTACGTTATTTTTAATTGATCTAGACCTAAGATAGAATTTAGAGGCGAGAAATCTTCTACGAATGGTTAGTGGTTGAAGACACAACTCACTCTCCATCACGTGGATAGGAGAGCTTTTAATAAATCCACCTATAACTCTCATTGCCTGGTTTTGGACTTTATCTATTTTATATAGATGGCTTTTAATACTATTATCATATAAGTAGCAACAGTAATCCAATCTGCTCCTTATAATTGAAATATAGAGACGTCTAAGATGTTTTGGGTGGATGCCCCATTTCGAGCCAGCTAGGGTTTTAAAAATATTAAGAAACTTAAGCGTTTTTTCTCGTAACTCGTTTATGTGTCGACCCCATTTTAATCTCCTATCTAACCAAAAACCAAGGTACTTAACACTCTCTACTTGTTGAATATTGTAATTATTAATATTAAGTATTATATTACGACTATAAATATTTCTGGGATTTCCTCTAGTAAACACACATACTTTGGTTTTGTTCTGTGCAATCTGTAAACCAATATTTTCTATCGTATTGTTGAAAGTATATAAAGCATCTTGAATATTAGCTGTAGCTTCATAGATATTATTTTTACTAGTATAAATTATGAAATCATCTGCGTATTGAGAAATGAAAACATTCCTCAAATTATTACCGATATTTGTGGTAGCGATATTGAATAATAAAGGAGACAGGGGATCTCCTTGTGGAATACCCATACCCGTAACTCGCGTAAGTGATTCTCCATTATGTAAGTCTATCGATAAATGTCTACAATGCAAAAATGTCCACAAGTAACGACAAATCATCGACCCAACTCTGTGATATTCTAAAGTGTTAAGTACATTGGTTATATTGACTTTATTGTAAGCACTGTCAATATCAATAAAGCAGGCAACTGTTGGCCACCCTTTAGAGTAGCTACTTTGGATTCGTGAAACTAGCCTGGTTAAGTTATCTGCGCAGGATAGTGATCTTCTAAAACCTGTCATTTCGTCTGAGAACTTGCAGCTCTTTTCAAAATACCATTCTAGTCTACGAGTAATGATGGTATGTAAAATTTTACATAAACATGACAGCAGCGCAATAGGTCTCAATTTTAATACTTCTCCGTTATTAGTGCCACGTTTTGGTACCGGAACTACTTTTATGTCCCTCCATTGACTTGGTACAAAACTTGATGCTAAAAATCGATTGTACAGTGTTGCTAATATATTTTTCGCACCTTCTGGCAAATTTTTTATCATCGAGTAGGATATGCCATCGCTTCCTGGAGCAGTATCTGATCGTTTGATGCAGTTTGTAAGTTCCTGTACCGACACTGGTAGAGATAAATGCGGGTTATCTGTTGCAAACATAGGAGTTGATGGAGTAACATAATCAGGAGCCAGATCACAAAGTAAAGTTTCCGCTTTTTCACGGGTAAGACAATCCCGCATTGATCTATATCCTTTAAGCCACTTCATTTTAGCCCACATTTCACTGGAAGATGTCACACTGTCAATGCTGTCACAAAAAGTTTGCCATGATTTACATTTTGCGTGGCGAATAATTTTCTGAGCAATACTAATCTTACCTTGTAATAGCTCGAGGTTATTTGGAGTAGGGTTTCTTCTGAACTCGGCTAGAGCTCTGCGTCTCTCTGCTACGGCTTTTGATATAACTTGACTCCAATAAGGTTTTGGAGAAAAATTCTGTTGACGCAAAGGATTCTCACATATGTTTATTAAAGGAATTGATTTATCAGCTGCTTTATTTATTATGCTAATGAAATCATCATAAGCGGACTGATGATCATCCGGAGATACAAGGTTCACCAGTTCTTCTTCGATATATGTTCTGTATTTCGACCAGTCAGCTTTCTTAATATTACGCCTACTTTTGTAATTGTTTGATTTTTTAATGTCCGTTTTAATTTTAATCATTAAGTGGTCGCTTCCCAAAGTTTCGTTCAATGTAGTCCAGTAAAATGCTAACGCAATATCTACAGAAGCTAAAGTCAAATCGGGAGACGATCTTTGTATAGTGCCATTTACCAATTTTACCCTCGTATGCGACCCATTGTTAAGTGAAACAAAATTGTGTTGAATCAAGGAATCAAAAACTTGACTACCCCTTACATCAGTCTTGGTTGACCAGTTTGAGTGGTGTCCATTTATATCTCCTGCTATTAGCGTCTTCCTATTAACTAAGGAAAATATTTCATCCCAATCACTCTGAATAGTTCCAACTGAAGGTGGACAATATAATGAGATGATGTTTTCTAAGTGGCTACAATTAGTTACCCTTATTCGAACCATTTCAATTCCTGTATTTGACAATTGGTCGTCGTATATTTGGTGAGCTTTTATTGACTTATGAGTTAGAATAGCTACACCTCCATAGCCATCATCACGATCCGATCTAAACGTATTGTATCCACTTATTTGAAAATGGCTATTTGGTACAAGCCAAGTTTCGCTTATTATAGCAATATGTATCCGTTGTTGATTCAAAAGTGTTTCAAAATCTGTTCTTTTAGGTCTAATACTTTGGGCATTCCACTGTAGAATATTTATTGGGATACGAGACTTGTTGTAGTCCATAATTGTTTAATGAAGTTAAAAAGTGGCCAGTCACGCATACACTCCAGTGCAAATGATACAAATCCCTCTAATATAATATTGATACAACTTTTAATCTTATCTTCCCATGAAGTATTTTCCGCCTCACATATCTTTTGTTTAAGCTTCTTAAGTAGTATTTGCCAAGACATATTTTGTCTATTTGTAAATCTTGATTCTTGATTTGGTGATTCCTCTGTTTTACTATCACCTTCACTTAAGTCCGTCATATATTCAAAGCTCTCACTTTCTTTTTCCTTCATCATTCTTCTCCTCTCTTTCCTTCTTTCAGATTTAGATTTTTTCTTTGGTTTTTCATTAGATTCCTGGGTAATATTATTAGCATAGGTAGGAGTTCGGCTAGTTCCGGGTATGCATTCTTCTATATGGTTGTCATCCTTAGAAGGTGTGGGTACCCCAAGGCATGTTAGTGGCGGATCATATGTTATAGCTGATGGTACCGGCGATGGTGGCACGTATAAAGTTAGGGCTCGTTTGTATGAGCAATTAAATTCTGCCATCAACTCTCTTATCTTTTTTTCTTTTATGTATAAAGGACATTTTTTTGCCATAGCCATGTGATTACCATGGCAGTTGTTGCACTTGAAATCCATAGTTTCGCAATTAGCGTGCCTACCAGAGCATTTAGGGCAGATTATTTTAGTTGATGGACACATTCTTAGCGTGTGACCAAATCGCCAACAACGGGAACATTGAGTGACGGGGTAGGTGTAAGTACTCACGTTTGCTCTTGTATCATAAATGTACACGTGCTTAGGCAATGATGAGCCTTTAAAACATATTCTGACAGATTCACTCATTTCCCAGTGGCCATCCATGGTGTTTCTCCGCTTTAGTCTCTTGACTGATAAAATTGCCGTATCACTCAGTAAGCCTTGCATTATATCCTCTTCAGTTAAATCTATGTCAACATCTTTTATGACTCCATATGACTGGCTTATTTCGAGCGTTTTTTGGCATTTATAACCGTTTTGATTAAATATTTTGGACTTCAATAGCAAGTCGGCGCTATCTTCGTTGTTAAATTGAATTAGTGCTTTGTATACATTTATATATTTAATTCGTATAACATGTTGTATACCTTCAGTCTTTAACAGTTTTGCTAACCCGAATTGTTTAGGTAGTTTTTCTACACATGTAACACACACCTCTATTTTATCTTCTGGTATTCTCGTCATCTCATTTTGTATTCCTGCCCGTCCAAATCGTTTTGCCTTTCGCGCTACTGTAGTCCAAATTTCCTCTGAATTTATCTCTCGATTTCTTTTAGTAGGCCTCCCATGCTCAATCTCCCCTATCTCGTCCATGTTACTTGACTGAACTATATTTTGAATACAATCTCTTGTCATCTCACTCTCGCCGAATTGGGTTATTAAATCATTCTCCACAATGTTCTCGGAACGCAAAAAAACGGCGTCCACGTCACTACTCATTCCTAAGTAGGGAGTAACGGTTTAACATAATGAATAAGCGCACGGTCGTACGAAGCGAAGTACTTGAACCGGTTTGGGATCGCACAATAGATCGACGCGTCTTACGATAACGAGCGACCGCGCGCAACTGATGTTATAGTTAAATAATCATTCTACATTGGTGTGGATTCCAAAACACGATACTTACAACTTCGCTCGATCATAAAAAATCACGAAAACAGAGAAAATTCGGATTTTATTTTTAAAAATTAATTATAGTATATTAAACAATTACTTTAAAAATGTAAGTCAATAAAAGGGTAATAACATTTAGCAGATTGCTATGCAAAAAAATTTCACAAAAGTAATTCGCACTTTTCAAAATTCAAAAAAACACGAATTTTTTAAACAATTCCGCACAACGCGTCTCGTTTCAGATGCGCCCGAGGCGCCGTGGAGGTCGGACCTACGTCAATTTTTCGCGCTTGCTGCCACTAATTTATCGAAGTATTTGACAGCTTTTGTTTATAGTTGGACCGCGTTATGTAGAAAAGGAACCAACTACTTTTGAACAACAATTATGGATTCTTATTTGTAATAGATGGATTTTTCTATGAATCTTTCCTATTCTTTTTCTTTCTTCTTTAAACACGTTGTCATACTTGTTTCAACTGTTGTTTGTTTTTGCTGAATAGTAAAAGATCACATTTGAATTTATTGCGTGTAAAATTGTAAAATAATATATTTGCATAATTTGTGGATAAAATTTTGGCATAATACCTCCAAAGGAAAATAATGTAATTAAAAAAAATGTACTTTATTGTAAAAAAAAGCGTGGGGTGCATGGTGTTAATAGATATAAATATTTTATTGAAAGATAATATGAGTAAAAGGATTATCATTTTGATACTATCTTAAAAAGCACCCCACGCTTTTTTTTACAATAAAATAAGTACATCTTTTTCTTATTTGCACTATTCTTAATTCAAATTTATTTTCTATTTTTAGTTGCATTTCCTATAAAGCATGTTTTTTAGTGTTTTTTCTAACTGTTATTTATTTTTCATTTTTTAAGCTTGTTCTACTATTGTCCAACAGATGTCACTAAAAATAAGTAAGATTTTTTTTATACATAAGAGTAGCCAGTTTAGTTATAACTCTACTATGGTCCAACAGATGTAAAAAAAAAATGAGCTATCATTTACTCATTCATTTTGAATATTTATTCATTATTAGTTGGATTTTCTATAAAATAGTGTTTTTTGTTTAAAATAATGAATTGTCTTCGGTTCTTGATAAATATGCCAAATTTTCATCCGATGTTTTGAAGGCGGTCAAAATCATGTTCAAAGTTTCCGTTACATAGATACATTTAAATGTACGTTACATAGCTTAATTTAAATTTATTTTCTATTTTTTAGTTGGATTTTCTTTAAGGCTTGTTTTTTTGTTTTTTTTTTATTTGCTATTTAATATTATGGATAGAATATCATAGTACAGAATAACATAAAGCCTGCTACCTTATTATTGATGCAAGTAAATCCCAATTATTGCGATATCAATATCGGTATTTTTAAGTTCTTCATTTGGTCCAGTAGCCCACATTTTCTTGAAAAAATCCCGGTTTGGGTCCCCTAAATTAAGTATCTGCTTATAAATATGCATACGAGCTCTACAGACCCTGGAGGTATCGGTACAGGCTTCTTTGTGTAACATCTATAAAGCAGTACTAGAACCTGGTATGTCTGTACATAGAAAGAAAAAAAAAATAAAGAGACGACTAAATAAGAGTAATAGAACACAAATCACCGTTTTTTTATTTCATTCTTTTCTCGTTGTTTGTCTGCGTATCTGTTTTTCTGTTTATTTGTTAGCGCACATCTCCGACACTACTAAACGGATATCTATGAAATGGTATGGAGATAGCTTGAGTAGAGCATAGGTAGAGCATAGGTATACTTTTTAACCTATAAAAAATCTTTTATGTGGGTGACGCTGCCAGGAAACAACAATAAAATAGTATGAGTGACAATAGTACATACTAATACAAAATAATAAGTTATTTTCAGGATTTTACGGCAATTTGGACTTGACTACAATTTATATGAAGACCATACTATTATGATTTGAAAAAATACTGTCCGACATATTTATAGGTATATAGAGTAAATTTTTCAGATGGGACAGCAAAGTCAATATTTTCTATTATGAACCACAGTTCAAACTTTAAAGTAGGTAGTAAACAAATACGAATATATCATTAAAAAAATCGCGATAAAATAAAAAAAATGGTTTTATTTCAATGTCTTACCAAGTTTTTTTGTATGTCGGGTAATTCCTTTTTATTGATCTCATTGAGGGTGTCTGAATATATAACGTCGCGTAAGATAAAATAATAACCGTGAAAAATCCATTTGAATTGTCAGACTAGTAGTAGTCGCAAGAGTTGGGTATATAATAAGGCTGCCAAATCATATGAAGCAACTACTCCGGTGCAGTTCAATACTAAGTAGGAACTATTGCGGTTGTCATATCGGTCAGTGCTTAGTTGAGCGGTTACTATGTTAACCATTCCATATTCGCGTCTTCCCCGGCGAACAAGACGTCACTTTTCATTCAGTGGAAATCGTCTTTACGCGCTTACCCATAGGGTTCAAATTAAAAAATCTGAAATGACACCTGTCAAAGTCGGAATACTGAAAGGGTTTCGGGTTTAAACTTGAGGTCATATTCAGGTTACTAGACTAGTCGATTATTATAGTTAATATTGGTTAAGTAATTGTCTCAATCACCAATATTATGTCACAATAACTAAAGATAATAATGAATCTTGACGTGGTATTGTACTCTGTGAACATTTGATTACGTAATCATTGATCAACGAACAATAAATCGTGATATCAAGACATAATTCATAGGTAACTTTTATTATGTATGCCTACGTATACCTATTTCAGCTGCCGCTGTCTGCGACATACATATGTTTGGATAGTACTCCCAAAAGTTAGACCTTCGCAATAAATCGTATAATTTTAAAGTCCTCCAATTTTGAGATGTATGTAATTTTATTTTGCTTAAAAACTACATCTACACTTATCTATACTAATATTATAAAGAGTAAAGATTAAATTGTATGTTTGTTTGCATTGAATAGGCTCCGAAATTGCTGGACCGATTTGAAAAACTCTTTCATCAATATAAAGGTCCATTATCCCAGGGATTATAAAGCGGGACTTTTATCCCAGAAAAATTCATTCACGCGGACGAAGCCGCGAGCAGAAGTCTAGTTTAAAATATATTAGCTATCGATGGAGGGGTCTAATTTTTTTTTATGGATTCAAGATCCATATTTTTGTCCTTTTAATATTCGTAAAGTTTGAGCCGTGTTAGATTTTGAGGCCCAGCACCCATAAAAAAGCGGACATCTTTTGTCGTAAAATAAACTGCTTCACTATTGTTTAATTGTTTATTGTGACGTAGTCGCGGCTGATTGGTGTCAAGCGAGTTCATTTGAAATTCAACATCGCGGTACCTGACGCGCCGGTACATTAGACAGCTGTAAATGCCAACAGCGCTCAGATTTCCTAGCCTTAATTAAATTATTTTTTGCAGTCCCTAAGCTTCTAAGTAGTAGGCCCGTGCCCAGCAGTGGGCCCATATGTGATCAGGACTGGTTTTATTATTATATTCTTTACAGTGGCATACGAAGAGAACACATAGAGTTAGACCACCAAAGAAGTGTTTTCATCTCCTTGGTCCGGAGTTCGGTCCCCCGATGTGAGGACGTTTTGGTAAAAATATTATTAGGTACTTAAACGTCAAAGACACTTTTATTATTTTACTTTTAAGAGATTTTTTGCGTTAGGATTATTTAAATTTAAATTATTTTTTTATTTCAAACTTTTAAAATTACTTTATTCTCCATCATGGGGCCCTCACCATATGAACCCAAACACGCTATATCTGCTATATATTGCTAAAGAGATGCGTATCCCGTAGACTACTTGATGCTGCAGCATCAGCTCGTTTTTTAAAGTATCGCCGAAGTCACAGTACACCAAATTTAAAATCCATCGGACTTGATAAGTTGGAAATGAGCTGATAATCTTCAAACGCCTGAACAGATCTTCATAAATTATATTACATCAGCTTACAAAAAGATGCCACAGACAGACATACAGATACACACCTTTAACTTATAACACCCCTCTTTTTCTGGTTGGGGGCTAAAAAAGATTAGCATATTTTTCAATATCATTGCATTGAACGACTTCTGTACCGGTTCAATTGTCTACCGGCTCTACCCAATCAAAGCAATTATAGTAACCTCTCGATCCAGGTCAGATGCAAATGCTTTATAACACGTTGAGTATTTAACAATTATAACATTCCATTTTATTCTAGCTATAGATACTTTTTAAAGACACGTACTGACTGACCACTTACCACCAAATAATGCTCTTTGCTTACCACTTTTGTTTTTGTAGGATCGATGTCAACTGTCATTTGCAGTTTTTAAATTCTTTCTATCACTTTCAAAATTACTGTATTGAAACGCTTTTCAAATTATATATTACGATTAATTGTGGACTATGCCGGAGATTACGTCCGTCAAATCGGTTACCAACAAGGATCTGAAAGGCGATGCTTTCAAGCGCCTCTTGAACTCCATCCCCTAACCTTGAATTAAAATGTACACCAGCTCCGAAAATTCTTGTCATCGAGTATTAAATGGTTACTTTACAGAAGTATGTTCTAACTTTGCGAAGAGATGGTAGCGGAGCGAAATTCTGGTGTGACATGTGGTGGCGCAAGCGGAAAAAATCACCGCCCAGAATTATACCCCTATCGCTGAAGTTTGTCTTCGGAGGTATTAGCGGGTATGATATTGCTTCTCTGATGTTTAGATTATATTACAAAATATCATGCAACACAGAGACGAGAGTGTACGTAGTAGCAGAAAATTTATACATTTTACTTTTTGCGAAAAACACCGTTATTTCGCTATGGTATTTTAGGATGAGGCACTGATATCATTGTGTTCTGTATAGGCATTACCAGCCTGCCTAGACTCTAAGACAAACATTAAAATTAAAGATTAAATGAAATATGTAAGATTCACTTCAAACTTCAAATTATCCTTTTCAGAATGGTGTCGACAGCATGCATCCATCCAGCGGACTTGGTCAAGACTCGCATGCAGCTCCATGGGTCAGACGGGAAAAAAAAGTTGTCGACAATGCACGTGGCGCGGGAGATCGTGCAGAGCAAAGGCATCAAGGGTTTGTACGACGGTCTGTCCGCCGCGCTGTTCCGGCAGATGGTGTCCAGCGGCGCGAGGCTCGGCTGCTTTAACGCCATGTTTGATTGGCATGTAGAGTGAGTTAAACAAGCTACAGCTGTGTGGAAGTTCTGGAATAAAAGTTCCATTGTATACTCTTAATCTACCTTACATGTTGTCATACCTATAATCGTTAGTTTCTTTTTAATAATTATTGTTGTTTTGTAAAACTTAAAAACGTGGTGATTTCAGCAGATTCTACGTAATAAGCATATTTATATTACGTTATTATAGTTATGTAAAAATCATTCATACTTATTTAATTAGTATCTCTCGAACATCAGCGTGAGTTCGCAGACTTTACCGACCGGTGTCAGTTCCAAAAGGTCTCATCCCATTCTGATCGCGCGCGGATTAATTAGTAATTATTCTTTTTTTCTGAACTTTCGTTGCTTCGTTATTATATTAAACGTAGTTACACCGGTAATAACTAATAACATTACCAGATATGATAACTGGTATGGGTGCTGACAACGGATTTGGTCGGTTGATTAGAGTTTTTAGATTACATGGGGACTTCAGATCGTAGATAATTATTTAATATTTGATTGTATTGAGCTTCATCTGATTAAATAATATCGCAATATGTCATAACTAGAATATAAAATTCAAGTACCTACTCAAATCACCGTTTTTTATTATATCCTTTGTGTGTTTCCGAGAACATTGTGAATCATTTGTCAGGAAATATGGGATCCCGAACCTTAGTACGAAGGTGATGATGGGCAGCACAGCGGGGATATTTTCAGCGCTAATGTCGATGCCATCGGACGTGGCTCTCATCAGGATGACGGCGGACGGCAGGCTGCCCAAGTACAGGCGTAAAAACTACAAAAACGTTTTCAATTGCATATACAGGTATGGTATTTTTCGTTGTAGTTATCACCGAGTTTAAGTTACTGGTTTTGCAAGCTATAGAAGTTGGTGAGGCGACTGTCAACCTGGATCCTTGACATTCTAGTGTAGTGGCAACAAGTTAACAGGGTCTACACAGCGCCCAAAAAGACTATTAAAACAAAAACATAATTTATCCCCGAAGCTGCAACCAGGTCACCTACTTTTCACCATGTGTTTTCCCTGCCCTGGTGTGACCGCGCCGAGCTTTTCGCTATATCGGGCACAAATTCATGAAGCAAAATAAAAAAATGATCACTTTGCTCGACCCGAGATTCGTGCCCAGGACCTTAGAGCGGAGAATGGAACTCTACGGTGAAAATTTCAATGTAAATTTTAATCAGTGTTAATCATTGTATCAGGTTGGTGCGTGTAGAAGGCGTACTAGTGCTGACGAGGGGGTTGCTCGCCACTATATCGAGGTCCATGATACTGAACGCGGCGCAACTCGCGGCATACACGCAGGTAAACTATATCATACCATACCAGCCCTGTATTATTACTGCCCACTGTGAGCACGGGCCTCCTCTACTACTGAGACGGTTAAGGCCTTAGTCCACCACGCTAGCCCAGTGCGGATTGGCAGACTTCACATACCTTCGAAATTAAAGTACTTCTCAGGTATGCAGGTATCCTCACGATGTTTTCCTTCACTGTTAAAGCGAGCAATAATTCATGAAAAATATACACATAATTTTTTAGAAAAGTCAGTGGCGTGCCCTTGAGTTTTGAACCTGCGGATATTCGTCTCAGCAGTCCGTTCCACTCCCATTTAGGCTTTCGTCTCTTTTTCATTAACTATATCATAGCACACCTACAAATGTGTAATTATATGTACTGATATATAAACATGATCACAGGCGTAGCTTTAGTTGTCCCATGGGGGGCGGGGGGTCCGAGTACACTAAAATGTCAGTGACGTAGTGTGGGTTTTTGCCGCCCCATGACACAAAATCTTTCAACAAATAAGTCACGTATACAACCCCCCCTCCCCCGTCACCAAAACAATTTTTTAAAGGTTTTAATTTATGCGCTTTCAGTTTCAGTGGTGTTTTTGCGTTGTGTTTTGTTGGGTCTATTTCATCTTATTATAAATGCGAAAGTTTGTGAAAATGTTTGGATGTTTGTTAGAAGTGCACATAGGCATTAATGTATACATGTTTTGTGGCCCGGATTATTTTTGTTGTAAGCTAGGAAATTTCAAGACCCCCCCCCTCACATATGCTCATGAAAATGATGAAAAACTCGTCATTGAACAGTATTTCGAAGTCAGCCGATTTACCCGGAGAGATGCAATTAATAGTATAAAGAATTGGATATGAGGTACTTTTTATAAAGTACCTATTTAGGGCTCTTTCTGTGTAAGGATACTCAGCACACGCGACGACAAAAATTCTTTGGTAAAAGTAAGTATTTTCCTACTGAACACTGCAGCAAGTCATGTCGTTGCGCATCATGTGGTCAGCAAATTTAAAAAGTGTGTTGTGTGTTCACAGATCTATGCCTGTGAGTTTCTTGATTGTCTCGCTCTATTACAATAAAAAATATCGTGGTTCTGTAGGCCCGAGAAGCATTGCTACCCAAGTACGGCGATGGACTGAAATTGCATTTCAGCGCGTCCATGATCGCTGGTCTCATCACCACTGTCGTCGGCCAGCCTGTCGACTTGATCAAGACGAGGTATTCCTTCTATTTTCTATAATTTTGTTGTGAATTGACCGGCCAAATTGCATTCGGGTAACCAGAAGTTTGTAGGTGTTAAGCAAATAAATAGCCAATTTAAATAGATATTGCGTAATTTTAACAGGCGCTCAAAAGCTGAGTTTTCAAAACCAGCGGCTTGATTGACGGCAACTTCTTCTCAGGTTGGATCTTCAAATCCTGAAGATAATACATTACATAGAAATATTACATTCACATCAAGTGTTCCTCATTTCAAGGATTCTTCAGTGATAGACTTAAATGGTAATACTTACTTTGACTTAGAATAAAATTTAGCAATGCAATGCAATGCAATCAGCCCTGTATTATATACTACCCACTGCTGAGCACGGGCCTCCTCTACTACTGAGAGGGTTTAGGCCTTAGTCCACCACGCTGGCCTAGTGCGGGTTGGTAGACTTCACATACCTTCGAAATTCTTATAAAGAGCTTCTTAGGTATGCAGGTTTCCTCATGATGTTTTCCTTCACCATTAAAGCATAAAATTTAGATCTATGTCCAAATTACAAAATTTTCAAGAAAGACATTTAACTGATTGTCCCCAGAATACAAGAGTCTCGGAAGAAGACAACTCAATTAACTGTCATACTGGAGTTAATAAAGAGGGAAGGAATTCTGACGTTCTGGAGCGGGTTCCTGCCGTCATACTTGAAAGTGGCGCCTCATACTGTGATCACCTTCATCTTGCTCGAGCAGATGAACGCGTGGTATTTCGAGAATTATGAATAAAGGAATACACAAAAACCAATTTTATTTTATTAAATTTCGTTAGATTTACGTTGAGAATCTTGAATTTTCTTCCTGATTTGGAATTACGTAGGAACAAAATCCGAACTAAAAATGCACTTCTTTCTCAACAAACAATAATATTCATGTCAGAAATATTTTTAGGCATCGACATAAACTATATCGACGATGTTTGAAGGTATGATTTTTGAGGGTTACAGCATGGTGCGAATTGCTAAAAAACCGTTCAGAATTTTTTCGCGAAATGTAAACGGTAATAAAACACACCTTATAAATTAACTAGGATAGAATAAAAGACAGATCATAGCATGAATTTATTTATTAACCAAATACTAATTATAAATAAAACATCTTTTGGACAAACAAACAAATGCATCACCACTGCCATTCTTCAGTAAAGTCTTGCTCCATTGGGAAATGCCTCCTGTAAAATAATTTATTATATTGCTTTAACACATTACATGGAATGACCCGATCTATCTTTGGCGGTCGAAAATATAAAAATATATAAAAAAAGTAACTTTACAGAGGCCGTAGCCATGATACTTCTCTACGATCGTTAACGCTAACATGATGTATGAGGATAACATATCGTAGCGATAGACTTATCGATAGAATACGTCACTGCCATACATTTTTCCGTTTTCTATTGGCATTAAAGATCAGAAAGGCATCTTGGCTGTAGCCAAGACCGGCAGGGCTGTAGCCCCTGATTACTCTTACAGAGAAAGGACATCTATCCGGGTGGAATGAACAATTTTCATCATCATCATGATCAGCCACATTATATCCACTGCTGAACATAAGTTTCCTCTAAAGATTTTCAGACGAACTTGTCAAAAGCGGCTAATTTTAATGAGCCTTTACCCGAAAACCACTATTTTCTGGTCCGGGTTTGGAAGAAAAGTAGTTATTGTTCAACTGTTTATATAATATGCAAACTGATCCCATTACACCTGATGGTAAACGCAGTGTGGTCTCGTGTGGTCAGTTATCCCTTAGAAGTCGTCGATTATGCTTCTGTTTGAACCGGATATATCTGATTTCGGACCGCTAGACATTTGAGTAGTCGTAAGGTAGGTGTTACTATATAAGTATTCTATTAGCAAACACATTTAATCCTTACATCCTTACATATTATAAAACAAAGTCCCTCAGTCGCGTTCGTCTGTCTGAATGCGACAAACTCAAAAACTACCGAACGGATTTCTATGAAATTTCGTATGGAAATGGTTCGGGACCCAGGGCGTTCCCTGTCTGTATGTCCTTACATAGGCTACTTTTTGACCGGGACTTTTACCTGCGAAAATATTTTTTCTCTGTTGAAACCGCGAACAAATAAGTATGTAGAGATAGTTTGAGACCAAGGGAAAGGCATAGGCTACTTTTATTCTAGGAAAGTATATGGCAGGACTTTTATCCCAGAAAATGAAGCGCGTTAAACAGATAAAAGCGTATTGTTCTGCTACCGAGACGAAGCTGGGGGTCGCTAGTAGAGTATACTGTAGGTATAGCATCAAGCACTGACCTCCTGGGCGGCGGCGTGGCGGGCGAGGCGGGCGAGCCGGGCCCCGAGCGGCGCGCGCGCGGCGAGCCGGGCTGGCGGCGCGACACCTCGCCCAGCAGCGACAGGCACGAGCGGGACAGACGCTGCTACCGAGACGAAGCTGGGGGTCGCTAGTAGAGTATACTGTAGGTATAACATGAAGCACTGACCTCCTGGGCGGCGGCGTGGCGGGCGAGGCGGGCGAGCCGGGCCCCGAGCGGCGCGCGCGCGGCGAGCCGGGCTGGCGGCGCGACACCTCGCCCAGCAGCGACAGGCACGAGCGGGACAGACGCTGGCTGAAATTCTACCAAAACAACAAACCGTAAATGTTTTTATAAAATTGCCAAAGAAATTCGTTCTTACTATTAGAGATCAGTTCCGCTCATAGGTCATGACCTTCAATGCCTGAATAAGCGAGGCCATTTTGCACACACACACACACGCGCGCGCTTTTTATCCTCGAAGGGGTAGGCAGAGGCGCAACTAGTGCACCCACTTTTCGCCGTTATTCCGTCCCATGATGTGATAGAGGGTGAGCCTATCGCCATATCGGGCACAAATTCCAGACTCCGAACTGACACTGAATAGAAAAACTCAATATCACTTTGCCCGACTCGGGGATCAAACCCGAGACCTCAGCATTGCAGTCGTACCACAATACAACTACGCCACCGAGGCAGTCAGCAATATTTACAGCAGTATTTTGCAAATATTACAAATATTAGGAGTATTGGAAGTAATAGGAATTTGAATCTAATTTAGGTCACTGAAATGTCTTACTGCCGTCTACTTGGCAGCAGTAAAATAAATTTCTGTGATATACAGTGTGCGCAGTGAGCACAGATTGTTGTCCTTCTGCTCGAAGAACATTGTACATGTTATTGTAAATGTTATAATTGGGCATTCAATCTAACAGCTCGTCTATTAGGGTGACAAAGCGCAGCATAGTGCCAGATATAATATGTCTGGCTGGGTGTTTGAACACATATGTGTTCTAATTCGAGGTGGTAAAAGACAGGAGCTTATCTGTAAGGCAGAAAGGTGTGCACTGTGGGGGTGATGTTACTTTGAATCCAAAGATTAGCTTAGAAGAAGCTTCAAAGTTAGTGGACTCCATTTAACTGTCATGCTCATGTCATTGATAATATGATGGAGAATTGTAACGTACCGGTAAACAAGAGCCCTTCATCTCCCGCAAGTCGATTTTCCTGAAGAGCTCACACAGCAGCAGCTCGTGCAACGAGGGGGTACGTGGACCGAATATCTGTTCTATTATCTCCACCACCTGAACGAAAAGAGAAAGGTTTTTCTTAGGTTTTTAAAATACAGACAGATTTCCACCTCCAATATTATCTTTTATTTATTTATAACCTAACTTTAAAAAAAGCGGGTATAAGAACCATTACATATTTTTAGTTAACTATTTAACCATTTATCCCTCTTCGAATATTGTAATTTTTAATATCCAGCCTAGGCAGAAGAGCTAATAGTTCGGCTGGAAAGCGGTGACCATCGTACATGGGAATCACTAATCAGTAGTGCCAGAGGCTCCACTAAGATGTTAATTTTGGCATTAACCACATAGCCTAAACCCACTTTCATAAAATGACGCGGCTGGTCTTTTTCAAGACAATGACTCTCTCATACTTGCCACTGCAACTTCTGTAAGCGAGGATCGGCATTGACACGCATTTTATGACATCAAGCGGTGAAGCTCGCCGAGTCTCTAAGAGTACTAATTAGTCTTAACCCGTTAATCCAATAGAAGGATATGAGTTGGAAATATATTTTTCCACTCCACAATTCACTATACGGCTAGTCTGGCTAAATTTCAAAGTAAAGTGAAGTACTCACATTAGGGTACAAAGGCAGCAAATCAGGCAGCAGCGACAGGTCGATCTCTGCGCCTGCGCACATCTCAAACAGCACGTGGCCCAGAGACAGCGCCTCTACGTTGTCTATCTGGGCAGCCAGAGCGATAGGACACCGCGGGACGGCGCCTATTAACGTGTTCTCCAAACCACATATCCTGGGAAGGAAGTAGGTATTTCAAGAGTTATAACTTCTCGCATTTAATAATCCGTTATTGCGAATAGAAAGTATGAATTTAATTGATTTTGGCGATAATAAGTGTTCCTACTGTCATAGTTAAATACAGGAGTTCTTTTCTTTGGAGTTTGCAAAACATGCAGGGCATCCGAGTGTAGGGACCCAGGAGGCGCAGGCCAATGATCTAAAGAAAAGGTTGCCGAAAATATGTAATGAAGTCTAGTTGTAACTTACCTTGCAACTCCATTCTGTACCATCACGTTGCCGCAGTGGAGATGGCGAAATGGCGGGAACCCCTTTTCCTTCAAGAACAGCAAACCCTCCAGCATCTGCCTGCCGAACCTCGCCACCTGCCACGCCGGCAGGCCCGTGCCCGCTGTGCTATATTTCTTACTGTACTCTTCATTCCATGTACTCTAAACAGAATTATCGTGAACCACATGCTCATATGCATAAGCGAACAATCACAACTGCTTCCAAACAAAATGAGTAGGTAAAATACCTTATAAATAAGATCCTTAAGACTCCCCCTAGCGTTGAAAGGCAGTACAGTGAGCGCGTGTCCGCTGCAGAGCTCCAGGTCCAACACTGGGTATATGTACGGATGGTGCAGGGCTCTGAACAACTCCATGATGAGACTCCTGGACCGTTCGCCCTGCTCGATTGGACACTTATGCGTCAATGGCATCTGGAATATACAGTAAACTTGTTGATGGCACTTAAAGGTCAGTATGATAATGAAAGCTACCCACGGTTGATGGGCAAATTATAATTTTGATCTTTAGGAACTATGCTGTCGGTTTTAAAAGAGTGATGACAATGTGCATGAAATGTTATTCGAAAATACGAGTGCTCTGTAACGCAGCGAGCATTACGTTATGACAGTTTAAAAATATTGTGTGTATATTGGCCCTAGGCTTAGACTAACAACCCTAGGATATGTGCAATTATATAGCTAATAATCATATAGCCTTATGTATGGAAGTTAAGGTTTCAATAAAGAGAATGCGATAGATATCTATCACTTACGAGGCCAGACCTCAGAGGCCAAATCAAGCATCTCGCTCTACACTTTAGAGGTCAAATAACATTCTACAATGAAAGCAAGAATTGTTCCATACGATCTATAAATATAAAGGTCTCTTTTTGAACCACTGCCACACGAGAAGCAATTCTGTGTTACTTGAGCATAGCAATTATGGTTCATGGAGCTTAACCAGTTTTCGCCAGTCGGCTTTTCTATTGCACGGAACTTGTAGGTGTAAACAAGAATGTACAAAAACCTTACCAATGTAAGCAATCGATCTGTTTTGATAGAGTTGTCGTGTATCGCGAACCAGTATTTGTTTGGGCGGGATCCTATGGCGCTGAGTTGAGATATCAGGTCATATCTGCAAATGCAGGGTTTTTTAATTAAACGAATGTAGATAACGTATTCGATAACGTCGTTTCGGGATTTATCGATTCTCAGTGACTTTACGTATGCGGTTAATTTTCTTCTCAAACACAGGATTTCATTTTTATTGTAATCATTGTTCGATTAAATCTCGCATGACGTATTCGGTAGAAAATCACTATTTGAAGGTGATTATTTTTCACTATCCAAAACCACAGTGTAAAAGAGTAATATTGTGTATGTCTTTGTGGAAGTCGACTTTACCTCGATGTTTGTGACAAATATTCTGAACAGATGGCCAAGGCAGCTGAACTTTCCATGGACCGCTCACCGGCTCTGCATAACATGGAGAAAAACATACTATAAATTGAAAACTATAAAATTATAATAACTTCTATGTCTTTACTTAATCTTTTGAACCAAGAAGTGATAGCAAATCAATAGTGATTTTAACTGATCTAAGGCTTGAAATAACGAATATTAAAACATCAGATAACAATTGTATGAAATTTCGAAACCACAAAATCGTAAGTAAATATCAACATCGTAATACTCTTTGAATGAACAATGCCTCGTAAATGTCGTAATACATTTTTTGCGCTCATAAATCAAAGGCTTTATTTTAATTATAAATAGTACAAAGTAAATAATAATAGTCTTGGATCAAGATCGTTTTGTATACCTTGGCGACGCGGGTGGTTCGGAAGGCGAGGACTTGCCGGACCCAATTCCGATTAGAGATTTGTTGAACAGCAGCTTGGCTAGCGAGTCAATTTTCTGCGCCACCAGCGGAGCTCGCTCTGAGTTCTCTTCTGAAAGTCGCAGCACATTACACAACATGTGAAACATTTTACTAAGATGTCTTAAGAAAGCAATAAGGTGTTTTAAATGTTTACTTTGATGGGAGTTTTTATGATCATGTTGTACATCTGTTTTGTAGCTATGTGCATCTTTTATTGTTTACTATATTGAACCTACAATTTATACAAAAGCTGGTTCTAAATCAGCCCCCTTATTCTCTATGACACGCGTTATTTTCACCGCTCGTAACAAGCGTGTAACGTAACTCATCGCGTTTATCACTATGGAAATTGGCATACAGAATACCATTTTACGCCCATTACACGAAGTGAACGTGACGCGGCCGCGTTACGAGTTAACAATGTCATAGAGAATCATGCCTCAGTACTTGCGTACACTGAACAAATATAATATTTGAACATTACCTATCGATTTCAAAATTCACTCTACTAACCAGTTTAATAGTTGCTCTACATTCTAATTTAAGGACAGAATATCATTCTTTAATTTTACTGAAGTAAAAAAACAAATCTATATACCTAATTAAAGCTCTCGTCATCTTAGAAACTACTTGAAGAAAAGTGAAATGCAACGAATAAAATGAATGAATTAAAAATAAAACAAACAGTACTTGAACTACAAGCGCACGATGATTTTTCGCCATCGTCTTGTTTTCCACCATCTTCCGTCAGCAAAATAGAAAGAAAATAACCAATTATTAAAACCATTTATCGATCTTTTGCAAAGACCATCGTACGCTAGGACGTAATTTAATAATGCAAAACCTAAGTTGTCACAACTACGGCAGAAGTAGGCCTATATTGTTAAAATTGAACACTTTTAATAACAAATCGTTGTGAATTTTGAGTTTTGAGTAACAAATATTGAGTTCGTTTTGAGTATTCGGAAACCTTTATCAATAATTTTGTTGATTATTATAATGGATTAGGTAACTTTTACTCAACGTTCCCTTACTTTTATTAGATACATTTTTTTACTTACAGTATCCTATATTGATACATTTTTAATGTGTTCAGTGGCATTTATGACAAAGAACATTTTTTCAAAATTACTCTTAATCGAGTCAGATTAGTAATATATCTGTAATTAATTCTAAGCTGTAAATGATGGATCTAGCCGATTATCTGCAAGTATCGTCACCTACCTTCACTCTCCTCCCTGTCTGTAGACACAGAGCGTATCCTGAAGGCATTCCTTTTGTTAGCGGCCGCGATTGACTCCGGGTTCAGCTCGGCCGCGGACTGCGCTCGCCGACACGCGCCGCGGCGTTTCTTCTTCCTGTAACTCGTCCTCGGACGCTCCTGATAGAACCGATCGTGGCCAGTCGTCTCCGGCTCCTTCTGTTCTTTCCCATCACTATTCGCTTTCATATGCTGGTATAGGTTAAACATATTGGCTTTCCTTCGCAAACTTCTAAACAACTTCTCAAATTTGTATCGCATAAAGGTAAACACTACCACAAACTAACGTCACTGTAAGCTTCTTGTGAACTCCAATTTGTTCGAGGACGTGTGTGGTATCGCACATCACTCCCTTGCAACTCATAGGAAAGTATGTCAATAGAAACTAATTGAAGTCGCATAAGTGCCGCATTAGTGTACCTGCGAGCAGCGGCGTATCTACAGTCCTCCGATCAAACATTCATGTCAGAGTTTATGTAGATAATCCAATACAACGATTTGAATAAGCATATTTTACGGGATAGCTGCATCAATCACTGGGTGTGGGGTTAATCTAATAAATCGACACCCGTTTATTACTGAATCATCATTATTGCGTCAACGTGGAAATTTAAACTAGTTTTTCGTCTTATTTGTAAAAGGAGTGGTATGAAAGTTAAGATTCGAATGGAATTGGACGCCATACGTATGTGCAAAAAAGAAAAAATCTTTTATTTTCGTTGCCATTGGAGCAAGTAAAATATTTACTGGTGGTAGGTCTCTCATATTAAGTAAGAGTCCGTCTACCCAGACGTATACATACCCACCCGGGTACCACCGCAATGTCTATTTTTAATGCCAAGCAGCAGTGTGCATGCACTGTTGTGTTACGGTTTGTAGGACATTGTAACCAGTGTAACTATTGGACATAATGAAACTTAACATCTTATGTCTCGGAATGACGAGCGCAGAGAAATGCCACACAGTACCTATTAGGTATGTAACTCTAGGTGTGATGATGTTGCTACTGTTTATGGGTGGTCGTATTGCTTACCATCAGGCGAAACCTGTATGCTCGTCTCGTCATTCAATTCCATAAAAAAAAAATACAAAAATTGCCCTATCAAACGCTGTAACCAATCCAATCATGATTTTGGTTGAAGGAAATAAGATCCCTTTACCACCTCTATGCGCAAAAGTAATTGAGTTAATTTCGAAGGTCTCCTTAGTAATTACGAGTCTAATTACTAAGGAGGGTGGTTTCACATCCTTTGCAGGGCTTTGGATAGGGTAAAGAAATATTTTTGTCTTCAGATTGTATATTCAGATGAATTCAGATTGTAAATATACAAACAATTTCATCTGAAGAATACTTCAGATGAAATTATGAGTGTAATTACTAAGGAGGGTGGTTTCCCATCCTTTGCAGGGATTTGGATAGGGTAAAGAAATATTTTTGTCTTCAGATTACAAAATTAATACAGTGCTATTAACATTTCTGCTTACCCAGTTTTTGTTGGTGAGCCTATACATACGTCCTTTTGAAATATACAAAAAAAAATATATAAATAAGGTGATTTATTAAAATTAACTAACACATTCGCCGTTATAGTCAAATCAAAAACACGATACAGAATTCTACGTCTTCATATTAAGTCTTTGTGATGTATATATCTGTAAATTTCGCATAGCATGTCAAGGATATAGGAGGTAATGAAGGTATGTGAGGATAGTCGCGTAAAGTATGGAAAGAATCCTTTCCAAAAGTGAAAGAAACCTCGACTCTTCACCAGACACGTCAGGATGTCTCGCTGCGTCATATCGTCGCTTCGGACTTGATATCTGAAAATATCCTTATAATTTATCATTTATTTATCATTTTATTTGATCCACCAACAAATGATACAATAGTTAGCATGTTACACATATAACGTCCCAAAATCAAATTCTTATTATATTGTTCACCTAATTATAGGCGAACCCAACTACGTTATATAACTGAGGAAGCAGACAAAGATGTAAAATAGTAAAAAATAAAATAAACTTAATTACAATTGTGGCGCTAACAATACAGAGTCATGTGGACAAAATGACATCAACTAAAGGGGTAAATCAAATAAAGGACATCAAATAAAGGCAGATTATGATGTTTATTTAGTTATTTATTTATCCTGACATGGACACAATGTTTTTCAAAAAGTATAAATACGCCGAACCCCGCTGCTATACCATAACAATTTAAACGAAAAAAGTGTAACGCACGCACATTCTTGACAATACGTATGTGAAAGACTTGGCGTGTTTCTTCTTCTTACATGGCTCCACCGTTTCATCGGTGATTTTGCCAATGTCAAATGGGTAAATGTTAAAATAATATTATAACTTTTTTGAATAATTTTCTCACAAACTGAACTAAGTGACGATGACAACAAAGAGCAGTATAACCAAAGAGAATTATAATACAGGTGGTTTGGCGTATTTAAACCAGTATAAACAATAAGGACCGCTAGTATTTGTCATTTAAGTGTAGTGTATAAAACTATCGCAATTGGGTCACTTTCGAGTCTTTAGATTGTGATTGCTAATATCATACCTATTTAGGTTTTAGGGATATCATTGCGTGGACACATCGTTCAACTCCATGTTAAGTGTAGGTACCTGGCACAGTCTACCTAGATATAACATCGATCAACGGGGATACGTTATCTCTGAAGGTCACCAGAATTTGCAATCTCTAACCCGGATATGCGTCTCGTCATAATGAGCCACTGTAACAGACATTTCACTCCGTGCACGATAGTGTTCGAACACACATTTAGGTATATTTGTAAGCAATAAAAACACAAAATACACATATGTGTACTTTGTGTCTAAATAAACTATATAGTTTATACTTTGTGTGATTTTGTTTTTTTAAAAGCCGTAATAGCCTAGCCGGGAGTGGAAAAAACTGCCAAAGCAAATGTCTACAGGCTCAAAAGCCAAGGGCACGCACCTCTGACTTTTCTAAAGTTATATTGTGTGTATTCTTTGTGAATATCGCTTGCTTTAACGGTGAAGGAAAAATCGTGAGGAAACCTGCATACCTGAGAAATTCGCTGTAAGAATTTCGAAGGTATGTGAAGTCTGCCAACCCGCACTAGGCCAGCGTGGTAGACTAAGGCCTGAACCCTCTCAGCTGTAGAGGAGGCCCGTGCTCAGCAGTGGGCAGTATATAATACAGGGCTGGTAGTAGTGGTAGTAGTTTTTTTGTAGCACTATTTGCTCGATATTGATTGTCGAAATAGAGGTGCCGTTACACAGGCTGGTCATAAAAACGAAACCAAATAGTTTCTTTAACATGCGCGAAAAATGTACCAGTATGAGTGTATGTTAAAGAAGACAACTTACAATGTCTTGACCGTATCCACCGGCAATGAGGCGAATGCTGTGAAGAAACTTGACAACACTGACGTGTAGAAGTGCAGCTCTACGCCTTTCGCCACGTCCCTCTTTCTGAGTGCCTGCCGGGTCTAAACGAACCACCCAACCATTAACGAATCAAGCAGGAAAGACTTTCCATGATGTGATGGTGAGCAAGCCTATTGCCATATCCGTCACAAATTCTAGACTCAGGGCTGAAATTGAGATTCTACGGGATTATTCCTTGTAGGTGAAATCAATCCAATTTCAAAGATACTATGATATTTGCTAATTTCATTAATGAGATTTTAATTTCAAAAATCTCGAAATTTGTTAAATTGAATGTCGGTAATTTCGAGACCAATACGGCCGGGATCCTGAAACTCGGTTTAAAATGATCTAGCTGTACCTGATCGTAGGTCTCTATTTGCACGAAACTCACGAACACAGAGCGCGTCAGAGTCAACACACCGCCGCGCCACAGCGACTGGATGCCCTCGCGTTTTATTATTCTGAAATAACATCCACTATTAAGTATTATCATTACTAATGCTAGGAGAGTACGGGATATATTATGTTATGTATAAGCATCTAGATTCTAGACCTTTTTACGGTACTTGGGCGTTAGCTACAGTTCTATGAAATACTCGTATTGACGATTGGCTCTATTAGTGGCTTAGTTCACCCACGTTACTTAACTTGCAACAATGCATTTCGACAAAATTCTCAAAATTTAATTTCTTCCATTCATATTCGCTTCCCACCTAGATACCTTTGCACGAGGTCTGCCGTCTATGTTTACGATAATGACGTACTAGTATATGTCTATGCATATATGTACTTAGTGAAGACATCGTAGACGCCGGTGTACCGCCGCCCGAGCTTGCCGACGCAGCAGGGACCGTTGGGCCCGTCGGACATGAGCCGCACCAGCACCACCTCCGTGGGGATGCACGCGAACCCTCCCACCAGCCCCGACAGAACGCCCATCAACACTTTGTCGTCTAGCGTCGGCCGAGTATTGAATGTCCTATTGTTCAACAAGTTTGTTATGAGAAAATCGCTAGAGGTTTCTCGTTAGCTAATGGAGTCGAAACGTGTGTTAACGTTATCGGTCAACGTCGGATCTCGTTTCGATTACTAAACCCTTGCTATAGGCTTCTTTGATACATGGGGCACGGTTTCGTGGTATCTAATGATTATATCTCAGCGTTTGATGCCGAGACATAATCGTTAGATACCGCTTGAGTCCTTCCTTGTAATGACTAAAGGGTTGCCTCTTGGTAACACTGTAGATATCGCAGAATACCAAAGGGTAAGTCTTACCCTGTACACAGAGAAATTATTTACATCGACATAATATAAAAAGTTAAGTTCATTTACCATATACCCTGTATTATATACCTACTGCCCACTGCTGAGCACGGGCCCCCTCTCGAGTCCATTTAAAATAGTGAAAAGATGGGTGTCACAAAGTTTGTCTTAAGGCACAAAGTAATTCGAGTTTACTGCGACTCTTTATATATTGGTATCATATTATGTTTGTGGAGAAATTGATCTGTAAAGGACATGTCTAAAAACGGGCCTTAAAGTCTAACCAAGATACTTTATATAAGTAATATATTTGGATCCTTCCTTCTTAGTCGTTACACTCTTGGCAGAGTGGTCGTGGTCGTCACGTCAGGGTTTGTGGCTCGCTTGACAATTCTGCGCCACTCCTCTCTGTTTGCTGCTTTCATGGTGCACGTATATAGTATATTTGGATAGTACTTCCAAAAATTAGGCCTTTGCAGTAAATCGTATCAACCTCCGAAGTATCATCGTATCATCCTCCGATGTGTCATCCTCCGTATCGTCCTCCGTTGTTGAGATTTATGCGTTTATTTTGCTTAAAATCTACACTTTTTTAAAAAGTTAGTTCCAAATGAAGGGGTCTAAATTATGTTTTTAATGAATACAAGATCAAAATTATTGGCCCTTCATTATCCTTAAAGTTAGAGTCTGGTTGTATTTTGAGGCCTAGCACATATAAAAAATGGACATTTCTATTTCTTTGGCTGTACAAGTGAGTTTCCGTCGTCACCTCTTGTCACTTGGCTACGGGATGGGCAATTACCTTTTTTTTATTTCATCAATGACGAGACGAGCATGCCGTTCGGCCTGATGATAAGCGATACGACCACCCATAAACAAAAGAAACACCATCGAGCACCTTGAGTTACAAAGTATTGTGTGGCATTCCACTGCGCTCGTCATCCTGAGACATAGGACGGTATTAATAAATCAATCTCAAGTTTGAGTTACATCTCAATATTATTATATTAATAGTTCAATACATTATGTCTACTTGAGATGTAACTCAAACTTGAGATTGATTTATTAATACCGCCCATAAGATGTTAAATCTCATTATGTCCAGTAGTTACACTGGCTAGTGGCTACAATGCCCTTCAAACCGAAACACAACAGTGCATGCACACTGCTGCTTGGCGGTAGAAATAGATATTGCGGTGGTAGTTGGTACCCACCCAGACGGACTCTTACATACGAGAGTCCTACCACCAGCCTGTCTTGTAAGTCGAATCCAGAACATTCTTCTTTGCCTATACGTTGATATAAATTATACTTACTGAAGATACTCTTCATAAAGGAAGTAGTACATAGCGAGTCGGACGGGAGTGTATGTAGCTTGCCGCAACAGACTCGCACTCAGGCCCCTGTATAGGGCCTTGTACCCGCTACATTGGATGATTTTCAGCGCCATTTGTGACGACGTTCCCGGCTTGTCGTATATCTGTAGGCGGACTTTCACAAGGTCCAGTGGGTGAAAGAGCGTAGTCGCTAGCATGCTACAAAGATTTTTCTTAAGTAAATCAATGGCAAATCGTTAGGCTGATTATATTATTACTGTGCCCACTGTGTTCCCATTTACAGTAACACTGAAAATGTTAATTAACAGGCCGTATCTAAAATTTCGACTATTTCAGTCATCACTTCATCGTGATTATTTAAAAAATAAACTGATCTGATTGATTTATTTTCGCGGCCTAGCGCGCGAAATAAGTGTGCCTCCTTTTATATTTAAAATAAATAAATTGTCACATTTATCCTTTAGGCGAATTTTTATACCAATAACCAGTCATTTTTGTTAGTTAGTTTCAAGCACAATTTTGATTGAAAAAAACTACATGTTTGAGTCTCCATACAAAAAAAATCTGAAACAGACGTTGGAACTTGGGGGATAGATTGAAATTAAAGAAAGATAATATGAAAAATCGGGCTCGTTTATTCCATTAGTGTTGAAATAGTCTTTCCAGTGATGTATTATAAATTAATCAGATCAGATTACTTTAAAATAATCACGATGAAGAGATGACTCAATAAGTCATAATTTTAGATAAGGCCTCTTATGCAAGGTCAGTTCAGCAACTTTGCCGTCAGTCTGAGGCAGACATTACATTGGCTACGATGTAATCCAAACCGAAACTGAATAGTGCATACTGCTGCTTAATGGCAGAAATTGACAATAATTCTGAATCTAGGAATCTCGTATATGGGAAACTAACAACGTAGCAATTATGTGGATTCATAAAAATACTAAGCAATTACCCGGCTAAAGTTCCGAGAAGCACTTTATATCTGTAAGGTATTTTTTCCAAGGCTGTGTCTGGTGGATTTGTGGGCATGATTGTGGTTTATTATATTACGTATTTTCATTTTTATTGGTTTTTATAACGGCGATATTACCATGTTGTAGATGACATTTCCTCTGTCAAAATATGTCAAATAGAACAGAATAAAAAAGAAAATCGTAAAGAAAGTATTGAAAATTCCAGTCCACTCATTATTTTACTAAAAAAATACTTTTACCTTCGGTGGCGTATTTGTATTACGGTACGACTGCTATGCTGAGGCATCGTGTTCGATTCCCAAGTCGGGCAAAGTGGGCATTGGTTGCGTGTGCCTCTCTGCCTGTCTCCACCTCTACTCCGAAGGGGTAGCCCGTCGGGGATATAAGGCGTGAGTGTGTTTGTGTAAAATACTTTTCATATGCGTAGTTGAATAATATAAATGACTAATATTTATATCGTCGTACCCATGAGCCAACGAGAATTATATTCCTTGGGCGTATTCGGGAATAAAGGGAAAGGGTCGGGCTGAATTAAGCGGCACCGCGCAGGGGCGGTTGCGGACGACAACTTTGACACTTGAATCAGAGGAAGCCCGCAGCCGTCCCTAATGCGCCGAAGAGGGGGAAAAGAGGGGGGGGGGTGGTAGCTGTCTGGTAGGTTATTTGAATTCTATCCGCCTGGATAGTGACCGCAGTACACGAGGTGTCAAACCCGCCATGGCCCACGTGTGTCGCGTTTTGGGATCAGCCTGTGCGTATTGCGTTGACTGGTGAGGATAATTATCTTTAGGTAATTGAAGCTTCTCTTTTAATAAACCTAAATTAAATTTAATGTGCTAGTATAAACCCGCTATTCTTCTCTTATGTACTCAGCCAGTGGAGCTGGACAAATTAAAAACTACAAAGCGCCTATGTACTCGCGATCTTGTCAAAAAAATATCTTCACACAAATAAAATATGGGATATTTTATAAAAAATATACTAAACTAAACGAGTACTTCCGATATTTTGCTATTTATGTGGCTGAGTGTACTTAGATAACAAATACAAAAATGTAAAATGAAAGTCCACGTACAAAACAAGTATCTTTATTATCCTATAACATTACAAACACTTCTTATGTTAGTCACAATTATTATAATCGCTATAAAAATATATAATCATATAACAGCTCATATCACATGGATTACATCTGGAACATTCAAAGCGTACTAGAGGTACAACCATATACTACGTGAATACAATCAGTCGATATAAACGACATTTAGCTATCGTGACTTTATCGTGCTATTGAATAACAGGAAAATAATTCCATTCAACATTATAAATGTTTAATTTATTTAAGAATTCGCCGTCTAGTTCTTATACAATTAGAAGGACTTAAAATTGACAGTAACAAACAACACATTTAAGCACCTTATAATACCAGTAAGCAATAGATATTAATACTAAGACACCAAACATATACACGTAATATATAGCCCCACCTTAATCTATTTTTTCTAAAAGCCATTCTGAGCAATAATTTTGTACCAGTAGTTTATAACTAAAATGCAAACTTGTGAGACACATTGAATTGTGCTATTACTCTTAAAAATAATTATGTAAAGTTTAAAAAAATCATTTTTTTCAGATACTGTATATCCGCAAAATATCCGACAGGACGGATACAAAAATACGGGACGTTCCAATAAACCCTGATTATGAACTAACTAAGACGATAAATAGCCCTCTGCATTAAAAAAAATAAAAACATTTGTAAAATAAAATAAAGTGATTTTTTATGTGTGTGTTGAATAAAAGTACATTTGAAATATAAAAACCCAAAAAATACATTCTTTCACTTAATGAGTAAATTAATTGCATATTGGTGACGTAAAAAATCTTAAAGCACTGTGTCAGACAAAACAAGTCGATATAATTTTTTAAAAGTACAAGTAAATAAATCTATATTTTACTAAAAAAAAGCGAATACGCATTTTTCTGGGTGCATAACAAGTTTTTTTTTTATTTATGGATTTTGCATATCATAAAGGTTCCTATAACCGTAAGAAAATTGCACTCGACATTAATTGTACAGGTACGGATTTAGAGGTAAATATGAGGCCCACGACCCCACCCATAAGCCTCAACTTTGTACGTTATTTTTTTATATCTACCTATTACCTACCTACCGTTATACCTACGTTCCGTTAGGTATTAAAATAGTTTTACCAGAAATATTTAAAACAAAGCCCGATTTTTGTGACAATACATTTAGATTTTGAATCCACTTTAAATAGGAGTGTAATGAATATAAGACGTAATTTTTAATGTGTTCTTAGGTCTCAATGGCAGCAACAAGTTTAACCATTTTTAATGTATCTGCATTTACGCATTATGTTTACTCTCAATGACATTTCTCCACAATCGTTCAACAAGTCGACTTATTATTCGACACATACTTGACTCGTCAAGCCTCGCTACAGACGCCGGCATCCAAGTATATAGTATTGCCCCATACATCTATATATAAGCGGGGTTTGACGGGTTAATGTTATCCAAAAGCAAGTCAATTTATCAGTCGGAATTTAGACAATCGACTTTTCGAGGAATATTCGCTTAAAGCATGCACATTGCACAAGCTTAAGTATTGTAACTGTGCTTTTTCGTGAACAATAAATATTTTATTGATTAATTAATTTGATGACACTATGCTATTTTCACTATACTTTTTGACTATTTTAGTGCTAACAAGAAGCATACAAAATACCTTGATGCTATTTACAATTTTTTTTTGAAAAGCTCTTTTTGTCATAGCATTAATCGCTCATCATAATAGAATATCATACATTGACACTAGATACAGTCGAAATTCCATAATGATAATTTTCCTTGCAAGTATCGAATATTGTATGCGAAAACTGAAAAATAATATACAAGCTACTTATAATAGATTGCAAAAAACAATTACGCGATAGCATATTATGTATAATAAAATCGATTGTTAAATTTCGACCTTAGATATCATTGTCAAGAAGGAGTTTTCATAATAGATAATTTTAATTAATGTACATTGCATTTGTAGGTGCCTACGAAAATATTTTAGTTACACTTAAAAAGTCCAAGATAAATTCAGTTTACGTATTATTGGTATTCGAAAGGCATATTCATACGCTTAAAGTACAATAATTTAGGCACATTTATTTCGTCAAAAAAGCGATTGCATTATCGCATTAACAAAAATAAAGTGAAAAATAACAAATTTACTGCATTTAATATCTAGGTACTTCATTGATTATAAAATACAATTGTTACTTCATTTAGTATTCGGCTTTTTATGCTTATTCCTGCCAGATATAATTTACAAGATAAATCGCGTCTGGCGTACATCGATTTCAGGAACGTTTAAATGATAAGAACATGTCACGCGATAAACAATCAAAAAATTAAATCACGATTAATACAGACATATATTGTGGATCCAAAAGGAAAACCATAAGCAAGGTAAAGCTATCGACAAGTATTCTAACTCGGCCCTATCTTTGAAATAATTACCTACAGCCGCGCGGTACGTAAACACGCGATAGGGCTGCCCGTCTACAGTATTTTAATTTAATCTAAGATACTTAAGTTTTTTTCTAGTTTTGAGATTGTAAAATATGTCATTAAAAAAGGAAATTCTTTGTGAATGAAATAAGAAGTGTTGAATTAAAATACATGAGTTGTGATATTTTTATTAGTAGATTGAAAAAAAAGTTCTTTTATAAATTTGAGACTGAAAATTTTTTGCGCCTCGACTGAGACGTACGAAAAGCTTTTACATGGACAAGAATTTAAGAATCCCAGCAACCAAAAACAGCACAGTATAGTCTATTTTTGCTCTTAAAACAGAGAAAGAAAGATTGATAAATTAAATTGTCCTTCCGTTTCCATGTCAAGTAAGTACTTGTACTTATAATTCAAATATAGACAAAATGCACGCTTACTGCTTAAGAAATCATCAAACCGTTCATTCGTCACTGCGGCGCACTCGCGACTGTTTGTGTACCTAATGTGTACCAAACTCGAGGCGCGTAGGTATCACTCGCGTTCCGACCGTTTGTATGAAGATATTCTACTGGTGTACTGTGACATAATTTTTGTAAACGTTTTGCGGGTAATAAAAACCAGTTTGACATTAGATACAACTTGTCAAAAACATTGTGTAACAAATAGTACAATTGCAAACATGTTTAACCTCCAAGTAAATATTTTATAATTACATCACCATTATTCTCTATCTGAAAATTGACGATATTATTTATCGATCAAAAAAACATCTTAAACGCACATGGCGCAGAGTCGAAGTTTATTTTTACGCATCGATAAGATAAGTCGCGACCTGTTTCAAACTGGGTCATAAAATCGAGCATAACCTTGATAACGGTAAGTTACATAATGATTTTATATTTATTGTTGCTTGCACTTAGCCGCATGTACGATAACTTGATGTCGCTGTGACACTTTCAAAATTCTAATTGGGAATAGGGGATTCTTGCACAACTATGGGAGATTTAGTTTAATGTGGGATATTTATCATTGTTATGAGCTCAGGAGGAGTTATATGGAGAATTTTTGTTATAACGATTTTATAATAATTAAATGATTGTTTCAATCGTTACTATCGTAAACCTATTAGTAACATTGTTACGTATTTATAAACAAGATAATTACTTTTTAATGAAGTTATAAACATTAGCACGAGAACTATTCGTTCTAAATACCAGATAAGTGTTTTACGCAATTTTCTCATATCTTAGAGATAATATTTTATAATAGATATTGTTATTGTCGATAGCAATGCGACCAAAGATCAACATACTATTATGACCCCCATAAATTCCTGGATACATACCTGCATCTTATTGATGTTAAAAATTAAAAACGTCACATCGACTTAAAAATGTCAAAATGGCTTACTTGGCAGGTATACCACATACAACCATACGTTTTATTCAAATGCGTCCCAAGGTCCTGTTGGATAGATTATTTACACGTCCCTACTAGTGGATATGGTAAGTCTTTTTGTAGGACCTTTCTAATTACGTGTACTTGAAGTAGGCAGCGTTCATTTGCTCCAAGAAAATGAAGGTGAGTACGGTGTGCGGTCCCAAACGGGCGTAGTACGGCAGGAATCCCTTCCATAGAGAGAAGAACCCTTCGTTGCGGATCAGCCCTGTGACTACGGCCACCTGGCTCTGACCTTTGGCCGCGTTTTGGATCCTGGAAATAACGCAAAGACGTGTAAAGTCAAAAACATAATTTTATATTCTCAATCGTAAGCTGTTTTCAACTGTCAAGAGGGCATTGTACAAGAAGGACTTTCTAGGTTCATTTTCAGTCGAAATCGAACACCAAATTCAGAATCATAAATAATCGAGAGGTTATAGAATCTCTTTAAGACGAGCAAAAAGCTCCCATGTGATGCTACATACAAGTTCTTCAACAATATTTAAGAGTAAAAATCTAAACTGCTATAAATCTCTTACCTGGTCTTGATAATATCAACGGGCATGGAAGCTATGGTGGTGATGAGGCCGGACACCATGCTGGCGCAGAAGTGCAGCGTGATGCCGTCGGGCACGTACCCCACGAACATCTCGCGCGCCTGAGAATATGTGCTGAGTTGCGCCGCGTTCACTACCATCGCGCGGCTGACCGTGGGGGTGGCCCCACGCCATAGCTTCAGGACACCTTCTTCTCTTATTATTCTATATGGGATAGAATTAAGCATTGTTCAAATGTAACCACTAGTGTATTGCGATACAGGCTTGCGAGCTTAGTGCAAAGACCACCAGAAATTTATGGTTATAATGGATCCTACTAAAATAAATAATATTACCAGCCCTATACTATACTGCCCACTGCTGAGCACAGGCCTCCTCTACTACTGAGAAGATTTAGGCCTTAATTTCACTATGTTTGCCAAGTGCGTGCAGACGTCACATACCTTCGAAATTATCGTGGAGAAATTCTCAGGTTAGGTTTCCTCTCGATGTTTTCCTTCGTCGTTAAACCGTAGTTTATGTATGTAGTTTTTTAAATTAACATTTTTTGAATGAGTTATTATTCGCTTGTATTTTTTTGTGTTAATATTATCTTCGACTATATTGTGGTGTGCAAAGAGCAATTAGTGGAGTATGAATTTAAAAACTGATTTGAAAACTCATCATTAAAGTGTCAAAGCAAAAATATATATTTTTCGAAAATATAAATTATTTTATTCAGTATTCAGTAAGTAAGTATTGAGTTTTAACTTTAAACTGTAAAAATTCTACCAAATAATCTATTTTCATACAAAATGATAAAGTGAGCATCAAAATTAAAAAAAAAAAGTTTTGCCTAACACAATTTTAAAATAAGTCTCATAAACAACATTCGTCGGGTTGCATTCGTGTCGAATAGACGCATGTTATAATTCTCATTGTGACGGTGCGCTCGAATTTTGCGATAAGAATTGTTGTTTACTATAATCGACTCGGTCGGCCCTAGTGGCCAGCCGGTCGATTGATTTTCAACCTTATTACCTATGGAGAAAGACTTAGTTTCGAATGAAGACTTATATTCACATCAGAGTAATGACACGCTTTATGAAGTAATTGTGAACGAGAATGAATCAGACCAACAAGCTATGGAGGAACAAGATATCACTAATATATCCTCAGGAACCCAAAAAAGAGGACGCGAAGAAGACGAACCACGGTCATGGATAGAAGTTAAAAGGAAGAGAGAAAGGATGTATGAAATTAGAGGCACCGTGGACATAATTGTATCAGCATTAGAAAAATTTCCGAAACAATTTGCGCTTGCGAAATTATTCAAAAGTCATAATATTAACAACATTGTAAAATTTAAATATATTCATGCTTATAAAATATTAGTAGAATTTGAGAATGACATCAGTTCTGAAAAGTTCATTAACTGCCAGCATTTTATTGATTTAGGATGGAGATTTCAACGTCCCTTTGAAGTGGACCTATCATATGGTGTCATAAAAAACATTGAATTAGACTTGTCGGACCAAGAATTACTTAAATCCATAACTGCGAAAGACGCAGAAGTAGTCAACGTTAAGCGCCTGAAGAGAAGAAAAAGTGGAGAATCCGGTTGGGAAGATAGTGAATCGGTACGTGTTGGATTTAAAGGACCATCGCTTCCGGCTTTCTTATATATATTTGAACTGAGAGTTAGGGTTGATCCGTATATATTTCCGGTCACACAATGTTCTAGATGCTGGCGGTTTGGTCACACACACAAAATGTGTTCTTCGAAAACAATATTGTGTCCCAAATGCGGAGGAAAGCACGAAAATTGTGAGACGATGATTTTTAAATGTATAAACTGTTCTAATGACCACATCGCACTGAGTAAAACCTGTCCAGCTTATTTAAAGGAGAAAAAAATAAGGGAAATAATGTCAGAATTTAATGTAACCTACAGAAAAGCAAAAATTATGTATGTTCCATCTCACACTCCTGTACACACTACTTCCATGCCTACTAGTAATCCCATTGTCAACTCTGGTTATTCTCAAACCGCATGTCAGCGCGACTCAATGTTCAACGAGGAAGCAATACCATATGCTCAAGTAGCATCTACCTCTAAAACTGAAGAAATAGAAGAAAGAAAGGAAAAAGGCAAGTCCAAAAAATACAGCGTGGGTAATAAAAAGAAGAAAAAAAATATAGAAAGGCATTACTTCGATCATAATATGACAGATATTGAGCAGTCAACAGATTCTGAGAGGATAGATGAAGTACAAGACACAGACCTAGGATGTAAGAAGGCTAGAAGAGTAAGAATTGGCCAATCATTTAAACAGTTTTTACTTAAATTTAAAAATATTATATTAATGAATAACGTCCCACTTAATGAGAAAATTAGTAATATCATACAAATAGTTTTGGATGACCTAATCTCTTGGATAGTTAGTAATATTTCAAATTTGCCTTCAGTGTTTAACTTTTTTGATGGGTAAAGTCAATTTAAATATTCTACAGTGGAATTCACAGTCCTTGAAACCTAAGTTGATTTCATTTGAGCAAATTTTGACGCAGGAAAAAATAAGTATAGCCGCATTAAGTGAGACATGGCTTAATCCTAAAATTGTATTGAAATTAAAAGATTATAATGTGTTGCGACGAGATAGACCTGACTCTTATGGAGGAGTTGCTATATTAATTCACAAGTCTTACAAAGTTCAAGTATGTAGCATTCCGAATTTTAATTCAGGCATAGAAGTATTAGTAGCTAAAATCTTAAATAGTAATCATATTGAATACATAGTGTCAGTGTATTGTCCTCCCCATATTAATACCTCTCCTTCCGATTGGGATAGAATTTTTTCATTCTTTGAGCGTAAGACTTTGGTTATGGGGGACTTTAATGGTCATCATTCGAATTGGTCAAATAGAACAGATCCCAGAGGCATACAAATATTTGACTCAGTAATTGATCACAACTTTGTTAGTTTAAATGATAGAAACCCGACCAGACTTAAATTGGTTAGTAATATTCTACAACAGTCGTCGCCAGATATTACTTTTGCATCGTCTGATATTGCTCTATCTCTAGATTGGAAGGTTACAAACGAATGCTTGGGGAGTGATCACTTAATTATTAAAATAACTACCTCCGTCCAATATAGACCTACATTCAAAATTAGACGAAATTTTAAAAAGGCCGATTGGGAAAAATATAGATTAATTATTTCTGAAAGAATGTCTAATCTAATATTACCGCCTAATCCGCAAATAGCATATAATACCTTTGTGGATATTATAAATGAAACTGCAGATGTCTGTATACCACCTATCAAAATTTGTCTAAACCCTAATAGTAAATTTAAACCAAAACCTTACTGGTCACCTGACTTGTCTAAAGTTGTTGCGGAGAGACGATTAGCCTTAGCCAATTTTAGAAGGAATCCTGGTTCTGACAGCCTAGAAATTTTGAAGGAGAAAACAAAAGTGGCACAAAGATTAATAAGGAATGCCAAAAGTAAAAGTTGGTGGCAATTTTGCTCTTCTTTAAGTGAAACTCTATCTGCCAAAGATATGTGGCGTCGTATGCGTTGGTTTAAGGGTATAAAATATACGGCGCCTTATATGGATAAGCCCATGGTAGATGCGATGCTTCATAATTTAATCCCTGATTTTGTAGAACCCCCTCAACCCGATTTTATTTCTGTAAATCCAATATTAGAAGTAGAAATTTCTATCCAAGAACTAAAAAACTGCTTAAAACCTAAAGATTCGGCTCCTGGTTATGACAATATCTCCTATTCAATGATCTTCAATCTTCCAGAATCGGGTAAAGTTATTCTCTTAAATTTATATAATATGTTTTTTTCATTTGGCTATGTTCCTACCCAGTGGCGGAAGGTTAAAATTGTTCCTATTCCAAAAGTCAGAAATGAAATTAATGTGACTCCTTCTCTTAGGCCGATCTCTCTTATATCCTGTTTATGCAAAATATTTCATAATATTCTGAATAAAAGACTTGAATGGTATATTGAAAGCAACAAACTTCTAGCAGAAGAAACCAAGGGTTTTAGGAAAGGAAGATCGTGTCTGGATAATCTCTCAGAGCTGGTAACAAACATTCAACTTGGGTTTTCCTCTGATGAGTTTACTATTGGGTGTTTCCTAGATATAGACAATGCCTATAACAATGTTGATATCGCAAGCCTTTTAATAAAAATGGATCGGTTAAATGTGGGGTCTAAATATTGTAGGTATTTTTGGGAATTCCTTAAAAGTAGGGACCTCTCAGTTGAATGCAATGGATTCAATTTATGTAGGAATACAGGACGAGGTATTGCCCAAGGAGATCCGATTTCTCCCTTATTATTTAATATAGCAACAATTGAAATTTGCAAAACGGTAAAAAGCATGTCCAATGTTAATGTTTCCCAGTATGCCGATGATTTTTTAATTTATTACTCTTCAAATAATGAGTTAGCAGCTAAATTCGAAATTGAACAAGTCTTACAAACATTGAATGAATTATTTAACGCCATAAATTTAAATATCTCATCATCAAAATCCAAAATTTGTATATTTTCGAAAGGATTCCAAAGGAAAAATATAAGCATTCAAGTAAATAACATTGTGATGGAAGCTGTGGATACTGTGAAATATCTTGGTATATGGCTAGATAGGTCCCTTAGGTGGCATAATCATATTGCCAAAATGTCTCAAAAAGTTTTAAAATATCTCAATATCTTTAAAGTTCTTTCAGGCTCAAGCTGGGGGGTACACCCTAAACACCTGCGTAAGCTTTATATAGCTTGTATAAGAAGTAGACTGGATTACGCCTCTTTCCTATACGATAGCTCTTGTAAATCAAATGTAGCTAAGCTAGATATACTTCAAAATCAGGCAATGAGGATAATCGGTGGCTTCTTGAAGAGCACCCCTATTCACGTTATGGAGAACGAACTTTACCTATGTCCTTTAGATATAAGGAGATATTATTTGGGTGCAAAATTTTGGCTTAAAAATAGATCCATTAGCGATAACGAGTGTGGCAAGAATTTACACAAAATAGTAAGTCTCTTCAATAATAGATATTGGGTCAACAAAAAGAAACCGTGTTTGCCATTAGTCCATCAAACCTTATGCTCTCTGCCGATGTTAGAATTCGATAAATTACATATGTTTTCATTAAAGACATGGGTAGCGAATATTGATATTTCAAAGTTTATTAGCCTGGATATTGAGGAAATTTGTACCTCAAAAAGTCACTTTCATCCTATAACGTTAAAAAATTTAGCAATTAATTACCTAAATACAAAATATTCAAAGTTCCTCAAGGTTTATACAGACGGTTCTAAAGATCAACATGGAGCAGGAGCGGCGTTCTATGATAGATATGCTGATTGTCATGCTAAATTCAAAATTATTTCAGATACGTCTATAATGGAAATAGAACTTTTTGCGATTTCTGAAGCGTTGTCCTACATATTATCATCCAATTATTCAAAGGTCGTTATTTTAACAGACTCAAAAAGTGCTCTTCAACATCTGGCTCGGTGTACCTCGACTTTTCGAGGGCTACCTGTAGCCTACACAATATTACAGCTTCTATTGAACTTTCAAACTGCATCCAGAACCATTGTTTTGCAATGGATCCCCTCCCATATCGGACTTGACGGCAATGAACACGCTGATATTTTAGCCAAACAGGCAATAGCAGATGGTATTCTGATAGACGTGACCCCCTCTCACTTAAATTATATAAATTACTTAAAAAAGCAATGCCACAATAAATGGAAAGTATATTTTGACGAGCGATCCAGAGAAAAAGGAATATGGTATTATACAATCCAACCTCACTTATTTAGTTCACCATGGATCGACACTTCATTATTAAATAGAAAAGAAATAGTAACAGCTTTAAGATTAAGATCTGGACACATTCCTTGTAATAAGTATGCTTATCTAATGCGTAAAGTTCCTTCTCCTAACTGTCAGGTATGTAATGTTGTCGATGATGTTTACCATGTTTTGATGGAATGCTCTAGAAATGCTCAAATCCGGATCAATTGTGGTTTTAAGGTCTCTCAAATGGGAATATGTAATAGCATTCTATCCGAACCGGTATCCAAGGACGCCAAAAAGTTATACAAACTGGTTTTTAGGACTGATTAATTGACTGGCAAGTGATTAATTGTTTATTATAATATAACTTTTCTGTGTAATTCTTATAGGGCGATATTATCGCATGAGCGACAAAGCCCTTAAATAAAAAAAAAAAAAAAAAAAAAAAAAAAAGTCTCATAAACAATAATATTATTAAATTATATCTTACCTTATAAGCGCATCGGCGACGTTCTTGTAATTTCTCCTCTGCTCGGGAGGAAGGCGACCGTCCGCCGTCATACGGATGAGTGCCACCTCCGCCGGGGTACCCACGAACGCGCCAATAGACCCGGCCGCCACACCCAGGAGGGTTTTTGTACCGAAGCCAGGGGTTGCGCCTGCGTTACGTCTAAAAATAATAAGCGAATATTCATAATGATTAAATAACAAATGCATTCATGCTTTTTATTAGTCAGAGGTACAACTAGAGGTTCATTCCTTATACAAACCATCGTGAGTCACTATCTACTAAGTGAGGTTTCCAGTTGAAAACCAGCGGCTTGCCTGGCATTTTATGCTGAACTGGATCCCTTTCGACAGTATCATGGGATGCACGGTGCCCGCAGCCTTTATGTAATATTACTTATTTTTGTTAATTGTTTGTGTGCGTCCCAGTGTATTGTGCGAATATATGTTTCTTTCTTTCTTTCTAGTGCAGACTTTAAAAATCTCAAACTAGAGTGTGAGCCTACCACCATATCGTACTCAAATACTAGACACCAATGATAGTGAGAACATCTCAATATCATATTACCGGGCTTTGTGATCGAACGAAAGTTGTGCTGCATCGCAATATTTCGCCATCGAGGCATTCCAAACCTCTTCAATTATTTTTCTCTAGTATAACAAACGGCAAACAAGTTGAGCATGCTGACGCGTAGTGTTTTTTTTTTAAAGTGTAGCTACATTGACGTAAAAAAAAACACACCACGCGGTAGTATTCAAATTGTTTTTCCGGCTATTATAGTACAGTTAACTGTTCTCATCTTCGTTATTTTCCCTCTTTCCCTTGCATTTCCAAGCCTCTAAAGCCGCTTTGTTAGTAGATTATCAAATTGATCATTTATATACAAATGTTCCGGCTTATAGCTACATACCTAAAGGTTTTATGATGCAACAAGTTTATTTGGATACAGGAACTGGTTTAACGGGATGTCAACGTTATAGTCGATATTAGGCCATGGAAGATAAACAAATATCCCAGATTACTATGTAAATTGAATGTGGAGAAAGCGTTGACGTCTCAACAGTTTGTTGCGTAATTTTATTAACACTATTTTCTCAAAGTATTGGGCAGAAATACAGAGTAACGTTTTTTTAGGCCGTACCTCGATTGAACCCTCTCTCCAATTTATGGAGAAATAAATCTATGGTATGTTTTTCATTTCAGCTACCTATTCTTATCTTGATACGAAGATTATCTGCATTCCTGCAGTTTTCATAAATTTGTACTTTGAACGCATTGTTACCGAGTTATATTTGTGTTCAATATAAACAATGCTTCATTATCTTTGACCAGCGGGACCTGAGTTTGGAGGGTATCTACATAATGCCATATCGATGTGTTTTCTTATATTTCTTTATTTTTTCACCATGTTTAGACTTTGAGATATGGGGCTTTTAAAAACTTTCCCTGGTCCTATTGCCTACAGATGGAGTCTTTTAAGAACGACATTTTGATAAAAATATAATTTGTTACTTCAAGTTAGACGAGAAAATAAATGAGTTAATTGGTAATAACAGTTGCTTTATTAACCATTAATTAACTGCCTGAAGTGAAATCGTTGAAGTTAAGGATGCACGTAAGTTATTCTGGTCTAGGAATGATTTTAGTGCTTTGCCAGTCTTTAAAAAACGTTAAAATATTCATTACACACAAAATGACCCGGCTTGCTTTCTGTAACCCCGTGGTATGGAAATACCCAAAAAAAGTGTTTCGTAGCCTTAATAATTTAGGGTGTCCGGCCTTTTACCCAAATGTCCGGCCAAACTGGCGGGTCTGTCCGGCTATTAGCTTTGACGACCTGGCAACCCTAGGCGTGAGGAGTATTACGAAATTATTTGCTCAGACTAAGGTACTACTGTAAACAGCTATTGTATGACGTCTGAACGGAACGTAGTTAGCGCAGCCTAGTGCTAATTGGTTATTGTAGAGTACAAGTACATGACACGTTAAATATGTTACATGTTTTAAAACAGAACCTCTTTTTTTAAAGGCGGCTTAAAATGGAGTATAATTTGAATATTTTAGAAAACATTCTACCTCTAAAAGAAAGCCAATTTTTCCATTTAAATAATACAAAACAAATTCTCATATTTATAGCGTGCAACATCTTCGAAACTTTTACGAATTCTTAGTTACAGTCAGAAAAGTATATGCTAGACCACCTTAAGGTTCAAAATAAGTCGTTTGTGCGTCTTCTGTCAGCGACATGAAAGTTACAACTAAAGACAAAAAGAGTCATCTGCTGTCTTCTTTGTACAACTCCGAAACTATCGCACCTGTCGCAACTATCGCATCTTGGTAAAATATGGAGAAAGTACAAGCACCAAATTGAGTGATTGTACGTAGGTTAAGATCTCAAAACACCAAGTTATCTTTTTCAATGCTTTTTTGCATCGGAATCTGTGAAGAAAGGCAGATTCTAAACACTGTCAGCGTCACAGCATATGTAAACAAATAACAATGCCAATGACATTTTAATATACCTTGATACTAGTTGTACTGTCAAGAATTAAATTTAATTGTATCCTTGCGACAAACAATAGCGTTATAAATAAAACTAACGAAACGGGAAGTTAGGTCTATTTTAGAGGGACAGATGACAAAGCGAAAACGAAAATGAGCTTCAAAAGCTTTCTAGGAAAACATTTTACACTAATTATGATAGGACTCATGTAGGTACGGAAGATCGTCTTATTACGTACTAGCGGCCCGCCCTGGCTTAGCACAGGTAGCAAAGCATAATACTGTATACCTACATTTATTTTTCTGTCGTACAAAATATTTATGAATTATTCCTCTTGAATCACAACATCCATTGATGAAAAACTTATTAAAATCCGTTAAGCAGTGTTTGAGTTTATCGCGTTCAAGAGACAGACAGATGCGATAGGGGACTTTGTTTTATAATAAATAGCTTTTGCCCGCGACTCCGCCCGCTTTAAAAAGTTTTTCCGCGATAAAAGTCCCGGTTTATATTTTTCCGGGATAAGAAGTAGCCTATGTGTTAATTCAGGAAATGATCTACCCGTGTGCCAAATTTTATCGAAATCCGTTTAGTAGTTTTCGCGTGAAAGAAGAACAAACATCCATACATCCAGACATCCATACATTCTTTCAAACTTTCGCCTTTATAATATTAGTAGGAGTAGGATAGAGATGTAGGGTCATATCCCTAAAAATAAAAAATAAACCGCGAGACAAAAATCCGCAATAAAATTCCCAGTGTCTGTTTTCCGGGATAATAGTAGCCTATGTCCTCCTTTGGATCACAAACTATCTCCATACTTATTTTAATACGGTTGCACTGGCAGAAAACGATTTTCGGAGATTAAGGTCCCGGTTTATATTTTCCCGGGATATGAAGTAGCCTAGATTCTTCCCAGGGTTTAAAACTATCTCCCTGCCAAATTGCATCGCTATCGGTTCAGTGGTTTAGTCGTGGCGGCTCCACTCGCGAGAAATTAAAATCCGGGATATAATTCCCGGTTTATCTTTTTCCGGGATAAGAGTAATTATGTCCTCAACTGGATCTCGAAATATCTCTATACTTGTTTTCTTGCTGTTCCACTGGCAGAAAACGATTATCCAGGATAAAAGTCCCGGTTCATATTATCCCGGGATAAAAAGTATCCTATGTCCGTCTCCTGGTTCTAAGCTACCTCTCCACCAATTTTCAGGTTGTCCTGCCCTAAAAAGGAAATGAAATCCTAGAACCCGAGTACAGCGCCACCTACCGGATCTAATTGTTAATCGAAACTATTCTCAAACCCACCTGAGGACACAAAAAAATCATTAAAATCGGTCCAGCCGCTTAGGAGGAATTCAGTGACATACACGTTTAATATGGCGGTTAAGTCTTCTTAAATTTTCAAATTTTCCGCGTAATTTTCTTGCAAAAAACCTCCCTGCCACCAAATGAGTCTTTATTTAACGAAATTTTAAAATCCCTAAACACCCCCACCCCCCGTAAATAATACCTAACCATATTTTTTTCCGGAAAAAAATCCCGAATAAAATTCCCGGTGTCTGTTTTCCGGGATAATAGTAGCCTATGGGCGGTATTAATAGGTCAATCTCAAGTTTGAGTTACATCTCAAGTAGACATAATGTATTGAACTGTTCATACATTATGTCTACTTGAGAAGTAACTCAAACTTGAGATTGATTTCCTTTGGATCACAAACTATCTCCATACTTATTTTCATACGGTTCCACTGGCAAAAAACTATTTTCCGGGATTATGGTCCCGGTTTATATTTTCCCGGGATATGAAGTAGCCTAGATTCTTTCCAGGTTTTAAACTATCTCCCTGCCAAATTGCATCGCCATCGGTTCAGTGGTTTAGTCGTGGCGGCTCGATATAATTCCCGGTTTATCTTTTTCCGGGATAAGAGTAATTATGTCCTCAACTGGATCTCGAAATATCTCTATACTTGTTTTCTTGCGGTTTCACTGGCAGAAAACAATTATCCGGGATAAAAGTAACGGTTTATATTTTCCCGGGATAAAAAGTATCCTATGTCCGTCTCCTGGTTCTAAGCTACCTCTCCACCAATTTTCAGGTAAATCCGTTCAGCCATTCTTGAGTTATAAGTGGTGTAACTAACACCACTTTCTTTTATATATATAGTTAATTAATAGTTTTGGTTGTTTCAGCGCTTAGTACAGTTAATATTTTGTTAAACATTTTAAAAGACATTCATTATATAGAAAAAAAAAATAAAGTCTTTTTTTTCTATATAATGAATGTCTTTTAAAATGTTATAGTAATATGTTTGTAATCCATACGTTACATAAGCGAAAATCATTGTTGTGAAAAAATAAACTATTATCATACACGGTGAATAGGTAACATATTATATCTTCGCGAATCGTTAACTTTACTCGTTAAGATAATGTAATAACACATACGGGCAGCGTGACTGATTTTCAAGAAATATTTCCATGGATATCAGTTCTGATATCTTTATTATTGGGATTTGGGGCACAACAAGTGAAAATGTAAAATGTCCTTTCCCTGCTCAACGTAATAACCCTAGGTACATTATCCTTCATCACGGAAGACATCAATGCATTTACAGTATTGCTTGGCGACAGGAATAAACATTACGTACTTACCTGAACGGACCTTCACATACAAGAGACCTACCTAGTAATAACTAAGTAACACCTTAACTTACTCTTTATAAGAATCGAACAGCAAATTGTAGACACCAAGACGCGTGGTCGTGTACGTCGCCTGTCTCAAGAGGCCGGCAGAGAGGCCCGCATACAGCGCGACGAATCCCTCTTTAGCCACGATCTCGCCGGCCACCACGAACGAGGTCTTGCCCCCGCCGCTCAGCTGCATCCGAGTCTTGATCAGATCCAGTGGTTGGACGACGCACGTGGCCGCCATACTGCGGGCAAAGATGTGTTTATTAGGCTTGGGATAATACTGAGATCTGGTAGCAGACTGGAATGTGTATGCCGGTTAACAAATCCCAGGTAGGGAGATTTTGTACAGGGTTTTCTAAACCATTCGACTGGTATGGGATACTCCAGAGTTGACTAAAGTAGTCCATAGAGTTTAAACAATATCGTAAAACAAACATAACTAAAGAATCTGTAACGGAGTGATGGTTAATTCCCTATGAACTAATACAATGTACTGTTCCGAGTCCAAGCAGATTCGCACACAAAAGTAAAGTACTTAAGTACTGTTTTCTCACTTTGTGGACAACTTCTAAAGATATATTGAACTTCAATACAAAACTCCTTATTAAGATACTAATTTAGATACACAATAGGTGCACTGCATTTATGTAGAATTGGATTACATTCTTCATAAAAATTGTAACATACAATAAAAATAGCATTACTGCTTCTTCATAATTGCCTTTCGTGAAAATGGGTAAAGTCCGTGACCCCCTGACCTTTTTCTGAGTACGCACCTGTCTGCAGCGAACGTTATGGCGCTTAAATTTCATCTAAGGCCATTATAATGAATTGTACGCAAATTTAATACCATATTCACATTTTTTTTACATAATTATACAATAAAGCTTAAACTGACGTGTTTTTGAATGAAACTATGTTTTTACGCTTCAAGATTTACGCGACGCCCTAGGTTAGCGATATCAGTCATAACTCATATGATTCTGTAATAGTGTGATCCGGCGTAAATCGCTAGATGAACGTTTAGTTTCTCTAATTTAAGTAACATCAATAGTAACGTTGTCACGGATTCGCTTCGGTCACAAAAAATAACCGACCTTGTACACAAAAAAATAATCGCATTCTGCAATAAATTATACGTAAGTATTGGCAAAATTTTCGTACGTTGCATAATATATCTCGCTAGTTTGAGTACGTCACAGTACGTCACTGCACGTTACGCGTCTACAAACATAGACTTGCATGATGGAATATTTTTACAGTTATTCATATTTGATAATTAGTACTAATTATGACGATAATTAAACTTCCAGCATAAATAGCTAAACGCGAGGTGGGTTTGGTTCTTATAATATAATAATAATACCAGCCCTGTATTATATATTGCCCACTGCTGAGCACGGGCCTCCTCTACTACTGAGAGGGTTTTAGGCCTTAGTTTACCACGCTGGCCTAGTGCGGGTTGGCAGACTTCACATACTCTCGAAATTCTTATGAAGAATTCTCAGGTATGTAGGTTTCCTCGCGATGTTTTCCTTCACCGTTAAAGCGAACGATAGTAGATAAACAATACACACATAACTTCGAAAAGAGGTGTGTGGGTTTGAACCTACGGACATTGTCTCGGCAGACCGTTCCATTCCTAACTAGGCTATCGTCCACTTAGTTTGGTTCTTGCAGGCAGACATATATAACTACAATTAATATACATTTTATATATTTGTAACTAAATACGTAAAATGAGTTGTGAGATAGACTTCCCTCGTATCTCAGTTAGGCTTCTCGTAGTGCTTTTATGTGCGGGGATATCACTGGATATTGCATCGACACGGCCTGGAGTATACGGGGTTCCCGCCAACTACTCAAATTTACAGACTAAACTACAGCATCCTGGGTTGTCCCGCTGACACAAGTCTTGTGCAGTATGGGATGAATATCTATCGGGTGCATATTTATTTCACGCACACACTCACGCCTTTTACCCCCGTAGGGGCAGGCAGAGGTGCAACTAGTGCACCCAGTTTTCGCCATTATTCCGTCACATGATGTGATAGGGGGCGAGCCTATCGTCATATCGGGCACAAATTCCAGACTCCGTGCTGATACTGAAAAGCAAAACTCAATATCATTTTGCCCGACGTGGGGATTGAACCAGAGACCTCAGCTTTGCAGTCGTACCATAATACAACTATGCAGTATTGTTGCTAAGCAGGATAGAATTACAGTAGGTGAAAATAAACATTATTTTAAGAAACAGATAACAGCATCCCATATCAGTCATGCATTCATTCAGTTGCATAACAATCAATCAACTTAATGTTTAATATTGATCTTGCAATGCAATCAGCCCTGTATTATATACTGCCCACTGCTGAGCACGGGCCTCCTCTACTACTGAGAGGGTTCAGGTCTTAGTCCACCACGCTGGCCTAGTGCGGATTGGCAGACTTCATATACCCGCGAAATTCTTATGGAGAATTCTCAGATAGGTAGGTTTCCTCACAATGTTTTCCTGTACCGTTAAAGTGAATAACTGATAAACAATACACACGTAACTCCGAAAAGTCAGAGATGTGTGCATTGGGTTTTGAACCTCCGGACATTGTCCCGGCAGACTGTTCCATTCCCAACAAAGCTATTGTACACTATAATATGGTTTTTGGACCTATTAAAAAAGTATTTTCGGACCCCTCCATTAATAACTAACTTTAAAAAAAACATTCATATTAAGTGTAATTCTTAAACAAAATAAAATTACATAAATCTGAGAATCTAAGGACTTTAAAATTATAAAATTTATTGCAAAAACCTAGTTTTTGGGATTACTATCCAAATATGTATATAAAGTATCTTGGTTAGAAATTTAAGTCCATATTTGGACATGTCCTTTATAGACTGAATCTATATGAATTATGAACCATGTGATATTAATTGCAAAACAATAAATTTTAAATCGAGATAAATAGTAATCAGTGACTTACTATCAGATAAAAAATATATTCCATACCTAGTAATACTATTTGACAAATACGGAATATTTTAGTGAGGGACACTTTTTTTTTCTATCCATTCGTCTGAGTCAAAACATGTATATAGTTTTACATAACCAGTATCGTGACTGCATAATTGTTACAATTTATGTAATCCTGCAGTCATGTTATATTACAGCAGTAGCTGCCTACGAGATTAACCACTTAGCGTGATTCGAAGCCACAGTGAATTAAAAAAAAATATTTCACACAATATAAACTATTAACGACATATTTAGCTTCTTAATGCGACGGCATTAGGGAGTCGTGTTAATGACATTGACTCTCCGCAAAGGACGTGTTATATCTTAAAATAAATCATAGTTTTTACCCGGCAAGGCCACCAAACGCGAATTTCAGTCCGTTTGGTATATACCGCTCCTTCGGCGGCGCTGCAGCAGCTTGACTCATTTTATATTGTTAACACTAGCACTACGCTTTTATAATATTACAAAATTTGATTTGTTTTAATACAGATATCGTATGAACGCGACAATATTATCTGCAAAGCGCAGCACAAACCAGCTGGTCGCGGCTCGTTCGATTGACAGCGCCTGACAATCTTGACATTTGTCAATGTCATAGCCGTCATATTTAGTGTTGCATGTAAGAATTTTTTAGATAATATTTTTTTTTTTATTTAATTATTACGGCTCTGGATACTAGTCCATTGAGCCCGTCTTTCATATATTTTCATCCTCAGTCCTAACTCCTAACTAATATGTCGAAGTAAAGCAGTGGCTACCTTACCAAGACTTTATCAAGGAGTTTTGGCGGCAACGAAAAAACACTTGATTGGCACAGTTATTTCAATTCACTTCATTTGAGCACTTTAATAGAACTATATTGGATAATATACCACCATAATTATGCAATATAACACTAAGTATCACCAAAATAATGAATTAAAACAAGAGCACCTCATGACACTTCCACATTCCCGCCAAAACTCCTCAGATAATATTATAAACTTCTTGGTTGCATGCTATAAAATTTATACAGATTGAAAAAAAAGAAAAAAGTTTCTTCTGTAGTGAGAAATAAGATCTACAACAGCGATCTAAGAATAAAATGCATGCAAAAAGGGTAATAAAATCAGGTTCGACGACCCTCACATGGGTTACTTACAGCAGTATTCGGCGATGTATGTATCTCAGATTCGTGCTTATTTTTTATTACCGAAGAAAATTACCACGTTGCACAATGCAAGCTTTTTTCAATTTGGGTGAACTTGTTTACGTGCTACCACGTGCTACTGTGAAAGGACAGTCAGGGCGCTTATCATCAAGCAAATAATTTCAGATGTATTTACAATTTATAACATTTTAAAATAAAAAAGATGTAGTAATTATACAACTACATTTATTTTTATTACCATGGTTCTTCTATGAAGAAAAATAAGATCTAGACCTACATCAGTGATCTAAGAATAAAATACATGCCAAATGAGTAATAAAAATCAGGTTCGACGACCCTCATAATATGGGTTACTTACAGTAATATTACTTTATAGGTAATAATTACTTGTAGGTAGGTACATAGTGCCTAGGTACTCTCATTTTGATATATCTTAAAAAGCACCCCACGCTTTTATTACAATAAAATAATTGTTTTTCTTATTTACACTATTCTTAATTCAAATTTATTTTCTATTTTTTATTTGGATTTTCAATAAAGACTGTTTTTTTTATATATTTATAAGTTACTCGAATGTATACAATTTTCACTCAATATACATTACCTACATTGCTTAAAGACAGACATTGACTCATTATAGTTAATTGCATACATCGTTTATCCTCCTCAGCTGTTCGCCTATCCTGAACTCACTCCTCAGTCTTTCTCTCTTTACCAATTTCCTCCCCCCAAGCCATTGCAGTTGTAAAGCCAGAGGGTCGCCAGTATCCTATTAGCAGGGACCCTTTGGTGATATTTGCAATTATTTGACTGCCTCGGTGGCGTAGTTGTATTACAGTACAACTGCAATGCTGAGGTATTGAGTTTTCTACTCTAGTGAATTAAGAATCAATACATCTTGGGTTTTCGTATTCCCCATCAATGAAATTATTGTATACGAATTAACTTTTCACGCGAATCCAATATCTTGTTGCCGCATTCATAATCTGCAAATATTACTAGACATTTGAGAAAATTATCTTTTGCTATATCATATGCATCTGATAACGGCAAATTTTTCAAAAGTCCCATAGCAGAGCACGCGGCGGGGAAAATTCTGGGCATATCGTGTAAATTGAAGTTCATTGGGTCACCTATAACTCCATTTATATCTCGAAGTTTTTTTTTCGTATCATCGTCTAGGATTTGCTTCTTCTTGGCTTTTAGACTTTCAATGCACAGAATGCAGTTGCAGACCATTCCGTACAGCGTGTATAGATTTATGCAATTCATTGTGATTTTTTTGACGTCCACATGACATCCCCTGGAACAAAATTTATGATATTAGTCCCAACGTTTTTCCTTCCAAATTTGTGGTTTTTCCGGATGAAGATAGCTAGCTACGAGCGACATAATGTTTATCCCATTTGTACACGTATTGTGGCGTAATGGGATCGTATTTTTTAATACATTTATTTGCTTTTTATTGAATGATGAGACGAACATGCCGCTTGCCTGATGGTGAGTGATACGAGCGCCCATAAACAATAGCAGCACCATACAGAACTTTTAATTACAAAGTACTGCGTCGAACTCCACTGCGCTAGTCCCCCTGAGGGCCGGGATTGTTTCTTAAGTTTCATAACGCCCAGTAATTAAGGTGGCTCTAATGTCCTTTAAAATGGAACACAACAGTGCATGCACACTGCTGATTGGTGGTAGAAATAGTCATTGCAGCAGGACGTTGTAGCCAGTACGGGTTTGGATAAAATTAGAAAAAAAAAACAGATAGCCTAATATTGTGAATTAACATAATATAGGTAGTCTATTTATTATACGAAAAAGTGTATTAAGTCACGTTACTATTAATTCCGATAATGATTTACACAAGCAGAGGCACGAGCAAAACTTAGTAATATTAGTAATTACTTACAGATAATGAATCGTGATTGGAGTGCCTGCCTTAATCGGCGCGCTGGCAATAATAACCATCCTCCTGTTCAAGTTTATAGCACACGCGTTTGGAATGCAGGCATGTCTCAATTTACCTATAAAGGAGAACCAACCAAAGTTCGAAGTCTGAGATAATGTAGCGCCAGGAGGGTTTCCGATCCCGAGAGCTTGGTTCATCGTAGTAGGAATAGTGTGGAGGACTAGGAACATCATCATTCGACTCATCGCCCGCATCGCTTCTAACTTATCCTTTTCAACATTAGGAAAAAAGTCCTTCACCTTCTCTAAGTAGTGTATGACCGTCGCGCATGCAAAAGAAGTGTTGCACATAGTGCCGTGAATGAATAGCCGGTTATCATTAAAACACAGCATAGAAAACTTTTCGTCCACATCAAAAATTTGTTTTGCGGAGCTCTGTTTCCATCTCTTGCTTCCCACAATCCATGACGCATCTATAAATTCCTTCCAATTTTTGCATTTCTGCCGAATTTTCAACACTGTCTTGATAACTAACTTTGGCATCGGCCCAGCCGTCATATCTTCTACGACTTCCATAATTTGACACTCAATTCTGTGGCCTTCGTTGAAGCTATTCTGACGGCAGTTTGGATCGCAGAAAGCAATCCAACAGCATCCAGTGCATGGAATTCGGTTCAGCGATCTTTTGGAGCAATAATAACATGAATTAAGGTAGTTGTGTTTTGCGATTCCTATTGCAAAAGCCTCTTCTATAGCTAGCACTGAACCTATTTGTACATCCTTTTTTGCCACGACTCTAGGGCGTCGACGGTCCATGACAACGCCTATTTCGTTACTAGCACACGGTATGTCTGGATTTCGCTCCGATATTTTGTACACAGCTGAACCGTAGATCGAGTAGCTGAAAAAAAAGTGAAGTTACCTAATAATTTGCGATGGTTGTACTTACTTACAGAACTTTATCTTGCTAAATTATTTGTGAACCCACAGTGGCGGGCTCAGCCAAGCGAGGCTCTAGGCGGCAGAAATTTGCGCGAGGCCTGGACGTGAGCAAGACTAAACGTTCATGATAACAACGATTCCCGTAGGTAAGATGTTTGAAATCCCGTGATGGACGGCAGCGTGATGTTAGGCCTCACGCTGCCGTTGACGCCGAGGGCGTCCTTAGGTGCGTGGGGCTTCTGAGAGCCCCCCTCCCTAACAACAGGAGACGGACCGCAACAGCGGTACGCGCACGGGCGGTTGCGGACGACAACTTAGACGTGAGTCGGAGGAAGCCCACAGTCGTCTCTAATGCGCCGAAGATGGCCACCAGTTTTAGTTGATATGCCGTGCGTTGTATACCGGGTGGAAGGGAAACGCTCTCGGAAACGAATACAGGTGATAGTATTGGTGATACCTGACGTGATGGCACTAAAAAAATCGCGATCGCATTGTTACAATTTTAGTAGGATTTTCTCAAATTTCTGTACAGCTTTACGTATGGATAGATAAATCAAACTATTATTCTGAAAAACATAGTAAAAAAGGTCAATATTTCAAAAAAATCGTAATGAAACACGTACATCAGCTGACGGGTTAACGACCGCGGGCCGGTGCCGGCGCAACGCGGTGGCCGCCCAGTTCTTTGCACGCTTTACATTGCGCGCGCATGAATTACGGAAATACTAAAATCGTAAGTATTATCGCTTAGCTTTGCAAATGAATATAGTTTTTCGTTAATGTTATGGTTCTTCTCTCTTACCGTTCCGGTATAGAGAGCGTTTCCCTTCCACCCGGTATAGGTTAGGGATTCGGCCCGGCGGTCGCCCGATGGTTCCATCTCTCCGGGCGGCTCAACGTCGGGTCGTAAGGCATGGTGAACCCAACATAACCGCTCAGTCGTTCCCCTTGAACACTGGGCGGTGGTAATAAGTAACTTTCTCTGCGTAAAAAAAAAGGTAAGATGTTTGAGAAACGAGGGTAAACAGTGATCTAGAAAAAAAAGTCTTCAGTTGGAAGATGGTCGTCTTGTGGCCCTCTTAAACGCGAGACCTTGCGCGGTTGTACAGTTCGTGTAAAATAACTTGCTCAGCTCGAGAAGTATAAATAATGAGTACCTTTTGAATCTCCTTATAGCTTCCTCATCATAAAAATTAGTTGCCTCTTGTAATCTAAGTTTCAGTTTCTCATCCATTTTTGTAGCAGTTGGTATCTCTAACGCCATCTTTATATCCATCACACAGGCTGAATAGTATCCTTGTTTATAATAAATAAAGGATCTGTTGCCAAAAGCTACTTTCATTGCACGGGAGTTAGTTGGTGCATACATCAATGCTTCATTGTAACATTCCATTGCTTCTTGATACCTATCTGGCTTTAACAAGTTATTACCGCTTTTGCGTAAGGACTCTGAGCTTCTTTCACATTTATTTTTTTGTTTCAGCTGTGGTATTTTATTTAGTTTTCTTAATATATATAATGCTGTTATCACAACTTTAGATGGATCATCGTTTTCTAATGCTTCATAAATATCTTTCATGAATGGATGATTTTTTATTGAAAAAATGAAAGACCACATTCGAGATTCCATTGCTACTGAAATGAAAAACAGTAAAGAAAATTAAACACATACACAGGCAAAATTAATTGTAAGTACTTAGATAAGAATCTAATGATTTAATATACAACATTTATTCAAATAAATTACAATTTTGTAAGTATATAAATATGCTACTATATAATAATAATAATAATAAGTCACTCCACGTTAGTCTCAGCACACTCAATATTCACAAACTTACCTTCATCCTCCTACAGAAAGCCGCTATACTAAATACTTGTCGCATTGTCCGAAAATTTCTATCTCTTTCATAATATTTTCATCTGCACTTGGCTTTGGCCCATGCTAAACACACCTCCAGATAGGAGAGATTTAATAACATATCAAAATAATAATAATAATATATTACTTATATTATTATTATAAGTATATAAATATGCTACAGTCTTCTACAAAATAGGAATGCTCATATTACAGACACATTTTTTTACTTATTTAAACTTATGAAAAATAATCCCTCTTTTTAATATGATTTGGGACGTTCAAATTGGAGAACACAATGCTTTCGTTTTTATTTTAATTTAGTTTTAGTTGAATGATGAGACCAGTACATTGCTAACCTGATTGTATATGATAAAATCACCCATAAACAAAAGCAACTAACAACACAAAACAGAACTTTGAAATGCAAAGTTTTATGTGGCACTCTACTGCGGTCAGACAGTGAGTCTGATTGCTGCGCTGAGACAAGATATTAAGTCTCATAACTCATAATGCCCTGAATGTATGTAAGGAGGGACAAAACAACTGAGTTGTTGTAGACACTTAAAAAGGGTATGAGGAAGAGGTGTAAGTTGTAATAATCATTTTTTGTTTTTGAAGAGACTGTGTCTGCTTATTGTGTATAGAAATGTTTATAATACTAGCACCTAGTGGCTTGGTCACACACAAGCTAAGGAAATTATACACTTATACACCTTAAGTATCTTAATATCTGTGCAGTCAAAGGAAAATATAAATTTTACTATCATTTTCATATTAAAAATGCCAAAGCATCTTAAGATTATCCTATTCTATATCTTAAATATTTTCAAGGCTTGTACTTGTCTGTACCTGTTATTAGAAGAAAACAATATTTCTCATTATACATACATGCATAATGTGTTCATGCCTTGTGGGGGTAGGTAGGAATGCTACTAATAATATGTAGGTAAGCGAGGTTTAGATTGGTAAGTAAACTTGCAGAACTTATCTTCCACAAGCTAGTTTTACCGTGTAAACAGTCACAGCAAGCTTACTTTTGGAAATTTTGGAGACTACAGTGCTTTCGCAGGTCGCATTTATATAGATTTCTTAAAATATTGCCGCACGCGTCTGCTAGTTCTTACCATATATTCCTTGGAGAACTTACTAGTGTAAACACGGCTTTAAATTGCGTATCTACCATTGAACGGTGTACCGTGTAAGTCTTTGGTATAAGGGTTTTTACTTGCAGTTAAGAGTACGTAACTCCACTATGTGTATAAATTGCTCACCGTCTGCGTATCAAATATCAAAGCCTCTGATTTAAATTATTAATAATTACGAACCATTGATCTGACAAATACAAAGAGCAATAAATTATAAAAATACTTTGGGCGAGTATTCAATTCTTCATAAAATCAATTTTAATTTTTTTAAACACCAATCTGGAAGTTGGAGCCACAGTAAATAAATCCCCTATCATAGATACAGACTTCAACAGAGCTACCTTCTTGGATGCTACGCATATCATAGACTACGATTGTCTATAATCCCATATTCTCATGTTATCGTAGTGTTCTACTGTGACACTAGTAATAAACACTTAAAACTTATATCTGCTTCAACTTTACAGCATTTTCTCATATATAGTACACAACGAAATTTTCATTATTGCGTACAAAGATTAATAATCGTTTTAAATAACTACTACCTACACCCTTATTTCAAAATAAATAAAAGCATTTTTTCATGCCATCACAAAACCAGTGTACTGGTGAAGATGTAGTTATTTTACTCAGAACAATAAGGCATTATTAGATTATTCCTGAGCCTCATATAAAAGGACTGTTTTTTTCACTGGGAACCCAGTAAAACACTGTGGTTAATATAAAATATATTTAATACAATTAACATAATATTTACACTTTTATTTATAATGTACTGGAACCTGCTTCTTCTGTTGCCGCTCTGTATTGTTCACACCAGTGATCCGGGCTTTTCTCAAAAGCCTGTAATTATAAAAAACATTGTAAGGTCTTGAGTCAATACAAAATATTTGCATTCTTGATTATTGTACAGTCACCCACAAAAGTAGCTGAACAATTTCAAATTGCCTTTAAACTTTTATGTTTCTATCAACAATCGTTTTTTCTATACTAACATAAACTTTTAGTTTAGATAATTAAAATTAATATTTCTATTGAAGTTAATGTGTAGAAGTGTTTTGATGTTTTGAATTTGTTCAGCTACTTTTGTGGTGGACTGTACTATAAAGTTGAACATAGTCTACAGAACTCTCTATAGTCTGACAGCTACCAAGAAATTGTGCCCTTTGAGTTCAATGGCGCTACTAGATAAAAACTATTTGAATGTCGCGCCTGCCCATAAAAAATAGCAACATCACACAGGGTCAGACCTCAGAAGTTAGGTATTGGTAGATTTTTTTAACTGATTGAATTCTACTATACATAACACAATACTATGCGTCTTTTCTTTATATTCATATTTTTTCTCCTTTTGGTCTAGAATTTTTGAAACAGCCTATTTAATTTTTGACTTCTATACTATTAGTCTTAAATAAATTAAAGCAGTACCTCTGCCATTTTGTTGAGTAAATACATTTTCGGCAATTCTTCAGTAGCTCGTTGGCCCCAATCGAACACAGTCCTCGCCATGTCACCATCGCCCACCTTGCCAAATAAAACTAATTAGTATCATAACTAAAATGTGCCATTATCAAGTAACAGGAAAAAATCTCTCAATTAGTGGAAAGGGTATCAAAAGTAGGTAACAATAATGCAATAAATTAAGATGACACTGGCAACTTTTATGTTTTAGTCTACACATTCTACCACACTACCACTTCACTATCACCACATAGTATAAAAAAAATTAAATTAAAATTTAAATAACCCCCGACACAAAAAATCTCCAAAAAGTTAAATAACCCAAGCGTCCTCACGTCGGAGGACCGAACCAGGGAGATGAAAATACTTCTTTAGCGGTCCCCCGACGCGACGACGGTTGGGTCAAAATATTACTAGGTACTTAAACGACAAAGACACTATTATTATTTAACTTTTTGGAGATTTTTTGTGTCGGGGGTAATTTAAATTTTAATTTAATTTTTATTTCAAACTTTTTAAATTACTTTATTCTCCATCATGGGGCCTTGATAATCAACTATCTATCACCTACTCGTTGAGCCCATCCTTATGAGCCCCAACATACTATATCTGCTATAAGTTGCTTAGGAGTTGGGTATCCCACAGACTACTTGATGCCGCAGCATCAGCTCATGTTTACAAATGTATTGAAAGTGACAGTACACCAAATTTAAAGTCAATTGGATTTTTTAAGTTGGAAATGAGCTGATAATCCTCAAACGCCTGAACAGATCTTCATAAATTATAGCTAAGAACCATCGCAGTCACATTAGCTTTCAAACAAAAAAACCGCGTCCAAATCGGTCCATTCGTTTGAGAGCTACGATGCCACAGACAGACATACAGACATACAGATACACAGATACACACCCTAAACTTATAACTCCCCTCTTTTTTGTCGGGGGTTAATGAAGTCACTTCCCACTGACTGTCCCTATGTATGTTTAGATTTTTAAAACTACGCAACTGATTTTCATGCGGTTTCTTTTATAGATAGAGTGATTCAAGAGGAAGATTTATACGTTTTATTCCGGAAAACTTATTAACGCGGGCGGAGCCGCGGGCAAAAGCTAGTGCTATTTAAGTAAGGAGTTTTGGCGGAACTTGGTAGTGTCATAACATGCTCTTGCTTTAATTCATTATTTTGGTGATACTTCATGTTATATTGCATAATTATGGTGGTATATTACCCAATACAGTTCTATCAAAGGGCTAAAATGAACTGAATTGAAATAACTGTGTTAATCAAGTGTTTATGTTGTTACTGTCAAAACTTCTTCTTCTTCTGCTTCTTTTAAATTATGGCTTCCACCGATGAGCTATCGGTGATTTCGCCAATGTCAAGTAATAATAGCAGATATAAAACAATAAATATAGGGAAGCTGAACGTTTTTAAGTTTTAGGATTTCGGCCCGAAGTTACCTAATAATTTGGATAATAGAATAAACACTAAACAACAACATTATATATTTAATATAAAGAATAAAATAAATATTACGAAACTTTTAATTATACTAATGATAGTACAGATAAATAAATAAAAAAATAATAAGTACAAGAAATTATTAAAAAAAACGAGAAGAAAACTTTATAGCATGAGTGGAAAGAAAAAAAAAAAAAAAAAACACTCATAGATAGAGGTTGTTATATTTTATAAATTTAGAAAGGTAATTGATGTTATTAGAAAAATCCGGTCAAAACTCCTTGATAAAGTTTGTAAGGTACCCACTGCTTTACTATGACATACCACTGAAGATAAAAAAAAACAACCAAACGTGGCTTCTTCCTTATTATGAATACAACTACAGACATAGCTCTGGCCTTTGAATTTTAAAGAAATCTTTAGATGTGGAATAAGAAACTGCAGACTAAGCTGCATAGCTAAGTGCCTTTGCCTTCTCCTTTTACTGAGATGGAGAAAACAAAACAAATCCATAAACATATTTTTGTCATCTCCTTAGTCTTGTGGTAGCATATTGTTTTGACTATGGACCAAGAGATCTTAGTTTTGATTCTCAATATGGTTAAAAATTCCTCTGGGTATTACTAAGATAAAATAGAGTGTTAACCACATGTAAGAACATAGCTGTAAGTGCTTATTACCTTAGTGTATGTCAAATACAACTGTCTAGTAAATGTTTTGGTCACAATTTTTCTTCCCACATAGTCATTTTCGTCCAAAACACCAGCTTCCGAAAGAAAATTCCACATATCATCTGGAATAGAAAAAATTGATAAAATATAACTCAGCTTTTCGTAAGAATGGCTGCAGAATAAGTGCTCATTGGGCTTTGAATGAGGCAAAAGCTATGACACAACTACGTTTCATTTTATTGGGATTGGTTGAGATGACTGATGTATTGGTTTCTCAATCAATCACAAACTTCAAAATTAAACATTTTTTTATGAGTTGCGTTTTTCTTTGTCCAATTCTAAGTCCACTCATTCCATATCCAGTGTTGGGAAATATTTGTCTGGTTCCTAACAGGAGAGAATCACCTATGTCCTGCGGACAGCAAGTAATAACTAAGCCAAAGCCTTTTTAAAAATGTTTTTTTTGGTTAAAGGCAGGTAAAATGTTCAAGTCCTCAAGTTGATTGAATAACAAACCTTCCTTAACTGGTCCTCCTATCATGAATATATGAAGTAGTGCTGCAATCAACAATCTCCTTTGATCCTTGTCAAGTATACTGGTATCTAATGACTCGCATTCTTCATTCAACACAATTATATATTTGGGATCACTCTTTTTTTCTATTTGTACTAATTTGTAACCATACACCTGGAATAATATAAATATTTAATAAAACACTATTCAAAAGGAAATTTAATCATATTTTTGTACTTTCTTTAATTTAAATTTTGTATACATACATACATACACACTCACGCCCTTATCCCATAGGGGTAGGCAGAGACTATTGAGCACCACATGCTACAATCTTGACAAACCTCTTTCGCCTCTTCCACATTAATAGTTCTTTTCATACATTTTCGTCGGTTAAGGGTACTCCTGACCTGCCCTTTTCGGAGAAGATCATTTATTTGGTCAGAGAATGTTCTCCTCGGGCATCTCCTTCCAGCCGTACCATCCACATTCACTCGATAAATACCTTTTGTGATCCGTCTTTCATCCATCCTCTCCACGTACCGAAACCACCTCAGCATGCTTCTTTCAATCTTAGTCACTACATCATCCTTTAACATACATCAATCTCTTATCATACTATTCCTCGTGTGATCAGCAATGGTGACTCCACATATACTCCGTAAGGAGCGCATTTCCACCGCATTTATTCGACTTTCATGCTTCTTTTGCCAAACCGAACATTCATTTTCATACATAAGCGTCGGCACCAGCACACCATTGTGAATAGCCATTCTTGCCTTTTCAGACAGTAAAACACCAAGCAGTGAAGCTAGGCCAGTCTTTAAGAATACTAATTTGTTTTTAGCTTATAACAAAATTAATCAATATTACCCATCCACTTGCCTCAATAAAAAGGGAGACTTTATTGTTTCTTTTTATTGCATTGAATGACGAGACGAGCATGCCGTTCACCTGATGGTAAGCGATACAACCACCCATAAACAGTAAAAACTCCATCCAGCACCTTGAGTTACAAAGTACTGTTTTATTTAATTTCTGGTGCTCAATAAAGGTATTATTATTATTACTGTGTGGCATTCCACTGCGCTGGTCATCCTGAGACATAAGATGTTAAGTCTCATTATGTCCTGTAGTTACATTGGCTACAATATCCTACAAACCGAAACGCAACAGTGCATGCAATAATAATAATGAACTAAGGCGGCTTCCCACACCTACCAACCTACCCATCTATGACAACAGAGATTTGTCATAATTACCCTTTTCAAAGTATTATTCGCTTCAAGCACGACTTTATTCACATGATTGCTGGATGTTGAACAAGTTGTCTCCAAATGCTTGACAACTTCCGCCCGTTTTATTGGAATTTTGCTTCCTTCCCGGCATACGATGAAGCGCACACACTCTCTCACAGCTTCATCCAAGTTGGGCACATCTGCGACTGCTATTGATCTGTTGGTTCTTCTTTGACTCATTGTGGATTATGACATAGTTAGTACAATATAAATTATATGGTTACACTTTATCTGGATATAAATAAACAATTTTTGAGTTGCTTCAAACTTATGTTTATTAGATTTTTGCTTATTTGTTGATTTTTTTTCGTTTTTTTTTATAATTTTCCCTTATAGGTAAGGCAAAGGGTTCAACCCCATACAGCCTCGTCATAAGTGATATTTTTGGTTGTCTTTTTTTAACCTATGTACTATTTCGTAGTAAAGCAGTGGCTAGGACTTTATCGAGGAGTTTTGGCGGCAACAAAACCACTTGATTGGGACAGTTATTTCAATTCACTTCATTTGAGCCCTTTAATACAACTATATTGGGTAATAAATTACCATAATCATGCAACATAATACTAAGTATCACCAAAATTTAATGAATTATTATGATTACCTTGTGATACTTTCAAGCTCTCGCCAAAACTACCCTTTTGTAGCGTTTATAACCAGGGCTGCCAATACCTATTTCCTCCATTCCCCAGATATCTAAGCTAAATTCCCTAAATATGAAGAAATTTATAATAAGATGAAATAGACCCAACAAAACCCAAAGCAAAAATATCCCGGTGATGAGGGGGAGAGGTGCATACGCAACCCTAGGACCGCTCATGATATACATACTTACAAAAACCTGAATTAGGGATGTCCTGTAATGAAAAAGTCTAGCAAGGGAATATGCGAAAAGTAATTTTTCAATACTTTTGGTATAAGTATCAATTCCCCACGTTTTCCCTGCATACAACCAATACCCAATCGACTTGGGATTCCCCGCAATTTGGGGAATCCCCCACAAATCGGCAACGCTGTTTATAACTGACTCAGAATAATAACTAAAGCCATTATTATTCTGAGATAACTGACGTTTATTTCTTACCTATAGGCTATACCCAAAGATTAAGAGCATTATAATACTACGGAAACCTGATCTACAGAGAGCTGAGAGTGCAGCCATAATAATATTATGTACCTATGCATTTATGTGTGTGTCTAATGACGTCACTTAAGAAACAGTTCCACGTCTTGAACGGTATTAAAAGGCGAGTGCGACAGTGACAGAGACACGCACATTCCAACGAGGCCCACGCCCCACCAGTCCACACTGACCACCGACGCGACGACGGAGCGAATAGCGGCTGCCGGCTAGTATTTATCACTGTCTCTGTTTATCACAATTTAGACAACTCGTTTTCGGTTAAGTTATAAGTTGCAGACTTTAGTGAAGTTATTAATATTCCTTGAACGTATAAAATCTGTAAGTATACCTGCTATAGAATATCCGTTACAAGATTTGTATCAGTTTCCTATAAATATGTAGGTTATATTTTAAGACCCAGTTATTTTATATTAAAAGATAATGTAATCGCTATGTTAATTTTATAACAACACGAGCTACGATAAACTATTACCTACCTACCGTCAATTACCGGGTATTGGCATTTGGCGATTATTTATAATTTTTACTTACTACATATTTTGTAGAAGTGGACGATAGCCTAAGAGAATGTTAGAGTTAGTTGAGAATGGAACGGTCTGCCGAGACAATGTCCGGAGGTTCAAAACCCAAGGCACACACCTCTGACTTTTCAAAGTTACGTGTGTATTGTTTATCAATTATCGTTCGCTTTAACGGTGAAGGAAAACATCGTGAGGAAACCTGCATACGTAAGAAGCTCTTTATAAGAATTTCGAAGGTATGTGAAGTCTGCCAACCCGCACTAGGCCAGCGTGGTGGACTAAGGCCTAAACTAGGGCTTTCATTTCGAGACTCTCGGTCTCGAAAATTTCGAGAGTCTCGACGATTTTTTTGTATTTTCGAGACTCTAGACTGCTGCTTCCAGTCTCGGGAAAAACGAGACTTTCGAAACTTGCATCAAATAATAATTATTATTGAAAAAATGACTAAACTATCAGGATCTTTTTAAATCCGGGTCAGTGGCGACACAGAAAAATTAAATTTTTGATAATCTGTCGGAAGTCGCAAGATAACCTTATTGAAACATATACGGGTGTTTATAGTTAAGATCATCATTGTTATGATAAATTGGGAAAGATCTCTTTTTGAAAATGGTAGCGATAGGGGGAAATACTCAAACTATTGCTAAATCCCTGCTAATTATGGTTTGGAAAGTTATGAAAATCCTAGGCCATGAGACAACCCAAAGCATTTATATAACATTATAATTAAGCATATCGAAGGTCACGGAGTGCACATGTGCATGCTATCGCAACTCACGTAGGAGTCGGCTCTAGAGCAGAGACTTTCGGTGTTTGAAGATGAGACTCGAATAAAATGTCAAATAAGCATGAAACACTACGCGGTACTCTCATACACTTTATTTATACGGTAGCGGGTCGCCGATCGCCCAACCGCCGTCTGCAGGCCCGCTTTAAAAGAGGCTGGAGACAGTCTCATCTACGTCTATTACGAGAAGGGAGTCTTCACTTACTATAGCGTGACATGTTTCGACACCAAAAAACTGCGACGCTAGACCGTTAAAAATACAAAAAGTCCCGATACTTTGAGACACGAGATGACCCAAACACTAATGCTTATCTATACGTACTGCTAGCGTAGAATTAGAGAGATTTTTTTTTAATGTCATTTACTTCATTAAAAATTATAAAACAAAATCCCCCGCTGAGTCTGAATGTATGTCTTAACGCCAAATTACTCAAATACTATAGGCTATAGGCTACTTTTTATCCTGGTAAAGTTATTTGACGTGGTCGAAACGGTGAGCAATAGCTAGTTTGTTATAAAATCAAATCCTCGCTCTGAAAGTAATTATCCAGCGCTCTTTGTCTTTTACGTGACAACTATAAAAATTGAAAATTCGTATAAGTAAATGGTAATTTAACGTCCATATGGGTTTATAACAGTGTGATTTATAAAGTACTTTATTGATATATCTTGTATTGACTGCCTAAAAAGTCTATGAGTCGTGGCCTACGAGTATAATGACTATTTTTGAAATAGTCTCGAAAGTCTCGTTTTTTTTCGAGACCGGACTAAGTCTCGTTTTTTGTTCCCGAGACTCGTAAATGCACCGAGACTGAAAGCCCTAGCCTAAACCCTCTCAGTAGTAGAGGAGGCCCGTGCCCAGCAGTGGGTAGTATATAATACAGGGCTGATTGCATTGCATTGCACAAATTTTGTAGTAAGTAAAATTTGTATAAGCACCTTAGATAAGCACTTAAGTTTAAATAAATTTTATGCATTAGATTTTTAAAAGAAACGAGTTACGTATTTTTGTGAAGTTATTTTATATAAATGAAATAGTATAAACTCGAGAAAAAGCATTTGAATTTTTCCGTTCATCCTATTCTTAATAAGTTATTTTCGTACATTTATTTAATTTTGACATACACTAATTCTTGAGTATATTTACTTTAATATTGATTAAATTTATTGCCTTAAAACTTTGTTGTCTTTTTGATGTAATTTTCCAAAATGCAAAGGACCTATAGTTAGGTCATTGTTCTACTAAAGCAATTTAAAAAGTTTAGAAAAACCAGAGGAGCAATGACGTAAAGGTGTAACATTAGTGGAGTAAAAATTCATTCTTGGCGTAGCACAGCAACACAGTGCTTGTAGCCATAAAGGAAAAAAAAAAAAATTCATTCATATTTTAATATCTTCATAAGATGCTAAAAATATATTTAAATCAAAAAGCAGCGTACACGTATTGGAAAAAGCAAAGATATACCAATAATTGTTATTCTGTCACGAAAAATGCTTTAGTAGCGCTACTTATCAAAATAGCGAAATAAAACCCAGAAATTGGAATTATATTACTAAAAAACACTTTTAAATACTAGTTGACAAATGAGCTATTTAGCGATCTTATTGTACTTTCTAAGGACACTAAACCAACTTTGATAATTTAGAACCCCGTGACTCCATTATACCATCTTATGACCTAAAATGTAAAACTAAATATCAAAGGATTAAAATTTTTCCATCAAAAATGAAAAAGAAACCTAAAAAGTTTTGTTAGTACCTTTAACTTATTAATGTAGTCTTATTATGGTTACTTATCTTCATGTGATGTGGATCTAATACAAAACCTCCTTTTTGAAGTCGGTTAAAAAAGCGTGCTTTTTAAGATATTATCAAAACGATAATCCATCTATATCATTATCATCATTATATCATATCATTATTGAGTTTTTCTATTCAGTATCAGCTCGGAGTCTGGAATTTGTGCCCGATATGGCGATAGGCTCGCCCCCTATCACATCATGGGACGGAATAACGGCGAAAAGTGGGTGCACTAGTTGCGCCTCTGCCTACCCCTTCGGGGATAACAGGCGTGAGTGTATGTGTGTGTGTGATAATCCATCTACTCATATTATCTGTCAATAAAATATTTATAACTATTGTTACCATGCACTCCACGCTTTTTACGAGAAAATATTTTTTTTCTTATTTAAACTATTCTTAGGTTATTCAAATTTAAAATAACATTAAATAAAAAAACAATTTATTCTAAAAATAAATTACATGTATTTTACGTGAATAAGTATTTAATTCCCTAGATGAGCCTCAGAACCTCTGTTACAATATCCGAGAATGTACAATAATGTAGTGGTATTTTTTCAGCATAATGCCGAAGGTGGTGTTTCATTACTTCGGGTCTAAGGCACTGGGCGAGAGCCAGCGTATGCTGCTGGCGTACGGCGGCCAGGAGTTCGAAGACCACCGCATCGAGTTCGAACAATGGCCCGAGTTCAAGCCAAGTAAGTTTGTGAACTGCACCCCTACTCCTCAATATTTTACTAACATTTAACTAGAGTTTGATATCTGACTCTACAGAACAAATTACTTTGCCAGAGATTCGTGCCCGTGGGTTTTGAACCTGCGGACATTCGTCTCTGCAGTCCGTTCCAATCTCAACTAGACTGCTGCTTAACTTAGCCGAGCTCATATAAAAACAATAACCGTCTGCGCGGTGCCTAAGGGCAAGACAATCTATTCAACATGCTCGTAGTTCACACAAACAAATATAGCTATATTAATGAACAAGTCGCTTTCACTCGCACAATGAACAGTAATCAATACAACTATTGTACGATCAACGGATGTTGAAGTACATAGTATCGTCAAGTATACTCGTAAAAGTAAGACTGCCTCGGTGGCGTAGTGGTATTGCGTACGCATTACGAGTACGATTTGCGCGCTGAGGTCCTGGGTTCGAATCCCGGGTCGAGCCAAAAAAAAATTGTGACTGGGTTTTTCCATCTTAAAATTTACTCAGTCGCAGCTCGGAGTCAGGAAGTTGGCGATGTGATACCCCCGTGCCTCGGAAAGCACGTAAAGCCGTTGGTCCTGCGCCTGATCTCTCTCCGGTCATGTCGGATTGCCGTCTCACCGGACTATGAGAGTGAAGGAATAGCGAGTGCACCTGTGTATTGCGCACACACTTGTGCACTATAATATCTCCTGCGTACCTGGCTGATCTCCGTTGAGATTGGCCGCCGTGGCCGAAACTGGCTAGGAGGGATATCGTCAAGTATATAATGGTGTCGTTGTACTCGTCGGTGTCAACACTGTCGTTATTTTATTGCGTTTTAAACAGTATTTGTTTTCAAAACGTAGCTTTGATGGAAAAGCGTATTGAACAAAAATATTTATGGGTAATAATGTCTGGCTGGTGCTTTTTCCGGCGACCTTTTTTTTGTAGGGCGATTCGCCTTGCGTCCCCTTGGGCACTGCGCTCGGATGGATTCTTCTTTCATATTATTTCTGATTAAAATAGAACGTACATGCTTGTGCGTTGCTTTTTACCCTTAGGTATTGCGGCCTATCTAGATGGACACGAGACCTAGGTATCACCTAAAGTGGATTATTTTTCTGAACATGAACCAATTTTAACCATTAATGATTAAAGTATTCGATAGCTTCCACTATTTCTACATCTTATTATAGATTTGGTACGTTCATAGTACTCACACTAATACATTTTTACGCAGCGTGTTCACAGACATTACACACGTGCACTTGTGAATGTGTTGTACACTCCAGCTTTCATTAATCGACCTATAAACTAACTTTTGATGGCGACTGCGCTCATCTACTATTCTTTTCTGAGATAAAAGTAGCCTATATCAGAGATTATAAATTTCCAAATAGCTAAAGAATTTCTAGAATCAGAAAATTTGTTTCAGATTACCCGCTACAAATAGAAAAACCAACGTTTCTCTGTAATATTATTTATGACTAGTATGCTCGCGGCTACGCCCGCGTGAAAAAGTTTTTCCCGGGATAAAAAGTAGCCTATAGCACTCAGGAGTAATGTTTCCTATTAGTGAAAGAATTTTCAAAATCGGTTCAGTAGCTCCTGAGATTAGCGCGTTCAACGAAACAAACAATCTCTTCAGCTTTATAATATTAGTAATTATAAAAAACATGACATACGGTCATCAGAGAGTTGCCTGTTGCAATTCTGTTTACAATATAACGTCTGATAATAATTTCTTTTGAGTGATTGATAACGATGTTGGAAAACACATTCACTCTCTCGCCTTTTATCATAAGCAAAGGCGCAATTACTTTCGCCGTGCGTATTCCGTCCCATGATGTGATAGGGATAGCCTTTTTTATGGCATCGAATGACGAGACGAGCATGCCGTTCGCCTGATGGTAAGCGATACGACCACCCATAAACAGTACAAACACCATCCAGCACCTCGAGTTACAAAGTACTGTGTGGCATTCCAATGCGCTCGCCATCCTGATACATAAGATGTTAAGTTTCATTATGTCCTGTAGTTACACTGCTACAATGTCCTTCAAACCAAAACACAACAGTGCATGCACACTGCTGGTGGTAAAAATAGACATTGCGGTGGTACCCACCCAGACGGACTCTTACTTATGAGTCCTACCATAGGACTAGGACTAGTAGGACTCATATCCATGGCGGTGGTCTATCGCCATATCTGGCAGAAATTGCAGACTTCGGACTAAAACTGAATAGAAATAACCCGACATGACTTTGCTCGACTCGAGGATCGGACAGGAGAGCTCAGCATTGCAGTCGTACCGTAATACAGTTACGCCACCGAGGCAGTCGTATTGGTTATACGTATCGTTCTTAATAGGATAAGTGGCCATGACGCACCTCTGCGAGAGGGTATTGTATGTGGACCTTGCTTTTTGAGTGGCTGATATTTGATAGCCGCACTGATTTCTCTCGATTGAAAGATTAGTCAAGACTCAGATCATCTGATACGTTAAACATTAAACTGTCAATAAGTCAACTTGAACCAATTGCAATGGTTGTTTAAAAAATCCGAAATCGACATTGCGGTCAGTTTCTCCCATGCAAGAATCCAAGTAATTGATGAATTTCCAATTATCATCAATTAATCTTAGTGTTAAAATTCCTTTGCCTTTTGAAATGAAATATAAAAATATTAGTACTCATTAGATGTTCACATGCACACATACCTAATATTGTTTAGAAATTCACAATTTGGAAATCCATCCACCAGAGAACAATAGTGTTGCTCTGTTTCCTATGTATTGGCCGCTGCAAAGGCATTACACACATAAATGACAAGATTATGAAGCAGCTCATCTGATGATGAGCCACACGAATTTCCATTCACAGTAACAACACCACCCATATTCTGTACTATAAGGTACTGTGTTGCATCATACTGTTTTGTCTCGTCAGTCGTCACCCTGAAGCTGTGATTCCGCAGGACGTGGCAGACGGCAACTGCTTATTAAAATTTCCATATCCTACTTAATATTATAACGCGAAAGTTTGTAAGAATGTGATG